>CM049434.1:23967475-26467475 GCA_026929855.1 Poa annua | reverse complement strand
TATGAACAATTGTCTTGCTAGAGAAGACATACTTATAACGATCATACTAACAGGCGATCATAAAATAATTTATTCAAATGGTAGATCTAGAGGGAGAGTGTCTATGGCCATCACAACATTTTGTCTGCCATCATCAACACACATTGTCACCTCATCCTTCCAAACTACTCAAGCAGTAAATCTGGTTTTCATAAAACATGACTAGTATCAAAAACTTAGTCACTACTGCGAGTACTTGCTTAGGTAAAACATTCATAACGTGTATATCATATATACACCATCATCATTGATGACTTCCCGGTGATCTGTTTCATCTTCTTGATTCTTCCAACGCAATCAAGAACCATGAAGGTGAACGATTCCCCTCGCATGACATAGTCTATGACAAAACATTTGCATCTGGCAACGTTGTCTGTCATCCAGTGATTGAGCTGAGCGAGGCGTCTCAATGTCATCAAGTATGACCAATGTCATCGAGTATGACCAGTGTCATCAATTATGACTACCACGTGCTCCTTCAATGCGTGTATTCTCTTCCATATTGGTTTTCCATATTGGTTGAGAAGAAAAACAGTCAACATACTGTTAAACTTCATCAACCCAACTTTAGGTGTATCCCGAGTTTAGCGATCATCTCATATGTTCGCGATCTAATCAACTCGTACCCACCGTCAATGCTCTATGGCAGAGATCACAGCATACACTGGACTATGATGATATTATCCGCACAAAAACTTGATAATCCAAATTATCCTTTTGTTAGCGGAATCTCCGGGTTTATCTCCTAGCGGATATTGTATCACAAAGAGCTAATGGTTTAAACAAGGAGTATCCTCAAGCTAAAGTACAAAACTATGAAGTTTGGACCCAACCTTTTAAGTTTCTCAATCGCAGGATTGCGCCTAATTTTTAAAGAAGGCTATCACATTGGTTAATATCTACAAAGGTTTTGCAAAATATAAAGACTTTGTTCATTATAAAATAGGGTTCAAGTTTTAATAAAATAAAACTACCAGAACTCCCACTCAAAACGAATATCCCTCTAATCGTTTTAGTGATTACACGATCCTCATCCATTATGCAACCCCTCATCGTCAGAGCCGGCAACATAACTTCAAAGATAGACATCGACATGTCAATCACAACAACTTTGTGACTCATGCTTAACCTTTCGGTCACCTTGTTCCGTGGCCATGTCTGTACATGCTAGGCTCGCCATAATAACCTTCAACGTAAATGCGTGTGCAACATGGTTTACACCCACTGTATGCGAACGACGATATGTCTGACACCCGATCGTCACGGCCTGCCTCATAACGTAGAACTTTCTTGGTGGTGCACGTCGAAGGGAGAACACAAATGGTATTTTGGAGGGATCATCTTATATAACTACCGCCGTGTAACTAATATATATACTATATATATTCAGACAATATAAGATGCACTCAAAACATCAATATGTAATGCGACGTGATATGGTCCTTGCGCCGATGGTCTCCTTCGCGCCAGCAGTTCATAAACAATTTAATAAACCTATCTTGACCATATCACATAGCCCCTGCAAAATAAAGTTAGACGCCTCTACTTTATCTTTTGCATATTTTACGTGGCTTGGGGCTGTCGTAAAAGAACCGCTTCATACCTACGAACCTATGACCACAACAACGATCAAATAATTGCATATTTATTCATCCCTTTCGGGCCCTCCATTGAAAATGCAAAGCCAACTAAAGAGAGAGACAGACACCCGCCAGCCACATATACGGAACCAGCCGTATGTCAGTTGTGGAACCAGTCTCGCGTAAGCGTACGCGTAAGGTCGGTCCGGGCCGCTTCATCAACTCGATGCTGCCGGCAGTGCAAGTGCACGCGAGAGGGTAGCAAATAATAAGAACGTTGCCCCCGTGATAAACACGGGTGCAGCTAGCGCACAACTATATCTACGCATAGATCGGCTCTGATACCACTGAAGGGGATCGCATGCAGAAAACAAAAAAATTCCGAACACGGATAACCTTAAACTAGCCAGAATCTATACTATGCAGATATAGAAGTACGCAGGGGGTTCGGTGCACATACCCTTGTAGACCGAAAAGCGGGGATTACGCTTCCGCACAAGCGTTGTCGATGAAGCCGACGAAGACTTCGATGCCGTGTAGAGGAAGCAGACCTCTAGCACCACTAGCGTGGTGCCTCGCAGGGCGTCACACACGTACGGTGAAGCCGACGAACTCCGGGCTCCGATCCAAAGACGAAGCAGCGGAAGACTGGGACCGGAAGACCAGCAGCGCGGCGGCGTGCGTATGGTGGAGAAAACTTATCCTTGGCGCAACTCCAAACTGGGGAGTCACGGGATCCAAGGGGAGAGAGAGAGAAACTGGTTGTGTCTCCAAAGGCCAGGGGTACCCATCTATATATAGGAGGCCAGGGGGCTGCCCAACCTGCCAGGCTGGCGGTGTGGGACTAATCCCACACCCCAGTTCGGCCAGGGCTGGTGCGCCGGCCCTAGTGGGCCCCATGTGGCCCACTAGGGGCTGGCCGAACCAGGCCCCTCCTCCTGGGGGGGACTCTCCCCCCCTCATGGGCCTCTTTGCCCAAAGAGGCCCATTTAGGGATTTTTGCCTTTAAAAATTCAGGAAAAATTAAAATAAAATATATTTAACTATTAATTACACTAATTAATATTAAATATATATTACATAATTTATTCCGGCTCCAAAAACTATTTCGTCGCTGCCCGATCTCCATCGGAACTTTCCCGGGACGTTCCCGGTCTCTCTTTTCCTATTTTTCTCTTCCGGTAAAATGTCGACTCCCCTTAAGTGTGTTACCCTAGCGGTTCGATTATCTCACCAGACATGATCGAGACTCCTCTCCGATCAATGACTAATTCGTGGACCGAGGATACCCAGAATTAATCCCTGCGAGATAACGAATACTTTACCGTTCGAACCTAGACGTCTGAGTCTTAAACCTTTTGCCATGCGATACTTAGCGTGTCCGAGACTCGTTCATAGATATCTCCATACCTAGCTTGATCTCGTTACCGACACTGCTAACTTCTACTCGTCCATGATATTATGTCCTGGTGACCTAGTCACACGCTTGCAAGCTCGTTTGACATAATCTCACCGAGTGGGCCCTAGAGTATCTATCCTGCTATGCGGACTGGCAAATCCCGCTCTTGATCCCCCGTCTCAACATACTCCTTTCCGACACCCGAGAGGGACACCTTTATTGTCACACTATGTAAGATATGACGTTTGATGCAATCAAAGTGTCTTCCAGTAATAGCAATAAGAGTAGATCTCACGGTCAAAGGCGTAATGACTACGTCCTACAAATATTGGGTATGTCCATCACGTCATTCTCCCAATGACATGACTCCATTGTCAACTGACATACATGTCACATGATCGGGAAACCTCGATCATCAATTGCCCAATGAACTAGTCAAGTAGAGGCTACTAGGGACCTGGTTGTTTATCTACCACACGTGTATTAATGTTTCCGCTTAATACAGTTATAGCAAGGTATAAAACATATAATGAACAATTGAGATATGACGAATAAACTATATTTATTAAGTGCCTCTAGGGCATATCTCCTTCAAACCAAACAGTGGAATTTGAATTGAAGGTCAATTCCTTTTCATCTGGGAAATGAAATTGCTAGCTCAATTCAATTCCCAGCAAACGTTGCTACATCCAAACACAGTACTAGTGTAATATAAGGGATTAGACGGGATAATCCCTAAATATTCCCCATTAACCACCTCATTTTTGCCCAAACAAAAACTATAGTCCATGCTAGTGTATTGTAAGGGATGAGTATTTGTGGGGATGTGTAGAAATTGGGTGTTTACCAAATTCTCTCCTATTCCCACTCTTCTCATCCCTTAGAAAACTCTTGGAGTAAGAGCATCTCTAACAGAGCCCTCAAACCGCGCGGAACTGTAAAATAACTGTCAAACACGGTTCGAAAACCTTAAAATCAAAAATAGCAGAACCTCTTAAAGTCACCAACCCGTAAACGATTTTGAGGGGACCTGTGAATTCAGCCCGCGGAACCGTGAATAACATGTTTTCGCGGCCAAACCGAAGGGGCCCTGTAAACCGCGAGAGGCGTTGGCGGGCTGAACATTCAGCACCCGCCGGTGAGCTTCTACCGCCGTAGCCTTGCCGGAAGCCGACGGTTTTCCACCAAACTCAACGGAATCAGCCGGGATCGGGGAAAAATAAAGCTGCAATGTGCTCGCCTACTCTAGGGCCTCTGCGCCGGCCTGACAGCGGCGTCACCCGTGAGGACCGGCGGTGGCGGCGCCGGCCAAGATGTGCGGCAGCGGAGGCAGCGCCCGTGAAAATGGGCGGCTCCTCCGAGGTAGCACGCGGCGGCGCCCACGAGGGGAGGCAGCAGCGGCGCCTGCGAGGGCAGTGGCGGCGGCGCCCGCGAGGACCTGCAGCGGCGGCTCCTCCGAGGTAGCACGCAGCAGCGCCCGCGAGGGGCGGCAGCAGCGGCCTCGCCGGGGTCGAACTGGTGGAGGGCGGCGAGGAGGCGGTCGCGGAGCATGGCCTCGCCGGGGTCCTGTTAGTACCGGGACGGCGCCGAGCGAGTTTCTACTCAGATCGATCGGGAACCTTCCCAGCAAGAAGAAGACGGTGTCTGATTTTTTTTAGAATAATCGGGAATATTCCTTTTTACGGTTTGATTTACAGTTTCTGCTATGTCTTGTCTCGTTTTGGCCAAATAACGCGAGTTTTCCGAACTGTAAACCAGTTCCAAGGTTTGAAGGTTCTGTTAGAGATGCTCTAAGGCCTAAGAATTGGGCCTGCCAAACAATCGATAGAAGTAAGGAAAAAGATTGGGTAAATCTAGAGGAGAGGAATATAGATGCGTTAGGAATTTCGGTATTCGCAGTGAAGGTTACAGACACTGCTCCCCGCTACACACTTTCGGAAACAGATCACATCAATACATCATCATCGTGTGATCTGTTTTGAAGTCATGATGAAGATCCCTAGCAGCCCATTCTACAACCTAAGTCTTGTGACAGAAAATACAGCTAGTACTACTTCTTTAGCGTGAGTAGGTGTGTCCTATTTGATATAAAAAAAAATACTACCGCCTCCCATTCTATTTAAGTGCCGAGAGAAATATACATATGAGGCGCAATTTTATAGCTGTACTGGCGATACTCTTTTGGAATAAGAGGGAATACGAACTTATCTTAACTAGATCACGTAGGCGCGCGTTGCCGCGCCCGTCTATTAAGAAAATAGATTGTTAGTGGTCATGTTGTTGATGCACATCCAACATTGTAGTTTGTTGTGGTGCAGTACCACTACACCCTCATTGTTGATGCACATCCGGAAAATGTTGACAGTGCAGTGTATGTGTTGTGGTGCAGTACCACTACATCCTCATGTATGTTCAATATATAAATGTATTTGACAAATCATTTGGTTAACCAACAGAGAAAGGATGAAGTACATCAAGCCCTCTCTAGAGCATCGAATGGTTAGTCTATTTACCGCTATAATGGTAGGGATTGATGAATACCTAAGTCAAATGGCGACATGTGAGTACCTATTTGATAAGCTAATACATTCAATGAAATTTAAGAAAAAACAAGATATAACACATGCCAGCAAATAATCAATTTATATATGTGGTTTCTTAGTCCATAGAAGATATGGTCCAATAAAATTATGGGTAGAACAACAGGGCTATAGATTTAGATATAGTTCTACGTTTTTATGATAGCACCCTCGCCTTTTCTCTTCATTGAAATTGTCGATCTTTTTTTATCTTCTTAAAATTGACTTAGAGGTGCCTGCAAAAGGAAGGTGACTAAAATATGTGGACTAAAGACATCATAAGCTCTCATATGCTAGAGGATCAGTAAATTGTAAAACTTTACAATGTAATGCGAAGAAAGATATAATTATTAAAATTACTTACTACAAAACAAGTAATAACAAAATTACAATGGAATGTAAATCTAGCACTAAAAGCAGTTGAAGTAATTTATCTAATAATGCTGGCAATTAATTTGCAAATTGTTGCCTATCTTTGGCGAGTACAAGGACAACAATAAGAACATAATTGTTGTAGCACACCACCCTCACGATACACCTCAAAAAACAACTATCACCGGCCTTTCTCATATGGTTTTGATGGAACATTATAGAGCCTCAAAGAGGGGAAGGCTGAAAAAACTTATAATACAAAAGAGAGCTGAAACGCTGAAATATATATGGTTCTGCACTACTTCCTTTAGATTTTGCCATGATGCAGAAAAAGATAGTCCGGTAATCAGAACTGACAAAAAGTGCGCAGATGGGTTCAGTTCTTACATAAAAACTTTGAGCAACGAGTAGCCCTTTAGATATTTTTTTTACAACGACTATACCTAAGTGGATACTTTTTTACAACAACTATACCTAAGTGCGCACGTGAGTTCAGTTCATGGTGATGGATTCATACATATCAGTTCAGGTTAAGCCATCAATTATTCTATGTATATTTAAATAAATTATTTTCATTCTATTAGGGACATTATAACTGAGCCAAATAGAAGCGCCCTCACGATCTCTCACGTTTTGGACATTTGGGGCCGTCAGAACTGGAACTTTTTCCACCGTCCGATCTATCCCAAATTGGCCCAGCTGTCCCTAAGGGGCGCTCCTCTGCGTATCAAATTGGCCCGTTCTGGTGTATTGGGCCACGAAATGCACTAAAGCCCTTTTATAGCTGGACCGACCAACGTGGATCTCCATATGCGAAGCCGTCTGATAGGTACCCATGTCAACGCTTGCGCCGACGGCGATTTAGATCGAGGAAAAAAACCCGCCACGGCGCCACGAATCTGACGATGCAAGGTAGCGAGAGCGACGCGGTCAACGCTCGTGCCGCGCCGCTTCAGATCGAGGAACGACTAGAGGGTAGCGATGCAGTAGAGGAGGATGAGCCAGTTGATGCGCCGGCCGGCACCACGCGATGGGCCCGGGCAGTCAACCGCATTCGACCTGTGCCTCCGATTGTAGTTGGGTCGGTCCATGGAGCTGAGCATCGATCTCCGATGCAGCCTTCGGCAGCTGAAGCGGCCGGAAGCTGGCCGCCTTTCCTCAATTATTGTTGTGTTAATTTTCAGTTCCTGCAGTCCATGATGGTTTTCAGTTTCTCCTAATCTGTAATGGCGGCCATCATGCCGGCGCGTACTGATGACGGTATGTTACTGCCCCTAATGTCTCTCCTTCCCTATAAAATCGGGTGTGCACTACTTCCAGGTGCGATGGTGCTAGGCTGATTTTCTCTCCCGCGGAATCTCTATTTTCGACATATCAATTGCCACTGTTTCTAAAATCCCAAATAATGTTTTTGCAGGTTGTGTTCATCCTGGTTCAACTCTTCTCGTTCCGTTAAATCTTGGAGTTTGGTTGCATTTATTTTACCGCGGAAATTTTTCACCTCTATATTCAAATGACTACAGGACAGGTGAATTATTACATTACCTCGTATATTTCCTTTATGGTATATGTCTATTCAAAATCCTATCCATTGGAACACCGGGCAGCAAGTTAGTTATTTCTGCATTTTTCAGGAAGTGCACACGGGTCTGATTGGTTAAGAGCTGTAGCACCATAGTGCGGTGGCTGATGGCCATGGACGGATGTGGACTGCAAACTATGGCAGCAAGTAAGCTCTTTCTGCATTTTTTATGAAGTCCCCATAGTTACTTCAACACATGCTTGATTTTGAGTGATAATACAATGATCTAGGTTCTTCCTGTATAATTTATTCATTCTTTAGTGACTATGGATGGTTCCACTAATATTTGATCTTCCAAAGATAGGTACTACACACTAGAAGATGGAGATGGGCATGGAGGGATGAGAAGACATAGTGAGGTTGTGCTGAATAAATTCAAATAATCCAGTGTACTAAGAGGTACCGATGGTTAAATTCAGATCAAATAGTTTTTGTAGAATTATTTGTTCAATGTTCCATGAAAACATGCTGAGTTTATTTGTCTCAAAGATGGTTCTGTTCAGCCCAACCTGCTGTGAATTTTGTGGGACAAAACTAAGCCTGAGACTTATTTCTTTCATGAATCTATGTCCCTAGGATCATGATGGCGCATGTTGTTGTGTCCTCTATTTTTACTTGCTGCCATAGTTTGCAGTCCACATCCGTCCATGGCCATCAGCCACCGCACTATGGTGCTACAGCTCTTAACCAATCAGACCCGTGTGCACTTCCTGAAAAATGCAGAAATAACTAACTTGCTGCCCGGTGTTCCAATGGATAGGATTTTGAATAGACATATACCATAAAGGAAATATACGAGGTAATGTAATAATTCACCTGTCCTGTAGTCATTTGAATATAGAGGTGAAAAATTTCCGCGGTAAAATAAATGCAACCAAACTCCAAGATTTAACGGAACGAGAAGAGTTGAACCAGGATGAACACAACCTGCAAAAACATTATTTGGGATTTTAGAAACAATGGCAATTGATATGTCGAAAATAGAGATTCCGCGGGAGAGAAAATCAGCCTAGCACCATCGCACCTGGAAGTAGTGCAGACCCGATTTTATAGGGAAGGAGAGACATTAGGGGCAGTAACATACCGTCATCAGTACGCGCCGGCATGATGGCCGCCATTACAGATTAGGAGAAACTGAAAACCATCATAGACTGCAGGAACTGAAAATTAACACAACAATAATTGAGGAAAGGCGGCCAGCTTCCGGCCGCTTCAGCTGCCGAAGGCTGCATCGGAGATCGATGCTCAGCTCCATGGACCGACCCAACTACAATCGGAGGCACAGGTCAAATGCGGTTGACTGCCCGGGCCCATCGCGTGGTGCCGGTCGGCGCATCAACTGGCTCATCCTCCTCTACTGCATCGCTACCCTCTAGTCGTTCCTCGATCTGAAGCGGCGCGGCACGAGCGTTGACCGCGTCGCTCTCGCTACCTTGCATCGTCAGATTCGTGGCGCCGTGGCGGGTTTTTTTCCTCGATCTAAATCGCCGTCGGCGCAAGCGTTGACATGGGTACCTATCAGACGGCTTCGCATCTGGAGATCCACGTTGGTCGGTCCAGCTATAAAAGGGCTTTAGTGCATTTCGTGGCCCAATACACCAGAACGGGCCAATTTGATACGCAGAGGAGCGCCCCTTAGGGACAGCTGGGCCAATTTGGGATAGATCGGACGGTGGAAAAAGTTCCAGTTGCCTGATCTGACGGCCCCAAATGTCCAAAACGTGAGAGATCGTGAGGGCGCTTCTATTTGGCTCAGTTATAATGTCCCTAACGACTACTCAGACAACACTAAATGTTCTTTAGAAAACTGTTAGCTTGCAATGCAGTTTTCTGCTGCTAGGGGCATCTAGCAACAATCTAAATCTGCCATAAAAATACGCCTTCCTACTCCCATACCAGTACGAAATGTTAGACGTGCACAAACGTGCGTAGACAGTCGCCATGCACATGATTCGTCCTTGCAAACTGTTAGCAGTACTAATCAGTATAGTTGTCCCTTTCAAAACAGGAAAAAAACGGTTAGCCGTTGTCCGTTTAGGTAGCAGCTAGCTGGAGGCTCTGTTTAATAATTTGCAGAAATCAAGCAGCTTGGTGCTAGTAGACGCAATAAAAAAAGGCTTTGCTCTCTGCTCAACATGCATAAAAATCGAATTTCACCGAGACGGTCTTTTTTACATGAATTTCACCGAGATGGTTAAATATGTGCAAAGATGGGCTTTGTGCGCAAAAATTTCCGCTTAATTCGAACTAGTATTTTACGCGTGCCGACCCATCGAGTCCGTCCATGTCCGTTCGAGTTCGCACGTGTCAAATACAAGACGCAACGGGGCGGTGTAAACGGACAACGGTCTGTTTTTTTGTCCGTCGAGACTCATTCCTGGCCCAAATTTGGGACTCATTTGCGTCGGTCCTGGACAAGTGCGGACCTCAAGTTTGTCCATCCGCGGTCCGCCTCTGACCCGCCGATCAGTGCCAAACCTTCCCCATCCTCACGTTCTTCCTCGCCCCTCCCACCGCCACCCCGCCACCAACCCCCATTTTGCACCGGCAGGCCATTCCAGCCGCCACCCCGCGCCGCTCTTCATCCCCGCCGGTATCGGAGCGACTTCTTCAGTCACCGCGGACGGTGATTCTCTCGGTCGCGCGGCTTGGGCGTCTGCGACCCGAATCGCCCCCAAGTTGTTCGGCCATATAACCGTCCCGACAACAAGATATGGTCTCGGCCATGGATAACTCTGACGAGTTCTTTTTCAACAACTACATCATGCACCACTCCTCGCCCGCTGAGTCGTCCGATGATGACTATGGTGAGGATGCGTCCATTTCGCGGCTCGTTGTCGGGCTAGATCAGGTGGCCAGCTACAGCTATATACGGAATATTTTTGTGCGGTGAAACCATCCTATCCTATTTCGTTAGGTGGCCACCACGCTTATCGTTAATAATAACTATTTGGTTGAACTAAGAACTATTTAATTAAACTAGCTATTTATTTGAACTAACTATTGTGATTATCTATTGGATTGGAATTATATTGTTCATATTACATATCTGAATATATGAGTTTAAAATGGTCAAAATCATCGTCGGAATAAAAAAACATCAAATGGCCAAAACCCGGCGGACTTGATGCGTCGGCCCGTTGGGTGCACTGGCAATAAATAAACGGACATAGACCTTATCTCTATCCGATTCGACGACCTAAACGGACAAAAACGGTTAAAATACCTCTCCTTTTGAGGGCAATTTCGACACATTCGACCCTTTTTTAAATTTATTTTACAAAATGAACCTAAATCCGAAACATTTCACGATCTAACCCTTTTTCACGGTGCCCGGCCCTAGGGCGCCATGCTCTATTGCACAACGCCCCGACAAAAGGCGTCGTGTACTCTGCCACGTCAGGATAGACGACCCCGCATGCCGAAAGCACAACGCCCCGGCCCGAGGCGCCATGCCTACCAGCACGACGCCCCAGCCCGGGCGCCGTGTTTTTTTTCTTCATTTTTTTTGAATCTTTTCATTTTCGTTTTTCGCTCATGCAACATATGTACTATTCATACAAAAGATAAAATTCAACTATATCATATTTTTTGGGTCATTACGACACATGCATTTGCTAAATTACCGAAGTAGGATTGCAAAAAAACTAAAGGTAAAATATGAAATAAAAAAGTGCTAGATGGATTAATAAAGTATACAAAAATTGCTCTATCATATTGGTTTGGACATGTTGTGATGTGTCTTCTTTGCTTAGGTTGTGAGTTTGAGTCTTCATATGTTTTCAATTTATTTTTTATTTTTCAGAATTGTTGTTTTTTCACCCATGCAGCATATGTAGTATGTCTTGCAAAAGATAACATTTAAATTTATATTACAACACTTACATTTGGTAGCGCATGGCACCGGCCAGAACGAGTGGTGTTGGTACAAGATTTTCACGCTGCTTTGGGCCGTCGGACACCACTTCACCGGTATGAGCATCGCGCTCTTGGCAGAGGAGTTCTTGGAGAAGGTGGTTGCCCGTGTTCATCACTGCCTTCATGTCGGACTGCGCCAACCCACGCACTCGCACCATCACGGAGCTACCCCCGCTCAACTGGATGGACTCTGTGACAGACTACGGGCACACCCCGCCGTCGGTGTTCCTCAGGCCCGAGTTCCCGCTGAGCCCAGAAGAGGACGATACGTTGTTACAGACCCTGAAGCGGGGGAGCTTCTACTACGTGGCCGACCAGGAGACGACCCGTCGTTTAGTGCAGACTGATACGGTACGGTGAGCATGTTGTACATGGTCGCCAAGCAGCCAGATCGAGTATACCAAAGGCAGATGATCACCAACATTCTGGTGGCGGAGGTTAGGGAGATAGAAGACGCCATGGGCGATGTTCTACGCGCCAGAGGAGCTAGCCGACCACCTTGCCGACATCACCATCGATCCGCTGAAGTCTAAACCTTCATCGAATCGTTGGACATGGATTTGTCTACGTCATATATATCCAAGTCGACGTTTAAGTCTCATCCACTTAGAAAA
The DNA here is from genome assembly GCA_026929855.1 of Poa annua. Classification (NCBI taxonomy): domain Eukaryota; kingdom Viridiplantae; phylum Streptophyta; class Magnoliopsida; order Poales; family Poaceae; genus Poa; species Poa annua. The sequence continues at coordinate 26,455,392 of CM049434.1, read as the reverse complement.
ATATTCTAGAAAAGAAGTAACATGCAAATTTTATCATGTCACGGAAGGTGCAATTTAAACTTGGGATTGTAAATTTAGCAAGTGCTATTTAGTTTAATTTTTTTTACAATCCTACTTCAGTAATTTAGCAAATGCATATGTTGTAATGACCCAAAAAATACGATATATTTAAATTTTATCTTTTATATGAACAACACATATGTTGCATGAGTGGAAAATAAGAAACAAAAATATTCGAAAAAAATGAAAAAAAAAGCACGGCGCCCCATGGCGCCCCGGGTCGGGGCGTTGTGCTATCGACATGCGGGTCGGGTTAGATCATGAAATGTTTCTGATTTGAATTTATTTTATGAAATAAATTTTGAAAAAGGTTAAATGTGCCGAAATTGCCCATTGCCCCTTTTGAGTCCTCCGGCCGTTGGAGTCTTTCTTATCCCATGAATTTACATTTATTGGCGCCACGATGATCTCGGCTCGTTTTTCTCAAGCCGAGCTCGTGTGTTAAACATGGCCAGCCGAGAGCGACGACGCAAGCGCCAAGAAAGCGCACGATCGCGCGCCTGGCCCACCCACGTCCGCCTGACCAGGCCACATCACCATATCCTGCCCGTGACGCGCTCCTGCCAAGCGCAAACCACCTTTCCCCCTCCACTCCACCCGAACGGAAAAACCCCATGGCGGCCGCCGTCACCTCCGCGTCCACGGTCTCCTACGCCCCCTCGTCCCGCACCTGGGACGGCGGGCCGCATCGCGCAGGCTCCAGGCCGGCGCCGCACTCGAGGGTGTCGGCGACGACGGCCACGTCCCCGGAGGCGGCGGCGCCCCTCAAGGCCGACCTGTCCCCCGCGGCGCCCGTGCCGCTGATGCGGGTGACGCCCGAGTCGCTGCAGGGCGCCAGCGGGTCCCTCCTGGCCGCGCCGAGCCGCCGCGGGGGGGAGGAGGAGGACGCGGTCGGCGGCCTCGACGGGCCCGGCGCCATGGAGTACCTCACCGCCGTGCTCGCGTCCAGGGTGTACGACGTGGCCATCGAGACGCCGCTCGACCACGCCGTCAAGCTCTCCGAGCGCCTCGGGGTCAAACTCCACGTCAAGCGCGAGGACCTGCAGCCGGTAAGTAATCTAATCGCCACCCCTCTTCCTACTTCCTACTAGCGGCGCGGCTTTCCTTTGCTGACGCTTTGAAGAGATTTTTTGGAAAAGTTTCAGTCACTTGCGCTGACTTGGATGAGGAGGTGGGTTAATGGGTTTTATGGAGGTTTTGACTTGATTACGATGTTTGGATTCCTCACGGACCTTGGATTTGACACGTTCAAGGTTCCTGTGCGTGAGGCGATGGCCGTCACATTTAGTGCACTTACCGTGCTCGATAGGGTATTATTTGATTTCGTTAGACTTCTCATGTTCATCAGCGCTAAAACGAGGGGTGTATATTCATCAAGTTTGGGCGCTTTGGTTTATTTGAAATATATTACTCCCTCCGATCCGAAATTTCTGTCGCTAGCCATGTACACGTTTCGTACTACGTTAGTACAATCTTTGCGACAGTTTTTGTGAACCAGAGGGAGTATCCTTTTTCGAATCTTAGTCTCAGGGAGGTGAGTGAAAGTCCCCAGCTCCATTCCTGGTAAAAAAGAGGGAAACCGTGCCAAGGCAAGTTCAGCTCAGTTTACAGAGCTAAAAACTCAAAAATCTAACACAGCAACTAAACGTTCCATGATCCCCATAGCAATAGCTGGGCAGCAAAACAATTACATAAACCACCGCGCCAGGGGTCTGAACTACGCAGGTGACATCAAAACATGATCAATCACTTCAGCGACCATGTCTTCAAACCCAGAGTGCTAGCTCTTTCAGGAGAGAGGCAGCCCCTGGCTTCAGGTCCATCAGCGCCCGACCACTAGTAATTTGGGGATTGATGCCTCAGATTATTCTGCCACGATCCAATTGGAATTACCTGTGCAAACCTTGAAAGGCCATAAAAGGATCGTCAGCCAGTGTACACCGCAATCATCCAGATCTAGTAGCACAGTAACCTTGAAGCCCACATTCGCCTCTCAGGAGGTGCTTGGAGAAGGTGGTCAGAATATAATACTCCGTATTATAATGCTATCAGATCGTGTATCCTATGTGTAAATTGAAGGACTTTGCCTCTCATACATATGTTTGATATATTGTATAGTTAGTAGTGTCTTCTTACCCTTAGCTTTAATTGTTTGCAAATGCTTAGTTTAGGATGAATGAACAGTTAGCCGCCACTTTTTGTATTTCTTATTGCATGTGTAGCTCTTACTTGCTTTGTCATTGGCTATTTACATGCCTGTATAAATTCTGTTCCGTTTGTGCATAGGTTTTCTCATTCAAGTTGAGAGGTGCATATAATATGATGGCAAAGCTCTCCCAAGAGCAGTTGGACAACGGGGTCATCTGCTCCTCTGCTGGAAACCATGCTCAAGGAGTTGCTCTTGCTGCCCGGAGACTGGGCTGTGATGCAGTTATAGTCATGCCTGTGACAACACCAGAAATCAAGGTTATCGATCTTTCTATACCATTGGCTTTCTTATATGGTATATTCTGTCATTATCGCCTGCTAATAACATATAGTTTAATCCAGTGGCGGTCAGTGGAGAGATTGGGTGCAACAGTTGTTCTCAAGGGAGACTCGTATGATGAAGCTCAGTCATATGCAAAACTACGATGTGAGCAGGAAGGCCGCACATTCATACCTCCGTTTGACCATCCCGACATTATCGCTGGACAAGGAACTGTTGGCATGGAAATTGTTCGCCAATTGCAAGGCCCATTGCATGCTATATTTGTACCTGTGGGAGGTGGTGGATTAATCGCTGGAATTGCTGCCTATGTGAAACGGGTCCGCCCCGAGGTTAGCTTTCAAGCTTAGGAGTACAAAATTCTCACAAGACAGCTAAGTTCTTTATAAATTTCATCAACTAAATGGCCTTGCTTCAGTGCATTTTGGAAGTTCAGTTGTTTTTCATCCGATCAGTTAACTGTAATCCTTCTCCAAATTGAACGCAATACATCATTTGGTTACATTGGAGTACAATATTCATACTCATGGTGTCACTTTCTTGTATGCTTACAACAGTTTTGGTACAGGTAAAAATAATTGGAGTTGAGCCCTCAGATGCAAATGCCATGGCATTGTCCTTATATCATGGTCAAAGGGTCATGCTAGAACATGTTGGTGGTTTTGCTGATGGTGTAGCTGTCAAAGTTGTAGGGGAGGAGACATTTCGCTTGTGTCGTGAACTTGTAGATGGCATTGTCCTGGTCAGCCGAGATGCTATTTGTGCTTCGATAAAGGTGAGAGTGATCAATTTATTATATTTCTGCTCTACCTAATTATGTTAAATGGGTGCATTACAGTTCACAAGATTAAAGAGAAAAGGCTTGCATAAATATTATATGTGATCCAGTGCTCCATCCATATAATCCACATCCATAATCCACCAGTTGGAGAGATCAGTCAGCCCAGTTGAAGAAAAAAGATAACTCCCACTTTCTTGCATAAACATTTGGTGATCCAATGGTCTGTTCATATAATCGACCAGCTGAAGAACTTTCGAAAGTTATGTGTTTATAACTCACTCTAGTGGAGAAGTGTTATAACGATGTGATTTATGTGATGAAGTGACCTTGTTTTCTAGATTTTGACTCTTGCTGCGGATATTGGTATTCAGTGTAATTTTTAAAATTTACGACACATAAGTATCCTGTCGACACTCAAAATAGGATGACTGAAATTCTCGCACAACATTTTGTTCTATTGCAAATCTCTACCCTCATTATGGACTTTTTGTTCTACATTGCTACTGATTGTCTGCACTCATACTATTATTCGTACTCAAATGTTGTTCTTTGTGGGTGCAGGATATGTTTGAGGAGAACAGGAATATCCTTGAACCTGCTGGGGCCCTTGCCTTGGCAGGGGCTGAAGCTTACTGCAAATATTACGGTTTGGAAGGGGAAACTGTGGTTGCAATAAGTAGTGGAGCAAATATGAACTTTGATAGACTTAGAATAGTAACTGAGCTTGCTGATGTTGGTCGAAAAAGAGAAGCAGTATTAGCTACATTTTTGCCAGAGGAGCAGGGAAGCTTCAAAAAGTTTGCAGAACTGGTGTGCATCATGATTTTTCTATCAACATATAAGTTTGTACTCTATTTCTTTTTTTGTGACTTCTTGTTTTGCAGGTTGGTCGGATGAACATCACCGAATTCAAGTACAGATATGATTCTAATGGAAAAGAAGCCCTTGTTCTTTACAGGTTAAGCAAACATCAATTTCAATAATGTTCTTGGTTTTCTGTACTGGTTTATTGTTTCTTGATGATTTTTTTAGAATAAATGACTTTTTTGTTTTTACATTCTCCTGGGTTCTGGCTAATCTATACGGTCTTTTGTATTGCAGCGTTGGGATCTATACCGATCATGAGCTTAAAGCAATGGTGGAACGAATGGAATCGTCAAAACTTAAGACTGTGGACCTTACTAATAATGACCTCGCAAAAGACCACCTAAGATACTTTGTAAATTTCATAACCCATTAACACATTATTTTGTTAAGCTGGTCAATGAACTACCGTGTGCAGCATGCTAGGATTATTCACGAACTATTCTAAAGCAAAATAGTTTTTGAGTAAAATTGAGCTGAATGACCACAATCAATTATATGTTGTTTTTGATTTAGCATCATTGATCATGATGCTTTCAAGCTTCAGTAAGTTCATTTAATGCCTGTTCAACATCCTCTCGTTGTTGTGCTCTTCTCTGCCTCTTTGGCAATTCTGAAAATCTCGGTCTAGTGTGGACAAACTATGTTTTTTCAACTAATTTTTAGAGAACATGCAGGGGAGACTGCACTTCAATGCGTTAAGGGAAACAAACTGTACAACACCTAGTATGGGGCATGACACAATTAAATAAGCCGAAGATGTAAAGAAACTGTACATGGAAACACCATAGAACAACTCCATGATGACTTCAACCGTCTTCCACCGGTCAGGTCTAAGCTACCTGAGCTGCCAAGTCCTTCACCGGGCAAGACACCGCAGGGGTGCTTTCCCTTTACTAGGTCGTGTATTTTCCCATAAAGGTTGACAAGCACCCTATGCATCAAAGTTGACTCATAAAGTCATAATTGGTTGGTGGGGTTGTACACCCACACTTCCCACCAACTGAGCTAGGCTCAGTTCCTTGTGTATCATGAGTAATAGGAACAAGTATACAACGGCCATACTTCTAGGAATATGTATATGTGCTTTATATACTCAAAAGTGTTTGTTGCAACAGTTCGTTTGAAATGTTTATGTAGCTATATTGAAATAATTTGGTAAAGAAAAAATTGCAGAACAGGCGTTTGTTGCACCATATGCATAAAATACTGTAGCAGTAAGTTCGTCATCAACAGATCAGACATCCAATACCTAGTTGTTTCATGTTCTAATCCTGCTGAGATATTTGAGAAGAAAAAATTTGAGGACAGAGTTGCAGTTTTGATCCAATACTAGTCTGCTGTGCAAAGATATAGAGGGCACATGAGTGATCGTGTTAGTCGCGTAAACTGAAGAGTTGAATTAGCCTTTTTGTGCCGATTTTAATTTTTCTTTTGTCAACTCGCATTAAAATATGGCGTTGTCTTATCGTTCCATTAATATCACTTTCAGATTGGAGGCAGGTCAGAAGTAAAAGATGAACTTGTTTACCGGTTCATTTTCCCAGAAAGACCAGGTACTCTCATGAAGTTTTTGGATGCGTTGAGCCCTCGTTGGAACATCAGCCTTTTCCATTACCGTGCACAGGTATGTTATTTGAGTTCTATCAGACTATCAATAGCCTTCTTATGAGAGTGACCTTATGTGTATTCTCATACAATCTAACATCATCTTATTGCTACCTCTACCTTGAAAGGTGTAAATGAATGGAGATTTTTACCGAAATGAATATGCAAAACATTTAATTCAAAGTTGTTTGAGACACATACGGTTACAGTAGTGTAGCCAAAACAATGCTAAATTATCATTTCAGGCCTTCAGTGAGCTGATTCTCTTTGGCAGGGCGAAACTGGAGCAAACGTATTAGTTGGCATACAAGTGCCTCCGGAGGACCTTTATGAATTCAGAACCCGCTGTGACAATCTTGGGTATGAGTACATGTCTGAGATGAACAATGAGATCTATAATCTACTTTTGCGCAACCCCAAGGTCTAATGTGGCAGACTTCACCAACCCAACCAATGGTTTGTCTCCATGTCGTCCACAAATTCGTGAGGCTTAACAAAAGGAAGACCTTTTCCAGGTAGGATTGTTAGCGGTGTCTTGATCTTTCGTGTTGGAATAAAACCACCGTCATATCTACTTTATGTTGAATTGTTAGTGTCGCATTCCTTGACATGTTATTTGCTGTAGTAATTTGTGGTGTATATGATCTGCGCTTCTGGGGCTAAATCTCTGTTGTAAGCTTGTAAGGCACCAAGAATTCATGAATAATAATAGTGATGATTGATGGTGCAATCCAAGATCCATTTTCTTGTATCATTTGTTCGGCGCTTGATTTCCGATTTCTCTTACATTAGCAGATCTTTTTATAACTTAAGGCTTGTGCTTTATGACGAAACCACATGTACTCCCAACACATCAGTTCATTAGGAAAGCACTTAGGGCATCTCCAACGGACCGACGCAAACGGACCGAGGACGTCTGTTTCTGTCCGGAAATGTCCGCGGCCGGGAAAAACCAGCCTAACGGCCCGACGCAAAATGTTCGGGCTGTCCGCGTCGACGCAAACGGAAACTGCGCCCAAATTTGGGCTCGGTTTGCGTCCGAGCGGACTGTCCGACGCGCCGTCTGTCCCCATATATGACTGGCCTGCCTTGCAGTGGCTCGAACACCACTTCCCACTCCCGCCATTTGTCAAATTTCCTCGCGCCACAAACCCAAAACCCTCCCCCGGCGCCTATGGAGAACGTCGACGCCGCCACCGACGGTGACGTGGTTGTGACCGACGCTGTCGCGGCCTCCGCGCCATCCGGCAGCACGGCAACCGCCGCCACCGGGAAGAACAAGGCCATGGTGAAGAAGGAACCGCTGTCCGTGGAGAAGGGAAGAACAAGGCCAGGGTGAAGAAGGAGCCGCTGTCCGTGGAGAAGAGGAAGGCCGAGAACGCCAAGCGGCAGGCGCGGCGGCTGGCCGAGAAGGCAAGTAACGCCGAGAAGTTGAACGCGGCCATGGAGGAAGAAAGGCGATTCCGGCTGGCCATCGCGACGGCCCGGATCCAAGAGCTCGTCGGCGAGGGCAAGGCAGATGCCGTAGCCGACGCGGCCTCGTGCAGTTCCGTACCGTCGCACACTTTCCTTCCTACCGTGGCGCCCCGCTCCCCCGTGACGCCGACGGCCATAGCGCCGGTTGATCAGGCCCACGCGCTGGCGATGTCCCGATTCGGAGGCACGCCATCGACGTCGCCGGAGTTGCCGTTAACCATGATGGGTGGGGCATCGCTGTCGCAAATCGATCTCAACCACACGCCTGTGCCCGTGGACTCTGCCCCGTCGGCCCGCAAACGAAGTCAGGATGGTCCTCCGGCGAGCTCCATGAATGCCCGCGCCCTGTTCGGCGAAAAGGCCGCCCTGACCCCGGACGATCCGGTACGATCCTTCTTGATTTGACATACGTTCGTTAATTATGCATGTGGTCGGCATAACGCCGAATTGGTCGCAGGCGTTCTTCGCCGAGCATGGCTAGGACATCATGCTTGGCTTCATCAACGGCGGCGGCCATGGAGCCTTTGGGACGGAAGGCACCCAGGCCAAGGCAGTCGACATCGACGGGCATCCCCTTTTCGAACAGGGAACAGGCTCGGCCGTTCCCACGGCCATGTTCAACAATGGCCAAGGAGAGGAGGAGGAGGAGGAGGAGGTTGACGATCCGGACGCCGAGATTCCTGCTTCCGGCACAGCCGTGGCCAAGAAGATATCGAAGAGGACCGCGGGCTATACGAACGCCGAGGACAAGTGCCTTTGCCGGTCTTGGCTCGCATCGAGCGTGAACTCCATTGTCGGCGCCGAGCAAAAGGGCAATGCCTATTGGAAGAGGGTGACCGTGGACTTCCATGAACGCCGGCAACTCAAGCCCTTCAACATCCACATCGACCGCGGCCAAGTGTCCATCCAAAAACGATGGTCCTACATCCAAGCCGAGACCAACAAGTTTTGCGGCGCCCATGAGCACGTCGTGAACCGTCCTATATCAGGCGTCCGCGTCGCCGACACGGTATTTCCTTCATCCTCGTCGTTTTGAGGTGTCCTCCTCCATTGTTTGTTGTCGTGAGTGGCCACGGTTCCATGGCCTATGTAGATTGCGCAGGCCTTGGAGTTCTTCAAGACCGCACATGAGGGGAAGTCCTACCACTTGATCCATTATTGGCGGGAGCTTAAGTACCACGAGAAATGGAAGCAAACATACCAAAGCTACAAGAACGGCTTGAGAATGGCCGAGACCCGGCCACCGTGGGAGCGGAAGATGATGGCGGCGACAAGCCTGCTGTTTTCAAAGGAAGGCCGAGGGGACACAAAGCCTCGGCAATGGACATGAAGAGGATGCTAATGTACAATCACTGACCGAGACCTTGACGGGGGTATATGGCCAACAAGGAGGAGGCCATTGCCGCGAGAGAGGAGAAGAAGCACCGCGAGAAGGAGGAGATGGCCGCTCAATTCTATGACCTCACAAAGAAGGCTGTAGAAATTGAATAGAGCCACGCAAAGGCAAAAGATCATGGCCGAGGAGAGGGCGATCATGCTCGTGGACACCACCGACATGGCCGAGGACCAAAAGGCTTGGGTGATGAAGCAGCGTGCCATCATTTTAGCTCGCGCCGCGTGATCGATTTGGCGCCAATTTGCCCTTATTTGTATTTGCCGAGACATTTTGCTAGTGGAGAAAATGCAACTAATTTCATAGAATTCGTGATGAAAAAAGGTGCACATCCAAAATGCGTCGGGCCGCTGGGAGGGGTGGCAACCCAAACGGACATTGGGGCGGATATAGCCCATTTTCTTGTCCGCGACTTAACGTAAACGGATCAAATCGGACACGATTTGATCCCAAATACGTCGGGCCGTTGGAGATGTGCTTAGTCCAAGCTGTGCTAGCTCGTGCCTCGAAGAACTCAAAATCTTCAGAAGCCGAATAACGAGCCTGGTAGCTATGGCAACAGTTCCATTCAAAAAGCTATGGCAACAGTTTCCAGATTTCCTTTACACACTTGCGACCAGGAAAAAAAAAGGTGTACCCCATCTTCGACCGAGTGCTGACATAGCAGGCATATCTTCAAGGCTTACGCTCCTACGGGCAAGCCAAGATTGCTTCTCATAGCAAGCGAGTTATGAGCGAGGGGCAAGATTGCTTCTCACAGCAAACATGCTGATTTGTTCGGGTTTTGGCAGCAATTGTGTAGCTTCAGTTCGGATGTCGGTGCTAGTGGATGTAGCCTCAGAGTGATTGTTGATACTTGATCAGGAACATAGATCCTGCCTACCTATAAGAGTAAGACCTTTTAAACTGAGCCACTTTATGAACCTAATCATAGCCGTCGATGCGCTTTAAAATTCGTGCAACTTGTTTTTCAAAAAAGCACTGGAGCACTTTTCATGTTTAATTTCCACTTTAGACTATTTTTTTGTATAGTGTAACTGCAATTGTTTGAGCTTTGATATTTCCATTGTTCTTTTGCTCGTTCGAACAAGGGGACATTTAGATTGTGTGTGATGGTCTATTCAGCTTTGGTTGCATGAGATATTAATAATTAAATCTAGACCGTATAGAATAATAACAATGGAGGCTGTGTTTTGGGTTGATGCCTAGATGCACCAATTATGTAAATATTTATATTTTTTAAATTTCAAAAAGATCTCAAAAAAGTTTGTATGAACACCCATACTTTTTATACGTAAAAGACATTTTTGTGGGGACTGTGTAAAAAGGCAAAAAAAGAAGTCTCGTATAAACTCATTTTGAAACACTATGATTTGTCTTCTTTACACAGTCCACAAAAAATAACTTTTCCCCGCAAAACTATATCGTAACAATGCAAAAAAAAATTACAAGTCCATATGGTATTATGCTACGGTAGTACCTACCTATCCAGCTTCAAAATTTGAATCTGTCAAAACAAATAAACTTCAAAATTTGAGAACACTGCTGGCTTCTGACCCCACTACCTGTCCGTCTGTGTATCTCAATCCCCGCCGTCCATTTCAAACGCGAGTCGCGGGCGACGGAGGCAAGTGCTGCTCACGCGTCGCGCACCAGAATGGGTCCCACTCCCCAGCCATGCTCCTCTCCTCTCGCATGTCGCACGCCTGACCGTATCCAACGGCTCTGGCTCCGTAGTCCCGGTCCACCAAAATCCATCGTCTGTCTACTGCACGTTCGACTGATGGCGCTGCAACACCCGGTTCACCCAGCTCGCGCCTCCCACCAACACATCCAAAAACTACATATAACCTCCGCTTTTTTAAAATCCTCAGCTGCCATTTTTCTCGATTCCTCTTTTCTCACTCCGACAGATCCCAACCTCCACCGCCACCGCCACCGCCACCGCGTCGTCCTCGTACTCCTGCTCGCCGCCGGCGACTGACCGCGGAGACCTCGCTCGGAGCCGCGGGCGGGCGGGCAGGCAGGCGCGCGCGGCCTCGCCCGAGATGGCGACCATGGGGAGCCTGATCGGGCTGGTGAACCGGATCCAGCAGGCGTGCACCGTCCTCGGCGACCACGGGGGCGGCGGGGGCTCCCTCTGGGAGTCGCTCCCCTCCGTCGCCGTCGTCGGAGGCCAGGTACGCACACCTACCCCGCCTTCCAGATCCGCCTTCGCCGTGCCCAGATCTGAACGCCGAGCCGCTCACCCCCTGCCTGCGTTTTTTCTGACGCCTCCAGAGTTCCGGGAAGTCGTCGGTGCTCGAGAGCATTGTCGGGAGGGATTTCCTGCCCCGTGGATCTGGTAATCCCGTCGCTGGATCGCTAACTTTTGAATGTTTGGGTCTACCCTCGGTCTGGGAGTCGCTAATTCTCGTCCTCGTGGGTTTGATTAGGTATTGTGACGAGGAGGCCGCTGGTGCTGCAGCTGCACAAGACGGAGGGCGGGACGGAGTACGCCGAGTTCCTCCACAACCCGCGGAAGCGCTACACTGACTTTGGTAACGGACCTATGCTCCCTTTGTTTCGTGCTTGCACTCTCGCGGAGCAGCTTGCTTGCTTTCTTCAGTTCCAGCTATTAGAGTTTGTGTTATGAAAATCTGTTTTCGATTTCAATCATACCTGACCCAAGAGAGGTACATATTACAAAACATTCTGCATTGCCTAGCTGTATTCAGTGCACTGATGTACATCTACCACGTGATCCATCAATCTACAAAGAAGTATACAATTAGAATAAACACTGCCCTGCGATCAATTATTATATCACCAATTTTGTATCTATAAACGAGCAAAATATTATAGATGCATACAACATGGATAGATGTTTTCATTCAGTGTGAACTAAGGAATAGATGACACTGAGGACTACAACTTAGGAGTACTATTTCCCATTAGCGTACAGTGTTCTCAGTACTGTAATATTTGCCAATGACCAAGCATGTGCTTGTTAAGGGTTGCATCTTGAAGCTGTACTAGAGTACTCAACAAATAAAGAAGAATGTATAGTACTATACAACACATGTAAGAAGTATGGCAATAGGTACTCCCAGTAGTAGCATGTAGTATTTTTAGGGCGTGTTTGGTAGCCCGGCTCCCCTCAGATTATCTCCACCCACCCAGGTTTTTGCTGTTTGTTAGCCCGGTTCGTATGTCTTGGACCCTGCCCAACTCACCCCGAAATGCCTCTCAGCCATGCCCGCGAGAGAAGCTCAAATCGAGCTTCTCTCCTCAGCCAGGCCCGCTTCATACAAAAAATCCCACGTGTGGGGCCCACCCGCGCGATGCGTCTCCCACCCCGGCCAAAATCTGAGCCTCATTTCCCCCCCGCAGCCCCGCTTCTCCTCTCTGCTCCCAGCAGCTCCCGTCACCCAGCCCCGCCGCCGAGTGCGCCTCCGCTCCGCCCAGAGGTTCGCGCCGCCCCGTGCCGGCCTCTCCCCATGCGGAGCTTGGCCCGCGCCGGCCTCTCCCCGCGCCGACCTCTTCCCGCGCCGGCTCTCCCCGCAGCGCACGGCGCACAGAGCTTCTCCTCGCCGGCCTCTCCCCACGCGGAGCACGCACGGCCTGGAATCGGCCTGGAGCTCGCACGGCCTGGAGCACGCACGGCCTGGAGCTCGCCGGCCTCTTCCCACGCGGAGCCCGCACGCGCTCGAATCGGCCTGGAGCTCGCCGGAGAAGGAGCGGGAGGAGACGGCCCCGCGTGGCGTGTGGCGCGGCGGTGAGGAGCGGGAGGAGACGGCCCCGGGTGGCGGTGGCGGCGCACCCCGACCGGCCTGGAGCTCGCCGGAGAAGGAGCTCGCCGGCGACAGGCAGGCCGGAACCCTAGCTCACTGCTTCTGGGGACCCAATTGCTTGTCCTGTTTTGTATCCAGGGACCTATTTGTTTTTTATTTTCGTGTAGCATGACTCAGGTCATACAGCTTACCAAACAAGATCTTAGCTGAGCTGTGCTCAGCTCATACAATCTACCAAACACCACAAATAAAACACAGTTGTATGAGGTGGGCATGGCTAGACTTAACTCGTATGTGTTGAGATAGCCCACCCAGGCTACCAAACACACCCTTAGTTTTCCTCATGCAGCAAACTTAGTTGTTTTTGGCGCACAACTGAATGAATTTCATTCCTTTATGTTTACCGTTAGAACCATGTACTTCTATCTTGATTATGCCAAAACGAATATTGTGTATATCATAGAAAGCTGATGAGTTTTATTTTTGGAAGAATTAGCTGTCAGTTATGCTTATTAAGTTCTGGGCTGTTGACTACTAATTAGCATGATAATCTTGATGTTTTTGTTTATTTATTTAGTGTTAATGAGTGTGAGACATCATGATATATGATTATTGATCTGCTCCTTTGTTTGTTTGAATTGTGGTGCTGCTAAGTTAAACTTGTGTTAAAACCTTAAATGCAGCTGCTGTTAGGCAAGAGATTGCTGATGAAACTGATCGCATAACTGGAAAAACGAAAGCAATATCAAATAAGCCTATCCAGCTGAGTATACATTCTCCACATGGTAAGTCCTAATATTTCTTTAGATTTGCTGAGGTGTATCTTAGTGGTTACTTTTCAAACTAATAGCTGCAACCTTTTTGGTAAAATGTCTTGATGCTGCTGCACTACATTGCTTGAACTTGTAAAGATTTCTATATGCTGATTAGATATATGGTCCTTATTACTTTACCTTTTGAACTAGTTTAATTTGGATACTTCTATGTGCAGTTGTTAACTTGACACTTATTGATCTTCCTGGACTGACAAAGGTTGCTGTAGGTAATGCCTCACTTATTGACTCAGCTATTCTTTTTGTTAGCATACTCTTCCTTATTGTATTATTACTTAACTACTGACCACAACTACAGAGGGGCAGCCAGATTCTATTGTCGGAGATATTGAAAACATGGTCCGGTCTTATGTTGACAAGGTAAAAGAATCATGACTGTAGTTTCATATTACTGATCATAATGCCATGATTATTTAAGATAGATGTCCTTCATGACTATTCCCTTGTATGCTACGCCAGTTCCCAGCATTACTCCATTTTAGCCGTCTTAATTTTGCTCAACATTCTTGTTTTTTTGCTATATACCCCCTCCGTTCCAAAATTCGTGTACCACAACAAGAATTATGGAACAGAAGGAGTAATATTTATATTGTGAGTCCTGTTCTATTTATATGGGCAAAGATGATTTACCTTTTTGTTCTCTGGAAACTTCAGCCGAACTCTATCATATTGGCCATCTCTCCAGCAAACCAAGATATAGCGACATCAGATGCTATCAAGCTTGCTAAGGAAGTTGATCCTACAGGTGCAGTTCGATATTTGTTCACTGCAGCATTTCAAGTCTATCTTATACAAAACAAGAATTATAAATACACCAATTTTGTTGTCATGTCACATTAGTTCGCCAAGTTTATTTTCTTTGTTTTGACATTCTTTTTCATATGTAAGGTGATAGGACCTTTGGAGTCGTGACAAAACTTGATTTGATGGACAAGGGAACCAACGCTGTTGATGTATGTGATTTTCAGTCATTATGAACTCACTCTCTGTGGGCATAGCACTTAAAACTTCCTATCTTCATGGATCCTAGGTACTTGAAGGGAGGTCATATCGCCTGCAGCACCCCTGGGTGGGTGTTGTCAATCGTTCCCAGGCTGATATCAACAAAAGTGTTGACATGCTCGCAGCACGTCGCAAAGAACAAGAGTACTTTCAAAGTAGTCCTGATTATGGCCACTTGGCACATAAAATGGGTGCCGAGTATCTTGCTAAGCTTCTGTCACAGGTTAGGGCATTCTGCTCTCTTAGTTTACTTTGCCTAATTTTTTCACAAACTGAATGCCAATGTGCTTCCCTTTACTTTTCCAGCATTTAGAGGCTGTGATCAAAGCAAAAATTCCAAGTATTATTGCAATGATTAACAAGACAGTCGATGAAATTGAAGCCGAATTGGATCGACTTGGTAGGCCAATTGGAGGTGACGCTGGGGTAAGTAATACGGTAGTCCCATAACAAACCAAAAAGTATATTTTGTGGCAGAGTTTTGGATATTCATTTGCATTAGAATGGCAGCACAATGTATTCAGTATTCCCAAACATCTATATAACATTTTTCTCGTACATTTAACATAATTGACAGGCACAACTGTATACGATATTGGACATGTGTCGTGCATTTGACCGTGTTTTCAAAGAGCACTTAGATGGCGGGTAAGATGTTTAACTGGCCCTTCTATTGATGTGATTTGTTCTTCCATAATTATGCCATATATGTTGATAAAGGGGCATTCCTACATATGCGGTGTAGATATCAAAACATTCTTTCCTTTTCATTTGGAATGATGCTTTTGATAATTGACCTTTCATTATTCTCTGTAACCAGTCGACCAGGTGGAGATCGCATTTATGGTGTCTTTGACCATCAGTTACCCGCAGCACTGAAAAAACTACCATTTGATAAACATCTTTCGTTGCAAAATGTTCGAAAAGTCATTTCTGAAGCTGATGGTTACCAGCCCCACTTGATTGCACCTGAGCAAGGTTACAGAAGACTTATTGATAGTTCACTCAGCTACTTTAGGGGTCCCGCTGAAGCTTCAGTTGATGCGGTATAACTATTCATCCATGGCTCCTCTTAAGGCTCTTTTACCTTAATGTTTAAGCAACTGGCTCATGTTTCAGTAAATGATATATTAACATATGAACTTAATTAGAGAAGTGCTCCTGTGCTTTCCCGGAAGTTTTCTACACGAATTTTAAAGCGCATTGCCGGCTGTGATTAGTTGTGGGGATAGGGGTGCTAATCCACCTGATTAGTATTCCTTCTATGTCACTTCTAAATCCCATTTGGACCTAATCGCAGCCATTGATGCGCTTTAAAATTCGTGCAGAAAAACTAAACTGAAAGCACAGGAGCATCGCATCCCCAATCTAGATTTTCGCTTATGTTATTTATTCACGATAAAGTTAACTAGGGATATTGCTGGATTACGAGAAACGTGACATAGTAGGGAATCTGCAGTACACACCTCTCACACTTCATGTCATTCCATGTGCTTATCTTATCTTATCTTGGTTAAACTAAAAAAATGTCATGTACGAATGTGGTATGTGAACATACATAGCAGGGGATTGTTTCTGAACATAGGAATGCTATAGTAAGTGAATGAAGCTCTTTTTTGACAAAGGAAAATATTTGATAGCAATGCTTGTCTGGGAGCATTTTTCATACCATACAGATATGCTTTTGTTCGCTACCTGCAACTGCTCATGGTCGTATAATTTACAGGTCCATTTGGTATTGAAGGAGCTAGTCCGGAGATCGATTGCAGCAACAGAGGTGAGTGTTACTTTCCGATTTTGGGTTATGGATTACTGATCACCAAACATCACTCTTGTCTCTCTGTTTCTCATTTCTTATATATCATGCCTACCTTGATTTGTGCCAGGAATTGAAGCGTTTCCCAACGCTTCAATCAGATATAGCTGCTGCAGCCAATGAAAGCCTGGAAAGATTCCGTGAAGATGGCCGAAAGACGGTTATTCGTCTAGTTGACATGGAGGCTAGTTACCTAACAGTCGAGTTCTTCCGGAAACTTCCCACTGAACCAGACAAAGGGGCTAACAATAACACTCCAGCCAACGACAGATATCAGGACAACCATCTCAGAAGAATCGGTAAGTTAACCACTAAATCCCTTTAACAGATTATTGATCCGGGCAACTCTTTTTGGACCTACTGACAGGTCATAAAGTTCTTTGAATAACAGATAACTATTTGCCAGACAACTAGTTAAGAATAGGCAATAGCTGGTGGTACATCCTCCTTTATGCCCTGCTTGTGTTATTTTAATTTTTCCTGCTTCCTGTTTCACGTGAAATTTCTGCCTTCCAAACTGTGCTTTATACCAACATTTTGGATTTAGTCTATAGATACAATAAAATTTTGTAAGCTCCACTATATCTATCCTCAGTCCGCCATGCAGGCCGTGCATACTCCTAAAGGTCATGCTGCAACCACATATATTTCGCTTGGTTCCAAAACATTGTAGGAATTGAGTGTAGAAAGTATTCTATTATTTACTCTTGTTCTCTCCTCAACAGACAAATGGTTGAAACGTAATAGGAGGAACACCGATCAACCTATTTGCTGTATGATCATGCAATTTGTGCTCTCGAACCTTGGCGCTTAGGATATAACTTGTGTGTAGGTGTCATTATCAATCAGTTTATGTTGAGTGTTGACATTACCATTAGTTACATCTTATGATATTCACAACCTGTGATTATAGAGTTGGTAACAGTTTATAGTATCAATTTAATGATGTCATCACTTTTTTCAGGGTCGAATGTATCATCTTACATTAACATGGTCTGCGATACATTGAGGAACACAATTCCGAAAGCCGTTGTACATTGTCAAGTGAAGGAGGCAAAAAGAAACTTGCTAAACCGTTTCTATGCTCATGTAGGAAGCAAAGAGGTATGCTTGCCAATTCCTTACTGAATTTACTATTTAGCAGAAGGTACTGATGAATAGTCTCTACATGGCTGTACTGTATATGCCATCAGTCATCATTCTTATTTGACTCCACTTTAAATTACCCTTGCACTAAATCATAGACTAAATGAAAATTTCCATCCAGCCTATTTTTTTTAATATTCTAACCATGTGGTTGTTTGCACTAGTACAGCAACATTTTTTATTTTCAAGTTGACAAGTGCGGCAACCTGGATAGGGTACTAAAGCATATATCTTATTTCTCCATTTGCTTCCATAACGCAGAAGAAACAGCTGAGTGCGATGTTGGATGAGGATCCTTCTTTGATGGAGAAGAGGGACTCTCTTGTCAAGAAGCTTGAGCTGTACAAATCCGCGAGGAATGAGATCGACTCGGTTGCGTGGAAATGATCGGTTGGCAGGAACAGATTCTGAACGTTTGTGGTACAAAATGGTTCATTCGTTTTGCATATGCTCCTACATCGGTGATCGGACGCAGTGTACACGAGCTTTGATGCTGAGTGTTTTCTAGCTCTGGAGACATGGACACAGCACCGTTGCTTCTTTGGCCATCCTTTGGCCCCCCCTTATGTATGATTCAAATCTATATTAATACAGATGTATTCTTCGTTTCTTTGGTCCGTCCTCATGATCCAGTGTGATTGATCATTTGAGAGCTTATTATACGGTTGGTTGGTTTCATACTTCGATACCCTACCCAACGAAACGAACTTATTTTGCTATTCTAATGACCGAAGCGTCAGAGATCATGTACAATTTTGTTAATGTTTTTTGGCTCTCTTAAGTTTACCTTTGGCTGTTTCATGCCTTGATCCCAAAGTGAACCTGACTTATTTTACGCATTTTCCTACAGAAACTAGTGTACAATGCAATAGGGAAAGTCCATTTTAAGCATTGTGCTAGAGAAACTAAGAGCATCTCTACCGGCACCCTTTGGGGGGCGCCGGACCTGCGTCCGAATTTGGTGGGCGGGTGCCACAAGAGCGCCCCCCCACTTGAATATATTGCCTCAAAAAGAGATTACAAGACCATGCTCTTGTCCACCCTTATAGATTGACATCGGTCAGAATACATAAGAAATTATAGGGGGAAAGATGGGTCTTGCCAACAAGGGGCGGCCACATAAATATGATCAACTCTAAAGAAAAGAAAGGGAACAACAAGAGCCACTGGCACCCATCACAAATTAAAGTTAATAGACAGAAGATCCAACACCACGAGAGGCACAAGTAGATACCACGAGAGGCACAAGTAAATGAGGGGTGTTGTCGAGTGATCACAATACCAAGATTCAGCAAACAGCCTAGCGCGCCAAACCGGCGTGCGTATCGAACCCCACGGTGCAACTCAGGAGCATCCACAATCAACGAGTACCAAGCCTAGCACCTTGCACGAACCTTGAGTAGGAGCTCCGCCAATGAAAGTCGAGACGATTAGCAAGTTGGGGAGGCATCATTGCTTCGTCATTGAGCAAAGATGAGCCGTGACAACACCATGAGCCCGAAGCTCCCACAACACAACGGTGACCATGGGAGGGGCTTGAGGTTGCACATCATGGAGAAGTTGCACAAGGGCACCATCGGACAGAGACAAACCTTTGTCGAGCCCAGTCACCAGCAGGGAGCAGCATGGGGTTCCATCGCGACGCCTTCAACAAGGAAAAACGACGCCCCTGGAGCCGTTGTCACAGTGCTTTCGCCCGGAACCACCAGACAGGGCGTTGGTGCGTCTCAGAAACCACGCCCCAGGAGGGTAGCGACACCAAGCGGCGTCGCCGTGGCCTGCTCAACAAGAGGATTGAGCATGGATTTCTCCAGAGACACATCGGAACAGCCCACCTGGTGTACTAGGTGAGCAGAGGAGCTGCTTCAGAGCCACGCCTCCAGCGAGGTTTGCGACGCCGGAAGGCGCCGCCGCGGTCTACTCAGGCGAAAAGCGTGAGTACGGGTTTCCCCGGGAGCAGGACCTACAGCAACCGTAAGCACGGGTGCGCTCAGCCAGAGGACCAGAGCACGCAGCACCTTCAGCCAAGAGGCCGGGCCTGGCGCAGCACCTACGCCACGACCAGGCAGTAGCAGCTGCAGACCCGCCAGGAGAAGCTGGAGAAGCCGTCCGCCGGGAGAAGCAAGACAGCGCAGCGCCAGGGGCTCGGAGCCGAGGCGAGCGCGTCGCCGGCCGACGCGGAGGCCACTGGCCGAGAGGTGGGCTCACGGGGACGGAGGCAGGTCGAGGCTGGCGATGAGCTTTGGGGATCGATTTGGGGTGAGATTCGGGAGGGGATTTGGATCTTTGGGGGAAAACGGCCTAGGGAAAACCTCCGCCGCCGCCGTCCGCCGTGGGACGGCCTCCTCCGGCGGCAGCGGGGGAAGGGAGAGATCGGTGGTGGGGCTTGTGGCGGCGGCGGCGGCGCGGGCGCCTCGGGGTCGCTGGGAGCGACCCGGAGGCGGCTAGGGTTTTCTCGTTCTTTCGTAACTAGCTCTTTTGTTTTGGTTTTGATCCAAATGTTTTCTATTTGATAAAAACACTCGATAAAAACTAGGTAAATAATAATTATACAAACACACAAATAGTTCAACAGTTATTACAATAATTTAAATATTTCAAATTCTTCAAATTCATACGAACAAATCACCGTGATTGAACTACTCGTTAGTTTTGATAGCCCACAAGTGTGCCACAATATCAGCTTGAAGTTGCCGGTGAACTCCCTCGTCACGAATTTCCTGATAAACACTAAGAAAATCATCAAATTCAGCAGACACGCCCGGTTGTGGATCTGGCCTCTGAAAGTCGAACGGCTCATCGAACACCATTCCCTCGTCTCGCTCGCTCTCGACGATCATGTTATGCATGATAATACAAGCGTTCATGACATCACACATTTGATCTATCGACCAAGATAGAGAAGGATACCCGACCACAGTAAACTGTGCTTGGATTACACCAATGTCCTTTCCACATCTTTCCGGACAGGCTCCTGTCTCTTTGCAAAATTTCTATTTGCCTCACCCACAGGTTCACGGATTGTCTTCACAAATGTAGACCAATTGGGATATATGCCATCCGCTAGGTAGTATCCTTTGTCGTACTCACTTCCATTGATCGAATAGTTGCAGCCCGGAGCATGTCCTTCAGCTAGTCTCTGAAATATCGGAGAGCGTTGCAACACGTTGATGTCATTGTGAGAACCGGCCATTCCGAAAAATGAATGCCAGATCCAAAAATTGTAATCAGCAACAGCCTCAAGCACAAAAGTGCACTTTCCATGATGACCACCTTTGTACATCCCTTGCCAAGCAAATGGACAATTCTTCCAACTCCAATGCATGCAATCGATGCTTCCAAGCATCCAGGAAATCTTCTTGCTTCTCCTTGTGCCAACAAACGAGCCGTGTCTGCTTCATTTGGTGATCTCTGATACTCGGGACCAAACACTGCAACTACTGCCTTGCAAAATTGAAATGTGGCTTCGACGGCGGTGGTCTCAGACATACGAAGATAGTCATTCAATGAATCTGCAGGGGCTCCATACGCAAGACATCGTATTGCAACCGTGCATTTATGAAGAGATAAAAATCCTAGAAGGCCGATGGAGTCTCTTTTCAGCTCAAATTAGTCGTCATAATCCCGAACACCGTGCACAATTCGCCTGAAGACTTCTCTGTTCATCCGAAAATGCCGGCGAAATTCATGAGGTAGGTTTGTCGGCGTGTCCGAGAAGTAGTCGTCCCATAAAAGTCTGTGCCCAGTTGCCCTTTCACGATTTTTGTCCGCCCTGCGCCCTTTCTTTAATCCTCCATGCTTTGGCTTGGCTGCCTCCACGGCCATCGCCTCTAACAGAGCCGCCATGACCATCTCATTCCCGTCGTCGTCTGCAAAGGCGGCCTCCTCTCCCATCAGTTGACAAAATATGATCTCGTCGTCACTATCCATACTCTATTAGACAAAAGCCAACCATTAGCCGTGAGCTAAAGAAGTTTAACGGCGGTTCATCGACCTATGGCAAACGACCGAATACCTTACCTACGGGGTGGCAGCGAGGAAGAGGCGGATGCAGTTGAATGACCTGCAGCGGCGCGCGAAAACGACGGTTGAACGGCGATGAGCGACGGCGAATCGGCCAACATCGTACGGGCTCGACTCCTGCGTACAGTTGGTGACGACAAGGTTTTCGGCGATGGTGCGAATCGGCGACGAGAGGAAGTAGTAGGACGATGGGGGGCAAATGATTTTCGGCCGGTGCAGTTGTCTTTATGACGGGCGGGGCCGCCCGTTGGGTGGGGTGACCGGACGATGTCCGGCGCCCGCAAAGTTTGGCGGGTGGGCTGGGTGCCGGACACAAATTTAGTGGACGGACAGGTTTGGAGGGTGCCGCTGCGGCGTTTTTTTTTTATCCGGACCTCATTGGGTCTTTGGGGCCGTTTGGACCAAGGAAAAAAATAGCGCGCTAAAACGCCACTATAGCGCGCTAATAGCGTATCTGGGAACTAAACCCTACGCTATGCATATTTTGCTCGCTACGGCGCTATTCGCGCTAAATACGGCAATTTCGCGCTATAGCGCGTATCGACGCTATTTTTTCGACGTGACGCTATTTTTTCAGAAGAATTTAACATCAGCCCACTATTCTTTTGGGCTTTCCGGCCCAGTAACCCTAACCACATCGCTATAGCCCTCACCCTCGACCGAGCGAACCCTAACTCCCTCGCCCTCGACCGACCAAACCTACCGAGCGACAGCGGCGGCCGCCGGTGCGTCGCCCTCGCCCGTCTCCTCCAGCCACGGCCGGCCGCCTCTTGCCGCCTCCTCTGCTCGCCGCATCGCCTCCGCTGGTCGCCGTCGCCTCCTCGGGTCGCCGTCGCCTCCTCGCCTCCTCCGATCGCCGTCGCCCTTGAACAATGCTATATATATGCCTATATCTGGACCATGCTTTGTTAGCTGAACAATGTTTTAGCCTTAGTTTTAGACTTTTAGCTGCTGAAATCTGAACAATGTTTTGTGACGCGCTATTTTGTAAAATAGCGCGCTATTAGCACGCAATTTCGTTCATAGCATTTTTTGGAAGGCTGCGCTATTTCAAATAGCGCGCTATTTCAAATACCTTGGTTGGTTTGGACGGCGCCGGGTTATGTTTCTGAATCAAAAAAATCATCCAAAGAAAATTAGACACGCTCGTCAAAGAAAGAAGACACGGAACAAGTCTAGGATTCTACACGTTTATCTTGTGCTATTGAAGGCGGCTCTTGAAGTCTGCCCAGGGTACATCTTTCTCCAGGTACTCGATGTTGTTCGGGTCGAATGGCCCTTCCACCACGTCCACCGACTGTATCACCGCCCTCTCCGGGAGCACGCTCATGGCCGGGTCCGGCGCCGTCCTCCCGCTCAAGCTCGACGAGAAGCCCTGCCATACAGAAGAATCAAGCTCCGTAAGGAATGGAAGCACCGCCGCGCCGGCGTCGCATGAACAGAAAAAAATAGGGTGTTTCTCTCTGTGCTCGTGTGCTGATACCTTGAAGACGAGCACGACCTCCACCTCGCCGTCGACGGTGGCGTTCACCAGGAGGGCCTGGCCGCGGGCTTCCTCGCTGTACGCCTCCAGCCGCGCCATCTCCTCGTTGTGCCCGTACTCCTCCTCGTCTTCGTCCTCTTCCTCGTGCCGCACCCGCCTCCTGGCGCCGCACGCCCACGGGGCACCGGCGGTAAGGCTGCGCGGCTGCCGCCGGAAAGGTATGAAGTGTGGTGGCGTCCCGTTGCTGTGGCGTCGGCGGCGAGGCAGGAGGCACGGACGGGGAGACAGCGAGATGGTGGCGGCGGTGGTGCAGTGCGACGCCATGCTCATGCCGCTGTGTGCGGCGGGCGCGATGAGCGTCAGTTGTTGGAGGATAAGGCGCGGCGCCAGCGTTTGGTCGTATTCGTGCGCGCTGCTACTGGGACACGCACGCTGTGTGGACTATTAAAAAAAACGGCGCTGTATGCGTAAGACGAAACTCGTACGACCTGCGTCCGATACTACTGTATGTGGCAGCTTCTTTTCGCGGAGCAACGAAGCGGAAATTGCTCCACACACGACTTGGTTTGGGCCGGACTGGGTTTGGATTAAAACGTGGTAGGCTCCACCTCTACAGTAATATTTTTTTACAAAGGAGTCCATGCCTTTGCCTTATCCCTTCAGGCACCGACATGGTTGGATGGATGTTCTAGCTTCTTCCACCACCGTAATTGTTTTCTGCCATTGCTCACCGTAGATTAGCTTGTCCACCGGAGGCTCAAATCATGTCTTCGCATGGACGTGAGCAGGAGTAGAGCACAAGGAGAGAGGGTGGGGCGCTAGCCTCCTGGGTGATGTGAGAAATGCGGTGGGAGGCGACTTGCTGGCTCAACATAGCTGGGGATAGGGGCTCGATGCAAGCTCCAGTGGCCAAGGTGAGTGAGAGTTTGCTGGAAGTAGTCCATTCATATACATGTGAATGAGATAGATTTGAGATCAGCAAGGAGGAAGAACTCATGAAGAACATGGTATGCAACAGATTTTATCCCTGCAATGTAATAGATACTCACCTCGTAATGTTTTTTTTTTTTTGAGAAATACTCACCTCGTAATGTTGGTTGGACCTGGTTGTTTGCCTGTCTAATTAATCGTGGATAAATTCTCATCGCTAAGGGCAGAGTAAAATGAGTTTTGGGCTGGGCTGGGCCTTGGACTGGGGGGCTGGAATAGCACGATAGGATGGAAGCGTCGTACAGTTATCCTACAGAAAACATCGTATGTGAAGCAATTCTAAAAGAAAAAAAATGTTTACAAGCAACAGATTTTTTATGGAAAAATATATTCTCAAAACAGGCTTTCATCCTGTTTTATAAATAAAGCATCCACCAACATACAACTAGCAAACAAACGCTCCACAACACAACACAAGCTGAGGAAGCAGCCAGTGACAAAACTAGAGAAAATTAGATTAGGGTGCACTTCTCCTGTCTATGGAGGATTAAGCACAAATTTAAGCCAAACGGGTGCACTAATTATGGGTTAGAGGGGCGCACAGACGCATTTTAATGCTAACTGCAAGGTCAAAATATATTCTACCCGGGTGCCTGTGCACCCTGGTAGCAACATGTAGCTCCGCCAGTGGCAGCAGCACACACCCAAAGAAAAGAAAAAAAGAATAAAAAAGGCGGCAAAGAATGATAGACTAAACTAAACTACGGTGACTCGTATCTGCTGCGCCCTCCGAAGATGTACCACCACACTCATAGCGACGGAATCGTTAAGTGCCAAGCAACACCTTAAGAAAGAGAATGTTGCTGCCCGGACTAGAGAACTGGCCCTAGGGTTTCCCCCGACACACAAAGACATGGACATGGCTTCAGGAAGGGATGATGCCACCCTAAGGCGGCATCGCGTCGGTGTCGACTA
The DNA here is from genome assembly GCA_026929855.1 of Poa annua. Classification (NCBI taxonomy): domain Eukaryota; kingdom Viridiplantae; phylum Streptophyta; class Magnoliopsida; order Poales; family Poaceae; genus Poa; species Poa annua. The sequence continues at coordinate 26,430,741 of CM049434.1, read as the reverse complement.
AGCCAACAAGGATTTCTCCCGAGAAACCTTGTCCGCAGTCCCGCACGATTCGAAGCACCAGGAGACCACGAGGACGAGGTCGCCACCACCAGACTCACCACGCGCCGACATGCGCCACCTCAGACACGAGCCACCATCGTCGTCTCACTGAGTCAACTGCCACGGGGAAAGCAAGACGGAAGCGAGGAAAACAAGTACCAGAGACAGCAGAACCGTGGCCGCAGAAGGGAGCTACCTCCACCGCAGAATATGGAAAAAACATATCAGGCACCGATTTATTTATTTCAAAATCTAAAAGCATTAGGCTCAATCTTAATAGGCACAAGGGAGTAAGAGCATCTCTAACAGCTGCCCTATTTTAGCCTCCGTGCCCTAAAAACCGTTTTTTAGGGCACGAGAGGGCAAAAATCAGCCTCCAACAGCTGCCCTATCACGTGCCCTATTTTGGGGCAGCCCCAAATTTTGGTCCTCTCTGCCTGAAACCACCGATTCCCCTCCTCCGCCGCCCGAATCTCCGCCGCCGCCGCCGAATCGCGCCATGGAAGAGCACGCCGCGGCCTTCCCCGAGCACCTCACGCCGCCGGCGACTCTCTCCGCCCCTTCCGCGCCCCTCGGAGCCGCCGCGAGAGCCGCCGCGGCTGCGGCGAACCCTAGGGTTCCGCCTCTTCGCCGGCAGGTGTTCGCCGCGCCCCGGACCTCGTCTGCGCCGGTGAATCCGTCGCCGGCGGAAGCAGTGGAGCTCCCCGCGGCGATCCCTCCTCGGAAGACAACCGGGAAAAGAGCTACGTCCGCGGAGGCGCTCGCGGCGAGGAAGAACAAGAAGGTGGCCGCCGCCCGCGGCCGAAAGCCCAAATCGACCGAAGCCGAGGCTGCTGCGGGCGACGAGCTTCCACCACCGGCACCGGAAGAGCTCGATTTCGAGCCGTCTCCAACCCCCACGCCGGCCGCCTCCCACGTGCTCGATGAAATACCCGTGAGGTAATTTTCACCGTTCTTTGGCGAAATATATTGTGTGTTAATTGTTTCTTTTACAAATCCGGTTGCAAATGAATATAGGGTTGATGATGACGAGTATATGAACACCATGGGTGTTGGGGCGCACTCCTTTGCCGCCTCCCACGAGGCGGCATCTCAAGAGTACGCCGAAGAGGAGGGGCTTGACAACGAGGACGAGGGGTTCGTGCCTAATGGGAGAGCGGCAAACTACACCACCGGGGAAGACATCTTGATATGTGATTCATTCAAGAAGGTGGGTATGGATGCCGGAGTGGGAGTGGAGCAACCCAAAGAGGCATATTGGTTGCGTATGTGGGAGTATTTCGTTGCCCGAAACAAGAGTGGCATAGATAGGAACATGGGCTCCATTCGTCATCGGTGGAATGTGATCAACGCCGATTGCCAAAAGTGGGCGGGATGCTTGGCTAATGTTGATCGGTTGAACCCAAGTGGCACCAACGCCACCGACCGAGTGAAAGTATACCAAGGACAAGAAGAACAACGGTGATGCGGACATAAAGACATCATTCGATGCGATCATGAAGTGTCGCAAAGAGATGAACGAAGAGAGGAAGGCAATGAAGGTGAAGGAGTTGGAGGAGCTCAAGGAGGCAAATGAGCGCAAGGCCACGGCCGAAGAGAGGAGAGCGGCGGCCGAGGAGATGCGGGCGGAGGCCGAGAGGCGCAAGGTTATGATGGAGGAGAAGAAACTTGTTATTGAAGAGGCCAAGATTGAGATGGAGAATGAGCAAAAGCTCATGTTTATGGATACAAGCAAGATGGATGACAAGAAACGCCAATATGTTGAGCTATGTCGTGATCAACTCTTGGCAAAGAAGCAAATGGCCTACATGAGTACATTCAACTCCATGGGAGGAGGTGGCATGGGCTTCATGAGCTTCATGGGATCAATGGGAGGAGGCATGGGCATGGGAGGTGGCATTGGCATGGGAGGAGGAGTTGGAGCAATGGGTGAAGGGAATATGCCCTAGAGGCAAATAAATAAGTGGTATTTATTGCGTTATTCCATTAAGTTTATAATATGTTTTTGTATCATGTTGTAACTGTATTAATCGGAATTGTTAATACACATGTGATACATAGACAAACCAGAGTCCCTAGTAAGCCTCTATATATACTAGTTCATTGGGCAACAGTTGATCGAGAATTCCCGGTCATGGACAATTGCGTCGGTTGACAATGAGGTCATCTTATTGGTAGAATAAGGTGATGGACATACCCAAGGTATTGCAACAGGATCGTGTCACGATGTTTGCCGTTTGCGATAGGAAAGTAATATGATAGCTTATTCCTCAGACCGTGAGATCATATTAATTGCTGCTCCGTAGGTTACTCTGAGTGCATCAAACGTCATATCTTATTTAGTGTGACAATAAAGGTGTACCTCGTGTATCTCGAAAGAGTATGTTGAGGCGTATGGATCAAGAGCGGGATTTGTTCATCCTTGTGATAGGAAGATACTCTGGGCCCACTCGGTGAGATTACATCTATAGAGCTGCGCAGCTAATGACTAGGTCATGGAGATGTAATATCACAGACGAGTTAATAAACCTTTGTCGGTAACGAGATACAACAGGACATCGGATGTTTACGATCATGTCTCGGACAAGGTAGTATCGAAGAAACAAAAGGAATAGATATCATGTTTATGGTTCAACGACGATATTCGTACAATGCACAGGGACCGTTACAGATGTCCAGGTCTCCCTGGCGGTCATTGGCGAGCGAAGGGTCTTGGCCATGTCTGGAGTGTTCTCGAACCGTAGGGTAACACGCTTAAGGTCTTAGCGACACGTGGAGAACGTTGGTATGATTTATTACTGGAATAAATATGGATTTAGGAGAAGAGAGAAATTAACCGGAAAGGTTCCGGGGACATCGGAAGGGTTCCGGGAATGACCGAAGGTAGTTCGGGTGGTCCGGAAGTTGTTTCGGAGTCACAGGATATTAAGTAATATATAAATATATTAATTATGAATTATTTATATTTTATATTAATTTAATATTAATTAAATCAATTAAAAATAAAGGAAAAAGGGGGCAGCCCACATATGGGCCGAATTGGGCCCATAGTGGGGCGCACCATGGTGGGGCGGTGGGGCCCATGGCCACCACGCACCAGCCATGGCCGGCCGGCCCCCTCCCCTTGTTCCTTTGTTTAGTCCCACATGGGGGAGGCAAGGTGTTTGCACACCCCCTCCCCCTTTATATAGATGGGCATATTAATTGATTTAAATACAATCTAAAATACAATTAATGTTGTATACGCCGGCCTGAGTTAATTCTCCGCCCGCTTTTCTCTCTCTCTCCCACCAAGGCTATACCGCAGTGCCCAGTCGCACCGCGGGATTCCACCAAAGTTTTACTCCTGCGATCTCAGCTAGACCTGAGTGACCGGGGGTTGTCGTTAAGCTCCGTATGTGTGTGAGTACTCGTAGGCGCCACACTTGAGGTGCCAGGGCGACATCGTCTCGCCACGACCGCGCCCTAGCCGCGGCCACCGCCGCTGCCCAGCGCCCGACGTCCGGCGCCCGACGCCCGGCGCCCGACGACTGACGCCCGACGGCCGACGTCATCGACATCGCTGTGTCATCATCTACTTCGTCGCGCCAAGTTCTTCGCGACCTTGAGGTCGGCTACGGCGTCTACGTCAGCAACGCTTGTGCGGGAGCGTAATCCCCGCTGTTTGGTCTACAAGAGGTATGTGATCAGTTCCGCCCACCGTTACCGCATTACTAGATAGATAGATCCTGGCTGTTTTGGTTTACGTTAGTTAGAAAAATTATTGTTTTCTGCTTCGGAACCCCTTCAGTGGTATCAGAGCCGATCTATGCGTAGTATGCTGGTACAGTTAGAACTCGTGTTGAATACGAGGACTTCTTTCTTTAATTTGCTACCCTCTCGCGTGCACTTGCACTGTCGGCAGCATTGAGTTGATGAAGCGGCCCGGACCGACTTTACGCGTACGCTTACGCGAGACTGGTTCCACTACTGACATACGGCTGGTACCGTATATGTGGCTGGCGGGTGTCTATTTCTCTCTCTTTAGTTGGCTTTGCATTTTCAATGGAGGGCCCGAAAGGGATACATAAACATGCAATTATTGGATCGACGTTGTGGCACCATGTTCGTAGGTAGGGAATGGTTCTCTCAAGAAAGCCTATAAATCCACGTAAAACATGCAAAACTAGATAAAGGTAGAGGCGTCTAACTTTGTTTTGCAGAGGTATTTAAATATGACATGGTTACGGTAAGTTTTGAATTATTCGTAATGTCGGAGGCAAAGGAGGCACCGTAGACTCGGAGCCATGCCGGGACGCCCGGTCCAAGCGCACGGCGCCAAGGAGGTCCAGGCGCACGACCATGTCATATCGCACTTCATTACATTATTTGATTGTGTGCTGTTGTGTGTATATCCTATTGAGTGCTATATATATATATTAGATATACGACGATAGCTATAATAGGATGATCCCTAATAAATACCAAAATTGTGTTCTCCCTCGTTGTGCACCACCAAGAAAGTTCTACATTATGAGGCAGGCCGTGATGATCGGGTGTCACACATTTCGTCGTTCGTATACAGTGGGTGTAAGCCATGTTGCACGCGCAAGAACATCGAGGTTTAATTGGCGAGCCTAGCATGTACAGACATGGCCTCGGAACACGGATGGTCGAAAGATCGAGCATGAGTCACAGAGTTGTTGTGATCGACATTTCGATGTCCACCTTTGAAGCTGTGCTGCCGGCCGTGACGATCGGGGGTGGTACAGTGGATTGGGGTCGTGTAATCGCTAAAATTATTGAAGGGATAATAATCTTAGTGGAGTTTGTTTAAATAATTTGATTATAAACTGAAACTCATATTATTATGAACTTAGCCTTACCCTCTTTGCGATTATATCTGTAGATGGTGCTCTACTTCGATCACTTCCTTAGGAGTCGGTCCTTGTTGGCTGATGGGTCAAACTTCATCTACTGGTACAATAAACTAAGAGAAACTCTCATGCACAATAATATACTCTATGTCATAGAAGAGGGATTAGGAGATGAACCAGATGATTCTGCTAGTGAAGAAGAAGATGAAGAGTTTCATCAGCGTCGTGACATTTTCATAAAAGTGCAAAGCATCATGGTCATAAGCTTGGCACCAGAGTTGAAAGTTCAGTTTCAACATATGGAACCTTATGATATGATAGATTCGATCAAGGCGCATTTCATAGATGAGATTAAGGATGAGCAATACAAACAGCTGAGGAAGTTCCATTCACTCCAGATGGAGGAACATACCTGTTTGGAAACTCATTTGAAGAAAATGTATGACATTTACTTGAAACTCACAAATGTCTACGACTACTGGATGGCGGATTCATGTGCGATAGCTGCTGCGTTAGCATCTTTATCTCCCAGCTATGAGAAACATGTCCGTGACTATGCTATAAGAAGAGATACGATGACTTTCTTCCAGTTCATAAGCCAGTTCAGATCTGTGAAGGTTGAACCCATCGAAGGAGAAATCTTCGACGCTATAGGTATATTTGATATACAAAGTTGTAAATGTATTCTTCACGTGATACTTGATGAAAAGCATTTGATGCTTGTTCTGTTTATGAAACAGGACCTGATTGTCACAAGTATGAGAAGATATATGATGTGACAGTGCACAAGTGATGGCAAGCAAAGGAGTTGATGGCCAGTGGTGTTCACGTCCTCAAGTTATCATTATAGTTATCATTAATAGTTTTTGATAAGACCTTTTGTAATAGTGAGAGTGTGATTTTGTTTTATGTCTTGAATGTTACAAGACAAAGTTATTCATATATGTAATAGAACAAGTCAGTTGTTTTATGCAATGGAACAAGTCAGTTGTTTATATTATGAGTAAAGCTTTATGCAGTCACATCTCAATGTTTGAATGATAATGCGATATACATTTATAAAACCAGAATAATAAAATTAGATGTCCAAAGATTAAATGATTTTGTTACAAGAACAAACACCACTGAATTTGATCACAAAGGCAATGTAAGAAATATAGATACTTCGATCTATCAAGGTTACATGTGCCGAATTGATTAAGTTTCATTAGATATTGAAGTATCAATATACAAGGAAATTGATTGAAAGTCATATTAGATGATTATTAAATTAATTAGTGGTGAATATCATCAATTCGAATTTTCTATGATTCCAAATGAATAAATGTATTCGCCTACGGGAACATGAGTCTGAAAATAATTTGATATAAGATCAAACGAATTTTTCAGAAGAAAAATAGATGGAAGTTGTATCCATATGATTCGATTAAAAGGGGGACATTATTTTGAATTATGGTTTCAACATAAAATGACTTGTGAAAGTTTGTTCCACAAAATTATAATATCAGATATAGTGATATGTGATATATTATAATCATGCTCTATTTTAGATAAAGTGTGGTCTTTAGAATCTCTTAATATATTCTGGCATTGTAGTGGTCACCCACTTTAGGAATAGGATATTTTTCAACAAAGATTCGTGTGATCGACAGTAAGTGTCGTGATATAGATGATTATATGATAATACAGAATATACACGAATGGTTCTTTGTAGAATTCTCATATTAAGATGGGATTATATTCCAAATACCAACAGAAGCAAAATTTGTATTGCTGTCTGCGTAATTCATGAGAAAATATGATTTCTCGAATTAAGGTCGATGGAATAAAAGTAGAAGCTTAAAATAAGGTATTGGACCTTGTTTCCATAAGAGTAGAATATTGGAATCTGTTCCGAGAAGAATATCTCTACAAATGGAATTGAAAAATTGATGATAAGAGATCATAGTGTTTTCAAACAAGAAGCTTTTATATGAGGTGTTGTTTTAAGAATATTTACTGTCAGGTCACAGTTTGATATTCAGTATTTTAGATCATGTTGTCAGAACATGATACACCTTGTAAATACAAAGAAAGTTGAGGGAATATCAGAATACAAATTAAGGCTATAAGTCTTAAAATCCAAGTTACATTTAGAAGGATTAAAACAGTAAATGTTACTCTGAATCTTATTAAGAGAATAAGGTTATTTAATCATCATATAAAGTGTTATATGAAAGAAATGTATCTATAAGAAAGACTGGAAGCAAATTTTGTCAAGAAGTGTCTTGGACAAAATCAAAGTTGTTGACTACATGAGTGTAGACATGCTTAAAGTCTGTGGGATAAGTATTGGTAGAATACTATCAGATCGTATTGTAATTCGAATTGATAAATGATCAATGATTTTGGTTTGACCAAAATATCGAAAGAAATTATGAATTTAAGTGGAAGTCGAATTAAAATTCGAATTGATAAATGATCAATGATTTCGGTTTGACCAAAATATCGACAGAAAAAAAAATTGTGGATTTGCTAATTTAAGTGGGAGCTTAGAATTAGTTTACTCAAGTATGTGAGAGACATATTTTTGAGTGGGAGTTTAAATCCTTTAAGTAGGAGTTGAATTAGTTTGCTCAATTTAATATGTGAGTGACATATTTTGAGTGGGAGCTAAGATCCACGTATGTGAATGACATATCGTGGATAGTACCAGTAGAATTAGAATTAAAGATGAAGTTATGAAATGATTTAAAAGGTTGTGTCTATTTCGAATAGAACAGGAATTTTAAATAGAAGGTCGAGCTGTTTAGATTGGATTCTGAAGTGTCAGAATGGAATAAAGCCAATGGAAAGGTCTTTGGAAATCCAGTCAAAACATTTAGTGTAATTGGTACACGATAATAGTGGTTGCTAGATATGTTGGTCTCTTATATCATGATAACAGACATCATATAGAAACCATATTATGAGCTCGATAAAGTATGGCTCATGTTCTTAGAAGAAGAACAATTATCAAAGTAAATTTGAAATTTACTAGAAGTAGAATAGCATTAGGCACCAGACTGACATTGGAATGTCGTAACTCTACATAGATATGAAAGGCATATAGATGTCGCGAGATTGTACATATTACAGCTGAGTGCGTTTGCAAAGCAATTGTCTGGTTAACAGAATCAGAGTAAGCGCTGGGAAACGAAAGTCTCACTTAGTTACGATGTGTGCATATATGTTATCAGGATAATAGGATGATATCAAAATAGGTGATATCAGTGAATCGCAAAGAACACACAATCATGTATGGTACAGATTGTTGTAGTAACACTCTTTCACGAGCAGGCATTATCATAGAACGCTTATTGGATAAGGTGGTATGATTAAGTAAAATGCAGCTGGTTTATTTGTACTCTAGTGCAAGTGGGAGACTGAAGGGAATATGCCCTAGAGGCAAATAAATAAGTGGTATTTATTGCGTTATTCCATTAAGTTTATAATATGTTTTTGTATCATGTTGTAACTGTATTAATCGGAATTGTTAATACACATGTGATACATAGACAAACCAGAGTCCCTAGTAAGCCTCTATATATACTAGTTCATTGGGCAACAGTTGATCGAGAATTCCCGGTCATGGACAATTGCGTCGGTTGACAATGAGGTCATCTTATTGGTAGAATAAGGTGATGGACATACCCAAGGTATTGCAACAGGATCGTGTCACGATGTTTGCCGTTTGCGATAGGAAAGTAATATGATAGCTTATTCCTCAGACCGTGAGATCATATTAATTGCTGCTCCGTAGGTTACTCTGAGTGCATCAAACGTCATATCTTATTTAGTGTGACAATAAAGGTGTACCTCGTGTATCTCGAAAGAGTATGTTGAGGCGTATGGATCAAGAGCGGGATTTGTTCATCCTTGTGATAGGAAGATACTCTGGGCCCACTCGGTGAGATTACATCTATAGAGCTGCGCAGCTAATGACTAGGTCATGGAGATGTAATATCACAGACGAGTTAATAAACCTTTGTCGGTAACGAGATACAACAGGACATCGGATGTTTACGATCATGTCTCGGACAAGTTAGTATCGAAGAAACAAAAGGAATAGATATCATGTTTATGGTTCAACGACGATATTCGTAGAATGCACAGGGACCGTTACAGATGTCCAGGTCTCCCTGGCGGTTATTGGCGAGCGAAGGGTCTCGGCCATGTCTGGAGTGTTCTCGAACCGTAGGGTAACACGCTTAAGGTCTTAGCGACACGTGGAGAACGTTGGTATGATTTATTACTGGAATAAATATGGATTTAGGAGAAGAGAGAAATTAACCGGAAAGGTTCCGGGGACATCGGAAGGGTTCCGGGAATGACCGAAGATAGTTCGGGTGGTCCGGAAGTTGTTTCGGAGTCACAGGATATTAAGTAATATATAAATATATTAATTATGAATTATTTATATTTTATATTAATTTAATATTAATTAAATCAATTAAAAATAAAGGAAAAAGGGGCAGCCCACATATGGGCCGAATTGGGCCCATAGTGGGGCGCACCATGGTGGGGCGGTGGGGCGCATGGCCACCACGCACCAGCCATGGCCGGCCGGCCCCCTCCCCTTGTTCCTTTGTTTAGTCCCACATGGGGGAGGCAAGGTGTTTGCACACCCCCTCCCCCCTTTATATAGATGGGCATATTAATTGATTTAAATACAATCTAAAATACAATTAATGTTGTATACGCCGGCCTGAGTTAATTCTCCGCCCGCTTTTCTCTCTCTCTCCCACCAAGGCTATACCGCAGTGCCCAGTCGCACCGCGGGATTCCACCAAAGTTTTACTCCTGCGATCTCAGCTAGACCTGAGTGACCGGGGGTTGTCGTTAAGCTCCGTATGTGTGTGAGTACTCGGAGGCGCCACACTTGAGGTGCCAGGGCGACATCGTCTCGCCACGACCGCGCCCTAGCCGCGGCCACCGCCGCTGCCCAGCGCCCGACGTCCGGCGCCCGACGACTGACGGCCGACGTCATCGACATCGCTGTGTCATCATCTACTTCGTCGCGCCAAGTTCTTCGCGACCTTGAGGTCGGCTACGGCGTCTACGTCAGCAACGCTTGTGCGGGAGCGTAATCCCCGCTATTTGGTCTACAAGAGGTATGTGACCAGTTCCGCCCACCGTTACCGCATTACTAGATAGATAGATCCTGGCTGTTTTGGTTTACGTTAGTTAGAAAAATTATTGTTTTCTGCTTCGGAACCCCTTCAATGGGAGGAGGAGGAGCCATGGGAGGTGGCATTGGCATGGGAGGAGGAGTTGGAGCAATGGGAGGAGGAGGAGCCATGGGAGGTGACATTGGAGGTGGCACGAGTAGTGGTGGGATGGCCGGCTACATGGCACCTCCTCCGGTGAATGCAAGTGGTGGGATCGAGGAAGCAACCGTCGAGGACAAGGGTGGTGATGCACACAACACCGATGTTTGATGTTGTGTCTTGTTTCATGTGGTGAACTATGTCTCATTTTGCTTCGAACTATGTGATGAACTACGTCTCATTTTGTGAAACTATGCCATGAATTGTGCTAGGTTATGTTATGGATTGAACTAAATTCGTGTGTGCTATTTTTTTCATGTTTAAATATCATATTTGTGTGCATATGTCTATTTTTGTCTCTCAAATGTCGAATTAACATGTCATTTGCTATAGCATAGGGCAGCTAAAATAGGGCAGCTGTTGGAGAGGTAGTGCCCTAAAATAGGGCAACTGGAAAAGTGGAAAAGTACTCGGTGGCCTATATGTGTTAAAACAGGTGCCCTATATGTGCTAAAATACCATATAGAATAGGGCAGCTGTTAGAGATGCTCTAAGAGACCCTCCATCTCCATTGCATGCATGCGCTGGTCTCTTGAGTTGGATTGGTCAGTTGCGTTGCATATGCTTCATCCATGCAAAGGGCCCGCCATGGTGGATGTGCGCCATTGGGTATTCTTTGGCCTCCCCCGCTAGCTATAACTGCCATAATTATGTGGGACTAAGTATACGATTGTTACTCTGGTTGATTGGTTAATGAAAACGCTAGTATAAAGATATTTCACGCCCTACGAGCAATCACCTTGGTCGCGCTGCTCTTCCTTGAAGGCCCAATAAAGCGGGACGGAGGGAGTATTTGATTTCGTCACTCAAAACTCAAACGGTGGGAAAGAGCCTCAGGGGCGGCGGAGGTGCAAGAGCAGGAGCTCGACGGCGCGACGGTGGGAGCCTGCCGCCGCAAGGGAGCACCACGGCGGTCAGCGGCGCCCCTGTCCCCGACGTCGACGACCACCCCAGAGCCATCCTCCCTGCCAACGCCGCCATCGCCGTCCAAGTTCTGCGCAAATCCGACGCGGTACCCTCCCGTTTTGGTGCTTCCCCGCCGTCTCCATCTCCATATCATCGTCTGTGCCCTGCATTCCGACGGCCTAGGTTTTCTGTAAGAACCCTAATCTCTGCTTGCTTACTATTTTTTAATAGATAAAGTGAGCTTTATTATTTAAATGTTTAAGTATTACACCCAGTCTCTACATAACTAAGATGCACACAGCCGTAAAAAATCTGAAATTCGAACCAAAACAATAAAAGAGGCGAGTTACATATCAAGAAAAATGTAAAAACGCCTAAAGAGGTGGAGGGCCAAGTACCTGTTACTTGCGAGAAATTAGATATAAATTGATGTTATTCATGTGATGGATCACGCTTTGCTTGGTAGATTTGATATGCTAGCTTGTGTGTCTTCAGGTGCAATTGCCGACCGATAGACTATAAAGAGCTATTGAACCTTAGGCATGCCCGACTGAGGAACCATAGAGCATGAATCGGTTTTTCCACAACTAGGAGGACCCGCTCCTACGAATAGGACCGTCCATTTATGAACTAAGAAAGAAAAAAATCGTTCTTCAGATCCAGCCTAGCTAGCAACCAGATCTTTCAGACAATTTATGAACGCACTACGAATAGAAAAGAAAACCTCAATATGGGGATCGAAACAATATCACGTATCAAACAGATCTTCCATGATTAAACAAAGAAAAAATCGTCAAAATGTGGTTGCGGTTCCCTTCCAACTAGCAACCAGCCTGCATGCTTCAGATCCGGCAAGTTTAGGCCATATCTTGTCCTCTGAGCAAGAGATCCTCTCCCCAGCCAGATCCCTCCATGCTCCGCAGCAGATCCCCCGAGGATAACGAATCTGGATATTCGAAGAAGGGAACACAAAAAACGAATCTAGCAAGAAATGGATCTCAAAAAATGGATCTAGTGGAGGACTTCTACTCGGACGAGGAGGACGACGGCGAGGACTTGGTGGAGGACGACGGCGGCGGCGACTTGCTGGAGGACGACGAGGCGACGGCGGACCGGGGTGGTGGAGGACGGCAGCGGCTTCTTGGACGTTAGAGGATAGCCGGGGTGGAGGAGAGAGACGTGCTCGGGGTAGAGAGTGGAGGGGAGTCGGGGTGGAGGTGGGAGGATCCGGTGGTGTCCGAATTATAATACTGTCAAAGTGCAGGGTCTGTTTCGCAAATGTGTACCGGGCCGTTGGATCTGAGATCAACGGCTATGGAGATGGGAGGGCGCCCTCCTAGTTGTGGTTTCGACTTTTGCAGCATGGTATAGGAATCCTAAAGATGCGGTTTCCTATTCTAAAAGTTGCATCACACTATCCAATAGATGCTCAAGTCAAAATTCCCTTGGCGGTAATTGTATTGCACAATATAATCCGAAACCATAGTGGTGATGAAGAAAGACTACTCAAAAGTAGTCTTTCTACTCAAAACTATTTTTTTATATGCTGGAAAGGGTGTGATTTATGTGAATGTTGCAACTCGCAAGAAACACAGGATCATTTTTTTCCTACCCTATTGCCAAGTTTATTTTCAATTTTATTTCTTTAGCTTTAAATTTGAGTAGTGTGCCATCTTCTCTAGCTGGTCTGTATCAGCAATGTTCGGATACCTTTTTGGGCTTGAACGGAAGGTAGTGATGATAGGAGCTGCTGCAGTTTGTTGGGCTCTGTGGAAATCACGAAATAAATCGTATCTCCAAGTCATTCGTGTTAGGGATCCTACGGAGGTACTCCTGTTGGCTTGTCATCTCTTACATGAATTGGCGAATTTGCGGAAAAACGTCTTGTGAAAGGTTCTTCGACGGGGGGCTGACCTGTTAGCAAAGGTGGCGCATGAGATCTTCGGGGGAAGCATGGATTGAATCCTGTGGTTAGCATACTACCAAACTGATTCTCTCCTTGATGCTGCTACCTGAGGTCTTGATGTCTTGTGTTGCTGAAGCTTAGTTTTGGTAGACATGCTTGGTTTTTAGCTTTGGTTTAACTAAGGGTAGAGACTTCTCTGGTTACACTGATTCGGGATGAATTCTGTAATAATTTTTTTTGATCAAATAAAATACCATGCTCTCTTTAGAAAAACTGTGTGGAGAAAGTGACTCACCAATTTTCTACTATGTTATTTAATTGAACGCGAGCTATGCTTCTGGAACCGTCCTGATTTTGCATGAAGTATTTCAATTCTAGCGCAGTCCATACTTTTGTTATGGACATTTTTGTTGAGTTTCATTTACTTGCATCCGGGATGAATATATATCTTCATTCCCTTTATCAGTTACATTTTTACAATTTTTATTGTATATGTGCTATCTTACCAACCTAGGCAAACCAAGAGCTGCGAGCATGGCTGACAAAGAGAATAAACGGGTAACTGGTACTATATGCATGGTTGTCACTCTAACTATAACATGTGAACTGACTGTGAATATCGTTGCATTGTAGCAACGAAACTTTATGCACATGTGTTGCCCCACAAAAATTGCCCAATATGTTAAGAAATTGGACAAAAGAGAAAAGGATTGGGTGAGAGAGATGAATATGGCCTTCGTATTTGAACTTACGAAGCATGATTGGGTAGATCCGAAGTACACCCGGTTGCTACTTGCAAAGTTTAACCATTTGTTCTTTCGGAAACATCGAGTTAAATGGTCGTGCATTCAAGGACTACTATGATATGCCTAATGGTCCTATCCGTCTTCATCGTCCTCCAAAGGCTAAATATAGAGAACGGAGTTCTTATGCAAGGAAGTCTGCCTACAGCTGCCTAGTTGGCAAAACTAATTTTGATCTGTGGGGAGAAATTCGTGGAGGGAAACTGGAGAAGCCAAAATTCTGTGTCTACTTTATGACCGGGATTGTGAATCTGATGGTAGCTCTCCTTCATACCAAAATGGAAAAATAGATACAAGTTTTGTGAAGGATTTTGAAGATCATGACAAGATAAAAGATCTAGACTTGTGCACATTTGCTGCGGAGTTTCTTATCGATGCTATAGAGGCATATATAAGTTCTGGTGAACCATTTGTTCCGGGATGTCATCACATTCTTCATGTAAGTTCAGTTCAAAAGCTATGGCTTTATTTCTGTAGGAGCAATAACTTATTTGTGGCCATCATCGCATATATATGTTTGCATACAGCTTATGGCGGTGGACCTAAAACTTACGGGCGATTGTCGACCAACATCTGGTCTACCACGGATACGTCACATCACCAATGCACATATAAAATCTGCTGAATACATGATAACTCAGCACGTATGTTTCCTAAACCTGCGTATACTTAAGAAGGTCTGCAGGCAGGAATTGTGCATATTACAAATCCATCCTTTCTATTTTCAGGTTAATGATTCTTTTGAATCGAACAGCGCAGAGAGCATGGATTCATCACCACAGAGCTACCAGACCTCTAAAAACACAGTGAGTATATGTTTGTAAATCAGAAGATCTTGTTATCTACTATCAACAAGTAAAGATCTTTGATGATTTATTGCTATAGTGTGATTTACTTAAAAACAATCTTCTTATAATCTTATATTCTTGCACACCATTATTTTTCATCTGAAATATGCAGGGTTGTAATATTTTGTGTTATATTGTATCTTTTCGAGGATGTAAAGCAAGATGCTATTGATGACTGCGAAAAGATGCAGTGTGATTTGAAGCTGTCAGAAAGTGCTCCAGATACACTCGCTATTGCTGATGCCGGAATTGATGATGCCGTTATAGACACGAACTTGGTAAACTCACCCAAGACGTAACAGAAAACAGATTCTGTCTTATTATTATTTTCCATTGGAGATAGGGTTGTAATATTTATCTTAAATTGTATTTTACCAGGTATCTGAGGAAAGGGAGGACCCTGAACCCACCATTGGTGCTGGTGCACCTTCAAACTGTAATTTCAGAACAAACAGCGACGAAGCATTCTTAGTTGTTTTATGCCTAAGAACTAACAGAATATTCATTCCATTTACAGCAACGGAGCCTTCAGCTCCTGCTACAACACCTGCTGGAGACAATGGTCTTCTTCCTCTTGCCGCATCTTTTGTTTCCTCAGATCAAAGTGGAGAAAAAATTATAGCGGATGGTAATAAACTTCCTGTTTTTATTTTAGCAAGATTCTAATTTTTTTTGGGTGCAAGTGGAAGGAGTCTTTCTTATCAATCTTACAATGATGAAGAACATATCCCTCAAGGTGGTGCGAAGGATCAAGATGTGCAAGCTAATTCAAAACGTGGCAACAGCGGAGGACAATCAGTGAGACCCAAGAAACAAAAGGGCATAGAAGAAACCACGCCAGATTTTGTTAAACTCAAGAGCGAACAAGCTGTCATGAAAAAACAAGCATCAATTCAAGGACAACAATACTCCATTCCAAGATGCATACAAGTACTCAATGCCATGGATGACGTTTCCGATGAGATCAAGGTCCTAGCCTCTGATGTTTTCAAAGATGCAGCAAACCGAGAGCTTTTTCTATCCTATGATGCAAGGCTTCGTGCTCTCTGGTTGAAGAAGGAAGTTGCAAAGCTTGGAATTCAATTGCATCCATGTAAGTAGTTCATTGCCTTCTATATTGGTCATACTTTGTGCTGTGTTGCTGTATTGCATTTCTATTGAATCTGTTGTTTGAAGTAGATAGTGAGCTCCTTCTTGACTAAAATTTTGATTGTTACAACTTGCAAGTTATCATGGCTCATGAAAGTCTAATATACAGTATCTAATATTGATTTATCTTATTAGGATGTCCTCTCTTATGGTTACATAAGTGGACAAAGCTAGCAAGGATTTATCTTGAGAATTTTGTGTCAGAAGATGGAACATTCAGTCGCCGCTGAGTTCAATTTTCATTATGTAGCATGCTATCAAGACAAATGATTTTGTATTCACGGATGACAGTTATTTGTAATTTCAGTTACCGACTTTGAGCGTGAACAGTATGCTTGTATGTACCGATTTATCTTGACAGTTTTGTGTCGAAACATTTATGTTAAAATATGATCAGATCCTTTTATGCCAGTTTTCTGTGCATGTGCAAATGCTCCTATAGTCCTATTTGAAAAACAAGTCATAGCAGGATGCGTGTTTGACCAAATCGTTAGCTCATAGCTAATTTAACTAATGCTCCCTCCATTCTGAATTAATTGACTCGGATTTAGTACACTACGTCATAGGCCTTACAGAAGATGAGAACCTGCTAAAATACGAGGCTATCCAAACAGCAGATACAATGCACAGTATCCATCCGGGGTTTCACTGTACACCGAGAAATCCTGTCGTGTACAAAAACGGGTGATAGAAAACTGGGCTAGCACGGCCTAAGGGATCCTGATTCTACCAATTTTTTCACGATGATCGCAATCAACAGTCAACACGCAATCAAAATAGAGCAAAAACGGCAGTTTCACCCGGCGATCCACAAGCCGTGCAGATTCTCTTCAGAGTCATCGGAGTTAACCGGACTGCCGGTATCTTTTCAATAACATTGTGTTTACAGGGGGTCAGCTACATATAAAACATGGGAAACGTGACACTAACTTTCAAGGGAGCAATTTATATTGTAGAGGGCCTCAATTAGAAGTCTAGAGACCTCCGACAACCCGTAGGACCGTAAACCAAGTACCAAAAAATCTGATTTTTATTACGTCGAGACGAGGAGCGATTGCAGGTGGCAGGGGATTTGTTATGTTTTTCTTCTCGTGGCGGGTGCTTTTGTTACTAGACACCTTTACTTATATACGCCGCGTCCTACAGCTACAGGGAAACGCTTACGTATGCGTGTGGGAAGTGTCGCATGAGGCCTCGCGTTGACCTCTTCCTCTTCCTCGCCCACACGACGTGCATGTCTCTTTCTCCTTCCTCACGCATGGCCGAGCCACAGCCACAGTTGAGGCAGAAACTTATCGTCGGTGGTGAGGGGGTCGAGAGTGCCTATGGAGGGGATTGCCGGGGCGGCGGCAGAGGAACTCAGGGCAGGGTGGGGCCGGCAAGGCGTCGCGCTGCCGGCGGTGGCAGGTCGTCTTCCTCTCCGGCGGCAGAATCTGGCTCGCACGTGCGAACATTAGTATCCCCCAAATAATAACTTCTTTAAAGTTTGGCAAACTCAAAAACAAGCGCCTTTCGCATAGCAGTACGTGAATGATGAAACCGAGTATACTGTATACCTTAATTTGCACATACAGCTGCTACATTGCCTGCTTTCCAGGAACCGGAAACGAGCAGGAGAAATTGAAATACAACAAAATTATTGCCTGTGGCTGCCGTATGATTCAAGAGGACAACAAGCTTATTAAGTATGCTCTGCTTCTCACAACATTACAGAAATGCACTGCTTTAAGTTTTGCTGCTCTTCGGATCTAGAGCCAGTCCAAATTATACTCCAACCTTCCAACCAAGCCAAGCAACAATTGGGTGAAGTTCGCAGCAAAAACAGAAAAGCAACTAAAATCTCGAGTAGACCTCAGTTCTTCAACAAGGTTGCGCTACACTGGGCCATAATCTTCGAAGCTCGTGTGATCGCATCGGTCATGTAGAAGTTCTCCACGACGGTTTTAAATGGGGCCGAGCTCACCTGCTGCTTTACCGGAGGCTTCACCTCAGCAGAGATGGTGGATGGCTCCCTCTCATCGAGATGTACAAGGTTCGGGGCAACCATACTGATGCGGTTCCTCACGGCTGCGACGCTGTCGTAAGGCAGTGGAGCCCCGGCAACCTCCGAAAGAGCACGGATGATCTTCCAGTCATCCCTAGCATCACCAACTGTAGGAACAGCCGGGATGGTCCACTGGGTGCATCCCTCGGTGTTCTCGTAGGTGCCTTCTTTCTCGCTAAATGCTGAAGACGGAAGGATCACATTGGCCCTGTACACAGCCTTATCACCATGGTGCCCCTGGTAAACAACAAATGCGTCCTCTGGAAGGTTGTCCAAGTTTATGTCATCAGCTCCCATCAGGTAAAGAAACTTTGCAGACTTGACGCTCTCGGTAGGATTAGCAACGAGGCCCAGATCAAGAGCTGCTGCCTGTGCAGCATGGAGCAATAGGACATTAAGGCCATTCCAGTCTGGTCTCGTCACATTGAACTTCTTCGCTAAAGTTTCAATCGTTGAGAACACAGCACCTTGGTCTTCCCGTTCAAATAACCCAGCTCCAGCGATGATCACTGGATTCTTCGCAGACTTCAGTACTGAACAGAAAGGATGCCGGCCCTCAGCGATCTCAACAAGGGTCTGGGGCCCAGTGCCAAGATGCTGATGGTCATAGTTGAAATCTGCTGGAGGACCAATATAGCCCACCTTTGCTTGTGTTGCTCTAACAGTCTTCTGAATCCTCGCATTAACCATAGCAGCTTCAACTCTAGGCTGTTTTATAGCATACCAAAAACATGATATTGTTATTCGCAGTGAAAAACATTATCTGCAATATGTGACTGAAAAAAGGGGTGGCAAAAAAAGCAAGTCTCAATTCCTTTGGTCTAACAAGATGAATATGCAGCTGGCTGCCACATATGTTGGTATATTTAATGGTCATACGCTGTTTTAATACGCTTAAAATCAACAGAAGTAACTGGGTTCGTAGAAACTCAGCTGCATTGGTCAAACTGATACTATACAGTAGTAGTATATAGTCCCTCCAATTCAATTAGGACAAAGGTTTGGGCAAGAATTACTCAATTCGTATGTGGTCTATGTGATACAAAATCACAATTCATAAGTAAAATGCTTTTAAACATGAATCTAGTGACCACCAATTTCATGTCACATACTAACAAGACAACTCTTGGTCAAAGACTATCTTAATGAAAGAAACTATGAAATATGTTTTGAAACGAAGGAGTACTACATAACAATTGCAAAAGAAAAATGATGCTAACATGCAAGACCATATAATTAAAAAATACTTTGCGCTTCATGTCTTATGTTATTCTGTCGTGTGGGATATTTCTGTAACGGGATCTTATACAAATTTTAGCAATGGTTCTATGTTATGGCTCTACAAATGATGCTTTCAAGAAGTTAGCATATCCACGAGTAATAAAATAAAACTGACAGTTAGACACCACCAGAATGCCATTAAGGCTAAGTGATTACAGAGCAGAGCATACTTTTAGATGAGAAAAACAATCAAGAAAATGGCCAGTACATAATAGTTACGAGAAAGAAAGAAAATCTTACCTGTGTACCAACCAAAAGGAAGACATCAGCTTTCTCAAGCCCAGCAATGCTAGTGTTCATTAGGTAGTTTGATCGAAGATCTGCTGGTGGATTTGGACCATTTCCCTCACAGAGAACCTTATCTGAACCCATTCTGTTGACAAAATCTTTTAATGCCATCATGGATTCAGCATCAGAAAGTTTGCCAGCGACTCCAGTAATTTCTTCTGGTTTAACTTGGTTCAAAACCTCAGCAACAACCGCAATAGCATCACGCCATGTGACTGCCTTAAACCTTCCATCAGGACCACGAATCATAGGATCATTTAATCTTTGCCTCTTCAGACCATCATAACAGAACCGTGTTTTGTCAGATATCCACTCCTCGTTGATATCCTGCAAGAAAAAAAAAAGGAGATGCTAAATCAAGTATTCATTTTTCCTTGCACATAAAAAAGCAGGCAATAGCGAAGGTTCAACCAACAAGCTGCCGGGGATAATTAATGTTATGTAGACCACTATAACTTTCTCAAAAGAAGTGCATTAGAAGAGCAGTATAATAGTGCCTAGCACCTAGTTGCGGACTGCTCGGGCTAGCAAAGAGCAGGCAAGGTGCTACATGCAGTCTAAACGCACTAGGTGACCTCACAGATTATACATGAAGTATCAGGCAACATGACAATGTCATCATTACCAACGAAAATAACACAAAACTAAGTAACCATTGCAATACTTTCAAAATCGAGATTTCGAAACGTGGGTGGGGTGGGCTGGAAGGGGGAGGTTCCTATGCAGATTGGAAAGCGAACCTCATTGAGGCGTGGAACAATGCGCATAACTTCAGGACCTCTGCTGTCAACTCTTATGTTTGAACCTACTGCATCAGTGACATCAATAGTCTCAGTGCCCTTCAGCTCCCAGTTCCTAGCTTTAAATGCAAATGGCTTGGATGTAAGAGCTCCAACGGGGCAGATATCAATAACATTTCCAGAGAGTTCACTTGTCATAAGCTTCTCCACATATGTTCCAATTTCTTCACCGCTGCCACGACCTAACATGCCCAGGTCTTGAACACCAGCAACCTCAGATGCAAACCTGACACACCTGTAAGATACGAGAAATTGAAAATTACATACCCAGCAGAGGTTAAAAAACTCGATACTGCACAAGTAGCTAAACCCATTTTCGACGAAAGATGGTGCCTTACTGTAACATGAAAGGATGCATGTAAAAACACATGACTGCACAAACTAAGAACCAGCTAAACGCCCATCCTGATGCACATGAATGAGTTCGAAGGAATATGTGGTTCCAGCAGTTTTTAAATTTCATAAGTTTTAGCAAATAGCTTTTGAAACCTATGATGCTAAAAAAATGAAGCATATGCAGCACTGAAAACATTGACAAAGAAGATAGCCATGAAATTATTTGAGCTGGATACTCATAGAAATTTACAAAGCACCAAAAACATCACCTTGTACACTGGATGCAACGGGTCATCACGGTCTTTACCAATGGGCCCAAATTCTTATCCACAACCGACCGCTTCATATCGATGAAACGGCCACGGTCAGCCCCAAAGGCCATGGACTGATCCTGGAGGTCGCACTCCCCACCCTGGTCGCAGATTGGGCAATCTAGTGGGTGGTTCATCAACAAGAACTCCATGACACCCTCCCTCGCCTTCTTTGCAATTGGTGTGTTTGTCTTGATCTTCATCCCTAATCCAACAAGACGCTCCAAGGTTAGGAACTCCGGTAAAGTCTTGCTAGAAATCGCACACACTAGACTGCTCATACAGTACTGCAACAATCACTAGCTAACTTATGTTTCTATAGTTTCTACAATCAATACTGATTAACAGAAAATCCTAAAATGCTGATTGTCGGGACGTCTATGAGCTGAATGGATCTGAGACTGAGGCCTAGGCACACACTGACACGGCCCATTTCGCTACCTAAAAGAACGCACGTAGTACAAGCTGCCGGGAAACGAAATGGAGTTGCTGGAACAGCGTCTGACCTGGGAGCGCGGGCATGGCGCAGGATGCGACGGGCTTGGGCGACTTCTCGACCTCGACGAGGCACATGCGGCAGTTGCCGGCGATGGAGAGGCGGCTGTGGTAGCAGAAGCGCGGGATGTCGACGCCTGCGACCTCGCAGGCCTGGAGCACCGAGAAGCCCTTGGGGATCCGCACGGCGTGGCCGTCGACGAAGACCTCGAGCGCGTCCTCCGGGTTGCTGGGCAGCTCGACGCGCGCGCCGCCGATGGGCTCCCGCAGCGGCGGCAGCTCCGGGTCGGCGGGCGCCACGGCGGCCCCGGCCTCGGGGGACCCCGCGGAGGCGGTCGGGGAGATCCAGCGGCAGGAGGAGGAGGTCACGGCCGGGTTGCGCGGCGAGAGGTAGGGCTTGGAGTGGCGGAGCGCCCGCGCGAGGAAGGCCATGACGGCGGCGGCGGGGCGATTGGATCGCGCGGTGGGGCGGAGACCTCGTGCCCTTGGCTCGGTGGTGTGGGTGGAGAGCTGGAGATGGGGGCGAGGCAGCTGCTGAGTGCGCTGGAGGGTCGGTGACAGGTGGGGTCGGAAGAGAGGTGGGACCGGAGCGCAGTGAGATGAAGGATCTGTGGGGTTGGAGAGGCCGCGTGGGCGTTGAGGTTTGTGTAGGTGTGCTGTGCAGATGCTTGGATGGACGTGGTGCATACACCAGGGCGCAGGGCGGTGAATGGTTGCGGCGAGCCGGCGGGTACCGTTGTGTACTTGTGTGCTGTGTGGTGTAACTGTGTATGGTGTACGGGCGCATGGTTTGAAGAACGAAAATGGTCGGCAGCAACTTGTGATATTGATCTGGGTAAAACTCTTTTCCCGTTCTCCCCCGGTCGCGTGAGCTCGGGAGAGCACGGCTTGCGATGGTGTGGCTCGGTGCCTCGGTCGGCAACGGTCCGGCGAGGCGGAGTTGGGCCGATGAGATCTAGGTGGTAGTAATACGGTGGCGCTGTTGTTGGCAGCTGGACGACACGGTGGCGACCCTCGGTCCCGACATGGCCACGCCCTGGCCGTGCTCGTCGTGCGCCCGCTGCTCCCGCGTCCACCGCTGCCTCCTCTCCGGCTCGCCGCCGCCGTCGTCGTCCAGGTCCGGCGTGCAGGCTACAACCATAATCGATCATTGAGATTTTGTTGATCACTGAGATTTCCCCAAGTGCAGCGTGCGGTGTGGCTTTGGGGAAGACGACCCGTTTTGGGGCTTTTCTTTTTACACATGTTTTTCTTCAGATTTTTTATTTTCTTATTCGACTGACAACTGGGTCCCACTATCAGTTTATGTGCTAATTTGTTTGAGCTGGCCACGTCAGTATGACGGGTGGGCCCGAACTGTCAGATTGGTCTAGGCATCATCATCCCGAAGTCGGCTCTTTTTTCACTGACAGCTCGCCATGGGCAACTTCCAACGGGCCAGATCGGGTCGGTCACGCCACCGCCTCCCACGGCCGGTCGACACCTCCATCGGGAGGAATCTGGATGCGGTGAGCTGGAGGAGCGCCACTAACTACGTCTAAGAGCATCTATAACAGAGCCCTAAAACGGCCCGAAACCCTTAAAAGTCCGGTGAGTTAACGGACCGAGTCCTTTTTGAGGTCATAGCAAAGCCCGTAAACTCCGTGAGGCCCGTAAACGCGATAAGGGGGCCCGTAGATTTCCTCCGCCGACCGGTATATATGCTGGGATCCCCACATTTCACAGTTCCAAAGCCTTAGCCACCGCCGCCGCCGACGAGCAATCCGCCTCCCGCGTCCGTCTTCTCCGACGAGAAATCCTCCGTAGCCGGAGAACCGCCACCGCCTCCGCCTCCTCCGCGATGGCCCCCAAGCGTGAGAGCTCCACCCCGCCGCGGGATGACGACCCGTTCGACGGCGACTACTCCGAGGAGCGTCGCGCGAAAGCGGTGGCCAGCGACGCCGGGCGGAAGCGCGGAGCGTGCAGGTTCAGCAACCGGAACATGCCGGTCCCGCGGGGGTTCTGGCGGCGCGAGGTCGAGGAGTTCGACCGACTCCGCGCCGAGGACCGCCAGGCCCGCCGCCGCCGCACGATGCTCAACGGCGAGGGAAGCTCAAGCGGCGGCGCGAGCTCCTCCTCCGCGCTCCAGGCTCTCCCTCCAGCGGAGGAATACAACGGCGCCGCCTACGGGTCCTCCGTCGCGCCGGAGGATTTCGTCGCCGACGAGGCGCTTGAGTCCATAACGGCTCAAGTGTTGCTCCGTTCGGTGCGCGAGACGGAGGAGAGGGCGGCGCAGCTCGCCCGTGAGGCAGAGATCGAGGAGATCTTCCTCCACCAAGGGCTCGAGTCAGACAGGCTCGCCGGGGAAAGGAAGGCATTCTGGGAGGCTGACGTGGCGGACGTCATCGACCTCGTCTCCGACGAGGACTGAAGGCGGCGCATCCGAGGAGTTCGACACCGTCGCCGCCGCATCCAGGGCTTCGGTGAGCCGAATTTTGGCACTAGGGTTAGGGCGGCGACGAGGTAGATGTAGTTTAGCTTTTGGATTAGTGTAGTATTATGTAAATTATGTTTGGATTGGTGATGAACGCATCTGTGAAATGAATCGGGGACGAACACTAGTCTGTTCCCGTCAAAATTATAAAATTTGCAGTTCTGTTTACGGTGTCTGCTATGCATCGCGAGCTCATCCGAGTAGAATTCTCAAAAAAGGTGAAATTTTAAAAAAAAATTGAGGTTCCAAGTTTGAGTGCTCTGTTAGATACAGTGGCGGGGCCACAGGGTATGCCAGGTATGCACCGGCATACCCTGGAGCAGCCAAGCCATGAAACGATGTACATCTTGTATTGTATAGGAAAGAAAAGGCTGATCGATCGAATCGCTGGTCAGCTTGTAAAACGGTCCAGCTTTTAAGTCTGGCCCTGCTTGCAGAGCAGCGCAGCGTGACCCATTGAATTCAACCATGTCCGTTTAGCGAAAGTCAAGCCCCTCCGTCTGGTTGTATATCTTTTTTATCTATTTTGTGTTGGATCCAACATATTTCCGACTCAAATTTAGGTCATGTTTGGAATGTAGATGGACAAAAACGGACACAAACACACGTCTGCTTTGTCCACGCATGTCCTCCCCTGTCCGACAATTGGCTCACATATGCAGCCACACGAATCTCTCCACTCCTCTCTCTCCCGATTTGCTACCCTTTTTGGGTAGGCACAATTGGGTTCAGCAGTCGGATGCGTCGTGTCTGCGGGGTGTCCGCCCGACCGGACGACGACCAAACGGATAAAAATTGGGTATCTGTGGTCTTACCGCTGGAGTCATCATAAGACTGTCCAAAACGCTCGTCTCTCACAACGCCACCGGCCACTATGACGCCTCACCCAGTCATACGCCACAGCCGATCGAAATTTCGGAACACTTGAACATCGGTACGCCACTCGCCGCAGCGCCTCAATTTCAAGGTTTTTCGCCGGTTGTTGCGGTAATTATGCAAATAGTTGATTATTTGTATTGACTGTGAGCATATACAAAAGTCAAAGAAGTGGTATTGTAAGTTCTTTTATGCATATTTTGAGACTATTAATATGGGTTTTAATCTGTTTGTATGATAACCTATGAACCTTTGGTACTTAATATTTCAGTTACATATTATTTATTTCTTTTATAACACATGCAATGTAAACTTATAATTATTTATTGAATTGCTAAATAAATTTTACGAAAATGGCCATTGATATTTCTTGCGGCATACCCAACGACAAAATCCTGGCTCCGCCACTGGTTAGATATGCTCTAACGCGTTGGGTGAGGGCCAAACGCGTAAAAAGGAGCGAACCCGCCGCCGTCGTTGACCGCTGGAGCTTGCTGGTACCTATGGAAGCACTCTAATAAGTGTGTGACCGCGGCGAGATCTGACGGTGTGATGGAGAGGAGACCTACCGTTTTTGCTGGTACCTATGGAAGCACTCTATGTCTGTGACGTCACGCCGATCAAACTTCTTTCGCTCAACTTTCAGAGTATTTTTTTGGCTAGTTTTACAATACCTTTTACTAGTCCTATGAAGGGACTAGTATGGTTTCATCCAACGGTTGAGATAGATTTGGTCCAATAGGCCCATAAAGTATGATTCTGTCGTCTAAATATGCAAAACTGGGAGGCCGCGGAAATTAGGGGACGCGTCCTCTTAACCTGCCATGACTGATTTATTCCGTCATTAGAGCTGCTCCATATGTTGCAGGAGCAAAAATCGTTAGCCCCAATGCCTAGTTGAGAGGCATCGCCAAGCTCACCGGTCGTAGCGGCCGCGTAGCCCGGCCGCAGCCCCGCCGCCTGCCTCCTTCTCGTCGCCTGCTCGTCTCGACGGCCTCTAGCACCTGGCCGTAGCGCTGCCCAGCTGCGTCTCACTGCCATTAACCTGTTCGCCTCGTAGTGTCATGCCGCGGAACGTCGTCCGCCTGGATTCTTAGACTGTAACACGTATACATTTATGTCATCTTTATCTAAAAAAATACATTTATGTCATCACTACATCACCACAACATCACTTCATTTTGTGTTCACCTAATGTAGAAGCTAGCTAGCTTTGATTTAAACTGAACCAGCGTAGAACAGCGCGTGAGCAGGCGCTAGCCGCTAGTCGAGTAACAAGCTGAATCAAATCTTCGTTTTTTATCTGGTTTTTTCCAACCCAATTAACTAAGAGCTGAGGGTAGCGTTGCTCTATGACCTCGATGCTGCGCCAACGCGGCACCCTTCAGCATCAGTCCGGACAACGAGCTCCGCCACGGCCGGCTCAACTTGCGTACCTTCGACGCGCTGTCCTCCGTTGTCGGCTTAGCTGTTTTTGTGTTCTTGGGCCGAGCCCATCTAAGGATTTTTAATTGGTGCTGAACTATTTTGACTAGTACGAATTGTACTAGTTACACTTTTAGGACTAGTATGAGATGTTGCCGGCCGTTAGATGAATGGAAATGAATGGTTGTTATTCATTTAGGGGTACTGCAAAAGGGCTCATTTTTTTAGCAGCCTTTTCACATCATTTTCACGTCAGGCACACACACCATAATGCACCAGCATCCCAGAATTTTGACTTGATAAAGTGATCAAAACGGCGTAGTGCCATGGCGTGCTGCATTTTAAGGAGGGAGACGCCTGGCGACGCACGTAGCACAGCAGCAAGCTTTATAATAAACTCCAATAAAAGAAAACCATTAGTAAACCTACCGGGAGCTGCTTAGACTCCTGATGATTTTGCCCTCTTTCTCCTTTTCCCTGAGATGTTTTTTACTAACAAATGTTCCCGAGATTTTGACTCCTCGGGTGTTGACAATGGCCATTTTCACACGGACATGTATGATGATCCAATTAACGGGCAGCATGCCGCTGCAATTAGCCACTGTATACAGGGCCGTACGCGATCGCATTCGAGGTCATGTTCCCACTTGATTAGAGTGCATTGTTAATCTCTGACGGCCGGCGAGCAACGTGTTACTATATGGAGTAGGAGTATTAATCAATCGATGATCAATCACCAGGCGGCTTTATTCTACTCCATAATCTTCCCCTTGAGAGCTAAACCGAAACACAATCTAGAATCCACCTCATACATGGACGTGGCCCTGTCCCTGTGTACGTAGTCTAGTACCAGTGCAGGTAAAACTCGGTGTAAATAATTAACAGGCACTGAAAGCGAAAAGAAATTCCATCTCCAAAGTACATCTCGCAGTCTTTAGTTGAGTGTGATTTGGTGAAAGCAACACAGATCGACAGAGATGTACAGTCTGCTGTTCAGATCGTATAAATGAGCAATCTGCTACTGATCAAAGTATTCATCCAACCCAAAGCAGTAGCTCGGACCACTCAGCTTAAGTGCACAGCTTGATTAGGCAGGCAGCTCGATTAACCTAAGATTAGCATGGCTCTGATAAGGGAGAAAAGACTTCCTCAACTGCACCTCTCGCTGCACGTCCCGTCCCGGGCGGCCGGCCAGCGCCCCTGCCAAACGTTCGCGCCGGCGCCGGCGCCGACGCCGAAGAAGGCCTCTACACCCACGGCGCTGTCCAGTCAGTTCCGGCTCGCCGACTTCGACAAGCTCGCCGTGCTTGGCCGCGGCAACGGCGGCACCGTGTACAAGGTTCGCCACCGCGAGACGTGCGCGCTCTACGCGCTCAAGGTCCAGCACTACGGCGACCCGGCCGCGGCGGCCGAGGCGGATATCCTCAGCCGCACGGCCTCGCCGTTCGTTGTCCGGTGCCACTCCGTCCTCCCAGCCGCCGCCTCCGGCGACGTAGCTATGCTCCTTGAGTTAGTGGACGGTGGGTCGCTCGACTCGATCAAGAGCCGTCACGGCGCCTTTCCAGAGGTGGCCCTCGCGGAGGTAGCGGCCCAGGCTCTGTCGGGGTTGGCGTACCTCCAGGCTCGACGCATCGTCCACCTCGACATCAAGCCGGCGAACCTCCTCGCCAGCACTGCCGGGGAGGTCAAGGTCGCCGACTTTGGCATCGCTAAGGTGCTCTCCCGTGCCGGCGAGCAGTGCACGTCGTCCGTGGGCACTACCGCGTACATGAGCCCTGAGCGTTTCGACCCGGAGACGCATGGCGGGCACTACGACCCGTACGCCGCCGACGTCTGGAGCCTCGGGGTCACCATTCTTGAGCTCCTTATGGGCAGGTACCCGCTCCTCCCTGCCGGTCAGCGGCCCAGCTGGGCGGCGCTAATGTGCGCCGTCTGCTTCGGTGAGACCCCCGCGGTGTCAGACGGCGCGGCGTCGCCGGAGCTTCAGGGATTTGTCGCCTCGTGCCTGCACAAGGACCACCGCAAGAGGGCGTCTGTTGCGGAGCTGCTTGCTCACCCGTTTGTTGCCCGGAGGGACGTGGCATTGTCGAAGCTCGCGCTCCGGAAGCTGGTCGCCGATGTCTCGTCGGAGAACCGGCGAACGTGATCCCCATGGGCGGCTGATCTATGCACATACATAGGGTAGGATCAATTTTGTTTGCCATGTACAGTACCATGGCACTTGACATATCAGTTAACTTAGTACTGACATAGAAATGTACACTGCTTAGACTTTGGTTTTTCTTCCGGTTTTACCTTCTTCTTTTCTAAATGGAGACAGGAACTTGACCCATATCATTGATTTTGAAGAATGTTGTCCACATAAGCAGAAAAATGGTGCAATCTGGCCTGTCCTTTGGGATATGACCCCCAAGAAGTTACCCCAAAATCGCCACTGATGCCAGGAGCGGCGCCGGCGTTCAGTGTCTTCAAGTGAATACCCATGATTTTAACAAAACGTTGGAATTTTTTGGTAGAACAACGGAATTTTTAGCAAAAACAAGAGGATTTTGGTAAAATAAATACCCACCTTCAAAATGAATGCACGCCGATTAAAACATGGCGCCGCCACTGCCTGATACCGACACTGACGGGAAAGTGGAGAGATGGAACGGTGAAGTAGCCGTAGAGGGGGGTGGGGGGGTTATGGTATGGGGTAGGACCAAGCGGCGATACAAATGCCTACATGCGGCTCGATCAACCATAAAGGGCGACCAAGATCAAGACTTAGTGATTTTTGTCTTGTTAGAATGTGGCGCTGTGAGTGTCCATCCGTGGGTGTCCACTTACGGAATTAGCCAGTGGTGTGTGGTTGTCACATAACAAGTGATATTTTCCATTGGCGTGCCACAAACATACGAGTAATGTAGTTTTGCCCAAAACACTAGTAGCCATTTTGTCCCTAGTGGCTAAATTACAAATCAGAAGGAAAATATTTCTTATTATCGATTATAAAGAAAACATGGACAATATGTTTCAAATAATGAAATTTCATATGCACTTATCAGAATTACATAATCTATATACCCTAAAAATAGTAATAATATAGAGTTTATTAAAAAATAAATATAAATATGACATACATAGCTTTTTGTATCAGCATCTTTCTGTATCAACATGGTCATCATCACTTATTTATACTAAATTTTTTTACTTATTTATAACTCACTCACTACAAATATAATTTAAACTAGCATACACGCATATAACATTTATGAAATTTCCGATATAATAGTGATGTCAATAATATAATGTCCTTTCTTCTATACTTTTTGACGACTCGTTTAGTTTTTAACCATGACCATCAACAAAAATATATGTTTTTTCTTTCTATTTTTCTATTTGCAACCTTTCCATTGAACTGAATCTCTCCGGTCCATGAAAATAGAATCATGTATTTTTTTTTCCACTTTGATGTATCATATTGTGTATGTATGTCTCATTAAGTCATTATGTACTTGTATTCTCACATATCTTGGCTGTGAGTTCTAAGACACGTGGTTCAACAAATATCTTGAGAGAGACTTCTCAATGCTATGTCTAAAAAACCTAGAGTGTGTGACAAATGATTTCACATTTCTATTTTTTTTTGAAATTTTATATATAAATATAAAAGAAGGTAGAGGATAGTCTTCCTTATGTTACAACGGCAGAAAGAAAAGATTAAAGAAGAACGAAAAAACCAAAAAAAGAAGTGATTATTCCACGATCAATTATGTAGTTTTTTTTTAAGAAACACAGTACAACGCAAGCGCTCATATACACGCGCACACACTCACCCCTATGAACGCACGCACGCACACCCTATCCCTATGAGCACCTCCGAGAGACTGAGCCGGCGGATCAGGTCTTGAGATTGACGAAGTCACCACAGGCGCCTCGCTGTCGACGGGAACGTCGCCTCCCACTGAAGAATATTCCGTCTAAATGAGAAACACCAGCGTCAAATCTGGGATTTGAACTCTGGTGGGCTGGGGGTACAACCACCCTCCTAACCATCTTGCCACAGGCAAGTTCTCAAATTATGTAGTTTTTGTTTCTACGTGTTCAACAATTGGTTAGCAAATCGACACACGGATGTATTAATTGCATACACGACACTGTACCCCCATGTGCCAGATTTCGGGGTCAGTACAATACTCATCCAGAAATCTCATACTGAACCATATTCACAAGTCATATCGTGATTTTGAAAGGAATAACTTGGTTTTGAAGGTCCAAAGCGGACATTTCCAGACGCGTAAGGAAGCGTTCCCGCGTAATAAAGCAGCAGCGTTGTAGAATCATGCCTTAAAAAAAATATGAAAACGTTGCAGGTGCCATCGCGTTCTGTGTTCTAAAGAGGGACACGCCTGATGGCACACGTCGCACAACATCTTTTAACTAAACTCTAATTGAAGCCATTAGTAGACCAACGCAAGCTGCTTACTTGACTCGCGGTATATTTTTTATATTCTCTCTCTATTCTGAAGGTATTCTTGAAGTAATTATGCTGCGATTTTGACTCCTGGGTGTTGACAATGGCCATCTTCACACCGACTGAGCACCCGTGTGTGATCTCACTTTCGTTCCAATTAACACGCAGGATCTCGATTAGCCACTAGATGTACAGTATACTGAAGCCTGTTTAAGAATGCCTGTTAATCTCTGACGGCCGGCAACTACATGTTACTATATAGTATTAATCAATAATTAACCAGGCGGCTTTATTCTAGTCTTCCCCAGTGAGAGCTAAACCAATACACAATCTAGAACCCACTTCATACATGAATGTGGCATGTCGGCTCTTGCCTATTGACTTCCACCTGTGACCTACGCGGGTCCAGCTAGAAAATGTGCAGGTAAAACATGGTGTGGGACACTGAAAACGAAAAGAAAATCCTAATTTTGAAAGTACAAGTCGCAGTCTTTTATTGAGTGTGATTTAGTGAAAGCCACTTAAATAACTGCTCGTCTACAAATAGAAGTTCTCCTTTACAACTGCTCAACTGTTTCACAAGGCATTCATGAACAAGTTTTATCGTAGCATTTGGTAATCTTTGATAGTGAATCGGCATTTCCAAATACCGATGGGGAATTGGTCATCCTGACATCCAAACAGTTCAGTATATTGAGAGGTAGCTTCCCGAGCTTCTCTGAAACAAAACAAATTCGTGTTTATGGAGAATTTTTTTACTCGAAATTGTTTGAATACGAAGAGTATTAACTTAAAATATTCGTTAGCTTAGGCTGACCCAGAAATGTACTTATGTCAGATATTGATGATGTTTAAGAGATGCATATTGTAGTACCTTTACTGTGGATTATGACAAAGCTCGTTTGCTGTCATTTTTTGTGTCACCACAAGTCACAAGTTATGTAGATTGCCCTATGTTTGTGGTGCAAGACTATGTGTATTTTTAGTGTTAGAACACACCTAGAGATCCATGTTATAAGTTGGTCTCATCGCCTTACCAATGTGGACTAATTTTTCTGCAATACTTTGGGATTTTCTTTATTAGGGAATGGACCTCAGAAATATATGGGCTAAACTAAAATTATAAGAAGATACTTTGACCTAGACTTTATTTGGAGTTTAAAGTGGTGGAACCGATGGTGTGATAGTGTTTTCTTGGATTCGGTAACATATCATGAATACATAAATACCAGGAAATGAAGTATAATTCAAGAATAATATACATGCATGGATAAAGCGTTTACATGTATAAAATAATGTAAAAAAATGGAAACATAAATAATTAAAATATACATTTTGGAATTAGTAAGAATTCTACAACATAAATACAAAACTTATAAATTATTTTTCACATAGCATTTATGAACATTTGGGAAAATTAATATATTTTCATTGTGATTGCGAATTTTCATTTGTTGAAAAACATGGGTCTTTATCCTTAATTCCATAAATTCTGTTTTGTTGATAACTCCTAAATATTTCTCAGGTTTCGAAGGTTTTTGGAACTCTTTGATATGAACTAATGTTCATTATTTCAAGGAAGATATTTCCTTGATTTATTTTTCTCTTTCCTTAGTGATGTGTTTTATGTTTGTGTTTGTTGAGTATGCTTAGACACGTGTGAAATTTTCATCAACCATATTGGTTAGGGATCAACTTTGTTTGGTTTTAGTGTTGAGTTCGCGTCAGTAAGATTACCAAGATTTTTTCAAAATGTATGCCCAGTCTATTGCGAGACCAAAACAAACTACCAAACATGAAGTGCATAAAACAGTTACAGTCACGTGTGAACAAAAGCAGTAGAAAATTATCAAAATACGTTATACAACTATTGTAAAATGCAGTAGAGAATTGTACTAGATTTTGTCATAAAGTGCACAAGAAACTTAACATAAACCACAATAGACAATTAATTAACCGACATATGTATATATATCGTACGATCATTAAGCAAATCAGTAGGCAACCAACATAAATACATTAGACATATGAAGTGGACAACTAACAAAAATTACGGTTGACGATTATCTATGGACAACTATCAACAAGTGTAGTAAACACAATCGACAAAAAGTGCCAGTAAGAACCAACAACAATTGTAGTAGAAATCATAAAATTGATAACCACAAAATGTATTCGGCAAATATAGAGTAGGTGATAGTCTAAATGGTTGTTGATAACTAAAATTATGTAGTATGGCGTAAAATTTAGAAAATCTATTAACACCAGAAATGCAACGGATGAGCCGTAATACAAATCAAACTAGAATTTGTTTTTGTCAAAACATAACCAGTCTAGTTTAGAAGATAGTGTCAAAACAAGGATATTAGCAAAATACATGGTAAGTAAATAAACTTGTTCAAGACGTTTATAGTTAACAAACGACGCGCTGATCAACGTGCTCTGCCGTGCTATATTCTAAAAAGGGACGCGCCTGACGGCACACGTTGCACAATATCCTTAACCAAGTTCTAATATAATGGCAGTTTGTTACCTTAGAACTGCCTGCATTTTTCTTTAGAGGATCGTTAGAAGTCCTTGACTCGTGGAGTGTTGATCGACATGGCCATTTTTACACGGATCGACTGAGCTCTCAGTCTCTCTCGCTTTCGCTCCACTTGGCCACTACAGGACTTGGCTACGTAGTGCACTACGGGTAGTAGTTGCCTTGGAATTTCATGGTCACATTCTTTCATGTCGCTTGATTATTAAAAATGATCCCTAATTTCATGGTTACTATTTATAACCTCTTGTCAACAATTTAGTCCAGCGGCGGTTTATTTTATTTTGTTCTGATCAAAATATCCCTCCGTTAGAACCTTCTGACCAAACACAGGCTACCAAATCACAAGCTGACTGTGATTTGGAAAAGAACATTGAAGTGAAATGAAACACAGGTCGTAATCTGATAAAAATACGGTGAGTATAAATAAGCAATCTGCTACTGAATCCAAATATATTCCAACCCGAAGCATTAGCTCGGATCACTCGGCTTAGGCAGTCAGGTTATAGTTAGCCTACGATCACACATCATGGCTCTGATAAGGCAGAAGAGACTTCCGCAGCTGCACCTCTCGCTGCCCGTCCCGTCAGGCTCCGGCGGCCGGCGTCCCATACCAACGTTCACGCCAGCGCTGGCGCCAACGACGACTAAAGCCTCGACCCCGACGGCTCTGTCCAGCCAGTTCCGCCTCACCGACTTCGAGAAGCTCGCCGTGCTTGGCCGCGGGAACGGCGGCACCGTGTACAAGGTTCGGCATCGTGAGACGTGCGCGCTCTACGCGCTCAAGGTGCAGCACTACGGCGACCCCGCAGCGGCCGCCGAGGCGGATGTCCTAAGCCGAACGGCCTCGCCATTCGTCGTCCGGTGCCACTCTGTCCTCCCCGCCGCCGCCTCCGGAGATGTCGCTCTGCTCCTCGAACTGGTGGACGGCGGCTCGCTCGACTCGATCAGGAGCCGCCAGGGCGCCTTCCCGGAAGCGGCCGTCGCAGAGGTCGCGGCGCAGGCGCTGTCGGGGCTGGCGTACCTCCACGCGCGCCGCATCGTGCACCTCGACATCAAGCCGGCGAACCTGCTCATCAGCACGGCTGGGGAGGTCAAGATCGCCGACTTCGGCATCGCCAAGGTCCTATCCCGCGCCGGTGACCAGTGCACGTCGTACGTCGGCACCGCCGCGTACATGAGCCCCGAGCGCTTCGATCCGGAGGCGCACGGCGGGCACTATGACCCGTACGCCGCCGATGTATGGAGCCTAGGCGTGACAATTCTTGAGCTCCTCATAGGCCGGTACCCGCTCCTTCCAGCCGGGCAGCAGCCGAACTGGGCGGCGCTGATGTGCGCCGTCTGCTTCGGTGAGACCCCCGCGATGCCGGACGGCTCGGCGTCGTCGGAGCTTCAGGGGTTTGTCGCCGCGTGCCTGCACAAAGACTACCGGAGGAGGGCGTCCGTGGCGGAGCTGCTTGCTCACCCATTCATCGCCGGGAGGAACGTGGCATCATCGAGATGCGTCCTACGGAAGCTGGTCACCGAGGCTGCAGCGTCGCCGTCGTCGTTGTGAGGCGTATGCGATCTGAATCTGATCAGTGCAGACGTGCAGTGCACGTACATAGGATCAGTTTTGTTAGACAAAACTTAGTTCTGACATCAGTTAGCAACTTAGAAAGTTAGAATCGACGAGCGCCAGAACAAGAAATTTGAATGCTTGCTTACATTTGGAAGCATACTACTCAATTTCTTGCTGTCTATGACAATAGCCGTCTCCCTCGTTTTTCAGCCATTCCTCCTTTTCTCCCATATGCTATCCTGACATTGAGTGGCATTTCCTAACTGCAGCCTTTTCAAGTGCAGAAGTTTTCAAACTTGCGAGCTAAAAAGTAAGAAAACACGTTTTAACAATCTATCATCTTCTACATTTTTCTCATTAACTATTGGTTGATGCGAATGTTGCCTCGTCCATTGTCCATTGAGGTAGACAATGAAAGTATATATATGTAAATTTGCCGATTATGCATGGCAAAAATCTCTGAATATAAATAATATCCTTCACTGCTCCATGCTTTAGAACTTTTTCTGTCATTTTATTGTTTTGAAAACAAAATTGATACTGCTAATACATATAATGACATACATCATTACTTCAATAGAAAGAGAACAATTAAGCGCCTTTCTTAGATTCTTGTTGAACTTCAACAGAATGCGCATTTACATTCTCCATCAGCGCAACTAATCTCGGGCTTGCTTCGCCCCTCAGACATGGAGTTGCATGTGTCTACACATCTCTTAATTTCATCACAGGGCATAGGGGTTTTAACTATGCACTCCATTCCGGTTAGTGTTCCACCCTTTGGTGTTGTTGCAGTTGCCGTACCTTCATTGCGTTCTATCAAGAAAAGGAATCAATAAGCATTGCGTAGTCATGCTTATCAAAAAAAATATATACACACGTAATTTGGTGTTCAGGCTTATTGGTATAAGAATATCAATATATATACATACCTGAGGATAGCAGTAGAAGGGCAAGAACAACGATCAGCATGTTGCTATTCCTCATCCTTGTTCAGAAAACTCTAGTGGTTCTTGCTCTGCTGTATGTTAATCTCCTAGCTTGCTTGTGAATCCTTTCAATCTAATTTGTGGTGATCTAAGCGGTTGACTGGTTTTATAGATGTTGGTTTCCCTTTTTTTGGCATCAATTAATAACACGATATGCACATTTATTAAACATTTATTGTGTTCTTATCTTTTAAAATATTTTACTATTATCTCTGTATATCCATTAGATTCCATCCGTTTAATTTTCTTAGTTGTGACTACTTTAAGTGAAATCCGGAATTATTTGGTATTTTCCCTCTTTTGCTGCATAATCCAAAATCTGGAATTATTTGGTATTTACAAATTAAAAATAAACCTTTAATAAATGTTAACTTAAGATGAAAGATCACATTCAGAACTGAATTCAAGATTAATATGACAACTACAACCAGATAAAAAATGGGCACTTCATATGTGTGATTTCGATGCTCTATATGTCGTCGTGTAGAACGGCTTCTTTTGAGTAGGGTTACATTAGATGATTCGAATGGCTCTAGCGAGGACTTTTTTCTTCTTCTTAGATTTCTCTTTATACCAGAAGACTAGCAATTAATATACATCTAAATAAAATAAAAACCTACTTAATTTCAAATCTCGAGGGTTCGAGGGAAATTTCGCTGTAGAGCGTCCGTGTTTGTTTATCTTCCTTTTCAACAATTTTTCCTAGTTAAAATCCTGTGTCGATATGTTTTTTATTTCATTCTACATTGCCTATCATCTATAACAGTGTCCATGCCTTCAAGAAACTAAAAAAATTGCCGTAATTCAGACCTTAAAACACCACGACGATTAGTCTTATTTTCGTCCGGGAAACTCCAATTCAATTAGGGTGTGTTTGGTAGCCCGTGTGGCCAGTCTCAGCCCATATAAGCTGAAGCTCAGTCTAGCTCATGCAAGTGTGTTTTATTTGTGTTGTTTGGTAGATTGTATGAGCTGAGCTGAGATCACGTTTGGTACGTTGTATGACTTGAAGCATGGCACAAAAAATAAAAAGCAATCAGGCCCCTAACTACAAAACGAAAAAAGCAATCAGGTCCCCGAGAGGATTGGGCTCGGTCTCTGGCACCGTCACCGGCGAGAGGAGCCGCCGGCAAGCGCCCACCACCGGCGAGAGCTGCCACGCGCAGCTGCTGAGGACGAGGACGAGCCGGCGTGGCCTTCCACTGCGTCGCGTAGCCTCCTGCTCCACGTGTGAGGGCAGAGCGCCGCCGCCTTGCTCGACCGCCGCACGCCGCCGCACGCCGCCGCCACGGGCAGCTTCCTCGCGGTCGTGCGCCCTGCTACTGGTCGTGCTCGCGCGGGTGAGGCCTTGCGTCCTGCTTTTGGTCCTCGCTCGGTCTCCGGCACCAGTGCCGGTGAGGCAGGGAGAGCCGGCGTGGCCTGCTGCTACTCCATGGCCAGTGAGAGCTCGGGCAGAAGGAGGCGTGCGGGGAGCGGAAGAGAGAAGAGAGAAGGATGTGCGTGTGTGGGGGGGAGTGGAAGAGAAGGAGAGGTGCGGGCCAGAGACCCCTAACGGGCTGAACCGTTTTTCAGGATGGACTGGGCACTGACGAGTTGTGAAGCTCAGATCCCGACCTACCAAACAATAAAAAGTGGGATGAGATGAGATTTTCTGGGTTGACCCGGACTACCAAATGCACCCTTAGCTGCGGGGGTTCGGGTCGTGGTCGTGGCTGATGGCACACTGCGCACGAACAAACGTCACTAATACTAGCTAAATACCCGTGCTTTGCAACGGGATAAGTGCGCACACATGTGCGATACCGTAATTATCATGAGAAACATCAAAAGTTGAGGTCTAGCTATATTCATTATCTTCCTTCTCTCTCCGTGTCACTACTCACTACTCTCTTCTTGTATGCCAGCCATTAAATGATTCACACTTCGGAAGTGAGAGAAACCCCGTGTCGCGCCCAGGCAACACTGGGGCGAACCTCTGCGTCACCGCCAGCCCCCACCTCGTGCGCCTCCTCCCGCTGCTGCCACCGGCCTCCGCGTCGTGGCAGTGGCGTGTCTCCCCGCCACCACACAACTGTGGGCGAGGTGGTTCCTCTCCCTCTTACATGGCGGGTGTCGGGTCCGACTGGGACGATGATGGCGGGCCGCCAGCGCTGGCAGGCTAGAGCGGCGGCTCCGGAGACGCCGGTCTATGGCGTGGTGGCGGATCCGGGGCTCCCGTGCCCGGATCGGGCTTCACCTCCGTCTTGTTGAATTGAGAGGTTTTTGTGTCGGCCTTCACTGATTGGACAACTTGGTCGTCGACCCGTGTCATGATGGTGACCGCGGGGCGTGGCAAGTCGAAGTGGGTGAGCGGGATGTCCGAACGAGTGGGTTTATGCAAATTGACCGACTCTCGCACATTAGTCACGCTGTTGTGAAGTGGCCCAATACGTCTAAAATACTGTATAGAAATGTATACGGTGACCAAAGTTAATCACCTAAACAAAAAGAGTGACCGTATTTCGGATATTCTAAATGTCAGTGACCAAAGTGAGACATCCGGTCAAGTTCAATGACTGTATCTGTAGCTAATTTTTCTCCTTACATATTCAACATTCATGTGAAAGAAATGGGTAGTTACCTTATTTATATCTACAGATAGAAGGCGTCGCTGATGCAACTCTGCTAGACCTCCACTCCACGCACGTTGTTCCAGGCTGCAACTATGTCATACGCAAATAGTCAAAGCATGACATATATATAGTTATATACTCATGCATACTAATGCGTGGCAGTGAAGTATGAACCAGAAAATTACAACGACCGGCAGAGGCGACAGCTCGTGAGCCACCACAATCTGCATCGTGAGGGATAGCTTGGGCGCGGGGGAGATTGTAATGTCATGGACGAGAAGGTCTTCATTCAGCCGTTGTTCAAGGATCAAGGCACCGTATCTAGCTAAGGGCAGCTCGCGGAGG
Organism: Poa annua; assembly: GCA_026929855.1. Lineage (NCBI taxonomy): Eukaryota > Viridiplantae > Streptophyta > Magnoliopsida > Poales > Poaceae > Poa > Poa annua. The sequence goes on along the minus strand of CM049434.1, from coordinate 26,392,052 downwards.
AGCAACTAACTGCTCGCTCGCCAGGTACAAATCTTATCGGTTGATGGGGCATAATTATCTAGACCGAGCCGCGCAGCGGGATGGCAATAGATCGGGCCTCGTGTAGTCGTGTGTGTGGGTCTGCTGGATGTTTGTTTGTTGGAGGCATAACGATCGCCTGTGTCGAGCGAATTTCCAGGATCGTCTGAACAGTTTCGATTTCGAGGGATACTTGACCAACGAACCAGCGTTTTCGTTGGAGGAAACATACGGTCCGGTTTGAGGTTTATTGTGCATGCATTCGGGACTTTCTTGTTGTTCATGCGCAAAGTTTGTTAGGGGAGAAATATCAGGTCCGGTTTGAAGTTTGTTGTGCATGTGTCCGGTTTGAAAGTTTGTTGTGCAGGTGCCATATGCCTCATCCATTTTTTCCTTTTTTTTGTTTCTTTTCCTTTTGAACCGGTATTCACTTATAGGTGGCATGACATGTAATTAATTTAAAGTGTGAAGGCATTTGGCTTGTGACACCATTTGGATTGTGACACCATACCACACATTCTGCTTTAATAGTAAAGATAAGCAGGTCACGCTGCAGGCACACGAGCCATCCGGCCAGCGCACGGCTGCCTTGACCGATGAGCGTGTGTCCTGCCAGCGTGACGTGTTAATCCTCCTAGCTACGCGCGTAATCTCTCATCACTATCCAAGGATCTTCTCAAATCACATTTTAAATACAACGCTTCTAAGATGACGGCGAAGGTGTCGATCAAGCTCGTTAACCGTAAGTACGTGTAAACTAAACAATGAGCGCTCACTTAGAAGCGTTGTATTTAAAATTCCGGCCATTTACATATCTATATTTAGCTACACCCTGCATGTACGTGTATCGAGTCATGGACAGATGGGCTCCTCCCGGAACTGCAACTCGTAGAACATGGAGGATTTGCTTACGGAAATTATAGAAACACGTGCACATTGTCACTTTCGGAAGAAAAAAATGCAGTATCATGGGAAGGAAAATTATTACATGTCATTCTCTCGGCCGCCACACTAATCCGTTGAGAGAAAGCTTATATTTTGGTATTTTTACAATTCTCAATCAATTTTATAAATATGTTCATATAAATCTAAAGGTGTTAACTGTGTTGAATTCATTAAAATGCACAAAAATGTACTCCCTCTGTCCAACAAAATATGTCACACTTTTTTTATCAAATTTGGATATATCTATACACTAACTCATGTCAAGATACATCCAATTTTTTATCAAGTTGAGACATCATTTATTGTACGGAGGGAGTAGCATAAATCAACCCTTGTCCATATATATACATTGGCTTTTTTGGTACAAAATGGGCCACTTAGTTTTATTGCTCTGGCCAAAATACGATTAATCCGACATGGGCCAAGTAGTTTACCGGCTGATAAGTCTGGCCAGCCCACCGAGCAAAGCCGGTGGTTCCTTGGTCACGACCAGGTAAAATGAAAGTAATTCTAAAAAAAAGGTCAAATGAAAGTTTCATTGAAGAACGTCATCAAGAAAAACATATATCCTCGAAACAACACATCCTGCGTGGTTAGAATGTTGATTGTATCCTATCTCACCATGGATCAAACCTCAGTTTTGACTCCCTGCTATTGTGTGAGTTCATCAATCTTGAAGTTTCAGCAGTCTAGTCTAAGATTGGCGTTTGTGTGAGCGTGTGCTTGTGGCAGTGGTGTGTGCATACCTTGTACTCGATATTTGTTTGTGTGTGCGCGTGCGGCCGACTGTTCATATTTTAGCTGTATCACAAAATATTCTTATGTTCCAGCAAATTTTTTAATTGTTATGAACAGATGTTGTGTTTGTTCTAAGAAATTCCCAAACAATTAACAATATTTTTACGCTAGGTGCTACATATAGATTTCAATATTGTTTTCTCCTACATTTGAGGATGATAAGATTTAGTGATATACTTTGAAATTTACCGGAACACATTAGAGGCGGTCACAATAACTACAAATCAACGGTCGTATGAATCGATGCTTTCACCATTGCAATCAATCGAAGCTGACACTTAAGCTCTCATATAAAATGATGCGTCACCTGGGACAGTTACACGTACGATTATGACGCGCTCATGTGTATATTTCGGCAACTTACCTTCATATATCGATCGGATATTCCAGAAATTCACCGGAACACGGCCTCCACAGTAGCACAGGATTGATGAAGATATTTTGAAGTGTCTGAACTACACCTATCTTGAGAAACTGTTGCAGATTTTCCTAGAAATTCCAGCACCACAGCACGCCAGAACAAGCAGTTAACATTGCTTGTATGATCATCAAGGCGACAATATATTGCCTTGCATTGCATTTCTTGGTACTTGCTGGTCTCAACTCGTAGCATATAATCCGAAAGATCATCCAAAAAGGACGCCAAGAACAATGCTACTGCTTGACGGCTACTAGGTGAATAACTGAACGTGCACTCTCTGTCAGAGTCGTTTACTATCACTTTCAGAAACTGCTAGCGTGCGTGGGTGCGTGCGTGAGATCGACGGGCGTCTAATCCCTTGGAGATCTCCAGCGACGGCTTTGTCTCTCGTAGTCGTCGATACACTGTCTTCTGATCGACGGCGACATTGTTGATACTTGCTGTTAACTGGTTCTTTCAGTTGCACACTGTCACCATCTATGCGTAACAATGTAGCATGGGTTTTTGCTTCACTGGCAAACTAGTCATTAGGTGAATACAGAAGACCTGGGTACGTACATCCAACGAAAGCTCCAATTTCATCAAGTATCAGCAAGTTTCAGACAAATTCAAACACCACCGACGGCACAAGTGACTCCTGGTATATTTGATGCAGGCCCTGGTTGGTTGGGTCTTCGTGGCAGGACAATCTAAGGTCTAAAATCGTTAATCATGCACGGAGATCGATGGAGAAAGAATTGGCATTAGCATTGGACCGATATGGTGCCTATTAGTTTACCCCCAACAAGTAGCAAGTAAGATAGCGCACAAGAAATGATTTCAGCGGGTACCTGAACGTACCTTTCTCTGCAGGTTACAACAACATTTTTTTTTTAAACGAAGGTAAAAGCTTTACCAAAAACATTACCGTTACATAAATGAACTTGCAAGATACCATACACTGATGCGCCACCTAAGTTTTATCTCCATATATTAACCGCTGCTGCTTGTCAAAATCTATGCTAGTTTATCTGAAGAAATCTACATGAAGCATCTAGAGTACGGGCGTACGTATTTCGAATTTTAGAAACCTATCAACTGCAAACGATGCACACAATGTAGGGATGTAGAGAGACTCGTGTGATTCGTCGGAGGGTTAGCCGTGGACGGTGGTATCCTGGATAGATTCTGAGGATTGCAATCACTATCGGCTCTCTGCCAAGGATTTTTTCTCGGAATATTCTTGGGCCAACGGTTCGACGATATTCGTGCTTGGGGGACTAAAAATAGCATGCTCATCAAAACCAGCTTCCCCAAGCTTAGACTTTTCCATAGCATTTGCAATAATGGTGTTTAAAGAATTCATACTAATAACATTGCTACTAGCATGCAAATAAAGTTCCATAAGATTTTTAATTTTCTCTTCAAACACCTCATGTCCTAACTCAAGATAAATACTATAAAGCTCTCTAATTTTTTTTTCCATTAAGCCTAACTAGTGAAAATAAAAACAAGAAACAAAATATAATAACTGCAGGATCTAAAGGAGATACCTTCCAACGCTTACCTCCCCGGCAACGGCGCCAGAAAATAGCTTGATGTCTATGCACGCTTCTATTCGCGTAGACAGTGTTGGGCCTCCAAGAGCAGAGGTTTGTATAACAGCAGCAAGTTTCTCTTAAGTGAATCACCCAAGGTATATCGAACTCAGGGAGGTAGAGGTCAAAGATAACCCTCTCAAGCAACCCTGCAGTTAAGATACAAAAAGTCTCTTGTGTCTCCAACACACCCAATACACTTGTCAGATGTATAGGTGCACTAGTTATGCGAAGAGATAGTGAAATACAAGTAATATGGATGATTATAAGTAGTAATTGCAATCTGTAATAAAAATGGCAGCAAGCAAACATGTAGCAGAACTTGTTGGAAACGGTGTTTCAATGCTTAGAAACAAGGCCTAGGGATCCTACTTTCACCAGTGGACATTCTCAACAATGAAATCAAAGTTAAATAAATAAACACTACTCTCAAACACTCTCATGTTGGATAACAAACACCATTCATTGTGTAGGGCTACAAGAGCACCCTCAAAGTCAGAGTAAACTAACACCAACAACGTCATAAAGGAATCACACACGGTGCACACACTGTCACCGTTACTACCGTGAATAACCCCGGAGTTCATATTAAAGTAACCTCTAGAGTGCATAATAGATAAAGAGTAGCATCACATATTCAACTAGATTACAAAGCTCATGATCACATAAAAGATCACATCATGGGAGAGAGAGATAGACCACATAGCTACCGTAGATCCCGCAGCCCCGGGGGAGAACTACTCACTCCTCATCATAGGAGTCAGCAACGGCGATGGAGATGGCGGTGGAGTCGATGGAGATGGCTCCGGGGGCAATTCCCCGTCCCGGCAGGGTGCCGGAACAGAGACTTCTGTCCCCCCGAATCTTGTCTTCGATGGCGGCGGTGCTCTGGACCCGTGGAGGAAATATCGAACACCCTGCTAGGGTTTTTAGTCTGGGGGGTATTTGTAGGCGAAAGGGCGAAGTCGTTGGCGCCCCGAGGGGCCCACACCACGTGCTCGCGCGGCTCGCAGGGACCAGGTGACGGCGCCTCGGTCGCCCACTTCGTCTCGTGTTCGGCTTTCTGGAACGTTCCCGATGAAAAACGGATTTCAAAAAAGAAATCGTCCAATTCCGAGAATATTTCCTTAAGTACTTTTCTGAAACCAAAAACAGCAGAAAATGGGGAACTGGCACTGTGGCATCTTGTTAATAGGTTAGTCCCAGAAAATGCATAAAACTATGCAAAATGCATATAAAACATGTAATAACTTGGTATAATATAGCATGGAACATAAGAAATCATAGATACGTTGGAGACGTATCAGTGAATTTTACTGCCCGAAGGTGCTTTTGGTTTTTTTTATGGTGTCGGTGTAGATACTCTAATTAACCCGGCAACTCTTCTCTGCGACGGACTATGAGGGTGTTTGGTTAGACTTTTTTCTTGGTTTTTGCTTTTGACTTATAAGCCATAAAAGCATCTAAATATGTGCTTTTGGCTTATATCAAGCCAAAAGCGCATATTTAGGTACTTTTATGGCTTATAAGACAAAGTCAAAAGCCAACTAAAAAGCCTAACCAAACACACTCTATATACATTGATTGGCAGGGTAGATGCTCGGCGAAAAAAGTACAATCAGATAGTTGAAAAAGAAGTATAAGCAACTCATGGACACCAAATTCGTTTCATAATTAGACCCTCCAATGCCAAAGTGTAAAGTATGTTCCATTATCTGAATGTGCAAATGCGTACCTACAATTCCACAACACTACTCCCTAAGATATGGAGTACACGCGCGTGTCTTCATCGACACCGCTGTTCGATCACTTGGCAGAGCGCCCGTCTCGACGCTGTCACGTCTCTTCCGGCGACGAACGGGTGCGCGAGGAGCTCCGCCACGGATGCGCGCTTCCGGTGGTCCTTCTGCAGGCAGGCGGCCACGAAACCACGGAGCTCCGGCGACGCCGCGCCATCGGGAATTGCCGGCAGCTCTCCGAAGCAGATGGCCCACATGAGTGCCGTCCAGGTCGGCATCTGCCCGGCCGGCAGCAGCGGGTAGCGGCCCATGAGGAGCTCCAGGACGATCAAACCCAGGCCCCATACGTCGGCGGCGTAGGGGTCCGCGCCGTCCTCGTGCGACCGCTCTGTGTCGAAGCGCTCGGGGCTCATGTACGCGGCGGTGCCCTCGTAGGCCGCGCGGTGGTTGCCAGCGCGGGAGACGACCTCGGCGATGCCGAAGTCGCCGATCTTGACCTGCCCGGCCCTGCTGACCAGGAGGTTCGCCGGTTTCATGTCACGGTGAACGACGCGGCGGCTGCGGAGGTATGCCAGGCCGGACAGCGCCTGCGCCGCCACCTCCGCCAGCGCAGTTTCCGGGAAGCTACCGCCGACGAGCGAGTCGAGCGAGCCGCCGTCCATCAGTTCGAGCAGCAGGGCGGAGTCGCCGGACGCCGTTGGGAGGACCGAATGGCACCGGACGATGTGCGGCGAGTCGACGCGGCGGACGACTTCTACCTCGTCGGCGGCGCCGGGGTGGTCGCGGTGGATGATCTTGAGGGCGTAGAGCGCCGACGTGCGCCGGTGCGACACCTTGTGGACGGTCCCTCCGTTCCCGAATCCAAGGACGGAGAGCCTGTCAAAGTCCAATTGGCGGAACTCGCCGTCTGGCCGAGTCGCCGCCGACGTGGACGGCGTCGCGGCGGTGACCTGCGGCGCCGGGGCGGGGCACCGGAAGGCGCACGATGTGGGGACGTGGAGCGTGAGATGAAGCTGCGGCAACTTCCTTTCTCTGGCGGCCGCCATTAGATTGATCGCCGTGTAGGTGTAGCAAGTGGGTAGTACGTTCGAGCTGATTGATAAATCGATGATGTCCTCCGTGGAGGGGATGGTCCGTCCTTTATACTTACTCCACTGTGGCTGGCGGCGCAATTGTTGGCGTGCCATGATTTAGATGTGTAACGGACGAACTTCTGTTCTTTTAAAAATATTTCTTTCGAGAACGACGTAAAATCTTCTAAATTACCTGGTGCTAGATGTGGATATTCATGGGTTTGTTGAGTATAAAACTTGAGGAATTTCTTTATATCGACGTTTGATTGATACATGTAGGATGGAGACCTACATGTGCAAAGTCCTGCGCATGAAGTTGTGAATAAGCTATGGACCTAAGTACATTTTAACTTTTAGGATTATCATAGTGACTAGTAATCGTGTATATGACACATGTTATTATTTCCAATTATAGAGATTGTATCATATAATATTTCGTTAGTATTTTGTAGAATTATTTCTGTTTGGAAGCACATAAGATGTTAATACAATGTGTTACCATCACCACCTTTTTTCTTAATTAATACTACTCCGTATGTCATGTAAAAAATATGGCTTATTGGTTTTGCATGAAGTTGCATGTTACTACATATATTACTCCCACTAAGACTAGTCTCGGATATGATTTTGTGGCATAGCAATTGCAATAAAAGTTCAGTATGGAAAGATTTTTTTTAAATATACATAGTACAACACTATATAGTATTCCCTCTGTTCCTAGATGTAAGATGTTTTAGGTGTTTCACATGTTGTCTAGATGCATACTAAAATGACCGAACAAATTTACAAAACTATGTCTAAATATATTTATATACATGTTAATGTTAACATATACTAAAACATGTCATATTTAGAAACGAAGGGAGTAGAAAACTGGTAATATGTAGCTCATTCAAAAGAGCAAGTGGTATTCTAGATGCTAACATTTTCCTATATATTTGATTAAACCTCACAAAAACTAATGTAGATTGAAACAAAAATGAGTAATAGAATGAAAACACCAAGATAAAATGGACATTTGTTGGTAAGAGTAAGAGTACACAATCAACATAATAGATAGCGAGTGAGTGATTGTATTCCCTTCACAAGACAAATAGATCTAGTTTTAGAATTGAAATGGCCTTCAAGAGTAACTTTTACCACCAATTTCCATAGGATATATGAATGAAAAACCATATATGTATACAAGATTCCAAATTTATTAGAATTTGGGCCCATCCATGGGCAGCCCAAATAGACAGGTTCTGAAATCTCAAATAGCCTTTATGCATGAGACAAGAGTTGGGAGGTGCTAAAGTTTAGTCCCAAAATGAAAGTTGGAGGAGAGTTGCATCACCTTATAAGATGGAGCGGGTAAGCATGTGAGAACAATAGGCTCTCTTTCACGCACTCCTCCTCCTCCACTCGCTCGTCTTGACACGTCACGATCACGTTTCAGGAATCGAGTCTCGAGACATGTCAACTTTTGTTGTTCAGAAAAATTGAGTCGTAAGCGTACGAGTACAACTTAGCCGGATAGTAGGCTACTGTAACCAACTTTTGTTATCTAGAAGCATACTAAAATGGCTGAACATATTTACTAAACTATGTCTAAATATATTTATATACATGTTAATGTCAACATATACTAAAACATCTTATATTTAGAAACGGACGGAGTAGAAAACTAGTAATATGTATCTCATTCAAAAGGAGCAAGTGGTATTCTAGATGCTAACATTTTCCTATATATTTGATTAAACCTTACAAAAACTAATGTATCTTGAAACAAAACTGAGTAATAAAATGAAAAGCAGCAAGATAAAATGGACATTTGTTGGTAAGAGTAAGAGTACACAATCAACATAATAGATGGCGAGCGAGTGATTATACTCCCTTTACAAGACCAAGAGATGTAGTTTTATAATTGACATGGTCTTCAAGATTCAACTTTGACCACTAATTACTATAAAATTTATGTATGAAAACCAAATATGTGTATACTATTTTATATATACTTTTCGAGACAACTCCACACATATGATATTTATATATATAATAATATTAATAACTAAAACTGTATTTGTAGTCACTCTTTTAATAGTCTAATTGAAGACATGTCCAATACACATGTATTTGTGATATAGAGAGAGCATGATGTAGGGTCCTTACTTTTTTACCCATCTGATTAATCTTTTTAGACGGCCTGAACTGGTGAATAGATGTACTCTCCCAAAAAAATGAACAACTTTATGTTTGTCAAACGGTTATCTCACTATTTAGTACTATAGTCACACATATATGCGGTAATGCTACTAAAATTATGTGTTCAAAATTCCAAATGAGCCTCATTAGTTTTTTCTATAAGAAGGGTCACACGCATGGAGCTAGATGCTTATCCATTCCACAAAGATTATAGTACTATCACGGCAGTGCGGCACAGTGAGGTTAGTTAACAACTAAAATCTGATTCGATATCAACCCAATACACTTGGGGCCAAGGTTGGGACTACCGCCGTCGCTAACGAACACCTGGCATCTTTAATTCCAGGTGACGTGGATTTTATTTCTTAATCGGTAAGCTTAGCGGGTAAAAATAATGATATAGAGGCCTAATCCAGGAGATATTTTCTCCAAGGGCAGCGGAGGGGATATTTCCTAGTAAGAATGTTAGATGCAGACGCTCCCAGCCATCGATAATAGAATGAAAATAAATAAAACTGAAGATGCATGATAGATAGGACTAGGACGGATGCCGGCGTTGTTGGACCGTGTGGAGTCAGCAGAGCCTATCGGGTGCAGCACAACCTTGATGAAGGAAGAAGAACGCGCGCGGCTGCAACACTGCAGGCCATCAGGCACGACCGATTAATTTCAGCTTAGCACACCAGGTTGGTCCGAGACGACTGCAGGTTTTTGGTTGTGGAGCCGGGTCATGGTTCTGATCTTCTTGGATTTAGTATAATCCTATCTGCTAACTGCACGTGTTAGCGTGCTCCAAGTGCAGTTGCACAAACTGGGATTCAGCGAGATGACGAAGGGCGTGCGTGGTCTGACACCCATGCTGTGCCAATGCCAATGTTTCAACCCACCATTTGGTTAGCAGGTTCATTTGATGCCAGTTGCCAATGCAGAGCTACAATTTCGGTCAGAGAAAGACCGATATGGTTTTACGTGGTTACTACGTGCGCGATGACGTAGGCTGCAGTTGCTAAACCTGATCAACACCAGCCAGAGTATTGTAATAACGAAGTAGCCGCGGCAAGCTACAGAGGAACCAAAGACTTTCCGATTCACATGATTTAGAACACACGAAAAGTAGCAAAACGAAGAAATTAGACTGTCATATGACATGGAAAAGGATCGAGTAAGTGTTACACACGACAGGCAATAACAAAGATCGTACTAGCAACAGAAAGTAAAGGGGACACATATTTAACGTGGAAAACCCTTGCGAGAAAAACCACGGGCGCCAGCCAGCAAAAACTTCACTATCGGAGAGAATTTTCTCAACGCCGGGGATTTCACAGATGCAACTTATCCCGTGTGGCGGCTTACAAAGAGATATATATATAGAGAGAGATGCAACCCTAGGTCGGTGGCGATTCATACCTCCAAGCCTCCCGGCGACGGCCTTCGCTTCGCTCGTTCGAAGTAGGCCTTTCTTCAGTACGCTTCAACTGAATTTGGATCAAACTCCAACAGTAAGAGCATTTCCAACCGGAAGTGGCTAATCTTTTCACCACTACACACACACTTTACAATCCTCAAAAACATAAAACTCACGCAACATACTACTCCCTCTGTTTTAAATTAGATGACTTCTATTTGTACATAAATGGATATATCTAGTCATGTCACAAGTCTAGATACATCCACTTTTGGATAAATGGAAGTCATCTATTTTTTTCCCGAATATGGAACAGAGGGAGTACATAGATAGATAGCATAAAACCTACATTGGTAGCTTTATATTTGATCTATGGTTCATGAAAACTATGCTATCCTCTTCCTCGTCCGGATCACAATAATGTTCGTGCCAGAGCCACCAGCCTCACAGTTGTTGGCAGCATGGGGGCATCTCCTTGTCGAAGGACATGTCCACGTCATGTTTGGGGATCAACGAGTCCAGCCGGTCATCCTAGATGGACCCGAAGATGGCGCGTTCTTTGCAACTTTGTTTGGGTCGTTGATTAGTTCGGCGACGACGGGTTGTTCTTTGGCTTCGTCCATGTGTTGCCTCTTAGCCATGATGTGCACCGCCTCCCGGTGGAGAGGTGCTCTGCCTTCATGACGAGGTGGAATTTCTCGTGGGCCTCCACCAGTGACATGGGAGTGTATCCCGTATCGCACCTGTTGGCGGCCACGTCACTTCGGGAGGAGCATTGGTCATCGAATGGACGTGAGAATGGCCTAGATCTTCCTACAATTTTCAGTTTGGAAAATGACCATTGGCCTATATGAAAAGAAATCCAAGTCCACATGTCAGCAAAGTTTCATATATGAAGCTCAGTCCTATACAACTTGAAAAATAATAGCCTGAACTTTTTTGTTGAAAATTATAAATATTATCCAAAAATGGTTGAAATCCGAATGAGTTGGGTCGCGGTTTATTCTCAGTAAAAATTGTTCGCCGGATTATGGGTTAATTATAACATATAGAAGGTTATTTCTATAAATATAACACTAGGATAAATCATGGACATCTCTTTTGTATATTCAACATCTAGAGAGTCACATGTGCGGTAGGAGTACCAGGGAACGGAATTACTCGATACAGTCTCTTCATGTGGTTTACTAAATTCTAAAAAAACTGGAAACACATAAATTCGTAATAAATGTTGTTTGGTTATGCCATACCAAACACAGGATTTTTTCAAAACAATTAGACGTATCTACAAAGAAAAGCGAAAATTCTAAGAAACTAGCCTCAGTTATAATGGAGACCTTCAAAATTGCAATGCCACGTATAGCATAGGAAACTGCAATCCTCAAAATTATTTTAACCTGAAGAAACCCTTATACAAGCTGCAATACGCAAAACTCTTTGAGCAACATCCCTTTGGAAATGGTGGAGCCTAGAACCAGGAGACGGGAGACTCTCATCCGTGGACTTCCCAATGGCGGATCCTGCAATCTCCCGATTGATAAGTCAATGGAAGGGATGACCAACTGTAGCCCTCGAAATATACAACGGGATAGTCAGTTCCAATGTTTTCTGTTCACGTGAAGCCTATAGTGCAAGATATATTTTGATCTGAAGCTTTGCGTTCTCCTTGAAGCCCAATCCACATCGATATCGCATTCTTGCCAGCAGAGCAGAGCAGAGGCCAGTGGCATTGGCAACATCAACATAACCAGGCAGTGGATGATCATCGTCTGACCAGCTGGAAGCTGCGTTACAATGTCGCCGTGCCTTCTCTGGCTCTTCTCTTCGTCAAGCACAAGGGGAGACCGGAGACCGACGCACGATTGTGGGACCTCCATGCACCTCGGACTCCAGGAGTTCTCTGCTCTTTCGCAAATATCATTTATCCAATAACTATGTTCCAGTGAAATTTTAATGTTTGCAAACCATCAGAGGTCCTGGCTATCTTCTTTCTTTGAAGGAAAAGCTCTGGACATTTCCTTTGAACTATGGTCCAGTGAATTTTTTAATATTTCCGAAGCTACTACGAATGCAACATCCCATTCAACCGTCTGGTTTTCACAGCACCACACGGTTTCAGACAATCAGGAGTTCAGAACGTGGACACTTGGAATATCCAAGTTCCACCACCTCTCACAAAACAAACCACTCTACATTTCTCTTTCAAGCAAGACCTCAAATAGGGTAACACTGCAATGATGTTCTAAAATTACACGAGCAATTAATGTAAAAACAGCTTCAATTACCACAAATCATCCGAGTATTGTAAATCATATCTAACAAAGGAAGTTGCATCCTCTCTATATAGTAGCAGAAAACAAGAAAACATTTCAGTGGTCTAGTATAACAGAGCTGATGGGAACACAAGGGCGGCATTCTAAAATTTACATCAGGCGATACACCTTGTTCATGCACCAGCACATCAGTGTAAAAAGAACTATATATGAGACAAGTAACAATTAACGAATAACACACGTGACGAAGCGCCTAACATTCTGTATGCTGGATCACACGGCCTGGAGCTTCTGCTCGTCCACAGATTCCACGGGAAGAACCGCAGGCCCCCATGAAGAGTGCTCATCAAGATGGATCTTCGCATACTCACTCACCAGCCCGTTCCTCTCTTCCCACATGATCGCTTTCCTCTCCTCTTCGGCCCTGTCTACCTTGTCTTTGGTCATCGAGCTCATGTCCCCTGCTGCCTTGGATACCATGCCAAATGCGCTGGTTAGCCACGAAGCACCAGCTGAGACATACTGGTTACCCATGAGAGCAGAGCCTGCGATGCTGGCTTTCTGCTCTGCAGCAGCCAGAGCAGACTTTGTGAGTTCTGAGACCTGATAGCGCTCGTCTACTTCCTTGACCTTGCTGCCAACAACGGCCCGGCCCAGGTTGATCTTTTCACTCAGGCCATACTGACGGTCTAGAGATGCGACGGTGGCACTAGCGTTGGACAGGATGTTGTGACGCTCGTCAAAAGATCTTGCTACGTCGAGAGCATCCCTGCTGAGGACAAAACCCTTGGCCATCATGCTGCTCACGACATCCTCTGCCTTCCTGACTGCAGATTCAGTAGAGGGAGAATTTTCTCCCTTTTGCATGAAATGAAATATCAATATATATTAAAAGTAGTGAGGGTAGAGTGACAAAGTAATTTTGTAGAGAACATGGTTATCAAATGGTGTGCAAGTACTGCACCACACTGATTTGACAGATGATGCATGCATCTCTATTTCTCTCCTAATCGACACACTGCCCTGATTCAAATTATATGCCTAGTAGTTAAAAGAATTTATAAATATTTTGTTGTTGAACTGTCAGAATAGACAAACACCATACATGTGAGGAAATCATGTTTTCAGAAAATCATTGGATAGTAAGAGCCAAAAAACACTACTTTTATTTCTTGTAGGCACTGGTAAAATAATGCACTAGAATGTGTTTGTTGCAATGCTCATTTCTTGCAAAAAAAGGATATCGGTCGAAACAACCAAATGACAAGAATAACTTGACTGTAAAACAGTCACAGCAATCATCTAGCTCTTCTTCAGTTTAAGAGATTTCAGGAATACCAGGCCACAAAGTTCTTTCAATTTTTTAAGCAACTTGAGATAATGGGTGTGCTAATAGACTACAAAAATAATCTTACCGATAATTGCTTGCAGGCTTCAGGAGGCAACTGATAGTTCTCGACAGGAGTTATGATGACAGAAAGATCAACAATTGTTGCCCCCTGTAGATTAGTAATCAAATAACTATAAGTCACATCTCAGACAGAGAATAGTGAGACAAAATAGCAGGCAACAATAGTAGAGCATGCCTAATGTCATACAAAACCACTAATCAGTATGATGAAAAATGAGTTGAACTTGAACATACTGAGAGAAGAACAGCAGTGTCTGCTCCTTGTGAGTCCTTAAAAGTGACATAAGCGAGTTGTGACCAATCAGATTCGCTGATGAAAACGAAAGCAAATATTAAGATATACCCATCAATTCCTACACATACAGGCAGTGCAATAAATAATGATGAATTACCTTTGCATTTCAACATATTCTATATCCCCAGAGAAAGAAAAGAACTCTGTGATATCTCTTTTCGAGGCATTCAATGAAATATTGCCAACTTTTACTGTCCTCACCTGCATAAGATTATCACGATGAGCAAACGGGATGTGGTCGCCATTGCTACTTCAGCACTATAGAGGAGATACGATGCGGCAGTGTAGTAATTGTACATTAGTTGAAACAGAGTCGAACTCATTTTAGCACGCCTAAAATCTAATGTTTCCAGGGTTCATAGGACAATTTCATTGCACGACACTGTCAAACAGTACAAGTACTAATTGCACGACACTGTCAAACAGAAAATGCAGTGCGATGTAGTTCAAGTGTCAGAATCAGTTACTAATAGGAGACCACATACTAAACTTTAGATAGAGAAATATGAATCCAGGAACCACAGTTTCAAATAAATGTCCTTTGCAGACATTTATATATACAACTTAATGTAGGTACACATACTAGATGATACTGCAAATAAGTCATGTCTGTACTTTGGATTAGTGAATAGAGGCACGTGTCACAGGTATCCTGACGCTTGCACTCGACAACATCAGGATTGTATGGGATAGTTAACAAATTTGAATTTATGTTGTGATACTTATAATATCACATAGAAAGCACACAACTAAAATAGCACAAAGTCAATCAAAGGGGAATCACATAATCAATAAGATAATGTTGACAACACAGATTATAGATCACAGAGAGGCCAAGATGAATAGTGTTGTTGTGTAGGACGGCAAACGTAATGCAGGCCAGCTGTCCTGTTACCAGGAGTGATTAGTTTCTCCAAATGGAAAAATAATCAACAAGAGCATTCATTGACCCATAATTGATTCCAGCTAGAAGCCGCTGGTGCAGGCCCGAAACAAAGAAAAACAGATAGGGGCAGAGCACCTTAAGGAAGAACATGGCAATTTTTATGTAAAAGAACAGATATATGACATCTTTCTGAAGTTACGAAATTCAGTAGTTCATAGTTTGTTATCCACCACCAGGGCACAAATCATCTATTGCTTGAGGCAAACAAAAAATCAGAAGAGCGATTCCGGGAAGAAAAACAACACTGCAACTTCAAGATGAGATCTATCAGACTCCAGGACCGTCGGTTAGCATAATAATAGCCAAATAACCCAAACCAGAGGCGCTATTTGACTGAGAATCGAGGATCCGAAGAAGCACCAGCAAGTCCATCGATCCTAAAGGCATCCAGTCCATATTCCGCAACAACCGATTAGGATAGGCACCAGAATGGGGAACAGAGCGACGGCTGTATCAAGAGATCTTGAGCATTGCGGCGGCGTTACCGAGGAGGAGGAGCTCATGTTCACCCGCATTGCTGTAAGCCCGCTAACCTTCCTCAGGGGAACACGCCGGGGAATCTGGCGGAGACCAGCAGCGAGGCCCGATTCCGCCGCCTGTCCAAGTCAGTCAGGCACAATCACCGCGCAAGGAACCAACCAACCATCCATCTCCTATGGCCTCCCCACGAGGAGTTTTGCTTCGCAGGCACGGGGCCACTCCGACGCGGAGAGACGGCCACCGGAGCGCCAGCACACGCGAAGCACAACGGGGGAGCAGAGCAGCGCATCCAGGAGGAAGTAAGACTAGAAAAAGAAAACAGAGAGTCGGTGTTCACGCACGCACCTCCATTGCGGGATCTCGTTCTCTCGAGGCGGGCGGCGATGGTCAGCTGGGTTCGGGAGTTCCGGAATTCGGCGCTCCCCGTGTGTCGGTCGGCGGGCGGAGGAGAGGGGAGAGACTCTGCCGGGAGATGAGGAGTCGGGTACGTGCTTTCAGCTCCCCTTCTTCAGTCGTGCGAGGTGTAACGTAACAACCACAACCGGCACGGCAGGCAGACGGCGACGCGCGTCAGCGGTGGCGGTGGACCGGCCGCGCAACGGGATCTGGTCGTCTCGCAACACCACGGTCACGGTCAGCTGCCATTTGCTGGATCGCTGGGCATTTGAATCGGGAGTTCATTCAACATTTCAAATGCCACTAGCTTTATCCTTGGCTCCGATCGAGTTTCTTTTTTCCTTGCTGATTTACAAGATTGAAATCGTGTCGAACTTCCTTTGTTTTTCTCCGCCCTGTTTCAAGTCTCCATACATACTACAGTAGAAAGCTCCAACATTTCCGACCTATTCTCGCTCCCGCCTCTAGAAGAGTGATATTGTTCGTAATTGACGACCAGGAAGAAAGAAAACGAGTACGGGACGCCCGCCATAATTCCACGCCCATGCCCTTGCTTTGCTACCAAGGTAACAGTACTACTGGAAAAGTGGCGTACGTCTCGCTGCACAGGTTGGGTGCGGCAGCAAAAGAGCTGCCGTTTGAAACCTCGCCGTGAATTTACGCGCAGAGCATGGCTGAAGTTCCAGTGAGAGAGGCGGTCGTGGGAACCATGATTAAGCTCGCCATTATGGTTCCGTTAATCGACAGGCATCGTGCACTCGTGAGTCGTGACGCGCGAGCAAGCATACTCGGCGTCGTCGTCGGTCAACTAGTGGGCACAACGCACCCAAAAATTTGCAGATAGAGGATCAGTTGGCCCGGCCCAAGTGAGCCTGCAACAGCACAACGGAGGGCTCTGCCGTGCAACAAAACCAATAAAAAACGGATACAATATTTTTAGCCCTTTGCGTGTCGAAATAACAAGGATCCACCAGTGGGCCTGGCCATCATCAGTTTTTTTTCTTTTACCGTTTCTTTCTCGTTTTTTGTATGTTTCTTTTTCCTGTTTAATGCTCTTTTTTGTTTTTTCTCAGTTGTCGTTTTCTTTCTTTTTCCCCTTTTTCATATTTTCAAAATCTGAACCATTTTCGTTTTTTAGTTTTTTCGAACCATTTTTAAAAACTAAACCTAAAATGAACCATTTTTAAATTTGAAACCGTTGACAAGAGGTAGTACTATCACAGCTCGTGACATTTTATTAGGATCGGAGGGAGTAATGTACATGTTCTATAGAACGAGTCAACGAGACATGGGCCACAATGGACGTGCATCGTTGCAAATAATTGTATCCATAGCAGCAGTACAAGGAACATGCACACGCTCAGGCATAAATCCTTAAAATGTCTTCTACAAAATACGAAATAGTCGAATAAATACCGAGTACTATTTTGGCCCTATAGTTACCAGAAGGCAGGAAAATTCATTCATTATCTTACGGTATAACTCGCAAGTTAATTCTTGTGCAAAAAGTTGCTCGGCCATGCTCATGATGGTTGTTGCATTGGGAAAGGTCACTTTAAAACCATGTTTTCTTATTTAAGAGTAGGAGGAAGGACATTGCTGAAAGTGCATGGTTGCACCCATGCGTGGTTTTGGTAATTAATAATAATCTATATGGACTAATGTTTACATTGAGATATTCTTATAGATCTTGTCCATGGGAAATTATATGAGTTCATGTGTTGGGCTCTTCAAGATGACATAATGACCAATGCTCTATTCAATGATTTATATGAAGAATAGTCATGTGTAGAGTTGAGCTCATTGCAAGTATGGCTTGGAATAGAATATTGAGTGAACAATCATGTTTACCCCCCAAGCCATCATTCATATCAAGAGAAGAATATGAAGTGCAAGTTCAATATGATGCATCTCGGAAGATATCTTTTTATTGAAGCTTGCAAAGGAGACATGAAGACGAAGCTTAGCGAGGCCCTCACATAATGGAGTGTGGGGGAGCACTTGGAGAAGTCTTCATCCATCATGTGCTAGCAAGGACAATCAAGAAAGGTGTTTCAGCTTGAGAGAGTCAAGATCGTCATCATCGAGCTCAAGTGGAATGCGCAAGGCAAAGGTACGATCTTGATAGGTTTCTATTTTACCGGTCTCATGGTGTTTGTGGGAGACCGGGTTTTAGGATAGACGGCGTACTATCAGAGGGGCTCTCAAGTGAGTAACTTGATCGCATCTTTGTGGAGAGCTCAAACCTTTGCATACTTGGCATTTCATATTTCTTGGTTGTTACTTGGCTTTTCTCCTTGTTGGGTTTTGGTGCTTGTTGTGATCTTCACGACAAGCCCAAGTTCACCGAAAACGAATTTCGTATGGAAAACTTGTTGCGTTTTCGGTTTTGGAGGTTTGCCGATTATTCCTTTTTAGAGAGGTTTTACCTTTCTCCATTTGGTTTTTTCTTCCATTGTTGGACTATGATGTTTATCTGCATTATCTTGTAAAGCTCTTCGTTGTGATTCCAACGAGCCCGAGACCATCGAAAACGGAGTCCGGATGATCAAGATATCTTCGTTTTCGTGTTCGGTATTGCTACAGTTTTTTTCTTAGGCCGGAGTCTCCGGTCCTAGACCGGAGTCTCCGGTCCTCGCGTTTCGTTTTTCGTTCCAGCGGACGCCGCTTGCGGTATAGGGGTCCGGAGTAGGTCCGGAGTAACCCCGGAGTCTCTGGGGGGCCGGAGTCTCCGGTCTCTGCAGTCCGGAGTCTCCGGTGTTATTTTTCCTGCAACGGCTCTTTTTTGTGGGACCTATAAAAGGCCCCCTTCTTCCCCAAAGAGACCAGCTCTTCGAAACACGAAATTCCCCCCTCTCTCACCTCCATTGTTGACCTTGGAAAGCTTGCCCCTCTCCCATTTCCTCCCATGATTCTTGCATATCTTTGAGGGATTCGAGAGAGGAACTCTAGATCTACATTTCCACCAATCCATCTCTCCTCTAAGTGAGGGGAACCTAGTGGATCTAGATCTTGGAGTTCTTGTGTGGTTCTCTTCTTTGTTCTTCCTCTCTTTCCCCCCCAGAAGCATTAGTTGCTTTTGGTGGGATTTGAGAGTGAACGATTTGAGCACTTGTGCTCTTGTCTTTTGCATTTGGTGCATCGGTGTGCTCTCCACGACGATTCGTGGAAGTTGAAAGCTTGTGAACTTGTTACTCTTGGGTCTTTGGACCCTAGACGCCCACGTGATGGTTGAGACCCTTTGTGGTCACTTGTAGCCGTTCGGGAGCCCCCAATCCCGTTGTGGGTTGTGCCCCGGATTGTGGTTGAAAGCCGTTCGGGAGCCCCCAATCCCGTTGTGGGTTGTGCCCCGGATTGTTGTTGAAAGGCTCCGGATTCCGCCTCGAAGGATTCCGATAGTGCAAGGTGAACCAAGCCTTTGTGGTGCGGTTCATCGGAGAAGAAGGTGAAACCTTTGTGGTTGTTGAACCGTTGTGTCGGTTCACACCTCTCCA
Organism: Poa annua; assembly: GCA_026929855.1. Classification (NCBI taxonomy): domain Eukaryota; kingdom Viridiplantae; phylum Streptophyta; class Magnoliopsida; order Poales; family Poaceae; genus Poa; species Poa annua. Next base: position 26,372,597 of record CM049434.1, on the reverse strand, counting down.
ACGAGACGTACTCCCTTAATAAGTAGGAACTCGGGAATACATACTCGTCTCCGCGTGCCTCGGTTATTTCTATACCCGAGCCTTTTACTTATGCATTTTACATTGTGATATCCTTCGTGCTTGAAGTATTCTATAGCTATCACCTTGTTGTTTGTCTAGCTTAGCATAAGGTTTTGGTGCACATAGACGAGCCTAGTTTATTTAGGTTGTCGGCTTGTTAATGTAAACACCTAGTTTTATTCCGCAATTATGAAGCCAAAACCGGAAAAGTTTTAAACCCCCTATTCACCCCCCCTCTAGGCGACATCATTGTACTTTCAATTGCCCGATGCCCACATATTTAGCAGTTTATATAAATCTTGCCCTTGGCAAAGAGCAGTGACGCATATATGTATGGGTAACATACTATCTTATCTTTGCATGTTAATACAGCCACTATACATTGTTGCAAGAGTTAATTGGCTTGACAGGCATTCGGGAATAGAACAACACGATTTGGTGCATGTACACTAGTGTAGTTCTCTGAGGATCAGGATACGAGACAGGGCTCTCTATAATGTTATTATCCTATTGAAGAAGATATCATCAAGCTAGGAGGCGATGTGGCTATCTAAGCAGAAGGCAAAAGGCAGTAGTTAGTTGAAGTAAGAAGCTCGCACTATTATTGTGGTATTTAAAGGGTTACACCACAAACGTAAATTATAATATTATTACAACTTTGAAATGTATGGGTTTGTGACTGCCCAATTAATACTAGCTTTGTGCAAGCAATGTATGAGTTGTCATGTGTGGCAAGACAATTCTTGAAGTTCCTAATGAACTCTAGCAATAGAATTTGAAATATGTATAATTACCCAAGTTCATTACAAAGAAAAACGTTGGCATGTCTTTGATGATGCAAGGCAATGGACGAACAAAAGGGGACTAATAAAAATAATATTGTAAACACAATGCTCCTTCCAATGTATCAATTTTCTTATTGTTGATAAACACAAATAATTCTTCACGAAGTTGTAATATTACAAAATAATATGTTCATTTAATAAAGAAAATTCTATTATATCAGATCATTGGATGTTCCAACGAGGAAGGCAGTCGTGGAAACCATGATTGAGATATTCGTTCCATGGACAAATTTGAAGCAGCATGGCGTGTCGACGTCACCACACACCCGGCTGATCGAATTACCAGGTTCTGCCGGCGACGCGCTGTCCAAGGTCCGCCACGATACAGATGAGCTAAGGACAGTGGTAGTAGGTATGGTAAAGCGCTCCCGCTCTCCCCTCCCCTTCTTCCTCTCTTCTCCGTTCCCCTCCCGCTTGCGTATCCCCTCCGCTCGCCCGACGCCGCTCTGGCTTCCCTCCGCCGGCTTTGCCGGTAGGAGTGGAGCTAGGGATGGTGGTCGTGGCCTCCTATGTATAGTAGTAGTAGTAGCTTTGCTCGCCGTAGGAGTAGATCTAGGGTATGTAGGTTCGTCCTCTTTGGCACTTGACGAGATGCCTGGCTCCTGTCCGTTGCCTTCGCCGAGCGCGGGCTGGCTGGTGGCTGCGCTCTCCGACGAGCTCCCTTGGTGGGAGGTCAACGGTGGAGGTTTGCTGGTCGGAAGCCTTCCTCCTAATAAAGGCGTTTCTTACCAGATCGGGATCTGGTGCTACGGTGCTCCTTCAGCTGCTCCGGCCGGTCGTGGAGGCGAGGGGAGGAGTTGGGGAGTGGCCTGGAGTGCTGGATCTAGGCCTGGTTTCGAGGAGTTGCTGCCGGAGTCTCCGAGCCGCTCTTGGCAGTGTGCAGGGTGTGGGTCGCCGTCGCTAGAGCTCTGGAGGTCAGAGCTGGAGGCTGTCGACTCCATCAGGCCGTCCTCTTCAATAAGGTTCGTTAATTGCAGATTTGGTAGCTTCGGCTTGTTGGTGGTTGTCTCTTCTTCTTCTCGTCGTGGTGGCGAGAGTGGAGAGGCTTTCCTTCCTCTGGCTGGTGGGCTATCATGTCAAGCGCCAGGGGAGCTCGGATGCTGCTCCCTGGAGGTCATTCATGGCGGCCCTGTGCTGGCTGTGATCCAAGATGGTCGTTTGGCGACTCCTCCAAACCTTCTTCGCCGGCTGCGGTATCCTCCGACCGGTGTTTGATGGTGATTTTCAACCTCCTGGCCGTCGTGCCTTTGTGGAGGCCATCTGGCTCTGGTGCAGCTGGCTCCCGGTGCTCTACCCCAAGTGGTTCGTCCCCGGCGGTGGTGTGCTTGGTTGTGCTATCCCTCGTCGATGTGGTGGTGTTGGAGCTGGACCTGATTGCGTTCTCTTCTGGAGACCTAGGGTCCTCCGTGCTAATTGCAAGGGCCTGTTTGTAATTTTTCACTTTCTTTGGTCCTCCTTGTATGTTACCACTGCAATCGATATAAGCATCTAGGTCCCTCTGGGACCATCCCCTGTTAAAAAAAAACGATACAGATGAGCTCAGCGTCGTGATCACTGGTGAAAAAAAAAGATAGAGGATGAGTTGGCCCGGCTCAAATGAGACTGCAACCGCAGCACTGACAGATCTGCCGAGCAACGGAACGTACGAGACATGGGCCACGAATGGACTTGCATCCTTGCAAATAATTGCATCCATACCAAAAATACAAGGCGGATGCACATGCTCAGGCATGAACCCTTTACATGTCTTCTACAATACAAAATACGAAATAGCCAAATACTCTTCTGATTAAATAAAACACACCGAGTACAATTCTGACCCATGTAGTTACAATTCTGATCTTACAGTATAATTCACAAGTTAAATCTTGTGCAGCAAAGTTGCTGGACCATGCTCATGGTTGTTGCATCGGGAAAGGTTATTTAAAACCATGTTCTTTTATTTAAGAGTAGGAGGACAGAAACATTGCTCATGTCCACATATTTAGCACTAGTTCATAGAAATTTCCCCCACTTTGCAGACAGCAGCGACACATATATGGGTAACATATTATCTTATCTTTGCATGTTAACATGTCCACAATGTATTGTTGCAAAAGTTAGTTGGCTTGACAGGCATTCGGGGAAAATATGACATTATTTGGTTCATGTACTTAGTTCTCTCTGGATGAGGATACGAGAGAGGGCTCTCTATAGTGTGATTATCCTATGGAGGAAGCAATTATCAAGATAGCAGGCAATCGCAATGTGGCTATCTAAGCAAAGGGCAAAGGCACTAGTGGGACCTCACCTCTAGTTACTGGAAGGCGGGAAAATTTATTCATGATCTTACAATATACTCTCTCCATTCCTATGAACAAGACGTATATCTTTTTTCAAAATTTCGTCACAATTCAAGACGCATATGTAGCTTATCTGATTTCTTTCAAAACTTACCCTACCAATTGTGTGGCAACACGATTGGCCGTAGAGGGTGCATGTCGAGAGAAGAGCAGAAAATTAGGAGAAGTTTAATTACTGCGAAGTTGCTATTGGTCTTGCATCTCGCATGCGTGCTACCGCCGCTGTGCATGCATGTGGGGATTGGAAAAGCTGGAGTATTACACGGCTCAGAACGGCACAGATCATTATAGCAGGGTAAAAAGGGTCTAAGACTAGTTATAGCGGGGAGTATCATATATATCATGCATATGATACTAGTCTATGTTATTACCTCCACTATGGGGAGTAACATATTTGTGATGTCATATAGTGTTGTATTAATTAGGTTGTAGACTCATCTTGTCTCGTTACGGTACCCACGTATGATACTATTATAATCTCTTTCATCAATTAAATTAATTGCAGTGCCACATCATCTTTTTGTCTACGTGGCATGCATCATACTACCTATGTTACTCCCACACTATGACTAGTCCAATTAACAGAAAATTTGCTTGAGCGCTGCGCTACCTTAATCCTTGCGCCAGGATTTTTACGCATCGGAACGGAGGGACGGAGGGAGTAACTCGCAAGTTAATACTTGTGCAGCATAGTTGTTGGACCATTCTCATGGTTGTTGCATTCTGAAGTGTCGCTTAAAAACCATGTTCCCTTATTTAAAAGTAGGGGGATGGAAACATTGGTAGATGTCCACATATCTAATACTAGTTCATATAAATTTTCCCCGATTTGCAGAGAGCAGCCACACATATATTTTTTTTAGAATAGGACGGTACGAGTCCCCGGCCTCTGCATTAAAATAATGGACACATCCATTCGCAATTATTAACCAAACCAGATTTATAAAATACAACATTGAAATAAACTAAATTCAACCTCTCGACAATAAGGGTCGCTACCACTATGATGGAGGTTACTAAGATCGAGCTGATGCCTATGATCTCACACCTACGCACATCATTTAAAACCGGAGTACAAGTTCAGCAGACACTCAACGCACACCGATGTGCACGCTTTAGAAATCGTTGTTGCCGTTTTCCACGAAACCATCTTCAGAAAGTTGATCAACACCATGACCTTACAATATCGATGCCAGACAGTGCCACCATCCTGCGCGAGTCCATCATCATGCATCCGAAATCGAGACCCTGCAGCGCCATGCCGCCAAGATTCGACCTCTCCAATCAGCTTCTGCTCCATAGACAATGCCCCCAAGAGGGAGAGCGACGTGAAGCGCCGCCATTATCCGGTCTGGACTAACGGAACCTGAGGTTTCCCTCGGAGTCTCGCAAGAAAGAAGAGGGTGTGCCTAGAGGGCTGCCCCGGGCGGTGGTGGTCCGGCAAAGGAGGAGATCGGGCCAGGTCGGGACGGGAAGGTACTGTGTCAGCGCGCTGGTCACGGGTGGGGCATACCGCAGTTCAATAGGCGGTGGCTTTCGGGCGTCGTCTTCCTCTCCGACAGGTTTATCTTTTAGCGCAGGAAATCATTCGAGTCGCTTGAATCTGCGGAAATTTGTATCCCCCGTAGTTGCCCTAAAAAAAAAATTGTATCCCCGATGGGTGGGCGCTTCAGCCACTCAAAAGCGCACAGGCACCATCAGTTTGCTTCCCAGTGTTAATCTTGATCCACCCGTCAAACATGACCGTCCATACTGTACAAACTTACAATCACGAACTGCGGCTGGAGATTTTTCGGGCCAACGGCTGCAGTCAACTTCGAGTTACACGATTACACGTGATTTCCGTAACAAAATTTTCTGTAAATGATCCGAAACTCTAGCGTTATCCATTCATTATCCGGATGTAATACTTAAAATTAATAAAACTCTCCTTATCGGAAAAAAAAATCAGAATTCCGAAAATATATCCCGTGATCTCAAAAAGAAAAAAAAAATCCCCGTAGATGTAGCATTACTCCGTGCGTTATCGGTTCATTAATCTTAGTCATAATCCTAATCCTTAACCTACAGTGGATCATATCCACATCGATCTCCGAGTGGCTATCTATAGAGGCACCGATCGCAGTCTCCTCGTCACAACTTCTGCTCCCCCAGCGCTTCCTCCTTTCCTTGCTAAACCTCCTGAGATCGTTCCTTCCTCCTTGCGAGATGGCGGTGAATCTGACCCCGAGGCAGCCGACGAAGTCGTACGGCGGCGATGGTGGCGCCTACTACGAGTGGAGCCCCGCCGAGCTGCCCATGCTGGGCGTCGCCTCAATCGGCGCCGCCAAGCTCTCACTCGCCGCCGGCGGGATGTCCCTCCCTAGCTACTCCGACTCCGCCAAGGTCGCCTACGTCCTCCAAGGTATGATACCACCGATCGGCTTGTGACAACTCTCGTCGTCCCCCGTCGTCTTTTCGGTTGGTTCCTTCGAAGTGCGATCGATCCCAAGTGTTTGATACTGTACGTAGATCTTGAGCGACTCTGAATTTTGGTTTGTTTCAGTTTGGAATTCGGATCACAAGTAGTAGTAGACTGAAACTGAACAGAGTTGTAGGCTGCAGGATGCGATCAGCTATGAATAACTTGTAGTTTGCACTATGCGATCAGCTCTCAAGTCGATCGTAGCTGTCTCGTTTCATCAGATCATCTGTCACTGGCATGCACGATGCGATCAGTTTTGTAGTTGTTTAGTTTCATCAGGTTATGTATCTGTATCAGATCCCAGTTACGGAGTATTTTATTTTTTCGATAAAGGGAGCTTTATATTACTTAAAGTTAAGTATTTGATATCAACAATAACAATTGTTTGTAGACAAATTATTTGTAACAACTATCAGGTTCGGAGTAGTATATTCAGTTGTTCTTGTTATTGATTTGATTTTATTAAATCAAGATTTGTTTAAGAATCTCATCTGTTTAACCAAATCGACACGCATGCAGTACTCGTGTCTCGGGCTCTGTTTATTCAAATCCTTGTGTGATGTCACAACTTATGTTTGCTTCTCAGAAGTCAGATCTATAATAAACACTATACATGCAACCATTACTAGTATCGTTACATTTGCTCTGTTTTCGGATCTGATTCTGTACATTCTTATACTGAATTGTTGTGATTTGTCTCCGGGGAATTGCGTGCTAACACGATTCTTTTGTTGTTTTGATCCTTGATGATTGATCAGGCAAGGGAACGTGCGGTATCGTCCTGGCTGAAGCCACGAAGGAGAAGGTGGTTGCCGTGAAGGAGGGAGACGCTCTGGCGCTCCCCTTCGGCGTGGTCACCTGGTGGCACAACACCCCTGAGTCGGCCACCGAGCTCGTCGTCCTCTTCCTCGGCGACACCTCCAAGGGCCACAGGCCCGGCCAGTTCACCAAGTTCCAGCTCACGGGCTCCAGCGGCATCTTCACCGGCTTCTCCACAGAGTTCGTCGGACGTGCATGGGACCTCAAGGAGGCGGACGCCGCCAAGCTCGTATCCAGCCAGCCGGCCTCCGGCATCGTCAAGCTCACAGCCGGGCAGAAGCTCCCTGAGCCCGTCCCGGAGGACCGGAAGGACATGGCGCTCAACTGCCTGGAGGCCAAGCTGGACGTGGACATCCCCAGTGGTGGCCGCGTGGTGGTTCTCAACACTGTGAACCTGCCATTGGTGAAGGAGGTCGGCCTGGGTGCCGATCTCGTCAGGATCGACGCCCACTCCATGTGCTCCCCGGGGTTCTCCTGCGACTCCGCGTACCAGGTGACGTACATCGTCCGGGGAAGCGGCCGCGTGCAGGTCGTCGGCCCTGACGGCAAGCGCGTGCTGGAGACCCGCATCGAGGGCGGCAGCCTCTTCATCGTGCCGCGCTTCCACGTCGTTTCCAAGATCGCCGATGCCTCCGGCATGGAGTGGTTCTCCATCATCACCACCCCCAAGTAAGAAACGCAATATGTTTGTTGTCATTGAACTGTATCGTCGATTTTCACGGTGCTTGAGCTGATGTTGCGTTTGTGTTTGTGCAGCCCGATCTTCAGCCACTTGGCGGGGAAGACCTCGGTGTGGAAGGCGATCTCGTCGGAGGTGCTGGAGGCGGCGTTCAACACGACGCCGGAGATGGAGAAGCTGTTCCGGTCCAAGAGACTTGACTCGGAGATCTTCTTCGCCCCCAACTAGGAAGTGATTCAGTCGGGAAAATAAATAGGTTCAGGAGATTGTTGCAGTCTGTCAGTTAAGCTAGCAGGTTGTCATTCGTTTGTTAAACAGTGTGTTCGTGTGTGACCATTTGAGTTCGAGATGGATTCAAACATGATAAATGCAATTGATATATCGTTTCATGATGTTTCCATCTTTTTGGGTGAATTGTTTTTTGCTATCCTATTTATTCTCTAGCAGCTGGAAAATGTTGGAGTTCTACGTTTTTTTGACAAGTTGTTTTCTTTTTCCCCCTCCCTTAGGACATACTCCCTCCGTCCAATAAAGGATGTCTCAACTTGATAAAAAATTGGATGTATCTAGACATAACTTAGTGTATAGAATATAGATACATCCAAATTTGATAGAAAGTGTGACATCTTTTGTTGGACAGATGGAGTATTTGTGTTTTCATCGTTGGCCTTTTTGTGTTGTGTTTTACAGCTATATATCACCTTGCAGTTGTCTATCATAGTTTGCTTGTTTTTCATATGTCCATCATAGTTTCCTTGCTTTTCCTGTTGTCAATCTTTTATTTAAAACATTTATGTATGGATCAGTATATTCCTCCTTCGTAATGTGCAAGTGAAGCACTTGGGTCGAAATCGGTACACATATGTTCCTCGCAAAGATGCCCTGAAGCTTGACGGCCATGGTACTACATGTTTGACAGGCTTGACACGCGTACTTAATTACTACTGTAGACTGTAGTTTCCCGGCAGATCGACTGTTTGTTCGTCTGAAGTTCAGACTTTGCTAATCAACATGTGTGTTTTCACTTTTCGTCCACATGCTGGGGTCTTCTTGGACGACGGCGGTATTGAGCATGAGCAGAACGATGGAGGGACAGAGGCGCAGCATCTGCTGACATCGAAGCTGGCGCGCCGGATTCTACAGGAGGGAGGAGAGCCGGCGGAGGATTCGGCGGCCAGGCCGTCGTGCCGCTCCAACGACGCTCGCGTAACTTGCCCACCGCCGGCCGGCTACACTGACGCACATACGGCCGTGATGGACGGCTAGTGCACTAGCAGATCGATTTTAGTTATTCATCCATGCACTGACAGTGTGATCCGACTGCAGAAATCCTTGATAGCCTGAGAAGGCTCCTTTTTGGCTCAGTTTTAATACCCCTAATTTCTTTCTTGGCATTTCTGTTAGTCGTACGTCTAAGTAAGTTTTCTGTACAGATCGGTATGATGTGATGCCATCGTTGACAGGTAGCTTAAACTCTCCCCAGCCCGAGTGTTGACAGGTTTGCCCGAGCATCTGGTAGCGGGTAACTTTGTAGTTCTGTTATGCAAATTAATGGAAAGGGGGTGACCGGTTGAAAATGTGGTGCAATCATTGATGAAAATGAGAAGAAAGAACAGAATGTGTGTGTAACAACTTGTGGTCAAATGAATCCATTATTTAAATTCTTATTGAAAAACAGGTTACATCATATGATATTGGCATGACATCTATTTTGCCATTACCATTTAAATTAGCTAAAAGATTATTGTCGTATACTCATTTCAAATTATAAGATGATATTACCGCCCCTCCGTGTGTCGCCCCTCCCGAGTCCCGACCTCCCCTCCTCCTACACCTCTGTGCCACGACCCGCCCCTCCGGGCATCAACCCGCCCCTCCTCTCCCAAGTCTCAACCTCCCCTCCTCATGCGCCATCCCACTCTTCATGCACTTCCGTGTGCCGCTCCTGGCCTTCTGCGCCGCTGCTCCCTGAGTCATGGCGGGTACCCGTTGGGTTCCGGAAACATGTTGGGTCGCGGGTCTGGTGGAGATATGTACCCTTCGACGGGTATGGGGGCAGGTGGCGGGGGCGGGTAGAGGGGTTGGGGCGGGTATGGGGTGCCAAACCCGGCCCCGAACCTGGCCGGTGCCATTCGGAGAGGTGTACCTAGACGGTATTTGTGTGTAGTCCATATTGAAATAACTAAAGCAGGCCCGATCCCAAAAAGCCCCGACTAGCTAGGCCTGACATGGATGTCGGCTCCAAAATTTAGGACCGAGCCCGGCTCAAGATTTTCTAGCAGGGTCGGGTCGAGCATTCTGGGCCAGGCTGTCCATGACCCACCCCGCGAGCAACAGAGGACCTGTCCCAGCAGTGCGCTCCCTCGTTCGACACTTGGGGCATTAGTATTGGAAGAAAGACAGTGATGACCAGACGGCTGCAACTTTCGACAAGGACGTTCGAGGGAAGGCGGCACATGACGTGTCACTTGTGCAAGCGCAAGCCCGTCTACACATCAGTACAAGCTGAAGTTGCACATGTATTTATAGGTACTCCCTCAGTTTCATATTAGATGACTCACATATATATGTAAATATGTATATATATATATATATATATATATATATATATATATATATATATATATATATATATATATATATGCAAAATACTGGGCTGCCTATGGTGGTAGCTACGCACCACCATCTCACCGTCGGATAGCTCTATAGAGCAATTTTCACCACCGATTGCGTTAACGTCGCTCCGTCCACCGTTTCGGCGTCTGATTCAGAAAAGTCATTCCATCCGTCACTGACTCACTGCATGGTGGCTTTTTTTTATGAAAAAATGCAACAGCCGCCTGACACGAACGTACCTTTTTCCCCCAAAAAGCTAGCCACGTCTCTCTCCTGGCGTCTTTATTATCTTTCTCTCTTCCCTTTCCAAACCCACACGCATGGCGCATCACGGCACCACTGTAGGATCCCCGGCGACGACAGGCTTGTCCCGCCCACCCTCCCCCCCGCGCCGCCCCGTGCTCCTCCACCGTGCGCGACACGAGCTGCCCTTTCCCCACCGCTCTCTCTCTCTCCCATTCCTTTTCCTGTCCGAGCCCCTGCCGCCGGCACGACCTGCCCCGGCCACCATCATCGGCCGCCCCTCGCGACCGGGTACGGGAGAGCGGGACAGCAGCCCGTCTTCCCTCTCCGTGTGCCCTGCCTTCCCTCCACGCTGCGACCGGCTTGAAAACTAGAGGCGGTCGAGCCGTGGTCCTCCGCCATGGGCCGGCTTGGGAGGTAGAGGAGGCCGAGCTGCGCACGCTGTCCGTCCTGGGCGGGTCACAGGGCCGGCGCAGGCGAGAAGAGGACGCGGCCGTCCTTGGCATTGAGGAGGAAGGAGAAGTCAGGGGTTCCAGAGGACGCGACCGATCTGGGTTTTCTTTTTTTAATCTGGTTTTTGCTTTCCATTTGAGTGAATCACCTTGATGTTGACTTTTTAGATTCTCTGCTGGCTCTGCTGAGTGAATCACGTTGATCTGCTTTTTGCTTTCCATTTGGGATCACGTTGATCTGGTTTTTGCTTTCTATTTGGGATCTGGGGCGTTTTGCTGGATCTGCACTGGTCGTGTTCGTGGGATGTAGGAATTAATCATGCTTGCCCTTCACTGTTGTCTTCCCATGGCGTTTGCAATCCAGTTTTTTCCGTCCGCCATGGGTCGGTCTACACCGGACGGATGATTCTACCTTAAATCAGATGCTACTGTCGGTTTTGCCCTGCGTGGAGCTGTCCAAATCTGAAACGTATCAGGGTTTTCAAATGTATTTTTTCAGTGCTAGAGTGCATATGAAATGGAGTATGTGGGATTTGTTTACAGTTCGTGATGCACATGTAGTGCATATGAAATGTATTCTTTTTTTTTGTCCCTCCGATTCAGAGCCAACTTTTTTCTTCACCGTTTGAGTGAAACTGAGTTCTGTTAATTATCTTGTAGTACTTTTTATCCAAATATTATGTTCATCCGAGTTTGATCTCGAGGCAGGAGGCGCTACGGCCGAGCTAGAATTTTGCAGTATCACGCTTCGCCATCAGGACACAAGTACGGCCATGATTGTGTAATTAACCTTACCAGTTTATTCTCATCTCTTGCATCGAGCAGCACGACCGGGCACGCGTCCCTTTTTCGTAGACTTTTCCGTAGCCAGCCGGGCCCTGCCCCCAGAATCTTTTTATCGAGGACACTCAACGGACGTGAGCAAAACAAACGGCAGCGCGAATCACGAGATCACATCGAACGGCTCTAAGTGGGTGCGCCGCTACCACCGTGGGCATATAATCTGCGTTGATATATATATATATAGTGACAGATTTTAGTATTAGATTCGTCCGTACCTACAAGATGAGTCATTTGTAACATAGGGATAGGGAGTAACAAGTAACAAGAACTACAAGGTGGTGGAAAGTGTTTTCCTGATCTGATCACAACGGGGCCTCTTTTCCTAAGTCAGTAACGGAGGCGTGGGAAACAGTAGACTCCTCCAGCTACACGGTATGCGCGCATCAGTTTCGCAGAAGATACCAGCCCGACCGACATGGGTTTTGGCTTGTTTTTTAACATCCTGCATTTTGGCTGCTAGCTGCACGCAGAAACATAACTAATACTCCTGCTAAGCGCTCACTACTCTCTGTCGGCTCTGACTAAGATTCCTACTAGTATTACTCGACACACTCAGCTTTATAACTAGTTAAAATTCCTACTCATGTACTTTGTGGTGCCGGACGTGTGCACATAGTCAAACATATGGGCGTGCGTGAGACGATCGACCTCTCAGTTTACGTGCATGCTTAGCTCCATGCAGTGTGAACCATGGGCCGGAAAATTCTGCGCATTGCAGAACTCCAAATTAAGTCCAAAACTAGACGACTAGCGACTCATTTTTCACTCTCTTGAGAGACATAAGCGAATCCTTGCTATGAAAGCACCGTGTGGTCTTAGATTCATCGCGAAAAGGTAGTACCGCGGTACGTAGGAGGTAGGAGTCGTACAAAGTACAAAAACCACCGACAATCAGTGCATGCATGGCGAAAATGCTACACGCGGTGGGAGGAAAAAACACGCGTAGTTTCGAGAGCAGGAAGGAGGAAGACTACTGCTACTGTCCTCCGTTCGTTTGAAGCCCAGGCTTTGACAATGCAGGTATGCTCATGTGTTTTAACGCTCACACAAACTAATTAACAAGTTCCCCTCATCCGTGAAAATTCCCTGCCCATTGCCGTGTAACTTCGGTCGATCTCCAGTCACGCCGCCTATAAGTATCGACGCTTTGCGAGTGAATCTCTGCATTCTAACAGTTGTACTCCTATTTACCACTTACGTGCTTCCAGTAGAAAAATAGGCAATAGTATCTTCAAAGAAAGCTCACCTACGTACTCTCGCCGATCGAAACACTGACCGAAATGGCACGGTACTCGCCTGCTCTGTTCCCGTTGCTTCTTCTTGTCGCCGGTGTCCTCGTCCAGAGCTCCTGCGGCTCGAGATCGCCTCCAGGGGAGCCGCTGGAGCCCGGGGTCCTTTCTCCGGTGGTTCACGGCGCCGCTGAACCACGCCGCCGTGACGACGGCTCGCTCTCCACGGAGCCGAGGGGTGCTGTTGCGACTTCGGCACCGGGCGGGGCCGGTGCTGGTGGGCGGCCGGAGCTGAGTGATGGAAGAGCAGTGGCGCCGCAGGTGTTGAGAGCAATACTGATTCCGAAGCTGGCGCGCCGGGTTCTGCAGGGAGGACTGACGGAGGACTCGGCGGCCGGGTCGTCGTGCCGCTCCCACGATGTTCACGTAACATGCCCCCCTCCGGCGCTACACTAACGGTCGCAAAGCAGCGATGGGCCGGCATGGCATGCTAGTTCTTACAGTCAGCTCGAATTGATCACTGGTTCATGAATCATCGTATATACTTCTGTGTTTACTTTTGCATTAGTCCTCTCTCTAATTAACTTGCTTGTATAGACCATCATGCGACATGATCGATCTGCTCATTGCGATGATGAAAGGTAGATCGTGAATGTAAGAAATTATTATGATCTACAAATATTGTGATCTTCAAGGCATTGCATCAACATTCTCTCTCTTTTTTTGGGGCGAAAAGGTATGCTTTGTTCAGAAGGGTGACAACCTTGTTTTCAGTCAAAGGCCACAGGCCCACAGCCTTGCTAAAGTATCGTGTTGATCCAGCTCGAGTTTTGGACGAAACGCTTTTACTTTCAGAAGCTGTGGACAAAAGTATCTTGTGTTGGTAAGTCAATAGACGTCGATGCAATCTCCGGTCTCTCCTCCAGCCACACGGTACATTAGTTTCCGAGAAATACTAGCCCGCCACATAGAAGTATATTTTTGCAGCGATCTGCTCAAAGAAAGAATACATTTTTGCAGCGAGCTGCTCAAAGAAAGAATACTTCTCAGTACTCTGTTAAAATTATATAGTAATCACCATGTTAATATCCATTACTTTTCTGAAAAAAAAAAATAAGTTTTATGTAATTGCGATGACGTTGGTGGGCAACCTCGACGACAACCTTCGTGTTCAGCGGTGTGTGTGCGTTTTACTTTTCGTAACCAGGTGTGTGCCATGACGGTCGGCAAGTGTGTTTGTATTGTTTAGGCCGATTTTCCGTTAATTAACCGACCAATTCCCACTTCTTCATAATTAATGAAAATGGATAGCCTTTTGCCTCTTAAAAAAATGTCAACAAATGCACAACTTTGACAATGTATTCACTTATAATATGTATAAAAATAGTAGAAGTACCAATTAAAAAGTATTCCATAAGAAATATGCAACGTCCAATTATACAGGCTATAACCATACACTTTTGTATTATTAGTGGTCCAGGACATGGATTAAAGATAATAAAAATCATTCGCGCCTTACATTTTGGGACGGAGACACTATCTTAACATAAGAAAATTGCATATATTCTGAATTAATACACCCCGGAACTCTTGACATGTAAGAACAAACAAATGTAACCGGTAATGACAAGTTTAGTTAGAATGTTATTCAATTTCTTCATTTGAGTCCTACAAATTTTACAGAAATCTATGCAATGCGAGCACCGGTAGAAAACTGATATTTAGTACCGATCCGTGAGTACCTTTAGTACCGGTTTTGCAACCGGTACTGCGCAACCGGGACTAAAGCCCCCGGAGCATTAGTACCGGTTGTTTATAGACCGGTACTAAAGGGTCTCCACGTGGGCGTGGGACAGCGATTTGTGTGGAAAACCTTTAGTACCGGTCGGTGAGGTTTTCCAAAAAAATTATTTTTTTTTAATTTTTTTGAAAAAACAATTTTTTTTTTTAGAATTTTGAAATTTCTCACTTAGCCACACACTTAACTATCCACTAACCCACACACTTAATCTCAAGTCAAACTATTTATTCTAGTCAAATTTTCCGTTCGGTCACCCATCCTCAAACTACTCCAACCCCAGCACGCTTAACATTTAGTTCGGTCACCCATCCTCAAACTACTCCAACCCCAGCACGCTTAACATTTAGTTTCCTTTCAAATTAGATACTAAGAGAGAACCAAGAACTTACTAATATTACAATCTTATCAATCATATTAACCACTCGGTCATGATGATACACTTTTTCATTGCTTGTATTATAAAATTTTACTTGAATAAACAAAAATGATTATATAATAATAATATTGAAATAAATAATGATAAAATAAATATTACTTTTTTTTTGCCTTTTTCATTCAGTATGAAATAATTCGTACCTTTAAATCCTTAAATCGGAATTTAACAAATAAAATGTCTAAATTGATCAAAAAAAATAGAGGAATCCAAATATGACATCCAAATCATCTTTTGCATTACAGAAACATCGATAGCCATGGTGATCATTTTGATCGTTTTTACGAAAAAAAATGAAATAAAACGATTAACACCTCAAAAAATGATATCCTTTGGCATTGGGTCCTTATATGTGTATTAGTTGCCATGAAAAATGGTAAACTTATTTTTTGACAAAAATTGCAAAAAAAATCTTCACAAAAAGGTGTATCATCTATAAACATCTAGAAGTTTCAAGCCAAATGATCAAGTTATGGTCATTTCCACGGCATAGTTTGTGATAAAGATCTCATATTCCACAAATAGGTGCATATTGGTATAAGAAACAATCATGCCAAAGGGATTCTTGAAATTATTTTCATTAATATCATTTTCCATTTTTAAGTGCGAAAAATGACTTTTTTGGTGAACAAAGTAAAAAATTATGATGCAAAATGGCACCCATTTAATTTTCATAGAAACTAGTACAGATATGATGGATAATCTCCAAGTATTAGGTTTTTCCTTGATTTCTACCTAGTTTCGCCTAGTTAAATGAGTTTATGTCGATTATTCGAAAGTAATTCAAATTTGAACTACAACTGTTTGATAGTTTGTTCTGAATCTTTAGGAAAAATCATTTTAAGGTGCACAAGTATTGGTTATATCACAGAAATATTGATAATTCTAGAAAATCTTACCTCTTTCGATGAATAGTCATCGCGACCGTTTTGATTGTTCTTACGAAAAAATGAAATAAAGTGATAAACACCTCAAAAAAGGAAATCATTTGGCATGGGGTCCTGATGTCTACGCACGCTTCTATTCTCGTAGACAGTGTTGGGCCTCCAAGAGCGGATGTTTGTAGAACAGCAGCAAGTTTCCCTTAATTGAATCACCCAAGGTTTATCGAACTCAGGGAGGTAGAGGTCAAAGATATCCCTCTCAAGCAACCCTGCAATTAAGATAAAAGAAGTCTCTTGACGAGGGGTGTCCTCATCAATACCCATAGTCGATAGCCTAGGGTTAGAGTTATGAGGTAGAGAACGTGTAGTGCTGGTAGACTCGACGGCTGACAAGCGGGATTTACCCAGGTTCAGGGCCCTCGACTGAGGTAACACCCCTACTTCCTGCTTGTCTGTTATTGCTCTTGTGAATATGCGATGGTTACAAGGGTCTAGCGAGAGCTCGTCTCGCTAGGGTCTGGAGGTTCTGGTCTCCGTCTCCCTGATCGGCGACCCTCCCAGCCGTTATATAGGGGGCTGGGTCTCGGGTACGTAACCGACTAGGACTACAAGTATGGAAACTACAACCGACTATGGATAACTTGGAAAGTAATCTTCGTCTTGGGCCTTTCTTGATGGGCTTTGCCAGCCTATTGACAATTGGGCTATAGTCATTACGTGCACCAGGTACCCACACGATAGGATACCCGTTCGGTATATCCTCGTCACTAGCCCCCGAGTGCTTGGCTGATTCGGAGAATTAGGCATGGACTCACTTGACAGTGCACGTCACATGTTTGTGTTCGATATCGTACGTTGTGTATTGTCTTTCGACTATGAATTTATGTTTTTGACAAAGGATTATTGACTTAGTAGGCCTGGATTTACTCGAGAAGTCGAGACCAGTTAACTGCACATTTGGGCGAAACCTTACCAGCCTTCAATCAAGTTCGAGTCCCCCGGCTCGAACCTGGAACACACTGGACAGACTCGACTCAGGCCGTTGAGGTCTTACTGAATCGTTCCGCAGTCTTAACTTTGCTACCCAGCGCGTCCGCCGGGATTTTCATCGCATCTGCTGATACGGAAAAGAATTAAGGACTTAACACTGCCGGAGTGGTCCTCAGCCCAGCTCGACTGATCGGCGGGTCTTACCTTTGCATTTTACGCATGCAGCATCCGAAGTGTCATCGACTGACGCAACTCGGGAATTTCTTTGAGTTTATGCCTTTTTGCTTTTTGAATCTATCGGGTGCGCGACAGCGCTCCCGATGGGAGTAGCCCCCGAGATTGTGCTTTATTACTCGTAATGAAGGATAATCTCAAATCAATGAGCGTAAAAGAAAATGTCAGTCGAAGACATTTTCACCCACTCCCGATGAGATGCGTTTGAAGACACTCGAAGTGTTTGCTTTTAACTTAGTCGATAGACCTTTGAAGGGTTGCGTGACCTTGGCATACGTCAGTCGAAGAAGATTTTATCCGCTCCCGATGGGAGTATATTTGGCTGTGCTTGGATCAATCGAAGAACTTTTGTATGTGTAGTCGAGAGACTTTCGTATGACTGCATGTCATTGGTTCAGTCGACTATTTATCGTCTATTACTTTTGCATTCCACCAACTTGCCAACCGAGTGATGTCATGCATGACCACCGTGGCGTGTGCGCAGACCTTTGACAGGACTTGTCATTGTGGGTCCACTTGTTTGACCGTGGTGACCGCCGGTTCAGTTTTGATTTGACCGGACGTGGCGAAATTTCCGCGGACGTGATCATGGCTTTCCTCGTTTCTCGTGCGTCGTGGGCATTGTGGCGTGCGACGGTTTCTCTCCGATAGCGCCACGTGGCCTGGTGATTATGCGCAAACGGCTGAGATTATTTCTTCCACCGTGGTAAATACAGATCTCACCGCCGTGGATTAACTTCCCTTGCCATTTGCTTCCTCTGTCTCCTGCTCCTTGCGCGCGCTTCCTTTGCCCTTGCTCCTGCTCCTCCTCTGTTTGCCATGGCGCCGAAGAAGAACACGAGCGCCGCCGTCCCCTCTTCCTCTGCCAATGCTGGCAAGAAAAAGAAAGGTGCTGCGGCCGCCGCGACCTCCGCGGGAAATCCCGCCGCCGCTTTGAAGAAGATCCCCGGTGACTGGGTGAAATCTGCCATCACCGAGAAGAAGCTGGCGGCGTTCCGCCACACAGGCCTTCTCCCACCGGCCGACAAGCTCGCCGCCCGCGCGCCCTCCAACAGGGAGGTACTCCCTGAGCCCCGCGCCGGCGAGCGCGTTTGCTTTGCTGAATTTTTGCCTCGCGGCTTTGCTCTCCCGCTGCACGATTTTGTGCGCAGGCTTCTTTATGCGTACGGGGTGCAGATCCATGATCTCACCCCCAATAGCATTCTGCATATCGCCTGTTTCATGGCTTTGTGCGAATGTTTTTTGGGGGTGTCCCCAAGCTGGGCACTCTGGAAGTCCATCTTCTGAGTGCGCCACATGGTCCGTGATGGGCGTGTGTGCCCTCTTGGCGGGGTGGGCATCCAGGTCCGCGGCGACTGCCACTACTTCAACCTCAAGGCAGTCGACTCTGCCCAAGGATGGAGGAACAAGTGGTTCTATGTCCCCATCGACCAGGACGTGCGCCCGGCATTCTCGACTGGGAGGACCCCGGTGAAGACGAAGGCGTGGGAGCATTCTCTCTCGACTGAGGAGCAGGAAGAAGCTGCCCCCCTTATGGAGAAGATCAGGAAGCTGCTGGGCACCGTTACTGGTGTCCAGCTGATGAGCACCTTCATCAAACGTCGAGTGTGGCCCCTGCAGCAACGCGCCCACCCGATGTGGCGATATGAAGGCCCGCTCGACGCCACTCGAATGAGCAATGTGGAGCTGTCGCCCAATGAGCTGGACGCGCACGTGAAATACATCACCAGCATCAAGGCCGACGAAGTCATCGACTTCAACTCCTCCATCGCTCCTTTTGGGTTGGAGAACGCCATTCCTGAGGTAAGCATTATCGACTGTACTATTTTTTTGCCGTCCTTTGATTTCTGGTGTACCTTCCTTTTGAATGTTGTTTTTATGCTGGCGATCAGGGCCATTCGACTGTCGCCTCTCTTCCTCCCCTTCCCGAGTTTGGTCCTGCCGATGAGGCGGCTCTGCTAGATGAGGGGAAGAAAACCGTCACTCCTCCTCCCTCAGCTAACACCTCCGCCACAGAGGAAACGGAAGCCGAGGAAGTGGGCCAGGTTCGTAAGGGTGGCCACCCTGCGACTGAGCCTGCCGCCAAGCGTCGCCGTGTGCCTCGACAGGAGGTCTCGAGTTCTCACTCGGGAAGCGCGGAGCAACGGGACCTGGAGGATTCTGGCTGCTCCTCACCTGCGAAGGCCGTATCCCCTCTGGCACGGCGCTCACCATCACACTCGACTGGCCGCCTAAGCTTCGGAGGCCCCTGCCTCGACGTTGAGCCGGACTCAGATGAGGGCGAGCACAGGTATGTAGTTATGAAGTATTTTTGCTATATTCGCTTTTCGCTTGCTTTCATATTTTGCCTTAAACTCGTTGGCACTATTGCAGCAGCGCTAGTGACGATCGGGTGCAATCGCCTCCTTTTGTGGAGGAGTCGACTGTGGCCTCCCCTCGTGCTGAAGTGGACGCCGCTAAGACCACCCTGGTGGTTGAGGCGACTACCACCTCTGTGACGCCACCCGCTACCGCTTCGACTGTGCGCCCTTCCGCATCTGCGTCTTCCTCCTGGACTGACCATGTGAGTGCTTTCACGTTTTATGTGTTATGCTGCATCTTTAATCTTGCTGACATCCTTTTCAAATCTTTTCGAAGCCTGCCGTCCGTGACCTTGTCGCGGCTGGTAAAGCCTTTGTGCAGTCGGAGGAGGAACGGGTTGCTCTTCGCTCCCACCTCGACGATTTAAGCCGTAAGCTTTTCTGACTTTGTCCTGAGATTTTCCACTTGGTGTTTTACGACTGAGCTTGGAGTCAACTATCTCAGGTGAGAAGGACGCCATCGCGAAGCAGTCGGCTGAGCTGGAGCAGCGACTGAAGGATCTGGAACGACAACTTGTCGACCAGCAGTCGCGTGCGAAGGAGGATTTGGACGATGCGCGGAGCTCGGCTGCCTCGCGTGAGCAGGAGTATGCGGCTCAGGTGTCTGAGCTTGCGCGTATGATGGAAGGTTAGCAGGCTTTGCTTTTGCCTTACGCGTTTTTATTTGATTGTCCTTGTGTTGATTTTTGCCTCTTGTTCTCTTTTGAAACTGTGAAGGGCCTACTGCTTCATGGGTCTCCAAAGACGAGGCGAGTGAAGACCTGTCACTCGACCGTGCCCTTGAGAAGTTGAGCGCTGCGCTCCAACACGCCAAGAGCTCTCTGGATACGTCCACTCGCACCCTTGGCGCTGTCTTCAAGGAGGTGCTTCCGTCGAGCGACGTTCCTGCCACCGCGCAAGGTTTTGCGGACGTGCTAGGCCCCGGCTCTTCGACTGTGGCGGAGTTTGCGCGCGACTTGACGGTACGCGGCTCGGAATCCACCATCAAGCTTCTTCTTGGTAATGGCGTTGTTGCCGACTATGAGGCTGCTCTGTCTGATTTCCCGAAAAGGTCAGATGGGCAACCTTTGTCCTTGAAGGGTGTGACCGAGGCCGCGACGCGACTATCGCGCACTTGTATCGATACCATGGAGCGCAGATCTGTTGCTGTTGCTGCCATGCCGAAGTCGCGTAGGGCTAGGTCTGAGTCCGTGTCTCGCGTTTAGATTTTTGCTTTTGAATTTATGTAATGAAGATTCGATGTCCAGCATGGGTATCTCAGTTCCTGCTTTGTTTATGCCCTGGACTCTATAATGCGTTCTTTTCACTATGAATTCAGCGTTTGCTGTTTTGTGTTGATTCGTGCCCTTGCCTGAAATATATGATTATGCGTTTGCCAGTCGGACGATATCATCTCGCCTGAAACTTCCCAGCCGTGCACGGATACTCGAGCAGCTGCCGAAGCCCGTAATGACGCCAAGGTTTTGGCTTATGCGAAGAGGCGAGTGGTCACTCTAGAGCAGGAACTAAGAGCCACTCAAACGGAGTTGAAACTTCTTAAGGCAAAACCTGCTCTCGCCACCCAGCGTGAAGAGTATGTGCTTGGCGAAGTCGAACACTCGAACAGGCAGCTTGAAGGTATGTAATAGACGATTGCCTTTGTGATCTTCTTATGTCTTCTTTATAGCCTGTTGATAGCTGTTCGTCTGCAGTTTTTGTTCATAACTTCCAGGAGAGGTGGAGCGGGTTAACGAGCGTCTAGACAACGCGACTGATAACCCGGTTTCCGGCCATCAGCATTTTTGGGTGGACAGGCATCGCGCCCGCGAACTCGCTACCCTTAAGGATCGAGTATTTCGCGGCGCGGTCCTACTCGAGCGTTGCCGGGCGGCATTTATGCGCATCAACCACTTCTTGTTTCCTGAGGGGCCGCAGCCGCAAGGAATTCATGCGCTGGTTGATCTGTTCCAGTCTGCAACTCCAATCCGGGAAGCTTTGACTCGAAGAGTTGTCCTTGGAGCCAACGCCGTCATGGGATATATCCGCAGCCAACATTCTTCCTTTCGCATCTCTTCACCCGCGGCTGGCGCGCGACTAGAGCAGAAATTTTTGGATAGGACTGCGGTTTCAGCGCAGGTGCTTGTGGACTGTTTTCACGACCAGCTCGTCGACTCAAACTTACCTGTAAAGGATGAGCCTATGTAGTTTGTGTAACTAACCAGCCCCCGAGTCCCTCGAGTGGGGTGTGAATAGAAAGATGTTTTATGTAAGCCTGTATGTATCCAGCCCCCGAGCATTCGGGTGGGGTGTGAAAAGTAAGGCGTTTATGTGAGTTTGTTTATGTACAGCGCCCGAGCTTTCGAGTGTAGCTGCGTTGTGTTGTTTATGATTAAGACCCAGCCCCCGAGTAGTCGAGTGTGGTTGGGTTTTGCTGTTTGTGACAAAGACCCAGCCCCCGAGTATTCGAGTGTGGTTGGGTTTTGCTGTTTGTCACAAAGACCCAGCCCCCGAGTATTCGAGTGTGGTTGGGTTTTGCTGTTTGTGACAAAGACCCAGCCCCCGAGTATTCGAGTGTGGTTGGGTTTTGCTGTTTGTGACAAAGACCCAGCCCCCGAGCCTTTGAGTGTGGCTGAGTCGGGAGTGATTCGGCTTGTGATAGTAAATTATGCGAAGGAGAAAATCTTTATTTATTCCAGATATTGGCCAGCAAGCCGCCTCATTAAAAACCTTCCAGTCCCCTTAGGTACCCTGGTAAGGAAAAGAGCGCGTCTGAAACCTGCTGGCCTTTCCGACATTTATGCTCTGTTACATTGATTGACTATGACATCTAGGCATAGAAGCGACGCAAGTGCGCCACATTCCATGGGTTATGTGATAATTCCCCCGTCTGGGCGTGCTTGAGTCGATAGGCTCCGCCGTCGATGACTTCCGTGATGACGAAAGTCCCTTCCCACGGTGATGCGAGCTTGTGCACCTTCTTCTGCTTCATCCGGAGTACTAAGTCGCCCACCGTGAATGTTCTGGGACGGAGTCGTCGACTGTGGTAGTTACGGAGATCCTGCTGATAAACAGCTGTGCGGGCAAGGGCCGTATTGCGCGATTCTTCGAGTAGATCCACCGAGTCTTCGAGTGACTCGCTTGCGTCGTCTTCGTCGTACACCTCGACTCTTGGTGCGCTGAATTTCACCTCTGGTGGCAGTACTGCTTCTGCGCCATAGACCATAAAAAACGGAGTAAACTGAGTCGAGGTGTTTGGGGTTGTGCGCAAACTCCATAGTACCGCCGGGAGCTCCTCGACCCAAGCGCCGGCGGCCCTCTTGGTACCAGTAGTCTTTTCTTAATGCCCGTGCAGACGAGACCATTGGCTTTTTCAACCTGTCCGTTGGACTGTGGGTGCGCGACTGATGCGTAATTGAGCGCGATATTCCACTCTTTGCAGAAGGAACGAAACTCCTCGGCTGTAAAGTTTGTGCCGTTGTCCGTGATGATGCTGTTCGGGACGCCAAATCGATAGACGATAGATTTTATGAAATTGAGTGCTGTAGCGGCAGTCGAGCTTGTGATTGGGACCGCTTCTATCCATTTTGTGAATTTGTCCACCGCCACCAGTAGGTGAGTATGTCCTCCGGGTGATGACTTTTTGAGTGGTCCGACCATATCGAGTCCCCATTGGGCGAAGGGCCACGCGAGTGGTATGGTTTTGAGTGCTGATGCGGGTGCATGAGGCTTGGTGGCGAATTTCTGGCACCCGATGCACCTTTTGACGATGTCGTCTACATCCTGAAGCGCTGTAGGCCAGTAAAACCCTGCTCGGAATGCTTTGGCTACGAGTGATCGACTGCCGGCGTGATGCCCGCAGGTTCCTGCATGGATATCACGAAGTATGGTTTTTCCATCCTCAATTTCCACACACCTTTGGAACATACCTGAGATGCTTCGTTTGTAGAGTTCACCGTTGATGATGGTGTATGCTTTGGAGCGTCGAGTGACTCGTCGAGCCTCTGCTGCATCGTCTGGTAGTTCGTCGCGTAGCATGTATGCTAGGAAAGGTTGAGTCCATGCTGGAATTACCTGCTCGCCCTGGCATAGTAGTACTTCAACTGGCGGATCCTCTGAGCCGGGTGTTTTGTCTTTGGATGTAACAGTCGAGGTTGATGGGGGCCGCTGTTTTTCGATGGACCTGTGCTGGATTCGCTCCAGGAAGACGCCTGGGGGGACTTGCGCTTTAGTCGAGCCGATGTTGGCTAGTATGTCTGCTTCCTCATTGCTTTCTCGTCCAACATGTCGTAGTTCGCATCCGTCAAAGTCGCCTTCGAGTGTGTTGTAGAGGTCACGATATGCGATCATGTTGTCGGCTATGGCGTCGCAAGCTTTCATTGTCTGCTGTACGACTAGATTTGAGTCGCCGTATATCATCAGTCGAGTACACCCCAGCGCCTTAGCCATTCGCATGCCGTGGATCAGACCTTCGTACTCGGCCTCGTTGTTGGATGGTCGCTTGAAGTCCATCTGCAACACATACTTGAGTTTGTCGCCTTTGGGTGATATGAGTATGACGCCTGCGCCTGCGCCTTCGTTCTTCTTAGACCCATCGAAATACATTGTCCATGAGTTGGACACATCCGGGATTCCTGGCAGCTGAGATTCTATCCACTCCGTTGTGAAGTCGGGTAAGACTTGTGCCTTGATAGCCTTCGGGTGATCATATGTGATCCCGAGTGGCCCGAGCTCGATGAGCCATTTTGCTACACGCCCCGCTGCATCGGGATTGGTGAGTATGTCCCCGATTGCTGATTTGCTGATCACTGTTATCGGGTGCTCCGTAAAGTAGTGGCGCAACTTTCTGGATGTTATGAAGACAGCGTATGCCAGCTTTTGGAAGTGCGGGTATCTTTGCTTTGACAAGGACAGGACTTCGCTGACGTAGTAGACTGGCCTCTGTATGCTCTGAGTTTTTCCTTCCTCCATGCGTTCGACTACCAAAACCGTACTTACCACTCTGTTTGTGGCTGCCACGTACAGGTACAAAGGTTCTTTCTCCTTGGGTGCCGCTAGGATGGGGGGATTTGTGAGTATCCGCTTGAGGTCTTTGAAGGCTGCTTCAGCTTCATCTGTCCACTCGAACTTGTCTGCCTTCTTCATCAGTCGATAAAGTGGTAATGCCTTTTCGCCCAGCTTACTGATGAAGCGACTGAGCGCTGCTACTCGACCCGTCAATTGCTGTACCTCGTAGAGCTTTTTAGGTCTTTGCATGGTTAATATGGCCTGTATCTTTTCTGGGTTTGCTTCTATTCCCCGAGCCGATACCAAGTATCCCAAAAGCTCTCCGGCTGGGACACCAAAGGTACACTTGTCTGGGTTGAGTTTGACGTTGTAGCGGTTGAGATTGTCGAATGTTTCAAGCAAGTCTGCGAGTAATGTGCTTTCTTCTTTCGACTTGATGACGATGTCGTCCACATAAACCTCGACGTTGTTCCCAATTTGCGTCTTCAAACAGTTCTGCATCATACGCTGGTAGGTGGCGCCTGCGTTCTTGAGCCCGAAGGGCATTGTGGTGTAGCAATATACTCCGAGTGGAGTTGTGAAGGCTGTCTTCTCCTCGTCTTCGACTTTCATCCTTATCTGGTGATACCCTGAGTATGCATCCAGGAAGGATAAACGCTCGCATCCCGCAGTGGAGTCGACGATTTGATCGATACGCGGCAGTGGAAAATGATCTTTTGGGCAACACTTGTTGAGCCCGGTGAAGTCGACACACATTCTGGTTGCTCCTGTCTTCTTTTTCTCGACTAGTACGGGATTGGCTACCCACTCTGATTTTTTGATTTCTCGAATGAAGTTTGCTTTGAGTAACTTGTCTACATGCTTCTCTATGGCCTCTCTTTTGGGTCCGGAGACACGACGTATTGCTTGTTTGACCGGCCTAGTTCCTGGATTAAGCTGGAGGGAGTGCTCGGCGAATTCCCTGGGAATACCTGGCATGTCGGCTGCACACCATGCAAATATATCCCAGTTCTCACGGAGGAATTCGACGAGCGCGCTTTCCTATGCAGGAGATAGGCTTGTGGACACCCTGACTGTCTTGGCTGGATCAGTCGGGTGAACCTGGTGCTTCGTTATGCCGTCCGTGGTGCTAAACGCCTTGTCGACTGCCTGTTTCTTCTGTTCGGGCATGTATGTTGTGTCGTTGGTGAGCGAGAGCTCTTCGAGGGTTTGCTCCATACCGAATGTCTCGGAGATTTTGCTGAAGTCGCGGTCGCAAGCATCTGACCTTTGAAAATTTCCGTTGATTGTGATGACTCCTTTCGGGCCTGTCATCTTCAACTTGAGATATGCGTAGTGTGGCACTGCCATGAACCGAGCAAATGCGGGGCGCCCTAGTATGGCATGGTATTGTGACTTCCAGTCGACGACTTCGAATTCAATCGACTCGGTTTTGAAGTGGTTTGCGTCACCGAAGGTGACGTCGAGTTGTATCGTGCCTTCTGGGAGAACAGGTTTTCCTGGAACAATGCCATGAAAAGTGTTTGTGGACTGGGGTAAGTTTTCGACTGACCTATTCATCCGGCGAAGCGTGTCGGCGAAGATGATGTTGATGCCACTGCCTCCATCCATGAAGACCTTGGTCATGGCGTATCCACCAATCTGAGCGTCGAGTACCAGGGCTGCGTGGCCTGGTCGGTAGACAGATGGTGGGTGATCTTCTCGACTGAAGGTTATTGCGGTTTCAGATCCCCGCAGGAAGTCTGGTATGGCTGGAGGCGCCATAACCGCCATGTTAACGTGTCGAGTGTGGATCTTTTGCTGCCTGTTGGAGGGACGCCCTTTTTGAATCATGAACATCTGTCCTTGGGGCTTCGGGTATTGCTCCTCCGTTGCTTGAGGTATATGATGTATGGCTCCCGCGACTTGGCTTCCCGGGTTGTATGGTGGTGGAGGTGGTAATGCCGCGACTGGCTGTGCTGGTGGTGGGGCGATGTACGCTGGCGGTGCAGTCGAGGGTGTAGCTCTTCTGATTCTCGCCGCGTAATCAGCCACCATTTGTTCGAACTCTCGGCAATTCCCCATGGTGTGGTTGGAGATTAGCCTTCCGTCATCTCCCTTGAATAAGTGCAGCCTGCAGTCGTCATCCATCTTCTCTTGAAATGTTTTTTCTGGTTTTGCATCTGTTCGTTTGCGCCACTCTTGCCTTCGGTATCCACCGCTACGCTGATCGCGGTCTCGACTGCTTCGTCGGTCGTCTGTTCGACTGTCTCGGCGGTCGTTTCCTCGACTGTCTCGACGGTCGTCTCCTCGACTGTCGCGGCGACTATCGTTTCGACTGTCGCGACGATCTTCTTGTCGTCTGTCGTCCTGGACGTGATTGTCCTGTGAGAAACCTGCTGCGACGAATTTTACCTTGTCGTTGTCGCTGTAACCACTTTTGCGTCTTCGTCTTCTATCATCCCTGTCGTGGCGGTCTCGACTACTGCGTCGATCCTCACGGTCATGTGGGGAAAGTGGACGCTTGGTCCTTATGGAATCTTCGCCATCCGCCCACTCAGTCGCTATCTTCATGAGCTCTGCCATGGATTTTGGCTTTTGGCGGCCGAGTGCTTCTCTGAAGTCTTCTCTGAGGACCCCCATGGTGAAGGCGTCCATGGCTCTGTCTTCGGAGATTGTGCCGACTGAATTGCGGATGGCAGTCCATCGCCTGATGTATGCTCGAATTGGCTCGTCCGACCTCTGCTTGCAAGCCCGTAATTCCTCGAATGTTTTGGGTCGCTCGCACAGAGGATCGAAATATTTGATGAAGTCTTCCCGAAAGTGATCCCAGGAATCGTATGATGCTTCGGGTAATGCTTTGAGCCAGTCGCGAGCTGTGCCTTCAAGCATCAGCTGTATGTATTGCAGTGCCGTTGTAGTTGTCCCCCTCTGGCATACGACTGCGAGCTTGTAGTCCTCGAGCCAGCCTGACGGCTCTTGTTTGCAGTTGAACTTTGGCGTTGTTGGTAACCCGAACTTTTTGGGCAACTTTGCTTCGCGGATTCGCCTTGTGAAGCATCGTGCTCCGCAAGGTCCTGTATCGCGACCGTCACTTGAGTCGTTGCTGGCGGATCTCCTGGTCCTGCTCCGTGAACGGCGACGACTCGAGTGTCTTCGTGTGCTACTCCTGCGAGGGCTTCGACGGTGGCGATCCCGCGAACGGCTTCTGCTGCGCTCTCTGTGCTTCTCCGACTGGAGTCCTTTTGCCACGAGCGCGAGCGCCTTTAATTGCTGGAGATGCAGTTCTTCGGCTGGATCGCCTGCTGGAGGTGCTGTCGCCTTGAGGTATGCTCCCAGTGATATCAGGGCACCTTCAGCTGTTTTGGGTGCTAGTATGCCGTCGGAGTCCAGGGTCATGAACGAATGTTCTAAGTTGCGAGTGACTCCGGATCTCTCGCCCTCTGGGATATTGGCGAATCTCGATCTATGCCTGTGCTCCGTCGCACTTGTGGAGCTAAGGGAAATCTGCCTTCTCCGCATACTCGAGATGCTAGCTTGCCTCCTGCGTTCTTCGAGTGTTGCTCTGTACTCCTTTAGGCGCATTGCTTCTTGCCAATTGAAATAATTGTATGTCATCCACTCCTCTGGGGTCGCATCTGCTGGCATCATTGTGCAGTCCTTTATGATTTTGTCGACTTTTGCTGCCACCTCTGCTGTGATAGTTAGCGTTGTCACGCCATCTGGTAATGTGACTGGGCAAGGAAATTCTGTAGGCCTGCGACTAGCTGCTGCCGCTGAGGTTTCGGCGCTGAATGCAACGTAGACCTGCCGAGGTATGACCGGGGGATATGTGTATGTGCCATTGACGCCGGTTATGGGTTCGGAGTCGTCGACCAAACTCATGTCGGAGTTATTGCTGAACTGGGCGTCGGTGTTGACGTATGCTTCGAGTATCTTTTCGGGATCGTCTTCGTTGCTGGAGAGGAACTCGTGATCCGCTTGGATCTCTGGCCCGGCGAGGTCGGCGAGGTAGATGCTGTCGCCCGTGTCTTCAGTTTGCATGTAGTCAGGTGCAGTGTCGAGTGCCGCGATGTGTTCGACTGTGGTGACTTGATAGTCAGACTGTACCTCATCATCTAGGAGCTCTTGAGCCAGGAGTTTATTGAACTCTTGGGTCGTTATGGAGTCGACTAGAGATCTTGACGGCGAGATCGAGTTGACCTTTGACGACGTAGCTCCTGTGCCTGCTGGCGATGTGGCCATGATAGATGGTTCTTCGAGTACGCTTATCTGATGGACAGATTGTGCCTCATCTTCCGGGAACTCTTGCGCCATGATCCTATTGAACTCTTCAGTCGCCATGGATGATGTCGGCGATGGGATCGAATCGATCTGTGATGAGGTACCTTTCTTGTCTGCTGGCGATGCGATCACAGTCGATGGATCTTCGGGTGTCCTCGTTGCGATCACGTCGGTCAAGTCCTGCACACCGAGCTTGTCGACGAAAAAATTGTGCTCCCCAATGGTTAGATTGAAACTTGAATCAAGATTAGCAAAAACTTCCTGTGCTTCCGATGAGTACGGCTTGATTCTTCTTGGCGATGCAGCTTGCGAAGTTGGCGACTGATCGCCTGATGCTCCAACGCAAGTCGAGACTGTCAGCGCGTGGCTGTTTGCAGATGTAGTCGGCGAGTTGCCGTTTGAGGCCGAAACCAGCGAATCCGTAGATCCAGCACTACCTTTTCCCACAGACGGCGCCAATTGACGAGGGGTGTCCTCATCAATACCCATAGTCGATAGCCTAGGGTTAGAGTTATGAGGTAGAGAACGTGTAGTGCTGGTAGACTCGACGGCTGACAAGCGGGATTTACCCAGGTTCAGGGCCCTCGACTGAGGTAACACCCCTACTTCCTGCTTGTCTGTTATTGCTCTTGTGAATATGCGATGGTTACAAGGGTCTAGCGAGAGCTCGTCTCGCTAGGGTCTGGAGGTTCTGGTCTCCGTCTCCCTGATCGGCGACCCTCCCAGCCCTTATATAGGGGGCTGGGTCTCGGGTACGTAACCGACTAGGACTACAAGTATGGAAACTACAACCGACTATGGATAACTTGGAAAGTAATCTTCGTCTTGGGCCTTTCTTGATGGGCTTTGCCAGCCTATTGACAATTGGGCTATAGTCATTACGTGCACCAGGTACCCACACGATAGGATACCCGTTCGGTATATCCTCGTCATCTCTTGTGTCCCCAACACAACCAATACACTTGTCAGATGTATAGGTGCACTAGTTCGGCGAAGAGATAGTGAAATACAAGTAATATGGATGATTATAAGTAGTAACTGCAATCTGAAATAAAAATGGCAGCAAGCAAACATGTAGCAGAACAGGTTGTCAACGGTGTTTCAATGCTTAGAAACAAGTCCTAGGGATCATACTTTCACTAGTGGACACTCTCAACAATGACATCAAAGCTGAATAATAAATACTACTCTCAAACACTCTCTTGTTGGATGATAAACACCATTCACTACGTAGGGCTACAAAAGCACCCTCAAAGTATGAGTAAACACACACCACAAAATCATAAAGGAGTCACACACGGTGCGCTCACTGTCACCTTCACAACCGTGAATAACCCCGGAGTTCATATTAAAGTAACCTCTAGAGTGCATAATAGATAAAGAGGAACATCACATATTCAACTAGATTACAAAACTCATGATCACATAAAGATCACACCATGGGAGAGAGAGATAAACCACATAGCTACCGGTAGAGCCCGCAGCCTCGGGGGAGAACTACTCACTCCTCATCGTGGGAGTCAGCAACGGCGATGGAGATGGCGGTGGAGTCGATGGAGATAGCTCCGGGGGCAATTCCCCGTCCCGGCAGGGTGCCGGAACAGAGACTTCTGTCCCCCGAAACTTGTGTTCGATGGCGGCGGCGCAGCGGAACTCTTCTCGGGAAAAGGCTTTGGTGCCTAGGGTTATTTTGTCGGGGGGTATATGTAGGTGAAAGGGCGATGTCGGTGGGCGCCCGAGGCGCCCACACCACGTGGCCGCGCGGCCAGGAAGGGAGCCGCGCCACCACATGGTGTGGCTGCCTCGTGGCCCCTATCCGTCTCCTCTTCGGTGTTCTGGAAGCTCCCGAGAAAAATAGGGACTTTGGCTTTTATTTCGTGCAATTCCGAGAATATTTCCTTAACAGCTTTTCTGAAACCAAAAACAGCAGAAAACAGGGAACTGGCACTGTGGCATCTTGTTAGTAGGTTAGTTCCAGAAAATGCATAAAAACCATATAAAGTGTATATAAAACATGTAGCAATGGGTATAATATAAGTATGGAACATAAGAAATTATAGATACGTTGGAGACGTATCAAGCATCCCCAAGCTTAGTTATAACAAGAATAATTTCTGAAGTGACATGCTTTCACACAATCTTGATCATATAATAATGTAATGCATGTAAATTGAGATCAAATGAATAAAAGTTGTAGTTTATATTGATATCAAATGAGTAATGAGTAAACAAGTAGGAAGAACAAAGTAAAACTTTCAATGAATCAATACTAGAGAACAATCAACCGTGCAAAGTAGATATTAAAGATGATTTAAGCTTCAAGAACAACAATATAATCATCTAATGCATCCAACACTCATGACAACTTTGTGAAAGGATCAATTCAAGCAATAACAATATGCACGTAGAAAATCATCTCTCTATTTGTTCACTTAAAAACAAGCAAAAGCGTTCAGCGTTGGTTCCTGGCACCAGGATGATGTGGCTAAAAGAATGTTAAGGGGGGGGGGGGGGGGGGGGGGTGGAAGGCCAACGGAAGAAAGTCTCACAAAGCTGAAAGTGATCATTAGAAAAGAGGAAGTCTTATAATCGAAGCTATGCAAGGAGTAGTGATTGCCACACAACGGATGCACATAGAGCTATAAGTGTATGAAAGCTCTCCAATGGAACTAGTGGGGGTGCATCTAACTTGCTTGCTCATGAAGACCTAGAGCACTTTTGAGGAGGCTCATCATTGGAAAATACAAGCCAAGTTCTATAATGTAAAGTTTCCCACGTAGTTATGCAAGTAGAACAAGAAAACTCTCTCATATGGAGTAAAGGTGCTAAACATGAGCACAAATGATGACTCTGAATACTACAGGTGCTATAACATGAGCACAAGTGTGGATAAAGAGTAGTAATGTTGGCCCCTTTTTATTTTTTTATTTTTTTTCACTTTTTCTATTTTTTTTTACTTTTTCTGTTTCTCTTTTCGATGGCCTCCATGGCTCTTTTCACTTTTAGGGGCAAACATTCTAATATGACAACACACTTTTGATACAAATAACTCATAATGAATAAAACATAATGTATGAAACGGTGCCTCTGCCAGTGTAGCAGGATATGCAATGATCTAGCGTAACATGGGTAAAACCGCACATCAGCTGTAAAGAATCATGCAAGGCAATATATAAATGATAAATGACAACAAGTCATGTAATGTAAGATGAAAGTTGCATGGTAATATATCTCGGAACAGCTATGGAAATTCTGTGATAGGTAGGTATGGTGGATGTTTTGAGAAAGATATTTGGCTTATGTGTAGGAGAACATGATGAAGGTCTCCCACGAGTTTTGTATGTACCCGCAAAGTATGCACCAACTCTCAATGTGAGAAAGGGCAATGCAAAGTACCGAAGAGGCTAGCAAATATGGTGGTGGAAGTGCCATGAAAACCGCAGCTTAGAACTCACAAGCAAAAAGATTCAACTAGAAATATGATCTTATAAGGCATAATGAAAATCACTACATGAGGGACTGTGGCAAATGAACAAGTCACTGTTGGGACCCCGAACGTAGCGCATAACACAAAGTCATTACGGTTGCTTTTAACATTAGAAATCATATATCATTATGCTATCAACTGGATATTTAAGTGTGGCACAGCTTCAAGTTTTGTAGACCAACCATTAATCATTCCACTTTACTAAACCATCATGTTTACCATTAAGCATATTAATATATCAAAACAACACCAATGATTCAAGCGACACAATTTAATGATCTACAAGATTATGTATCCTTTCGTTATACCATCTACCACATTAAACATTTTCTGTTCCAACCAAACATCAATCAACTTATTTAAAAATAAACTCTCCAAGTATTTAACAATGAAACAAGAGAGTATAACATAAGAGAACTAACAGCTCTAAACAAGAGATGCATGAAAAACAAGAGCTGAAAGTATTGAAGTAACATAGAAGAATACTCAACAAATATAAGTGAAGAATACGAGTATTCATAAGAAAAAGCGGAGCGTGTCTCTCTCCCACAAAGGAATGCTAGGATCCATTTTATTCAGAGAATGAAAATAACAAAAACAAAGACAAATAGACACTTTAAGTAAAGCACATAAGATGTGTCGGAATTAAAATATAGTTTCACTAGAAAGGATCTGATAGTTTGTTGATCAAGAAGGGGATGCCTTGGGCATCCCCAAGCTTAGACGCTTGAGTCTTCTTGAAATATGCTTGGGTGACCCACGGGGGCATCCCCAAGCATAGGCTTTTTCATCTTCTTGATCACATCATATCATCCTCTCTCTTGATCCTTGAAAACTTACTACACACCAAACTCAAAGTAAAATTTATTAGAGGGTTAGTGCATAATCCAAAATTCTCATATTCTGCATGGACACAATCATTACCAATTCTACTGGACATTAGCTACAGCCACTGGTATTTTGTGGAACAAAAAGATCCACTCAGAAACAGCAAAAGAGGCAATGCAAAATAAATGGCAGAATCTGTCAAAAACAGAACAGCCCGTAAAGACGAATTTTTTCGAGGCACTTAAATTGCTCAGATCAGAAAACTCGTAACTAATGAAAGTTGCGTACATATCTGAGGATCGCGCACAAAATATCTCAGGTCATTTTCATTTTTCTGTGAATTCTTACGAATTAAACGGTGGACATCAGAAAACTGTTCCTGCGCAGAAATCCAAATCTAGCATCAACTTCCTACTAGAGGCTTTACTTGACACAACAATACTATAAAATAAAGATACAGAGGAGTTGTTACAGAGGTAAGCATGCTACCTGACTCAAATAAAAGAAAAATTACAGAAATAAAACATTTGTCTCCCACAAGCGCTTTTCTTTAAAGCCTTTTAGCTAGGCATAGTGATATTTATGATGCTCACATAAAGATGAGAGTTGAAACATAAAAGAGAGCATCAAGAAGCATATATAAAACATATTTAAATCTAACACACTTCCTATGCAAAGGAATCTTGTAAGAAAATAAATTAATAAAGCACAAAGTGACTAGCATAGGAAGGCAAAACAAGTGCAACTTCAAAAATTTCAACATAAAGAGAGGAGACTTAATATTATTGTGATGTATGAAGTCATGTCTCCTTCTCTCATAAGGACCAGTAGGTCTTAAAGTACCCAGCAAATAAAAGCAAATCAAGAGAAAGCTCAAAACATTCATCATAAAGAGAAGAAATTTAGTAACATGAAGATCTCTATAACCATACTTTCCTCTCTCAAAATAATTTTCAGCGGCATCATGAATAGACTCAACAGTATAGCTATCACCTAAAGCATTCTTATCATGATCCATAAGCATAATAATATTATTACTCTCCACATAAGCATAATCAATTTTATTAATAACAGTGGGAGTAAAACTATCACATCCATCATTGTAATCATCATAAATTGGAGGCATAGAATAATCATAATTATTTTTATCCTCAATAGTAGATGGACTGAAAATATCATATTCATCATTGTAAACGTCATATATAGGAGGCATATCATAATCAACATAAACCATATCCTCAATAGTAGGTGGACCGAAAATATCACAATGACTATAATTATCATATATTGGAGGCAAAGTATCATCAAAGAAAATTTTCTCCTCAAAGCTTGGGGGACTAAAAATAACACATTCATCAACAACGGCTTCCCCAAGCTTAGACTTTTTCATAGCATTAGCAATAATGGTGTTCAAAGAATTCATACTAATAACATTGCTACTAGCATGCAAATAAAGTTCCATCGGTTTTTTAATTTTCTCTTCAAACACTTCATGTCCTAACTCAAGATAAATTTCATAGAGCTCTCTAATTTGTTTGTTGTTTTCCATTAAGCCTAACTAGTGAAAAAATAAAAACAAGAAACAAAAACTAATAACTGCAGGATCTAAAGGAGATACCTTGCAACGCTTACCTCCCCGGCAACGGCGCCAGAAAATAGCTTGATGTCTACGCACGCTTCTATTCTCGTAGACAGTGTTGGGCCTCCAAGAGCAGAGGTTTGTAGAACAGCAGCAAGTTTCCCTTAAGTGAATCACCCAAGGTTTATCAAACTCAGGGAGGTAGAGGTCAAAGATATCCCTCTCAAGCAACCCTGCAATTAAGATAAAAGAAGTCTCTTGTGTCCCCAACACACCCAATACACTTGTCAGATGTATAGGTGCACTAGTACGGCGAAGAGATAGTGAAATACAAGTAATATGGATGATTATAAGTAGTAATTGCAATCTGAAATAAAAATGGCAGCAAGCAAACATGTTGCAGAACAGGTTGTAAACGGTGTTTGAATGCTTAGAAACAAGGCCTAGCGATCATACTTTCACTAGTGGACACTCTCAACAATGACATCAAAGCTGAATAATAAATACTACTCTCAAACACTCTCTTGTTGGATGATAAACACCATTCACTACGTAGGGCTACAAAAGCACCCTCAAAGTATGAGTAAACACACACCACAACGTCATAAAGGAGTCACACACGGTGCGCTCACTGTCACCTTCACAACCGTGAATAACCCCGGAGTTCATATTAAAGTAACCTCTAGAGTGCATAATAGATAAAGAGGAACATCACATATTCAACTAGATTACAAAGCCACTAGTGGAAAAAGGGCTACCAGTGGCGCACCAAAAAGCATTTTTGTGGCGCACCCAGCAAAATGGGGGGGTGCGCCACAGAAATCTCGCCACTAAATTATATTTCTGTGGCGCACCCCCACGGTGCGCCACAGAAAGTGCAACATTTTTGTGGCGCACCCTTCCTAGTGCGCCACAGACATTTATCAGTGGCGCATGGATTGCAGGTGCGCCATAGAATATAACCAGCAATTTTTAAATTTTTTTCCCACGCTGTACAAATAGCTATATATACAGGATTTATCCAGATATATTATAAACAATGATATATTTGACACAGTAGATTAAAACAGAACAAATACACAGAAATCGCACGAGTAGAGAAGTCGGTGTTACAATTAGTAGAGAATCTAGAACAAGTAGCTATATATTACAAACTAGAACCTAGAACAAGTCGCACGAGTAAACTACTCGTCGTCGGAGCTGGTGTTATAGAAGAAGTCGGACCACCTGTCATCATCGGTGTCCCAGTGTTCCTCGCTCTCCCTCTGGGCGGCCTCCCGACGGCGGCGCCGGTCTGCCCTCCTTTGCTCCCTTCGGTTCCTGAAGAACGCCTCCTCGTCGGCGACGTCGCCCGGGAACTCCTCCCTCCACCGACGCATCAGCTCCTCGTCGTTCTCGGCGGT
Organism: Poa annua; assembly: GCA_026929855.1. Classification (NCBI taxonomy): domain Eukaryota; kingdom Viridiplantae; phylum Streptophyta; class Magnoliopsida; order Poales; family Poaceae; genus Poa; species Poa annua. The sequence continues at coordinate 26,336,760 of CM049434.1, read as the reverse complement.
GGCGGTCACGATCTTCGTTGGTGAGGAGGGTTGGCCGTGGCGCGAGGAACTCCGCCTCAACGATGTTCGGGCAGTCCGGGAAGTTTAGCTCGCTCCGCGGGCGCCGGAAACGCCACGCGACCGCGTCGTATGCGCGCGCTGCCTGCTCCGGCGTGGCGTACGTCCCGAGTGTCTGCCGGAATCCGCCGACACGGATTTCGGCGTAGTAGGTGCCGTTGGGCCGCTCCCGAACACCGCGGAAGCCGGACGACCCGCGGCGGCGCGGCGGCATCGTCTACACAAGAGGAGGTTCAGCGGTTAGTAAAACACATTAAACTTGCTTAATGGTGACATGTAAATCATCGATATTGTAGTAAGACTTATAGACAAAACAAGATTCAAAAAAATTATATCTCATACAGTACTTGGAAACACACAAGGAATCCTGATAACTTTGTTGAACCAAGTAGGAGGCACGCAACTTATATGTGTGCATGATACAAGGTTCAACAAACTATCAGGATATCATACAGTGAGCCACATTATTTTAATCATCGGTATTTTAGAAATGAAGTAGGGTCAACTGAAAAGCATCGGCAAGTTAAAAAGCACTCAACAAAAACAAGCAAGGCCTCATATGGAATTGCTTCAGGGATGGTGTAAGCGAACAACGTGGAATGAGCACTGCATATATGTTCAGACAACATGGTTCACTCACACCTCGCTGAAGATATATGCAACGTGCAACCATCTAATCATCGGCCAAAAGTAGTTATCTTAAACTAAGCCAACAAAATCCGACTAACAGATGATAAATAAACAAATTTTAGAAATGGAGTAGGGTCGACTAAAAAATCTTGCCTCATACTTAGGCTGGAACACAAATGGTCCGAGATGGTGTCAGTGAGAGACAGTGGGATGCAGAAAATGTGTATTCGTGCACATCAGGTCGCATTCCACTGGCCCTCACTAACACCACCTCTAGATCTCACGGTGTCACAACATTTTAATCATCAGCATCCCTAGAGATCGAATACAAAACATTAATCAAACTATTGATAGCAACTTTTATTTGCAATAACACATAGCAACAATTTATCGAACTATTCATCCCTAACAACTTTTATTTGCAATAACAAATAATTGTACCTTCAATGTGTCGGAATTTAGCAAACTAACAACAATTCATCCCTAAAATTAAATGGCAGGAACACATAGCAACCATTCATCCCTAAAACTAGCTAGCAACAATTCACTTACGAATTTCGGCAAACACCTTGGGTGCGGCGGTCGGTGGCGAGGCGCGGGGTGGCGGTCGGTGGCGAGGCGCGCTGGCTGGCGTCGAGGCCGTCGATGGCGGGGCCGGCGCTGGGTGGCGAGGCGTGGGGTGGCGGGGCGCGGCGTCGAGGCCGTCGGTTGCGGTGGAGGCGGCGGCGGGAGAAGCGGCGGCGGCGCGCGGAGGCGTGCGGGAGGAGGCGGTGGAGGCGGCGGCGGGAGGAGCGGCGGCGGCACGCGGAGGCGTGCGGGAGGAAGCGGCGGAGGCGTGCGAGAGGAGGCGGTGGAGGCGGCGGCGGGAGGAGCGGCGGCGGCGCGCGGAGGCGTGCGGTAGGAGGCGGCGGAGGCGTGCGCGGAGGCGGGAGGAGCGGCGGCGGCGCGCGGAGGGGTGCGGTAGGAGGCGGAAGGAGTGGCGGCGGGATGAGGCGGCGGCGGCGCGTGGAGGCGTGCGGGAGGCGCGCGGGGAGGAGATTAGGTTTGGGGAGATGCGCGCAGGAAGATAAGGGCGCGCGCGCGTGGGGCTGGGGTTTTGTTTCTGTGGCGCACCTAGCCCATGCGCCACAGAAAGTGGAGATTCTGTGGCGCACCGTAGCCCATGCGCCACAGAATGACCACTTTTTGTGGCGCATGGGCTAGGTGCACCACAGAATGCCTACTTTTTGTGGCGCATGGGCTTGGTGCGCCACAGAAAGAGCCCCGGATTTCCAAATTGAAACACATCCGGCGGGGCCCACCATATTTCTGTGGCGCATGCTCCTTGGTGCGCCACAAAAAGGAAGTTTTCAGTGGCGCATCTTCTTTTTGTGCGCCATAGATGTTTGTGGCGCACTGGTTTGGTGCGCCACTAAACTTGTTTTGTGGCGCATGGGCCTAGGGTGCGCCACAAAGGGTGCATCCCACCTATAAACATTTTTCTACTAGTGAGCTCATGATCACATAAAGATCACACCATGGTGGAGAGAGATAAACCACATAGCTACCGGTAGAGCCCGCAGCATCGGGGGAGAACTACTCGCTCCTCATCGTGGGAGTCAGCAACGGCGATGGAGATGGCGGTGTAGTCGATGGAGATAGCTCCGGGGGCAATTCCCCGTCCCGGCAGGGTGCCGGAACAGAGACTTCTGTCCCCCGAAACTTGTCTTCGATGGCGGCGGCGTAGCGGAACTCTTCTCGGGAAAAATCTTTCGTGCCTAGGGTTATTTTGTCGGGGGGTATATGTAGGCGAAAGGGCGATGTCGGTGGGCGCCCGAGGCGCCCACACCACGTGGCCGCGCGGCCAGGAAGGGAGCTGCGCCACCACATGGTGTGGCTGCCTCGTGGCCCCTCTCCGTCTCTTCTTCGTTGTTCTGGAAGGTCCCGAGAAAAATAGGGACTTTGGCTTTTGATTCGTTCAATTCCGAGAATATTTCCTTAACAGCTTTTCTGAAACCAAAAACAGCAGAAAACAGGGAACTGGCACTATGGCATCTTGTTAATAGGTTAGTTACAGAAAATGCATAAAAAACACATAAAGTGTATATAAATCATGTAGCAATGGGTATAATATAAGCATGGAATATAAGAAATTATAGATACGTTGGAGACGCATCAGGTCCTTATATGTGTACTAGTTGCCATGAAAAATGATAAACTTGATTTTTGACAAAATTTGCAAAAAAAGTCTTCACAAAAAGGTCTATCATCTATAAATATCTAGAAGTTACAAGCCAAATGATCAAGTTATGGTCATTTCCACGGCATAGTTTGTGATAAAGATCTCATATTCCACAAATAGGTGCATATTGGTATAAGAAACAATCATGCCGAAGGGATTCTTGAAATTATTTTTATAAATATCATTTTCCATTTTTTAAGTGTGAAAAATGACTTTTTTGTGAACAAAGTACAAAAATATGATGCAAAATGATCAAGTTATGGTCATTTTCACGGCATAGTTTGTGATAAAGATCTCATATTCCACAAATAGGTGCATATTGGTATAGGAAACAATCATGCCGAAGGGAGTTTTCAAATTATTTTCATAAATATCATTTTTCATTTTTTAAGTGCAAAAATGACTTTTTTTGTGAACCAAGTATAATAATTATGATGCAAAATTACACCCATCTAATTTCCACAAAGATTAGTACACATTTGATGGGCAATTCCAAAAGATTATAAGTGTTCTTGATTTCTACCTAATTTCGCCTACTTAAATGAGTTTATGTGGATTTTTTAAAAATAATTCAAAACATGGAATTTATTGCCGAAACCTTTAGTACCGGTTCGTGATACCTTTAGTACCGGTCCGTGTCACGAACCGGTACTAAAGGTTTTGGCTCGGGCCCAGCATGACGCAAAACCTTTAGTACCGGTTCGTGTCACGGACCGGTACTAAAGGTTCGTCACGGACCGGTACTAATGCCCCCGGCCGAACTAACCGTTGGGACCGGTACTAATGCCACATTAGTACCGGCCTCCAACCCGGCCGGGACTAATGCTCTGGACGAAAGGTCCGTTTTCTACTAATGGATTTTAATGTTTAATTTCATGAACCGAATTTAGTTTTCAGAAACTAACGAGGGAGTTGTGAACACAAGATGATATAACATGCACATTGCATAAGAACATATCAAAAAAAGGAAAATTTACATATTTTTATGAAAGGAATGCGGTAGGGGAAGTCCCTACAGCAGGTTTTATTTTTTAAATAATAAGAAATCTGCGTCTTAAACCTGGGTGGCTGGGTTTTACATCCACTTCCCTAACCAAGTGAGCCTACATATGCAAACATATGATAATCCACATTATTTTTCGTTGGTGATTATTCTAAACAACGGGTGTTTCAATATCATGTACAAAGCATGAAGAATTTGTTAAATTTGACTTGCTAGACAATTTTGACTGTGAAAACGTACTGTAATTGGTTCAGTTTATTCTATAAAAATGGATACGTAATCATACACTAGAAATTGTCATTGAGACATTTGTTGGATCATACTCTTCAAAATATTTACCATGAATATTTATAAATTTATAAAATTAGTTTTAGAACAACACTTTTTACAAAATATTGTTTGGTATTTTCAATAGATTCACTACACAAAAAGAACAAACAATAATATTGAGCACTATTGCTAGTTTTATATTAAATTATGGGAATAAACATAAAATTATACTTATAATACAACATGCTAAAAATAAGAGGCAAAATAGTATAAAAGTTCAGTATAGATTGGCAACCAGGTGTGGGGTAACTATAACCCACTAGTAGGAAAAAGTCTATTAGAAGAAACTTACCTATGGCGGCCCTTTTTTAGCGTGTGCCATAGCTAAAACTAGTGGCGCATCAAAAAACAGGAGCACGACATATATGACCATACATGTGGTGTACAAGGAATTTGGTATGTCATAGGTAATATTTTCTAGGTTGCCTGGGTAGGGGAGAGACTACCTATGTCATACACTAAAATATGTATGTCACAGGTAAGCACTTACCTGTGGTGGCGCACGACAAACAGTGTACAGTGGCGGAGCCATAGGCTATGCCGGGTATGCACTGGCATACCCGGAGCCGGGCCACACAACCACGTATATATAAGATTATAAGAAAATAAAATGAAAGAGCGGATCGAGTCGTGCGTGTGCAACCTAGAAAAAAAGAACCGATCTCAAATAGAACTGCTGGCCTCGTACAGACTGTAGAGGCCGACTACCGATCGCTCGCCGCAACGACTACAGAATATATGATCGCCCACCGGCACCACGATCAGGGCGCGCCTCTGATTGTTGGCGAGCCGCGCCGCCGGCCGCCGGTCCGCTACAAACCCACAACGCATCCGACAGATTATCACGGGAGGCGAACACCTGATCGTAATTGCGGAACACTTGGCCGTCCGCATACTGCTCGCCGCAACGCCTTAGGACCTTTGTCGCCCCCTGGGGTAATTATACAACTTGATAATTATATTGATGACATGAGACGAGATGAAACCTTTCAAGGTATAGAAAATCTTGTTGACCTCTCAGTTAAACTTGTTGAAACAAAGAGACATAAAGTGCATGATATGGTTTACTTGCTTTTGAAATTTGTATTAGTTCTACCGGTGGCGACGGCAAGTGTTGAAAGGGTATTTTCTGAAATGACTTTAGTGAAGACAAAGTTAAGGAATAAGATGGGTGGTAGTCTGGATGATTGTCTAGTCACATATATTGAGCGGGATATTTTCTGCGAGGTGGATGAACATGACATAGTGGAGACTTTCATGGCTTTAAGGGAAGGTCACCACATTTGTTCATGGGAGACCAATCCTCCTGATTTTTTGTTTCATTTTGTTGTTGACGATGTAACTTTACCTGCCCTCTGTCTCACATATCTCTTCCCTGACTGTGTGGCCCTGATCCACTTCCTCTCTCTCGCACCCGCTCCGCCTCCGCACCCCGGCCCCCATCCTCTTGTCGCCGCTCCGCCTCTCCCCCGTGCCCGGCGGCTCCTCCGCCTCGCCACCGCGTCGGCACCCTCAATCGAGCTTGGCACTGACGCTGTGGCACCCTCAAGCTCGACACCAACGTTCATTCTTGCTCAGAATTAGAGTCATCACTACTGCTCTCTGAATCCGAGTCATTGATGTGAAACATCTATTGTTTGTAATTGTATAAAGTTTGTGTAGAATTAGTTATGATTTCAGATGTTAGTATGTAGTTTCGTAGTTATTTCGTATTTGTGTAGTATTACGTGTAGATTTTAGATGCTAGTTTGTAGATTTATTCTAATAATTATCACAATAATATATTTAATAATTTGCTACTTATGTTTTATTTTTCGCAGAATATGAGTGAATATACAGGTGTGAGGCTGAAGCATAGGGTCGATGGGAAAATCATGTACGGGTGACGTATCCACATTGGCGGGGTTAAACGCTCGGTCGGACAGTGGTCGACCGTGAAGGAGGCGTCGCTTGTCTACGACTACTTCTGCATGCACGAGTACCGAGAGCATGCACGAAAGAAGCTCAACTTCGCTGACGATCTTAACGGCGTAAACAAACTTGCACTGTCGGGGATCATGCAGATTACCAAGTCCATGGAGAGGGAGAATGGCCAGGCTGAGGCGCAGATTGCAGAGCACAACATCCGCCCCCATGATGACCCGTTGGTGAGGCAGCTTGTGCAGCATGACCCGTATCTGATGGTGTACCACTAGTAGAAAACGGGCCTTCGGTTTTGAGCCCTGAGACCCTTAGTCCCGGTCCTGCCTGGAACCCGGACTAATGCTACCTTTAGTCCCGGTTCCAACGGCTAGGATGGCATCTCGAGGTCGAAACCCTCTAGTCCCGGTTCCAGGCAAACATTTAGTCCCGGTTTGATATACGAACCGCGACCAAAGGTTTTAGTCGCGGTTCGTGTATCAAACCGGGACTAAAAGTCCCATTTTATATATGCTTAAGCCCTTCTCGCCCGAGCTAGCCGTTGCATTTTCTGGATCAGAGCGTGGAGAGCTAGCTCGAGCTGTTCTTCGTGTTCTTCGCGTGGAGCTCGAGTTCATCAGCGTTGCCGTCGATTTGTGAAGATTTGAGGCTTGCTGGCTTCTAAAAGGTTAGCCATTGTATCCTATTATCTCTTATTGCTATTTTTTGCTCATTTCATGCTTTAGAAGTATAGAGATTGGTGGATTTAGCTTTAGGAGTAATTTTGTGGGAATTAGTTTGATCTATACATGCGGTGTGAGCTCAAATTTTGGCTAACTAGTTTGCATATGTGTGAAGATGTGGTCAACTTAGCTCAACGTAGCTCAACAATAGCTCAACTTAGTTATTTATGTATATAATAATATGTCGCATATCCGAGCCACGCAGTCGTATACGATGGTCGACAACAGCGAGGCCCCCTACGGCGTCGTGAACAACTCCTCCTTTTCGGATGAGGTATTATTAGCACATCTAGATGTCATGTCGTCTCTCTAATATAAAATAATTTTAATTTAGGGTGAGAATTTCCTAATTTAATTTTTTTCAATTATAAATATTAGGAATCAGTATGTGAGTGCGGTATTCGTGATGGATGTATCCAGTTTCAACATTGTCTACAAGGAAAAGTCATTCTCCCTAGAAGAATTAAATTTTACAAGGGAGGAGAAGAGAAAGACCGATGAAAATTTGAGGAGGACCGAAGAGAAGCTAAGGCTAGCTCATGATACAATCCACAAGATGAAGCAAGATTTAAAAACTCTGAACGAAAAAAGAGACATGGTTGTGGAAAAGAAGGGGGAAATAGAGTTGGATTTGGCGGATATCATCGATGGACACATGATCCAGACTCGTGAAACTAGGGAAAGAACGAGGTTGAAGATTAATAAGATGAAAAAGGCAGCTCTCCGAAATGAAATGTTCCTACATTACTCATTCGGTGTCATTGTTCTCCTAGTCACGATTATAATCGCCATGTACGGTTTTTTAAAGTGTGCAAACTAGTGTTGTCGTACTGTGTTGGGACTCAGAATTATTGTTAGCATTGTGATTGCGCTTGTATTGTGATGAACTCTATATTAATTTGAGCACTTATTCTCTCTATATATATATTTGTGTGTAGATGAGACGACAATGGATGTACAGTGACCGGCGATCGAATGAGTTCATGCAAGGCGTGCGGGAATTTGTCGAGGTTGCTAAGGCAAACGCGCAGAATGGTTTTATGTGTTGTCCATGCTGTGTGTGTCGGAACGAGAGGGATTACCCCGACTCACGGGATATTCACATCCAGCTCTATACGTCCGGTTTCATGCCCAGCTATAAATGTTGGACCAAGCATGGAGAAATAGGGGTCATGATGGAAGACGACGAAGAAGAAGATAATGACGACTATCCTATGTTCCCTTAACAGTGTGTGAGACAGAAAATGTCGAAAATGAAGAACAAGAAGAAGTTGAAGCACCAGATGAGCCTGTTGATGATCTTGGTCGGGTCATTGCTGATGAGAAGCGAGACTGCGAAAGTGAAAAGGACAGGCTGAAGTTCGGGCAGATGTTAGAGGATCACAAAATATTGTTGTACCCAACTTGCAAAAATGATCAGAAAAAGCAGGATACCACGCTGGAATTGCTGAGATGGAAGGCAGAGAACGGCGTGACTGATAAGGGATTTGAAAAGTTGCTAAAAATTATGAAAAAGAAACTTTCAGAGGATAACGAATTGCCCGTCAGTATGTACGAAGCAAAGAAGGTTGTCTGCCCTCTAGCATTAGAAGTGGAGAAGATACATGCATGCCCATATGACTGCATCCTGTACCGCGGTGAGTATGAGAATTTGGTTGCATGCCCGGTATGCACTGGATTGCGGTACAAGATCAGACGAGATGACCCTGAAGGTGTTGAGGGCAAGGGCACCAGGAACAGGGTTCCTGCCAAGTTGATGTGGTATGCTCCTGTAATACCACGGTTGAAACGTTTGTTCAGAAACAAAGAGCATGCCAAATTGATGCGATGGCACAAGGAAGACCATAAGAAAGACGAGATGTTGAGACATCCCGCTGATGGGTCGCAGTGGAGAAAAATCGATGAGACCATAAGCAAGGAACTTAAAGTTTGGTCTAAGTACAGATGGCTTCAATCCTTTTGGGGAACAGAGCAGCAGTCATAGCACCTGGCCTGTAACTCTATGTATCTATAACCTTCCTCCGTGGTTGTGCATGAAACGGAAGTTCATTATGATGCCATTGCTCATCCAAGGCCCGAAGCAACCCGGCAACAACCTTGATGTGTACATCAGGCCATTAGTTGAGGAATTTTTACAGTTGTGGCAGGAAGAAGGTGTACGTGTGTGGGATGAGCACAAACAGGAGGAATTTGACCTACGAGCGTTGCTGTTCGTAACCATCAATGATTGGCCTGCTCTTAGTAACCTTCCAAGACAGACAACCAAGGGATATAATGTATGCACACACTGTTTAGATAAAAAGTGAAGAATGTGCACCCTAGGCATCGTCGTTTTCTTCCACCCACTCATCCCTTAAGAAAAAAAGGCAAGCATTTTGGTGAGGCGGAAAAAGGGAAGAAGCCTACCCTTCGTTCTGGTGTTGATGTATTTGATATGGTTAAGGATTTGAAAGTAATCTTTGTAAAGGGTCCTGGCAGCCTACGTGTTCCGAATGACGCTAACGGACACGCACCCATGTGGAAAAAAAATCTATATTTTGGGAGCTACCCTATTGGGAAATCCTAGAGGTCCGCTCTTGTATCAACGTGATGCACATGACGAAGAATCTTTACTTTAACCTTCTAGCCCACTTGGGTGTGCATGTGACGTGGGCGTACCCTCCGGGCACCCGACCGTTGGCGTACCCGATGCAGCCCAGCACCTGGAGGCCCATGAAGCCCAACAAACTACAACTTGAAGTACAAGACAAGAACCTCATGTAAACCCTACCTGGCTCCCTTTATAAAGCCAGGCAGGGGCACCCCATACGGGAGAGCCCCACGGGACACACAGATAGGCATAGCCCTAGCGAGACCACGTCTCACATCATCGCCCTTGCGGCCACCATGTAACATCATTATACATCTATACAGATCAGACAAGCAGGATGTAGGTCTTTACCTCACCATGAGGGGCCGAACCTGGGTAAATCCTTACTTGTCAGCCGACGGAACTACCAGCGCGCACTCTCTCTCCCCCTCAATCAACCCGGGGTGCATAACCCTGGGATTTGCCGAGGTGATCCCTCGTCAACTGGCGCCGTCTGTGGGAAGAACGCGCGCTGGATTCAACGTTTCGGCGGCTCCAATCTCCATCGACAACGGCGGCTAGATCGAATCTGGCCGACACATCTACTTCGACGGATTCGACTTCGTCAATAAACTACGGCGACGGCGGTGTTCCATAGGCGCAGCTTTCGCGATCCAATCTGGCTCGCTTGCGGCGGCGTTCCGTTCCTAGCACGGACGACCCAATCTCATCGGTCGGCCAGCTGATCGAACTGCTACTGCTGATATTCAAGTCTGATCCGCGTCGAGCCAGGCATTCGCACGCGTGTGCATACATCACGCTTGGATCAGATCAATCATTAATCTCTCTTTCGTTACCAGATCTCGTGAATATTTTTTCCTGGCTAATAGTTTTTCTACATGCATGCATGGTACTATCCGAGGATCACGCTCGCCGATCCAATCTCGTCGGCTAAGCGACGGCCGGATCACTGCATATCTCGCTAGCAGGAGCATGAAGGCCACGTACAGATTCCACCGCATGCAATCGCATGTGCATCCGCATGCGCGTGATCAGAGACTCGATCTTCATTAATTAACCGATTTTGTCTTACTCTCCCTGGTTTATCTGCTAATAATTGCTTTGTGTTCTAAACACACATATGTGCATGTACGAGGAGATCCAAAGATGCGGGCTTGCTGAGTTGCTGCGCCAGTTCCGCGTACGACGGCTCGGCCTTGGTCACCCTTGACGGTCTGCAGAGATGGCATCACCTGCATCGACTACGACTCACCGCGGGCAAATTTCAACTCGCTCAACTTCTTCAAGCACTGCGGCGGCTATCAGCATCCGCCGCCAGCACATCGGCTTCAATCATCGCCGACCCGACGGATCGTCGACTCCGTCCGACAACCGCGACCATCACGGACTCGCCGAAGTCGGCTCCAACGCCACCCACAATCCAGTCTTGCCGGCTATGGCCGAATCGCTACTGCTGGCCATCAGTCGCGCGGGTGCAGCCCGCCTCACGCATGCGGGAAGCCGACGAGCCGAGAAGTTCGGGGGCTGGCGGCCTCGCCTTCATCGACTCCGCCTCCGACACTCGGGGGCTGGCGTTTCGTCAACAACAACAAGTTCATCGCTGCACTCGACAAGCGACTCGAGTGCCTTCACCGGCTCTGCATCGTCGACTCCGCTTCGCCGGCCTGATAAGGGACTCGGGGGCTGAGTGTTGCCCGCGTCGCGCCGACTCCGGTCCGCCGCTTCGACTCCCTGCGCCGCACTACCTCCGCCGCGTCGACTCCGGTCCGCCGCGTCGACTACCTTCACCGCGTCGACTCCGGTCCACCGCGTCGACTACTTCCGCCGCGTCGACTCCGGTCCGCCGCGTCGACTACTTCCGCCTCGTCGACTCCGGCCCGCCGCTTCGACTCCCTCCGTCGCACTTCACGGCGTCGACTCCGGCTCGCCGCTTCGACTCCCTCCGTCGCACTTCACGGCGTCGACTCCACCCACTACGACATCCACAACTCGCCAAGATCGACATCCAAGACTCGACAACTTCTACAACCACTTTTACGGGTCAACCTCGACGTACTCCGCTGCGTCGACTCCGGTCCGCCGCGTCGACTGCCTCTACGGCACCACTCCGCCGCGTCGACTCCGGTCCGCCTTCGTCGACTCTGCCTTCGTCGACTCCGTCTCCGACACTCGGGGGCTGGCGCTTCACCTTCATCACTTCCGCCGCGTCGACTACTTCCGCCGCGTCGACTCCGGTCCGCCGCGTCGACTGCCTCTACGGCACCACTCCGCCGCGTCGACTCCGGTCCGCCGCGTCGACTGCCTCTACGGCACCACTCCGCCGCGTCGACTCCGGTCCGCCGCGTCGACTGCCTCTACGGCACCACTCCGCCGCGTCGACTCCGGTCCGCCGCGTCGACTGCCTCTACGGCACAACTCCGCCGCGTCGACTCCGGTCCGCCGCGCATAAACAAATTCGCCTTGGCCACACCTGATGCTCTCCCGGGTGTTGCGCCGCACAGGTCACAAACAAATTCGCCTTGGCCACACCCGAAGCACTCGGGGGCTGCGCCGCACAGGTCTAAGTCAAACCTCGGCCGTCACCCGACGCACTCGGGGGCTGCGCCATACAGGTCTAACTCAAAAAATCCTTGGCCGCCACCCGAAGCACTCGGGGGCTGCGCCGCACAGGTCTAAGTCAAACCTCGGCCGTCACCCGACGCACTCGGGGGCTGCGCCATACAGGTCTAACTCGAAAAATCCTTGGCCGCCACCCGAAGCACTCGGGGGCTGCGCCGCACAGGTCTAAGTCAAACCTCGGCCGTCACCCGACGCACTCGGGGGCTGCGCCATACAGGTCTAACTCGAAAAATCCTTGGCCGCCACCCGAAGCACTCGGGGGCTGCGCCGCACAGGTCTAAGTCAAACCTCGGCCGTCACTCGAACACTCGGGGGCTGCGCCATACAGGTCCAACAAGAAAACCTAGGCCGCACTCGAACACTCGGGGGCTGCGCCGTACAGGTCCAACAACGCAGTAGGCCGTTCGGCTGAGCAAATACTCGGTATGTTTGTCGAATCCACCAAGTAGGCCGTCGGGCTGAATGAGCACTCGAATCTCATTCGAATTCCACAAAGTAGGTCATTCGACTAAATACAAACTCCAATCTCACTTGGGTTTTTTACGAAGTAGGCCGCTTGGCTGAATCAAAGATGCAACTCTATTCGAGTTACTTTACAAGTAAGCTTACGGCTGAGAGAACTACTCAAAAGTAGCCCAATTGGCTGAATGAGCACTCGAAAGTGCATCATACAGTAGGCCGCATGAAAGGCTGAACAAAAAGGACCATGGTTCCATCAGCGAGTTCCTAACGTCACTCCCATCGGGAGGGTATCAGAGATTTCTTTTCGACTGAGAAGTTTTTGAGATTAACCTCAATTACAAGCAATTCAGCTTAATCTCGGGGGCTACTCCCATCGGGAGCACTGTTCGCGCTCCCGATAGACTCAGTCGAAACATTAAACGACTAAAGCATCCTCTGTAAGCCCTCAACGGCCGGAGTCGAATTTCTTTAACTATCGTTTTCAGGAACAAGACGGCGTGCCCAGGAGGAAAGAGTACTTACCCGACGCATCGACTACGCCTACACGACATGCTGCTTTGAGTCTCTACCCGATTCTTCGTATCGACCAGACACTCGGGGGCTCCTGACGTGGGCGTACCCTCCGGGCACCCGACCGTTGGCGTACCCGATGCAGCCCAGCACCTGGAGGCCCATGAAGCCCAACAAACTACAACTTGAAGTACAAGACAAGAACCTCATGTAAACCCTACCTGGCTCCCTTTATAAAGCCAGGCAGGGGCACCCCATACGGGAGAGCCCCACGGGACACACAGATAGGCATAGCCCTAGCGAGACCACGTCTCACATCATCGCCCTTGCGGCCACCATGTAACATCATTATACATCTATACAGATCAGACAAGCAGGATGTAGGTCTTTACCTCACCATGAGGGGCCGAACCTGGGTAAATCCTTACTTGTCAGCCGACGGAACTACCAGCGCGCACTCTCTCTCCCCCTCAATCAACCCGGGGTGCATAACCCTGGGATTTGCCGAGGTGATCCCTCGTCAGCATGGACAGAATAAAAAAGATACACTAGGAGCACGAGAGGACCAGCAACGTTTGAGAGAAAAGGACGGCATCCATCAAGAGCCGTTTGAAGGTCCTGCCAGCTATACTCTTACCAAAGAAGAGAAGGACATATTTTTTGAGAGTCTGAGTAGCATGAAGGTCCCATCTGGATTCTCATCGAATATAAAGCGAATAATAAATATGGCTGAGAAAAAATTCCAAAACCTAAAGTCTCATGACTGCCACGTGCTTATGACCCAATTGCTTCCGGTTGCATTGAGGGGGCTGATACGTCTCCAACGTATCTATAATTTCTTATGTTCCATGCTTATATTATACCAATTGCCTACATGTTTTATATACATTTTATATAGTTTTATGCATTTTCTGGGACTAACCTATTAACAAGATGCCACAGTGCCAGTTCCCTGTTTTCTGCTGTTTTTGGTTTCAGAAATCCACTTAAGGAAATATTCTCGGAATTGGACAATTTTTATACCGAAGACCTTATTTTTTCCGACACGTTACAAAAGTCCGAGGGAGAAACGAAGACGGGCACCGAGGCGCCGCCATCAGGTGGTGGCGCAGCTCCCTTCCTGGCCGCGCCAGCACCTGAGGGTGGGCCCTCGGGGCTCCACCGCCTTCGCCCTTTCGCCTACTTATACCCCCCGAAAACCTAAGACATACAACCCGAACACTTTTCCCAGAAACCTTACGGAGCCGCCGCCGTCGTCAACCCTAGTTCGGGAGGGTTCAGAAGCTCTTCCCGGCACCCTGCCGGAGAGGGGGATTATCACCGGAGGGCTCTACATCACCATGCCCGCCTCCGGACTGATGCGTGAGTAGTTCATCCTTGGACTACGGGTCCATAGCAGTAGCTAGATGGTTGTCTTCTCCTATTGTGCCATCATGTTTAGATCTTGTGAGCTGCCTATCATGATCAAGATCATCTTTATGTAATGCTACATGTTGTGTTTGATGGGATCCGATGGATATTGAATACTATGTCATTTGCTTCATAATATATCATGTTGTGTGTTGTTTATGATCTTGCATGCTCTCCGTTGCTAGTAGATGCTCTGGCCAAGTAGATGCTTGTGACTCCAAGAGTGGGTATTTATGCTCGATAGTGGGTTCATGTCTCTATTTAATCTGGGGGAGTGACAGCAACCTCTAAGATTGTAGATGTACTGTTGCTACTAGGGATAAAACAGTAGTACTTTGTCTAAGGATAATGCTATTACTTACATTACACACTTTGCCTAATGCAATAATCTGTTGCTTGCAACTTAATACTGAAAGGGGTGCGGACGCTAACCGGAAGGTGGATTATTAGTCATAGATGCGGTTGGAACGGTCTATGTATATTGTTGTAATGCCCAAATGAATCTCACACTAGACATCATGACATTAGTATATGCATCATTATGCAGCTCTTTATTCTGTCAATTGCCCAGCTGTAATTTGTTTACCCGCATGTATGCTATTATTATTATTTATGCAGAGACACCACTAGTGAACTGTGGACCCCGGTCCTTTTCTTTAAACTGATAATACAACCAACTGCAAACTGTTACTTTCATTCTCTGGAAACATCATCATCCACACATACGTTTAATCCTTTGTTACAGCAAGCCGGTGAGATTGACAACCTCACTGTTGAGTTGGGGCAAAGTTTTTTGATTGTGTTGTGCAGGTTCCACCTCCCTCGTCAACTACACGCCACCAAGAAATTTCTGGCGCCATTGCAAAGGGGAGACCTTCAGACGTGTTCTTCATCTCCTACTGGTTCGATAACCTTGGTTTCATAACTGAGGGAAATTTGCTGCTGCACTACTTCACGCCTTCCTCTTGGGGTTTTCCAACTACACACCCGTGAGTGCATCAAGAATTTCTGGCGCCGTTACCGGGGAGCTGAAGCACATCTGCAAGTGGAGTCTCTCACTTCCCAATCTCTTTACTTTGTTTTTGTCTTGCTTAGTTAAATTTTATTTCCTGCTTTGTTTGCTATTAAATATCAAAAACACAAAAAAAATTAGTTACTTGCATTTTATTTACTTTGTTATTATCTTGTTTGCTTAATATCAAAAACACAAAAAAAAATAGTTACTTGCATTGTTATTTTTATTTCGGTTTAGTCATTTATTATTTCGGTTTTTATTATTGTTATTTTCGGTTTGAATTTCAATTTGCTAAAATGACTACTGCTGAGAATACTAAGTTGTGTGACTTCACTAGCACCAACAATAATGATTTTATATCCACACCTATTGCTCCACCTGCTTCCAAAGCAGAATTATTTGAAATTAAACCCGCTTTGTTAAATCTTGTCATGAAAGAGCAATTTTCTGGTGTTAGTTCTGATGATGCTGCTGCCCATCTAAATAATTTTGTTGAACTTTGTGAAATGCAAAAATATAAGGATATAGATGGTGACATTATAAAACTGAAATTATTTCCTTTCTCCTTGAGAGAAAGAGCTAAAGAATGGTTACTTTCATTGCCTAGGAATAGTATTGATTCTTGGATTAAATGCAAAGATGCTTTTATTGGAAAATACTATCCTCCTGCTAAGATTATTTTCCTAAGGAGTAGCATTATGAACTTTAAGCAATTTGATAATGAACATGTTGCTCAAGCTTGGGAAAGAATGAAATCTCTGGTTAAGAATTGCCCAACCCATGGACTGACTGCTTGGATGATCATCCAAACCTTCTATGCAGGACTAAATTTTTCTTCAAGAAACTTATTGGATTCGGCTGCTGGAGGTACTTTTATGTCCATCACTTTGGGGGCTGCAACAAAACTTCTGGACAATATGATGGTTAATTATTCTGAGTGGCATACTGAAAGGACTCCTCAAGGTAAGAAGGTAAATTCTGTTGAAGAAACCTCCTCTTTGAGTGAAAAGATTGATATGATCATGCCTATGCTTGTGAATGGTAAATCTCATATGGATCCTAATAATGTTCCCTTAGCTTCTTTAGTTGCACAAGAAGAGCATGTTGATGTGAACTTCATTAAAAATAATAATTTCAACAACAATGCCTATAGGAACAATTATGGTAATAACAACTATAAGCCCTATCCTCCTAATAATGGTAATTCTTATAGCAATAATAGGAATACCTCCTCTGAACTTGAAACCATGTTAAAAGATTTTATCACTCCACAAACTTCATTTAATAAAACTGTTTAGGAAAAGCTTGGGAAAATTGATATTCTTGCCTCTAAAGTTGATAGTCTTATTATTGATGTTGATCTTTTAAAATCTAAAGTCATGCCTAATGATACTAATGAGAGTAAGACCCTTGCTAAAATTAATGCTATCCAAGTTCGAATTGATGAAAACGTTAGGATGATGGCTCAATTGCGTGCTAGATGGGAAAGAGAGGAAAAATTAGCTAAAGATGATGATATTGTTAGAGTTTGCACCATTACTACTACTGAAAATAATGTTACTTCACATGATAGTAAATCTCCTACTATTAATGGTAACATAATTGGTGTTGGCAATGTTTCTTCTACTACTTCCAAAAAATTAAAATTGCCTAAAACTGCTGAAACTATACTTGATAAAAGTGCTGAAATTTTTAAGAGCATAGGGGATAATGGTTCGGTTTGCTTTGATGATAATGATTTTGATTTTGATAATTGTAATATCTCTGAAGTTATTAAGTTCTTGCAAAAGCTAGCCACAAGTCGTAATGCTAGTTCTCTAAATATGGCTTTTACTACACATATTACAAATGCTTTCATTAAAGCTAGGTAAGAGAAATTAAAACTTGAAGCTTCTATCCCTAAGAAGTTAGAAGATGGTTGGGAGCCCATCATTAAGATAAAAGTGAATGAATTTGATTGCAATGCTTTGTGTGACCTTGGTGCAATTATTTCTGTTATGCCTAAAAAGCTCTATAATATGCTTGATTTGCCACCTTTTGAACATTGCTATTTGGATGTTTTTCTTGCTGATAATGCTTTGAAGAAACCTTTGGGGAGAGTTAATGATGTTCTTATTATGGTTAACAATAACCTGTGTCCCCGTTGATTTTATTGTCTTGGATATTGAGTGCAACCCCTCTTGTCCTGTTGTTTTGGGAAGACCTTTCCTCCGCACAGTTGGTGCTATTATTGATATGAAAGAAGGAAATATAAGGTACCAATTCCCACTTAAGAAAGGTATGGAACACTTTCCTAGGAAGAATATGAAGCTACCTTTTGATTCTATTATTCGTACAAACTATAATGTTGATACTTCTTCTCTTGGAAATATTTGAGTTTTGCTTTCTGTGCCTAGCTCAAATGCGTTAAACAAAAGCGCTTATGTGAGACAACCCACTTTTATTTCTGTTATTTTATTTTCTTGAGTAAAGGAACATGCCTACCTCTGTAGGAATTCCTTTGCATCTTTATTTTATTGCATAAGTTGTGCCAAGTTAAGCCTCTAGTAGAAAGTTGATGCTAGATTTGGATTCCTGCGCAGGAACAGTTTTTTTGCTGTCCACCGTTTAATTCGTCAGAATTCACAGAAAAATCAAAATGACCTGTGATTTTTTGTGCGTGATCCTCATATATGTACGCAACTTTAATTAGTTTTGAGTTTTATGATTTGAGCAAGTTAAGTGCCTCGAAAAAATTCGTCTTTACGGACTGTTCTGTTTGTGACAGATTATGTCATTTATTTTGCATTGGTTCTTTTGCTGTTTTTGAATGGATCTTTTTGTTCCATAAAATTCCAGTGGCTGTAGCTAATGTCCAGTACCATGATAATGATTTTCTCCATGCAGAATATGAGAATTTTTGATTATGCACTAACCCTCTAATGAAGTTTAGTTTGAGTTTGGTGTGGAGGAAGTTTTCAAGGATCAAGAGAGAGGATGATATGATGTGATCAAGAAGATGAAAGAGCCTAAGCTTGGGGATGCCCCCGTGGGTCACCCAAGCATACTTCAAGAAGACTCAAGCGTCAAAGCTTGGGGATGCCCAAGGCATCCCCTTCTTCATCAACAACTTATCAGGTTATCTCTAGTGAAACTATATTTTAATTCTGCCACATCTTATGTGCTTTACTTGGAGCGTCTGTTTGTTTTTATTTTTGCTTTTGTTATTTTCATTCTCTGAATAAAATGGATCCTAGCATTCTTGTGTGGGAGAGAGACACGCTCCGCTTTTTCTTATGAATACTCATATTCTTCACTTATACTTGTTGAGTATTCCTCTATAGCTACTGCAATACTTTCAGCTCTTATTTTTCATGCATCTCTTGTTCAGAGCTGTTAGTTCTCATATGATATACTCTCTTGCTTCATTGTTAAATACTTGGAGAGTTTATGTTTTAAATAAGTTGATTGGTGTTTTGTTAAGAACAGAAAATGTTAAATGTGGTAGATGGTATAACTAAATGATACATAATCTTGTAGATCATTAAATTGTGTCACTTGAATCATTGATGTTGTTTTGAGATATTAATATGCTTAATGGTAAACATGATGGTTTAGTAAAGTGGAATGATTAATGGTTGGTCTAGAAAACTTGAAGCTGTGCCACACTTAAATATCCAGTTGATAGCATAATGATATATGACTTCTAATGTTAAAAACAACCGTAATGACTTTGTGTTATGCGCTACGGTCGGGGTCCCAACAGTGACTTGTTCATTTGCCACAGTCCCTCATGGAGTGATTTTCATTATGCCTTGTAAGATCATATTTCTAGTTGGAATCTTTTTACTTGTGAGTTCTAAAGCTGCGGTTTTCATGGCACTTCCACCACCATATTTGCTAGCCTCTTCGGTACTTTGCATTGCCCTTTCTGACATTGAGAGTTGGTGCATACTTCGCGGGTACATCCAAAACTCGTGGGAGATCTTCCTCATGTTCTCCTACACATAAACCAAATATCTTCCTCAAAACATCCACCATACCTACCTACTACAGCATTTTCATAGCTGTTCCGAGATATATTGCCATGCAACTTTCATCTTACATTACATGACTTGTTGTCATTTATCATTTATATATTGCTTTGCATGATTCTATATAGCTGATGTGTGGTTTTACCCATGTTACGCTAGATCATTGCATATCCTGCTACACTGGCAGAGGCACCGTTTCATACACCATGTTTTATCCCTTATGAGATCCTTGTATCAAAAGTGTGTTGTCATGATATAATGTTTGCCCCTAAAAGTGAAAAGAGGCATGGAGGCCATCGAAAAGAGAAACAGAAAAATACAAAAAAAATGAAAAAATAGAAAGAAAAAAAGAAGAAAAAAAGAAAGAAAGAATAAAAATGGGGCAACATTACTACTCTTTATCCACACTTGTGCTCATGTTATAGCACTTGTAATATTCATAGTCATCATTTGTGCTCATGTTTAGCACCTTTACTCCATATGTGAGAGTTTTCATTTTCTACTTATATAACTATGTGGGGAACTTTACACTATAGAACTTGGCTTGTATATTCCAATGATGAGCCTACTCAAAAGTGCTCTAGGTCTTCATGAGCAAGCAAGTTAGATGCACCCCCTCTAATTCCATTGGAAAGCTTTCATACACTTATAGCTCTATGTGCATCCGTTGTGTGGCAATCACTACTCCTTGCATAGCTTCGATTATATGACTTCCTCTTGTCTAATGATCACTTTCAGCTGTGTGAGACTTTCTTCCGTTAGCCTTCCAAACCCCCCATTATTATTCTTTTCGCAACAACATCCTGGTGCCAGGAACCAACGCTGAACACTTGCTTGTTTTTTAGTGAACAAATAGAGAGATAATTTTCTACGTGCATATTGTTGTTGCTTGACTTGATCCTTTCACAAAGTTGTCATGAGTGTTTGATTCATTAGATGATTATATTGTTGTTCATGAATCTTAAATCACCTTTAATATCTACTATGCACGGTTGATTGGTCTCTAGTACTAATTCATTGAAAGTTTTGCTTTGTTCTTCCTACTTGTTTATTCATTACTCATTTGATATCAATATAAACTACAGCTTTTATTCATTTGATCTCAGTTTACATGCATTACATTATTATATGATCAAGATTGTGTGAAAACATGTCACTTCAGAAATTATTCTTGTTATCATTTTACCTACTCGAGGACGAGTAGAACTAAGCTTGGGGATGCTTGATACGTCTCCAACGTATCTATAATTTCTTACGTTCCATGCTTATATTATACCAATTGCCTACATGTTTTATATACATTTTATATAGTTTTATGCATTTTCTGGGACTAACCTATTAACAAGATGCCACAGTGCCAGTTCCCTGTTTTCTGCTGTTTTTGGTTTCAGAAATCCACTTAAGGAAATATTCTCGGAATTGGACAATTTTTATACCGAAGACCTTATTTTTCCTGACACGTTCCAAAAGTCCGAGGGAGAAACGAAGACGGGCACCGAGGCGCCGCCATCAGGTGGTGGCGCGGCTCCCTTCCTGGCCGCGCCAGCACCTGAGGATGGGCCCTCGGGGCTCCACCGCCTTCGCCCTTTCGCCTACTTATACCCCCCGAAAACCTAAGACATACAACCCGAACACTTTTCCCAGAAACCTTCCGGAGCCGCCGCCGTCGTCAACCCTAGTTCGGGAGGGTTCAGAAGCTCTTCCCGGCACCCTGCCGGAGAGGGGGATCATCACCGGAGGGCTCTACATCACCATGCCCGCCTCCGGACTGATGCGTGAGTAGTTCATTCTTGTACTACGGGTCCATAGCAGTAGCTAGATGGTTGTCTTCTCCTATTGTGCCATCATGTTTAGATCTTGTGAGCTGCCTATCATGATCAAGATCATCTTTATGTAATGCTACATGTTGTGTTTGATGGGATCCGATGGATATTGAATACTATGTCATTTGCTTTATAATATATCATGTTGTGTGTTGTTTATGATCTTGCATGCTCTCCATTGCTAGTAGATGCTCTGGCCAAGTAGATGCTTGTGACTGCAAGAGGGGGTATTTATGCTCGATAGTGGGTTCATGTCTCTATTTAATCTGGGGGAGTGACAGCAACCTCTAAGATTGTAGATGTACTGTTGCTACTAGGGATAAAACAGTAGTACTTTGTCTAAGGATAATGCTATTACTTACATTACACACTTTGCCTAATACAATAATCTGTTGCTTGCAACTTAATACTGAAAGGGGTGCGGACACTAACCGGAAGGTGGATTATCAGTCATAGATGCGGTTGGAACGGTCTATGTATATTGTTGTAATGCCCAAATGAATCTCACACTAGACATCATGACATTAGTATATGCATCATTATGCAGCTCTTTATTCTGTCAATTGCCCAGCTGTAATTTGTTTACCCGCATGTATGCTATTATTATTATTATTTATGGAGAGACACCACTAGTGAACTGTGGACCCCGGTCCTTTTCTTTAAACTGATAATACAACCAACTGCAAACTGTTACTTTCATTCTCTGCAAACATCATCCTCCACACATACGTTTAATCCTTTGTTACAACAAGCCGATGAGATTGACAACCTCACTGTTGAGTTGGGGCAAAGTTTCTTGATTGTGTTGTGCAGGTTCCACCTGCCTCGTCAACTACACGCCACCAAGCAATTTCTGGCGCCATTGCAAAGGGGAGACCTTTAGACGTGTTCTTCATCTCCTACTGGTTCGATAACCTTGGTTTCATAACTAAGGGAAATTTGCTGCTGCACTACTTCACACCTTCCTCTTGGGGTTTTCCAACTACACACCCGTGAGTGCATCAGGGGCTTCTAACGGAAAATGTTCGACTACCCATTGTGAAGTTATGTGCATTCTTGAATGCAATATCTCAGAAGGTAATCGATCCAGTGAGTGTACATAGCTTACAGATTGATGTGGTTCAATGTCTTGTTAGTTTCGAGTTGGTGTTCCCACCATCCTTCTTCGATATTATGACGCACCTGATAGTTCACCTAGTCGAAGAGATTTGCATCCTCGGTTCTGTATTTCTACACAATATGTTCCCCTTTGAGAGATTCATGGGAGTCTTAAAGAAATATGTTCATAACCGTGCTAGGCCAGAAGGAAGCATCTCCAACGGCTTTGGAACAGAGGAGGTCATTGGGTTTTGTGTGGACTTTATTTCTGATTTTAAGCCGATTGGTGTTCCTGAATCGCGACATGAGGGGAGATTGAGTGGAAAAGGCACTCTCGGAAGGAAAACAATGATATGTATGGACGGTCATTCTTTCACTGAAGCACATTACACAGTTCTGCAGAATTTCACCTTTGTGGCTCCTTATATTGAGGAACACATGAATACTGTACGGTCCAAAAACTCGGAGATGGATGACTCCTCGATAAAAGATGCACACATTGCAAATTTCAGCAGTTGGTTGCAAGCACATCTCATGAATAACAACACTGTTGACATGGAGTTGTACTCATTGGCCAGCGGACCATCTTCGACCATATCAACTTTCCAAGGGTACGAGATAAATGGGAATACATTTTACACAATGACACAAGATAAAAAGAGCACCAACCAAAACAGTGGTGTCTGCTTTGATGCAACAAACGACAATGGAAGTAAGGACACATATTATGTTTACATAGAGGAGATATGGGAACTTGACTATGTACCTTCTTTTACGATCACTTTGTTTCGGTGCAAATGGGTCAAGATGATAGGGGTACATGTAGACACCAAGTACGGAATGACAACGGTGGATCTCCAGAATCTTGGGTACCTAAACGAACCATTCGTCCTAGTCAATGATGTGGCTCAAGTTTTGAAAGTGCATGGTTGTCCCCATGCATGGTTTTGGTAATTAATGACAATCCTTATGGCCTAATGTTTGCTTTGAGATATACTTGTAGATCTTGTCCATAGGAAAAGATTGGAGTTCATGTGTTGGACTCTAGTAGATTACATGATGATCAACGCTCTACTCAAGGGTTTATATGAAGAATGGTCATGTGAAGAGTTGAGCTCATTGCAAGTATGGCTTGGAATAGAAGATTGAGTGAACAATCATGTTTACCACCAAGCCATCATACATATCAAGAGAAGAAG
Source organism: Poa annua (assembly GCA_026929855.1). Classification (NCBI taxonomy): domain Eukaryota; kingdom Viridiplantae; phylum Streptophyta; class Magnoliopsida; order Poales; family Poaceae; genus Poa; species Poa annua. Next base: position 26,313,138 of record CM049434.1, on the reverse strand, counting down.
ATGAAGTGCAAGCTCAATATGATGCATCTCGAAGATATCATTTGATTGAAGGTTGCAAAGGAGTCATGAAGACGATGCTTAGCGAGGCCCTCCCATAATGGAGTATGGGGGAGCATTTGGAGAAGTCTTCATCAAGCATGTGCTAGCAAGCACAATCAAGAAAGGTGTTTCAACTTGAGAGAGTCAAGATCGTCATCATCGAGCTCAAGTGGAATGCGCAAGGCAAAGGTATGATCTTGATAGGTTTTCTATTTTACCGGTCTCATGGTGTTAGTGGGAGACCGGGTTTTAGGATAGACGGCGTACTATCAAGAGGGGCTCTCAAGTGAGTAACTTGATCGCATCGTTGTGGAGAGCTCAAACCTTTGCATACTTGGCATATCATATTTCTTGGTTCTTATTTGGCTTTTATGGTGGTGAGGAATTAGAGCTTGGTTCATCTCCATGTCAAGCTCTAGTTCATCGAAAACGGTTTTACCTTGGAAAACTAGTTGCGTTTTCGGTGGCGGAAATATTGCCGGTTCAACCGTGAGGAAAGTCCCACACCTTGCCATGTGTGGTGATTTTACTCTATTTATGGGATGCAATATTTTCACTTTTTGTAGCCTTCTCCTTGTCGGTACCTTTCCAACGGAGTTGGTCTCACCTCATTCGGAGTTCATTTGCAAAAGTTATAGCTGTGTTTTTGGTGTTCGGACAGGCCCGGTAGTACCGGAGAGTTTTGTTCCGGTAGTACCGGGCTCGCTGCGGTAGTACCGGGCTCTCTGCGGTACTACTCTCTGAAGTTGGTTTTCGGACGTTTTGGCACGGATGGCCCCGGTAGTACCGGGGTTGGAGCCCAGCACTTGGGCCCGGTAGTACCGGGGTATTTTTCCCCGGTAGTACCGCGCGCTCGGTTTTCTGCGTTGACGAAGATACCGCAGGGCCGGTACTACCGGGCTTTAGGCCGGTACTACCGCACTTGCGGAACAAGAAGTGCTGCAACGGCTGGATTTTTGAGTTGAGCTATTTAAGGGGCCTTCTTCCCCAATGGTTGACTAGCTCTAGAGCAAGTCTTTCTCCTCTCTCTCCTCCATTGTTGCCCTTTGTAAAGCTTGCTCTTCCTCTCAATCCCTCCCATGGTTCTTGCTAATATTTGAGGGAAAGTGAGAGGTGATCTTGATCTACGTTTCCACCGATCGATTTCTCCTCTATGTGAGGGAAACCTTGTAGATCTTGATCTTGGAGTTCTTGGTGCATCTCCTCTTTGTTCTTCCTCTCTTATTCCCCCATAAGCATTTGTTGCTTTGTTGGAATTTGAGAGTGAAGGATTTGAGCACTTGTGCTCTTGCCTTTTGCATTTGGTGCATCGGTGTGCTCTCCACGAGGATTCGTGGAAGTTGAAAACTTGTGAACTTGTTACTCTTGGGTCCTTGGACCCTAGACGCCTTTGTGGTGGTTGGACCCTTGTGTGGTCACTTGAAGCCGTTCGGGAGCCCCCAATCCCATTGTGGGTTGTGCCCCGGATTGTTGTTGGAGGCCGTTCGGGAGCCCCCAATCCCATTGTGGGTTGTGCCCCGGATTGTTGTTGAAAGGCTCCGGATTCCGCCTCGAAGGAATTCCGATAGTGGAAGGTGAACCAAGCCTTTGTGGTGCGGTTCATCGGAGAAGAAGGTGAAACCTTTGTGGTTGTTGAACCGTTGTGTCGGTTCACACCTCTCCAACGAGACGTACTCCCTTAACAAGGAGGAACTCGGAAATACATCCTCGTCTCCGCGTGCTTCGGTTATTTCTATACCCGAGCTTTTACTTATGCACTTTACATTGTGATAGCCTTCGTGCTTGAAGTATTCTATATTGCTATCACCTTGTTGTTTGTCTTGCTTAGCATAAGTTGTTGGTGCACATAGGTGAGCCTAGTTTATTTAGGTTGTCGGCTTGTTAATTTAAACATCTAGTTTTATTCCGCAATTATCAAGCCTAAACCGGAAAAGTTTTAAACCGCCTATTCACCCCCCCCTCTAGGCGACATCATTGTCCTTTCAAGTTTTTTATGTGAAGGATATGTTTACTAGACTGAATAAAAGAAAAAGAAAAGCAAGACAAAACATTATCCGGTGAGACAAAGCGCCACATAGTTCTTTTAGGGAAAAAAAACATCGTGGGAGTGGATATTACAATAAGTTTGATGAAATCCCACCCTTCAAAGTCAACATTAACCCAAGTATCAAGTTAAACAATGAAGATTCTCCATGGTTACGCAGCAATTATAATAAAGTGAAACACTAGATGGTGATGTGAAATAATGTATTAAACCTTTTATGTAACTGTATGTGTCAGAAGCTGTAATAATGTATTCCGCGTCATCACGCCGCCTTATTTCAAGTTATTATTAGTTTAATTATAAAAAATAATGCAAAAGATCTGAGTTTACCTCATATTTAATTGAAAATGGCAAAATGGTTAATAGTTTAATAGCTAAAATAATTATTTTAAGAAACAGAAAATGGTTTTAGATTAGTTATTCAAATTGAAACACTTTTCCTGTTCAAAGTTTTGTCAGAATCCAAATATGTAGTCAGAAGTTATTCAAATGTATGTTCAAGCTCTTTTGAATTTGCAAAATGAAAAATATTTGAGTTTTGGCGCAAAAACACACCTTTAGTCGCGGTTGGTTTTACGAACCGCGACTAAAGGGTTGGCAACGCGCGCGAAAACTGAGCGGCCGAAAACTTAGTTGGTCGCGGTTCGTGGCTCAAACCGCGACTAAAGGGGTAACTTTAGTCGCGGTTTCCCCTTTAGTCGCGGTTTGAGCCACGAACCGCGACTAATGGGCTGCGGTATAAATACTCCTTCTTCGCCATCCCGGTTCAATCCACGAACCGGGACAGCGCTAAGGATCCACCAGGACGCCGTCAGGCTGCCCAAATCGAGCGCGCCGCCTCGCCGCCGTCCGCTGCCGCTGCTGCCGCGCCCGCTCCTCTCCCTCACCACTACTGAGGAGGCCACCGCCTCGTCCGCTTCCTATCCCTCAACGCCGCTGCCGAGCTCTCCGTCCCCGCTTCCTCTTCCTCTCCCTCAACGCCGCTGCCGAGCTCGCCATCGCCGTCCCCGTCCCCGCCGAGCTCGCCGTCGCCGTCCCAGCTGGTGAGCATTCCTCTCCCCTCACTTAGTGAAATTGTTGATTTAGTGTTAGTGTTAGGGTTAGTTGATTTAGTGAAATTGTTTTAGGAATTTAGTTGTTTTAGGAATTTAGTGTCTTAGCAAATTGTTAGCAAATTGTTATAGTATTTTAGTTTCTTAGCAAATTGTTGTTTAAATTTAGTATGTGTTCATAGTTGTAGTTTATATTTTACAATGTGTTGGAATTTTAAATCGATATAGTGATGTTTTTGGAAATGTGTTAGGAAATGTGGCAAATTTAATTTCGTAGCATTATGTTTAGGAAAACTTAGCAAATTGTTTTAGGAATTCTTAGCAAATTGTTGGAATTTTATATCTTTACATGTTGGAATTTTACAATGTTTTGGAATTTTACAATGTCGAGTTAATAATGTAAAGATTCGTAGTTTCGAGATGGACGGGACTATGGATGTTATAGACTGGGCTCCGCCGGGTTGGCACTGGGAGGTGCTACCTTCTGGTGCGCGCAGATTGGTGAGGAATGAGGGAACCATCGTCGACCCGGAGCTTCTTTGGTGGTGGTCACGTGGGCCACGACGGGTACAGAGGGTGCCGGCCCCCGAGGAGTTGGTACGTCGTCGTGTCAGGGCGGAGGACGAGCACGTCCGTCGGTACATGGTCGCGTTGGACGTCCGTCCGTCCAACACTTGGCAGCATCTTCAGGGATCTAACATTAGTTATGATCCTGTTTGGGTTCCTTCACTTTGGGTTTTCACCGCTCGCGGCATGTTTCGGGCGGTTCGACGTCCATTTTGATTAGCGTGATGTATTATGGATGCGATATATATTATTATGACTTGTAACGAATTGATGTTATTGCTACTACTACTTTCAATCTCCCTCTTTATTGTTATTGCTACTACTTTTAATCTTTATTTAATCCTTCTTCTTTATAGTTAAGCTATGGACCACAACGGTACCGGTAGAGATACTCAGGAAGATGCATTGTTGAACATAATAGGGGAAAGCCGACAAGAAGATGTAGAGAACTTTCTAGATGACGGCTCATAGTATCTGAATGAAGATGGTTATGGGTTGTTGGATGATTTGTTACGAGGACACAACCCGCAAACAAGTATTGATGTCGATACTAGCGCTGGGCCCTCAACCTGCAAGTCCTCCGATGTAAATATTTAAGTCTTTGCTCATGATATATATCACTAGTTAGACCTTCACACATTGAGCATATATTTAACGAATGTTTTTTTTAGACCTCCAAATCGAACAAATCTTCCACTTCAAGGTTACGGGGCCCGACCAAAAAGTGGGACGAGAATACACATATGAATATTGATGTAGTCAGTGCTGATGGGATCCCTTTGGAGCCCAAAAAGAGTGTGACAGCATTTACAAATCAAGCATGAGTTCTTGTTAGGGATATGATCCCGATCACCTGTCGAGAATGGAATAAGCTAGCAAGAGCCAACGGAATAAGTTTTGTCTCTGACGAATTAAAAAAATCTATTTGGGAGAAGCTGATATCACATTTCACTCTGCCGAAGATGGACACCCCGGAGCAAACAAAGGCCATGATGGACAAAGTGAAGGTGTGGATCCTTAAGAAGATGGCCACACAATTCTGTAACCACAAGAAAAGATTGTGGGCGAATTATGTCAAGGGCGGGAAAATTACTCTGGAGTTCAAGGGAACTCAAGAGAGGTTACGTGCTCAATGGGATGATTTCAAGACGTACAAGGAATCGGAAGAAGCTATTGATAGGTCGAAAAAGAATGCGGATAATGCCGCGCTGAAGGCATATCATCATAATCTGGGGACAGGTGGCTACAGGACTGCCAAGCCTAAGTGGGATAAACGTAAGGCTGAAATTAAGGCAAAAGGGCTATCTCCAGCTACAGAGAAAGCGCCCGATAGAGCAGGAAATTTCCTAATGGCGCATGGTATGACGTTGGATAAGAAAACAGGGGAGTTGGTTCTTCGTGATCCCGAGAAGAAAGCAGTGTTGACTCCCCTCAAGGAACTTAAAACAGCAGTATCCGAGGTGGAGGCGGGAACGTTCATTCTCAATAGAGAGTGCGACGAACTGACAAAGGCACTCGGAAAGCCTGAGCACGGAGGACGAACACGAGGCTATGGAGGTCTTCCTTGGAAGATAGGGTTTCATGAGAACGGTAACACTTATAGAAGCCGAGCGAGAGCACAGAAGAGGAAGGGGCAGCAGGCGGCTGACCGGCTGAAGAAGGTGGAAGAAAAGAACGAGCAGCTCTTTACGCTGTATTCTCAGATGCAGGAGCAAATATCAAGCCGTCCAAAGGGAGATCAGATGTACATAGATCCCGCACCCGATAGCCGGAGAAGCATCATGGCTTCCACGACGTTGCATGTCAGCGTTGATGATGCACAGGTTGATGCGTCACCGATGGAGCGCTACCCCGTGGACAATATCGAAGAGAAGACTGATTGTGAGCTACACCAGCCAATTAAGAATATATCCATGAAGGTGGCCGTCGGCTTTGCTTTGAAAGTTGATCCTGCAATGCGTTGGCATTGCCGCGAGGTTCCAGCTGGGTATGCTCGTGTCAGGGTGGATGAAATTCTACCCGGATGTGAGACATTGGAGATTGACTTCCCTGGCCCTGAAGGGGAGTCGACCCTGGGAGAAGTCTTGCATGGAGTCATTTTATGGAAAAAGAAATACATCATATTCTGCGCCTAAGGCTCCCTCACCTCCACCTCGATCATCGCCGCCTCGATCTGCGCCTAAGGCTCCCTCATATGCGCCTAAGGCTCCCTCACCTCCACCTCGATCATCACCGCCTAAGGCTCCCTCACCTCCACCTCGATCATCGCCGCCTTGATCTGCGCCTAAGGCTCCCTCATCTGCGCCTAAGGCTCCCACATCTACGCCTAAGGCTCCCTCATCTTCGCCGCCGCCCACTCAGTACATTGGAGTAAAGCGGAAGTGCCCGCCTCCGCCTACTAAGGAGAAAGTGTCACCGCTTCCACGGGTCCCCAAGGGTCGTCCCACGGAGAATAAGAGGCAGCAGAGAGCCGACGTTGCCCAGCTTGGACAACAGAAAAAACAATCGATCGCTCCGTTCAAGGTGGCATCCCCAGTTGTATTATCAGAAGGGTTTGAAGAAATTCCTGGTCTGACGATAGATGAAATGCTAGGCCGAGTTGAAGCCCCCATGGCTCCCCTGGCAAGGAAATTTGTCATGGGGAAGGAACTGGTCACAGAGGCGGAGTTGCCACTGCTACCTCCAAGAATGCGAGAATTACATAAGTGGTACATGGAGGCCTCAAAAGACAACCAGATAATGCTGCTTCTTAAAGTTAGAGAAGAGCATTACTTCATGGGAGAACAGACAATCCATATTGATTTTGACGAATTGTTTCAGTTATTCAATATGGACGCCCTCGACAAATCTATCATGAGCTGCTATTGTCTGTAAGTGATTAATTTATTTCTGTAATTAATTAAGTCTCTAGCTAAGCTCATCATTTTGCCTATAATTGTCCTCACTACATACATTTGTTTCTATGCTATTATGCAGAATGAAGATTCTCGAATGTAAGAGGATGCCTAATTATCAAGTTGGGTTCGTTGACCCAGATCGAGTTCATGTACATAACCTACACCAAAAACCGGAGGAAACGGAGAACAACTTGTTCAATTCATTGGAGCAACAAAATTATAAAGATGTGATTTTGTTTCCTTACAACTTCAGGTGAGAGTGTTATTACTGTCTTGTACACATTAACTTTCACTCTTACTAAATGTTGATGAGTTAGCGATATATATATAGAAACGTGTGCAGCTACCACTGGATTCTCTTGAACATTCAAATTGACCGTGGGGTAGTTGAGACCGAGGACTCACTAGCGCATCACTTGAAGGATTACGCAAGCATTACTGATATGCTCCAAAGGTAATTTTAATCGTTATTACACTATATCGGCCTATTTATTTTCATGTGTTCTAGTTATTAATATCTTCTTTATTTATTTTATTTGCAGGGTATGGAAACGGTTCACAAGAGGGGCCAAAGGTCAATTTAAATCAGAGTTGACCTTTAAACAAATCGCCGTAAGTATAGTACTCATTTTAATTCTAGTTTTAATATCGGATTGTCCTGTTTCATTATTATTTGATTCAACTCTATTTTCGTGAAGTGCAAGAAACAGCCACCGGCGACTAATCTATGTGGATACTTCGTTTGCGGGTACGTGCGCACGTGTGTCAGTGCGCGGAATTCTACACATGTACGTTAAATATTAATATATATATTCAGAGTTTTACTTTTGTTAATGACAATTTATATATTCATATCGACCTTCTTTTTGATACAGAATGTGGCTTCGCGGTCGGTACTCCCAGCAAAGCAACGCATAAAAGCAATTCAATAGGAAATTGCTGGATTTTTGCTTGACGAGGTCATAGCCCAAATAGGAGAATACCATATAAACCGTCGTTAGTGATATTCATGTAATTCTCGTGTTCGGAAGACACTCGTGTATATATGAGCGATGTATATATGCCTGTACGACTGACTCGTTATATTATATATGCATGTATTCTTAATTTAGACTCGTCATATAATATATGCATCGATGTGTGTAATTGTAGCGTATGAATAATAGTTTAAATCATAAATAAAACAGAAAACAAAATCCTAAAACCCCTCGAACTTTTTAGTCCCGGTTTGTGATACAAACCGGGACAAAAGGTCATCACCTGAGCAGCTCGCTGTGCGCCCACGTGGATGCCTATTTGTCCCGGTTTCAGACCGAACCGCGACTAAAGGTGGTGGCCTTTAGTCCCGATTCCGCAGTCCCGGTTCGTAGGACAAAAGGCTCTTACCAACCGGTATTGTTAGCCTGTTTTCTACTAGTGTACCAGTGCCTCCATCCCACAGCATCGGTCCTTCGCATGTTGCGACCCTGTTCTAGGACCACGATAGCGAGGACGATGAAAGCTTCTGGCGAACATCGACAAGGAGTTTGACGCGGCTTGGGACCGGAGTCTAGCTAGAACGGTGTTTGATTGAGATGTATTAAATTTGTACCAAATGTGATGAACTTGTCTATGTAGTGCTTGTGTACTAATACTGCCTATGTATTTATACCTGTAAAAAACTAAAAACCAACATACGGTGCAAATATGAAACATAGAGCAGCAGGAAAAAACGCAAAATATACCGGTGACGCACCAAATACTAAGATACATGTGGCGCACATATATGTAGGCCAATGTTAGCCTTTACCAGTGACGAGCTAGCAGTGGCGAAAGAGGTGCGCCACAGGTAGCCAAAATCGGTGCACCACTAATAGGTCTTTTCCTACTAGTGACCATGTGCAGTCCGTAGGTATCCCCTTATTTTATATTCTCTGCTCCCCGACCTCTGCGATGTGTTGTCGTCTAGGGAGAGGAGGAGCTTAATTTCATCGTAATCCTTGTGTCTCGCCTCTGCCCCATGCTCTCTCAACTCTCTCTTCCCTGGCTGCTACTATTGTCGCAAAAGCAAAAAATCTAAGGAAGAGACGAACTCGATGTAGAATGCCGAGAGGGTGCTCCGTCTATCGTGGGGAGCAGTCGGTCAAATTTTGCTTCAAATACAGATCTAGGATCTCCTCTGTTTCACATAAGTAAAGATATTCAGCCACCAACGAGAGCGAGAGAACAGAGAAGAGACACCAAGAGCGAGAGAAGACAAGGGATATGATGTTTTTTGCCGTCACCAAGATTGGGCAACTCGTTGGTAGGGAGTACGAGACCACCTTCTCCGGCGAGGTGTCTTGCATCTCTGTGGACGGAATCATCGACGTTTGAGATGACCAATTACAAGCTCGACATCAGGGCATGGTCGGCGTGGTGCAAGGTCGTCGTAGCTGTCGCCGGCGCCTAGGCAGGAGGGTTCGTCTTAACGCTCTCCGGGGAGTGAATACCGCAACACTGAGGCGAGATCGCGGGCACTAACCGTGATTTCGACGGCACCGACGGCGATTCTATGTTTTCAATTTTCTTACTATGTAACTTTTGAGAATTAAGAGACATAGACCTTGTTAGATCAATTCGTGCACGTGTATCGTTAGTCGATTGTGTTTGGTCATCCTTGTGTATCGTTAATCGTGTACCAATGTGCTGAATGTTTTGGTGATCGTGCATGTCTGTAGGAGTGACTAGGGCTCATTTAAGTGAGACTTAAATTAATTATCATTCAAAATTCTTATTAAATTAATTGTCATTCAGATTTTTATTAAGAAAACCTCACTAAAATATATTTATGACTTTTCTATCTCAATATGCAAACTAACCTCATTCAACACGAGCCCGCCTGTTTGCACGACCGCGCGTCTCTGCCAAGCTTGGGTTGCACATGTGAGTGTAACAAGGCAGTTGGAAGAGCTTTCCTGATCAGATCACAACAGAGTGTTCCTATTTTTGTATGTCACTATTTTGTAAAATATATTAGATATTTCAATGTAGACTAAATACAGAGTAAAATGAGTGAATCTATACGTTTATATATCCAATTTCTAAAAGAGTAAAACATCTAATGATAATATGAAACGGAGGAAGTAATCAGTACTGTCGCGGAAGATACCAGCCCGACATGCATTTTGGCTCCTAGCCTCGTATAGAAAGAAGACTGATACACTCCTACTAAGACCGCTCAGTACTGTGACTAATACTCTACTAGTATTACTCGACACTCTGTCATTAGTTAATCTTCCTACTTCTGTACGTGTGAGACAGAGGGGCATCACATCCACAATCCCGCACGTGTGCACATAGTCAAACATGTCGGCCGTGCATGCTTATAATTAACCATGTCCATGGATGGAACTATGGAAGGCGATCGAAGTACAACCTCCATGCAGTGTGAACCTTGAGAAAATTCTGCATAATGCAGAACTCCAAATCAAGTCGAAACCCCGACGACTAGCATATTATAAGTAGTCCGGACTACTACTTATTAATTTGCACGGGAGATACACGTAAGCGTATCGTCCTTGCTACGCATGCAAGTACTACCACGATACTCGTATATTCCATGCAAAAAGGTGCATTCGTAGTAGTAGTAGTAGGTATACAGTACAAAACTACCGACAAGCACTGCATGCATGTTTGAAATGCTAGCCACAGCCGGAGACAAGCGTAGTTTCCGGGCAGACTGTTTGTCCGCTAAGTTTGAACTTCAGGCTTCTACGTACGCACGTACACTAATTAACAAGTTTCTCCTCAGTGAAAATTGCCTGCCCATTGCCGTGTCATTTCGGTCGATCTCCAGTCTCACACGCCGCGCCTATAACTACGAGGGTTTGCCGGCGAATCTCTGCATTGTAACAGTTGTATCCCAGTTGTTGACACTCGTGTGGTATCTTCAAGCAAAGCTCGCCTAGCTAGGTACGTTGCCTCGCCGAACAAATGGCTCGGTACTCCCGCGCTTTGCTGCTCCCGTTGCTTCTACTGGCATGTAACCTTGTCCAGAGCTCATACGGCTCGAGATCAACTCCACGGGAGCTGCAGAAGGCTGAGGTCCTTTCTCCCGCGGTTCACGCCGCCGCGGAACCACGCCGCCGCGACGGCAGCTCGCCCTCCACGGAGTACGGGGCGACTTGGGCACTGGGCGCGGTCGGTGCTCGGTCGGAGCCGAGGGGTGGAAGAGCAATGGTGCAGGAGGTGCTGAGTCCGAAGCTGGAACGCCGGATTCTGCAGGGAGGACCGACGGAGGACTCGGCAGCAGGGTCGTCGTGCCGCTCCCACGACGCTCACGTAAAATGCCCCCCTCAGGCGCTACACTAACGATCTAACGCAAAACAGCGATGGGCATGGCATGCATGCTTTACAGTCAGCTCGATTTGATCATTCGTTCATGAATCATCGTAAATACTTCTGTGTTTACATTTCCATTAGTCCTCTGTCTAAATAACTTTGTTGTATAGATCAGCATATGCGACACCATCTTATCATCGCGTACGATGATTGATGAAAGATAGATTGTGAATGTAAGAAATTATTACGATCTATAAATATTGTGATCTTCTTCAAGGCATTGCATCAATATTCTCTCTTTTTGGGCTAAAAGGTACTCCCTCCATATCTTAATATAAGACGTTTTGGTAGTTCAAATTGAACTACCAAAACATCTTATATTTAGTTACAGAGGAAGTATATGCTTCGTTCAGAAGGGTTACAAGCTTGGTTTCAATCAAAAGCCATATATAGCCTTGCTAACCTGCTCCGGCCTCCGGGAACACACAGTTCTAGATGCAGTCTACGCCGGCATGCACACATAAAACTTGTCCAGCAACTTGTGCCTCTCAGCCTGTGAAGCTAGCTGTGACAAGCTCTGGTGCCCTACCACTATTGTATCGCACAGACACACACAGACACACACAGACAAACGACTATTATACCGTACCCGTATCCCCGTACCATCGAGTAGGCCTTCCGGGTTTTTTTTCAATTCGAAAAATGGCATACGTTGGGACACAGGATACTTGTATCCCGCACGTATATAGCGTATCCCCGGTCCTGGTGCAGTATCCTGCACGTGGTGGCTCCCGTACTCCTCGCCACACACCCAGCTCGTCTCAACATGAGCACGACGACTTAATTAGTTAGTTATTTCATCTATTGTTATTTAGATTTAGACAATTTCTCCATGCAAAAAATTAGAATAAAACTGATTCATATTTTAAGCTTAGATAATTTCTCCACGCAGAAATTTAGAACTAGACCGATTCACATTTTAGATTTAGACAATTTCTCCATGCTCAAATTTAGAACTAGACCGATTTAGAATTTAGACCTAGACAGTTTCTCCATGCTTTTTAGACTTAGATAATTTATCCATGCTCAAATTTACAACTAGTTAGATTTTAGACTTAGACAGTTTCTCCATGCTCTTTAGACTTAGACAATTTCTCCATGCTCTAGACTTAGACAATTTCTTCATGCTCAACTTTAGAACTAGTCCGACTTAGATTTTAGACTTGGACAATTTCTCCATGCTCTTTAGACTTAGACAATCTCTCCATGCAAAAATTTAGAACTAGACCAATGCACATTTTCAGATTTTATACTTAGACAATTTGAACTAGGCCTATCCTAATGCTAATACTTCTTCGTTTTTATAGTGATGACTGATGCCCACAGCGGTGGAGTGCCGGTGCTCGAAATCCATATGAACTTGTCGTGCTCGTGGTGGATGTCACCATGTAAACTTGTCGTGCTTGTGGTGGATTTTGTGTTTATAAACCATGTGAACTTGTGTGTGTAAACTTGTGAACCATATGAACCATGTGCACTTGTGCTTGTCGATGAATTTGTTGGTTATTTCGTGTTTGTTTAGATTAGACATGTGTGGATTTAATTATGGAAGTGGTGTGTGATGATCGTATTATGTGTTGTACAATATTCCGTGTGTTTTAAATTGATTTGAATTTGTACAAAATTGAATTGCTGGAATATTGCAGAAACAATTATAACCACAAAAATTGGCAAGTTATATGCCGACACCAATACGCGATAGCAGAATTACCAGTTTGCAATAGGTGGCAGGCATATGAATGCCAGTGCACATTTTCAGATTTTAGACTTAGACAATTTGAACTAGGCCCATCCTAACGGTTATAACTCTTCTTTTTATAGTGATGACTGATGCTCACACGGTGGAGTGACGGTGCTCGAAATCCATATGAACTAGTTGTGCATGTGGTGGATGTCACCATGGTCGTGCTTGTGGTGGATTTTGTGTTTATAAAACATGTAAACTTGTGAACCATATGAACCATGTGCACTTGTGATTGTCGATGAATTTGTTGGTTATTTCGTGTTTGTTTAGATTATACATGTGTGGATTTAATTATGGAAGTGGTGTGTGAAGATGGTATTATGTGGTGTACAATGTTTTGTGTGTTCTAAATTAATTTGAATCTATACAAAATTGAATTACTGGAATATTGCAGAAACAATTATAACCAGAAAATTGGCTAGTTATATGCAGACACAGTATGGTAGCAGAGCTACCAGTTTGCGACCGTGGCAGCTATACAATGACTTTGTCGTTGTCATATGAGTACCCGTTTTTAGTTTAATTTCCTGTTTTAACAGGAGCCGTTGGCATATGTCACGAAAACCCGTTAGCATATGGAGAATGTAAGCCGACGACAACTAGGGTGATTTAGGATCTGCCGACGAGCAACGCGTGGAGAAGCTAAGCCGATGCCAAAGTCCGTCGGCAACTAGGGTGATGCAGGATCTGCCAGTGAGTGACACATGGACATCCATGTCTACAGTACGGAAGCCTGTGCCGACAATGTCGACGGCCATATGTCGATTGCTGCCGTCGGCATATATGACCGATTTCATGTGGTGACCGATACAGCCCGTTTTGTCATATCCCTGCAATATAGGTCAGTGTAGATCGGTTGCCGCAATTTTGTTGATCCAGCTAGAGTTTTGGATGGAACGCTTTTACTTTTAGAAGTTGTGGATAAAAGTATCTTGTTTTGGTTTGGCTTTAAAGTTGGCTTTTGACTTTGGTTTATAAGTCACAAAACTTTTTAAATAGGTGCTTTCAGTTTTTGGTTTTTAGCATACTATTAATTTTATGGCTTAGAAATCAAAGTTAAAAAGCCGAAATAAGCCTAACAAAAGAGGGCCTAAGTCAATAGACGTCGGTGCAAGAATGAGCCTAACTCACATAGCTAGTATAGCCTATGTACAACCCATTCACACAGATTCAAATATTGATGGACACAAATCTGTGTTCTTATTATTTAAAAAAATCGTTGTAAGGGTTTCTCCTACTGCTTTCTTAAAAAAAAGACGTAGATGCAATCTCCGCTCTCTCCTCCAGCCACGCGCTGCATTAGTTTCCGAGAAATACTAGCCCGCCACATACATTTTGCAGCGAAATACAAGCCCGCCACATAGTACATTTTTGCAGCGAGCTGCCCAAAAGAATGAATACTTCTCAGCACTCTGTCGGTTCTGACTGACTAGTTAATATTTCCTTCTAATACTTTATTATTGTATCATACGTGTGCGCATAGAGTCAAACATGGGCTTACGTGAGGCGACCTCAGATTACCTACACCTAAGCGAATCCTTAAGTTGATATATTATGCCAGGACTCTAGTAAGTAGTATCCTGCTAAAAAAGATAGTAGTACCATGGTATAAACTTCTAAACCACTGAATGCACAACAACCATATTTGACACGGTGACACGCTGAAGTTAGACTGTTTGTCCGTCTGAACTTCAGAGCTTTCCTGCTATATATGCTGAAAATGATAGGATCATGTCTTTTTTGCCGGACACCTCTTTGGATTTTTGCTTATGCATAAGACTGCTTATAGATTATGGTACGGAGAAAATATGGTTGATAGAAGCCCTATAAACTGTCTAGAGAATTCTTTTGTGCTTCTGAAGATTTGGCTTATTTGTTGCGTTTAGTTGTGAGATATCCGGAATGTCCCTTGATTTGATATGTGTACCTGATAAAGATTTGGCTTACGACGGCTTATTTGTTGTGTTGAGTATGAGAGATGAGCAAAAATTAAAATCAAAGTAATATGAAGTAAAAATCATTATGTTTTAAAAGTAGGCATGAACAATTCAGTACATGGCGAAATAAAAGCAATGCCATAATGATTCAAAATTACAATAACAAGAAATGCTCAAGCTGGTATTCCTTGTGTGATGCTCTGTCGTAGTGTAGTCATGACGTTGTCCTCAACAGCCAACAGGGGCCAGATTTACGTCCTCAACCCCGCCACCGGCGAGCAGAGCGCGCTGCTGGACATCACCACCATGGGGGACACCTGCTGGGGGCGCGATGACCTCGCTCTTCTCCGTCACCACGACGTGCACGGCTTGAATACCATCGTCCTCTCGCCGTCCACGACGCCATACCACGACGGTGAACCTAAATACCACCACGATGTTGTCCTCCATGATGGAATACCACGCCGGCGCACACAAATATCATCATACCGTTGCCGGCGAGGATGGTCTCACCATGGATTGGGAGGTACGTATGTACAAATTGCAGTGTAGTAGCGAGTAATTTATTTCTCTGTCTACGTTCATCAAAACGAAAAACTTACAACGCGAAAGGTTTGAGGAACGGTGAGGTGAAGCTACTCGTCAAAGAAAATTTCAAACGCTCAATCGTGTGCGAAGAATTTGACAAAATTCGGTCAAAAACGCTCTACACATGAACACGAAATTTACGAACTACGGCAAACGATTCTTAAAACCGATCGTCGGAATGGATTCACCACATCGAAGCGCATACTTTTCATGTACAACTTATGTTGAATCGAAACACGGTTGTGTTGATTAGAAGAGAGCATGTGGTGAAGAAGGGAGGTGAGAGGAAGCAGAGTCTAAGATACATTGCAGAACGCGCTTGGCCCGCTGAAAACGGTGGAACCGGGCGTTCCTCCATATGCTAGCCCTAAACCCTATAAACCCTAAATTTTTGCTATGCAAGAACGCAAGAAAGTTCACCCAACCAAACGGGCCGATTTTTTCTCCCCCATGTAAAAAAAGGCCTCACCTAGCTAGTGTTGTCAATCCTGTGATATCTTTGCATTCCTCTCCTTCTTGAAACTGATATGCCCGCTGGGGCGTATCCTTATATGTGATATCTTTGCATTGCAAGAGAAAAGAGTCAATCGGTAGTATCTTCAGAGAAAGCTCACGCAGTGCATGCCTCGTCCAAACCCTGTCCAGATGGCGCGCGCTTTGTTCCCATTGCTTCTTCTCGTATGTAGCCTCGTCCACGGCTCCTACTCCTACGGCTCGAGATCGCCTCCCGGGAAGCCGCAGAAGCCTGGGGTCCTTTCTCCGGTGGTTCACACCGCCGCCGAACCGCCCCGCCGCGACGATGGCTCGCCCTCCATGGACGAGGGAGCAGGAGCTGATCCTGCTGCTACGACTCTAGCACTGGACGGGGTTGGCGTTGGGTCGGAGCCGAGGGGTGGAAGAGCGGTGGTGCAGCAGGAGCAGGTGCTGAGTCCGAAGTTGGCGCGCCGGGTTCTGCAGGGAGGAGTGGCGTCCGAGGACTCGGCAGCCGGGCCGTCGTGCCGTTCCCACGATGTTCGCATAACATGCCCCCCTCCGGCGCTACGCTGATACACGGCCTTGATGAATGTGACTGACTGTGACATACTAGTGCTTATACTGTGACATAACGTACCAATTATACAAGTTATATCCATACACTTTCGTACTAAAAATAATGAAAGATCATGCGGTTCCATACATTTTGGGATAGAGACACTATCTTAACATAATTAAATTGTTTATTTTCTGACTTAAATACACACACGGGAACTCTTGAGATGTAAGAACAAACAAATGTAACTGGTAACGACAAGTTTAGTTAGAATGCTATTATATTTCTTCACCAGTGAGTCCTACAAGTTTTATGGAAATCTACGTAACACGATTTCAATGTCTAATTTCATGAAGGGAATTTAGTTTTCATAAACTAATGAGGGACTTGTGAACACAAGATGATATAACAAGCACATTGCATAAGAACATACCAAATTAATAAATTCACATGTGCAAACATACCATAATCCACACTATTTTTCCATTGGTGATTATTCTAAAAAAAACGTTAGAATTTGACTTGCTAGACAATTTTGACCGTGAAAAAGTAGTGTAATAGGTTCAGTTTATGCTCAACAACTTTCTGCACAAATGCTTACATAATGATACACTAGAAATTGCTATTGAGACATTTTTGGATCATACTCTTTAAAGATCTTTACCATGAATATTTATAAATCATACATTGTAGAAAAAGTAGCTTTAGAACAAATTTGTTACAAAATATAGTTTAGTAATTTCAATGAATTCACTACACACACAAAAATCTAACATTTAGTACTATTGCTAGTTTTATATTAAACTATGTGTAAAGATAAAATTCTCTGCTCCTCGGCCGTCAAATTCTCTGCCCCCAGCCATTGTATAAACATAAAATTATAATACAACATGTTAAAATAAGAGGCGAAAATGTATAAGAGTTCAATATAAATTGGTGACCGGGGCATGGAGTAACTATACCCATGCCCAGTTCGTAGCCATCTCCTTATTTTATATTCTCTGCTGCTCTGGCCGCTGTAATGGGTAATTGTAATATAGGGAGAGTACGAGGTCACGTTCGTCCTAATCCTTGTGTCTCTCCTCTGTCCCCCGATGCCCTCTCACTGCTCTCTTCCCCAACCGCTATTATTGTCACAAAAACAACAAATCCAAGGAAGAGATGAACTCGATATAGAAGGCTAAGATAGTGCCCCTACAGGGAGAGTAGCCGGTCAAATTTGGCTTCAAATATAGACCCAGGATCTCCTCTGATTCACAAAAAGTCCAGCGATAGAAGAAAGAAGAGCCAAGTTAGAGCAAGAGAAGACTAGGGATATTCCGTTTTTGGCCGTTACCAAGATTGGGCAGCTCGTCAGCGTGGGCTACGAGACCACCTCCCATGGCGAGGTGGCTTGCATCATCGCGGGCAGAATCACCGACGTTTGAGAAGGCCAAGTACAAGTTCGGTATCAAGGCATGGCCGGTGTGGTTCAAGGTCGCCGCAGCTGTCGCCGGCACCGGGGCGGGAGGGTTCATCTTCAAGCTCTCTTCGGGGGAGTGAACACCGTGACACGGATGTGAGATCATCTGCGCTACATGCGATTTCGACGACATCGACGTCCATTCTCCGTTTTTCGATTTTTCTTACTCCATAACTATTGAGCACTAAGAGACATGGACCGAGTTAGATCAATTCATGCGCGTTTGGTAATCTATCTGTATCGTTAATCGTGTGAGTTTGGTCATCCTTTTGAATCGTTAATGCGTGCACAAATGTGCTGAATGTTTTGGTGATCGCGCATGATTAGGGCTCACTTGGCTCTCTTATTAAGAAAAACCCCACTAAAGTGTAATTATGATTTTTTTATCTCGGTATGTAAGCTAACCACATCTCCTACTATTTTAGCTAATTAATTGTTCATATCATCCCATTAACATTTATTAATGATTGTATATATGTTCACATGCAACATCCACATCATCTATTGTTTTAAAATTTGTTCACGTCACATTTTTTTAACACATCACATCTCTTTATTCATTCATAATCAATGTTACATCATCAACCAAAATAGGTACTCTCTCTAATCCTAAATTACCGTCAGGAGTACTATGTTTGCGGGTGGATCGTCGTCAAATACACAATAACTTCATGTCAATCAAATTTAACCACTCAATTGGAATTGAATCACTCATATTTCTATCATCAAGTTCACTTTTTCTGTGTATTATAACTTTTATTTATACAACAAAGTTAATCGAGATTTCTGCTACGGCATGCGGGGCATTGATCTAGTTTAAGTCGTAAATCATGTGCAACTGAAATGTCCAATGTTTTTTTTTAGTAACAACCCATTTGCGACTAGGAAAATCACTAATGCAACTTTGTACAACTTCGAAGATTTCATTTGCAACACATGTCAAACACCACGAGGAGTATTTGGAATATTGTTAGTCAGGAAAACAACAAATACGCCTTTGGTATCAAAAGGCGGTTTGGACTTTGGACGGCCTGCCCTCAAGCCCTCAAGCCGCCGTCCCCAAAGCGAACTCCAACCTTGCCCAACCAGTCCAGGAGAAGCGGATGGCAGTGTCCGCCCTACTCGGGATCCTCCTCGCTGCCGCCATCTGGTGCGCCGCCTACCTCGCCGCCGCCATCTCCTCCACCTTCTAATCCCTCCTTCCTCCTCCTCTAGCCCCCTCCCTCCCCCCCCCCTCTCTCTAAAACCTACTCCGACCCCCTCCCCAGCCGTTCGGTAGCCCCGCGCCGCCATGGGTTTCGCGCAGCTCGTCATCGGCCCCGCCGGCAGCGGCAAGGTGACTATTCAACCCTCGCCATTATTATTATTATTTTTGTTTAGTTTGTGCTGCTTAGATGGGGTTTCGTTGTTTGGATTCCTGTTTGATGTGACTAGACTAGTACGATTTTTTTCACTTCTCTGCTCAACTGTATCTATCTGTCTAGGGTTTACTTAGTTCGGTTGCGTGAGATGGCTGTACCTACGCGTATAGATATTCCAGGGAATTCGCCCTGCCCCTGCACGGGAGGTTAGAAGCCGGAAAAAAAAAATGACCGTGCTCTAATGAGTTGCTATTGCTTTGCAGTCCACCTACTGCTCGGGCTTGTTTCAACACTGTGAGACGATCGGCAGAAGGATTCACATGGTCAATCTGGATCCAGCCGCAGAGCACTTCAGCTATCCTGTATCTACGGGTGAGGATACTGTATGCCGATCGATGTGCACATTATTACTTACATAGAGCTCTTACTCACCCTCGTGTTTGGTATTTCTGTAGACATTAGAGAGCTCATATCGCTGGATGATGTCATGGAGGAGCTTGGGATGGGACCGAACGGCGGGCTCATCTATTGCATGGAGTATCCTCTTGTTCGAAAGCATGTTTTGTTTTGTTGTCTTCAAAGCCGTTTTAGTCATGAACTTGAACCCTTATAGCACAACTCTGCACTCTGTTTCTGTGTTATTTTGGTATACTTATAATGGGTTTCGAGTTGCAGCATTAGGTTGCTGTAGTGGATGTGCTCATATAGCACAATTATGTTCTGCGAGTAACCCTAGGCTCACAGTACATGTTAGTTTTCAAAGAGCCTACTTGCTCCGTAGATGGCCACATGAACTGGAGTACTTGATTATGTCTTTAGGGTTTAGGGTTCATGGTTGCACATATAGCACTTCAGCTTCAGGATGGTTGCACATATACCGGGGAGTGCGATCTGATGGCCTAAAACGCTGAGGTTGGAGAGAGCATAGATTGCCCAGTTATAATCTCCCCAAAGTTTAGAAACTACATTGCCTTCTGTTTAGTTTTCACCAGAATTAGTTATATACTTATATTTAGATGTTCCAAGAGCAAATATCTTTAGTGCACTCACATGATTTGCTATCTGTTAGTAGATACTTTGACATTCAATTATAGTATCAACTAGCCGCACCATTTGTTGAAGTCATTTGCATGGTTATTTCTTTATGCACATGATTGAATGGAAATGTCAGGCTGTCAATTTTATTAGTGCCTTTTTCTCTTTTACTACAAAGTAAAATTAAGAGCTACATTGTAATCTAGGCTCTGTCCAAATTCATTTTGATCATGCAATTTTTAGAGGATGTGAAAATTCTTTATTGTCATAGATTTTTTTGTAATGATCTTATGCTGGCAGTTGTTGTTTCCTTAAGAAATCCTTGGACACCTTGAAGACAATTTGGATGATTGGTTGGATGAACAGTTAGAAAACTATTTGGATGATGACTATCTTGTGTTTGACTGTCCAGGTACTATTCTTAATGCATGTTTGCATGCTCTAATTATAATTTGTTAACTTTATCTCACCTACTATGCTCAATACCTACATGACCACATGGGCCTAGTATAATGAGTTTTTGTTTACTTATTATGTTATGCTTGTGCACCAACTGTGTACTTGTTGCCCATCTTAAACTATCTCTTGTGTGTTCTATAGCATGTGCTATTGTATGAAAATCTGATATACCTAGATTGCTTAACATTATCTGAAAATAGTTAACCCAAGGTTCCACATCTTGTTATTCCAGGACAAATTGAACTCTTCACTCATGTTCCAGTTCTGCGCAACTTTGTTGAGTATCTGAAACGGAAAAATTTCACTGTTTGTGCTGTGTACCTTTTGGATTCACAGGTTTGAATCACTAATAAAGTTTTCGTTTATGGCTACATTGAAGCCGAATCACTGATTTCTATTTGTTTTTCTGGTGCAGTTCGTAAGTGATGTAACAAAATACATCAGTGGTTGCATGGCTTCTCTTGCTGCTATGATTCAACTGGAACTTCCTCATATCAACATCCTTTCAAAGATGGACCTTGTTTCCAACAAAAAGGATGTAGACGAGTATGCTATCGTTCTTTTACACTCTACTTGCTGTAACATTTTAAAATCACTCATTTTTATACTACTACTTTTTTTTTGTATTTCTAGCTATCTGAACCCGGAGGCAGCAGTTCTTCTGTCACAGCTGAATCGACAGATGGCGCCTCAATTTGGCAAGTTAAACAAGGCCTTGGCTGACCTGGTATGCCTTCTATGAACCTGTAAATTCTGTGAAATCTCATCCTTGGTGTAGCCTTGTAAATGTCAGTAGTATGCCATATAAGCTCATAATTGTTGGGACTTTGTATCCCCTGCATTGAACTTTTGTGTGTCTGACAAGAGATGACTTAATTATTCATTTACAACGAGACATCACCTTTTTCAGTGCTTCTGTTCTGGTGTGTGAGTTTTGACCATAACTAGCTGTTCTGTACTGCAGAACAAACTTGCTCAAGTAATCTTTGCTTCAGTTTACATGTACCTCTGTGATCCTGCAACTGTAGCCAAATAATCTTTGCTTTAGTTAAAGTTAAGCCAGGAAGTGATACTATTTTAGCATTATAGCCTGTATAATGATTTATTCCAAGTAGCCATCCAACAGCTATGTTTGTTGCTATTGTGATTTGGCGATTCTGTAAATTTCTGGGGACCAAAATAGATAAACTGTAAATAGTTTTGGTTCAGTTTACATGTACTTTTGTGATCCTGCAACTGTAGCCAACTAATATTTGCTTTAGTTAAAGTTAATCCAGGAAGTGATACTATTTTAGCATTATGGCCTGCAATGATTTATTCCAAGTAGCCATCCAACAGCTATGTTTGTCGCTATTGTGATTTGGCGAGTCTGTAAATTTCTGGGGACCAAAATAGATAAACTGTAAAAAGTTTTGGTTGGTGGGAATATTAATGCATGAGTTTAAAATAATATTTGGGTATGCATGAAGACTGCAGGTATTTTGCACGTATGATTTTTTCAAACTTTTATGCCTTCGATAGCATTTCACTCTGTGATCACAAATGATTTTGTTATGTCCAATAGAAACTTGACGGTTTGAGAAAAAATGATTTAGTTATTTGAAGAGGCTTGAACAGGCACGCTGATAAATTCATCTTGATGTGCTTAAGCTTATGTCACATGTTTTATTACATTTTCTCCTTTCATTTTTCTAGTATCTTATTTTGGTAGGTTATTTGCTCTAATATTGCGTCTCTGCCAGCAATATTGATGTCACAACTACTATGTTGTAGGTTGATGATTTCAACATGGTGAATTTCATACCACTTGACTTGAGAAAGGAGAGCAGGTAATGCTGTCTATTTTCTTGGTTAATATCTCAACCCTTGTTGGCTTCAGGATGTCAACCATTTTACATCCTGTGGTTTCGAGCTCTTCGCCACTTGAATCATATCCCTAGGCGTACTAGTTAACTAGTACCCTTATGGATGTAATGTTTACATACAATATATTTCATAAAGGTTCCTATCTTGCCACATCAGAATTTCTTGGTGGCATAATAGCATTAGCACGCTTGTCAACCTGCTCTACTAATCTGGTTCTGTTGTTTTATTCTCTTGCTGTGATATGTACTGGCCATGCCTTAGAAAATTTCTATTTATGGAGTCCACACTAAGGTCAGAATGGTTTCCATCATAAGATGAGTGTTCAGTCTAGCTAGGTTAGTTTTTGAAGTGTAGTACTAGAATGACTTATTGAGCTACATAGATGTGTGGTACTGAGACATTTACCACAATGTCATAGAATTGGATCAATTTTATTTGAGTCGCAACATATTTATCGATTTTGTTATCCCTAACCATCCTTGCTCTTCCAGCATTCAATATGTGCTGTCAAACATTGACAACTGCATCCAGTATGGGGAAGATGCTGACGTGAAGGTCAGGGACTTCATTCCCGAGGAGGACGACTGATCATTTGATCATGTATAAACAGCGAGCGGTCCAGTTTGTATCAGAAGTTATGTTGTTCCATGGACAAGGAGAAGGAGCAGTTCATCAGTTTCAACCGTTAGAACAAAGCAGAATGCATCTGCAGTGTGTAAATGGGCTAGCCTCTTATGCTTGCTTCGTTATTAACCAGCTGTTGACTGTAAAATAATGTTGTGGAGCTTTCGAAAGTTAGTATCAAACATGAGTGGTGGCTAAATACTGTGTGCCTTATGCACCGTTTATGTTTCTTTATTCTACAGACGTGCAACTGTGACGAGGAAGTCCTGTAGCTATTTTTATGCATGAAAAATGTGCATTGGCTTTTGGAAGGTAGTGTACGATGAGTGCATTTTGTTGAGATGTGCGTACTGTGTGGAGCTTTCGAAAGTTAGTATCAAACATGAGTGGTGGCTAAATACTGTGTGCCTTATGCACCCTCCATTGATTTAGTTATTTCTACTGCACCAAATGATCCTAAAAATCTAAACAATGCAGTACTAGAGCAACCTTGAGATGCAGAGTTCCACCATTGTTTTTTGTAACATCAAGTTTTGAGAAATATTTTGAGCCAGAATTGTACATCACAAAGCTACCATGTCATCAAACGAAAAAGAAAGGAAGATAACATATAGGGAAATATATATAGGTAGGACATCGATCCTGTGGTCATGTGGTGTGTGATTGGGATTAGATGCTACAGCAGTAAAGCACGAAAGGAAGCGATTAGCAGTTGGGACCCCCCAAAAAAGGCGCCGTTGCCGGGGATCGAACCCGGGTCACCCGCGTGACAGGCGGGAATACTTACCACTATACTACAACGACTTTTGTGATTACATTTATATTTCAATTTACTTGGTCTAACTAACTGCAGCACAGCCTAACGTTGTCAGCTTGTCGTGCGTGTCACCAGCAATATGCACCCTAGAATGTTACGACTTACGAGTAGTACGGAGAGCATTCTCATGAAAAATAATGAAGTGTGTTGCAAGTCTCTTATTTTTCATGTGAGTTGGAGGCAGGTTCCACCTTAAACCCTTGGCCTACATAGGTACATATGCTCCTAGCTCGCATCAAAATACAGAAGACGACCTCAAGCAGGGATCGGACCTGTAACGGTTAGGCAAGCGTGCACGATTGTGTGGTGGTCTGCTGCCATGGGCCGCATGGTCAAGTTGCTGCTGCTTCTCCTTGTTTTGGTCGCAACAGCTCGGGTCATGGCTCATGGGATATGGCCATACGCCCATACGTCAATGTTCTACTCTAGATGTGTCAAGAATAAAAACTCAAGAGTAATATGACTTTTATTAAATTTAAACTAGTTTTCCGCTGTATATATGTCTTTGTATTCTTTACATATGTTATTTATTTATGACATGTTTATGGCTAGATTGAGAAAAAAAAGCACTAGGATAGAAGCATAGTTTCAAGAAAACACCGACTTTTCAAAAAAATTAAAACACTAGCTTGAAGTCACAACACAAAAGGCACGATAGGCCGGTTTAATCATCCTAACAATCGTTGTGACCGGTGGTGCGTGATGATAGGAACTAAGTTAACTCAACTGCTAACTTACACGCGTGGCTTATCTGTGTCATCTCCTTACTTTTTCTCATGGACTTTGTGGATTTTTTTTACAAATATAACCCTTACTTAACGTATTTGTTAAAAGTAACTCCATCAAAAAAATTGTCAAAAAGAACCATGATGGAAGGTTAAAAATGTGACGCTTGTCTTTCCGCCAGCTCAAATGGCACGAAGTGTGTCTCAGTTGACGAAAAGTGACCTTCTACCATTTGAGTTGGTGTGAAATCAGTTAGTTGGAAACGGCTAATTTTTGTTTTCCTCACGGGTCTCGTTAAATTGATTAAGGTTCATGCTTGTGTAGGAACGTGGAAGGGCCAGACGAGTAAACAGGACCTTGAGCAACCAAATCGTGTGCGTAAGTATTTATGTGACTATGTTTCGACTAAAAAGACGATATATGTCTTTCCGCCAAGTGGTTTGGCATGAAGTCACTTCCCGCCATCCTTGTTGGCGGCCAGACAAATGTCTTATTTAACCTCCCATCACGGTTACTTGTGACAATATTTTTTAAGTGGGGATTATTTTCAATCAAATACATTGAACATAGGTCATACTAGAAGGAATTGGCGCGTCTTGCCGCGCCCGTTTGTACACAGGTAAAAAATAATATACATGCCTCAAAGTTCTTTACCACAAAAAGACAATAACTCTTACGGACTAATTGTTAAAATGAGACTTAAAAAAATTAATAAATTAAACAATCCAAAAATTGAAATCGTCCCAAATGTGATAATTTATTACCGTGTCGCGTTTTTAAGATAATCAAGTCAATTAACCACAATGTCACATTTGACAACCTATTGTTTGGTGCTTGTATACTCAATCGTAACTTCCCTTCCACGAATCTCCGAGTATGTAGATTGAATTTTTCCAAGATACAGAACTCCAAGTTACCGATTTATTCATTCATTCTACTCTCTTAGCCATAAGACCACCATGCTCCTCAGGTGGTATTCTTTACTTATGTGCAGGATGGCCCACCCAGGTTCAGCTCTCTATAACAAAAAAAAAAAACTCAGGGTTCTTCCTCTATTAGTCAGGTTAATGGGTATGTCTTGGATCTAATATGTACAACACAGAAAGGTAACAAAATTGAATAAAAAGGCAAAAGTATATGTTTATCAAGTATCATTGAGTAGGCAATATTTGTATTGTAACAAAGAAGAGTGAAACTTTGTGTACCACAAAATCTTAACATAGAATGCATGGCAGTAGCCCAAAAATAAATATGGCTTAGAAACTACTCACTCGGCCTTGATTCACAATACCCCATCATAAAATGAAAATGCATACAAATTGGAAACTAAATCACCATAAAAAAATTAAAATTGGAAACAACTTTGTAATATGAAAAGAGTTTCCTTTGAGCTTTTGTGAAAAAGAGACTACCTCACGGAGTTTTGGAGGTATTTTTTATTTTAGATGTTTGGATCCTTAAGCTGGGAATATTCAGACATATTTCCAAACTCCAAGCTTGAGTTTTGGAGGTATTTTTATTTCAGATGTAATTAAAAAGACTACCTCTATGACCATATTATAAAGTTTTGGCGGTTGCGAGAGATGTAGGAAGACTTTCACCCCACTGGCGTTGGATGGCCACAAAAGTATGCATCAAAGGAGAGCACACATGACTTTCAAGTTAACAATAGACTTGAGAGGCGACATTGGAGATGGATGTGCCCCGTAATCCAAGAGGCTCAATGGAGCCAGAGCCGTGTGTGGAGAGATGGACAAAATTTGCAGCGGAACAGATGTTTTTGGTGGTATTCGGATAGAGGGAAGCAGAGGGAGAGAAATGATGTTGTGTGGCTTAATCGGCTCGACTCTATGGTGAATGCGGCAAAGAAAGGATAAGGGAGAGTTGATGTAAAGTGCATTTAGTTTTGAGCTCACCACATTTTCTTTTTTTTTTACAAAATTGAAACGACATGTTTAGGTTTCAATATTTGGCCAATAAAGTATACAACTAAGTGTATGTATTGTACATTCTCTTGAAGTTTTGTAACCATTTTGTATTTTGGGCTACACAAAAAGGAAATTTTTTAAGGGGAAATATAGCTATTTTTCTTTTTTCACAGCCACAATTTTCTTTTTTTGGTTAGCTAGCAATACCCGTTTTTCACGAAAATTTAACAAATATATAAAAAATGTATGTATCCAACATATTTTTTTGTTGTGAACTATAGATGGGGTACACGGTCCACCATGGCATAGTCTAAAGCTTATTATTTAACTAAATGATATCTAAGTGGGGTTCATCTTAATGTGAATATGTGAAGTAATGAGAAGGCTTAGACAGGTTTGTATTTAGAAAAAGGAAATTTTTAAAGGAAATATAGCTATTTTTGTTTTTCATAGTCACACTTTTTATGTAGCGGAGAATATCAATTTTTCAGCGAAAAATTAGCAAATATATACAAAACATGTGTACGTATACAACATATTTTATGTAGTTGTCAACTATAGATGGGGTCCATGGTCCACCATGGTGTAGTGTATAGCTTAGTATTTAGCTAAATGATATTTAAGTGGGCCCTAGCTTGATGTGGACATGTGAAGTAAGGAGAAGTAAGGAGAATGCAAGAATCCTAGCTAGCTTAGTAAAAAAAAATTATGTAGCTGAGAATATCAAATTTTCAGCGAAAAATTAGCAAATATATACAAAACATGTGTACGTATACAACATATTTTATGTAGTTGTCAACTATAGATGGGGTCCATGGTTCACCATGGTGTAGTGTATAGTTTAGTATTTAGCTAAATGATATTTAAGTGGGGCCCAGTTTGATGTGAACATGTGAAGTAAGGAGAATGCAAGAATCCTATCTAGGTTAGTATTCTTATAGGGGATTTGTATTAAAATCACATTGCGTCACACCGGTGGTTTTTCATTGGGAACGAGCATGATTGACTTAATGACTTCACAATATTTGCAAATCTGACGATTATCGAATTTGCTCCAGGAAGCAAGCAAAAAGTGCATCCAGTTCCCGAGGATGACACGACACTCCCTTTCTTCGCAACAAAAAAAGAACGAAATTAACAAAGAAAATTAATTAAAATACACATTAATCGCGACAAAAAAAGATCAACCCTGCCTCTGTTACTCCTCCTCCGCCCGCCTCCCCACCTTCGGCTCCTCCTCTCCTCGCCGCCGCACGGCGGCAAGCCACACGCCTAGGTTTCGCCAGTTCGCCTGAAAGCTCTCTCGCCGCCTCGCCGTGCGCAGACCATGTCACTCGGATCCGGCGGCCGCAAGCTCTCATTCGAGCTC
This sequence comes from Poa annua, assembly GCA_026929855.1. Taxonomy (NCBI): domain Eukaryota; kingdom Viridiplantae; phylum Streptophyta; class Magnoliopsida; order Poales; family Poaceae; genus Poa; species Poa annua. Next base: position 26,285,231 of record CM049434.1, on the reverse strand, counting down.
CTCTCCAGCGGCCTCACCGCCGACGACGTCGACGACGTTTCCCCGCGCTCCCTCCCCGAGACCTCCTCCGATGGCCGCCGCCGCCGCAGGAGACGTTCCAAGCGCAAGCAGGGGTTCCAGAGCCCCCCGATCGTGGAGGAGGAGCCGCGCCTGGACGGGGACGCGGCTGCGGCTGCGGCGTTCAGGGTAACGGATCTGAGGTCGGTAGTGGAGAAGGTGTGCCAGAGTTCGGATATGGAGAGGTCCGCGGCGAGCTGCGTGACGCACGTCGGGGTGGAGCTGAGGCAGAGGAGCGTGGCCGCCAACGGGAGGCTGTCGGCGTCCACGGAGGACGCGGCCAGCAGCTGCGGAAGCAGCACGCGGGAGAGCATCGCGGCGGTGGCGGATGTGATCGACGCGGCTCGGCGACCTGAGGCGAACGGCGTTCTGAAGAAACTGGAGAAGGATGAGTCGCTGGACTGGGGACAGTTCATCAAGGAGAATAGCAACATTCTCGGAGGTATACATCTTTCTTCGTTTGGATTTTAGCACACAATGTTACATTTTGTTGTACATCTGTTTCATGAAGTGACGCTGTTTCATCGGTGCTGATTAGTATTGAAGGGAAATTCTTGACAGTGCGTCATTTCTGAATTTTTTACCATCATATTATATTGTGGCACAAAAACCCCTGAAGATAAACATACCATAACCCATTTATTTATTTATTTTGATGCTGTTTTGGACTAAGAACATAAGGATGCACTGATTTTTTTTATGAGCTCGTCAAACAGACTTCAGCCATATGCGACAGATGTTCAAAGCAGTAACTATAGAAAGTTGAATCCAATAATTTAAACCAGTCTGTGAATTTGCATTTCTGTATAACCGTCTAGCTCCTAACCATTATGGCTTTCTGTTGGCGATTGATGAAAACAACTTTTTGCATGTAATCATATTTCCGATTGCATATTGACTTACTCCAATATATACCTTGACACCTAATTTCAATTACGTGATACTGCAGAAGTCGAGCACCGTCACAATTCACCATTCAGATATTTCATTGGAGAGTTGTATAGCGGCAATTCACTTAGAAGTACTATTGCAGTCGGTAATGATAAGAAGCGACAAAGGGTCTACAACACTATGTTTCATGTGCCTTGGAGATGTGAACGGGTATATGTTCTGCACATCGAAATATGCTCCCTTCTTTGTGCCCTATATATTAGAACATTTGGAATTTTAGGGTGATAAATTAATCCAATATGCATCAGTTGTTGTAGTATTTCTAAAACCATGTTGTCACCACATATTTTAACTGAAAGTGAATAGATCCATGTAGGCATGGATAGATATAAGTGGTGTATTTTGGCAATACTTAAGTAAATTAACAAAATAATGGGTTTGATCATTCCTCAAAAATTTCCCTAAAAAAGGATGAATTTGATGACCAAGTTCAAGAGAGCTAATTTAGTAATTTATGTATGTACCATTACCATGTTCTATAATCATGTGGAGATATTTGATTGTGATCAATACTGCAGCTAATTGTCGCAGGATTCTTTGTTTGCTTGGATTCCTTTCTGTCCTTGCTCACCATTATGCCTGCAAGAATTGTCATGACAGTTTGGCGAGTGCTGAAAACCAGGTGGGTTTGCTATGATGCTGTGAACTAGATGATTTGTATATAGATTCTGTACGTACTAACAAATCTTGGCAAAACCTGCAATGTACGGCTACAAAATCAAAATGTCTATCACATCTAGTTTTAGGATTTCATTGTTGCCATTCATTTTTGTTGCTAGCTACTGAATCTATTTATGGCGTGTTTGGGCATCCTCTGCTTAAGCATAAAGCTACTGCAAGCTCAAAGCTTTAAGACATCCCTATAGGCCTTTGCAGATAAGCTTAATCCCTTTTGTATCAAAACATTGACTATTTGATTGAGCTTTTTTAAGAAATTAGCTACCTTTATTGTGAAGTTAAGTGCTTACAGATGGGGCCTCCGAATTGTTTGGGATTTACAGGATAATTTTGGGTTGATAATATACATTATATTCGACATGATCTCAGGATCAAAATGCGATAACATCTGCGAATATAATAAAATAAAGCGTGCCCCTCGTTAACTTTCTGATTTAATCCCAGAGATGTGAACAGTTATTCTGCCCATGTTGAGGAACATTTTGATAAAATAAAAGTGAATCATTCTGTATAAAATAATGATACCTTGCTAGTATTCCAGTTAAGTGTCTACTTAACAATTGCTAATATTGGTTTAGTTGGTGTCTGTCCTTTTATTAAAGTAGCATATACTTATGATAGCCATTAGCCACCAGGAAGAGAAATACTAGTGAATTATTTACTGTTTATGATGCCAAGATCTGCTGGACTAAGTGCTTGTATCGTTGTGTGATTTTTCATCTGTTTACTTGTATTTTTCATTCTACTGTGAACACCACTCTTTCCCAGTTCAATCTTTTGTTATCAGCCGTATGGAGTCGTGCGCTAATATTTTACTGACGTGTATGTGACAGGCAGTTTCTGCGGCCAAATGCTGCTGATTTATCAGATTATGGATGTTTTATAGTTCTAGCCCTAGGAGTTGCTTCTTTGCAAATGATAGGTTTGTTATTTTCCTTTTGGCTTTACTGAACTAAAAGGATATCATACAGACATCTGTTAATCTTCAACAATTGTTTCTGTGTCAGATATTAGTTTGATTTACCATGTCATTCGTGGCCAGGGCACGATCAAACTGTATGTAGTATACAATGTACTAGAGGTGAGCGAATTGTCTATTTGAAATGTGTGCACATATTTTGGTAAGCTGGCTTAACCTTCCCCCCCCCCCCCCCCCCCCCCCCCTTCTTTTTAGATCTTTGACAAGCTCTGTCAATCATTTGGCGAAGATGTGTTGCAAGTTTTGTTCAACTCGGCTGAAGGACTGTCAACATGTTCAGCTGATAATGTAACATTCGAACTGATGCGGTTCCTCTTGGACGAGGCTATCGCTGTCCTTGCATTTGATATCCTTTCATGCAAATTATGCTATGTTATATCTATTCCGTGGGGTAATATATTTACATTCTGTATTCCATGATGTGTAGCCATTGTATACCATTTTCAATGGAATCACAGTTTTATTTAACATCAGATGTCCAACTTTCTGTTAGACTGTAACTTTCTTTATTAATTCTGCTATTTGGTATAATCTAGATTCAGTTTCCTTAACAAGTTATTACTTGTGCATTCATTTGTCCTGTTAGCGCAAGCTATCACCCTTTCAACATGTATTATTGCCCACAACAATGCACTGTTGGCCCTTTTGGTGTCCAACAATTTTGCCGAGATCAAGAGCAATGTATTTAAGCGGGTTAGCAAAGAGAACCTTCACAATCTGGTCTACTATGGTGAGTCTGCTTATGAATTATGATTTTCCATGATTCTAAAATAAGATGCTGATGGGTGACTATATTTAATATGTTTCCACTGTGTGGGTGATCCTTTTGAATTTACTGTTGCTGCATTGCATGCATTTTGTCAATATTTGTCACATATAGCTTACTATTGCTGTCAAGCTACTTAGTGTTCAGCATTTCAGCTCCCTTAGGGCCCCGCTTGGATAGCGGGTAATTGGGCCAGAAACGGCCGGACAAATTTTACGGACCTCGGAACGTCCGTATTTTTACGTTAGAATACCGGCGGATTTTCCGGCCGTTAAATTAAACTGCGATCCAAAGCGGGGCCTAGGTAGGATGAATAGTTCTGAGTTGGACTTTGTAGATAAATTGTCTGCATGGACCTGTTTAGAGTAATTAAACCTGACATACTAAATAAACATTCATTTTCTAGAATCAAATTTTGTAAGTGCAATGTTTAAGCTTTGGTTTCAAGCGATTCTTTGTAACCTGACATACTAAATAAACATTTATTTTCTAAATAAACCGTGATCTATCTTTAATATGCCCTGTTGCATTTTCTTCATTTTTACAAAGTTTAATTCTTGAGATTTGTTAATTTCAGACATCATTGAGAGATTTCACATCACAGCGTTTCTACTGTTTGTACTAGCTCAAAATATCTTGGAAGCAGAGGGACCATGGTTTGACAGTTTTCTCATTGTAAGTTAAATTTTACTTTTGGATTTTCATCGTAGTCAGATACCTGTATGGTATAAAAGCAAATTCTGTCTTATTTGTCACTGCAGAATGCCTCCTTGGTATTTATGTGTGAAGTACTTATTGATGCTATCAAGCATTCATTTCTTGCAAAATTTAATGAGATAAAGCCGGTTGCTTATTCAGAGTTTCTGGAAGACCTATCCAAGCAGGTATGCACTGACAAATAACTTAACTGGTTGGATATGTATCTTTATTCAGAGTTATTTCTGAGTTAAAAATGTTAAGATACATTCATGCACACAGAACAGTGTTAATTGGATTCATGCAAAGTTACTGGTTTTTACGACTGTTGTTGTTTTGCAGTGCTGCTTCATGACTGCCTTTCTCCTGACATAATTATTTAGGAAATTCCAGCTATACCATATATTGATAAATAATTTGACCTGCCTTTTGCATCTATGATTAGCATGCAATGAACAATTGTTCTCAATATGTTTGTCTTCTGAGTTTCCACAGGCAATGTGTCAGGGTATTATTTTCCTGATTCCGCTTTGCTGAGCACAACAAAACTTTGTGACATTGCCGGTTCAATTGCCTCAAATTTAAATCTTTTTGACTCTAATGTTGTTATTAATGCACGTCTTGCTGATTTTTTTATTTGCACAGATTTTGAATGAGCAAACTGATGACCGTCAGAAAGATCTAACATTTATCCCCCTCGCCCCTGCATGTGTCGTAAGTGGACACGTCGAATATCTATGCTCTTATACTTTCCAATTTGTATTTACATATTTTTACTAATGAGCAAGGTATTTGGTTTCTTTAGGTAATTCGTGTATTGACTCCGGTATATGCTACCCTGCTTCCTGCTGGCCCATTTATCTGGAGACTATTCTGGATTCTTCTCTGGTCAAGTCTGACATATTTTATACTCGCCATCTTCAAGATACTAGTGGGTTTGGTACTGCGTTGCCTCGCGACTTGGTATATAAATCTTCGTCTCACAAGAAAACAACATGTGGACTGAGTACCTGGCACCGTAATCCCGGTGTTAAGATGCCATCATTGAGAAGATAATTTTCTATGGTGCGTGAAGTACAGCACCCACCGCATCAGCCATGAGTTTGGTCATAAATGTCCATATTACAAGTATCTTCTTTTCCTGCGCCTCATCGGTTCAAGGAACTGAGTATAGTCCAATTTTGCTGCATTTACAGTTTCTTTCTGACATCCCTCTGTGGATAGTTCATAGTTTCACCCCCAAAGTTATCTGCTTCAACCTAGAGAAGATTTTTGCAAAGCCTTGCGGATCTGTCAAGTACGATATATTTTGTACATTGAGAAGAAAATATGGCAGTTTTGTCCGCAGCAGCTTTCTATTCTAATTTTCGATGTCATGCAACGAGTCCTTATTGCTCGTGTTTTTTGGCAACTATGTATGAGCATCTGTTTGTGATAGCGTGCGGATGTGTGCGTGTCAGTTGGAAGGGCTAGCTGAGTTTCTCTTTTTATCACTTCAGATTATTGCCCTTGATCTGCAAAATTGTTTTTATGTCACGCCCTGTGTTAAGTCATGGCTCATGGCCGACTTTGTGTTTTGACATCGCCAATACCACCGCCGGGTTAAAGCCAACCTACTTCATTTCTCTATTAGTTGATGACATACTGGTCATCGTTAGCTTGTATCCGTATACACATCAGGGAGACTTTGTTTTCATCTACTTTGTTCGTTTATCGCCCTAAGTAAGGTCTAAAACATTACACTTTATGGAAACAATTTTGTGTTAAGACTTGGGACTTTTAGTTGCTAGCAGATGAGTCATTCATTAAAGTATCGGACAGCACTAACCAGATATAGAATGATAGCGCCCTTTCTTTTCATCAAAAGGTAAATAGAGATGGCAATATTATGACTTTATTAGGTTTCTCTCCACCGAATCGTGTTATTCGAAATTGCCATAGCCAGGCCTAAATGGCTAAATGCTTGTGTTGTTCTACAGACTTTTCAAAGAGACCAGGGTAACAAAACACAAAAGACAAAGACTTGGAGTCGTTGATATAGTGGTTTCTCTTTAGTGCGCATAAAAGAAGGTGAAGCTGCTTAGAAGGAGCTCAAATGGGACGGCATCCCATGACAATATTTCATAAGAAGAAATGTTGGTAATGTCTTGATCAGATGAGTCACGGTGACCAGCCTATATGATGCATGCTCGTAGTGGACTCACCACCTACCAAGCCTCTATTCTGATCCAACGCCTACTTTTCCAGGCCTATGAGTTCTATATACCTACTGCGGCTGTGCAACTAACTAGATCATCTTCTCGCTTAAACCTCATATACACTAGACAGTGTCTCATTGCATTTGTAATTGCCTGTGGGGAGGAAGATGGAGGCTGCGGTGGCGAGCGCAGTGACGGTAGCAATGAGAACGCTCCTGCCTAAGCTCGGCACTTTGCTGGAGAAGAAGTACAAGCTGTCCAAACGCCTGAAGAAGGAGATCGCCTCCTTGAGAGACGAGATGAGCAGCATGAATGCTCTGCTCGTGAAGATGGCCGAGATGGACGAGCTCGATGTGCAAGACAAGGTACGGCGGGACAAGGTGCGTGAGCTGTCCTACGACATGGAGGACTGCATCGACGCCTTCACAGACGACCTTGATAGCCATGGCGCCAAGGCCGGGCTCATGGCCGGGCTCAAGCAGCTCAAGGCGCGGTACAGGATCGCCGACCAAATCAAGGAACTCAAGTCTCGGGCCGTGGAAGCAAGTGATAGTCATGATAGATACAAGCTTGAGGAGCGAGCTGGTACATCTCAGACTCGGAGCCCTATGGCTACTGACCCTCGTCTATCTGCAGTCCATACAGGGGGTAGCAGTCTCGTTGGCATGGATGGCCCCAAGCAGAAGCTCATCGAGCTGTTGAGGGGCTCAAGGCCACTTAAAGTCGTGGCTATCTCTGGATTCGGAGGCATGGGCAAGACAACTCTTGCCAGCCAAGTTCGTGATAGCATGAAGGGTGAATTCGATTGCACGGCTTTTGTTTCGGTATCTCAAAACCCAAATATGGTTCAGATCCTGTCGAATATACTCGTGCAAGTTGGGCGCGGCGTGCATTCAAGCCTGACTAATGTGTGCCAACTCATCGACGAACTGAGGAGACATCTCCAGAATAGAAGGTATGCCGATCACACAAATTATTCAGCTATTACAGACGTGTACACTGTGTTAAGGAGTATTTTGTGTTCACAATCCTAAAGTGTTGTATCTTCTTTGAATTTCCATCTAACTTCAGTTTGGTCACCATTTTATTAGACATACTTTAGGATATTAGTATAAACTATATTTGAGTACTAGTTGTCCTTAATTTGTAATGTTTTAAATACTGGGTATGGGCTGGACAAATAATAACTGCAGCCTTCAAAATCAGCTAAATCAGGGCTACAACAGAGCTAAATGAATATATAGTAGGCAGTTGTACATGGATTCCATTTAGTTGCACCTTTCTCAAACAGCTATACCGCTACTATAGCGGCGCTGTAGCCTGCAATTTAAACACAATTATGTACTCATTTTTTATAACTGGCGATAGAACAATCAGTATATATTTATAATTATTAACTGGTCCAGATCTTGAAAGCAGTACCTATGAATCTATGATGGTGTAGGTAGGACACGGGAACATAAAAGCATACTAAAGTTTTACTTCCAATTACACGTTTGGGTGTATTTTCCAAAATAAATCTTGAAATAATGTGTGCATTGTCAACCTGCACAAAGAGTAGTAAATTTGAAATATGGTATTGTTATGAAAGCCTTCCCCCCACCTTCTCCTAATGTTAGGCTTTTTAGGTATTCTTTGTGAAGAATACAAATAGAAATATCTCCACACAAAAAAACGCAAATATGTGGAGTATTTCCATGGAGTGCATCTTTGAGTTGTTTGAGGATTTTTCACCCTCGAACTAAATATATAGAATTAGATTTGCATCTTGTTGTGAAAAAAGTCCCAATCGGCAGCTTCTTGTACTTTGTGTTTGGGAAAAACACCTAATAATATTTCAGCTAGTGAGCTCAAAAGCCAAAAGGCCACAGCAGCAATATATGCTGGCAGCATTCATACACATAATTAGTTTAATTTTATTTACTCCAGATGTGTTGTTGAGAATAACTTTAATCAAACCGTCGTTGAGAATACCAGATGTGTTGTTGAGTATAACTTGTAGTTTACTTAATAACTTGCTAAAAGGAAAACTTGTATTTTACTTCATCTGACAGGTATCTGATCGTCATTGACGATATGTGGACAATAGAAGCATGGAATACTATTAAATGTGCCTTTATGGAGAATTATCTTGGCAGTAGAGTTATAACAACCACACGTATTGACGATGTAGCTCAGGCATGCTGCTCTCGTTTCCATGACCATATCTACAAGATGAAGCCTCTTAATGATCTTGACTCAAGGAGATTGTTTGATAGAAATATTTCCCCCTCTGAAGATTCTTGTCCTGAGAAACTAAAAAATGTTTCTAGTGAAATTTTGAAGAAATGTGAAGGGGTTCCATTATTCATACTTAGTATAGCCAGAATTTTGGCTAGTCATAAAGACAAAAACTCAACCGTATTCTGTGAGAAGATACAGAATTCTTTAGGTTTTCAATTGGATGGGAAAAACCCTGCATTGCAATGGATGAGGCATGTGCTAGATCTTGGTTACAATGATTTATCTCTGCACCTTCGGACCTGCTATCTATACCTTTGTATATTTCCAGAAGACTCTGAAATAATGAAAGATGATTTGCTGAAGAGATGGATAGCTGAGGGTTTTATCACCGAAAAGCACGGCTATGGCCCAGAGGAGATTGCAGAGGATTACTTTTTTGAACTGGTCAACAAAAACATGATCCAAATAGCTGGGTTTGATGACTGCGGAAATGTGTTATCCTGTCGGGTGCATGATGTAATGCTCGACTTCATCATAGTGAAGTCCACAGAAGAAAACCTGATCACTATAATTAAAAAACCCGCTGGTCCGGAGAGCACAAAAGGGTGTATGAAAGTTCACCGGCTGTCCCTCCAAGTCGGATTACCAAATGACAAGCAGTACTTGCCAAAAAGCATGGTTCTCACCCAGGCCAGATCATTTAACTTTTGGGGTCCTGCTCGACTGATGCCTTCTCTGTCGAGCTTTCGACTCCTGCGGTTCCTGCATATAGATGTTGATGATCCCAACTATGGCAATGATCTATCTCTTGATCTACGCAGCTTTGCCCAGCTGAGATACTTGAGGATCCGAGGACCTTGCTGTAAGAAAATGCCGAAACAATTAAGGAAGTTGAAACACCTGAAGACCTTGGAGATAGTCTGTAAGGATGAAGAGAGGATGGATTCTTTAGAGCTAGAGATGGATGTCAACGAGTTTCCGTTCACACTGTGGCATCTGATTGTTCCTTGGACCGTGAAGCCGGTTGGTGCGGTGAGCCGGATGTCTGTGCTCCGTACTTTGGGTGAACTCAGCATAGATCTCCTCGAAGATGTGGAGAACATCAAAGGGCTGGGTGATCTGGTCGATCTGGAGGGGCTGAAGCTAGTCCTAGAACACAAAGGTGTCGCCCCGGGAGGCGCCTGTGACGATCTTGTGCGCTCCCTCTGCAGGCTCGTGAGGCTTCAGTCCTTAACCATCAGCGATAAGGTTGGTTCTCTCAAGATTGTTGATGTTCTAACCTGCTGGTCTCCAGTCTCCACCTCCACACCGTCTCCATCGGCTACACGTGCTGGGACTCCCCTTCTCCACTGTCCCATCTGGCTGGATCCCCAACTGGACAACCTCAGAAGCTTGAAGATCCAGGTTGTCTCGCTGCCAAGGGGTGGCGCCGGCATTCTCGCTAGGCTGAGCTCACTGGTGCACCTTACGCTGCACATCAGGGACCATGCTCCCGATGAAGGCACCGTCATCCCCTCGGCGTCTTTCCCGAGTCTCAGGGATTTCGTGTTCAGGTATCAGGTCCCGTGCCTCGTGTTCGAGGCAGGGGCCATGCGCAGGATCCAGAGCCTCACCATAGAGTGCTACGGGGAAGCGATGCAGCGACACAGCGGTTTGCTCCATGGGATTGAGCACCTGGGAAGCCTCAACTCGTGCATGGTGGACATATTCAAGCAGGAGGATTTTGCTCGTGTTACGCATGGTTTGCAGGCGGGTCATTGTTCTCCAGATCATCAGCCCCGTGCCGAGGAGGAGCCTACAACATGGGACATGGACAGCCTCGAGGCCGCTCTCAGGGAGGCCATCAGCAAGCATCCAGGGATACCTCATGTTCGCATTCGATCCCTCTAAACATGCATGGTACAGATTGAAAACTCTTAGGCGTTTTTCAACAATGTTAGTTGTCCAAACTGAGCACTCCAAAAAAAAACGTCCTAAGAGCATCTCTAGCGGAACCCGCAAAAGGGGGAAACCCGCATAATAACCGCCCGATGCAGATTGAAAACCGCAAAAAGGCCGAGAATAGAGCCCGCAAAATTACCCGACCCGTAAAAGATTTTGCAGGCCCCATGAATCCAGCACTCGAAATCGAGAAAACTAGGTTTCCACCACCGACCCACAGCCGGAACCTCATCCCCTTGTATCGTTGGCGCGAGGGAAGCTTCAGCCCGTGAACTGCCGCCGCCGCCACCTCTTTCTCTTCCCCCACTCCGGCCACCGCGTCCCTGCCCCTGCCCCGGACCGGCCATGAGCACCTCCGACCCGTCCCTGGTGACCGTCCGCGTCGGGGAGGCGCCATCGACAGATCCAACAGGCCGCGGAGAGCTCGGCAGCGCCGCCGCCACCGCTGCTCCATTGGCGGCGCTGAAGCGGAGAAGACTGGGCACCGCAGGCGCGGCCCAAGTTTTGATTGCGGCTACGAACGCCGCCGCGGCTGCCGCGGGCACTCCCGCCGCCGCGAAGCCGAAGAGGCAGGCGGGCAGGAAGAAAGCGCCCGTCCCCGGCGCCGCTGCTGCATCCACCGCGCCCGTCCCCGGCGCCGCTGCTGCCGACGGGACCGAAAGGTATGAATTTATACTTCAAAATTGAGCTATCTGCACCCATCCGCTCAGCAAGCTGCGTGCTTTCATGGACATGCTTGGGTCGGTTGATATCGACAACCCTCCGCTCGGTTGATATCGACAACCCTCCGCTCGGCAATTACGGCTACAAAGAGGTCGACTGTGGCGTCGATGGTGGCACGGGCAAAGAAGACAACGAGGTCGAGGAAGTGGACGGGGCAGGCCTGAGTCGGAGAGGTACGAATTACACCATCTTGGAGGACCAAACCTTGGTTCGTGCTTGGGAGAGTATTTCTCTCGATGCAACTTCCGGCGTTGATCAAAGCAAAGATTGGTATTAGCAAAGGGTGGAGGACAAGTTCTTCCAACTCATGCCACGCAATGGCCGAACGGGGCCCCGGACCTATCGATCACTACAAGGCCGTTGGGGAACGATCAAAACTTCATGTGGCCGATGGAGTGGATGCTTGCAACAAGTGATCAATGCTCCTCCGAGTGGTATCATAGATGGTGATTGGGTGAGTTTGTTCACCACTTGTTCACCATTGTTCACCACTTGTTCACCATTTGTTCATCATTGTAGGAGGGCATTGCGAGAGAGAGGTATTTGGACATGCCCGCATCCAAGAAGAAGCCGTATGTCCTTGATCATTGTTGGAAAATTCTCCAACATAGCGAGAAATGAAAGTTGAGGGACCAAGAGCCAAAAAAAGGGGAAATATGTGGGAGGAACAAGAACAAGCCCAAAGGCAACAAGAAAGCCAAGGAAAGAGTGGCGAAGCAACTTGAGGCAACAAGCTTGAGAGAGAAACTTGATGAAATGGTGAAATCCAATGAGACCATGGTGGCCAAGACATTGGAGGCAAAGCACCAATTGGCGGAGAAGAAAGCTCAAGAGCAGAAAGAAAAGTGGGAAGTGCTTCGTGAAGAAGGGAAACGAAAGACCGAGATTGAGGCCAAAAGAGCCTCGGCGGAGGAGAACAAGTCCGCGGCCAAGCTCTTGGCCGAAGAGAACAAGATCATGATGATAAACCGAAGTGAAATGGATGAAGTCACCTTGAAGTGGCATGACATCAAAAGGAAGGAGATATTGCATCAAAGGAAACAAGCGATGCTAAAAGCTAGCGGTGGTGGAGGTGCTGGTGGTGGTGTCGGCGGTGGTGCAGGTGATGGTGGAGGTGCCGGCGGTGGTGGAGGTGCCGACGATGGTGGAGATGATGGTGCTAGCACAGTGTAGGGCCTTTCGATGACGCGGATGGTGTTTTGGAAGCAATTTTTTGGTCACACGGATGAAAAACTATGTTAATTGCCGTCTTTAGATTCAAGGAACTATATTAGTTGCTATATTAATGGCGAATTTATATGCAATTTGGCATACTACGACATTCATGCCTAATTCATGTTTTGCATATGCAGTTTCTGCTCCGCCGCGCCACGTTTGGAGCCAAAAAAACGCGAGTTGCGCGACCTGCAAAACTATTTTGCGGGTTCGCGTTTTGCGGGTACTGCTAGACATGCTCTAATACACTATGCTCTTTGTGTTGTAATCTCAAACTTCCTCTCAAATGTGTGCAGTTCTGCCATAGTCTACACAAAGTAGTATACAAGTACTACGAGATCTACTTGGCTTTGAGGAAATGTGAGGCAATATTTACTCTTGTAATATTATGATTGGTACAGACAAAGAACAAATTCTATATTTACATCACGCTTGAGTATCTGTTAGAACATTATACGTAATCATGACGATCACTTCCAACAAAACAAACAGAGTGAGCGTTTTTTTTCTAAAGCATATACTCTACATACAAGGCTCTGAAAAGAGCGAAGAGCACACCACCGCCAAAAAAATTCTGAAGCAATCACTCAGATCCAATAAAGATCAACAAAAGGATGGGCATGAGATTCAACCAGAAAGCAATGCTTACAGGCAAAGCCATAGCTTGAAGGCTCAAACTGGACCAGAACCTTAAACCAACCTTCTCCAAACATGACCCAAATTTTCCATCGTTATTGGCCAATTCTCCAGGATTTAATGTTTTGGTGATTGATATCTGACCTGTCAAATACATATGAAAGTGGAATCAAGTTAGTACACACTCTTGATTTATTCTAGGAATGTCGGAAAGGATTGCACCAGAGCACCTTCTACTTCTAATAAGCCATGAATTATCGATAGAGAAGAAACATTTCGAGCAAGTACATACGAAGTGATCCACTTTTTTTCATCGGTTCCATGGGAAGACCAAGGATCTTGTGCGGCGGGTCCACCAGAAATACTCAAAAGGAGAAAAGTCTCCTTAATCTCTTCATGCTCGGACGCGAATAAAAAAGGCTATGAGGATCATAAAAATTGAGGTGGAGGGAGATTGTATAACTAAGATCAAGTAGAGGAAGAAGTCAGGGCATGTCATTCATCACATCAATTGCATATCATGCTCACAGCTGATAGGTTGTGAGTAGACCAATCAAAATTGTTGTTGCTGGCGAATAACCAAAGCGTCAGCAAGCCCTTGAAGGGACCGGCGCCTAACCGAAGCTGAACAGTAAGACCTATGAAGGGAATGGGATGATAAACGAGAAGACACAAGGGTTGTCTGAAAGATGAACAATCGTAAATTATCCAAGAAAACTATTTTTTTAATAGCAAGCAAATGGAACATCGATAATTAGCTCACAAGGTAGTATTCATGTCTATATTCCGCACTATGGTAGTTGTCAAGCTCACAAGTTCAGAACACAAGGTTGCAGCCAGCTCAACCATGTTTTATCAAAATCAGCCACGATTAGGGCATAAATATAGCTGGATTGGTTTTCAATGTGTGGCCTCTCTGAATTCTTATTCTCTCAGCTCTGAGCTAGTGAAAGGATATAAGGCAACTGGGGAGTGACAATGTGTAATTCACATGGCAATAGCAAAGGGTCGAAAGCTTGAGAGGTTGAAAACTGGATGGCAGTAATATGGGAAGGGAGACCCCATATTTCAGACCATTACAATTTACAATGGTTAAGGCAAACAACAGCTGTACTCAAATGAGGGCAGTGACCGTGACAATCAACATTGGTCGTCCACCTGACATATAAAGGTCTTTCATAGATTGAACATAATTGCATGAATAATATGGAGTTTGAATCTATACCTGGAGCATGGCCATATCATCTACGTTTCACAGAGTTTGCTCCTCTAACAGCCTTAATCTGCTGTGATTCTCTAAAGCATACAAAATGCACCAATGTCTGTCCATTTGGATAAATTGCAAAGGCACTGTTTGCAATGCGCTTATGACAAAGAGAACACATGCTATCTCCATCAATTTTCATAACAGCTTGACGTCGCTTGTACAGATCCTCCTTTACCTGATATATAGATACAACTTTTGAGAACAGAAGTTCGCTCATTCCGATATTACAATAAAGCAATTTGATAAAGCAAACTCACAGCCTAACAATTAACTAGGCCTGTAATACGAATATGTCATGCATAATGAGATTAACATATTTATCAGCGCCATGACAGTTTACCAAAGTCCAAAGTTAATAGGTATTTCCTAATTATCAGTGCACAGGCTTACAAACAGCATCAAATAATTTAAGACCAGGAGATGCTCCAATAGGTTATTAGACAAGAAGCGACAACACCATTAGTTAGATACTACCAGTTCTTGTCTGCCTAAGTGAAAAGTTTTTGCCTAATTTATTTTCGTGGAGTGCATCTTGATTCGGGACCGAACTATTTTTGTGCTCCTAAGGAATACCGGGAGATCAGTTTTAATCTTTTGTTTGGCTGTATGTATGCTAAGCAATGCTGGAATGATGTTTCCATGTCTTGCGATCCCTCTATTACTTTCCGTTTGATGCTGCAGTGGGGTAAGTTCGCCTTTCGAGGGCCCTGTTTCCTGAAGACTGCTATCGCGGTGGAGCAGCTTTTGGAAAGAACGAAACGGTTCATTCTCCAAAATTCAGATCTCTGTGTATCTCGCCGGAAGGTGCTTCTTGAAGAAAAAATTGGGTTAATTCCTCGCCGAGTGAACCCTGTCCATCGGCAGTCCCTTAGGGACTGGCTTCTTAGCTTGCAATTGGCGTATCCTTCTTATTTTCCCAAACAGTCACCTAGTCTGTTTTGCCCATGCTTGATGCACAAGTGTAACAGCTTTTATGTAGAGAAAATAATGCCGTAGGTGGCTCCCCTACTGTTTCCCCGTAAAAAGAAACACTCAACTTAAATCTACTAGGAAACATACTTGCATCCCCCAAGGATAAAACCAGGAAGACAGCTACAAGAGAACATGACACAAGCTAACCTCCAAGTTTGCCCGGAGAATTAAGTTTTTGATAACCATATAATTGCGCCGATGTTCACTAGAGTTTCGCAATAGTGGTTCAAGAAATGATACCAGATCCTGCAAGCATTCACACCATAGTGTTAGAGTTTTCAGAAACTTTAGCAGCTGGACATACTGAAAGATGAAACTAAACAGCTGAAGCAACAAATTATTTTAGAGAAAAACGCAAAGGACCTTTGCGTTTTTTTTCATTGAAAAGGTAGAGTTCGATTACAATCCCCTAGGGGCAAGGTTAAAGCGAAAAACAATCAGTGTACATCCCAAGTCGGTGGTAGCAGTACTCTCAGACCTAGCGCGCCGGCACGGGCCCAAAGCAACGAATTATGAAACACAAAAATCTCAGAAGCCGCATAACTGTGATCTTCTTTTAAGGGGTGAAATTTTGTATCATACAACAGCCTGAATAACGCACCAGCTAATACTAATATGGCTTATATGCAAAAAGAAGGAGAATACTACATAACATGAAAGTTCGTACTCTCTTCATGCTTTTCAAACACAATGCCACAATACGATGGTGGGAATGAACTGCTGCATACCTAGGCTAGATCAAATATCATATCTTTCGAACATAAAAATAATTACCTGCAGTTTTGTGTCTCTTGGTAACAACCGAAGAGCCTGAGCACCATTTATTCTCTCCCACCGTTGGCTTAATAGTTCAAGTGCTTCATTCAACATTATAGGGCCTCCATCACTAACATCATCTGTGTCACAATCACTTCGGCCATTATCTGTTCCACTAGGACTAAAGCGTATGTCTTCAGCCCCTTCAATCTCAACAACCTTTCTACCCGTACGCCCTCCTCTGACCTTATTAGTAGAGCTAACCCTCTGAATTCCAGGGTATTGTGATGCCACTGGAATAATTTTCTGCTCAATTTCTTTTTCAGCTTTTCTCGGGTTTAGATAAATTTGCAGAAGATTAAAATAAATATTGGACTTGGAAGGCTGCTGCGCTCCTTCCTCATAAACACGGTCACAGTATGCAACTGCACGCTCTGGCATCTGGAGCTGAAAAGTAGTGCACATAATATTCTGAGTAACCTTTGAAAGATCAAACTAATCCATATTCATTAAACAATTGTATCTGCAGATACCAGAAACACATCACAGAGCAGTGGTACCTTGTGAACATAGAGAGATAATGCACGGAGATGTTGATTCATTTTCCCGTACATTATAGCACGCTCTTCGAAAAGAGCATCCTGCGGAAGACGTTTAAGAAGTGTGTCTGTATTGTAACCTGAATTATTCTCCAATGTAGATATCAACTTGTTCCGCGTTGGGGAATATGTTTTATCAGTCCAATTTCCTTCATCCTTCAGAATCTTGTACCAGTCAAGAACTTCAGAAAGGTAGAGTTGCACCTTCAGGCCAGAAAGTTCAAATATGAGAAGATTAGAAGATATTAAATTAAGGCAAACTTTGCAAGTGCAGCTTATGGATGTAAGCTCGTCTAAATAACAGAAAATAACTTGTGACATAATAACAAAGTGACAATGCAAAGATAACATACCAGCTCATTTTGCAGATTAGGATTGATCCCGGTTTCGCTCATTGAAAGCATTAGCTCTAAGTAAGTTGACTGCAAATTTGGAGCATGCTGTTTCAGATATGAATTTACCAAATCTGCTGGAACGTTTTCAGATAAAAAGAGCTCAATAGTGTCTGACGGGTTGCGTTCAAGAACATACAAAGAAGACTCCAAAACCAGCATTGGGTCAGATCTACAAAGGGGCTGCACAAAACAGCACAGAATCTCATATCAGCTTTAAAAACCAGAAACAATGTGACAAGGGGATTGACTTCATAATATGTAGGGCAAAGTCTGAAGATAACATTAAACACAGACCAAACAATACAATTTTTTAGAGAAAACGCAAAGGACCTTTGCGTTTTATTTCATTGAATAGGTAGAAAGGTGAAGCACAATCCTCCTAAGAGGCCAGGTTCAATTTACATGCACGACTTAATGCACATCCCAAGTGGATGGCAGGAGTACTCTCAGGCCTAAGGCCCCTGCTTGCGCCCACAACCTAGCTTCTTCTTTGATCTTGGGAACCAGGGTGCTCACGAGTGGCTGTGCTTGGTTAAAGACGCAGTCATTCCGTAACTTCCAGGTCATCCAAGGTGTGAGGAGCGTGATGGAGGCGAGCCCCTTGCGCAAAGGCTTGGGTGTGGCGGCTTTGGTCTTGATCCACCAGTCGGTGAGGGAGGCTTCCTGGTTCGGCGTGGCGAGGGGTGCCTGAATCCAGTTGAGGATCTCCTGCCACACGGCCTTGGCGAAAGGGCATTCCAGGAGAATGTGTCGCATTGTCTCTGGAGCTTGGTCACACAGCGGGCAGCAGGGTGGGTGGTCAAGCCCTCGTCGCGCCAAACGATCTGCAGTCCAGCAGCGGTCGAGGTTGGCAAGCCAGTGGAAAAACTTCACCTTCGGCGGCGCCCACGTTTTCCAGGTGAGCTTCCAGGAGGGGCAAGTAATCGACCCGTGGTACGTGGCCTGGTAAGCCAAGTTGGCTGTGTAGGCTCCATCTGGTGTCCATCGCCAACGTAGCCTATCTGGTTCATCCGTGAGGGTTGTGTGCTCGATCGCCAGCCAAAGCTGTAGGTATTGCCCGATCTCTGCAACGCCAATCGTCCCCTGGATGTCACGTGCCCAGCTGTTGTCGGTAAGGGCGTCTGCCACTGTCCTGGTTCTGCGCCGTCGTTTGGGGATGCAGGCGAACAGGTCGGGGGCCAGCTCTCGAACTGATCTGCCATCGATCCATCGGTCCATCCAAAAACGCGCCACCGTGCCGTCTCCTACCTCCATCGTGGTGGACGCAAAGAACAATGCGCGTTCCTGAGGCGTGGATTGCAGGTCGAGCCCACTCCAGGAGCGATTGGCATCCGTCCGCGCTAACCAGAGCCACCGCAAGCGCAGGGCGAGTCCCGTGCGCTCCAGGTCTCGAACGCGCACGTGACAGTGGCCTCCCTTAGCTTCAGCGCGGCCGGCCCAAACGAACCCGCGCTCGATTTTATCAATCTGCTTGAGCGTTTTCTTCGGAGGGGCGTAGGCAAGTAGCTGGTGTATAGGTATAGCTGCCAGCACCGCTTTGACTATGGCGAGCCGTCCAGTCTTGTTCATCAAGGCTGCTTTCCAGGTGGGCAATTGTCCAGCGATCTTGTCGACCAGAGGCTGTAGTTGCGCTGCAGTGGGACGGCGAATCGTCAGCGGGATGCCAAGGTAAGTGATTGGCAATTCGACGATAGGGCATCCCAGGTCCTGTAGGATGGGTGCGGCCACGTCCAGATCGCAGCGCAACAGCGACACCGAGCTCTTGGCATAGTTCACATGTAGTCCAGAGGCGCGTCCAAACAGGTGCAGTATCTCTTTGACGGCATGGATGTCGGCGGAGGTGGGGTGGCAGAATAACACGACGTCGTCGGCGTACAGGGACATGGGTGGCACGTCGCGGGTGGGGTGCAAGCGTTCCAAGATGCCCTGTTCCAGCGCCCGGCGTACGATCCGTCCCAGAACGTCGACCGCAAGGACAAAGAGTTGCGGTGATAGCGGGTCGCCCTGGCGTAGCCCTCGCCTGTGCCAGATCGGTGGGCCGGGAATTCCGTTGAGGAGCACCCGCGTGCTCGCCGATGAGAGAAGCACGGCGATCCACTCCAGAAAACGATCCCCGAACCCGTACTGGCGAAGGGCCTCAAAGAGGAAGGGCCAGGCTACCGAGTCGAACGCTCTTGTCAAGTCTAGCTTGAGCAAGATCCTCGGGGCTCCAAGCTGGTGCAGGAGTTGTGCGGATTGCTTGACCAGTACGAAGTTGTCATGTAGGCTGCGGCCGGTGATGAAGGCGTTTTGACTGTTGCTGACGAGCGCATCCAGTCTTGGGGCGAGGCGCAGCGAGAGGGTTTTGGCGAACATCTTGGCTACCAGGTGAATCAGACTAATGGGCCTGTAATCACCGAGCTGGGTCGCATCTGCACGCTTGGGAATCAGAGTTAGCAGTGCTTGATTCAAGCGGCTGAAACCCCTCCCATGCATCTCGAACAGCTTCTGAAAGACATCGACAAAATCTTGTCTCACGATGCTCCAGCAGGCCCGCACGAATTCTGCGGTGAAACCGTCTGGTCCCGGCGCTTTCCTCGCTGGCATCCCCTTAACCGTTGCCCAGATTTCGTCCGCGGTGAAGGGAATCTCCAGGTCGTCCAAGTTGCTAGGCACAATCAGGTTGTCCAAGTTGATCGAGCAGTCACGCGTCGCGGCTGTGCCCAGCAGGGCGTCGTAGTGCTCAAACACCGCCTCTGCCATCTCCTCATGGTCAAACAATACAATTGAAAATATTACTGCTGTTAAAGTTTCTCTAATGTCAGCGAGGGTTTCCGGAAAGCCAGTTAATATCAGCAATAACCAAATTTAGTATGATCCCACCACGACGTCAAATGAAACAGGAAGCATATAAACTAGGACTAACAGCCAACAATCTAGAAGTAATCATGCAATGATGTTTAAATACACAGAGATATGCAAAGAAATGTAATACTAAAACAGAATGAAGTGCACATTGAATTCAATATTTTGATGATGCTTCCACGTTTATTAATTATAAGTGCACATTAAGACATTTGCTTGTCAAACTTTTACAAAGTTCATTTTAGATAAATTAAACACCATGGAACCAGCAGCAAATCAGCAACTCGTTGGTTTTTATTGTTTTGAGTAATGTCTACATGAAAAGGTGAAAAACAGTATCTGTTATATGATAATAAAGAAGAAAAGTACCCTGAGATACTCAATGATCATTTGCGGGTTAAATCTTTTAGTAAAGTCGATATTTGCCATCTCAGACTTCGATTCTTCAACCAACCGATTGAGTAATTGGAGAGCTTCACGGTGCATATCATTGCTTCTATAGAGCTCAAGTAACACCATATAATCGCTCCTTTCCTTCAGAAACTCCTCACATATCTTCAAATCACAATAACTGAGTCCTTTCAATAAATCAATAACTCCTGATGACTGTCTTGTAAGAATAAGAGCTTGAAGAAGAGATGTATCCAATACAGTCGCCAATTCTCTAGCAACAGAGCTTCTATGTGTCTGAGGTCGTTTCTGACAATAAAAACAAGTAAAATCTTTGAATCACCCTTCCTTTATAGTTATTAACAAATAAATTCTTATATTTGTAGTTATATGTACAACAGAAACTGTACCCACTCTAAACACACGGCCCAAGAACTTTGGATAGGATGGTGTTCTGGCAAGAAGTTTAAACCAATTGCTTCTTTACCAGTCATCATGCCAAGCAATTGCATTTACATCATGTTTACAGGAACAAGAATAGCATGGACATAGGCAGGAAGTTTGATTTCTCATGGAACCTTACACCCTGAGTGCATATGTTTGAATTTGTAGATTGACTTTGCAATATTTGGGTTAAATTAGAGCCTGATTTACTTACGCTATACTAATTCCTGCTTCATGCAATAAATTGCACATTTATAGCAACTAGTTACAACGCTTAACAAGAAAAGCTAAAACTGTAGCTACCTTATTTTGCTTCTTCGCCTTATATGGCTCCGATAAGATTAAGCTATGGTGCACAGCTCCAGAGACCACCTCCTCTGTTACTTCAGATGTCGCTCTATCAATTATCCCATTTCTTTTCTTCTGCAAGTACTTCACAAGGGCTATTAGAGCATTATGGCTCATTTTCTTGTTCTCCAATGGAGATTTATCATCAGATTCATGAAGGTGAGAGTATGATTCCATTTCATCTGTCGCATCAGAGGATTCTCTTGCTAATTCTGGCAGGTCTTGGAGCTTATCATGTTCACCTATAATGTGTGTTTGAGGCAGAACAAGGGATGGGTATAAAGATAACACATAAGTAATATCAACATGTGAATCTGAAAACTGTTCCATTGCTTCCTCATAGTTCCCATTATCAAATAAGAAGTGTCCATATCTGATTCATGAGATAAAAGGAAAGACGGCGGTCAGTTATATGCAAGGACCCAAATTGCGATGTTATGAGAAAACATGAAAATAACTTTGAGAAGAAAAGAAGGCAGTTCATCTACTTTAATTGTAGACTTACAGCACCAAATAAAAACTACAATGGTAGGGTTCCTGTTTTAAAGTAGTTCCTTTTTAACTGTCACTGTTCAACAAGATTGATTATAATCAACAAAAAAAGGGTACATGCGAACATCCACAGACATTAGCCACACCCATCCCTGATAACTTTCAGAATTTCTCTCTCTAAAAAGCTTTCCAATGCTATTTTAAGGTAAGAGATCTACAACTGCAGTAAGCTAAATTTTAACTGAATCCAGCTAGAAAGCAAGTGAAAGTCTGAATGTTCAGCATGGTATGCATTGTCAAGGGCAGCTTATTAGTAAAACAATAAGAAAGTTCACTTATCCTGGTGGAAATGAGTACATCAACTCCTGCATAACATTTTATTGAAATAATTCAAACTACAAAATGTCTACAAACTTTTTTTCCCCATAATTTGCATGCACATTTATCCATTGAGGAGAAGATGCATTGTATGCCACTGAATATTGTTAGAATTGTATGGGAGCAACTGTATGTGGTACACATTGATCCATTGAAGAGAAGATGCATTGTATGCCACTAAATAACTCTCAGCAATAATAGTATACACCAATATGCCCCCAGGGCATGTGTAGTAGTCAACTAGACCATCGGATAACACATTGAGAAGTCATGAAAAAACTGAATATATTATATTGGATAGAAATAATATAATAATGCCACAAAGCTTCAGATCCAAATTTGGTTCACAGCTACATAAACAAAAAAAGGATACATCATGCTGTGAATAGTACCAAATTCAAATCTGGAGTGAATAGTATCCTGCTGGAACTGGCACTATTCACAGACATATTTGTCTTTTTGTTTCTTTAATTGCATGTCAAATTTAGTCTAGAAACTATGACATGGTATATGCATGTTGCATGAATATTATAAACTGTTTCGAAATTGTTCAAAAACTTTTTAGTATTGAACTAGGGGTCTGATGCACGAGTACACCTCAACATGAGAGTGCACCCAGTATGTCCCCTGATTCCTTCCATAATTCCATGCCATCCATTATCAGCTATGTTTACTACATGCTAGACTGTCATACCCCGCATCAGTTGCTTGCTGTTGAAGGGTGTACAGAGACCAATATGCCTACGTGGACATGTGACAACCAAGCACCACATGCCAAACCAGGCTGCCGACTTCCCCAGTCAATCTGTCATTATAACCGAGAATACACCATTTTTTATATCCAGGGCTCCGTATTTCTTGCTCCACTTTAAACATGTATTTTATTTTATTTTCTTCAAGAGCAGCCACACAAGTTTGCTACAAGCAGCCACATACTGACGTATTCTTTCTCTCTCTTCAAACTTTGAACTAAATCATGTTAACCAGCCCAACGGACTACTCAATATGGCCATTACTTTATGAATTGTTCCTCCCAGTATCATGATGCTAAAGTCAGAGACACCATGTCGGTGCCAGAGTGGGATCATCCAATCATGGCAAACAACCCCACCATTTCTAACAAGGAACAAATAGGTCAGCGCTGATGGTGTGGACAGGGCCGAAGACGGCTACCAGAACTTCCTGGCCTGAGGCTGTGAAACCGTATCATCTCGTTAGGAAGGTGCTCAGATCTGCCTACAATGCGGGTGGGTCCACCACCTCAACATCATTGGCTGCAGACGATGTCCTTGCCACTGCTGATGCAGTGAGCAGTGGGAAGAGGCGTGCCGTAGCCATCTCTTTGCAGTCTGTGTTCCCACCAGCCACCTTCTTCTCACCTCACGGTCATGGAGAGAAGGGCGGGGAGAGTGGAGCAAAAAAAAGGGTGTTTGAAATAGCCAGGTTCAACACAAAAGCAGTGTTTGAAATAGCTTGGGTAAAGTGGATAGTGTCTACTCTACCTAATCATGTCATGCTATGACATCTAAGGATAATATTAACTGACTACGGAAAACTATCGTTGCCATCTGATCGGGCAATCTGACCATACCTCATGTGTATTGAGCTTTCTTTTGCAGCTCGTAGGTTTGAATCCTCCGGAGGAAGTAACTTACACAATGCCAGTGCGTCCTCAAATTCTCCAGAGGCGGTCAATTGCACTATCTGTAGACCAAAAGATATATATGTAACAAACAAAGAACAAATCTTACCAAACAACGTTCAGGATTCAAGACAGATGATAAGATGATTTAGTGTTAACTTGACAATTTATCTTACACTTCAGTGAAAATATAAAAGGCTTTTGCACATTGTAACTTGACAAGAATCTTGCCTACAGTACATAATCCAGTTGGTCTTTTTTTAAGAGGGGTTATTAGATCAAGAGTGAATGTATCTACGGTCCTCGAAGATATCGGCCATGTCTACAACAGTCTTGGAACTCAGAATTTGCATCAATATAGTCCTCGAACTTGCTCTGTATGTCCACGTACGGTCCTAAATATGGCTTCGGCGATGACCATAACAGTCCTGAACTTAAGATGTTCATTTTTTTTAAACAAGGCAAATGATTTTTTTTTTCACCAGAGAAAATTTTGTTGAACCGACAGTTTTGTCCAAAACCAAGGAAAATCTAAGACCGGTCCGACCGACCACAACTTAATAAGTTATCCGCAGCCCAAAAATTATTTGCATGCGTTGGGAATCGAACCAGGACGTTGGGTTGTAACATGTGGAGCTTGTACATGTCTGTTTTGCGGTATAAATACTGATGTGAGGTTAATTGACATCTTGATTTCTTTGTTACATTATTAAAATACTAGCAAAAAATGCTCGTGCATTGGAACGGGATAGGAAAAAACCGACTTCTGGATGAAAAACGTTAGCGGGACACAAATATTGCCACACTGTTTTCTGCTAATTGGCAATGTAAACAAACTCCTATTTGTCCTATAAATTTTGTGTATTAATTACTTGTCCAAACATTGAACCGATTAACCGTTGTCCGACCTGGAAACCGAAGAACCGCCAGCTTCACCGGTCCAGTTTTTTAAACTATGCACTCAAGTATCTCTGGAACACTGAAATAAGCATGCAGTCTGTGAATGTTGCCACATATCACAGAGCTCGACAAGGAGATTTATAGCTTCCGTTATCGATTTTTTTCCTTGTTCGTAAAAATATTTAAGCACAAATATTAGTCAATGTTTCTCATGCAATTTTTTATACTAGTTAAAGTGTAAAAAATATTGAAACTACGATCTCATGTATCATCAAACATATTTCTTGGAGTAACATGTCACAGGCTATTTTTCAAGAATATTTCAATCCTTTCGGAAAGGACGGCTCAATAGTAACATGTCACAGGCTATTTTTTTACACCATGTAGTCAGTCCTACCGGTCTCGGTTTTTCCTCGGTTCAGAAGAAAGCCGCCGGCTCAATAGAATTTTCTCTGGTTAAAGAATATATTTTGCCTTGCGTTTTTTGTCTATTTTGGGTTGCGGAGAATCTAATACCGTGTAGCTGGTCCTACCAGTCTCTATTTTCCTCCGCTATGAAGAAAACTGCTGGCTGAACGCAATTTTCTCTAGTTTAAAAAAATATTTTGCCTCGTTTTCTTAAAAAGGTGGACATCCTAGTTTCAGGACTGTTTTGTCGTCGTTACCTTCGAGGACTGCAATGGACCTTCTTCATTGCCACGTCCATGTTATACGCTACTCATTCGTATTTAGGACCATAGGTGGACATTCAGAACAACTTCAAGGACTGTATTAATACAAATCCTGAGTTTCAGGACTGTTTTAGACATGGCCGGTAACTTCGAGAACTGTGGATGCATTTCACTCTTAGATCAAATCATTTATTTTTTCT
This sequence comes from Poa annua, assembly GCA_026929855.1. Taxonomy (NCBI): domain Eukaryota; kingdom Viridiplantae; phylum Streptophyta; class Magnoliopsida; order Poales; family Poaceae; genus Poa; species Poa annua. Next base: position 26,259,870 of record CM049434.1, on the reverse strand, counting down.
ACTTTTCTGCTGCATACTCAAGCTATACAATTATGTTATAGGCATTAAATTCACAAAGAATTCTCAGAAAATATTCAACCTATCCGAAAGTCGAAACCTAGTGAAACAGCAGTGTTGTGACTTGTGATAGCGAAAATGGAAATATGTAACATTGAAATGGATGCGCTGATCAATATTAATAAACTAAATACACATACCTGGGCACCAATAGGAACAGGCAGCAAACCATAGACCGAGTTGGACAGTGCAGCAAGTATACAGTTGTCAGTTTGAACAAGCTTTTGAACATCACGGAGGACAACAGTCTGAACCAATGCACTGGGAGCTCTAAGAGACCGGATCTGAAGTAATACTTAGTAGATTAGGTTGGCCAATGAAACGTAGGACCTTCATATCTTCTTTAACACTGATTATACAAGACAAAACAATTTACCTCAACATGCCGTGGCAGACGTGCGACGGCATATGGTTTATGTATAACAACAGAGGCAGGAGTGTCTGACCAAATTATTCGGCCGTCTTGAATAAGTTTCCCGTTTTGATCAACAAATATGCCAATGTTATCCTGGAATAAGTGAATAAAGATAAATGAGACACTTTGTGCGTGTTTGGGTCCAGTGACTTCAAACTCGTCTCTGCTTTACAAGAAACTTTTCATGGCACGTCAAAGCATCCTCAGGAATCTGAATCAAGCCAGTCCCTTATGATAGCTAAATTACAAAGTTTGAACGTATTCTAACTGGTGGCTGGTGTTGTGTTATAGTGTATCTAAGCTAAAGGTTTTCACAGCAACTGTGGTTGAAACACTTTCACAAGACAAGATCCTCAAATTGTGGATGGATACAATTCAACCACAAGAAGGCATTCAACTTAGGTATTGATTATGTATCAGTGAAAAGACAACGAGAATAAACTCATGAGTTTAGAATAGCTCATTCTTCTTGGCATATCAAGTTTTCATCTAGTCCTGGAGTCAAACAACAATACCAAATGCTATCATCGAACTGCCAAACAATATCATGCAATGGAAAATCAACTAAAGTTGCAAGGAAGTACTATACCTTTCCAAGGAGGAGCTCACCGGTAGGAAGAGGCACAACTAAAGGAGGAGCAATCCTCCCGGAAGAAAACACTTCAGTTAATACCCCTGTCACGCTATTTATGATCATATAGTCCCTCCTAATCCCAAGACATATGTTGTCACCACACCAGGCCATTGATTTCACCATATCCGGAACGCCAAATTCCTTCACCTCGACAAATTCTCGCCCACCTGACAAACAGAAATTAAGTTGCCTTACCTGTTCAGAACAAGATCATTTAACCATTTGGCATCTTTCAAGTTTCCCTTATTTTACCGGTGAAGCTTACACAAATCTATCAAACATGTACCACAGGAAAAATAACATTTAAAGGCACATGGATGCCGTATATTCTTACATAAGGTACTATATGCTGCTAAGTGCTGAACACAGTTATACTCTCTACATTGGTCTTACAACACTATGAAGCACTTTTTATTGAAATTTTCAACTAACAAAGGAAAATAGTACTTCATAAGCTTTTCTGAATATCAAACATCGTCACAACCATTTTATATAGAGAACAAGTTCCCTGGAATATTTATTTTGATGTCTCGGAATTATAATATAAAATTCGAAAAGCACTACAGTACTTAAGGTTAACGAGATACCATCTCATCAGCATACTAAATCATCTGGCAACAGGAGAAGTCACAGAATGTCAGAAATTGAGTAAATTTCGATAGATCACTCAAAAGTTTTAAACTCTTCACTAAGCCTTCTCAATTAAACTGGTACAACTATTAAATTGTCACATGATGTTCACGGATTTATATTGCTTTACTATTCGCAGAAAAATTCCGCATTCCAGTTGTACTCCAGACCTGGAAAGCTATATATAAACGTAACCTTTAGTATGAGATATCCCTGCAATGGTCCAAATTAGAGGCCAGAGCTTGTGATCTAAAATCGAGCACCAATGCTTTTACAGTTACCAACTCTGAGCATCAATTGGTAATCCCCCGCCGAAGTTGTTAATTCTCTGAATATTTTAGATCGTCATGAATGCTAAAGTTGCAATTCTAAAAACTGAGGCTACCACGGGTGAGTTTCAGCTTTACTGAGACCCCATTCGATGATCAAATGGCTAAATCCAATGGCAAAGAGAATACAGTGCTCGAAGATATCAAAAGCAGACGACTGATGAATCCTCACCGTCGAGGCGGAAGACGGTTAGGCGCTTCTGGCGGCCGGCGGCAAGCAGGCCCCGGCTGTCATCCCACGCGAATACGTTGGCGCCCTTGGTCTTGGAGACGACGGCCACGGTCTCGAGCCCCGGGAGGCGGTGGAGCGCGACCCACTCGGAGAGCGAGAGCAGGAGGTCGCGGCTGGCGCTGGCCTCCATCGCGGAGGGCGCACGGCGCCAGAGCCGCTGCTCCTGGCGCTCGAGCGTGTAGGGCCCGTCCCTCCGGATCTCGCCGTCATCGGCGGCCGGCGCGGAGTAGATGCGGAGGGAGCAGTCGGACGCCGCGACGAGGAGCTTCCCGGCGTATGAGGCGACGGCCTCGATGCGGCCGGGCACGCCGGCCACCAGCTCGACGGCGTCGTACGCGCTGTGCACCATGGCCGGCGTGATCGGGCGGGACCTCCCCCGCGACGCGAGGTGGCCGCTGCGGTCGTCGTGTGGGAGGAGGAAGCGGTGGGGGGTGGGGGTCGAATTGAATCGGACAGGCAAGATCGTTGGCTAGAGGAGTCGATGTAGAGGACGGGAGTATACGGTCGGATACGTATCGGTACGAATACACATGTGTATCCGTCTTTATTTTGTACGGAGTACTACTAGTTTTATTTTGACATATTTTCACAAAAAGAAAATTTACAAGGACACAAAGTTAAAATGCTGATTAGACTTTACTGTTACATGATCTAGTGAAGCTTTTAGGAAAATCAATGAGGAGAGGATTGCAAAGTTTGCCTTCTCTTTTCCCTTTATTCACGCTTTATTTTCCAGTATTTTATTTTACGTTAACTATTTTTGAGAGAGATAAAATTTGTTCTAACTGTTAAATCATCATCGGTCTAGCGACATGGTCATGGTTTTTGTCCGATTTTCCTCTAATCCAGTGTGGCATGAGGTAAAACATGAGCTATGGAAGATAGCAAAGTATGTATTCACCATGGAATAATAAAACAATTTGTAGCATCATTCATGTTTTATCAATTATATTATGTTCACACAACCACTCTCGCCATGGTTAGGGAGAATATCTAGTGATACCGCAAGTTAATTATGGTAACATGATACCGCATTTCAAAATTTAAATTTATAAGTGTATATTTAAAAGAAAATGTCGATATTCACAAGATGTGTGTTTACATTCTCTAAAATTTGGGAACCAAATTCGAATGTATAGAAAGAGAACAAAAGACAGATTTCTATCTGAATAGTGTCATTTGTGTTTTTGTCTTTATGTGCACTACTCATGTTGGATTTATCTTTTTTTTTCTCTACGTATATTTCGAATTTGGTTATGTAAATTCTAGGGATGAAAAAAACATATTGTAGGCACCCACAAATTTATTTTGAAAATTTTATAAATTTGAATTTGGTGAAGTGGTATCATGATATCATAGGAAACGTGATATCACTAGATACGCACTCTTGACACTAGTACGGTGTTACTTGTATAGTTTCGGCATTTTTGTAAAGACAAATTGTAGCTCAACACATTTATCTTTACAATTTTTCTAAGCTTAAGTCGAATGAGAATTAAGTTAGAGAACTATCAATTATACGACAATCAGATTACATGGTGCATCCTATAAGTTGTGGATGGGTTTGCAATTGAGATTCTACAGTTGCAAGCGCAATTGAAATATTTAATTTGCAAGTTGATTGCAATTGAAAAAATGGTTCACGCAGTAAAAAGAATATGCACACAGCAAAACTTTTGTTTATGTAGTACAAAATTGTTGGATGACATCACTTAATGAGAATTAAGCTTATTCTCAACAGAATGGGAACTAGTCACGCTATCATTAATTTGTAGATCATCACAATTATAACGATAGTTTATGCGTACATGCTATGTTTGTATTTTCTTCAGCATTTTTAAGAATTCAAAATGAATACTCTCTCAGTTCTAAATTAAAAGATGTTCTGGTTTTTTTTCTTAAACACATCTATCTAGACACATTTTAGTGTATTTGTTACTCATTTCAGTCCATATATAGTCCACATTAAAATATCCAAAACATATTATAATGTTGAATGGAGGGAGTATACTGGACATTTTTAAAAACAAGCGCCCTAAAGCTATTTCCACTTTTCGGGGTCAAACTTGTTTACTAGGATATACTAGCTCCATTTCTAACTAAAAAACGTTTTGGATATTTCCATGTTGATTATATACGGACTGAAGTGAGTAAACAAACGCATATACTACCTATGTTTTTTTACTATAAGACGTTTTAGTCATTTTTCACATTCACATGTCCAAACTTATGTTTAGACATATTTTAGTGTTCATATTTACTCATTTTTATGTGTATCTAGACAACATATGTAATAGCTAAAATATCTTATATTATATTTAAAAACGGGAGTAGAACTCTAGAGTAGATACATGCGAATTAGAAGAAAAAAAATAGTCACTCCATTCACTTTGATAAGATATTTTAATATTGACGCCAACACATCAAATATGTCTAGATAAATGTATTAAAAAAAATTAGAGTGCCTTACAAAATGAACGGAGGGAGTAACATTTTATAATTTGAGACGGAGTACTACAGAAACATGATTGCAGTGGTCGTGTAGAGACTTCCAGAATGGCCAGGTAACTGACTGATTTAGCACATTCAGACGCCGAGCAGGGCGTGGTGGCGATCACTGCACTGATTGATGTTTAAAACAAGGATCGCTCCGCTTCGAAAGAAATTCAGTAAGGATTTTCCTTCGTTTGGGAGAGAAACCAATCGTCTTGGTTCCGTTTGCCCACACGGACACGGGCATATCGTTGTCAGCTGTCAATGCAATAGGACAGATTACAGAACCAGCCGTGCACCGGCAGCAGATGTTTCCAGCCAACAAACAAGTGGAAAAACCCAACAAAACAAGAAAGACAAAAGCACCAGGCCAGTATAAAAGACTTGTTTTGTCTGTATAATAGCTTCAACACTTTGAAGGGATTCAGAGACAGCACAAGATACAACCACAGAACATGTATGTACATCTACCTAGCTGTATCATCTTCTGTGATGTATATCAGGTGTTACAAAATTTCCAGTCGGACAGCAACCGACATGGATAGGATGGAACTTGCGCCCCATCTACTGTCTACTAATCCCCATACTCTTACTACTTCTACCTATATAAGTTCTGAGTTACTCCTAAACATATACCACGACAATGCAATTTACACAACAGAAAAGGTTTCAGACCTGGTTTTATCTCGTCAGGCTACCATCATGGAGCATTGTGGGAAGTTCAAAAAAGAATAGTCACTTCGCTAGCAGTGCCTCCTCCAGAATCGGGCCCATGAGCGCGCCGCCGCAGAGTATGCACAGGAACCATGGCGGAGCGGACACGCTGTCCGCGATGCCGACGCACCGCGTGTGCTGCCAGACACGACACATGTCACACGCCACCATGCGCTCACCGTCATCATCCTGCACACCACACAAGCACCTAACTTCCCACCCGTCAAGCCCGCCCTCACACCGCAGCCCTGTCTCCATGTCCGCCCCATGGCCATGGACGCCGATCGTGTCCCCAGACTGTGCCCCACCAAGCACCACTGGATCCCACTTCTCCCCAGTTATGCCATCAAGCTTATCAGCATGGAACTCCTCAAAGAAGCAGTATGTGTCCCTCAGCGCATGCTCTGCCTCGACGAGAAGCTCGCCTATGGATGTGTGGAGTGGCACCACAATGATCTCCCCTGGTGGCGTTGGCCGTGTAAGCTCAGCAGCTTCCCAAGGTTGCGGTCGCCACTCAGCCAGGAACCTTAGCTGATCATCAGACTCATCCCCGAGGCCCCAGCACTTAACCCAGTGCTTGCAGTCCAGCACAGCCTGTGCTGCCTCACTGAGCGCCTTCACCATTGCTCGGTAGACTGCACGCAGATCACGCTCAACATCCACTGCGCCCCCCGCCCACCGTGCTTCAGGACTGGTATGTTCTACCTCAACATCCATTTGCTCAGGCTCTTCACATTCCTCCAAGCTGAACTGGAGAATACGCGTCGTAGCGTTGGGCAGTCGGCGCACAACATGGTTGCCAACAATGGTGTCACCAACAGACTTGATGACAAAATCAAGGAGACCAGTATCACCGATGTCACCCCTCGAAGCATCTCGCAATGCTTGCCGTGTCATCTCTGCATCATCTCCATGCTCAAGCAGCTTAGCAACAACCACCTCTGCAGTACTTAGCAGTCGCTTCTTGGAAAACCGAGAATCGAGCAGGTCAACAACATCCTCAAAGCGCTTGCACGGCTGCCCTGATCTCTTCATCGGACGCGGCTTTGGCGGCAGAATTGGAAGCCAGGGGCATGGCTTTGCAGGAGGCAACGAAAGGGGTGGTTCATGGTGCTTCCAGTCAAGGAGACAGCGGAGGAACTCGCGGACACTGGTCAGAGGCTTGTTGGATAAGCGGCGGTAGATGGTGACCACACGACGAACATGTCGGCTGCCGAGACGGTCAACATGTAGGGAAGCCAGGGCTTCCAAAGCAGCGGCATAGGTGGCGGTGGTTACGCTGAAGCTACCCCTGGAAAGGCAATATCCCCAGCGAGTGAACCATGTCTCACCGTTCACCACACCGAGCAGAAGGCGGAGGTCCAGAGAACGCTTCTTGGAGAGATCAACCAAAGAAACAGCCCTGCACAGAAGGCCCTCAAAGGTCAGAAGACAAATGGAGCAGACATCTCATTGCATGTACAGTAGATCCTTTGTCATGCATTCATGCAACAAGTTTTAAGGTTCTCCTAACTACTAGAACCTCTCCTAAATGTACCCTTACATGAAACACATCTTCAAAAGCATACTGAACTAGAACAGTGATTGATCAGTTTCAGTAGAGCAGTTATGGTAGTACTACTTCATAACAAGTGCATATGCAGGGAGTGTCTGAACATAAAAGAAGTGGTAAATCTTGTTACCTAACACGGAGAGCAGAGCAAAGGCGATCCCAGATATCCATTATGTCACGGCCAGAGAGGGAAGTCGAGCCACCTTCGCGACCACGGAGAGCGACAAGGTGACCAAATCCATTGCTGTGGATGAGGCCATGGAGGAGGTGGTCGTCGCGTCCAAGGAGCACATCTGTGCCAAAATGCTGGTCCCAATTGGCATCCGCTGGGATGATGAAATGGTACCTCCGCTTTGACACCCAGTGGTGGTTCCAACCTGAAATTGTTCGCGTTCGTTATTACTGATACAGATAGGGTTCACGGGTCAGAAAAGTACTCATCATTGTGCAAACCACCACTTTTCCACGATGGGGAATACAGTAGGACTTTAATAGGCTAGAGGGTAGAGGCCATCATTGCAGCCAGCATTGCCATTTCAGGAACGGATTCAAACCAATTTGAAACCGGCCAGATGGAGTCCGTCAAATCCGATCCAGATAATGTGCTGTAAATGCAAGAACAGGACGCAGATGCGGTTGCTATGATCCGTTCACGGAATTTGGGACGCGGTTTCGAACTGCTTGGAGCGCAGAAATGAAAAATTACAAGAACGTACTGCGAAACTCCCTCTAATCAGAACAGAAACCCGCGCTTCTTCCTTCAGAGTTCAGATCAGGGAAGGGGGGAAATGCTTTGCCAGAGCAACCTCTAATTCGCTCAAATCAACTGCGACCAAGAAACCATCGGGGCTACTACAGACCTAATCCGCGAAATCCACCGATCGTTCTCGAAGGAGGCGGCGCGAGCGAGCACCGCGGGGCCCCGAACACGCAGAAACTGGGGAGGGGGGCGAGGCGGGACTCACCGGCGCAGCGGCAGAAGTGGCAGAGCGGCGCGGGGGAAGACGCGGCGAACACCTCGACGGCGACGATGGGGACGACGGCGCCGGTGCGGTCGTCGGAGAGGAACGCCCGCCGCGCGGGCGCGGGCGGCTCCAGGGAAGCGTCGAGCGGGGCCCACTGCTTGAGCAGGCAGCGGACGTTGTCCCGGAACGGGCCGCACAGCGCCCTCCCCGGGAAGTCCCGCAGCGGGTACGCCGGCGAGGGGGCGGGCGCCGAGGCCGAGGCCGGGGCCGGCGGGGGAGGAGGCGGGGGGGAGGGGGAGGAGGAGGAATGCTGCGGTGGGGTCTCCTCCTCCTCCGCCGCCGCGGGCGCGCTCGGCTTGGGGGGCGGGGGCGGCGGCGGCCACGAGTCGGCGAGGCGCTTGAGCGCGCGGATGGACGGCATTGCCCCGTGCTCGCAGCTCGCCCCTCTCTCTCTCTCTCTGCTGGCCGCTGCGAGGGGTTCAGGGTTTTGGGGCTCGTGCTCCTCGGCGGCAGGGGCGTTTCCGTAAATTTGTGGCGGCGTGGGCGTGCTCCTCCCAGAAATGCCGAGCTCGCTGCGCTGACCGGTGGGGCCCGCTCTGGGTAGCTTTCCAGCCACGCCCTCTGCGAGACCGTGACACTCCGGACACGTTCGTTCTCGCGCCGTCTACGATGTGAATGAACCCAGTCGTCATGACATGCCTGGCCCGCACGTGCAGTCGCGGAGGTGAGTGCGGCAGACTGGTGGGCCTGGACAGCAGGGGTCGAACTGCGTCTGTGCCAAAAGTTTTACGCTGTGAGGGCTGGCAACCCGGCGATAGCCGGCATAGGGCCTGGCAGTCGCAGAGTAGGGGGTTACGTGGCGCGACGGTATTGGCGGTTCGGTTGGATGTCTGACTGAACTTTTTGTCCTTCCCCCAAATTATTCGACCGCGAAGCAAAGTTTCAAAGCGACGCAGAGACGCACCCTCAAATTTTATTTTAAAAAGCTATACTCCTACCGTCCGTCCATAAAAGAGGAGAGTAGGAGTAACAAAGGTTGTTTGACACATTTTACATCGGTCTCTATCAATGGTTTACTCAAATTAGCATTGTCACCTTATTGAGATGGGTATGCACTACAATGCCCTTCCTTCCTTTCGCAACGTAATTGTGTAAGTTAATCTCAACACCTAATAACAGAAACATATTTTGTTTTCTCGAAAAAAGTAGAAATCTTCTACAATGATGCCATGCGGTTCAGAATTCAACAAAAGGTTCAATGTTTGAAATTTTGTTGAATTTCTATATAGAATTGTCTAGAAATTTGTGGATGGGATTTAGAAAAAACCCGACCATAATTTAAAGTTGCACAAAATTCGGTTAAAATTCCCAAGAACTTTGAAATTTCGATGACTTCGGTGGGTTATGAAATTTCTTTAAGACCAAAATTCAAAACCCAACTGCCGTGGTTGAGTAAAAAGGATTTGGTAATTGTGGAAACAAACTGTCCATATTTCTCTATTTTTATTTCCCTGGTCAACAAAGGATGAAGGGCTAGTTTGTGAGGAGAAGATGCCCACTTCCGTGACACAACTTCCCGGACCCATAATGGATTGGCCAAATTCAAGAACGTGGAAATGGGACGATACTGTCGGATCAAAAGCAAGACGTGTGGCACCGTGAGATATGTTTTCCCCAGCCTGAGGTTTAGGGGGCAGCTCGATCCACCTCTCCGTGGCCGGATTGCACACGACATAACGGAGTTTACCCTCATCGGCGGCAGGAGTTTCCTTCTTCATGCGGGCGCAGAGAAGGAGGCCATTGCAGATGTCCACGTAGGCGATATACTCGCACTGGTCAAGTTGCAGGAAAGGGAGGGAAGGGTCGAACGGGGCCGCGCCGCCTGAGACGCCGGCGAAGTGGTGGCTCCAGGCGCCGCTCAACGACGTGTAGGTTGTGTATAGGAAGCCAGCAAGGGTCTGACGCAGATTCTTGCGGTGGACGGGGTCGGCGATGAGGTCGCGCCAGGGCGTAGAGACGCACTTGAAACGGCAAACGGACCTGGCGAGAGAGGATCTCCATGATGAGGTCGTCGGTGAATAGGCTGGCCGCCGTCGCCGAAGGGTTATCCTGCCTCAACTTCTTACTGGAGCTATCTAGTTCCTTGTCCTCCGCCATGGCGTGGAAGCTGAACGACGTAGGCAGGGGTTAGGTTAGGTCGATCTGAAAATCCAGCAAGGAACTCATCAAATCTGGAGGGTAAAAACCAGTTGGGATACTCGGTGGTGATCTTGCCGTGGAGAGGGACGAGAGGATACCTTGGTTTGAAGCGGCGCTGGTGATGGTCGACTGATGTCTACGCATGCTTCTATTCTCGTAGACAGTGTTGTGCCTACAAGAGCAGAGGTTTGTAGAACAGCAGCAAGCTTCCCTTAAGTGAATCACCCAAGGTTTATCGAACTCAGGGAGGTAGAGGTCAAAGATATCCCTCTCAAGCAACCCTGCAATTAAGATATAAGAAGTCTCTTGTGTCCCCAACACACCCAATACACTTGTCAGATGTATGGGTGCACTAGTTCGGCGAAGAGATAGTGAAAAACAAGTAATATGGATGATTATAAGTAGTAATTGCAATCTGTAATAAAAATGGCAGCAAGCAAACATGTAGCAGAACTTGTTGGAAACGGTGTTTCAATGCTTAGAAACAAGGCCTAGGGATCATACTTTCACTAGTGGACACCCTCAACAATGACCTCATAGTTGAATAATAAATACTACTCTTAAACACTCTCTTGTTGGATGATAAACACCATTCATTGTGTAGGGCTACAAGAGCAACCTCAAAGTATGAGTAAACACACACCACAACGTCATATAGGAATCACACACGGTGCACACACTGTCACCTTTACAACCGTGAATAAACCCGGAGTTCATATTAAAGTAACCTCTAGAGTGCATAATAGATAAAGAGTAACATCACATATTCAACTAGATTAAAAAGCTCGCGATCACATAAAGATCACACCATGGGAGAGAGAGAGATGAACCACGTAGCTACCGGTAGAGCCCGCAGCCCCGGGGGAGAACTACTCACTCCTCATCGTAGGAGTCAGCAACGGCGATGGAGTCGATGGAGATGGCTCCGGGGGCAATTCCCCGTCCCGGCAGGGTGCCGAAACAGAGACTTCTTTCCCCCGAATTAGGGTTTTTTGTGGCGGCGGCGCAGCGGAACTCTTCTCTGGAAGAGGACTCCGTCGTAGGTCTTGTATTGTCGGGGGGTATAAGTAGGCGAAGGGGCGAAGGCGGTGGAGCCTCGAGGGCCCCACACCCTGTCCCCGCGCGGCAGAAGGGGGGCCGCGCCGGGAGGGGGTGTGGGCCTCTCGGGATCCTCCTCCGTGACCTCTACGGTGTTCTGGAACCTCCCGGGGAAAATAAGCACTTTGACGTTTCGTTTGTCCAATTCCGAGAATATTTCCTTAACAGCTTTTCTGAAACCAAAAACAGCAAAAAACAGGCAACTGGCACTGTGGCATCTTGTTAATAGGTTAGTCACAGAAAATGCATAAAATGATATAAAAGTTATATAAAACATGTAGCAATTGGCATAATATAAGCATGGAACATAAGAAATTATAGATACGTTTGAGACGTATCATCGACGCCGACGAGGAGGCCGGAGGCGCGGAGGTTCGCTTCTCCGAGGAGACGAGAAAGCTGAACCCGCGACCGCGAGTGGGGAATGATTTGTTTTTTTTAGAACTCAGTGGGGGAATGAATTGGAATTGCAACACTCGATGTTGGGCTGCAAATCGGGGTTGCAGATAAACTGCTAATATTAATGGGCCCAATCAGGCCCGCTTCTAGCTCTGGGCACTTCGGCCGAAAAGGAGAGTAAAGATGAGATGACGAGGCAGATTTCCCACACTGATATCTCCCGCTTATTATGAACGTTGATTTTACATAGTAAATAAACGATATTACTCCTACATGATAAAAAAAAATGCTATGATGTGTTTTTTAATCAATGCATGCACAGAAATTTCTTGGTACTACGAATTTGAAAATTAAATTACATGAATACAAAAATTAGTGATAAATGTTTTGATATTTAAATATTTATTGATAATTTGTGCATGGATCGTAAAGCATTTGGACATCTCAGATAAGCAGGGACATCCTCCTATACGTGGTTTTGCATTTTTCGCATATGAGTTTCACTTAGTTTAAAGAAAAGCCACTCATTACTGAAACAAGTATGAGTTTTCACTTTGAAAAAAACTATGAATGGTTTGGCGTAGCGCGTTAAAAGGAGCAATTTTCGATGGAGCTACACATATGACATGAGTAAATATTTTAATTAATTCTTCTATAAAAGGTAAATTATATAACTAAACATGTGATCTTTACTAACATGTCTCTCTCCACATGCAAGACTTTCCCCATATTCCTAAATTTTTATTGGAGAATTCCGAAAAGATCTGAGACCATAAAGATTGCATTGTTATGCCTGATCAATTGTCATCTCAACCTAATGAACTTGGGCTTGGACGTGGATTAAAACGGATTTTCCATAGGTTGTTTTTAAAATAACATGTATTGAATGCGAGATTGTATGTATGCCATGAAGATAAGGATATGCATTGAGTTTTGACATCAAGATCGTTGATTTGAATAGATAAATATGCTATGACCAAGGAGACGAAATGAAAAACCCTAGGTGGCCGCAAAGGCACATTGACATCATCGAGATTGTTGCAGAAATTATTGACCAAAATGGTGAAAGGGGAGAGTTTGAAGATATTTTCTACGGAGTATGAAGTCAGTTTAGATTTGTTACTACTGTGACTAATCAAAATCTCTGTATTCTCAAGATATTTTTTCTATTTTATGCATCAAATATCCTTTCTTTTATTAATAATTCTTTAGGTTTTCGCTGCAACCCGCAGGGTATCTTTCTAGTCTTCATCAACAGCTAATGTTCTCGAACATAGGAAAATGTCAACAACTCATCTTTTCACTAGTAGAAAACGGACTTTTGGTCCAGACTTTTAGTCCCGCACGCGTTTGCGGCCGGTACTAATATGACATTAGTACCGGTCCAGGCGGCCGGACAGGCGAGGGGCAGCAGTACCGGTCGGGAAGCAACCTTCAGTACCGGTTGGTGTAACCAACCGGAACTAAAGGGTTTGCGGCTGGCGCTGCAGCGAGGGGTCCCACGGCGAGAACTTTTAGTACCGGTCTGTGTTATAAACCGGTACTAAAGATGGACATTTAGTACCGGTTTGTGACACCATCTGGTACTAAATAATTTCGCTATAAATTCCATCTGCTTCCTCCAGCCCGAGCTCACTTCACTCTCCGCCTCCTCATTTATTTCTCTCTGTTCTTGCTCGAGCTCGGTGGCGATCCGGCGATTTGTCCAATTTGGTGGCACCATTTTTGGTCAAAAATGTTAGAAACTTGTTTCTCTTACATTTAATTGGAAACTTTAGTTCATTTAGTGCTAGTTTGAGCTCATTTAGTGTTAGTTTGACCTAGATAGAAAAATGTAGCAAAATCTAGAAATGTATTGTTAGTTTGACCTAGATAGAAAAATTTAGAAAAATCTATAAATGTAGCTTATTTAGTGCTAGTTTCATCATTTACTTTGTGCTAGTTTAGCTAATTTTGTCCTAGTTTAGCTCATTTAGTCCTAGTATAGCTCATTTTATGCTATAATTACGTAATTAATTGTTTATAGAATTATTACTTGTATAATTTTCTTATTTGTGTAACTTTTTGTTATATATAGTGTCATGGTTTTAACATCTGTCCACACCGGCTCTCGCCCGCTCTATTATTCGGATGTGGTACGATTGTTTGTTATAAGTATATGTTTGTTTAATTTCATGTTTATAAAAATTATACCGACCAACTTAACGTAGATATATTTTTATCTAGGAGGTAGTTGAACCGGAAAATGAGCCCGACCCTATTGTCGAGTTTTTAGTAGAAGAAAACAATGATTTGAAAGCTAAATTGAAAAGAAGTGAAGATCTTCGTCTCGAAGAGAAGATGAAATGGGAGTTGAAGATTGCCGACGTCGTTGATTATAACGAGATCAAGATGGAGGCAATGCGCTTGGATCACGAGATCAAGATGAATGCAATGCGCTTGAAGCTTAAAAAGTTTAGAAAATATGTCATTAGTCAAGAGGCTTGGTATCATTATGCTGTTGGTTCAATAATTACCTTAGTTGCGATTTTGATCGCATTTGTCGTTGGATTTAAATTATTTAGCTAGTTCTATGTTAGTTTCAATTAATGAATGTTTATTAGAACTATGTATTAGATTTGTTTAAATATGGTGAACTTGTATTAATCTATCTATTCATGATAGATATATATATAACTATTGTGTAATGGTTTTGTATATATTTACATAATGCAGATGAATCGACAATGGATGTACGTTGACCGACGCACTCCGGAGTTCATGACCGGCGTGCTGGATTTTATCCGTGTTGCTGAGGCAAATAAGCGGGATGGTTTTATGTATTGTCCATGTTGTGCTTGTAAGAATATCAGGGGTTACTCAAAATCAAAAACCATTCACATCCATCTGTTTCAGTCCGGTTTCATGTCCGGCTATAATTGTTGGACCAAACACGGAGAAACAGGGGTCATAATGGAAGACAATAAAGAAGAAAAGGACGATGATAACTATCCTGAGTTTCCTGAATACGACGGTACTACAATGGGGGAAACTGGAGAAGACGCGCCTGACGAAGAGGCGCCGGATGAGCCCGCTGATGATCTTGCTCGGGCCATTGCTGATGCACAGAGAAACAGCGTAAATCAGAGGGAGTGGCTCAAGTTGGAGCGCATGTTAGAGGATCACAAAAAAAAAATTGTACCCAGGTGTCGAAGATGACCAGAAAAAGCTGGGTACGACGCTGGATTTGCTGCAATGGAAGGCTGAGAATGGTGTATCGGACAAGGGGTTTGAAAAGTTGTTGAAAAAGATAAAGAAGATGATTTCCAAAGGATAACGAATTGCCCGACAGTACGTACGAGGCAAAGAAGATCGTCTGTCCTCTAGGATTAGAGGTGCAAAAGATACATGCATGCATTAATGACTGCATACTCTACCGTGGTGAGGAGTACGAGAATCTGGATGCATGCCCGGTATGCGGTGCATTGCGGTATAAGATCAGGCGAGATGACCCTGGTGAAGTTGAAGGCGAGCGCCCCAGAAAGAGGGTTCCTGCCAAGATGATGTGGTATGCTCCTATAATACCACGGTTGAAACGTTTGTTCAGCAACAGAGAGCATGCCAAGATGTTGTGATGGCACAAAGAGTACCGGAAGAAAGACGCGATGTTCAGACACGCCGCTGATGGGTCGCAATGGAGAAAAATCGAGAGAGAGTTCCCGGACTTTGCAGATGACGCAAGAAACTTAAGGTTTGGTCTAAGTACGGACGGCTTCAATCCTTTTGGGGAGCAGAGCAGCAGTCGCACCTGGCCTGTGACTCTATGTATTTACAATCTTCCGCCTTGGTTGTGCATGAAGCGAAAGTTCATCATGATGCCAGTGCTCATCCAAGGCCCGAAACAACCCGACAGCGAGATTGATGTGTACCTCAGGCCATTAGTTGACGAACTTTTAGAGTTGTGACGGGAAGAAGGTGTCCGTGTGTGGGATGAGCACAAACAGGAGGATTTTGACCTTCGAGGGTTGCTTTTCGTAACGATCAATGATTGGCCTGCTCTTAGTAACATCTCAGGACAGACAACTAAGGGATACCATGCATGCACACATTGTTTGGATGATACTGAATGTATATACTTGGATAATTGTAAGAAGTGTGTGTACCTGGGGCATCGTCGATTTCTTCCGGTCAGGCATAACGTCCGGAAGAAAGGCAAGCATTTCAAAGGTGAGGCAGATAACCGTAGGAGGCCTATGCACCGTACTGGTGAACAAATATTTGATATGGTCAAAGATCTAAAAGTAATCTTTGGAAAGGGTCCTGGAGGACTACAAGTTCCGAATGACGCTAACGGGCACTCACCCATGTGGAAGAAGAAATCTATATTTTGGGAGCTAACATATTGGAAAGTCCTAGAGGTCCGATCTGCAATCGACGTGATGCACGTGACGAAGAATATTTGCGTGAACCTGCTAGGCCACTTGGGAGTGTATGGGAAGAAAAAAAACACAGAGGCAGCACGGGAGGACCAGAAACGTTTGAAAGAACGAGACGACCTGCGTCCAGAACACTATGAAGGTCCTGCCAGCTATGCTCTAACCAAACAAGAGAAAGTGATATTTTTTGAATGTCTGAGCAGTATCAAGGTACCGTCTGGCTTCTCGTCGAATATAAAGGGAATAATAAATGTGGCACAGCAAAATTTTCAAAACCTAAAGTGTCATGACTGCCATGTGATTATGACGCAATTGCTTCCGATTGCATTGAGGGGGCTTCTACCGGAAAATGTTCGAGTACCCATTGTGAAGCTTTGTGCATTTCTACATGCAATATCTCAGAAGGTAATCGATCCAATAATCCTACCAAGGTTACAGAATGATGTGGTCCAGTGTCTTGTCAGTTTTGAGTTGGTGTTCCCCCCATCCTTCTTCGATGTTATGACGCATGTCTTGGTTCACCTAGTCGAAGAGATTTAAATTCTCGGTCCTGTATTTCTACACAATATGTTCCCATTTGAGAGGTTCATGAGAGTCTTAAAGAAATATGTTCATAACCGTGCTAGGCCAGAAGGAAGCATCTCCAAGGGCTATGGAACCGAGGAGGTCATTGAGTTCTGTGTTGACTTTATTCCTGACATTAATCCGATTGGTGTTCCACAGTCGCGACATGAGGGGAGACTGAGTGGAAAAGGCACTCTAGGGAAAAAAGTATTTGTATGTAGGGACGGACCTTCTTTCAGTCAAGCGCACTACACAGTTCTACAAAATTCCTCGTTGGCAGCTCCGTATATCGAGGAACACATGAATATTTTACGATCTGAGAACCCGGTGGAGGATGAGTTCTGGATTAAAGATCAACACAAGGCAAAATTCAGCGGTTGGTTGCAAACACATCTCATGAGTAACACCGAAGTTGATGTTCAGCTGTACTTGTTGGCCAGGACACCATTTTCGACTATAGTCACTTTCGAAGGGTACGAGATAAATGGGAATACATTTTACACGATCGCTCAAGATAAAAAGAGCACCAACCAAAACAGTGGTGTCCGCTTTGACGCAACAAACAGCAACAGGCAAAAGGACACATATTATGGTTACATAGAGGAGATATGGGAAATTGAGTATGCACCTTCTTTTAAGGTCCCTTTGTTTCGCTGCAAATGGGTCAAGCTGAATGCAGGCGGGGTAAATGTAGACCCGATGTACGGAATGAAAACGGTGGATCTGAACAATCTTGATTACAAAGACGAACCGTTCGTCCTAGCAAATGATGTAGCTCAAGTTTTCTACGTGAAAGACATGTCTATCAAACCGAAGAAAAGAAAAAACATGTAAGCGAATACATAAGACGAGGCAAAACGCCACATAGTTCTTTCAGGGAAAAGAAACATCGTGGGAGTGGAGGACAAGACAGACATGTCAGAAGATTATGATAAGTTTGAAGAAATTCCGCCCTTCAAAGTCAACACTGACCCAAGCATCACGTTAAGTAATGAAGATTCTCCTTGGTTCCGGCGTAAAGTTAAGCAATCGAAGAAAAGGAGGAATAATACAACAGATGGGAATATTGGTGATGTGTAATCCAGGAATGATATTTATGAAATATGAGGTCTTTATCACAAACTATGTTGTTGAAATATGAGATCTTTATCACAAACTATGTTGTTGAAATGACCATAACTTGGTCATTTGTCTTGAAACTTCTAGATGTTCATACATGATAGACATTTGTGTGAAGATTTTTTTTGCAAATTTTGTCGGAAATCAAGTTTATCATTTTTCATAGCAACTAGTACACATATAAGGTCCCCATGCCAAAGGATTTCCTTTTTAAAAGTGTTTATCACATTATTTCATTTTTTCGTAAAAACGATCAAAACGGTCGCGATGACAATTCATCGAAAGATGTAATATTTTCTAGAACTATCAATGTTTCTGTGATATAACCACTAGTTGTGTATCTTAAAATGATTTTTCCAAAAATATCATACTAAACTATCAAACAGTTGTAGTTCAAATTTGAATTACTTTCGAAAAATCAACATAAACTCAATTAACTAGGGGAAATTAGGTAGAAATCAAAGAAAAACCTAATACTTGGAGATTATCCATCATATGTGGACTAGTTTCCATGAAAATTAAATGGGTGCCATTTTGCACCATATTTTTGGTACTTTGTTCACAAAAAAAGTCATTTTTTGCACTTAAAAAATGGAAAATGATATTTATGAAAATAATTTCAAGAATTCCTTTGGCACCTATTTGTGGAATATGAGATCTTTATCACAAACTATGTTGTTGAAATGACCATAACTTTGTCATTTGTCTTGAAACTTCTAGATGTTCATACATTATAGACCTTTTTCTGAAGACTTTTTTTGTAAATTTTGTCAGAAATCAAGTTTATCATTTTTCATAGCAACTAGTACACATATAAGGTCCCCATGCCAAAGGATTTCCTTTTATTTTTATCAATTCCTTTTATTTTTATCAATTCCCTTTATTTAAAATGTTACATTTTTCAATATCTAATTTTTGTAATTTGTTGAAAACATGTTCTTGAATATAGACATGATTTTTAGTAATTATTACAAACTAATTAAACAATTACATCAGTAGATATAAAAAAATAGAAAAGAGAAAAGAGAAATAAAATGAAAAAGATCTTTAGTACCGGTTGCTGGTTGCAACCGGTACTAAAGGTTTTCGTTTGGCGCCAGTTTTCTGGGCGCCCAAACGACAGACCTTTAGTACCGGGCCGTGCTATCAGCCGGTACTGAAGGACCTTTAGTACCGGTCCGTGCTAGCGACCGGTACTAAAGGTCTATGCATTAAATGCCCTCGCCCAGATCGGGCAGTTCTCATTCTCTTACACAGACGTGAGTCCCCGACGACGACGAAGAGGAGACGCCGCGCCGCCATCACCGGAGACGCCCTATACGCCATCGCCGGAGAAGCCGTGCCGCCCCCGACGTTGTCCTCGTCTCTCCCGACTCCGGCCGTCGCTCCGCCGGTGCTAGGTGAGCCGTCTCCTCCTCCCTCCTTCTCGCCACCGGTGCTAGGGCTTAGAGTATCGCCGCCGACAGCGGAGCGCCGCCACCATTCTAGGACAGCGCCGCCACCATTTGGTCGCGCATGCCGGTGCGCGACTCGCCGTGTGCGCGGCTCCTCCCTCCTTCTCGCCACCGGTGCTAGGGCTTAGAGAATCGCCGCCGACAGCGGAGCGCCGCCACCATTCTAGGACAGCGCCGCCACCATTTGGTCGCGCATGCCGGTGCCCGACTCGCTGTGTGTGCGGCTCCTCCCTCTGGCGCGCAATCGAGGGACGCAAGAAGCGGAAGGGGACGAGAGCTCCATTGCTGACGTCATGCTGACATCAGCGGTTTTTTCTTTTACAGATTTTGCACGATTTTGCCATGTTAGGATTTTGCAATATATTTATGCTATTGTTAGGATTTTGCAGGAAATTCATAACTTGTGAATGCTATTGTTCGGATTTTGTAGGAAATATTTATATGAATGCTATTGTTAGGATTTAAAGTGTAATAGTGTTAGCAATAATATATTTATGTGAATGCTAGTGTTAGAATTTAAAGTGTAATAGTGTTACAATATTTATGTGAATGCTATTGTTAGATTTTTAGGATTTTTAGTATTGTTTTACGGTTTGTAGGATTTGTGCAATTTTTTGATTTGTCAATGTGACAAAGTGAATTGTTCTTTATAATGCTACAAATGTTCTAAAGTGTTATTTATATGAATTTAAAGTACTTATGCAATTTTATTTGACGCAAATAACTTGTGTAATTTTATAAGTGTGGATTAATAGTTTGTAATGTACTGTTTTTTAAATTGCTATAGGAAATGCTACTGTTTTAGAAGAATTGCTAGGAAATGCTATTGTTTTTAATGAAAGTTTGTAAATGTTAAGTGAATTGCTACTGTTTTGCAATGTTAGGAAGTTTATAAATTTTGGCCGATGATTAGATGGTTGCACGTTGCATCTTCAGTGAGGTGTGAGTGAACCATGTTGTTTGAACATATATGCAATGTTCATTCCACGTTGTTCGCTGACACCATCCCTGAAGCAATTCTATATGAGGGCTTGCTGTCTGTTTTGCAATGTTAGGAAGTTTGTAAAATTGGATTAATAGTGTGGATGCAAAGTAGTTGTGCAAAGTACTTGTATAATTTAGGGTAATTTTATGTATGCTAATGTAATTTTATTTGATGCAAAGATTATAATGATATAATGTAATAAATAATGTGGATGCAAGTGTTGAAATTTGTGAATGAAAGTGTTAGAATTTCCGAAATAGTATTGTGAAAATGCAACCACAATTTCCCGCGGCAACGCGCGGGGAATGCAACTACAATTTCCCCAATGCAAAGTACTTGATTTCGTCGATCCCTCGCCTCACCGTTATAACTTGACATCATGCAGGAATCTCGCCGTCTATCCCTCACCTCACTGTCGTTCCCGCGCATCCCCTCGTGCCCTCCCCCGCGGTGAGCCTATACCGCGCACGTGTTATTTCTTTCCAATAATTTTGTCGCCCGATTTGGAACTAAATTGTTCTCTTTTTTTTTGTATTAGTTAAGCTATGTACGGCAGAGCAAATGAACAGGCATTGTTCGACATCATAAATTCGCCCAATCACAACGATGGTGAAGATGATGGATCGCAATATCTTAACATGTCCGGTGATGAAATGGAGGACGAGGAGATTTATAACTTAGAAGCTCCTCCATCCGCCTCGAACAATAATGCCGATGAGAATGTAGCGCAGAATACCGACGAGGTTTACATAGCTTCTGGTGATAAATTAATGATTTGATATGTGTACATATACATGTTTTAACATAATATTTTTTCTTTTAGCCCTCCGGATCGGGATCGAGCAAGTCTGGTAAAAGAAAACGAGGCCTGGCCAAAAAGTTAAAAGATGAAAGATTTGATATCGAAGAAATCTCTGAAATTGGCGAACCGATAGCTCCGAAAGAGCACGCACGTAAATTTGTGAGTCAGTGCGGAGTTATTGTTCGGGACAACATTCCGATCACCATCCGAGAATGGCACAAGCCGAAGGGTGGAGGAGAGAGTTTTGTATCAGATATTTGCAAGAGGGGAATTTTGAAGTCCGTTTTCCACAATTTCGCCCTACCGACAGGCCTCGGAGATGCCGAGAAAAAGAAAGTCTTCCAGTGGACTCTAAAGAA
The DNA here is from genome assembly GCA_026929855.1 of Poa annua. NCBI lineage: Eukaryota > Viridiplantae > Streptophyta > Magnoliopsida > Poales > Poaceae > Poa > Poa annua. Next base: position 26,238,455 of record CM049434.1, on the reverse strand, counting down.
AATGGCCGAACAATTCATGAACTACAAGAAAAGGTTATACCACCAATTCATCAAGATAAAGAAAACCCCTAATTTTGAAGACGTACAATACAGGAGGATAAGAGATCAGTGGGAAGAAATCAAGGACTACAAGGAATCAGAAGAAGCTCTGGAAAAGTCGAAGAAAAATAAGTTGAATGCCGACAAAAAACAATATTTCCAACGTTTGGTGCCAGGTGGCTATAAGACCGCCATTCCTAAGTGGCAAGAAAGGGACGCCAAGTTAATTGCTGCCGGGGTCACTCCAAGTACATCAAGCTATCCCGCAAGGGCGAGGTATTGGGCGTACAGCGTCGGGCTGGAGCTCGACTCACAGACAGGGAATCTTGTGTTGAAGGAAAAGATTAAACCAGGCCCCGAGGGAGAGCCCGAAAGAGAAAAAATTCGGAAGAAAGTCAAAGAACTTGATGATGCAGTAGTTGCCGCTCGGGAGGGAAGGTTCGCGCCCAATAGAGAGAAGGACGAGCTGTCACTCGCCCTCGGGAATCCTGAACACACTGGGCGAGTACGAGGCGTGGGCGTCGTCCCTTGGAAGGTTGGGTTCCCCGAGCATAGGGACACTTACAGGAGCCGCGACAGGAAGAAGAAACAGGAGGCAGAGAAATATCAGCGGTTGGAAGACATGATAATAGACCTGCGACATGAAATGAGGCAGAAAAGGGCATCTGAGCCGCGGGAGGACCAACTTGATATGGCATCTCAGCGGAAAAGCAGCGTGGCTTCCACACAAAATGTCCAGCCTGATGACGCAACATACCCCGTGGATCAGATTCAGGGGCAAACAAACTGTGAGCTGCACATCAAGATGAGGAACCTATCCATAAAGGTGGCGGTCGGCTTTGCTTTAGAGAATATACCCGGAGCAACCCTTCATGGCGGTCAGATTCCAGCTGGCTATGCGCGAGTCGGGATGGACGAAATTATGAACGGATTCGAGGACCTAGAGCTTGACTTTCCTGGAGCTGAAGGGGAGACGACACTGCGAGAAGTGTTGCGCGGAGTCATTCTATGGAGAAAGGAACACATCGTGTTTCCAGGAGAATCGACGCGTAGGCCACCAACCCCTCGGAGTAGCAATCAACCTCCAAGTCCACCCCACATTGAAAATATGGACACCGAGAGGGAACCCAACGCGACTCCATCTCCCCGGTGCGCGAGTCCAACCCAGCGGGAGTCCACCCCGGAGCGTGCAAAGAGTCCACTCCAGCGGGAGTCCACCCCGGAGCTTGCAAAGAGTCCGCCCACCGGCAATAGGACATTCTCAATGAGGCAGAAGATGCTTGCCGGTGCGTCGAGTGGTGCTCCAAAGGACACCTACAAGTACGGGCCGTCGTTGAAGGATCTTCCGGTGTTAACTTACCACCGGACCGTTGAGGAGAATGCTCCCTTGGTCAAAGCTCACAATGCCGCACACTTTGCGAAGAAAGTGCCCGAGGCAAAACAGGTACTAAACCCTAAGGGTGTTAAACACTTTTTAGACATCGTCTGTGATCCTCACCGTAGAACTTTGCCTGATAACTATGACCGCTCTATCTCGAAGAGTTTTGACACGCAAGAGGAGAATAAAAAGAAAAGGGTCGCTGCACAGAAGAAGAAGAAGGCGAAACAGGTTCCCCGGCTCGGAGAACAGAAAGTATAGTCGGTCGCCCCGCTGAAGGTTCAGACAGACAAGAGTCCCAACGTTGGGACAAATGTTCCTGCTTCAGACTACATGGACGATGCTGAGCTTGACGCACTTTTCCCCAAGTCGACTGAGATAGCACGGAAGTTTGTCTACGGGAAAGATCTTCTCCCTCCTGATGAGATGGTGCGTCTAGCTTTTCAAATGCGGAGATTGCATGACTGGTACATGAAGGTTGCAAAGGACAAGCAACTCGTGTTTTACGTGACATACCGAGAAAACCAATTCTTCGTCAACCACGAGATATGTGTCGAATTTAAAGAATTATGGCAGTTATACAACCGGCGTGCTCTCGACGCAACTATCATGAGTTGCTATGTTCTGTAAGTGATTTTTTCTAAGTGTCTAGCTGAGCATGTAATTATCCTAACTAATTGAGCCTGTAATTATCCTCACTATATTCTTCCGTATGCTATTATATATGCAGGTGGATGCTTATCGAGTGCAAAAGGAAAAGACTCTGGGAAGTTGGGTTCATTGACCCATCTATCGTTAACTGCAAAAACTTAAAGCGGAATCCCGAGCACTGCGAGGAGGCATTGTTGAGGTCGCTATTGAGGCAAACACAGGCGGCAGATATACTTCTTCCTTACAACTTCAAGTGAGTGTGACTATCTTGAACACATTTCTATATTGCTAATTACTAGATGTTAAGTTTAATTGATGAGTTATATGCATGCCTCACTATATAAACGTGTGCAGCTACCATTGGATTCTACTGGACATTATCATTGACAAGGGAGTAGTTGAAGTCTTTGACTCATTACGCAAACCAGAATCATAGTAACAGGACTTGATTGACATGCTTCAGAGGTAATTTCAACCATTAACCCCATTTCATGATATCAAGTAATCATAACTCATTTATTCATTTGTTTTTGCGAGTAGGGTTTGGAAAATGTTCATCAAGAGAGAGGGGTGAATGGAAACCACAGCTGACTATTAAACATATTGATGTAAGTGTACTACTATTAAACATAGTCTCTTTAATTCATCATCATTTTGGATTATTATTTAATTAATTTATATTCTCGTAAAGACCTTGAAGCAGCCCCCGGGAAATGAATTATGTGGATTCTACGTCTGCGAGTTCATAAGGATCTTGAGCGTTCAGCAGGCGTCGCGTGAAAAAAGAATGAATGTGAGTGTGACTGTCTTGCACTATATTTTAATATTATTATGATTTGATATATATATACACACACAACTAATATATTCATATTGATCTCGTTTAAAGCTTAACGACAAGCGGAACGCCATCCTACCACATCAGCCCGTGGAAGAAATTCAAGAGGAGATAGCGGAATTTATCCTTGAGTAGGTCATGCATCTAAAGGGAGAATACCATAATCCTAAATATAGCTATGCCACATGAAACAAAGCCACGACGTAACGAGGAGGATGTATGAGACATTATTGCGATCTCTATATATACCGGATTGTATATATGTATGTAATAGCGTAGTATGAATATGTGCTATATCTAAATTATATTATAGATCAACGTGTACCGTATGTAGTAGCGTAGAATACATATACGAAAAGTATTTTATGCATCAATGTGTACCGTATATATATAATACCGTATGTATGTAAAACAGTAGATGAAAAAGAAAACATAAAATAAAATTGCAGTGAAGAAAAGAAAACAAATAACTGAAAATAAAATGAAAAAAAACAGGAAACGAAAAACAAATTGCAAAACCCTAAAACACTCGACCCTTAGTACCGGTCGGTGTTACCGACCAGTACTAAAGATCTCCAGGCGAAACGCTGCCCAGCGCCCCACGTGGAGACCTTTTAGTACCGGACTATTCACAACCGGTACTGATGCTGGGGGGCATCAGTCCCGATTGCACAGTACCGGTTGCGAAACCGATACTGATGCCCCTCCCCGACCGGTACTAAATATGCGTTTTCCACTAGTGTTTGCTCTGTGTGGACTGTGGAGCAGTGACTCTTGGCGACACTCCTTGCATGAGTGTGCCATGGCAAGATCAGTCTGGGCGACGATGACGAGTTAACTGAGAACCTGATGGTAAACATGCAAGGTAATGCTAGAATTCTGCTTCTTGAGATGATGGAGTCGGTTCCTTCTACACAGTTTACACAGGTTGATGTGACCCTTTGGGCCATCTGGACGGCGTGACTAAAGCAATGCAGTAGGAAGTATTCCAAAGCTCTAATTTCGACCCATCATTCTATAAAGTCTACATTCATGAACCGAAAGATTTGAAGAAAAAAACAGATCGGGTGACACTTTGCACCGGTGGTGAGGATTAACGAGGATTAAACCCAGGTGGCTCTTCAACCTCCAGCTGGTGTGGACAAAATGGATGTCGATGGAGCTCTGGCGAGAACGGGAGAAAAGAGTGCAGCTGATGCCTTCTTTCGAGATCATGGTGGGAACTAGTTGGGACTTGGGAGCCTCGGCTGTTGTGATCAGGGGGTTTTGGATCCTGAAGTTACGGAGGCGATTGCAGGTAGAGAAGCCATTATTTTGGCCGAAGACTTCGCACAAGGCATATTCTGGTATGCACAATCGGCGCAATCAGGAAACAGAGCCCGACCCCCCGCGTCTCCTCTGACGACCCGGGGCAAACCCTAGCCGCCTCAGCCCGAGGCCTCCCTGACCTCCTCCTGCCTCGTCGCCGCCGGAGGGGGCATCGGCACAGCCGTGCGCGCCCCCAGGGAAGGTGGCGGCGGGGCTTTCCTCCCTCCGTTCTCGCTAGGCGCTCGGCGTTTGGGGTGGCGGCGCGGCTGGGCTGCAGGGCGCGGAGGCGGAGGCGCGGCTGCGGGCGTGGTGGTGGCGGCGGCGGTGCAGGGGGTGCTTCGGGCGGGCCCGATCTGAGCTCACTGCGGGCCTACTAGCGCGAGGCGGCAAGGCAGTGCCTGGCCGGTCCTTGGGGCGCGCCGACGGAGTGCTGGCTGTCCTGTGGGTGGGTTGTGCTCCTGGCATGTAGGGGCGGTGGCCCCAGTGAAAGGACAATGATGTCGCCTAGAGGGGGGGGGTGAATAGGCGGTTTAAAACTTTTCCGGTTTAGGCTTGATAATTGCGGAATAAAACTAGATGTTTAAATTAACAAGCCGACAACCTAAATAAACTAGGCTCACCTATGTGCACCAACAACTTATGCTAAGCAAGACAAACAACAAGGTGATAGCAATATAGAATACTTCAAGCACGAAGGCTATCACAATGTAAAGTGCATAAGTAAAAGCTCGGGTATAGAAATAACCGAAGCACGCGGAGACGAGGATGTATTTCCGAGTTCCTCCTTGTTAAGGGAGTACGTCTCGTTGGAGAGGTGTGAACCGACACAACGGTTCAACAACCACAAAGGTTTCACCTTCTTCTCCGATGAACCGCACCACAAAGGCTTGGTTCACCTTCCACTATCGGAATTCCTTCGAGGCGGAATCCGGAGCCTTTCAACAACAATCCGGGGCACAACCCACAATGGGATTGGGGGCTCCCGAACGGCCTCCAACAACAATCCGGGGCACAACCCACAATGGGATTGGGGGCTCCCGAACGGCTTCAAGTGACCACACAAGGGTCCAACCACCACAAAGGCGTCTAGGGTCCAAGGACCCAAGAGTAACAAGTTCACAAGTTTTCAACTTCCACGAATCCTCGTGGAGAGCACACCGATGCACCAAATGCAAAAGGCAAGAGCACAAGTGCTCAAATCCTTCACTCTCAAATTCCAACAAAGCAACAAATGCTTATGGGGGAATAAGAGAGGAAGAACAAAGAGGAGATGCACCAAGAACTCCAAGATCAAGATCTACAAGGTTTCCCTCACATAGAGGAGAAATCGATCGGTGGAAACGTAGATCAAGATCACCTCTCACTTTCCCTCAAATATTAGCAAGAACCATGGGAGGGATTGAGAGGAAGAGCAAGCTTTACAAAGGGCAACAATGGAGGAGAGAGAGGAGAAAGACTTGCTCTAGAGCTAGTCAACCATTGGGGAAGAAGGCCCCTTAAATAGCTCAACTCAAAAATCCAGCCGTTGCAGCACTTCTTGTTCCGCAAGTGCGGTAGTACCGGCCTAAAGCCCGGTAGTACCGGCCCTGCGGTATCTTCGTCAACGCAGAAAACCGAGCGCGCGGTACTACCGGGGAAAAATACCCCGGTACTACCGGGCCCAAGTGCTGGGCTCCAACCCCGGTACTACCGGGGCCATCCGTGCCAAAACGTCCGAAAACCAACTTCAGAGAGTAGTACCGCAGAGAGCCCGGTACTACCGCAGCGAGCCCGGTACTACCGGAACAAAACTCTCCGGTACTACCGGGCCTGTCCGAACACCAAAAACACAGCTATAACTTTTGCAAATGAACTCCGAATGAGGTGAGACCAACTCCGTTGGAAAGGTACCGACAAGGAGAAGGCTACAAAAAGTGAAAATATTGCATCCCATAAATAGAGTAAAATCACCACACATGGCAAGGTGTGGGACTTTCCTCACGGTTGAACCGGCAATATTTCCGCCACCGAAAACGCAACTAGTTTTCCAAGGTAAAACCGTTTTCGATGAACTAGAGCTTGACATGGAGATGAACCAAGCTCTAATTCCTCACCACCATAAAAGCCAAATAAGAACCAAGAAATATGATATGCCAAGTATGCAAAGGTTTGAGCTCTCCACAACGATGCGATCAAGTTACTCACTTGAGAGCCCCTCTTGATAGTACGCCGTCTATCCTAAAACCCGGTCTCCCACTAACACCATGAGACCGGTAAAATAGAAAACCTATCAAGATCATACCTTTGCCTTGCGCATTCCACTTGAGCTCGATGATGACGATCTTGACTCTCTCAAGTTGAAACACCTTTCTTGATTGTGCTTGCTAGCACATGCTTGATGAAGACTTCTCCAAATGCTCCCCCATACTCCATTATGGGAGGGCCTCGCTAAGCATCGTCTTCATGACTCCTTTGCAACCTTCAATCAAATGATATCTTCGAGATGCATCATATTGAGCTTGCACTTCATCTTCTTCTCTTGATATGTATGATGGCTTGGTGGTAAACATGATTGTTCACTCAATCTTCTATTCCAAGCCATACTTGCAATGAGCTCAACTCTTCACATGACCATTCTTCATATAAACCCTTGAGTAGAGCGTTGATCATCATGTAATCTACTAGAGTCCAACACATGAACTCCAATCTTTTCCTATGGACAAGATCTACAAGTATATCTCAAAGCAAACATTAGTCCATAAGGATTGTCATTAATTACCAAAACCACGCATGGGGGCAACCATGCACTTTCAATCTCCCCCATTTTGGTAATTGATGACAATCCCTTTTACGAGGGTTTATATAATGAATTTAAGCAACCATGCAACACAAAGAGCAAGGATGCAAGAGAACCGCAAGAGAACAAACCCATATTCTCTTAAACCCTCTAAATTTCTCCCCCATTGGCATCGATTGCCGAAATGGAAAGAAAAACTTAGAAGGCAAATATAGTGAGAGCTCCCCCATAATGTGTGCATTTCTCATAATATGAGTGAAATCAAATGCACATATCCAATGACGAGTAGATGGAGGGAGATCAAACTATATAGAGGATCCAAAGATTGCAAAAGAATATCAAATGGAAAGATACTTCAACGAAAGAAGCAAGCAATCAAAAGGATCCGAAAAGTGTTCTAAATATCATGAGGGAACTCCCCAAGGTACGTGCATAAATAGGATTTGTATTTCAATATAGTGTGCACAACATGGAATCCTCACTCCCTCCTAGATGAATTCGAACACAAGCTCATGCAAGAGAATGTAAATGATAAAGGAGGCAAAACAACTTTCACCTAATAAAATGTTTTGCAACAAGAGCAAGGAGCGGCAAATAAAAGAATGGGTGTGAGATACAAAGACATTTTAGGAGACTAATACAAGGATGAGCCAAAGCATCAACATAGTCTTTCAAAAAGAGTTGCACATAGTGCATATCATGTCTTTCCCATACCCCCACACCAAAAGAGATAAAGCAAATAGCTCCACAAGCTTAGTAAAATGCAAAAAGCATAGCACAAAAAAATGAAGCTTGTGCCTTTTAGAAACCACCAAAGAATCAAAAGCAAAAAGAGGTGGTCACTAAAGAATTGGAATATCAATTAAAGATGTAACTTTTCTTATGTGTATAAGTTTCTAAGTAGACACGAATCACTAAGATATGGGTCTACAAATAAACATGTACACACAAGATAGATACAAGGGTAAAGAATCATGATATCCAAGAGGAAGTCATAAATACACCAATAAGATCTTTGCTTAAAAACATAGCACAAAGCCGAATTATATCTTAACGGAATATAAATGAATTTCCAACACATACTCATCATAGCATCAAAAACTATCCACGAGGGATAAAGGTTAACAAATGGATGCTCCGAGTAAGATAACAAGTAACACAAAACGCAAATGATTTTGAAAATTCATCAATGTTGCACATGAGAGACTTTAAGTAGAAAGTGCTAGATTGACATAATTGGGATCGATGAATCATAGAAATGAATATATAGTCCTCTTATATGTAATCATCCCGGCTTACTCACATTTGCAATAAAGACGTTTTGCAAGAATCAAATTAATTGCAACAAAAAGATTCATGCCAAGATACAACCTACACAAGGTTGAAAACTAGAAATGTATGCATGAGGTAGATACTTGTTACCGAGATAGCATTGGTGATGTATAGTATAAGAGTTAACGATCATCCAAACTTGGCTCCAATGAACACATGGTGACACCACCTTCCTTGTAAATGAGACAAGCTTCCAATGCATCTCCACATGTACCTAAAACAAATTCAAGTACAAAATGGTACCCAAACTCATTGGGTCCAAAGTAGTTAGAGCAACTACAATACATAGGACAAACTCCACATAAATATGTGCATATTAATGTGAAATTGAATTTCATGCACATCTTAGCCATATAGGATTTGATGGAGTTTATCCTATATATTGGTTCAACGAAAGTAAGCATGCCAAAGAAATACATGTAGTAAATATGCATGCACAAGACTTTCAAGAACCAAAAGAGATATAATTTGGACAAAACACCAATTAAACCAAGAAAGCACACACAAGTGCGACAAGAAAAAGAATTGTCCAAATTATATCAAAGGCCCAAATCAACACATGATTGAAGAAACCACTTTGAAAAGATACCAAATGAAAGCAAGAAACCAATTGAAGAAAATAACATCAAATAATAAACCAAACCCTCTACACTTTTCATGATGGCACAAAGTGACAAAACGAAAAATGTTTGTCTTCCAAAGAGACACGTCATCGGGATCAAATACCAAATGAAGACAACTAATGTTCGAAAGCACATAGGATTGCTCCCCCAAGATGTGTGCATTATTTATGATCTTGCATTTGAATACAAAATGCACACAAATGAGATCATCACTCTCCATATATATATTTATATAGATATTCAAACACTAGTCATATTCAAGAAAGGTAAGAAATTGCAATACCAATTTAAAGAACGATGTTCCACTCAAAGTAGGATAGCTTCCCAAAGAATAGTGCATTATCAAAAAGTATGACTTTTGAATGTCAATGCACAAGAATTGGATCATTGCTTTTCCCAACTCAAGAAAGCACAAAACAAATTTCAAGTAGAGCAATAAAGTATCCAAAAGATACAAGGAAGACAAATAAGAGTTAGATCAAAAGCAAATACTTGGCAATCAAATAAGGCAATTCAAAGCAAGAGCCAAAGTGAATATGATCAACATATTTACCCCCAAATATGATTATCACTTGTCAAGACAAGTAACGTATGGAGATATTTCTCGGTGGTAGATTGCAAGGATATATTCAAGATCATATTCACAAAACATAAGCATGAGGCAAAGAATAGGAATTAAAAGCCATGCTTAGATAGATATTCTTGATAGATTCACAAATCATGTGATAATGCAAAGCAACTCCAAGGAGTAGCTTGAATCAATTGGCTTCCCAAAAAGATATATGAGAACATATTTAGGGAAAGCCATATCAAGAACATCCTCCACGAATAAGATCCAAAAGAGTGAGAGACAATGAGCATTTAAGTAAATGGGAACTTGTTTGAGCAACATGCCACATAGGAACAAGATAATTAGCAATATCAATTCTAGGTGGCAAAACCTCACATGTTCACATTTTCTAGGCTTGTAATATGCACATAGCTTATTACTCCCCCATAATGTGATAATCCATTTATTTTAAAACAAGAGGCAAACAAAAACAACTAGAGAAATTAATGGACATTATATAATTTGAATTTCTCATGAGCATGACATACCACAAAGAGAATAGATAATATTGATATATCAACACTAAGTGGTATTCCTCATGTACACACATTTTTAGGATTGTAAAGTGCACGAAGCATATCACTCTCCAAAAGTGGATAGTCCATTTATCTCTCAAAGAGAGCCAACAAGATAAGATAGCAAATAAAATCAATAGGGCTCAAAACAAGTAGATGGTGTGCAAACCAAAATACACATACTTGATTTCTCAAGATAAGTAAGTAGAGAGCACAACACATACAAACACTAGCAAGGTACAAAACCTAACACATGCAAGGGTGCAAGCAACTTTCAATGTATATATGATTTAAATAAAAGTTACCGCAAGGAGGAACATTGGATATGAGATAGAACAATATAATCCATATGACTTGACTTGAGAGAATATAATTGATGAAGATCCCTTAATTCTTCATAGTGTAGCCAAGTCTCCAATGTCCTCGAACAACACCTATTGATCAAGTTTTAGCTTGTTGGTCCCCAACCACGTTGGGTCCTAAGAGGTTAGTCACAATAGGTTTGGCAACCCAAATGGTTCTTTTCTTGACACCACTTTGAGTACCAACATATTTGGCAAACACATTGCCAACCTTATCCTTCCGAAGAGAATAAACATCATCAACTATAATGGGGTTGGATAAGGTACCATTTGTGCATGAAGAAGCAAGGTGACCCTTCTCACGGCATAGGTAGCAACATCTACTTCCTCCTCTCTTCTTAGTTGGAGTCTTGACTTGAGGAGGGGTAGCTTGATTCTTCTTGGGAAGAGACCGTTCTTCAACTTGAGGAGCTTGAGTTTGAACTTGAGTCTTCTTCCCTTGTTGCTTCTCACTAAGAGCCTTCTTCTTCAAAGGGCAAGATCTAACATGGTGCCCTTCAACTTTGCACTTGAAGCAAACAATCTTGGCCGAATCCTTGACTTGTTCTTGGCCCTTGTTCTTCTTGTTAAGCTTGGACTTGTTCTTGATATTGGAGTTGAATCCAAGTCCACTCTTGTCATTGGGGCGTCTTTGAACACTCAACATATTGTCAAGTGTAGAGTCCCCAACATGACGCTTTTCCAAGTCTTTCTTCAAAGAAGTGACTTGGGCCTTGAGCTCATTTAATTCCTCTACATGGTTAGTATCAACACAAAAACTAGAGGAAGTAGAGGCTTCATTGTTAGAGCAACAAGGCATGGAAAGTAATTCATCACAGGATGTAGCAACATTATGAGTGGATGAATCACTAGGACTAGCACATGGCAATATAGCATTAAGAGTAGAAATTGTGCCAATATCCGCATGAGGCTCACAAGATGTTACCTTTGTAGAGATAGCCTCATGAGCTAACTTTAGCCTAGCATGGGATGCTAGAAGATCATCATTAGAGGTAGAAAGCTTTTCATGACTTTCTTCCAATTTCCCATACTTACTAGATAGCAACTCAAGTTGAGCCCTTAGCTCAACATTCTCCTTCAAAATAGATGCTTCACAAGAAGTGGAGTTAGTAGCACAAGCATCATTATCATTAGAAATGGAAGAACACAATTTTGCAAGCTTATCATTATTAGATAGTTGAGTTTGGAGTTGATCATGAGACTTGATGAGGAGAGAGTGTTCACTTTCTAAAGCCTTGTGAGCTTTGTCAAGTTTCTCTATGTCCTCACTTAGTCTAGCATTGCCAACACCAAATTCAACTTTTTCCTTTTTAAACACTTTATATTTAGCAATAGCATGATCTCTTTCCTTAATGATTTTAGTAATGATAAGATCATTTGATTCATCAAGAGATTCGAGTCTCTCCTCGAGAGACACTCGAAGCTCTTGCTCTTCGTTAAGGGCATTCTCAAAGGATGCTTTTTCAATAGCATCTTCTCTCTCAATTTTACATTTTTGCTCAAATTGAGTATCCAAATCCTCAATGGTTTCTATACATTTAATACCATGAGCAACAATTTCACATAGAGAAGAGATAGCTTCACTACCTTTGGGAAGAGCACCAAGAACAATCTCACCCTTCTTGGTTAAGGTTTCAATGTCAAAATCTTCTCCATGAGCATCCTCAACCACATCATCACATATCTCGGGATTCGAGGTAGAAGTTACCTTGGAATCCTTAGCCATGAGGCAAACATGATTAATGGGTGAGGAGGATGAAGAATTACTTGAAGCACCATTGGGTTCCATGTCTTGTTCCAACAAATGTTGGGATTCCTCTACATTGTTAATCATGCAAATACTAGAGGATATGGAAGCATTATTTTCATGACAACAAGACATAGAGAGCATATCATTATTATATTTAGCTAAGCAACTATTACTTGATATGCAAGGACCATCAACTCTAGCATGTATGACATTTGGAGTGCTAGAAGAGTTTAGGTCCAAAGATAGAACATTGCAATGTGATAGAGAAGAGGTATAATCAATAGTAAGTTCACCATCACCAATGCAATTTCTATCACCACTCACCATATCATTATCTTGTGACAAATCACATGTTGGTGGAGTGGAAGAAGTTGTGAACTCATCACGGCCGGAGGTGGAGGGAAAACAATCATCCTCAATAATTTTGGACACTTCATATATATCTTGAAGCTTGGTCCAAAGCTCATGTGCATTTCGAAAAGGCATGATTGAAGCAAGAACTACATCGGTCAAAACACATATAAGACCATTAGTAACTTGAGTCTCGAGATGAGAGTTTATCTCATCCTCTAAAGATAATTCTTGGGAATCCTTTGGAGGAGATAAACTCACATCTACAATCCTCTTCATATAATTTGGACCCATGGCCCTAAAAAGATTAAGCATGCGAATTTTCCAAACATCATAATTTGTGCCATCGAATATGAAAGTGGGATCGTGCACTAATTCTCTAAACGACATCTTTTACTCTCTAGGCGGTAAAGCCCAACAAGAGAGCCCAGGCTCTGATACCAATTGAAAGGACAATGATGTCGCCTAGAGGGGGGGGGGTGAATAGGCGGTTTAAAACTTTTCCGGTTTAGGCTTGATAATTGCGGAATAAAACTAGATGTTTAAATTAACAAGCCGACAACCTAAATAAACTAGGCTCACCTATGTGCACCAACAACTTATGCTAAGCAAGACAAACAACAAGGTGATAGCAATATAGAATACTTCAAGCACGAAGGCTATCACAATGTAAAGTGCATAAGTAAAAGCTCGGGTATAGAAATAACCGAAGCACGCGGAGACGAGGATGTATTTCCGAGTTCCTCCTTGTTAAGGGAGTACGTCTCGTTGGAGAGGTGTGAACCGACACAACGGTTCAACAACCACAAAGGTTTCACCTTCTTCTCCGATGAACCGCACCACAAAGGCTTGGTTCACCTTCCACTATCGGAATTCCTTCGAGGCGGAATCCGGAGCCTTTCAACAACAATCCGGGGCACAACCCACAATGGGATTGGGGGCTCCCGAACGGCCTCCAACAACAATCCGGGGCACAACCCACAATGGGATTGGGGGCTCCCGAACGGCTTCAAGTGACCACACAAGGGTCCAACCACCACAAAGGCGTCTAGGGTCCAAGGACCCAAGAGTAACAAGTTCACAAGTTTTCAACTTCCACGAATCCTCGTGGAGAGCACACCGATGCACCAAATGCAAAAGGCAAGAGCACAAGTGCTCAAATCCTTCACTCTCAAATTCCAACAAAGCAACAAATGCTTATGGGGGAATAAGAGAGGAAGAACAAAGAGGAGATGCACCAAGAACTCCAAGATCAAGATCTACAAGGTTTCCCTCACATAGAGGAGAAATCGATCGGTGGAAACGTAGATCAAGATCACCTCTCACTTTCCCTCAAATATTAGCAAGAACCATGGGAGGGATTGAGAGGAAGAGCAAGCTTTACAAAGGGCAACAATGGAGGAGAGAGAGGAGAAAGACTTGCTCTAGAGCTAGTCAACCATTGGGGAAGAAGGCCCCTTAAATAGCTCAACTCAAAAATCCAGCCGTTGCAGCACTTCTTGTTCCGCAAGTGCGGTAGTACCGGCCTAAAGCCCGGTAGTACCGGCCCTGCGGTATCTTCGTCAACGCAGAAAACCGAGCGCGCGGTACTACCGGGGAAAAATACCCCGGTACTACCGGGCCCAAGTGCTGGGCTCCAACCCCGGTACTACCGGGGCCATCCGTGCCAAAACGTCCGAAAACCAACTTCAGAGAGTAGTACCGCAGAGAGCCCGGTACTACCGCAGCGAGCCCGGTACTACCGGAACAAAACTCTCCGGTACTACCGGGCCTGTCCGAACACCAAAAACACAGCTATAACTTTTGCAAATGAACTCCGAATGAGGTGAGACCAACTCCGTTGGAAAGGTACCGACAAGGAGAAGGCTACAAAAAGTGAAAATATTGCATCCCATAAATAGAGTAAAATCACCACACATGGCAAGGTGTGGGACTTTCCTCACGGTTGAACCGGCAATATTTCCGCCACCGAAAACGCAACTAGTTTTCCAAGGTAAAACCGTTTTCGATGAACTAGAGCTTGACATGGAGATGAACCAAGCTCTAATTCCTCACCACCATAAAAGCCAAATAAGAACCAAGAAATATGATATGCCAAGTATGCAAAGGTTTGAGCTCTCCACAACGATGCGATCAAGTTACTCACTTGAGAGCCCCTCTTGATAGTACGCCGTCTATCCTAAAACCCGGTCTCCCACTAACACCATGAGACCGGTAAAATAGAAAACCTATCAAGATCATACCTTTGCCTTGCGCATTCCACTTGAGCTCGATGATGACGATCTTGACTCTCTCAAGTTGAAACACCTTTCTTGATTGTGCTTGCTAGCACATGCTTGATGAAGACTTCTCCAAATGCTCCCCCATACTCCATTATGGGAGGGCCTCGCTAAGCATCGTCTTCATGACTCCTTTGCAACCTTCAATCAAATGATATCTTCGAGATGCATCATATTGAGCTTGCACTTCATCTTCTTCTCTTGATATGTATGATGGCTTGGTGGTAAACATGATTGTTCACTCAATCTTCTATTCCAAGCCATACTTGCAATGAGCTCAACTCTTCACATGACCATTCTTCATATAAACCCTTGAGTAGAGCGTTGATCATCATGTAATCTACTAGAGTCCAACACATGAACTCCAATCTTTTCCTATGGACAAGATCTACAAGTATATCTCAAAGCAAACATTAGTCCATAAGGATTGTCATTAATTACCAAAACCACGCATGGGGGCAACCATGCACTTTCACCCAGGTCTTGGCAGAAGGTGTGGCGGCCGCCATGGCAGCGTTTCGGCGCGCGAAGGCGTGAGCCACAACATCCTTCATCTCGTCTTGTTGCTCCCGGCGCTTTGCGGGCAGATCAAGCTCCGAGCGAAAGTTTGCGTCGACTCTGGTCGGTGCCGATGACGGCGGCGCCTCCGGGCGTCGTTACCCTTCTTCTTTGCGTCATCGTGGAGCTCTGATCCTGACCAACGCGAGTGGTTTCAATTTTTCCGGGTGAAAACCTAAGCTCATTTGGAGCGGGCGACGGTGACGGTCATGTCACTTCCTTGTTGGAGGCGTCGCCTTGGAGCTTGTGGCCCTCGCGGTGCGTCGGTTTCGCAGCGGTTTGGGCGGGATGGCTCTATGGTCGGGGGAGGTGGATGTCGGGGTGGCGACCCCGGACGCTGGTGGTGCGTCGAGGCGGCCGCTCAATCCCGTCTACAGCGACGATCGTATGGGGCAGGGCCTTCTCCTATCAAGGTTTTTGGGTGGCGAGCTGGTGCTGCAAGGGTAGCAAGTTTGTCGACTCGGCTGGCTCGGCTCTAGGCAATGCAGAGTTCGATCTGGTTGCTGCGTCGGGGCGGCGGCCCTGGATTTTTGCGCGACGTTGAGGCCTGCGAGTGATCGTCTTTAGCGAGGGTAGCATGGGCTACGAGGCGGTATGGTCGTGTGGCGTTGTGGCTCGAGTGCGGCTTTGGTATCGAGTGGTGTATGTTGGGGCGGCGGCCCCGGGGATGGTGGTGTGTCTTGTGGCGTTTGGTGGGCTTGCGTTGCTTGGGCGATGGTCCCCTCGCTTGTGCGGTTTTTCGGTCATGTTTTCCTTATTAACAGGGTATTTGCATGGTTTTTTAGCCCGGTCTCTCTTATAAATTGGGTCAATTCTTTCTTCTATACGAATTGCAGAACGCCCTGTCCTTCTCGAGAGGTTACTCGAAAAATAGTGAATTCCTTATTTGGCCCTAAATTTTTTTTGGTTCCCTATTTGACATCTTAACTTCATTTTCTTACTTATATGGCCTTATAATGTATTTTGAACATCAAAAGGACTCTTTTGCCCTTAATAAATTATGTGACAACATTTTAAACATCAAAAGGACCCACCCTTAAGCATTGTGAGCGTCGGTCGCAAAACAAAATTCGTTGAGGTCGGTCTGCCCGGAAACTTCCGGGGGAAACCCCAGATCCTTCGTCGATTGGGCGTGGACGATGCTTCGGCGTCGTTTTCCCCTTGGGGCCTCGTCTTGGATGTTTCGCCGGGCAGAGGGACATGTGGGGATGTTTGGCGGTCAGCGACGATCTTCTCGTCTTCGGCTAGGTGGTGCGCGGCCCTGCGGCCGGTGTGGATGTCGGAGCGACGGCTCCGATCTCGCCTCCGCTGGCGGTCAGCGACGATCTTCTCGTCTTCGGCTAGGTGGTGCGCGGCCCTGCGGCCGGTGTGGATGTCGGAGCGACGGCTCCGATCTCGCCTCCGCTGCATCGCGTTGAGGTGCGTGGGTGTCGGCCTTTCCTGCTTGGGCGGTTTTGTCAGCGACCTGTTTGGTGCGTGGCCACGTGGCCAGCGTGGATGTCGGAGCGGCGGCTCCGGGTTTCGCCTCCGCTGTTGCGTTGAGGGTAGGGGTGTCAGCCAACGGCGGTTTGGCCATCAACTTGTGTGGTGCGTGGCCTTGGGGCCGGCGTGGTGCGTTGTGTTGTTGTATCTGGTTTTCGGCCAGTTTTCCTTATAAACTGGTCAATTCTCTTCTTCTATATCAATGAAAAGGCAAGCCTCTTGCCCGGTTTAAGAAAAAATCCGGCTTGTAATACGAAAACAAAAGGACAGCGTTGAGCGTCCCCCGGGGGATCCGGGGCGAAAATGCTCCTGATCCCCTTGCTGACACCACGTGTCCCACTCCCTTCCCACCAAATCCCACCAAAATCCCGCTTTTGCTTCTGAAGCAAAAAAACGGTTCTTAAAAAATTATTTTCCATCAAAAATCACGTAAATGCTTCTATGAAGCAAAAAGGGGTTGTTTCTGATAAGAAATTTGTACTACTGTAGCAAAAAGTCCAATTTCCTCTCAAAACTCACAAAATGTTTCTACGGAGCAAAAAAGTTTATTTGCAACAAAAAAAATTGTGCCGCTCGTAGCGAAATGCTTAAATGGAGAAAAACAAAAGTTTTGTTTGTAGCAAAAAAACATTGTAGCAATTTTTTTGTTGTAGCACTTTTTTCTACTGTAGCAAAAAGTTCTACGGAGAAAAAAGTTTAATAACAATTTTATTTTGCTGTTGCAGCATCCCACGTAGCAAAATTTTGTGCTATTGTAGCATCTCACGTGGGAAAATTGTGCTGCTGTAGCAGTATTAACTTCGGAGCACGTAGCAAAAAATGTGCTATTTTTTTTCTATTGAAGCATTCTCAACGCACGTAGCAAAAATGTGCTGTTGTAGCAATATTACATTCGAAGACTTATGTAGCAAAATCATTGTACTATTATAACAACACCACATAAGTATAATAGCAAAAAAAATATTATATTGCAGCAAAGTCGTCCTTTTGCAGCAACACCACCACGTGCTCTCATGGGAGCAAAGTGACGCTTCGCCGGCAGCACCACTTCCAATCGTCGGCAGCAACGTCATGCTCCATGAGAGCAAAAGTTAGTTGTCCTTCTCCAGAAAGCACCACTTACAGTCGTCCGCAGCACCGCCGTGCTCCCATGAGAGCAAAAGACGTCCTTCTTCGACAGCACTGCCGCCCTACCATTGGAGCATTGTCATGTTACCGCAGCATCTGCGGAGCAGCACGGAGGACACGCATTGACAGATGCTAGGAACAGCCCTTTGCAAATGCATCCGGTAGCCGACGCCACTACTTCCGGGAGTTGTCGCCGATGCTTCGATCAGCCGACGTCGTGCTTCCAGCCAGCCATCCCAGCAGCATCGTGCGAGCCGAACAAACCAGGCAGCCATCCCGGCGGCGGCACGGCGACCGAAGGCCGGGGACGGTGGGCTCGAGAAGAGACGGAGGCGCAGCGCGGGGACAGCAGGGCGACGCTCCGGCCATGGCGGCAGGAGCTTGATGCCCCCGACCATGGCGGGCGGACTGGGATCCGAGCAGCAGCGACCCAGGAGTCGGGCAACGCGGGGGATGGAGGCCACGACGGCGTGGTCGGCGGCGGCGGCGGGCGTGGTCGGCGGCGGGGGTGGAGGAGCCTCGGGGCGGTTGGCGGCGGCGGAGCCCGGGACGGAGGCGGTTGGTGGCGCCGCTGCCATGGCGGCAGGAGCTTGAGGCCCCCGACTGGGACGGAGGCGGCGCTGTCGCGGAGGCGGAGCCCGGGACGGTGGCGGCGCTGTCGCGGATGAAAAGGGGATCAGGGTCGCGGGGAAGAAACCATCTCCGCGGGGTCGTGGTGTGGATAAGGCGCTGCGTGCCGCGCGATGGATCACAATCCGACGGCGCGCGATGGGGAGGACGCGACGCGCGCGATCCCCGGGGGAACAGTATCATTTCCCAAAACAAAAGGAAAATAACTGTTTCTACATGTCTCGACTCCCGTGAAACAATAACAACTCGGATGATTTCCATCTGTGTTGGTATCCTTCTCCATCCCGTCGGAAAAGGCTATAATAAGTTACCTTCGGTCGACGACGGTAGGATCATAATTATCATTCAAAATGCTTTAAAATACTTTTTTGCCTGTCGACACAAGTTGCCTCTTACGTTGTCCCTTGAGATCGGATCGCCATGAAGCTCAACAGAGTTCGCCGCCGCCGCCGTGATGTAAGTCAATCATGCATGCGTGCTGATCTTGCCAATTCTTCCTTCCTGGGAGACAATCAACGGTATCCATCTATCTTAACGAAACACGTAGTACTAATTTCCTCCAATGTCTCTGAGCGCAGCTGCTCCAAATAGACAGGCTGGTCAAGCTTCCCGACGACATGCTGCTCAACATCCTGGAGAGGGTGGGCACGCTCGACGCCATCAGAGCCTGCATCCTGAGCAAGCGGATGATCGAGCTCCCCGCCAAGCTCTCGCAGATCGACATCGTCCTCAGCTACAACGATTTGTTTCTAATGAATGATGTCGTGGCTGATGTGATCGACAAGTTAACGAGGTCTCCACAGACCCCCCTCCGCAAGCTGAAGGTCAGATTCATCTTGAGACTTCGTGACTGCGTGTCCATCGGCAAATCTTTTGTCTTCGCCATGGCGACCCAGAAGCTGGATGCGGCTGAGTTTGAAATATTGACGCCCAGATTTTATGGCCATTGCACTAATCCTGATCTTTTTCTCAAGTTATATGGGCAACAACTCAACGCCTTTATTGCCGAGTGCCCAGATGCATTTGCCGGACTCACGCGGCTGTACCTGCAGAACCTGAGGTTTGGCAAGTCCGACATACCCAACATCCTTAGCACTTGCAAGCGGTTGGAGTCGTTGAGTTTCTTCAATTGCGACGCAGGGATTGATTCAGTGCTGCATGTAGAACACGCTAGACTCGTCGAGCTTGACATCAAATTTGGAAAATTCAGAACCGTGGAGCTCAATTGTCTACCAAAGCTGCAACGGTTTACCTATAATTATTGGCGCTGTCCTTATGACCCCTTTGTTCTAGGTTTTGTCCCACAACTCTCCAAGCTATCTCTCTATCCTCTATATGGTACTTATAGACGCATAGCCCTTAGGCTAAGCCATCTGCTTGTTAATGTCCCATTTATAAGTAATCTACATCTCGGGTTTCAAAGTGAAAAGGTACTCACTCCTATCATCCCTGTCTCCTTATTACCCGAGAATGTAATGTGTGTAAGGCTTGCACTCACTAGTAATTTGCTTTTCTGTCCTAGATTTGGATTCAGCCAGAATGCCAGAAGATTCTTGCGCCTCTGCTCGGAAAATTACGGCTTGTGAATCTAGACAATCTTCCTGAAGAATGTGATATCGCCTGGACTATGTTCTTTCTTGAAGCTGCACGATCCCTACAGGAGCTGTGCATCACCGTATGGGATCATAAGTGTCAGTGGCTGTCACAAAGAAGTCATCTTGAGAAAACAGATGTTAAATGGGAGCCAAGTGTTGCTAATTTCAAGCACAAAAATCTGGCCAAGCTAGCTATCCACGGCTTCCGGTCCGACGACAACTTCACCAAATACGTAAGGAACATCTTGGAAGTTGCAGTGAATATCAAAGAGGTATCTCTGCATGACAAGATTTGCAGGGCTTGCACTCAAAAAGTGGGTCATCTCGAGACCAAGGTCCCTTTGTCAACATACCCACAAACCGAAGAGGAACAGGATATTTCGAGAAAGAAGATTACAGAGGGGTTGGTGACAGCTTCTCCTGCTGTGATTCACTTCCGGTCTGCCTGCCATTATATATGTAAATCATTATTGCCGTCACCGTGATCTATCCTCTGCTCCTCTATATATGTGGTAAATTCGAAGCAGTTATAATACTCGAGAACTTACTAGTTACATGTAGTAGTACTGCCTAATTGTCCGACCACCATGAAGTTTATCTCCGCTACTCCTCGTCGATATAACTTTTTTTAGGTAACGAACGAATGAAAGAAGCCCTTGGGGCAACTCTGAAAAATTACTCCTCCAAATATTTTTGAAGGGATCGGCTAGGTGCGATCTGGTCGTTCAAAACGAAAATTTTAACTACTCTAACTGATTTTAAGGCATCGGGTATAGATGCCTTGAGCAGGGAATCTACAGTAGGAGGGTGGTAGTCTTCTTGTTTCTAAAACGGGAGGCCAATGAATCTTTAGAGGCAGCATCGAAATACTTGTCCAGTTTGACAATACCAGGACAAAGCAAGGTGGTTATGCTCCCATGAAAATTGGCGCAGTAGTTCCAGCGGGCCAGGCTCATACTCCCTCCGTTTTTTAATATAAGATGTTATAGCATTTGGCTAGATTCACATGTATCTATATGTATGTAGACATGTTTTAGTGTACACGTACATTCATTTAAGTATGTATCTAGCGCCAACATACACACTATCTAAAACGTCTTATAATTATAAACAGAGATAGGAACAAGCAGCCCGGAGCCGCACACTTGCTCCTGGTAAGTTCTACCGGATGCCTGCTGCGCTAAATAGCGGCACAACGCTCACATGAGCGGAGCTGTCGGCCGGGCCAGGTAAGGATCCTTTCCCCTTTTTACCGTTTCTTGCATTTTCTGTTTTCATTGTTAGGTTTCTTCCTTTTCTTTGTTCCTTTCCTGCTACTTCTTTTTAATCGTTTTCCATATATTTATGTCTTTGTTCTTTTTTATGTTTTTTTTAGAAAATCAATTGAATATTGTCTTCTAAATGCAGAACTTTCTAAAAACTTTTGTGAACAATAGTTTCAAATCAGCTGAACAATTATTTTCTAATACAATGTTTTTCTCAAACTTGCAGACACTATTTTTGCACAGATTTTTTTTTGGTGCTCATATGAATATTTTTCAAACACCTAAAATATTTTTCTACCTATCAAAACATTGTTTTCCTTTCATATGAATATGTTTTTGAAAATCATTGAACAATGAATAATTACTTTGGACAATGCATATATTTTTCTGCTATATGAATATTTTTTCCAAACTTGTAAAAAAACCTGCCCGTGGCCAGCGTGGATGTCGGAGCAGCGGCTCCGGATTTCGCCTCCGCTGTTGCGTTGAGGGGTGAGGTGTCGGCCTTGGCTGCTTGGGTGGTTAGGTCGTCGACTTGTGTGGTGCGTGGTCTCGGGGCTGGCGTGGTGTGTTGTGTTGTTGTATCCGGTTTTTGGCCAGTTTTCCTTATAAACTGGCCAATTCACTTCTTCTATATCAATGAAATGGCAAGCCTCCTGCCCGGTTTCAGAAAAAAAAAAGTAAGAAAACCTTTTGGGTTATACGGAAAATTTAATGAGGAAGCGCGTTCATCTAGCCATCCTTCTCGGGGTCTCTTCATCATTACCAACGCCCGATATGTCAACCTAACTGAAAAGATGACAATCCGCTCAAAATGTCAAGCCCAAAAGTCCTCTTGGTTTTCTAGAGCAAAACATAATACTTATGAGGGCATCTACTATGTAATCCATTAGTCCGTCCATAAGGAAAAAGTGACTCTTATAAATAGATAGTGACACCTATTAATAAGGTTGTCTATAAGAAAAACTTGTGGGTTGTTCATAAGGAATTATGAATGATGTTACTTTATGGATATAGGACACAAAACAATAAAAAAAGAGTAAAACTTCTTACAAAGCTTTGCAATAAGTGGGTCCTTTCTTATTGATAGGTTTTGTCATATACTCATAGGTGATGCCTGATAATATGAGGGTCCATTGGTGGAGGTTGGGAAGCAGCAACAACGAGGCGGGCGAATCACGCGTAGCAGCGGCAACGCGTGCGGTTGCGAAAATTGCAGGCAACACGTGAAAAAAAATACAGTAAAAGATAAGGCACGCCTCCACACGACACTCTCTACTCCCTTTCATTCATGTCTAATAAAAACGGGTTTTATGACACCGGGTCATCTCTGAGATGCTCTAGTACTGGAGCAAACAATCAGAACGAAATTGCGCGCAAAGAAGTGTGCGGAAGTCGTTCGAGTAACCAAACACCGGTTAGATGATGATAGTTCTTCTCGGATCCAAATCCAAGAGTTTGCTGCGACGCGTGCGCGACTGACTCGTGGGATTTCGAAAAAAAAATACCACTGCCGCTGCAAGTCAACTGTAACTCTGCGTGCGTCGACCGTAATAACGGCCCTGTACACGTTCACTGACGCGGTCACCGGTTGTAGGCTGCCTGTGTTGGATCGCAAGCGCCCGTGCGCGCATGCATCAACGATCCACACTGCTCCTACTACTCTGGTAGTGGTAGCGCTAGCTAGGGGACTGCTCCTGCTGACGAAGCGAGTCAGACACACAACACACAGGCAGGGCCGGGCCGACAAATTCTGGGCCCTGTGCCAAAATCTAAAATGGGCCACTATCTTATATGAAAATTATAAACTAATATTTTAATCAATCTTCTAAGACATTTCGTCTCGAGTGCTATTATGACCAAATCTTTAAGTCTTTATTGTATCATTATAGTACGCATACAAAATTTCGATAGTTTCAAGTTAAAAAAGCTTCGTTCCACCGATGCACCTTTACATGAATGGCCAACAACACTCTATGTGTAATACTTGTATCGAGAAAACAATCATGCCGCTTTATAAAGCAATGTTTCCCACGTTTCACAGCCAAAAATTAATTGAAGATTTAGAAATTAATAGTAGGAGTCGATAAAAATAAAGTAAATCACTAATCGGAAAAGGATAAATTACTAATCAACAGACAACAGTGTCTCCCGCCTGTCGCCTGCGCTACGAAATTTGCGATTTTACCATCATATGTGGTGGCTGGATGCGAATCGTCGAACTGAGATCAAAAGTGCGCGTCGTGGCGGCCTAGATGCGATCAACACTGTCGATAGTGTTCTTAGTTCTCTTGTGGACAGTGATGTCGAACTGTTGATCCGTATTCATTTCTAATCGTAACTACATTACTAACTCCTAATCAACTTTTATTTAGAAGAAACTCCTAATCAACTAAGCGACGGGAGAAGCAGCTCACGGCCATGCTGCACGGGCGGCCGAAAGCAGCCCAAAGCCACGCTGCGGGGACAGCCACGCCACGCTCATTCACGCTCGGACGGCCCAGGAGCCAAATGCCCAGAAACCTGATACTCCTAACATGCTAGGGTATATTGCAGATAAAATATTTTGGGGCCCCAAAAAATTCTGGGCCCTGTGCGGGTGGTACACTTGGCACCATGGTAGGCCCGGCCCAGGAGCCAAATGCCCAGAAACCTGATACTCCTAACATGCTAGGGTATATTGCAGATAAAATATTTTGGGGCCCCAAAAAATTCTGGGCCCTGTGCGGGTGGTACACTTGGCACCATGGTAGGCCCGGCCCTGCACACAGGTAAACAAG
Organism: Poa annua; assembly: GCA_026929855.1. Taxonomy (NCBI): domain Eukaryota; kingdom Viridiplantae; phylum Streptophyta; class Magnoliopsida; order Poales; family Poaceae; genus Poa; species Poa annua. The sequence goes on along the minus strand of CM049434.1, from coordinate 26,214,205 downwards.
CAAGCAGCCGTGCACGCACACGAGCATGTCGCGTGACGAGGCGCCCGCCCCAGTCCAGTCCTCCTCCTTCGCCCCCTTCTTTTCAGCTTCTCCGGCAGATCTAAATCCAGATTGTGGGACATTTTTTTTATCTGAGATTCTGGGAGAAGCTGGTGGGGAGCAGGTTCCCTCGTCTCTCGCAGTCGAACGCTGCTTCCACGAGTTTCCACGCTACGTCTGCATGCGACGACACGAGGAGCTGTCACCGGCGCCAGCCAAACCCAAACCCAAACAACAACGGGCGGCGGCCCCAGGCATTCCTTTCCTATTATCGCCGCCGCTGGATGGATCGATTTCAGGCGTTATTTCCTCCCAGCTGTACTAGTTACGTAAACGGCGGGCGATGCGTAATTACGGGACGGACAGATACGTCGCGGCCAGGTCCAGATCCTCGCCAGCATTTATATTTTCCCGAGGTGTCCTTGTTTCTTTCCTTTCCTTCCCGCGGTGGCAGTCATCGGCTCATCGCCGTCAAAAAGGAAAGCAAATTCAGAAAAAAAAGGAAGCCAAAAGACAAGAAGCGCTTTCGTTTCGTTCCCGTACGGCCAAAAAAGCCTGGCACCGTCGCAGCCTTCGGCGAGCGTGGGCCGTCGTCCGTCACGGATCACGCCCCCGTCTTCGGCCACATAGCAGGATCGTCGTAGCCAGCCGCAGAATATCCCGCGCGCCCGGACGCGGCACCGCGGCCAGCGTACTGTACAGAGCGCCGTAGGACGCTGACGGCGCGGGCCCGCACCCACCGCCTCTCTCCTCGACACGGCTGCCATGAGAGAGAGAGAGAGGAGAGCCGTCTCGGATGCTCTCTTTCCTTTTTCCCTTGCCCGCTGCCCCACCCCCAAACCAGAAACAGAAAACCTGTGACGCTGCGCCGCGGGCCCACCCTCCAGCACACGCGTCCATCCAACCCGCCTGCTTTTGGTGCGCGATTCCAGGTTTCCCATCCTAGCCCCGGCCCCACGCGCCAGCCGCCCTACTACTCTGCCGTGGAGACCGGGTTCGGGGACGGACCGGGGCAGCGCCGTCATTCCGCGCATCCGGAACCCTAAATCGGCGCTCCTTCAGGTGGGCCCCGCGCATGTGCCACCGGCCCACCCATGTGCAGCCCGGCGCTCGTCGTCGTCTCTCTCTCTCTCTCTCTCTCTTCAGTTAAATCTTCACCTCCAACCCCAAACTTACTCCTCTCTCTCCTCCCCCCTTCTGCATCTCCCCTCCCCCGCACCCAACAATGCAGTCCCCCACCGTCTCCACCGCGCGGCGGCGGCGCCGCGTCGCCCCCCTCCTAGCCCTAACCTTCCTCCTCGCCGCCCTCGGCTTCACCGCCGCCGCGTCCGCCACGGCCTCCCCACAAGACGCGGCGGCGATGCGGGCAATCGCCGCGGCCTTCAGCGCCGCCAAGTCCCTCGGGTGGGACGCCACCACCGACCCCTGCGCCCCGAAGCCCTGGCCCGGGGTGGGCTGCGACGCCGACGGCCGCGTCACCGACATCCAGGTCGGCCGCAGGTCCCTCACCGCCACCCTCGCCCCCGAAATCCGCAACCTCACCGCGCTAACCCGCCTCGAGGTCATGGGCAACTCCCTCTCGGGCCCCATCCCGTCCCTCGCCGGCCTCGCCGCGCTCCAGTTCCTCCTCCTCAACGACAACGCCTTCTCCTCCGTCCCGCCCGACCTCTTCGCCGGCCTCACGGGGCTCACCGCCGTCTCGCTCGACAACAACCCGGGCCTCGCGCCCTGGACGCTCCCGGAGAGCCTCAAGGGCTGCGAGACCCTCGCCAACTTCTCCGCCAACAGCGCCAACCTCACGGGCACGCTCCCGGAGTTCCTCGGCGAGATGCCCGCGCTCCGGCTCTTCCACGTCGCCATGAACACCCTCTCGGGCCCCGTGCCGGGGTTCCCCCCGTCGGTCCAGGATCTCTGGCTCAACAGCCAGCTGGGCCGCCCCAGGTTCACCGGCTCCATCGCCTTCGTCGCCAACATGACCGACGCCACCCAGCTCTGGCTGCACTCCAACGACTTCACGGGCCCCTTGCCCGACTTCTCGGGCCTCACCAGCCTCTACGATCTCAAGCTGCGCGACAACCAGCTCACTGGGCCGGTGCCGGACAGTCTCCTCAAGCTCAAGTCTCTCCAGAAGCTCAACATCACCAACAACCTGCTGCAGGGACCGACTCCTGTCTTTGCCGCCGGGGTCGATCAGGACTTGACCGGTGAAGACGCCTCTAATAATCGCTTCTGCTTGCCGAATCCAGGGAAACCGTGTGATCCCCGTGTGGACCTGCTGCTGGAGATGGCTGCTGGGTTCATGTACCCTGCCAAGATCGCCGATGGTTGGAAAGGGAATGATCCATGCAACGGCTACTCCGGCGTCGAGTGTATTAATGGGAACATCACGTCGCTGAGTTTTGCCAGTAAGGGCCTTACCGGGATCATCTCACCGTCTGTTGGTAAGATCGCCTCACTTGAGCAGCTGCTTCTTTCCAACAACAACATTACTGGCACCGTGCCCAAGGAGCTTGCTGACTTGCCAGCACTCAGGACGGTTGATCTTTCCAATAACAATCTGTATGGGCAACTTCCTGCATTTCGCCAGAATGTGGTGTTGAAAATTGATGGCAACCCGAACCTTGGCAAGGATGCTCCTCCGCCACCACCTGGGTCAGATGGTAGCAGCAACGGCACTTCGCATGCGGACGGGAGTGGTGGAAGCAGCAGTAAGGGTTCATCTTCTGCCGGTGTCATTGTTGGGTCTGTCTTTGGAGCTATTGCTGGACTAGCCTTTATTGCGGCATTAGGATTCTATTGCTATAAGAGAAAGCAGAAGCCTTCCGGAAGGGTGCAGAGTCCGCATGCTATGGTCATCCATCCCCGGCACTCTGGGTCAGATCCTGACATGGTTAAAATCACAGTTGCTAATGCAAATAATGGCGCAGCCACGAGCGAGACACATAACCAAGCAAGCAGTGACCCCCGAGATATCCATGTCGTCGAGGCTGGGAATATGGTCATTTCGATCCAGGTCCTTCGTAATGTCACCAACAACTTCAGTCAGGCTAACATCCTTGGTCGTGGTGGGTTTGGCACTGTCTATAAGGGTGAGCTTCATGATGGCACAAAAATTGCTGTGAAGCGAATGGAGTCGGGTGTTATGGGTAACAAGGGGCTAAATGAGTTCAAATCAGAGATATCTGTGCTGACCAAGGTCCGTCATCGTAACCTGGTGTCACTGCTTGGATATTGCCTTGATGGTAATGAGAGGATTCTTGTATATGAGTACATGCCACAGGGGCCTGTGAGCCAACACCTGTTTGAATGGAAAGAACATAATCAGCCGCCATTGGAATGGAAGAAGCGATTGAGCATTGCGCTTGATGTTGCAAGAGGTGTTGAGTACCTGCACAGTCTTGCGCAGCAGACCTTCATCCACAGAGACTTGAAACCATCAAATATACTTCTTGGTGATGACATGAAGGCAAAGGTGGCGGACTTTGGATTGGTGCGGCTTGCACCATCTGATGGGAAGTGTGTATCAGTAGAGACAAGACTTGCTGGCACGTTTGGATACCTTGCCCCCGAGTATGCAGGTGAGCATCCTATATCTATTTTGCTTAATTAACTAGCACAGTATATTTAAGCTATGTCACATCCAAAATATTATCATTTATATTTAGACTGTCATTTCATTCTCATATCCAAAATAGTATCATTGATCAATTTCGTTTCACAAGAGGTATTTATGTTCTATACAAATTTGAAGACTATTAAAATGTGCTACCAAAACATATACTAATATTGGTCAAATCAATTTAGTGATCAACTCTTCTGAGTCTGTGTCCTGAGTTAGTCCATATGATCAGAAGTTAACTTCTATTTATTTATTCTTTTCCTCCATATGGTTCAATGTATGGTCGAATTAACTGTAATTTTATTCTTCATTTTGCTGGTAAGTGGTAACTGTTCTGCTTACTCAAGAAGTACAAATATTAGTATATTACAGTGTAAGAACGTAGAAATATGCTATCCTAATTAGTCTGCATATTTTATAGCATGAGTTCATTGCTGCTACTTGCAATGTTTATGTAACACTAAAGCTAACATGAACATTTTTGTGCAGTTACTGGACGAGTAACCACAAAAGCTGACGTCTTTAGCTTTGGTGTCATTTTGATGGAGCTCGTCACCGGACGCAGGGCACTTGATGACACGCAGCCTGAGGATAGCATGCACCTAGTTACATGGTTCCGGAGAATGCAGCTAAACCCAGACACTTTCCGGAAAGCAATTGACATGACCATTGACCTCGACGAGGAGACCTTTGCCAGCGTTAGCACGGTCGCACAGCTGGCTGGTCACTGCTGTGCTAGGGAACCACAGCAGAGGCCCGATATGGGCCATGCCGTCAATGTGCTCTCTACTCTTTCGGATGTGTGGAAGCCTACAGATCCAGATTCAGACGACAGTTACGGTATCGACCTGGACATGACGCTGCCTCAAGCACTGAAGAAATGGCAGGCCTTCGAAGACAGCAGCCATTTCGATGGTGCGACCTCCTCATTCCTTGCGAGCTTGGACAACACTCAGACAAGCATCCCGACGAGGCCTCCAGGGTTTGCAGATTCGTTCACCTCTGCGGACGGAAGATAATCCTGGATCGTGCTCGAAACCAGATGCCCTCCTAGAAAGCGGAATGCTCAAGATGATCCTTCTGTTCATTCTTTTAGCCTCTTCACACTCCTTCACTGCTTTTCATGTTCAATTATTTGGCTTTGTGCTGCCATGTAGCTGTCCTTCGATGATGTTATCGTCACTTGAGAATTGCCTGGAAGTTTGCTACTAACTGTTCTGTTCTATTGTTCGCTAAGCTTAAAGTAGAAGATTGTTAGGGTTTGTTGGCTTGTACTCAACATTGATCTGCTCCATGATTAAATTGATCCCTGTTATCATCTCCAGCAGTTGTTACTAGTATAATTTTACTTTCTTTGACTTTGATGAGCCTTTCAGGCTGCCTGCATTATTAGGCTTTGATGACTGGGCATCTCACCCGCCCATAATTACGGAACGGATAGATGCTACACCCTGTCATTTGTGTTGCCAGCTTGGATAACTTGGAAGCATCCCAGTATAAATAAAAATAAAACAGGCAGGTATGATAGTTGAAGCGGGTCAGGTGCAGCTAACAAGGCCGGCTGAGTGAGGGAGCATCCCATCCCAGTATTTCAGTTGGTTGCATTGCTTGGTACTCTAGCTCTAGATTTCAGATCGTTTTGGGCGCGGCAAGGAAGCACAACTCATGTTACTACTGACCGACCTGCCTCGCCCGCGACAGGAGTCCTGACAGCGACGGTGCCCCTAAACTAATCCCTACAACTAAGATGAGGACAAAGAGGCAGAGAAGCAGAATGATCGACTGATGCGACTCCAGTCTCACTCCTACAGTACTTAATGATAATGCGATCCAGTTCTGTTGATCGCGACGCGAGTGTATGTTTTAGTAATTGTGCATGCATGGCCCGTCTGTATCAGGTTTGGATGGATTTGATGAACTGGGTCTTGGTGCAGTCCAGTTCATGCACAGTTTTCTCCGTCAGGCTGGACAGAACCGAGCCCTTATCTTCGCGAATACTATCTTCTTCTCCTAGTCACCGCATCCAGGTCATGTCAACCTCAGCATCTCCATCTCCAGGGTGGCGGCGGCGCCCATGATTGGGGTTGTTATCTTCATTTCACACCCGCCGGCTCCGTCAATCGCCATCGATCTGCTTGCTGGTGCCGGTTTGAAACGAAAATGGGGGGAAAAGATGTGAAAATTGATGGTCGACCACTTGGGAGGGAGGGGGGACGCGTGTGATTGGACTGACTGACGACTGAGGGAGTCGCTGGTCGGGCCGTCGACCCGTCGTGGTGGCAGCAGGCGCCCTTGTCGTATGGCCGTGGGAAAGTCCCCGGCGTGGCTCACCGGCCGCGGCCGGGGACCATGCACGCACGTCTTTTGCTGAGTTGGTGCCACCAGAGATGTCGTTTTCCGGTGGTGGTGGTTGTTCGTTTGCTGTTTATGTTATGTTTGCGGTTGCGGGCATCGCCAACGGTTTGTGTCCGGGATGCTCCTACTCCTCGTTACAAACTCCTCATCACAGATTTAAAAACTAGCCCCAAGACTCACCTGCGGCAAGAACGAATTCTATAAAGATTTCGCGTTCAAAACACCTAGAAGAAGATCTCCGTTGCCATGTGACATTGGACAGTTGAGAGCCAATCCAGAGGAGCCTACCTGTTCGGGATGGGCAGGAACAAGAACAGCTCACGGGGCAGGCGGGCGGGCGGGCGGGCAAGTGAAGCAAGCCACCTGTGGGCTGTGGGGCGGGGTGTGTTGTTGCTTGTTGCTTGTGGGGACGAGGACACCCAACGACCGGTGTCAATTTATGTTGTCGTCTCTCCTTGCGTGTGGACCGCGCCCCGAGCACGAGCCTTGCGGGGAGATAACGCACAAGGGCCAAGCACGACGAGCAATAAACGTTAAGAAAAAAGCAAAATCAGCAGAGGGATGGGAAGATTTTAATCTGGAAAACACCTCAAAGAGAATGAAAAAAACAACGTCAATGGGCAAATTTTCACTAGTTTTTTTTTTGTACACAATTTTCACTAGTTCAATAGTAGAGGTTATAAACGCCGGATATTTACAACTTGACAACATATCCCGTGCAGCAGTGGCTTACATGTGGTATCTACAACTTGCAACATATCCGCTTCACTCGGCCGAAGCCGGAGTGCAAGCCCTAGACGACGGGGCAACATTCACCACGACAAAAGTTTATCAGAATACCCTTGTATTAATTTTGTCCTCCGGCGACGGGGCAACATTCACCACGGCAACATAATAACACTACCTTTTGTTCTCGTCGTGCCAAAGTGGTGAAACATTTCGTGCCTGCTTCTAGTACTTCACTGGTCTACTAGCGTTCCGTTTAAAAGAGATGAAGGATATCACCCTCTTGTTATCAATTTGCTGCTCTAAGGGGCAACTCCAGTGGAGACTCCATATGTTCAATTTTAAATAAATGGACAAAGAAAATCAAGACACCATCGTACTCCATTTTAGCCCCATATTTGGTATTTGGTGTGAGACGAACTCTGTCTGTATATGTCCGCCTTCCATGTCCGGTCTAGTCTGTCAGTTATCCAAAATGGACGTGAGGCGATGTAGAAGACATTGTCAATTCATGGAATAGATGGGGTCGGCCCAGCATAGGTTTTCTTCGGGCGATAACCCACTTATTGTCACAAATAGGATTTGGCTTACTTTTATGTACAAGGCGCTCCTATACACCGCTTTGGCGCCCAGGAAGATTGATACGTGGGCACTCCAAACACGAGCCAAAATAAAGTGTATTGGTTTTTAATGTAAATCTGAACATTTGCAATAGATGATTTTTTTGAAAAGATTTATTTTAAAAAATCTGAACGGTTTTCAATTTTAAACATTTTTATATCAGAACACATTCTGAATTTTTTAAGTATCTTACATTTTAAATTTGAATATTTCGCAAAAACCTAAACATTTTTCAACCCTGACACATTTTCAAAATAAACGAAAAACAGAAGAAAAAAAAACACAAATGAAGAAAAAAACGAAGAGACAGTGGATGGGCTGGCCCGTTGCGGCGACGCCTGTGTGCGGCACTAGCCTCCCTCAACGCAACGGGCGGCAAATAGAATTTTTGCCTCATTTACAGGTTAGTACTAATCGCTAGGGCTGCTTTTATGAGCCTGGCCAGGTGAAACTACTGGGCCTATTTTTTGCACACAGTACCGGTGCTTTCGGGTCTACGGCCCATTCGGGGAGGAATTCATATCGTCGATACTATGCAAACGCAGCATTCATGGGATTACTTGCTTCCCTCGCAGTGCAAAGCCATCACATATTCACATCACACATATAATACAGCGGGAGATGCCTTGCTTAAGCACCCACTCCCAGGTCGCCGATATACCAAACCCAAGGCCGCCGCCCAGGTGTTACCTCCGATTCCCGGCAGCTATTCCGGGCCGTTAAAACCCTGCCCCGCCGCGCTCACGCAGAATAGCGCAAAACTTATTCCGTCATCATCTACATCGCCGGCCGGCGACCAGAGCTAAGCTAAGCCAAGGTAGCTGCGGCCATGGCGATCGGGGGCATCATCGGGGGCCACCAGCGCCACCACTCCGTCGTCGCCTCGCGCGTGGCCATGTTCGCGCACCTGCTCTTCCTCGTCACCGCCGTCCTCGTGCTCGTCTGGCTCCTGCGCTTCCGCGGCGGCATCAACATACAGTCCGACGACCCCGACCAGATCTTCAACGTACGTAGTACCGATCAACGCATGCATATCCGCGGTTTCTTGATCTCTCTGTTCTCATGCTCATCAAACTATATATACAGTAAAGGCCAGAAATTTCGTTCTTTCTAGATACTGAAGGCTTTATTGGTCTCATTTTTACAGAAACATGCATATGTGTAAAACGAGGTGTCTTTTTTTGCGCTTGAGATCCTGATTTCGGCTCTGTGTAAAATGCAGGTTCATCCCTTCGTCATGTCCTGGGGCTTCATTCTTCTCATCGGAGAAGGTATGTACGTCGACCAATGCACATTGAGATGGAAACTACACTGAATCATCAACATCTTACCAACTCCCAAACACTGTAACGTTTGCCTTTCTTGGGGAATCTTAACTACGTTTAGTGGAGATATATGATATGAGCGTGCAATTTAGCAAAACGTCGCGATAGAACACCTTTTATTGCCGAAAGCGCCTGAGGATGTAGTACAAGTAGTAGCTGTTGACATGAATTCAACTGCTTTTCTCGCGACGAGAAGGTCTCAGTGTGTCACCACACTACCTTAGAGACCAGATTGGTACATTGTAGGTCTTTGTAGATGTTTGGTGCCTGCAAAAGCAGTAAAGCACTGGACCAGCCTCATTCTGAAGTTCCAATCAGTGTGTTTGGTGCGCGTCCATAACAAAGGTCGTCTCGGATGTTGCCGATAATGACCAGTTTGGATCGCTACGTTTTCCTGCCAAGTTCAGCCTTGCAAATTACAGTAGGAGACTGAAAATTTCAGTTTTATCCTAGAAAAATTACAGTGCGACCTATTATTGTTGCATATCTATATGAAATCGATGTGCGATTCAGATAATATTCTGTGAAACCGATATGTAAAACCTGACCATTTTGCAGCCATACTGGTGTACACGACGGTGCCGATGAACCACCGGGCGCAGAAGATGGTGCACATGTTTGTCCACATGGTGGCGTTCATCCTCGGCGTGTTCGGCGTCTACGCGGCGTTCAAGTTCCACAACGTGGCCGTGGCGCCGGACCTGGTCAGCCTCCACTCCTGGATCGGCATCAGCGCCATCTCCCTCTTCGCGCTGCAGTGGCTCATCGGCTTCGCCGTGTTCTGGATGCCCGGCACGCACGAGCACACCCGGGCCGCCGCGGCGCCCATGCACGTCGCCGGAGGGCTGGCCATCTTCCTCCTGGCCGTGTGCGCCGCGCAGACGGGGCTCGTCCAGAAGAGCGCCAGCGCCGCGCCCGGCGGCACCGAGGCCAACCTCATCAACGTCACCGGCGTCTTCATCCTCCTCTACGGAGCCACCGTCGCGGCCACCGTCGTGCTGCGCATGGCTGCGCGGCACGGGTAGGTATAGCTCTCGGTCGATCGGTCACCGGCCTACGGCCGATTGGTTCTGTACATTTGTTTGATTGAGTGGGTTGTTTCACCATTAATACGCCTGAGATGCAAAGCGAGTTTGGGTGGTTTTGCGCCGTGTGTATACGCTGTTTCGTGGACCTTTTCTCCGATGCAATTCCGATTGATTCCTGCACAGAAAATACTTGAATGCATCGTCTTTTCACAAATGCACTCTGACATGGATCAACAAGATTATCAAGCTTCGCTGCCAAGTGCCAATCTAGATGCTAGGATCTTTGAGAAGAGCTTGACAATGCTATGAATCAATGATATGGGTCTATAGTCTCGGAGAGCAGATACATACGCCAATTTAGGGAGCAGAACGATCAAAGACGTGTTGATCCTCTTGAGTCCTCTCCGATCCATGTTAAAAAGCTGAGTAATGGTAGAATGTAGGTCAGTTTTCACTATGTCCAACAGCTACGGAAGAAACCTCCAGAAAAACCGTTAGGCCCGGGGCTTTTGTCTTTGGGCATGTCGTAAATTGCGCGCTTGATCTCATCGAGGGAAATAGGAGTTTCCAAATCGGACAAGTCAGGAGAGGACAGGCCCAGGGTTTCCCAGTTGAAGGTAGATGTGGCAATGGAGGTCGTCCCCAAAATCTGATCAAAGTGGCTATGTGCAAATCAAGCATTGCTTGTTGATCCGTGATCACACCATCAGAAGCTTGCAGCCCATGGATGATGTTTTCTTCTGACGAGCATTTGTCTTTTGCTCATCCCCTAGCCCTAGCTGCTTCTGAATGTCTCCCATGTGCTTTTTGCTCCATGTGTTTTAGTGCAAACCTGGTGGCACGTAGCTTGATGTCCCGGGCCGCGATAGGACTCTTTGCTGATCAGGTCCATGTTCCATGCACTAGCGACCACCTCGCTGAACCCCGATATGGGTTGCCAGAGGCTTCAAAACGGAAAAGTTTGCAGGTTTTGGGTACTCCTTCTTTACCTAGCATAAGCGGACAGTGATTAGAATACCCTGTGAATTGTGGAAGCAGTTTGACAGCGGAGAAACGCAGCTCCCAATCAATATTAATGCCGAAGGCACGGGCAAGACGAACTGAGTGTCGGTGAGGTCCGCTCGTTTTACCATATGTATTTGCGGTCAATTAGTCGAATCTTACGCAAATTTGAGGAGTTTAAGGCTGCCTGAAATCTCAGCATCCAACGCCTATCTTTTTTCGATAAAGAAAAAAAATCCACGTTGTTATTTATTTTAAAAAAATCTACGTTGTTATTGTTTTTATCTTTGGCTTCCTTTATCTGATGTCACCAATAATAAGCCACAACCCGGTGATCGTGTTGTGCGGGTTGAGAACTGAGTGCTAGCTCAGTGACAGAGGCCACCGGCCGATCGGTCACCGGCCACCGGCCGATTGGGTCTGTACATTTGTTTGATTGAGTGCGTTCGTTTCACCATTGATACGCCTGAGATGCAAAGCGAGTTTGGGTGGTTTTGCGCCGTGTGTATACGCTGTGTCGTGGACCTTTTCTCCAATATAATTCCGATTGATTCCTGATGCACAGAGCTTCCAAAGAAGCTTTGGATTTGTCTCCTTTTAAATCGCATTGAAAATTTAAATAAAAGAGTTCGCGCGAAATATCAGGAAGACAAGTTCAAGATTTTTGACATAGATAAACTACATAGAGATGCTCATAGATAAAACTACGTAGATAGAACGAAACTCGAATACAGCATGGGTCCTGTTATTTACAGTCTTGCTCAATCGGAACCGAGAATCCAAGATAGTGATGGCACATCGACTGGAGCACGACCCACGTGCCCCCCTGCTCCGTCTTGGCGGCTTCAAGGCGGGCCGGAGCACCGGAGCCGCCGTTCGCCACCCTTTAGTAGCGGTAGCAAGTTCATCGTTGTGTCATCGGTCCGCTAGAAGTGTGTCAAGAGCACATTGAATCCAACCGTCGATGTTTGCCTGCCGCCCATGGAGATCCCCACCTTGTCCTTCACCTTTTCCGACACCTCTTCCGGCATTACGCGAGAGCTACCTGCCTCCGCATCGACGTCGTGCGAGCGGGGGTGCGACGCGTCCTCCTCATGAGAGTGGCCACCTGGAGGGACCAATCGGGCCCACCCGAGCCCTTGAAGACGAACATGCTTGCTCGCGCCGGCCAAGCCGCAGACGAGGCTCCGAGCGCATGGACGAGCCCACCATCGATCTACCGGAAAAATGGACGAAGTTGGCTAAGACTAGCGGCTAATTTCTCGACGGAGCTACCTAACCCTAACGTCAGAGCAAACTAAATTGTGGCGGAGAGAACAAGGGGTAACCCTAAGTGCCTTCGGTAACGTACATATAGTGTCAGAGGAGATGCTTATCCGAATTCCCGGATACTTTATTCCGGGACATGCAAATATATGGTGCATGTTCGGCGTTGGAGGATGTTCCCTCCCGCGCGGTCGCGATACTGCTGACCCCGACTCAAGTTATTCCTCCCTTTCGTCTTGGAGACCTCGTGAAGCTAGTTTCGGAGAGATGATGATGGTGACTCTGTGACCGTAGTAGCGCATGTTCGTGGGCGATGAGTTTGGTGGTGTCCAGACCTTGTCCTTGCAAGGCTCATGTGTCACGGATCGTCTGAGGGAGGTGGATAGGATTTTCGGGAGAAATCCTTATCGGCTCGCCCGACACCGACGCGGTGCCGTCTCTGGGTGGCACCATCCCTTCCTGAATAGCGTCGTGGCTACTCTTCATCCGCCTCCCTTAGTGTGTCGGGGGAAAATCTAGGACCAGTGTGCTGGTCTGGGCGGCAGCGTGAGCTTGTCTTCTTAAAGGTGTTGCTTGGTACTAGATGATTCAATGCTAGCAGCATGGTGGTACTTCTTCGGAGACGACGCAGCCGTTGAGGGTCAACATAGTTTAGTTGATCCGCCTTTGTCTCCATTTTGTTTCTAATTTCTTTTCTTTGGGTGTTTGCTTGTGTTTGCTGCTGCCCCAGCTTATGTGGTGTTGCCTTTATACCATTGGTTGTATGTTGGTCGTTACTTTATTTATAAAACGAGACGAAATCCTTCCACTATTGATCCCATTTGGGGCGGAGATCGAATCCCTTACAACAAGCTTGAGGCACACACCCACAACTTAATTGGGGGCTCTCAAGATGACCACAACAGGTCAAGGACCACAAAAGGTCAAGGTAACACCAAGAAGGCAACAATGGTGAACTAGGTTTTCCCAAAGGAAACCCTAGCCACGAAATCCCCAAGTGAATGGGGAGGAAATGCAAATCGATTCGGTGAAGTAGTAGATCGGGGCCTTCTCCTTCAATCCTCCAAAGATCAACGGATTTGAGTGGGGGGATTGAGAGATCTTGATGTTTTGAGCTTTCTTGAGAATGGGGAGAGAGAAAAACAGAGAGCTGGCTGTTCTTGAGGGAGTGAGGGGGTATTTATAGCTCTCCCCAATATCTGACCGTTGGCTGCTTTGACCACCCGGAAATTCCGGTATAAGTCAGACCCGGAAATTCCGGTCAACCAGAATATCCGGAAGATTGAAATATCCGATCAGAATTTCCGGCTGGAGCCAGAACCAAAACTTCTTCTTTCCTTAGCCGTTTCTTGAGTGTCCTTCTGGGTGCACTCGGACATTCCGGTAGATGGAAATTTCCGAGCACAATTTCCGGTTGAAGGCAGAACGCTTTCCCAACTTTGACTTAGCCGTTTCTGGAGTGTTCTTCTGGGTGCACCCGGAATTTCCGGTAGATGGAAATTTCCGGGCACAATTTCCGGTTGAAGTCAGAACGTCTTCGTCTTCTTTCCTTAGTCGTTTCCGGAGCGGTCTTCTGGGAGAACTCGGAATTTCCGGTAGATGGAAATTTCCGAGAACAATTTCCGGTTCGAGCCAGAACCACTTTTCAACTTTTCCTTAGCCAATTTTCTGCGAAGTTCTGGGGACCCGGAAATTCCGGCCCTGGGAATTTCCGGAATTTCCGGCTCCAATAATCCGGTTCCTGGAACTTTTCCAGAACCACTTCTTCTTTGCATTTTTTGCTTTGATGCATATGATATTTAATCATACACTAACTGAAATACTTAGCATTATAATTAGTACATCATTTGTATTGTTAACTAACACACAAAACACTAGGGGTTAAGAAATGTTCTTTCAGTTCATGCTACTCTTCGCCATTTGTGAAAATCAACAGGCCTCGGTAGCGGAGGTGGTTCATTCTCTTTTGACCCTTAGGCGGTCGTTAGATCAGCCGGCGCTCGCAGAATGGGTAGATCTTGATCGCCTGATCAGGCAGACTAGCCTTTAAGAGGGCTTGGACGTTATTTCCTGGTCCCTTGAGGAATCCGGGGTTTTTTCGGTTTCTTCGATGTATCATAAGCTCGTGCAAGGGGTCTCCGTTACTCACTTCGGGGATGTTTGGAGGGCCAAACTTCCTCTTAAAATCAAGATATTCTCGTGGCAATTGATTTTGGACAGGCTGCCCTCGGGGGTGTAGTTGGCAACACGGCAGGGCCCTTTGGATGGGTCCTGTGCGTTCTGTGGGGAGGTGGAGGATGCTACCCACATGTTCTTTAGCTGCTCTCTCGCCAAGTTGGCGTGGAGTGTGCTTCGTTCGATTTTAGGCTGTTTGTGGTGTCCAGCTAATTTCGCGCAATTCTTTGCAATCTTTTCGTCACTCTCGGGGCAACACCGTAGGGTGGTGTGGGCCCTGTTCGTGGCACAGAGCTGGGCGTTGTGGGGTATTCGTAACAAGCTAGCTATTGAAGGGAAACTCATTAAGCATCCCACTGATCTCATCTACAAATGCGCCATGTTTTTGCAGTTCTGGTCCCTAAATACCAAGGAGGTCGACAAACCAAGGCTAAGAAGTCTGGCGGATAAGATGAAGGCGTTGTATACACAATATCGTCCTCCCCTCCCTGATGGTGCTGGAGGGAGTCGTGCGGTTTTGGCGCGTGGAGGAAGCTAGGAGCTCTCTGTAGTTGGTAGTTTGGTTTTGTGTGGGGTTCGGCCCGCCTTGCTTTGAGACGTTTTATCCTGTCTGTGTTATTTCCCGTTTGGCAAAAAGCTGATTGCCGCAGCATGTAATCTGTGAACTTTGGCTTTTGGTCTTATTAATTTAAGGTCGGGCCTTGTGCCTTTTATCTAAAAAAACCAAACCATCAGAAGCTTGCAGCCCATGGATGATGTTTTCTTCTGACGAGCATTTGCCTTTTGCTCAACCCCTACCCCTGGCTGCTTCTGAATGTCTCCCATGTGCTTTTTTCTCCATGTTTTTAGTGCAAATCTGGTGGCACGTAGCTTGATGTTCCGGGCCGCGATAGGACCCTTGTTGCTCAGGTCCATGTTCCATGCACTAGCGACCACCTCGCTGAACCCCGATATGGGTTGCCAGAGGCTTCAAAACGGAAAAGTTTGCAGGTTTTGGGTACTCCTTTACCTAGCATAAGCGGACAGTGATTAGAATACCCTGTGAATTGTGGAAGCAGTTTGACAGCGGAGAAACGCAGCTCCCAATCAATATTAATGCCGAAGGCACGGGCAAGACGAACTGCGTGTTTGTTAGCGTCTGCGTCTGTACTGTGTTTTAAAAAAAAAGACAAACTGAGTGTCGGTGAGGAGACCTCGTTTTACCATATGTATTTGCGGTCAATTAGTCGAATCTTAGGCAAATTTGAGGAGTTTAAGGCTGCCTGAAATCTCAGCATCCAACGCCTATCTACATTGTTATTTATGTAAAAAAAAATCTACGTTGTTATTGTTTTTATCTTTAGCTTCCTTTATCTGATGTCACCAATAATAAGCCACAACCGGTGATCGTGTTGTGCGGGTGTGACACTTCATCAAGGAACGCCTGTTTTATAGGTTCATCGCGTGGACCATAAACAGCGGCGAACTAGCCTCCATGACGGCATTGACGACATTCCATCCAACAGGGTGAGGCGAGCTGTGACTGAGAAGAGACGAGCATCGATGCGACCTGCGGTAAATTGTCAGTACACCAAACCAGAGTTTGGTTGCATGCATCTATTCTTGTACGCTGTATTGGCCTTGTAAGGCTAACATGCGCGGGGGGGGGGGGGGCGATGACCCTCCTAGCCTCAACGTAGGTATACCTTTCGTGGTAACTAGGACAGAGGTTCGGTGTTTGGCCGGCCGAGGTTACACTGACATTTCTAGCCAAAAAAGCATGGAACATTGTCGTTAATTATGATTACAAGACCTTTTCTTCGTCATCTCTTCCATACAGCGGAACCGGCCGGTGCTCGTTTGCATCTGTGATTCACCAGATCATAAGGAAAGATGCCTCTCGGGGCATCTGAGAATGGTTCGAGCCGTATGCATGACAAGAGTATTGAAAGTAAAAAAAGTCGCCACATGAATGATCCATGACGTTCTCCTGCTTGAGTTGCGTCCTACGGGAACACAAACAAATCAACAAATAGTTTTAATATATATAAACAAGACTGTTATTTGGAGATAGCGACAATGAAAAATCAATTGTCTGTTGTGTGGATTATCTCACTCGACCACACTTCATCCCTTGAACATGGCCATATTGACAAGGAAACTTCACCTATTTCATCGAGTTTTGAACCATTCAAATTCTTGCTTTTTTTGTACTAATGACTTGATTTAGTTCACCGGTAAGAGGAGAAAATTGATTTATCTTGTAGATTTGAAGCCTTATGTACTAGATTGAAGATATGCAAGCAAACAAAAGTTTTGACCAATAAATCTTTTTAGACTTACTGTCTTGATAGTGCATACAAGGGCCAACATCAAAGAGCAGTCTTTTTGTTTAGGAACTTATGAACTAATTTATTTTGTTATAGAGTTACTATAAGCTCTATATTCTCCCTACTTTTCAAATTAACTAGTATTTTCCGTTTAGTCAACATGTATAAAGTATGACTAAGTATATAGAGAAAAAGTATCAATATCTACGGTACTAAATGCATATTACATGAAAGTAAATTTCATTTGATTATAATAATATTTATTTATATTGTAAATATTAATATATTTCCATATTTATAAATTTTGGTTTTGCAATGTTACAACTCGGGTTACTTTGGAATAGATGGGGGTAGTAATTTAAGTTACTAACTTCGGGCAACATGTTAGTGCTACCAATTTGTCTTGAGTGTGTACACCGGCGACCATTTTTACTAGATTCGTCCTTGGTGGTAAGAGGGGTACAAATTTGCTCTGCGACGATTGAGTTATGTGCAAACGTAAATAGAATAGAATAAGTAACACGAAGAAGTTTAAAGGGTCCTTTGATTTATAGGATAGAAAACCTCTAGGGTTGAAATAGCATGTCTAATCTAATCTTATGGGCAGAACAATTCCCTTTGATTATGGTGAATGAATTTCCCATGAGGGTAGACCTCATGTTATTATTCTATGGGATTTACACTACAAGATTCCTATAAGATTATTTTGTGGGATATAATCCTATGAATCAAACAGACTCATAAAGGAAATTTTTCAAAGGACTAAAATTCTATACAAATCCATTCACAATCTTATGAATCTAAAAAGCCCTTAATAGGTTAACACTAGACCCACTCATTGAATTTCGGAGGCAACCATGTAAATAATTGTTAAATAGACGATATAACTATTTTTTTTTAAGTCGATGTTTCTGGCACAAATACATTAAAATGTCGATGATAATTTCAACTACTGAAATCAAGTATTCCGAGCTAAAAAAATTGAAGTTATATGGTCGAGCAATCAAGTTCACTATTCGAGTTTACTTTCGTCTGCCTCATTCTTATAGGGCACTAGCCGACCATAAAAAGTTTGGTAACCCCTAGAGAGGGTAATCAGTACTTAAAACTTACATAGCTCGACAAAATAAGTATTTATTACAAACAAAGTGGTGTATGTGTCTAGATAATTCAAAACCTATTGTTATCCAAGGAACAACACACGCGTTGTGGAGACTTGCAGCAATATAGTTTGTTTGCACCACGAGAATTTTTTGGATTTTTTCCATGAAATGTTTTGTTCCTTCAAGCTCTCCACAAAACGATGTCTCAACTTTGTCCAAATTTACATGTATCTATGTCTAGATACATGTAAATTTGGACAAAGTTGAGGCGTACTTTTATGGATGGAGGGAGTACAATATTAAAGTCAACCCATGCGGAAAATTCCTATATTCTGCCTCATAAATTTTGCAAATTAAAGAAGCTTGTATTGTAGCTTTTCCCGTGCCTCCGATATGTCAAAACCGGACTTTTTTTTGCGAAGAAAACAGGACCTTAGTAGCGATCCAACATTTTCTAGTGAACTGATACTCCATATTGGCAATAAAATTGTGCCACATGTCAACTTTGGCGATCCAAAGAGACCAGATGAAACGCACGTAGTACACTGCCCGGCGTGACAATTTCACTGCAATAAAACAGCAGCAGCTAGCTCCAAAGGTAGAAAAGAAAAACGATTTTTTTTTTTGAAACGAAAACGGAAGTGCAAGGCGTGATTTGAGAAAAGCAGCCCAATGGCGCAATCTTGATGCTTGAAACCCAATGGGCTGGCCCATAATAACATCGGCCACAGTTTAGAATAGGTACTGTATTGTAGTTTCCCCCGCTTCACCTCTCTTTCAGTGCAAAATCACATTTTAAGTCAGCAATAGTCCCCATTGGAAGGGAAGAATGAAGAAAGAGCCTTTCGCTCCACTTCAACTACGGAGTACTGTACTAATGATTAACAGTAAATCTTTTGCCCACGACCACGAGATACAACAAAGGGGCGTCCGTGCGGCAAGTCGGCAGTCCCAGTGAAATGATGGCGAATGTATAAAAACTAAGAAGGGTTTAAAAAAAAGGCGTGCGCTGAGTTTGCAACAAGTAGTCATGTTTCTCTTTCCCATCCGGCCATCCCCATAGTGGTTCAGGCACCACCAGTCGGACGGTTCGATTCGACGAGTTGCCTATATAATTCGAGGCGGAGGCGTATCTTGGTTTAACGTGTTTCCCCGGAAGATAAGATCACCGACAGTACAGAAAAGGGACTTACACTCGGTGACGCACAAGGGCATCAGGCTGCATCCATTCCATGGCGCTGAGCTGCTACCGGAGATATATAGCAACTGTGGATCATGCTGCTGTGTTCATCGGCCGCCACCGCTGCTTGAGTGATGGAAGAGAGCAACAGAGACGCGATCTGATGATAGTGGTGCTATCAGTCTGTCTAGCACATGCAGGGGCCAATTATTGCCCTCCCCGCCAACAGCCGCACTGTGAGCCAGTCCAAACCTGAACAACGCCTTTGCATTACACTGACATTTTTTTTTTGAACAGATGCATTACACTGACATGACCGGCAATTCTCCGAATAAATGAATAGAGACATGACTGTCAAATCACCGCAAACACATTATTGGCGCCACGTTCCTCACAACCTTGCCATTGTGAACAGTCCGTTCTACAGATTCAACAGAGCAAGCCCATTGATGCCATTTCGAACAGGGGCCCCTGGAGCAAGGCGCAGTTTGGAGCACACAGGCTACACACATGGGGAGAAAGTAGGGCGGGAGCTTTGCCGGATTCGTCGTGGGTCCTGTCCTCGATCGGGCTTTTTGCTCGTCTTGGCAAAGAGATAAAACAGGACGTATCGAGATCTCGGCGTGAGATCATTGAACACCGTGCACAATAATTCCTGTCCCGCCTAGCCGCCTAGCTACTTCCGCTCGCTCGTGAATATGCATGCTGCTGTCCTTGGCCTTTCATTGCCCAGATGCAAATCCGCCGCCAAAACTCGAGACCACTAGTTCAGAACACGGCCAAAGCTCACATATGTTTGTGTATGGTGGCATTTGCCTAAACTTCGCCCTCGCCGGGGCCTACATGCAGTGACATGACCTGCTTCTAGCGCCTACTCTAAGCTTTGCCAAAAGTCGTTTGGCATCTGTGCTATGATTTATCTCAATCGTCAAAAATAACGCAGTGAATATGACGAGGGATAAGTATGGATTTTATGTATTCACTGCAAGATGCATGGGTGATGGCCATGACGTTGATGGGTGATGGCGATGTCAATTGCTTTGTTTGTCCCTTTCAAAAACAAAAAACAAAATGTTTTGTTTGTCTATGTGTGTCGTGCTAGATTCGTCTTTTGATGCTATGTTTGTTTTGTCTAGCGATCCTCCAAAATCTGGTGTCCCGATATCGTGCTGCTGTACGGTCAAAATGTTACCGGTATCATCTCGATATTGATATACAGTACTCCCTCTGTACCGAAAAAAGTGTCGCTAGACTAGCCTATCAGTTGTACACGTAAGCCAGTTATCCTACGACACATTTAACGGATCGGAGGGAGTATCATCTTTTAGCACTAACAACTGATATCTTACGATATGAAAAGACGCATTTCTATTTTCTATATAGGAGAAAGGTATTGACAAATGACAACTTTGTAGGAAAAGTCTGACATTTATCTATGAGAAGATCCATGTAGCTAATACGAGATATGCATGTGTCTTTTTCCCCAATAGATATAGATTTACCTAAAGATACGTATTTTTTTCGATTGGTCACCCGGGGAGCACAAAGGCTCCCACCTGAATTTTTCATTTTATCGTAATAAAGGGTGAAACCCCAAGTGAGCAAATATAACGGGAGATAAGTATGGATCTATGTATTCATTGCAAGATGGATGATGGCCATGATGTTGATGTGTGATGGTGATGTCGATAACCTTGTCTATGTGTGTGTGGTGCTAGATTCACCTTTTGCTAGTATGTTTGTTTTACACACCCATGCTCTAAAATCTGGTGTCTTGATGCCGTGTTTTGTTGTACGGTCTAAATGTAACCGGTATCATTTTGATATTGATATATCATGTTTTGTCAAACTAAAACGATGTACTAAACCTGATATCTTGGGGGTTCCGCCTGATACTCCTCTAATTAGCCGAGCTACGTGCGTGACATTTTTGTCTCTTTTTTCTTACAATACGAAAAGGCACATTTCCATTCTCTAAATAGGAGAAAGGTATTGACAAATCACAACTTTGAAGAAAAAGTTTTACATTTTATTTATAGGACACTAGAACTGCCATGTCGTCAATATGAGACATGCAAATATTTTTTCTCCAATAGATATGGTTTTACCTAAAGATACATAATATATTTTTGAGTGATCACCGGGGGAACACGAAGGCTCCCACTCCGTGGCGGAGCTAGGGGGGACCAGCAGGGGCCTTGGCCCCCCCTATGCCATGCAACATCAAGCTAATTTTTATGCATAAGATAGGTTTAAAAAGATTTTTTAGCGCAAATCACCATGGTGCAATTTTTTAGTGCAAATCCCCCTAATGAATGATTACCATGTTTTGGCCCCGTTGATCTGTATTCCTGCCTCCGCCCTGCTCCCACTTGAATTTTTCATTTTTATCGTAGCAAAGAGTGATCTTAGGTAAGACAAGGCAAACGCCAATTTTACAGCGGGGCGAACCAGGAGGAGATAGGTGAACCAGATCGACTAAGTACCCTTGACTACTTAATTATGTCATGCAAAATTGCAAGTTAGCATTTTTTCATACATAATTATTTCTATATTGCAATGTTTATAAGTAAAATATATTAACCTATATCTTAAAAAACCAGACAGTGAACCGGTGAACCAACGGTCCGCCCGGTAAAAACCTAAACCGACGGCCTCACCGGTTCGATCACCGGTCCGATTTTTTAAACTATGCTTTACCCTGGCTATATTTCGAAAAATGAAGGCATAATAACTTGGAAAGATCAGCATCCAGTATCCATAGTATGTTCTCCACCCACCTTGACAGCAACCCGTTGGAAATACGTCGAGCCACCATAGTTTGCTTCATTTTCTCAGACGCAACGGTGTATGTCTTGTACACCTTAGAACTCGTTTATGCAGTTCCCTTGTTTGCGCAACTGGTTTCGAACTGATGAACGATAATCATATCCGATGCACAGTACTACTAGCTAGCTAGTCGACATCCCAATCCTCATTCTTCTCCCACAGAATCATCAACATCACAAATGTTGCTGGGTCGATCTCGATCAAAACCAAAACTCCATAGAACAAGGCTTTTCCATGCCCTTTTCTTATCCACATGCCGTGAAGTAAAAGGGAATCAAGTCACCCAGCCAGCCCGTCATGATGCGCGTATGACTTATCCGGTGAAAGCTCACGAGCAAGCTATAGCTCCGGCCGGCCGGTACATATTTTCTCGTTCGTGTTCTACGGCACCATCATGGCGCGGTAGCGGAATTTTTCCCTAGTCTTCCCAAGTGGTGAAGTGGATGTCATTGTTCACAGCAGGAGGAGGCGCGAAGTTTTGCCCTTTTCACGTGCGTCGCGGGTATCAGCCTTGCTAGATGTTGGTGGTCTGGATGCCAAGCCGTGTGCAGAAGCAACATCTCGCCCCCGCGGTGGTTGATGCAGCGGATGATGAATGATTATTCCGGAGTGAAATGCATCCACAGTACTCGAAGTTGTTGGCCATGTCCAAAACAGTCCCTAAATTCAGAATTTGCCTCGATATAGTCCTGAAAGTTGCTCTCCATGTACATCTACGGTCCTAGTCCTAGATACGAATGCCTAGCGTATAACGCTGACGTGGCAATAAAACAGGTTCACTTCGGTCCTCAAAATTGCCGACAATGTTCAAAACAGTCCTTATAAAAAAACAAAAAAAAGTGGAAAACTGCCCAGATGAGATTCGAACTCGGAACTACCAGGTGAGAACAAAGGAGCGCAGCCACTGGGCCACCATAATGGTTCTAATCAATACTGGAACTGATGTAATATGAAGGAACGTTAAGTGATTTTTTTAATATCAACAAAAGGTTTAGCTTTTCGTGATATTTTATTTATGAAAATATTAATCTAATTAACTAGTTTCACTGGTTGAATGGCGCAAACAGTTATCCAACTATAGAATTACTTCATTTTTTTGAAAATATAGAATTACTTCCTTCTATAACTATGTAAATAAAATGTCTCTACGTATCAAACAATTTATATTTTCCTTCTCCGATCAAACAATTTATGTTTGATTTCATCGTGATACATTTTACTTATTTTGCTTAGTATCCTACTATAGAATTACTTCTTGATATAGATAGTGGATACTGATGAAGTGCAGCTTATAAAAACAATTGATTTGTAATTAAGAGAGACATATCTAATATATATATTACTCATTTTAAACCAAATTATATATTAGTTGTTGAAAAATTAAGGATTTATCAAACGCTCCTAGGATGAGCACTGTGCTCTCCCATGTGCACCCGCACTGTTAAGCTCTTGTGCACGCGAAAGGATCCAATGATCTGCTGCCGATCTTCGTCCCCGTCACGAAAGACTAAACCTTTTGTTAAAAATCAGTTAACGTTTCACGATTTCTTCATATTACTTCAGTTCCAATACCTAACCGAACCATTATGGTGGCCTAGTGGTTGTGCTGCTTTGTCCGCACTTGGGTAGTCTTGCGTTCAAATCTCACTTGAGCAGTTTTCCACCTTTTTATTTTTGTGTTTTTTTATTAGGACTGTTTTGGACATCGTTGGCAACTTTGAGGACCGAAATGAGCCTGTTCTATTGCCACGTCAGTGTCATACGCTAGGCATTCGTATCTAGGACTGTAGATGGACATGGAGAGCAACTTCCAGGACTATACTGAGGCAAATTCTGAATTTGAGAACTGTTCTGGACATGGCCAGCAATTTCGAGGACTGTGGATGCATTTCACTTATTATTCCGAGAGCAGCAGTATCTCTGTTCTGAGTTGTTGGAGGTCGGATCGGCAATGTTTCCACCGACGATTTGGTCAGGCAGGCAAGAGTTGAAGCATGCCAACAAAAACCGGCACAGGGGCACGGATCGGGACCGCGTGATTGTGGCCATTTCATTTCAGCTTTCACGTGACACCCTGTATCCATTCCTGCGACCAAGGCCACTTGTTCCGTCCGTCCGTCCGTCCGTCCGTCCGTCCGTCAGCGTAGTGTGGAACAACCCCGCTTTGGCATGCCGTTTCCTGCTTGTCGCACGGACGATGCTTGCCTGGCCGTTGAGGTGGGGCAGATCAAACCTCCACGACCATACTCTTGCGTTTTCTATTGGGCTAGTACTCCATCTCATAAAAATGTCCAACCAAAAAATTAATGTTGTTATATGGTTTTAGTCTAAAAATAAATGCCTCGATAGTTCCCATGAAATGGTCTATTTTTTTTGAGAAACCCAGTACAACGTAAATGCTCATATACAAGTGCATACACTCACCCTATGATCGCACGTACGCACACCCTACTCTTATGAGCACATCCGAGAGACTGAGCTGGCGGATCAGGTCTTGAGATTGACGAAGTCATCACAGGCGTCTCGCTGTCGACGGGAACGTCGCCTCCAACTGAAAAATATTCCGCCTAAATGAGAAACACCAGCGTCAAACCTGGGGTTTGAACTCTGGTGGGATTGGGGTACAACCACCCTCCTAACCATCTTACCGCAGACAAGTTCTCTACCATGAAATGGTCTAAATCACCCCTCAGAACCGTATATCTAAGTATTTGTCTTCATTGTTGCGGTCTTTCTCAGCCGCAGCCTTTCCTCCCTCTTCCTTTGTCGTCCTCGTCATTGACGGTACTGATGTCCTCCCCTCCCACTCCAGTCACCGTGCTGATGACATGATCAGATCTACCTTTTTCAAAGTTATCACGGTTAAATCTATGTAATGTTGAAACGTGTTTTAAATTTGTGTTTGATATATGTGTTTGAATCTATATATGTTTGAAAGACTTGAAGTTTTCATATAGTCGAGGAAAGTAGCAGGAAACAATCCTTTCCCAATTATGAGGTATGTGGTTTTGCAGATGTGTTCTCGAATATCAAATCTCGTACCAAAATGTGTGTTACGGTTTACCAATTCTAATATGCGTCGTGTTTCTCTTGTTCACCACATTCAACTAGTTTCAAACATACTAGTTACATTCATAGGCTATAAAAGCTCACGCCAAACTGTGTTTTACAATTTAACAATTCTAATATACGCCTTGGTTTTCTTGTTCACCCCATTTAACTAGTTTCAAACATACTGGTTACATTCATAGGCGGTAAAATATAAAATTAAATGAAAAAATGCTCCAAACAAAACAGACCAACTTACACGAAGTAAAAAGATGGTCCACTTGTAAATCACAAAACACACACTTAGTGCATCGTATCCATCTCCTTTTAACTAAGTTGTCTTTCGGTGAGCATAACTTCTTTGTACAAGAAACACATTAAATCATTGTTCGTAATGGGACCTTCAACTTCCACAAAATAATTTCATGGAAAAGGGGTATGGCCATTCGCAAAATATGTATACAACTATACATAGATTTTACCGTGAGCAGCTCAAAAGAGGTTAAATTCCAAGATAATTTATCCGGCTCGTCGAATAGGACAGCTCCCATTGACCTCCTCGGAAGATCTAGCCAAGCACCCCTCTTTTCGCCTATCTATGGTCGTCTGAAACTAATATTCAGTGGAGCATTTCAGAACTCCCCTTGTTTCTCTCCAAATAGAGAATCAATCGGTATAACCTGTACTCGAGATAGTTTTTCCTATGAACAAAAATTGTTATGCAGAAGCTCCTACCACACTTTTTTTCATTTTTAAGAAGTTTAAACAATCATTTACTGAATATACATAAAAAAATCAAGTATTTCAATACGGCCCCAGATCACCTTAACCTCTGGGTACATTCCTTTCAGTATTTCTCCTTCCGATTATCGATTTACCAAAAATGAAGAGTCTATCTATATGTATAGAAACGTCACACAACCAAAACCTAGCCCGAATCTTACGACAACGAAGACGGTGCCATTCCTGTCCAGACGTTAACATATGGGATCGTATTTCCACAAACGACAGTCGACATGCATCGTGCGAATATTTATACTCCCTCTGTCCCAAAAATAAGTGTCTCAACCTATCAAAGTGGATGTATGCTACATACATCCACTTTCTATCAAAGTTGAGACACTTATTTTTAGTACGGAGAGAGTATTTATATTTAACGTATGGACGACGGTAAGACACTGCGTGCGCAAGTGTAAATCAGAACAAACGATGAGCGGCTCACTACGTGTGCGGTAGCTTAGCCAGTAGTTACGCAACCTGGCTAGTAGTCAACGTGTGTGAAAAATGAATGGAGTACTACTAGAACATGTTCTTTTTTCTGGTTAGAACGCTAGAACCGCAGACGCCCCGGAGCAAGTTAACAAGAAGGCGCCAACATGTTTAATTAGTTTAATCGGTTGCTTAGACATGTGGGCTAAACAGACACGTCCTCCCCAAAATAATGCTTCAGTCGAGATGCTTCGGCGCTTATTATAACTTACCCACCAAAACAGTATTAGGATAATGCTCGGGCAACACGGCACTGTGCGTGGCGCGTACTTTCGCGCAGAAATGTTCGGGCCTTTATCTGATCTGTAGATGATCTGCGAGTCTGCGACCATATAAAATGTGATCGTGTTCTCCGTATCCCGCCGCGCTTTCGGACATTCTGAAGAACCTTTTCATGGTCCGGATGCATAGATTAATCGGGATGAGATCGCCCGGTCGGTCGGTGTGAATTGCGGTTTTTGTAGTTGTTGTGGGCATCGCACGCGGCCGGTGAGGTGGGCAGGGCAGTGGCGGAGCCACGCCATAGAACAGCTCTAATAGAATCCGTAAAAGACCGAAATCCATATTTCTCCGACGAGAATATGGATTGAGCTTAATTATTTATACCGATCAGAACCCGTAAATAATTTTGGCCTTTAAAACACGATACAGCCTAAAAAAGCCTCCTCCATATATATAATATTGTTTTATGATGATCCAAATTCATAAAGATAAATGTTAACTTCGGACGAGCGAAGCGAGTGCCCGTCGCCGGTAAGCTTGAACCGGGTTATGCCAGTATATATACATCTTGTAAAACGCCGTTTTAGGACAAGTCGAAAGTTGTAAGTCTCGTGCTTTTATAACCTCACCCGATCATAGTGAATATTTGCTGGCTGGCGTCCATGATTTTTTCTCTTCCACTGTTGGAGGAGTTTTACACGTTAAATCTCGTGTCCTCGTTATGTTGTCTTTCATTTGTTTATCGTTTATTTGCCTATCTGGAGGGGATACAGGTCGAAACCCTCACTCACTTTCCCCTCCTCCTCCGCATCTCCAACCAGCGCCGCCGCTAAATATAGCCGCCGACAAGCGCTCTAGCCGCTTCTCTCCGTAGATCCACCCCGTCTGAAGTGCTATGAAGTCTCGATAATCTTTGAGAAGATGAGTTGCTGTTAACTTGCCGTCGTCACCCCTGAACAAGTGCATTTTGCATGGGTCGGTGAGTTGTTCAGCCGGGTTGCGATATGGTCGCTCCTCCCTTCGAGCTCCTCTAGCCTTCCACTCGCGCCTTCGATTCCCATCGTCTCGGTTCCTGTCGTCGCGGTTTCTGTCGCCGCGATCGTCGCGCTGATTGTCCCCCCTGATGGGTAGTAATTCGACTGCGACTGTCCTGAAAACCGGCTGCGACCTGTTCGACTCCATCCAACTCGCCGTAAGGTCGCTGCCTGTTTCACCTGTCGTTCCGGCCGCGGCGCCCCCCAATTGCCCTGATGGCGATCCGCGTCGGGCGATGGTAATCTGTCGGCTCTTACTGAATCTTCTCCATCTGCCCATTTGTTAGCTATTTCCATAAGGTGGGCTATTGTCCTAGGGTTTTCGCGCCCCTGAGCCTACTGAAGATCGTTGCGCTTGACTCCTTGGATGAAAGCAAAAACGGCGTTATCCTCTGATATGTCAGCGCCTGAGTTTTTCAACGTGATCCACCGCTGAATATACTCGCGTAGAGATTCGCCAGTCTTTTGCTTGCAGGCCCTGAGTTGCTGAAAAGAAGCGGGTCGATTAAACGTGGACGAAAAGTTCCTCTTGAAGTCACTGCAGAAGGAGTCCCACGTTCCATACGAACTGCGGGGCAAACTTCTGAGCCATGCTCGGGCTGACCCCGTGAGCATTAATTGTATGTACTGCATGGCCGTCGTTGTGTTTCCCCTCTGACATGCTACTGCCGTGGTGTAGTCCTCTAACCAAGCCGATGGGTCCTGAGTGCCGTCGAACTTGGGAGTTTCTGATGTTAACTTGAACCTCTTGGGCATGCGAGTTTCCCGTATGGCAGTCGTGAAGCACATGGCTCCACATGGCTCGATCTCTGAATCTGTGTACGAACTGCTTCGACTGAAGCCTGGGGTACAACTGCGATGCCTTCGTTGGTGCATTCGCTTATTTATCGTTCGCTGAGTAATAATATCTCGTGCGTCGACTCATTCCTCCACATAGTTGTGTTCGAAGCATGCGGCACGCCTCTGCTGGTGACACTCTTCTCTGTCGCGCCTGCGTTCTTCTCGCTCGCGGCGGCGTCGAGTGGTTCGCTCTTCTTCTGTTTCGGTCCTGTCACGACTGCTGCGGTGACGCTGCCTGGACCTGCTTCTTTCCGGCTCGTCCCTGTCGCGCTCATCACGGTGACGGCGTCTGGACCTGCTTCCTTCCGGTTCATCATGATCACGGTCACCGCGACGCCGAGTGCCGTGGTGTGTGTTCTCACCCTGAGGGGTAGGTGTGTCCGTTGGCCTGTAGCCGTTTGATCGAGTGCCGGTGTTCGGCGGGTACTGCCCAGGGCTGATCCCCGGGCGCCCTGGCGTGGTAGCGGTTGGTATCAACGCTATCCCGACGTTTCCTAGGTCGTCTATCTGTGCTTTGTGTAAGCCATAACGTGGGTCATTTACAGGGGGCAACGTAGATCGCAGGTAAGTCGCGACCGAATCGACTGCCGCTGCGGTCGTCTGTGGCACTGGTATGCCGTCGTCTGCAATCGTTATGAATCTCTGCCTGATATTTGTTGGCTCTAACCCGGTCTGGGGCATCCGAGTGCGAGTTCTGACGTGCTCTGCTGTTTGCGGCTCATCTCTTGTCGAGTAAGACGAAGAATTGGCCGCTCGTTTTGCACTGGCTGAATCCGCTCTTAACCGTCTCTCGTTGAGCTCGCGCTACATCTCTAATAGCTCCAGATTTTTCTTGCGCAACAAATACTGATATGCTAACAAGTCGTCCAAGGGGGATTCCTCTGGCATCACGGTACCGTTGTTGACGACGTCCTGGATTCGGACTGCCATCTCCTCTGTGATGGAAAGTTCCTTATCCGCGCTCAGTCGAACTACCAGCGGGTACTGGACAGGCTCGGGCTCCCTGTGCTGCGGCGGAGTCGCAAAAGCGCCTGGTGCGCCGTTTACCATAAACACTTGGTTGGAAGGTCGATTGCGCGCATTGCGACCCTCGCCGTGGCGATCGTCATCATCACTTGACGTGGAGTCGACGCCGCGCAAAACGGCTGCCACCTGGAAGATAGCACAATCGGAGCAATAACAAGTGACGTTGGAGCCATCAGTCGACGAAGGCGCGGAGTCGATGGCGGCCGGAGTCGATGAAGGCATGAAGTCGGTGATGGCCGATGTCGATGAGGGCGCGAAGTCGACGGTGTTCGGCGTAGATGCGCTCGTGGCTTCCGACTCCGAGGACCGGGCAGGACCTGACACGTCGAGCGTGCCCCACTGGTTGACAAGAAAACGGAAACCGCCAAACGTCAGATCCATACCTGAGTGTATCCCCGCGAACGCTGGTCGCTCGGATTCCGAGTGCGGGAGGAAGTTGAAAGTCCCGAGGGTGTACGGCTTCCGCAGATCCGGCAGGTTCCGAACCGCTGCAGATGCTGAAGATGAAGTCGATGAGGCCGCCGAATCCATAGATCCAACTTCCGTTCTTCCCACAGACGGCGCCAATTGACGAGGGGAGACCTCGGCAAATCCCATGGTGGAGTACTTAGGGTTGTATCGAGTGGAAGTGTATATGGTCGTTGGTGAATTCGGACGGCTGACAAGTATGGAATTACTTGCCGGATTATAGATCTTCAAGTTACAAGGTGGTTACAATGGCGTCCCGGCGAGTCGAAGGCTTGCTAGGGTTTCTAACTATAAGATTGCGTAGTTTCTACCGACCCCCCACCTGGCCTTTATATAGGAGGCCAGGTCTTGTGAGTTTGAATACAAGTCGGTTTACAGATAGGATAAGCCCTTAGTCGGCACGACTGCTTCTGTTTTGAGACATACTCCAGCTTTATTGGGCCACATTGCGCCATCCTTGTGCTATCTCTCTTATGGGCCGCTGGGTGGACCCTATGGTAGAATAGGCCTCATTGTAGCAACGTGAGTATACCCATTGGGTATAACCACATCACCATCCGCTGTGTCATGCCACCACACAGAGATTTTGTGACCCGGTGGGGGGGGGGGGGGGGGTGCGGTGCTGGGACTAGCCGCACCCCAACCGTTCGCACACCCCCCGAGGAGGAGCGCCGCCGCTGGAGGCGACCGCTCAGCGCTCGGAAGCGCACAGCCCGAAAGTGGCTCAACCGCGACATATGCCGCCACCCGCGCTCCAGTGGTGGAACTACGAGGATTAGATGCTCGTGAAGGGGAGCTCCTCCGCGGCTTTACCGACGGAGACCTGCCGCAGCGAAGATAACTAGAGTTTAAGTTAGTTTCTGTGCAATGCCGGCGACTATTTTGTTGCAAAAATATGTTGAACTGTGTATAAATCTGCAAGTGTATGTCTCTATTTTTCTCTGAAATCTCCCGTGAATTTGATTTAAATTATCCGGTTCGTATTTTATGATTGCTGATGTGTCGAGCGTGTTAGCAACATGCAAACTCGTAAAAAGTCGATCAAACTTGACCCACAAACGACGTTTAAGGGTCGGCCATTTACAAGTTATGCTAGAGTTGCTCTTAGCTAAGCTGTGTAGTTAGCTGATTAATTACGCAATATTTTGACAAAACTTTCATATGTGCATAGGATAAATATACAAAATTTGAATAAATAGATATATTTGACAATTTTAAATTGACATCACCGGTTTATAGACTCTGTCAATGGAGCAGGTTGGGAGACCTTCGCCGGGGAGGCTCACATGGGGGTTGATATGCATGAATGAGTCTCGTTATTTTAGTAAGAGGCGTTTCGATTTCTTTTTAGCAATAGTTCCGATTTCAGTACTAGTTAACTCGGTTTTATAAGCTGGCACGATCGGCTTCGATCGACATGCAATTATAGGTTGAAAATGATTGGTCTCCCGTTCTATACGCACGTATATGTGTGCATCATTTTGATGCAGAGGTCGGGGACTCGCACCTTTCTTTTCTTAAAAAAATGTATACGCCGTTGATGAGATACTGCGGCCAAATCACACACTTGGATTACATACAATCGCGTCGGGAAGCTCAGCCATGCAAATCATGCAACGGCATGCGTTCTCAAAAGCGTAATCAATGACGCCCCTTTGTTTATACCTCCTCAGTTCTCAGTTCTATAATATAAGATGTTTTAACTTTTTTTCACAACATGTCCAAAATGGCAGAGAACCTGGATCGGCTGGTTTAGACGCAACATATGTTGAGGTTGAGGCCACCAAAATGATCCAAAACCGCATATCGCCATAGGGTATCTAAGAGATGCTCTTATCTCATCGCGGATAACGGAAGAGTCACCTTTCGATGGGATAAATGGGCGGTAGAAGTGGTAACAAAAGTTCAAAAAGTAGTAGAAGCAAATCGGAACGAGATACGTCGGAGGGCGAGACTGGAGAGAGCACTGTTGTTGACTGCTGACCACCACCTTCTCTCTCGCCTCTCTCCGTCCAACTCCGATTCTGGGCCGTGCGCGGGGCCCATGCTCCAGATTTGCTCGTCCCGGCCCCACCGCACACCCCTGCTCTGCTCTGCCCACACCTCACCACGCAACAACAAATCGCGGACACCGCGACGGGCTCATCTACGGACTGAGATCCCGTGCCCCACTCAAGGCAGGGCACGCTGTGCCCTGAGGCCTCACATCCACCGTCCGCTCCACATCCGATGGTCAGAGCAGATCCAAATTTAGATCTCAAAATTAAAACTTCTCAGAAAAAATCGAAAAAATTTCCACGAGTTCTATATGTTCCGTTGTGTGTTCACAAATTTTTAGGATTTCTTTGGATAAATGGTTTACCATTAACTAAATTTTCTGTGTTTTCAACTTAAAAAGCTATTAAATCATAAATCGGTGATCCAAAAAAATCTACAATTTACCACAATACACAACGTGACATATAGAACTCGTGGGAATTTTTTCGATTTTTTCTGAGAAGTTTTAATTTTGAGATCTAAATTTGGACCTGCTCTGACCGTCGGATGGGGAGTGGATGGTGGATGTGAGGCCTCAGGGCACAGCGTGCCCTGCCTTGAGCGAGGCACGGGATCTCAGTCCCTCATCTACCGCCGCGGCCGGGCAGCGTGTCCCCACCCGCCAGAGCCACCACCACCACTTGGGAAATCCCCGGCGAGGAATCGGAATCGCACCCCACCCACCCCGTCTCGAGTCGGAGCCAGCCATGGCAAACCCTGTGGCGGAGGGAGCGGAGACGGTGGGGTGGTGCGGTGGGGTTGGGGATAAGGGGGGAAAGCAACGGGCCAGCGGCAACGACGACGCTGCTGCTCTGCTGCACAGGCAGGCAGGCAAAGCCGCAAAAGGCATACGGGGCCCCTGACATCGCCGGAGGAGGTTGAAAGGGAGGTCCGGTTATTTTAGTCGCGGCGTATCCCGTAAAATCCACGAAATTCGACCCCGCCGTGGCCCGTGGCTCCTCGTCCTCGTCTCGTCTCTGCCCCTCACGAAAAGCAACAAACACACAATCACACGCAGACGGACCAAAGCGAAGCAGCGGCAGCGGCAGCGGCAGCGGCCAGGACGACGAAAAAGGCGACGCCGAGCCTCCCTCTCTATCAACCGGAGCAGTCCTGTCCCCTCGCCCTCCTCCTCCTCCGCCTCGCGTCGCATGTGAGCGAATTGGGCTTGCCGCCTTCTCTTGCCGGGATGGGGGCTCCTACCGCGGAGAAGCCCGCCGCTCCTGTCGCGGCGGCGGCGGGGGAGGAGGCGGCGGGGAGGGGGGAGGTGACGCTGTGGCTGGTCAAGCTGAAGCTGAGCACGGTGGTGGCGCTCTACGTGCTGGCCGCCTCCGCGGTCTGGGTGGCCGTGCACTGGCACCACCGCCGCGGCGCGCTCGGCAAGGCCGAGGAGGGCGTCGTGTGCATGTGCGAGGAGCGGGCGCGGATGCTGCAGGACCAGTTCGCCGTCTCCGTCAACCACGTACACGCGCTCGCCATACTCGTCGCAACCTTCCACTACGAGAAGCAGCCGCCAGCGCTCGACCAGGTACGCGAACCGGCTTGACGGCTTCCCTCTCTCTGTTCTCTCCTCTGCTCTCGTCCGTGTGTGTGTGTGTGTGTATGTACGGTGGCTTCTTCAATGAGTTACTGCTTCCCAAGTCAGTTCCACTGCTGCTGCTAATTTGCTCCTCCTGGTTTCGCGCTGCGATTCTCTGCGGATTTAATCACTACGCTCGCTCGCTCTGTGCCCGTAATTAATCAGCTCGACCATGGATGCAGTGCTGCTTGCTCTGACTGACTCTGCTTCCTCCTACCTATTCATTCAATTACTGTGAGAGCTTCCCATTCCTGCCATGCCGCTGCTCCCGATTCTGCGTTTTGAATTGACCGATCGCCGTTGTTTCCGACTTGCTCCGTCCTTAATTAACGCGTGCGGTATATATCCTGGATGTGGAGCAGGACACCTTCGCGGACTACACGGCCAGGACGTCCTTCGAGCGCCCGCTGCTGAGCGGGGTGGCCTACGCGCAGCGGGTCATGCACGCCGACAGGGAGGCCTTCGAGCGCCAGCAGGGGTGGATCATCAAGACCATGAAGCACGAGCCGTCCCCGGAGCAGGACGAGTACGCGCCCGTCATCTACTCGCAGGAGACCATCTCCTACATCGAGGGGCTCGACGTCATGTCCGGCGAGGTCTGCACCCCTCCCCTTGGTTTCCGTTTCTTTTCCTTCCTGGGGTTTCAGTGTTGTTGCGATTCGACTGAAGGTAACTTAGGTGTTTCCGTGTTGTTGTTGTTGTTGTTGTTGTTGTTGTTGTTGTTGTTGCAGGAGGACCGGGAGAACATCTTGAGGTCCAGGGAGACCGGGAAGGCCGTCCTTACCAGACCGTTCGAGCTCCTGTCCAATCACCTCG
The DNA here is from genome assembly GCA_026929855.1 of Poa annua. Taxonomy (NCBI): domain Eukaryota; kingdom Viridiplantae; phylum Streptophyta; class Magnoliopsida; order Poales; family Poaceae; genus Poa; species Poa annua. The sequence goes on along the minus strand of CM049434.1, from coordinate 26,180,289 downwards.
GTGTTGTGCTGACGTTCCCTGTCTACCTTGTGGATCTTCCTCCAGATGCCAGTGAGGAGGATCGTGTTGCTGCTACCGCGGGGTGAGGTTCTTCATCAATCGACCATTCCCTTTTTATGTGGAATCTCCACCTCCACTGGCTGTTCAAGTAATCATAGTGTGTGCTACTGTACTGGCAGAGAAAACACAATGGCTATGAGTGCACATTAACATTACGACTCGGTGCTCTCACTTGGCACTGAGCTTTTAGACTTCGATTAGAGCTAGTCATAAACAATGGCTTCCGCACAATTTTTCTGTGAAAACCACAGTAGTGCTGTTCCATGTTGTACTGCAACAGAGACTGATAGGTTTAAGCACTGATCAAAATGGCTTCCTTTACATCTTACCGTGTAGTGGCATCTTCTAAGGCTCGATTTTGGCATTGTGCCGGCTTTTTAAAAGCACTTATCAATTCCTATTTGTGGATACAACAGTTAGGTGGAACTTGGAAGGGCCTCTTTTGAGGTGTAACAGAATAATCTTACTGAAACTAGCAAAGATTCCTCTAAATACCTAAACTCCACAAGTTCAGCGCAGCCCAGCAGCTACAATAACCAGAAAACGAGTCTAAATTTAAATGTTATTCGCCAGATACCTTGGAGGAGCTTTTGATGTGGAGTCACTAGTGGAAAATTTGTTGAGACAGCTAGCTGGCAATGAGGAGTTGGTGGTAAATGTTTATGATGTCACGAACCATTCAGACCCTCTTGTCATGTATGGGTCTAAAGTTCCTCTTGGTGCCCCCTCACCTTCACACATATGCATGCTGGATTTTGGTGATCCGTTCAGAAAGCACCACATGATATGCAGGTACTTATGTGTGCATTGCTAAATTCATTTTCATAATATCTTTTATACTATATTTTCTTATCTGACAATGTCCATAAACGTGTGCAGATACAGAAACAAGCCTCATGTTCCATGGTCCGCTATTACAACTCCATCTGGCGTCTTCGTTATACTTATGCTTATTGGCTACATAATGTATGCTGCCTGGACTCGCTACGATAATGTTAAGGAAGAATATCTGAAAATGGAAGCGCTGAAACAACGTGCAGAAGCCGCTGATGTTGCTAAATCTCAGGTCCGATTTATTTGGAAATTACGTGCTGTTTCAATATTGCAAGTTTTATGATCTAAAGTAGTCTTCTTTGTCAATGGCAGTTCCTTGCAACTGTTTCTCATGAAATCAGGACACCCATGAATGGAGTGCTAGGTGATTCCTCTGTTAATGAACATGCATTCCTTTCCCACAGCTTATTGTTTATGCAATGCCTTACGAGGGAAGTCGATTTATGATTTTCTTGTTTTCGTAGGGATGCTTGATATGCTATTAGACACAGAGCTAAAGTCAACCCAGAGGGATTTCGCCCAAACTGCTCAAGTCTGTGGAAAAGCATTAATATCCCTAATTAACGAAGTTCTTGACAGGGCCAAAATTGAAGCTAACAAATTAGAGCTCGAGTCTGTACCTTTTGACCTTAGGTCCATCCTCGACGATGTCGTCTCACTATTTTCCTCGAAGTCAAGAGAAAAGAATATTGAGGTTAGTTCAACCGCTTTCAATACTGATTGGAAGCAGATAACCAGCCATGTTGAAGTTTGATCATACTATACATTATTTCCGCTAACGTCCCTTTGTTTATTTGCTTTCATAAAATTCTCTGCATTTCAGCAATGTTCTTGCACAGTAAATTCATTGATTGGTCTACTAATTTCAGTTTACTCCTTTTCAACCTGTAGCTTGCTGTATATGTCTCTGAAAGAGTTCCTGAAATCCTGTTGGGTGATCCTGGAAGGTTTCGACAGATAATTACAAACTTAGTCGGGAACTCAATTAAGGTAAGTGTGCACTGAAGCGCACAACTATGATGCACATATTGACATAGGCTCCGTAGAAAGAAAACTTGGTTTTGTCAATGACATACTTCATACGCTTAAATCCAGTTCCAGCATAGCTTACGCTGTATTTTTGTTCTCTATGTGTCTACATTATCACAGTTCACAGAACGGGGACACATTTTTGTGCAAGTTCACCTAGCGGACCACTCAAATCTTGCAACCGAAGCAAAAGCTGAACCAGTTGTGAATGGTATCAATGGACATAATGATGAGACAACTGCTATATCCTCGAGTGTATCTCACAATACGCTAAGTGGTTTTGAGGCTGCTGACACCAGAAATAGCTGGGAAAACTTCAAGGATTTGCTTACTTACGAGACAAATGAGGTGCCATATGAAACTGATTCTGACAAGGTTACTCTTGTAGTAAGTGTGGAAGATACAGGGATAGGTATACCGGTTCAGGCCCAAAGCCGGGTCTTCACACCTTTCATGCAAGCTGATAGTTCAACATCAAGAAACTATGGTGGGACTGGAATTGGATTAAGTATCAGCCAATGTCTTGTTAAACTAATGAGTGGTCAGATAAACTTTGTTAGTCGACCCCATGTTGGGAGCACATTCACATTTACTGCGGTTCTCCAACGCTGTGAGAGAAATGCTGTTAATGTCAGCAAATCTGCTTTGTTGCATCCTCTGCCATCCAATTTTAAAGGTCTATCATCACTGTTGGTTGATAAAAGACCAGTAAGAGCAACTGTAACTAAGTATCATTTGCAAAGGTTGGGAATTTCCTCTAAATCTGTATGTACCGTTGAACAAGCACTTGGTGAGTTATCTAGGAGAAATGGCACTGTGCTAAACAGGTACTTAACTCTTACAGCTTACATCATCGCTGGTCTCTAGATTACAATATCAAGTGATACGTAAACATCTTTGGAGAAAAGAAAAATGAAGCATTCTTAAATAAATGTTTATGCTAAACTAATTTTGATGAAAGATGGTTATGTAATAGTAGCTGTAGGCAATAATATTGACCTCCTCACAGCATTACTGCTTGGTCCATCGTATTTCTGTTTGTTTGCTAGAGTGCATTGCTTGATTTAATTTCATGTTATACCATCATTACTACTCTTGAGTCCTTTTATTCTTGCTTTGTTGAAATTATCTTATTTATAGCCAGTCTTTACTTTCATAAAAAAAAAGTCAATTTCTGTTTTGTAAGAATCTGGAGTTCTCAAGCACTACTTTGATTGTTTAACTATGATATTTGACATGTTTTACATCCAATTTTTTCCGATCTAACTCAATATGTTTTGAATTTGTTGTGCAGGGAACAACCCTCCATGTTACTAATTGAGAGTGACTCATGGGGTTTAAAGGACGTCCCCTTACATACTAGATTTCTGGAGATGAAACAGAATGGATGCGAATTGATTTTCCCGCAAGTTATCCTCCTTGCCTTGGAAGAATCAGACAAAATGAAAGCAAAATATGCGGTTGATTCTGTCATCACAAAGCCTTTGAAAGCAAGTACACTTGCAGCTTGTCTTTTCCAAGTACTTGGTATTAGTATCACGCAAGCAAATAAAGACAAACATCATGGCTCAGATTCGCTTTACGGTTTGCTTCTTGAAAAGAATATATTGGTGGTTGATGACAACAAGGTAAACCTTAGAGTGGCTGCTGGTACACTCAAGAAATATGGGGCAAAGGTGAAGTGCGTGGAGAGTGGCAAAGATGCTCTTGAGCTTCTACAAGTCCCGCACAAGTTTGATCTTTGTCTAATGGATATTCAGATGCCAGGGATGGATGGGTAAGTTTACATGCTATCTAATCTTTTCTCGTCGATTTAAGCAACATTTTATGTTGGACGTTAAGTGAGAGATCATATAGGTCAGTGCCACATGTACAAACTCTATCACACAACAGCTTGTTTGTGTAGAGTAATGTCTTCTGTTTATTTCTTATATAAAATATGTTTTTGTTTTGTTCTTTCTTTGGCGGTTATAACATGTATTGTCATGCCAATGGCTTATTAGAAATAGGACTAAATTTCAAGCTTCCATTTAAAGGCTGTATACCTTTTAAAATTTCAAATCCCAAATTGTAGGCTTGTGTTCAAATTCTAGTAATCACAACATTAGTACAAGTGCTTTAAAACCCTGCGATGATTATCATACCTAAGCTAGTGTCTTTCCTGGTAATTTTTGCGCAAAAGTGTGTAGCAATGGCCTCATGGGTGATTAACTTGAGTCAATATCTCTTGTGTAACCAGTATCAGTTCATGATTGCACACACAGATATAGGCACACACTAATAGCAGCAAGTAATTAAAAAGGAGTAACACCTGTCTTTTATATGGTAGGTTTGAGGCAACCCGGCAGATACGGGCAATTGAAGCAAAGGCACACGAGCAGACAGGCGATGCTGATAATTCAGAAGCAGACAGTATGGCAAAGAAGACCAAACTGCATCTGCCGGTCTTGGCAATGACTGCTGATGTTATCCAGGCCACTCATGAGGAATGCACAAAGCATGGGATGGATGGCTATGTCTCGAAACCCTTCGAGGAGAAGCAGCTCTATCAGGCCATGAAGAAGTTCTTGGGACCTAGCACTTCCAGCTGACAAAGCTCTGCACATTCGGGTGTACATTGATTGGAAGGAGCTCTGACTGAACGGAGGCAGCTATGTTTCCTGCAATTCTTGACCCAAGGATGCATTCTGCGCTGCCCGTAGGCTGTCGCTTCTCCGAAGTCTGCGCGGCGACCAAGTTCGTGGCGAGGCTGTGCAACCAAGGCAACTGAGGGGTACATGTATTGTATTCGCAGCAGGCTCTGTTTTATATCGTAATCTAGGAGAAACAAGTGTCAAGGAGTGAGCGCTGCATAGGCCTCCGGTGCTGTTGGAGCAGGATGTGTACTGCATCGTCTTGAGCTTAGTTTTGTTGTACAGCTTGGATGTTTTTTTCTGCTCCAATCCGCTGTTGAGCCCATGGGAGACATGCCTGCTAGGTTTAAGATTGGGAAAAGATGAGATTAGTTTTTGGGCTATTTTACACGGTACCGGAAAACTTCCAGTATGTGTAGATCACGCTGATGTAAATGGCTCGATTGCATTTCCACCTGGATATGTATTGGGAAGGAAATGTGTATGGAATATGGAAATGTAGTAGGAAGGAAGTGTTGGATCGAACTCTCAGTGTTTATATCTCCTTTCATCTGTGCGAGTAACAGTTTGGAGGAAATCTCTCGCTCCAGGATAACCAGTTGTAAAGTGAGCCTGAGCCTGACTTTTCCCTCTACAAATAACTAAAACTAAGCCACGCGATAGCCTCTTTTTTTTTTTGAGAAACAAAGTACAAATGCAGACGCTCACATACACGCGCGCACACTCACCCATATGAACTCACACACGCACACCCTACCCCATCCCTATGAGCACCTCCGAAATACTGAGCCGGCGGATTGAGTCTTGAGATTGACGAAGTCACCACAGGCGCCTCGTTGTCGACGGGAACGTCGCCTCCCACTGAAAGAATATTCCGCCTAAATGCAACACAAAGACGTCAAACCTGGGGTTTGAACTCTGGTGGGCTGAGGGTACAACCATCCAACCACAGGTTGGTTTACGCCACGCGATAGCCTCTCTTCTGTGGGATATGATGTCTACTGTCCAGGTAAACTTAGTGTTAGTTTGCTTTCCCGGTGTTTTCCTTTTCTTCAAAATACCAAATTTAACCCTTTCCTTGATTGATTAGGACATTTCCAAAGATTATATGTCCCATTTTGTAACGTGGAGCAGTTACATTTTTATTTATTTTTTGCTTTCTTCCTATTGTTCCCCAAACTTCAATCGAGTTGATACATATCGCTCAATATGTTGTGTCTTGTCATGACTATGCCGACTCTAATTGCTCATAGTTTACAAAATTCATCTGAGCCTATCATCAACACTCTTTGGTAGGTCATATTATGCCCTAATAGCTTAGGTGTATTATTTGACTCACGAGTTCTAATATAATGGTTTGATATAATTGTCTTTCTATATCGGGCACATCTAGGTTTCTTCTACTGATCATGAACTCAATCCACAATGATGACCAATGTACTAATATAATGATTTCTGCTCGTGTGAATCTTACACATGTCTAAATATTGTATTATACTACACAAACAACCAATATTAGTACATATAATGCATATTATTTATTTTATGTGTGCATGCATAAGCAATACATGCATGAAAAATATATCTTATGTGTTTTATATATCTTTATTATCCCATGAAATGGAATTTAAATCATAGTTCCTAATACATGCATGAAAAATATATCTTTTTTGTGAAATGTTTTTATATGATACCTAATTCAACCCTTCCTTATTACATTTCAATTTCTCTTTTTCAATACAAAATAGATGTATGTTGTATCAACCAATACGATTTTCTAAACCCCCTCACTTGCTCTCGTCGTGCGTTTGTACGTTTTGAAAAAAAATCTTTTCTGACAGTTGAACTCTTTTTATGCACAACTGAAACATATTACGGCATACTTAACATGAGGAAAATCATCTTGGACTCATGAGTGTAGAATCACTCACTATTTAAAAATGTCTTTTTAAAAGGTAAAAAAATTAACACAATTCATATGTACAATGTGATATTCTATGTTCACACAGAAAAACATTTAAAATGACATTTGTTGTGGCCTGTTAAAAAACACATTTTGGTGCTCCGAATTGAATTTTCACGAAACATTTATTTGTCATTTTTACACATTCCACAAAAAAAATTCTTACAGAAAAATACTATAGAATACCGGGACCATTTTAATTTGGATTTTTTAATGTTTTAAGAAGTTAAATTTACTCATAATGGATACATGTACACGTCCTACCCAAAACATCGTGTCTGAACATATATTAGATATTCTCTCTTTTCTTTTTTTAGGCATAAGTTATAAGGTATGAAAATTAGTTTCAACTATCATTGTGTATACATTGTACTCACCCTTTTAGGAAAAAACACGATCGTGATTTGATTTTTGGCCAACATATAAAAATGTCCTTTTTATAGATTTCGAATATATAATATCAGGTGTATATCCGCCATTTCGTGTTTGAAATTGTTAATATTTTAAAAAGTTCTTAAATTTATTTTCATAATGGATACATCTACACATGAGACCAAACACATCATGTCTGACGTACATTAGATATTATCTCTTCTCATTTTTTAGGCTAGGTCTGGAAATTAGCTGCAACTATCACGGTGTATGCACTGTACTCATTTGTTTTTTTAAAAAGATGTAAACATGATTTTATTTGTGGCCAGCCGCAACCTGAAACGATTTGTTTATGGCCCACCGTAGCAGGCATGGACTCTATTCATTTGTTTTGTTTTTTCTTCTATCTCACGTGCAGCTAGCCTGCCACAACACGATTTTGAGTTTTTTTTCCTTTCAATTTTACGCAGACAGCACCTGTTCCTGGCCGCCGCTTCGATTAGTTGGATCTTGTTTTTTTTTTCTGTGTTACACCTCTACGTGTCAGATGTCAAAACGTGTGTACATAATATTTTGTGTGTAACTTTTCGATCTTTTAATCATGGCCATTGTAATCTAAATCAATGGATCATATATATTAAGTATATGTGGCTTAACGTGGTGGCTCATTTAACTAACTCATTTTGCTTTTAGTATATAATAGACATGCAGGTGCCTGCGTGAGGGCTGCCGAGGTTACCATATACCCCAACTACACCCCCATCCCGAAACAAACCCTAACTCGCTGTCCCCCTATACGCTTCACTATATTGCCCTCCCCGGCATCTCCCCTCCATCTCCCCTAGCCCCGTCAGCATATTGGTGTCTAAAGCTGAACTCTACTGGGATACGCTTGTGGTGGATAAGGTTTTAACCTCGCGGCGGACAATGAGGAGCTCACTGAGGAATATCCGCCATGGTTGGGCACGCATCATAGACTCCATTAACAAGTTTACCGAATTTTATACCCAGGTGGGCAACATACAATTTGTGTGCTTCATTTTTGTTGTTCACTTCAGCTATTGCATATGTTAAGTGATTTTTTTTATTTCCTACGGGAAGTCGGCCAAACATTTCTAAAATCAACTTGAGAGAATGTCATGGATGTTGAGCCATTGTCGGAACATATTTAAGGGATAGTCGCTACGGAAAATGATTGGGGGGACGGGCAAATAGATTCACCATAGCTAACAAAAGAGGTTATATATTCATTCCCAAATTAAGAGTGAATTTATGATGACTATGTGATATATTTTTGATGAATATGTGATGAATTTGTGTTTAAACTCTACGTGCATGTGTTTGCATGTTTTTTAGGGTTATAAATGGAGGTTGTGGTTGAAGGAGGAAAAAAATGGGGGATGCCTAGGCCCTATCCGCAGACACATCCGGACGTGGACATATAGGGGGCAATTTTTGTGACGACTATGTGATAAATCTGTGATGAATTTGTGTTTGAACTCTATGCACACGTGTTTGCGTGTTTTTTAGGGTTAGAAATTGAATTGGTTGCACGAGGGCATGTCCGCAGACAGATAGGGAGCCAAATTTACTAGTTCGGTTGGAGATGCTAGAATCCGGATGACATTTGGTATTAGAGCGAGAGTGCTAGTTCCTCTGAATACGTCCGAGATTTCGAAGAAGCATAGCGGTAGCACGGCGCGCGCCAAACTAACCGATGGCAGCGAAGATCAAGGAAATGTGGTGGTTGTCCATTAGGTGTAGTGGCAGAGCTTACGACGATGAAGAATTAAATTATTGATATATTTTTTCCTTTCCTAATTGGTTCATGCCAGAGGGTGGCTCCCCTTTTGGTAATGCATGAAGGATTTCTTTTGGAGAACTTAGATTTGTTAAATTTACCCTTTCCCCTCGAATACATATAGTATATTTTGTCTCCCTCCACTCCGCCACTGATCGTGTCGTGTGGGACTCCAGGGGATCGAATGGTACATGGTCACCAAAACCAACTACATCGACTAGGCCTTCTTGTGTCGGTCATGCTCGAAGTGCGCCGACTCTGGAGCGTTGTCTACAATTACGGTCACATCGGCAAGCGGTGGAGGCCCTCCTTCCCGGTGTGCCACCTGATATGGTGTCAGTGCTTGGTCGAAGGCCTTGGTGGAAGATGTCTAGGACACCCGTCAGACGATGAGGCTTGGTGTCACACGTCACGAGGCTAAGACGATGACGTGCATATACAAAATATTTCAAATCGAGTTACTAGAGACACTAAGTGCAACAGTAGTGGATAAGTGCAAAAGTAGTGGAAGAGTTTAAGGGAGGTAAGGGTCTCATATGAGGAGAGCCGCGCAGGTGGCTTGTCGGCTTGTTACTGTGGAGGTTCGAAGGTGGTTCTGCATGAATGGCCGAATTGAACGTTACTGGCCGAATCGAGCGTCAGTCAAGTCCTACGTATTTTAAGATTGATGCCTATGCACGCACACGGAGGCAATTTTGCCGAATTTGACCTTTTTAAACTTATTTCACAAAATAGACCAAAATTTAAAACTTTTCACCATCTAAACCTTTTTCACGACGCCCGGCTCTGGGGCGCCATGCCAGACTACACGACGCCCCGACAAAAGGCGTGGAAGGACAGACGTCGCCTAGAGGGGGGGGGGGGGGTGAATAGGCGATTTAAAACTTTTTCCAATGAGCCGGATTATCCGGTCCGAGAAGGACCCGGATATTCCGGTATGCTTGATAAAGGCGGAATAAAACTAGTGTTTTACTTTAACAAGCACGACCTAAATATACTAGGTTCACCTATGTGCACCAACAACTTATGCTAAGCAATACAAGTAACAAGGTGATAGCAAGATGAATGACTTCAAGCACGAAGGCTATCACAATGTAAAGTGCATAAGTAAAGAGCTCGGGTATAGAAATAACCGAGGCACGCGGAGACAAAGATGTATTCCCGAGTTCCACCCAAAGGGTGTACGTCTCGTTGGAGAGGTGTGCGCAACCACAACAGGTTAGCCGCAACGCCACAAAGGCTCACCTTCTTCTCCTGATGAACTCAACCACAAAAGGTTGTGAGTTCACCTTCCACTATTGATCCCCTTTGGGGCGGAGATCGAATCCCGTACAACAATCTTGAGGCACACACCCACAACTTAATTGGGGGCTCCCAAGTCTTGAGGCACACACCCACAACTTAATTGGGGGCTCCCAAGTGACCACAACAGGTCTTGACCACAAAAGGTCGGCCACAAAAGGCGTCTAGGGTCCAATGACCCAAGAGTAACAAGCTCACGAATTTCACCACCACGAATCCTCGTGGAGGGCTCAAACCGATGCAAATGCAATGGCAAGAGCACACGAAGTGCTCAAGTCCTTCACTCTCAAATTCCAACAAAACAACAAATGCTTATGGGGGAATAAGAGAGGAAGAACAAGGAAACCACAAAGGAGTCAAATCCTTCACTCCCAAATCCCACCAAAAGCAAGTAATGCTTATGTGGGGAGAAGAGAGCAAGAACAAAGGAGAAGAACCACAAAGGAACTCCAAGATCAAGATCCACTAGGTTCCCCTCACTTAGATGAGAGATTGATTGGTGGAACGGTGGATCTAGATCTCCTCTATCTTTTCCCTCAAAAAGTAGCAAGAATCATTGGAGGGATGGAGAGATAGCAAGCTCAGGAAGGTCAACAATGGAGGTCAAAACTGAAGGGGATCGCAGGCAGAAAACAAAAAAATTCCTAACAGCGATAACCTTAAACTATCCAGGATCTATACTATGCAGATATAGTAATACGGAGGAGATCGGTATACATACCCTTGTAGACCGAAAAGCGGGGATTACGCTCCCGCACAAGCGTTGTCGATGAAGCCGACGAAGACGACCTCGAGGTCGTTTAGAGGAAGTAGACCTCTAGCACCACTAGCGTGGTGCCTCGCAGGGCGTTACACACGTACGGTGAAGCCGACGAACTCCGGGCTCCGATCCATGGACGAAGCAGCGGAAGACTGGGACCGGAAGACCAGCAGCACGGCGGCGTGCGTATGGTGGAGAAAACTTATCCTCGGCGCAACTCCAAACTAGGGAGTCACGGGATCCAAGGAGAGAGACAGAGAGATATTGTGTGTGTGTTTTAAAAGCCATGGGTACCCCCATATATATAGGAGGCCAGGGGCTGCCCAACCTGCCAGGCTGGCGGTGTGGGACTAATCCCACACCCCAGCCGGCCAAGGCTGGTGCGCCAGCCATGGGTGGGCCCCATGTGGCCCACCTAGGCCGGCCGAACCAGGCCCCCTCCCTTGGAGGGACTCCTCCCCCTTTCATGGGCCTCTTTGCCTAAGAAGGCCCATTTAGGGAAAAATGCCTTTAAAATTTCAGGAAAAATTAAATAAAAATATATTTAACTATTAATTACACTAATTAATATTAAATACATATTACATAATTTATTCCGGCTCCGAAAACTATTTCGTCGCTGCCCGATCTCCATCGGAACTTTCCCGGGACGTTCCCGGTGCTCTCTTTTCCTATTTTTCTCTTCCGGTAAAATGTCGACTCCCCTTAAGTGTGTTACCCTAGTGGTTCGATTATCTCACGAGACATGATCGAGACTCCTCTCCGATCAATGACTAATTCGTGGACCGAGGATACCCAGAATTAATCCCTGCGAGATAACGAATACTTTATCGTTCGAACCTGGACGTCTGAGTCTTAAACCTTTTGCCATGGCGATACTTAGCGTGTCCGAGACTCGTTCATAGATATCACCATACCTAGCTTGATCTCGTTACCGACACCGCTATCTTCTACTCGTCCATGATATTATGTCCTGGTGACCTAGTCACACGCTTGCAAGCTCATTTGACATAATCTCACCGAGTTGGCCCTAGAGTATCTATCCTGCTATGTGGACTGGCAAATCCCGCTCTTGATCCCTCGTCTCAACATACTCCCTTCCGACACCCGAGAGGGACACCTTTATTGTCACACTATTAAGATATGACGTTTGATGCAATCAAAGTGTCTTTCAGGAATAGCAATAAGAGTTGATCTCACGGTCAAAGGCGTAATGACTACGTCCTACAAATATTGGGTATGTCCATCACATCGTTCTACCAACGACATGACTCCATTGTCAAATTGACACCATGTCACATGATCGGGAAACCTCGATCATCGATTGCACAATGAACTAGTCATACAGAGGCTACTAGGTACCTGGTTGTTTTACGTATCACACGTGTATTAATGTTTCCGCTTAATACAGTTATAGCATGACACAAAAACGTATTATGAACAAATGAGATATGATAAATAAACACTTTATTAATTGCCTCAAGGGCATATCTCCTTCAGTCTCCCACTTGCACTAGAGTACAATTTAATCTAGTTTACAACTTGGTAAAAGCCTAACACCCATAGCATCTTGGTGTTTTACATGCTTGTCAAGTAGAAGAGGCTTTGTCAAAGGATCTGTCACATTCAGATCCGTATGCACTTTGCAAATCTTCACATCGCCTTCCTGTACATACTGTCGTATTACATGGAAGCGTCGGAGAATGTGTTTGGCAGTTGAGTGAGACCTTGGTTCCTTCGCGTTAGCAATGGCACCCGTATTGTCGCAGTAGAGGGTTACGGGGTCTTGCGCGCTAGGGAACACTCCAAGCTCAATGATGAACTTTCTCAGCCACACAGCTTCATTCGCAGCTTCAGAAGCAGCAATGTACTCCGATTCCATTGTAGATTGGGCCACGATGGGTTGCTTCCCACTCCTCCAGCTCACAGCGCCTCCGTTCACCTTGAAAACATATCCTGTCTGTGACTTAGAGTCATTTGGGTCTGTGCAGAAACTTGCATCAACGTAACCTGTTACGCCAAGTTCTTCTTCACAGTCCCCATACACAAGGAACATTTCCTTTGTCTGCTTGAGATACTTAAGAATGCTCTTAACAGCTACCCAATGATCCTTTCCTGGATTACTTTGGAACCGGCTCGTCAAGCTAAGAGCCAATGCTACATCAGGTCGAGTATTTAACATGGCATACATGATCGATCGTATGGCTGAAGCATAAGGATGTTTAGTCATCTCGACCTTATCATGTTCCGTCACCGGACACTGAGCCTTGCTCAGTATTCTATTCTTGACAACTGGCAGAGAACCTTTCTTTGCCGTCTCCATACCGAACCGTTTCAGTATCTTATCAAGATAAGTACTCTGACTCAACGCTAATAGGCGTCTTGATCTATCACGATAGATTTTAATGCCTAAAACGTATGCAGCTTCTCCTAAGTGCTTCATGGAAAATTTACTATTTAAATATTTCTTCACGCTATTTAGAAGATCCACATTATCCCCAATCAGTAATATGTCATCCACATATAGTACTAGGAACACAACTGAGCTCCCACTCATTTTCTTGTAAATGCAGGTCTCTTCCATATTTTGGACAAATCCAAAACCTTTGATCACCTCATCAAAGCGAAGATTCCAGCTCCGAGATGCTTGCTTCAGTCCATAAATGGAACGCTGAATCTTGCATACCTTGCCAGCATTTTCTGGATCGACAAAACCTTCAGGTTGTACCATATACAACTCTTACTCAATGCTACCATTTAGGAACGCTGTTTTGACATCCATTTGCCATATCTCATAGTCATAATATGCGGCAAGTGCTAGCAAAACCCGAATAGACTTTAGCATCGCTACCGGTGAAAAAGTTTCATCGTAGTCAATTCCATGAACTTGTCGGAAACCCTTTGCTACAAGCCGAGCTTTATAGACGGTCACATTACCATCAGCATCAGTCTTCTTCTTAAAGATCCACTTATTCTCGACGGCCTTGCGCCCTTCGGGAATCTCAATCAAAGTCCATACTTTGTTGTCATACATGGATCCTATTTCGGATTTCATGGCTTCAAGCCATTTCTCGGACTCAGGGCCTGCCATAGCCTCTTTGTAGTTCGTAGGTTCGTCTTGTCAATTAACATGACGGTGCAAACCAGGTTGCCGTACCACTCAGGAGCGTTTCGACATCTCCCAGACCTACGAGGTAGAATAGTATCCTCGACATTTTCTCCCACTCCATCTGTGGAGGACGTTTCCGGAACAGCTTCCGTTGCGCCACTCGGAATTTCGAGTTCAGGATCGACAATCTCGTCGAGGTCTATTTTCCTCCCACTTACTCCTCTGGCGAGAAACTCCTTCTCGAGAAAGGTGCCGTTCTTCGCGACAAACGTTTTGCCCTCGGCTTGGTTGTAGAAGGTGTATCCTATGGTTTCCCGCGGATACCCTACAAAGACGACTTTCTCCGATTTCGGTTCGAGTTTGTCGGGCTGTAGTTTCTTAACATACGCCTCACAACCCCAGACCTTCAGGAACGACAATTTAGGTTTCTTGCCATGCCATATCTCATATGGTGTCGTTTCTACGGATTTGGACGGAGCCCTATTTAAAATGAATGCGGCTGTTTCTAACGCATACCCCCAAAAAGATACGGGCAAGTCAGTAAGAGACATCATAGACCGGACGCTATCTAATAGGGTACGATTACGTCGCTCGGACACACCGTTGCGTTGCGGTGTTCCAGCTGGCGTAAGCTGTGGCACGATGCCACAGGCCTTCAGATGTGTGCATAACTCAAAACTCAAATATTCGCCACCACGATCGGATCGAAGGTGCTTAATTTTCTTGTTGAGTTGATTTTCAACTTCACTTTGAAATTCTTTGAACTTTTCAAATGTTTCAGACTTGTGTTTCATCAAATAGATATACCCATATCTACTCAAGTCATCGGTGAAGGTGACAAAATAACGATAACCATTGCGTGTCGACACGCTCATTGGTCCACACACATCTGAATGTATGACTCCCAACAAGTCCGACGCCCGTTCCATGAAACCATTGAACGGTGTCTTGGTCATCTTGCCCATGAGGCATGGCTCGCATGTGTCGAGGGATCCAAAATCCAACGAGTCTAAAAGTCCATCGGTATGGAGTTTCTTCATGCGCTTTATACCAATATGACCGAGACGGCAATGCCACATATACATGGCGGTATCGCTACTAAGTTTAATCCTTTTGGCATCTATGCTATGGATGTGAGTACTACGATCGAGATTCAACAAGAATAAACCATTATTCATAGGAGCATCAACATAAAAGATATCATTCATCGAAATAGCACAACCACTTGATGCTGATTTGAACGAATATCCGTCTTGCAACAAGCAAGAACCACTTATAATGTTTACACTCAAACTTGGTACAAAATAACATTTATTTAGAACCAAAACTAATCCCGATGGTAGATGTAGAGGGAGTGTGCCGACAGCCACCACGTCAACTCTTGATCCGTTGCCGACGCGCATCGTCACCTCATCCTTTGCCAGGCGCCGTTTATTCCGCAACTCCTCCTGAGAGTTACAAATATGAGCAACAGAACCGGTATCAAATACCCAGGTATTGCTACGGGCACAGGTAAGGTACACATCAATAACATGTATATCAAATATACCTTTCTCTCTTCCGACAATCTTGCCGGCCTTCTTATCTTCCAGACACTTGGGCAGTTGCGCTTCCAATGATCTGATGGTCACCACCATCTTGTCCATCTTGATTTCCAATTCGGCCATGTTGAGCATCATCAGAATTTCCGACAAGGATTTTGATTTCCCTTTCATGTCGTAGTTCATGATAGCATCCTTATAGCTAGGGGGCAGTGACAACAGCACCCTATCAATAACCAACTCTTCTGGAATCATATATCCCAGATCATTCAGGAGCTGAACGCTGCCAAACATATTGGCTAAGTGCTCGCTTATGTTGCCGTGCTCTTCCATCTGGGCTGAGAAGAAAAGCTTGGTAGCTTCAAACCTCTCATCCATGACTTGTCGTGCAAAAACAACCTTGAGTTCAGTGATTATCTCATAAGCACTCTTGTTCTCAAAATGGCTTTGCAGGCCAGACTCCATGGCAAAGAGCATGCCACTCTGGACAAAAGAGGAAATCTCCGCCTTAAACTCGTGGACGATCCTAACAGTTTCTGAGGCGGTGTTTGCTGGCTGATCATCTAAGGGGGCTTCAAGGATGTAAGCCACCTTGTGGGTATTCAGAAGGGACTTCAAATCACGGAACCAGGATACGAAGTTTGACCCATTGGTCTTAAGCTTTTCTTTCTCAAGGAACAGGCCTAGGTTGAAGGTGGGATGAGACATCTACAATGGAATTTGCAAAACATAAGACTTTGTTCATAAAATTTTGAGTTCTAGTTTTAGAAAATAACTATAAGAACTCCCACTCAAAACGAATATCCCTCTAATCGCTTTAGTGATTACACGACCCTAATCCATTGTGCAACCCCTCATCGTCAGAGCCGGCAACACAACTTCAAAGGTAGACATCGAAATGTCAATCACAACAACCTTTGTGACTCATGCTCGACCTTTCGGTCTCCGTGTTCCGAGGCCATGTCTGTACATGCTAGGCTCGCCATAATAACTTTCAACGTATACGCTTGTGCAACATGGCTTACACCCACTGTATGCGAACGACGATATGTCTGACACCCGATCGTCACGGCCTGCCTCATAACGTAGAACTTTCTTGGTGGTGCACGTTGAAGGGAGAACACCAATGGTATTTTGGAGGGATCATCTTATATTACCGCCGCCGTGTAACTAATATATATATACACACAATATAAGATGCACACAAAACATCAATATGTAATGCGACGTGATATGGTCCTTGCGCCGATGTTCTCCTTCGCGCCCACAGTTTATAAACAATTTAATAAACCTACCTTGACCATATCACATTGCCCCTGCAAAATAAAGTTAGACGCTTTCTACTTTATCTTTTGCATATTTTACGTGGCTAGGGGCTGTCGCAGATAGAACCGCTTCATACATACGAACCTATGACCACAACAACGATCAAATAATTACATATTTATTCATCCCTTTCGGGCCCTCAATTGAAAATGCAAAGCCAACTAAAGAGAGAGAGACAAACACCCGCCAGTCACATATACGGTACTAGCCGTATGTTAGTAGTGGAACCAGTCTCGCGTAAGCGTACGCGTAAAGTCGGTCCGGGCCGCTTCATCAACTCAATACTGCCGACATTGCAAGTGCACGCGAGAGGGTAGCAAATAAAAGAACGATGTCCCCGTGATAAACACGGGTGCAACTAGCGTACAGCTATATCTACGCATAGATCGGCTCTGATACCACTGAAGGGGATCGCAGGCAGAAAACAAAAAAATTCCTAACAGCGATAACCTTAAACTAGCCAGGATCTATACTATGCAGATATAGTAATACGGAGGAGATCGGTATACATACCCTTGTAGACCGAAAAGCGGGGATTACGCTCCCGCACAAGCGTTGTCGATGAAGCCGACGAAGACGACCTCGAGGTCGTGTAGAGGAAGTAGACCTCTAGCACCACTAGCGTGGTGCCTCGCAGGGCGTTACACACGTACGGTGAAGCCGACGAACTCCGGGCTCCGATCCAGGAACGAAGCAGCGGAAGACTGGGACCGGAAGACCAGCAGCACGGCGGCGTGCGTATGGTGGAGAAACTTATCCTCAGCGCAACTCCAAACTAGGGAGTCACGGGATCCAAGGAGAGAGAGAGAGAGATATTGTGTGTGTGTTTTAAAAGCCAGGGGCTGCCCAACCTGCCAGGCTGGCGGTGTGGGACTAATCCCACACCCCAGCCGGCCAAGGCTGGTGCGCCGGCCATGGGTGGGCCCCATGTGGCCCACCTAGGCCGGTCGAACCAGGCCCCCTCCCTTGGAGGGACTCCTCCCCCTTTCATGGGCCTCTTTGCCTAAGAAGGCCCATTTAGGGAAAAATGCCTTTAAAAATTCAGGAAAAATTAAATAAAAATATATTTAACTATTAATTACACTAATTAATATTAAATACATATTACATAATTTATTCCGGCTCCGAAAACTATTTCGTCGCTGCCCGATCTCCATCGGAACTTTCCCGGGATGTTCCCGGTGCTCTCTTTTCCTATTTTTCTCTTCCGGTAAAATGTCGACTCCCCTTAACTGTGTTACCCTAGTGGTTCGATTATCTCACCAGACATGATCGAGACTCCTCTCCAATCAATGACTAATTCGTGGACCGAGGATACCCAGAATTAATCCCTGCGAGATAACGAATACTTTATCGTTCGAACCTGGACGTCTGAGTCTTAAACCTTTTGCCATGGCGATACTTAGCGTGTCCGAGACTCGTTCATAGATATCACCATACCTAGCTTGATCTCGTTACCGACACCGCTATCTTCTACTCGTCCATGATATTATGTCCTGGTGACCTAGTCACACGCTTGCAAGCTCATTTGACATAATCTCACCGAGTAGGCCCTAGAGTATCTATCCTGCTATGTGGACTGGCAAATCCCGCTCTTGATCCCTCGTCTCAACATACTCCCTTCCGACACCCGAGAGGGACACCTTTATTGTCACACTATTAAGATATGACGTTTGATACAATCAAAGTGTCTTTCAGGAATAGCAATAAGAGTTGATCTCACGGTCAAATGCGTAATGACTACGTCCTACAAATATTGGGTATGTCCATCACATCGTTCTACCAACGACATGACTCCATTGTCAAATTGACACCATGTCACATGATCGGGAAACCTCGATCATCGATTGCACAATGAACTAGTCATACAGAGGCTACTAGGGACCTGGTTGTTTTACGTATCACACGTGTATTAATGTTTCCGCTTAATACAGTTGTAGCATGACACAAAAACGTATTATGTACAAATGAGATATGATAAATAAACACTTTATTAATTGCCTGTAGGGCATATCTCCTTCAAAAACTTGCTTGAAAGGTCAGAGGACCATTGGGGAAGAAGGCCCCTTAAATAGGTCAACCCAAAATCCAACCGTTGGGTGCAGATTCGCGTCGTAGCGGTACTACCGCTGGCCCTAGCGGTACTACCGCCCCCCTAGGGAGTTAGGGCATCAAAACGGGTTGAAAACAGGCTCGGTACTACCGCCCCGGCGGAACTACCGCTCCCGGTACCGCCGAAAATGGCTCTCTCTTTGCTCCGGCGGTACCTCGGGCGGTACCGCGGCGGTACTACCGCCATAGAAAAAACAACAGAACACCAAGTACCAAAACGGGCAAAACTTTTGCATGCGGACTCCGTTTTCGATGTTCTTGGGCTCGTTGGAAACGTGACAACGAGCCCTACATGAATGTGCAGAGAAACATCATAGTCCAACAAGGGAGGTTTAAACCAAATGAGTAAAGGTAAGACCTCTCGATAAAAGGATAACCGTTAAAACCTCAAACACCAAAAACGCAACAAGATATTCATATGAAATCTGTTTTTGATGAATTAGAGCTTGACATGGAGACGAACCAAGCTCTAAATACTCACATGGATAAAAGTCAAATAAGAACCAAGAAATATGATATACCAAGTATGCAAAGGTTTGAGCTCTCCACAAAGATGCGATCAAGTTACTCACTTGAGAGCTCCTCTTGACAGTACGCCTATCTATCCTAAAACCCGGTCTCCACAAAACAACATGAGACCGGTAGAAAAGGAAACCTATCAAGATCATACATTTGCGTTGAGCATTCCACTTGAGCTAGATGATGACGATCTTGATCTCTTCAAGTGGATCACCTTTCTTGATTGCGCTTGCTAGCACATGCGTGATGAAGACATCTCCAAATACTCCCCCATACTCCATTATGGGAGAGTCTCGCTTAGTTTCGTCTTCATGTATCCATTGCAAGCTCCAAGCATAGGATCTCTTTCAAAAGCTTCTCTTGGTCTTGCACATCTTATCCTTGATGATGATCACCACATAATGTCATCCTCCACGAGCTATATGAAATCTTCATTTGATGCAAGCCCATGGGAAGATACCTAACCCCACATGAAGATACCGCATACACATATATCATGGGTTAGTTCACAAAGCTATATGGACAAGTGATTACCATCCCAAGAAGATACATGATCCCACTTGGAACATCTTGTAGCTTTGTGTGTTGATCAACAACTTGATCAACCTTTTATCTTCCAATCTTTCTTTGCTAATATGATGTCTTGACTCTTTCAAGACATACTTGCAATATGCTCAACTCAACACATGACCATCCATCATATACACCTTTAAATGGGACATTGGTCATCAAATAAGTTTCAAGAGTCCAACACATGAACCCACTATTTCCATGACAAGATCTATAAGGATATCTTAATGCAAACATTAGTCCATAGAGATTGTCATCAATTACCAAAACCACACATGAGGGAAAATGCTCTTTCAAGGCGTCATGTATCCTGCCACGTTAGATTAAGCGGGACCCACCATGATAGCACGGCGCCCTGGATCAAGGCGTCATGCCTACTACCATGGCGCCTTTACCTAAGGCGCCGTGGTCCTTTCTTCTTTTGGCTCGTTGAGTTCACTTGATAAGATAAGCTAATCCATGTACAACACGTAGCATGCTGTACCCAGTGGTCCGTGTTGTGTTGTATTTGCCATCAGGTCTTCAGTTTGATTTCATGTTTTGCATTAAAAAATCTTTTTTTGTTTTGTTTTTCATTCAACCAGCATATACAGTATGTTATACAAAACATAAAATTTCTTTCTTTCTGTTTTTAACATAAGTCGGCAACGTTGCAAATTTTACAATATACAAAACATAAAATTAGTTTTTTTGTTCACTTTTGCTTTTCACATAAGTGAATAACATTGCAAATGCTTATATATAAGCACACGTACGATATGTGTTTTCTTATAACATGCTATATATGGTGGTTGAGGGGAAAAGAATAAAGATATCGTGATTTTTTTATGCAGAATATGGAATCAAACTCCACAAATTAAACGGCGTACCTTGGGCCACTGTGGTAGTGCAAAATACGTGTAATGCTTCTATACCTGGACTTTCTTTGTACTCTTCTCGCCTTTACACAACGAGCCAAAAAAGTAAAAGAAAAATATTATATAACATATTGCAAAATTTGAAACGTTGTCTACTTATGTGAAAAACAAAAAATAAAAAATATACTCCCTCTGTTTTCATTTAGTTTGGGTTCTAAGTTTGGTCAAAGTCAAACTTTGTTAACTTTGATCAAATACTTTTAAAAAAAGTATCAACATTCACAATATAAAATCTATAGTTTCAGAATCATCATCAAGTATATTTTCATATTATATGCATTTAGTATTCTAGATTTAAATATTTCTTCCTATATTCTTGGTCAAATTTGATAAAATTTGACTTTGACGAAACTCAAAACACAAACTAAATAAAAACGGAGGGGGTATTTTTATGTTTTGTAGTTAAAAAGAAAAAAACCAACAAAAAAGGGATTTTTTAAATGCAAAACAAGGAAACAAACTCAAGACCTGATGACACATACATCACACCACGGATCACTCGGCTACAACATACTACGTGTGCTCCCTGGACTAGCTTATCTTATTTACACTACTCGACGAGCCAAAAGAAGAAAGCAGCACGACGCCTTGGATGAAGGCGTCATGGTAGTAGGCATGACACGCTGATCCAGGGCGCCGTGTTATCATGGTGGGTCCGATCTAATCTGACGTGGCAGGATACATGACGCCATTTGTCGGGGCGCCGTGTAGACTTACGTGGCGCCCTAGAGCCGGGCGTAAAAAGGGTTAGATTGTAAAATATCTTAAATTTTGATTCATTTTGTGAAATAAGTTTAAAAAAGGTCAAATTTACAAAATTGCCCGCGTAGAAGGGAAAACGCAACCAAATGCTAAAATTTGCGTGCTCAGTGTCTGGTTTGGGTCTCCCTGACCAAACACGCCCAGTCCCAGCTGCTGATCTCCCATCTACCTTCTGGACCGTTGGATCTCCTTAAACTGTACAGAAAGAGGTAGCATTTGGTAGATTGTTTAACTGAAGAATCGACAGTGTCGGCAGGAGGTTCAGGTTTTGACAGACAGCTCTGTATTTCCAGATCCGCCGCACGTTCCCGGCGCCCGTCGCCGCCGAAGCCCCTCCCTTCTTCGGCTCACCGGCTCCACTTCCCAATCCCACCGGCGCTCGCCTGCTACCTCGAATCGGAGGAACTCGGTTCTCCTGGGGCGGAACGCAGTGACGTGGCTCGGACGCCAATCCTTTTGCTGGTAAGGAAGCCCTACCTTCCTCGGATCGTTGTACGTTTTGCCAGCAATTCATGACCTGAACAGTCAAATCCAATCAGACCCTTTCCTCCAGGACGTTAAGGTCTGCCCCTGTCCGGGACAAACATCAGGGTCAAGCACTCAATTTTGCTGAATTTGGCCCTGTCCAGGCTTTCGAAAGTTCGTACTGCTCCCAGTGAGCGGATGAATACATCCTGGCATTTCTTGCATCTAAGTGTAAACTATGTAACTTCTGCATTGTGCACGGTTCTAATCTCACTGATGTGGTTGATTATATATCTTGCTGATGGGCTACACTAGACGTACACAGCCATCTCGACTCCCAGTGCCTTGACCTTAGTTACTTATATTTGTATATGCGCAATTGCACATCGAACGGAAAACTAAGCATGCGTAGTAGATAAGAGTGTAGGGTGGTGGAACTTGCAGATCTGACCACATGCCTTTGAGCTATGCCCGTAACAGCGCACCACCTTTTGTTTATGCATCTAGAGTCTAGACTCCGGTGCTAAAGCAAAGAGGATGGTGGTGTGTCATGGCCTCATGGGAACCTTTTTTCGGTTGATTGATTAATGGAAGTCCGGTGGCCTCATGGGTGGCATGAGAGCACTTTGCCGTAAGATGCAACTCACACCTGCTCACCTGTCATGATGTCTTACCAACCTTGACACGTTTTATTTTTTTCCGGAGAGAAGAGTGGGGAGGGGTAGATCCAACATGGTGGGTAGTGTGGAGAGGGGTATATAAGGAGTTGCAGCCTTCTCTCTGCAGACAACCATTAGGCAAGCACCTTCTTTCTATACGCAGGAGGTTTTCATCTCTTGCAGTCTCCTTGTCAAGATCTCCCCCCTCGAGCTCCTGAGATCTGGTGAGGGTCGTCTCCCTGATCCAATGCATCACTTTTGATTTAGTTTGTTGTCTGGTACCTGATCATGTAAGAAGTGTGGTTTCATGTTGTAGCTGTTCTTTCTCAAGTTGCCTGAACTGAATATCGTCTTCAGATCTGACAGTTCACTTGAGATTCATTGTCTCTGTCTGATTTCGTCCCTAGTTTGATCAGTATTTTCACCAGTATGCATCAATGCCATGAATTTAGTTTACTGCCCCTGTCCCCTTTAGATAGCATTTTTTTTTGTGATTGCTGCTATGGCTGGTGAATCAGATGATCGTCGTGATATTATTTCAGTCTGTCATCCTCCTCAAATGTGGGTCTGTCATTTACCTTACTTGTAGTCTGCCGTGCAAGGTTCATTATTTTTTTCCACTTTCAAGTTAGCTGATGCTCTGAAGTTGTCAATATCTGAGTATTCAGAACTGTTCATGATTTTTTACATGATTAGCATGGGTAGTTTCTTATAACCTGGGTCCATATGTGTCATTTCTTAAGTTCTGTTTGTGACATATTGCCTTTTCGAGATCTGGATCTTAATTACTTCTATGGACTCTGAAATGGACTGTCTGATGGAAGCAAAAGTTTCCACTCCCCTTTTTTTCAATCCTCTGAAATTCATTTTTGCTATCGCAGGTTATAAGCAGACAAGATGGTTAAGATCTGCTGCATCGGAGCTGGCTATGTCGGCGGCCCAACAATGGCTGTCATTGCCATCAAGTGCCCATCAATTGAGGTTGTTGTTGTTGACATCTCCAAGCCTCGCATTGATGCTTGGAACAGCGACACCCTCCCGATCTATGAGCCTGGCCTTGACGATGTTGTCAAGGCGTGCAGGGGCAAGAACCTCTTCTTCAGCACTGACGTCGAGAAGCATGTCGCCGAGGCCGACATCATCTTTGTCTCAGTGAACACCCCCACCAAGACCCGTGGTCTTGGAGCAGGCAAGGCTGCAGACCTGACCTACTGGGAGAGTGCTGCCCGGATGATCGCCGACGTGGCCAAGTCCGACAAGATCGTCGTTGAGAAGTCCACTGTTCCTGTCAAGACCGCAGAGGCCATTGAGAAGATCTTGACCCACAACAGCAAGGGTATTAACTACCAAATCCTCTCCAACCCGGAGTTCCTTGCCGAGGGAACGGCGATCGACGACCTGTTCAAGCCTGACAGAGTGCTTATCGGTGGCCGGGAGACCCCTGAGGGCAGGAAGGCGGTTCAGGCTCTCAAGGAGGTGTACGCCCACTGGGTTCCTGAGGAAAACATCATCACCACCAACCTCTGGTCTGCTGAGCTCTCCAAGCTCGCTGCCAACGCGTTCCTGGCCCAGAGGATCTCCTCCGTGAATGCCATGTCTGCGCTTTGCGAGGCCACTGGCGCCAATGTGTCCGAGGTGTCTTATGCCATCGGCAAGGACTCCAGGATCGGCCCCAAGTTCCTGAACGCCAGTGTTGGGTTCGGCGGGTCCTGTTTCCAGAAGGACATCTTGAACCTGGTGTACATCTGCGAGTGCAACGGCCTCCCCGAGGTGGCCAACTACTGGAAGCAGGTCATCAAGATCAATGACTACCAGAAGAGCCGGTTCGTGAACCGCGTCGTGTCTTCCATGTTCAACACCGTCTCCGGCAAGAAGGTCGCCGTTCTCGGTTTTGCCTTCAAGAAGGACACCGGCGACACCAGGGAGACCCCAGCGATCGATGTGTGCCATGGCCTGCTGGGTGACAAGGCTCAGGTCAGCATCTATGATCCCCAGGTCACCGAGGAGCAGATCCAGCGGGACCTTGCCATGGGCAAGTTTGACTGGGACCACCCGATGCACCTTCAGCCCACAAGCCCCACGGCAGTGAAGCAAGTGAGCGTTGTGTGGGACGCATACGAGGCCACCAAGGGTGCCCATGCCGTCTGCATCCTCACCGAGTGGGAAGAGTTCAAGAAGCTGGACTTCCAGAAGATCTTTGACAACATGCAGAAGCCGGCCTTTGTCTTCGATGGGCGCAACGTCGTCGATGCAGAGAAGCTCAGGGAGATTGGCTTCATCGTCTACTCCATCGGCAAGCCGCTCGATGCGTGGCTCAAGGACATGCCCGCCGTCGCTTAGTTCTCTCCACCAGAGTTCATGTCGTAACGGGAAGAGAACTGGTTGACCATTCTTTATAGTTTCGCTTTTGCAGGAAACCCTACATTTTCTGTCAGGCATAAAGCTGGCTTGTGTCGGTATATTTTGTTTCATGTTTTTCATGCTTTCACTGCGGTCTGTAGATTATATGTCCCTCAATCCTTGTTCTGTCCGAGGACTGTAAGAATGCTTCTGTATCCATATGAGCTTATAGCAATTTGATTTCTTCCACTGCTCTCGTAAAACATTTTACTGAGTTGACTTATGTGTTTTCCAAATAGCAGACATCATTGCTGTTTTATGTGGACAGCTGCTGGCATCAAAATGAAGTACACGTTCTATTTCAGAATCCAGAAAAGAACCGAATACATCCTTGAGCGTCATTATGTTAATCTTATCTCCTTTTCATCCAGATCAAACTAAGAAGGAACACATGTTAGTAGGCTACGACTACTTTCATCCATATCATAGAAAGGAACACAGGTTCAGATAAAAATCTGGTCAGGAATTACACGGATCGCAAGCGGTGGAAAGAAGAACACGGCTCAGGCAGGCGTCCCTGAGGACTGACGTCCACACAAACGGCAATGGTTCTTGCTCTCCGTTTCCCCTCTGTGCGAGCGTGTGTTCAGATGTCTGCCTCTCGAACTGTTCCTGGCACCGGCAGCTTGCCCCCCCAATCGAGCTTGCTGTCAAGAATATCCCAGGGGAAACCGGCCCACGTCTCCCTCTCCTGCTCTATTGTTTCAGGTCCAGAGAAACACGAGGCGATTAATGGAGAGTAGTATCTTTTTTCTGGTGGTGATCGTTCCTGTCGGTCGATACTTCTTGTCAGTTTCTGAAAGGGTTTGCGTGGAAGCCGATCTTTCACCAGCGCCACACGGGCACAGCGAGACGTGCGGCGGTGGCGAGTTCGCTTCCAGCGGGAGGGGCCGGGCGTGGTGGCCGGCTGTGGGGTTGCCAAGTCTAGGGGACGGCGTCCTTGTCTGGGGGATGCCTGCCTATGCATTGGTGTGTTTCTTTCTTGGATCTGGACTTTTGCGTGTGTTTCTGCGTGGGAGAGTGAGTGCAGTGTGTTTATACTACTCCCCGAAATAGCATAGTGTGTGGGAGTAGTAGTTGTTTTATGAGTTACATCAGTGTTGTGGTACAAGATCACTATGGCTATTGTTATTGATGCTTAAACATAAGAATAAATTTTTTTAATGACGTGGAAGGGCTGCATGGGCTGGAAAAAACAAACAGTGAGCCGTGATGGAAATTGCTGGCGTGACACGCTAATGAGGTGGATAGGCTGCATGTTGGGAGAAATAGTTAATGGGATGATCTATTTAGTTATAATAAAAAGATACCCCGCATGTTGTTGCGAGTATTTCTTATAATAATTGTATTATGAAAGAAAGGATATTTGAAGCATGAAATGAATTTTTCTTAGGAATATGGAGAATTTGGTTTGCCATAGTCGAGAATTTAAATGTAGTCACCATGAATTGTTTGTATACTTGACCGCTAAAAATGATTATGTGGAAATTGTATGGGTAAAACAATTAATAATGTGAATAGATTGCATTATATATAGTTTTTATTAATAAATATGGGATAACATGGATAAATGAATGGTTAAAATAGTGTATGATGTGGACACCTTATATGTTGAGATAGACTAATTTAATGCATGTTAGTAGGGTTTTGTCTTATAAGAAGTATAAATAGGATTTCGGGAAGTTCATATCGGTTGAGTGGGATCTGATCTTTGTAGTATTTGATTGCAAAGGATGTGGCAGTATTTCATTGAGAACTTTGGAGGGGGCATGGTGCATCTCTTTATATATGCACGCTTTTGTGTTTTCGGTGAGGAGTGTGTCTTAAGAATAGGATCTATTCGTGTAGATGACCTTTCACGTGTCTTAAAGGAGACTGCACATGGAGCTTCTACTGTTCTGAGAAGCTTAGGGCTTCTATGACTTTAAAGATTTTCACCAAAATTTTAGAGGATTAGAACCTTCTAAGGAGTTCGTTGTTTAATTTGTATGGTTTGATTCCTACAGAAAGTTTTCCTTAGGGCCCTGTTGCACTACATTTCATATAATTTTTCCAGCTCCTTGCAATCCTGATTTCAAACTTTTTTCTTCGTTTCTCTTATGGTTCATTTTAATCCTATAGGATTTTAAGTGGGCACAATGTTGCAATCCCAACTCTATCATATTGCCGCATCTTTAGAAATCATGTGAATCGAAGAGGCTCTTGGAGGTGTTGACCTCACAAGTCAAGTATGAAAGGTAATAATGTGACGCTCATGTCGCAACCTCTGGAAAGAGTAAATTCACAAGTGAGCCCACCGAACAATGGGTAAAGAACATAGTCAAACTGAAAAGATCGGTATGACACCTAGAGGGGGGGGGGGGGGGGGGTGAATAGGTGCTAAATCAATTTTAGTTCTTTTTCAATTTAAGGCTTGACACGAAAGGTAAATTCTCTAGATATGCAACTATGGTGAATTTACCTATATGACAAGCTATCAACTACGCAAGATACAAGGTAAAGGCGGTAAACAAGGATAGAGGTAACCGAAGTGAAAGCACGAGACGACAAGGATGTATTCCCGAGTTCCTCCCTTCAATGGGAGTACGTCTCGTTGGAGAGGTGTGAACCAACACAATGGTTCAACGGCCACAAAGGCCTCACCCAAATCTCCGGTGAACCGCACCACAAAGGTTTGGTTCACTTTCCACTATTGGAATCCTTCGAGGCGGAATCCGGAGCCTTTACAACAACGATTCGGGGCACGACCCACAAAGGGCTTGGGGGCTCCCGAACAGCTAAAATCTGTCACAGAGACAATAGGTAAGTACAACAATGGGCTAGGTTTTCCTAGTGGAAACCCTAGCTAATGGTCCCTCAAGTAAATGAGGGGGAAATGAAGAACGGCTCGGTGAAGATGTAGATCGGGGCCTTCTCCTTCAATCCTCCAAAGGTCAACGAGTTTGGGTGGGAGGATTGGGAGAACTTGGAGCTCTTAGCTTTGCATCAATGGAGGTGAGAGAGTGTAGAAGCTCTTTTCTTCAAAGGTAGGTGAAGGGGTCCTTTTATAGCTCTTCAAAAACTGGCCGTTTGGAGCTAAAACTTACGCAGCGGTACTACCGCTGGAGAGGCCGGTAGTACCGCTGGACCTTTGAATCCAGCCGTTGCCCGCTTCACGCACTTCACTGTAAGTCCAAACTTCACGCAGCGGTACTACCGCTGGAGAGGCCGGTAGTACCGCTGGGAGGCGGTAGTACCGCTCCGGTACCGCTGGAGGTACCGCTAAGAGAAACAGAAGGGTGAAAACGGCGGTACCTCCGGCGGTACCACCAGCGGTACCTCGACATCGGGCTGGCCTTCGAACCTGCAGAAAATAACACAGCGGTACTACCGCTGGAAGGACCGGTAGTACCGCTGGACAGCGGTAGTACCGCTCTGGTACCGCTGGGGGTACCGCACCGCGCAGCAGAGCGCCGAAAACGGCGGTAGCTCGGGCGGTACCGCCAGCGGCAGCCAGGGCTCCGAGCAAGGCTCAGTCCAGTGCAGCGGTACTACCGCTGATGCCAGCGGTACTACCGCTGCCTGGAGCAAGGCTTGCTGAAAAGCTTTTGCAGCGCCCGTTTCGATCGTTTCCTTTTTGCTAGGATCTTAGATACATCCTGCAAACTTTAATAGCCATGTTAGAACACCTATTGTGTTGTCATTAGCACCAAAACAAGGGTCAACTAGAAGATGCTCTTTCAATCTCCCCCTTTTTGGTGTTTGATGACAACACAACATAAAAAGCGAGGGTTCATAAAATTTCGACGGAGCTCCCCCTAGATGTGTGCATATCCTTAGAGTGCTTTGAATACACAAATACACAACATCTAGAATCAACACTCCCCCTAAATTTTACAAGCCAAGCCACAATGATAGCAATCACAAATGCAATATTAACCAAAAGACAAATAAGCAACACATAGATAGAAAACGAGTTTCACATGTCTTACACCATGCATACATAAAGGAGTTCCACAAGTAACAATAAATTTAGGTGATCACAAGCTAAAAAAGGTCGAAATAAGTGAAAACGAGCTCGTGACACCCACCCATGCAAATTTCCGAGAGCAACCTAATAGTTATCTCTCCCCCTTTGGCACCAAAGCACCAAAAAGGGAAAAGATCGGACCTACACGCCCCAAGGATCCCAATCCGGGTGAGAGGAAGAAGCATCATCATGTTCCGGGCTCGACCACGCGATGATCTCGCCCTCGTCATTCTTGGCTTGCCATTCATCCCACGTGGGGATGTGTTGCTCGGACCCGGAAGGCACATCTTCCCCCTCGGCACGGCGGCGAGCAACCTCAACTTGGCGAGCCTTCATCTTCTCCTCATGGACATCATATTGATGCCTCTCAACTTTCTTGGACACTTGGAAGATCTTCTTCATAGCACGAGCCATCCAAGCAAAAGAACCACCTTTGGAGGCATTGGAGGGCCCGGCTTCATCCACCACTTCCTTCCTAGGTTTGAGCTTGTGGGGCTTGATAAGGAGCCTCTTGCTCTTGTGAGGGGCCCACTTCTCGGTGTCACCGAGATCATCAATGTCATTGTGCTCAAGCCACTTCCACACCACGATCCTCATGATCAACGGAGCAAAGGAGATGTTCTTCTTCTTGCTAATCACATGCCATAGCTCATGCCAAATGAAGTCCATCACATCAAGTTTCTTGCCTTGTCCCTTCATTTGCATGGTGAGGACCATCAAGTTCTTCAAGAAGCCATGAATTTCATCAAAGTTGCCCACTTTTGGATTGATTGTCTCACGGTAGATGCGGTGCATGATGTCCCAAGTGGGGTATAGGCCTTTGGAATCTCCATACTTCCACTTATCCGCACTATCCGGGTTGTAGAGGGGAGCAAGCTTCTCAACACCATAGGCACTTCCACCTTGGAAGTGAACACGGAAGTGAGTCTCATCAAACTCTTCCGGAGGAAAAGGGCCAAACTCTTGATAGTTGAGGGACTCGGCAATATCTTCCCAAGTGGCTTCAAACACCTTCTCTTTGGTCATCCACTTGATTCTTCTTTTGGTCTCATTGCCCATGTGCACGGTGGCTAAGAACTGAGCCACAATATCCTCATCATAGTCTTGCTCTAGCTCCATGATGTGAAAAAGGTCAAACTCCTCACAGATTTCCAAAGCTTCACCGAAATAGTTGGGCTTGGACCTCATGAACTCGATGTTGATGTGGTGTTGGATCACGGTGTTGTCCTTTGGTTTCTTTAAGAGGATTTCCCGGTAGCACTCTTCTTGGAAGGAGTTGTGAAAATAGGGATTATTGCCGCGAACGGAGGGCAC
Source organism: Poa annua (assembly GCA_026929855.1). Classification (NCBI taxonomy): domain Eukaryota; kingdom Viridiplantae; phylum Streptophyta; class Magnoliopsida; order Poales; family Poaceae; genus Poa; species Poa annua. The sequence continues at coordinate 26,149,832 of CM049434.1, read as the reverse complement.
TTGATCCATACGATCAATCACATAGTCACCATGGCATCCATGGCCGATGCCACAAACTCGGGCTCACTGAGTTGACTAGCTGTCTTCGGGCGCTTGGGAATGGATTTAGATGAAGCCGGGAACCTCCGGCGTTGCAATCCGTCAAGGGCATCTTGGACTTCATCCGTGGGAGCGGTCTTTTGCTTCTTCCTACCCGCAACGGACTTGGTACGACCCCTACCTGTGAATAGCAAGAGGTGGAAAGCATATAGATGAGAATGCACAAATTTCATGAATTATGAACGAAGAACACGAGTGTACAAAATTCTAGGAAGAGTAAATCTAGAGGTAAAGTACCACATTTGGGTTTGAAGGTGCAACAATGAGTAGATGTAAAGCTTAAGACAAGCATTAGACCTATCTAGGGTTGCTCCAACAAATCTAAGAGGGGAACTTTAAATCTAGCCTATAACTTTCCATGAAATTTCTACACAAGGTTCTTAATCCATAAAGAAGCATCTCTACCACCTCATTCAACCACACATCCGAAGAAAAAAGCGCTAATGTCATCTCTATCCATCAACTAGATGAGAGAGAGGGATTTGGCTTACCGGAGCTCATGGTGAAGGATCGAGGAGGAGGAGAGAAGCTAGAGTCCTCCCGGAGCAAGGAGCACGAGGTCCTAGGCCGGGGAAGGGCTCTTCCCGGCGGTGGAGTGGCCGGCGGCGGCGGGGACGTGGAGGAGAAGGAGATGGGGTTGGGGGAAAGTGAGGGAGTGTCCTCTCAAACCGCCCAGCCCCGTGCCCTTATCGTCCAGATTCCCGCGGCGGTAGTACCGCTCGATCCAGCGGTAGTACCGCCCCGGTTCTGTCGGGCGCCCGAGCGAAACTGCCGCTGCGCACGGTAGTACCGCTGGGGACAGCGGTAGTACCGCGAGGTGCGATGCAGCGGTAGTACCGCTAGGGTGACCGGTAGTACCGGCGCCTGGGGAAAAATGGGTTGTGGCTCAAAATGATGCCCACATCACGTTTTTCACGCCGGTTCCGACCATCCACTCAACCAAGATCATGAAACAAGGCATTTAGAGAGAGAAAGGCTTTAGGGAAGTGAGATGGGGCTTAGGATAGAGCCTCAAACCGAGAGTGGTACTTCACACTCACTTTGCAAAACGCATGAAACTCAAGAAGACCAAAATGAGTGTGTTTCCCATAAAATCAAGACGAAGCAAAAAAATCCACGAAAATGTCATGAAATCCAACTCTTCTTACAAGGAGAAGAGGGTGGTGGCCGAGGCCACCATGTTGGAGCGTATGGCATGTCACCGCGAAGATATATCTTGGGTACATAACCAATACTCGTCATTTTAGCTCATTTAGACATAAGAATGAATATAGAGAAAAAGGACACTTGCTATCGGCATAATGGGGGAGGGATAGTCCAATGGTTTAGGACCGCACTCCCCCTATGTCCATGCCTACACCTAGATCAAATATATAGTTAAGATAGAGGTGTGCATGCAAGGTAGTCAACCAACGCTCCTCGAATCCACGATGTTTAGCTCATGCCTCAAAAACGTGAACCTTGCTTCATCAAGTGGCTTTGTGAACATGTCGGCAAGTTGAATCTTCGTGGGAATATAGCCAAGCTCAATGTCACCCCGGTTGATGTGATCACGAATAAAATGATAGCGAATCTCAATATGCTTCGTTCTTGAGTGCTCCACCGGGTTGTGACCAATCTTGATGGCACTTTCATTGTCACATAAAAGAGGCACTTTGTCACAATGGACACCGTATTCCTTTAAAGTTTGCCTCATCCATAACAATTGAGTGCAAGCACTAGCGGCCGCCACATACTCGGCTTCGGTGGTGGATAGTGATATGCAATTTTGCTTCTTGGAGGACCAACTTACCAATGACTTCCCAAGGAATTGACATGCCCCGGAGGTTGACTTCCTATCATCCTTGCAACCGGCCCAATCCGAATCCGTGTAACCGGCAAGAGAGAAGTTGGACCCCCTAGGATACCACAAACCAAACCTTGGGGTATAAACCAAATATCGGAAGATTCGATTCACCGCTATCAAGTGACTTTCTTTAGGAGCCGCTTGGTACCTTGCACACACTCCTACACTTAACACAATATCGGGTCTAGATGCACAAAGATAAAGCAAAGAACCAATCATAGAGCGATAGAGTTTTTGATCGACATCTTTACCCTTTGGACTAAGTTCAAGATGGCATTTGGTGTCCATAGGAAACCTCTTCTCTTTTGCATCTTGCATCTTGAACCTCTTGAGCATGTCTTGAATATATTTGGCTTGTGAGATGAAGGTCCCTCCACTCAATTGCTTGATTTCAAAACCAAGGAAGAACTTCAACTCTCCCATCATGGACATCTCGAACCTATCGGTCATAAGCTTTGAAAATTCATCATTAAAAGCTTTGTTAGATGAGCCAAAAATAATATCATCAACATAAAGTTGGCATATGAAAAGCTCCCCTTTTACTCTCTTGGTAAAGAGAGTGGGATCGATTTGCCCCACTTCAAAGCCACGGTCTAGTAGTAGCTCTCTTAGGTGCTCATACCAAGCACGAGATGCTTGTTTGAGACCATAGAGGGCCTTATCAAGTTTGTAGACATGGTTTGGGAAGTGTGGATCCTCGAATCCCGGTGGTTGCTTAACATATACCAACTCCTTTAATGGACCATTAAGAAATGCACTTTTCACATCCATTTGTTGTAACTTAAAATTGTGATGTGATGCATAAGCAAGAAGGATACGGATGGACTCAAGGCGAGCCACGGGAGCATAGGTCTCTCCAAAATCAATGCCTTCAACTTGAGAGTACCCTTGAGCTACCAATCTTGCCTTGTTCCTCACAACCATTCCATGTTCATCTTGCTTATTCTTGAATATCCACTTGGTGCCTATAACATTTTTGCAATCTTTTGGCTTCTCCACTAGATTCCACACTTTGTTGCGCTTGAAGTTGTTGAGTTCTTCATGCATGGCTTCCAACCAATCCGGATCTTCAAGAGCTTCAAAGACTTTCTTTGGTTCCACCATGGAGATATGAGCTTGATGTTCACTAAAACTTGCCAATTGACCTCTTGTGGACACCTTGCGAGAAACATCACCAATGATGGCTTCAAGCTTGTGACACTTGATTTCCAAGTTTCTCTTGACTCTTGCTTGACGACGGGTTTCGATATCCCCATTGTTACGAGGGATTTCGGATTGATCATCTTGATCATTTGAGTCCCCGTCTTGACCGGAAGGATGAGCTTGACCATCTTGTTGAACATCTTCAATAATGGGAGTAGATGGTTGCTCTTGATCTTTATCTTGACTCGAGTTGACAATAGGAGAACTTGATTCTTGTGTGGCCTCATTGTCAACTTGAGGAGGAACTTGTTCTTGTTCTTGGATAGGTGTCTCATTTGCTTCCTTAGTAGGTGCCGCTTCAACTCGTGATGATGGAGTCTCCACTTGAGTGGAGCTTGTACTTGCTTGAGGAGGCTCATGATGGATTTCAATGGGGCGATGGAAACCAACTCCCATTCTTCTTATGGCATCTTGAGGTTCCTCATTATCTACATCACAAACATGAAATTGCGCCACTTGGGAGCCGTCATTCTCATCGAACCTCACACTACAAGATTCCACAACTCTCCCTAAGGATTTGTCATAGACTCTATAAGTGTGAGAGTTCGCACCGTACCCAACAAGAACACCTTCTAAAGCTTTAACTTCAAATTTAGATAAATGAACACCTTTGATTTTGTAGAAACACTTACAACCAAATACTCGATAGTAGGAGATGTTGGGCTTGTTGCCGGTAAGCATTTCATAAGGAGTTTCCTTTTTCCCTTTGCGAAAGAATAACCGGTTGGAGGAGTGACACGCCGTGGAGATAGCTTCGGCCCACAAGAAGAGTGGAGACTTAAACTCCGCCAACATGGACCTAGCCATATCCATAAGAGTCCGGTTCTTTCTCTCGGCTACACCATTTTGTTGAGGGGTATACGCAGCGGAATATTGATGACGAATTCCCTCATCACTAAGAAACTCATTTAGGGTGTAGTTCTTGAACTCGGAGCCATTGTCACTTCTAATGGCCAAAATGGGAACATTGTGTTGACGTTGAACTTCATTGGAGAAGTCGATGACGGTTTGTTGAGTTTCATCCTTCGTCTTGAAGAAGAAAACCCAAGTGAATCTTGAATAGTCATCAACAATCACCAAGCAATACTTCTTCCCACCAAGACTTGGTTGCGGTACGGCACCAAAGAGGTCAACATGAAGAAGTTCCAAAATCCTCGTTGATGAGATGATGGTCTTGCTTGGGTGGGGAGAATCATGCATCTTTCCTTCAACACAAGCCCTACAAAGACGATCTCTAGAAAAAGAAACATTCTCATTTAGTCCAAGAATGTGGCCACCCTTGTGAAGACTTTGCAAAGTTCTCATATTGACATGGGATAAGCGGCGATGCCACAACCACCCCACGTCGGCCTTTCCGAATAAGCATATTGCTTGAGTGTTGGTTGACCCCGAAAAGTCAACCACAAACAACTCATTTTCAACATACCCAACGAACATGACCTTTAGAGTCTTGCTCCTCAAGAGTACCACCATATCAAGAGTGAAATGGACATCAAAGTTCATCTTATTAAGAGCACGAACGGACATAAGATTGTAGCCTAGAGACTCAACAAGCATGACATTTACAAGGGTGATATCCCTTGCAACTACCACCTTGCCGAGACTCTTTACCTCGGCTTTAGACTTGTCGCCATAAGAGACGGTTGAGTGATTTAGATTTGGTCTCAACTCCGTCATGATCTCCTTGCTTCCGGTCATATGACTAGTGCATCCACTATCAATTACCCATTTAGATCCACCGGAAGCATAGTCCTACAAGAGATCATATCTTGGACTTAGGTACCCATTTCTCAATGGGTCCTTTTCGGTTAGCAACAAGGGTCTTAGGAACCCAAATAGAGTAATCAATGTAACCATCATAAGGACCAACATATTTTGCATAAACATCACCATAATAGTCAACATAAAGAATATAATTGGGATTGTTATGCCCCGCGAAGTCACTACGAGTAGTCTTGCCCCTAGTGGCATTGCTACCCGCAATGGAAGTCTTTGCTTGTGCGGGCTTGGTCTTGTTCTTCTTGATGTTGCTCACTTTCTTCTTTGCTTCGGCCACATAACCAAGACCCTCCTTCCCTTTGTGTGGTTTTTGCTCAAACAAGTAAGCAATACCCTTATCTTTACCTTTGGGAATAGAGGTCTTAGCACTAGTGGCCTTAGCAAGATCCACCTTCAACCTAGCATTTTCTTCACTAACATCTTCATGAATACGAGGAAGAATGGATATACTAGTTGAACGAGTTTTAGAAAGTTGAGCTTGAAGTTGTTCATGAGACTTGACTAGAAGGGAGTGGGTCGATTCCAAGACCTTGTGAGCTTTTTCAAGCTTCTCCATATCCTCAAGAAGTCTAGCATTCACAACTCCAAGTTCAACTTTCTCCTTTTTAATCACTTTATATTTAGTAAAGACATGATCTCTATCCTTAATGATTTTATCAATGATTTCATCATTTTTAGCATCAAGAGACTCAAGTCTTTCCTCAAGAGTGGTTCTATATTCACTTTCTTCATCAAGAGAGCTATTTAAGGATGCTATGGAAGCATTCAAAGAAGCAATGGTGAGAGAATCCTCTCTCTCAATCTTACTCTTTTCTTGAAGAAGTTCTTCGGCCGCACATAGTTGTCTCATGAGAGACTCAACATGTTCCTTGGCCTCACCTTGCAAGTTAGTCACAAGAGTATCGAAGGCAACTAGTTCCTTCTTAATCTCAAGACTAGATTGATCATGCGTAGTCTTAGAAGAAGGGGATGATACCTCGGTGATATGAGCCATGAGGCAACGAGCGGTGTTGGTGGAGAGGTTCTCATTGGGGGATTCAAAGAGAGATGATGATGAAGTGGAGACAATAGCCAATGCGGCTACCTCTTTGTTAGGTGCATCTTCATCTTCGGAATCACTTGTAGCATATTCCTCTTGTGCCACCAACACAATTCTCGGTGCCTTCTTGAAGAAAGGCTTCCTTGGTCTTGCGGGCTTCTTTTGAATCAATTTGGAGTGATCCTTTGGGATAAGCTTCCCACCATTTTGCTCACGGTTCTCATATGGACACTCCCTTATGTAGTGATTCTTGTCATGACAATTGTAGCAAGTCTTTGTCCTTGAGGCAAGCTCTTTCTTGCCACCTGAGTTGTTCTCTCGATCAACACGAGCTTTAGCACTTGCCGGGTCATTCCAAAACACCCTTGTGGCAAGAGCAATGTGACTATTGAGGGCTTGCTCAAGATCATGTGGAGCAATGTTGCTTGGGCAAGCTTCAACCTCATCGTTCTCATCCATACTAGTCACCTTGGCCTTCAAGGCAAGTGAGGGGCCTTGTCTCATTCCCATGGCCCTAGCACGGTTATCTTCCGCATTCTTGGAGGCAACCTTGGAGGCTTGAACCTCTTGCATAACTTCATGTGAAGACATTTGTTGATAGTTGTATCTCCCTTGAATTGACTTCAACTCCATAGGCTCCGAAGGCAAGAGAGCATTCACATACTTCCTTTTGACCCAAGCATCATCCACATATGTTGCCCCCACATCATAGAAGGCTTTGGCAAGAGTCTTGAGTCTTCCATACATCTCTTCATGATTCTCATTGTCAAGCATGTAGAAACCTTCGGCGGCATTGCTCAAAGATTCATATCTATTCCTCTTCATGCTATCATTTCCAAGGAAAGCAACTTCAAGACAATCCCAAGCTTCTTTGGCGGTGGTGACATGAAGAACATGATGTTTGTCATTGTCGCCCAAGGCGAGCTCGATCATGTGGAGGGCGGAAGCATTGAGTTGCTTTTCGGCGAACTCTCTTTTCGTCATGTTGCTTGGATCCTCAACATGATATCCATCTTCAATGATCCTCCAAAGCTCGATGGAGGCACTGTTAACATGAGATTTCATTGAGCGTTGCCAACTTGCAAAAGCTAATGCATTAAGCTTAGGTGGAGGACCTAGAGGGTTTATGCGGGTTGTAATAATTGGATCGGGAGAGTACCATCCCGGAACGGCATGATACCCTTCCTTCTCCTCATGCAAAGTAGGAGAAGTTTTAGGTCTAGTATCGGTTTCAACCCCCTTTTTCTTTTTCTCTTTATCCTCCTTGGAATCACCCTCTTCGGAGTTAGAGGCTTCCTCTAGTGGGATGATTTCCGAGCGCTTGCCATTTGCAAATTTCATGAACATGTCACGAAACTCATCAAATTTGGCATTCATGGTCGATGTCAAAGTTGTTTCCAAAGCTTTGATATCGGCCATGGATGCCATGGTGACTTTGGCCTTTTCAAGGGCCTCATTAGCCTTGGCAAGAGTCTCGGCCTCATCCTCACTATGTGTCATACTTCTCTTAGGCGGTTAAACCCAACAAGAGAACCTTAGCTCTGATACCAATTGAAAAGATCGGTATGACACCTAGAGGGGGGGGGGGTGAATAGGTGCTAAATCAATTTTAGTTCTTTTTCAATTTAAGGCTTGACACGAAAGGTAAATTCTCTAGATATGCAACTATGGTGAATTTACCTATATGACAAGCTATCAACTACGCAAGATACAAGGTAAAGGCGGTAAACAAGGATAGAGGTAACCGAAGTGAAAGCACGAGACGACAAGGATGTATTCCCGAGTTCCTCCCTTCAATGGGAGTACGTCTCGTTGGAGAGGTGTGAACCAACACAATGGTTCAACGGCCACAAAGGCCTCACCCAAATCTCCGGTGAACCGCACCACAAAGGTTTGGTTCACTTTCCACTATTGGAATCCTTCGAGGCGGAATCCGGAGCCTTTACAACAACGATTCGGGGCACGACCCACAAAGGGCTTGGGGGCTCCCGAACAGCTAAAATCTGTCACAGAGACAATAGGTAAGTACAACAATGGGCTAGGTTTTCCTAGTGGAAACCCTAGCTAATGGTCCCTCAAGTAAATGAGGGGGAAATGAAGAACGGCTCGGTGAAGATGTAGATCGGGGCCTTCTCCTTCAATCCTCCAAAGGTCAACGAGTTTGGGTGGGAGGATTGGGAGAACTTGGAGCTCTTAGCTTTGCATCAATGGAGGTGAGAGAGTGTAGAAGCTCTTTTCTTCAAAGGTAGGTGAAGGGGTCCTTTTATAGCTCTTCAAAAACTGGCCGTTTGGAGCTGAAACTTACGCAGCGGTACTACCGCTGGAGAGGCCGGTAGTACCGCTGGACCTTTGAATCCAGCCGTTGCCCGCTTCACGCACTTCACTGTAAGTCCAAACTTCACGCAGCGGTACTACCGCTGGAGAGGCCGGTAGTACCGCTGGGAGGCGGTAGTACCGCTCCGGTACCGCTGGAGGTACCGCTAAGAGAAACAGAAGGGTGAAAACGGCGGTACCTCCGGCGGTACCACCAGCGGTACCTCGACATCGGGCTGGCCTTCGAACCTGCAGAAAATAACACAGCGGTACTACCGCTGGAAGGACCGGTAGTACCGCTGGACAGCGGTAGTACCGCTCTGGTACCGCTGGGGGTACCGCACCGCGCAGCAGAGCGCCGAAAACGGCGGTAGCTCGGGCGGTACCGCCAGCGGCAGCCAGGGCTCCGAGCAAGGCTCAGTCCAGTGCAGCGGTACTACCGCTGATGCCAGCGGTACTACCGCTGCCTGGAGCAAGGCTTGCTGAAAAGCTTTTGCAGCGCCCGTTTCGATCGTTTCCTTTTTGCTAGGATCTTAGATACATCCTGCAAACTTTAATAGCCATGTTAGAACACCTATTGTGTTGTCATTAGCACCAAAACAAGGGTCAACTAGAAGATGCTCTTTCACAAACCTACTGATATATCCTTATAAGTGTCGACTTAAGTAAGAAAATGACTCTCGTGCAACCGTTCTCCCATTCGGTTTATCACACAACAACAAATAATCATGACTTGTCATTCTAAATATCATGAACTCAATCACCTCGTTGGAGGACTACACCTGTATCACACAACAACAACAGCAACAACAACAACTCGATGAAGCCCCCCCCCCCCCCCTCCCCCCTGATTCTCTCGGTAGGGGGAGGGGGCGACTTCCACCCAGCCTTGGTCCCCTTATCTCCCTCATGTTTGTCCTGAGTCTTTCACCATTATCATTTCCCCTAAGTTCTTCTTGCCCAACAAACTCGACTAAAACTTTTTTGTCATACATGGTCAACAATATAATCATAAACGGGTCACCGGCGGCAAAGGTAAAAAATCCACGAAAAGAACACTCACAGTCATCGAAGAGGAATGCAACTGAGAGAAAAATTATTAGCAATCAATCGACTTCGCCAAATAACACAAACCAATTGTTGGGTTGTAATCTCGCCATTGACTCACCTTTGGTAGGTCCAATTTAGTTTAAAATATTGCTTCGTTTTCTAATGAGATCAGCTAACGAAACATTGGGTTACCTCTATGGGAAATACTTATAACCAATCAACTCCCAAGAGCCGTAGTTTTCATACTTCTACGTACGTTTCACGGCTTAAAGAAATGCATATATACACCTTCTAGAAAAGAAATACAGGATTCACACGTCAAAGCACGAGAAAGCTATGCGACGCAAAATATAAAAATCGAACAAAAACGTACTAGAACAAAAAATGTGGTGTGGTGCCAGTCAGTCACACGTCAAACAAGCAGGAGTACAAAATTCGCACTCTGTTACGACACGTCGACACGGGAGCAGAAGAAGAAGTGAAGAACCCACGGCTGCTGCCGCGGTATATAAATACAGACTCCCGGTCTCCGAAACCTCTCATCATCGCCTCAGAAACGAATCACCCCCCCTCGCGTCTCCAACAACCACCGTCCACCGGAGAGCAGATCCCCATTTCCGCCCTCCCTCCCCACGAGCTTACCGGAACCCCGAGCAGATTCGTGCCTGAGCGATGGAGGCAGCAGCAGCGGCCGCCGCGGCGCTCAGGTCGCCCACCGCCGCCGCCGCGCCCTCGCGCCGGGTCGCCGCCGCGAGGTCGCTCCCCTTCGAGCGGAGGCGCAGCTTCGCCTTCGGCTCCATCAAGGTAAACACACGAGCTTCGGGCCATCTGGGTTTCATTGCAAATTTTGGGTCTTATCCCCTTTTCGGTGTTCTTATCCATTTGATCAGATTTTGTAAAGTATTTTCAGATTTTTTTTTCCGGTTCATTGATTATTGGCAACTTTCAAGTCTTGTGTACTGATGTGCTTCCTTGTGGTCGATGCTATCCTCAGGGTCTCGGGCGGCGGCAGCAGCTGGCTTCGAAAAGGCGAAGCAGTGTGGTCCGGGCATCTTCGTCTCCGTCGGAGTCTTCGCCATCTTCTTCCCCAATCGCGCCCCTGCAGATGGAGTCGCCGATAGGGCAGTTCCTGTCACAGATTCTGGTGACTCACCCGCACCTGCTCCCCGCTGCCGCCGAGCAGCAGCTCGAGCACCTCCAGACCGTACACGAGGCTGCCGGGAAGGACAACGGCAGCGACAAGCCAGCACCGCCGCCAGGTGGCGACCTCGTCCTGTACAGGTAAATGATGTCTGGAACGATTACTTTGTTATTTCCGATACATCCGGCTGTAAGAAGATAAGGTTTTGGTAAATAATTTTATTCCGGTTTATCTCGCTGAGTGTAAGGGCATGCCAATTGTAGAATTATCATCAAGCTAGCAATACCAGCTGGCATGCCACCTCCAAGCAAAGATAAAAAAAAACTTTTTATGGGCCCTTGCCGACATGGTTAAAAATAAATGAGTTTCATAGCAGATAGAGATGTTATGAATTGTTTAGCATCTGATTCTGGATGTGCTGATTTTGTTTATTTCTAGCATGTTTGATTGGGATAGAGCAATCACGTTCATATTAGAATTGTTTTGTGAGTCGGAGTTCTGTATTGAAAATGACAGAGTATTCATGGTTTGAGTTGGAGGATTTACAAGACTAATTGTACTCATTGCTCACTGGAATTTTAGTCTTTAATCAATTCTAGTGATCCCCTGTATGTTAGAAATCTTGGCTAATTTCTCTCTCTTGATTAATAGGCGAATTGCTGAGGTTAAGGAGAAGGAACGGAGAAGGACTACGGAGGAGATACTGTACGCGCTGGTCGTTCAGAAGTTTGTTGAAGCTGGCGTCTCTTTGGTTCCAGCTCTCTCACACTCTATTGATGCTTCTGGTAGAGTTGATCAGTGGGCAGAACATGTGGAAGGGAAGCTTGAGCGTTTGCACTCACATGAGGCTTATGAAATGATCGAGAACCACTTAAATCTCATATTGGGGCAGCGGCAAGCTGATGCCACCGTCGCAGCCATAAGCAAGCTCCGAGTTGGCCAAGTCTACGCTGCATCAGTGATGTATGGTTATTTCCTCAAGAGAGTTGATCAGAGGTTTCAGCTCGAGAAGTCAATGAAGAGCCTCCCTTGGGGGTCCGAAGACGATGCGTTCAATCAAGTTATGACAACTGACTCACGGCCCTCAGCTCAGACTTACAGTTCTCATCCAGAGGTGGAGTCCTGGACTTCCTCTGACCTTAGTGCGGAAGGGCTTGGCCAATCTGTCAAGCCTTGCCGTCTTAAGTCGTATGTCATGTCATTTGACCCAGACACGTTGCAAACTTACGCGACAATTCGGTCGAAGGTAGCATTTGGCATCATAGAGAAGCACACAGAGGCACTATTTGGGAAACCGGAGATTGTGATCACTCCAGAAGGAACTGTCGATTCTTCCAAGGATGAGCATGTCAAGATAAGCTTCTCAGGGTTGAGAAGGCTGATCTTAGAGGCTGTTACTTTCGGATCCTTCCTTTGGGATGTCGAGAGCTATGTGGATTCCAGGTACCATTTTGTCACCAACTAATTGGATCCAGGTAGTTTAGATTCATGGCATATTTGGTCTGAAGGTCCCTGAAGACTGTTGTACAATGGTAATTATGCTGTATGCCAAGAAACCTTTGATTCTGGCATCACATCATTGTAAAGTGGAAATGTCATTAGACTGATATTTAGCTACTAAGATTTATTAGCACTTCTTCTTCCTTGGGTGGTTACTTGCTGCTTTGTACGACTTCTCCTTGCAAAATTTAATCGAGGAGTCCTACCAAGTTCTTGTATGAACCTATTGATGATGTTGTGTATTCTTATTATGTTCTGAAAATTTCAACTACGCTAGCATATCGCACATCGTGGATGGTAGTTTTCTGAGAAGGGATTTCTGCCCAATTTCACTTACGAAATCAGAGGTTCGTCTGTAGAACGTGGAAGATAGTCGTGACCGTTATTATTTGAGGCGTGAATGTGTATCTGCAGACAATTAACTTGAACAATTTGCTGAAGAACAAGTTAAGTTTAACATAAATCAACTGAAGTAGTCGATTCGTGCAAGACATAGCGTAGAAAGCAATCACCAGTTCGCCACACATATAACTGGACCTTTGTCGAATGGAATCATTGGACTCAGTTCAAGGCATCTTAAGTAGCTTTCGATAATTTTGATGGAAGTTGTTTTACCAGTTTAACTTATCCCCATGTGTCGTTACATACAAACTGCGACTCGACAGCACTCCCGTCTTCTGACCTGAAGTATCACACGCAACTTAACTAAACGACGATACCTTCACATGAAGAATCGTTTTATCAACTGGTTTAGGAATTCGTTTGATCCTGGACAGTGTTCTAGCCATCCTGGTGTTTGGTTCAGGGGCTCTAACTGTTTCGTCCTTAATAACCTAAACTCTTTTGAAGGATTAACTTTTTATCCTCGAGGAAAATAATATATCTACTGCATACAGCATACATCTGTCTGATGGGAGTGATTCTGTCCAGATCTTGGAGCAAACCATACGTGGAAATTTTACTCGAATCAACTGGTCATAGATCTGTTCTTTTGACCATACCTCATTTTTTGGCGTCCATTGTATTTCTCTGCATTTCTTTTAAGTTACTGAGAGAGTGACCTTCTTCTGCCTTTGCATCGTCGCATCGTGGGATGCACGCAACAAAAACTTTTTTTTATTGTGTTTGGAGCAGTTGCTTGAATGTGCTCACTGAAAACGACTGAAACAAGCAATGTTACTTTGAATTTTTTGTTTAAATATTTCTGGCAAAACATCGTCCAAACAATTTGATCGTGGTAAGGATAATTCTGCTCTAGCCGGACCTAGATGTTTATTCAAACGGAATCGGGCATGGCCTCCACTTGCTGTCAAGACAAGCTATTTGGCACTGGTATCCAAATACGATGAAATGCCTTAACTCTTTCGTATTTGATTGCATGATATATCTACCATTCTCGAGTTGATGTATATACAAGTGGATTAATCTCTCTTTTTTCTTTTCTTTTGCGGGGGAAAGTGGATTAATCTCTAGGATAATGAAATTTGATTTTTGTCCGTTCTCCACTCAACAAAGCCTCCAACCATTCTTATTGTTCGTCTTATATAGTTAGGCTCCAGATAAAGACATCGTTCGTCTCATATATACGTCCGCCTGCACATGTGGTTTGGAAAAATCATCATTTTTTTAGCCATTTGCATCATGTGTGAGGTCAATTTGTAATGTAGGACCGATTGTGTTAGGATTTCCCATATGATTTTGGGTTTGGGGTTCGTGGGTTTGGCATTAGGGTATTTGATCTGAATAACACATGGTTTGGTACAGATTTTTATGCATGGTTTGTATGTACACATTTATCAGGACAACGCAACACCAATTTCTTCGTAGAGTTCAATCATGGAGGTTATTTTGTTGGGATGGGAGCAACCGTAGTTATGTCAAATGGCCGTGGAGTTTGGTATTATCAGTTAGACAACGTGACTTGGTCACAGATCATGATTGAGAACATTGTGGAGGATATTGATTGGGAGATGGCACAGAGGGTGAAGGCTTACTACTTTGTCCCCATTTAGTAGGAATGGTTTGAGGGAACTGAAAACTGAAAAGGATGTTGATGAACGAATTTCTCACAAATGGGCACCAATTGTTCAACATTTATTTGCATCATGATGATAGCTTCTTGACCAACCTAAATGATGAGTATAATCTTAGAATTCAACGTCCAACGGTTTTAAGCCATTGCAAGCCTGTGTAGATCATAGTTGCTGGAGAAACACAGGTAATGCCGCCAAAACATGGTGAATCAGAGCAAGGTGGATCACATCATGGTGAAGCACAACATTGTGAAATATAGCATGTCAACCCACCTATCCCTATTCAGGTTGTTTACCCTGAAGTTGAAGCCAATAAGTTTGTATTTGCAAAAAGGGCAGGGGCAATCTCTGGGGGCCTATCTGATTCATAGGATTGGAATATCAAAGGAATGGGAAAGGAATAGAAACAAGAAAGGATGTCATGTGCAAAACTTTCCTTGTTCCGTGTGCATAGGATTTAAAGAATGAGGTCTCACTGGATTTTTGTTTTCCTCTACGTTTTCCTTGAAAGTGACATCTGTAGGAAAATGTCCTCTAGTTTTCTCTTGTACCATTCCTATGAATCAAAAGGGTGAACAATAACATCTAGGGAAAATTTCCTATCCCTGTACATTCCCTCTATGTTTCCTCTAAATCAATGGAGCCCTCAACATGAGTTAAACGATGCAGTTTAGAATTAACATGAGACAATTCTGCTTCAACACAGTCAACAAGTAGATGAATGCAATTCTATAGTGAGAACTGTCTAGATCAGAAAGACTGAATGTATTAGAGGCATGAGAAGGAGAATCAGATGACTCAGATTTTGATCCTGGTGCCATTGCTGATAGTGATAATGCTATAGGTGGTGAAGATGATGATTTATATGCAGATCATGTAGATGAGGATGAGGTTGAGACAAGTAATAAAATAGCAGAAGATAAAGGAAAGCGGAAACAGGGAATATAAAGATTAAGAAGAAGACATGATGAATGTGAAGATATACGGGGACCGATTCAGGA
Source organism: Poa annua (assembly GCA_026929855.1). Lineage (NCBI taxonomy): Eukaryota > Viridiplantae > Streptophyta > Magnoliopsida > Poales > Poaceae > Poa > Poa annua. The sequence continues at coordinate 26,134,828 of CM049434.1, read as the reverse complement.
GATTAGGGTGTGGAGATGAGGTTCAAAATATTCATAGATGACATAAAATCTCCAAAATCCCATGTTGTGTAGGTGTTTCACAATGTTGATATGGTGAGAAAAGATAGTCAGGAGTACTCTTGTCAAAACATAGATGATTTGAAGTTGCCGATCAATGATAGGAAAAGAGTGAAACCTATTTGGGATGAAGATTGCACATGATACTTGTGGGCTTCATATGACAACATGACTAAATCATTTATAGTTAAGAGGCATGTGATGAGCACACATGCAACAGGGGATGAGTTTGACGAATTTCTCTACAATTGGTAAAAATACTGACACATGACATTAGGGAGGATAAAATTCCAGAGGGGTAAGAAGCATGTGTTGGAAACCATCCATGGTGATGAAGGACAGTTCAAACTTCTCTGAGATTTTGCAGCCGATGTAAGGAGGTTGTTTGTTTCACTTGATGAATCAACAAGATTTACTAAATTGTACGTGTGCTTGTATGCTAGCAAGAAAGGGATTCCTCCAGAGATGGTTGTCATATCAAGACTAGATATACAGGCTAGTTTCTTACAACCTAGGGATGGATCCTAATGATTGTATCTTCCCCTATATATAAAATTGTTGTTGAAGTGGAGGATACATCTAACCGGTTATGTTTTCTTGTTGCACTTTGGACTAACATGTTAGACAAACAAAAGGTAACTTACCTAATTAGTTGATCATGGTGTACCTTATCTACTTAGTTGATCGTGGACGGTAACATATCTAGTTAGTTGATCTTGTTGTTAACTCTGTAGGGTTTGATCAATATGCTGTGAGTGAACTTTTCCCTGATTCAGAATATATGTTCTGTATCAAACTCATGTGGCAAAATTTCAACAATCAGTCAAAGGAGATGTACCAAACAATCAACTTTGAAAGATAGCAAGAAACAATACAATGATAAAGTTTGAGCAACACATGGAAAAAATGAAGGCGATGAATCTTGACGTATACAAATGACTTGATGAACTGAAACCCAACAATTGTGAGGGCGTTTCAGAGTGATTTTCCTAAGTGTGATATACTTCTCAACAATAATTGTGAGGTGTTTAGAAAGTAAGTACTACATTTCTAATGTTTGTCGTTAGGTTTGATTGCTCATTTTATATTCGTGTTTAGGTGCATTTCCTATTTTATAATGATTGATAGGGCCAAAGAGAAGCTCATGACAAGACACCACACAAAGTGCTTCATTATGGACGGAGTGAGTATAAATCTAAAAAATGCTCACACGAAATGAAGCATAGCACACCACCATGAATCCATGGTCCAAGCCAGTCCGTCCATCCAGGCTGCCCGTGCCAGCCAGCACCCGACGCCGTAGCTGGGCGTGAGCATGAGTTGTCCGCACGCACGACCACGGGCAGCGGGGCGCACGTCGGTCAGGCGAGGGAGGCCACTTGTTCGTCCTCCCGAAGAAACAAACGCTGGCAACACCGCACGCACCGGGTCGTGGGGCCGGGCCCGACGAGCGCGGCCGTCCCCTTCCCAAAACGCCCGCTGCTGCGCTATACATACCCTCCTTCCTCCCCACCCCAAGCCCAACCCTACCGCTCAAACTCGCCACTCTCCTCCTCCACCACCCCGTCGTCGCACCACCCACGACCGCTGCCGCCCCTCCTCCGGATCCCGGTACGTTACCGTCCCGCCGCCCTCCCCCTCTCCCCAGTCCCGCCGCGCTCCAGATCCGCCTCGCATTGCTCTTATCTCCGTTATATCAAGCCGATCTGATCTCGCCTCTCCCGATGCGGATCCGACCGGATCTCGGGAAATGGGAGCGCCACCCCGCTCTGTTTCTCTCGCAGCCGCGGGATTCTAGTAGATCTGCGATCCGCGCCGCATTCCGGGGCGTGCGATCTGGAACTGGAACATTTACAGCAGCGGCCGTTTCGGATGCCGAAATGGCCCGATCTGTGCCGTGGTAGATTTTCGCGCATTGTTTAGCTTCGAAGTATTTGCTGTCGCATCATCTCTAGTTATTTAGATGTGCTAGCTAGATTTTTAACCGCCTTGGTCTGTACTCGCCTTGATTGACGGGTAGCCTTGCGCGAGCGTTTCCCTGTAGGTGAAAAATGGCTGACGCCGAGGACATCCAGCCCCTCGTCTGCGACAATGGAACCGGTATGGTCAAGGTGAGCCATCCCATCCCATCCCATCCCACAAACTCCTATTCATCGAAATGCATCGCCCTTCCTATCCTAACACCCGGGTCGGCAAATGCGCTGTTCGCAGGCTGGGTTCGCCGGAGACGACGCCCCCAGGGCCGTCTTCCCCAGCATCGTGGGCCGCCCGCGCCACACGGGCGTCATGGTCGGGATGGGGCAGAAGGACGCCTACGTCGGCGACGAGGCGCAGTCCAAGAGGGGTATCCTCACCCTCAAGTACCCCATCGAGCACGGCATCGTCAGCAACTGGGACGACATGGAGAAGATCTGGCATCACACCTTCTACAACGAGCTCCGTGTCGCACCCGAGGAGCACCCCGTCCTCCTCACTGAGGCGCCCCTCAACCCCAAGGCCAATCGGGAGAAGATGACGCAGATCATGTTCGAGACATTCAACACTCCTGCCATGTACGTCGCCATCCAGGCCGTCCTATCACTGTATGCCAGTGGCCGTACCACAGGTGAGCACATCATTATACTTTGAACTGTTGCCTTCAGAATTATTTCCTGGAATCCTGACTATTCGGCATGCTTACATGTAGATGAATTTAATAATTTGTAAATGTTGCAATTTATCTTGAGGTACTGCTAATTTTATTAGGTAAATATTTATTAATTATGGGTGAGCTAATTCTATTTTGAACTATGGCCTTTAGACTTAGGAATCCTGGAAGCTGGCAAGCTTACATGTAGATGAGATTAATTTGTAAATGTTTCAACTTATCATGAGGTAGCTCGAATTTTATTCCATGGCATTTGGTAAATATATATTAACCCTGACTGAGCTAATTCTATATTGAACTGTAGCCTTCAGAATTCAGCATGCATATATAGGTGAAATTAGTTTGTGAAACTTGCAACTTGGTACTTTGAGGTATCACTAATTTTGTTGTATGACATGTTGTACATACTTTCAAAACTGAACCTGCTTCACATGTGTTGCTTAGCTTTTGTGGGAACATGGTCATGCTTTTGCTGTTGAATTGACATTGTGTTGTGGTTGGTTTCATTTTTCAATCAATAACTAAATACACCCTCTTGAACTCCTCAGGTATTGTGCTGGATTCTGGTGATGGTGTCAGCCACACTGTACCCATCTACGAAGGATATGCTCTACCCCATGCTATCCTTCGTCTCGACTTGGCTGGTCGTGATCTCACTGACTACCTCATGAAGATCCTGACTGAGCGTGGTTACTCATTCACCACCACGGCCGAGCGGGAAATTGTGAGGGACATGAAGGAGAAGTTGTCCTACATTGCCCTTGACTATGACCAGGAAATCGAGACCTCTAAGACCAGCTCTTCCGTGGAGAAGAGCTACGAGCTTCCTGATGGACAGGTTATCACCATTGGTGCCGAGCGTTTCCGTTGCCCTGAGGTCCTCTTCCAGCCATCCTTCATTGGGATGGAAGCTGCAGGTATCCACGAGACCACCTACAACTCCATCATGAAGTGCGACGTGGATATCAGGAAGGATCTCTACGGCAACATTGTTCTTAGTGGTGGTACCACTATGTTCCCTGGAATTGCTGATAGGATGAGCAAGGAGATCACTGCCTTGGCTCCCAGCAGCATGAAGATTAAGGTTGTTGCTCCTCCTGAAAGGAAGTACAGTGTCTGGATCGGAGGATCCATCTTGGCATCCCTCAGCACCTTCCAGCAGGTACATAAACATTGTGGCATTGTACTGTATTCTTTCATGGATTATGATTTGCTTTGCTTACAATGATGTTACTTTGTTCTTGCAGATGTGGATTGCGAAGGCTGAGTACGACGAGTCTGGCCCATCCATTGTGCACAGGAAATGCTTCTAATTCTCCGGACCAAAGAATGAGAGCCTTGAGGAGCCCTTATCGCAACCCTCCTGCTTTGTTTCTCTCTTTTTTGTTGATGTTTATTCATTAGCGTGGACAAAGTTTTCAGCTGGCCTACCGGTTACCGATTTCTTCTATCTATTCAAAAGACTGTAATATCTATTGCTACTTGTGCTTCTCACTTGTGATTTTGGACAAATATGTTCGGTTCTTTCAAATTTAATCAGATGCCTGGTGAGGCTACTAGAGAAAATACGGATGGTGTGCTGATTTGTCCCGTGTCATCTGTATCTTGTTAAATGAATAATATGAAGTGTCTTGATCCTACGACATTGGTAATCACTTTGCTGCCTGGTAATGGAATTCCTAGTTTAGTTCATTCATGGATCCTACGACATTGGTAATCACTTTGCTGCCTGAGTTTCCATAATGTTTTAGACATTACTAGACGGAATTTTTTTTGTTACGCAGAGCTGCATTTCTTGTTTCGTTATTTGGACCTACAACTTTGGTAAATGAGATGTAGTGCCTTTACACCGTCTGCTTTTCATCTGCGTGTTCTATGACCCACCTGATCTGATCCGATGCCTTCCTGTCTTGGTTGCCGTGCTGCATAAAATTCTCTTGTTCAGGCTTTAGCGGCACATGAGCATGCTTTGCGGCCTGAAGTGGTGTCGTACAAGACATTCCTGTAAAAGGGAGAATCTTTGGGAGGAGATTTCGTGCTCCAGTGATTCAATTGTTTTTAAAAAATTGAAACAACTTTTTTGTTAGATGTAGCCAATGGTGTTTTCCATAAACATGTAAAAAATAGCTTCAAATATTTTGTATTTAGGGCTACACAAAAATGACAAAAGTGTAAATCTGAATATATATTTTTAAATCTCCAAATTTATCAGATTTTTTCATTGTTGTGTACTTGTGTAGCGCAGAATATGACGTATTTGACTTAATTTTTTGCGTTTGCGAGATACATCATTGGCAAGATTTTTGACAAAAAATATTGAAACTCTTTTTTTTTTCTTCATTTCTCTACAAATATCAGGCTCACTGGTTCTTCGGAGACAAGAATCATCTCTGTTTTTCTTCAAGCAGGATTCGAGTGAGAATGGGACCATCTGAACGTGATGGCATGATAGGCGCCCGTTGCAAGTTTATTAGGTTGGTTGTGATGGCATGATATGCAGACGTTGCAAGTTGATTAGGATATACTATTTGGAATCTCACAGGTTGGTGCCATTTGTGAAGATCGTGCGCAGCCGCTTTGACAGGTAAGCTATCTCTTCAGACCTGATCTGGTCCAGTGTTGACGGTTTTTGCCGGCCTTGTTCTAAGAAAGTGACTTCAGTTCTTTTATTAGACCTTGTTTCATTAGTAACATACCATGATCGTGACAATTGGGTATTTTCATCGTTTTGTACGGAACATTGCAATCAAGGCAGGATGTAGCATGATTCATTTGAATCATAACTATTCCGACTGAGGAGAATAGACCATTCTACGGGGTTCTCCGACCTACTTTTTTTTCCAGTTAAAGACTATCAGGCCTGGAAATGGAAACTTTGGACCTGGGAAACGGTCTGATGTCTCGTACATAGCCAGCCCAGGGCGCTGCCCTTCAGCTATCGGTTCTGGAAGAAAAGCTCCAAAGGCAACAAAATTTCTAATTTTGTTTATTAATTTCCCACATCCATATCTCTTCAATACACAAATGCCATTCACTAGGAGTGTATCATGTACTCCCATATTTAAAAACAATATCCTATAAATCACAAAAAAATCTACAAAAAAAAGACAATATATGTCAATCATGAAAATTCTAGTTTTTATAAAAAAGAGAAGGCCAGTCCAAGTTCCAAACACATATAGAAGTGAACAATAGCTGCTTCAGATTGGGCTTTAAACTTGGCCCATTGACGGTGTCAAAGCTGACTTTTCTTTTTTGTTTCTCAAGCTACATATCGAATTTGGTATTGAAACTTTGTGATGTAATCCGTACATGTAACAGGAATATTGTGAATTATTCTCAACTTATACATTATTAAACAGGACAAATAATACGGGTGCACCGGCCGGGAGTGCAAGATAAATTGTGCCCAGCTTTTACGAGCGCCTTTAAAGTTTCAAATAAAATCTGAAAACAGTTCTGCATGTATTTAGGGATGTATGCTAAAAGTGTGTTAAGTTCCAGTACTAGAAACATTATACTGTGGGGTACAAAAAATAATAAAATTGTGTATATGAGTATAGTGAATAATACAGATTTTGAAAATCCCAAAAAGATGTCCGAATTTTTCATTTTTTGTGTAGCTCAGAGTTTAATGAATTTCGTAAAACTTTACGTGCTTGTAGGATACATACTTACCTACATCAGATAATTTTTCGGATTTGTTTGATACTTTGAAATACAGTTTTTGACCTTTCAAAAAACAAAGAGCTACCTCTAGCTCAAGTTCTAAAGCGAATTTCTGATCACAAGGTTAACATCATTTACTTAAACAATAGCAAACTAAAGCTGCCTGGCAGCTCCTATAGCTGTAAACCAGGAATTCCTGCAAACCATTTTCGGGAATGAAAAAACATTGTACTGGAATAGCCAACTCCCCATTTTAATATTTGTGGAAAAACGTATACATTTCAGTACCATGTTCATTTCAATGTATATAGATTTTAGCAATTCACTGTTTCATTTCAGCAACCTCAGAAATGGTAACCTGAAGAGTTTGTTCTGATAAGGTAAAAACCTGCTCAGCCGTCGATTTTTCCGTGGCGTACTGAGCTGAAGCTCCTTGCACCCCCAAAGATTTGTTCAGCACAAAGGAACATTTAGCTTCATTACTCCATCTTTTCAGTCTGCAATACTTCTGTATGAGATGCACATTAACAGCTAAAAATAATCCCGATGGACAAGGGATGCCTGAACTTCTGAACTTACAGCAGCTACATTCAGCTCTATTGCTAAATTTTTATCGTAGCTGACCATGCATGTGGCCCTAGCTAGTGTATTTCTTCTTTGTGACTTTACACGCTGCAATAAGGCCACCAATATCAATATCAAAATATAACAGCCTAATAATTCAACGAATTATAATCGCCAAACATGTTAGAAGTTGTGCTTGTGTATATGTCCCAGTCCCACACCTCTTTGTGCATGTTTGAGGGGGTTCGTGGAACAGGTGTGAGATGCTCAAACAATGACATGAAGACTGGCAAAGCTGTCCTTGTGCTAAAGAGTACCGCTGGAAGAGGTTTCTAAAGATTTCAGGTCTTTTGTTGCTGAAAGATCAGCTGTTAATACAAGTCTGAAATATACCGTCGAGTACAGTATACGAATTGGAGACATAAGCTGTCATACTTATCAAGGACTTGCGCCGAAAATTCACCAGTTCGAGGCAAAGAATCCGTCTTCAAAAGTAGTGCAGCCGAAATAAATAATGGCCAAAATTTGCTTTCATCTGTTTAGCACCTGAGAAATACAACTCCAGACATAGGTAGCCTCAGTGAAATCTGTTAGTAATGCACAGCAAAACATGATATTGGGTGTGTTTGGTTCATTGGCTATAAAAAAGTGGTTGTGGGTACCCCAACCACGTGGTTGGTGGTAGCCATTTTTCATGTTTGGTTGGGTGTGTTGGTTAGCCAAATTTTATGTTCGGTTGAAAGGATAAAAAGTGGTTAGGGGCAGCCATATTTATTTTCATTTTGAGTGATTAGAAATGCTTAGAGTGATAAGATGGTGATAAAACCCCACAATATATTTAGAAAAGGAAAATTTTGTGACATAACTTTATTCAAATATTTAAAAAGGAATTTTTTTTTAAATATTTTGAAAGTGAAATTTTTGTTTAAATCATTAAAAAGCGAAGTTTCTTCAAATGTTCTTAATATACAATAGGAAAATGTTTTTTAATATTTAAAACCGTAAAATTACTTATTATATATCAAGAAACGTTTATTCCAATATTTTTAATATATATAATTTTTTTGTTCAAATATTAAAAAGTGAATATTTTGTTCAAATAATTAAAATAGAAAAGTTTCTTCAAATATTCTTAATAATATATAAAATGAAAAAGTTTTTCAACTATTTAGAAGGGTAAAAAATCTTATTATATTTAAAGGAAAAAGGTTATTCAAATATTTTTAATATATAAGAAAGGAAAATTTATTTGAATATTTAAAAGGTAAATGTTTGTTTAATATTTAAAAGATATTTTTTTCATATTTTCTTAATATATAATAAGGGAAAGTTTTTTCAAATATGCCGCAAAATGTTTCGGAGGTGACAACAGGGACTAGCCCAAAGTGGTTGGCTTCAAACACCACTTTTAGGGTGGTTGAGGTTAACCACTTTTTTGAGGAAATATGCCTAAAATTTGGCTACCCCACACGACCAACACCACAAACCAAACATGGGGTAACCACCTAAAAAATGGCTACCCATAACCACTTGGTGGCTAGCCACCCAACCAAACACACAAGACTGGTGACCATTGCGGATAGCAAAAGGTTCTTAGTTTTCGGTAAATTATCAAGTTTACACAAAATAAAAGATAGTAATATGATGTTTTGCTTTGCCGCAGCCCAAAAAGATTTGTGAACTCGAAATACATGTGAAATTGCAGGTTTTTCAGCATTTAGCCGCTTGAAGTGTTACCACTGTTCCAAAATATAGAACGTTCTGGTAGGCTAGAATGCCCTACCAAAACATCTTATATATTGGAACTGAGGTAGTACCCAAGAAGTTTTTCAGTATCATCCACCTAAAAAGCACTACACAAAAGGCTCCGTTATTCTCTCTTCCGAGGCACCAGGCCTGCTCAATAGATGGAGAGCGGAACAAGAGGAGTCGTAGCAATGAGATAGTGTTATACAATTTACTCCGTACCTTCCACAATAACTGAATTTCTAGATTTTTTCTAAGTCAAACTAATTTTTTTTTTTAGAAACAAGTCAAACTATTTTTAAGTTTGATCAAGTTTATAGAAAAATACATCAACCTCTACCACACCAGTCTAGTTCTATTAGATTTATGATACAATTTATTTTCATGTATATGGATTTGATGTTATAGATCCTGCCATATGTCCTTATAATTTCGGTCAAACTTAAGAACCTTGAACTTAGGGAAAATCTGGACTTGAATCCTTTGGAATCGAGGGAGTGGATTTTTGCTAGGACAGTTTTGTGCATGGCGTTTGGCTATCTTTTTGGCATTCTACGGACTGTTCTTTCAAGTGATATTTGTATTATCATGTCTAGACATGTTATTATCAAGAATGGTTGCATCATCTGCTCCTTCTTTCCGACCAGTTAGCACATTGAAATCAACGGCAGAAAGCATATTCTGACAGGTGTAGGGCTTACTTCCCCATCTGTGTTGCAGGCTGTGTTCTCGGTACTGTAGCAGTCACATGAGTAACATCAGCTGTGATAAAAAAAATATGATTACCACTCACCTTGAAATATGGATTCCATTTCATATGATGGAAGGTGTTTGACCAGTTGGTGCCTTGATCTATCTCTTCTGCTCTGAGCTCTCCACTTACGAACAAGACTTATTTGAAATAGCGGGAATAATCTCGTTGGATCTTTTGAATGTGTTGTGGACTCTAAAGTTGCGGTTATGAACTATAACTTGAAGAAACATAGCAATTAACTTGTTCTTCCACATATGTGTGGATGTTATCTTCCAACAACTCCCTCCTAAACTTTTTGACAAGTTCAGTAAAGGGGACTCTTATTGTCTGAAGCATTTGGACAACATCTACATCGTTCCGGTTGTAGATCTAGTACATATAGCAATCCTTTCATGATTTTGGAGTTTGGACCAACATAGAACCATACGTGACTCTAGAATAGGCAGTGCGCCTAACTGCAATTTTGCAAATCAGTAAGATTCACAACTATTGGTGTCCTTGTCCGATGGGTCGGATTCATCCCATTGTCCTGATAAATGGACCCTACATGATATCCACTAATGGTGGGGACAAATAGAGTGGTCTACATGCGCCATGGGAGATAAGGGAGAGGAACCAGGGTCGGAGTGGTCGAGACGACGTTGCAGACCCGAGCCAGAGACGAAAGACGGAAAGAGATGAACTACTATCAGAGACGATAGCGACACTCCGGTGTCAGAGTAGCTGCTTGGTAGATCTACTTGGCTACGTGACGATTGAAAAATGGGGTTTTTTTCTTTTACTCCTATGTCAGGAGGTGACCGAATAGAGAAGAAGGTGAGATATCTTTCCCGTGAAACCGAGACATAATTTTAGCATCTCCAGTCATCTTGCACCTTTCTCCTCCCCTCACCATGCCAGTGACGCTTTTTGCACCGTCGGAGTTAGGCTCCACGAAAACGGCCGATTCAGCAGTTCGTAACGGGCTTGGCTGAGGCTGCATCAATCCGCTTCCTGGCCACAAATGGCTCCTCATACGAACATCCAATCAAGCAATTTTTTTTGCATCGAGCGAACCTGTTCGGGGGATGCAGCCTAGCTCTCACGCCCTAGGTTGCGCCTTCTTTCTTTGGTGGAGCCTTGGTTTGTTTCGCAAGTGTGAAGGGAACCCATCCTCATAGCCGTGTAGCCCATTTAAACCAATAGTGCATTTTAGAGACTCATGTTGCAGCAAGTGGTCAAGGCCCAACCAAGTTAAACATGGGCCACGTAGGGTTCCTTCAAGTGGTAGGCTCATAAGTTCTGAACGGAAGCTAACTGATCCGGCCTGTTCTCAGTAAGCTGAAAAACTTATTACTCCGCTCATCTTGTTGGACGTAGAAACTTGAGCGACTGCATCTTCTTCCACAACGTTGCTCGAAGCTCCATCACTCACGGTGGCCATCATCTATGGCTAGGAAACTCCAGAGTTCCTCTCTTCAATGATTCAATCAATAATGCAGGCACTTTGGAAGAAAGAAATCAACAAAATAAAGCTATAAACGAATTATTTATCCAACGCTCTTGAAATGGTCCATGGCTACTGACTCGGTTGGTTCTAGAAAAGATATCTATCACTATGGAGTAGTAAGCCAGTTTAAGAAAAGATAGTCAAAGGAAACCATACTGGTCTGTCGTGGATCAGGCGGCAGTGATAGTTCCAACAAGTTCTACAGCCTGGGGTAGCATATCTGAATTTTAATCTACTGACTCTTTGTGCCGCTTGTGCCGTTGGGAGGAACCTACGTAAACCATTGGTCGATTGCTCCAGAAATTCTCGACAGGATCTAAGCTATGCATGACGAGCACGTCTACTTACAACACATGCGATCTACTCACTCCGTTCCAAAATAAGTGTCTCAACTTTGATAAAAAGTGGATGTATGTAGACATAGTATACAGATTCTTTTGTATCTTTACAGATTCTTTGGTATCCAGGAGTAGGTACGAGAAAGGGCTTATTGCTCCACGACCTGACAATCTTCAATTGCGAAGTGGTAGATGCATTTTTTTTCTTCTCTCCTTTGATTCGTCGACATATCGGTTCTTTCAGATCAACAGAAGAGAGAGTCGGCGTTATTATGTATCATGAAATGGGCCGCATGGTGTGCCAGCTAGTGCCTAGCCACAACGGCATTCTGAAGTCAACGGTCGTATGTGTATCGTCTCGAGATCTCTGGGTGTACATCGGACCACGTGGAGCAATGACCAGCTTTAAGATTGTCCATATCGTAGTAGTGGCAAGAACGTTTCATGGCCCCTTTTGGCATCTCCTACCGAAACCACGAGCCAATTACCTCTATATATAATGGCGATAGATTTTGAGGCTCTGTCCGTGCTCCGGTACCGTTCATATGAACAGTTATAAACAGTGTTTTCATCCCGCTCCATCGCCTTCCGATCCGACGGTCCCCCGTCCCCGCGGTCGTTTTACACGGAAGTCCCTGCATTTTCCAGAAATTACGGATATGCAATATATATAAAAACCAAACCCTAGCCCTCAGTACACAGCTTTCTCATTTTTCCTCACCCACCTCTCCTCCCCGATGCAGCCGCCTCCACCCCGCCCCGAACTCGGCTCTCCTCCTCTCTCTCCCCGTCGCCTCTCCTCCACTCCCCCTTCCCGACGCCTCCGATCGCCAGCTGGGCGCCGCCGGCAGCTCCTTCGCGAGCTCCTCCCCCAAATCCACTCGCACGTTTCCGAGCCTCCATTCGCGTTGCCGCGCTCCCCTTCGAGGGCCAGGCCATGGCGAGGCTGCAGAAGAAGAGGACGTCCTCAACGCCGTCTCCCTCTCGCTCCCGTCGATCCGCGCCGCCCTCAACGCCATCTTTTGCCTCCTCGGCGACGAGGGCGGCGCGCTCCTGCTCCAGCGCGCCCAGTTCGCGCACGAGTGCCTCGCCGCCGCCACCACCAGAGTTGCTGACGCCGACTTCTTCACCCTTGCAATCCCTTCCCGTTGCCTGGTGTTTCTTACGAGCCTAGCCTGATTGACACGAGCAGGGTCGCTGTGCAAGGCCGTGGCGTGCGGGAAGGGGAACTGCACGGTTACCTCGGGGCTGCCGGGGTACAGGTCCGACTACGACCCCGCGTGGACGCAGATGCACGTCGGCGACGACCTCATGCTCCTGCCTTGCGTCATACCCAACTGTAAGTGCGCGCTTCACTTGGCTTCCTTCATCAGTGGCTAGGCAGATGGGGCGTGATGGTTTGCTGCCTGAGATGGCAAATTCAAACTAAATGTGACTAAACTAGCACTAGGGAGCTGAGCTTTTTCTGTTGGCCTAAAAGTGTGACATGAATTCATACTGCTTGATTTTAACTTAATTTGTATAGTCTTATGATTGTCTACAATCGGGTATCATCTTCATAACCCTATGAGTACAGAATAGGAGTAGAGCATGGCATATTGATACATCAAGCAGATTGCCAAAAATGAAAAATCTTACATCGAGTTATTTTATGTGTTTTTCATGATAACTCATCAGCAAACCAGTCATCTTTTAATGCTTTGAGAAAAGGGTATGAAATGAACTTATTTCCAAGTTACTTAGAGGTGTTGTATTAGAATTTATTAATTGCCCATTTTGGTTGGGTACGGTGAAAGGACAATGATGTCGCCTGGGGGGGGGGGGGGGGGGGGGGGGTGAATAGGCGGTTTAAAACTTTTCCGGTTTAGGCTTGATAATTGCGGAATAAAACTAGATGTTTAAATTAACAAGCCGACAACCTAAATAAACTAGGCTCACCTATGTGCACCAACAACTTATGCTAAGCAAGACAAACAACAAGGTGATAGCAATATAGAATACTTCAAGCACGAAGGCTATCACAATGTAAAGTGCATAAGTAAAAGCTCGGGTATAGAAATAACCGAGGCACGCGGAGACGAGGATGTATTCCCGAGTTCCTCCTTGTTAAGGGAGTACGTCTCGTTGGAGAGGTGTGAACCGACACAACGGTTCAACAACCACAAAGGTTTCACCTTCTTCTCCGATGAACCGCACCACAAAGGCTTGGTTCACCTTCCACTATCGGAATTCCTTCGAGGCGGAATCCGGAGCCTTTCAACAACAATCCGGGGCACAACCCACAATGGGATTGGGGGCTCCCGAACGGCTTTCAACAACAATCCGGGGCACAACCCACAATGGGATTGGGGGCTCCCGAACGGCTTCAAGTGACCACACAAGGGTCCAACCACCACAAAGGCGTCTAGGGTCCGAGAACCCAAGAGAACAAGTTCACAAGCTTTCAACTTCCACGAATCCTCGTGGAGAGCACACCGATGCACCAAATGCAAAAGGCAAGAGCACAAGTGCTCAAAATCCTTCACTCTCAAATCCCACCAAAAGCAACTAATGCTTATGGGGGGAGAAGAGAGGAAGAACAAGGAATACACAAAGGAGTCAAATCCTTCACTCTCAAATCCCACCAAAAGCAACTAATGCTTATGGGGGGAGAAGAGAGGAAGAACAAAGAGGAGAAGCACCAAGAACTCCAAGATCAAGATCTACTAGGTTCCCCTCACTTAGAGGAGAGATGGATTGGTGAAAATGTAGATCTAGATCTCCTCTCTCAAATCCCTCAAAGATATGCAAGAATCATGGGAGGAAATGGGAGAGGGGCAAGCTTTCCAAGGTCAACAATGGAGGTGAGAGAGGGGGAAATTTCGTGCTTGGAAGAACTGAGTGGCTGGAGGTAGGTGGAGGGGTATTTATACCCCTCCCAGAAAAAGAGCCGTTCCAGTCCACTTAGACCGGAGACTCCGGTCTGGAAGGCCGGAGATTCCGGCCTGGCCGGAGACTCTGGTCCCTGAGACCGGAGACTCCGGCCTCGAAAGAGCAGGAAAAAAGTCGACGCAGGAAAATAACACCGGAGACTCCGGCCCCCCAGAGACTCCGGGGTCACTCCGGACCTACTCCGGACCCCTATACAGAGAGTGCCGACCGTTGGAACAAAAAACGGATCGCGAGGACCGGAGACTCCGGTCTAGGACCGGAGACTCCGGCCTAGCAAAAACTACAGCAAAACCGAACACGAAAACGTCAATATCTTTTCCATCCGGACTCCGTTTTCGATGATTTTTGGCTCGTTGGAATCGTTACAACGAGCTCTACTTGAATGTGCATAGAAACATCACAGTCCATCATGTGAGGATAAAACCAAATGGGGAAAGGTTGAACTTTCCTAAACAATGCAAACCGGTAAAACCTCCTTCATCAAAAACGCAACAAGATATTCATACGAAATCTGTTTTTGATGAACTAGAGCTTAGTATGGAGATAAACCAAGCTCTAAATCCTCACATGGATAAAAGGCAATAAGTTTTCCAAAGTAAAACCATTTTCGAAGGACTTGGTCTTGTCATGAAGATCACGACAAGGACCGAAACCCAACACGGAGAAAAACCAAATAAGAACCAAGAAAAATGATATGCCAAGCATGCAAAGGTTTGAGCTCTCCACAAAGATGCGATCAAGTTACTCACTCGAGAGCCCCTCTTGATAGTACGCCATCTATCCTAAAACCCGGTCTCCCACTAACACCATGAGACCGGTAAAATAGAAAACCTATCAAGATCATACCTTTGCCTTGCGCATTCCACTTGAGCTCGATGATGACGATCTTGACTCTCTCAAGTTGAAACACCTTTCTTGATTGTGCTTGCTAGCACATGCTTGATGAGGACTTCTCCAAATGCTCCCCCATACTCCATTATGGGAGGGCCTCGCTAAGCTTCGTCTTCATGTCTCCTTTGCAAGCTTCAATCAAAAGATATCTTCCGAGATGCATCATATTGAACTTGCACTTCATCTTCTTCTCTTGATATGTATGATGGCTTGGGGGTAAACATGATTGTTCACTCAATCTTCTATTCCAAGCCATACTTGCGATGAGCTCAACTCTATACATGACCATTCTTCATATTAACCCTTGAATAGAGCATTGGTCATTATGTCATCTTGAAGAGTCCAACACATGAACTCCTATATTTTCCCATGGACAAGATCTATAAGAATATCTCAATGTAAACATTAGTCCATAAGGATTGTCATTAATTACCAAAACCACGCATGGGGGCAACCATGCACTTTCAATCTCCCCCATTTTGGTAATTGATGACAATCTGACGAGGATATACCGAACGGGTATCCTATCGTGTGGGTACCTGGTGCACGTAATGACTATAGCCCAATTGTCAATAGGCTGGCAAAGCCCATCAAGGAAGGCCCAAGACGAAGATTGCTTTCCAAGTTATTCATAGTCG
The DNA here is from genome assembly GCA_026929855.1 of Poa annua. NCBI lineage: Eukaryota > Viridiplantae > Streptophyta > Magnoliopsida > Poales > Poaceae > Poa > Poa annua. Next base: position 26,119,104 of record CM049434.1, on the reverse strand, counting down.
GTTGTAGTTTCCATATTTGTAATCCTAGTCGGTTACGTACCCGAGACCCAGCCCCCTATATAAGGGCTGGGAGGGCTACCGATCAAGGACACGCACATCAGAACCTCCAAACCCTAGCGAGACGAACTCTCGCTGGACCCTTGTAACCATCACATATTCACAAGAGCAATAACAGACAAGCAGGAAGTAGGGGTGTTACCTCAGTCGAGGGCCCTGAACCTGGGTAAATCCCGCTTGTCAGCCGTCGAGTTCACCAGTACTACACGTTCTCTACCTCATAACTCAAACCCTAGGCTATCGACTATGGGTATTGATGAGGGCACCCCTCGTCAATTGGCGCCGTCTGTGGGAAGAGGTAGTGCTGGATCTACGGATTCGCTGGTTTCGACCTCAAACGGCAACTCGCCGACTACATCTGCAAACAGCCACGCGCTGACAGTCTCGACTGGCGTTGGAGCATCAGGCGGTCAGTCGCCAACATCGCAAGCTGCATCGCCAAGAAGAATCAAGCCATACTCATCGGAAGCACAGGAAGTTTTTGCTAATCTTGATTCAAGTTTCAATCTAATCATTGGGGAGCACAATTTTTTCGTCGACAAGCTCGGTGTGCAGGACTTGACCGATGTGATCGCAACGAAGACACCCGAAGATCCATCGACTGCGATCGCATTGCCAGCAGACAAGGAAGGTACCTCATCACAGATCGATTCGATCCCATCACCGACATCATCCATGGCGACTGAAGAGTTCAATAGGATCATGGCACAAGAGTTCCCGGAAGATGAGGCACAATCTGTACATCAGATAAGCGTACTCGAAGAACCATCTGTCATGGCCACATCGCCAACAGGCACAGAAGCTACGTCGTCAAAGGTCAACTCAATCTCGCCGTCAAGATCTCTAGTCGACTCCATAACGACCCAAGAGTTCAATAAACTCCTGGCTCAGGAGTTCCTAGATGATGGGGTACAGTCTGACTATCAAGTCACCACAGTCGAACACATCGCGGCACTCGACACTGCGCCTGACTACATGCAAACTGAAGACACGGGCGACAGCATCTACCTCGCCGACTTCGCCGGGCCAGAGATCCAAGCGGATCACGAGTCCCTCTCCAGCAACGAAGACGATCCCGAAAAGATACTCGAAGCATACGTCAACACTGACGCCCAGTTCAGCAATAACTCCGACATGAGTTTAGACGGCGATTCCGAACCCATAGCCGGCGTCAATGGCACATACACATATTCTCCGGTCATACCTCGGCAGGTCTACGTTGCATTCAGCGCCGAAACCTCAGCGGCAGCAGCTAGTCGCAGGCCTACGGAATTTCCTTGCCCGGTCACATTACCAGATGGCGTAACAACGCTAACTATCACAGCAGAGGTGGCAGCAAAAGTCGACAAGATCATAAAGGACTGCACAATGATGCCAGCAGATGCGACTCCAGAGGAGTGGATGACATACAATTATTTCAATTGGCAAGAAGCAATGCGCCTAAAGGAGTACAGAGCAACACTCGAAGAACGCAGGAGGCAAGCTAGCATCTCAAGTATGCGGAGAAGGCAGATTTCCCTTAGCTCCACAAGTGCGACGGAGCACAGGCATAGATCGAGATTCGCCAATATCCCAGAGGGCGAGAGATCTGGAGTCACTCGCAACTTAGAACATTCGTTCATGACCCTGGACTCCGACGGCATACTAGCACCCAAAACAGCTGAAGGTGCCCTGATATCACTGGGGGCATACCTCAAGGCGACAGCACCTCCAGCAGGCGACCCAGCCGAAGAATTGCATCTCCAGCAATTAAAGGCGCTCGCACTCGCGGCAAAAGGACTCCAGTCGGAGAAGCACAGAGAACGCAGCAGAAGCCGTTCGCGGGATCGCCACAGTCGAAGCCCTCGCAGGAGTAGCACACGAAGACACTCGAGTCGTCGCCGTTCACGGAGCAGGTCCAGGAGATCCGCCAGCAACGACTCGAGTGACGGTCGCGATACCGGACCTTGCGGAGCACGATGCTTCACAAGACGAATCCGCGAGGCAAAGTTGCCCAAAAAGTTCGGGTTACCAACAACGCCAAAGTTCAACTGCAAACAAGAGCCGTCAGGCTGGCTCGAGGACTACAAACTCGCAGTCGTATGCCAGAGGGGGACAACTACAACGGCACTGCAATACATACAGCTGATGCTTGAAGGTACAGCTCGCGACTGGCTCAAAGCATTACCCGAAGCATCATACGATTCCTGGGATCACTTTCGGGAAGACTTCATCAAATATTTCGATCCTCTGTGCGAGCGGCCCAAAACATTCGAGGAATTACGGGCTTGCAAGCAGAGGTCGGACGAGCCAATTCGAGCATACATCAGGCGATGGACGGCCATCCGCAACTCAGTCGGCACAATCTCCGAAGACAGAGCCATGGACGCCTTCACCATGGGAGTCCTCAGGGAAGACTTCAGAGAAGCACTCGGCCGCCAAAAGCCAAAATCCATGGCAGAACTCATGAAGATAGCGACCGAGTGGGCGGATGGCGAAGATTCCATAAGGGCCAAGCGTCCACTTTCCCCACATGACCGCGAGGATCGACGCAGCAGTCGAGACCACCACGACAGGGATGACAGAAGACGAAGACGCAAAAGTGGGTATAGCGACAACGACAAGGTAAAATTCGTAGCAGCAGGTTTTTCGCAGGACAATCACGTCCAGGACGACAGACGACAAGAAGATCGTCGCGACAGTCGAAACGACAGCTGCCGCGACAGTCGAGGAGACGACCGCCGAGACAGTCGAGGGAACGACCGCCGAGACAGTCGAACAAATGACCGACGAAGCAGTCGCGACCGCGACCAGCGTAGCGGTGGATACCGAAGGCAAGAGTGGCGCAAACGAACAGATGCAAAACCAGAAAAAACATTTCAAGAAAAGATGGATGACGACTGCAGGCTGCACTTATTCAAAGGAGAGGACGGAAGGCTAATCTCCAACCACACCATGGGGAATTGCCGAGAGTTCGAACAGATGGTGGCTGATTACGCGGCAAGAATCAGAAGAGCTACACCCTCGACTGCACCGCCAGCGTACATCGCCCCACCACCAGCACAGCCAGTCGCGGCATTACCACCTCCACCACCATACAACCCGGGAAGCCAAGTCGCAAGAGCCATACATCATATACCTCAAGCAACGGAGGAGCAGTACCCAAAGCCCCAAGGACAGATGTTCATGATCCAAAAAGGGCGTCCCTCCAACAGGCAGCAAAAGATTCACACTCGACATGTTAACATGGCGGTTATGGCACCACCAGCCATACCAGACTTCTTGCGGGGATCTGAAACCGCAATAACTTTCAATCGAGAAGATCACCCACCATCTGTCTACCGACCAGGCCACGCAGCCCTGGTACTCGACGCTCAGATCGGCGGATACGCCATGACCAAAGTCTTCATGGATGGAGGCAGCGGCATCAACATCATCTTCGCCGACACACTTCGCCGGATGAATAGGTCAGTCGAAAACTTACCCCAGTCCACAAACACTTTTCATGGCATTGTTCCAGGAAAACATGTTCTCCCAGAAGGCACGATACAGCTCGACGTCACCTTCGGTGACGCAAACCACTTCAAAACCGAGTCGATTGAATTCGAAGTCGTCGACTGGAAGTCACAATACCATGCCATACTAGGGCGCCCCGCATTTGCTCGGTTCATGGCAGTGCCACACTACGCATATCTCAAGTTGAAGATGCCAGGCCCGAAAGGAGTCATCACAATCAACGGAAATTTTCAAAGGTCAGATGCTTGCGACCGCGATTTCAGCAAAATCTCCGAGACATTCGGTATGGAGCAAACCCTCGAAGAGCTCTCGCTCACCAACGACACAACATACATGCCCGAACAGAAGAAACATGCAGTCGACAAGGCGTTTAGCACCGCGGACGGCATAACGAAGCACCAGGTTCACCCGACTGATCCAGCCAAGACAGTCAGGGTGTCCACAAGCCTATCTCCTGCATAGGAAAGCGCGCTCGTCGAATTCCTCCGTGAGAACTGGGATATATTTGCAAGGTGTGCAGCCGACATGCCAGGTATTCCCAGGGAATTCGCCGAGCACTCCCTCCAGCTTAATCCAGGAACTAGGCCGGTCAAACAAGCAATACGTCGTGTCTCCGGACCCAAAAGAGAGGCCATAGAGAAGCATGTGGACAAGTTACTCAAAGCAAACTTCATTCGAGAAATCAAAAAATCAGAGTGGGTAGCCAATCCCGTACTAGTCGAGAAAAAGAAGACAGGAGCAACCAGAATGTGTGTCGACTTCACCGGGCTCAACAAGTGTTGCCCAAAAGATCATTTTCCACTACCGCGTATCGATCAAATCGTCGACTCCACTGCGGGATGCGAGCGTTTATCCTTCCTGGATGCATACTCAGGGTATCACCAGATAAGGATGAAAGTCGAAGACGAGGAGAAGACAGCCTTCACAACTCCACTCGGAGTATATTGCTATACCACAATGCCCTTCGGGCTCAAGAATGCAGGCGCCACCTACCAGCGTATGATGCAGAGCTGTTTGAAGACGCAAATTGGGAACAACGTCGAGGTCTATGTGGACGACATCGTCATCAAGTCGAAAGAAGAAAGCACATTACTCGCAGACTTGCGAGAAACATTCGACAATCTCAATCGATACAACATCAAACTCAACCCAGACAAGTGTACCTTTGGTGTTCCAGCCGGAGAACTCTTGGGGTACTTAGTATCGGCTCGGGGAATAGAAGCAAACCCAGAAAAGATACAGGCCATATTAACCATGCAAAGACCTAAAAAGCTCTACGAGGTACAGCAATTGACAGGTCGAGTAGCAGCGCTCAGTCGCTTCATCAGTAAGCTAGGCGAAAAGGCATTACCACTTTATCGACTGATGAAGAAGGCAGACAAGTTCGAGTGGACAGATGAAGCTGAAGCAGCCTTCAAAGACCTCAAGCGGATACTCACAAATCCCCCCATCCTGGCGGCACCCAAGGAGAAAGAACCTTTGTACCTGTACGTGGCAGCCACAAACAGAGTGGTAAGTACGGCTTTGGTAGTCGAACGCATGGAGGAAGGAAAAACTCAGAGCATACAGAGGCCAGTCTACTACGTCAGCGAAATCCTGTCCCTGTCAAAGCAAAGATACCCGCACTTCCAAAAGCTGGCATACGCTGTCTTCATAACATCCAGAAAGTTGCGCCACTACTTTACGGAGCACCCGATAACAGTGATCAGCAAATCAGCAATCGGGGACATACTCACCAATCCCGATGCAACGGGGCGTGTAGCAAAATGGCTCATCGAGCTCGGGCCACTCGGGATCACATATGATCACCCGAAGGCTATCAAGGCACAAGTCTTACCCGACTTCACAACAGAGTGGATAGAATCTCAGCTGCCAGGAATCCCGGATGTGTCCAACTCATGGATAATGTATTTCGATGGGTCTAAGAAGAACGAAGGCGCAGGTGGAGGCGTCATACTCATATCACCCAAAGGCGACAAACTCAAGTACGTGTTGCAGATGGACTTCAAGCGACCATCCAACAACGAGGCCGAGTACGAAGGTCTGATCCACGGCATGCGAATGGCTAAGGCGCTGGGGTGTACTCGACTGATGATATACGGCGACTCAAATCTAGTCGTACAGCAGACAATGAAAGCTTGCGACGCCATAGCCGACAACATGATCGCATATCGTGACCTCTACAACACACTCGAAGGCGACTTTGACGGATGAGAACTACGACATGTCGGACGAGAAAGCAATGAGGAAGCAGACATACTAGCCAACATAGGCTCGACTAAAGCGCAAGTCCCCCCAGGCGTCTTCCTGGAGCGAATCCAGCACAGGTCCATCAAAAAACAGCAGCCCCCATCAACCTCGACTGCTACATCCAAAGACAAAACACCCGGCTCAGAGGATCCGCCAGTCGAAGTACTACTATGCCAGGGCGAGCAGGTAATTCCAGCATGGACTCAACCTTTCCTAGCATACATGCTACGCGACGAACTACCAGACGATGCAGCAGATGCCCGACGAGTCACTCGACGCTCCAAAGCATACACCATCATCAACGGTGAACTCTACAAACGAAGCATCTCAGGTATGTTCCAAAGGTGTGTGGAAATTGAGGATGGAAAAACTATACTTCGTGATATCCATGCAGGAACCTGCGGGCATCACGCCGGCAGTCGATCACTCGTAGCCAAAGCCTTCCGAGCAGGGTTTTACTGGCCTACAGCGCTCCAGGATGCAGACGACATCGTCAAAAGGTGCATTGGGTGCCAGAAATTCGCCACCAAGCCTCATGCACCCGCATCAGCACTCAAAACCATACCACTCGCGTGGCCCTTCGCCCAATGGGGGCTTGATATGGTCGGACCACTCAAAAAGTCATCACCCGGAGGACATACTTACCTACTGGTGGCGGTGGACAAATTCACGAAATGGATAGAAGCAATCCCAATCACAAGCTCGACTGCCGCTACAGCAGTCAATTTCATAAAATTTATCGTCTATCGATTTGGCGTCCCAAACAGCATCATCACGGACAACGGCACAAACTTCACAGCCGAGGAGTTTCGTTCCTTCTGCAAAGAGTGGAACATCGCGCTTAATTACGCATCAGTCGCGCACCCACAGTCCAACGGACAGGTTGAAAAAGCCAATGGTCTCGTCTGCACGGGCATTAAGAAAAGACTGCTGGTACCACTCAAAAGGGCCGCAGGCGCTTGGGTCGAGGAGCTCCCGGCGGTACTATGGAGTTTGCGCACAACCCCAAACGCCTCGACTCAGTTTACGCCATTTTTTTATGGTCTACGGCGCAGAAGCAGTACTGCCACCAGAGGTGAAATTCAGCGCACCAAGAGTCGAGCTGTACGACGAGGACGACGCAAACGAGTCACTCGAAGACTCGGTGGATCTACTCGAAGAATCGCGCAATACGGCCCTTGCCCGCACAGCTGTTTATCAGCAGGATCTCCGAAACTACCACAGTCGACGACTCCGCCCCAGAACATTCATGGTGGGCGACTTAGTACTCCGGATGAAGCAGAAGAAGGTGCACAAGCTCGCATCACCATGGGAAGGTCCTTTCGTCGTCACGGAAGTCATCGACGGTGGTGCCTATCGACTCAAGCACGCCCAAATGGGGGAATTATCAAATAACCCATGGAATGTGGCGCACCTGCGTCGCTTCTATGCCTAGATGTCATAGTCGATCAATGTAACAGAGCATAAATGTCGGAAAGGCCAGCAGGTTTCAGACGCGCTCTTTTCCTTACCAGGGTACCTAAGGGGACTGGAAGGTTTTTAATGAGGCGGCCTGCTGGTCAATATCTTGAATAAAGAAAGATTTTCTTCTTCGCATAATTTACTATCATAAGCCAAATCACTCCCGACTCAGCCACACTCGAAGACTCGGGGGCTGGGTCTTAGTCATAAACAACAAAACTCAGCCACACTCGAAGACTCGGGGGCTGGGTCTTAGTCATAAGCAACAAAACTCAGCCACACTCGAAGACTCGGGGGCTGGGTCTTAATCATAAACAGCAACACTCAGCTACACTCGAAGGCTCGGGCGCTGTACATATACAAACTCACATAAACGCCCTACTTTTCACACCCCACCCGAAGGCTCGGGGGCTGATACATGCAAACTTACATAAACATCTTTCTACTCACACCCCACTCGAGGGACTCGGGGGCTGGTTAGTTACACAAACTACATAGGCTCATCCTTTACAGGTAAGTTTGAGTCAACGAGCTGGTCGTGAAAACAGTCCACAAGCACCTGCGCTGAAACCGCAGTCCTATCCAAAAAAATTTGCTCTAGTCGCGCGCCAACCGCGGGTGAAGAGATGCGAAAGGAAGGATGTTGGCTGCGGATGTATCCCATGACGGCGTTGGCTCCAAGGACAACTCTTCGAGTCAAAGCTTCCCGGATCGGAGTTGCAGACTGGAACAGATCAACCAGCGCATGAATTCCTTGCGGCTGCGGCCCCTCAGGAAACAAGAAGTGGTTGATGCGCATAAACGCCGCCCGGCAACGCTCGAGTAGGACCGCGCCGCGAAATACTCGATCCTTAAGGGTAGCGAGTTCGCGGGCGCGATGCCTGTCCACCCAAAAATGCTGACGGCCGGAAACCGGGTTATCAGTCGCGTTGTCTAGACGCTCGTTAACCCGCTCCGCCTCTTCCTGGAAGTTATGAACAAAAACTGCAGACGAACAGCTATCAACAGGCTATAAAGAAGACATAAGAAGACCACAAAGGCAATCGTTTATTACATACCTTCGAGCTGCCTGTTCGAGTGTTCGACTTCGCCAAGCACATACTCTTCACGCTGGGTGGCGAGAGCGGGTTTTGCCTTAAGAAGTTTCAACTCCGTTTGAGTGGCTCTTAGTTCCTGCTCTAGAGTGACCACTCGCCTCTTCGCATAAGCCAAAACCTTGGCGTCATTACGGGCTTCGGCGGCTGCTCGAGTATCCGTCCACGGCTGGGAAGTTTCAGGCGAGATGATATCGTCCGACTGGCAAGCGCATAATCATATATTTCAGGCAAAGGCACGAATAAAAACAAAATAGCAAACGCTGAATTCATAGTGAAAAGAACGCATTATAGAGTCCAGGGCATAAACAAAGCAGGAACTGAGACACCCATGATGGACATCGAATCTTCATTACATCAATATGAAAGCAAAAATTTAAACGCGAGACACGGACTCGGACCTAGCCCTACGCGACTTCGGCATGGCAGCGACAGCAACAGATCTGCGCTCCATGGTATCGATACAAGTGCGCGATAGTCGCGTCGCGGCCTCGGTCACACCCTTCAAGGACAAAGGTTGCCCATCTGACCTTTTCGGGAAATCAGACAGAGCAGCCTCATAGTCGGCAGCAACGCCATTACCAAGAAGAAGCTTGATGGTGGATTCCGAGCCGCGTACCGTCAAGTCGCGCGCAAACTCCGCCACAGTCGAAGAGCCGGGGCCTAGCACGTCCGCAAATCCTTGCGCGGTGACAGGCACGTCGCTCGACGGAAGCACCTCCTTGAAGACAGCGCCAAGGGTGCGAGTGGACGTATCCAGAGAGCTCTTGGCGTGTTGGAGCGCAGCGCTCAACTTCTCAAGGGCACGGTCAAGTGACAGGTCTTCACTCGCCTCGTCTTTGGAGGCCCATGAAGCAGTATGCCCTTCACAGTTTCAAAAAGAAAACAAGAGGCAAAAGTCAACACAAGGACAATCAAATAAAAGCGCGTAAGGCGAAAGCAAAACCTGCTAACCTTCCATCATACGCGCAAGCTCAGACACCTGAGCCGCATACTCCTGCTCACGCGAAGCAGCCGATTTCCGTGCATCGTCCAGATCCTCCTTCGCACGCGACTGCTGGTCGACAAGTTGTCGTTCCAGATCCTTCAGTCGCTGCTCTAGCTCAGACGACTGCTTCGCGATGGCATCCTTCTCACCTGAGATAGTCACTTCCAAGCTCAGTCGCAAAACACCAAGGGGAAAAAAGGCGACGCATCTCAGGAAAAAATCAGAAAAGCTTACGGCTTAAACCATCGAGTTGGGTGCGAAGAATGACCCGTTCCTCCTCCGACTGCACAAAGGCCTTACCCGCCGCGACAAGATCGCGGACGGCAGGCTTCGAAAAGATTTGCAACACATGTCAGTAAGATTAAGGATTCAGCATAACACATAAAACGTGAAAGCACTCACGTGGTCAGTCCAGGAGGAAGACGCAGATGTGGAAGGGGGTGCAGTCGAAGCAGTAGTGGGTGGCGTCAAAGCGGTGGTGGTCGCCCCAACCACCAGGGTGGTCTTAGTGACATCCACTTCAGCACGAGGGGAGGCCACAGTCGACCCCTCCACAAAAGGAGGCGATTGCACCCGATCGTCACTGGCGCTGCTGCAATAGTGTCAACGAGCTCAAGGCAAAGTATGAAAGCAAGCGAAAGGCGAACATAGCAAAAATACTTCATAACTACATACCTGTGCTCGCCCTCATCTGAGTCCGGCTCAACGTCGAGGCAGGGGCCTCCGAAGCTCAGGCGGCCAGTCGAGTGCGATGGTGAGCGCCGAGCCAGAGGGGATACGGCCTTCGCAGGCGAGGAGCAGCCAGAATCCTCCAGGTCCCGTTGCTCCGCGCTTCCCGAGTGAGAACTCGAGACCTCCTGTCGAGGCACACGGCGACGCTTGGCGGCAGGCTCAGTCGCAGTGTGGCCACTCATACGAACCGGGCCCACCTCCTCGGTTTCCGTCTCCTCTGTGGCGGAGGTGTTAGCCGAGGGAGGGGGAGTGACGGTCTTCTTCCCCTCATCTAGCAAAGCTGCCTCATCGGCAGGACCAGACTCGGGGAGGGGAGGAAGAGAGGCGTCAGTCGAATGGCCCTGATCGCCAACACAAAAACAACATTCAAAAGGTAGGTACACCAGAAAACAAAAAGCACAGTCGATAATGTTTACCTCAGGGAGGGCGTTCTCCAATCCAAAAGGAGCGACGGAGGAGTTGAAGTCGATGGCTTCGTCGGCCTTGATGCTGGTGATGTATTTCACATGCGCGTCCAGCTCATTGGGCGACAGCTCCACATCGCTCATTCGAGTGGCATCGAGTGGGCCTTCATATCGCCACATAGGGTGGGAGCGTTGCTGCAGGGGCCACACTCGACGCTTGATGAAGGTGCTCATCAACTGGACACCAGTAACGGTGCCCAGCAGCTTGCTGATCTTTTCCATAAGGGGGGCAGCTTCTTCCTTCTCCTCAGTCGAGAGAGAATGCTCCCACGCCTTCGTCTTCAGCGGGGTCCTCCCAATCGAGAAGGCCGGGCGCACGTCCTGGTCGATTGGGACGTAGAACCACTTGTTCCTCCATCCTTGGGCAGAGTCGACTGCCTTGAGGTTGAAGTAGTGGCAGTCGCTGCGGACCTGGATGCCCACCCCGCCAAGAGGGCACACACGCCCATCACGGACCATGTGGCGCACTCGGAAGATGGACTTCCAGAGTGCCCAGCTTGGGGACACCCCCAAAAAACACTCGCACAAAGCCATGAAACAGGCAATATGCAAAATGCTATTGGGGGTGAGATCGTGGATCTGCACCCCGTACGCATAAAGAAGCCCGCGCACAAAATCGTGCAGCGGGAGAGCAAAGCCGCGAGGCAAAAATTCAGCAAAGCAAACGCGCTCGCCGGCGCGGGGCTCAGGGAGTACCTCCCTGTTGGAGGGCGCGCGGGCGGCGAGCTTGTCGGCCGGCGGGAGAAGGCCTGTGTGGCGGAACGCCGCCAGCTTCTTCTCGGTGACGGTGGACTTCACCCAGTCGCCGGGAATCTTCTTCAAAGCAGCGGCGGGATTTCCCGTGGAGGTCGCAGCGGCCGCAGCACCCTTCCTCTTCTTGCCAGCATTGGAAGAGGAAGAAGGGACGGCGGCGCTCGTGCTCTTCTTCGGCGCCATGGCAAGCAGAGGAGGAACAAAGAGCAAGGGGCAAAGGGTGCGCGCGCAAGGAGCAGGAGGCAGAGGAAGCAAATGGCAAAGGGAGTTAATCTACGGCGGTGAGATCTGTATTTACCACGGTGGAAGAAACAATCTCAGCCGTTCGTGCATAATCACCAAGCCACGTGGCGCTATCGGAGAGAAACCGTCGCAGGCCACAACGCCCACTACGCACGAAAAACGAGGAAAGTCATGATCACGTCCGCAGAAATTTCGCCACGTCCGGTCAAATCAGAACTGAACCGGCGGTCACCACGGTCAAACAAGCGGACCCACAATGACACGTCCTGGCAAAGGTCTGCGCGCACGCCATGGTGGTCATGCATGACATCACTCGGTTGGCAGGTGGGTGAATGCAAAAGTAATAGTCGATAAGAAAGTCGACTGAACCAATGACATGCAGTCATGCGAAAGTCTCTCGACTACACATACAAAAGTTATAGTCGACAAATAGTCGACTGCTCCAAGCACAGCCAAATATACTCCCATCGGGAGCGGTTAAAATATTCTTCGACTAACGTATGCCAAAGTCACGCAACCCTTCAAAGGTCTATCGACTAAGTTAAAAGAAAACACTTCGAGTGTCTTCAAACGCATCTCATCGGGAGTGGGTGAAAATGTCTTCGACTGGCATTTTCCTTCACGCTCATTGATTTGAGATTATCCTTCATTACGAGTAATAAAGCACAATCTCGGGGGCTACTCCCATCGGGAGCGCTGTCGCGCACCCGATAGATTCAAAAAGCAAAAAGGCATAAACTCAAGTAAATTCCCGAGTTGCGTCAGTCGATGACACTTCGGATGCTGCATGCATAAAATGCAAAGGTAAGACCCGCCGATCAGTCGAGCTGGGCTGAGGACCACTCCGGCAGTGTTAAGTCCTTAATTCTTTCCGTATCAGCAGATGCGATGAAAATCCCGGCGGACGCGCTGGGTAGCAAAGTTAAGACTGCAGAACGACTCAGTGAGACCTCAACGGCCTGAGTCGAATCTGTCCAGTATGTTCCAGGTTCGAGCCCGGGGACTCGAACTTGATTGAAGGCTAGTAAGGTTTTGCCCAAATGTGCAGTTAACTGGTCTCGACTTGTCGAGTAAATCCAGGCCTACTAAGTCGATAATCCTTTGTCAAAAACATAAATTCATAGTCGAAAGACAATACACGACGTACGATATCGAACACAAACATGTGACGTGCACTGTCAAGTGAGTCCATGCCTAATTCTCCGAATCAGCCAAGCACTCGGGGGCTAGTGACGAGGATATACCGAACGGGTATCCTATCGTGTGGGTACCTGGTGCACGTAATGACTATAGCCCAATTGTCAATAGGCTGGCAAAGCCCATCAAGGAAGGCCCAAGACGAAGATTGCTTTCCAAGTTATTCATAGTCGGTTGTAGTTTCCATATTTGTAATCCTAGTCGGTTACGTACCCGAGACCCCGCCCCCTATATAAGGGCTGGGAGGGCTACCGATCAAGGACACGCACATCAGAACCTCCAAACCCTAGCGAGACGAACTCTCGCTGGACCCTTGTAACCATCACATATTCACAAGAGCAATAACAGACAAGCAGGAAGTAGGGGTGTTACCTCAGTCGAGGGCCCTGAACCTGGGTAAATCCCGCTTGTCAGCCGTCGAGTTCACCAGTACTACACGTTCTCTACCTCATAACTCAAACCCTAGGCTATCGACTATGGGTATTGATGAGGGCACCCCTCGTCACAATCCCTTTTACGAGGGTTTATATAATGAATTTAAGCAGCCATGCAACACAAAGAGTAAGGATGCAAGATAACCGCAAGAGAACAAACCCATATTCCCTTAAACCCTCTAAACTTCTCCCCCATTGGCATCGATTGCCGAAATGGGAGGAAAATTTAGAAGGCCAATATAGTAAGAGCTCCCCCATAATGTGTGCATTTCTCATAATATGAGTGAAATCAAATGCACATATCCAATAACGAATAGTTGGAAAGGAGATCAAACTATATTGAGGATCCAAAGATTGCAAAAGAATATCAAAGAGAAAGATACTTCAACAAAAGAAGCAAGCAATCAAAAAGATCCAAAAAAATGTTCTAAATATCAAGAGGGAACTCCCCAAGGTACGTGCACAAATAGGATTTGTATTTCAATATAGTGTGCACAACATGGAATCCTCACTCCCTCCTAGATAAAATCGAACACAAGCACATGCAAGAGAATATAAATGAGAAAAGAAGCAAAACAATTTGCAACAAATAAAATGTTTTGCAACATGAGCAAGGAGCGGCAAATAAAAGGATGGGTGTGAGATATAAAGACATTTTAGGAGACTAATACAAGGATGAGCAAACACATCAACATAGTCTTTCAAAAAGAGTTGCACATGGTGCATATCATGTCTTCCCCATACTCACACACCAAAGGAGATATAGCAAGTAGCTCCACAAGCTTATTAAACCTCAAAAAGCATAACACATGAAAATAAAGCTTGTGCCTTTAATTAGAAACCACCAAAGAAACAAAAGCAATAAGAGGTGGTCACTAAGGAATTGGAATACCAAATAAAGATGTACTATTTTCATGTGTATAAGTTTCTAAGTAGACACAAATCACTAAGATATGGGTCTACAAATAAAGATGTACACACACGATAGATACAAAGGTAGAGGTCTTGATATCCAAGAGGAAGTCATAAATACACCAATAAGATCTTTGCTTAAAAGCATAGCACAAAGCTCAATTTTATCTTAAAGGGATATAGATGAACTTCAAACACACACTCATCATAGCATCAAACGTATCCACAAGGGATAAGGTGATAAACGGGATGCTCCGAGTAAGATAACAAGTCTCACAAAAGGCAAATGATTTTGAAACACATCAATATTACATATGCGAGACATAGAGTAGAAAGTGCTAGATTAACATATTTGGGATTGGTGAATCATGAAAATGATTATATATATTCCTCCCTTGATATGTAATCATCCCGGCTTACTCACATTTGCAATAAAGACGTTTTGCAAGAATCAAAAGAATTGCAACCAAAGAGATTCATGCCATGAAATCAACCTACACAAGGTTGAAAGCTAGAAAAGTATGCATGAGGTAGATACTTGTTACCGAGATAGCATTGGTGATGTAGAAGATAAGAGCTCATGATCATCCAAGCTTGGCTCCAATAAGCACATGGTGACAACACCTTCCTTTTAGATGAGACAAGCTTCCAATGCATCTCCAATATACCTAAAACAAATTCAAGTACAAAAAGGTACCCAACCTCATTGGGTCCAAAGTAGTTAGAGCAACTACAATACATAGGACAAACTCCACATAAATATGTGCATATTGATATGAAATTGAATTTCATGCACATCTTAGCCATTTAGGATTTGATGGAGTTTATTCTATATATTGGATCAACGAAAGTACGCATGCCATAAGATATACATATAGTAAGTATGCATGCACAAGACTTTCAAGAACCAAATGAGATATAATTTGGAAAAAACACCAATTAAACCATGAAATCACACACAAGTGTGACAAGAAAAGGAATTGTCCAAATTATATCAAAGACCCAAATCAACACATGATTGAAGAAACCACTTTGAAAAGATAACAAATGAAAGCAAGAAACCAATTGAAGAAAATACCATCAAATAATAAACCAAACCCTCTACACTTTTCATGATGGCACAAAGTGCCAAGACGAAAAATGTTTGTCTTCCAAAGAGACACGTCATCGGGATCAAATACCAAATGAAGACAACTAATGTTCGAAAGCATATAGGATTGCTCCCCCAAGATGTGTGCATTATTTATGATCTTGCATTTGAATACAAAATGCACACAAATGAGATCATCACTCTCCATATATATAAACACTAGTCATATTCAAGAAAGGCAAGAAATTGCAATACCAATCTAAAGAATGATGTTCCACTCAAAGTATGATAGCTTCCCAAAGAATAGTGCATTATCAAAAAGTATGACTTTTGAATGTCAACGCACAAGAATTGGACCATTGCTTTTCCCAACTCAAGGAAGCACAAAACAAATTTCAAGTAGAGCAATAAAGGATCCAAAGGATACAAGGAAGACAAATAAGAGTTAGATCAAAAATAAATCCTTGGCAATTAAATAAGGCAATACAAAGCAAGAGCCAAAGTGAATATGATCAACATATTTACCCCAAATATGATTATCACTTGTCAAGACAAGTAATGTATGGAGATATTTCTCGATGGTGGATTGCAAGGATATATTCAAGATCATATTCACAAAACATAAGCATGAGGCAAAGGATAGGAATTAAAAGCCATGCTTAGATAGATAGATATTCTTGATAGCTTCACAAATCATGTGATAATGCAAAGCAACTCCAAGAAGTTGCTTGAATCAATTGGCTTCCCAAAAAGATATATGAGAACATATTTAGGGAAAGCCATACCAAGAACATCCTTCACAAACAAGATCCAAAAGAGTGAGAGACAAAGAGCATTTAACTAAATAGGAACTTGTTTGAGCACATGCCACATAGGAACAAGATAATTAGCAATATCAATTCTAGGTGGCAAAACCTCACATGTTCACATTTTCTAGGCTTGTAATATGCACATAGCTTATTACTCCCCCATAATGTGACAATCCATTTATTTTAAAACAAGAGGCAAACAAAACCAACTAGAGAAATTAATGGACATTATAGAATTTGAATTTCTCATGAGCATGACATACCACAGAGAGAATAGATAAAATTGATATATCAAAACTAAGTGGTATTCCTCATGTACAAACATTTTTAGGATTGTGAAGTGCACGAAGCATATCACTCTCCAAAAATGGATAGTCCATTTATCTCTCAAAGAGAGCCAACAAGATAAGATAGCAAATAAAAGCAATAGGGCTCAAAACAAGTAGATGGTGTGCAAACCAAAATACACATACTTGATTTCTCAAGATAAGTAAGTAGAGAGCACAACACATACAAACACTAGCAAGGTACAAAACCTAACACATGCAAGGGTGCAAGCAACTTTCAATATATATATGATTTAAATAAAAGTTACCGCAAGGAGGAACATTGGATATGAGATAGAACAATATAATCCATATGACTTGACTTGAGAGAATATAATTGATGAAGATCCCTTAATTCTTCATAGTGTAGCCAAGTCTCCAATGTCCTCCAACAACACCTATTGATCAAGTTTTAGCTTGTTGGTCCCCAACCACGTTGGGTCCTAAGAGGTTAGTCACAATAGGTTTGGCAACCCAAATGGTTCTTTTCTTGACACCACTTTGAGTACCAACATATTTGGCAAACACATTGCCAACCTTATCCTTCCGAAGAGAATAAACATCATCAACTATAATGGGGTTGGATAAGGTACCATTTGTGCATGAAGAAGCAAGGTGACCCTTCTCACGGCATAGGTAGCAACATCGACTTCCTCCTCTCTTCTTAGTTGGAGTCTTGACTTGAGGAGGGGTAGCTTGATTCTTCTTGGGAAGAGACCGTTCTTCAACTTGAGGAGCTTGAGTTTGAACTTGAGGCTTCTTCCCTTGTTGCTTCTCACTAAGAGCCTTCTTCTTCAAAGGGCAAGATCTAACATGGTGCCCTTCAACTTTCCACTTGAAGCAAACAATCTTGGCCGAGTCTTTGACTTGTTCTTGGCCCTTTTTCTTCTTAATGATCTTGGACTTGTTCTTGTTGTTTGAGTTGAATCCAAGTCCACTCTTATCATTGGGGCGTCTTTGAACACTCAACATATTGTCAAGTGTGGACTTCCCAACATGACGCTTTTCCAAGTCTTTCTTCAAAGAAGTGACTTGGGCCTTGAGCTCATTTAATTCCTCTACATGGTTAGTATCAACAAAAACACTAGAGGAAGTAGACGCTTCATTGTTAGAGCAACAAGGTATGGAAAGTAATTCATCACAAGATGTAGAAGCATTGTGAGTGGATGAATCACTCGGACTAGCACATGGCAATAAGGCATTTCTAGAAGAAGTTGTGCCAATATCCACATGAGGCTCACAAGATGTTACCTTTGTAGAGATAGCCTCATGAGCTAACTTTAGCCTAGCATGGGATGCTAGAAGATCATCATTAGAGGTAGAAAGCTTTTCATGACTTTTTTCCAATTTCCCATACTTACTAGATAGCAACTCAAGTTGAGCCCTTAGCTCAACATTCTCCTTCAAAATAGATGCTTCACAAGAAGTGGAGTTAGTAGCACAAGCATCATTATCATTAGAAATGGAAGAACACAATTTTGCAAGCTTATCATTATTAGATAGTTGAGTTTGGAGTTGATCAAGAAGTGATCCTAGCTCACTTGGTTAGGGAAGTGGATGTACAACCCAGCCACCCAGGTTCAAGTCCTCATGGACGCAGATCTGGGTTCTTATTATTTAAAAAATAAAAAAAACCCGCTGTAGGGGCTTCCCCTACCGCATTCCTTTCAAAAAAAAAAAGTTTGGAGTTGATCATGAGACTTGATGAGGAGAGAGTGTTCACTTTCTAAAGCCTTGTGAGCTTTGTCAAGTTTCTCTATGTCCTCACTTAGTCTAGCATTGCCAACACCAAATTCAACTTTTTCCTTTTTAAACACTTTATATTTAGCAATAGCATGATCTCTTTCCTTAATGATTTTAGTAATGATAAGATCATTTGATTCATCAAGAGATTCGAGTCTCTCCTCAAGAGACACTCGAAGCTCTTGCTCTTCGTTAAGGGCATTCTCTAAGGATGCTTTTTCAATAGCATCTTCTCTCTCAATTTTACATTTTTGCTCAAATTGAGTATCCAAATCCTCAATGGTTTCTATACATTTAATACCATGAGCAACAATTTCACATAGAGAAGAGATAGCTTCACTACCTTTGGGAAGAGCACCAAGAACAATCTCACCCTTCTTGGTTAAGGTTTCAATGTCAAAATCTTCTCCATGAGCATCCTCAACCACATCATCACATATCTCGGGATTCGAGGTAGAAGTTACCTTGGAATCCTTAGCCATGAGGCAAACATGATTAATGGGTGAGGAGGATGAAGAATTACTTGAAGCACCATTGGGGTCCATGTCTTGTTCCAACAAATGTTGGGATTCCTCTACATTGTTAATCATGCAAATACTAGAGGATATGGAAGCATTATTTTCATGACAACAAGACATAGAGAGCATATCATTATTATATTTAGCTAAGCAACTATTACTTGATATGCAAGGACCATCAACTCTAGCATGTATGACATTTGGAGTGCTAGAAGAGTTTAGGTCCAAATATAGAACATTGCAATGTGATAGAGAAGAGGTATAATCAATAGTAAGTTCACCATCACCAATGCAATTTCTATCACCACTCACCATATCATTATCTTGTGACAAATCACATGTTGGTGGAGTGGAAGAAGTTGTGAACTCATCACGGCCGGAGGTGGAGGGAAAACAATCATCCTCAATAATTTTGGACACTTCATATATATCTTGAAGCTTGGTCCAAAGCTCATGTGCATTTCGAAAAGGCATGATTGAAGCAAGAACTACATCGGTCAAAGCACATATAAGACCATTAGTAACTTGAGTCTCGAGATGAGAGTTTATCTCATCCTCTAAAGATAATTCTTGGGAATCCTTTGGAGGAGATAAACTCACATCTACAATCCTCTTCATATAATTTGGACCCATGGCCCTAAAAAGATTAAGCATGCGAATTTTCCAAACATCATAATTTGTGCCATCGAATATGAAAGTGGGATCGTGCACTAATTCTCTAAACGACATCTTTTACTCTCTAGGCGGTAAAGCCCAAAAAGAGAGCCCAGGCTCTGATACCAATTGAAAGGACAATGATGTCGCCTAGAGGGGGGGGGGTGAATAGGCGGTTTAAAACTTTTCCGGTTTAGGCTTGATAATTGCGGAATAAAACTAGATGTTTAAATTAACAAGCCGACAACCTAAATAAACTAGGCTCACCTATGTGCACCAACAACTTATGCTAAGCAAGGCAAACAACAAGGTGATAGCAATATAGAATACTTCAAGCACGAAGGCTATCACAATGTAAAGTGCATAAGTAAAAGCTCGGGTATAGAAATAACCGAGGCACGCGGAGACGAGGATGTATTCCCGAGGTCCTCCTTGTTAAGGGAGTACGTCTCGTTGGAGAGGTGTGAACCGACACAACGGTTCAACAACCACAAAGGTTTCACCTTCTTCTCCGATGAACCGCACCACAAAGGCTTGGTTCACCTTCCACTATCGGAATTCCTTCGAGGCGGAATCCGGAGCCTTTCAACAACAATCCGGGGCACAACCCACAATGGGATTGGGGGCTCCCGAACGGCTTTCAACAACAATCCGGGGCACAACCCACAATGGGATTGGGGGCTCCCGAACGGCTTCAAGTGACCACACAAGGGTCCAACCACCACAAAGGCGTCTAGGGTCCTAGAACCCAAGAGAACAAGTTCACAAGCTTTCAACTTCCACGAATCCTCGTGGAGAGCACACCGATGCACCAAATGCAAAAGGCAAGAGCACAAGTGCTCAAAATCCTTCACTCTCAAATCCCACCAAAAGCAACTAATGCTTATGGGGGGAGAAGAGAGGAAGAACAAGGAATCCACAAAGGAGTCAAATCCTTCACTCTCAAATCCCACCAAAAGCAACTAATGCTTATGGGGGGAGAAGAGAGGAAGAACAAAGAGGAGAAGCACCAAGAACTCCAAGATCAAGATCTACTAGGTTCCCCTCACTTAGAGGAGAGATGGATTGGTGGAAATGTAGATCTAGATCTCCTCTCTCAAATCCCTCAAAGATATGCAAGAATCATGGGAGGAAATGGGAGAGGGGCAAGCTTTCCAAGGTCAACAATGGAGGTGAGAGAGGGGGAAATTTCGTGCTTGGAAGAACTGAGTGGCTGGAGGTAGGTGGAGGGGTATTTATACCCCTCCCAGAAAAAGAGCCGTTGCAGTCCACTTAGACCGGAGACTCCGGTCTGGAAGGCCGGAGACTCTGGCCTGGCCGGAGACTCTGGTCCCTGAGACCGGAGACTCCGGCCTCGAAAGAGCAGGAAAAAAGTCGACGCAGGAAAATAACACCGGAGACTCCGGACCGCATAGGCCGGAGACTCCGGCCCCCCAGAGACTCCGGGGTCACTCCGGACCTACTCCGGACCCCTATACAGAGAGTGCCGACCGTTGGAACAAAAAACGGATCGCGAGGACCGGAGACTCCGGCCTAGCAAAAACTGCAGCAAAACCGAACACGAAAACGTCAATATCTTTTCCATCCGGACTCCGTTTTCGATGATTTTTGGCTCGTTGGAATCGTTACAACGAGCTCTACTTGAATGTGCATAGAAACATCACAGTCCATCATGTGAGGATAAAACCAAATGGGGAAAGGTTGAACTTTCCTAAACAATGCAAACCGGTAAAACCTCCTTCATCAAAAACGCAACAAGATATTCATACGAAATCTGTTTTTGATGAACTAGAGCTTAGTATGGAGATAAACCAAGCTCTAAATCCTCACATGGATAAAAGGCAATAAGTTTTCCAAAGTAAAACCATTTTCGAAGGACTTGGTCTTGTCATGAAGATCACGACAAGGACCGAAACCCAACACGGAGAAAAACCAAATAAGAACCAAGAAAAATGATATGCCAAGCATGCAAAGGTTTGAGCTCTCCACAAAGATGCGATCAAGTTACTCACTCGAGAGCCCCTCTTGATAGTACGCCATCTATCCTAAAACCCGGTCTCCCACTAACACCATGAGACCGGTAAAATAGAAAACCTATCAAGATCATACCTTTGCCTTGCGCATTCCACTTGAGCTCGATGATGACGATCTTGACTCTCTCAAGTTGAAACACCTTTCTTGATTGTGCTTGCTAGCACATGCTTGATGAGGACTTCTCCAAATGCTCCCCCATACTCCATTATGGGAGGGCCTCGCTAAGCTTCGTCTTCATGTCTCCTTTGCAAGCTTCAATCAAAAGATATCTTTCGAGATGCATCATATTGAACTTGCACTTCATCTTCTTCTCTTGATATGTATGATGGCTTGGGGGTAAACATGATTGTTCACTCAATCTTCTATTCCAAGCCATACTTGCGATGAGCTCAACTCTATACATGACCATTCTTCATATTAACCCTTGAATAGAGCATTGGTCATTATGTCATCTTGAAGAGTCCAACACATGAACTCCTATATTTTCCCATGGACAAGATCTATAAGAATATTTCAATGTAAACATTAGTCCATAAGGATTGTCATTAATTACCAAAACCACGCATGGGGGCAACCATGCACTTTCATACGGGCCTGTAACATCAGTTTGTTACAGCTTGATCTATCAAGTTTCTGCAGCAAAATGCTACTGTTAATTGTGACACCATTATAGATAGCTAACATGAGAGTGGTATTTTTCTACGCTATATGCTAGCAATTTGTAGTAGTTTTTCACATGTTCTTCCTTCCATTCTGCAAAACAAGCTTAGTCATGGTGCAGTTAGTTTCTCATGTTCCTCTTGGTCACCATATAAGCAGCAGTGCTTCTTAGTATCTTTCAACAATTTTGGTGAGGGCTTTTGTGGTACCCCCAAACTAATAACGGCCATTCATTTCCGTTAATCCAAAGGCTGATAACAATTCATACTAGTGGTTAACAGGTGACTAGTAGAAATCATACTAGTGCTCTATCGGCAATGCAAAAACAGTTCCGTAGATGGGCTCTGGCTCAAGACCGTAGATGGGCTTGGCCCAAGAATAAGTAATGATTCGCAGTCGTTCCGAATGCTGTATTGGAAGTGGAACCCTAAATTTTCCCTAAAAAAAGAAGTGGAACCCTAAATCGAGATCAAGCTGAGCTCCCACCTCCCTCACTTCCACGCATGCACCTCGCCGCCGTTCTTGCCCCCTTTCTCCACTTCGCCTTCTCCGACGTCAGGACGGAGCCAGCCCCGCCGAGCATCAAGAAGGGTGATGGCGATGGGAGGCTGCAAGTTGTTCGCAGAGCTGGTGGCGGCCTCGCCGGACGCACGCTCCATGTTCTAGCTGGCCGCGAACGACGGTGTGACACTGTGACCGACGAATCGGCCGCCCATCTAGAGCCCAACAACTCGTGTCGGTTGGTGCATCCGGAGGCACGGTGGGGGCCGACGATGCTGTTGGTTATTGCAACTGAATTATCTCTGTTTTTTCTCCTTAATATGTGTATATAATAGTTCTACTGCTGATTGTTCATTCATGTATCTTGCAAATCATGACCTTAATGTAATTATCTAGCTGTATTTAGTTATACTAGTTCTACTTGTGTTCGACTGTCAGTCTAGAGTCAAATTCAGTTAGCAGTTGGT
The DNA here is from genome assembly GCA_026929855.1 of Poa annua. NCBI lineage: Eukaryota > Viridiplantae > Streptophyta > Magnoliopsida > Poales > Poaceae > Poa > Poa annua. The sequence goes on along the minus strand of CM049434.1, from coordinate 26,096,222 downwards.
TCATTTTAAGGTGTTCTTTACAATTTCGTGAGTCTGCGCACTTCTGTCAAATTCAGTTTATAGGTTTTGGTTCAGTTATAGGTATCAAATTCAGTCAACACGTTATGGTTCAGTTTTAGGTGTCATTTTCAGTTTCGTCACTCAGCACTTTAACCGTCTTATGAACATGCGGTGAACGATTTGAAATTGTTCGTAGCTACTCTATCTGTGCACTTGTTTCTTCATTTGCTGATGCTATAAAGTACTTACACAGAAGTTAAACTGATGTAGGCACTGAAGTTACATTTCTCAACCCATCGACAATTCGACATGGCTGGCAAGTGGCACTTCCCCGAGGAGATCTTCCAGTGCGGCAAGCCTGATTTGCCTCCAGATGAGTGGCATGTGATTCTGTCCCGTACCATGGTATGGTTGTGCTTGAGGCTAGGATCCATGGGCAGGCTCTAATGGCGATGGTGGACGAAACAGTTACGCTAGGCCGGATTAACGGCGCTGGCCCCGTCGACGAAACAAAGAGCTGCAGCCAGCCATTTAGGGGTCCTGTGAATGGTGGAATAGATGGCGGTCTCGAAGACGACATCGCAATTTGAAGATTCAGTTTTGACCGTGTATGTTAGTTGTATTCGGTTTTGCGAGTTGAATGTGTATATTCAGTTTCTTTCAGTGCAAAGTGTACCTAGATGTGAATACATGACCAGTTAACTTTACGGCAGTAGGTCGTCTTAAGAAATGCTTGCCTAAGTCTCGGCCTATTTTCCCCTTATTGAATATTTATGCAGTGCATCTACCGCAGTAGTGCATCAGCTAACCAATTACTCATGCAAGCACTAACCGGTCCCTTCATCATAACCTGTAGCGATTAGTGCACATCAGTGTGACGACGGATCTGATATGATATTAACAGAAGAAAACGATGGCACTGTCAATTAAAATAAACATGTACAGTACAAAATATCTTGTCAATTAGAATAACCAGCATTAAGATGTCCTGGCAATAAAAACAATCATGCATGGTACGAAAGTCTTGATGATATAACCGCCAGGATATTTAGGCTAAATCATATGAGCACCAAAACATTGCATAAACCGGTCTAGAAGCAACTCCTTTTGATTCATTTTGTCTGCCAGTGATGTTAAACATATGTTCCTGGTATTTTTTGCACTTTAGATATGCAATTAACTTGCTAGTTTTCATGGATAAAAGGGGATGAAGTTCACGCCCTTCCAAAGGCAATCCCATTATATTCTCCATGTCAATCGTCGTAATTCGTGTTGGTTGGCCCTTAATGATAAAATGCTTGCATGCTCTCGTCGTATCAGTTTGCCATCCAGTGGCACATGTGACTCCGCATATTAACCGGCTTGATTTTCAGAAGGTACCAAAGGTCATATGCAATTATGCATGTACTACGTCCTCTGTCAGGTTATCAATAATTTTGAAAAAAAAAGCCTGCTATGAGCAGGCCTGAGTACCCTGCAAATGAGAGAAGAAGATGTTAGCAAACCGATTATTTATTAGCATTTAACCTAAAACAGAAAAGAATTGCATACAACAGTACAATAGTTTATCTAAAGAAGATAATGCTTGTTTGTTATCGCTAAGTTATCCGGTCGCTAGACGATGGCTGCAGAGTAATTTCTACAAACACAGCCACATTACACAAATCACCACCTATCTTGTCCACTCGGAATGAATTTCTGGCTAAAGATAGATGTTGTTACAAAAACAGCCACATTACACAAACTACCACCTATCTTGTCCACTCGGAATGAATTTCTGGCTAAAGATAGATGTTGTTACAAACACAGCCACATTACACAAACCACCACCTATCTTGTCCACTCGGAATGAATTTCTGGCTAAAGATAGATGTTGAAGATATAATCAATCAAATTGCAATATTCTGATGCTCTGACTTATAATGCAATATGTGCTACCTACCTCATGTCATGTATAGTCTAGACTAGCAGTATAAAAACTACGGATTTTGACTAGGATACTGATGTTACCTACAGAATATCTCAAACAAAAGATGATTATTAATTATCGTTGTACCTCGTTAGCGGCCTTTTTTTTTTGCCTTCCCGTGTTTTTGTGGTGGCTCGAACATCTCCTCACCTCTGGTAGCTAGGTGGTGCACCCTATTTGAAAAACATGAAACTTTGGTTAGTTTGTGATCAAGTTGCTGATGGTGGCAATTTTGTTGAACAACTCCTGCTAACTTTGTTGTATTTTGACCGTAGCTGAGAATTGCTAACAAGTACGTGGTAATGAATTTTTGCTTCTAAAACAATAAAAATTCAGTTGCACTAAACAAAACTAAGCCGTCAGATTCATCTTGTATTATGAACAAGAACAGGTACAGCAACCATACGTGGCAAATATGTTAACTGACAGAATTGTATGTTACCTGTACAACACAACGATGGGGTCAGCGTCTAAGTCCGGCGAGTCTTGTGGCGTCGGCGCGGCGGCGCCGTCCACATCCGGTGTTCTGTTTGCCGTCGCATCCATCGGCGTCAAACGTGGAGTGGAGAGTCGAGAGGGTTCGACATCGTCGTCGGTGGATAAGCGTGCGGGGTGGAGACGGCAGCTAGCGGCGGGTCGGGTGGAGAAGACGACGGCCGGTCGGGTGGCGGCGACGGCCGATCGGGTGGCATAGACAACATGTCGGTGGAGGCTGCTGACGGCGGCGTGCTATGTCAGGGTCAACGAGTAAAGGTCATGTGCTCCAGCCGGTCCTGCCTCCTGCGCTCATTTTTTCCCCGGTGAATTACACTAGATGGGCCTGTTGGGCTTAATCTAGAACCTCATATCTGAACCGTTGAATCAAACCATACTAGTCCCTCTTCTAGACTAGTAAAAGGTACTGTAAAAAACGCCATTTTGGTCGATCAATTTTCTGTTTGCAGAGAAAGCTGGATGATCATCATATGCCAATGGTGCTTCTTACCATCTTACAACAATTTTGGTCTATCAATTTTCTATTTGCAGAGAAAGCTGGATGATCATCATATGCCAATGTGGCGGAGAAGACGCATAATGACATGATGAAATCGGTCGTCGGTAGAGGTCAAAGGCCAAGCGAGGGCTGAAGGTTCTGGAGCTGCCCAGCTTCATGAAGGTTGTTTTCAGGATTGACATTTTGACATAAACAAAAATTCATTTTATCGACTTTACCTTCTCCATAGCTTTTATTATTTAGTATGTACTAGCATCACAAATTATCTTATGTCATATTGGTTATTATAACCTTAGCTCTATTATTATGCGACCATATGTCATTCTATGAGTTAGGCCTTTAACGTGGACAGTTTTATTTCACTACACGCTACCACATGGTCCATAGAATTGTTCACTTAAGAAGGAAATAAAGGGCCAGGTAGCAGTTTACCAGTTTTGTCATATAGTGCAGTTTTGCCGTCAAATTATTTCTTATTGCTTGGAATATAGTAGTATGATTCTTATTGCAGTTAAGAAGAATATGATCCCTCCAAGTAACTTCCAGTTTTATACACGTGTCCATTATTTTCCTATGTAGGACAATGATAGAATCGTAGAAGACTGAATGCCCATGGTGGTTGTGGAGCTTTTATTTAACATGTATGCCAGAGATCAACTTTCTAATGTATGAAAATGGCTTCTTTTCTGAGAGTTTATTCCGCCCCTCTTCATTTTTACTATGCATCATAAACCACTTTACATATATGAGTTTTGGTTGCTTCAATTGAACGTGCATTCATTTCCTGTGTGAGTTTGAGAAAGACTTGATTGTTAAGGTTTTGTTTCAATCCCTTATTGCTCTGGTGTTGTTTTGGGGATTTTGATTGCAACACACTTTCTTTATTTGGGAACATATATGTGCTGTTTTCGTGCCTCTCAGAAGATGTATTAGTGATGCCTTCCTCTTGCCAACTATAGCAAGGTTAACTTTCATTACTGAATTTACAGATGTTTGTTGAAATATTAAGGATGTTGGGCAATGTCATCTTTCAATATAGTTATATGTTATACTGTGTAGATGAATTTTGAGGAAAGGGAATAGTTTTCTCATTTTCTGGACATGTAGCATTTTTATTAGGTTAAGCATGAGTTCAGTATTAATTGTTGGGCTATTCTGAAATTTATGCTCTTAAAATTGCATTTGCTATTTGATGTGTGAGTTACTGTCTTTGCTTCCCTCCATGTTTTCAGTCCAGGTGCCATCTTTTCTGAGAGCCTACCTATCTCATTGTCTTTATTACACTTTGGCTCATTTTTTTCATTTTCTTTTGGTGTATTTCATATGGTTTATATTTTTCTGTATCGTGTTGAAGGCATCATAACTCAGCACTGCTACTCCGGTTTGATTATAGGAATTTTTTCACCTTATGTCTAAAAATTTAGAAACCGTTGAAAATTACTTGGAAATGCTTTACTATCTTGGTCTGATTAGAATGAAAGATAAGTTGGAAATTAAGTGCGAGCGCTCTGCTTTTCTGCTGAGATTGAATATCCCACATTATCCCTATCAAAATGTGCAGTTTTATTTTTGTTTTTCTTTCATTCAATTTCCCCTGTCCCATTTGTCTCTAGGTTGAGTATTGTATGAGGTAGCTACACTCTTGGCTTCTAGGTTTCTATAATCTTATGTTTTCACAAGACCGTTTTTATGTAGGCGAAGTAACTTCATGGAAAAAATGCCCCATGTGAAATAGTTGTTTTTTGTCAGGAGCAAGGTGCATTGGTCAATATCTAAATGGGTTTGCACTATATGATGGTTATTCTTCCTCTTACTGTCCAGATCAGTACTATAGTTTTTTTCCTGTTCTTTCATTTTATCCCTGCCTCTGGTTGGATATCTTCTTTTATAACCAAGAATAGCCATTGTTTGACGAACATCATTAACGCTCCATTATTTTTCTACTTACAGGTCAAACAGAGCTGGCAAAGGACCAGCTAAAGCTCTATTTCAAACCGGTGAACATACTTAGCTTGATCAGGTAAAATTGTAAATGCAATACACTATCTAAACTACTCCTGCATCCTCATACAACATAATATAATTCATGCTCACTATTTATTACAGACAAGATGTCTTTACCAGTAGGTTCGTACAACCAGCAGATACTGAAGCATTTCCTGAAGAAATCGCTAAGAAGTGTCTTTTGTTGTTATTTTCTTATTATGTAAATGAGCCACTAGAACACTTCTTTTATCTTTTTTTCCCTTGCTTATCCATGTCAACCAGCTGCCGAGTAGCAGCTTGGCAGATACTCCTTTCCGGACATATGCATGTACAATTAAAGGAACTACTTGATACATACTGTTCATCGTTCTCAATGTTGTTTTACTCACATATGTGAATAAACCTTGGTAGAAGAATCCCACGACAACAAAAAAACATGCCATACATAAAATTCGTCATGAAGGGCGCGGCGTGCCGCCGCGCCGATTTCAACTAGTTTCTTTTAGAATGGGCGATCACAAGCAAAGATAACACATTCGCTGCATCTGGCTTTAAGCTAGTGTGGTTAATGCAATTACTCATGTTCCATAGTAGTGTACCATATATATGGATTAATAGTTTAAGGAAAAGCTCAAACTTTTTTTAAGGAAAAGGTCAAAGTTATATCACCTAAACCCTAAGCGCTAAATCCTAAACGTGAAAAGGTCTACGTTTTAAGAAAATTGTCTAAGTTGATGGAATTACTCGTGTTTCCTTGTAGTGTACTACTCCCTCTGTTTTTAAATGTAAGATGTTTTAGATGTTACACATTTTGTTTATATGCATACTAAAATGTGCGAGCATAGAAACAAAAATTTGTAAAGATACATTTGCGTACATGTCAATGTGGACATATTAGATCTAAAAATATCTAGAAATAACTAGATAATGTGTGACAACAACAAAAAAACATACTCCATCTGTCCAACAAAAGATGTCACACTTTTGATTACATTTGGATGTATCTATACACTAAGTCATGTCTAGATACATCCAATTTTTGATCAAGTTGAGACATCCTTTATTGGACGGAGGGAGTAGTTGGATCAAATCAAAGGACTAGGGGATGCACTTACAAGTAATTGGAGTACATGGTATTGCCTGTTTGATGCATGCAGTGTTTAGGGTTGTTAAGTACGAGGTGCAGGTCGAGGTAGCTGTCGTTGGATCGCTGTAGTCGAGGGAGAGGCCCATGGACGTCGACAACACTCCTTGGAGGTTGCTGGTCATGGTCTTGGTCTTTTGATCCCTTCAACACCCTTACCGGATCGGTCGTTAGGAGTAGTGGTCTCTTACGTGTGTTATCTCTAAAAAAGATCGATACCTCCTCTTATATATGTGGTGATGTGGGATAAAGGATCAAACCTATTGGTTTTTGGGTAGCCCCTATCAGGGCTTTTCTGTTACGTAAGGTGAGGTCTTGAACGATTGGTACGTGGGCCTCCCTTTTAACGTTCTTTTGACTGTGTCTAAACCTGACAAATGAACCCAACATGACAAAGGCTAAAGGATTTTATATTTAAAATGGAGAGAGTATATCTTAGGCTACTGAACTAAATTATCCAATAACGTGAAAAGGTCAGTCAAAGTAAGAGAAAACAAAAAAAATAAAGTGAAAGAAGAAAATTAGCAAAACGTAATTTTTAAAATATTTAAATACACGGATTTAGATTTTTCTGAGATTATTGAGAAAGGTTCTGCAACATATTGAGTTTCTGGAAAAAGTCAATTTCGCTTGAAAAAATAGTTCCATTGTATATTTTGCTATGACCGGAGAATGCAAGAAAAGTCACATACAACTTTAAAAAATATCATGAAATGACTAATGTCCGTGAGTATTTTCTAATTTTTCTAAATTCACTTATTTTTCGTATTACTTTTAACGTTTTCGTTGACCTAATATTTCTTACTATTATATTTCTTAAGAATACCCCGAGTTTTGCTATATTGTTTTCTAGAGTTAATTTGTATTCTTAATTACTTTTTTGTTGTATAATTACATCTTATATTTCTTATTTTACCATTCATGTAATGAGCAGGATGTTCTTAATGTGTTTTGTACTAACTCATACTCTTTCCGTTTCAAATTAGATGACTTCTAATTATTAATGTGTGGATGCCTAATTTAAAACAGAGGGAGTAACATTATATAGATCTTACTGGCGTCAAAAACAAAATCTTAGTACCGGATTGGACGAGATTAGCTTTTGAAAGTAACACGACTGTACGGGTGGTGAGTAGAACTGTAGAAGGTAGCCAGGAGAGTAAAACATTCTGGAGGCCAGGTAAAAAGCTCCGGACACAAACAAAGCTCGCACGTACCGTCAAGTCGCCCATGTTTAAGCGTATCTTTCCAGCTTGCAAAAGCTGAGTCCGTGCAGGCCGATATTGTCCGGCCACGAGGGGAATCGGACAAGACACGCACAGATGCACTTGGTGGCAAAGCACTACCGTCGTTATTATCTCCCAAGATAACCAGATAAGATCCTAGCTTAGCTAATAACGACACACTGCAGTGCATCTCCCCCGGTAAGCTAGTTGCCAAGGCGTGCGTGACTCCGCAGTGCATGTTGAGATGCTAGGCAATTTCCGTATGAAATCGAAAGCAACATCACAACATGCTAGTAAATCTAACCACATGTAACATACTAGGCACAATAGTATTGTAAACATTGAAAGAAGTAGCACATACGTGTTGACCGGAAATGTCCTAACTACGCCGTTGTTACCTCGGCCGTGGATGTGACGACGAGTTCGATGTACAATAGGTTTCGGAGTCGGACAGTCGGTAATGAATGTCGAACAGAAGCGAGCGGTCACGAGACGCTCTCAAAAACTTTATCGGCTCTCTTCGGGTGCAGAATCTCAAAAGGCGGGGTTTTTTAGCCTCACTCTTTCATAGCCTGTGCACGTGGTCTCCGGATGGAGAATTTTGTAAACAACACAACAACAAAATGAACTATAGAGTGATCTCTCCATTCCGGTGTGTGTGGTTACCATTATATTCCAGGGACAAGTATAGAGCACAAACGACACGCCGTAATACACGCCACTTGGAGCGTTTTATCCAATGAAAAAGTCAAGCATGAAATGTACATGTTGACACGTACATACGTCATCCATAAAAAATCATCCATCCAAACGGGTTCGAACTCGATTCATGAAACATGACTTAGGTGACGTGACAGACGAAGAAGGAGGAGTACGCGTATACTCTCCTCTTATTCCCACGAATTATAAGCTATGCTCAAACTTTTTCTCAAGTAGCATAATAGCATTAGGTCATGTACAATGGAGGGTGCTTAGATGAGTGCTTATAAAAATAAACCAATCTTTTTATTAAGCATCGGTGCTTATTTGTATAAAAAAGGTGGCTACGCTAGTAGGAAAAATGCTACTGCTGGCGAGCTGTTTTGCGTAGCTCTGCTGGCGAACAGCTGGTCGCCAGCGGTAGAGGCGGCCACCGCTGGCGAACGGCGGCTATGTTCGCCAGCGGCAGTAGGCCACAGCACTGGCGAACTAGCCTTGTTCGCCAGCGGTTGCGCATCCGCTCGCCAGCGCTAGTCCCCGCGGGGTAGGCGTCTGTTCGCCAGCGCTACCATTTCTGTTCGCCAGCGGTATAATTTCTGAATTAAATATTTTATTTTAAAATATTGCATTACAGGATTATATATATATATATATATCAGAATTGCAGTACAGTAATTTCAGAAAGTTAAAAGTGTACAGAATTCCAGAAAGTTACAATTTGACAATGCCCAAACATAGATTCACATATGCATTTAAAACATGTTCATGTCATTACAAAAATGTTTTCATCATACACAAACATCGGAATTAAGTCGTAAGTTCTCCAAAACAAGTAGACGGTAAGTTACAATCATCACATAGTCATGGCGGGTAATGAAGTGTTCATTCATCCGGTTCTAGCTTCCGGTTCCAAGCTTCTAGCTTCATGTCCTTCTCGTTGCTCTCGACTCCTTCATCCCTATACACAACCCATATATATAGTGTTAGAACATAGCAATGAAATTATCGACATATTGAAAACAGAATGTAAACTAAATCATTTTAGTGTGTCTAGACACACGAATGTGTCACACACACCATCAAATCTAGGACTTCTCGTTGCTCAGCTTCTCGTTGCTCGGCTTCTCCTTGGGCTTCGGCGGGAAAGGGCGACAACCTTCTAACGAGTTGAAGGGTCTGTAGTCACCCTGCTGTTGTATGAGCGTTTCAATCGCAGTGTTAGAAGTTGGTTTCCTGTTGTGGTGGAATATCCCGCCTCCGCGGGAGACATCCCTACAGATTATTCGCGCAAGGTCCTGCTGGATGCGTCCGAACTCCTTTCGGATAGTGGCATCAGAGGCATTCGCCATGTCCACGGCCCATTTATCACAAGCGCTTGGATATCGTAGACGTTCCTCGTCCATGAGGTACTCGCGCATTTGAAGGATGAGGTACCAGGCGTCCCTCGTACTACCTGGCGCCTTCTTGATGCAAGGGAAGTCGAGCCTGTGGCGGAATGCATTCTTTCCTCGCCTTATGTTGGGCCTTGTGACGTTGCCTCCCTGGTAGACGAAGCCATTGAGAGCATCATCGAGAACCCTCTTGATGTGGGTGTAGTCCTTCTTCTTCTCATGACTCCCCGCGTCAAGAAAAAGTGAAGATGCAAGTTTAGGGTATAAGACGATGAGGGTGCCGTATTTGTTTCTGTGCAAAACATTTCGGAGAGACAATTAAACCTTTGTGCATGGAAATGAAACGATAGATATGAACGAAAGATAGCTGATGACTTACTCGGGAAAGTAAGGCAAGAGGAAGGTGTCCTTCTTGTCATTCTTCAAGAAGCAAGATTCTAAGAATTCAGTTGCCCGTCTCCGACCGTCAGGGCTTTGCAACCATCCTTCGAGCATGTAGAAGGGGTCAATTACAGAGGTGTGGGGGTTATTCTCTCTAAGGATCTGATGCTCCATACTGAGCGCCATAAGGCGAACCAAGCTTGGGCTGAGCGCATTCATATGGAGCATGTCGAAGATGTCATCAAATCTGATGAAGAGCATATGACCGGGATCTTTATCGACAAAGTTGCAACGTTCTGGTACCTTTCCCATGAAAAGCGGGAATGTCGGATTACTATCCTTGAGAAGATTTTCCTCCAAATATAGAACAGTGTCATGTAGGTTCTGCATATCCGCATTCACGATCTTGAGAATCTTGGGCGGCAGCATTGGTTTACCTAGCTCATGGATGGAATGCCAGTTCTGGATGGTTATCTTGTCATGAACCCGGCGCGGCTTGACCTTAGACCCCGGCTCTTGCTGGCTCATGAACTCAACAGGAACTAATTTCTTAGTTCTTTTTCGCACCTTCTTGGGACCCTTTGGCTCAAACGCCTCCTTAACCGCATCACGGACTGCGTCCTGGCTGAGACCATCTTGATCGGGAGCTTCAGGTGTTGGTTGAGAGTTGAAAAGACGCTTGGAGACGCCGGTTATGCAATAGGCTACACAAGCCCAATCTCCGGCATACACATTTCATTCATACGCAATATTCATACACAATATTCATACACAATATTCATACACAAAATATTCATACACAATATTCATACACAATATTCATACACAATAATCAACAATGCTAGTAAAACTCATAAAAATCCAAAAAGAGGGAGAAAAACCTATCTTCAAATCTGTTAAAAAGTTCCAACTTTGGAGCCTTACCAAATTATCAAATGTTTTTCCTATTGACATTTTTCTTCCACGGATCCATTGTACTAAGTTAGTACCTCATATTAAAGACCAGAAACAATTATTTCAAAATTCCTAACACCTAATTGAAGGTGCTTTTTAAAGCTATTCCAGAACTATGACAACTACACTTAGCATTTTTTTTTTGCAATTCTTCAAAATCCAAAATATTCCTAAACCAACCTAAAGTCTACATATACTAATATATACACTAACAAATCCTAATCTAAACTAACCTAAAAAAAACCTAACAGTGGCAGTGACATTTCATCGAACACCTGCTGTGCAGAAATTGGAAGAGAGGGAGGAGGAAGAAGGAGGCAGGAGAGAAGGGAGGCAGAGAAGGAGAGGGGGAGGAGGAAGGAGAGATGGAGGAGGAAGGAGAGAAGGGAGAGGTATACCTGCTCGGGGAAGGGAGAGGAGGGCAGGGGCTCCGGCCGGTCGGTCTGCACGTGCTCGGGGAAGGGAGAGGAGGGCAGGGGCTCCGGCCGGTCGATCTGCACGCGTGCTCGGGGAAGGGAGAGGAGGGCAGGGGCTCCGGCGGCGTGGTGGGCGTCCTGGCGTGGTGGGGGAAGGGAGAGGAGGGCAGGGGCTCCGGCGGCGTGCTGTGGGCTCCGGCGGCGTGCTGCTCGGGGAAGGGAGAGGAGGGCAGGGGCTCCGGCGGCGTGGTGGGCGTCCTGGCGTGGTGGGGGAAGGGAGAGGAGGGCAGGGGCTCCGGCGGCGTGCTGCTCGGGGAAGGGAGAGGAAGGAAACAGTTTGAAACAGAGAGGCGCGAAGACAGTCAGTTATGCCCGGTGAGAGCATAGCGCTGGCGAACAAACTCTTCTGTAGCGCTGGCGAGCAACCTGGTTTGTTTGGCAGCGGTATTCTCACTACCGCTGGCGAACACAATTGTCTGTTCGCCAGCGGTAACCTGGGACCGGAGTGCATTTCAAAACATTTCAAACATTTGAGAACATTTCAAATACATTTGTGCATTTGAGAACACATTTCAAACACTTCTCAAATAACATTTCAAACACTTCTCAAATAACATTTCAAATATGAAATTCAAATATTCTTGTGCATTTGAGAACACATTTCAAATACATCATGGATTTGAAGAAATTACACGGCCATATGACTTGTGGATTCAAATTACATGGCCATAGTTTCCAAAATATGAAGATATACAAATTATGATACACATAATGCCCGTATTTGTCATCGTTTGACAATCTTCTTGCCTTTCTTGTTTGCAGTCGCATAATTTAGCCCCACATCATGACTTCTTCTTTTGAATGGTTGACCTTGCCGAGGTAACGTGGTTCTGCTTCTTCTTGTGGTGTATGTGGCCGTACCATCATCATGATCTTCATCATCGTCGATATTTGGGTCGCCGAATTCGTTGAAGTCATTCTCGTTGGCGACTCCATCCATTCCGACGATGTTTCTTTTGCCTCTCCTCACGACAACACGGCTAGGACGTGACGGGTCGGTTATAAAGAAGCATTGAGACACGTGCTTAGCCAATACCCATGGCTCATTTTGCGCGGTGACGTTTGCGCCTGCTGAACTGCCGGCTTCGGGTAGAACCATGGTGGTGAAGTATTGGTCTTCTTTTCTGACGGTTGATCTTCTAGTCCATCTGACACGGAACATCGGCACCTTCACTCCGGAGTAGTTAAGCTCCCATATCTCCTCGATCCTACCGTAATATCTTAATTGCTCGTCTCCGTCTCCGGTGTAGGATTTCATTGTTACCCCTGAGTTTTGATAATCGGAAGTTTTGTCCTTTGCTTCGGTGTAAAATGTGTACCCGTTTATATCATAAGCTTGGAACGTACTGAGGTTGGGTGCGGGGCCATGTGCCAATGTGTAAATCATTTTTTCTTGTGCAGAACTCATCGAGGGAGGATTAGCGACAAGGTGTTCTTTGAACCATTGAAGGAAAGAGGAGTTGTGCTCTCTGATTATTTCTCCTTCGGTCCTCTGCTTGCCTTTGTCGGTGTATTTCTTCTCAATCATTCGTTGGTGTTTTGTCAACCAAGGATCGACAATTGCAATGTGTTGTAGAGCCACTAAGTTTGCCCTGTTAAAGTCGACGCGTCGACAAGCGAAGTCCACATGCAGGTCCCTCCGGCCATTTTTGTGACCTACTCCATGGAACCTACCGATGTGCTTTTTTCTTGGCAAACCAACCGGATCCTGGACGTTCAGATGATTCGTGCAGAAAGAAATGCACTCTTCGGTGAGAAATCCTTGAACGATGCTTCCATCCGGACGAGCCCTGTTACGGACGAAACCTTTGATGACCCCATTCATCCTTTCAAACGGCATCATGTTGTGCTGGAATAACGGCCCCAGATGGGTTATATCATCCACGATATGGATCAACAAATGCACACAGATGTCAAAGAATGCGGGAGGGAAGTAAATTTCAAGCTCGCATAGGATCACGACGATCTCTTCCTTTAGCCTGTTGAGTCGCTTGAGGGTGATTGACTTTTTAGAGATCACGTCGAAAATGTTACATAGGCCAAACAGGGTTTCACGGACGTGTTTGTCCATTATACCACGGATCGCAACCGGGAATATCTGCGTCATCATCACGTGACAATCATGAGACTTCATCCCGCTGAACTTCTGTTTGGTTGAGTCTAGGAATCTTGTTATCAGTCCACCGTAACCCAAAGGAATTTTGACTTCAAGAAGGCATTTCATCAATTGTTCGATCTCTTTTCGACTTAGGGTGAAGCAGGAGGGGGGGCAGTAATAATCAGGCAGCTTCACCCTCTTGGCCCTACGACCGTGATCGTCCTGCTCCTCTGTCTCATCAGGCACCTTCTCTCCTCGACCCCCATGAAGCTCTTCTCTCATATTGACCGTGGCACACCTGACCTGCGACATATCCGTATCCGAGAAAGTCATGCACAGTACATAGCAAGACAGCTCTCATAGGAAAATATTCTTCTAACACGGCGTCCCATGTGTTAACACCTTCCTCGGCCCATAAGGTGTCTAGCTCATCTTTCAGTAGCTTCAGATAAAGATTGATGTCGTTTCCAGGTTGTTTTGGGCCTTGGATTAGCATGCTCATGTGAATGTACTTCCATTTCATGCACAACCAGGGCGGGAGGTTGCAAATCCATACAAACACGGGCCAGGTGCTGTGTGTGCTGCTCTGGCTGCCAAACGGATTAAGCCCGTCGGTGCTCGCACCCAACCTGATGTTCCTTGGATCTGCTCCGAAGGTTGGATATTCAGCGTCAACTGCTTTCCACTGACTTGCATCTGAAGGGTGTGTCAGATTTATATTTTCATTACGCTTTGGATCTTTGAGCACTTGCTTTTTTCTTTCCGCGTGCCAGCGCATGAGCTCAGCTTCCTTACGGTCCGTGAAATACCGCTGGAGATGGGGAATCAGCGGAAAGTACCAAACAACTTTGCGAGGAGCTTTCTTCCCTTTCTTGTATCGAGCGGCATCGCACACTGGACACTTTGTCTTCTCCGCATCCTCTTTCCGATAAATGTAGCAATCATTAATGCACACATGATACTTCTCGTGCGGTAAATCAAAAGGGCAAACGACTTTTTTGGCCTCATCACAACTTTTTGGACAGGTGTTGTCCTCAGGAAGGACACCGTGCCAATATTCCAGACTAGAATCGACGCTTATATCGCTCCATTTGTATCTTGCCTTCATCTGCAAAACATTGAGCGCAACATTCAAACGGGAATCTTCCGCACCGCAACCTGGATACAACGGAGTATTTGCATCTTTCTCGAGTTGCGCCAACTTAGATTGCTCTCTAGAAGCTGCTCTGGAGTTAGTGGTCTTCTTTAGAAGCAGTTCTTGGACATGAGGATCTTGCACGAGTAAAGTTAATGGTGTCTCGTCTTCCATAGCTGTTTCTTCTGCCACCTCATTATCTCCATCATGATCAGGAGGCTCTTCGTTATCATTATTGTGATCATGTTCATGATCTCCATCATAATCAAGAGGCTCTTCATGATCATTATCACGATCATTTCCTGTCGCAGGTGCCTCGTTACCTTCATGATCATGGCGGCCATTATCGCTCAACCACTGAGTGTGGCCATCCATGAAACCACGCATGAGCAAGTGCTCTAGCAACTTTCCGGAGAAAGGGTTGATCAATCCCACTAGTTTGCATTTTCGACATGGACATCTTATCTCTGTGCGGTTATGTCGAAACATGTCCTCTGTCGCCTGTTTTAGATATCTGTTCACTACAGCTTCACTCATGGCGGCCATTATCGTTCGCCTACAAAGTGTAGAACAAACTCATGAGAATCATACATATACCGCGCTTATCACGAAAAATTTCGCCATGACCTTTCTATATGTAGAGGTCGTAATAAGAAAGAGTACCGAAATTTGCCGAAACGGAAATGAATCAACATTTCGGTAATAAATCGGCATCACTCTCCTATTTCACACATATTGTGTTACACGTCATCACAAATTTTAACAAATTTATCCCACTTTCATGCACTTCATGTCAAAATTTGACATTTTCACATAATTTTACATACATAGTGTTCATTTCACACATATTCATAGAAATAGAGCTCGACCTTTGATTCAATACACGTAGGACAAGAGATAACCAAGCGGAAACACCGACGAAATGGCTATGGATTGGCTCAAAAAGGTGAAACTATTTTTTGGGATTGTGAGATAAATTTTTTTGGTGGAAAGTGGTTTTTGGGGGTGGTTTAGCTAGATCTATCAAAAAATCTAGTTTTTATTGGCTAAAAAGAGAGTATTTGAGGGGGGAAAAGAGCAAAATCTCGGGTTGGCTCGTGGTAGAGAGAGAATTCAATGGAGTTAATGGAGGGGAAAGGAGGTGGGTGATGCAATTTAATGCTCTGGTCCCAGGTTACCGCTGGCGAACAAGGATGCAGCTCGCCAGCGCCGCATCTGGACCGCTGGCGAACCAGCTATTTGCTCGCCAGCGGTAGTTGCCACTATCGCCGCCCCAGCCAGGATACAGCCGCCACACTTCCTCTGGCGGGCACATTTCTGTGTTCGCCAGCGCTATGTCATCTACCGCTGGCGAACAAGGACCGCGTTCGCCAGTGGTGTTCTTTGGCGACAGCCCCGCCCAGCCCAGATAGAGCGCTGGCGAGCAGGTTTCGTTGTCCGCCAGCGATAGCAGTTTTACCGCTGGCTGTGACGGCTATGCGTTCGCCAGCGGTAACAGCGCTGGCGGTCGTTTTTTCTTGCTCGCCAGTGCTATCCTGGTGGCTATAAGCCTTTTCCTACTAGTACTAGTTAGGCACCTGTCTAGTGTATCTAAGCACTGGTGCTTAAATAAAAACCGGTTTATTTTTATAAACACCTCCCTAAACATCTTGCATTATACATGCTCTTATGAGATTAGATTTAGTACCACAAAACTTAACGGATGTTTGAAAGATTTCAGGATTCGTTTGAATCAGATGGACAATCGCATCAGATCAAACAGTGCACGGGCTCTTGTCGCGCGCGGCCGGCGTCGGCATGGGCGCAGCGACCCGCCCGGTGGGTGAGCCGGCCGTTTCCGGCACCAGCAAGCACGTACGGCGGGGTCGTGGGTTGCGCGAGGAAGATCTGCCTCCCCTCCCCATGCCCGCGCGCTGGCGCCCATGCCGGCAGCCGGGACACGCCGGCATGGCATGTGCCGACAGTCGACGACGACTCACCGCACGCGCAGCTCGCCCGTGGCCATCGTCCCGCGCGCGCATGCAGGGCACCTCACCACGTAGCGAGCGCGTCCACAAGGACTGGGCGACTCTGGACGGGGAGGCGAGAGGGTGATCACTGTCACTGGAGGTCCGACGGGTCAGTAGCGTGCTGATTGCTCGAGATTGAGGGCTTTCTCGCGTCTGTCAATCGATCTTTGGTGACTTTGTCGCTTCTGGGTTGGAGGCATTTGCTGCTAACAATGCCTGCCTAGCGCCCTAGAGCCCAAGGACGACGGACGTACGGGGGCTATGTATCTGCCTCAAGAATCAACATTCTTACTGCTCGCTCCGTCCAATAAATGATGTCTCAACTTGATCAAAAATTGGATATATCTATACATTACTTAGTGTATAGATACATTCAAATGTGATCAAAAGTGTGACATCTTTTGTTGGACAAAGGGAGTATATGGGTGGGATCACTTGGCTGGCGTTTGATCACGGAATGTCAGGTTACCGAAATCTTGTCTTTTACGACTGCTCAAATTAACACTCGATTGATTTGACCCCGATTATAATTGGTTCCCTCCATCAAGATATAGAAATGTAACATGATTGAGAGAGAGAGAGCACGTTAGTGGAGAGGTAATTGCAGCGGAAACATAAAAAATTGTTCGTTGTAATCTATCGGTGTCGGGGGCTACCCCCGGGTAGGGTAAAGTTATGGTAAAAGCTACGTCCAAGACGGAACCGACATACTGAGTTGACCGACATATGCCCGGGTCGGAAGGGACCGGGATATGATATTGATGCAGCCCGACAGACTCTAACCGACTTAACCATATTTTACCCGACATATCTATGTCGGTATGCATTGTGTTATTCTTATGTGCAGGAAGAACGGTTTATGAAGGGTAATCCGGCATAACCATGCCGGGTCTCGGGAGAAGAAGATTATCCGGCATACCCACGCCGGGTTGAGAGGTGGAATCCGGCATGGTCATGCCGGGTTTACCAGAAGAGGAGTCGCGGAGGTATCCGGCATGTCCATGCCGGGTTAGGCGGAGAAGATGCCGAGCCAAGCACTTCAGGACAAAACAAAGGACGGACGAGACAGGCCATACCCATCTCCGATGTGACTAGAGTACACTGCGTGACGCAGTGAATAGTGCTGACAAGACCCCAGTAGTCACATCATGAATAGTGTGTGTGATGTGTCATGCGGGCCACCCCTTGTCCCCTGGGCTCCCTCTATATAAAGAGCACCAGGGGGAGAGACCAAGAGACACACCACCCCCGCAGCCCCATTTTCCCCCTTTGCATTTGCTCTCCAAGACCTCTTAGAGGCAAATCTTGCTCAGCTCATGGAGCATCCTTTGTATCGCACCGGTACCAGTGAGAAATATACCAAATAGGATAGATGCTGCAGTAGGGGTTTTATCTCCTCACGAGAGCCCCGAAGCAGGGTAAATCCCCGTGTCGCGTGTTCATCTGTGTGTGCTTCTTAGCGCGCTATCCCTCCCCGAATCCTCTAGCGTCCATCGGCCCCACACAATTAGCCTACCCGTAGGCATCTGTCTGTTCACCACGACGACAGTTGGCGCCCACCGTGGGGCATCAGTGGCGCTTGCTGGACTAATTTCGGACGGGACCTTCTTCATCAACTCGGGGACTCGACATCACCATGGTCCCCACGCCCCGACTTGTTGCCGCGCGCAGAGGCCGTTCCGACCTACACCAGCGCTCGCCGTCGACAGATTCCGGGTAACTCCCCGACAGTTGCCCGGGTCATGTCGGCTCCGTCGATCCCGACCGCACCAGTGCTCCGTGAGTATCTTCGTCTGTATCATGCAGTTGGCCTGTCTTAAGAGTAACTCGGGGACAGCCCCTTCGTGCCTAATTTAGTTGTTAACCCGGGAGCGAGAGGTCGTAACCCGGGGACTGCCATGTTGTGTTATCTATACATTTTCCCCGGGGGCAAGATGTCTTGACCCGGGACTGGCTTACCGGTCAGTTGTGTTTTCTCCTATGTCGGTAGAGTAACTCGGGAATTAATTTACCTGTATGCATGTGGTTCGTGTCTGTTTTCCTAAGTTATTGCTGTGTTGGCACACCGAGATGAATTTCGGGGATTGCCTTATCTTGTTGCGCGGCGTCTGTGTCGTTTGTGTGCCGAATAAACTTATAACCGTGTTTCAAATTTAAAGTAATGTATGCTATCCGAGATGATCTTGTGACTCGACTGACGAACGCCTAGAATGGTAGTCAAGAGCAGAGGTTGTGGAGAGTGGTAAACATGAAAACAAACTCGGGGACTCGGTCTAAAAAGAAATTCGGCATATGTTATTTTATTAACCAGTTTCCCTCATTATGTTTTCTGTATGTCGGATAACTTTAAGCCTTACCTCAGAGGTTTACGAGTACTGTATACTATGGTTCTGATTTTGTGACTCGACTGTCGAACACCAACATGGTAGACAAGAGCAGAAATCACTAAGTATGGTGAACACGAAGTAAACTCGGAAACTCGGTCTGAAAAGTAATTCGACATACGTTGTCTGTGTTTTCCCCGGGAGCAAGATGTCTTGACCCGGGGACTGGCTCGCCAGTCCGTTCTATTCTTTCTGCTAAATCTCTAGAGTAACTCGGGGACTCGGTGAAAACCGAGTCGGCACCATAGTTCATTGCTTCGCAACTTATCGTCATTTCTGTCTTGTGCTAGACTTCGTTTTATGTGCTGGATATAGTTATCGTTCCTGTTGAATATTCGTTATATATATGCCTAAACTAACATTAAAAGGTGATGTCGGTTTTACGGAGAGTATATTCATGTCAAATGTCTTGGTGAGGTCGGTCATTATGTCGGTTTTCTCGGATCCATCTCATATTTGTTATGGCCTGAAAATATATCCCAGATCACCGTTTATTTCGGTTCGCCACTGTATCACGGCATGTTTCTATATCCCGGATCGCCGTTTATTTCGGTTCGCCACAGTATCACGGCATCTTTCCATATCTCAGATCATCGTTTGTATTGGTTTGCCAAGGGCAACGTGTGTGAGTTGCCCAGAGTGGCCGAGACATGTGTGAGTTGCCCAGAGTGGCCGAGGTACCGAGACATGTGTGATATGCCCAGAGTGGCCGAGATACCGAGACATGTGTGATATGCCCAGAGTGGCCGAGATACCGAGACACCCGAGATACACTTATGTCAAATCAACAGAGGTTGGAGGCGTCTGTGTCGGTATACGCCCAGAGTGGCTAAAAGCCGGCACATGAGACTCTGTGTCGGTATACGCCCAGAGTGGCTAAAGGCCGGCACATGAGATGTCCGTGTCGGTATACGCCCAGAGTGGCTAAAAGCCGGCATGTGAGGTATGTTCATGTCAAGCCGGCAGTGGCCGAAGGCATCTATGTCTGTAAAACGCCCAGAGTGGCTAAGGAACCGGCATATGATTGTATTTTTGCAGGTACACGGTGCAGTACATAAAGATGGTAGTGTTGTTATTTCTTCTAAGTCTGCGCGCGACTCTGCGAGTCCCCCGCAGCCTCGGGGACTAGTGTCGGGGGGCTACCCCCGGGTAGGGTAAAGTTATGGTAAAAGCTACGTCCAAGACGGAACCGACATACTGAGTTGACCGACATATGCCCGGGTCGGAAGGGACCGGGATATGATATTGATGCAGCCCGACAGACTCTAACCGACTTAACCATATTTTACCCGACATATCTATGTCGGTATGCATTGTGTTATTCTTATGTGCAGGAAGAACGGTTTATGAAGGGTAATCCGGCATAACCATGCCGGGTCTCGGGAGAAGAAGATTATCCGGCATACCCACGCCGGGTTGAGAGGTGGAATCCGGCATGGTCATGCCGGGTTTACCAGAAGAGGAGTCGCGGAGGTATCCGGCATGTCCATGCCGGGTTAGGCGGAGAAGATGCCGAGCCAAGCACTTCAGGACAAAACAAAGGACGGACGAGACAGGCCATACCCATCTCCGATGTGACTAGAGTACACTGCGTGACGCAGTGAATAGTGCTGACAAGACCCCAGTAGTCACATCATGAATAGTGTGTGTGATGTGTCATGCGGGCCACCCCTTGTCCCCTGGGCTCCCTCTATATAAAGAGCACCAGGGGGAGAGACCAAGAGACACACCACCCCCGCAGCCCCATTTTCCCCCTTTGCATTTGCTCTCCAAGACCTCTTAGAGGCAAATCTTGCTCAGCTCATGGAGCATCCTTTGTATCGCACCGGTACCAGTGAGAAATATACCAAATATGATAGATGCTGCAGTAGGGGTTTTATCTCCTCACGAGAGCCCCGAAGCAGGGTAAATCCCCGTGTCCGCGTGTTCATCTGTGTGTGCTTCTTAGCGCGCTATCCCTCCCCGAATCCTCTAGCGTCCATCGGCCCCACACAATTAGCCTACCCGTAGGCATCTGTCTGTTCACCACGACGACAATCGGGCCTTGTTTGGTACCAGGTTTTTGAGGGGATAATTGAAAGTGCATGGTTGCCCCCATGCGTGGTTTTGGTAATTAATGACAATCCTTATGGACTAATGTTTGCTTTGAGATATACTTGTAGATCTTGTCCATAGGAAAAGATTGGAGTTCATGTGTTGGACTCTAGTAGATTACATGATGATCAACGCTCTACTCAAGGGTTTATATGAAGAATGGTCATGTGAAGAGTTGAGCTCATTGCAAGTATGGCTTGGAATAGAAGATTGAGTGAACAATCATGTTTACCACCAAGCCATCATACATATCAAGAGAAGAAGATGAAGTGCAAGCTCAATATGATGCATCTCGAAGATATCATTTGATTGAAGGTTGCAAAGGAGTCATGAAGACGATGCTTAGCGAGGCCCTCCCATAATGGAGTATGGGGGAGCATTTGGAGAAGTCTTCATCAAGCATGTGCTAGCAAGCACAATCAAGAAAGGTGTTTCAACTTGAGAGAGTCAAGATCGTCATCATCGAGCTCAAGTGGAATGCGCAAGGCAAAGGTATGATCTTGATAGGTTTTCTTTTACCGGTCTCATGGTGTTAGTGGGAGACCGGGTTTTAGGATAGACGGCGTACTATCAAGAGGGGCTCTCAAGTGAGTAACTTGATCGCATCGTTGTGGAGAGCTCAAACCTTTGCATACTTGGCATATCATATTTCTTGGTTCTTATTTGGCTTTTATGGTGGTGAGGAATTAGAGCTTGGTTCATCTCCATGTCAAGCTCTAGTTCATCGAAAACGGTTTTACCTTGGAAAACTAGTTGCGTTTTCGGTGGCGGAAATATTGCCGGTTCAACCGTGAGGAAAGTCCCACACCTTGCCATGTGTGGTGATTTTACTCTATTTATGGGATGCAATATTTTCACTTTTTGTAGCCTTCTCCTTGTCAGTACCTTTCCAACGGAGTTGGTCTCACCTCATTCGGAGTTCATTTGCAAAAGTTATAGCTGTGTTTTTGGTGTTCGGACAGGCCCGGTAGTACCGGAGAGTTTTGTTCCGGTAGTACCGCAGTCAGCCGGTAGTACCGGGCTCTCTGCGGTAGTACCGGGCTCTCTGCGGTACTACTCTCTGAAGTTGGTTTTTCGGGCGTTTTGGCACGGATGGCCCCGGTAGTACCGGGGTTGGAGCCCAGCACTTGGGCCCGGTAGTACCGGGGTATTTTTCCCCGGTAGTACCGCGCGCTCGGTTTTCTGCGTTGACGAAGATACCGCAGGGCCGGTACTACCGGGCTTTAGGCCGGTACTACCGCACTTGCGGAACAAGAAGTGCTGCAACGGCTGGATTTTTGAGTTGAGCTATTTAAGGGGCCTTCTTCCCCAATGGTTGACAAGCTCTAGAGCAAGTCTTTCTCCTCTCTCTCCTCCATTGTTGCCCTTTGTAAAGCTTGCTCTTCCTCTCAATCCCTCCCATGGTTCTTGCTAATATTTGAGGGAAAGTGAGAGGTGATCTTGATCTACGTTTCCACCGATCGATTTCTCCTCTATGTGAGGGAAACCTTGTAGATCTTGATCTTGGAGTTCTTGGTGCATCTCCTCTTTGTTCTTCCTCTCTTATTCCCCCATAAGCATTTGTTGCTTTGTTGGAATTTGAGAGTGAAGGATTTGAGCACTTGTGCTCTTGCCTTTTGCATTTGGTGCATCGGTGTGCTCTCCACGAGGATTCGTGGAAGTTGAAAACTTGTGAACTTGTTACTCTTGGGTCCTTGGACCCTAGACGCCTTTGTGGTGGTTGGACCCTTGTGTGGTCACTTGAAGCCGTTCGGGAGCCCCCAATCCCATTGTGGGTTGTGCCCCGGATTGTTGTTGGAGGCCGTTCGGGAGCCCCCAATCCCATTGTGGGTTGTGCCCCGGATTGTTGTTGAAAGGCTCCGGATTCCGCCTCGAAGGAATTCCGATAGTGGAAGGTGAACCAAGCCTTTGTGGTGCGGTTCATCGGAGAAGAAGGTGAAACCTTTGTGGTTGTTGAACCGTTGTGTCGGTTCACACCTCTCCAACGAGACGTACTCCCTTAACAAGGAGGAACTCGGAAATACATCCTCGTCTCCGCGTGCTTCGGTTATTTCTATACCCGAGCTTTTACTTATGCACTTTACATTGTGATAGCCTTCGTGCTTGAAGTATTCTATATTGCTATCACCTTGTTGTTTGTCTTGCTTAGCATAAGTTGTTGGTGCACATAGGTGAGCCTAGTTTATTTAGGTTGTCGGCTTGTTAATTTAAACATCTAGTTTTATTCCGCAATTATCAAGCCTAAACCGGAAAAGTTTTAAACCGCCTATTCACCCCCCCCCCTCTAGGCGACATCATTGTCCTTTCAATAATCCCCATATGGATTGTGTGAAACTCCAAAATTCACCTAATTTTATCAAATTCCCGTTAATTTCCTAATCAAAGGTATTGGTAGTGTCTATTTTGGTGTTCAAGAAAATACACGAGAGTTTAGGAAATTATAGGGGAAAACAGGAATACAACAGATCAAATACATTAGAACCAAACGGACATTTTACGGATATGTGGGCATTTAGGGTTTGAGCGCAACTTTGAGCACTAAGAGCATCTCCACCGGGGCCTCTAAAGGACCCCCTAAAAGCCCTTTGGGGGGCCGGACACGAAAAACCGTCACCAGCGGCACCCCCAAAGGCTCGCCCTGAGCGATTTTATGTCCGGCACCCCCTATCGGGCCTCTATACTTGGAGGCCCTCCTGGGGGTGCCGGACATCAACTCGCGCTTGGTCCTGACAGCGCTGGCCCACCCGTAATACACACGTCGCGCCTCGTCCAATTCCCCTTCCTCTACATTGCCGCCCCCGGCGCCAAAATCTTCCCTATCTTCCCTCCATTTTCCAAACCCTCGCCTCGCCCACGCCGCCGCGACCTCCACGCCTTCCGCCACCATGCCGCCCAAGGGTGCCGGCCTCTCGAAACCCAAGGGTCGCAAGGCACCGCCGGCGTCGCAGCCGAAGAAGAAGCCGATGAAGAGGGAGCCGCAGGAGCTTTCGTTCACGGCGCCCTTGAGCCAGGAGCAGCTCCGCCACGCCGCTTCCCATCTTCGGCAAGTACGGCGAGTCAAGGCGAAGGACAAGTCGGCTGATCTGTCGTCGCCGAACGACAACGCCAACGCCGCCGAGAGCTTGCTCGCCATGAGCCAAAGCAGCCAAAGCGGCCAAAGCGGGTTTGCCGCCCAAAGGAAGAATGCCTACTGGACACGCATTCACAAGGACTACACCGAAAGAAGGGCGTATCCTCCTCATCTAGAATTGCCTTACCGCAATGCCAAATCGGTTGAGAGCCATTGGGGTGTCATCTCGTCTCTCACTACCAAGTTTCACCAATGCCATGAGATAATCTTGATGAGAGACGAGAGTGGCAAGAACGATGTCGACAAGGTTAGCCGATCATCATAACTTGTAACCCATCATGTTTACATGCATACATAACTTGGCCTTTGTTTGTGTAGCTCAAAGACGCCAAGTACTTGTACCTCGACTTGGAGTCGGATGGCAAGAAGCCATACAAGTTCATGCATGTTTGGGAGGTGGTTAAAGGATGCCCGAAGTGGAAGAGCCATGTAAAAGACCAAGGCACCGCCGAGGGAGATGAAAGAAACCTGCCGGCTGCTACCACCGATTGTCCTGAGATGGGAGTGAAGGCGTGCAAGGCGGCCGCCAGGGCTGGCAAGAAGCCGGGGGCCTCGGGCGCCGCAGGCAGCATCCAAGAGTCGGTGAAGTTATACGTTGCCGAGGTGGCCGCGGCGACCGCCGAGAAGAAGAAGCTGCAAGCCATGTCCGACGAGAAGTGGAAGCTCTATTTCAAGATGCAGAAGGCCAAGCTCAAGAACCAAGAGAAGAAGGAGGAGCGTCTCGTCATGGCCACGAACACGTCCGGCATGAGCCCCAACCAGAAGGCCTACTTCGTTGCCGAACGGAGGCGCATCCTGGCTGAGAAGAAGGAGGCCGAAGCGGCGGAGAACGATGAGGAAGAAGTCGAGGACGAGGCCGCCGCGTGATCGGCATGAACCATTGCGCCAGGGAGGCGCCCTTTTGATGGCCGGCCTTGGAGACTTGTTCTCCGGCGCGGTCGATCCTTTTTTGATGGCCGGCGTTGGAGATTGTTCTCCGGCACGGTCGAAACTATGCCAAGTCCTTTTTTGATAACTTGCTGTCCGGCGCGGCAAAACTCTTTGATTGACGGCATCATTTGAGACATTTCTATTAATGCATGCACCGCCGTCCTGTTCTTCGTTTGTGTTGTTCATTGGCGCCGGTTCGTGCGCCCGCGAGGCGTTCGACAATTTTCTCGCGTTTGGGGGTGGGCCTTTAGGGAGTGCCGCTGTGGGCGGCCTCTAAATATTGACCGGACACATGTCCGGCACCCCTCAAAGGAGGCTCAATTGGGGGTGCCGGACACACATTTAGATGCCCCCGGTGGAGATGCTCTAAGACATTCTGTAATTAGGACAAAGGTTACTCATTTTGAGATGGAGACCCATGTTGAGGACTTGTGGATGCCATTGAGTGATATCTTTGCAAGGATAGGGTTATGCCAGCAATGAGCTAAGAACTTGTCCTTAGTGGCATTATATTATAGAGCATCAGTATAATACAACAATCATAGTACAATGCACCCTTCGTAGGCCATGCGGTTGTCGATGCTCCCCGAGACTTCGTCGTCGTCGCGTTGGTCGGATCTTTGCAATGATTTTTAAGAAGAGTGAATAATAGGAAGGATATTTTGTATGACACTCTTTTTTCTTCGAGAAAATGTTGGTATGACACTGTACGTAGAAGAAATGTAAGACATATATACCAAATGCCAAAATTCCCTCTCGTGTGACACTAGCCACACCCTCTAGATACAATTAGCCCAAGATGACATGGTTTGGATATAATGAGCCAAACTCAAAAGCCAAATCTTTGAACTACTCCCTCCGTCCTAGCTTATAAGTCCTACGCGCAATCTAAGTCGTGAATTTGACAAAGATAATATGAAAAATATACTATGATAATATGTCATTTGGAAATTCTGATATTATAATTTCTAATGGTATAGTTTTTGTGTTAGAAAATTTCTTTTATATTGATTAAATGATGACCTATTGATATGCGCAAGACTTATAAACTGAGACGTACGGGATTAGAGCATTCAGTTTCCCAACGGGTGAAAATAAAGGAATCCACATATGCGCGCTTGCATATCCTATGCAATCATCTACCGTCGAGTGTGGAATTGAGATATTAGTATGGTGATGCCCGCAAAAGACAAACCGTCGAGATTTGTTAAGTCATAACACGCGGAGAAATGCAGGGCGCCCACGTAGGGAGTGCAGAGTACCACATGACATGCATTTTTGTATTCCATTATTATGAAATGTAGAGTATTGTTTGGAGTACTTTCTAGAGAGACAACAAAAACCACGTTATTCAAACCACTCCAGCTGCAGGTGGCAGCATTTATATATCACTCTTTGGTCTTACGACACAATTTCCAATGCGGGTTAGTTATTTATCTACTCTAAATTATCTCTCATCCTAATCTGTGCACACTCTTTGTTTAGTATCTTGTAATCAGTGCACTCGATCCAAGAGCTAATTATTCAATCCCCAGCACCAGCTTCTTTTGTCCCTCTCAAAGAAGCTACAATCCGTTATACCACATTAGGCAAGGTCCTATGTGAGCCCTGCCCTACTAAACTCGATTTATACAAGTTTGCACAAGTTGTATTCCAGTGTAGGCCATTCCTGGTATAATAAAGCCGCCGCATGATAACACTAAAGTGTAGCAAGCGAAAGGTCCCCACATTAACTATTATCTCTTTGCGGAAAGTCCACACTTTAATTCTTAATACCATAGGAAGTTCTTGTTTAATTTTCAGGAGTCGAAGCACTAAGATCAGGTTAAGAGTTCTACTTATATTGACAATGGTCTTTCTCATAGAACTTTAAGAGCCAATGCATTGTGTCTTGCAAACCAAAACCTAACAAGCTATGCCTTGATCTACCCATTTACGCTTTGATATCACCTTCAAATATTCTATTCACTAATTACATGTTTGATATTTTGATAGCTAGGTCAAGGTGACCAATAGTATCTATTTTATGATGGAAGAAAGATGGAGTAGTACTTTTACGTTATAAAGGTCTTCTTTATCGAATCAAAATATGTCATCAATCTGATATGAAAAACAATTCTCAGAGATGCTCTCTACATAACAAAGATGCACACAACTCAAACAACCCAACACGTGGTATCACCGGAGTAGAAAATAATGTTTTCATTAGAACGTGGAAGGTAGATTACGCTCCAGACTCCGCATCAGGGCATGTACAATGAGATGACGGCAGAAATAAAATTACGTAGATGCATACATCAAAATAAAATTCTTGGTGAAATTAAATGTTTATACATCTGTTTGTACCGTACTCATGCAGCAGAAATGCAGAATTACGTTGAGTACAACATGCACGTCCTAAATTTGACATGGGAGGATACTCCATGTGTATGTGTACCTTGAGAAGATTCTGGCCAAGAACATTGCACCTCTCCAACTACTATCCTCCAAGAAGGCCATAGATGAAAGTCAAACTGAACAGTACCCTGTCTGTCTGTAGTCTGTACTATAGTTTGCAGCTTGCAAGCAAGTACCCTAAGCCCAAATTACAGGATCACAAGAATATCTCAAGAACCGAGAATAAACGAGGCAAATAACCACCATCTCGACGTGCGCCGAACTGCCGAGCCACATTATGCTTCAGTACCAGCAGCGCAGCACTACCAAATACACCCCACCACAAAGCCACAGCACATTGACTCTTCCAAGCTCCCGCGTAGCATGCATAGAAGAGCAAGCTGCTGCTGAACAGGCCACATAGTAGAGAGAGAGAGAGAGAGAGAGAGAGAGAGGAACAAGGAGGGGGAGAGAGTAATGGAGCAGCTACAGCAGCAGGAGCGAGCGCGGGAGGTGTACAGGGAGTGCCTGCGGAACCATGCGGCGAAGCTGGGCACCTACGCTTCCGACGGCTGCTGCGAGTACACCCCCGACGATGGCCACCCGGCCGCGCTCCTGTGCGCCGCCTGCGGTTGCCACCGCAACTTCCACCGCAAGGCATTCCTCGACGGCGGGGCGGGAGCTGGGATGCCCGGCGCAGCCAGCCCGCACGCGCCATTAATGCTCCCCTCTTCCGGCGGGCCGCCGGGCTACATGCACCACTTGGCAATGGCCGGCCCCGCGGGGGGCGGCATGGCAGGCGACGGTGGCGGCGGCTCGCACAGCGGCGGGGGAAGGCGGCGGACGCGGACCAAGTTCACGGAGGAGCAGAAGGAGCGGATGCTGCGGTTCGCGGAGCGGCTTGGGTGGCGGATGCCCAAGCGCGAGCCCGGACGCGCACCCGGGGACGACGAGGTCGCGCGCTTCTGCCGGGAGATCGGGGTCTCCAGGCAGGTCTTCAAGGTCTGGATGCACAACCACAAGGCCGGTGTCGGCGGCAGCGGCGGCGCCGGCGCCCAGACTTCTTCGTCGACCACGCGTGGCGGCGGCGGGGGAGGCGTTGGGGGCATGTCACCGGCGATGGGAGTCGACGGGGAGGACGACGAGGAGGTGAGGGGCAGCGAGATGTGCATGTAGATGCTCTTCTTACGTCTAGTGGATGGCATGGCTAGAATGGGATAATTTAACTCTCTTTTTTGGCTAATTTCTTCGGCATTTTTTGCTTCCGCTATTGATTCTTGATGATGAGTTGACTGTCTTAACAGTGATCCTAATGATGTGTTATTTGATGATTGATTAATTGATTTTGTTGGTACCATCAAAGGAAGTTCTTGTTCTTTAGTCCTTATTTGCTTGTCCTTTTCAGTCTTCACCATATATATAACATGATATCTAGCTTGAAATGCACATGTACTATGGAGCACAAATTAACCATGCATGCTTAATTTCCTCTTTTGCAATTAATCACATGTCCTGTCCTGGCGAGGTCTCAGTGAGTTTATTCATGCAAGGTGAGGAAAGATGAAATGGCTTTAGAAGACTAGCTTGCTTCATTGGGCTACTTTCAATTAAAGGGTTTGCAGTAATATTTATAATATTTCAATCCATGGAGACTGTCCATATATGGTTCAAAAGAATTGAACCTTCGAAATTCTTTTAGATTTCCCTACATTCTAATTCCATACTTATGAGAAATGCTCCTACGCTTTCTGAAAGTTTTTCTGCACGAATTTTAAAGCACACCGACGGATCTGATTAGATTCATATGTGATTAGATTCATATGGGATAGTGACGTAAGAAGAGTACTAATCAAGTGGAATTAGCACCCCCAATCTCCGCCTCTAATCACAACCGTGGGTACGCTTTAAAATCTGTGTAGAATTTTTTACGGAAAGCACATAAGCACTTCTCCTTATTGTTTTTTGTCAAGAGGTTACACCTCTTAGAATACAAATTTACGTTGTCTTAATGTCATTATGTATACTGTATTTTTGTATGGTTAAACCACCCCTTTGGAAAGCAGGAACTTGAAATATAAGAATATAAAAAATGTGGATTTTTTAGTCGCATATCTTGGATTCCAACGGTAATCGAAACCACATAAAGCTTTAAAACTATCGTTTGAGTGTCACGGGGAAACATGGGAATTGTACACACAAAGTGAGAAAAGACGAGATGTGACCTCATATTCGGTTCATAAAAAAACGATGGAATAACCCATTTTGTAAGAATTTCAAAGAAATATAGAATAACAATCTTATGTTCTAAAATCCCTATGATTTTCTTTTGTTCGAAACGGAACCTTTGGTCGTGTTTGTAATTTTGTAGTATTCAAGATATCTCCATGACTATTTATTCAGGGATTTCAACGATACCCAGGGTTCACTAGGATTTACTCCACTATAAGGATCCACTATATTCGAAACATCCCGATCCAAGTGGTCCTACATAAATGATTATAGCATTGCAGAACATACTTCTAGACGCAAATGTGAACATATGGATAGTAAAAATGTTGAAAGAGACCATTTAGCTGCATAGTACGTATATCGTTAGATTACACAAAAGAATTTGCTTCAAGCAGTCAGAGATATTTTGATATATTTAGAGCTAAGCTTAACAGACACTCTAGCCGTTTAAAACTACGAATTTCGCACAAATAATGGGGAGAGCTAAATTTACTGACGAGTGATGATCACGACGAACCAACCCAAGATGACTAAAGTTCCTTCTGTACCACGTAAGAGAATTTCTTGATAGAACTGAAATCAAACTCCTCTCCCTCGCGCGCGTCCGTCGCCCCCTGTGGCGGCGGCGCGCCTTCCCCCCTCCCACCACCGCGAGAGCCCTCCCCATCGTCTCCCCCCGTCGCCGCCGCCGGTAGGGGCTGCTGGGCGCGGCCTGGGTGGCGCCGGCGTCGGCGGAATGTCTCTCCCCGCGCTGGATCCAGATGGAGGCGGGGCTCTGTCCTTCTGGCGCCAGTGCTCTTCGGGCAGCGGTGGCCCGGCTTCGGCCGGGTGGTGGCGGGACGGTGGCGGCACGCGCGTGCAGGGCGGTGCAGCGGGTGGCGGCGTACTGCAGTGTGGCTGGCCGGGCCATGTGGCCAAGATCGGGGCCTGAGGCCCCATCTGGGTCGGGGCGGGCCGCCCTGACCTGCGGTGCGCTCTGCAGATGTAGGTGAGGGCGAGGATGCAGGGGATGGCGGCGACGGCGGTCGGCGTGTTGCAGCGTGGCCACGAGCTTCACGGGCCCATTTTGGACCCGGCTGGACCCTGTTTGGACTGGTGTGCCCTGCGGGGCTTTACGGGCCAGGTTGGCCCAGTCGGACCTGACGGGACCGGTGTGCTCCGCTGTCGCGTCCGGTCGACTACCGCCGAGGTCGGCGGTGGAGGTTGTTCCCTCCGGCGCGGCCGCAGTCCTGCTGTCCACAGTTCATTTTTGTCCTCACCCTCGTCCTG
Organism: Poa annua; assembly: GCA_026929855.1. NCBI lineage: Eukaryota > Viridiplantae > Streptophyta > Magnoliopsida > Poales > Poaceae > Poa > Poa annua. The sequence goes on along the minus strand of CM049434.1, from coordinate 26,065,348 downwards.
CAGACCTCGGGGCAGCTACTTCGGTGAGACGGCGATGGTGGCGTCGGGATCGCTTTGGTGCATGCTGGTGGACGGATAGTCGGGTGGCTTCGAGGCTCGTCTTCGTGGGGTTCTTGTGTTGCGGATCGTCCGGGGTTGTGGATGGGGTTTTCGGGAGAAATCCTTGTCGGTTCGTCCGACACCGACGCGGTGCCGCCTTCGGGTGGCATCTTTCCTTCTTGAAGGGCGTCGTGGCTACCTTTCGTCCACCGCCCCCTTGTACCGGGGGAAACCCTAGGACCAATGCGTTGGTTCGGGCAGCAGCGTGGCTTTCCCTCTTGAGGGTGCTGCTTGGTACTCGTCGACTCGGTGCTAGAAGAGTGGTGGTACTTTGTCGGAGAGGGCGCAACAGTTTCGGGGTACCATCGTTTAGTCGATCCGCTTATGTCTCCATTCTATTTTTTTTCTTTTCTTTTCTTTGGGTGTGTGTTTGCTGCTGTCCCAGCATTTCAGAACAGTTGGTTGTATCAGTTGGTTGCTATATTTATATAGCGGGGCTACGGCCTGTTTCGGGAGAGAATTTCTTGGTTGAATGCAGGAACTGTATCTGTATCGTGCATTCGTGCGTCCGGGTGCGAGAGCCGTTAGTTTGTCAAACGAATTAACTCATGTAGTCCAAAGGGGGAGGAACCTTCTCGTATCGATGATCATGTAACGCTGGATGTGATTGGCCATGTGAGCTGCAACTGCTATGTGTAGCTATTGTATATAGACAAGTACTAGTACTACGTACTGATAGAGTAATGTGTGGATGAGGGGTGAGGTTAGATTGGGGATCAGGTAACTCGAGTGTATGTCGTATATGCAATGTACTGTAACCTCATGTGGCAACACATCTATGATAGGAATATCATCGTGCATGGAGGGATCAAGATATTGGCCAGGGTTTAATCAGATTTTAATACTTTCTACCTCTGTATTGATGTACTGACGTCTCGGCTAACATTTCATGCCCGTTTGACAAAGTATCTCAACTATAAGTATACTTTATATGAAAGTAGGAAGAATTGCTGTCCAATTAGCCCATCCACGTCGCCCCACTTTCACCGGCCGTCCGATCAGTGGCACAGACGGCCCAGATTTCAATTTGCGGACTCAATTCGCGCAGCTACTGTTTATCCGGCAATTTTAGCCAGTGGGATTGCGCCACGTCGCCCGGTCGCCAGCCGGTCAGCCCCGGTTCCACCGGTCACCGTGCATATTTCGCACGTAAGCCCCTCACAAAACAAAACATCAACTCGCAGTCCAACTTTTACTACAGCGAAGGACCTATTCGTGATTACGGAAAACCCCAAATGCTTTTTTGTAAAAATCCCCGCAGACGCCCCCTCCTTCTTCTCCCTCGCGCTCGCCCCCGATGTCGCCGTCGCCGCCGCCGCCCGGCCTCGCCGCTACGCGCCTCCCTGCCCAGATCCACGGCCGCAGCCACCTCCGCCGCCGCGGTCTCTCCCTCCTCGCCGCAGATCGGCTTCCGGACCGCCGCGCCGTCGCCGGAATCGACGCCGCCGTGAGCTTGCTTCCTCCGCTGCGTCCGCCCGCCGCCATCGCTGCTCCGGCGACCTAGGAGAGGCGGCGCCGCCACCTACGGGTAGCCCGCGTCGAGGCGCGTCGAACGCGCCCAGCCGCACGTCCCAGCACGCGCTGGTTCGACGCCGGCGTGGGCAGCGCCGCCGCGGCCGCGGCAGCCCTAGCTGGCCGCCGGTGACGTCAGCCGGACGTCACCATGGGCCCACCTGTCAGCCTCTTTTTATTTTCCTGGAAAAAGACAGTAAATGATTAATTCTGTAATAATATTTAAAACTTCAGATATATGCATCAGAAAAATATGAAAAAAATATCAAAATGACCAGACGAAAAAACCCTAATTGCTTATGGCAAAATATAAAACATTTGAAATTTTCAAAACGGTTTAAATTTAGTCAAATTTCAAATCAGTAAATGATTAATTCTGTAATATTTAAAACTTCAGATATATCCATCAGAAATATATGAAAAAAATATCAAAATGACCAAACGAAAAAACCCTAATTGCTTATGGCAAAATATAAAACATTTGAAATTTTCCAAAAGGTTTAAATTTAGACAAAATTCAAATCTATTTCTTCCAATTACAGATTGAATTTCACAAATGCTCATATAATGTCTTCCACCTAATTAAAAACTTACTGTAATATTTTACGCCAATATATTTCTTCTTCTAACGACACGAACGTATTTCGAATTTTGAGTTAACTTCCAAGTCTACTCATTTTGCAAGAACAAACCAAATTCAAATCGAAAAACGCCCCAACTTGAATAATATTTGCAGACTACACAAATTTTAAATGCAAGCTTATTTTATTTCCAGTAATATCCAAACTACAGCTTTTTTTAAATGCGCACATTAACGAGTTAACATTTTATTTACTAGCTGAGTGAAATTTTCAAACCTACATGATTTTAAAATATTCAAATTTTTGAGTTTTAATTTCATTTACCAAACGGGCGCGGCATCACCGTGCTAAGTTACCTAGTAGGAATGTAAGGGCGATATATGAAACTACTTACCAAACACAATCTTGTGAAGCGGAATTGGCACGACTTGGAATTGGCGGGAAGTAAAAAGTGTGTCTTCTGTCATTATGACAAGAGTATTAAGTGCCTTTATTTAAATGTGAAATTGCTAGATCTATATGGTCAGCCGTCCAATTTAGATCTAACTTGTACCCACCTGTAATGTTGTGAATATTTTCAACAACTGCTAAACGGTGTGAATAGTAGGTTTTAGCCTCTTATTAGGGTAGGGATTGTCATAATGTGATCTCTTTGGCTATGTAGAAATGACAATATTTTCAATGATAAACCGGTGGACTCCGTTCATGGGCGCCAAAACAGTGTGTGGAGCACCGCGATTTATTCACGGGGGTGTCTACGCGGTTGGAGAACTCAAGGAGGGATGTTTTCGTCATACAATCTACGGATCTGCCCTGCATCTATTTAGACGTATGTACACTTTCTCATTCGATTTTTCTCATATGTAATTCGCCTTCTACTTTTTGTTTAAGACTTGTGGACTGTGCCTACCCAGATTATCCAGTATGCAGATGATACACTAATTGTTATCAAAGCTGATGCAAGACAATTGATTTGTTTGAAGGCTCTGCTGCATTCTTTTGCTGAGTCAACTGGGCTTTGTGTCAACTACAACAAATCTAGCATGATACCAATTAATATGGATGAGGAGAGATTGACTCACTTTGCTAATACACTACACTGTCAAAAGGGTTCTTTGCCTTTCACATATCTTGGGCTGCCTTTGGGTCTTACAAAGCCTTCCATTGAATTCTTTTACCTCTGGTCACTAGAGTACAAAGAAGGCTATGTTCTACTGCTGATTTTATGGATTATGGAGGGAAGCTATTGATGGTCAAATCTGTGATGTCTTCACTACCAATATTCTTCATAAGCTGCTTTGATGTGCCAGTGAGCATATTGAACCAAGTTGTAAAATATTTCAGACATTGCTTATGGAGGAAAAACTGAGGACGTCCAAGGTAAAGGATCTGCTCTTATTGCCTGGAAAAAAAATATGCAGGCCAAAGGATCAAGGAGGTCTGGGTGTTTTGAATTTGACAATTCAAAATAAAGCACTGCTACACAAGAACTTGCATAAATTCTACAATCAGCATGACATTCCTTGGGTAAATCTGGTCCGAGACACCTATTACTCAGATGGAGCTTTGCCTAGACATCAGCTTGTGGGTTCTTTTTGCTGGAAGGCTCACATTAAGCTAGTGGATAACTTTAAATCAATGGCAAGAGGAAATGTGGGGAATGGGCAAACAATTCTTTTTTGGTCTGACCTTTGGCTTGATAATTGCCTCCAGAACAAACTCCCGCACCTGTTGAGCTTTGCAAAAAAACTGGATTCCACAGTGAAACAAATTTGTGAGACCGAATTCCTAGAGGATTACCCTTATCCCAGGAAGCTTTCGATGAATTTAGTTTAATGGAGCAAATGTGTCATCAAACCAGAATTAATATTGCTGAGGGGAACATGGACTCTTGGAGCTACATCTGGGGCAATGAAAATTTCAATTCTCACAAAGCTTACAAGGATTTGATTGGGCATAACCCAACTCCACCTCAATTCAGTTGGATCTGGAAATCCTCCTGTCAGGCTAAACACAATTTTTTCTCCTGGTTACTCCTGCATGATAGACTGAATACAAGAAACCTCCTTTCCAGGAAAAGAATGTTGCTGCCCACTTACGATTGTGTAACACTACAATGCAATCATGAGGAAACTCTCATTCATCTATTCTGGAGATGCCCCTTTGCTGAAAAATGTTGGGACTTTATTTGTCCACACAGGACAAGAAATCTTTCTGTGCATGAAGCCTTTGCTGATTTGAAAGGCAAGCTAACTGTGCCTTTCAACATGGAAATAATGATTATTGTTGCTTGGAGTATTTGGATAGTGAGAAATAACAAACTATTCAACAATGAAAGACCTAGCTTTGCTAGTTGGAAAGCTATCTACCTTCAAGAGTTGCATTGGATCAACTATAAGATGAAGAGTAAATATAGTCAAGTTTTCAAAGATTGGCTTCAGACACAGCATTAGATAGCTTTTTTGAGAGTTTTTTAAACCCTTGAACCTTGTAAAAACTTGTGTAAATATGGTGGTTTAATAGAAAATTAAAAATTGCAGTGGGAGTCTTTCCCATTGTTTCGCCTAAAAAAAGACTTGTGGACTTGCGTTTAAGGATGTGATATCCCCCAAGAGCAGGAGATCGCTGTAGTACCTCTCAATGTGGAAGTAGGGTATCGATCCGCAGGAGCAAGAAGGATAAGTTGTCTATTCCTTCCAACTAAAGTGTCACAAGTTTTAGTTGATTATGCACTAAACAAGTTTAAAGAACAAGATGATTGTTTTAATGAATGGAAGTTTAATGTAACAAAACAAGAATGAAAAAAGTGTCCCAATCCTCTTCAATGCAAGAGGACAAGACAAAGGTTTTCTCTTATAGGAACAATGGACATGGGTTCATGGGTTCACTCAATCCTCTCTCTCCCATCTATGGTGATTATCATGTTATAGATAAAGTACACACAATTGTCATGTTTTAATGGTAGCTTTTATGATGGCTATATGTCCTAAAACACATAGTTGAAAGAAATACTCATTTGTGTTGCTAGTGTCACCCTCGTAAGGCTAGCGTGGTTGCTGTCACACCCACATCATACTTCTCCCTTTTTACCCCCAAATAAAGGATATTGGAGGGTACTGTGTCACTCAATACCTATGCCTTCTGTCACAATGGCCATCCCGTACCCACATACATCATACTTCATAATGAATAATATTCTAAACACTAGTGTAATGATTCATATTTCGTGTGCATGACCACAACTCTCTCATCTATCTACACTTGGTGGTGTCAATCACCTCATGACAAGGATAAACAAGGCATTATGCATAACTCAAACCATCACATGCATCATAGAATATCTCCAAAGTATGACAAGCCATAAAAGATCCAACACAACGGTAAATGCATAACTAATATCATCTCACACCATAATATCCACCATAGGAATTACATAGATAGATCCATAATCATGCAAGGCACATCATATGGACTTCAACAATGATCATACATAGAGAGATTAGATCAAGTTACCACCACAAACCCAAAGTCCAAGGGGTGGACTACTCCCCCCTAATCATGATGTTGATGATGAACACGCCGGAGGGGGGTGGAGCCCTCCGGAGGTGATTCCGGCAGCGTTTCCCCCCTCCGATCCTCTCCGGCGGCAGCCTTCTGCCTCTCTGTTTCGTGGTTTTGTGTTTCTCCACCGCCGTGTTGCGAAACTCCTCGGGGGACTATTTTTATAGTCGGTTTTAGGTCAAGACGAAGCCACGGAGACGAAAACGGACGGCATCGGAGCCACGAGCCGCCAGATGGGGTGCTCCATCTGGCCGCGTGGGCCCACCTCTTTTGGCCCTCGGGCTTCCAATTTTGCGCTTCCTTCGCTCCTACGCTTTGTTCCTTCCAAAAACTGAGCCCCGTCAAATCTTAGGTCATTTGGACGGCGTATGCTCCCTGAAAGTCAAAAACATGGAAAAAGGGGTTTTCTGGTTCTGCAGGGTTAATTCCAAATAAATGGGGAGAGTGTGAATTATTCCCAAAATCAATATAAAACAATGATATAACCCTTATATGATGCAAATATGATTGAAATATGAGTAATACAATGCAAAGTTCATGTATGCATTTTACATGCATCAACATCCCCAAGCTTAACCTATACTCGTCCTCGAGTATGAAGGTGATAAAACTAAACATGGACTTGGCATTTTATTACTTAATAAAGGATATCAAAGATGATTGCTACATAGAGTCAAATGATTCATTCTTTTGTAAAGAGTAGCATCATACAAGACATATTATCAAGAGATATTAAATATTCAAGGTAAAGATGTTCAATGATAATTCACAAAGTGTAACATGAAAGAAAAGTTCTATGGACCAAATGAATGCATAAATGAAAAGTAAAAGATATCCTAGGTTGGTCATAGAGTATTCTTATAGAAATCTGAATATAAAAGGTGGACACTTTGGAAAGATAGATAAATAACTAGAGGTATAACATGCAAGAGTATTATCTAGCTTCCAAATGCTTCAACTTAGGTTAATGTTTGCCATGTAGTTTCCATTGGTGTGAAGTTCTCATTACCCCTATCATAGCACCTTTAGTGATTAATAGTTGAAAGTGAAAGCATATATGAGTTATGTGCTTGACAAAGTATGGGTCAAAAAGCCTCATGCCTGTTGAAAACAAAAACCTCTCCGACTAGCTACTCAACTTGGGCCACAAAGCAAGTGAAGGTTACAGTCATTGTGAATAAAAGTGGCATCATAGAGAGTTTCACCCCGGGTACCCTTTGCCCCAGGACATGGAAGTGGGCACATGTCCAAATGACAAAGCAAGCAAACAGTGGATATCTCTACATCTCTTTCTTTACTCATGCTTTTTTCTTGTAAATGCTTTTTCTGTTATGAGATGTGTCATGGATTCCTCCACTATGGTTATGTTGCAAATTTCCACCATGATCCACATGGCTTAGGTTAGCCGCCACAAGTGTTTCTCTAGCCAATAATATCACTCACCCGAACTTACTAAGTTTCCATATTTATTTCACGCAATGTTAGGCATCCATCACCAAAGGAACATGATATCAACTTTTATAAAGAATAAAGTGCAGTGTTGAAAGCTTTCCACGTGTCAGCACGTATGAGCTAGCTCCTAACCAAAGACCTTTGTCAAGCCCAAAATATGATAATCTTAATCACAATGGGTCATGTTTATTAAGTGCAATAAAAGTAATGTGTGTATCAAGTTCGTGAGAGCTTTTAAACCAACTTTACCCATAAAAATCTCAATAACATAAGCATCTTAATTTGGAAACATAGATAAAACAATATAACATGGTAAACATACTTGGAATAGCATATTAGCTAATAGGTAGATATGGTGGACTCACTGGAAAACTTGGTTGAAAGTGTTGGAAAACAAGCCTTTTTTACTTGTTGGAGTTTTTGGGCTAGCAAGAGGGAGAAAATTGACCATCTAAATGCATGCATAAGTGTCCATAGAGCTAACCATTTCATATTAAACAAAGTAAAGCATCATTCAGAATATAAAACATGAATAAGAGATAACTCATGATAAGACACTTCCATATTAATACTCATTAAAAAGCACATGAATCATGCAACTATATGTATCTTTTTAAATCAACTCAAACATCCTCTTCCCAATATTTTTAATAGCATCCAACTTAATTCAACTAAAGTCTCCAGCACCTCTCTCATAACATAAATGATAATGGTGATTTTATTAAAAGCAAAACAAAAATAAGAAGAACAATAAAAAGACGCTCCAAGTTTATACGATAGTAATGCGTTGATAGAAAACAGACGTGTGCAAACCGAGAGTGTTTGGTTCAGTGGGGTGCCTTGACATCCCCAAGCTTATGGTCTTCACCATCCTTAGATAGCTCTTGGTGCATCTCCTCTACTCCCTGTGAAAAACTTTCAACACAAATTTTTCTCCCATCTCTTTTCTGTGGGGTGACATTAGTAGGCACAAAACAATTGAATTGCTTGCTGCATGAAATCCTTAAACAAAAGTGTAAAACATGTACAGAAAGTGTATAATGTTGTATTCCTTCTCATAAACTCAATTGGATAAAAAATATTCAACTTAAAAGTTCAAAGAATGCATAAAACAAAATGGGACAGAATCTGTCCAGAAAAACAGCAGCAGCAAAACGCATTTTTTTACCCCACTTAAATATATCAAAAAAATCTGAAAAAATTCACGCTTACAGAGGATGAAAAGTTGCAACTACAGTTCAAATTTCAGCTCATTCGGAGTTACAGAATAGGAACTAAAAATCATACCGTGCACAGATTCGTGCTGGAATAAAAATCTCCGAATACAAAAAGCAATTTTTTCAAGCCAAAATGGGTAAAACTTGGCACTTTATTGAAAATTCCAGAAAATAAACTAAAAACTAAGTCCCTTGTTACAGCAAGAGGACACAAAGAAAATCAAAAATAAAAACAACCGGGTTGCCTCCCGTAAAGCGCTTTCTTTATAGCCATATAGCTAGGCTTACTTACTTGGTATCAAGATGGTTGGAGTGAGCTGGCTTGGCATCCCCAAGCTTGAATTCTTGCACTTACTTGATATATGTAGGGTGAATCTAGGGGATGCATCCCCAAGCTTGAGTGTTTGTCCCTCTTGATCTTTATTCATCTCCCTCAACTCTTCCACTTGAAAATTCTCTTTACACAAAACTCATCATAAAACTTGATTAGAGGGGTTAGTGTCTCCATAAATTAAATCCACATAGGTCAAGCAAAGACATATCATGAGTTGATTCTAAACATTATCTACTGTTATTACGGTTGTGCATTGCTCCTTGATCAAAAGAACCACACAAAACACAAGTAATAAGAGCAATGTAAAATAAAGACAAAATCTGTCAAAAACTGGACAGCCTGTAAAGAGTGAATTTTTAGAGCCACTTACGTTGCTCAAATCAGAAAACTTTGAACTAATGAAATGTGTAATAATAACTGAATATTGCTATCGTGAAAGATCGGCTCAAAATTCCTTTTCTGTGATTTTTAACATTTTTCGCAGTGAAGATCAGGAATCTGTTTTCTGGACAGCCATGATAGTTTTAATGATGCTCACATAGGAATAATAATTGAAACGCAAAAGAGAGCATCAAGGGGAAAATATGAAACATATTTGAGTCTAACCCACTTCCTATGCATTGGGATCTTGTAAGAAAATAAATCATTGGAACACAAAGCAAGTAGCATATGAAGATAAAACAAGAACAATTTCAAGACTTTCAATTTAAAGAGAGGTGACGTAATAATATTGAAATGTTTAGAATAATGTTTTCCCCTCTCATAATAATTGCAAGAAGCACCATAAACATGGTGGTTGTGGATGGAATGGTTATTAGTGCAAGATAATTCCAGCCCACATAAGTACTTTTCAACATATAAAAACTTCTCCTCCATGGTGTTAATAGGAGAGTTCAAAGATAAAGTAGGACTCTCATAATTGAGAGTATTATCACAAGCAGCAAGTATATCATTTTTATCCTCACAAAAAGTAGTAACAACTAAACATGGAGGATTATCAATAAGCATAGGACCATCATCTAGAGCATTATCATATAAAGCATTATCATATAGCATGTCTAAACCATACTCCTCATTATTTTTAAAATTATTATCAATAATGTTCTTAATAGGCATAGGTTCATATTCCTCATCATTATCAGAATCACAAAAGCAAAGTGTATCATCAGCAATATATTGAAAGTTACCGCCATAGGTGGTGAAGGTGGAAGTTTCCTCTCTTCATTCTCTAGTTGTTCATCATTTTCATCATCTTCTTTGGGTTGCATGGGCATCCCAAAGCTTAGGTTTTTATCCTCTTCTTCCTGCAAAACATCAGTACCTTCTAGGGCAGCTTTTCTCCTCTCTTTATAGTCAACAACATAAACATTTTGAGAGAAGTTAGCTATGCAATATTCAAGAATAGAAGTGACCTCTACTTCGAATCTCTTAACTCTAGGACAAGTTTTATTTTCATAAGCAAAGGTGTACAATTCACAAGATGCATAATAAGTAACAAATTCCTCTACTTGTTCCATCCCCAAATGAGTATAGTATAATAGCTGATGGGAAGTTGCTATGACACTTTCTTTATGGAACCTACATTGAAATGCAAAGTGTCTATTTCTTTGTTCCAAGCAACAAGTTTTTTTATTATGGAATAAAAGCCACTCTCCAGCAATATAATTTAATCTTTCCATGAAACCTTTTAGTATTATCCCTTCTTTTGACTCTCTAAATTCCTTAGCAATTTTACGATCTTTCATGTGCCCAGATAACCAATCATCCATCCATTCCTTACTAGAAGTTTTTATGGTATTTTCCATTTTCAATTTTTTGTGTATTTTTGATATATATAACTGAAAGTAAAAGTAAACTAAATTTAAAACTGAAAGTAAACTAGAGTATATGAAAAACTGAAAATAAATATCTAGTGCAAACAAGAATAAAAACTTAACGCTACACACTCCCCGGCAACGGCGCCAGAAAAGTACTTGATATCCCCCAAGAGCAGGAGATCACTGTAGTACCTCTCAATGTGGAAGTAGGGTATCGATCCGCAGGAGCAAGAAGGATAAGTTGTCTATTCCTTACAACTAAAGTGTCACGAGTTTTAGTTGATTATGCACTAAACAAGTTTAAAGAACAAGATGATTGTTTTAATGAATGGAAGTTTAATGTAACAAAACAAGAATGCAAAAGTGTCCCAATCCTCTTCAATGTAAGAGGACAAGACAAAGGTTTTCTCTTATAGGAACAATGGACATGGGTTCATGGGTTCACTCAATCCTCTCTCTCCCATCTATGGCGATTATCATGTTATAGATAAAGTACACACAATTGTCATGTTTTAATGGTAGATTTTATGACGGCTATATGTCCTAAAACACATAGTTGAAAGAAATACTCATTTGTGTTGCTAGTGTCACCCTCGTAAGGCTAGCGTGGTTGCTGTCACACCCACATCATACTTCTCCCTTTTTACCCCCAAATAAAGGATGTTGGAGGGTACCGTGTCACTCAATACCTATGCCTTCTGTCACAATGGCCATCCCGTACCCAAATACATCATACTTCATAATGGATAATATTCTAAACACTAGTGTAATGATTCATATTTCGTGTGCATGACCACAACTCTCTCATCTATCTACACTTGGTGGTGTCAATCACCTCATGAAAAGGATAAACAAGGCATTATGCATAACTCAAACCATCACATGAATAATAGAATATCTCCAAAGTATGACAAGCCATAAAAGATCCAACACAGCGGTAAATGCATAACTAATATCATCTCACACCATAATATCCACCATAGGAATTACATAGATAGATCCATAATCATGTAAGGCACATCATATGGACTTCAACAATGATCATACATAGAGAGATTAGATCAAGTTACCACCACGAACCCAAAGTCCAAGGGGTGGACTACTCCCCCCTCATCTTGATGTTGATGATGAACACGCCGGAGGGGGGTGGAGCCCTCCGGAGGTGATTCCGGCAGCGTTTCCCCCCTCCGATCTTCTCCGGCGGCAGCCTTCTGCCTCTCTGTTTCGTGGTTTTGTGTTTCTCCGCCGCCGTGTTGCGAAACTCCTCGGGGGACTATTTTTATAGTCGGTTTTAGGTCAAGACGAAGCCACGGAGACGAAAACGGACGACATCGGAGCCACGAGCCGCCAGATGGGGTGCTCCACGCGGCCAGGGAATCTGGCCGCGTGGGCCCACCTCTTTTGGCCCTCGGGCTTCCACTTTTGCGCTTCATTCGTTCCTACGCTTTGTTCCTTCCAAAAACTGAGCCCCGTCAAATCTTAGGTCATTTGGACGTCGTATGCTCCCTGAAAGTCAAAAATATGGAAAAAGGGGTTTTCTGGTTCTGCAGGGTTAATTTCAAATAAATGGGGAGAGTGTGAATTATTCCCAAAATCAATATAAAACAATGATATAACCCTTATATGATGCAAATATGATTGAAATATGAGTAATACAATGCAAAGTTCATGTATGCATTTTACATGCATCAGGATGGCAATGGGGCAGCCCTCCACCTTTGTCGGAGAGAAGAATCCGTAACTATGAGAGGAGTAGGTATGGGACATCGAGGGTGTTTCGCCTTGTGTCGTGTGGGTGACAAGGTTGCTCTCGGTGCTGGTCGTTGTCGAGGTTCCTAGAGGGGTGGTTGATTTCATCTTAAAGTTATCATGGGCCTATTGAGTTGCATAACTGCAAAAACAATGCATGAAGGCATGAAAACATATAGGACTACCGAGTACCGACTACATCGTCATGTTGACTTGAATCTGACACCATTGATTTTGCACCGAAGCATGCTACATTGCACCAAAAAAAGAATTTTCTTCAGGAGTTTCAATTGACAATGGAAAACTATCATAAAAAATGAGTATAGTGCAAACGTAGCTTATAACATTTTACACCATCAAAAACATGTAGACGGAATGCCGTTGTATATACAAGAAAAACATTATGTCACATGCATGTCAAAATGTTGGGAATTCTAGAAGGTACATATTTTAGGAATTTTTCCTATGCTCACATGAAAACAATGTTGGGAATTATTTACAAGAAAACTAGTTCTAAAAGCCAAAAATCGAATATGGAACTAGCATTTGGCACTTTTTTGTGCCTGCCCTCACATAGCTGGTTGTTTAGATGTACTACTATTAAACATACTCTTAGCTAAGTTGTTCATGTTTGGTTATGGGTCACATCAGCTGACCCTCCGTGAAATCATGCAGAGAGACTTGGCAACTCAGATTTCTGAAGCCTCTGACTTGTCACCTTCCCGTCCAGACCCGGTAGCAGTCTTCAGAAATGGCACAAACTCACCTCGGAATCCAAAATACAGTACGAGTCCGTGTCGCATACTCCTAAGATTCTACTGTGGGAGTACCTCCAGTTGGTCTAACGAAAACAAAAACAAGAAGAACGTTCTTCGGGAAGCGAATACCGAGCTCGAGGGCTCCACGCCAGGACACGCAAATGGTCCAAGGGAGTACCCGAGCGCGCCAGTAAAACATGGCTGCACCGCTGTGGGCGGCGGTGGCAGTAAACAGTGCCATTCCGTATCGAAGGCACGACGGCGCTCAGCAAGGCTGCGTGTATGTAAAGCGCTACGAGCTCCGTCGCTGGCTGCCAAGACCCATGGCGCCTTGGAACTCACAGCTTTGGATCGGCGCGCGAGTGTACGCGGCACCGTTGGCTGGTTTCCGCTATGGCGCTCGCGCTGGAACGCGATCGGCACGGCGGATTCGCTCCCTGGCGCGACGCTCACGGCCAAAACAAACAGTGCACCCCCGGGTGCGGGAGCAAATGAGGCGCCGGTACAGCGTAAAAAAATGGGTGTGTGCGCAGCGGCAGATCAAATCGAACTGCAAGGGGCCGTCGGCTACCCTCCAAAAGACTGGCGTACCGGCAGCGTTCCATAAGATTCGAGCAATCTTTCATGTGTTGTTGGTGATAATGATAGGCTAGTATAGTATTCGCTGTCTTCATGTGTTGTTGGTGATGATGATACGCTAGTATAGTATCCGCTGTCAGCACGTCTGATGACACCGGTTTCATCATACTATAGTATAAAACTTTGGGTACGACGACTGCGGCACCCGGCGTTGGCGTTAAGCTAGATCTCATCGCCAAAGATCTTTCGTGTCGAGAGGCGTTGGCTCTATGTATGGATAGACGATCGTAGATTCGGTTCCCAGTACATCCAAGCACGTCGGGATAGGTGATTGGAGTACTTCCGTGCCCACATTTCGTCACCCTTCTCGCTAAACGAAACGTTTACTCCATCCGTTGCACAATGTTTTAACTTTTTTTTACGTACACATATCTAAACTTATATCTAGATACATTTTAATGTCTGTGTATACTTATTTTGGTATGAATCTAAACAACATGTATAATACCTACAACATCTTATATTGTGGAACAGAGTGAGTAGCTGCATGTTAAAGATCAGAGTATGATCGTTCAGAATTTGGTACCTGCTGCGCGAGGCAAGAAGCTCATGCATTCTCAATTTGGATGTTTTTGAGAGCTTGCTCAATATGGTGCTAGGGTAGGTCTGCCGACCACAGAGTGGATCGAGCATTCCCCAGAATTCGTTTCTGGTCTTGTAGCCAGAGATGTTGCTGAGCTTGTGGTTCAATAAAGTGTTATATTCTATGTAAGAAAAAGATTTGAGGAGTACATCCATCCCCATATAACGTGGGCAAAAGGATTTTTTTTTAAAATAAGAGGGAGCAGAAGTTTCAAGGAAGGGGAGAAAAGAAGTGCCATTTCGATGTACCTTCGAAGTTCGAATGTTTGTATCGATGATTTCTCTGCTACTGACGGGACAACCAACATTGCAGTCCTCTTCCACAAACTGATGAGACGCATCACACCGAATTATTCCCCATGCTTTTTATCCTGCACGGCCTACTGCTCCATAGCTCCTAGTACTACAGCCCATCTCAGTTCGTTTACAAATATAGCCCTCTGATTCAATGTATTTATCAAAATTACCCCTTATCAAATTTATTGTTAAAAGTAGCATGACGGGAGTAGAAAAAACTGAGGGCCCGCTTGGATTAGCGTATTCCGACGGAAACCGTCGCGCAAAATTACGGACCTCCCGTGCTCCGTGTAATTTACGTGTGCGAGGCGGGTGAGAAAATACAGGGGTATACACGCTTCCCAAGCGGGGCCTGACATATGTATTCCCGCGGGAAGGATGGTAGGAAATACAGTCCTTTGGCTGCCGAGTCACGGATCACGTGGCGGCGCAGTCACGCAGACGACTTTCCTCCACGTGGCTTGGTGGAAAGTACAAGTATCGCTTTTTCTTCCCCAGACTACTTATGATAATAAAATTCATAAAATGTTATTTCTAACAATACATTCGGCGGGGTCATATTTGTAAAAAAGTTCTGACCTGAGATGCAAACGTACGGTCCTACCAACTGACTAGTACTCGCTCCGTTCCATATTAGATAACTTCCTTTTATAAAAAAGTGAATGTATCTAGACTTATAACATATTTAGATACATCCACTTTTGTCCAAATAGAAGTTATCTAATTTGGAACGGAGGGAGTAGCAGACTATGTTCACTCTCTCTTATTATGCAAGAAGAATAGTCTTCAGTTCAATATACCGAACTCGCCTGATAAGTGGTCAGCAGGACATGCCTTGCTGGACAAACCACTTCATTTGTACTATTTCGAAAAGATGAAAAATACTTGAATGTCTAAACACACATTACACACTCCATGAAGTTCCCTGATGTATGGCAGATCACGTCAGTACATTTCTCCAATCAATTCTTGAGAGCGAACCAAAAATGGTTTCCCCTTTCATTGAACTGGAACATCTCTTATTTGCAAAAAATTCCACAAACATTGTGGAACTAACTACATGAAAAAACCTAACCTTTTACTCTTTGTGTTTACATGAAGGAATTTTGAAGCACATGAATTGCACAAGTATTTTTAATAGAACTAATGTTACAGATAGTTTAAAGTTAATTCTACTCTTTCACCTTGAAGAATGTATAGGAAAGGACTATATTGTTCACCCCGTCCATTTTGGGGTCTGTCTCAAACTCAGGATCAATGTAGAAGAATACCTGAAAAATCCCAGGTGAATATTAGAACAACTAGCACAATTACCCTGGGTAGATGTTAAGATACAATAGTCTCCATTACACAGCTTCAATTCCTATCATTGGGAATATTGTTTAGTACTGCATAAATTTGTTATACATCTCCACAAATTTCATATTTAATGAGAACTATTATAACAGTCCACACCAATTCTTTCTAGTATTGTTCTGGGATTAGTTTTTGCCCTAAAAGTGGGAGGGGTGAGGAGCCTTATTATTTTTTGCAGAATAACAGTCTTGACTAGAAATGCCATCATTGCTCTACCGAATGTTAATTGAACTCACCGGCATGTCAATCTGCTCCCCTGGAAGTAGTGTTTGCTCCTCAAAGCAGAAACATTGTATTTTGTTAAAGTAAATTGCAGCCTGCAGGGTAGAAAAATGGACTTGTAAACTCAAAATATCTGGAGTCAGTATTTGGCTTAGCTAGAATGCCATGGTTACATGCCTCAGTTTAGCTTAGCAACATAACTAGGCACTAGGGCACTACAATTATAGGCTAACAAGAACAAAATAGGATGAAACATCTACAACTTTCTCAAATTAACTAGCCTCCACAAATATTGCTTTCCAGGACATGCCTATCAGACTAAAGTTGACAAGTTGTGGTCCATCAGAGATAAGTTTCTTTGATTCACAACAACTGAGTTTAATTGACATCTTAACAACATCAGTACTAGCTCTATGCTTTTCCCTTTTAAGCGGTTGGCGGGAAGGGAGCTTTTGTAACAATAGATTGTACATAATTTTGGAAGAATGAAGGATATGCACCTATATACATATGGTTATATCTACTCCCTCCGTTCCACGATATAAGATGTTTTAGCCATTTTCCACATTCATATGTACACACATGTATCTAGACATGTTTTAGTGTACATGTGCACACATTTTAGTCCGAATCTAGAAAACATCTTATATCGTGGAATGGAGGGAGTACAAAATAGTAGTACCAAAAGTATGTTACATGAATTTTCAAGGCTTAAATACAAATTCTCATACTCTCCTATTGCTTTAAAGATCCTTTATCATTCTGAACCATCAAAGTCATCAGAGATTTGTTTAATTTCGTAGTGCATCAGAAAAATAACGCAGCAATAAGGACAACATATTAAACAAAGATGTCAAAAGGTGTCCAACAAAAATAAAAAACCTGATCAATGATGCAGTGATACTACAATCAACTTTCAAGAATAAACAGCAGGGATATGAAAACTGTGTTATAGAAATTAATGAAATATGCAAGATTACACTTCTATACCTTCATGGGAGCAACATTATACGTGGACACACCAGTAATTGGAGCTGAACTGTGATTTTCAGCAGTATAAAATGCAAGAGCACTTTCACCAGGTTTAACCTTCACCTATAATTATAATAGATCAAAAATAAATATTGAACAATGAATATATTTCGTTGGCACTTAAGTTCTGACGTTTACCTCTCTCTGCGTAGGGATGAACTTCCAAGGCATTCCATCAGCAACATCAGCATTAAATTGGATAATTATCTCTCTGCAAAAAAAAAAAGGACAGCCGTAATCTGAGAAATTAAGGAAATAAAGTCGAAGCATAAAAATTGAGCTTTGTGCACAACATTTATCGGATGAAATATAATAGGAGACATCTTTGTTATGCCATTTATGAGAACAACCGGAAATTATGAGCACTTTGTTTTTTGTTAGTTTGAAGGGTGTGCAATTAGTTGAAATCATGTCTAAACGTGAAGAAGGGACCTATGTCAATACCTTAGCGCTTTTGTCAAGTTCTACGACAATTAATTATGGTCACTCGCACCACAATATTACTGCAGGCATGCAATGGTGGTCAACACTGTACAGAGTAAACGGTTTAACAAAGTGTATTCCAGATAACTTCCGCCATATCTAGCACCAGATCAAGTGTCATATCAGCTTAGTATTCGTGAGGCAAGATACTCAGAAGGACGTATAACACAAAAGTTAAAAGGAGTGTAACTCACACAACCACCAGCTAGCCAACAACACATGAACTCTATATGTTTCCCAAACTGACTACAGCCATGTTTAAAGTCACATTAAAACACATTCTTTATATAATAACAGCTGAGAGCAGGGAAGAGGCAGCAAGGATATTCCAAAGAAGTTAGCAAGTACTCACTCTGTTCCATGTTTCAGATATTTCAATATGGACTACATACACACTGAAACGAGTGAATCTACACACTAAAACACGTCTAAATACATCCAAATCAGAAAAAGCTAAAACATCTTATATGAGGTAGTACATTAGAATAGAGTGAAACTTTAATCCCTCTCACAACAGATCTGCGCTCAAGTCGCTTAATGTTACCTTTAGATGAACATTTTTTGCTCCCTATCTCTCAAGCATTAATATCAAAGGTACTATAAAATTGATCAGGCAAAAATGAACTATCCAGAGGAAACTCTTTAGTGAGTGGTAGTTTAGTACTTCGTTGTGAGGTACAAAAAGACCTAAACAAAATGGAAGAACCCAGAAACTTGATACCCCATGTTTAGAAAGGGTCACCTTGTTGGCGTCGTTCCAACTTGAGCATGTCGGGAGATCTTCTCCTCTACACTCTGCACAGGACCAGGTATTTTAACTCGTTATACACCATAAACACAATAATACAAGTGCAAGCACAGTGGATAACAATTTAAGACGCCCTTTTTGATCTATTGCCCACTACAGCACCAGTAACAACTCCTTACCAAATTGTTGATTCAGAAATTTTTCAAAAGGCTCACATTCAGCATGTTTCCAGAATTTCTAATTTGATCATCATACTCAGTGTAAGTCTTTGTCTAGAAATGAATCAGATAAAGTTTGACGACATCTCCAACAAGATTACAGGGAACACTCTTCCGACTCTAGTTTCTGAACGTGCATAAATTTACAGGCCACGATTAGAAATGACGATGATTAACAACAGATAAAGCCAGAGGAGGCTGCATTTTACATAGAGCACGACCTTTCTACACAGGAGAACTACTTAATCTTCATGGCATCCTTAAGGATTCTAAACAGTTCCAAAGTCTAAATGCATCCCCATGTAAACCTATGGAAAGAGGAACACAAATTCATGGACTCACCTTAACCTAATAATCACATCAATTATCGCACATAACATGGACAAGCAGCAAATTTTCAATCTAAACGCTCCTCATTGATGGAGCCGTGCAAGGTCGGAGTGATCGCCGCAAATGCGCAGTTCCAGGACACCGAAGAAGAACCTAATTGCATAAGTAATCGAATGGGGGGTAGTATGGGAGGGGGCAGACCTCGCGGCGCTGAACGGTGCCGCCGTATCCCGTAGCCTGGCAGAACCGGCGGTAGAGCGGGACGGCGGCGTAGGAGGCTCCGACCATAGCGGCCGCCACGCCGAGAAGGTACCCCAGGGTCCTCCTAGAGCTCTTCTCCCTGCCAGCCGCGGCGGCGGCGGCGGCGGCGGAGGAAGATGCGAGCCCGCGGCGGAGAAAGATATCGGACGCGGGCGGCCACGCATGGGAAGGGGTGTGGAGGCGGGCGAGCGGTGGGGAGAGGTGGCGCTGGAGGAGCCTGTGGAGCGGAGGCATCGCGTCGGCGCCGGACGGCCGGAGGCGGCCAGAGGTCACAGATGGCGTCTTCTTTTTTTTCAAGGCCAGCGGGAGGTGATGCCGCCGCCGCGATGCGCATGCGCTGCGATGTGTTCCAGACTTCCACGGTAGCTGTACTTCCTGCAAAAAGCCCGAAATATAAACATATTGTATTGTACTCCGTATGTAGGTTTCAAAATTTTCATGCTACGAAATGAAATTTCAGAAATTTTCAGTAATCTTCTTAATCCCGACTGGTCCAAAGGCTAGATATAGGTCTAATAAGTTTTCTTAGAGCATCTCCAGCGGATCCTCCAAACGGATATCCAAACGCGTGTGGACGACCGAGAGGAAAAAAAAGCTTCCCAGCGGCTCCTCTACCTGGACATCCACGTATGGGGGTCGTCCAAATCTAGCTTCGCGTCCTCCACATCTGGGTGACGGAGCCGGGATCCTCCACAGCAACGGCTCGCTCGCGACCGTGCCTCCCGCGCGCATCCGGAAATCTCAGGAAACGGAGGCGCGGACGAGGAACCATCCTCGACTCGCGGTGTTGAGGTACGAGCTGGTTTTTTTCGATTTAGAGAGAGGGTCGCCGGGAATCAGTACGATTCGTTGAGGAATCGACCCAGGAGGTTGAGGGCGCCTCGATTCCGGCCGCCGCCGCCTTGTTTTTGCTGGAGATGGAGCTCGGCGAGGAGGAGAGGTCGGGGCAAAAGAGAGGCCGGCGATGGAGCTCGGGCTAGGGCGGGGAAAAGGGCAGGTCGGCGAGGTGCTGGGGAGAGGCAGAGGAGATTTCGGCGGCCGGCAAGGGAGCTCGCAGTAGAGGGGAGGCCAGCGATGGGGAAGGGGAGGGGCGGGTCGCCGGAGGGAAGGAGAGGGGCGGAGGAGAACCTCGGGAAGGAGAGGGACGGGGGCGCTGGGAAGGAGAGGGGCGGGTCGCCGGGCTTCGGAAGGAGAGGTCGGCCGGAGAGAGAGCTCCGGCTGGTGCTGGGGAAGGAGAGCGGAAGAGGAGAGGGCGAGCGGAAGAAGGAGAGCATGGGCGTGTCGTGCGATAGGAGTTGGGGCTAGGTTCAGACTCTGAATACTCTGATCCCAAATACATATGAACTGAATTTTTCCACTGGTGCTGACCGAACTGCATATGAACTGAATTTACCTGAAGATAGAGAGCAGAGAAACAGAGGAGAAGGAGAGGTCGCGGCTTCCATTTAACTGAAGATTTGCACTGAACTGCACTGAATTGTATTGATAATTGTACTAATTTCCTTTTGTGTAGATGGACAATGTAGATAACTCTCATATAGAGAGCAATGAATCTTATCTGGACATGCTGAACGTTGGAGGATCTGGTGACATAAATTGGGGTGGCACTCAAGATTATAGCCCAATTGGGCAACAAGTGACGATGCCGACTGAAGATGTTACCGCATCCGCAAAAGCAAAAACAAGAAAAGGATGCCCAAAAGGGAAAAATTGGTCATGTTTTGAGGACAAGGTGTTGATTGAAGCATGGGTAAACAATTATTTGGATGCGCCTGTCGGATCTAATCAACATGCTGCTTCTTATTGGGCTAGGATTACAGAGTACTACAACTTGCACAAGGAACCATCATGGTAGGTTCGTAATCAAGCATCGGTCAATGGGCGATACACCACTATTTCAACAGCTACAAGCAAGTTTTGTGGATGCCTTCAGCAGATTCTAAATAGAGGCCAAAGCGGAAGGACTATAGACGAGAAGGTACGAATGTTTCGTACATGGGTTAACTAATTTGTGTCCAATATTCTGTATGTGTTTCGTACATGTTCTAACAATACATTCTTGCTGCAGCGTGATGAGGCACACCTGTTGTATATTCAATTGGAGCCAAAAAAAACAAGCCTTTTACATTCATGCATTGCTACTTAGAGTTTTCAAAGTATCCAAAGTGGGAGACAAGAGAACAAGAAGTTTCTCAAAAAAAAAAAAGAAGAAATCTGGTGCAAGTCCAAGTGCACCTTCCATTGATTCACCTTCCATCGATGACGGCTTCAGTATATCCCCTACTATGATTGAACGAGAGGAGAAATCTAGTACCAAGAGTGAGAAAGAACGTCGGAAAGGTAAAACTGTTATGTCTGATGGTAGTGCTTCCAAGTTATCATTAGAATCTGTGTGGGCACTAAAGTAGAAGGATGAGATGAAAGAGGCTGCCAAATCTGCTCGCTATATACAAGTGTTTGAATTGCAAAAGCAGGAGATTGCACTGAAAGAGAAGGAGGATGCACGGAAGGAGAGGGATGATGCACGTAAGCAATTTGAATTGGATGAGAGGGTCATGCTCGTGGATACCAGTGGCATGAATGCTTTTCAAAAGCAATTCTATGAAGACAAGCAAAAAGAGATCATTGCTCGCTGCCAACTCTAGTGTGTGAACTATGTGATTTGCTAGCTACTTGTTGTATGAACTAAATTTGTTAGCTATCTGTTGTATGAACTATGTGATTTGCTAGCTACTTGTTGTATGAACTAAATTTGTTAGCTATCTGTTGTATGAACTATGTGATTTGCTTAGCTGCTTGATATATGAGCTACGAAAGGAAATGGATTTTATTAATAACACTGGATTACATCGATGAAAGGAAAAGGATTACATAACTAATTGAAAAAAATGTAAAACTAGATGAAATAAATGGATTACAAAGTTCTACATCACTCGTTTCCAAACTTCTGCCAGATGTTCTCAACTAAATCAGCTTGAAGCTGAGAATGGTCAGCTTTGTTTCTAATTTGGTGATGCATGTGAAGAAAATCACTCAGCTCTTCTGCATAAGTTCGAGATACCGTGACCCTTTCTCCCATTCCTTCGTAAGTGTATCTTTGCCGACCACTGTCTCGCTCCTCTTCGACTATCATATTGTGCATTATGACACAAGCTTTCATCACATCAGCAATTTCTTTATGCTTCCAGCCTTTGGCAGGTCCTCGAACAATGGCAAAACGAGCTTGCAGAACTCCAAATGCTCGTTCCACATCCTTTCTAGCTGACTCTTGCATTTGGGCGAATTTCTTCTTCTTGTTGCCTTGTGGAGCTGGTATGGTCTTCACAAATGTTGCCCACTGTGGATATATGCCATCTGCAAGGTAATACTCCATTGTGTACTGATGACCATTGATACTGTAATTCACTTCTGGAGCTTAACCTTCGGCTAGCTTTGCAAACACAGGAGAACGTTGGAGAACATTGTTAGACCCTGGTAAACCAAAAAAAAGCATGCCAAATCCAAAGATCTTGTGAAGCAACTGCTTCCAAGATCACTGTGGGCTCTTTTACATGGCCTTTAAACATGCCATGCCATTTCTTTGGGCAATTTTTCCAACCCCAGTGCATGCAATCTATACTCCCTAACATACCGGGAAATCCTCTTTCCTCCCCTATTGCAAGCAATCTTGCAGTGTCTTCTTCATTGGGAGATCTCAGGTACTTATCCCCAAATACTTCACAAACTTTGATCACAAATTTCTTGCAAGACTCTAAATTAGTTGATTATGCCTTAACGGATGTACTCATCCGCAAAATCAGCAGCTATTCCATAAGTTAACATCCGCATAGCCGCGGTCATCTTTTGAAGAGGATGCAACCCAAGAGTCCCAGGAGCACTTCTTTTTTGCGTAAAATAACCCTCATAATCATGCTCAAGTATACCACTAACTATGTGGTTAAATAATTTACGGGACATCCTAAACCTGTGAATAAAAAAGCAAATAAGTAAACGAGACAAATATGTAAAAATTAGGCAAATATAGAGTAGAGTAGTGTTCTATGACGAACCTCCGCCGAAATAAGTGCTCGAGATAGCGAGGAATTTCTTTGAAGTAGTCATCCCAGAGGAGAACAAATCCAACATCTCTTCCTCTGTTGATTGACTGACGTCCAGGCTTGGAACCGCCATGGCGACGAGCATTTCGCTGCTCTTCCTCCTCGCGCTCGGCAAATGCTGCGAGAATGAGTTCATCGTCGCCGGATGAAGAGGGCGATGAATTCATCATCATATCCCAAGAGGTGCTCATTGTATCGTGAGAGAGTGGATAGAGTAATTCGGGGGAGAACAGATATGCCACAACTAGCAATGCTGTGAGAGAGGTGGGAGGTGGTGGTATATATAGGATTGAAATCTAGCCGTTGGGTATAGAGCCGTTGTAAATAAAGCCGTTGCAAATATAGCCGTTGCGAACCTAATAGTTCAAAATATATCCTTTCACAAAATCCCTGCTAAAAATAGAGCCGTTGAAAAAAACTGTTGAGTGGTAGTTAGAAGATAGTATTAAAATATAGGACAGAGAATATAGATGTCCTGAGTATAGATGTTCCACTGTAAAACTGAGGACAACTAAAAAGGAATCTCTTTGGATGATCATCTATATGAAGATATAGAGGACCAAATGTGGATGATCCACTGGAGATGCTCTTAGACACCATTTTCTTGCCATGCAGCACACGCCCTTACTGTAGGTCCAATTGAATCTCGGTGGAAAGAGTGGAGGGCGGAATTTTTTGACCATGCTGCACACCTCAAGCATAAAGCAACTTCGTCAAGATGGAACAGAGTGCGCAATCCAAAACACCTTTGCATATCTCGATTAAGGGCTTGTTTGATGCAAAGGAATTGCATAGAATTTTTGAAAGATTCAGTCTTCAGAAAAATTCAATTTTCTATCTTACTTGTTCGATTTGTAGGATTGGATAATACAATATTTTTTCTCTATGAATCATTTGTACTACTTCTCATAGGAATTGTAGCATCCACTCTAAACTCCTTTCACAATTCTTTTTTCATGAAATCAAACAAATTTTGGTATAGACCAAATCCTATAGGTTTGGAATGGGCATGACATAGCAATCCTATACTTCTCCTATTCCTATATATTTCATATCCTATGATCAAACAAGCCATCATTGTTGCTTGGACACACCCCTAATTAAAAAAAAGGTAGAAATAAATGACATGCCAGTGATTTTCTAAAAAAAATGTTTTATCGAGAAGAGGTCTGCTTCTTCGAAAGGTGGGGTAGGAATGAAGTCACATACATAAATATATTTCACCCACTAACCTTTATACTAGTAGAGTGGGTCTACCCATGCTTCATTTGTTGCAATCCAGAATTTGTAGGTCGGCCCTCCGGAGATGGCCCTAGAGCCTCTGGAGCCAAGAACCTCGGGCAAGCCTCTAGGCGCAATAGAAGGTTGCACTCTTGTGAGAAAATATCTATTTCCTTCCCAAGGTAGCCTTGAGGTTCATCGGAGCCTCCGAAGTTTCGAGTCTCGGGACCTCCTAGGGTAGGCCTCCGGATGCAACGGAAGGTTGCCGAATGATGCACATCTCTCTAGAGTGCCCCAAAGGTTGGATAGAGACTATGGTGCACCTAGAACCTCCAAGCCTCACAAATAATTGACAACAACCTCTAATGCACAACAGTAGGATTTATGGAGTTTCTATATCAACCTACATCTTCCCCCGGAAGGCAACAACTCCATTTTCTCCCCTCCATTATTGCAAAGTTGAAACCTTTGAGATCTACCTCCCTGGTACTTAGATCTTATTGATCTTTTAGGGAAGAAGAGAGGAGATCCAGATCATCATTTCACCAAAGGAAATATTATTCTCTTTGTTATTGTTGTGGACCTTGTTACTGTTAGGTATTCCCAAGATGGAAGGAGTTTGTTCGAGAGCCAATCCTTGCTGGAGAGGGATTCGGTAAAGATTTGGGAGTATCCAATGATGTTGTGATTTAGCTCCAAATTGACTTTGTAAAGGGACCGCCTTCAAGAGTAACACTAGGATCACGACACTAACTTTGCAGGAAAGCTTGAGAAGAAAATGTGATATTTGTGATGTTCAGGGAGCATTTTGTGTCCGCACCTCTCTAATGAAGATTAGCACCCGAAAATCCGCGAACTTGGGATACATCATCGTCTCTTAGGTTTTATCTAGCTTGTTACCTTATTTATTTTGTGAGCTACTTGTATCATATCATACATGTTCTCACCTAGTTGCATATGTAGAAAAATTACATTAATTCTTGTTATACGCTTATTTAATAAGAAAAATATAAAGTTTGTAGTTACCTATTTTGCATCCCTCTAGTTGACCTCTTTGATCCTTTTAGACTCCGGTCCTCGCATCATCTATAGTCAATGTAAAGCAGACGAAGTATCTTAAGCTATACGACATCACGAGTTTGGATTCAATGTGACAACGTGCATGGACAGTAAGGTCGATTAATATTACTCTCTCTCTCTCTCTCTCCCTCCCTCCCTCCCTCCCTCTCTCTCTCTCTCTCTCCCCCCCTTATTTCCCGTTCGCATAAGGAACTAATCTATGTGGAAGAACTCAGAGTCAATTGACATACGGTTTTATAGAGCCTCTCACGATATCGACCCCACTTGGTTAACCTATTGTTGTATGGTTAGAAAGTTGGTCGTACTCAACCAAGATTCAAATTCAAACCTTACGTTTTGAGGCTCTGTGTACCTCTTCAATACATTTTTTACAATTGGAGTCAGTGTTCCTGTCGATGGCGATGTTATTATGGTGAGTTTATCAATCTTAAAACACCACCATTGGGTAGAGAATGTGTGCTTGCGCATGTGGTGGTGTGACATGCGGTGTGTGTCAATGTTGTACTCGTTGTTTCTGAAAAAGCTCTCTGTATAATAACTCAATATGCAAAACAAGACAAACTATGCACTCCCTCCAATCCGTTAAAATTATCGGGAGAAAACAATGTATCACGTACAAGCCATGTGTATAACCTGTTAGAATTTGGAGCCCATTAGTGGGGCAGCCCAATAAACAATTCTGAAATCTCAAAGCCCAATTTAGTGGCAGCACATGTGAGTGGAGTGGGAACTAAGTTTAGTACCATACTGCTAGTGGGAGAGTAGTAGCACCAGCTTATATAGTGGAGTGTGGTGCTACATGGTAAGCTGTGAGAACAAGAGGCTCTCTCACACGCTCCTCCTCCTCCGCCCTCCCGTCACGACGCGCCGCGCCGCGCCGCGCCGCGGGTTGCGGGAATCTCACCGAGCCGAGATTATTTTTGCAGTATAGAAAAATGGTTTCGACGGATGCGTCGTGGTTAGCCAGTTCGGGTCGCTCCCGGATATCTAGGTTTTGCCAAACTCGTGCCTTGCGCCGCCACCGTAGTCTACTCCATCCCGAGCGCTCCGGAACCGCTCGCCCTTGTGATCCTGTACGGGAGAGGGCGAATAAGGTTTTTGGGAAGCGCTCCGCGCAACTGCTTTCAAGTTCTTCATCACGGCTCGACTTCCTGGACGATCTTCGGGTCCGCGGGCGACTCGTCTTCAACGTCGTCTTCTTCGAGCTGCTACCGTCGCTGCTCAAGCTGCTGCCGTCGTTGCTACGACTACGACTACAACTACTTCATCTACAATCGTTCGGTACGTTCGCCACGTTCCGATGTGCTGTTTTATTATGGATGTGTTCGTAGATGTCATGCTGTTGTTCATGTTAATTAATACGTCTAGTATTTTCGAGGTTAACATGTTAGTAGCGTTTGCGATCATGCTTTATATACTGGAATTAATCATGGAAATTATGCCTATTAATCCAACAATCCAAAAACCTTATATGTGTTATAGGCAATTTCCTGAGTTAAACATGGGACATCTATCTGATGCGCTGAGACCGAATAAGTTTACCGGCGAGGGCTTTAAGAGATGGCAGTAGAAGACCACGTTGTGGTTGTAATCTCTGAAAGTGTTCGAGGCAAGTGCGGGTTTACCTGAAGGAACTATATCTGACGAGGATTAGAACAAGTTCAAATAAACAAGTACTGCCTTTGTGGGACTCGTTCTGAGTGCTCTTAGCAACAAGCTGTTTGATGTGTACATGCACTTCAAAGATGGCAAAGAGCTCTGGGAGGCACTGAACGCTAAGTTCGGTGTAGCAGATGCTGGCAGTGAACTGTACATCATGTAGAGCTTCCATGATTACAGGATGGTTAACAACCGTTCTGTAGTCGAACAGGCTCATGAGGTACAGTGCATTGCAAAGGAGCTTGAGCACGCCAAGTGTGTCTTACCTGACAAGTTTGTGGCTGGATGCATTATTGCAAAGTTGCCCCCTTCATGTAGGAACTTCGCCACAGCTCTCAAACACAAGAGACAGGAGATATCGGTTGAAAACCTGATAGCGTCTCTTGATGTTGAGGAGAAGGCTCGAGCTAAGGACACCGCTGAGAGAGGTGGTGAAGGTCAGTCTAGCGCCAACATGGTGCAGAAGAACCATAACCACGGCAAGAACAAAGGAAAGCTCAAACCTGCGTTCAATGTACCTGTCAAGACTAATTCTTTTAAGAAGAAGAAGGTGAACAAATCTGAGCTAGGTTGTTATACCTGTGGAGAGCTCGGCCACTTCTCTGTGAACTGCCCAGAACGTGCAGACAAGAAAGTGAAGAAGGCCAACAATGTCAACGTCGTGACCGCTAGCAATACTGATGGGTATGGTAATTTACCATTTGTGCTATCAGTATTTCAATCTCCATGTTGGTGGATTGATACGGGTGCTAACGTTCATGTGTGCGCTGACATCTCTATGTTCACTTCTTATCAGGTCGCTCGGGATTCTTCCGTCCTAATGGGGAATGGATCACATGCTGTTGTTCGTGGTGTTGGCACGGTAGATCTGAAGTTTATTTCGGGGAAGATCGTGCAACTGAGGAACGTGCAGCATGTCCCTACTATGAACAAGAATCTCGTTAGCGGTTCCCTTCTATGCAGAGATGGGTTTAAGTTAGTCTTGGAGTCCAATAAAGTTGTAGTGTCAAAGTTTGGACAATTTATTGGTAAAGGTTATGAGTGTTGAGGCTTGTTCCGTTTTTCACTTTCAGATTTCTGTAATAAATCAGTAAACCATATTTGTGGCGGTGTTTCCGATGATACCAGTGTTTGGCATTCTCGTTTATGTCACATTAATTTTGGTTTGATGTCTCAGTTGTCCAATATGAGTTTAATTCCGAATTTCACTATTGCCAAAGGTTCCAATTGCCATAGTTGTGTGCAATCAAAGCAACCTCGAAAGCCTCACAAGGCAGCCGAGGAGAGACACTTAGCAACGCTGGAACTCGTACATTCCGATCTATGTGAGATGAATGGCGTGTTGACAAAAGGTGGAAAGAAATATTTCATGACGTTAATTGATGATGCTACTAGGTTCTGTTATATATATTTGTTGCAAATTAAAGATGAAGCTTTAGACTACTTTAAAATTTATAAAGCCGAAGTAGAAAATCACCTAGAGAGAAAGATCAAGCGTCTTAGGTCGGATCGTGGTGGCGAGTATTTCTCCAAAATATTTGATGTATTCTGTGAGGAACACGGTATTATTCATGAGATGACGCCTCCCTATGCTCCCCAATCAAACGGGGTTGCCGAGAGGAAAAACCGCACGCTGACCGACTTGGTGAACGCCATGTTGGACACTGCTGGTTTATCTAAGGCATGGTGGGGGGAGGCTCTATTGACTTCGTGTCATGTCCTGAATAGAGTTCCTAACAAGAATAAAGAGAAGACCCCTTATGAGGAGTGGTCTGGGAGAAAACCATCACTTTCTTATTTATGCACTTGGGGGTGCTTGGCGAAAGTCAATGTTCCAATACCTAAGAAACGTAAACTCGGACCAAAGACAGTGGATTGTGTCTTTCTGGGTTATGCTCAGCGGAGCATCGGCTATAGATTTCTAGTGGTTAAATCTGAGGTACATGATATGCATGTTGATACTATTATGGAATCTCGTGATGCAACATTTTTTGAGAACATGTTTCCTATGAAGGATATGCATAGCACTGCTAGAATTTCTTCTGAGATATTTACTGAATCTAGTACATCTGTTGATCATTCTGAACAACCACGTGTTGAGGAAGTCCTTGCGAAGGATGACAATGAAGCTCCCAAGAGGAGCAAGAGACAGAGGATTGAAAAATCCTTTGGTGATGATTTCATTGTGTACCTTGTGGACAATACTCCTATGACCATTGCAGAGGCATTTGCATCTACTGACGCGGATGACTGGAAAGAAGCTGTCCATAATGAGATGGACTCGATTCTTTCTAATGAAAATTGGGAATTATCTGAACGACCCTACGGTTGCAAACCTGTGGGTTGTAAGTGAGTGTTCAAGAAAAAGCTAAAGCCTGATGGTACTATTGAGAAGTACAAGGCACGGCTTGTAGCCAAGGGCTACACCCAGCGTGAAGGCGAAGATTACTTTGACACCTATTCACCTGTTGCTAGACTGACCACCATTCGTGTATTACTTTTCCTGGCTGCCTCCTATGGTCTGATCGTTCATCAAATGGACGTAAAGACAGCTTTTCTTAACGGAGAGTTGGAAGAGGAAATCTATATGGATCAGCCTGATGGGTTTGTAGTAAAGGGTGAAGAGAGAAAGGTGTGCAAATTGTTAAAATCTTTGTATGCGCTGAAACAAGCACCTAAGCAATGGCATGAGAAGTTTGACAGAACTTTAACTTCTGCGGGCTTTGCCATTAATGAGGCTGATAGGTGTGTTTATTATCGCCATGGTGGGGGCGATAGTGTCATATTATGCTTGTATGTAGACGACATACTAATTTTCGGTACAAGCATGATAGTGATAAATGAGGTCAAGTCTTTCCTGTCAAAGAGCTTTGATATGAAAGATCTGAGACAAGCTGATGTGATTCTAAACATCAAGCTGATTAGGGTTGAGAGTGGGATTACGCTAACGCAATCACACTATGTTGAGAAGGTCTTGAGCCGATTCGGCTTTATATACAGCAAGCCTTCTCCAACACCCTATGATCCCAGCGTGACACTCAGAAAGAATAAGAATGAGACGAGAGATCAATTAAGATACTCTCAAGTGATCGGTTCACTCATGTACCTAGCGAGCGCGACGAGACCTGACATCTCTTTTGATGCGAGCAAATTGAGCAGGTTCATGTCTAACCCGGGTACTTATCATTGGCATGCACTTGAAAGGGTCATGCGCTATCTGAACGGTACAATGAGCTATGGGATTAACTATTCGGTGCACCCTGCTGTGCTTGAGGGATATTGTGATTCGAACTGGATCTCAGATGTTGATGAGCTCTACGCCACAAGTGGATATGCGTTTATTCTTGGTGGTGGCGCAGTATCATGGAGGTCTTGCAAACAGACCATATTGACGAGGTCAACCATGGAAGCAGAACTTACTGCTTTAGATACAGCTTCTGTTGAGGCAGAATGGCTGCGTGAGCTCTTGATGGACTTGCCGGTGGTTGAGCAACCATTACCGGCCATCCTTATGAACTGTGACAACCAAACGGTTATTGTCAAAGTGAACAGTGCTAAGGATAACGCGAAGTCATCAAGACAAGTTAAAATACGTTTGAAGTCTGTCAGGAAATTGAGAAACTCCGGAGTAATATCTGTTTCGTATATTCAAACAGACAAAAACCTGACAGATCCCTTTACGAAGGGACTATCACTTAATGTGATAGAAAGTGCATCGAGAGAGATGGGGTTGAGACCCATAAGCGTTACTCCATAGTGGTAACCCAACCTATGTGAACGGAGATCCCGTGAATTAGGACCTGGGAAGAACAAGCTAGTGGTGTGACAGACGAGAGTTGTTACCTAACCCTCTGTATGATGCAAAACTCACAAAATCTGTAAGGCAGGTTGGCTACATGCCTTAATGTGGTTCTGTTGGCTATTCATAGCAAAGATGCTGTTCTACAGAGCATTTTTGAAAGAACACATATATGAGTCAGATTGTTAAACGTCGCAATCTATGAGATATGTGTGATCTCTAGTATACTCATGAAGAGACCAGGTAGTATGACGCATATGCTACACCCGCGGGGTAGGCTACTGACAGCCAAGTACCAGTTATGATTTTATGTGAAATCTAGAAGCACCAAACTTGCAATTCAATGTTCGTCAATTGTTCAAGTTGCCGATAGACGTAGCTCAAGATTCTAGTCGGAAGTTCAACTTAACAGTCTCTGCTGAAACACTGGTATATTAACAAGACTCGAGGTCTGGCAAACATCTCTAAATGGGATTTGAGATCTGGTGGGGGATTGTTAGAATTTGGAGCCCATTAGTGGGGTAGCCCAATAAACAATTCTGAAATCTCAAAGCCCAATTTAGTGGCAGCACATGTGAGTGGAGTGGGAACTAAGCTTAGTCACATACTGCTAGTGGGAGAGGAGTAGCACCAGCTTATATAGTGGAGTGTGGTGCTACATGGTAAGCTGTGAGAACAAGAGGCTCTCTCACGCGCTCCTCCTCCTCTGCCGCCGCTCGCTCGCACGCACGCACCGCCCGCCCGCCCGCCCGCCCGTCCGTCTCGTCACGACGCGCCGCGGGTTATGGGAATCTCGCCGAGCCGAGATTATTTTTGCAGTACAGGAAAACGGTTTCGACGGACGCGTCGTGGTTAGCCAGTTCCGGTCGCTCCCGGATCGTGGGCTACCAACCGATCTAAACGTGTGCGACGTGGACTTGGCCCACTCCGTACCCGTTAGGGTTTTCCTCCGAGCTGCGCTATATAAGCCGCATTGCGTGCGCCGCAGAAAACCCCGAACCAATCTAGGTTTTGCCAAACTCGTGTCTTGCGCAGCCACCGTAGTCTACTCCACCCCGAGCGCCGGCGTGCACCGGCGAACGGGACAGCAGGTCTCCGGAACCGCTCGCCCTTCTGATCCTGTATGGGAGAGGGCGAATAAGGTTTTTGGTAAGCGCTCCGCGCGACTGCTTTCAAGGTCTTCATCACGGCTCGACTTCCTGGACGATCTCCGGGTAAGCGGGCGACTCGTCTTCAACGTCGTCTTATTCGAGCTGCTACCGTCGCTGCTCAAGCTGCTGCCGTCGTTGCTACGACTACGACTACAACTACTTCATCTACAATCGTTCGGTACGTTCGCCACGTTCCGATGTGCTGTTTTATTATGGCTGTGTTCGTAGATGTCATGTTGTTGTTCATGTTAATTAATACGTCTAGTATTTTCGAGATTAACATGTTAGTAGCGTTTGCGATCATGCTTTATATACTGGAATTAACCATGAAAATTATGCCCATTAATCCAGTAATCCGCGAGAGTTTTTTCAGACTAGGAGTAGTATTATTGTTCAAGGGAGAACGATATGCATGTGAACACAAATATCTACCCTGGTCTGTTCACATCGTAAACCCTGAGCGAGTGGAGCGCTGGCATCTCGTCTTGATTAATTGATAACATACCACATTGAGCGAGTGGCGAGCAATCAATTCATCTTTTGAATCTCCTAAACAAATGGCGATAACGCGGCTGCGTTGTGCATGCGCGCCCGGATGTCGGCTAAGCTGCTTTGGAATGAACCATCGTGCTTGTGGGATCGTGTGGCAGCGTATGTTTCTACCTACAGCCGAAAGCTGTCAATGGTGGACGGTCCGGCCTGTTTTGGCACGTACGTAGTGCTCTTTGAGTTGTAAAGTTTCCCAATGCAGTACTCCATGTGCAAACACTTAACTAAGATCCATTTTTAATTCAATTTTGGGTGGAAACCTGGAAATGGGTTTCCAAACCCTTTGCTCTCAAAAAAAAAGCACTCCACGAAACAGGCTTTCGCCCCGCTTTATAAATAAAGCAACGACCAACAAACAGACACCGATACAAGAACACCAACACACACACCACACATGCTGGGGCATCAGCAGACACAACGCCCAAAACAGAAAGAAATGAAGAACATGGCGAATCGACTAAGCGAAAATGACCCTCCATCGCTGCGCCCTCCGAAATTGTCCCACCACGCTCGCGGCACTCCGATACGTCTAGTACCAAGCAGCAACTCCCTCGGAAGGGGCACCGTCGACACGGCGCTGCTACTCGGATCAGCCCACTGCTCCTAGGGTTTCCCCCGGCACTCAGTACCAAGCAGCAACTCCCTCGAAGGGGGCACCGTCGTCATGGCGCTGCTACTCGGATCAGCACACTGCTCCTAGGGTTTCCCCCGGCACTCGGTGTAAAGTGAACTCGGGCTACCCACGACGCCCTCCAACAAGGAATGACACCACCCGAAGGCGGCACCGCGTCGGTGTCGAACGAGTCAACATGGATTTCTCCCGAGCCCGAGACACAAACACACCCAGACAGATCCAGAGCACCACCACCCGCTTCTCCGCTCGCCAGCATGCGCCACCACGATTTTGCTGTCATCATCGCCGTCTCTCCACGAGCACTAGACCGCAGTCTGCAGAACGGATCAGACAACACCACCGGAGCGAGGGACAGCAGCACCGCCGCACCACGGGAGGGAACAACCTCCACCACCGAGAGGTGGTAGCCGACCGGACAGAGCAGCCGGAGCAAACCAGGCCCGCCTGGCCCGGTATAGCTCCTGCCGCCCTGCTGCAACAGGCAGAGCTGCAGCGCCGCCGTCCCCTACCCCGCACCGTCGCCGCCACCATCTTCAGAGGGAGCCGCAGCCGCACACACGCCCCGGCCCGCTCAAGCCCATCTGAGCCCGCGCGAGATCATCTAGGGCCGAGGCGACTCAGACCAGGGCCAAGCCGGCCGCCGGCCGACGGCCACATGCCGCCGGCGCCGCGCACATCGCTGCAGGTCCACACCGCCACCAGGACCCGCCGGCCGAGCCGGACCACGAGCTCCCGATGAGCACCGCCGCCCAGGACGGAGAGGCCCCGACCAGCCCACCTTGGACGCGGGGAAGGAACGTCCGCCGCCGCTGGCGTCGCTGGGGCTGCGCCCGACGACTCCTGCCTGCGGCGGCGAAGGAGGGACGAGGCTAGAGGGAGAGCCCGCCGCAGGAGCTTGGGGACGCCCCGGTCGCCCTCGGGGGGGGCGACGGGAGCGGGGCAGAGAGGGTAGGGGAGAGGGGAGGAGGGGCGGACGGCGGCGCGGGGCTGGGTGGAAACCCTAGACTAGGTCGCCTTGTTCAGTCAAAGGATCAGCGAGAGGTTTCTTCAGCGGATGTCGAAAAAAAAGCACATTTCTTCGGAGGTTTCTTAAGATGAGTGCTACATTATGGTCATCCGGGTAATCATGTGTTGAGTGGATATCACTGTTTTGCAAAAACGCGCAGTCGCTACTCGTTCCATGTTCACACATGGCACTACGAGCTGCTAGCAGAATATCTGGAGGGGACACCTTGCATTGCACTACCGGCCGGCCATCGATCAAATCCATATTCATGCAGATAGATTTGCCTATAAATGCTCCACGATGACCATCCTAAGAGCCATCCCACCCCTGCAGAACAAAGCTTCAAGAGCACCACTCAAGACAAAGAGAGCTACACACAGTAAACCTCCCCTTCGGACTGCTTTGCAACCAAGAAATGGCCTCCAAATCCGCAGCTTGTTTCCCGGCGCTCTTCCTGGCGCTGAACCTCCTCCTGGTCGTCGGCGTACGCGGCCAGAGCCCGTCGACCGGTGGCAACCCGTGCCCGACGAACGCCCTGGCGGATCTCAAGGTGTGCGCCGACGTGCTGGTGCTGCTCAAGCTCAAGATCAACGTGCCGGCGAACCAGCAGTGCTGCCCGATGATCGGGCAGCTCGTCAAGCTCGACGTCGCCGCCTGCCTCTGCGCCGCCATCAAGCTCAGCGTGCTCGGCATCCCCATCAACCTGCCGCTCGACGTGCCCCTCGTCCTCAACTACTGCGGCCGGAACGCCTCCACCGCCGGGGCCAACTGCTCGTGAACGATGCCCTAGCTAAATTATATACTCCGTACGTACGTACACGCGGCGGCTGCAAATGATGCTCGTGTGACGTGCGTGCCTACGCACGCAAATATACTGTTTAATTGCTTTACTCGTCGTATGAAATAATGTGTTTGTGTCTGTGTGGACTGTGGATGCTTCATGGCTTCAGGTTATATACGTCCCTTCTTTGTCCATTTCCCATTCTTAGTTTGTACTCACTCCGTTCTGAAGTATTTGACTCTGAAATGAGTGTTTCTTTGTTTAGATACAATCAAGTCAAATATTTGTGAACGGAGGGAGTAGCACCGATCAGCTTATCTAAACGAGAGTTTGCAAAAAAAAAACAAAAAAAAACGACAGTCTGCTTGGATGTGTCACAAATATACAATATACGATAAAATAAAAAATTAAGCACGAGGAATTCTTCATCACCTAGGATGGAACGGTCTAATTATATTACGGCTAATTTAAGACTCCCCAATGGCACATCATTTTGGCAAAAGGATATGCAATTATTTATGGCATACCCGTCGAAAAACAATTGTATGCAATGTTATGCAATCTCACATAGTAAAAAATAAAAGAGTTTTGAAATACAAATTGCGTGCAATGCAACATAAAACAATTTTAATCATTACGAGTTAATTTTTTAAAATTAGTATTCTATTAACTTCTTTATTAGCTTAATTCTTTGTTTAAATTGTTAAATAATCCATTCCCCTGAGGGCGAGGTGGAAGCTGGTGACGATGCGGCGGTCATGATGACATAGGAGTGAGGCTCCGCCAATGATTCAGTTAAGCCGACATCACTGGGATCTTACTTTTGTATGGTATGGCGTAGTGGAAGACGGCGGGTAAGCAGTGGCCATGAATACATAGGAGTGGAGTTTCGGCCATGGTGTAGTACGCTGACGCTCAATGTTTTTTTTGTTGTTGTTGTGCATAGTAGACATCGGGAAAGAGGTTTTCCGAGATAATGTACCAAACCAAGATTACAATTCTACATTTCCCAACTATTACCAATATAATTAAGCAATGGTGTGGAGGATATGCCGAATAGGTATGTCAACCGCATGAAGTAAAACCAGTGTACAAGGGTGGCCCAACGGTGATAAGGCCCTACGACTTATCGGGCGGCCTAGTGGGCTGAAGCGCAAGAGGAGATCCAGAAGCCGACCGGAGTTCTAGACAAGTCGACGTTCGCCTTAGAGCACAAGTTAGGGTTTATCCCGTGTTAGTCTAGAACTTTAAGTTAGGTCGGCTCAGTCTTTCCTTGTAAGAAAAGACATGACGCCTATATAAGCCGGCCTACTAAGAGAGCCTTAGGGCTACCTGTACAAATATATGCATCTAGTGAATTATAGCAGCACGTAGGATCTCGCCGTCGTAGCGAGATCCAAAGTTGGGTAAACCCTTGTGTGTGATCCCGTTCATAGAATCCACGATGCCTTCCCGCTCTCTCTATCCTTAGAGTGCGGCACCTCCCTTTAGGCCGCAAATCCAATAACCCGACAAATGGTGTTGAGAACCATTGCAATGGTGCTCCCAAATCAGCGACACTGTTGAGGTCATGGAGCCCATCTCTGTTGG
Source organism: Poa annua (assembly GCA_026929855.1). Taxonomy (NCBI): domain Eukaryota; kingdom Viridiplantae; phylum Streptophyta; class Magnoliopsida; order Poales; family Poaceae; genus Poa; species Poa annua. The sequence continues at coordinate 26,028,533 of CM049434.1, read as the reverse complement.
CAATGCATGTTTTAACTTTTAACCCGTGACCATTGTGTATGTTTGTAGTAGTGAAGGCACACAAGGTGCACGCTGTTATGTTGGGGTGGCTGGTTCGAGGATGCCAATCTGACCTCAATGTGCAACATTGTGGACGAGGTTCTGTCTCTATCTCTCTGTCCTCCACAGGTTGTCCTCAGTCACATTGATCACGGCCAAAGCGATGTTTTCACGTGGAATGGGGAATCAGACAAAATCCTTTCAGCGGAATTGCCTCATGCGACATCTTCTCAGGACATGCATGGAGCTAGATAAATCTGGTGCTCTCACGCTTCGGAGACCTACAAGGTGTTTCTTTGGTTAACGATATGTGATCACCGTTTCCAAACGCCGCTTTCTACAAACCTACATTGCTATTAGGTCTCACATAGAGTAGGGGTAACATATAGGTGGTAGCTCCTCGTGTAATGCCAACTATAGGCGTATTGTTGACGTGGCATGCTAGGATAAATAATGGAAGCATAGTGGTATCATATCATGACAAACATAACGGTGTACCAAGATATTGCTCATATGAGATCATATTATATGGATGTACTAACATAGACTAGTATAAAATATGCCTAATACTAGTCTACCTTACTCTCTTCTATGAGTGCCTATAGCAGAGGAGGTGTGGAATAACTTGTATCCATGTTTGTGTTGGAAATGTTGGACGCCTTTCTCGGATGAAATCATTTTAAACCGGTTGTCCACCAGACGGTCTAGACAATATATGGAGCGCGTTATATGAATAGGAATCACGCTCTCCATCATCTAGCTAGTGGATTTTGTGGCACCGCAACAACGTGTCCTTCAACCGGGACCTCATTGACGGTCATCCGAAGAATCCAAAAGCAATAGAAGAATCATGGTTGCAAGATGATATTTTGAGAGAGGGTGAGTTGCCCCCTTCAGAAGGGCATGCAGAGATGAGTATTTCTAGAGAGTATGCATAAGGCTTTAGCGACTGCTCAACATCGTAGAGCCTGTGCTGGCACAATAGCACTGTGTAGTAATTCAAGCTTCTGGTTCCTTCTACCATGATGTAATGTCTTCAAGGTCTCAAGGATGCACTCTTGAAAATTTGTATTGTCTTATCCGGGGGGCGGTCTTTAGGGAGGGCAAATAGAGCAACCGCCCCAAGCCCCGAGAGGCGGAAGGCACAAATACAAAATTATACTCATAACTACCATACCGTTACCATTTACGTCCAAATGATCATTGCATATGTGAAAAGAATAAAAGGCTCGATTTGCACAGTCAAGTCCAAATTACATGTGATAGTGAGTTTAGTTTCATGCTAATTTCTTCGATGGATGTCCTATACATTGTATTGATCTAAGTTATCTTAAACATCTGGCTCTTGTGTGCATCATGGATTCTATTATTGGACCTCTATCCACATAGGTTGAATAAATCATGTGTGACCGTCTCTATATGATTGCATCCAAAGTCCATGGAGCGCTTGCGCTCCTCTAAAGAGTTAGGAGAACAATCCATGTAACCTAGATATTCAAGTTTAAATTCAATTTGAGAAATTGACATGAGCACTTATATATGTTTAAGCATGCCAAATAACAAAGTAGAATTTGTGAAAACTTTATTTCATGATCAATTATGAGTATATATCTATGTTTTTATTCGATTTGAGAAATTGACAAGAGCACCGGATGAAACGGACACATTAAAGACGAGCATGCGAAAGAATCGAAAGTAGAATCTAAGAAAACTTTATTTCCATCAATTATTAGAATATAGACTATTGCAATAGATTTATAGAGCATGCACCCATTGTTAGTGAACCAAAGTTGCAAAACCTATTTTTTTCAATGGTTCAGTAATCCTATAAAAGTTTCCATAATCATACTTACCTAAGAGGGACAAGATATTTTGACTCGTAGATCTACCTGCACCCATTATGAAAATATATTTTAAATCCATTTCGAATTTTCAAAAAATGCTAAACAAACTTCATGTTTAAATCAAGACATTCTATGTACGCACAAAAAGTTTTGCGAAAATAAAAAGACACGTTTTGTGGCCTTTATATATAAAAAATGATATCGTGGAAATCATTTTTTAACACAAGAATTTGTTTTATTTACATAGACCACTAAAAATGTCTTTCGTCATGAAACTTTGTTTGCAAACATAAAATGTCCTTATGTATAACTGAATTTGTTTTTGAATATTTTTGACATTTTAAAATCTGATTTTTACGGGTGTGCGCATCTACATCTACAAGCCAAAACAGTTCTCCACCTAAGATCTACTATACTAAGAAGTGAGTTTAGTTCACTTGGTTAGGGAAGTGAATGTTCAACTCAGCGATCCAGGTTCAAATCCTTGTGGACGCAGACTTGGGTTCTTATTATCTAAAAAATAAAAACCCGCTATAGGGGCTTCCCCTACCGCATTTTTTTCAAAAAAAAGATCTACTATACTAGAACCACTACTAGGATATTTTTTTTGAATGTACGTTTTATTTGTACACACTAACACACAAATACATATGTAAATATATACACTTATTATTTATGAAACTGTAAATTTTTTTTTGAGAAAAACTTTTATTACAACAAAATTATAAATTTAGCAGTCATAAACTTTGTAATTATATATATATATATTACAGCTTCATAATAAACAACATTATTACTAATGTATTGAAAATGTTTTATTTGGTCAATTGTGTAATCTAGGTAATCAAAAATCATACTAATTAACAAAATAATAAGTATAACATATGTAAGTATAGAAGTTTAGTACAAAGTATATATGCAAGCTCGGTCCTGAAGGGGGGCAGGAGGGGTGGTCGCCCCGGCCCCCCGGAACCAAGAGGGGTCTTGCTAGTTAGTGTATATGCGGTGGTGGAAGAGCTTAGATGAAGTGTTATGAGATGCATTTTGGAGTTTTTCCTCTCGTCTGTTTCATGGATACGCAGAAGGAAGCATTACATGCCCTCTGGGCTACAACTTGGTCTTTCTCCTTTGCTGACTCAGGCCCATTATTATTCCATAAAATACTATGAGGTTATTGTCGGAGAGTGACTCCCACGATACAGGGGTGGTCACACTCTGAAGAGTTGTTCGATGGGGGGCTGAACGCGTTGGTCAAACAACCCTCAACCGGCGCGGCGACGGTGCTCGTCGAGCCTGAGGAGGGACATTACGACAGAGACAGACACCAGCCCGTACCCAGGTTCACGGCCCTCGGGAGGAGGTAACACCGCTACTCCTGCTTGTCTGTATTGCGCTGCAGAGGGTACAGTACAATGAGCTTGCCGAGGGCGCTCTTATGGCAGTGTGGAGCTCAAGGAGGGAACTCTAATGTCTTCTTCCTCCTCGAGTGTGTTCGGCTAGGCTACGCTATGGTAGAGTGCCCAAGGTCCGATTGATCGATCCCTTGCAACGGAGGTGCTCCCTCTCCTTTTATAGGCTACCCGGGCCTCATCCCTGCGTCCTGCGCAGTGGAAGGGTTCCCACATGGCGACGAAATGGAGGGGCGGGGTGCACCGCAGCTGGGTTGTCCATGGACTCGGTCCATGGTCGTAAAGCCCGCCCTTGGGGCAGGAAGACCACCGTCCGTGCAGGACGGCCAGCTGGTGCCGCAGAGATCGTGGGGGCGCCCACGGTGACGTCGCCGTTGGAGCGTAGCGCCGGCCATCCGCTTTATCACCAAAGGGGAAAGCTTCGTAGTCTGGTGCGGGGGGCACAGCTTTGTTGACCCCTTTAATCACCAGAATGGCAACTGCGGCGTCGTCGTCACCGCGCGCAGGTGCGCGCGTCACTCTGCGGCCGCGGCAGAGGCCATGTGCGCTCTGCAACGGTTGCTTCACAGCGAAGCATCTCTACAAGGCCTGAGCGGCCTTGTGGAGGGATTTGCGTTGACTCCTCTCCAAGCGAGAGAGCCTTGTAGAGGGGCACTCGCGGGGGGAGCCTCTTCAGGCCTTCGCTGCCCTTCAAGCCCTCTCGAGGACTTCTCCCCTCGAGAGTCTCTCCAAGCGTTTGGCTTGGTACTTAGTCATTCTTCGATACCGTCACGTGCGAGGGCTGTGGAGAGTGGGCCCTACACACCCTGGATTCCACTGGGCCGACAGTTATCAAGTGACATTTTAAAATGTAATTAAGTGAGGTAGGGCCACAAGATCGTTCATTATATTTCAGCCACACCGAGTCTTCCCCTGTTTTGGATCCCATGATTTTTCTTTTGTTTGTTTCATTCACACCAATTGTTCTAATTATTTTAACATACATAGCCTCAACTCTAATGCAATAAACACATTTAGAACGTGATGTAAGAAAAACACAGTTAGAACGCAACATGCTGGGTCTGAGTGGCCCATAGCAATGCACAAGCCAAATGATAGATGGTCGAGTGCCTCTTAAATAGTGGCAGCAGTCGATAGTTCGACAATGAGCATATGATCCGATTTACCTAAAAAAATGAAATTTATTTTGAATAGAAGTTCAGAGTTAAATGGTCTTGAGTTTGTACCGAGTCTAAATTATGTGTGGTGTGTGTGACAACTCTTGGTTGTTCTCTCGAAACACTCATATATACTAAAAGTAAAATGAGGGTGTTAAATAGAGACACCATGTTAATCCACATCACCTAAATTATTTAGACTGTTAGATCTATATTAAACGGTTATGATTTAACCAAAAGATTTAAAGTAATAACTGTTTAATAACTCAATAGACGTGGCAGGTCATCAACCGTGAAACATAAGGACTATGTGTAAGCCAAAAAAAAAACAAGATTCGATCTAAAACGGGGAAAACTGAACGGATCAATTCCATCCAGCTATCGGAATAGCTTATTTCAACAGATATATTATTCCCTCCTACATATAAATGATAAATATAAAAAATCGAAACCTGCACCGTTCAAAACTTCTGATTTAGAAACTTGTCATTTTATAGAGCCCAAATACAAAATATTTTGCATTTATCTTTTATACACTGGTAGAAGTCATCATTCTCTACATTTATAATTATTTTAAGAGTTTCATGTGTTGTTTTTGAACTTTTTAAGGACAATATTTAGCCGGCCCGTCCTACAGAACGCCGTTCTCCGGGCATCTCCTTTATGAATAGCTAAATCTGTTGAGAAAATATTTCGCATACCCTAGCTAGCTAGAACGTTGTGGGAGGCTGATATTAATTAAGTGTAAATTGAGCAATACATGTATGTTTCTCATCGAAAAATGATCCAGACATACGCATGAATGTTTAAGTACTAAAAATGATCAGAAACAACTCATCTAAAAATTCATCTCAAAACATAAAAAGAGATAAATGTTTCAAAACTTAGTTTTCTAAAATATCGGCTCAATGGTACGCGTCTTAATCTTTATAATAGTAAAATCTTGAAAGTATGTAGTTTTTAATATATTTATCGTCACATATCTAGATCAGATTTCCATCCTAACTGTATATATGTAAGTATCATAACTAATGTGTCATCACAATTAAATAGAAAGATCACAAACATGCTAGAAGTTCTCATGGAAATTTAGCCATCTAAAAGGTCAATATTGTGGGGCTATGTTTCTTTATTATGCCAAGCTATTATTTCTTAGTAAATAGCATAAAACACTACAAATAATTCATACATTAACTTAAATTGACACATCATTAACTATTTTATGTATCTATTCATATTATAACAACAACTGCTTTGCAGTAGCTAAGCGTATTAATTACATTCGGCTATTCTTGTAACTAAACAAATTCATATTACAACTAATATATTTCTTAAGTGTACATAAATTTATCATAATCAAATGTAATTATTTAAAATCATCTAATTATTGCCTGGTGGATGCTAATAATTATTTGGAGTACAAGCAACACTTATTTACGCCACGTTGGATAGATATACAAATTGACGCATCTCTCCTTCTCTAATGTTATTAAAAACAAGCAACGATGCACTCATGTGGGAAATCATAGAGGAGTACGCAAGGAGGGATGCTTGATGAAATTGAAGCCTTGAAGCTGAAGAAGCGACTGCTTAGTACGCCTCTTTTGGCCTTTCTCATAGAAAGATAGTCCAACTATATATAAATACAAGAAAAAATATATTATAAGCTATATCACTTACAAAATACAATGCTGTTTTGATAGACAATGTTGGAATCATTCGCCTATAGTTTAAGATAGTTACAATGTTCCTCACATATCTGATATTTTATTTACTATAACATTTGTGATAGTCGTAGAACAATATTGTTTCTTATCATGTAATGTGAGATCCTTGAGACAACAACATATATTTTTGAACACTTCTAGCCCATGTAGAAGATGACGCCCTCGCATTTGCGAGGGCCACCTTGCTAGTTCTAGGAATAGGAAAACTGATTGTTTGCTACCTAATGACTTGTGTGCGACCGTAATGACATGCAATGGCGGAGCGTTATTGGGGCCAAAGTGGGCTACGACCCCCCCTATACAAATTGGGAAAAACAAATAGTAGCTAATCTGGCCCAGCAGTTAGCACATCTCGTCCGGCAGTCCGGCACAAAGCAGCACAGAGAAGGAAGGGGAAGAGAAACGGAACGACACCGTCACGCACACGTCTCTCTGCCCTCAATTTCCAACTCCATGGCTGATCGCTAGCTCTTCTCTAGTTATTTTGCCCCCACCAGCTCCCGATTCTCTCAAATCTCCATCTCATTCTTCTCCACTCGCCCTCCTCCGCAATCCCCTCCATTCCGATCAGGATCCACGCCCGTGGCAGTCGGCACGTCATCGCCGTGCACTTGCTGGTTGCTGCTCGCCTGCTCCACTCCCAAAGGCCACCGGCGTACGGCGAGGCGGCGACCTGCTTCCCGCTACTTCGCAGCGAGGCGGACTGCCACAATTGAGACCAGCAGATCGGCCAGCACCAAATTTGGGTAAGATAATAAGATGCCCTATTTCTGAATTTGTGTCTGAATTTCAATACGAATTGAAATATTTAGATGTACTGGTAATTTGTATGTCAATTTCACTACGCTTGTTTGATTACTTGAGCATAAATTGATTAGTGAAATTTCACTACGCTTGTTTGATTACACAAATAGAACGAGAAATTGTTTAAAAATGAGTTGTTCTATTACTTGCCTCATTTTTATGCTTATTTCTTAGTTTTTTGAGGAATTTGTTCCCTCTTACATTTTGTTCACGCTCCGCCACTGATGACATGGTTTTGAACCGGACCTATTTGACGGCCACGATCATCCGAAGAGTCCAAAAGCAACTTATAAATATGAAGGAATCACAGTTTTAATCTGGTCTTTTTACAGAGGGTTTGTTTCTACTTTCGGAAGGGAAGACATCGATGTGGATTTTCGAAGAGTTTCCGCGTCCACTCGCCGTCACGGTCCCAATGCCGACACTGTAGTAATCTAGCATTATGGCGCTGAGACAGATTTGTAGGATGCATGTATTCTCGAAAAAAATGCCATGTCTTATTTGATAAGTTGATAATATCGACAAATGAGGCTCTTCACCATGGGATCCATTCGTATAACTCGAATTATAGAATGAGCTAACCAAATAAGATTATAAGCCTTTGAGCAGCACATCCTCGACGAACCTATCAAGGTTAACATAGGACGAGCCCCCTTCTTTCGCAGCATCTTCAGCGAGCCTCTTCCACTCCAACGTCCTCTCCCTCGCCTCCATCCCCTTCTTCCCAACCATCATCTCTCTCACCAGTGCAGCTATTTCATCGCCCCCCGCCTCCTGTGGCAGCTCGGCTCCGATGTTCCATGACGTGCTTAGCTGCCTGCAGTTAGTTGTCTGCTCCGATATCATCGGCCACCCGAGCACCGGCACACCGGCGAGCACGGTCTCCAGGATCGAGTTCCACCCGCAGTGCGTAACAAACAGGCCCACCGCTGGGTGGGCAAGGACCGCCTCCTGGGCGCACCAGGGCACGACGAGCCCGTCCTGTCCGACCTCAACCTCGGCGGCCATATCGGGCCGCAGAACCCATAGGTACGGGGAGCCGCACCGCGCCAGACCGGACGCGAAGTCCTTTATCTTGTCGGCGCTCATGGCGGCATGGCTGCCGTAGCTCACGTACACCACGGAACGAGCCTCTTTCCCGTCCAGCCACGCCATGCACTGCTTGTCCTCCTCCAAGAGGCCTGCCGCGCCCGTCGAGTCGCCGCCGCTCGCCGGGAGTGACGCTATGATGGTCGAGAGAGGTCCGAGGGTGTAGATGGGCGGGAGGAAGACCGCGAGCGCGTCGAGGACGTCCTTCTCGATGGCGTGGAACGTGTTGATGACGATGGCTTTGGAGGCGGCGACGACACGCATCTGCTGGAGGTGGATGCGGAGCAGCGGGTTGTCGGCGTCCGCTGTGTGGCAGAAAGTCGGCATGTCCTTGAGCCGCATGCCCTTCATCCCGGGCATCCACTCTAGCGGGGCGTCAAGGCTGCCGTCGGTTTTGTAGCCGGCTCCTACCACCATAAATAAAACACGCATACATAAATAAGGATTCTTTTATATGCTGTAGCAACCCAAAACAGGTTAGATGAGTAGTGTACCTTTTAGCGGCACGAGACCCCTGTTCACGAGCTCCTCGAACTGCAGGTACCCCATGAGGCCGCACGCGGACGCCGTGAAGAACTGGACGTCAGCCACGCCGACGTCGCGTGCCGCCAGCGCGGCGAACGACATGGGCGCGTCGGCAACGACGCAGCTCACGGGCGGCACGCCGGGCCTGTTCGCCAGCGCGCGCAGCAGCTCCTTGAACGGCTGGAGGCAGTTCAGCTCCAGTGCCTCGAGGTGCCCTTCCAGCGTCGTCGGCGGCGCCTCCAGCGACAGGCCGTCCGGGATGACCTCGACGTCGTACCACGTGGCCGCCTGCGCCTCCGCGGCGCCCTTGGCGCGCTCGAGGCGGCGGTAGTGCAGCTCGGTGTGGACGAGCGTGACGTGGAAGCCGCGGGCGTGGAGGACGCGCGCGAGCTGCAGGTGAGGCGCGACGTGGCCGTGCGCCGGGAACGGCACGAACACGACGTGCGGCTTCTGCTCCGAGCCCATGTCTGCGAAGCGATCGGTCGATGACGTCGCAGCTAGCTTGCGTTTTGTTTCTAGCCACTGCTACCTTCTTTGGAAAAAACTATGGCAGGGTTTTGCTTTGGCAGGGTTTTGCTTTGGAGTATATTTGAAGGATGATAGTAGAGGGTAGTTGCAGTGTGCGGTCGAGCAGGAACGAAGAGCGCGACGACAATAAATCAACATATGTCTGTTCACAGACCGCAGAGAGGGCGAACCGAACGATGACGATGTTGATCGATTCCACGTGGTTCGGAGGTTCTCAAAAAAGATCATGGGATTCCTACTCAAGACCACGCGATGTCCTGGAACGCCCAAAGGCCTGACTGGACTAGCTTGCTACGTGGGATAACCTGGTTCATGCAAGTCACCTACCTTCCCAGTTGTTTGAGGTTAGGCACCTAGTACCTTTCTAGCTTGGTCCTTCAGCGGCGGTTTACACATTAAATACTATCATTAATCTATTCCCTTTACACAGTTTTACCTACTTTCCCACATCTATCATATGTGGGTATGTGGGTACATGCAGTTTGTGCCCCACATGTAAGTGAGTGGCGGATAATTTTGTGCTGAAAAGTGTAATTTTGCTACCTACCCACTCATTCTTTTTAGTTTTTTTTTACAATTTTGTAAGGATCATATCTCTTCAATCAAATGTCTGATTTTTTTTAATATTTGAGGTCATAACGACGAGAATTTCAAAACAAGATGAATATTTAATACATTTTGATATAGATTGAATTTTGACTATGAAATTGTATTGAAAATAAAATGAAATTTCAATAAAATTAGTTTGTCATATTTGACTTGTTTCACATCAATATGACATATGTTCGAGACTTCGTTCCTTGATATAAGGTGTTTAACGTTTTGAGAAAAAAATTATAAATAATATTGCTCATAAAAAAATGAGACACAATCTGGAACACTGAGATTTGAGCTATTGTTTCAATTTATAACTATTATATATTCTTCTCTCTCGAATTTTATCAGGAGAAAATGATTAAACCATATGCAAAATACTGGTGTCTTAATATCCGTGCCAAAACCTTAGACACCTTATAAGGAAGCATAAGTTTAATGCAAATTTCACTAATGTTTTAGTGACACCACACATATTTCATCAACATTTCGCACATAAAAAAAGATCTTGTCATGTTTTGAACATACCTTATATAAATTTATTGAAAATTGTAACTACTTTCTGTTTGAAATTCTTTTGTATAATAAAATATTGCGCAAATATGTGAGCAATCTGCATGGAATGTTGCTGAAAAAACTGAAATTTGAGGGGCAAATTTCAAAAAAAAATCATAAGAATAACAAATCACAAGAAATAATAAGAATTAACTACAAAACTGAACTTTTTTTTAAATCAAGCCGTTCATCTCTTCCATGAGACATGCTAATTTGATTTCATCCCAACTATGCCCAATTGCTTTTGCATCCGCGAGATTTAACTGAATGCTTTTTAATGGTCTTTACTGAATGTTTTAACCAACTGAACTGCAGATTCCGATAAATTATGTTGGTCAAGTGATGGTCTACTAGTTGATTTCTGAAAGATTGCTCCGGCGTCTAGGAAGTTGGCAATGGCAGGGCCGGATGATTTGCACTTGCAGGATGCAAGCAATGACATAGGGATGTACATTAGAAAATTAGAAACAGAGGTGTGGGTGGTGTATGCTGCTGGAACTGATTGTAACCACACATTTATGTTCATCAATAAACTTCTCTCTTTGAATTGTGACGATATATGGGCATAATTTGTTCTGTTTTGAGTTTACTGGTAGCTACGATCCCAGCCTGCCACAACTATTTAACAAGCTGGCATGAGGATATACTCTGGCAATTGTGATTGAATTTATGATAGAGATAAAATTACTGGACAGCAAACAGGGTCATGTTTTAATTCTGAATGCAACTATGTTTGATAGTTTGCCACTACGTAGGTACATATCATAGAAACCAAGAGTTGACTGATATTGAAATAGCTCAATACCAATCTATATGCATGTCACCTGATACATGCATGCTATTTCACCTGCTAGCCTGCGACTCTATTCACCACACACCAAGTTACAGGAAATAATAGGAAGCTAGATTGACAACAGAAAATAAAGGGAATGTACAAAAGTACACTCTCATTCATTACATGAATTCAGTACATGGAACAAATTTCAGCTGAAGGTCAAGCCATTTCAGCTGCTAGCTTGTTACTCCATTCACGTAGCAAGTCACAGAATATAACAGGAAGCTAGATTGACAGCAGAAAATAAAGGGAAATTAGTTTGGAAAAAACACAAATTCTCGTGTATTACTGAAATTCAGTAGATGAAACAAAATTATTTAATAACGAATTCTATGAGGCCTTCTCGACATCACGAAACACCATGTGGTTGCATATCTTGCACAATGACGCTCCTTTTCCCTTAACTCTTTTTGCTTGGACAATTGCGAGTATGATGAAACACTATTTGCTTGCACAAGCATGGGACCTTTACCTTCACTTGGTCCTTCTTTTTTTTGACACTCCTCATTAGTCTCTTTTCCTCTCTTTATTCTTTTGCATCTTCCCACAGTATGAACATCAGTTGGTGGGTGTATATGAACTTCACTAGGAATATTGCAGCCAATAAATGCCTCATATTCCTCTTGCCTAGTTGGCAATGGCAGGGCTGGATGATGCACTAGCAAAGTAGCTAGCATACAGCAGCATGTGAGACACGGATCAAAGGAGTTGAATACAGATAGGTGATACGTCTCCAACGTATCCATAATTTCTGTTGTTACATGCTTATATTATACCAATTACAACATGTTTTATACACACTTTATATCATTTTTATGCATTTTCTGGGACTAACCTATTAAAAAGATGCCACAGTGCCAGTTCCTGTTTTCTGCTGTTTTTTGTTTCAGAAAAGTTGTTCTGGAAATATTCTCGGAATTGGACGAAACAAAAACCAAAGTCCCTATTTTTCCTGGAACGTTCGAGAAGTCCGAATAGGAGACTAAGAGGGGCCACGAGGCAGCCACACCATGTGCCCCCCCCCCCCCCCCCCGGGCCGCGCCGTGACGTGGTGTGGGCCCCTCGGGCGCCCACCGACGTTGCCCTTTCGCCTATTTAAAGCCTCCCACGGGAAAACCCTAGGCACCCGATCAAAAATCCACGAAACATACCGTAGCCTCCGCCGTCGTCGACCCTAGTTCGGGAGGGTTCAGAAGCTCTTACTGGCACCCTGCCGGAGAGGGGAATCATCACCGGAGGGCTCTACATCACCATGCCCGCCTCCGGACTGATGTGTGAGTAGTTCATCCTTAGACTACGGGTCCATAGCAGTCGCTAGATGGTTGTCTTCTCCTCTTGTGCTATCATGTTTAGATCTTGTGAGCTGCCTATCATGATCAAGATCATATTATTGTAATGTTACATGTTGTGTTTGCAGGGATCCGATGAATATTGAATACTATGTCAAGATGCTTATTTATATCATGTGTATGTTATTTATGATCTTGCATGCTCTCCGTTACTAGTAGATGCTCTGGCCAAGTAGATGCTTGTGACTGATCCAAGAGGGGGTATTTATGCTAGATAGTGGGTTCAGTCTCCATTTAATCCGGGGAGTGACAGCAACCTCTAAGGTTGTGGATGTGCTGTGGCCACTAGGGGTAAAACAACGATGCTTTGTCTAAGGATAATTGTGTTGCTTAAATTACGCACTTTACTTAATGCAATAATCTGTTGCTTGCAACTTAATACTGAATGGGGTGCGGACGCTAACCGGAAGGTGGATTATTAGTCATAGATGCGGTTGGAACGGTCTATGAATCATGTTGTAATACCCAAGTAAATCTCATAGTAGACATTGTGACTAGTATATGCATTGTTATGCAGTTCTTTATTTTGTCAATTGCCTAGCTGTAATTTGTTTACCTGCATGTTAGTTATTATTTATTATGGAGAGACACCACTAGTGAACTGTGGACCCCGATCCATTCTTTTACATCTATAATACAACCTACTGCAAACACTGTTCTTTTTCATTCTCTGTAAACAAACATCTTTTTCCACACTATACGTCTAATCCTTTGTTTTCAGCAAGCCAGTGAGATTGACAACGTCACTGTCAAGTTGGGGCAAAAATATCTTGGTTGTGTTGTGTGCAGGTCTCTTGTCAACTACACGTCAAGATCTTTCCTGGCGCCGTTGACACCTTCAGGAGTGCCTTCATCTCCTACTGGTTCGATAACATTGGTTTCTTAACCGAGGGAAACTTTCTGGTGCACTCATCACACCTTTCTCTTGGGGTTACCCAACAAACACCACCATGTGCATCAATAGGATACATCATACATATAGGGAGTATACACGGCACCTGGAGGCGCGATCGCATCAGCCTGCACGTCTGCCCGCTGGAGATAGGTTTACCGTCCGCCATCGCAACAGCTTGCACGTCTGTTGTTGGATGCAAGATCGTATCTGAGCAGGGAAGGGTTCGTCGGCCGCCGACGAGATCACATCAACGTGGGCACGATTAGCCCAATGCCCAGGGTTTTTTTAGAAAATCTGAATTTCGGGTAATAGGGAGAGAAGGTGCTTTTGTGAAAAAAAGATGCGCACTAATCTAGCTAGTCAGGATTTCGATCGTGGGGCCAAAAAGCAACGGATACATGGATGCACGATAGGTACAGATTCACCAAATATGTTGCATGTAATAGTAGTATAGCAAATAAAAATCACTGCATATATTTATGGATCTTATTTAAGTTGAATAGATACGTGCACTTAGGGGGGCCATTGCCCCCCCCCCCCCCAACCCGACAATTATTTTGGTAAAACCTTTTATATTTCACATTTGTTGCTACAAATTCCATTTTGAGCCATTTGCCCTCCTTTTAACAAAGGAGAGGAAAACATTATTTCCTTTCTTTTCTAAAGAAGTGAAATACATGTTTTTAAGTAACAATTTCACCATCAAGGAGCAAGAACACTTAATTTATTGGAGTAAAATAGCAGAAATTATCAGTGCACCGTGTCCATGATTCTCTATCCGGCCATTTAAGGATAAAGAGGTCGGCGGAGAAAATGCTAATGAACCACCAGATAGTCAGAAAATAATCACATAGTAAAATAATTCAATATCTCTAGTAGGGCGCACTTGGATTAGCGGATGGCCTCAGCCAGCTTCGGGTTGACGTCTTTGTGCTCCTTAGAAAAACGTCATCAAAGACGGCATAGGTTGTGGTGGTCAGCGCCTATGGCACCACGGGAAGGGAACCAGTATAAACGAGTATTTAGATTCGATGATTAGAGTTGGTTTTAATAGAAAAAGGAAAAACGTGCTTCAAACATGGTTCCTTAGACGATAATTTTATTATGAGTCGATTAAAAATAAATTCCATCTATCTCCCATATTTCTTACGTTGGTCACTAAACGCAACCGGCTTCGATACAGAAATTATCGAAGTCGGCCAAAAATACGGTGAGTTTCCGATAACGCACGTGTAAGTCTAAACTAACGGCCGACAATAAGTTGGATATTTTCCTACCATGTCCATGTAAAAGACTGGGAGCACGGAAATGCTATACCTTTTCCGTACCTACGCTTCTTCTACACCAGGTGGCAGATTCAGCTCACTGTGTTGGAAACCGACGATCCGAAAACAGTTGGAGACGGTGCGACAATGAGGGAGACGACGTAGGGGAGGGGTGCCCATCAACCCATGGCTGCGATAAGTTCAGGGCAATGGGGCGGGAATAAATGGAGGTGGTCGTGATGTCACTAGCGCGCACAGGTGGATAAGAGGGAGTAGTTAGCGTAAAACTACCACTTTACAGACTTAATCACAAAAAACTACCACTTTTGCCCGCAATCGCAAAAAACTACCACTTTTGGTCCGCTGATTGCAAATTGCGCTAAAAGTCGATTTGGCCGCGGATTGACACGAAAACTGACTGGGCGGGCCCACCCATCAGAGATTAGTGGCAAGGGATATCGTTTCGTGCCCGCAATCGCAAAAAACTACCACTTTTGCCCGCAATCGCAAAAAACTACCAATTTTGCCCATTATTGCAATCTTACACAACAATAATAAAGATAGAAACATTATTTAGTCCTACACCAATAAAGCAATGGTAATGAGTAAGAAACATTATTGCATAACATGGAAGATGATGGGCAAAATTGGTAGTTTTTTGCGATTGCGGGCAAAAGTGGTAGTTTTTTGCGATTGCGGGCACGAAACGATATCCCTTGCCACTAATCTCTGATGGGTGGGCCCGCCCAGTCAGTTTTCGTGTCAATCCGCAGCCAAATCGACTTTTAGCGCAATTTGCAATCAGCGGACCAAAAGTGGTAGTTTTTTGCGATTGCGGGCAAAAGTGGTAGTTTTTTGTGATTAAGTCTGTAAAGTGGTAGTTTTACGCTAACTACTCGATAAGAGGGGATTATATTGGGATAAGTGGAGATTTGCATGTCAGTGTGCATTTTGGATCGGAGGGTCCAGAGTTGCATTTTCGTTGAAAGTATATAGTTGAATAATTAAATTTAACTCCACCATAGTCGAAAGACCATACTTAACACTCTAAATTGGCTTGCTAAATAGTTATTTGGTCCACAACTACAGAATATCTCAAGTATTTAAAACATTCTAACATTGCCTAAAATATTTTTCATCTTCATCCTACATGGATCGGCATTGATCATGTTTTCATGGAGATTACCGGCCAAATAAAGTACCATTTCCATCTTTTCATTCTCGATCTTTTTTCATTAGTTTCTCCATCTTCCGGCTGACCTAGTGTGCTAGCTCTGCCTTTTTCCCGGCTTTGTTGATTGGTTTCTCCATCTTCCAAGTGACCTCTATGTGCCAGCTCTACCTTTTCCTGCCTTCTTAATTGCTTATTCTATCTTTCGGTTTGCCTCATTGGTTCTAAATTCTATTCAGCCTTGCTCTTCTCGTCTCGAATGAAGTATAAATCATTTAAAATAAGCAATTTAGCTTCTAGACAATGCTGATAATGAAGCACTCACATGCAGGGCCGGTCCTAGGGGGGGTCGAGAGGGGCGGTCGCCCCGGGCCCAAAAATTTTTGGGGCCCCTACCAGTTACACATGTACATATGTATACAAGGCATGAACAAAAATTACAAGCAGCCTCGTGTTGAACGATTGGCCAATTCGGCCCTCCTGATTTTGTTTCGTTTCTAACTTTCGGCTCGAAGACTAACCATGCATCGCCTGAATCAGCTTATTCCGTAACTTCAGTTGTTCACTCGTCCGACTGAACGTCGCATATAATCTCATCTCTCACCCACTATAGCAAAGCTCCGTATCGGTAGTTGCTATACATCCGGGGCCTTGTTGCATCCAATCGCCAAGCCGCGCCGGTGGTATTTTCCTATACGTCCAGAGCACTATGTATATCTGATCGCCCAAAATCGCGTTATCGGACGGCCAACCGGGTAACCTAGGTATATATCTTGATTACTTTTTTATCTTCTCTAGTTTTCCGGTGTAGCCGTGTACATGGTTTATCCCCTAATTTCAGTTACTAATTCATTTTATTTTCTGTGTTGTTATATGTTATGAAAAAGAAAGTAGAAAAGAAGAACCAAGATTTATAGAATCACTTTGAATAGAAATATGAGCACTTCAACAAATCCAGATGAGTTGGCGCTAAAATTTGTGTCGCGCTTAATATATCTATTTTTTACTTCTTTATAGTAAGAGGCCCTAAATTTTAGTTTTGCCCCGGGCCCTCGAAATGTCAGGACCGGCCCTGCTCACATGTCAATTTTTAAAGTAGATCTACCCGATATCGCACTCACATGTCGATTTCTAAAAAAAAACACACAAAAAAGGGGAAAATATGATAATTAGACTCAATAATGAAGTTCTGAAGTGTGTTACTATGGTGGGTGTTCTCATGCTTTTTCTGCTATCTTATGATGCAGCTCCATCTGATTCAAATCACACATCCCGGGAGCAAGATGCTATGGCATGAAGCATGGACATGTCATGAAGATCACCCGGTCCGGTGACTCAGGGGCGGAGCTCCAACAGGGCAAGGTAGAGCAACCGTACTACCTTAAGTTTTGGCAAAACAAACTACATATATGGTCATTTCCTCTTTGTGTATACAGAAATCAGTAATTCCAGCTCGTTTGTTGGGCAAAGGAAAAAAAGGACAACTTGGGCCGCATTCCTCTTTCGGGATAGGCTGTATGGGCCATGCACGGAAGCACTCTCGGCCAAACTGGACTACAGACAGGCCGCACGCGGAGGGGTAATTTGAACGACGCTCGCTTGTTTTATTTTTTAGATAAAAGCGTATCCACTGTCTGAATGGATAGAAGAGATGACCCAGTTTATAATGAAAACCGGGTCCAAAAAACATACAAAGCTGTACAATGCCCTGTTTATGAGTAAAACAGGCCAAAAAACCGCACAAGCGAGGCTGTAGAGAGATTAGAGTAGATTGCACAGCTCCAATAGGACCAGCGGTCATGTATTTATATAGGGGCAAACAGTTTACAAGCCTTGGTGTACAAGGAAACTACCAAGGAAAGCTATACAGATACGTATATCTCAACACCCCCCGCAGTCGAAGGGTCGGTAGCGACACATAGACTGGATCGAAACTCAGTAAAGGCCGCAGTCGGTAATCCCTTCATCATGATGTCCGCAAATTGCTGAGAGGTCGGTACGTGAAGAACTCGAACGTGACCGAGAGCAACCTGCTCACGAACAAAATGAATATCCAACTCAACGTGCTTGGTGCGACGATGATGGACGGGGTTGGCGGAGAGGTAGACCGCGGAGACGTTGTCGCAGAACACAACGGTGGCCTTGTCAACAGGACAGGCGAGCTCAGAGAGTAGCTGACGAAGCCAAGTGCACTCAGCAACTGCATTGGCCACAGCGCGATACTCAGCCTCAGCACTGGACCGGGAGACAACGGGTTGGCGCTTGGACGACCATGAGATCAGCGACGAGCCGAGATATACGCAATAGCCCGAGGTAGAACGCCGAGTGTCAGGGCAGCCTGCCCAGTCTGCATCCGAATAAGCCACAATATCCATGGATGAGGAGGCCGAGATCGAGAGCCCGAGAGCCATAGTGCCGCAGACGTACCGAAGGATCCGTTTCACCGCGGTCCAGTGAGTATCACGAGGTGCATGCATGTGGAGGCAAACCTGCTGCACAGCGTACTGCAACTCTGGGCGAGTGAGCGTCAAGTACTGCAAGGCGCCAACAATGGAGCGATACTGAGACGCATCAGGGGCCGGCGAACCATCGGTGGCAGAGAGCTTGGCCTTCGTGTCGACAGGAGTGGTCGCGGGGTGGCAATTAAGCATCCCCGCACGCTCGAGGAGCTCATGAGCATACTTGCGCTGGTGAAGAAAGAACCCATCCGCTCGGCGTACCACCTCAAGACCGAGGAAGTAATGGAGCGGCCCAAGGTCCTTGAGCGCAAACTCAGCACGAAGACGATCAGTGAGCTGTCGAAGAAGAGCGGTGCTGCACGCTGTCAGGATGATGTCGTCCACGTAGAGAAGCAAGTATGCAGCATCAGAGCCCTGGCGATAGACGAACAAAGAGGCGTCGGAACGCGTGGAGCGGAAGCCAAGCTGATGAAGAAACCCCGCAATGCGCTGGTACCAGGCGCGTGGTGCTTGCTTCAGCCCGTATAAAGAGCGGGAGAGCAGACATACACGGTTTGGATGCTCGATATCGACAAACCCGGTGGGTTGCTGACAGTACACCTGCTCCGAGAGATGTCCATGATGAAAGGCGTTGGAGACGTCCATCTGATGTACGGGCCAGGACCGAGAGGCGGCGAGGTGCAGAACTGTCAGTATCGTGCCCGGCTTGACGACCGGGCCGAACGTGTCCGTGAAGTCGACTCCGGCACGTTGACGGAATCCGCGGACCACCCAGCGCGCCTTGTAACGCTCGAGTGCACCGTCAGGACGCAACTTGTGCTTGAACACCCATTTACCAGTGATGACGTTGGCGCGAGGAGGGCACGGAACAAGCTCCCAAGTCTGATTCCGCTGCAAGGCGTCGAACTCCTCCTTCATGGCCGCATGCCACTGCGGGTCCCGAAGAGCTGCCCGAGCGGAGGTGGGAACCGGCGAGATCACAGGAGTGGAGGTCGTGCATGCATATTCGTCGGCGGGGTAGCGAGTAGACGGCTGTCGCACACCTGTACGTGCACGAGTGATAACACCCGTGGGCGGAGGCGGTAGTGGAGCAGCGGACGTGCTCGATGAAGAGGCCGGCGACGAGGGCGCCGGGCTGGGGGCCGGCGACGAGGCGGAGGACGGTGCGGACGCGGCGAGGCTGGGCGTCGCTGGTGCAGGCGTAGACGCTGGTGCTGTCGCGGGCGGAGCTGCTGCCGTCCACCGCCGCGAATGAGCGACCACAAAGGGTTCGGCAGGCGCGGGCGGTGCCGAAGGAGTCTCCAAAACAACCTGCTTAAATGGAAAGAGCAGCTCATCAAAGTAAACGTGTCGCGAGGTAATGACACGATGAGAGATCGGATCATAGCAGCGATAGCCTTTGGTGTTAGCCGGCTAGCCGAGAAACACACACGGAAGGGAGCGGGGGGCTAGCTTATGCGCAGTAGTGGCAGCAATGCTAGGGTAGCAGCGACAGCCAAAGATGCGGAGATCGTCGTAGGAGGGTGGCACACCGAAAAGAAGGTGGTGTGGCGTATACTGCCAACGAGAACGACAAGGCCGGATGTTGACGAGAAGAGTGGCGGTGGCGAGGGCATCCGGCCAGAAACATGGTGGCATATATGCATGAAATAACAGAGTGCGGACGCAATCGTTGAGGGTGCGTAGGATGCGTTCAGCGCACCCGTTTTGTTGAGAGGTGTAAGGGCAAGTGAGACGGAATATAGTGTCGTGAGTAGCGAGGAGAGTACGGACGGTTAGGTTGTCGAACTCTTTTCCATTATCAGTTTGTAGGGCGTGTATGGGTCTACCGAATTGGGTGGAAACGTAGGTGAAGAAAGAGGTGAGGGTGGCGGGAACGTCGGATTTACGACGAAGAGGAAAAGTCCACACAAAATGTGAATAATCATCCAATATTACGAGATAGTAAGTAAAGCCAGAATTGCTCGGAATTGGAGAGGTCCACACATCACTATGAATTAACTGAAACGGAAAAGAAGCTACTGTGGAGGATGAACTAAAGGGAAGACGAACATGTTTGCCTAGGCGACATGCTTCACAAGAGTGAGACTCTGTTTTATTACAAGAAAAGGAAAATCCTTGCATTATGTGGCGAAGAGCGGTGGAGCTGGGGTGGCCGAGGCGCGCGTGCCAAAGATCGACACCGGCGGAGAGAGCGAAGTGGCTGGTGGAGGTGGACGTAGGACGGACAGGGTACAGGTCGGCGCCGGGGCTGTCACATCGGTGGAGAAGCATCCGAGTACGACCATCCTTCACAGAAAAACCAACAGCGGCAAATTCTACACTGACAGAATTATCACGAGAGAAAGAGCAAACAACAACTAAATTCTGAATGAGATCAGGAGAAACAATAACATTATTGAGAGAGAGAGGCCGAGAGTTAGATGGAAAGGTGGTAGAACCGGTGTGGGTGATAGGAAGAGCATGACCATTGCCGGCGATAATGCGAGAGGAAGTGGTGGTGGGAGAGGAAGTTGAGAGGTTACCAGGGTGGGAGGTCATGTGGGAGGAGGCACCGGTGTCCATGAACCGATCACCACCACCGTAGGAGCCAGTGTTGGGGGCGGACTGGAGGGCGGTCAGCAACGCAGGGTCGACCGGGGACGGCGGTGGCGGCATGCCGTTGAAGGAGGGCGCGGGGTAGACGGGCGTCGTAGGCGGCGGGTAGCCGTGTTGGGGAGCCGCGAAGAACGCCTGATGGGTGGCTGGACGAGGCCCCAGGATGCCGGGGTGCGGGGCGCGGGGCACCGGCATCGTGTAGGCGTGAACGACTCCGGTCCAGGGGTTGTGACCCGTGGTCCAGGGAGGCGTTGGCGAGAACCTTTGGGCAGGTGGCGGGTTGGTGGTGCTGCTGTTTGGCTGGCCACCGTTGCTGCCACGACCGCGTCGACCGCGGCGCCCGCCACCACCGTTGCCGCCGTGGGCAGGAGGGGCGGTGTAGGCCGGTGGCTGGGGCGGGTAGAACAGCGGCGTCGGGGCGCGAGGTGGAGTCGGAGTAGGCGGGGCAGGGGCGCCACGGGAGAGACCCGCGGCGAAGGCGGTGTGGACGGCGCGAGCCCGCAGATGCTTCAGCCGCCGCTCCTCGTTCTGAAGATAGGCCACTGCCTGCTCGAAGGTCGGCGTGGTGAGCAGCGTGAGGTTGGAGGCGGCGTTGCTGAGATCTTCGCCAAGACCAGCCGTGAGCGTGGAGAGGAGGAGCTCGTCGGTGATCGGGAACTCCAAGTCGCGGAGCTCGTCGGAGAGGGTCTTGAGGCGCAAACAGAAGGCGTCGACGGTGAGATCGTTCTGGTGGAGGCCGAAGAACTCCTGCTGGAGGAAGGTGATGCGCTGGAGCCGGTTGTCGGTGAAGAGGCCGGTGATCATCTTCCATACGACGCGCGCGGTGTCGCCATCACGAATGACGGTGTGGAAGATGTCGGTGGAGACCGTCTGGAAGAACCAGCGGATGATGGTGGCGTCAATGGTGCTCCAGTCGGGGTCTTGGGGCGCACCGAGGAGGTCGACGGTGCCGTCGACGTGGTTGAGGAGATCATACTCGCGGAAGAGGAGGCCGAAGTACGTCTTCCATGCGAAGAAATTGGCCGCGGTACGGGAGAGCTTCACCGGCACGCGCTCGAGGACGGGAAAGTCGCGGATGACGGCGACGGAGGGGCCGGCGAAGGGGTTGGAGCTCCCTGATCGCGAGGAGTTGAAGGGGTTGGACATGGAGGAGCCAGACATGGTGGCGGAAGCGGAGCCGGCGGCGGCGCCAAGGGAAGAGGGCGGCGGCTAGGTTTAGGGTGTAGGAACGTGTTTAAGCTGATACCATGTAGAGAGATTAGAGGAGATTGCACAGCTCCAATAGGGCCGGCGGTCATGTATTTATATAGGGGCAAACAGATTACAAGCCGGTGTACAAGGAAACTACCAAGGAAACCTATACAGATACGTATATCTCAACAGAGGCGACCCGCCGCCCACACGGCACAAGTCAACCAAACGCCACAAACACAGACCACCCGTTCCGGGGCTGCCGCCCCGACGAAGCGACCAGGACGAGTCGTCGCATTGCCCGAAAGCCGAACCAGTCAGGGTCGACGTGTCTGCTGTCCGTTATTGTACGCCACCCAACCCCCTGCTCCGGAGCCGCCGCTCCGGCGTAGCAACCAGGACAAAACTCCGCTTTGGCCGAAGTCGAACCAGCCGGGTCGACGATCCTGCCGTCCACACAGCATCAGGACGCCACCCTACCCGCACTTGGCCATGAACCATGCCACATAGGAACATCGCCGCGTGTGGGCTCTAGGCCGCCGCCTCGACGTACCGCCGCCGTCCGGGGCCGCTGCCCCGGGATCAACCTCCCCGACCGCCTATACTCACCCGCCAACTGTCGCGAACCAACCGCATCGTGATGGCCTGGGTCTCCAAGACGACGCCTCCAAGAAGGTCGCAACGCGTCCGTTGCCGCTGCCCGCTCCGGAGGAGCTTAGGTTTTCACCCGGAGTCCTCAAAACCGCCCAAGTTGGACAGGAAAGAACCACCTCAACGACGCAAACAAGAGAGGTAACGACGCCAAAGGCGCCGCCGTCGTCGGCACTGACCGAAGTCCATGCAGGGCTTTCGCCCAGGGGTTCGATCCCGCCGCAAGGCGAGAGGAGCAACCAGCATCGCGAGGAGAAAGCAGCCGACCACCAAGCTGACCGCCGCGGCGCCCCATGCCTCGACAACCAAGCCGCACCGTTGAAGCAGTTTCCCGTCCAGGGCCGCCGCTCGGGCGTCGCAGCACGGCTGCAAGAGAGCCCACCTCCTGCCTCCGCACCGGAGCCTCCGCCGCAGCAATCCGTCCCCACCGACAGTGCCTCGGCATGCCCGACCCGTCCATGGCCCAGATGGGGCCCGGGCCTCCTCTGCGTCGCCGGCCAACGCACCTCCACCTCGCAGCGTCAGGCTCAGCCGCGCCCACCGCACGCCACCGCGCCTCCGGCCGCGCCGCCTCGCCCTCAGCCACGCCCGGCCGCACCCATCTCCGCTGCATCCACCAACCGGAGCCTCCAGCAGCTTCAGCTCCAGAGAAAATCGCCCACCGCCACCTTCCTCGGGTGGGCCCGTCTTTACCGGCGACACCTCCGGCGGCGGCGATGCGGGGGAGGGGCGGGGCGGCCCTGGCGGCGGCGTCTTCTAGGGTGTCCCCCGATCCGCCAGAGGAGGCGATGCGGGGGTGGGGAACGGTCTCGTTTCTTCCAGTGACCGATCAAATCGTGTTGTTCGCCTGTTCCTCATCCTGCGTGTCGGCTGCGTGCAGGAGCAAGTGGTAATTGGCAAGTGGCAATTGCGTGTTGCACACAAGTTGTTGACTATTGTGTGGTGAATTTTTTATGAAATCAAGGCAAAAGCTTTATCTTATCCATTAATTAAAAAGAAGATGTCCGGCTTATTAGCGGGAGAAGCCGGACGAAAACCATACAACAAACACCCGGGACGGATCCCACACAACCTCTGTAAAACTAGAGCCAAGCTCAACCCACCACTTCGCACCCGGTCGGCCGATCCTCCACCTTTACCGGAGAGAATAAACCGTAACTACTATGGGTTGTGTGGTGAATTGGAATATCAGATGAAGGTGAAAGTTTGTGAATTGTGAGATACGAGATAAACTATCCTCTATATATCTTTTAATGTTGTCAGTTGCAGACTTGAAACAAATAGGTCGTGCGCTTGCAAGTGGCGATTGGCGGAGGTTTAACGGGACAAGTGATTCCGATGAAGCTGTAGTGGAAGAAAATGTTGAGATATTAGAAGCTGAAGGTATAGCATGACAAGCACATCAATGTTTCCTACAGTTCACCGCCTCGTTGAGTTGGCATTTCTTTTATCGCTGGCACCATGGCGTTCTTAGGTATAAAGATAATCAGAACTAAACTGCATAACAAGATGTCCGATTGCTGGCTTAATAACTTGATGGTGTGTTACATCAAGCAAAGGATATTTAATAGTCTTGATCTCGATAATATTAAGAAATATTTTTAAAGGGAGAGTATTGCTTTGCCATTGCTTGCTACTTCTAGATGGCATTGAAACTTCATTATCGGTATGTTTTTAGATTCTATTTCTATCCAAATAGGTTTATGTTTCTGGTGTATTATTAGTGACTACATTTACGATCATATAACATATTGATATGTCTAAAATATTTTTACTCTTTCGTCAAACTTTTTATCTTTAAAGTTTGCGTGACCACAAATTTCTTCCGTCCTGAGAGTGAGACTGCTGCAAATATCGATATGTTGTCCCAGCGTCAGTTTTTGCGCTTGATACGGTGACATATCAAACATTTGTATGGCTTCCTCGAATGCTAGCATCATAAGACCAAAAACTTCTTGTCTCTGGAGGAACATAAGTGGTGTATGAAGTGCTTGGCGTGCCTATGTTTTTTTGCACGACTAAATAACTATTCCGTATCCAAAGTTGTCGATTTGTTTTGACATTTCTTATTATCATTTCAATTGGTTTTAACCCGCTTGCGAAAATTGCCTAGGATCAGAAATTCACAATGCCTCTCGAGCTCATATGATCCGCCTGAATAAAAAAATCAAAAAAAATAGTAAAACATTTTAAAAATCTGGAAACGAAATTCAACTAACATATACATGTGTTCTATATATGTGCCGCATTTCGTGGTGAAATGACACTCATGATGTTCTGTGCCAAAAAAAGACAAAGTTGTGACCAAAATGTGATTTAGAAAATATTCTTCTATAACTCCCATTTTTTTAACAGATACCACACAAATCATTTCATTACCAAACTTCTTAAGTATTTAGAACACTTATATATTTTTGTCACCGAGCTTTTCAATATTTATGAATTTTTTACAATGTTTTTTTAGAAGTGCTCTTCTACTTTCCGGAAAGTTGTTCTGCACGAATTTTAAAGCGCACCGACGGCTATGATTAGGTTCACATATGAGATTTAGAAGTGACGCAAGAAGAGTACTAACCAGGTGAGATTAGCACCCCAATTCCGACCCTAATCACAACCGTCGGTGCGTTTTAAAATTCGTGTAGACAAACTTCTTGAAAAGCACATGAGAAGTGCTCCTCTAAAATTTGTTTTTTTAATTTGTTTATTTAAAACGAGCCTGTGAGCTCAAGAAGCAAAATGCTTTCCTCGACTCGCCTAGGATGATTATATTCTAAAGGCATTTTCAAAATGTGAATATGATGATTTTTTTGTCAGTTTTGCAAAACCACGAGAGGAAAACGCGGGAGCGCACCGCGCGTGTACGGACAGACAGGCCGCGTCAGTGTTGAGGGTTCAGACTCACTGCAAAGTTCACCAATTTCTCCAAATGTCAATCGTGGAAATACTTACATGCGGGCACTCGGTGGTAAAGGAAAATCGATCACATCAACAACACTCATATACCAAAAAACACGACCACTACGAAATCAACCAAATTTACTGTCATGCACAAATCTAGAAGATCTCTCTGCCAAAGAAAACGAAAACCACAAGAGAAACGCGCAGGTCACTCGGCCAGAAGAAGTTCAGGACGGCGCCGCGAGCGAAGAAGGCAACCCGCTCGCCCTGGGCACGGTGACGTAGTTGAACGACGCCACGGACGAGAGCCGTCTGCCGCCCTGCAAGAGCTCGCCGCAGCGCCCGGCCCCCGTCCCCGACGACCGCGGCCTGACGAGCTCGGCCGAGGACCGACCGCCACAGCTTGACCCGCTGCTGCTGCTGCCGCTGCTGGTGCGCATGGACGGAGCGGAGCACGTGAGCCTGCCGGCCTCCACCCTCTTGCGGTTCATGGCGCTCGGCTCCGGCGTCCCCCTGAAGCTGCCGCCGGGTCGCTTCAGGCGCGGCATCGTTTCCTTCTCGCTGAACAGAGTGCGCAGCTTCTTCTGCTCCTGCAACACGTAAATGGCTTCCGGTGAGTACAGAATCTAGGAGAAGAATTCTAGCTAGTTTGTTACTGAAAGTGCCAAGCGAATGCAGTGAGAACAAGCATGTTTTGCTTACCCGGAGCCGCCTCCTCTCCTCCTCCTGCCTCAGCCTGGCTTGCTTGTGCTCTTCCAGCACGGCGACTAGGCGAGCCTTCAGACGACAGTAAGCAACACATTTTTTTTTCAGCAAAATGCTTCGATAAACGATACTAACTGCTTATGCTGGTGCAGCTGAACTGAAGCTATAGCTTACTCACCCCGTCATACAGAAACGGCTTCTTTCTCTCGCTCTCCCATGCCAGTGTTCGACTCATCAGGTTATCAACGATGGCTACAGATCAATGAACAATTAATGGGTTATTTTTGTACAAACATTCTTCTGAATCAATAGATATTCAATTTGAATAGTTGTTGTTCTACGTTTTGATCAAAACCAGATGCACATACCTGGAATCTTCATGATGACGACCCTCGCTTTCTCAGCGCGTTTCAGGTTCAGACGTGCAGCCCTGTCAGTGTTGAACCTATTCTCATCCTGAAAATCAGCAGACGAGATCCCTTTGTTTTCAGCTCCAAGAGATCATTGTACAGTGCATTCAGAATCCACGTTCAATTTGTTGCAAATGTATACATACCAGGTTGTGCTCCTCGAGCCATTTCTCCTCGTCACAGGCCACCAGCCACTTGTTGATCTTCTCCATGATGTCCTTCCTGGACTGGTGCTCTTCCTTGGCCTTGGCTATCTGGTCGTCGATGCTGGCCATGAGCTCGGAGGGGTTCACAAGGCCTGAGAAGATTCCATCAACATTAGAAACAGTACGCATTGCCTCATTATAGAGTGTGCATTTCAGTAACTGAACAAGAGGGACCGTGTCTGAATCCTGAACTCGCACATACCGGAGTCGATGAGGGCGATGGATTTCTCCGGCACGGTGCTGGCGTCGGGCTCGACGTGCATGCTCCGGCAGATGTTCTCCAGCACAAGCCTCCGCTTCAGCACGAGCTCCTTCATCCGGCCGGCCTTGAGCCTCGTCAGCCTCTCCACCTCCTCCCCGGTCTTCTTTATGCTCGCCATGGACAGCACGCCGGAGGACAGGGCCTCCTCCTTGGCGGGCCTCAGGACGGCCGCCGCCTTCCTGAAGCCCCGCCGCTCCTCCTCCGGCGAGTCCATCAGGTCCCACAGCTCCACCAGCGGCACCACGGCTTCTCGCATCTGCACATCCAAGTGAAGGAGCGTTGTCAGTCTTCCAGTGCCCGATAATAAGAATGTACAGCAGGCTACCCGCATGCAGGTTCGAAGGTGTACCATGGCTGATCGCTTTGTCTTCTCGGAGGTGAGCATGGCGACGACGTGCGCGAGGCTGGTGAGCGTGGTGTCGCTGATGCTGGTGGGCTTGCCGGGATCGGCCTCGTGCAGCCCCGGGTGGACCTCGTTCACGATCGCGATGAAGTCCTCGCCCAGAACGTCGCACAGCGAGTGCACCTCCGTCACGTGCTCCAGGACCTTGTGCAGCCGGTCGGACTGCAAAGAGACGACAGTGTACTGAGCTCGTCGCTATCATATTCTGGTGTCGGTGATGATTGAGAGTACATGATTAAAAATCCCAATTCTATGGACATTGCAAGCTGATTATATCCTACTAACTGGTTGTTGATAGGTTCAATCTTACACGAAACTGAACGCGATTAAATATTCTGGAGATTCACAAGCTGTTGTTGTCTGAACAGGACGGGTTGCAGTCACGGTCAACGTACCTTCTCTTTCTGAAGACTCGACAAGCGTGCTCTGTTCTCGTTCAGCCTCCTAACCGTCAGGTCATGGCCGTCGCCGGCCCTGGGTGAGGAGTCGTAGCCGGGACTCCTCCCTGCAATTTCAGCGGTGATCTTCTCAATCTCCGACCGAATGTCTGCGAACTGCTTGCTCCGTTCTGCTCTCATCGCCCTCAGCTCTTCCAGCAGAGCCGCCGCGGAGGACATCCTCTCGTTCAGCGACACGGTCCATTTGTTCACCTGATAAAAGATGCAGATTATATGGAATAGTTAGCTAAATCTCACCAAACAAATGAAGATTTCAATAATTCTGTGACCAAATTACATACGTGCCTTATTTCGAGGCTGTTCGCTGTTCACTGTTCAGTTACGCCATATTTATATGAATAGATTCAATAAAGTAAAAATACAATCGGTTAACCTTTTAACATACACTTAAATATATGTACTTGTAAACTGAATTCAACTAATTCCCCCCGATAGTCCGATCCATATGCGACAAATAATATGGATCGGAGGGAGTAATTTTTATTCTCATTCTTTCTCCTTTGTAAAATCTTAAAATTAGTAAGGTTATTATTTTGCGGGCACTCTTAAATTGGCCACTTTCTAAGTTCATGTACGGAAAAAATATTCTTTCATTAAAACTTAGAATAGAAATGAACAAGTATCACTGAAATTTGAGTTAAAATCAGTGTGACATATATAATTCTCTGGATTTTAGAGAGCTTCAGCAATGATATGGTACAATTATTTTGTGCTGTGGCAGCCATCTAAAGCCATCAGATTAAGGGAAATGGTGGTATGGAGCATACCAACCATTAGTTCAGGCAATGAATTTCATTCTAAGATAAACTGTTATGTGAAAAGTGAAATTTACTCATGAAAATATGACATTTTTATAACTTTTACGGAAATTAACTTCTACAGTAAGTCCAGATTCAAACAATAAAAAAGCAGGTGATTTTTATTTTAGTCTAAAAATAGCCTACCAAAACGTCTTATAATTAGGGACTGGGATACTCCGTAAGCAAAACAGTAATAATTGGATTATTGTTGGGGAGGCGTGCTTACCTTGAACTGCGCGGTGTTCTCGGCGCCGAGGGCAGCGGTTAGGGCGGCGATCTCGGCCTCGCTGGCGGCGAGCGACTGGTGCAGCAGCGCCCTCTCGCCGGTGGCCTCGTCGACCTTGCGGCGGTACACCCGCATGCACTCCGCCTCCAGCTCGTGCACCATCCGCTCCCTCTCCTCCCGGCTCTTCCCTATGTCGCCCCACAGTTGCTGCACACACACACAAACATGCATCAAACCACAGCACTCCAAAACACAAAACAGGACCAGAGCTAAACCAATCCAGGGAGGGAGAAGACGCGCACCCTGAGCTCCGCGAGCAGCGGGGCGCAGCTGCCGGCCTCCAAGCCGCCGGCGCCGGACAGTGACAGCGGCGCCATGTTGTACAGCAGCTCCGCCGCGACTTCCCCCATGATCAGCTCAGGTCTCGGCCCGGCGGCCGTTCGAGTGTTGGAGAAGAAGGTTGCTTGAGGAGCTAGCTGAGAGGGTTTAGGAGTTAAGATGACGACGTCGATGATGGATACGTTGGTTGGAGGTCGGCCTATATAGCTGGAAGGTCAGGTCGCATGATTGGGTAGGCTTGCAGAGCAGCCGCTGTGGATGGGTAGACGACAAGTGTGGAAGATGGTTGTGGTGGCCGGCAAGCCGTGGCCGTCGTCGGGCAGGCCAGGGAGAAAAGGAAAAGGGAGGAAGGAGAAGAGGAAGCCTGGCTAATAAAGCCAGTTCGTGTTTTCGGGTGCGAATATATGCTCCACCGTACCAGCTGATTTGTGCTTTGTTTATGCCTAGCTTTGCAGTTAGCTTAGCTTTATTACAAGTACCATGCTTCTGCAATAGATATTGACACTCGCCCGGCCATCACGCTGTTAGAATACGTGTAGCACTAGGAGTTAGAGATAGACTAGTATTAGACTTCTTGTACTCCAAGTTTACCTCCCTCCTTGTACCACTATATATACCCCACGAGGGTCATCACAGTACAACAACAAAGATTAGGGATTCACAACTTTCTACATGGTATCAGAGCGGTTAGTCTCACGACGCCGATTTTAGGTTTCTAAAAGCTTCCGCATCGCGCCGCCCCCGGGGAGATCGATCTCTTCTCCTCGGGGGCGCGGCACCCGATTTCGATCAATGATCAGATCGGTTCTTAGATTTAAATTCCAGTTAATAAATAGATTAGATTAGATTTTCAAAATTCCTATAAGATTGAGTTAATTGCAAATAACCACCACAATTGTGCCTAGGGTTTCAAAAAACCACCATGTCTTCATTTTTTAGCAAAAAACACACTTTTTCGGTCTGACAGTCGCAAGGAACACTAATATTTCTTTGAGCCCGTTGTAATGACGAATCTGACCGGTGGACCCCATTGTCAGGCTGACGGGGCACAACAAGGAAAGGTCAAAGGACACCGACGGTGTAGAAATTCTAAATTTGGGTTATTTTGTAAAACTGCAGTGGACCAGAGAATCACCGGTCAGATCCTCGCCGGAAAGCTCACTCGCCGCGCCCCGAGCTCACCGTCGGAAGCTGCGCAGACACCGCTGTCGCTCCGGCTGCCTCCAGCCACTGCCGGTACGGCCGCTCGCCGCTCCCCACCCACGCCTTCCCGCATCTGGCACCCGTTGGGCGGCGGCCGCAGCATCCGGCTGAGGGCCGTGAGCCTGATCCAGGCGTAGAAGAGGAGCACGGAGCCCCGCCGACAGTTGCCGCCGAATCCGCCCATGGGAATGGGAGGGACCGGCCGGAGATCGATCAATGCGAAGCTAGTCACGGACTCGCATCAAGCTGCGAGATTTGAGCAGAGCCGGGGACGGGGGGAAAGAGGGGAGCTCTGGGAGATGGTGGCCCAAGACCGAGCTCACCTCCCCAACATCGTGGGCTCCGAGGCCACCGTCGCGGGCTCCCTGGAGATCGCTGCCGAGGACACCACCACGGCAGAGGCGCAGGGAGAAGAGCGCTGGCCCCCGCAGCCGCTCCCACCTCCCCGGGCCACATCACGCCGCGTGGTGGCTCGAGCTCGCGGACAGGAGGACAGGAGGGTGCGGGCGGCTCGGCCCCAGTTCCCCTCGCAGGTCCTCGGCGCCTTCGCGGCGGCGAGCCGAGACGATGGCGACGAGGCCGGCGACGACGGTGGACACGAACAGCGCGCCGCCGAGGGGGCCGCTGAGCCCGACGTCCCCCGCGCCATTCCCGCCGCCAGACGCGACTGACACCACGCTTGAGGCAGCTCGGGCTCGGCTATGGAGGAAGGGAGCATGGCCGGACCGCCGGAGTCGTGGGCAACAGAATAGTCAATGCGAGCTGTGACCGAATATAGAAAGGAAAACGTTACGAAGGACCTTTTTGTAAAATAAACCTGCCACGTCGGCCTGACAAATTGGGTCCACCGGTCAGAAAGAGGCTTAACGGCCGTAAAATAGACAATCAGTGTTTTTTGCTCCACTATTACCCAATACCGGTGTTTTTTGCTAAAAAATGAAGACATGGTGGTTTTTTGAAACCCTAGGCACAATTGTGGTGGTTATTTGCAATTAACTCCCTATAGATTAGATCCAATTTAGCCACCAAATAAAGCCCTAAATGCTTTGTGATCCTCTCCCGGCGAAATTCATTGCTGCTCGATCCGGCCGGCGCATACGGATCCACTTCGAAGCATGCTGCATCGATGCTCATCGATTCTTCACATGACATGCCCTGCCATGCTGATCGATCAGATCGTGCATGTCCAAGACAGCTCGTGTACATGCACGTACATGCTCTACACAGCTCCAGCTAGAGATCAAGAACAACGCCAAGTGCTAGCTTCTTCCCTGCCGTCAATTTACGCGGTGCTAGCGAGGAGGCATCGCACGATCTACACTGCATCAACAACAACATCAAGCTCTACGACTACACCAAGATCTCCGTCGAGTTCTACATCGCCATCAACAAATCATCGCTAAGATCTACATACACGTGGTCTCCCGCCGTCGCCGACAAAAACCCTGTCGCCGCTGCCGATCCCAACGGATCCGCCGCCGCCTATGACAAAACCCTGCCGCCGCCGCCGATCCCAACGGATCCGCCGTCGCCGCCTACGACAAAAAACCCTGCCGCCGATCCCAACGGATCCGCCGCCGCCTACGACAAAAAACCCTGCCGCCGCCGCCGATCCCACGCCGCCGCCTACGACAAAAAAAACCCTGCCGCCGCCGCCGATCCCAACGGATCCGCCGCCGCCGCATACGAAAAAACCCTGCCGCCGCCGCCGATCCCAACGGATCCGCCGCCGCCGCCTACGACAAAACCCGCCGCCGCCGCAGAATACCTGCCGCCGCCGCACAAAACCCTACGACCAAGACCGCGCAATTTTTTTTGCGCCTTCGGCGCTCTCAGCTGCGATGACCACGACAATCTCGACCTCGGCTACTTCACGACCGGCTACCTCGACATCGACATCAAGAACAACGTCTACAGCAACTCAAGAACTCCAGTCAACAGCGTCCGCGTCGTCACTTGCGTCCATGCCACTCCCGCTGTGACTGCGGGAGGGAAGAGAGGCACTAGAAGGGGACGCAGTCACCGCCCCTAGGTGTCAGACATGATCAGACGCAGTTGATGATGCCAAGGAGGAGAAGACGATGGAAAACTTCAAACCAGTCGTTATCGTCCGCTTCACTCCCGCTACGACTGAGTGGGATGTTAGAATACGTACACATATAGGATTAGAGATAGAATAGGACTCTATACGTCTTGTACTCCAAGTCTCCACTTACCCCCCGTGTACCTCTATATAAACCCTTTGCAAGGGTCTGATCAATACGCAAGAAAATATTTGGGATTCATAATTTCCACACACGCGTCACACAGATTAATTAGTAGGAGTAGTGTAGAACCGTCGGCTGGAGTGTTTGAATATAGTTTGCCTCCAACGCATCAATCCCGTTAATCATGATCAAGTATGGGTCTGCGGACTATGTCAAAAGTTTCATTATAACTGTTTGCATAAATAGCAATCAGAAAAACCTCAACCAGTCGATTTACGTAGGCTGTAGAGTGTAGATGAGCCTGATTTTCAGTGAATATCAATGCTTGCTGTTAGGTATGTTTCACAGATAATCATTTAGCGAAACTTTAACAAGAAGTTTTCAACACGTTGCCGTGCTTTCCATGCAAGGCGCGCAGCTGATTAATCGAGCTACCCCGGAAGGCGCCGTGTATATCCTGTTGAGACCCATGCATGCATGGATGATATATCGGTCGACATCTAATCCAATTCTTTGATTACCTCATCTAGTGATTGTTCGATTAATTAGCCCCTCTTTTCAGCTTTCTATTTTTTGTGGTAGGTTAGCAAGTCGAATAAATAAAGTCACAAAGCATCCTTTGGCTTTGGGGTCAACTGCTACTACCTGAAATAGACCACACACCAGATGCTATGATTGGGATTGTTCCCAAGCTTTATCTTTCGTGTCAAGAAAGACAGTGGTGTCAAGAAAGACAGTGGTGGTTGCATGCATGAATTGGCAATTGGCAAAGCTTGGATGATCGATGGGCTGGATGATATGCATGGGTTGTTGCTGTGCCTGAGCATAAATCCTATCCCAACTCACTTACTTTTGCTGCACCTATGCAAAAATGTATTTGCACACACTCACGTTTGTCGTTCATAGCTTTAAATTAGTCGCGTGTGCGCTTGCATGGGACCTACGCGTGATGCAAACATTCCAACAGTCCAAATCAAACGATTGCCGACGCCCTGTGCATGCATATAAACAAATGAAGCTAAAGAAAGAGTGGATAAGGACCTCGTAACAGATGAACTGCACAAAAAAGTCGCACTGCTCATTTCGGTGGTTCTGTAACAGATATTGACACAGTCGGATCCACGGGAGTCTATCACTGGAGAGGCGAAGAAAGATCATAACCTAAGTTATTCTCTGACTGAAGATACTACAGTACTAGTCTAGCAGAGCAATCACGAGATTTTTTTTTTAATAATACGAAATTTAAGAAGAAATTCGAACAATAGCATGCAAAATAAAAAAATTAAGGTAAGTTTCGGCACGGCCAGAGCCGAAAGCCACGTACCTGTATGTTCGTACAGTTTTGTTGCATCTAATTTTTTATTAAAATAAATTTTGTTTAACCGTGTCTCGGTTTGAGATAATATATACATGAAACATATGCGTATGGACGAGTAGATTCCATTTCCGTGATCGGTTTCGAGTTTGATCGCTTCTAACATTTTAATTTTGTATCCTAATTCGTATAATTATTTGACGAATTTTGTCAAATTCGTCGCATTCGGTTGATCATTTGAAATCTCCTTCCACAAGTAGATGTAACTCACCCACCTACACAACTTTTTCGTTGTAATTTTTTTGTTTCAAAAATCGTAGGACTCGAGTTCCTGTTCTGGATTTTGCAGTTTATCAAAAATATTGTAGTTGTCCGTGCTGCCTTCACATATAGGTCTTTTGAGACATATACTCCCTCTGTACCAAAATAAGTGTCTCAACTTTGATAGAAAGTGGATGTAAGTTGAGACACTTATTTTGAGACGGAGGGAGTATCTGAGATCTGCATGCGGGTGTTGGCCTATTCGAATCACATGAGAGATGTTAAAATGTATATGTGAATTGTCTAGCTAGCCCTTTTAAATCCGCTCTGTCTTTTGGATTTGAGTGGCCGGTGCATGAATCTTGACAACCCCGTAGTTTGCAATTCTGACAGTAATTACCCCATGTAGTGGCAATTCATCCAGTTTACCCTATTTACTGAAATTTGTGTCCGATGTTACTCCTTTAAAAATTATAATGCACTTTTTGGCAAAAGAAAAACATTATACTCCCTCTGGTCGGTAAAGATTGACATGACCTGTGTAGGATTTTGTATAAGTTCAGTAATAATGCACGACAATCATTTCAACCCGGAGGTATTAATAGACTTGATATATAAGTTAATTGGTCATTTTCGTGTATATACGTGCATACTGAATACGTAATGCATTTTGCGTGCACGCGTTGAAGTGCGGTACCACCTCGCTCACTTGGAGTACGTCCCTGTGCATGTTGAGTCGTATGCAGAAATCAATCCAAGGCAGTAGTGCAAGCCATGTTGAAAGCAAATGATTTGATCGTTGAGCAAACTATATCAGTCATGGGAAGACCAGGTTAGCAACAGCACGCCACAAAAAGAGCACGCTTTTAAATCTTAAAAGGCTAAAGATTTGTCACAAGTTTCACTAAATGGGATGAACGTAATGTGTTATTGTAAAATGGGGTGAATATCATGAGTGTTTGTTAAATTTGGTGATTGTTGTCAGTAATGGCAAACTAGATGGTAAAACTAGAATCCACTTCAAATTTGTTGGAGCTCATACTTCTACAGTTCTACTTACACATCATCACAGACCCGGAGCGCCCACACAGAGTTCTCTATGCAGTAGTGACGAGCATGGAGTGAACACGATGCCCTGCTTACGTGCTCAGCCAGCCATTGACTATCTAATGCCTATGCGCCACTCCCTTCTAATTTTCTAAGACCTATCTATGCGTCGTGATGTAACGGAAGGGGAGACTAATAACTGAATAAAGTCTATGAGTTGACATCGAAACGATCGAGCCGTTGACAGATCAACGCCAGCATATAGTAAGAAGCAAAGAAAACATTAGTGTAGTATCCGGTGCATTTCTTTTGGGTATATGAAGAACATTCTTAGGATTCATGATTCAGTGGGAAAGCACCGTTAGCTCGGTGGCGGAAAAGGGACGAGTCGCTTGCTCCTCTTCTATAGATCCATGTTCCATAAGACTCAAAACATTGCTCGGACCTAATTTTGTGGTTGTTGCGATAGAAAAATTGCAACTTTTGCCTTTTATGTTTTGTTTGCAATCTGGTAAGAAGAAGATAGACTGTCAATTAGGAATTGAGTTAAAATCATAATTATGACTAGTATAAAATAATAAGCACGTTTGCAACTAAAAAGTATTGGAGAGAACAATCCTACCCTGTTGAGGGGGATTGGTTGCATGTTAAATAGTGATGGAAAAGCCCCATCAGTGGCACTTACATGGAAATGTTGTAAACATGGAAAGAGATAAAACAGGAAGGAGCAAATCATGTATGACCGTTGGAGATGCCTAACCGGTGGTGTACTACACCATCCGGATGCTCTTGATCATACATGGTAAGTCCAACGGCTAATACAATTTATTGTCTAACACCCCCCCTTAATCTAAGCCTTGGAAGAAATGGAAAGGTTTAGATTACGCATAAAATTGTGGAATGCCTTGACCGGTAGTGGCTTTGTGAATCCATCCGCGATTTGATCCTTGCTTGAGATAAATTTGATGTCAAGAAGCTTGCGAGCAACTCTCTCACGAACAAAGTGAAAATCAATCTCGATATGTTTAGTGCGAGCATGAAAGACCGGATTTGCTGAGAGATAGGTTGCACCAAGGTTGTCACACCATAGACATGGTTTCTTTTGTAGGGGGACGCCGAGTTCCTTTAAGAGAGCTTGTACCCAAATGAGTTCTGCAGTGGCGTTGGCAAGGGCTTTGTATTCTGCTTCAGTGCTGGAGCGTGAGACTGTGGCTTGTTTGCGAGCACTCCAAGAAATCAGATTGGGACCATAAAAGATGGCGAAACCTCCAGTGGAGCGCCTGTCATCTAGGCAGCCGGCCCAATCCGCATCTGTGAAAGCACTAAGAGTGGTGTAGTTAGCCTTTTGAAAAGTAATGCCAACATTAATTGTACCTTGAATATAACGGAGGATCCGTTTTGCAGCTGTCCAATGAGTTGTGGTGGGAGCATGAAGATATTGACAAATCTTGTTGACAGCAAAAGATATATCTGGGCGAGTTAATGTAAGATATTGGAGGCCTCCTACAATGCTCCTGTAACTAGTGCTGTCTAATGGCCCCAATGGTGTACCATCGGTGAGAGACAACTTTTCAGTATTGGATAGTGGAGTAGGACATGGTGAACATTTATCCATGTCTGCACGAGTGATTAATTCATGGGCATATTTTGCTTGATTTAATTGTAGCCCATCAGTTGTCTTCTTGACTTCAATGCCTAGGAAAAAATGTAAGGTACCAAGGTCCTTGATAGCAAAAGTCTCCCCCAAATCATGGAGGAGGGCTGCAATAGCTTGATCTGAGGAACTTGTTAGAATAATATCATCGACATAAATCAACATAAACATAGTTATACCTGACTTGTGATAAATAAAAAGAGATGTATCTGCTTTGGAAGGAGTGAAACCAAGAGAAATAAGTTTAGTGCTGAGCTTAGAGTACCATGCACGAGGAGCTTGTTTTAGCCCGTAGATAGCTTTGTCTAGTTTGCAGAGGTGATGTGGAGCATGTGGATTCTCAAACCCTGGTGGTTGCTTCATGTAGACCTCCTCTTCCAGAACACCGTGTAAGAACGCGTTCTTGACGTCAAGTTGTCGTAGACTCCATCCTTGAGAGACAGAGAGAGCAAGAACTAGTCGGATTGTTGCTGCTTTTACGACCGGGCTAAAGGTGTCTTCATAATCAATCCCGTAACGTTGCTTGAAGCCTTTAGCAACAAGTCTTGCTTTGTATCTGTCAATAGAACCGTCAGCATTTTTCTTAATACGGTAGACCCAC
The DNA here is from genome assembly GCA_026929855.1 of Poa annua. NCBI lineage: Eukaryota > Viridiplantae > Streptophyta > Magnoliopsida > Poales > Poaceae > Poa > Poa annua. The sequence goes on along the minus strand of CM049434.1, from coordinate 25,990,853 downwards.
TTACAGTCGATGACGTTCTTGTTCGAGCCGGGAGGGACAAGATGCCATGTGTTGTTTTGAAGCAATGCAGTGTATTCATCATGCATAGCCTGCTTCCACTTTGTATCTCCAAGAGCTTCAGATAATTTGGAAGGTTCGCCTGTAGAAGTAAACATACCATAGCGTACTGTACCATCTTTGTAAATTTTAGGTTGTCGGATACCTTTTTGAAGTCGTGTTTGAACTTTGCGAGAAATTTGCGGAGCAGGAGGTGCAGGAGGGGACGCAGGCGGTGTTGGCGCAGATGATCCGGAGGTGGCAGCAGAATCTGGCGTAGCGGATCCTGAGGACTCGCGTGTGGCCGAATCAGAGGAGGCAGTTGCCGTAGAAGATCCGGAGGCGCTGTCCCCGGTCGCAGTTGCAGACGAGGTTGTCGGAGGCGTGGACGCGCGTGATTGGCGCGTGGAGTTTGTCGCGGGCGGGAAGAGCTGGCGAGGCGCTGGACGCGAGGCCGAGGGAGATCCTGTCGGTGACGTGGCCGGGCGCGATTGGCCGGGATGCGTGACCCGATCTGGCGGTTGTTGGCGCGTCGTGGGGCTGCTGTCAGCCGGATCTTGCGAGCCGTTGGTGGGCGTGGATCCCGGAGTGGATGCGGGGGCGTGATCCGAGGAGAGATCTGCTCCGGGATTGTTGTCTTCGTTGTCCACTTCTGCATGTTCCGAATCTGAGTGATTTTGCATGATTTCCAAGCTGTTTTGCTCCGTTTCTTCAGCAGTTGATTGTTCTGGCGATGCTGCATGTCCTGTGCTACTCTTGGGTACCTGTGTATGATTAGTTGCAGATACAAAATGCATGGGGTCATCAATATTCATACTCTCATTAGTTGATGTGGCGGTGAGTATAGGGGAGGGAATTAGGAGAATTTCTTGACGTAGACGAGATCCAGCGTTGGGATTGAGAGCAGCGAAAGGAAATATATTTTCGTCAAAAACAACATCTCGAGAAATATAAACTCTCCCGGTTTTCACATCAAGACATTTCACACCTTTGTGGAGAGGACTGTATCCAATGAACACACATTGTGTTGATCGAAAGGATAATTTTCGTTTGTTATAGGGACGAAGATTGGGCCAGCAAGCACAACCAAAAATACGAAGGGATTCATAATTTGGTTTGATATGGAGAAGTTTTTCAGCTGGTGTTTCAAAATTGAGAGGTTTACTAGGAAGCATATTAATAAGGTATGTGGCGGTTAGAAAGGCTTCGTCCCAAAATTTTAGAGGCATTGATGCATTTGCAAGAAGAGAGAGTCCTACTTCCACGATATGGCGATGTTTTCTTTCAGCGGATCCGTTTTGTTGATGTGCATGAGGACATGAGACATGATGTGTGATACCAACTTTTTGAAAGAAGGAATGGAGTTTTTCATATTCACCACCCCAATCAGTTTGCATCGTGATAATTTTGCGATTAAATTTGCGCTCAACAAATTGTTGGAAATTAAGAAATGCTTGATAAACATCTGATCTTTTTTTAAGCAAATAGATCCATGTGAATTTTGTAAAATCATCAATAAAGCTAACATAATACAAGTGTTTTCCAACTGAAGGAGGGGCCGGCCCCCAAACATCCGGAAAAAATTGTTCTAATGGTACAGTGGAAACACTAGTAGAGATGGGATAAGGTAATTGTTTGCTTTTTGCTTGTTGACATGGATCACATATATAGGGATTTGCTTCATGTGAATGAGCAAGATTATTTTTCCGAAGAACTTGTTGAACAATGAACGAAGATGGGTGTCCTAGACGACGATGCCAAGTAGATGATGAGGGTGTGAGGGTGATGAAGGCGTTCTTGGTGGACTCCATGGAGGTGGGAACGAGAGGGTATAGACCACCATGGCATGGGCCTCTAAACATGATTTCCTTCGTGTCCCGATCCTTAATCAAAAAGAAAGAAGGATGAAATTCTATGAAGGCATTATTATCAAGAGCTATTTTATGAGCGGATAATAGGCTTTTTGATGCATTAGGAACGTGTAAAATATTTTGAAGGCGAATTGAACTATTATGAGTATGAATATTTGAATGACCGATATGTGTAATTGGCATACCTTGACCACTTGCCGTGTGGATTTGATCGTGGCCCATGCATTGCTCATGGGTGGTTAACTTGCTTAGTTCACCGGTGAGATGATTTGTGGCGCCGGAGTCGACATACCAATTCGTGTCAACTCCATATGCAGCATGGTGTGCCGCCTTTTCTTCATGGGAGGGATCATCATCTTGATCATCATCGCCGTAGCGCCACCAACATTCTGTAGCAGGGTGTCCATATTTTTTGCAAATTTGACATGTTACATCTTGCATAGGGGAAGGGACACGATTACCGCGTCCACGGCCGCGACCACCTCTGGGTTGAGAGCGGCGACCATTAGGAGCACCGTGGCGTCGTATTTGATGGCCCTGTTGGTGACCACGGTGTGCACCTCCACCACCACCGTAGCCACCACCACCGTAGCCGCCTCCTCCTCCACCGTTGCCGCCACCGCCTCCACCATAGCCTCCACGATGGCTGCCACCGCCACCATGATCATGACGGTAGCCACCACCGGTGCGACGGCGATCAGCAGTGTTAGCCGAGGAGGTGAAGGGAGCGGGTTCCTCAGATTCAGCAAGCATCTTTTGGCGGTAGTCGAAGGCAAGCAATTGATTGCAGACATCGGCAGCAGTAGACAATGGATTAGCATTAATCGCAGCAACAAGACCGTTGTACTCACTCGAGAGTCCGGCGAGGAGGGACTCTTTGAAGTCGTCGTCGGGGATGGATCGGCCGGAAGAGGCGAGCTCGGTGACGTAGCTTTTCTTCTTGTTGATGTAGTCCGTAGCGGAGAGGCCGCGTTTCTTGGTGTTGATGAGGGCGGCGCGCAGCATCCCCACCCGTGCCTTCATCTGGGCCGAGAACTTGTCGATGATGGCGGCCCAGACTTCGGTCGCATGCTCGAGACCGAGAACGTCGCCGAAGAGGTCGGGGGAGATGGACTTGATGAGGTAACTCACCATTTGTTGATCTCGTGAAATCCAGAGCCCGTAGGATGGATTGGGGACCGTAGTCCGAGTTCCTGATGCGTCCTGAACCTCCTTGGTTTGTGGCGGCGCGGGGTCGGAGCCGTCAAGCAGCCCCATGGCCTGCGCGCCTCGCACGGCCGGCAACACTTGTGCCTTCCAGTAAAGGAAATTGGCCAGCGTGAGCTTCTCCGTCGGCGGGGCACCAAGTGCCGCGGTGAGGGAGGAGGTTGTGGGCGTCGCCATTGTTGGGAGGGAGGGTGGCGAGCAAGAAAAATTCCTCTGGTGTTTGTTTGACGTCAGGAAGAGTATGCTCTGATTACCATATTGGAGAGAACAATCCTACCCTGTTGAGGGGGATTGGTTGCATCTTAAATAGTGATGGAAAAGCCCCATCAGTGGCACTTACATGGAAATGTTGTAAACATGGAAAGAGATAAAACAGGAAGGAGCAAATCATGTATGACCGTTGGAGATGCCTAACCGGTGGTGTACTACACCATCCGGATGCTCTTGATCATACATGGTAAGTCCAACGGCTAATACAATTTATTGTCTAACAAAAAGGAGAAAAGTATGCACTCAGTTCGAATATATATTTTTCCTTGCATCTAGTAATTAACTTGAACGACGTGCTCTGGTTACAATGAAACGTGGCCAATCATGATCATCGCTAGTTCACGGGTTCATACTTCAGCGCTGCAACATTTAGTACTCGAGAGACATCACCTCTTCCTTCATTCCTTGAAGGATTAGGCACACCAAGTCACCAACAGACCTGGCCACTGACACAACCTTGGGATGGACCGTTGAGAAGATGTATCCATCGATCTCGGAGAGTGGTTTTTCCAGACCCCGTCACGGCCGCGCCTCTTATCCGGATCGTCCATTTCTCATCCGACGATCGTTGTGTTCTTTTTACAAAAAAGACCCTGTATTTGTAGGAAAATATGGACGAACTAAGCTATATAAACACCCTAAACATAAAAAAAAACGAAAAAATCTAGGAAAATAGGCTATTATTTTCGTTCATGTATGTGCATAAATCTAAAAAATGTTTTCGCAAAAAAAATTGTGTTCACAGAAACTTTGTGTTACCAAAAAAATTCGTTCATGTATTCACGGGAAAATTGTTGAAAATAATTTCTAAATAATTGTGTTTCACATCAACTTTATGTCCACAAATCACAAGAAACTTTATGTTCACAAAAATTCGTGTTCACAGAAATTTATGTTCACAAACAAATATGTTCACAAAAGCGAATTGCACATCAGTCCTGTAAGACTTGCAAGAAGGATTTTTTTGCAAAATCATAGCACGAATCTCCAAGTAATGAACGGTTGTGATAGACAACGCGGGTATACCTAGTTGTGGGTATGCATTTTCGATCGATCTCATCCAGACAGACTGAAGCCCGGAACTTCTGGCTTGAAGCCTGGGACTTCCGAACTCCTCCAGACAGACTGAAACAGGCACATTTTTGTTTTTTATGCCTCTCTCTTTTGTACTAATCTTAAACCTTGAATAGGTACCTAAACCCGTAGATACTTAGCGCACGGTTAGGATCCCGTTTTATGTTGTCATTAGTCATCAAAACTTAGGGAGGCAGAAAATGCACTTTCAGCATGTAGGGTAGAGGTTTGTTTGATGGCCCTAGTGGTAATAAGTGTCTAACCATTCATCGTGCTCCTGCCTTGAACAGTCAGTTGTTTAGCCTATTCTTAGACTTGTAAATACTTATGCTCTATAAATGCATATTGAGATGCAAGTTTTACGTTTTCTAAGAAGAAGGTTTGAAGTCCATTTTAACTACTATGCACAATAATGTATGGTGCAGATTAGTGAAGGATATACTCCCTCGCTCCAGAAATATAAGGTTCATCCCATAATATAAGATACTCTCTATGTCCCAAAATATAAGACGCCTTATTTTTATGCCACATTTTGATGGTCGACTTAAATCTATAATATATACTACTCACTCCGTATCAAAATGTAAGATGTTGTGGTCACTTTTGATCATTATGTATCTAGACATGTTTTAGTGCAAGGTTCAAATGAACCTTGTATTTAAACGTGTCTAGATACATAATGATCAAAAGTGGCCACAACATCTTACATTTTGATACGGAGGGAGTACATTATATGTATTGAGAATGTATAAACGGTACCGTTGGATTCATTTTACATTTTTTTTCCATTTCATATATCAATATTAATTTTGTGAACATATTATAGGTACAAACCATTGTCAAAATTGTTCGTCCTTGAACAACAAAATTTAAGAGCGCTTTATATTTTGGGACTGAGGGGGTGTACATGCAGTCAACGTCATAAAGCTCTTATCACTATTACACACAAAATTTATGAATTGAGCATGCAAGAACTGTTTTGGTGTATTGGAAACTCTCTTATGATATCTAATTACCATCTTTAGGCATATTACTCGATCCCAAATCAAATCTATACTCAACCCCGTACATCGGAGACTATGGAAACTCAAACGGGACTTAGGTCATGTACAATGGGGTGACGTTAGCCTTCTCTTAACGTTGCCACGTAGGATATTTGTCTAGTTGGAGTAGAGAGAATGAAAAACGGGGAGGCTGCCTTACCTTGGCTAAGAGATTATCTCTTACGAAATAAGAGAAGACTAATTTCACCATTGTACCATTTACCTTCGCTTTCGCTTAGACATATAATTTCTTACCAAAATATAATTAATTATCATTAATTATTAGGGATGACAATAAGAGATAATGCATTGTACAACTTATGATTTTACCTTCTTTAGATGACATGGACGACTAAAAAAGGCGTGACTTCTCTACCATTGTGCATGCCCTTACATCTCCGGACGAAGGGATCGAACAAAAAGAGAATGATTTAGAGAAAAGATGTCATGGCTAAGCTAGAGACAAGGAAGGTGATTAGCATTAGATAGACTTTTCGGTTACCACGATGCAGCGAAACATTCACGTGAGCGTTCTCCAAGTACACGCCCTTAATTCTGCCAGGTGTATTCGGATCGAATGCTCATAATCAGTAGTACAACTTGGCTAACCTGCAGGAGGCACTAATAAATTGTGACAGGCAAGAAGCAGACATCATCCAGATTAGATATGCAGAACCCTGACCAGCAAGCAGCAGCCTTACCCTGCCTCTAGCTAAACATAGACCAATAATCCATAGCACCAAGTCACCAACCAATCATCTCGCTTAATTCCCAACTTCTCTTTCTTTTAGGTACGTTTTCTTGGACCATTGGAAGCTTTACAATGGTCATTTAGCTAATACTTGAAAGCACTAATTCTAGACAAACGAATAGGCACAATGATCGTACCGCGTATCTACATTTTATTGATGTTTGTGTGGCTTTGCAGGAAAAAAAAACAATACGCGATTAGAGATATTACCTACTCAATGGTTGGTTACACCACCCTCATTGAGCGCATAATGATTGAAAATATATGTATTCGAACTTTGAGGCGGGTATAACCTGTCCTATCACAATCTGGCATGATAGCTCACTTTGATAATTCTAATACCAAGCTTTGATGTTTGTGACCATGCGTCTCTTAATGGATCTCTTACCTTGACAACTAGTAATCACAGAAGAAAAGAAATTATATATGAATCATTGGAGTAAAGTAGCATCTTAGACTCTTAGTTGGTAGAGAGCTTTATTTATAAAATCCCTATATAAATTTGCTAAACAGTAAAGCTCCGCCAAAAACACGAAAAGCTGCTCTAATTCTTTGCATACGGTATTTTCTCTTTTAAACTTCTCACTTGCATCAAACACAAGCTGCTCCACGTGGTTCTCGAAAAAAAAAGCAGCTCCACGCATGTACTACTCCTTAGTATTTATTGATTCGGTATACAATCACAGATATATTATGCAATTGGTTCCAATTTAGTTAGTACGGTTGAAGCATAACTGCATAAGAGCATCTCTAACAGAGCACTCAAACCGCGCGGAACTGTAAAAAAACTGTCAAAGACGGTTCGGAAACCTTAAAAAGAAAAATAGCAGAGCCCTCAAACTTCGCGGATCCGTAAACCATTTTAAGGTCGCCCCGGGAATCTGCCCGCGGAACCGCGAATTCGAAGGTTTCGCCTCGGAACCGCCGGGTCCCTGTATATGTCGGAAGCAGTTGGCGTGAGGGACATTTCAGCACGGCTCCGAGACAGCTTCGTTCCCCACCCCGCCGCCGCCTCCCCCCCCCCCCCCCCCCCCCCCCCCCCCGCCCTTCCCGCCACTGCCGGAACGTCTCAAGAGGTCGCCGCCCGCCGGATCTACCGTCCGAGAGCAAGCGGAGTTGCAGCGCTTCGGGAATCACCGCCGCCGAGGTAAATCGCCGCCGCCCGCTCGATCTGACGGATTCGCCGCCGCCGAGGTTAAACTCAGCTCTTTTGTTCCATTGCAGATGCATTTGACCCCGTGTGAGCAGTTCCTCCTTTCCGACTCGTCGTCCTCCGATGTCGACGATTTGGAGGACATGCTCTTCGAGGTGCGCCGGCAACAGATGGTGGTAGCGGTCCTCGCCGTGAAGGAGTTCGAGGACCGCTACAAACGGACGCGGCAAGGATCAAGAGCCGGCCGCCTCTGCATCCCGCGCAACCGCTTCTACGGCAACGAACTACTGATGCGCGACTACTTCGCCGACAACCCGACGTATCCGGCTCACATCTTCTGTCGAAGGTACCGAATGCGCCGCTCTCTTTTTGTGAAGATTGTGAAAGCGTGTGAGGAGAATTACCGATATTTTACCCACCGACGGAATGCTGCGGGCTTGATAGGATTTAGTGCTTACCAAAAAGATCTCGGCCGCAATGAGAGTGATAGCGTACGGAGTTCCGGCTGACTACGCCGATGAGTATCTTCGCATTGGCGAGGATACGACGATCGAGTCAGTTCGCACATTTGCGAAAACGATCATTCGGGTGTTCGGTAAAGAGTATCTTCGAGCACCCACCGAAGATGACACGAATAGATTGACGGCTGCCAATGAGAAGCGGGGTTGGCCGGGCATGCTAGGCAGCATAGATTGTATGCATTGGACATGGAAAAACTGTACAAAAGCTTGGCACGGGCAGTACTGCGGCAAGGGAGGCGATGCAACAATTGTGCTAGAGGCCGTTGCATCCGAGGATCTATGGATTTGGCATTGCTTTTTCGGTTTACCGGACACGCTCAATGATATCAACATTTTGCAGAGGTCACATCTTCTTCGTAGGCTAGCCGAAGGCGATGCTCCCGCTTGCAACTTCACTGTGAACGGGCATGATTACACAAAGTGATACTATCTTACCGATGGTATTTATCCTTCTTGGTGTACATTTGTGAAGACTATCTCCAAACCAAAAAGAAAGAAGGAGGCAGAATTTGCCAGGGCACAAGAGGCCTGCCGAAAGGATATAGAGAGAGCATTCGGTGTTCTGCAATCTAGTTTTACCATTGTTCGAGTACCTGCCCGTTTTTGGGACAAGAAGACTCTGGAGAACATCATCACATGTTGTGTTATTCTTCACAACATGATTGTTGAAGATGAAAGGGACTTGAACTTGGATTTGTCTTATGACAATGTTGGCAGTCGTGTGAAGCCAGCAAGAAACCCGGATTCTGTACAAGCATTTCTTGAAACTTACAGGGAGATTGAGAGCGAGGACACCCACAAGTAACTGCAGCTAGACCTCATTAAGCACCATTGGCAGTTGCACGGACAGTAAATTTGTCATCTCGTTTGAGTTCATGTTTCATTTCGTTGTATTTTATTCATTTGAGTTCATGTATGATTGGTACTATTGTTTTCATTTGGCACATTGTCATGTAATATTGTTGAGTCGACATTTCATTGGATTATTGTAATAAACAGCAGTACCCGTAAAGAAGAACCTCGAAACAGAATAAGCAGAACCTTGAAACAGAATATTCTGCTTTAAGGTTCTGCTTTACGGGTACTGCTATTGCGCGGCTCGTTTTCGCGAGAAAAACTCGACTTTCGCGGGGTTTTACGATACCGCGGTGTGAGGGCTCTGTTAGAGATGCTCTAAGTGACGTTCAAAAACTGTCGACAGGTTAGCATGCTTGTCCCAAATGATTGTCCAATCATTACAGTATTAGATCCTACGAGAAACGCCTGGTAGGACGGACAGCTGGGCAATGGGTATGTGTTTTCATCGGAAATACTCCATGAGTATAACACGTAGACTTACTCGCATGGACACCACCATCTGATACACCCTTGCCCGTATCGTCCGCTAAAGACTGGAATCGCAAAACTTGAATATTGACATGGTCACACAAGCAATGTTCGAAAATTCTCGCTACCTTGTAATGCGAATATGAATGGATTTTATTTATTTATTTATTTATAGCAATTCAGGTGAGGTGATACATGGAATTTTGTTTATAGAAATGGAAAATGAGTTGATATGGTCTCACACAACAATTTAATCCTCTGCATGGAATTATGTGGGAGTCGACAGCTTTGGTGCAAAGGCTAATAAGAATATAGATAGCAGAATACAGAGTGTGGCGTCATGGAGCCATTTTGAAAGGAAAAAATCTAAAGTAACGTTTGAAAGTTAAAAAATATACTGAATTGCTTTTTGCACTGATCGGTACAGATTTTCCCCGTGAGCATGTAAAGTTTGGTTAATGATATGTCGTGTTTTGGGATACACAAAAATATGGCTCTAAGCAGGGGGGAATTCGATTTTGCTCTCCACATTTGTTCTTTTTGCTTAGATCTTAACTGAAAAGATACGTCAACGAAAATTCTAAATGATCTTTTGATTATAATATTTTACTTGGCTGACGGTGACAAAAAGAAACTTAGGAGAGAAAACAAAAGAATGGCCTGAACCCAGTTAAGTGTTTAGTTATAGGCTGTCACACTTTGCCATAAATTTCTTTTCAAACAAAATTAAGGTTGGTTCAATTAACTTGTCTAGAGTTTAGGGTTTAGGAGAGTGGGTAAGCCTAAGGGAATTTGTCTCACTTTGCAAGTGTATGAAATGTGAGACCTGATTGTTGAAAGAATCTTCCATAAGGAGTGGTATGAACTAAACACCCACCAAGTTGGTCACACTTGCCTAACCTTAGGCGTGGCAACCTTCTGAAAACTTCTCAAACTAAACAGCCCTAGAAAATCGGAAAGTATTTTGGACTCGAGAGCACCGATGCTCCTGCTAGTTAATAAAAGAATCAAAAATCATTTTTTTAGCTTTGAGAAAAAATGAACAAAAAAATCAGATGCAAGCAATGGTGTATCCAACATACTTTTAAAATATCAATTTTAAATATTTTATATTATAGGCTACACAAAAACAATTAAGTCTAGTAAATTTATATTTGAAACTATGTATACTCAGATCCACACTTTTGAAACTTTTTATATCTCAGAATACAAAGTATATGAAATTGATTTTTTTTTATGTTTGTGAGATATAACATTGGCTGCATCCGATTTTTTTCAATATTTTTAAAACTCATAAATATGATTGATTATTATTTTTAATAACGTGGGCACTAGATCCCGGGAGCCAAAAATTTCCACTCATAGAAAATCACATATATGCATAATTAAGTATTATGTGTACACTTTAGCTTTAGTGCAAAATAATGCGTTCCATAGGTGGTACGCAGATACAAAGTTTACGCTCATAGGTATGTTACTCATTTTTTCAAATTGTTTAGAAACTCAAAAAAGTCTAAATTTACTAAACTAAATGGTGCGAGGAAGCCCGGAAGTACAAAATCTACTCAGTAGAAACAGGGCTATGCTCCCTTGCCGAATAGGCTAAGCTAACTCAAATCAATCATTATTTAAAGATTAAAGATAAATTGTAAAAAAAAAAGAATAGGCTAAGCTGGAGATAACCATGTCGTCATTGCTAATGTGGCTCAGGTCATTCAGATAAACTAGACAATAATCGTTAGCCCTAACACCATTGACCACACAGAAGATCCATAGATAATGATCACTTCATAAGACAGGCAAAAGCACAAGTTCCCTCAACGTTTGTAAGTCTACAAATTCTCTTAACTGCTCTTAGTATGATATGAGGGCAAAACAATAGGGAACTCGATTTCTCGGCCCATGCAGAGCACAAGCGGAAATCAGCGGAAATCAAATCAAAGGGAGTGAGAAAAGCCCCTGAGGATTTCGCCGTCAGTATAGTATTTTGAACTGTGAAGAAGGCATGGCATGTACTACTACTAGCTTTCTGAAGCATGCAGCTTGTTCTTCACTGAAAGGGCTGCGGCTCGGTACCATGCAGCTGCAGCAACTGCTCCTGGGTCAGGAACTGAAGCCAGGTGATCGGGAGCAATGTACGATGACCGCCCTGCCTGCAAGTGCAATTGAATCTCATCAAGACGGGAACACACATAATTGAAGGGGAAAAGGCACAAGAACGCAGATTCTAGTATAGGTGTATGAATCTTACAATTGTACAAGGTATTACAAAGCTAAAGAAGCGGTTTAGCTAAGCAGAGATGAGGCAACCTATAGATTTTCATTTCTTTTGATGCAGGGGCAGATAAAAGATCGTACCTTTGCTTGCATCTCTTTAGTGGATTCAGCACCAGCTGATGCTGCTTCAGAAGAAGCGATAAAGGCAGTCACAGGATCATCCCCAGCTTTAAGAGACTGTTTAAAAAAAGTGAATATTTTGATTAAGAGGTAATGAATAATGATGCCAGAAGAGCAAGTATGTTTGAGAAGTAACCTGTTTCAGGACTGTAGAAGCAGGAATTAGAGCATCCAGCATTGTGCGATATCCTGCACTGGCACCGCCATATTTGCTAACAGCAGCTATAGAGGCTTCTAAAGCATCAGCCCCTGTAGAAAAGCAGCATACTTTGTTTAAGCGTGCAAATTTCTTGAGCCATGTTTCAATCATAATGGAGTAAATGTGTTTCTTAAGCTTGCAATCATAAAGAACAATTAAAATATACTCCCTTCGTCCCGTTTTTCTTGTCATGGAGGGAAAACTACGATAGTACAAATCCGGTATACAACTGGCGATAACAAAAACGGAACAGAGGTAGTATCTTACACTCATATGCTGTAATAGTTGTGTTTTGTTTTAAGCTTGCATACGCAGCCTTGCAGAGTATGTCATACCTGGAACATATTATATAAAAACAATTACTAATGTTTTCATATATGGACAATAATGCAACAAAGGGTATACAAGCACAGATTTCTTACAGGATTCCACTTGTTCCCCCCATCACCTTACGAATTGTTGCCCCAATCTCATTTATTGTTGCAGCTGCATCATTCATAGGATAACTGGCAAAGAGTTCACTCGAAATAGGTCAACTCGTATGCATGACTGGAAAAACCCAGCAAGCACAAAAGGGTTTTAATGAAAAACCAGGACAACGATGCAGAAAGACCGGCTGGCCTTAACCAGTGGATCTCAACAAGGACTGCATATGAACACTAAATATACCGGGAGTCACATCAATAATATGCATCGCTTCTAACTTACTGTGTTTTCATATCTTCAAGAATACCTGTTGCACCTCTGTACATCTGGAAAAAAAATGAATCAGTTATAATGAATCTTAAAACAGGTCTCGTCGGCATTAAGTTGATAAACCCCTACTAGACCTACCGTAGTCCCACAGTCGCCATCACCGACTTTACTGTCCCAATCATTTAGGCTATCCTTCAGACCAATGAGTTCTTTAGCACCTGCTTCAATAGCAGCCTCCAAAATACAGCCTTGCTTGGTTAGCTCCTGGCGTTGAGAAAGAATCTGCAGAACAATAGCTAATTCATCATACTTGAGAAACTGCAAGTGACAGCTGATATGCATATTTCAATATTGTTAAAAGATTCACACTACAGTATTGACTAAACTAGCTGTCAGAAGCATGTTTTCAAAGTTCTCCTTTTCATTCCCACCATGTTCTCCTTACCTTGGCTCTGGTATCTTACAAGAAAAGAAAGGAAACTGGTATTTAGAAAACAAATGGAGTAGACATTTCAAAATACAATCCATGCAGAACGAGTCGACAGCATTATGTGGTTCTCGTATACTTGAAATAAGAGCGAAGGTAAACCGTGAACCTACTCCCAGCATGATAGCCTTAGAGAAGAGGATTTTACTTTACCTCGTCATCCTTCATCGAAGGTGATGGTGGTACGGGAACAGGAAATTTTGCTGCTGGGCGACTTCCTACAATCAACACCATTAGAAAACTGGTGATTTAACATAAAAAATGTGGTCACGGACCTTTAAACTTTCTTCTGTAACAAACTCATACTAATGATGTGTGATAAAACCAAAAAAATACTTAAATGTTGGTAACTCCCATTCAATTGAAGTTTGTGCAAACAGAGTTTGTAATTGTAGATAAAATACAAGCTGCTATAAATGATGGAAACCACAAACTTCACAAGTTAGCTAGTAATAGAAGGCACAAGGCTAGGAAAACCATCACATCAAACCTAGAATACATATGTGAAGTGGCTAACTGCAGATATGAAACTATGCCCTCTGTTCCTAAATATAGGGCGTTTAGGGAGTTCAAACTGAACTCCCAAACGTCTTATATTTACGAACATAGGTAGTAGTTTTATGCTCAGCAAGATAACTACCTTCAGAACCAACAGGCCAAGATGGAGCTTTAGTTGGAGCATCAAGTCGCTGCAAAATGTTTTCATCTGACCTCATAATGGTGATAGAAATTCCTGCAACGAACCATAATTTAAAGTATTTAATATACATTGTTTTATACTCCCTCTGATCCAATTTATGTGTCGGGGGAAACGGACATACGATGCTCTAACTCACAGCCATACCAGCAACAATTTTTTCGTCTGAGGGAGTATTTATTATATGCTAAGCAATTAGACATTAGGCAAATACTTGTATAGCAGAATATAACACATTGAAAGAAAAGCAAAGTGGTTAGCTCAATCAGCAAAGATTAAAATAAAACTGATGCAGATATACACTCAAGGAACCACGCAGATCATCATAACAATTGTGTCATACTAAAATTATAGTGGAAAGATGTTCATAAAGCCTGGCCAGAGATCATTTCGGCTATTCAGCAAATATTAAGATGCTCTTATAGAAATCCATATAAGAACTGACCAGCCATATCAAGTGCGGTCATAAATGTGCCAGTGTAGACTCTGTCAACAGCAATCCCATACTCCAGCTGTAACTCAGGTACCGCTTTTCTTGCTGCAATCATAAGCTCCATGACAGGAGTAGCGCCCAATCTGTACGATTGTATTAGACAACAAATTAGCATGACCTAGTTGATTCATAATGTAACCAATGTAGATGAAGGAAGCTGATACAGAAATAAGCCTCTTCAAAGATATCATAGACTGTCAGAGTAAATTTTATGGTAGTGATTTCTATGGAAGAAGTTGCCATTGAAAGCTCACACGTATTTCCAAAATGTGGACGCTGATGAACAAGTAGATTATCATGATCCAGAAAGACAAGCACTTCACTATAAGAATAAGCTTGAATTGATGTACAAGCAGGCCAAAACTAGATTTGTGGGTAAAACTCACGGCACTTTGTGTCCTAATTTCCTATGACCCCTTCAATCTTATTGAAGCCACTGAGAGGTAGTATTAGACTCTCCTACAAATGCTAAATTACTGCCGTGATTCTGTCTTACCATTGCATACCAAGGTAAGTTACCTGAGAACATTTCCATTGTAATCTATCCAAAAATGGATAACAAGATAGATAATGAGCATATTTTCGAACTCCATAAGAACTGTTCACCTTAGTTCAGATCAAGATATTTAAAGTATTAATTTCTCTAATCACCGTGAATGCTGTAAATGGTGAAATACATTGCAAATATATATACCTATCCTCACCATTTTCAGTATTTGGGCTAGTAATTTTCTAATAGTAACGATCAACTCATAGAGTAACAAGAATGTTCAGATTTTGTTACCCGTTGATTAGGAGAACAGCATTGCTCCCTCTTGTGATAGGAAGATACTGAGTTTCCTGCAAGGATGAAAGACGAACACACAATAAGTAGAAGAACCTATAACTAGTAAGTAGAGATAACATTAGTTGGCAAAAACCTTAAGAATGAAACAGCATCCAATAAATGAAACTTTACATCAGAAGAGGAATAACACAAGTATTCTTGCTTACTGAAGGCTAGTCTCCTTTTCAGCATTAACCTTTAGTGCATGTGGAATGACTGAATGAAGGTCAAGTGAGATGCCATCGAAGGAAAGTCCCACCCAAGCTTTCAAGCCCCGTTCCACCAATTTCCCTAGCATTGGCTATGGCCTCTTTATTGCTAGTGAGGACCTACCCTACTTTTTTTACTAACCGTCTGCAAACTTCACCTTCGGCATTTGAGAACTTATAGCTAGCTAAGCTTAGTGTTATATTTCACAAAGAATGACAAACATGGATTCATTGAACTCAAACAAACAGATTATAAGATGTCATAGATGCCTAATAATGACTTAGTGCTCGCAAGGTCTGACTAAAGAGAAATGGAGAAACGCTAGAGGTTAGAAATGAACAAACCACACATCACAAATCATACCTGTGATAGTATCTGCTTAAGAACATGTTCAACCACTACATCAACTGACTGTAGCTCAACCACAGCAGCACCAGGTTCTCCATGCTGGAAAAAAAATCAGATGCTTATTATGGGAAAAAATTCAAATCTTGCAGCGCTTGGGTATGTTTAAAGCAAACACGAACACACACAAACTAAAAACTAAATCCGAGTACATCAATTGCTTATTCCCCCTCCATGCTATATGATAACAAATGCTGATGCCATCTAGACTTACAATTCCAAGGCCAAGCTCAATTTGCATAGGACCTAAACGATCAGATGTCACTTGCCCAGGCAACGTGCAAACAGAAAGTGCTACTCCCATCGTACCAACAGCCTCAGATGCATGTTTTGCTTCTGCAGCAACATCTGCAAGAGATAAACCAGCATCTGCAGCAGCCCCAGCAACCTGTAGAATCCAAACAAGGCGAACACTTCAGGGTATAGCAAGAAATAACTGCAACAAGGCATTGATTTTTTTTCCTAAGTTACGGTGACCACAAAATGTTGGTGGACTGCTGTCATAACCCAAGCTCTTGAGAAGGTAGCTGTGAGGTGTTGGCTGCACTGTGGTGTTGGTGAGGTTGGCAGGGATAGGGTATGGTCGAGGAGAAGCATCCTTTCCGTTTTCTTATTGATTCGCCCATCGATCTGAGGCAATATCAACAATGAAGTACCTTATGCACAAGAATTGTTCCTGCTAAACCTCTTCTACCAGCTATCCCCCGAGGCGGTGGAAGGGCACAATCATCGCCAACAATTACCATCTGCAATCGGTGAATAAATACTGATTACAAGCTGATTTGAACATGGTCTGCTATACTACGGTAGTAAAAGATGTCATATGATCATCAACCTCGATCTTATAGCCTTCAGATTTTGCCTGTTCAGCAGCTAATCCAAAATTAAGTCTATCACCAGTGTAGTTCTGCAAATGTCCAATAACAAAACGTGAGAACAGAACAGAGTGTAACTAAGATGGATTGCTTCAAAGTGTAAGGTTTTTTGTTTGACAGTATTTCTAATCTCAAGGACGTTTCCTCACAGTAATTAAGTAAGAAATAAATATTGAGGTTGTTCCCGAGTCCTTCCAAGTATTCCACCATAGCTAGTTTCTCCAGGAGCTTGCATAGCACTTTGAGAAGGAGAGAGACTACAAAGTTACACCACTATATTACCAAATATTCAACAATATTAAAAATTCCACCCCCAAACCAAATTCTTTTTTCAAGAGATTTCAGCTTTGTACACTCTACACAAACAAAATTGTCTTCCAGGAAGATTCAGTCAACCATATCTGCAATTCTAACAACCTACAATTTAGTTTGTCCCAGGTTCAGTTTTGGAAATCTGCTCTAAAAGTTTAAACAAGCCCCCTGTCTGTAAACAGGTGGAGAAAGAAATAGAAAATCTTCGTGTGAATTGAATAGACAGATCAATCCGAAGCATCAGACAAAACAATACATCAGATGCATTACGTTGTTCCCATTATCTAATGATTACCCTTTTATAATAGAAACTAAAGAGTACCTTTATTATCAGAAGGCATCCCATGGTACCCGTTACAGCTCGAATAGCCTACAATGCAAAAATAAAGTAGAAAGAATGTGAGCTAGGGCCACCTTAGCAGTGACAGCAGTCTGACACAAACTTACTGAAAGAACCATACAGCTAAGATAGAATCAACAGGTGGAGAAGCAAAAACATCTCCAGAAACAGCAGCAGTCAACATTCCTGGCCCAACAAATCCAGCATGGGCTGGCTCATGGCCACTTCCACCACCTACAAAGAAATTGGCACACTATAAATAAGATGGTATGCCATGGCCTCAACGATATAAAATCTACCTGCTGGAATCCTGACCTAAAGTTAATAGATGAATGATAGCAGTCAGAGAAGAAAAATGATCTGAATAAGAAAGAATGTCTACTGAACTCTTGTATCAGTCAGAGAAGATAGCAGTTAATGCAAGAGTAGTAGCGGACTCAGATGCATATTTGTCAGATCTTCCAAAAATACAAGGAAACAACAATTACATTTCGTTTGCCAAAAAATACATTTCCATGCTCATGGTTTCATAGAAGCCGCAAAAAAGTCTCATGAATAAAAAAGAACCAAGACAATCAAACTGGGTATCTTCAAACTTTATCTAAACAGATGACAACTAGCTTGTTAACATCAGTACAGGTTTTTCTAAGAAATGGGTGTATTTAATCTTCAGGAATTGTGATCAGACTAAGAAGATTAGTTTTGTTCTGCCATAAAAAATATGTTAACAAAGACTGAGGTGGTAGCAAGTAATAGACATAGACTACAAGATCATGAACGGAGGCTCCAAGTATGTTGCTATAAGATGTACAAGTAGCTTGAGTCGACATGGCTCTAGACATAGTTCAAGCACAGACCAACACAATGCCTCACGTGACCTACAAGCCTCTTTGATAATATAGCGGTGAGGACAGAGGCTAACCGATATTGCCCGTAAGTACGTTATAATCTAATGCTGCATTTTACTTAATCTGCTCAATGTGATATCTATGAGTGCTACAATTTTGGGGTCCACAAAAACACGAGTGTTCAATACAACCTCTTGGAGGGGCAACCTAGGCCTAACAGGACAAGAGTGTGCAAAGACCATGAGAAACATAATGGATCATCCACGTGGGGGCCATGATGCACCATCTTCACATGGGCTAGCAAGCATGCCATTTTTATCATAATGCCACAGGATGCGGTCCATCTTGGTGTACACTGTCCTGTGCCCTCCAACATCAATATCACCAAGCACAGATCCCAGATTGTACTTGTACCGTACAATGAGCCTCACATTTTGAGGTATCGAGTAACCTTAAGCAACCAAGAGTAATGTGCACCATCATATTACTCCAAAACTTACAAAGGCATCCTGAACTCATGTCAACTTTCAAAATTGCATATAAAATAGATAGGTGAGATGGTGCACTTCATTGGCAACTCAACAAATTCCGAATGTTTGCACTGAACGCAGCAATCAAGCATCACATTCAGACAGTAGCCTAGACCCCAACAAGGCCGTACCTGAGATGACAGCAACCTTGTCATAGGCGCCGCCCACGACATCAGCCCGAAGAACAACTTTAATCTGCAGACATTGCAGGGGGATTCTGTCACAAAATCGTCTCGGTAAGTTCAGAACCATTTCTGTCGCGGACAGCTCACCTGAGGGAACCCGTCCAGGTACTGCAGGCCCGGGTAGGTCTCCACCAGCCCCTCGATGAACTCCGTCACCACATCTGCGAAAACGAACCGATCCGAAGCCCCGCCGGGACCAGCGAGGGCGATTAAACCCTAAGAATCGAAGAAAAAGGCTCCCGGAAATTAGCGGAAACGGGGGGGAATGGGCGGGTAGAGGCGGGCACGTACCGTCGGGGTTGTTTATGAGCTTCTTCCCCTGCAGGGCCATGGCGAGGGAGGCGCCCCGCGGCGGCGGGTGCTCCGGCGATCGCCGGCGGAGGAGGGGGTGGGGGGAAGCGGCGAGCAGTACGAAGAAGCAAGTCGCCTTCCTGTGGGCTGCCTTGTTCCTTTGCTTGTTCCAGTTGAAGTGGGGATTATCCTTTTATAGACGGGGATTAACAGCCCATTGAAATGGATAATAACACTGGAATTACAGGAACGTCCCTAGCTTTGGTAGAACCGCCGCCCGGAATTACACCGGAATTACGGCCAGCTCCTCGTCATCGTGGACTTCTATGCGTTGTTTCCAGTTTTCCTTTTCTTTTTTCCTTCTACGATGGGGAGCCAGGGAGGACAGATATTGGATTGGACAAAAGATATCTACGCGAGGTAGAATTCCTAGCTCCTGGTTAACTCTCGCGTCTGGGCCTTTCGCCTGCTGGACTGTTCGTTTGGTGTCCTGTCTGTCAGCGTCAGCTGGTGGAGTGTTGGTTAGCGTAGCAACGCGTGGATGCGACCAAGCTAGGTCGGTTTCTTGGGTCGATACGTGTTGCGCTTGGATCGGTGCACGAGGTCGCTTTTCTTTTGGGTCAAACCCTCTGCATCGAAGGAAGGCACGAGAACTCGTTGGAGTTCGCACTGGCCAAGACAGGAGGGGAGAGAACCGTCGGCGCCGAAAGATATGATGGCCGCGCCACCGTGGAGAAGGACCAGCAGCACTAGAATAGAGGGAGTAGAAATACTACCTCCGCCGTCCCGTCTGGTTTGCCTCTTCTCTTCTTCTGGGTTCTGTTCGTTGGCTGCGCTGGTTCTTTCGATTCTCCATCTTGCGCGGTGGCTGGCTTTATAGATATATGCCCCGTTTCCTCTCTGCCTCTTCTCTTCCCTATGGTTCTATTCGTCTGTTGTGGTTTGTGTTTTTGGGTCTGCATCTTGAGCGACGTCTAGATTTATTTCTGTTGTGTATTATCTGTGTTCTTCTTCTTAGATTTCGTTCTTCTTTGTTTGGCAGGTACATTTCTTCATCCATCAGATCTGGAAGCTGGTCCTACCGGACGGCGGCCATGGTGTAACGGAGTTCGAGTTGGATTCCACGGCCTCCCGGACAACGGTCGTGGTGGCGTTTTTGGTTAGCGCTCCGCTCAAGGGCATGGCCATGGTGCCATTCTTGGTGAGCTCGCCGCTCCGGGACGCGGTCGCCGTCCAGCGCCAGCACGTCGCTAGCCTGCTGCGCGAATGTCTTCGCGGGGAGGGCCGTCTCGGCGCTCTTGGCGGCCATGGAGGATGACGAAGAGGGGGTGGCCGTGGAGGCCGTGACGTCCCGCCTTGATGCCGGCGAGCTCAGCGTTGTCGTACGGCGAGCGTTAAGCGGCCCGGGACGGATTGATTGAGACCTCGGCTGGGGTTGATATTGGGGATGGAATCCATGTGCATGAAGGTGGATGGAGAAATCCGAGGAGCGAAGGTGGTGTTCGTCGCCCCCAACAACCAGGACATCCGTTGCGGTCTCCGTCGCTTTCGTCTCGGGGTGCTCAGCTGCAACTGCCTCTTCTTCTCCTCCAGCGATGTCTTCGTGTTGCTCCTCCAAGTGTCGTATGTTCCCACACTCCCCCAAACCTCTGACTGGCCATCCTAGGCCTTCCCCATGCTTCTCTAGCGCCATCGATGGGCTCCGGTACGGCTGCCACTTGAGTAAAGGAGGATGAAAGGTATTCAAGGTGAAATACAGTAAATTGTTTGCAAATGATTTCTCTTTCCTCGTTCTTTCAGTTACATTGTTATAGTATTATATGGGTATTGAAGGTTTCAGGCTTCAGCCTCGACTCTTGATGCAGTTTTATGGGTTACTGCAGGTTCATGATGTAGCTTGCGAACTTGATGCTTGTACATAGATGGTGCATCCCTGAAATCTGAAATAGTCCCACCTCGTGTAGCCACGGGTTGCCGTGCGTACCACCTACAGCTGGATGCCCTTGTATGCGTCAAGGATTCAGGGTAAAAATCCGATGCTTGTACGTTGGATTGATTGTAATTGCTCGCAATTTGATTATCATGGATTGATGTTGATGCATTCTGAATGTTTAGATCCTACAACTCTTAAATCACTACAACAAAACTAGCCTGTAGAGGCATTATTTCCATACTGTAGAGACACTAAAATTGTCTTTACGCAGCTGTAGAGGCATTTATCAAAGTGTCTCAAAAGTGTCACTACGTGCAGTGTCGCTTAGACTATAGAGGCATAACACAAAATGCCTATATATGACATAGAGTCATTTTGTAGAGACACTCTATTGTGTATCTATGGATATAGAGATGCTTCAAAGATACACTTAGAATGTGTATGCAAATGAATAGAGACACTTTCATGTGGCATTCTAGCTCGTCTCAAACAATATTCGAAACATTTTCTTGTGTCAATTTCTCCACCTCTAGAAATGTAGAGACGTTTAAGTGAGCCATTTTATTTGGTCTCTACAAATATAAAGGCTAAGTGTACTGACATATTTAATGTCTCTTTGGAGAATGTAGAGACAGATTTTTTTGTCAAGTAGACAATATGGAGAATCAACTGAAGCATAACACACATTATAAATATTATTATGACACGGGAACAAAAGGATAATTAAATATTCATTCATAGAAAAGGTCAATGTACATGTACCGAACTTGAACTAATTGCTAAAACAATATGAGTAATAATCTTTACAACATTGAAACCAGACGGTGCGAGCTAGACGCCCATGAAGACAAAAAATAGAAAAGCAAACACTTTGCAATACATAAAAGGAACAACATCTTTCTAGATAGTTTTCAGAATACTAGACACCACCACACCAAACATAGAACTTTCAGCTTTCCCTTGTGAGCTCTTGTCATCAGTCACGATATGAAGCCAAAGATTGAAACCCTACAATCATTGAACGATGTCACCTCAGTCTTAAGAGCGAACTGCTGATATAGAAATGTTATATTTCTCCTATCATAGGTTCAAAAGAATTTACCATTATGGAATTGCATGGATTGCAAGATCAGAAATGCATACTGCATCAATTTGAACCATCTTTTACTCTCTTAACCTGTAAAAATAATAATTGTTTGTGAAAATGATATGCATGTGCATCCATATATCAATTACTCAACTAATAAGCAATCCATTTCAGAACCGGGAAATATTAATTAAAATGCATTAAATAAAACTTACATGAGTAGAGGGCCAAGCAATGCAATGACCAATCGCATCTTTTACATTCTGGAAATCCCCAAATGGTCGAGGCAGTTTTTCACATCCAAGTTTAGTAACATCTATAATGGTGATTGCCCAAAATGCATCACCAAGCATATCCCCTCCAACCACATATTTGTTATCCCTGCTTTCAATTATTCCCTTACCAACCACCAAGCCTTTGCTTCTTGAGGTCAGTGAGACCAAGACAACAATTTTCGGTTTCTATAAAATAAAAAGAATAGTTAATACGAGGGTATGTGACTTATCTCCAAAATGTAGGATTTATATACCTTTTGTGTAGTCTTATGTATCAGCAATTCGTTTGTTGTGGATACCTATAATAAACCAAATATAGTAAGATTAATACAAAGAGATTGGGTTATGCGAAATATGAAGACAAATAACTAGTGACAAGAATTTTAGAAAGAACCTTCAATGATCTTTGTTCTTCGTGTGATGAAGATGAATTATGGCAATGCTCCATAGCTTTAGCAGCACGTACACGCTGTATTATCAACCAAACATGTTCAGTAGGAGACATTCCAAAGCATTCGGTGTGATTAATTTTTTAAATACATATCCAGGGAGAGAGAATAGTTTCCAAGCAAGGAAAAATATATGATGGATTACAAATTCACTAACACAAAAATCAGTTTGATTACAAATTCACTAACACAACAATCAGTTAGACACACATTTAATGAGAATCCATATACCCAAGAACAAACAACAATACTACCTTTGTATTTTTATTTGAAGTTTGAATAGTTCCACTGGATTCGGCAGTGCTGAGTCTTTTCAAAACGTTCACCTATGAGAGAAACATGAATACTTTAATGATAGTTAAATATCAGAACATTGCGTCTTTATTTCCATGAAGAAGCTTAATTATTTTCTAAAAGACGACATGTAAAAATATCCAGAAATTTCACCTGCTGTGAAGTTTGTTGTTCTGGTGATTCCTTCCTTGTTGATTCCTACAATTTTGAGTAAACATCAGCGCAAATGATTTATGCAAGTATTTGGTGAGGTAACGCACTAAGTTACAACAAGAATGCTATAAGATGAAAAAAGAGGAATTCGACCCAGATTTTCAAATGCACCTTCCTAGTTCGATTTCCAATATTCTGAGATCTGCAATCTTTTGTAAGTTGTGATTCCTGTAGTTAGTCAAAGTGTCAAACATGTTACAATGTATAAGTAATCAAAAGAACTATGAAACATACTGAAGGACCATGACTAATTTGGATCGTAAGAAAATTGCTAATAGCAACCACATGAAGCAATTCTACTCCAGAGGTACATGACCAGTTTGAGACACTGGTTTCATAAGAAAAGGTAGTGAGGCGTCCACAATGCAACCTTTGGATCATTTTTTGTAGTCTGAACATTGCCCATGGGTTCTTCAACAACAACCTCATGACGACCACCAGCTCTATCTATGATGTTCACCTATCAAAGAATTTTTATTGAAAGGATAGAATAAGTGAAAGCGAACAAACTTTGAAAAGGAAAAATATGCTAACTATTTTTCCAAAAAGATCTATTAGTTGTAACCTAAACAGCAGTGTTGCTGTGCTTAGCTCATATATTCTTATCCACTGTTTCAGGTCGTTTTAAATTAGTACAAGATTTGCTTAGTTCATATGTGTTATGTGGTAAGACACGGGCAACCAGCTAGTAAATGTTAGCATGGGAGATGGTACAAAAACTTTATAAAAAACTAAGAGTCCAAGAAAAATAGTAAAAAGCTGGGGATTTTACAGAGATGTTGGATTGGAGCATGGGAGCTGGGTCCTCCTCTGGTTGGCCACTTGTCTTGATATATCAAAGAATAATAAGAAAAGTTACTGAAATGACGAAACAAGCGTATTTTAAATTGGCATGTACATAAGTAACTCTTTTTACCGAGATGTTGTTGGACTGGAGCATGGGGTTTGAAATAATAAGAAAACTTACTAACGAAACAAGTGAAGTATATGTATGTAGCATATTATTTTTACCGATATGTTGTTGGACTGGAGCATGGGTTCTGGGTCCTCCTCTGGTTGTCCACTTGTCTTGATATATCAAATAAAGAGAAGTTAGTGACGAAACAAGTAAGTACATGTATGTCAGCATAATATTTTTACCGGGATTTTCTTGGAGAGCATAGGGTCTGTGTCCTCCTCTAGAGGGCCACTCGTCTTGATCTATCAAAGAATAATAAGAAAAGTTGATGAAATGACGACACAAGCGAAGACAGTAGACATGTATGTCAGGATAACAGGGTACTAACTTCATTTCCAGTAGCCATCATTTCATTCATCCAATCTTCATTAGGATGATTTCGCAACATAAAAGCACACAGTCTTTTCATGAATCCGGTAACATTTTTCAGATCAACTCTCAGTTCTTCAAGTTCTTTCTCAAGTTTGGCTTCACTTGATGACTGTTGAACAGAGGTTGAACCTCGACTTAACCTTGCATCGACCCAGTACTTCTCGTTATAGTATCCACCAATTGTTGACTCTTTTGCTATAACATCGTCAAACACTTTGTCATAATCTTCTGGTGATAGGTCGCCATTTTTCTTCCTCCGAAGAGTTGCTAGATCCTTACGAGCATTTTGCTTCAAAATAAAAGGGAAGACCGGAAAGTGAGATAAATTAGAGGACTAAGATGAACTACGAGAGAAACAAGTCAAAGAACAATACCATTAGTTGTTGTACATCCTCATTGACATATTGGCCATCCTTCTTCTTATGAGCTTCATCCCATAGATCAATTTTGCTCACAGGACCTTTATTACTGACTTCCTATACATCAAAGTAAAGATTACCACTAACTAAAGATAGAAATAATAATATGTTCGAAGAAAAAGATACTACCATCTCCTTTTTTAGTCTTGCGTGACATTTCCTTCCTGTGGTGTGTGGATGGCGTTGTTGCTTTCCAGCTTCAGAGTTCCTCTCACATGTTTTCTAGACAAAACAAGTTTAGTTAGCAAAAATAGAACTAAGCATTTATTTGATTCACACATACAAAAGGCAAACATATACATAACTGCGTGTTGCTCCTGGCACCAAATCCCAAGCAATGATATCCATTGATGTTTATTAACACCACTAGGAACTCGTTTCTTGATTCGATCAAGCGACCACTTATCTAGCTTGTAGTATTTGTTCTTCAAGAAAGACTTGTAATCTCTCCACCCTTTGTTGACAATCTTCAACATCAATCCTTCCGTAGTGTGCTTTGTCTCCACGGGGTACACAAATTTTGTCTAGAAATATAGAGATGGTTATTACAAAAGCACTACTAAGTTTCAGGGAAATGTTTTTCAGATAATCTGTACCTTAACATAAGTGATCAGATCCTGCTTTGGCTTTCGAAATAACTTGTTGTCCCATCTTGGGATATGCAATGGCACATGGGAAGAACGCTTGGCCAGATCACGAAGGAATGAAGCAAGAAGGCTAGCTGACCTTTGGTTTGGAACACCATTTTCATCCGTTTCCACATTTACCTTTCCACCAGATTTAATATTCATCACATTGGATACTGTGAAACGACCCCTATGCTCTTGCACAACTCCATTGGGCCCTGCATGTTGATGTATAGACAATAAGTACCAACTTGCAGAAATAAAAGAAAATGTATGTCAAAGAATGGAACCCACAAATTATTTTGATGGATCCAGATTCTGGAGAAAGCCCAGAAATTGTAGTGTCAAGTTCTGCAAGATCTTGCTCCTCACTTTCTGAATGTACTGGGGAATCCTGCAAACTCTCCTCGTCTTCCTCCCCATTTTCTATTGGTTCCAGATGATCATCCAAATCCCCGCCATTTTCTAGGGGTTCCATAGGACCATCTAAATTTCCCCCATATTCCTTCCTTGGTCGTTTGTGCTTCTTCTGCATTTCGTGTTAAACAGAATTACATGATCAACCAACATAACCATTGTACTCTTTAGTTATTCTAATATCTATAATTTAACTATGTGGCACAAGGTTGAGCTATGCATTATTTTCCACCCAACCACACATGTTTCTAGCATTGTGCACAAACTAATGATGACTGTCTATTTTAGGTGAACCGTGACACTTCTGCAATTTTTTTATTTTTGTTTTTGTGTTCATGCTTATGTCCAAATCATCCATACCCTATAGTCTCTAGAGATAACCTCCATTAACAAAAACAATAATGAAACAGTACACAAACCTGAATATGACACTCAACTTAATTTTGTTTACTTCATGTAATCAAATGTACCATATGTTCTAGAATGTATGTGTCGTGGAAAGTTCAACTGGTATGTATTTGTAGCAGCAGTTTATTTCCATATATAGGAGAAAGAATAATGCATATCCTGAGAAGAAGAAAATTATACCGGATGCACACTTGGGTCAGCCCTACGCCTCTTCATAGCTTCTGACTCATCCTGTAGTTCATCTCTATCCGTCTCACTATCAGTTTCATTTGATGACTCTGTATCATATCCCTCCAATGCAGCATCACTTGATCTAGTGTGGGTTTGTGAATTAAAACGAACAGCAGTGTTTGAACTAGCACCATGCTTCTCGAAAAAAAAGTTCAGCTTCCGATCAGCTTCATGTTCAAGTACCATCTTACCCACATCGCTGTCATTATTAATTTTGACCAATGTCTTACGACGGCCATGACCATCTCTTTTGCAGTACAGATTATCCTTTGTTGTGTAGGGGCGAGGCCGAGGTTAGGGCGGCCGAGATGGAGTGGTGCTGCGCTGGTGTCGGAGGTGACCGAGGCCAGCGAGGCCGAGGCGATGCCGGCCGGAGGAGAGCTTGGTCCGGGCGGCGCTGTCGAGGTCGGCCGGTGATGTCGGGGGCGCTGTCGCTGTCGAGGCCGGGCGGAGGCGCTCCGAGACGCGGCCGAGGCGGGGAAGGACTCGGGGAGGCGCCGCCGGGGGCGAGTCGGAGGCGAGGTGAAGGAGGCTTGGTGGAACGCGGCCGGGCCGAGGCGGCGCGCCGGAGCAGCGCGGGGATGCCGGGGTTGCCTCGGTCAAACTCGGTGTGGGGGATGAGGACGTGCCGGCGCATCCGAGATGGCCGGGGTCGGGGACGAGGTCCCGGCGTATCCGGGACGGGGGAGGCGGCGATGCGGGGAAGTCGGAGGCGCGTGGTTCTGCGGGTTGAAGACGGTGATGCGGGTGGCTCCAGATGGGGAAGGGTTGACCGGGCAAGGTCCCATTTCGAGATGCAGCGCTGGCTGGCCTGCCGAAGTGAAGGAGAACTCGGCCCAAGCCGAGATACTGAATTCCGACTTAAGCATATGTCGGCCCGAAGCATGCCTCCCGGCCTGTGTTATGTCAGACCCAGCCCAGATTGCTTTCTGCTGCCTTTCCTTTATCTTCTACTCGCCTACACCCAATTTTACCTTCTCCTTTATCTCCGATACCAGCATATTAACCTCGTAACTCTTAGGGTACCGGGGATCACATCCCCGACATGGACAGAAAATTTTGCCTCCATCCACTACATCATGGAATGCAAAAGAAAGGAACTGTTCGACACCTTGTTTGTACTCTGCACTAGTTCTTACTTCACCCATCCATCTCCTATCCATCATTGTATGCGAGTGCTGAAATAGGATAGTCAAAGTATTACTTCCTGATTTTCTAATAATGTTGAACTTCAGTGATGAATTCCAATAGGACTTACCAAACTTCATGTACAAGAAACATTGCAGATCTACGTAATTTTGTCTAATGCAGCATTCATATTACGTCTAATGCAGCGTTCATATTACTAACTCAATGGTGGTTGTTATGGGCTTGTTTAGTAGCTGCATGTGTACATGTGTCAACTTGTCATTTTCATTAAGAAGATGCTGTACAGCAATGTCAATTTGAAAGAAGTCAATCATATGTGTCTTTTTTAATACAACCTCTTTTCCTGACAGTACGGAGCAAAGCGAGGCACATTTCATGGACGGATGAACCCGAAATCCCTCTATTGTGAACCGGATTGAGCATTGAGCAGTACAATGGCTGTTTTGATGCTGCTCCTCATAATATGTTTCAGGTAAACCTGCTATATCTTTTGTGTATAGTATCTTGCAGTGCCATATCTATTAGTGAAAGAATAGCTCAGAAATTTATGCTGCCATTCAGTAACTACATTCATGATAGTTATCCATTAACCGCAGTAAACGGTAGTTCTTCTTTAGCTAGGATACAACCAAATATTTCCTCTTCTGAAGAATCCTCACGAGGTTTTTCTTTTAGTGCAAACAGACTTGTCTCAGTAGGTAACAAGCTTGTAGTCGAATAGGATTGGTCTGTGATGGATTAAGTACTACTCCTTGTCACGTTGAATGCTTCTATATATATTACCTTGCTGGTTCTTTCTTAAAATTCGTCCAAACATTTTAATATAGCCTCATAGACATGCATTCACCGCTTATAGTTGTGTTCTCGCTCGCTGTAATTTGTAGGTTAGATTTCTAATGTGCTGTTAGTAAACTTAATTTGTTGTACTATTGAAGGAACCTCAACCAATTGACTGTGAGTACTACAGAAAAGAAATAGGACCTAAAGTGGTCGATATTTACAAAGAAGCTTATGAAAAGCATATTCTTCTAGAAGCCTACTTTGTATTTCTAGAAACAAGGGTTTATTTGATATGGATAAAACTGCAACTGAAAACTATCTAGACATCAAGTAAAGGTAAAACAGATGGGAAACCGTACGCAAATAAAGAATATAGAGAAATACATACCTGATTACTGTTAATGGAGTTCGCAGCGGTGAGGACACGTCCACGGCCTTGGTGCCTCCTTCACGGACTCCAGCCAGAATTCTCTCACATCCACAAGCGTTGAGGAGTTGGACTTGTAGAAACAAGTATGTACATAGTAAAGAAAAGGAGAAGTATGTACATCATGTTAGAGAGAAGGAAACTAAGTAAAGAAAAGGATATCAGAAAGAGCTTTTATAACGCAAATTGAATCTATATAGGAGTAGTTACAACTTGGATTGAGCTAAACTTGGCGTATATAATTTAAGACACAGTAATACATAGAAGGTTCAGGTTCCGATGGTGCCAGGCCACATACTCATGTGAATTAGGGAAATCTGATGCTTTAAATTGTTGCAGGAACACACGAAGCATTTTCTGTACATCGAAGAAGTTTGTAAAGTACTACATGAATATGTTCAGAGCATAGTTGATGACTGATTGTGACTAGTAATCTTGTTATAGTCTGCAATCGATAAACTTTGTTGAATGCAATCCAATCTTTGTGAAAGAATGATTATAGGCGCAAGGCATAGTTTCTGATCTCTACCTTTTTTCAGGATGGCGTTGGCAGTGGAGGGAGGTGACGGTGTGTCGGCAGCAAGAAGGTGACGGAGGAGCGGCCAGCCACTTGACGATGTGGTCCAGGATGGCGAGGGAGCTGTGCAGGGAGGCGACCAGGCTGCCCGGCGACGTGTGGTTGGGCGGCGGCGGCGATGCAATGTAGTCGTTGGGGCTGCGGGGGAGGGGATCCTAGTGCGACCAGTTTCCTCTTTGTGTGACACCCCTTGTGAATAGGAATTTGTTAGGCATGTATACACGTTCGTGAGAAGATCCAGGGAATCAGGATGTGTTAGGTAGTGGTAAACTCTTTTTTTTCACGTCAGGGTTGTTAGGCACGCAATGCCCAAGTGCCTCATTTTCATGTACATGCTTTATTTTCTTATTTTTTGTGGGTGAACGGTTTCTTTCTTTTGTGACCGATAATATTGTGAATTCGTGATTTACCAACTTCAGTGTTAAATATTCGTGTACACCCCTAAAGCATGATACATATATGGTTTTTCTTTCATGTGGGACCCACTTTTTTTATTTTATTGTTTCTTTCTTTTCTTCCCACACTATTTGTTGCATACCCAACTAATGATTTGGCCACGGTCGGCGGCTGCCACATCCTTGCGAGGCGATGATAAATAGTGTCTAGCGACAACAGGTTCCAGGATGGGTCTGATGGTACTCGAACTCTCATGAGGCTGGAGTATTTTTATTTTTAGGGGTTCGCTAGATTTGCTCTTATAAATCGACTCTAAGCGCTGTAAGTCATAATTAAGTTTAACCTAAAAAAACATGTTTAAACTCGTACGAAGACATCGTTGTAGGTATATGAAAATGTTGGTATATTTTTATTCACATGCGTCCCAATATTAGGTTTCCTTTTCTCTTAATATTTCATATAGTCTTACTTTACATATTTGCACACTGATATATTTTGAAACTTAAAAATTTGTTTCATGATTGCTTATAGTAGTAGAGTTACCTCTATTTTTCATGGCATTCTCTGATGTCTCTCTCCATGAAGAGACACATTTTATGTCTTTAGAGAATGACTCTACCGTTAAGGCGTTATCAAATATGTCTCTCTTAATGTCTATACATATGGGTTAAGAGTCATTATGAGGAGTGTCTCAAAAGAGATGTCACTATTATTTAGACATTCTAACAAATGTCTCTTAAAATGTCTTTACATGATAAGTAAGAGACGTTTTGAAGAATGTCTCTAGTTAGATGTCTCTTATGCTATGGCATTCTTCAAAATGTCTCTCTTAATGTCTCTACAGTAGATTGGATTGGTCTGTAAGAGACATAGGGGTCAGTGTCTCTATCAAAATGTCTGTACTGCACAGTTTTGTTGTAGTGATGATTGGTATTCTCATTTCTCATTGTAAGTGATCAAACCGTTATATCATTAGCGCATTGCAAATTGATTAGCGGTACCTAGCTTTCCTATGGCATTATAAAGTAGCCACTGTAGCACATTAGCTGTACATCCCCATGTTAGTGATTCAGTGATGAACAACTCGGCTCATGAAAGTGGCCCTGACATTCTGAACCCTTTGTCACTCAATTTCTCACCAACAGTAGAAAAGGGACATAATTTTGTGCATCACGAGGATCACTATGTTGTATAAATAATGAGTTTAGATTCCAATATTCACTTTATCTATGTATGTACATGATACACCTAGCTTTGGAAAGATTGGTGGACGAAGAACAAATAGGTTTTCTTTATCCGTGTCACATGGACCATATACTTTCTATCTGGCAAGTAACTTTTGTTGTGGTAGAGCACTTTGGATAAATATGAAGTGACTAATTATAGGTATAGTTCGATAAGTTTCTTTGTTCTTGTGTACCTCTATATGTTTTTAGGGGAGTGTACCTACATATGTTGATCTCAACAGTTTCCTGACATAGAGACCATGGAGGTTCAAGATTTACACTCGAATAAGGATGGAAATCTTTGGTTGTATCCAATTTAGATGCAACAAACATATCTCTGTGGCAGAAAAAATGTGTGTATCTATTTAGCTGGTTTAATCATTGATGGTAGTTGAGGCAAAATGACTGATGTTTATCTCTATATGAGTGTGAATAACATGTAATAGCTTAATGTAAAATTTGAACAAAATTTTATCATGCACTTTATAAGTTTGTACTTTTAAGATGGTTATGTGCCACAGTCAAAAAAGAAAAAGATGGTCACGTGTCATTGTTTGGCTTGCTTCTGTAATTTGTTGTCAAAAGAATCTTCCATGTGAATGTGGATACCATATGCAGCGTTTTGTTCCTTTGTAGTTTTGAAAAGGGTACAGGTACAGATTCTGTGGGTGAGAAACCAGAAAATTATTTTGTGTTCTTCAGGAGTAGTCCATGTTTCTTATACCAAATGAAAATGTCGTATTCATTTTCTGGCTCATTCTAGGCATTTTCTTAGTTCCGCTGGCTTACTTTGCAGATTAAACCAATGACTAAACAAGAATGAACCGAATGCAGATGGAGGCCTTAGTTTCTGTGGCCAAGCGATCAAGAAATCTATGTATGGATTTACTATGGATATATTAAAGATTTTCATTTCATGATCTTTTCCGATATTTTTGCATTTTTATTTCAATATTTGTTGGTGTGAACTACATTTATGGGTCTGTTGATCACAATATTGGTTTCCTTATACAGTAAGTAATATTTAGGTGCATGAATGAAGTACTCACACAAATATATAGAAATACATTGAATTATTACATGTGAGCATCGAGTGAAAGATGCTTTGTCACAAAAGACATATATATCACAAATATAATTAGTTAGAGAAATAAAGAAGAAAAATGAGCCAGCCCATGGCACGTCAAGTGAGCACCCTACCAAACATAAAAAACGAATCAGATTAAGGTAAATAGACATGACGGGCGCGTCAAAGCGCGCCCTCTCATTCTAGTATATATCTAGAGCTCCCACTTCTTAGTTGCTACCATGCTCCTTAATAAGAAAAGGGTCAATTTTAAATGTTTAAGAAAATACAAAAAGTTATGGATGTTTACAAGAAATGTGTCTACAACCTCAAAAATTTCAGGTCCAAAATCAAATAGTAGCACATTGAGAAGAAAAAAAATGACACATGGATGTGTGAGTCTTTTTTGTTTCTCTGTGTGTATTTCAGAGTGTTCTCTTGGAATCCATAGAGGTTGTAGGCACATTTCTTATAAAAATTCACAATGTTTCATAGAATATTTAAAACATTTAAATTTAATGTTGAATTGTGAGTATAGTAACACCTAGCCCCGAAGAAGCCAATCCGGAGTTGCATCCACGCCGCCTGCGTCGTTCGGAGAAGGTCGATGACACGAGGCTGGCCACCACCGCTAGGCACTGGCCCACCTTCACACTTAGGAGGCCATCAGAGCACACCCGTCCTCGGCCCTCGTCTTGGACAGACTGGGCGTGGTCACCACCGCTAGCGGCATTGACGGCATTGACCGTGGGGAGGAGATCGTTTGGGGACTAGCAATGCTTTGGAGGGGGGCTCCTGAGCCGCCCCACGTGAGGCGGCCCGGGGGGAGAGAAAGGTATGGGGAAGGAGAGAGGGTAGCGGTGATGGAGGGCCTGGCGGTGGCGGCGGCGCTCGGGAGAGGAACCCTAACACTACTCTGGTTACATCAGACCTACGTGGAGAAGCAGAGATTACACGAGCCGGCCATGGACCCTGAGGTTAGATAGCTTTTACAAGAAAAGCACACATATTTAAACTACTGATTTAGCAAATTACTAAGTTCTGTTTAGTAAGCATTTTGTTGAGAGAAAACCAGCGCGGACGAGCCTGGGTTTCAGGCTTTTTAGCTTCATGGTGAATAAAATTTGATGCACATTCTTAAGCTTTTGCAAAACAATTATTTAAGTTTGCCGAATGGAAAAAAGATCGGTGACGCTATGGTTTGTTATTTTTCTCTACATACATATATAGAGCTCAAGTGTCGAACATATAGGTGAAGCGCCCTACTACGCCAATTTCTAGGACTTAGCCTTACACGACAAATGGCTATCATGTGGGACACAACCACCATCAAGTGCTACATGCACGAGGGTGAAACGTTTACAATGTGCTTCCCAATACCTCCTTTTCCTACATGTACCTATGGATGTTGTACATGTCTGTGTTCCTCGTGATTTTGTATGGTCATTTTTGCCATGTATGAGGAATGAACGATTAAGAATACTCTAGGATGTGGTAAGGGAAGTTGTTTGCGGATATAGAAGCGGAGTGCTCTATATAGGATGAGTATTAGGGATATTAAAATTAAAACTGAGCCAAAAAGAGCTCTCTCACGCTATCAGCAAACTCGGCCGTCAGATCACCCGTCTAGAGATGTTTTGGCCGTTCGATCAGCCTTGCGGAATGTCCCACGCTCGCTACCCACTGGAGGTCAAATCACAGGTCTCTCGTTCGATCCAAAGTGGACGGTTGTGATGGAGCCACGTATGCATCAACATACCCACCTCCCCAGCCCAGAGAGAGAGATTGCGATGCGACGCCCACCTCCCCGCGCGGCCGCGCCCATCCCTATCTCGGCTAGGGCGAAACCTAGATGCGTCGAGATGCTGCCGTCCTCGCCGCAAAGCACGAGCGAGGAACAGAGAGCGAGAAAGGGCCCCGGTCGCAATCGTCCTAGCCTCCTTCCTTCGACCTCCCGGATCTCGCCGAAGGGCTGACGACTCCACCCGCCGGCCGCCGGCAGCCGTAGCGCACACGACCGCGTGAGGGTGTGACGACTTCGAGGAGAGCGATTACGGCTACCTCCGGCTGGATGGTATGTCTCCTTGTCCATCTTCTTCACCGAATGGATCATGGAGTGTATTCCCATGTGCTGCGCTTTACTAGATGTCTCCTCATCCATCTCCTTCATTTCCTATTATCCGTGGAGTGTTCTTTTCTTATTAAAAGTTGTCTCCCGCTGGTAGTTTCAAACCGTGAGAACCATTCAGAAAAATTA
This sequence comes from Poa annua, assembly GCA_026929855.1. Classification (NCBI taxonomy): domain Eukaryota; kingdom Viridiplantae; phylum Streptophyta; class Magnoliopsida; order Poales; family Poaceae; genus Poa; species Poa annua. The sequence continues at coordinate 25,956,251 of CM049434.1, read as the reverse complement.
CGAGACCAGAAAACGTTTCTAGATTGGACAGAGTATACTGCATGAGTAGATGACTGATCAGGTTCCAGATTGATTTGCAAAAGACTGAATAAAGATGTCGAATTTCTATAATAGTTAGTTTCTAGATAAATGATACACAATTTATCATGCATTACCGTTAGCTTAGAATGATCCCATTCTAGGTGAAGACTAGCTTGGTGGAAAAAAATCAACATATACTTTCATACACTCATGGCAAGTATCGGTCTATCATAAACTCTGCTCTGTTTTGATCACTGGGAAAATAATTCCTCGGCAATACACTCTGTTTGCCTGCTTGGTAATTTGTTCCTCAGCTTGATATGAAGTTAATTTGCATGCATATTTGATTAGTGTCGTGAAAATAATGTTAGCAAAAACTTAATAACGCACTAGGAAATCTTCTATAGTTCTACCTATCTGGTGGAAACAATTTATTATAGATGTAGATAAGGCCAACATTTAAAAGAACTGTAGCTTGAAAGTTACATTGAACATATTGTGAATTACTAAGTGATTTTTGGTAAGACAAAAGCACAAAGTGAACAAAGGTTACTTAAAGTATGCATAGGAACATAAGTGCAAAACCGATTCACTACATAAAAGCATATTATAGTGTTGACAATATCTGCTTCATATAAACATTAGTCAAGCCTCTTCAAGTAACAAGGTTATCCAGTTAGATGGAAAACTTAAGCTAAGACTTCAGTTGCCTATGTCACATGGATCTGCCGTATTGTTTAAAAGTCATTCCTGCTATTTTGCTTACCTAGCTTACCAGTTTCAGAAGAGTAATATAACCATGAAATTTATACTATTCATGCACTGAACCTACATCGGAAGAATGATTTGCTTTTATTTGTTATTAATATTAAGCATTTTACCTTCCTCAGTAATGCTATCTTAAAATTGTACATACATAATACATTTCATTACAGTTAACCTTACCAGTAGTGTCACTCTTCACCATTTCCCCTCGCATCATAATAAAGCTACTATACATTATTTTTTTGACAGAAAGGACAACATATGCTGTACACTTGAGTTGAGGTTTAACCCAACAGATATTATCCTAAGACCTAACTGACCATAATAGAGTGTGATCTAACCTTATTAGTTTAGCACTGCTCCAAGATGTTTATGTAGAACTTCATTTAGATGACTGGGAGAAGGATATAAGTGGAACACAGTTTGTAAGCACATACTTTTAGTAATGCACAATGCTTCAAGTCACTTGATTGAAAAAATAAAATAATAACAATGTTCAACAGTAGTTGTCTGGTTAAATAATGGCACAACTATTATTTAACCATTGCATTGGTTTAATATGAAGGGAGCGGCATGGTTCCTAAATGTTGAATACTTCTGATTGACTATGTTCTCTTCCCGCATGTATTAAGTCTTTTTTTCCTCTTTGAACAGGCTGAAAACTTCAAGTTCACCTTCGAGCAGCAAGATGGTGTTTTTAGATCGAGAAATTGGAGTTTGTTCATGATATAACTCCAATCAAAAGTAAAAGCTTTGACATGTGTGCTCAAGAAAGGTGCTAGCAGTTTGCATGGCTTAAGTTTAATTTATTATAGGTTGTGTGACTGGTGTCTGTATCAAAGTTTTGTTAATGTATAAATGTTGCATGTTCAAGGTTTTGAATACGCTGATCAAAGTTTTGTTAATGTATAAATGTTGCATGTTCAAGGTTTTGAATACCCGGATCAAAGTTTTGTTAATGTCTCAAATCTTGCATGTTCCAGGTCTCAAATACTTGTGTGCCTGATCTGTCAGTATGACCTATATAAAATATTAATGTATGTGAAATGTATGACGGGGTCACTTGAAGTCTCGCACTTCCGGTTTCGGAAGCTAATTGCAGATTGTGATTTCCTAAGACGAGCTTTGAACATTGCATGATACCTATTCAACATGGAATTTTTTGCAGCAGTAATTCTTCATAAAATAAATATGAAATAGTTTGTTACAATTTTTAATAACTCCCCATTTGAACATTTTGCCTCTGTTTTGTCGTCCAATTCTCGGTAAATGGAACCTATTCACATTTGATATTTCGTTTCAGCAATCTTTCTCTAAACCGTTCAATTTTTTGCCGAGCAACAGAATGTGACTAGGGAATTTGTTAATTGTTTTATTTATTTTTATAAGGAGATTTTTAGGTAGTACCTATCATTCTAGGGTATGATTAGATAGGAGTTACCTTTAACATAATTCACTAACTAATTCCCTACAAATTAGTAAACAAAATATATTCCTTTTGACACTTACTAAAAATCTCATGCCAAAATAGACGGGTGCGGCAACGCGCACCATCAATGATCTGGTGTATATAAAGTTTATGACATGTGTGTGCGGGGGGTGTGTGGGGGGGGGGGGGGGGGGGGGGACCACCCAAAAAAACTAGCGATTTATGGTCAAGTATTATGATACACCAACCAATTCACATGACTCTTCTCAGCACTTTTCTTTACACTTCTTCTTTCAAAATTTAAACATTCATAATCACAAAAATGTCGGTTTTATCATACTATAATGTAAAGAGATAATTGGTGTAGTCAAAGTTAGAATAAATTGCCCTATGAAAGTAAACTGGCATATTTGCAAGAAACAATAGTGCGGCGAGGTTTTGGTCATCACTCATTTCTTCATTGGGAAATCTTCACTATTTGTTGGCATGTGTTGAAGCAGTGGGACAGGCTCATCTTTCTATCCATCATAGTCTAGCTCAGCAATTTGATTTATTGTATCAATCATTCATGCCAGTGGCTAAGACAAATAGGATATATAGTCTTCTGTATTGAATATGTTATTTTTATCATTTATACATTACTAATGTATGTAAAAAAAAACTTTGCCGATAGACTTCACAAGAAAACAAGGCCGTCACTAATGTGTAGAAAGAAGTCCATATACCCCCCACAAGTTTCAGAGTTTGGACACAGCACCCCCTCAAGTTTAAATTAGTACACCTAACCCCCACATGTTTTCAAAACCAGGCAGATGACCCCCTAAACCTGTTATTAGCTGTTTTGTAGACTGGTTTGCTGACGTGGAAGGTGGTTTTGTTGACCGTTGACCGCCTCGTTCTATGCTCTTCTATTTCTCTGCGGACAGCTAGGATTTGAAGTATCGCATCGCCGCGCCGTTCGATTCTCCCCGCCACCCAGCACCACTGTCCTCCTCGCCGCCGCCCGCCGCTCCATGTTTTTTCTCGGCGTAGCCAGCATCGAGCAGCAACACAAACCTTGTATCTTGTCCCGCATAGCTAGCGACGTCGTCCTCCTCGCGGCCCGCTCGATGTCCCTTCTCCAGCATGAGGCGGCCGCCCTGCCGACCGCAACAGCCTCGATCTCCCGGCTCTCCGCCACGAAGTCGAAGCACGGTCCGTCGGGCAGCAGACCATCCACAACACCAGACCAACGTCCGGTCCACTCCCCTGTATTTTTCTTCCCCGCGCCGTCGCCTTCCTTTCGTTTTCTTGCAGCATGCGCACATGGCCGAGACGGCCAGCTTCGTATTTTTTTGCCAAATCTGGCCCTTTTGACGAACTAAACATATGTGTGGCCCTTTCTTGAAACTATTTTCAAATCTGGCCCCTTGAGGTCGGCGCCAATGAGGTTGGAGCCGAACTTATGTAGTTCGGCGCCACCCGTTTCAGTCCCATAAGGATTAAAATAAAATAAAACAGAGGTCGGCTCCAGAGAGGATGGAGCCGACCTGGCGCCAACCTCAGAGGCTAGATTTGCAATTAGTTTCACCGGACGGCCAGATACGCGATTAGCTCCCGAAACGGCCATATTTGGTTAAAAATACGCCAGCTTCTAACCTAACAATCCAGCAGCTAGGAGGCTAGTTTAGCTAAGGTTGCATTGCCCAATTCATCCAGCTAGCTGCTTGCTTAACTAGAATACGAGTGTGTGCGCCTAACCCTGGGCATTCCCGGTTTAAGCTGGTTTGTACGGGTTCCTCAAACCAGACCAGCGTCACTGGTTTTGAACAGTTTGGTCTGGTTTAAACAGTGAAGAGATGACATGGTACGCTGGTTTGGTCTGGTCTGGTTATACGGTTTCGACGGTTTCAAACCAGCTAAAATGAGACAGCACATGGACGGGACGCCGCTGTGGTCAGCCGGAACGCCGCCGCCCGCCGGGGTCAGTCGGAACATGGAGCGTGTAGTGCAGCCGTCGAACTCGACCTCAATAAAGCCGTTGCAGGAGGCTGCACTGTCTTTCGGGACAGGTCCGAGGAGGACAAGACCATGGTGCCGGACGTGAACTCCATGGTGGTGCGCAGCGCCGCGCCCGGCCGCCGTCGCCGCACAAGACGAGGAGGAGAAAGCTGCGGCGCCGGATGAAGAGTCCATCATGGTGCGCAGCGTCACGTCCATCAGCGCCGTGCTCTACGGCGCGGCCGCCGCGATATCGCGCTCCGCGCACGCCCGAGGCGCCCGGGCCGACAAGGCGCGCCGTGTCGCCCATGAACACGACGGACAGGTCTGCACCCGCGTCATCGTCGTTGTACCATCACGAGACGTCCCTGTTGGCCCTCTCTTGGAAACGCTACGGAGAGAATGGAGCGGAGTAAGAGGGGAGAACGATTCCGAAAGGTGAGAAGTGTTTTTTCGGTTTGCCTCCTCTTGGCTTGAGTGTATTCCTAGGGGCTGCTAGCTAGGGTTACAAAGTCCACTAAGCGGTCACATCAGACGGATATGACCGGTCCTACTCCTTGCCCATACCGTGTCACTGTTGACCCCGTCATGACTAGAATGCACTGTAGATGACGCCTAACACGTCCTACCTACCTACTCTGTACTTGGTGCTGACGCACCACTTGCAGTCCTAGAACCCGGCTACCGACTGCTTCTACTCGAGTAGGGCTCACTCGACTGGGAACAGACTCCCGAGTCGAAACTCGAGTCGACCCGAAGATGAGTCGACTCCCGAAATACAAGCATATATCTAACAGTCCCCGGAGCGCACGGTGATAATGTCCGTCGTGTTCATGGGCAACACGGCGCGCCTTGTCGGCACGGGCGACATCTCCTACTTCTTCCTCGCCGGCGGCAATAGTGTCCTGTGCGGCCTGGACGCCGCGGAGTGGGGGCCGAGAACCAGCCGTCCGTTCTCCCCATGAGGCTGACGTGTACCAGCGCGAGCACGACAGGATGAATTGGGTGCGGCGGCTGTCCGACGAGGGGAAGCACGCTGCTACCTCATCGTCGCCACTCGCCATAGGCGGAGGGGATGGCGACGGGCCGTGAAATTTTGCTTTTGTCAGATGACGAGTTGACGACCAAGGGGAAACTGACGTGTCGTGGTTTAGCTGGTTCCAGACCGCTTCAGACCAGCAGGGAATTATCCGACGCGGTTTCGATTTGTAAACCGTTTCAACCCGAGCTAAACCATAATGACGGTGCGGTGCGGTTCGGGCTCACGGTTTGAACGGTTTCGAACGAAATTATGCCCAGGCTTATGTGCGCGTCCAAGCTCGATTCGTGGGAAGCAGCTAGTAGTCTAGCACCGCTGATTGCCGGCTGCCGGCATGCGCCGTGCCCGTGCGAAGAGATGCCCAGTGGCCAGTGGCCGCACCCTGGCTGTAAATGGTAGCTAGCGCTGCTACCTCCTGATGCAGTGGTACCTCATGCCCTCGTGGGGCTGCAGCACGCCAGCATCATGATTCACGACCCGGCCACGGAGATGAGCATCGTTGCCGGCCTCCACGGCAAACAGGACATGTCCGCTCCGGCGTTCCTTATTGGGGTTGTTCGATGGTGTGATGGTGGTGGACAAGGGCATGCCGGAGATGCGGAAGCTCATCGGCAAGACGCTAAAAGGCACCAGGCATGTTTCGGCGATGAACAGCGACAGGTAACGATCCGCAGGCTGTTGGCGCTCTCCTCAACGTTCACGTCGGCAAAACAGCTATGCAAAACAGCTCAGGGGGTCAATTACCTATTTTTGTAAAGATGTGAGGGTCAAGTGTGCTAGTTTAAACTTAAGGGGGTGCTGCGTCCAAACTATGAAAGTTGTGAGGGTTATATAGACTTCTTTGCCAATGTGTATGGACACCCATGGTATCGTGTAGTTTTATTGCACACACATATTTACTCTACTAATTATTTTTGTAAGATGGTGTTACGCACCCTTTGGCACATGTCGTTGTGGCACGGCGACCTGGGGACGTCCCCGTGCTATCTTGGACGCAGACCCGTCGCATCCCATCAATAAAGTCAAGAAAGAACAACAGACCCAGCACCTTCGGATCACCATTCTCGCTCCAGAGCATCCACCTCGTCCTGGTCTCCAACGTTGTCATGGGTGACGTCAAACGCTAGCAAAGCAAAACACCGAGAAACTAATCTCGCCAAATATAAAGATCGACGAGAAGACCAAGCCACCTGCTCCACAACAGCGTCAATTAGAGCACCGCAAAGATGGGGAGAAGCAAGGCATCTTATTCTGACGCGGCGTTGGACCCGCCACCGATGCGACGCCCTAGAAAAAAACTAGCCCTACCCTACCTGCTCGCTAGGGTTGAAGTGTTGAGGTCCCCACCCCATGTCGGAACGGTGGACGGAGGAGGCAGGGACAAGCGGCCTCGCCAGCGGAGGGAAAGGGCAAAGTGGTCGCCGCTGGCCGCTGCACTAGCCGCCTCTAGGTTAGGACATTAGAGGGCATAATTTTGGACACCTTAAAGGGGAGGTGCTGGAGTGGGATCGATTTAGCACAATGTGAAAAATAATTTCCACTCAACACCCCATGGGCCTTCTAAAAATTTGTCGGGGGGAGGATCCGACATGGCTTGGGATCTTCATATCATGCACGCGCCCCATGAGCCGCGATTAATGGCGGTGCGTAGGCCGGTCCACAGAGTAATGGCCCCGCTTTGCTGGTTAGCCGACACTGATGTTATGTCGTCGTTGCGTCCTCGTCACACTTAACATTTACATCGGAGCCAGTCCACACACCAATGTTGCGCCTTGACGTCAACGCCACCACCCCACAGCCTACCACGGCTGAACAATGCCCAGCTTTTCAGGTGGCTTCTAGGAGAAAGCTTCTCCTCATCAGCTTCTTCCAGAAGTCCTGATGCCGAATTTGTTCCGGCTTATAATGTCCCCACACATAAATCCATCAGCCGACTTCTCTTTAATTAGCCTAAAAGTGGCCCTAAGGTGGTGGTATTTGGTAAATTTTGCTTCATTTCTGGTGGTTTCATGCTATATCTTCACTGTGTGAAATGAGTAGGCACGAGATGAAACAATCTCTCCACGCCACTGAGTTCAAGTGTTATCACAAGTAAAGAACATACAGTCCAGGAGAATCATAACTAGTGAAGGACAAGATCAATGTATCTAAACATGACTTAGTGTATAGATACATCCAAATTTGATCAAAAGTGAGACATCCTTTGTTAGACGGAGGGAGTACAGTAGTGAGAGTAATCACTAGGAAAGCAAGCATGACGAGCATTAGTTTAACAAGCTCCATTGAGCAGTAACCAAACAAGTGATGCATGCGTGCTGCTGAATCAATAGGGCAAGCCTCACTTCTTGCCGGTGTCCATGAGCAGCCAGTCCTTCCTCATGTCCACTGGGAGCACCATAAGAGATTCAAACTGGCGATCATCACGGATCAGACTACTATAGGCTCTCAGAAAATCAGCACGGCTCAAGTCAGGTAACTGTTTGAGCGCCTCTAAGATTTCTTGAGGGGAAGTTGCCTTTGTCGCTAGCACAGGCTCAGCTGACCTGGAAGAAGCTTGAAATGTGCTTTTGATTTCTCCAAGCAGGAAGAGAACTGCATCGTCTGTTCGTCGCCTCTTGACCTTTTCATTACCTTCCATCTCTGGTTGAGTGGATGGCAGATTAGGACTACCTTCACCACCATTTTCATCAGCAACCTCTGCTGATGTTGCCTCTTGAGAACTCTGACCACTAGACCTCACACCATCTCCTGCTGCATGATCTTTCAAGATGTTACTTCCACCCTTGTCCTTAACACCTATGGTGTTGCAGCAGAAAGTACCTTTCGTTCGTGGAGGCGTATTTTCTACATGGTTCTTCGTCTGCCTTAGAACAAATGCCTCCAAAATCACGTGAAGCTTTGAAACGCCCTTCTATTGATGATAGTTTCTTCTAGCTGTTCCTCACCTCTTTTCCCAGTAAAATCAAACCTTCAAAGAAGATTGTTGTCAGCAAAGCACAGGCACAGAAAAAATATAATACATGGAATATTCAAGAAGTACCGTTAACATATTTAAAACAAAAATGTGACAAATTTAAGGTACCAAAATTCATCATGCTAGACATTTTCGTAAACATGGTATGTCAGTAACAAAGATAAATCTGTAACAGAAGTTAATAATGTGTATGTTTGGTAGTCCAGATAGTCTCTTTCAACTAATGTACTTTAAAGTCTAGGCATCCCAAATTAATTACATGACGAAAACGAAAATATTTATAGGGAAACAAAGCATCTGAACCAAACGATATATAATTATACTTATAGGACAACAGAGTTCCGATCAGCATGATATATAGTTATATACAACTACATGAGAGTATCTGACTATCTGTTCAAGGGTAGTATTCAAATAGTGGAATTACTAGAATTAAGATAATAACTGATGATGAGATAATTTATGCCAATATAAATTTAACAGGTCCATTTACATTGGTTTAACCACACTATTTAGAAAATAGCCGAGTTATCAACAGAAGATCTGGCATATGGCAGAGCAATCTTTCTGAAAGCTAGACCTCAAGGGAGCAACCAGTCTTTAATAAACAAATGAAGCTGAGTAGTGATTCCAGTATATGAAGGCTACATGTATGATGACATGTACAAAATGAGTGGACAAAGGTGGGAATGTTAACTTGGTGAATCGTACCATGACTTGAATTCCTGATGAGATGAGAATGTGTCGGGCAAAACAAAGTTCAGTAGAGACCACAGCTCTGCTAGGTTATTTTGAAATGGTCTGCTGGTCAAAAGGAGACTATTATCCATTGACAACTGCCTTAACTCCAACAATTCACATTCCAAGTTTTTCAACTGATGGCCCTGGAAAAGGTAAACAGTTGGAATTCCATATGAAGGGAAAAAAAAAGAGAGGACAATTATGTAGGATCCTTTCTTTTGTATCACCTCATCAAAAATAACATACTTCCAATCGTAACAAGCAAGAAGTTTTGCATCTGATATGGCCATCTCATATGAAGTTATTATTATCGGAAAATCAGAGCCAGTAGTTTTAAGCATGAGCTTTCTCATAATCTCTGCCCGGGCTACGTTATCTCCAGGATAAATCAGAGATGTAAGAGATGGAGCAAGCCTCAAACCAACATTTTCCACATAAGAATTAAACTAACAACATTGAAAGGAATTTTTGGAGACTTTACCTTGAGATCTCACCCACCCAGTTTGTTAGAGTGGTTGCAGGAGCAATTATTATGTATGGACCATGCAGACCATTCCCTTTGAGATGAGCAAGAAATCCAATTGATTGGATTTTCCCCCCAAGTCTCATTTCATCTGCTAGTATCCCTTTAAGTCCGTTCAACCAAAGCGCTATTAGCCACTTCACACCCTCTATCTGGTAAGGCTTCAACTTCGCACCAGTCACTAATGGAACAAGCTTGGCCTGCTCGCTAGATGTTTCAAGCACCTTCTCACGTATAAATTCCATGTAGAGCTGTGTCTGTGTCAGAAGCTCATCAAACTTGCTAAACCATGTCATAGGATCAGAAGCAAGTCTCACGGGTTCTTCTATCCCTTTTGCCTCATCTAGCTGTTCTTCCTCCTCTTCTTTCATCTCTTTGATGAAGGATGCATCATCATTCTTAGCATCAAGGTCAGATGGAGAAGAACTGGCAGTCAAAAGATCATCAACATTCTCCTCTTTGACGGAGTGCAATAGCTGATCTTCTTCCTTCACCGCCTTGACAATGCTGCTCCCACTTCTTAATTCACTCGATGGTGCGGGAGGCATCCCCATTCCTTGCTTCCAGGTTTCTGTAATTTTTGCACCAAATAGACGGATCAGGCCAAAGAACCGAAACCATTGGAGAACTTCAACATGCAAAATGCAGAAATAGCGCAAGAAAAAAAGGAAAGGGACCCAAGTTACAGATCTAAGCACGGTAGTTTTAAACAAAAATAAATAAATCAAACCAATGGATTCTATGGGAATCGGCCTCCAACTATAAATAACCCATTTGGCGAAGCCACCAGATAAACAACGAACATTTCCCCACGGGTCAGTAGGTCACTACCAGCATCGACCCTGAAGAAGTATGACCACGGATTGACGAACATCTAAAATTCTGACTGGCATTTCATCACTAGATAAACAACGAACCTTTCCCCACAGGTCAGTAGGTCACTACCAGCATAGATCCTGGAGAAGTAGAACCATTGATTGACGGACATCTAAAATCCTGACTGACATTTCATCACCACCTACTCAAATTTGTATTGCTTCCGCTAAGTCCTAACAGAGAAGGGGTAAAACACTAACCAAACCCAGATGCGAACATACTAGTCGAAACATGCGAGGTTGCCAGAAAAATAGTATCGATTTTCTTTAAATCTAGCAGAAATTGCATAATCAAGGGAAAAAACACCGATTTCGCCTCAAGATGGCTTCTTCCCCAATTTTACGGAAAAAAAAAGGATGCGCAAGAAAATTACCCAAAGGTGTCAGATCCCTTGTCCAGTCGGGTCAATCCTTGCACAAGAAAAGGTCGGGGAGATTTGTCGGAGAACGAGAAACGTCGGGAGGTGAAGAAATTGGAAGGGGGGAAGAACGACAGAGGAAAAGAAGGGGACTGGCGCGGGACGGCGAAATCTTTCTAGGCTTCAGGCGGGAAAGCATCTGCTAGAGACATAGTAATAGAGGTCCTGCATCTCGCGAGTAATTTACTTCACTGCCACAAGGGGGCCTGGCTTGCGTTTTGCTTAGGTGGGCTCAGCTCCGCAGTGGGCCGTGCTGGGACATCGGGTAACTATTACTATTTTCTTTTTATTCTAAAAAAACTATTATTTTCTTTTGCTGAAATGAGAACTTTTTTCATTTGCTACTAATACCTTTTTTAAATAAAATTTGACACTTTTTTTGCGAAAACGCAAAAAACATTGCGTTTCATTTCATTGATAGATAAAAATAAAATTATATCTACACTCTCCTCGTGTCTATTATATATTAGTCCTTAGCGTGGGATCGGTGTAGGCCACAAAATCTTTTTATGATGCTGCGTGTACATGGTCTTAAACTCGGATACCATATAAATAAATTGCTTCACTAGACATCTAGACCAAAAATTCGAACTAATGGAAAGGACTATGCAATATATTTTATAGCTCAACAAGTGGTAGTGTCGCTGCTATAAGAGATGTGAGTCTTCTACGTGAACGGTCTATTTGTTTGGCATGCACCAACGTTGGCTTCACTATACCGTTGTGGTAAGGTCTTTCTTAGGTGGTTGTTGTTCGGTTAAGTCGGAGCCATTGAGCTCGATAAGAAGCTATGAGGACACCACACATGGGCAACCCCGACAACGGTCCTCGTTTCAACGGTGTGTGCAGTTTGTGTTGCTATCTAGGTTGGTTGTGCACGCACCCAAGTCGATCGTGTTCCATGAGGGCCTGCAAGGTCGTTTGTAGCGGTTTTAAACCGGCTTCCTGCTAAGTAATCCGACGACTCTCTCCTTTTCAACATGAGATAATATTTTTCGTTTTGTTAAAGAAATGACAAGAAAAGGAATTACATACTTTCTCAAACTCAAAGGCAGACTTCTCTTTCAATCTTATCTAGGATGGTCGAACGCACTCATCTGACATTCTAAACACCAACTTTCTAATGATGGCGTCGATAATTGTTGGAAATGAAGGGCATGAAGGTCAAGCCAATCTTTGATGAAACCACAAATACGGATAGAGGTTTACATGGTTTAACAACTATAAAAGAATGCATTTCCTAGAAATTTGCTTCGCAATATTTGGGCATAGTGAGACATGCTCCCTCGTTTATCCCATGTAAACAACACTACAACAGGACGTACGTGGGAGTATACAAAAAACACAAGTTTTTGTCTATTAAGGTGTAAGCATGTAAATTGTGTTGCTAGCCAGGTTGTTTGTGTGTGCAGTTGAGTCGGTCGTGTTCCATGATGTCTTGCTTGTCTTTATAGGTTTTAAACCGGTTTCTTGCTAATTAATTAGACGACTCTCCTTTTCAAAGTGAGATGATACTGCCCCTCTTGTTAAAGAATTAACAAGAAAATGAATTGAGTAAAATCCATCAATGGTCACTAGACTTGAGGTGATTACTCGCCATCATCGCCGTACACAGGAATACGCAACTTACGGTCACTATATACGTGAGGTTGTGTCGTATGAGGTCACCGCCGAGGCCGTAGCACGTATCCGGTGGCCTGTCGAAAAGTGGAGCCCACAGTAGGGAAAGGGACGGTGCGTGGAGGGTTTGTTTTGCGAATTGAATCAAAAGCAGGGGTGTTAATGCAAAATGATGTCCAAACTCCAATCCCAATCTCTCCTCTCTTCCCCCGTCTCCCCAACCCGCCGCCGTGCAGCTCGGGCAGCAGCTGGTGGAGCACGACGCGCGAGTCGTCGCAGTTGGAAAGTACGAGGTGGTTGTGCTCCAGCAGATCTAGCACAGGCATCGACCCCACGATGGCGCCCCTCTGCCCCAGCGACAGCGGGCACGCACACGCCGCCGCGGCCGCGCACGCCGGCATGCGCGGGCCTCCGGTGCCAGCGCGTCCACGCGCGCGAAGCTCCGCCCACCACGCGCGTTCCTCCGACAGTCAGACCCCTCCTCGTCACATGCCACCTGCTAGGCATGCAGCTCACCACCACCATGCTGCCGGCCACTGGCATTCACGATCCTCATGATCATTAGGTGGAGGAACGTGCGTGCCTCCATCCCACGTCTTGTTCCTGGCTGCAACCGGCATGAGAGGAGGAAGAGAGCAAGCGGTGGACGTGAGCGCAAAGGAGGCAGGAGTGCAGGACGGCGCGCTCTGTCCCCGATCCCGGCGCAGTCGTCGGCGCACAGCCCGACGCCGCAGGACTCGGAATGGGTGGTGACGATCCGCGGGGAGCTTGCGCAGGCGCGCGCAGAGGAGGCGGCGTGCCCGTAGGCGGGTCTGTCCGTGTACCGCGTGCCCAGGTCCCTCAGCGAGGGCGACGAGCATGCCTGCATGCCGCAGGTGGTCTCCATCGGCCCGCTCCACGCCGGCAAGCAGTGGCTGCGGGAGATGGAGCGGCACAAGTGGCGCGCGCTGCACCACGTCCTCAAACGCACGGGCCATGACGTGAGACTGACCGGTCGGGCCCACCCCGCCTTCTTCATCCTCTCTATTCCTCAGCTCGCCTTAGTTCCAAAACTTCTCAGTGCTGCTGGAACAAACCACGATGAAGACGCTCCCTCTATGACGTGGACTGCACCGAGGTCACGTCTGATGCCAATCTGAAGGCCGGAACACGCCCGCCGTTGTCCCGTCACAGTGTCCACAACGCCTCTCCTAGAGCTTGACGACGCGGCCTCGAGGAAGGGCATGACCTGCAACTCCATGGTGTTTTGCCTGCAGTTCGGCGACGTGGTCTGTACCTCAATTCCGGATGCAGCCGGGAGCTCGTCGCAGAAGGCCTTCCTGAAGGCAGGCCGCAGGCTTGCTGGTGGACATTGCGTCCGGTGGTAGCCGTCCCGAGAGCCTCCGATCCGGTGGAAGATCCCGGCAAGCACCACCTCCCGCTACCGCACACACCACCGCTCCGACCCACCCGCCATGTCAACAAGATTTTGTTCTCATCAGGAAACCAGAGGAGACCTTGAAACGGACGAATCCGATGGGTTGCTCCCGAGCCGTAGGCCGCGCCTCCGAACAGCCTGAAACCAGCGGCGACCTCAGTTAACGTCGTGTCCTCCTCCGCGGCGGCGACGCAGCGACGGATCTTCCAGTAGGCAAGCACGTCGCGAATCGCGAACCAGCGCGGGCGGCATCCGCTGCCGATGTTGGTCCACTTGCACAAGACCCCCGCCAACGCGCCCAGTCCGTCGCCGGCGGCGGCCGGCGGGGAGAATTCCCAAGCGTTGGGCTTGGCGCTACCGGGGTAGTAGTCGGCGGCGAGGCAGCAGAACGGCGAGGCAGTAGTTCCGGAGATGACGAACGGGTCGGGGAGACAGGGGAAGAGAGAGGAAGAAGGTGGGTGTTACAATGACCAGTAGGCCCCACTAGTCAGTCTGACTTTGAATAGAAAAGAAAAATTTAGAGGGGGTCTTTTGCAAAAAGATCACTGCAGGAGACTGGTCAATATAATGCCATGTCAGCAAATACAGTGCTACGATCTACGGTGTAGAGTGTTTAGCGTAAAACTACCACTTTACAAACTAAATCACAAAAACATACCACTTTTGCCCCGAATCACAAAAACATACCACATTTGCCCCGAATCACAAAAACATACCACATTTGCGCAAAATCACGTTTCAGAGCGAATTGACACGAAACCTGACATCGCGGACTCCGCGATGTCAGGTTTCGTGTCAATTCGCTCTGAAACGTGATTTTGCGCAAATGTGGTATGTTTTTGTGATTCGGGGCAAATGTGGTATGTTTTTGTGATTCGGGGCAAAAGTGGTATGTTTTTGTGATTTAGTTTATAAAGTGGTAGTTTTACGCTAAACACTCTACGGTGTACGACCTTTTGTGTGTATTCGGTGACCGTCAGTGGCGGAGCTAGAACATTTGGAATCAGGGTGCACATATGGTGCCCCAACACATTTAAATCATTTTTTGGGGTGCACATGTGGTAAAAAATTGTAATTATATAAAGGAATTCAATTTTTCCTTGTGTCCTGTGCACCCGGCTGGTCTCAAGTGGATCCGCCGGTGGTGACCGTAACTAACGTATAATGATGTATGGTGATGACGGTGGGTAATAGGCTCAAGTCCAGTGATGATTGATGGATTTTACTCAAAGGAATTACATATAGTACTTATCTACTCTCCTAACAATATTCCCTCAAGACTTCTCTTTCAGCCTTATTCAGGATAGTCAAGGGCACTAGCTTCAAATCCGGGGACGGGCCATCCGACATTTTAAACACCAAATTTCTATTGTGTGCGCCGATAATTGTTTGAATGACGAGAATGAAGGCTGACCCAACAATCTTTGATGAAACCGCAAGGGCGGATAGAGATTTACATGGTTTAACAGCCATAAGAAAATGCATTTCCTGGAAATTTGCTTTGAAGTATTCGGGCGTACTGAGGCATAGTCCCTAGTTCATTTCATGTAAACAACACCACAACCGGACGAATGTGGGAGTATGCAAGAAACACAAGTTTCTGTCTCTTCAGGTGCAAGCATGTAAATTGTGGCGACCATGGAGCGGTCCGATGGTGGCGACATCGGCTTCAGCATGGGAGAAGCTCATATTTTAGTTGGTTCCCGTTATTGGCCGCACGTTCGCGATAGAAAGATCCAGTTCGGCGAATCACGGCTCTTCCGTTTCCAATTTTTCGGTTTCATTTTTGGGAAAACAATTTTGTCCGTACCGTCACAGTGTGACCTCTCGACGTCGCTGATCAGTGAACACTCGAGCGCGACGTCCTCTTTGGCAGTCTTGCGAGTTCAGCAGAAACTAGAAAACGCCTTGTACCAATGAGACGAGCACGTCGCCGGCCGGCGGCGTGGACATCAACGACCTCTCCCGCTCGCCGAAAGCTCCACCGGAACAGCAACACAGTGAGCCAGCGGCGTCGAGATCAATCGCTCGCTTAGGCAAAAGCTACACCAAGGCAGCAACGTTGAGCAATGTGTAACACGGGAGGAAACGAGGCCCATGAAACTGACAGAAAACGACCAGAGACCCAGGCACCCAGCATTAGCAATGTGTAACACGGGAGCAAGCAGCGAGGCAAAACTTGTTTGAAGGAGAGATCAAACTCCGCCGCGGGATTCCTGATTCGAACCGCGACGTCGAAGAATGGAGGCTTCTACATTATTGTGCACCACGCAGGGCGACAAGAACGAACACTTAGTGGAAGGTACTCCTACTGGCTAGCAGGCAAAAATATGACGAACATGGGTCAAAATATAATCTCGGGACACCACTGGGAGGCAGACCAAATTCAGCCACAGAACCCACCGGTAAGTCCACCACACGTAGTCGTAGTAAGGTTACTAAGCAGGGCCTCTGACGGGACGCCGGGGAAAGACGCGTCCTCGAGCAGAGGCGACCACCAAAACCGCGTCACCGCCGCCGGCGAGATGCCCTGAACCGCACGCACCACCCGCGCGCTCGGCAGATGATCGCACCGCCACCAGTGGCGGCGTCAGTACAACAGCATCAGATCCTCGGCCGGAGCCAGTCGACGATGTCGCCGAGGACGACCTCCTTCTCGGGCTCGATGAGGAGGTCGTGCAGCAGCCCGTCGTACACCCTGATGGCCTTGTCGGGGGTGGAGGCCTCCCGGTGCAGGCTCCGCGACCCCTCGGGGTCGGTCACCATGTCGTCGGCGCCGTGGAGCACCAGCAGCGGCACGGTGACACGGTGCAGGTGCTGCTGCAGGTAGGAGGTCAGCCGGAGGATCTCGTACCCAGTCCTCACCCGGATCGACCCCGTGAACACCAGCGGGTCCGAGTACTTCACCCGCAGGGCCTCCTGGTCGCGCGACACCGCCGGCCCGCTCTTGCTCGAGCCCGCAAACTGGTACCTCGGCGCGATCAGGGCGAACACCGGGGCAAGTGCCTACAGAAGACAACAGGATATGTACAGTCAGTTATTGTTTCAGTAATTCGGATTCTTTCTAAAGATGTCGTTCTGCATTTCGACAAGCAGCAATACCTCTACGATGGGGTGGGCGGGCTGAATACGAACAGCCGGTGATGTCAGGATGATGCCGTTAACGCGAGCATTGACCTCCGGATCAAGTACAGCCTATGGAAAGTTCAGAGTGATGATCAGATGTCGAGATAACCCACACTGTTACAGTTCATATGGAGCAAGTCACAGGGTATGGTACCTTCAGAATGATGCCTCCACCAGTTGAGTGCCCGAAGCAGAAGCATGGAACACCAGGGTTCTCAGCCGAGACTTTCTTGAGATACATTTTCTGCAGCGAACAACAAAATCATTTTATATGAGAATTTGGACATATACGTGTGGTCTCTCAGACAAAAACCAAAAGAACTGAAATGCTCTTTATACCAAGTCTTGGACGGCATGGTCAAGAGACTGAACGTATCCATGTAGACCATCACTTCCACCGTGGCCTGTATGACACCGCAAAATCTACAGGTCAGAGACCATATATGAATGTACCAAATTTCGTTACAGCCTTGCAGTTCATTACATTCAAATGATATACTCCTACAAACGAACTAACTAGCAAAATCTTGATCTTCAGAGCAAGTCAACAGAAGTCGTATGGTTAGTGTCAAAATGAAGTCCAAATTTTAACTCGTCAACATAAAACAAAGAACTCAAGCTGGGCAATCTCTTAATTAAAAATGATGATTTAAGCAGTACTACATATCTTTAGAAAAGGACAATGAACTAGTCATACAATTCCTCAAAGTCTCAGATTCATTAACAATTTTCCTTAATTAAGTACGGGAGAAACTTACAAGGAACTCAAGGCCTTGGTCACTCTCATACTTAACCAGTGAATAAATCTACTACTTCTATCGTTGCTTTCAAGCAATGTTTAAGTATCATGGCAAATTAAGCAAACAAAATTAAATGTGATCAGGAAAGAGGAAAAAGAACTCACCAGTCCAGTCCATGCCATAAACCTTGACATCCATGTCGTTCAACCGCTTGGCCAGATGATCATACCTCCCACTGCGAAAATCAACCATGAGCTACCAGCCTAGACGAAACTGAATTTTAACAGACGACAGAAACGGAACCGAATTCCCACCTGTGCTCGTTCAGGCCGTGCATGACAACAACGATGGCCCTGCACGCACGCATCACCAAACAAGGACAAGTTCGTTCAGTACGTTGATAACAGAGTGACGGACGTAGTTACTGTTTTTTTTCTGGTCGAGGCCAAAAAAAAAAATTCTCACCTGGGCTTGATGGCGGAGGAGGCGGCGTGGGGCCACCAGCGCTGCGTGAAGAGCGTCTCGCCGCGCGCGGTGGGGACGAGCTCGTACTCCCTGCCGGCCTCCCTCGCGCGCCTGACGGCGGCCTCCCGCCGCGCCAGCGCCTGCCTCCGCGCGCAGGCCATGGGCGACCGCGCGGGCACCCGCAGCACCACGCCCTTCTTCCCGCTGCCGCCGCTGCTGCTGGCCGCGGAGGAGGAGGCGTCCGCCGGCGCGACGGCGGAGGCGTGCTCCCACTGCGCCCGCCATCGGAAGGGCAGGAGGAGGAGCAGGAGCAGCGGCTGGAGCACGGCGAGGATCCGGCGCAGCGCGAGCAGCGAGAGCAGCGCGCTGATCCGGCCCGCCGCGTCCGCCGCCTGCATGCTCCCGGCCATCCCTGATCCCTCCTCGCAGCAACCTCAACCGCCTCCTGCTCGATTCGCGCGGGTCTGGTGGTGGCGTGGCGGGCTCCCAACAAGGAAAAAAGCTTGATCGGCTGGCACCGCGCTAAAAATGGATCCTCCAGTCCAGCGAGATTCCCCAGCCGACCGAGGGAACGAATGGCAGAAACAAAAAAAATGGAAGAATCGAATCTCGAACCGAAAGAAGGCGCCGGAGTCGATCGGATTGTTATCCCGCCGTCTTTCGGCTGGCTTGTGGAATCGGACGCTCGTGGTCGTGGGTGGCGGCGTACGCTGAAATCTCGCAACTGAATGTTGATACGGCCGGCCGGCCGGATAAATCGGGTGCCGAAGGAAGGAAGGAAGGATGGAGAAGTCTAGAATGGTTTTGCTTTGCTCGGAGGTGGAGAGACTGGAGGTTTTATAGCCGCGCCACCCGGAGGGAGGCGGCCAGGAAATGAGTCCAGTTGCCACCACCGGCCCGCCGCGGCGATGAGAGGGTGCGCGCAGGGAAGGGGCCCACGCGGCAGTGTCTGGCTTCACGGGACGTGTGGACTGGGCGAAAAGCGAGGGACGCGTGGGGCCAGCAATCGAGACTTCTATTTGCGCCTGCGGGGCGGTGGAGCCCGGGTGGCAGCGGGCGATTGGTCCTTGTCCCTTATCTTTTTCTTCAGATCGCGTGGTTCGCATCGCATCGTGGCGCGCGATGGGAGGATGTGGCAAACGGACGGAGAGAAGCACAAAGGGAGGGAGGATGAGTCTAGAAAATTCGGGGACCGTAGCGGCATCTCGGGGCGCGAGAAAGGTTTTTTTTCTTTTTTCTTTTTATTAATAACGATAAAAGAATGGCTCGGGGCGGCGTTGCAGATAACCTCGAGGAAAGGGAGGCGTGCTCGCTTCGCTTTGTTAATTTCTTGATGGAGCGCATCGCTGCTCCTCTTTCCTTGCTCTATGTGGTAATTTCTTACTACTACGAAAGTGTCTTTGTTTCCATAGATGGATGTTTCTACTTACAGTAGTAACTTCATCCTGGTATTTATTTGGGGTATATGCTCCACGAAGCTTGGGGTTTCCCTCCAAGGTGACAGAACCCACACGCACACGGTTAGAGTTAGAGATGTCATTTACTTTATTTTCTCTACGGCATTTTAAAGCACACGAATTTTGTTAAACCATAGTTTACATGGTGCACAGGAAATAAACACAGCAATTCTGTAGGAATGACGAAAGAGAATAGATAGACTGTGAGTGTATAAAGAAAAAATTAAATAGAGCTTAAACTTATGTTAAGATTCCTACGGAATAGATTTCTTACAAATTTGGTGAGTTCAATCTTATGATTATTTAAAGGCATTGCATAGGGAAAAATACTATAGATTGAAATCCCTAAAAATTCTTATGGAATTACTTTAATCTAAAGAAGCCCTTGAGACCGAAAGTACTGTAGTAGGGGCATGTTGTTAACTCGTTGATGCTGGTATTTAAGGATCGATGTTCTATGAATGAACTGTTGATTTTTTTTCCTGACGGAATACAAAGCTGGTAAGTGCAATCACATTATCACACATGTTATACATGGTTAAAATCACATGGTCTTAAGTGTACTCTAGCCATTCCCGACAAGTAAAACTTGGTTCAAAAAAAGACAAGTAAAACAAAACCTTACTATTCTTTTCTACATGAGCAATATATAGAGGAACGACTTTTCAACTATGTAGCTTTGCTTCTTTTAACATAGCTACCCACGATCACATGCACTGTGTCCTCGCCGCTCGAAATAGATAGAGTTGTAAAATATCTCCAGCAACAACGCTGGCACCGGTGATCACGATCACTGCTAGAACGGCAGCTCTTCCCAAAGGTAGAACTATAGTTATAGATAGGCACGATGATGCAGAACAACTGCTCCTCTTACGTGCTCCCGATAATATCTCGCTTGCGCTGCGTTATTATTATTAGCAACCCCGGCCGCGAATCTGCGATGTAGTCGACGGAATTAAAAACTGATCGTGGCATCGTTGTACTCAGCTTCTGCCTAGCTACTAGTACAGGTGAGGTGCGCAAGCGCGAGAGAGGAGCGCGACTGCTTCGCCCCGGCCGTAGGAGGAATCGACGACCTCCGTCAGATTCCTGGTGCGCGTTCCATCGCGGCCGGCGGTAGATTGCCCTTTTCCGGAGGTCCTACTGTAGATTTCGGCTATTCGTGCTACTGCTAGCTTGCACTCGTGTCCGGGGGGCTGGCCTCTGAGAGGAGTAATATGTATCCATCGGCGAACGAGTCCAGCGCGGCAGACTCGAGCACGATTTTTTTTTTATAAAACTAAAATTAGGACGATCAATTGTAAGCTTCCTTCTCACTTGAGTTCTGACTTCTGAGTTACTAGTACTAGACTAGTTAGAGAGTTAGTTATTTCACTACAAGTATCTACTACTCGCAAGATCGAGTTGACCTAGCTTGGTACAGTACAAAGCAGTTCCATCATGGCGGACGGACGGAGACCGACCCGGCCGGCTGATACACTTGTAAACAAGTAGCCCCTGTCGTCCTTCCTAGTCACTGAAGGAGAAATCCGTCGAATCATATCGTAGGGATCGCACTTCGTGCCGGGAAAATCGGGGTGCTCGATCGCTTGGACGAACTCGATCGATCGAGTCCGCCGCGGCGGGCTCGTCAAGTCAGAGGCTCGTCCATTCATCGGGGCATTCATCGAAGCAACTTTGTACGTGATGCGCTAAGCTAACTAGGCTACAAGTATACACCCTAGGTATTACCCGCAAAATAAGTTTACTAGGCGCCCGCGCCACGCCGGTAAGTATTCAAGTGCACCGCACAGCTAGATGAGTGCGAAGTGAGCGTAGCTCAACTGGTTTGGTTACTTGTGCTAGAACCTTCCCATCCAGGTTCAAGTCCCAGACTTGACATGTGTATTCTCATTTTATTGGATTTTTCAGGATTTAACCGGCGCTATGATTTCAGCGGTAGGTGACGTGTCCGTCAACAGCGAGCCGGCGTCCGTGGTGCCTTCGTCTATGCCAGACCAGTCTCTCGGAGGTGCTCATAGGGGTAGGGTTTATGTGTGTGCGGTCATAGGGGTGTCTTTACGTCGTTTCTCAAAAAAAAAAAAAAAAAACTAGATGAGTGAGTTTACTAGGGTCTGTATAGAGCTGGCTTGGATCAGGCGGCGAAAATTGCTTGGACTTGACCGGCGACACAGCGCGAATTGGTCCGTGGCCTATACTCGTGAAGACAATCTTCGACTTCAAAAGAGCGAGGAGAGTTAGGCTTGTCGAATAACAAGAGAGTGCAACAAATGGCATGGAGCTTTTTTTCTGTGTGCTCAAATAGTGTTGTACCATTGTTTGGCACCTTGTTAGAATATGGAGAGTTGATACTATGTGGCAGATGATGACTCCACGATCATAAACAACATGATAGTGATAGCAGAACTTATGACTACGAGTGGGGGTATCCAGATGATTTAGTTGACCCCGAAGGTGGAATGACAACGTTTGAACTATTCCCCCAATTTCATGATGAACTGCGTGATCGTAAATCGAGCGACTCGCTTTCAATTTCAAAATGATTCGGTTAAGTATACGTGACGTAGAAAACCAATACTTTAATCGATCTTCTCATTACTTTCCAATATATTTGCTATATATAGCTCATTTGAATGTAAAACTATTGTGACTTATTTTATTAATTGTGCGCAGTATTTCATCTGTTTGAATAAAGATTGTGTACGATGATCAAAATGTCAAAATGATAAAAAGAATGAAAACAACAGAACGGTTGAAATGGGTAACCCGTTGGGTGCACTAATTAGAAGAGGCCGGATAAAAATCGGACGCCGTCTGTCCACTTGACCAGCCAGCCAAACAGAGAAAAAGGGCACACATCTCGTAACCATTTGGATCGGTCCGTCCGTTGGAGTTGCCTTGAGACCATTGCGTAACTGGATGAGTTATTAGCATATTCTGGGAAAATTGCGGACCTCTTGGTTGGACTCGACCGGCGACCAACGCGAACTAGTCCGGCGTGGCGGATTTCTCATGCATCATTCTATTTTGAAATTTGGGAATCGAAGACTCGTCGAGCTTGAATCAGTTGCCTCATGAGTCAGCTGTCAGGATATGACTCGGGACGTATCTGGCTGGCTGGCTGAGGCTGGACCAAGATATACGGGCAACAATTTCGTCCCAAGACTCACGGCAGCTAGGCCATGACCATGACGCCGTGTGCTCCATGTCAGCTAGCGCGCGCCGTAACACACGACCGCACACAGCCACACACCACGAACTAGCTTTAGATAATCACGTAACCTAGGTACTGTGCGTGCTTATTCCGTGCACACCTTGGTTTGCTTCATTGGTTGGGTTGCCACAAATGAATACTGATTTTCTCTTTTCTCGCAGAAATTTTGCAGATACTACACCTCAGTTCCAAAAAATATAAGCCTTTTTTTTGGAGGGAGTAGGTGGGGGAGTGGGAGATTACCAAATGTTTGTTGCCTTTTTTTATAGATTTTTTAAACTGTTTTCATATTTATTTACTTACTGAATTTCCAAAACGGGAGAAGGTGAGCTCGGGAGTCAAAAACGATGTTCCTAGCTTTCCCTGACTATCTGTTTTTTTATCCTTCATAGCATTTCCCTAAGACTTTCGTGTTAGAGCGAGGTTTCTTGGCTGTAAAAAATATTTTTGCTCTACTTCCCGAAGTTCAGACCATCTGCTCATACCTTGTGCTTTCATTTGAGAAGCCTCCTGCAGCATCTTTTACTCCATCTGTCCAACAAAAGATGTCACACTTTTGATCAAATTTAGATGTATCTATACACTAAGTCATGTCTAGATACATACAATTTTTTATCAAGTTGAGACATCCTTTCACGAAGGGAGTATGTTTTCTTTTCAGTCCAAGACCAAAAATATTTGTTTCTAATGGGAAACTGGAATGCACGAGCAACCTCACGGTCCAAAGTATCCACCATTTTTGCTGGAGTTCTTAGCAGAATATTCCAAAAAAAAAAAGACCAGATAGATGACAGGATCAAGAAACGGCATGGCTGGTATGCTTCTCTTCATAACAGGTCTGGAGGGCAATCCCCCAAGCGTCTGAATGCCGACGGTTGCAAGATGTACAGAACCATAAAGAGAAGTGCACAGCATGGCACAAGGTTCAACAATAATCACACACCATGTACAACATGACAACCCTATTCCTAGAAAATGGGTTTCAAAAGTATCTAACCAAATGGCCTGTGCCAGAAATAGACAAAACCGGAGTTACATTACACCACAACACGGGGCAGAATGTGTAGTACAGGGAGCAAAGACCATCCCAGTCATGATTACGCTTGAATTTTGAACTTGATCGGTGCTCTGGTGTGGTCTATGGTACAACTATTCCATCTTGATCCATCAAAACTTTTTTCATGGTGCTTCCATGCCAAGATATGTTAAGGCACTCAATATCGAACAAACGTGACAATCCAATAGCAACCGTGTCAATGTGTCATGATGATATTGGCTCGTATGGGAAGGATAGCCACGGATGTTTCAATGCTTCTAAGGCGCTTGGACGCTTTTTTGGGTTTACCTCGAGAAGGTATTGGACGAACTCGATGAAACCTTGATCAGCCATGGGCAATCGGTGCCTCAGTGATGTCTTTTTAGGTATCAAGTACTCTAGCCTGGTACTTTCCTGAAGAACATTCAATTGCAACTTATTTTAGAAATGATAATATTTTGAGGAATCTGAATTAGATGTCTGATTAAAAAAAAGAAACATAAATCAAGAGTTCAAACCTGATTTCTTTCATACAACATGTGATTCTTTGTGAAGTATTTGTAAGTATCACGTCCCTGTGCAAGCATAGCTTGTTCTATGGAACCAATGATGCCCATCACACGTGCAAGTAATGTTGCAGGAGAATCGTTTTGAAAAAGAACCTGAAGAGCGCAGATCCATGGAAAGTTTAGCAAGCATGTTCTACATGTGTAACAAGAAGAACGCTAAGTATATTTTACTACTGAGAACAGAACATATGACACAGTAGGCTGAAAATAAATAAAATAGCTAAAATTAATGCGGCGTATAATTTTCTAATTGCTTTTTTTATATATAGGAGTACTGTTACAACTATTCAGAGCGCAGCAAAGGAACATGTAATGAAAGAAAAAATGCCTTATTTGGTTAAACTATATCTTTGCATTGTAAGGGCTATCTTTCTATTATATGTAGCTAAAAGATTCTTACAGAAGCACACAATCACAGAAAGGCAATAACAGTAACTGCTAAGAACTGTAATCATCCGCAGGCGATAACCACTTACATTTCCAGTGCAAAGTTCTGCTAGAATGCATCCAAGTGACCATATGTCTATCTTTTTGTCATAAGGGAGACCCAGTATAACCTCAGGTGCACGGTAGGATCGCGATTGAACATACGAGCATAGATGATCAGTCTCAAAACAGCTACTGCCAAGGTCAATAACCTTTATTTCACATCTACTGTAGCTCTTTACCAATATGTTCTCTGGCTTCAAATCACAATGAATAAGGCCAAGTCCATGCAGAAACTGCAGTGACTCCAGACATTGAATAGCTATTGACTGCAAAAAAGGTTCATCAAAGAAATAGATCAATTACCAACATGAAAAGTTGATTTGTGTCCAGATACCAGGTGAACATACTGAATCAGCATTAATGGGTGCTATAGCTGAATGATACCTGCAATCTTGGCATCGTGAAGTAAACCTCGCCTCCTGATTCTCTATTGAACTTTTGAAATTCATACAAATTTGCCTTCAGAAGTTCACAAACTATCAACAAATGTTCCTGCAAACAGACAGTTCAAGAGGCGCCAATCTAAATTAGACAAAAATCAAAATAAAGATCTCTAAAAGAGCTTCTAATAAATTGACTTCAAAAGTGATCTGTAAGCATCTTTTAGGCCAAATAAACCAAACTTCTAGACCTTCACACTGTCAACAAATATCCTCCGATCATGTTTGAAACAAAAGGTACACAAAACATGGAGGTTTCACTACAAGATGTAAGGGAGTAAAAGGTAAAGGCTTAGATCATTTCACTATGAATGGTTGCAAAAAGAAAAAGAAATGCACTGGATCAAATTGTACAAGAATCTCGAACCTTGCATTCAAGTGTAGTAGAAACTTTAAATTTTAGTCTACATAACAAATCAATACCAAGAGAACTGGAGAGGAAAGGTTTATAATAAAAATGAGAATAAATGAGATAATGTATCCACAAAATTAAGATTAAAAGCAGATCAACAGACAACAGGTATATTTAGTGCCAAAATATGTTCCGAATAAATCCTCAGTTTAACAGCTATAAGAATGTACAGTAGATGACCAGATGTATAGAAATATCAAGATCTCAAATGCACCACATTGCAATGTTAAAGTTGCAGCTTCAATAAACTTTTTTTTTAAGAAAAGGCTTGTATTTTAACCCTAAAGTAGAATATGTGATAAACTCTATGCTCCATGAGAACTAAATAATACCAAAAAGACATTGGAAGAAAATGAAGTTCATACTTACCCGAAAGTAGAAGTAATCATATAGACGCAAAAGGTGGTACTTGTCAGCAGGGTCATGCTTGTTAACATATTTCAGAAGCTTGATCTCATCAAGACTCTGGTCGAAAAAGTCTTTGTTGTTCTTAATGATTTTAACACACACATCCATTCCTGTGTGTAAATCATGTGCCTGGATAGCTTTGCTGAATGCTGCTGATCCTAAATACTCCGTGACATGGTAACGACCAGCTATAACAGAATTGAGAACGACATGGAAATTCTTGTCTTCTTCAAAACCAGTTCTGTTATAATGTTTACAGGAGATAATGTCAAAATAAAATCATCTTTTCAGAGATAAATAAATGTTACTCCACTGTAAACCTAGATACCAAGCATGATTAAAGAACTATGCCGATACTTTGTTTTTAAGCTTTAACCTATACCAGGAATAAGAGGGAACAATCAAGGACCCAAAAAGGTACCTGTTTTTCCTATGCACAATCTTCAGATTGAAAGTTTCAAATTCTTCATCCTGAGCCTTTATCTGCCTTAGTTGTTCTTGCAATGCTGCTGCTTCCTCATCATCTAACGTGGTTCCAGTCTCTTCTTCTTGGGCATCCTCTATTTTGTGATGACGAGCATTCATTGTTTCATCGACTTCATCGTAAGCATTATTCAAAGCAGACGATGCACTCGAAGTTCTTGATCTAACAACATCAGAAGTCATTTCATCTCGAGAGCTCCTTAGGGAAGACACGCTGTTCTTTTTCTTCCATGTGGCAAGTGTATCATCTGATACTGTGCCATTTTGACAGTCATCAGGATCATTAACTGAATACACATCATCCTTCTTTGACCATGAAGACTTAACATCTGATTCGGCATTTTTTCCAGAATGCAATGGCGGTGGAAACGAAAATCCACAATCAGCATAAGCTGCTCCTGGTGGCATATTGCCCCTTTGGATATCATAGTTCATTTGGTCCTGTTTTGCTCCATTCATATTAACTTTTTTCTTTTCAGTTTCTTGCTGAAAGTGTCTCTTTCCACTAACACTCAGACTACTTTCGTTGAAGTATTCTATGTCTCCTTCACTGCTTCCTCCGATCAAACTTTCACGCACCTCACTGCCAATGTCGGCAGCATCACTGCTTATGCCAACACCAATTGACCTGACCGAACCATGCTGATCATCCTCAACAAAAGGGTCATCGGGATGAGGTCGTTCAGAATCAGTAAGGAATTTTCCATTACCTAACATGCCTAGCTCACTATTCTGTGAAACAAAGCCCTGCCAGACTGGTTCAGAATGCATCAAGTTGAGTTCTTCTGTATCCAGAAGTTGACCATCATACTGAGCTATCATATCATTATCAGGAATCCCATGTCCTCTCGGCCCCTCCGAAGTACCTATGGGTCCAATGTTCTTGCCATGAAAATATTGCTCGCCAGATATATAGGAATCCTCTTCAACAAATGATTGGTCATCGTCATCATCTTTCGTAGGACGATCATGTCTATCAGGGCCACTTGTGTGACCAGTTGCCTTCTCATTGTCACTTGGATAGTCAATCTCATGTGCAAGAAACCAGGTTTCATCTTCAATCGGTTGTCGGGTGTAGCCAACATCATCATCGTCGTCATACTCATCAGAGTCCCAATATTCATTTGGATATTCAAGCAAATCATCACCCATTGCATCGAAAGCCATGTCAGGAGTATCCTCTGCAATGCCTTGACTTACAGATAACCAACTACTGCCAACTGTGCGTCTTCCACCTGTAAGTGTTAGCATATAGGTCAAACCTCAAACATTAAGTGACAAAAGATTAGCCCAGCTGAGATAAGCGACACCAAACAGAAGAGTGGCTCTGAAGCATGGAACGACACTTTGATATATTATCTTGGCGCAAAAGAAAATCATCATTGCAAATTTGCATATAAATGTTACCAAAGATGAATTTTTCATGTAAGACGGAGTTCTTAATTTTCATGCTAGACAACCCCTTTAAGAAAAAAGGATTGAAACAAAAATTTAGAAAAGTTCCCAAAATCATTGATTCACAAAAAAACAGCATATGAGAGTGTCGCCAAAATCATTTATACGAGCATATGCTCTAAACGAAAAGTTCCCTTGATTCACAAACAAATGTCCCTTAATTCAATTTGCATAAAAGATGTTGCATATCAAAGATGAAATTTTCACGTAACACGAGTTTAGAATTTTAGAAGTCTCAAATAAGATCAGCAAGCTTATATTTCTTACAAAAATAAGGATAAAAACACAAATTGGAAGTATGGCATACGAGGGTGTGCTAAATATTTTACAAGATATATGCTCCAACAGACAAGTGTCCCTGGGATATTTTTTAAGGTCTTTACTTTGCTAGGGTGATAATCCTACCAAACTTCAACAAAGAGTCTGACAAAAAAAATTAAGGGACACCCTGTATGAGCTACACAGTGGCATGTTCTGTAATTAAAAATTGAATAGGTTCTGATGATAGTTCGATGTAAGATGAGCAAGTAAAGATGAAAAGGGACATTTCCACAGAGAAATATACCGAGCTGCTTGAGTAAGATACACTTAACTTCCAGTTTGTGTTGTAGTTATAAAAAAAATTATGTTGCCATGTAACTATTAAACTCGTAAGCAGCATACCTGATGATGCTATGTCCTGGCCAATGGGTACATTAAGATAAGAGCCAATCATAAAGACGTGGTCAGTACTAGGGTCGTTGGTTCCAGATCCATGATGATCAATCTTTTCCTCCCAGTTCATATTAACAAGCTTATCCTCGGACTTGAGCCGCACAGGAGGCAGCTTTGGGTACTCCTCGCGTTGGTTATTTCCCATGAGCTGCAGATCAAAGCAACGGTCGGCAACATGATCCACCTGCCTCTTTGGTGCTTTTCCAGAACCATCGGAACTGACGCTCTTCTTCGTGTCTTTCCTCTCATTTACATCATGGTGTGTACCATGGTAACTAGATGACGGGATCTCTGTAGGAAATGGAAGCACTGACTTGACTGCATAGCCATTCAAGGGCTCCTCCTTTTCTGGAACCAGATTTTTATCACTCGAATGCCCTGGTTCATTGACTTCACTCCTCCCTGGAGCATCTACTTTTCCCTTCCCTCTTCCAAAAGAGACCTTCTGCTCCAGCACCGGACCAGGCTGCTCGGTTCCAACACCACGATCCCTCTTCTCGGGCAACACTGCGCCACGACGATGCCTCGGCACTTCCTCCGACACCAGAAGCTCCGCCAGTTGCTCTACGGTGCTGTTGGCAATGCTAAAGTTCCACGGATACAGATCTCCCGTATTGTTCTCCAGAGGCAGGCCAATCCCCACCCCCTTCTTGCCCTCAGACCCATTAGGCAGCCCTCCGACGTCAATCTCCTTCACAATGAACTCCCTTGACGAATCTGCACTCCTCACTGACGCGGCACCTCCTCTGGGCCCTGCCGCTGTGGAACCCACCTCGGAGCCCTCCTGCTCGTCATCCTCCTTGAGCTCAGCTGCACGCCTCTGCGTCGCCGCCGCCGGCCCGTTGGCATTGAGCTCCCCGCGGAGCGCAGCCTCGGCCTTGGCGAACCGGTTCTTCTTGAGGAACTCCAGCACCAGATCGATGTTCTCTGCCATGGTTCCCTCCAATATCCAGCTAACCCGGCACAGAACCAGAGCGAAATGCTTACCGGGCCCCCTGAGAAGCTAAAGCCGCGCCTTTGAGAGCCTGAAGACGGCCGAATCAGCCGAATCGAAGCTTGAAAAGCCTCGTGGGGCTGCGAGGCCACCCAATGCGGCGGCGCAGATCGGCGCCGCTACCCCCGAGAACCTCGCGAATCGAGCCTGGGAGCTCCCTTCAGCAGCAAGAGCAAGAACCAATACCTAGGTGAAGCGAACCCGCAGGCGGCGGCTCCGCGCAGCGAGCCCCGGGAGCGAGCGAGCACGAATCCGCGGGAGCCCCGAGGACGCGCGAATCGCGGAAACCCTAGCCGTCCCCTCAACCCCAACCCGTGCGCCGCGAGAGGGGAGGAAGGAAGGAGCGGCAAGCAGGCAGGGCTTGGGAGGGAGGGAGGGAGGGGCGAAGGCTTCGGGCCCGGAGGTCAGCGCGGGCCGGCGCGCGGCAGATCGAGAGCCCGTGCGGATCCGGCGGCGGCGCGGCGGCGGCGGAGGGGGCGGGGAGGCATTGGGGATGGATCAGGGCGCGCGGCCGGCGTGGCTGGGGGGCAGCAGTGGTGGCGTGGTAAGAAACGGAAAGAGCGATGAAAAAGAAACGATTTTTTCTCTCCCCCACTCCTGACTCCTCCCTGAGATTTCGTTTTCGGCTCTCTCTCGTGGTCTGCGCTGGGGATCGAATCGAAATCGAGCGAGCGATGTGTGGGGAGATAGATAAGCCTGTCACTGTGTGGTACGTACGTTGCAATTGGGCGGCCGTTCAAAATTGGTCCATCTCGTTGTGAGTCTTGTGACCGTTCGGCCGGCGCCTTCATTGGTCTCGCGCTGATTGCCCTAAACACAAGGGATCGCGGGTATCTCGCTGGAAAGTGCATCTTCGATTCAGGTTTAAAATGCCCATCTTTGCTAGGATTCCGCCTAAAGTATGCTAGAGATGGAGACACTAAAAAGGTCATATAGATGAGTAGACTCCATGGCTTAGCTAGGTCGATCCTGGATCCAGACACTTTTTTTACCAAACCCTACCCTGTTTTCATCCAACAACGTTAGAGCGGCTCTAGGAAGAGCGGCGGCGCGCCGTTGACATGGTCTGGAGATTGAAAACGAAGGGCATCTCAAGAATCTTGTTATAATTTTTTTCTCTTTTGACATGTTTTGTATGTTCGGGTGTTTTTTTAATGCCAATGTCCTTTTCGCAAAAAAAAAACTTGTGAAGTCTCCTATTCATCGCCATCAAGTGGAAGTACGAATAGATGTACTGCATGGGCTTTGACCCTATGAAACTATCATACTTGAGTTCGGTGATTAGGGAACCATTGCGACACTTCAGAGAAAATGATCGATGTGATCTTCCCAAGAGCTTATTGTGTAGGAGATTCGATACAGCTTTTCATATATCTAGGAGGCGCGAGAGCAGAAACAAAAGAGATCTTGTAATAGGGGTAGCACGTGATTTAACTGAATTGCCCACGAGTACCAGAATTAACGTGAAGTGGAACCTTCATAGCCCTTCGGTGATCTTGTAACTGCTACGCCAAGAAGGTAATCCCATATTTCGCTAGTTAATGAAACTCTCTAACCCATGATGCAAGTTGATGTGTTGTTTCATGGACAAAGGTAGCTGTGACGAACGGAGATTGGGATTGATTTGGGGTGGAAGGGTGTGACGAGCTCACGCTCAACTCATCTTTTAGAAATATCGAGCACAACATAGATGGACACCACGAGTTCGTTCACACGCGGAAACACTTACACAATCTACTAAAGTATGGAGTCGCTAAGAATGATGAACATCTCGCTATAGGCGGGTACGTCGTCTTCATGCATGCAAGTGCACAAGGGGGGTTATAGTTGTTTTCGAAGTAAGAATATCGAACAGACTTTTCGGTGAGGAAATGATCTTTTGCTTTACGTTTATTTGTTTATTATCAAGATGTACCGGCCAGTTATCTAAATTCCAAACAAGTAAGAGTGTGCCGAAAATCTTTGTGGGTGTTTAGTTGAGAGCAAAACTATATTAAAAATAATTAAAAGTGAACAAAGAGTAACCGGTGAAAGTGACTGGAAATTGTAATAAGGGTAAAGGCGTTCTCAAAGAGCGTTGGATTCACCTCTAGCATATGATAGAATTGAGTATTGATAGGGTTAAGGTGCCCGATCTTTCGATGAGATGGACAACTCTCGATTTGGGTGGATGTTGATGCACCGGTGAGGTGTTGTTGGAACCCTAAGAGGAAGGTATGAAGTAGTGCAGCAGCAAATTTCACTCAGTTGTGAAACCAAGGTTATCGAACCAGTAGGAAACTAAGAATCTTCTCAAGGTGACAACGGCGCCAGAAAAGAGCTGGAGTAGTTGACGTGGAACCTGCACACAACACAACCAAGATACTTTGCCCCAACTTAACAGTGAGGTTGTCAATCTCACTGGCTTGCTGTAACAAAGGATTAAACGTATGTGTGGAAAATGATATTTGTTTGCAGAGAATGAAAGTAACAGGATTGCAGTAGGATTGTTTAACAGCTTAAGAGAAAAGGACCGGGGTCCACAGTTCACTAGTGGTGTCTCTCCATAAATAATAATAGCATATGATGCACACGGTGGGTGTGTTGTTGGGAGACCCCAAGAGGAAGGTATGAAGTAGTGCAGCAGCAAGTTTCACTCAGTTGTGAAACCAAGGTTATCGAACCAGTAGGAAATAATGAATTCCCCCGAGATGTCAACGGTGCCAGAAAAATCTGCGACGTAAGGGCGCCAGAAAATGCTTCCTGGGACGTAGGTGACGTGGAACCTGCACACAACACAATCAAGATACTTTGCCCCAACTTAACGGTGAGGTTGTCAATCTCGCCGGCTTGTTGTAACAAAGGATTAAACGTATGTGTGGAAGAAAGGTGTTTGTTTGCAGAAAGTAACAGGTTTGCAGTTTGTGGTTTATCAGATTAAAGAGAAGGACCGGGGTCCACAGTTCACTAGTGGTGTCTCTCCATAAATAATAATAACATTCATGCGGGTAAACAAATTACAGCTGGGCAATTGATAGAATAATGATGAGCAAACCAATGCATATACCAATGTTATGATGTCTAGTGTGAGATTCATTCGGGCATTACAACAATATACATAGACCGTTCCAACCGCATCTATGACTAATAATTCACCTTCTGATTAGCGTCCGCACCCCTTTCAGTATTAAGTTGCATGCAACAGATTATCGCCTTAAACACTGTGTGTAAAGTAAGTAAGTAACATCATCCTTAGACAAAGTACTACTGTTTTATCCCTAGTAGCAACAGTACATCTACAACCTTAGAGCTAGCTGTCACCACCCCAGATTTAATAGAGACATGAACCTACTATCGAGCATAAATACCCCCTCTTGGAGTCACAAGCATCTACTTGGCCAGAGCATACACAAGTAACGGAGAGCATGCAAGATCATTAAATAGCACACACAGGATATATTATGAAGCAATAACTTTAGTACTCAATATTCATCGGATCCCAGCAAACACAACATGAAGTATTACATAACGGTGATCTTGATCATGATAGGCAGCTCACAAGATCTAAACATGATAGCACAAGAGAAGACAACCATCTAGCTACTGCTATGGACCCGTAGTCCAAGGGTAGACTACTCACGCATCAGTCCGGAGGCGGTCATGGCGACGTAGAGGCCTCCGGTGACGATTCCCCCTCTCGGCAGGGTGCCGGGGAGAAGTTCTGATCTCTCCCGAATTGGTGTTGACGACGGCGGCGGCTCGGGACCCGTGGAGGAAAATATGAACACCGTGCTAGGGTTTTTAGTCTGGGGGTATTTGTAGGCGAAAGGGTGAAGTTGGTGGCGCCCCGAGGGGCCCACACCTGGTCCTCGCGCGGCCAGGGGTGCTGCCGCGCGAGCACGTGGTGGCGCCGCCTCGGTGGCCCACTTCGTCTCGTGTTCGGCTTTCTGGAACGTTCCCGATGAAAAACTGACTTCAGAAAAGAAATCGTCCAATTCCGAGAATATTTCCTTAAGTACTTTTCTGAAATAAAAAACAGCAGAAAACAGGGAACTGGCACTGTGGCATCTTGTTAATAGGTTAGTCCCAGAAAATGCATAAAACTGTATAAAATGCATATAAAACATGTAATAACTTGGTATAATATAGCATGGAACATAAGAAATTATAGATACGTTGGAGACGTATCAACATCCCCAAGCTTAGTTCTACTCGTCCCGAGTAGGCAAGAACGATAAAAGAAGAATAATTTCTGAAGTGACATGCTTAAACACAATCTTGATCATAATATAATGTAAGGCTCATGTTATGAATGAAGTGACTCAAGGCAATGATCTATAGTTTGCTAACAAATAGACAAGGAGTAAACAACTTCATCATATAAGTAAAACTTTTCATGAATAGTACTTTCAAACAAGCATCAAAAAGATTTGCATAAGAGTTAACTCATAAAGCAATATTATCTAAGCAAAAGAGCATTGAAGCAACACAAAGGAAGATATAAGTTTCAGCATTGGCTTTCAACTTTTGAACATGTATATCATATAGATAGTTGTCAACACAAAGAAATATAACAAGTGCAATAAGTAAGCATATAAGAATTGTTGCACATAGTTGACACAAGTGTTTGCTTCGGGGATAGAAAGAAGTAGGTAAACTGACTCAACATAAAGTAAAAGATAGGCCCTTCGCAGAGGGAAGCAGGGATACAAGCATGTGCTAGAGTTTCTTAGTTTTATAGGTTTTTGAAATCATATAGAGAGCATAAAAGTAAGTTTTGAGCGGTGTTTGTCGTTGTCAACGAATGGTAATGGGCACTCTACCCCCCTTGTCAACCAGACTTTCTTAAGAGCGGCTCCCATGAAGGACGTTATTTCTACCCAAGGGCAGATCATCCCTCTTTTCTCTTTTGTTTACACATGTAGTTTAGAACTAGTATCATTGCTTGGCTGATTAGATCAGGGCAAAAATGTGAAGAGAATGATGCGGTTAAAGTTGTAATTAATTGGGACTGGGCACCCCATTTGCCAGCTCTTTTTGCAAAGTTAATGGATAAGCGGTGTATATGCCACTAGTCCGGTTGGTGAAAGTCTGTCTAAAAGCAAATGACAAGGTTGATATCCGTAACACCACATACTTCCTCATGAGCTAATAAACATTGACACAAATAAGGGATAATAAATTTTGAATAAAAGGTAGCACATGAAGTATTTACTCGGAATGGCAGGAAATACCATGTAGTAGGTAGGTATGGTGGACACAAATGGCATAGGTTTTGGCTCAAGGATTATGGATGCACGAGAAGCATTCCCTCTCAGTACAAGGCTTTGGCTAGCAAGGTTGTTTGAAACAAACACAAGTATAAACTATGACAACAAGACGTATATAAAAACATATTGCAAGCATTATAAAACTCTACATTGTCTTCCTTGTTGTTCAAACACTTTAACTAGAAAATATCTGGACCTTAGAGATACCAAACATGCAAACCAAATTTCAGCAAGTTTTACGGTAGTTCCTCACTAATAGGTTTTAACTACATGATGTAAAAGCTTAAACATGATCTACTTGAGAGCTCAAAACAATTGCCAAGCACCACAACATGCAAGATAACAATCCATAAGAGCATGTATATCTTTCTTTATACCATCTACCACATTTAGCATTTTCTGTTCTCAACCAAACACCAATCAACTTATTTAAAAGATAAACTCTCCAAGTAATTAAACAATGAGATATGAGAGTATGATATAATAAAGCTAACAGCTCTAGCAAGAGATGCATGAAAAATAAGAGCTAGAAACCATTGAAGTAACATAGAAGAATACTCAACAAATATAAGTGAAGAATACGAGTATTCATAAGAAAAAGCGGAGCGTGTCTCTCTCCCACAAAGGAATGCTAGGATCCATTTTATTCAGAGAATGAAAATAACAAAAACAAAAACAAAAACAAACCGACGCTTCAAGAAAAGCACATAAGAAGTGGCGGAATTAAAATATAGTTTCACTAGAAAGGACCTGATAGTTTGTTGATGAAGAAGGGGATGCCTTGGGCATCCCCAAGCTTTGACGCTTGAGTCTTCTTAAAATATGTTGGGGATGAACCACCGGGGCATCCCCAAGCTTTGGCTTTACTATCCTCTTGATCACATCATATCATCCTTCTCTCTTGATCCTTGAAAACTTCCTCCACACCAAACTTAGAGTAAACTTCATTAGAGGGTTAATGCACGAAAAATTATGATATTCTGTAGGAACACAATTGCTACCAATGCTACTGGACATTAGCTACAGCCACTGATACTTCATAGGATAAAAAGATCCAATCAAAATAGCAAAAGAGGCATTGCAAAATAAATGGCAGAATCTGTCAAAAACAGAACAGTCCGTAAAGACGAATTTTTTCGAGGAACTTAACTTGCTCAGATCAGAAAACTCAAAAATAATGAAAGTTGCATATATATCTGAGGATTACGCACAAAAAATCTCAGGTCCATCCGATTTTTCTGTAAAGAGTTATGAATTTAACGGTGGAAAGCAGAAAACAGTTTCAGCACAGGAATCCAAATTTAGCATGAACTTTCAACTAGAGGCTTATCTTGACACAACAATGCAATAAAATAAAGATACAAAGGAATTGCTACAGAGGTAGGACAAGTCCTTGACACAAACAAAATAGATCGTGTGGAGCATTTTCCCTAATGTGTGGTTTTGGTAATTGATGACAACCTCTATGGACTAATGTTTGCATTAAGATATCTTTATAGATCGTGTCCATGGGAATGGTGGAGTTCATGTGTTGGACTCTAGAAGCTTATTTGATGACCAATGTCCCATTCAAGGATGTATATGATGGATGGTCATGTGTTGGGTTGAGCATATTGCAAGTATGTCTTGAAGGATTCAAGACATCATATTAGTGAAGAAATGTTGGAAGATACAAGGTTGATCAAGATGTTGATCAACACACAAAGCTACAAGATGTACCAAGAGGGATCATGTATCTCTTGGGATGGTAAACACTTGTTCGTATAGCGTTGTGAACTAACCCATGATATATGTGTGTGTGGTATCTTTATATGAGGTTAGGTATCTTCCCATGGGCTTGCAACAAATGAAGATTTCATATAGCTCATGGAGGATGACGTCATGTGGTGATCGTCATCAAGGCGAGATGTGCAAGACCAAGAGAAGCTTTTGGAAGAGATCCTATGCTTGGAGCTTGCAATGGAGGCATGAAGACGAAGCTAAGCGAGACTCTCCCATAATGGAGTATGGGGGAGTATTTGGAGAAGTCTTCATCAAGCATGTGCTAACAATCGCAATCAAGAAAGGTGATCCACTTGAAGAGATCAAGATAGTCATCATCTAACTCAAGTGGAATGCTCAAGGAAAATGTATGATCTTGATAGGGCTATAGGATAGATAGGCGTACTATCAAGAGGGGCTCTCAAGTGAGTAACTTGATCGCATCGTTGTGGAGAGCTCAAACCTTTGCATACTTGGCATATCATATTTCTTGGTTCTTATTTGGCTTTTATGGTGGTGAGGAACTAGAGCTTGGTTCATCTCCATGTCAAGCTCTTGTTCATCGAAAACGGTTTTACTTTGGAAAACTTGTTGGGTTTTCGGTGGCGGAAATATTGCCGGTTCAACCGTGAGGAAAGTCCCACACCTTGCCATGTGTGGTGATTTTACTCTATTTATGGGATGCAATATTTCCGCTTTTTGTTGGGTGCTTATCGTCGCTATCTTTCCAACAAAATTGGTCTCACCTCATTCGGAGTTCATTTGCAAAAGTTATAGCTGTTTTCGTTTCGGTGTTCTGCTAAACCGGATTATTGGGGCCGGATATTTCGCCCTATCGGAATATCCGGTTGCCCAGCTCGTCGAAGAAAACGGCTAAGGAAAGAAGGAAAAGAGGTGCTGGACCCAACCGGAAATTGTGGTCGGATATTTTCATGACCCGGAATTTCCGAGTTGCCCTCAAAGAGCCTCGCGAAAACGGCTAAGGAAAGAATTGTTTTCGGCACTGACTCCAACCGGAAATTCAGCTCGGAGATTTTCTTTGACCGGATATTCCGGGTGACCGGAATTTCCGAGTCTCACTTATACCGGAATTTCCGAGTGTCGAAACAGCCAACGGCTATTTTTCGTGGTGGGCTATAAATACCCCTTCCCTTCTTCTTCCTCAGCCCATCCAAGGCAGCACGTTTTCCCTCTCTCTCCTACTCCATTGTTGACCTTGGAAAGCTAACTTCCTTCTCAATCCCTCCATAGATTCTTGCATATTCTTTAGGGAAAGTTGAGAGGAGATCTAGATCTACAATCCTACCAATCCATCTCTCCTCTAAGTGAGGGGAACCTAGTGGATCTAGATCTTGGAGTTCCTTTGTGGTTCTTCTCTTTGTTCTTCCTCTCTTCTCCCCCCATAAGCATTAGTTGCTTTTGGTGGGATTTGGGAGTGAAGGAGTTGACTCCTTTGTGGTTTCTTGTGTTCTTCCTCTCTTATTCCACCATAAGCATTTGTTGCTTTGTTGGAATTTGAGAGTGAAGGACTTGAGCACTTCGTGTGCTCTTGCCATTGCATTTGCATCGGTTTGAGCCCTCCACGAGGATTCGTGGTGGTGATACTTGTGAGCTTGTTACTCTTGGGTCATTGGACCCTAGACGCCTTTTGTGGCCGGCCTTTTGTGGCCAAGACCTTTTGTGGTCAAGACCTTTTGTGGTCACTTGAGAGCCCCCAATTAAGTTGTGGGTGTGTGCCTCAAGACTTGGGAGCCCCCAATTAAGTTGTGGGTGTGTGCCTCAAGATTGTTGTAAGGGATTCGATCTCCGCCCAAAAGGGGATCAATAGTGGAAGGTGAACTCGCAACCTTTTGTGGTTGAGTTCATCAGGAGAAGAAGGTGAGCCTTGGTGGCGTTGCGGCTAACCTGTTGTGGTTGCGCACACCTCTCCAAACGAGACGTACACCCTTTGGGTGGAACTCGGGAATACATCCTCGTCTCCGCGTGCCTCGGTTATTTCTATACCCGAGCTCTTTACTTATGCACTTTACATTGTGATAGCCTTCGTGCTTGAAGTCATATATATATCTTGCTATCACCTTGTTACTTGTATTGCTTAGCATAAGTTGTTGGTGCACATAGGTGAACCTAGTATATTTAGGTTGTATGCTTGTTAAAGTAAAACACTAGTTTTATTCCGCCTTTATCAAACATACCGGAATTTCCGGTCCATCTTGGCTCGGATATTCCGGCTCCCCGGAAAAAGTTTTAAATCTCCTATTCACCCCCCCCCCCCCCCCCCCCTCTAGGCGACATCTGTCCGTTCATACTCGTCCCGAGTAAGTAAAACGATAACAATAATAATTTCTGAAGTGACATGCTTCACACAATCTTGATCATATAATAATGTAAGGCTTATTTTATGAAAGAAGTGATTCAAAGCAATAGTTTATAGTTTGCTAACAAATAGACAAGGAGTAAACAACTACATCATATAAGTAAAAACTTTTCATGGATAGTACTTTCAAACAAGCATCAAAATAATTCACATGAGAGTTAACTCATAAAGCAATAGTCTCTAAGTAAAAGAGCATTGAACCAACACAAAGGAAGATATAAGTTTAAGCATTGGCTTTCAACTTGTAACATGTATATCATATAGATAGTTGTCAACACAAAGGAATATAACAAGTGCAATAAGTAAGCATATAAGAATTGTTGCACACAGTTGACACAAGTGTTTGCTTCTAAGGCAGAAAGAAGTAGGTAAACTGACTCAACATAAAGTAAAAGAAAGGCCCTTCGTAGAGGGAAGCAGGGATACAAACATGTGCTAGAGTTTTTTAGTTTTTGTAGGTTTTTGAAATCATATAGAGAGCATAAAAGTAAGTTTTGAGAGGTGTTTGTCGTTGTCAACGAATGGTAATGTGCACTCTACCCCCCTTGTCAACCAGACTTTCAAGAGCGGCTCCCATGAAGGACGTTATTTCTACCAGCAAGGTAGATCATCCCTCTTATCTCTTTTGTTTACACATATAGTTAAAAACTGTTGTCATTGCTTGACTGATTAGATCAGGGAAAAAATGTGAAGAGATTGAAGCGGTTAAAGTTGTAATTAATTGGGACTGGGCACCCCATTTGCCAGCTCTTTTTGCAAAATTAATGGATAAGCGGATGTATATGCCACTAGTCCGGTTGTGAAAGTCTGTCTAAGAGCAAATGACAAGGTTGATATCCGTAACACCACATATTTCCTCATGAGCTAATAAACATTGACACAAATAAGAGATAGTAGGTTTTGAATAATAAAAGGTAGCACACGAAGTATTTGCTTGTAATGGCAGGAAATACCATGTAGTAGGTAGGTATGGTGGACACAAATGTCATGGGTTTTGGCTCAAGATTTTGGATGCACGAGAAGCATTCCCTCTCAGTACAAGGCTTTGGCTAGTAAGGTTATTTGAAGCAAACACAAGTATAAACTATGACAACAAGACGTATATAAAAACATATTGCAAGTATTATAAAACTCTATAGTGTCTTCCTTGTTGTTCAAACACGTTTACTAGAAAATATCTAGACCTTAGAGATACCAAACATGCAAACCAAATTTCAACAAGCTTTATGGTAGTTCTTCATTAATAGGTTTTAACTACATGATGTAAAAGCTTAAACATGATCTACTTGAGAGCTCAAAACAATTGCCAAGCACCACAACATACAAGATAACAATCCATAAGAGCACGTATATCTTTTTCATTATACCATCTACCACATTTAGCATTTTCTGTTTCCAACCAAACACCAATCAACTTATTTAAAGATAAACTCTCCAAGTATATAACAATGAGATATGAGAGTGTAACATAAGAAAACTAACAGCTCTAACAAGAGATGCATGAAAAATAAGAGCTAATGGTATTGAAATAACATAGGAGAATACTCAACAAATATAAGTGAAGAATACGAGTATTCATAAGAAAAAGCAGAGCGTGTCTCTCTCCCACAAAGGAATGCTAGGATCCATTTTATTCAGAGAATGAAAATACAAAAACAAAAACAAAAACAAACAGGCGCTTCAAGTAAAGCACATAAGATGTGTCGGAATTAAAATATAGTTTCACTAGAGATGACCTGATAGTTTGTTGATGAAGAAGGGGATGCCTTGGGCATCCCAAGCTTTGACGCTTGAGTCTTCTTGAAATATGCTTGGGTGACCCACGGGGGCATCCCCAAGCTTTGGCTCTTTCATCTTCTTGATCACATCACATCATCCTTCTCTCTTGATCCTTGAAAACTTCCTCCACACCAAACTCAATGTAAACTTCATTAGAGGGTTAGTGCACAAAAAATTCTTATATTCTGAATGAACATAATTGCTACCAATGCTACTGGACATTAGCTACAGCCACTGATACTTTATGAAACAAAAAGATCCATTCAAAATAGTAAAAGAGGCATTGCAAAATAAATGGCAGAATTGTCAAAAACAGAACAGTCCCTAAAGACGAATTTTTCGAGGCACTTAACTTGCTCAAATCAGAAAACTCAAAACAAATGAAAGTTGCATACATATCTGAGGATTACGCACAGAAAATATCATATTTTTTCAATTTTTCTGTAAGGAGTTATGAATTTAACGGTGGACAGCAGAAAACAGTTTCAGCACAACAATCCAAATCTAGCATCAACTTTCTACTAGAGGCTTAACTTGACACAACGATGCAATAAAGTAAAGATACAAAGGAATTTCTACACAGGTAGACATCTTCCTTGACTCAATAAAATAAAATAACATAAATAAAAAGTGGGTTGTCTCCCATAAGCGTTTTTCTTTAACGCCTTTCAGCTAGGCACAGAAAGTGATATTCAAGTAGCATCCAAATCAAGAACAGAAATCCTCTCAACTATGCATTGTATTTTATCTATATAAGGTTCAGAGGTTCCTTTTTCATTACTTTTAGGTTTACTACATTCATCAAATGGGTTTTGAGGAACAATCCAATCAAAATTTTCTTCCAAGGCTTCATGCATAGCTACAAGTTTAATAGGTATTGGTACTTTAATTTCCTCCCCCTTAGTAGGTTCAGTTTTACCCAATTTTTCAAGTGCATTAATAACATCTACACATGAGCCTAGCATATCAAAACGATCAAATACTTTCCTAGCTTCTATAGCAACATCACCAAATTCATTAAGCAAGGTTTCTGAAGGGGATTGCAGGCAGAAAACAAAAAAAATCCTAACAGCGATAACCTTAAACTAGCCAGGATCTATACTATGTAGATATAGTAATACGGAGGAGATCGGTATACATACCCTTGTAGACCGAAAAGCGGGGATTACGCTCCCGCACAAGCGTTGTCGATGAAGCCGACGAAGATGACCTCGAGGTCGTGTAGAGGAAGTAGACCTCTAGCACCACTAGCGTGGTGCCTCGCAGGGCGTTACACACGTATGGTGAAGCCGACGAACTCCGGGCTCCGATCCAGGGACGAAGCAGCGGAAGACTGGGACCGGAAGACCAGCAGCACGGCGGCGTGCGTATGGTGGAGAAAACTTATCCTCGGCGCAACTCCAAACTAGGGAGTCACGGGATCCAAGGAGAGAGAGAGAGATATTGTGTGTATTTTAAAAGCCATGGGTACCCCCATATATATAGGAGGCCAGGGGCTGCCCAACCTGCCAGGCTGGCGGTGTGGGACTAATCCCACACCCCAGCCGGCCAAGGCTGGTGCGCCGGCCATGGGTGGGCCCCATGTGGCCCACCTAGGCCGGCCGAACCAAGCCCCCTCCCTTGGAGGGACTCCTCCCCCCTCATGGGCCCTTTTGCCCAAAAAGACCCATTTAGGGATTTTTGCCTTTAAAAATTCAGGAAAAATTAAATAAAAATATATTTAACTATTAATTACACTAATTAATATTAAATACATATTACATAATTTATTCCGGCTCCGAAAACTATTTCGTCGCTGCCCGATCTCCATCGGAACTTTCCCGGGACGTTCCCGGTGCTCTCTTTTCCTATTTTTCTTCTTCCGGTAAAATGTCGACTCCCCTTAAGTGTGTTACCTTAGCGGTTCGAGATCTCACCAGACATGATCGAGACAACCTCTCCGATCAATGACTAATTCGTGGACCGAGGATACCCAGAATTAATCCCTGCGAGATAACGAATACTTTATCGTTCGAACCTGGACGTCTGAGTCTTAAACCTTTTGCCATGGCGATACTTAGCGTGTCTGAGACTCGTTCATGGATATCACCATACCCAGCTTGATCTCGTTACCGACACCGCTATCTTCTACTCGTCCATGATATTATGTCCTGGTGACCTAGTCACATGCTTGCAAGCTCATTTGACATAATCTCACCGAGTGGGCCCTAGAGTATCTATCCTGCTATGCGGACTGGCAAATCCCGCTCTTGATCCCTCATCTCAACATACTCCCTTCCGACACCCGAGAGGGACACCTTTATTGTCACACTATTAAGATATGACGTTTGATGCAATCAAAGTGTCTTTCAGGAATAGCAATAAGAGTTGATCTCACGGTCAAAGACGTAATGACTACGTCCTACAAATATTGGGTATGTCCATCACATCGTTCTACCAACGACATGACTCCATTGTCAAATTGACATCATGTCACATGATCGGGAAACCTCGATCATCGATTGCACAATGAACTAGTCATATAGAGGCTACTAGGGACCTGGTTGTTTTACGTATCACACGTATATTAATGTTTCCGCTTAATACAGTTATAGCATGACACAAAAACGTATTATGAACAAATGAGATATGATAAATAAACACTTTATTAATTGCCTCTAGGGCATATCTCATTCAGTTTCCATAATAAAATCTTTCTTTTCAGCATTTTTAACATCATGAAGATTAAGAAACATTTGTTGCATTATGGGATGTAGGTTAACAAACCTAGCCTCTAGCATGTGAACTAAAGAAGCTGCAGCAGTTTCATAATTAGGAGCAAGTTCTGCTATGGATTTCTCCCCAAGATCCTTATGCTTACTAACATGATTAAAGAATTCTTCAATATTCTCCTTTCCAATTATAGAACCACTACCTACTGACATGTCTTCCAAGGTGTACTTAGGAAGCAACATTATAGCA
Source organism: Poa annua (assembly GCA_026929855.1). Taxonomy (NCBI): domain Eukaryota; kingdom Viridiplantae; phylum Streptophyta; class Magnoliopsida; order Poales; family Poaceae; genus Poa; species Poa annua. The sequence goes on along the minus strand of CM049434.1, from coordinate 25,912,319 downwards.
AAAGTAAAACTAAAACCGAAATAAAAAAGTAATGCAAGTAACTAATTTTTTTGTATTTTTGATATTAAGCAAACAAGACAATAATAAAAATAAACTAAGCAAGACAATAACAAAATAAAGAGATTGGATGTGAGAGACTCCCCTCGTAGAAGAATCTAGCTTCCCCGGTAACGGCGCCAGAAAAGAGCTTGATGCACCGGTGAGGTGTTGTTGGGAACCCCAAGAGGAAGGTATGAAGTAGTGCAGCAGCAAATTTCACTCAGTTGTGAAACCAAGGTTATCGAACCAGTAGGAAACTAAGAATCTTCTCAAGGTGACAACGGCGCCAGAAAGGAGCTGGAGTAGTTGACGTGGAACCTGCACACAACACAACCAAGATACTTTGCCCCAACTTAACAGTGAGGTTGTCAATCTCACTGGCTTGCTGTAACAAAGGATTAAACGTATGTGTGGAAAATGATGTTTGTTTGCAGAGAATGAAAGTAACAGGATTGCAGTAAGATTGTTTAACAGCTTAAGAGAAAAGGACCGGGGTCCACAGTTCACTAGTGGTGTCTCTCCATAAATAATAATAGCATACATGCGGGTAAACAAATTACAACTGGGCAATTGACAGAATAAAGAAGTGCATAATGATGCATATACTATAGTTATGATGTCTAGTGTGATATTCATTTGGGCATTACAACAATATACATAGACCGTTCCAACCGCATCTATGACTAATAATACACCTTCCGGTTAGCGTCCGCACCCCTTTCAGTATTAAGTTGCAAGCAACAGATAATTGCATTAGGCAATGTGTGTAATGTAAGTAATACAAATACCCTTAGATAAAGTACTACTGTTTTATCCCTAGTAGCAACAGTACATCTACAATCTTAGAGCTTGCTGTCACTACACCAGATTAAATAGAGACATGAACCTACTATCGAGCATAAATACCCCCTCTTGGAGTCACAAGTATCTACTTGGCCAGAGCATCTACTAGCAACGGAGAGCATGCAAGATCATAAACAACGCACTCACAAGATATATTATGAAGCAATAACATAGTACTCAATATTCATCGGATCCCATCAAACACAACATGTAGCATTACATAAAGATGATCTTGATCATGTTAGGCAGCTCACAAGATCTAAACATGGTAGCGCAGGAGGAGAAGACAACCATCTAGCTACTGCTATGGACCCGTACTCCAAGGATGAACTACTCACGCATCAGTCCGGAGGCGGGCATGGTGATGTAGAGCCCTCCGGTGATGATTCCCCTCTCCGGCAGGGTGCCGGGAAGAGCTTCTGAACCCTCCCGATCTAGGGTTGACGACGGCGGCGGCTCTGGACTTCGTGGAGGAAAAATGTGCGCGTCCTAGGGCTTGTATTCTCGGGGGGTATTTGTAGGCGAAAGGGCGAAGGCGGCGGGGCCTCGAGGGCCCCACACCCCTTGCTCGTGCGGCCAAGGAGGCTGCCGCGCCACCTGGGGGTGTGGGCCCCTCGGGGTCCCCCTCCGTGTCGTCTTCGGTGTTCTGGAACCTCCTGGGAAATATAAGCACTTTGACGTTTTGTTTGTCCAATTCCGAGAATATTTCCTTAACAACTTTTCTGAAACAAAAAACAGCAGAAAACAGGCAACTGGCACTGTGGCATCTTGTTAATAGGTTAGTCCCAGAAAATGCATAAAATGATATAAAAGTGTATATAAAACATGTAGCAAGTGGTATAATATAAGCATGGAACATAAGAAATTATAGATACATTTGAGACGTATCAGATGTCGATGTTGACGATCCGACTACAAACCGTGCGGGACGTTGCGCCTTAGCAATCGCTATTACTTCTGAAACTATTGATCACGCCGGAGCTAGATCAACCTGATTCGAAGATCAATCCATGCAAGCAATCGAAGAACTAGTAAGAATTAGCGTTAATTGGATCTATGCCACTACAACTTTCACACTTTGGAGAAATGCCATTACAAAAACTGAAGTTGGAAATATGCCACTACAACTTCTCAATACCTCTACATATGCCATTGTGGTCATTTCACAACATATACTGTCTTATATACTCACATACATACACTTGTACTCATGTATGGATACGTAAAAAAGAAGACGTGCTGCCGAATTTTTCAGTACACCGGTTGACAATTTTTTGGACAGATCTTAACATGTTAGTTTGAGGGTCCATTTATGCCCAGAATCGGCTCATATTTGAACAGTACACTCATATTATGTGCATTTAATTTTCTGTAATTTTTTCAGATTTTTCTGAGAAGTTCGAAAGTGAACCATTTTTTGAATTTTTTGGTGCCGGAATGACCAAAAATAGCTGCCGAAAGTTTTTTACAGAGATAACACGGTGAATACAGCAGTACACACTGAAATACTTATATATTTTATGAACTGTTATGTTGTGAAATGACCACAATGGCATATGTAGAGGTATTGAGAAGTTGTAGTGGCATATGTCCAACTTCAGTTTTTGTAATGGCATTTCTCCAAAGTGTGAAAGTTGTAGTGGCATAGATCCAATTAACCCTAAGAATTATGGATGCAATCAAGATATTGCGGATGAAAGATGAAAACTTTATAGATGGGACTCTGCAAGTGCATAGTACAAAAGGTCTGAGCCAACACTGTTGTCTATGTCGAAGAATAGCAATGGCCAAGTCTTAAACTAAACAAAACCGGAGTCTAAACGCTACCAGATGGATCTACTTATATAGGAGGGAGGGGTGGCGGCCAAGGAGGTGAAAGCATGCCCCAAGGCACCAAAAAGCTAACACTAATTCGTACAAGGCTTTTGGGCCCAATTAAAAGTGATATGACTGAAATTCAGGCCAGTTTCTGAAACAACATTGAACAAATTTGGCATAGATTTCCAGCTCCGAACGAATTTGGAGGTGGGACCAATTATGTTGGAAATCCTACGGAATAAACTTTCCAACAAAAGAAGATTCACCAAATTTGAAGTCCATATGGAAAAGTAGTGGTCGTTTGAAGTCAGGTGTATTGGTGTAGTCAGAATCTGCCTACAGAATGTGAAGAACTTTGTTTCTAGCTTCTCTTGGACCAAGAGTGATGTTGTAGAAATCATTGAACAACATATAAGCATATCTATAACTTGTCTTGACCTCAAAGCGATATTCTTGATCGTATCCAAGATAGTCATAAACATATCAAGTATGCATGTATCACATGCATGTTATGTATGGGCAATGTCCCACATAAACACTCGTGCCCTCGAATTTTGGTCTCACACCCAGCACAATTACTGCTAATCTCCTAATAGCATTTCACACAATTACACTAGTAATTAAGGGTATCCCGTGGATACGGAGTAAGAATTTGGATCATCGGTATCCCCTCATTGATGGTCAACAAGGGGCAGGACAACTTATGTAATTGATATGCCCACAAACCCCCTATTTTGCACCAACGCTAATCATGTTCATGTCTCTTAGGGAAAAAATGTGAATCGATGCTCACACAATATCATGAAGACCATTACTACATGATGCTCTCGCAGCGGTGGGTTACCCCAAGAGGAAGGTGTGGAGAGTATAGCAGGAAGTTTTCCCTCAGTTTGTGAAACCAAGGTTATCGAACCAGTAGGAAACTAGACTTCTCCCGGAGGTGTCAACGGCGCCAGAAATTTTTGTGGCGTGTAGCTGACGTGGAACCTACACACAACACAATCAAGATACTTTGCCCCAACTTAACAGTGAGGTTGTCAATCTCACTGGCTTGCTGTAACAAAGGATTAAACGTATGTGTGGAAAATGATGTTTGCTTGTAGAGAATGAAAGTAACAAGATTGCAGTAGGTTGTTTTATCAGTTTAAAGAAAAGGACCGGGGTCCACAGTTCACTAGTGGTGTCTCTCCATAAATAATAATAGCATACATGCGGGTAAACAAATTACAGCTGGGCAATTGACAGAATAAAGAAGTACATAATGATGCATATACTATAGTTATGATGTCTAGTGTGAGATTCATTTGGGCATTACAACAATATACATAGACCGTTCCAACCGCATCTATGACTAATAATCCACATTCCGGTTAGCGTCCGCACCCCTTTCAGTATTAAGTTGCAAGCAACAGATTATTGCATTAGGCAATGTGTGTAATGTAAGTAATACAAATATCCTTAGACAAAGTACTACTGTTTTATCCCTAGTAGCAACAGTACATCTACAATCTTAGAGGTTACTGTCACTCCCCCAGATTAAATAGAGACATGAACCCACTATCGAGCATAAATACCCCCTCTTGGAGTCACAAGCATCTACTTGGCCAGAGCATCTACTAGCAACGGAGAGCATGCAAGATCATAAATAACGCACTCACAAGATATATTATGAAGCAATAACATAGTACTCAATATTCATCGGGTCCCATCAAACACAACATGAAGTATTACATAAAGATGATCTTGATCATGATAGGCAGCTCACAAGATCTAAACATGGTAGCACAAGAGGAGAAGACAACCATCTAGCTACTGCTATGGACCCGTAGTTCAAGGATGAACTACTCACGCATCAGTCCGGAGACGGGCATGGTGATGTAGAGCCCTCCGGTGATGATTCCCCTCTCCGGCAGGGTGTCGGGAAGAGGTTCTGAATCCTCCCGAACTAGGGTTGACGACGGCGGTGGCTCTGGACTTCGTGGAGGAAAAAGGTGCGCGTTATAAGTCTTGTATTTCTGGGGGGGTATTTGTACGCGAAAGGGCGAAGGCGGTGGAGGCTCGAGGGCCCCACACCCCGTGCCCGCGCGGCCAGGGGGACCCGCGCCGGGAGGTGGTGTGGGCCCCTCGGGGCTCCCCTCCGTGTCCTCTTCGGTGTTCTGGAACATCCCAAGAAAAATAGGGACTTTGACGTTTCGTTTGTCCAATTCCGAGATATTTCCTTAACAACTCTTCTGAAACCAAAAAACAGCAGAAAACATGGAACTGACACTGTGGCATCTTGTTAATAGGTTAGTCCCAGAAAATGCATAAAATGATATAAAGTGTATATAAAACATGTAGCGAGTGGTATAATATAAGCATGGAATATAAGAAATTATAGACACGTTGGAGACGTATCAACATCCCCAAGCTTAGTTCTACTCGTCCCGAGTAGGTAAAACGATAAAAAGAATAATTTCTGAAGTGACATGCTTTCTCACAATCTTGATCATATAATAATGTAAAGCTCATATTATGAACGTAGTGATTCAAAGCAATGGTCTATAGTTTGCTAACAAATAGACAAGGAGTAAACAACTACATCATATAAGCAAAAACTTTTCATGGATAGTACTTTCAAACAAGCATCAAAATGATTAAAATGAGAGTTAACTCATAAAGCAATAGTCTCTAAGTAAAAGAGCATTGAAACAAAAGAAAGGAAGATATAAGTTTCAGCATTGGCTTTCAACTTGTAACATGTATATCATATAGATAGTTGTCAACACAAAGGAATATAACAAGTGCAATAAGTAAGCATATAAGAATTGTTGCACATAGTTGACACAAGTGTTTGCTTCTAAGACAGAAAGAAGTAGGTAAACTGACTCAACATAAAGTAAAAGAAAGGCCCTTCGTAGAGGGAAGCAGGGATACAAACATGTGCTAGAGCTTTTTAGTTTTTATAAATTTTTGAAATCATATAGAGAGCATAAAAGTAACTTTTGAGATGTGTTTGTTGTTGTCAACGAATGGTAATGGGCACTCTACCCCCCTTGTCAACCAGACTTTCTAAGAGCGGCTCCCATGAAGGTCGTTATTTCTACCAGCAAGGCAGATCATCCCTCTTATCTCTTTTGTTTACACATATAGTTAAAAACTGTTGTCATTCCTTGACTGATTAGATCAGGGCAAAAATGTGAAGAGATTGCAGTGGTTAAAGTTGTAATTAATTGGGACTGCGCACCCCATTTGCCAGCTTTTTTTGCAAAGTTAATGGATAAGCGGATGTATATGCCACTAGTCCGGTTGTGAAAGTCTGTCTAAAAGCAAATGACAAGGTTGATATCCGTAACACCACATACTTCCTCATGAGCTAATAAACATCGACACAAATAAAGGATAATAAGTTTTGAATAAAAGGTAGCACACGAAGTATTTGCTTGGAATGGCAGGAAATACCATGTAGTAGGTAGGTATGGCGGACACAAATGGCATGGGTTTTGGCTCAAGGTTTTGGATGCACGAGAAGCATTCCCTCTCAGTACAAGGCTTTGGCTAGCAAGGTTATTTGAAGCAAACACAAGTATAAACTATGACAACAAGACGTATATAAAAACATATTGCAAGTATTATAAAACTCTACATTTTCTTCCTTGTTGTTCAAACACCTTTACTATAAAATATCTAGACCTTAGAGATACCAAACATGCAAACCAAATTTCAACAAGCTTTACGTTAGTTCTTCACTAATAGGTTTTAACTACATGATGTAAAAGCTTAAACATGATCTACTTGAGAGCTCAAAACAATTTCCAAGCACCACAACATATAAGATAACAATCCATAAGAGCATGTATATCTTTTCATTATACCATCTACCTCATTTAGCATTTTCTGTTTCCAACCAAACACCAATCAACTTATTTAAACATAAACTCTCCAAGTATTTAACAATGAGATATGAGAGTGTAACATAAGAAAACTAACATCTCTAAACAAGAGATGCATGAAAAACAAGTGCTAATAGTATTGAAGTAACATAGAAGAATACTCAACAAATATAAGTGAAGAATACGAGTATTCATAAGAAAAAGCGGAGCGTGTCTCTCTCCCACAAAGGATGCTAGGATCCATTTTATTCAGAGAATGAAAATAACAAAAACAAAAATAAAAACAAACATACGCTTCAAGTAAAGCACATAAGATGTGTCGGAATTAAAATATAGTTTCACTAGAGATGACCTGATAGTTTGTTGATGAAGAAGGGGATGCCTTGGGCATCCCAAGCTTTGACGATTGAGTCTTCTTGAAATATGCTTGGGTGACCCACGGGGGCATCCCCAAGCTTTGGCTCTTTCATCTTCTTGATCACATCACATCATCCTTCTCTCTTGATCCTTGAAAACTTACTCCACACCAAACTCAAAGTAAACTTCATTAGAGGGTTAGTGCATAATCAAAAATTCTTATATTCTGCATGAACACAATTGCTACCAATGCTACTGAATATTAGCTACAACCACTGATACTTTATGGAACAAAAAGATCCATTCAAAATAGTAAAATAGGCATTGCAAAATAAATGGCAGAATCTGTCAAAAACAGAACATTCCATAAAGACGACTTTTTTCGAGGCACTTAACTTGCTCAAATCAGAAAACTCAAAATTAATGAAAGTTGCATACATATATGAGGATCACGTACAAAAAATCCCAGATCATTTCGATTTTTCTGTAATTAGTTATGAATTTAACGGTGGACAGCAGAAAACTGTTTCTGCACAGCAATCCAAATCTAGCATCAACTTTCTACTAGAGGCTTAACTTGACACAACAATGCAATAAAGTAAATATACAAAGGAATTGCTACAGAGGTAGACATGTTCCTTGACTAAAGCTGAAAATAAAAGATAATGGGTTGCCTCCCAAAAGCGCTTTGTTTAATGCCTTTTAGCTAGTCTTGATAGTTCTAATGATGCTCTCATGAAGATAGAAAATGAAGCAAAAGGAGCATCAAGAAGCAAATTCAAAACACATTTAAGTCTAGCCCACTTCCTACGCATAGTAATCTTGTACACAAATAAATTCACAAAGAACAAAGTGACAAGCATAGGAATATAAAACAAGAGTAACTTCAAAAAAATTAGCATATAGAGAGGTGTTTTAGTACCATGAAAACTTCTACAACCATATTCTCCTCTCTCATAATAATTTTCAGTAGTAGAAATAAATTCAACCATATAACCACAAGAATCATTCAACTTAGATAATATAGGCACATAAAGAGGATTATTAAATTTATTTTGGAATTCATTAGCATGCTTTCCTCTTTCAAAATAGTTACTAAGATCAATATCAAGTTTAAGATCATGGTTCCAACAAAGATTTGGAACAAGAGACAATTGCAAACCACATAGGTATCTCTCAACATAAGAAAATTTCTCCTCCGTGGTGTAATTAGAAGAATTTAAGAACAAAGTAGGACTCTCATGAGTAAGAGTACCATCACAAGCAGCAATTATATCATTTTTATCCTCACATAAATAAGTAATAACTTCTAAACATAGAGGATTATTGATAAGCATAGGACCATCATCTAAAGCATTATCATATATAACATTAGGGAGCTGTTATTTCCTTCGTTGCGTCAAGGAACATGCCTTTTTCAAATTTATCAAAAGTAGATATTTGAATAGATTCATGACATTCAATAATATAGCACACTTCCTCCTTAGACACGCATGGAGGGCAATCAAATAATGTAATAGTAAAAGAGTTACTATCTTTAGGAGGTAGATCCTCCTTTTGTTCTTCACTCTCCTCCTCTTTTTCATCTAATGAGCTTTCAGGTTCAGCAATTTCTTCTTCTACAGGTTCCTGCAAAACAACGGTTTCTTCTATTTGAGGATGTCTTTTCTCAAGAAATTCAGCAATATATGGATTATCATTATAATACTCAAGGCAGTAACCAAGTATAGAATAATTCTCAGTTTTACAAGGAGCATCATCATTTTGAATATAACCAGCAATTTCATAGGCACCCTTAAAAACAACAAATTCTTCAATTTGTTCAAGATTACCAAAGTCATAGTTTCCTTTAGCATAAGCAGCCAAGGTTTCATTGTCATTATAATCACATTGGAAAGGTAGGTGTTTATGCCTTCTACAACAAAAGGATTCATTAAAGCAGTAGGATTCATCATATGTAGAACACAAGTTCTTAGCAAAATTATTCAATCTACTTATTTGTTCCCATAAATATTTCCCTTTTTGAGACAAGCGATATTCCTTATAATAATTTTGTTGTTCCTTCGTGAACCCATTTAGCCAATAAGATGTTGTTTCAAAGAGAGTAGACATTGATAGCAAATAAATAACTAGTCATAATAACAAACCGAAATAAAGAAATGAATGCAAGTAACTAATTTTTTGGTATTTTTTATATTAAGCAAATAAGACAGTAATAAAAATAAACTAAGCAAGACAATAACAAAATAAAGAGATTGAGAGTGAGAGACTCCCCTCGCAGAAGAGTCTTGTTTCCCCGGCAACGGCGCCAGAAAAAGTCTTGATGCTCTCGCAGCGTTGGGTTACCCCAAGAGGAAGGTGTGGAGAGTACAGCATGAAGTTTTCCCTCAGTTTGTGAAACCAAGGTTATCGAACCAGTAGGAAACTAGAGTTCTCCCGGAGGTGTCAACGACGCCAGAAATTCTTGTGGCGTGTTGACGTGGAACCTACACACAACACAATCAAGATACTTTGCCCCAACTTAACAGTGAGGTTGTCAATCTCACTGGCTTGCTGTAACAAAGGATTAAACGTATGTGTGGAAAATGATGTTTGCTTGCAGAGAATGAAAGTAACAGGATTGCAGTAGGTTGTTTTATCAGTTTAAAGAAAAGGACCGGTGTCCACAGTTCACTAGTGGTGTCTCTCCATAAATAATAATAGCATACATGCGGGTAAACAAATTACAGCTGGGCAATTGACAGAATAAAGAAGTGCATAATGAAGGAGATATGCCCTAGAGGCACTTAATAAAGATAGTTTATTCGTCATATCTCAATTGTTCATTATATGTTTTATACCATGCTATAACTGTATTAAGCGGAAACATTAATACACGTGTGGTAGATAAACAACCAGGTCCCTAGTAGCCTCTATCTAACTAGTTCATTGGGCAATTGATGATCGAGGTTTCCCGATCATGTGACATTTATGTCAGTTGACAATGGAGTCGTGTCATTGGGAGAATGACGTGATGGACATACCCAATATTTGTAGGACGTAGTCATTACGCCTTTGACCGTGAGATCTACTCTTATTGCTATTCCTGGAAGACACTTTGATTGCATCAAACGTCATATCTTACATAGTGTGACAATAAAGGTGTCCCTCTCGGGTGTCGGAAAGGAGTATGTTGAGACGGGGGGTCAAGAGCGGGATTTGTCAGTCCGCATAGTAGGATAGATACTCTAGGGCCCACTCGGTGAGATTATGTCAAACGAGCTTGCAAGCGTGTGACTAGGTCACCAGGACATAATATCATGGACGAGTAGAAGTTAGTAGTGTCGGTAAGGAGATCAAGCTAGGTATGGAGATATCTATGAACGAGTCTCGGACACACTAAGTATCGCATGGCAAAAGGTTTAAGACTCAGACGTCTAGGTTCGATCGGTAAAGTATTCGTTATCTCGCAGGGATTAATTCTGGGTATCCTCGGTCCACGAATTAGTCATTGATCGGAGAGGACTCTCGATCATGTCTGGTGAGATAATCGAACCGCTAGGGTAACACACTTAAGGGGAGTCGACATTTTACCGGAAGAGACAAATAGGAAAAGAGAGCACCGGGAACGTCCCGGGAAAGTTCCGATGGAGATCGGGCAGCGACGAAATAGTTTTCGGAGCCGGAATAAATTATGTAATATGTATTTAATATTAATTAGTGTAATTAATAGTTAAATATATTTTATTTTAATTTTTCCTGAATTTTTAAAGGCAAAAATCCCTAAATGGGCCTTTTTGGGCAAAAGGGCCCATGAGGGGGGGAGGAGTCCCCACAAGGGGAGAGGGCTGGTTCGGCCGGCCTAGGTGGGCCAGGGCCGGCGCACCTAGCTAGGTCGGCCAGGGCTGGTGTGGGATTAGTCCCACACCGCCCGGCTGGCGAGGTTGGCTGCTCCCATCCCCCTTTATATAGAGGGGCACCCCTGGCCTTTGAAACACACCAATCTCTCTCTCTTTCTCCTTGATCCCGTGATTCCCATTGTTGGAGTTGCGCCAAGGAGGAATTCTCTCCACCATACACACGCCGCCGTGTTGCTGGTCTTCCGGTCCCAGTCTTCCGCTGCTCGTCCCTGGATCGGGCCCGGAGGAAGTCGTCTTCACCGAATGTGTGTAACGCCCTGCGAGGTGCCACGCTAGTGGTGCTGGAGGTCTGCTTCCTCTACACGGCCTTGAGGTCGTCGTCGGTTTCATCGACATCGCCGCGTCATCGTCTTCTTCGTCGCGCCAAGTTCTCCGCGACCTTGAGGTCGGCTACGGCGTCTACGTCAGCAACGCTTGTGCGGGAGCGTAATCCCCGCTTTTCGGTCTACAAGAGGTATGTGCACCGAACCCCTTCGTACTACTATATCTGCATAGTATAGATTCTGGCTAGTTTAAGGTTATCGCTGTTAGGAAATTTTTTGTTTTCTGCCTGCGATCCCCTTCAGTGGTATCAGAGCCGATCTATGCGTAGATATAGCTGTACGCTAGCTTCACCCGTGTTTATCACGGGCACATCGTTCTTTTATTTGCTACCCTCTCGCGTGCACTTGCACTGTCGGCAGCATTGAGTTGATGAAGCGGCCCAGACCGACTTTACGCGTACGCTTACGCGAGACTGGTTCCACTACTGACATACGGCTGGTACCGTATATGTGGCTGGCGGGTGTCTGTCTCTCTCTCTTTAGTTGGTTTTGCATTTTCAATGGAGGGCCCGAAATGGATGAATAAATATGCAATTATTTGATCGTTGTTGTGGTCATAGGTTCGTAGGTATGAAGCGGTTCTATTTACGACAGCCCCAAGCCACGTAAAATATGCAAAAGATAAAGTAGAGGCGTCTAACTTTATTTTGCAGGGGGCTATGTGATATGGTCAAGGTAGGTTTATTAAATTGTTTATGAACTGTTGGCGCGAAGGAGACCATCGGCGCAAGGGCCATATCACGTCGCATTACATATTGATGTTTTGTGTGCATCTTATATTGTGTGTATATATATAGTATATATTAGTTACACGGCGGTAGTAATATAAGATGATCCCTCCAAAATACCATTTGTGTTCTCCCTTCGACGTGCACCACCAAGAAAGTTCTACGTTATGAGGCAGGCCGTGACGATCGGGTGTCAGACATATCGTCGTTCGCATACAGTGGGTGTAAGCCGTGTTGCACGCTCATTTACGTTGAAGGTTATTATGGCGAGCCTAGCATGTACAGACATGGCCTCGGAACAAGGTGACCGAAAGGTTAAGCATGAGTCACAAAGTTGTTGTGATTGACATGTCGATGTCTACCTTTGAAGTTATGTTGCCGGCTCTGATGATGAGGGGTTGCATAATGGATGAGGATCGTGTAATCACTAAAACGATTAGAGGGATACTCGTTTTGAGTGGGAGTTCTAATAGTTTTATTTTATTAAAACTTGAACCCTATTTTATAATGAACAAAGTCTTTATGTTTTACAAAACCTTTGTAGATATTAACCAGTGTAATAGCCTTCTTTGAAAATTAGGCGCAATCCTGCGATTGAGAAACTTAAAAGGTTGGGTCCAAACTTCATAGTTTTATACTTTAGTTTGAGGATACTCCTTGCTTTAAACCATTAGCCTTTTGTGATACAATACCCGCTAGGAGATAAACCCGGAGATTCCGCTAACAAAAGGATAATTTGGATTATCAAGTTTTTGTGCGGATAATATCATCATAGTCCAGTGTATGCTGTGATCTCTGCCATAGAGCATTGACGGTGGGTACGAGTTGTTAGATCGCGAACATATGAGATGATCGCTAAACTCGGGATACACCTAAAGTTGGGTTGATGAAGTTTAACAGTATGTTGACTGTTTTTCTTCTCAACCAAGATGGAAGAGAATACACGCGTTGAAGGAGCACGTGCGGTCATACTCGATGACATTGGTCATACTTGATGACATTGGTCATACTTGATGACATTGAAACGCCTCGCTCAGCTCGATCACTGGATGACAGACAACGTTGCCAGGTGCAAATGCTTTGTCATAGACTATGTCATGCAAGGGGAATCGTTCACCTTCATGGTTCTTGATTGCGTTGGAAGAATCAAGAAGATGAAACAAATCGCCGGGAAGTCATCAATGATGATGGTGCATATATGATATACACGTTATGAATGTTTTACCTAAGCAAGTACTTGCAGTAGTGACTAAGTTTTTGATAGTAGTCATGTTTTATGAAAACCAGATCTACTGCTTGAGTAGCTTGGAAGGATGAGGTGACAATGTGTGTTGATGATGGCAGACAAAATGTTGTGATGGCCATAGACACTCTCCCTCTAGATCTACCATTTGAATAAATTCTTTTATGATCGCCTGTTAGTATGATCGTTATAAGTGTGTCTTCTCTAGCAAGACAATTGTTCATATATGTTAGTGACAAAATCGTTGTCCTATATTTATGAAGTAATGATCATAAGCCGATTTGAATTTAGATGGTAGAAGATCCCACATTCATAATATTAATGCCAAAGGATACAAACTTAATAAAGACACCACATTCGTGTGGCACTACCGTTTAAGTCATGTCAATGTTATAGTCAATGAACAAGCTCCATACGGATGGATCTACAAGTCCTTAGATTTGATCTTTTGACACTTGCAAGATAACTAAGACACCGTTTTCGGAAAGCGGGCATATAACTTATTGATAATCATGCATTTTGATGTATGTGGATCAATGAAGTAATTAACGTGTAGTGGAGACCTTTATTTCATAAGCTTCAATGAACGTTTGAGTATAACTTGTTGAGAATCATGCATGTGGGTGTATGTGAATCAATGAAGTACTTTAACGTATAGTGGAAGTCTTTGTTTCCTAGACTTCATGAATATTCCGAGTAGATATACGGATATCCACTTAGGAAATGTTGGTCTGAAGATTTTGATTCGATCAAACAAGTTCAGAATGAAGTAGGAAAATAAATTTAACAAGAAAATCAAATTCCTGCGATACAGATCGAGGAAATAAAGATTTGAGTTATAATGTTGACATATCATTGGAAGACTTGTGAGAAGAGTTCCACAAATTACGTCGCATGGAATACCATAGTGTTATGGTATGTTAGGACGTCGTAATCGCACCCTATCGGATAGTGTGTGGTAAATAAATCTCTTACCGAATTATTGTGATCATTCGAGTAGTATGGTAGAAACATAACATTCACGTTAGATAATAGGGAAACCATTTAAATCCATGGAGACAATACCATATGAGTGATGGCATGGCTTTTAGCCTAGATTGTCGTTTCAGCAATTTAGTGTTTCGATGTGATCAAACCTAAAATGGATAAATCTTTGTAGTATACCGTACCTAAAGAATTAGTTGGGTACATGTCTCACGACATAGGCAAAAACGTTGCCGGAATATACCTTGCAAAAGAAATAGTTTCTTGTCCAAGGGTATAAGTGGGAAAGAAAGTAGAGCAAGACGAAGTTAATGAACTTCCTCTCCAGACATCAGAGTGGCGCAACGGAAAGTGTTTCCGGTGTCATGCTCCTCAACTTGAAAGAAGCTGATGATAAAGATCACGATGCTCTGAGCTCATACTGAGAACGTAGGCGTACGAGGTTGTGTTCTACACTGTGTGGTACGAAAATCTTGTTATGAAGGTCATGTTAATGGAATATGACAGACCTACGAACTACGAAGAAGAGATGGTAGACCTATGTCCGAAAAATGGCTATGAGTCATATATGATCCGAGATAAAATCCATATACGATTACCAGGTAATGACTTGGGAGATCTTCTTGATGGCATTTAGGCTGTTAATGGAATATGGAATTTTATGAAAGAATAGACGCTGATAAGGATCGATTTGTCGTAAAACAGTTCCGACAGATTCAAAAGTTGACCACAACGAGATTTTGTCTCAAGTGGCGAAGCCTAAATCTATTCGGGGTCGTTTAGCAATTACTATAATTTCAAATTGAGAAATTGATAGATGGATAAGGAAACCATGTTTCTTAATGGTATCATTAAGAAAGAGTTGTAATTAGTACAATGAAATGGTTTGGTGATCCTGAGGATGCTAAACATGTATGCAAACTTCAGCTGACCATTCATGGGCTGAAGTAAGCATATCGGAGCTGGAATCTTCACTTTGATGATGTGATCAAAGGATTTTTGGAGTTGTCCAAAATAGTTGAAGAAACTTGCATTTGCAAAGAAGTGAGTGGGAGCTAAGTAGCTTTTCTTGATCTTATATGTGAATGGCATATTTGAGTGGGAGCTAAAAGAAATTCCTTGGTCTTATATACGGATGGCGTATTTAAGTGGGAGCTAAGTGTCATTCCTAATTTTATGTAACGACATATTGAGAATGATACAGATCCTCTAGCAAAGTATAAAGGATTATTTAAGTGATTAAATTTTCTATGAATGAAGTTAGGAGTATTAGGCATTCGATCTATAATTGTATAGATCAAAAGGGGCTTAATAACATTAGGTCGAAATATTTTCCTAGGTTAAGATTCTGAAGTGTTTCAGAATAGAACAAGCGAAGAAAGAGGTTCTTGCTTGTATGACTAGGTAAAATATTAAGTTTATCTTGGCATTTTCAGTGATAGCTGATGAAAGAAAAATGATGTTCGACATCCTCTATGCCTCAGACATAGATTCTATCAGACTGAAAGCTCGACTTGGTGTGACCCACGTTCTTGGTTGAAGAACGGGTTCTAGAGTGATCCTTGTGTGGATCAATGAACAAACGTTAAGTATATTCTTCAGTGTCTGTGAGAACTGAAGATATGTTTTCTGGTAAAGGGTAAGAGTGGTAAGACAACTTGCCGTAAAACGGTTACGATGATGCAAGTTATGACACTGACCCATACGACTAGAAATCTCATATAGGAGATGTCCTTTGTTTTGAAGAAAGACATGGTTAGCTTGCAAAGTCGCATATGAATGCACTGTCGCATAATCTACATAATAGGTATAGAAATATATGGCAACTTCAGAAGTAGCAAGTGTGATTGGACTGAGTCTCACTCCATCGACTAAGATATATTTCGCCGTCATCGTAAGATGCGGGATGATGTCAAACTGGTTGACATAGAAGTGTTGCAAAGCACATACAGATCTCAATGTGTGAGATCTGTTGACTGTATTCCTCTTCCACGAGACAAGCATGCACCAAGTTGCTATGGGTGTTGAGCTTTTACCAAGTTGTAAACTAGATTAAGTGTTACTCTAGTGCAAGTGGGAGACTGAAGGAGATATGCCCTAGAGGCACTTAATAAAGATAGTTTATTCGTCATATCTCAATTGTTCATTATATGTTTTATACCATGCTATAACTGTATTAAGCGGAAACATTAATACACGTGTGGTAGATAAACAACCAGGTCCCTAGTAGCCTCTATCTAACTAGTTCATTGGGCAATTGATGATCGAGGTTTCCCGATCATGTGACATTTATGTCAGTTGACAATGGAGTCGTGTCATTGGGAGAATGACGTGATGGACATACCCAATATTTGTAGGACGTAGTCATTACGCCTTTGACCGTGAGATCTACTCTTATTGCTATTCCTGGAAGACACTTTGATTGCATCAAACGTCATATCTTACATAGTGTGACAATAAAGGTGTCCCTCTCGGGTGTCGGAAAGGAGTATGTTGAGACGGGGGGTCAAGAGCGGGATTTGCCAGTGTCGGCCCAGTAAGGACCGGGGTATGCACGGCCCACTCCCTACAGGCCTCGCCCGCGAAGATCTTTGACGGAATGATTAAGGACCAAGATACCGCTTGGAGAGACCCTCGAGAGACATCTCCGCTCGAGGGCCTGAAGAGGACGCCAGGGCCTGAAGAGGACCCTGCGCTTCAAGAGACTCCCCAGGCACAGCCCGCCTGGAGAGAAGTCAGCAGGAAACCCCTCCACAGGCGACCGCGGCCCTGTGGAGACACTTCGCGGCTAAGCAAGCGCTGCAGGACGCACATGGCCCTTGCAGCAGCCGCAGGGTGACGCGAGCATCCCAGTTGCCATTCCGGTGATAAAGGAGTCAATAAAGCCGCGCCGCCTGCGCCAGGACAGCCAGGACTTTCCTCTTTGGTGATAAAGCGGCTGGACGGCGCAACGCTCCAAGAAGATCGTCATCGTGGGCTCCACCACGACCTCTGCCGCGCCTGCGAGCCGCTCTGCACCGCCTGCAGCCTGTCGGCCACGGCGCGCTACTTTAGCACGGATGGACCGCGTCCATGGACGGACGAGCCGCGGTGGACTCCCGCTCCTCCACGAGACTGGCGTGTGGGAGCCCACCAGCACGAGGACGGAGCCCGGGGCGCCTATAAAAGGAGCAGGAGCTCCACCGTAGAAGGGGATCGATCGCCCGATCGTCCAATCGCGCAATCGCACCCTAAACACATAGGATAGCCAACTGCTGGAGGAGGAAGACGACCATTGTGTCCCTCTCCAGGCACCAAACTGCCTCAAGAGAGCCTTCGGCAAGCTCATTGTCCTGTAACCTTCACAGTGCAATACAGACAAGCAGGAGTAGCGGTTTTACCTCCTCCAGAGGGCCGTGAACCTGGGTACGGGCCGGTGTCCATCTCTGGCGTGATAGTTCCTCTCCAGGCCCGGCGAGCACCGTCGTCGAGCCTCTCGAGGGTTGTTTGACCTCCGTGTTCAGTCCCCCCTTCGAACCTCTCTTCAGGGCGAGACTACCCCTGTTACGTGGGAGTCACTCTCCGACATTTGGCGCGCCAGGTAGGGGACTGAGGCGCGTCTTCGACCTCCGAACTCCGCGCCATGATGGACACCCGCGCGACGCGCGCCAACCGGCGTACCTCTGAGAGAGCTCACACCGAGCCCGGCACTGCTCCCACCCGCGGCCGCCGTGGTCGCCCCCGCACGACCGAGCGCGCTGGCACGGGCCCGCGCGTGGAGGACCCGGAGAGCGAGGAGCATCGCGGCGGAGACCAGCGCGACGACGAGGACCTCTCTGAGCGCCGTGAGGACGCTGAGTCCTCGCACCCGTCCCGACGCCAGAGCGTGTCCACGCGGGAGCACCACGAGCCCGCCCCGCACACTGCGCTGCTCATGGCCCAGGAGCTCCTCCGCTACCGGCCAAGTGCCGAGGCACATGACCAGTGGTTGGACCGCCTCCACCACCTCGTCGACATCGCAACCACGCGCCCTGCTCCGTCGCGCTCCATCGTACCCTCCGGCCCTGCAGGGACGGCCGCACCAGGTGCGCCCCCACCGCCGCCAGGACCACCTCCGGCCGCAGCACAGCGGGCTCCCTCCCATGCTTCATCGCCGCACGACTGCCAAATCGTGCAGCGCACTGCGCCTGACGCACGAGTGGGCATGGAGCGACGCCGCGACCTCCAGAACCGCCTCGTCGAAGAGCTCGGCCAGGCGGGGCAGCAAAACCGCAGGGCCCTCCAGGGAGGAACGGCCACCTATGCCTCAGGCTGCATGGCCTTCACGCGCGCTCTGCGTCGCGTGGTCTGGCCGCAGAAGTTCAGGCCAGCGCTCCCCAAAGGCTTCGACGGGTCCACCAACCCTCTCGAGTTCCTGCAGCTCTACACCACCTCCATCCAGGCTGCAGGGGGAGACGACAAGGTCATGGCCAACTGGTTCTCCCACGCCCTCAGGGACTCAGCGCTGTCCTGGCTTCTCAACCTGCCGGAGGACTCCATTGACTCCTGGGAGGAGCTCTGCAGGCAGTTCGTCGCCAACTTCAAGGGCACGGACGAGCGCGCACTCACCCACAACGACTTGCGCGCTGTGGTGCAGAAGAAGGATGAGACTCTTCGCAAGTACATCCAGCCCTTCAGCCAGGTGCGGAACAAGATTCCAAACATCCCCGACACCCAGGTGATCGCTGCCTTCCGCGAGGGCGTCACGAACCGCAGGATGCTCGAGAAGCTCGGCATCCACGACAAGCTCACCTCTGTGGTGAAGCTGTTCGATCTGGCGGATAAGTGCGCCAAGGCTGAAGAGGGACTCCTCTTCGTCAAGATGAGCGCGCGGGGGGACGACCCTGGCGAGGGGTCCAAGAGCCACAAGAAGAAGGAAGAGCCCAAGCGCAAGGCCACCGCGGTCCTCGCGGCAGAGCCTGACGCGAAGGGCTCCCGCAGGGGTTCTCCCGAGCGCGGCGACAAGGAGGTGGACCACCGCCCATTCTGCGTCTACCACAACAGGCGTGGGCACGCCACAGACGACTGCTTCGACCTCAAGAGGCTGAGCAGGGAACGCGAGCGAGGAGAAGGCAGCGGAAGCCGCGGCAGAGGTCGCGGCTACCGCAGAGACGGCAGGGGTAGACGCGATGGCGGCTACCAGAAGCCGTCGGGCACTCAAGCCAACGCCGCCGAGAAGAACAACAACCTCCCCGACGAGGAAGATGGAGGCTACCAGGCCCCGAGAGGCGCCATGGCCTGCATCCTCGGCGGAGCTCAAGCGCCCAAGTCGAACAATCAGTTCAAGCAGTTCGCCCGCGAACTCAACGCTGCGCTCCCGAGCACCGAGACCTCCAGACCCCTCAAGTGGTCCCAGTACACCATCGCCTTCGACGCCAAGGACCACCCCAAGTCGACCAAGACTGTTGGAACCCTCCCCCTGGTCTGCTCCCCCACCATCAACAACATCACCGTCTCCAAGACGCTCATCGATGGGGGAGCGGGCCTGAATGTCATCTCTGTCGAGACCTTCGAGACGCTTCAAGTGCCCTACGAGTGGCTTATGCCCTCCAGGCCGTTCACGGGCGTCACCAGTGGTTCTATCGAGCCTCTGGGGCAAGTCCGCCTCGCGGTCACCTTTGGCACGCAGAAGAACTATCGCACGGAGCTGATCGACTTCGATGTCGCCCACATCGGCTTGCCGTACAACGCCATCCTCGGCTACCCCGCCCTCGCGAAGTTCATGGCCGTCACGCATCACGCCTACAACATGGTCAAGATTCCCGGCAGCGCCGGCACCATTGCCATCCATGGCCATATCCTGGACGCCACGCGCGCTGTCGAGAGCGCCTACAAGGCAGCCGCCATGGCTTTCCCGGCTGACGAGGACATGGAGCCTCTCGAGAGGCCCAAGAAGAAGAAGCAAGTGTTCTCTCAGGAGCAAGCTGCCACGAAGAAGGTGTCGCTGAACACCACCAGCTCGGGGGCTGAAGGCTCGGGGGCTAGCGTCACCATAGGCGCTGCCCTGCCTCCCAAATAGGAAAGCGCGCTCGTCGCCTTCCTTCGGGCAAACTCTGACATGTTCGCATGGACTCCGTCAGATATGTCCGGCATACCAAGGGAGGTGATCGAGCACCACTTAGCCGTGTGTCCAGACGCACGCCCCGTCAAGCAAAAAGCACGTAAGCAAGCCCCCGAGAAGCAAGCTTTCATCATCAAGGAAGTAGAGAAGCTAAAGGCGGCAAACGTCGTCCGCGAAGTCGCGCACCCCACTTGGCTCTCCAACGGCGTGGTTGTCCCCAAACCCGCTGGAGGAGGCCGACTCTGCATCGACTACACCGATGTCAACAAGGCCTGCCCCAAGGACCCATACCCCATGCCGAGGATAGACCAGATCGTGGACTCCACCGCTGGCTGTGACCTCCTCTGCTTTCTGGACGCCTTCTCTGGTTATCACCAGATCAAGATGGCTAAAGAGGACGAGGAGAAGACGGCATTCCTCACCCCACAACGACGACCTGCTGTTCCTCGAGGGACTGCGCCGTCAGGCCGCCCTCAGGGAGGCGGGGTACCAGCAAGACCTGCGACGCTACCACAGCCGCCATGTGCGCTCACGCACCCTTGAGGCGGGCGACCTCGTCCTCAGGCGAATCCTCTCCAGGGAAGGCCTCCACAAGCTCTCGCCGATGTGGGAAGGCCCCTACAGGGTCTCCCACGTCGCCAGGCCTGGCGCAGTACGCCTCGAGACCGAAGACGGCATCCCCGTCAAGAACCCGTGGAACATCGCGCATCTGCGCAAGTTTTACCCGTGATCATAGTCACGCCAGGCATTTTTTGTCTCTAGAGGGAAGCTCACGGCTTCACCTCCAAGCTTCTCAAAGCTTCTCCCGAGGCCCAGCCCTCCGAGCTCTCCTGCAAATGAGCCCCCGCAGGCCGCAGTGAACCTCTGCCACTAATGGGTGGTCCCCATGCCTCGACATGGAAGGAACGTTAGCTTGGCAAACCCAAGTGTAATGAACCGATTTTCGTTCCAAGTGAACTTTGCGCTCAGGCGCCATTTTCGTTCCTAAGTGAACTATGCGCTACGGCGCCGCTATGTAATATTTTGGTGGTGAGTTTTATTCCAGCATTATTTTCTTTGTTGAAAATGGGCACTTATATCTCTCCACATGCGCACCTCGCGAGCGGGGGCTGAGTACGGTGCCAGTGCCTCAAATGACACACCAGCAGCACTGCAAAACCCAAGGATCCGAGCTCTGGCTGGAGGGCAGGCCCTCACAAACACGCCATCTCTACAAAGGACCTTGGTACTCTCTCTCCTCGCAAGGAACGCCTGAGGGGACCTATAAGCGCGCATTAGTCCCTTGTACCGTGCACAAGCGTTTGGGTTTGCCCCTCTAACATCTACAGAGAACAAGCGTCTCTACAAACCTGAGGAGGCAGCAGGGAAAAACCCTTGAAGAGGACCTCCTCGCCAGGCTAAAAAACCTCTACAGGGCAAAAGCCTCGAGAAGCTAAGTCCTACACCTGTGACTCGAGAGCCTTTTCTCCCCAAGCGCACGTTTGTCCCTCGAGCGATTTCGTTCTCCCTTGTGCTTCATGGGCTACTCGCACGTCAAAGGGGGGCACTTGAGCATCGCGACTCAGGGCTCTTACCTCTCCAAGCCTTAAACTCCCCCCGGCCTTGCTGAGTCATTGCTCTAGCATACCGCAGCGGCGGAGTCATAGCGCGAAGAGATGGGTCCTAACGACGCAGAGAAAACATAGACGTGAAAACAAGGCAGAAAAGGCCTCTCGAGGGGCAAACAAGTTAACACAAATAAGCTTAAAGAGTATAGTACATGCCCAAAATATGCAGTGTCTGAATATAAAAAATGTCTCAGATACAAGCGCTCAAAGGCGCGATAATCAAGGCTCAGGCGGAGTCCGCGCCAGCACGCTCCTCCTCCTCAGCGCCTTCCTCCTCGGCAGGGGCAGTCTCCTCCTCGCTGTCCTCCGCAGCCACCTCCGCACGCTTGAAGCGGTTGCAGAAGGCCTCGACTTGCTCACGGAGGGAGTTGGAGACCCGCAAGGCCTCCCCGGCCGGGCGCGCCTCGGTCACCGTGGAGAGGTCGAAGCCGGGCGAGAGGAGCCGGAGGTTGGTGAAGATGCGGTCGACAACCACCTCCAGAAGCTGGCGGCTCTCGACCTCAATCACCTCGCGGAGATCGGCGACGGGGCTCTCGAGGGCCGTGAAGAGCTGGTCGAAGTAGACCAGGTACATGGCAGCGTCGCCACGACCGCGAGCCTCAGTGAGCGGAGCCTCCGCGCCAAGCTGAGCCGCAAGCTCATTGCCTCTGGCCACCAGCGCCTGGAACATGCGCTCCCGCTGCTTCGTGAGCACGCGAGCCGCCTGCGCGGTGTCCACGGCTTCCGTCACCTGCTTGGCCGCCGAGCCCGCCTGCCCCTCCACGTCCTTGACGAGGGCGTCCAGCTCCAGGACAGCCGCCCTGCGACCCTCCTCAGCCTGGCGATAGGCATCCTTGGCGCGCTGGAGGCGGACCTCGAACTTGGAGTTGGCTTTCTCAAGCTCCGCGATCCGCTTGGCATCAGCGGTGTGCTTGGCCTTGAAGCGGTCCTCCTGCTTCTTGGCCTTGTCGCGGTACTCCTTGGAGGTGGTCCGCCTGAACTCCTTCTCGCGCTCCGCGAGGGCCGCCTCCGCCTCCTGCTTCTTCTCGGCAAACCGCTGCTGGAAGCGCTCCAGGGTTTGCTTCTGGGCGGTGACGTTCTCGTCATGCCTCTGGAGCGCCTGAGCCAGGTCTCCCTCGCGCGCCTCGAGCTCTTCGCGCTTAGTGGCTAGCTCGGCCTCTGCCTGGAGCCGCTGCTCGTCACGCTGCTCCACGTACTTCTCCCTGGAGGCCAGCTGTCGCTCGCGCTCGGCCAGGATCTTGCGGTCCTCCTCCAGAGTCTCCTGCGCGGCCCGGTGGGCGGAGAGGAGCTGGGACTCCAGCTGGGACACCTCGCGGCGTTTCTGCGCCAGCGAGCCCTCCATAGCCTCGCGCTCGGCCTTCACCTCTGCGAGGAGATCGGCGGCCGCGTCGCGCGTGTCCTGGAGGGGGGCAAGGAGCTCGTCTGCGTCGCGGACGGCCCCCTCCCGGACCTCCTTGGCAAAGCGGGTGGCCTCCTCGCGTGCAGCCTGGAGGGCCAGATCCTCCTGGCGGCGGGCCTCAACAGCGGCATGGAAGCGCCTCCAAGCCTCCGCAAGCTCGCCGCGTTGCTGGGCGAGCTGGGCAACCTCGAAGGCGAGCTGCGCCTCCAGCCCCTCCAGGGACTCCCTCACCAAGCGGAAGGCCACCTCGCGGCGCCCCTTGCTCCAGTCCCAGCCACTAAGGACCAGGCCGCGTTGCGTGGAAGGCCCGGCCCCGGTGTCGAGCCTGGAGAACGAGGCCTCTGGGCGTGCCTGGGGGCTAGGTTGCTCCCCGTCTTTCGCCGCGCCCAGGCTGGTCTCGCCGCTCTTGTCGCCCTGTCGCGTCGCCTCTTGCGCCTCCTCCCCCGTTGCGGGGCGTGGCGGGGACGAAGGAGCTCCCCCTGCAGAGGCGCCCGCGCTTGGCGGGCCCTGGTCTGTCCCGGCCTCTGGCTGCGCGAGAGGCGTGGCTGAGCGCGGTGGCGTAGCCTCGCGAGCCGGAGTCGGCTCACGCGGCGGCGTAGCCGCGCGAGGCGGGGTAGGAGCTCGAGGAGGGCTGGCCGCCCGCTCCTCCTGCGCCTCCATCACCAACGGCTCGGGGGGCGGAGCAGCGGCTTCCGCCTGAGGCGCTGCCGCCCCCGCCAGAGGCTCAGCTACCTCCGCTTGAGGCGCCTCTTCGGTTGGGCCTGAGAAGGCCGTCTCCACAGGCCTCGCGGCCTCTTCAGCCACGGCCTCTGTCGCGGTTCCCTTCACCTCCGCTGCCTTGCGAAGCCTGCGGTGCTTCGCAGGCACAAGGTCGCTGGCAAGAATCAGGGGGGATTATCAGAATCATGAAAAGAAGAGGACAATAATCAAGCAATCCGCTGTTAAAAGCACTTACCCGCACTCCTTGGCGCCGGTGTCGACCCACGCCAAGCCTGGCGAGCGCCAGGAAGGCTTGGCCTTGGCGCCTGACCCCTCCGGAGGCGCCTCGGCCTTCCTCTTGGAGGGGACGTCTGACGGCCTCGCCCCGGGCCGATCCACCGCCGCCTTGGAGCGGGGCTCGCGACGCCCTGGCGAGGCCTCCTCGTCAGAGGCCTCCTCCTCAGCCTCCTCCTCCTCCGCGTGGCGCGAGGGCACCACCACGAAGGCGTCGTCGTCATCGCCTGACGAGATGTCGCAGATCTCGCCAGTAAGGGGCCCGGCTCTCGAAGAAAGACATGGTTAGCTTGCAAAGTCGCATATGAATGCAGTGTCGCATAATCTACATAATAGGTATAGAAATATATGGCAACTTCAGAAGTAGCAAGTGTGATTGGACTGAGTCTCACTCCATCGACTAAGATATATTTCGCCGTCATCGTAAGATGCGGGATGATGTCAAACTGGTTGACATAGAAGTGTTGCAAAGCACATACAGATCTCAATGTGTGAGATCTGTTGACTGTATTCCTCTTCCACGAGACAAGCATGCACCAAGTTGCTATGGGTGTTGAGCTTTTACCAAGTTGTAAACTAGATTAAGTGTTACTCTAGTGCAAGTGGGAGACTGAAGGAGATATGCCCTAGAGGCACTTAATAAAGATAGTTTATTCGTCATATCTCAATTGTTCATTATATGTTTTATACCATGCTATAACTGTATTAAGCGGAAACATTAATACACGTGTGGTAGATAAACAACCAGGTCCCTAGTAGCCTCTATCTAACTAGTTCATTGGGCAATTGATGATCGAGGTTTCCCGATCATGTGACATTTATGTCAGTTGACAATGGAGTCGTGTCATTGGGAGAATGACGTGATGGACATACCCAATATTTGTAGGACGTAGTCATTACGCCTTTGACCGTGAGATCTACTCTTATTGCTATTCCTGGAAGACACTTTGATTGCATCAAACGTCATATCTTACATAGTGTGACAATAAAGGTGTCCCTCTCGGGTGTCGGAAAGGAGTATGTTGAGACGGGGGGTCAAGAGCGGGATTTGCCAGTGTCGGCCCAGTAAGGACCGGGGTATGCACGGCCCACTCCCTACAGGCCTCGCCCGCGAAGATCTTTGACGGAATGATTAAGGACCAAGATACCGCTTGGAGAGACCCTCGAGAGACATCTCCGCTCGAGGGCCTGAAGAGGACCCTGCGCTTCAAGAGACTCCCCAGGCACAGCCCGCCTGGAGAGAAGTCAGCAGGAAACCCCTCCACAGGCGACCGCGGCCCTGTGGAGACACTTCGCGGCTAAGCAAGCGCTGCAGGACGCACATGGCCCTTGCAGCAGCCGCAGGGTGACGCGAGCATCCCAGTTGCCATTCCGGTGATAAAGGAGTCAATAAAGCCGCGCCGCCTGCGCCAGGACAGCCAGGACTTTCCTCTTTGGTGATAAAGCGGCTGGACGGCGCAACGCTCCAAGAAGATTGTCATCGTGGGCTCCACCACGACCTCTGCCGCGCCTGCGAGCCGCTCTGCACCGCCTGCAGCCTGTCGGCCACGGCGCGCTACTTTAGCACGGATGGACCGCGTCCATGGACGGACGAGCCGCGGTGGACTCCCGCTCCTCCACGAGACTGGCGTGTGGGAGCCCACCAGCACGAGGACGGAGCCCGGGGCGCCTATAAAAGGAGCAGGAGCTCCACCATAGAAGGGGATCGATCGCCCGATCGTCCAATCGCGCAATCGCACCCTAAACACATAGGATAGCCAACTGCTGGAGGAGGAAGACGACCATTGTGTCCCTCTCCAGGCACCAAACTGCCTCAAGAGAGCCTTCGGCAAGCTCATTGTCCTGTAACCTTCACAGTGCAATACAGACAAGCAGGAGTAGCGGTTTTACCTCCTCCAGAGGGCCGTGAACCTGGGTACGGGCCGGTGTCCATCTCTGGCGTGATAGTTCCTCTCCAGGCCCGGCGAGCACCGTCGTCGAGCCTCTCGAGGGTTGTTTGACCTCCGTGTTCAGTCCCCCCTTCGAACCTCTCTTCAGGGCGAGACTACCCCTGTTACGTGGGAGTCACTCTCCGACAGCCAGTCCGCATAGCAGGATAGATACTCTAGGGCCCACTCGGTGAGATTATGTCAAACGAGCTTGCAAGCGTGTGACTAGGTCACCAGGACATAATATCATGGACGAGTAGAAGTTAGTAGTGTCGGTAACGAGATCAAGCTAGGTATGGAGATATCTATGAACGAGTCTCGGACACACTAAGTATCGCATGGCAAAAGGTTTAAGACTCAGACGTCTAGGTTCGATCGGTAAAGTATTCGTTATCTCGCAGGGATTAATTCTGGGTATCCTCGGTCCACGAATTAGTCATTGATCGGAGAGGAGTCTCGATCATGTCTGGTGAGATAATCGAACCGCTAGGGTAACACACTTAAGGGGAGTCGACATTTTACCGGAAGAGACAAATAGGAAAAGAGAGCACCGGGAACGTCCCGGGAAAGTTCCGATGGAGATCGGGCAGCGACGAAATAGTTTTTGGAGCTGGAATAAATTATGTAATATGTATTTAATATTAATTAGTGTAATTAATAGTTAAATATATTTTATTTTAATTTTTCCTGAATTTTTTAAGGCAAAAATCCCTAAATGGGCCTTTTTGGGCAAAAGGGCCCATGAGGGGGGGAGGAGTCCCCACAAGGGGAGAGGGCTGGTTCGGCCGGCCTAGGTGGGCCACATGGGGCCCACCTAGGGCCGGCGCACCTAGCTAGGTCGGCCAGGGCTTGTGTGGGATTAGTCCCACACCGCCCGGCTGGCGAGGTTGGCTGCTCCCATCCCCCTTTATATAGAGGGGCACCCCTGGCCTTTGAAACACACCAATCTCTCTCTTTCTCCTTGATCCCGTGATTCCCATTGTTGGAGTTGCGCCAAGGAGGAATTCTCTCCACCATACACACGCCGCCGTGTTGCTGGTCTTCCGGTCCCAGTCTTCCGCTGCTCGTCCCTGGATCGGGCCCGGAGGAAGTCGTCTTCACCGAATGTGTGTAACGCCCTGCGAGGTGCCACGCTAGTGGTGCTGGAGGTCTGCTTCCTCTACACGGCCTTGAGGTCGTCGTCGGTTTCATCGACATCGCCGCGTCATCGTCTTCTTCGTCGCGCCAAGTTCTCCGCGACCTTGAGGTCGGCTACGGCGTCTACGTCAGCAACGCTTGTGCGCGAGCGTAATCCCCGCTTTTCGGTCTACAAGAGGTATGTGCACCGAACCCCTTCGTACTACTATATCTGCATAGTATAGATTTTGGCTAGTTTAAGGTTATCGCTGTTAGGAATTTTTTTGTTTTCTGCCTGCGATCCCCTTCACATAATGATGCATATACTATAGTTATGATGTCTAGTGTGAGATTCATTTGGGCATTACAACAATATACATAGACCGTTCCAACCGCATCTATTACTAATAATCCACCTTCCGGTTAGCGTCCGCACCCCTTTCAGTATTAAGTTGCAAGCAACAGATAATTGCATTAGGCAATGTGTGTAATGTAAGTAATAAAAATATCCTTAGACAAAGTACTACTGTTTTATCCCTAGTAGCAACAGTACATCTACAATCTTAGAGGTTACTGTCACTCCCCCAGATTAAATAGAGACATGAACCCACTATCGAGCATAAATACCCCCTCTTGGAGTCACAAGCATCTACTTGGCCAGAGCATCTACTAGCAACGGAGAGCATGCAAGATCATAAATAACGCATTCACAAGATATATTATGAAGCAATAACATAGTCCTCAATATTTATCGGATCCCATCAAACACAACATGTAGCATTACATAAAGATGATCTTGATCATGATAGGCAGCTCACAAGATCTAAACATGGTAGCACAAGAGGAGAAGGCAACCATCTAGCTACTGCTATGGACCCGTAGTCCAAGGATGAACTACTCACGCATCAGTCCGGAGGCGGGCATGGTGATGTAGAGCCCTCCGGTGATGATTCCCCTCTCCGGCAGGGTGCCGGGAAGAGGTTCTGAACCCTTCCGAACTAGGGTTGACGACGGCGGCGGCTCTGGACTTCGTGGAGGAAAATGGTGCGCGTTTTAGGTCTTGTATTTCTGGGGGGTATTTGTAGGCGAAAGGGCGAAGGCGGTGGAGGCTCGAGGGCCCCACACCCCGTGCCCGCGCGGCCGGGGGGGACCCGCGCCGGGAGGTGGTGTGGGCCCCTCGGGGCTCCCCTCCGTGTCCTCTTCGGTGTTCTGGAACCTTCCGAGAAAAATAGGGACTTTGACGTTTCGTTTGTCCAATTCCGAAAATATTTCCTTAATAACTTTTCTGAAACCAAAAACAGCAGAAAACATGGAACTGGCACTGTGGCATCTTGTTAATAGGTTAGTCCCAGAAAATGCATAAAATGATATAAAGGTGTATATAAAACATGTAGCAAGTGGTATAATATAAGCATGGAACATAAGAAATTATAGATACGTTGGAGACGTATCACTACACTTCGAACAATAATAACCAATATTTTTTTAATCCAGTTCATAATAGTGTTAGGGTTTCTTCATCTCCCCAAGAACTAACCACACATGAAGTCATAAAACACAATAATAATATGAATGTCAATTGAATGATCAAACGATTACACGTGTAAATCAACAAATATAAGGTTCGGAATTACCAAAAGATGGATGGCTAATGGATGGATAATTCGTCAATGGAGACGAAGGTGATGATGATTGTGGATATCGATGTTGTGGCCTTCACGATCGCAGCGGTGGTGGAGATGGCAGCCCTCTTGCAGATCCCGTTACGAAGGCTAGGTTCTAAAAGTAGACGGTGCCCCATGTGTAGTTTTGCTTATTAATGACAGTCCCTATGAACTAGTGTTTGTATTGAGTTATACTTGAAAAGTTGTCCATAGGCAATGATTAAACACCATATGTTGCAAGGGTGAAAGAAAAAGAAAGTTAAGAAATATGGAGTTCTTGTGTGAATCTCAAAGGTTGTCTTCCTCTAACTTATGAGTTAAGCCATGTCGGATTTAAATCTTGAGAGATGATTAAAGTGAAGAGTTAAAGATATAGCTCTATGTCGAGAGCGTGATGAACTCATGTGTGAGCCATGGTTGATCAAGGCATGAGGCATACTATCAAGAGTATTATGATGTATTTATTGATATTGATTTGGTAATAGAAATCTTTACATTTTTATATACATACTCGGTCAAACTTAAAAAGACATTGACTTTTAAACTAATTTTATAAGCCGCCATTGGGGACGGAAGGAGTATATGCTAGTATCCCCGTTCCAACATATAAGATGACAAACGGGTTACATTTCGGAGCAGAGGTAATAATTTGTACGTGTACTACTAGTACATTCATACTATTATCTATATAAACATCAATGTCATGTTATTTTCGTGGATTAAATCATTCACAAAGTGTCCTTATATTTCGAAATTTATTGTGTACAAATATGTGGCCTCCCATATTTTTAATGAACATCTTCGTCTTTTTAAAGAAGTCGTCTGGTCGTCCTACCTTTTGTTTGTTGAACTTTGCATTAGTCAAAGTATGATTACGTCCTAAGATAGGAGAGGACAACTGTTGAACTGTCCCAGTACTGTTGCAAAGACAGTGACATGAGTAGCTCATCGTGGTTGGACTGATGAACAGAAATTATTTAGGGTCACTATCAAATCAATGCATGATGAGAACAAAGCCGGGGAATCATCGTGTGGCAACAACCGGTACACGCTCTTGCACTTGCCTGCTCTGACGGGAACGCGAGAAATTAACAGAACCAGATGGGTAATTGATATGAGCCACTGGGAGCTGCAAGAATGAAATTTATAAATTGCTGGTGAATTGACCAAATTTGACTCGGTAGACGAGAGATACGCACCATTTTGCCCTTTCTGGTTCCGTTCCCGCACGCCCAAGGCCCAACGCGCCGTCCCCCTCGCCCCTCCACACAGCTCCACTTCATTCATCCCGGCCGCCACCGGCGTTCCCGTCGGCGGTCGGCCCCTCCGCCTCTACCGGCGCTCCCGCCGATATAAGCGGCGGCCGACGCCGACGCCGCGGGAGATCGTGAACAGGCGGCACTGCAGCATTTGCTCGGACCGGTGAGTTCTCTAACTTCTCTGGCTCCAAACGCAACGCTTCTTCCTTCTATTTGATGTGCTCAATCATCGCCATCTGTGACGTGAGTTGATCCGCTCGCATCGCTAGAGGTGTAATCTCCCTAGGCTAGGTTAAATCCGTTGCTCTGCTCTGCAGCCTGGAACCCTTGATTAATACTATTTATTTTACAGTTGGATAGTCGTTTAGTACATGCAGCAACTGCAATCTGATGCTGTTAAGCGAAGGGTTCTCGTGAGCGGTGAGCAGAATTTCTGATTTCCAGGTTCATGCACTCACGGCGAAACTGTACCACAAAACAAAACAAAAATCTCCAAAGGGTGTATACAAAGCTACGAAAACAGAACTGAACAAGAAAGAAAAACTGAACTGTACAAGGCTAACACCTGCTAGCAGCTAGCCTAGCTTACAAGGATTCTGGGGCGCTAGCATGGAGAGGCAAGCGACGACGATCATCCACAGCCTAGCCTCATCAAGTCATCAACGATGGAGTGAACAAGATATTGCGGACTGTACCACAAAACAAAAATTGTAATAGTACACAATTGAGCTCGTTTTATAGTTATCGTATTTTTTACATGTGAGGTTAGCATTTCCTGGAATGTGATGTGTCACTGAAATTTTATTCTCTGAAGAACCATTTTCCGGTATGCATCCGAGTTCGGAATGTTGTCAGCATCAAAACTAACTTAACAGCATCTGAGTGTAAATTCCAGAACCCCAAATAGGAACTAGACAGTGGAGCAAGTTGGTGGCCAGCTAGCAGCCACACGGCGGAAGGACGGAGACGAAAGTGCAGGTACATCTGCACACTTTATTCATGCAAACTTAAACTTGAACGTTACATGGTAGGATGACATAAACATAAACATAAACACAGCACAAGTACACAACCCCAATCTGTGCCACACACAAACCTTTACCCTGACAAGAAATCATACAATACAACCCAACCTTGTTTCTGCATTCACTGACTCTACTAGAGGCTCCAGTACAGTCCACCCCCTCCCAAAATGTCACCAAGGCTATCCTTGAAACTGAAACAGGGCTGCATAAAGAGCAGAAAAGAAAATGCTTTATCAAAAGGCCACACACATTGTTACTTCTTAAAATTGGACCTTTAAAGAATAACTCATACACTGAACAAGGTCTAGCATATCTCCAATGTGTAGGAACTGAACGAATGGAAACCAGAAAAATTCTTCATTTTCAGTTAAATACGTGAACAATATCATATCCATAGCTCTTCATTTGGTGTCATATCTAAGGGTGTGCAAAAACGGTTCCACGGTTTAGGCTAGCTCATATTTGGTACTAGTTCGAAAATGAGGATTGCATCTTTGAAAGGATAATCTAAGCTACCACCGGCAGGTTTCCATGGTCCCTGATTTCGCGCACCCTTAATACCAATAGCCAATGTGTTAGGCAGACAACTTTGTATCAATGACATAAGCAATTGAAGGCTATAGATTTTAGCTTTGGGTTTCACATGCAACCTTTTGTACTGCCACAAGAGAGCATGAATCAAAAAACTAAGGATAGATGCACATCGAGCAATTGTGACAAAAGAAACACAGCAGGGTACACTAAGAGTTATTTGACATACCATCTAATGACCATATGTTAGCCCATTGCTGTTGGAGCGCAAGCAAGTTCGGCAGTTAGGATGAAGGTTGACACACCAGCTTCCCTTAGATGTCGTACATCGCCATTCATGAGCCTCAACAGGTGTCTAGAAACTAGGAGACCCAAGCCCTCCTCTGACTGCTCCTTGTTGTTTTCCTCAAACATTTGTGCCATGAGCTCTGCTGGAACTCCTAAGCCCTGGTGCTTGATCCTGATAATAAAGACACGAATAAAGATCAATAAGCATTCATGTAAATAAACAACTATAAGTATCTACTTCAAGGTTTCCTTGTTTTTACCAGGCATATATATGCAAACAGAAATTGCACGATAAATATACCTAAGTTCAAGGTCAATAAGATGAAATTTTTCTCGGATGCTGTTCGTCAGCTTGGAAGAAATCTCAACAGAACCTCCAACGGGAGAGAACTTCACCGAAACATATAGGAAGTCAGAGAGGATCTGCTGGAATCGAACACCGTCTCCATAGACTGATTGCTTCATAAATCTCTCTGGCAGGTTGCAAGAGACTCTGATCCCTTTTCCCTGGCAGGCTATCAGTACTTGACTTAAAGAAGCCACCAGAACATCTTGCAACACAAATTCAGCCATCTCCAAATCTAAGCAGCTAGATCTGTGGCCAGAAATGACAGAAAAATAGTAATTTATTTTTAGATAGAGCATTAAGTTATTTATGCTGATAGTAGTTCAGAACATAGATGCAAGATTTAGTAGCAAGTGAAACCACACTGGCTAAGTTTTCTGAAAGCAGCATAGTGGTTAAGCCTAACAAGTTGTGTAAATGTAACCAACTAAGAAGGCATATAGGCATGAAATTGAGTGAAATTAGGGCAACTAACAACATCAACCTACGAGGTGTGCAAACTGACAAAAACAGGGACTGCCAAAGTAAACACAAGAACCTAACAGAACAATTCAGAAGATTTGCAAGAAGAGTACTTGTCCGTGATGCTATCTTGATCCAAGTCTGCAAGTATTTTGTTTATCTGATGGTGACAATTATCTGCGACATGGATCTGTTTCATCTGTTCTTCCATCAAATCTGTGTTCTTCAGTGCTTTCCTAGAGTAAAGCATGCCTGCAAGAGGGTTTTTTATCGCATGTCTCATGTAGGAGAATGCCTTCAGCCTTTTTAGTGATTTCTTCTCTGAGGCTTTCTGTACCTGTAATGCATGTTGCAGCTCATGACTAGCAACATGAATAAAACAGAATACTCCAGTGATGAGACCATCCTCATTTTCTTTTCTGTTTGCTGATAGAAGACACTCAATGTACTTTCCACTTCGGTCGAGGAAGCCGAATGGAGCCTTTTCTGTTTCTTCGCCGGCCAATGCACTGTTGATAAGAATGCAAAGACTTATAAATGCATCTTTGTTCTTCAAAAGGCAGGAGGCATTGTTACTGTCGAACACTTCACCAAGAAGCATCTTATCGAGCACTTCATCTCTGTGCAACCCAGTCAGCTTTGTCATTGCAGCATTCCACTCAGAACACCATCCAAATTCGTCAGCACCAAATATAGGAGGAATGAGTGGGCTCGGGTTGTGAATGATCGCATTGTAGTCTCCCTCAACCCGAGTAAACTTGTCCATCACCAACTTATGGACAGTCATATCTTGGGCAACAAAGCACACCCCAACAACATGATCATGAAGGTCCCGGCTGGCACAAGCATTCACAACTAAGATAACAGGATCATCATCCCACTTTAGGCCATGAGTCTTTACCTCAAATTGAACTTCTTTCTCTTCTTTACCTGCTTGATCAAAGAAATATTTAGACCCATGAACGATACTAGTAAGTTATCAAGTCTAAATTATGTAAGCAGTCGACACAATAACCAGTTAAATTCAGAAAACAGTTTATATAAACAGAAGCTAAAAGTAAGTTTCTGACTAAGGAGGAAGCTAAAGTAGAGGGAGGGGTAAATAAAGAAAACAAAGAGTACACATTTACTCACCCTGCAAAGCTAGATATAGCATCCTTTTGACAACTGTTACAGAAGACTCCTCCACAAGGGTAAGTATGTGTCTTCCTATAGCATCATCAACTCTTAGTCCAGTCAATTCCGCTGCTTTATGATTCCACCCGTTTACAAAACCATTGCCATCTACTGCAAAGATTGGGACAGTTGCTGTTTCCATTAGACGAATCATTTCACTGTTCACTGCCTGCAATTCAGCAAGCCCATCAAATTTTAGATCACCAATCTGATTATATAAATTAGCATCCCAGGCTGGCTTGCTGGCATCATTCAGCATCCCCCGAAGTATAAGTTGCACAGAATGAATAGCATCTATCTCACAGTCAGTCCAAGGCAAGCTCTTCATCTTGGCACCTTCAAGGAACGCTTTGAAAGATAACCTCGGGTGCATCTTTCTACTGTCATCCATGTCCGACGAGTCATTCTGTGCACCTGCCCATCTGATTTCAGCAGCTGCATGTGACCTGAACCAAAAAAGAATATCCTTGGAGTTTATCTTCGCCACTGCCATTCCACAAACCATATCACCAAGAGCAGAAGCTCCTGGATAGCCAGCATCGTAGAGACTCTCGGTAGTCAGGCCAGTGGAATCCACGTGCACTTCTGACAGCCATAAGGCAATATCACGTATCTGAGACTCGGTTGGAGCATTACGCAGACGCCATACTTTGCCCCCATACAAAAGAGCAGCACCATCACATTTCACTAGGTCCGTGATATTGGGTGTCCCCGACACGATAGTCAGGGGAGAGGATTCTCTTAACAGCATGTCAGAGAGGATTGTTTGCGTTCTCAGTATGCTCTTCTCATGTGATTGTTTCTCTAATTCAGACTCCTTGCTGACATGGACGGCAAACACCTGTGCTAAGAACTCACAAGCATAACGCAGGGGAAAAGGGACATATCTGGGGCTCTCATGGTGGCAAACCAGGAGGCCCCACAGTTTCTTCTTCTTCTGCTGTTCTGTTGGTTGTTCAGACTCTACTTCATCATCCTCTTCATTCTCATTAACGACAACAGCCATGACAAGGGATGCAATCGAGTTCATGTTCTCCATATACTGAAGGTGACAACTGTGTGGTGCCCTTAGTGCCGAACCACACAAGCTAATTTCAAAGGGGAGTGCCTCATCTTCGATCACCTTTATGGATCTCGCACGACAATCAGAAATCATCCTTACTTTGTTCTTCATGAAAAGAAACCTGGCTGCTTGAGGGATATCAGTTGCTGGATAGTGCAGTCCTAGATAAGGCTCAAGACCAGGTTTTGTGATCTCGGAAAAAACCTCACCATGGTCGTCTTCATGGAACTTGTAAGCCATAACCCTATCATACCCCGTGAGGTCAAAGATTTCTTTAACCACAGTTTTGCATAGCACTTCCATGCTTCCACCTGGCAGTGACTGGATCTTGGAGATTGCCTTGGCAGCAAGCTTGTAAGACTGCAAAGCCCCAGCAGCAGTGGCAGGGCATTCGGTAGGCTTCACGGGCTCAAAGTCTACCACCAAACAACCAGTTGCCCGATGAACAATGGCATAGAAAGGCTTGCCTGAGGTCTTGCACTGAACTAGGATAGGATTCAGCAAAGAAACATCAGAAAACCCTAGTGCCTTCTGCAGTGCCGTGGCACCTTGGTCAGTGAAAAGAGACCGTACATTGGTGCCAATCCCCAGCCTTGGGGGATCATCAACATTGGGTACTGAATTGTTGATCGTTGTAAGCATTTCCGGCGCGTTCTCGCTGAACGCGATGACATTGAAGCTCTTCTCATCAAGGGCCAACAGACAACCAAATGGTTGGATTATCTTTACTCTCTGAATTTGCTGCAAGTAGGCTGTGACCTGAACAGGTGGAGCGGTCCTCTGGTGTTCAACCATCTTCGAGTAATCAAACGAGTCAGCATTTTCTTCATATTCAGCATTGAGTTCAGCATCAAGGGTTGTCTGTGTTAATTCCCTTGCTTGGGATCTCTGGCGGTTCCTGCTGGAAGAACTGGAAGTAGGTGTTGAGGAAAACATGTCCTGTTTCACGTACTTGAACCACTCAACAATCGTATATGTTGTGTGTTACTCCCTCTGTTCATATACTGACAACTGTAAGTATTAACCATAGTAAAACATAAAGGTACAGTAAACCACTGACAGCTCGCAAAATACCGAGAGAATATTGAAATGGCTAGATATATTTAATCAATATATAATGAAATGCTATTAAAGATGTGTTTCTTTTCCTGTTTTCAGAAGGGTTAACAAATTTGACGGACTTAGAAGACTGAAGACAATACAAAGGTACATCAAGGGAAAGAAAGAAGAAGCTGAACCCGTCGCCCCCTGAAATCGTATGCAAACACACTTTTGAATTGTTGATAGAGAAAGCAAGTAATAAGCGACACATCTCCTGCAAACCCGGAGAGCTTCTAAATACACTTGATAAGGGCCTCGCTACCCTGTATCCGCAACCTATCCAATTCACCACCTTAAGATTTTAAACGCGGTGAGTTCTGCCATCTCATCAGGAGAGAATTCCATATGTATGCCATAATTTGGAAGTACATAAATTCTAGCAAGGCACGGCGCGCACTGATCGGTACGTTCAGTAGAATACCTTTCCAGAATACTCCCTCCGTCCCAAAATAAGTGTCTTAACTTTGATAGAAAGTGGATGCCTATCCATGTCTAGCGATCCGCTCGATTTCGCTCCGATTAACTGTTCATCTGCTCCGATTGTCCAATCGTACGCTGCCGCGTTTCCCGATCTCCGCTCCCGCCTCCGCGCCGCACGATCCGGATCCGACGGTCCGCTGGCATTTTTGCAGAAAGGCCCTCGCGTGTGCTGAAATTTACGAGAGGGTCCTCACGTATAAATACCAACTCAGAGCCCAAAATCCCCAATTCACATCATTTCCCCCCACCAGAGCTAGGGTTAGCCGCGCGGGCGCTGGGGCGGCGCGCGCGCGAGTGGAGGCGCTGGGGGCGGAGGCCTGCGCGAGTGGAGGCGCGGGAGGAGGGGCAGGAGGTAGGCGACTGAGACATGTAAGACACTTATTTTGGGACGGAGGGAGTAGTATATCTCTAAGGTGTGGATTCTGAGTTTACGGTGTTTCTGAGGGCTATGGTAGTACTTGTGTTAACTGCTGTTGCCCTTTGTTGGCTTGCTAGTTGTGGTCGCTACTCGTTATGCTTGTAGTAGTGTGTAAGCTTGTGATCCCCAGACGCCCCTTGTTTTTGCTTTAGTGAAATGCAGGGCTAATATTTTTGATTATCGGCTTAACCAGGAATAATTAGACTAAGCTCAGGGGTTGAAAGGGAACGAAACGAAGAAGAGGGCTTATGTTGCTAAGACACACCAACAGGGGGTTATAATCAATTCTCCCCTATACCTTTCCTCTAATAAAATATATTCCTGGTAAAGATGTGGTTTGAGAGTTGTAAAGCTCCTATGTTTTCTAACTACTCCCTCTGTTCTGAATTAATTGACGCAGATTTAGTGCGTTGTACCAAATCTGAGTCAATTAATTCAGAACGGAGGGAGTACAACACAGTGGAAGAATGAAACCTTACAAAAATCGACTGTAAAGCCTGATCGCAAGAAACAAAACAAGAACACCACTCTCTAACTTGCGCCTCTCAGTCTCCCAAGGTGAGAAAGTGAGTAAATTAGCTTCTAGCATCACTATATAACACATCCAAACATACGTGCCTACATAACAGCAGGAAGAGTTTGCCAGCAAATAGAAAGAGGAAGCAGGAAGGGAAGGTACCTGCTACCGGCGGTGGCAATGGAGAGGAGCAGGAGTGGAGTGAGCTCTGGGATTGGGAGCTCCATGGCTGGAATATATAGCAGACGCTCTGAACGCTATTGCCGCCCTTTCCTCAACGGGTACTGATTTGACTGACATTTCTTTCTTTACCGAAAATAAAGTCCAGGCTGGCACGCCACTTAACTGGGAACGGTGGGAGGATATACATCTATAATAGCTATCTACAATATATTATATTTTTAGAACGGAGCGAGTAAAAACCACGCCAGCAAAGTTGTATTTTTATTACAATAGCCGATAATTAGATTTTTTGCGATCATAAATGCACTAGGAATATTACGATTTCTTCTAGTGAAAATGTGCAAAGTGTACAGGTCAAAGGGCGAAACCGTTATCTTGCCGCCGTTGACAAGTCTTTAGTGTGGTGCCGTTGACAAGTTTTTAGTGTGGCCTCTAAGAGCATGTAATTTTGTCCTATACCTCCAAATTGTGTCCACTTTCGAGGTTTTGGACACTTGTTCGGGACAACCCAAACGGTTGACACCTAGATCAGATCCCAATTTTTTTAATAAAATAATTAAGCAAAAGGTTTAAAATTGCATTCAAAATTTGTTGATATTGTATAAGGTTTTGAATGAAAAATAAGTCTAAACTAGCCCCCTAACCCCTAGTCCTCTCCCTAGAGGTCGTGCATCACAGGAGGCGGCGCCTCGAGTCGCGCGAGAGGAGGAGACCTCATGTGCGGAGATAAGGAAGGGGTAGTCCACCTCGAGCTCGGCGGCTGACGCTAGAAGGGTGTTCTGGTAGCCTAGAGCGTCGCCGTCGCTAAGCAATGGCCAGGGGACACGCCATTCCACTGGCACTTCTTGCGGTCCCCTCTTCGATCGACGGAGAAACATGCGACCGTGTAGTGGGGAATGTCGTGATATCATGTCGCTAATGACCGTCCCACGTCATGAGGCACGTTAATCCTACTGGACGTCGCAGATGATGATGCTGCCCCCACCTCCCAGACCCTCCTCCTTCACCTTACAGCACGCGCATGCACGGTTTCCGCCTCTTCCACACTGCAGTAGAGGTAGCAGCCCCAAGGGGGTGGTACTCTCCACTTCGGCATGCTCGTGGGCCGCCTCAATGGCGTTGTCTACGGTGTGGCTAGTCGCCTCCCACCAAAAATAGTGTCCGCTGGGGCATTGTAGTGTGAGGAACTCCAGGCGCCCAACAGGGCATTGCGCTCGTGCCACACACCCCAAATGCCACGCTGCCTCTCCTCCGTCATTGTCTCATTACATCCTGCCGCTGGAGGATGGCCAAGTTGAACGCCTCGGGGTGGCGGCACGCCGCGGTTGCTGTGCTTACGACCCATCTCTTGAGCAGCTGGAAGTTCGACGGGACGAGTAGGACAAACCGGTGCGGTGGAATCGCCGCACGTGCTGGTAAATTTCTACAATATGTGGGGATGAATAGGAGGAACCGGTGCAGCGGCTGCACGTGCTCGACGGTGAACTTACATAATATATGGGGAACTCGCACCGACGCACCGCATCGTCTCGTGTCACTAAGCATCACGTCGTCTGGCTACTACTCGGGGAATCGACCTCCTGCTCGCCAAGTACGTGTCTATGACATATAGTACCCACGTGTCGGATGCGCATACCGACGTTGTCCGACGCCCTCGAACATGCCCTCAACTTATAGTGTTGGCCGTGCCAGGCATATTTTCGATCGGGTTGCCGTTGGAATTGTATTTTCTTTCCGGACCCGTTCTGAGGGTGCCGATGATATAAGAAGCATGTTAAAAGCGACTCAAGCTCGCGCCTGATTCCTGGGAGGAAGAGAACGCAGCAAACTGATTAAGGTGGCGTTTATTTTCCGTTTACACGTGAATCGTTGCACGTCGTTCCCTTGATTTATTGGTGTCAGCACAAGGACACGCCATGCATGCTAGAGCCTAGAAGCAGCCATCCCCGCCAAACCTTCCCGGCGTCCAGCCTCCAGGCGTTTCCCAACAAGCACCTTCACACGGGACGTATCGACAGCTGGACGCCCGGCCGTACGTACGCCTGAACCGTTTTACGGCGGAGATCGGCACGCGTTACCTCACCGCCGGCAGCGGGGATTGAACGTCATTTCCTTTCTGGTTTCTTTCGAGATATCTCTTTGGTGTTCTCCTTCTTCTTCTTGGTACGTCTCACGTGGCGTGGCGTGGCGTGACGTAGCGGCTCTCGTGCGGGCTGCCACTTGCGGACAAGATCATGTGATCGGGGATGCAAGGGACTCACCGGTTGCACCGCCGCCACTCACAGAAACGGCCGGCCGGCCAAAGTTCTTCCATCGGTTGGATAAAACCATAGGTTGGAGATCGGTTTCACCGGTTCCATTGTGCACCAGGTCAGCACTTTGTATAAAACCAGAGCAGGCGCCGGCTCTGTTTCTTCTGGTCGACCGGCGGCCAGGGACGGAGCCGGGATTAGAGCTCAAGTTTTAGTCTAAAAATCGCTTTTATATTAGGTTTATGCTTAATTTTTAGTTACTTGCTGCCGGCCGCTCGCCCGTTTATTTAACTATACTCTGCCTTTAGAGCATTTCCACCGGGGCCTCTAAAGGCCCTTTGGGGGCCGGACACCAAAAACGCCCACCAGCAAAACCCCCCAAAGTCCCGTCCCGAGCGATTTTGTATCCGGCCCCCCTAATAGGGCTTGGAGGCCCTCCTGGGGGTGTCGGACATCGCCTCGGTCATGGCTCTGATAGCGCTGGCCCACCCGTCATACACACGACGCGCCCGCCCCGTGTTAACGAAGGCTGTGCAGAAGGCCGTTTCGCCGCGTTTAATGTCGAGCCGACTAGACGGCGCCACGCCTGTCATCACGCGTCACAATAATGCCGCGCCCGTTCCCCTGGCGGGCGCAGACCGAAGCGACGCGTCGCAATAACGCCGCGTCGCTTCCAATGGCGCAGACGGAAGCGACGCGTGCTGAAATCGCAGCGCCTGGCCGCGGCGGTGCCCTGCAGACGCTTCGTCGGCGTTAATGCGCGGCCAGGCGAAGCGGTGACCGCGTTAATGCAGGCCACCCAACCCCGCTCCTCCGGCCGCCTTTAATACCCGACGCAGCGCATCTCTCCTCTCCTCACACCAACACTTCTCCCTCTCTCCCTCTCCCCCAAGAACATAGGCCACCATGGCGGGCAGCCCCGGCGGGCAGCAACGCCACGAGCAGCTGGAGTAACTCCGGCGTCGCAACGAGGAGGCGGAGATGGCCAAGACGTTCCAGCGAGGCATGTGGCGCGAGGAGGCCGACAACGCGCCTCCCTACGTGCTCTCGCTGGAGACCGCGCGGCTGAGCAGCCGCCACCAGCTGCCGGTGGCCGACGACGCCACCCTTCCGGACGGGTGGGTGAGGAGCGCCACCAACATTCCGGTGGCGCCGCGGCTCAGCGGGCAGGACCGCGTCGAGTTCGTCAACCGCAAGTGGACGGAGATGCCGTACGAGCAAAAGCTCGACCCCAAGTACTCCATCTCGGCGCCCTACTGGCACGCCGTGGTGAATAAGGAGTACGAGGCGCGTCGTAGCGGTGGACGAGAGCCAACGCCGGAGTTGTCCTCAACGGACGACGACCGTGACGGTGAGGACGGCGACGCCAACGACGACGACCCCGAGCTGCCCGATCTGCCTCTACAACTGGCTGCATCTTGGTCAGCAACGTCGCTGTCACCGAAGAAAGGGGCGGCGCAAGCCGAAGAGGCTTCCCATCAAATGCCGCGCCGCATGTCACGGCGGTGAATCGAAAACGACGCGCCGGCGAAGCCAGAAGCCTTAGCCGGCTCAGCTGAGGCTATGGGACCGTTTCTAAAGGCTGTAGCCGATGGGAACGGTGATGAGCGATGGCCAGAAGTGAAGCGTTGTTACTTCGTTGGCTTGGTTTGCATCTTGTTCCACTCGCTGGCCATGAAGCGGCATCTCTTCTCCTCGCCGGCGCGTGTAGTGGTTGGCGAGAAGCTGCATAGGCCTTCTCTCTCGCCCCTAGTCTAGGTTTAGTTTGTTAAATCTCGTTTAAATTCAAAATTGTAAGTTTGTTAAATCTCATTTAAATGAAGTTTGAATAAATGGGGGCGACCACGGCGTGCCCGCATTTATGTTGTTCATCGGCGGCGCCGTCCTGTTCCTCATTTGTGTTGTTCATCGGCGGCGGTTC
Source organism: Poa annua (assembly GCA_026929855.1). Classification (NCBI taxonomy): domain Eukaryota; kingdom Viridiplantae; phylum Streptophyta; class Magnoliopsida; order Poales; family Poaceae; genus Poa; species Poa annua. The sequence continues at coordinate 25,870,405 of CM049434.1, read as the reverse complement.
GTGCGCCCGCAAGGTGTTCGACAGTTTGCTCAAAATTTGGCCACGTTTGGGGGTGGGCCTTTGGGGAGTGCCACTGTGGGCGGCCTCCAATTTGTATATATGTCCAATTGACGAGGGATTTGTCGGGTTTACACCCGGTCACCCCCCAAAGGAGGCCCAATTGGGGGTGCCGGACACCGATTTAGAGTCCCCGGTGGAGATGCTCTTAGGGCATGTACGGTACGTGTCCACTGGGATTGTCACATAGGAATTTTGTTGGTGCGGAGGAAAGAGAAATAAGAGAGGGAGAGCGTTAGTAAATCAATACACAGTATTTTTTTTCACACAACTTAAATACATCTTTTTTGCTATTGTAGATGTTTATAATTTGCAGCTAGATTGCATGTAGACAGATTATTGTACAAGTTGGTCATAGTATCGTCTATAAGCTTTATCCATAGCAGTTGTAGCTGTTGTTACTGACGGCCGCCAGGGATCATGTATCTCTGATCGGTGAAGTGAAACTTTGATAACGGTTGAAGAAGGTAACTTGACGAGTTTTTGGGAGGCTCCTTGGCTGAACGGTTTGAAGCCAAAAAATATTGCCCTTCTCATTTTTGCGGTCTCAACGTCAAAGAAGTGGGCTATGAAGAAGAGATTGGACAATAATGCTTGGGTGGCCAAGATCAACCTGAGCGACGATTTTACTTTTGTGTGGTACAATTTGTGTACCTTTGGATGAAGCTTAGCAACATCAACCTCGTTGCCGGTGTGGAGGATGAGATCTCTTGACGGCTTACCGAGAGTGGCACATACTTGGCGGCATCGGCATACAAGCGCAATTTCTTGGAGCAACAAGGTCAAATATGAAGAGCTTGGTTTGGAAATTTTGAACCCCCCAAAAATCAAGTTTTTTACTTGGCTTGTTCTTTAAAATAGGTTTTGGACGGCCGACCGCCTTGAGAAGTGGGGATGGCCTAATTGTGGGGCTTGCCCCATTTGCAAAAGAGAGCCGGAGTCCATTTCCCACCTTTTAGTTCATTGCTGCTACACAAGACGCATTTTAGACCTCCTCAAGGAGTGGGTCGGCATGAGCAGACTCGGACACCTCCCAATGGTCATCCCTTTCCCTTCAAGAGTGGTGGCAACTTGTGGCACGTCCTCGCCATGCAAGGGGTTGGCATCTCTTGCGATGTTCACGGCATGAGAAATTTGAAACGAACGTAATGGTAGAGTGTTCCGTAATAAACATGCCACCTCCATGATCATCATCATCATCGAGAACATCAAGAGAGAGGCTCGTCTTTGGGTCGCGGCGGGTGGGACATGTAATTTTTGTTACCTTTACTTTCTTGCTACTCTCCTTCTTTGGGACGGGTCGAGAGAGACTATCATCAATTAATTGAGAGACTATCATCAATTAATTGAATGGGGCAAAGCTTTTGCCCCCCTTTAAAAAAAAACTCTTTGGGACGTGAGTCATGTTGTCAAAGACTTATAGTTTTATACACTATGAGATGACTTCCAGTTGTATAAAAGTGGATGTATCTACAAATCTAGATATATCCAATTTTAAATAAATATTTTAGATAAATGAAAATCATCTAATATGGAACGGAGGGAGTAGTATGAAAAGTAACAAAAATCTGAATTTGTAATACACAATTGAGTTTGCAGACTGGAATGTGCCGTTGAGGTCAGCATTTCCTGGAACGACTGTGCCATTGAGCTCACTAAATTTATTCTCAGAAGAACCATTTTCTGGTAAACGTTTGAGTTGGGAATGTTGTCAGTCGCAGAACTGACACAACAGCATCTGAATGTAAATTCCACAACCCCAAACAGGAACGACGAGCTAGCAGCCGCACGGCGCAACGACAGAGACCAAAGTGCAGGTACATCTGCACACTTTATTCATGCAAACTTAAACTTGAACCTTAAACGGTAGGATGACAGGAACATAAACACATCACAAGTACACAACCTTTTACCATGGCAAGCAATCATACAACCCAACCTTTTTTCTGCGTTCACCGACACAACTACAGGCTGCAGCGCATTTTACCCCTTCCAGCAAATGTCAACAACTCACCATTGCTCATGTCTATCCTTGAAACTGAAACAGGGCTGCATAAAGACCAGAAAAGATTTTTTTAGCAAAAGGCCACACTTACGTTGTTACTTCTGAAACTTGGACCCTTCAAGACAAACATATAAACTGAACGGAACTGAACGGCTCTTCTATTCCAATAACATAGAACACGAACCAGAAACTTCTGTTCATTTTTAGTGTTTAATCGTGAACAATATCCTATCCATGGCTCTTCATTTGGTGTATATCTAAGGGTGCGAAAAAATGGTTCCACGGTTTAGGGTAGTTCATTTTTTTTTGTACTAGTTCGGAGGTGAGGGTTGAATCTGTGAAAGGAAATGAACTAAGCAACGACCGGCTGGTTTCCATGGTTCCTGTTTTTGCACACTTAGTCGTATCCATAGCAAATTTGTCAAGGAGACCCTGCGTGTTACAGTGGGAATCTTTTCAAGAACTCAATAATATTAATGGAAGGGTATAAAATACATTGAACATTGAGTTGTCTATCGGACTATGCTAGATTTCATTGGTCAAAATAATGGAGTTGTCTTTTAAAGAACCCCAATTTAATTGACATGAAATTGTTCTATATTTGATAGCTTAAAATTAGTGACGTGGATGGAAAATATTGATGGCGTGGATTGCTTGCATGTCGAGAGAGACTATCATCAATCAATTAATGTTAGTGGAGATGACATGGACAATTGATTGGCTAAAGGAATAGGTGATGTGGATAGCTTGCATGAAGAGATAGGCTAACATTAATGCAGTTAGTGGGGTTTTGCTAATATTAACTGCAGTTAGTGGGGTTTTGCTTTATAGGATGTACTCCTATAATGTAAGAAAGTAAAGGCTACAGATTTAAGCTGTGGGTTTCACATAAACCCTTTTGCATTGTCGCAAGGGAGCGTGAATCAAGAAACTAAGGATATATGCACAGCAAACAGTTGTGACAAAAGGAACACAGAAGGGTACACCAAGAGTTATTTCACGTACCATCTGATGACCATATGTTGCACTAGCTTCTTCATCATTGTCCCATTGCTGCTGGAGTGGAAGCAAGTTCGGCAGTGAGGATGAAGGTTGACACGCCAGCTTCCCTTAGATGCCGTACATCGCCATTCATGAGCCTCAACAGGTTTCTACAAACTAGGAGGCCCAAGCCCTCCTCTGACTGCTCCTTGTCTTCCTCAAACATTTGTGCCATGAGCTCTGCTGGGACTCCTAATCCCTGGTGCTTGATCCTGATAACAATAATAAAGACAAGAATAATGATCACTGAGCATTCCCGTAAATAAACGACCATTAAGCATTTAGACTTCAAGATTTCCTTGTCGGAAACTAGGAGGCATATGCATGCAAATCGAAATGGCACGATCAATATACCTAAGTTCAAGGTCAATAAGATGAAGATTTTCTCCTATGCTGTTTTTCGTCAGCTTGGAAGAAATCTCAACAGAACCTCCAACAGGAGAGAACTTCACCGAAACATGTAGGAAGTCAGAGAGGATCTGCTGGAGTCGAACACCATCTCCATAGACTGATTGCTTCATAAATCTCTCTGGCAGGTTACAAGACACTCTGATCCCTTTTCCCTGGCAGGCTATCAGTACTTGACTTACAGCAGCCACCACCACATCTTGCAACACAAATTCAGCCATCTCCAGATCTAAGCAGCTAGATCTGTGGCCACAAATAAGATATAGCATTAAGTTATTACGCAGATAGTAACCCACAACCACAAGTATATGCAAACTTTGCTAGTAAAGTGAAACCATACTGGCTAAGTTTTTTGAAAGAAGCATAGTGGCTAAGTTTAACAAGTTGTGTAAATGTAACCATCCAACCATACTTTTTGTTCTATTTTAATCACATAATAAGGCATATAGGCATGAAATTGGGTGAAATGAGGGCAACTAACAAAAACAAAATCAACCTAGGAGGTCTGCAAACTGACAAAAACAGGGACAGCCAAAGTAAACACAAGCACCTAACAGAACAATTCAGAAGATTTGACAAGAAGAGTACTTTTCGGTGATGCTATCTTGATCTAAGTCTGCAAGTATCTTGTTTATCTGGTGGTGACAATTATCTGCGACATGCATCTGTTTCAGCTGTTCTTCATTCAAATCTGTGTTCTTCAGTGCTTTCCTAGAGTAAAGCATGCCTGAGAGAGGGTTGTTGATCGCATGTCTCATGTAGGAGAAAGCTTTCAGCCTTTTAAGTGATGTCTGCTCGGAGGCTTGCTGAACCTGTAGTGCATGTTGCAGCTCATGACTAGCAACATGAATAAAGCAGAACACTCCAGTGATGAGACCACCCTCATTTTCTTTTCTGTTTGCTGATAGAAGACACTCGATGTACTTCCCTTTTCGGTCGAAGAAGCCAAATGGAGCTTTTTCTGTTTCTTCACCGGCTAATGCACCGTTGATAAGAACACAAAGACTTATAAATGAATCTTTGTTCTTCAAAAGGCAGGAGGCATTACTACTGTTGAACACTTCACCCAGAAGCATCTTATCGAGCACTTCATCTCTGTGCCACCCAGTCAGCTTGGTCATTGCAGCATTCCACTCAGAACACCATCCAAATTCGTCAGCACCAAATATAGGAGGAATGAGTGGGTTTGGGTTGTGAATGATTGCCTTGTAGTCTCCCTCAACCCGAGTAAATTTGTCCATTACCAACTTATGGACAGTCATATCTTGGGCAACAAAGCACACCCCAACAACATGATCATGAAGATCGCGGCTTGCACAAGCATTCACAACCAAGATGACAGGACCATCATCCCTCTTCGGGCCATGTGTCTTTACCTCAAATCGAACTTCTTTCTCTTCTTTACCTGCTTGATCAATGAAATATTAGAGACCCATGAACAATACTAGTAAGTTATCAAGTGCAAATTGTTTAACCAGTCAACACAATAACAGTTAAACTGAACACACAAATTATGTAAAAAGAAGATAAAACAAAATTTCTGATAAGGAGGAAGCTAAAGTAGAGGCAGTGGTAAATAAATAAATAAAATAAAACAAATTTACTCACCCTGCAAAGCTAGATATAGCATCCTCTGGACAACTGGTACAGAAGACTCCTCCACAAGGGTAAGTATGTGTCTTCCTATAGCATCATCAACTCTTAGCCCAGTTAATTCCGCTGCTTTCTGATTCCACCCGTTTACCAATCCATTGGAATCTACTGCCAAGATTGGGACAGTTGCTGTTTCCATTAGACGAACCATTTCACTGGTCACCGCCTGCAATTCAGCAAGCCCATCAAGTTTTAGATCACCAATCTGGTTATCTAAAGTAGCTTCCCGGGTTGGCTTGCCGGCATCATTTAGCGTCCCCCGAAGTATAAGTTGCAATGAATGAATAGCATCCATCTCATAGTCAGTCCATGATAGGCTCTTCATCTTGACAACTTCAAGGAACGCTTTGAAAGACAACCTAGGGTGCATCCTTCTACTGTCATCCATGTCTGACGGATCATTCTTTGCACCTCCCCATCTGATTTCAGCAGCTGTATGTGACCTGAACCAAAAGATAATATCCTTGGAATTGATCTTTGCTGCTGCCATTCCACAAACCATATCACCAAGAGCAGAAGCTCCTGGGTAGCCAGCATCATGGAGGCTCTCAGTACTCAGACCAGTGGAATCCCTGTGCACTTCTGATAGCCAGAAGGCAATATCATGTATCTGACCCTCGGTTGGAGCATTGCGCAGACGCCATACTTTCCCCCCATACAAAAGAGCAGCACCATCACATTTCACTAGGTCCATGATATTGGGTGTCCCCGATATGATAGTCAGAGGAGAGGCTTCTCTAAACAGCATCTCAGAGAGGACTGTTTGCATCTTCAATATGCTCTTCTCACGTAACTGTTTCTCTAATTCAAACTCCTTGTTCACATGGACAGCAAACACCTGTGCTAAGAATTCACAAGCATAACGCAGCGGAAAAGGTACATATCTGGGGCTCTCATGGTGGCAAACCAGGAGGCCCCATAGTTTCTTCTTTTTGTTCTGTTGTGCTGGTTGTTCAGACTCGACTTCATCATCGTCTTCATTCTCATTAACCACAACAGCCATGACAAGGGATGCAATCGAGTTCATGTTCTCCATATACTGAAGGTGACAACTGTGTGGTGCCCTTAGTGCTGAACCACACAAGCTAATTTCAAAGGGGAGTGTCTCAGCTTCGATCACCTTTATTGATCTCGAACGACAATCACAAATCATCCGTACTTTGTTCTTCATGAAAAGAAACCTTGCTGCTTGAGGGATATCAGTTGCTGGATAGTGCAGTCCTAGATAAGGCTCAAGACCAGGCTTTGTGATCTCGGCAAGGACCTCACCATGGTCATCTTCATGGAACTTGTAAGCCATAACCCTATCATACCCTGTAAGGTCAAAGAGTTCCTTAACCACAGTATTGCATAGTACTTCCATGCTTCCACCTGGAAGCGACTGGATCTTGGAGATTGCCTTGGCAGCAAGCTTGTAAGACTGCAAAGCCCCAGCAGCAGTGGCAGGAAATTCTGTAGGCTTCACAGGCTCAAAGTCTACCACTAAACAACCAGTTGCCCGATGAACAATGGCATAGAATGGCTTGCCTGAGGTCTTGCACTGAACTAGGATAGGATTCAGCAAAGAAACATCAGCAAAACCTAGTGCCTTGTGCAGCGCCATGGCACCTTGGTCAGTGAAAAGAGACCGTACATTGGTGCCAATCCCCAGCCTTGGGGGATCATCAACACTGGGTACTGCATGGCTGGTCGTTGTAAGCATTTCTGGTGCGTTCTCACTGAACGCGATGACATTGAAGCTCTTCTCATCAAGGGCCAACAGGCAACCAAATGTTTGGATTATCTTTCCTTTCTGAATGTGCTGTAAGTAGGCTATGACCTTCTCCGACCGCCCTTGCTGCACAGGTGGACCGTCCCTCTGGGCTTCAACCATTTTGGAGTAGTCGAAGGAGTCACCAGATTCTTCATATTCAGCATTGAGTTCAGCATCAAGGGTTGTTTGTGCTAATACCCTTGCCCGGGAGCTCTGGCGGTTTCTGCTAGATGAACTTGAAGCAGGCCTTGAGGAAGACATCTCCTGCCTCAAGTACTTCAACCACTCAACAGTCGTATATGCTGCGTGTCACTCCTGCTGTTCATATAATTGATAAAGGGTAAAAATTAATTAGTAAAGAATAAAGATACAATAAACCACTAATAGCTTGCAAATAACAGATTAGAAGATTGGATGGCCAAATATATTCAGCATGATGAATGCTAATAAAAGGTGTCCATTTTCCTGTTTTCAGAAGGGTGACAGACATTAGAAGACTGGAGACAGTGTAACCAGATGAAAAAAAATCCCCGGCAAAGGTACACCAGGGGAAACAAAGAAGAAGCTGAACTCTGTTGCGGTCTGAAATCATAAATTTCCGGTGCCAACCCACTGTTGATAGAGAAAGCGAGTACTGATAAACAACACATCTATCTCCTGCAAACCCAAAGATCTTCCAAAGACACTTCCCATGCTAATCATAAATGCTTCCACTCTTCTCAAATCAACAGAGTAACCAGATGATTCTTTTTCCAAGCAAAATATACCGCTTGGTAAGAAGTAGCCTAACAGTTGTAATTTCTAGCAGAGAGTCACATATCTGGAGAAAAATAATGTGCCTATAGTATTGGGAAGGTTAGATGTGATCTTTCTGTTGTGTAACTGTAATGTTTCAACACAAAAGGATTCCCTATATGCTACAACTGGGAAGGGAACAAAAAAAAACTACTCTAGCAAGAAACGGCCAATAGTGATTGGAACTGTCAGTGAACAATGTTCCGCTTCAGATATATTTCTCTTAAAGGTGTGGATTTTGAGTTGGTACACAGCAGTACAACACAGTTCAAGAATGAAAGTACACAAATATTACAGGAAGTCAACTAAACCCACTGCAAGAGAACGCCAAGAACCTACATGAGAACCGAAACAACGAAAATCACCCCACTATTTCATCGAGATATCTGTCATACCGAAGTCAAGCAAGCAAGCGAAGCAGACAAAAGGATCGCCAGCAGGGCCAGGAGACCGCTTGCGATTCCGGTTCCGACACTGACATGGACAGAAATCGAGAACCGCCGGGAGCTCGAAAGAGTCTGAAAATCGAACCACCACCTCACCTCCCCTTCCTAATCAGCTCAGCAGAGAGACGGGCTCTCCTTTCACTAGCCATCTCGAAAGGGGATTCGGGATCACCATTTTAACTGACGACTTATATACACTATAAAGAGGTTGGCGCACTGCTCCAGTCCAGGTGCCACAAATCATGCGCGCGAACATACCATGCTAAGCCTGATCACAGACACAGAGCAAGAACCTCACCTCCCCAGCTCCGGCCCCTCTTGTCTCCCAAGATCAAAGAGGGGGACGGGAAACTACCTTCCGGCATAACTATCCAAACATACACGCGCAGGGCATCGGGAAAGAAGGAAGGGAAAGGGTACCTGCTCCCGGCGGTAATGGAGAGGTGACGGCGCCGTGGAGGAGGAGTGGACAGTGGAGTGAGCTCTGCTCTGCTCAGCTCTGGGAGTGGCCGAGTGGGAGCCCCATGGCTGGCCATTAAGCAAATATAAATAGTCGTCGCGTGGTGGCATGGCCGAACCTTGCTGCTCCGCGCCCATGACCGGCGCGGATGGGAGAGCGATGGGAGCTGTCGACGCTTAATTGGACGCAGCCTTTCCGATCTCCACTCCATTAACCTAATTGACCTGGGTTTAACCCGTGGACCTGCAGAGGCTACAGTGTTGCCCTTTCCTCCAATTTCTTTTTAATCTCCAGTTCCAAGGTTCCCTTTTCCTCCCCGAAGTCACCTACAGAATATCTCTTTTCTTGTGGCATGAACACATAATAAATATTTATTTATTTATTTTGGCGTGCACACAATATCTATTTAGATGTACATCAAATTGCGCATCTATTTTTTTTAAGAACGTGCATGTGGCAAGATGGTTACGAGGGCCAGTTTGCCAGAGTTTAAATCTCAGCTTTGATACTGGTGTTTCTCATTTAATCGAAATATTTTCAGTGTAGGCGACATTCCCCTCGATAGCGATGTTTTTGTTATAACTTACTCAATTTCAAGATCTGATCTACTGGCTCAATTTGTCGGAGGTGTTCATAGGGGCACGGTGTGTGTGCCTGTGTTCATATGGGTGAGTGTATGCGCATGTATATTGTATATTAGTGCTTGCGTTGCTAAATTTGTTTTTTATCCGGATCAAATGGTCTACAATCTGGCTAATAAGCATTTTTTTTCTAAGCCTTAGGAAATGTGCAACTTAATTTAGTTTAGAGTTGCAAATTTCTGAATCAATTAGTACTTCCCCACAAAAATCAAATACACAAACTTATACTAAGTTTTTTGGTAGGTCATTTTAGCATATCAAAACGGCTTATTTATTGGAACAAAGGTAGTATTTTGAATTGTTTTACTTCTTTAGTTTTTTTTATTCTATGCAATCAAGATATTGAGAGTTCGAGTATAAACTCTTGTTGTTTGCATAGCCTTGATACAAACATTTTAATTTATTAAAATCATCTATTTATGAAAACTAATAATCCGTTGATATTAGTTGATAGTATATAAGAAGTTCTATCTTGAGCGAGATATAAACAATTTTGGCTCGAGTGATCTTTCTTTGCTCTGATGATATCATTATAGTCAAGTTAGATGACGGGCGGAGAAGCGTGTGAAGGTGATTCGAAGAGAGCTAGAAAATAGGTTCGAAGATGTTACTTTGGTCGATGTTATAAAGGAATACAACACACTGATATGGGGTTTGGTTAGTGCTGAATGGTACAAAGAGAAAAAGGATGCCTCGGGCGAGCCTAACCAAGCTGAAAAGCATATAGAACGCGATGTAAACATGCATGTGCACATAACACCAATGTACAATATTTCCATTGTCATGCTAGTTATTACTGAAATTTTGCAAAGTTTGTAGGTAAAAAAAATCAACATCGAAATGAAGGATGCTTATTAATCTCGATTCACCTCACTTTGGAAAATATTAGTGCCAACTTAAACATAAAACAACATTTGATTTGGATTTAACCCCTCTCCCATTCCCCGAAAATTAACGTAGGCAAAATTCGTAGTGATCTAGCCTTGGACATGCACATATGGTAAGACTATCTTAGACTTATCACATTGTATCCAATATAAGGGTGCATGATACTAGTTTAGGTATTACCTTCACATTATATAGTACTTTATTTATTGTAGAATTCAACATTAAGTGGTGGGTACGATCTAATTTTATTAATTTCCCCGTTTGATGCGTCATGATATGATATATCTTCTATCTCAGCCCTAATTACAAAACCATATGTTTTTGCTTAGATGATACTGTGGACACGTTATGTAGGGACAGAGTTCCCACTTCCCAGTAGGGCAAGGTCCGTCCTACTTTATTTTGATGAAAATGTTCATATGCATGTGTTTTTCTGAACAATTTGAGTGGTTGTTCGTTAAAAATGGATTATGTATGAAAAAATTATGTTTTTTTTGTCAACACTTCACAAAATTGATTGCGAACCAAATGGAGGGAGTATCTCTGGTCTAATCTGAAATCAACTCTTTCTCTTTGTAATAACTAATTCATAATCTAACAAAGCCGAATCTAACCATGTTCTAGGTAGGGTATTTAAGTAGGATTCAAGAGTATTTTGGTCAATTTATGAGGTGGCTGAAACCAACTTTAGGTATTTTATGAATTATGTACGACATAATTGTATATTTTATTAATCTATAATTTTAGTAGTATGAGGTTAGTCAATGTCTTTGGTTAAGAATATGAGGACATGTTTGCTCAACTGAAAAAATGATGCGTTAGACCTCCCATGGAATATATCAATTTGTGTAGAAAATAAATCATATCCTAATTTCGATGAAATAATAACAAATTAGGGAAAATAAAAAAAACAGGAAGACATCATGTAATTGTTGACTATTTTTGTAGTGTGAACATCTTTATGTTGCAAGTGATTATATTACGACCGATTTTGACCATCGACCAGATGAGCTATCTCTAAAATAGTTTCATAACTTCTCTTGTCTTGGTTATTTCTATAGGATTTTTTCTTTTGCAACTTGTCTTGCATTTAACAAAATTTGTGGGTGAATATTTCTTTGAAAAAAATGTCGAAGTGTTTCCTTTGCTACAACCGAAATCGGAAGGAGACGTCGAAGCGGTGACTCAATTATATCAATGAATCCAAAAAAAAAAGTGCTATCATTAGAAGATCAATAAGACAGTTGTATTTTTATTGTACACGGTCTCATACAGATGTCTTTACTTTAGATAGAGCATGTTTCAAGTGAGAGAAATCACCTACCCATTGACCACCAATTTCGAATTGGTAAGGAGTGTTCGGTTTAACTTAACAACATTTAATCAATTTGTGCTTGAAACTACTTGAAGTGAAGTACATTTATAAATTAACCGCTTTGGAGAACATAAACTTGCACACTCTTGTTTAAATTAAATATTTTTACATCTTACTATGAGGGATGGGGAGGGGGCAATTGCCCCCACCCCCTCTAGCTATGATTCTATTTAAATATGATAAATACATTTGACTCTACCACACCTAAATTTTAGGCTGTCACCTTGTTATTATGAAACCTATAATGTCTGAAGCTTACAAACAATCACAAAAAGGACGCCTTGTCACGCCCTCTCAAAAGAACTAAAGAAGAACTGTCCGGCCTATGTCATTGAGATTCTCTACCTGGTTATTGCATCCAACCAGTTGTTTCCAACCTCAGGCGTCATATATAAACAAGGATGTATAAGTGGGATTAGTTTTTAGATGATCCCATGTAATTTGTACTAACTCGTCCACTTTACACATCATGTATATGAGCGTCCGTCGGGTAATCACTGGCGCCTTAACGAACGAGTCCACTAATGACTCGTTTTATTCAAAAGATTTTTGTAAGATTGTATCCCCTATGGGAGGTGTTTGATTTGCGGGATTGCATCCCGTAGGATCATTTCTTACGGAGCTCCCCCTAGTCAATTCCGTAGGAAACTTTCCATTAGGTCTGAGTTCTTTGAATATTTCCTAGGGAAAGAGAAACACGCTCGCACCGCTCTCTCACTTGTGCTTGCGCCAAAATTTACCCATTCTGGATAATGATTGGAAGAAAAAACACATCTGTCATCGGTCGTTCGCCATTCACATTAGTGCTGGACTGTAACCTGCTTTAATTTTCTACTCTGTATAATTTTGAGACTGGGCCAAGTGTTTGGATTTGGTGAATTCTTAGTATTATTTATTAGAACACAATGTTTTGTCATGTTTAGTCAATCCCGAATAAATGGTTGGTAGTTAATTTTCCTACACCGGTGAAGACATTGTTGTTTCAGACTTTCGGTACAGCTCTCTTATTTAGTAAAGGCACTTGTCTGAAAGCATAAACTTCAAGTAGTACTAATAATATTAATAAAACGTTTTAGAGTTCTCATGTACTTCTCCTACGGTACCATCGAACACCCAGTTGAGCCAACCGGAGGCCGGAGGCCCACTGCCCGTTTGGCTGGCCCTCGGGCGGCGTCAGCTGCTTGCCCACTTGCGATGCGAACACGGGCACGTGACCCGCACGTGGCCACCAGGGCTGCCCATATGGCTCTGGACCTTCAGCTCCACTCTATCCCTAGCTGCTGCCTGCGCAACCACCAACGGGAGTGACCATGTCGGCAGGGACGCTGACATGTGGCGCCCTCTGGGACGTGGAGCCTCTTGTCAGTGATCCTGTATTCGTCTAATCTCGTACAGTACGCTTCTGGTAGACTGTGTTTGTATTCAACTTGTTGTAATCCATAGGACATAGGCGTAGTTGTTTATTCGGCTTCTGGAGAGGTCGCTAGACGCCTTGTTGTTTTATTAAACTGCCACTGACAAGTGACATGACATGGCAGGAGAAATTCCTTCTCGAGTATACCCACTCGGAGCTACTGTAGCTTGCATCGGATCGAACAAAGCGATGGAAAACATTCCACAGGCCTCATCGAATTATTGCCGTGTTGATGCATCCATACAGATCCAGTCTAGGGTGTGTTCGTTTCTGGAATCAAGTGGAATGGAATGGAACGGTTCCATTCCGTGAGCCCGTTCTTGTGTTCTTTTCTGGTATGGAGTGGAATGGAGTGGTTACAGAAAAGGGAATATTCCCTCAATATGCGGAACCGACCGGTCCGACTGATTCGGCCGGACGAGGTGGAACGGCACAGTAATGATGGGCGATTAACTCTAATTTAATCAAGTTTAGCAATAATTAATTGAGATTAGGAATAATTAATCAAGTTTAGCAATAATTAATTAAGTTTAGCAACAATTAATCAAGATTAGGAAATAATTAATCAAGTTTGATGCCGTTCTCGTTACATTTCATTCCACCCATCCTAGAAAAGAACACAAGAATGGAACGGTTCTGTGACAATTTTTTGTCCAGAAAGAACACAGGAATGGAACGGTTCCATGACAATGGAATGGAACGGTTCCATTCCATTCCACCCGGTTCTAAAAACGAACACACCCTAAGTGTGCCACCGTCTTTTTATTCAGCCAAGGCAGCGGAGAGCACACTAGCTAAGACAGTCAGCGCACTCTCCGATCATAATCCACCACCCCGGCAATGAAACACGGCCTCAGTACCTCATCATCAAGATTATTCGAGAGAACTGTGGCCTCTGTCCCTGTTGAAGCTGAACTATGGAGAAGACTAGCTATATATATAATGCACGTATGCATTTCAACATCTCTTCTGATGTGAGGATTCGGGAGGATAGCATGTGAATAGAAATCTCACAGGGGGCAACAACAATACTTTTGAATAAATTGTGGCCAGAACCGAACTCATATCATATCATTTTATGCACTACACACCACAATTAAAAGTCCAAACTACTGAAGAAGGTTATCCCATCCACATATATTGTATCACTCTCTCACGTATAACAGTAGAGGTCTACACATGCATAGAGGTGGAGAAATCTAAGGCCAAAACATTAATCAGTAGAATTACCCAGTGATTTTTCGTAAACTGGGAAAGCCGAGACTTGAATCCAAGACCTCACGGCTCTCGTGCCGAGTTAAGTTTTATGCACTAACACCAACACAACCAAAAACTCGAACTAGGGGAAAGAATTAGACAATTCACACATAGTGTAATACCCCTCTCACGTGTGTGACTCAGGAGGCGAACATATTCGTAGAAATTTTAGGGTGTGTTCTTTTCTGAAACCAACCGGAATGGAATGGAACGGTTCCATTCCGTGGGCCCGTTCTTGTGTTCTTTTTTGGGATGTAGTGGAATGGGGTGGAATGGAGTGGTTCCAGAAAAGGGAATATTCCCTCAATATGCGGAACCGACCGATTCGGCCGGACGAGGTGGAACGGCACAGTAATGTTGGGCGATTAACTCTAATTTAATCAAGTTTAGCAATAATTAATTAAGATTAGAAATAATTAATCAAGCTTAGCAATAATTAATTAAGTTTAGCAATAATTAATCGAAATTAGGAAACTAATTAATCGAGTTTGATGCCATTCTCGTTCCGTTCCATTCCACCCATCCTAGAAAAGAACACAAGAATGGAATGGTTCCGTGACAATTTTTTGTCCAAAACGAACACTGGAATGGAACGGTTCCACGACAGTGGAATGGAATGGTTCCATTCCATTCCACCCGGTTCTAAAAACGAACACACCCTAGTATGGGGATACCAACTAGAGCATCCCGGAAAAAAGCTACTTTCCCCTTTCCTCTTCCTCGCTTCTCCTCCCCCCTTGAGAGTCGACCCCAGCTCGCCGGCTCTCCCTCTTCCTCTCCACGGCGGCGGCGGCGATGCCGTCCGGTGGGGATGGATTAGGGGAGGCCGGATCTGTATAGTTAGGTTTAGTTTTTTCTTGTTTTTCTTGATGTGGTCCTAAGCTGGGGATGGGCCGACTTTATGGATAACCCGGGTGGACCGAGGTAGCCAGCAGAGGGGCACGATACTTTTGGACTTCGGGCCGTCCGAATTATCTCCAACCTCGACCTTCACCTCACTGACACCACCAAGCCGTCTTCAACCTCGCCCGCACCATCGTCGACCTCGGCCTCGCCCCGGCAGTCCCGGCTTCCCCGACATGGCGCCACTCCCGGCTTCCCCGACATGGCGCCACTCCCGGCTTCCCCGACTTGGCGCCACTCCCGGCTTCCCCGACTTGGCGTCACTCCCGGCTTCCCCGACATGGCGGCACCCCGACTTCCCTGACCGGTACGGATGATTCTGACTACAGTGCCGATGATGTGACTAGAGTACATTGCATAGTGCAGTGAACAGTGCTGACAAGATCCCAGTAGTCAAATCAGCAATAGTGCATAGTTGTCTTTGTCTCCTTGTCCCCTCATGTGTCCACTGGGCTCCTATATAAAGGGCACCAGGGGGAGAGGGAGAGGGACACATGGCCACGGCCGGCCGAGATTCGGGCTGGCTCATTTCCCACTTTGCTCTTTCCTCCTCAAGCCCTCTTAGAGGCACGCTTCGCCCAGCTCATGGAGCAATCTGTACCACGCATATGCGGAGAGAAGAAATACACAAAGTAGGCTAGATGCTGCAGTAGGGGTTTTATCTCCTCACGAGAGCCCCGAAGCAGGGTAAATCCTTATGTTCATCTGTTTATCCGTGTGCGATCCCTTCGCGCTATCCCTCACCGAATTCTCTAACGTCCATCCGGCACCATAAATTAGCCTACCCGTAGGAATCTGTTGTTCGGCACGACGATAGAACTATTGCCGTGTTCATGCATCCATACAGATCCAGTCTAGATCGATGATATAGTAAGTGCCACCGTCTTTTTATTCAGCCAAGGCAGCGGAGAGCACACTAGCGAAGACAGTCAGCGCACTCTCCGATCATAATCCACCACCCCGGCAATGAAACACGGCCTCAGTACCTCATCATCAAGATTCGAGAGAACTGTGGCCTCTGTCCCTGTTGAAGCTGAACTATGGAGAAGACTAGCTATATATATAATGCACGTATGCATTTCAACATCTCTTCTGATGTGAGGATTCGGGAGGATAGCATGTGAACAGAAATCTCACAGGGGGCAACAACAATACTTTTGAATAAATTGTGGCCAGAACCGAACTCATATCATATCATTTTATGCACTACACACCACAATTAAAAGTCCAAACTACTGAAGAAGGTTATCCCATCCACATATATTGTATCACTCTCTCACGTATAACCGTAGAGGTCTACACATGCATAGAGGTGGAGAAATCTAAGGCCAAAACATTAATCGGTAGAATTACCCAGTGATTTTTCGTAAACTGGGAAAGCCGAGACTTGAATCCAAGACCTCACGGCTCTCGTGCCGAGTTAAGTTTTATGCACTAACACCAACACAACCAAAAACTCGAACTAGGGGAAAGAATTAGACAATTCACACATACTGTAATACCCCTCTCACGTGTGTGACTCACGAGGCGAACATATTCGTAGAAATTTTAGAGTATGGGGATACCAACTAGAGCATCCCGGAAAAAAGCTACTTTCCCCTTTCCTCTTCCTCGCTTCTCCTCCCCCCTTGAGAGTCGACCCCAGCTCGCCGGCTCTCCCTCTTCCTCTCCACGGCGGCGATGCCGTCCGGTGGGGATGGATTAGGGGAGGCCGGATCTGTATAGTTAGGTTTAGTTTTTCCTTGTTTTTCTTGATGTGGTCCTACGTGGCGTCTTGGAGTAGGTCGCTGGCTCCCATCGGCCGGATCTGGCGCGTCTCCGTTCTGGTGTTCGTCGCTGTACTGCTCTGGTGGCGCGAGCAGTTGCAAGCGGTGGAGCTGAGGCAGAGCATCTCTGCTAATAAGGCCGTTTCCCCGCTTTTCTTGTCTCGGTTGTCTTGGTGCTCCGGCGGGGCGCTGAGCAACGAGACCTGGCGAGTGCTTCCCCAATGCTTTGGTGCGGTGCCGGGAAGCAGTGGTCCTGCATCTTGATGGCGCTTCCGTGGAGGAAGACGAAGTTTTGGTGCTGGGCGACAGCTCGGTTCAATAAGCGCCCATATGCCTCCTTCGGTATGATCTCTATTGCTCTTCTTCCTCTCTTGGCCGGCCGTGGTGGCGAGGGTGAGAGGTGTGCTGCAGCGATGGATTTGCTTGCTGGAGGGGGTCGGGAGTTTCGTGGTACTGCGCGTTGGAGAAGATCATCGGTGGCTGGTGGCTGGCTATCGACTCAAGGTGCTGGCGGGCAGCAGCTCCAAGCCTGGTCGCCGGCGTTGCTACAGGCTCTTGTCAACCTCCCTCGGAGGCCCTTTCGAGTTGGGGCGGTGGCGTTTCACTCCCATCCTGAGCCAAGTGGTTTCGTCCCCGGCTCCAGTGTGGGGGGCTATCGTCTGAGCTCGCCGTTCTTCAGTGCAAGCGGAGAAGATGATGGACTCAATCGCGTTCCTCTTTCTCTGTTTAGGGTGTTTTGTGAGAAAGTAGAGGACTTCTTTTTAATTTGGTTTTCTTGTAAGGTCCTCTATGTAAATTGTGGCACTGTTGACTATTTAATTCAGTATCCAGACCCTTCGGGGTCTATCCCTGTTCAAAAAAAAAGCATGGCTTAAGACATAGACATAGAGAGGAACAACAATGTTTTGGATAAATTACGAAAGTCAAGAATTTAACTCAGGACTTATGGCTCAGCCAATCCATATACTTACCCTCTCTCACATGTGACTCAGAGGGACAACACAAGCATAGAGGAAAAAATATCTCACGAATATGGCCTCAAAAGGGTTATATTGAGAAGTGCTCCGGTGCTTTCCGGAAAAACAAGTTGCACGAATTGTAAAGCGCATCGTCGGTTATGATTAGGTTCATAAAATGATCTAAGAGGAGTACTAACCATGTGGGATTAACACCCTTAATCTCCATCCCTAATTTGCTTTATAATTCATGCAACATGTTTTCCCGGAAAGCACCAGAGCATTTCTCTCATTGGAATCGTGCAACAGTTTTTAACAAATTGCGAAAGTCAAAACTTAAACTCAAAACTTGGAGGTTCTAATGCCATCTCAAGTTTTATGCACTAGCCAATGAATCAAAATTCCGAGCTTATGAAAATGCTACACAATCTACATATGCATTTACATAATTATATGGAATGTTAAAGGTAACCATTTGCGGCCAACCTGAAATCCAGAAGATAAGAAATTTACCATTTTACACTACAATTACGTAATTCATATTGTTGCTTTCTCTTTTTCTGATTTTCACATAAATCATAAAACAGCTGAAAAAATGTGGGCGCGTTTCTAACCAATATTTATTATTGCATTTTCTGGAAACTTGAAAATTGTGATTTCCTATAAGTTGAAAAACGAAGGTTTCGATGTAAGCAACTTCTAGAGAACCACTCTCAGGCTCCATTTGGTTTTTATCGCGGTTGCATGCCATATGATTTGTAACAAAAAAGCATATAGTAGTATAAATTGTACATTCCAGCCACTTTCCAAGTTTTCATCGAGACGATCTTCTGTCACTGGATAGAATTTACAAGTAATTTGCATTTTACATACTCTTATAATATGTAGTTACATTTTATGAGGTCAAATAGACCGATCATTCTGGGGGATTTTATATTTTACCACACTTTACTTTTCACTTTTATTATTTGCCACACTTTGGTGATCAATGTGGTAAATAATAAAGGATTTCAGAAAAATGTGGTAAATAATAAAGGATTTCAGAAAACTATAGCCGCAGCGGCCTGACAGTCGCAGACAAAGTTTCCCTCGCTTCCCTGTCCCAGTTAATCAGGACCAAGGCATTGACAATTGACGGTTTGACACTGCTCTCTCTTTCTCTCTAGTGATCTCCTGCCGGACGGGGAGCATTGACAAGGGGCTGCAAAGCCTTGACGACAATGGTCATGTTGGGCCTGAAATCGGCTTCGTACTGCACACACAGCGCCGCCACCGCCGCGAGCTGAACAGAGGAGATTCAGTTAGAAGCATATAAGTACTACAAGATGAGCAAGCAATTCAGTTGACTCGATGATTACCTTGGCCACTGCTTTTGGTGGGTAGTCGTTGTTCAGCTTGGGATCGATGCACTGCTTGACCTTGTCCTCGCTCAACCTCGGAGTGGCCTGCATGCAGCAGGATCAATGTCAAACATTCATTTCGGCACAAGTAAACGAGAGGAATGTTGCATGCACGATCGAATAGAATAAGAGCTCAACAGGGTATGGAGCCCACGTTGTCCGTACCCAGGTGACGAGGCTCTGCTGGCCCTTGGGCATGGTGTGATCGACGGGCTTCCTCCCGGTGAGGAGCTCCAGGAGCACGACCCCGAAGCTGTACACGTCGCTCTTCTGCGTGAGCTGCCCGGTCATGGCGTACTCCGGCGCGTGGTAGCCGAAGGTGCCGAGGACCTTGGTGGAGTGGAGGCGCGCCGCGGTGTCGGGGGACTGGTTGGTGAGGTTGAAGTCGCCGATCTTGCCGTCGTAGCCGTCGAAGACGAGCACGTTGCTGGAGCGCACGTCGCGGTGGATCACCGACGGCTGCACCTTCTCGTGCAGGTACTCGAGGCCCCTGGCGGCGCCGACGGCCACCCTGGCCCGCTGGCTCCACGTCAGCGCCGGCCCGGGCTCGGCGCCCTGCACGCCCTTCTTCCCGTGCAGGATGTCGTAGAGGGAGCCGTTGGTGGCGAACTCGTAGAGCACGATGCGGTTGTTCAGCTCCAGGCAGTAGCCCAGCATCCGGGTGAAGTGGTCGCTCCTCAGCCGCGACGCCACGGAAAGCTGCGCGCAGAACTCCGCCTCCGGCTGGCCCGAGCCGCCGTTGTCGAACATCTTCACCGCCACGGTCTCCCCGGTGGCCAGCTTGGCGCGGTACACGCGGCCGTAGGAGCCCTCACCGACCAGCGACCGGGCGCCAAAGTTGCCCGTCAGGCGGTTCAGCTCCGCCAGCGTCACCGCCGGCACGTCGATCGGCAGCACCTTCGCCGGCCCCACGCCGTTCCGCGGCGCGTTCGGCCCTCTCGCTTGAGCTGCAGTTCAGTTAATAACGATGTTGATCGATCGGTACCGCGTTTGCATTGAAGGACCAGAAACTAGTTACCGGATCGAATTAACAATGCGAGCGAATGCTCGTGGAGGAATGAATGGAACTTAATTGGAACGTAGATAGATTATGATCAAGAACCTGGCGCTCGCGGAGGCGGCGTGGCCGTGTAGCCGGCGAGCGGGGCATGCTCCAGCTCCTTCTCGCCGGCGCAGCACCACATCCTTCCTCAATGCAAGAAACGCACACACCTCCGCGTGGAACAACAACAGTTCGAATTAAGAAGGCCGGCCTGGATGTTAGGCTAGATCAAGCAAGAAAACTAGCTTGGCCAGTCCGACAGATCGTGCGAGAGCAATATATATCACACACATGTCAACTGCCGAGTGCCGACCGAGTAGCTGGCAACATTGAACGTACCGATCATATATGCAGCTGCTGCCAAACAGGTGTGGTGGTGGTTAGGGGAAGACGATCGACGCGATTCCCGGCGGCCGATTGCAATCATCCGCTAATCGGCTCGGCTACGTGCGTCCTCCGCAGTTGATGTTGTATTCTGTCGAACAAAAGATATCGATGTTGCTGTCGCTCCTAGCTTCATGCACGGCGACGAATCAGCGTGCACGTCCTGACAGGCACGTAGTATAGTACAATGGTTCCCCGTAAGTTTTTTTTTATTATGAGGTAAAGGCAGCAATTTATTGATTCATAACAATCTGTTCATTACAAATAATGGTCTGGATGATCTATTGTTTATAGTACCATCTGCTGAACAATTAATGAATGATTTGCTCTGGAAAACAGAGTTGGGGGCATTGTCAAATGCATCAGTTCCGGTCAGGAGCAAGGGATCAACTGCCATATCAAAGAGGAATTCAGGTCAAACTGATTGCCCACGATTGTGGCGCAGGTCGCTCCCCCCACCCGACGTGCTGCCGTGCAACCCTCCACGTTTCGATGGCGACGCCCTTGACATTGTCTTGCCCTATATTCCTTTCTTTATTATACTACCAAATTGTTCATCAGCCAACGAAAGGAGCTACAGGGAGACCCGCATTGGTCCAAGCCAGGCCGCTGGGAAATGCAGGATTAGGATCATCACCAAGATCAGCAAGCACGTTTGAGCTCTAATCATACCAACTCCCAGTGCTCCATGATAAAACGCAATGCATCTTCACTAGCGACCAAATACGTGCAACTTCTTTTTAACACGACGTGTTCATTCAGTAACTTGAGTGAGGCTTATTCAAACTTATAAATGCCTTGAAAGGCTGTTAACTTACCACACAGATATATTACAAAAAAAATAGCCCAACAAGCGAAAACGTAAACAAAAAAAATCAAATGCTGAATAGAAAAAATTAGAGGTCTGATTGATGAGCTGCATTTGTCAACTTCAAGTAATTAAATATATACAGGAAAGGAAATATCCACATTACATTGGATTCAAATGCAAAGGAGATTGCTTTCACGGGGGGATCATGTACCGGGAAGCATATATATACAGATTTTAAGCGTGATGTGACACAACGACACCCAATCTAAAGTCTTGACCCTCAAGCAAGTTGCGTTGACAACATCGAAATCCTGTCGCTTAGACGGTTCAAGCTGCTTTCTTGCTCTTGAACTTGTTTGCGCACAGGATGTATACCACAAAGTTCAGAAAGCTGAGCCCCGCGAGCAGCCAGAAGAAGTAATCAAGGTGCCCTTCATTCAGGTTGTCAGGAATCCATCCAGTACTTCCTCCTCTGGTCGTGAAGTAGGCAACCATCGTCAAGATGAACGCGCTGAGGTAGTTCCCGAGTGCTGTGGTCAGGAGCTGTAGCGCACTGCAGAGGCTCCTCATGGCATCCGGTGACTGGTCATAGAAGAACTCGAGTGCTCCGATGAACGTGAACACCTCAGCAGCACCAACCAGGAAATATTGGGGAATCTGCCACAGAATGCTCAATGGGACTGGAACGTTTTGATCCACCAAGTGTGCGTCCCTGGCAATGGCCAACCTTTGTATCTCAAGGACTGCAGCTGCTGACATTGCTAGGATGGAAATTAACAAGCCAATGCCCATCCTCTGCAATGCTGTGAAGCCCCTCTCGTTGCCAGTGAACCTCCTAGCGATCGGGACCAAGATGCTATCATAGATAGGAACCCATATAATGACACTAACCACGTCAAAGGTGGATAGAGATGCTGGAGGAATTTTAAATGAGCCGACTGTTGGATCAAGCACCATTCCTTGTTCGACAAACATGGTGGATATCTGAGCATAGACGGCAGAAAACACAATAGTCGTTGCCCACACAGGGAACATCCTTACCAAAATCTTCAGTTCTTCAACCTGGGTGACAGTGCAAACTCTCCATGGGTTGTTGAAGCTATCTTCTTTCACATCAAGATCACTAATTGTAGCTGCCTTGTCCAGACATCTGCAATAAATGCCAGTTAGGCTATTACCTTTCACACAAATTTGGAAAGAGTAAGTGAACAGATTTAAGACATAAGTAAATAAATACTATGTATATTTTTTAAAGATGAAATTTAGCAAAATCACTACATCTTATATTTTGGAACAGAGGTAAAAATTGTTAACAACTTCTAAGAATCAGCAACTAGCTAATAAATTAGGAACATTTATTCCTAGACTTTACAGGTCAATAAACTGCTTGGGGTTGTGTGTGCTATGCTCTTCTGTGAAACTGTAGCTCATGAAAAGACGCACCTGAGTTCATCAGTGTGCTCCAATTGCCGACTCCCTTCAATTGCTGAAACCCCATCAGGTAGCTCATACAAGAGAGAACTATCCTCTGGAACAGGTACATTCCACTTGCGCAAAGTGGCAGCAACTACCTGGCAAACACGTGTGATAGGACTACCACCTGGCTTTTGGAATCGATAAAGCGAAGTGCCAGAGAAGAAGCTTATAATGGCCAGTCCCATGAATACTGTTGGAATGCCAAAACCTAGTCCCCATCCTAAGTTGTCTTGCACCCATACCAGAAAACTGCTTGATATAAGAGCACCGATGTTTATGGAAAAATAGAACCAGTTAAAGAAAGACCCCTTCTGGATGCGTTCTGCTGGATCTGTATCATCGAACTGATCAGCTCCAAAAGATGAGACACACGGCTTGATCCCACCAGTACCAAGCGCAATCAGGTAAAGACCAAGAAAAAAGACAGTATATTGATAAGGATCAGCCGGCGGGCAAAGGGATCCTTCACAGGATGGCGGAATGAGCATAGGCACTGTCGCTGAAAGAGTCAGTACTGACATCCCCTACAATTAAAACGTGATGTCAGGATATCACATCAGAATTGAGTATAGCGGTTCAGGTATGAACATCTATGGACCATGCTGACACACAAGAATTCTAGGAATATTACCCACAAGCTCCATTAACAATAAATCAAACACGATTTCAAACAGTGTATCAAGATATATAGTGTAACAATGATGAATTCACATGCATAGCTAATTTTATAATGCACACACCATATCAAGTCATATGCTACTCCTCTAATTGTCTTGTGGAGGATGATAATTTCTAGTCTCATAGATCATACATGTATCTTCAATTTGAGGGATCTATACAAGCACTTGTACAAGATTTAACAGTGACTTTCTGCAAAGATGACTTACAATGAAGTATATCGTGGAGAACGTTGCAATCGTCCAATACCTCCCCCAGTATGCATCAGCCAGGATAGCTCCAATAAGGGGAGTCAAATAGCAAGTTCCCTGCCATGTAGTCACGTTTCTGGCAGCAGAGGCATTACCATCATGCAGCTTTTTTGTCAAGTAAGTGACAAGGTTTGTCGAGATGCCATAATAGGCCAACCGCTCGCAGCATTCATTGCCTATAGGTTATTTACGATAGCCAAATTACAGTTATAGTTATACGGCGGATGTAAACAAGAGAATGTGTTTAGGTACTGCTGCAGAAAATCACCTAAGATAAATGGGCATGCCTTCCATCTACCAGTTTTCTCCTTCACGACAGGGTTTCCGGAAAAGTCGACAGATCCATCTCCAGTGTACACAAGTTGGTTGGATTCCTGAAACCGGGGATATTTAGTGTGCCATGTCATCAAATAAATACTGCAACGTGTTGTAACACTACTTAGAGTTAGAGGTCAATGTGCATTGATAAACACACTCGAGTCACTTAATTTAAGAGTGAGAGACTTATTAAGAGAGACCAAATCGAGAGTGAATTTTCAGCTTCATTTGAAAAAGGAAGCTACTGTAGCATCATTGGTGGTACGGTTGTATCGTGTGCTCATAGCTCCATCAGCTGCCTTAGCAAAACTAGGCCAGCAAAGGTACGGTTTATTTAGACCGCAGATATGTACGTATCAGGCAAAAAAGGAACACAATTGTTGACAAGTTGGAACTAGGCTACTTGGTTGTATATTTTGTACGGTTAACTGCAGGAGCTTTGCGGATTCATTATATAGATTAAGGAGATAGTACAAACAGGGGAAAACATTCAAATAAAGACTACAGCCCTGCCCACAGAGAGGTGTAGGCTAAAACAGAAAAAAAAAACCACTACTTTGTTTCTGAGAGGGACAGCTTCCACAACATCAAGGTATATTAATTTGACTGAACACTGTCACTAGTATCGTCGGCTCACCTGTTAGCGGAAAAAAGCATAAGGGCCATGGATAAGCAGTTTCAATAGTCGGCTAAATTGCTACATCGACTGAAAATTGAAGATATACGACACGGTACTAGGAAATTTCGGTTTAACAAGTTTTAACTCATGACTGGAACCTCGAGACTAACTAACTCAGGACTCGTCATCATCAGCCGCCATGTTTGTCGAACACCAGAATCGAGATAGTGCCAAGTATTTCCTTCCAAAATTCAGCGTAATCCATCCACGGATGATAAAAAAGAGAGGAGCTTTGGACCGACGGATCAACTCACCTCGGGGCTAGCGAGCAGCCCCTGCTCCAGGGTGGAGTCGCCGTCGGGGATGACCACCTCGGCCATGGATGGGCGGCGAATCTCTGGTCGTCGCTTCGCTGGAACGGCGGGTAGGAGTTGGGACGGTGGGTGTGGGGTGTATGTATAGTTGGATTTAGATTAATAGGAGGGGAAGCTTGTAGATCTGGATATGGTAGGGGCCTCGAAAGTCTAAGCAGAATCAGTGTAGGGCACGGCACGAACACCCTCCGGTTCTGCTCGCTGTTGCTGTTGCGGTTGCGGTTATTCTCCGGGAAGGGGAGGGAGGGAGTTTGGTCTGGGGAAGGAAGGAATCAGAAGCAGAGTGGTTGGTTGTGGCTTGTGGGCAGAGGAAGAAGGAAACCAGTGTGGCTCGGCGCCGGCCTGGTTTTCTCTGGGAATCGGAAGCTCCAGGACCGGTTCTCTCTAGGATCACCGTATATCTCATCTCACCTCGGCTTTCCCGTTATAGAAAAACAATTTTAAAAAAAACATCGTACAGTAGATGCTCAGCGCATACACTAACCCTATGAACGTACACACAGCTCTATTAGCGTCTCTAAAATACTGAATCGACGGATCAAGTCTTAAAATTGACAAAGTTACCATAAATGTCCCGTTGTCGACGAAAACGTCGCCTCCACTAAAAAATATTCCGCCTAAATGGAAACATATATATAAACTATGTGGCTGAGGGTACAACCACCTGCTAACCATCCAACATTGGTTCGTAAGAAAAAAACAACTACCACCTCGGATAACTCCAATCCCTTTTCATGATTTATGTTTGTGATCGAGTATTTGTGCTCACCGAGTGACCGTGTGTACTTCGATTATTTTTAAGTACCGTAGAACTCATACGAGAAAGGAGTCACGCCGTCAGCACACGGTGTAATAAACAACGCTTCCTTTTTTTATAAACAGACTTTCACTATTTCTTAGTCCAGCGAATCAACTCCAGAGAAAAAAATCCGCTTTCTTATAACAAATGAAAAAACAAAGCATCAAACCTTACCCTACATCCTCGCTTGAACTGAACAAAACACCACTTTTTTTGCGAAACACCGGTGTTTACATACACTTATATACACTTATCTCTACGCACGCACACACTATCTCTATGAGCATTTTCAGAGACTGGCATATTTCATCTTAAAATTGATGTAGCTATCACCGATGTCTCGTTAGTCGTTATCGACAGGAACATCGTCTTCCACCAAACAATGTTTCACTTTATAAAACTAAAAAACGTATCAAAAGCAAACAAGGCGTCAGAACTCATAAGACAGGACGTAGCTCGGCCACGTCAAGTCATGATATATACCTTCGGACATGTCACCCCCATTCATGAAACTAGTGGATGTTGCGCGGCAATGCCGCGCCCATGTTGTAAATGGAATCTAAAATGGATAGTTTTAATATTTTCAAATCATGTAGGTTTGAAAAAATTGCAATTGAATTAGAATTTGAATACCCGTGTGGATCCGAATATTCCAGATGATTTTACATAAGCTATATAATTCGTATAGAAAGATCTGATGTTAATATTCGAGATGATTTTATATACGCTTTACAATCAATATGGAAAGCCATAATGTTTGTTGTACTTTTTTTAAAGTTGTCTAAACATGCATGGAGATGTGTTAGTTGTAAAGATTTTTTTTTTGCAAATTTTGGTATTTTTTTTTGTATTTTTCTGAGTTGTGCATTGAAAGATATGTTTTTTCGAATTTTTTCTGTTTTCTGTAATTAAAAAACGCCGGCTGACGTGCGGGCCCGCACGTCAGCCAGAACGCGCTGACGTCAGCCCTCGACGTTAGCGGGCGGCGGACGTGAGCGGCAGCGCAACGGCGCACGAGGCCGACCCGTGGAAGCGCGGCTCCGGTGGAGCACGGCGAGGCGCGTCGAACCGGCCGCGCGGCGCGCCAAAATGTCGCCGGCGTCGCCGTCGGCGACCGTTCCCGTGGCGGCGAATAGGCAAAACGCCGGCGAGGAACCCCGGCGGAGCAGCGATCTCTCCGGTCGTCCGGGCACGATTCTTCTGGCGCGGAGGCAGAGGAAACGGCGGCAAAGCTCCCCGTCTGCTCGGATTCGGTCGGAGAGGACCGTAGCGGCGGCGGCGGAGCCGGCGACCTCCGGGTCGCGGGAGAGGAAAGGAAGGGAGGGGGAGAATGCGGGTTTTTTTTGCAAAAAAACATATGAGGTTTTCCATATTCACAAAAAGGTCCTTCGCAGTGCTAATTTGTGGATTGCGGGTTTGATTCCTCGATTTGGCAGTGGTTTTTTTTTGCAAAAATGCACGGTCACCGGCTGAAACCGGCGCGACCGGCGTGTGACCGGGCGACGTGGCGCATTCCTATTGGCTATAAATCGAGATGAAACGGTAACCCCCACCAGAGGAGGCGTGGCCGCATCCAGACCGTCCACTGACCAGATCGGACGGCTGGAACAATTCGGGCGACGTGGAGCGCGGACAGGACGCGAAATCGTCCGTCCTTTATATATTATTAGGTAGGTATTGCCTCGGTTGCTTAGTTGCGAGTAAAATGCATCTACAGTCCCAGAAGTTGTCAGGCGTGTCTACCGTGGTCCTCGATGTCACGAAATGCACCAATACGGTCCTTGATGTTACACCGACTTGTCCACGAACAGTCCTGGCTACGTACGCATACCGTATGGCGCTGACGTGGCAAGTAGACGGTCCCACGCGGGCGCGCAGCGCGGCGTGAGCGCTTGGTGATTTTGCATTTCGGCCCTCCCAATCAGAGGGACGATTCATTTTTAGTCCTTCTCCCCTAATTCGGTGTGGAAAGCTCGAGGTGAACGACGACGGCGGTGGCGGAAGGATGATCGGCGCCTCCAGAAGGTGATTTACGGCGGCAACGGAGGTTATTGAAGGC
Source organism: Poa annua (assembly GCA_026929855.1). NCBI lineage: Eukaryota > Viridiplantae > Streptophyta > Magnoliopsida > Poales > Poaceae > Poa > Poa annua. The sequence continues at coordinate 25,842,376 of CM049434.1, read as the reverse complement.
GGCGAGGGCAGGAAGACGATCAACTAGGTCGGCGACAATGGTGGAGAAGGCGCCTGTTCGACGGCGGGAAGGAGACCTGCTCCCTGTCTACGGTGAGTTCGATTCTCCTTTGTTACCTTGTAATTTTTGCGTTGTTTCCGAGTGATTTGGCATTAGAGTTGACCGTTTCATGTTTTGGTACGGATTTTTATGTTGGGTGATTAAGGTTTAGGGTTTTTGTGGAGAAAAGGTGTGAAATTTTGCTTCCTGTAATTTGCAGGAGAAGGAAGTGATTTCTTTACTCTAGAAGTGATTCATGGAGGTTTTTTCGTTGGATCTGGATGCAATAGGGCATATGTAGATGGCAGGAAAGTTTGCTTCGATTACATTGACTGTGATACTTGGTCCGGACTGTGGCTTGATCATGTAATTGAAGAGATAGGCTATGAAGGAGGAAGCAGGATAGATGTGTATTGGTTGCTGCCTGGAATGCAGATTAATGAAGATGGTCTTAGGCTGATATCTGGAGACAAAGATGCACTGAACATGGTTGCAAAGGTCAATGAAGGGCACAGGTTTCTGATGGTGTATGTTGATCATGAACCAGCCAGCAAAGCCATGCCCTTTGATGATGTAGTTGTTAATCCAGTTGTTGAGTTACCCCATGTTATTAGTCCACTGAAGCAATTGCCTGTTGCAAACAATGCTATTGTTCATGTATCTGATGTGCAAGATATACAGAGCAATAGAACAGGTGCAAGGAGGACATCAAACAGAGTAACTGCTGCTCTGCAAGATGGTGGCAGTGAACAAGATGGTGGCAGTGATTCTGATTCAGAATACAGTCCAGAAATTGTTGACAGTGACAATGATGTAGAAGATGGTGATGATGACTTGTACCAAAAGTATGCAGATCATGAACCTAAGGATGTGAAGACTTATCCAGAAGGGGAAATGTCTGAAGAAGACATATTTGAGCCTGCAGATTCAGATGATGAAACAGAAATGTTCAGTTTTAAATCTTTTGTGCCTGGAGACATGATAGATCCTAAGTTTCATGTTGGTCAGATATTCCAATCAATTGATCAGTTAAGGAAGGCCATAAGGGAGCACAGTTGCAAGGAGAGGAAGCTGATCACACTTCCAAAGAATGACAAGCTCAGAGTGTTAGCTAAATGTGGAGTTAAATCTGAAGAAGAGTGCCCATGGGAATTATATGCATCCAAAGACAGTAGAACAAAGGCAATTATGGTTAAAAGATTCAATGGTTTACATACTTGTGAGAGCAAATGGCAAGTGCATGCATTCACTGCACAAAAAATTGGAGCTTACTATGCTGATCAGATTAGAGCAAATGAAAAAATCACACTGAAGGGGCTTGGTCTGCTTGTGCAGAAAGATTGGAAAATGAGACCCAAAAGGGGTAAGCTAGGAAGGGCAAGGAAATATGCATTTCAAATTATCTATGGGGATGAGACTGCCCAGTACAACCAGCTGTGGGATTTTGGACAGGAGCTTAGAAGATCTAATCCTGGTAGTACCTTCTTCCTATTGTTGGATGATGCAGGGCATTTCCAGAGATGCTATTTCTCCTTTGATGCTTGCAAGAGGGGGTTCCTAGCTGGCTGTAGGCCAATAATATTTCTAGATGGATGCCACTTGAAGACAAAATATGGTGGCATTTTACTAACTGCTATTGGAATGGACCCTAATGATTGCATCTTTCCTGTGGCATTTGGTATTGTTGAAGTTGAGAACACAAGCTCATGGAAGTGGTTTCTAACAGCTGTGAAACAAGATCTTGGCATTTGTAGCACTGTATCATGGACCATCATGTCTGACAAGCAAAAAGTAAGCTCATGGACCATCACTTCTTGTACTTGTTGTACTTCATTTAGGCATTTCGTACTGTTTGTACTTCACTTGTCGACAAGTCGAGGAAAGTAGCATGTACTTATGACTTGTCGACTAGTCGAGGAAAGTAGCATAAATAATAACAAGATACTAATGTAATCTTTCATGGTTTCAGGGATTGATCAAGGCAGTTACAGAGTTGTTTCCTGATTCAAGCCATAGGTTCTGTGTGAGGCACCTCTGGCAGAATTTCAACAAAAATTTCAAAGGGGAAGTGCTCAAGAATCAGCTCTGGAAATGTGCTAGAAGCAGCACACCTACTAAGTGGCAGGAGAATATGGATGCTATGTTGGTTTTAAGCAAAACAGCACATGATTGGTTGGAGGAGCTACCACCTACCACATGGGTCAGAGCATTCCAAAGTGAGTTCCCTAAATGTGATGTTTTGTTGAATAATAATTGTGAGGTTTTCAATAAATATATCCTAGAGGCTAGAGAAATGCCTATTCTTGCAATGATTCAACAAATCAAGAGCCAAATTACAACCAGAATATATAACAAGCAAGTTGAAGCACAATCCATGTCTGGCACTATTTGCCCAAAAATCAGGAAGAAATTGCAAAAGCATGTAGAATGGTCAAATAATTGTGAAGCTAAGCCATCTGGTCAGGGCATATTTGAAATTGATGAAAGAGGTGTAACATTCACTGTCAACCTCCAGAACAGAACATGCAGCTGTAGAAGGTGGGATCTATCTGGCATTCCATGCTGGCATGCTGTTTCAGCTATGAGACATGATCATATATCCCCCGAAAGCTATGTGAGCAAATGTTATTCAGTTGAGAAATATTTGAAAGCTTATGAGCACATAATCTGGCCATGTAGAGATGTCAGGGAGTGGGAGAAGGTTGATGCAATGCCAATCAAAGCTCCAATAATTGTGAAAAAGGTTGGCAGGCCACAAAAAAATAGAAGGCAACAACCTGAAGAGAAAGAAGGCAAGAAAGGAGAGAAAAAGATGAGTAAGCATGGAACAATTCAGCACTGCAGCTATTGTGGGAAGCCAGGCCACAACAAGGGTGGTTGCACTGATTGTAAGCTAGGATTAGTTCCTGACAAAAAAGGTAAGAAGGTTGTAGCTGAGGATGAAGACAATGCTTCAGAAGATGTGCCACTTGTAACAAAGGACCATCACTTGCAGACAATGGCATTCATTGGTCAGGGCACAAAAACTTATGAACATGAAGTACTAAATGAATTAAGGGCTGAGGTGATTTTATCCTAGTGCAAATATTTGTTCTTTTCTAATTTATCCTCGTGCTTTTATTGTTCTATTCTATTTTATCCTTGAGCTTTTTATTTACACTACAAATATTTTGCAGACAATCAATACACAAGGAGCAGCAGCAGCTCAGTTCACTCCTCTTCCTGACTGTGCATTCATCCAAGAGAATGTGCCAGTGCAGATGGCAGTGCAACCAACTACAGTGAGTAAAGATGAGAACTTGCTGAGGAAAAGAAGTGTTCTGGCTGCTGCAAAGCTGAAAGAAGCAGCTGAGAGGAGAGATATAGCTGATCAAGCCAAATTTGATGCAGCAATGGCCAAGCTGGCACAGGATGAACTACTGAGAGCTGCAGCACTAGAGAAAAAGAAAGCTGAAGCATTAGCTAGGAAAAATGCTATTGAAGAAAAGAGAAGGTTAGAGAGGGAAGTCAAGCAGCTTGCTGTCGAACAAAAGAAGTTAGAAGCAGCAGAGAAGAAGAGGCAACAGCAGGAGGAGAAGCTAGCAGCAGCAGAGAGGAAGAGATTGTACCAGGAAGCTAAGAGAAAAGAAGTTGAGCAAGCTAGGTTGGCTAATGCAGAGAAAAAGAGACAATATCAAGCAGCTAAGACAAGAGAATTACAGGAAGCTAAGCTGAAACTTGAAGAAGAAGCAAGGCAACTGGCCAGGGATGTGCAGAACAAGAGAAATGCAGCACAGAGCAGCAGCTCAAGCTACATTGCACCTTACAAAAAGCCAAGGAAGTCCTCCATGTTTGATTACTTCAAAGGGCCACCTCCTGGTGCTTAGTATATCTCCTGATGTACTAATTTAAATGTTTAAGACTTATGTTGGTCTGTTTTAGTACACCTTTTGGTTGCCTATGTTGCTATGTGACAATGTCTTGTGCTACTTGAACACATACTATGTTGGTCTGTTTATGACTTGTCGACTAGTCGCGGAAAGTATCATTTATTTACGACTTGTCGACTAGTCGAGGACCATGTTGGTCTGTTTTATTTTGCTGCCAACTTTCTGGTAGTGCCAATGTGTGTTCAGTTTGTCCAAATTATATGTGAAAAATTATTGTACTACAATGTGTGTCTCAATTGTATATGTTCTGGCCAAATTATGTCTGAAGTATTGAGTAAACTGTGAACAACATTTCATAATTCAAACACTGACATAATATCATTAGATAAACATCACTGACTACATTGTTCATTTGCCTTAATCACAAACACATCTGTCACTGCTTGATCAGATATATAAACAACATAAAGGCTAACATCCCTATACCAAAGATCACACATTTCAGAAGCCAAATGATCTCCAGCAAATGCCTATCTATTTCACTACTTCCACCTGCCACGAATTGCTTCCTTCTCTTCAGGCTTCCTTTCACTTCAGATGCCCTTCCAATTGAGCTACTGCCCAAACTCTATTGTTGCACATCTTGATCATTATTCAGCAAAAAAACCTCATATTCATCCTCCCATTTCCACATATCGCACGCACCCTTCCAGTTCTGAACAAAACGAGAACACGGGAAGAAAACCAGATTTCAGAGCCAAACACGCACCACGAAAAAAATCCAGTAATGCAGAAACTTACCCCATGATTTATGCACTTGTAGAAATGGCGCATGTAGTTCTCCGGTGTCCTCGATACATAGTGTCGGACCTTGCGGATTTTGCAGTCCTTGCACATCACGAGCGGAAATCGAGGGCGCAGGTCCATCTCCTCCGCCGAGCTCGAGTACCCACCCATCAGAACTAGAGCAGTAGCCTTCGCCTCCGTTTTCCTTGCTTCTCCGACGACCTCCTGCTGTCGCCGCCGAGCTCCAGCAGTCACAGCTCTCTCTCCCTCGCGCGCAGGGTGGGGAATTTAGTCGATCTAGGGTTCGTCCGGTCGATTTTGATCGTCATCGACGCGTTGAGCAGGGAATAACGGTTCGGCAACGCCGCGCTGCGCGCCCGCGTGGGACCGTCTACTTGCCACGTCAGCGCCATACGGTACACGTACGTAGCCAGGACCGTTCGTGGACAAGTCGGTGTAACATCAAGGAGCGTATTGGTGCATTTCGTGACATCGAGGACCACGGTAGACACGCCTGACAACTTCTGGGACTGTAGATGCATTTTACTCCTTAGTTGCTTGTCAAATTACCAACGCACAACTAATGCTTGAAAATTGAAATGCGTACCTCTGATTATAATCATTTGTGATTGGTTGTGCTAACGCGTTCAGTCACGTCGCTTTCATCTGGAATGAACATCTCCTTACTTTGCAATTGGAGGTTGGCACGTATGTACTGTGTGCTCGGAACAAGGAATGCTGCAGCTCCTGAATGGTGTATACTGTCGGGCTTTTCATATGCATCATCGTGTAGTACAAATAGTCAAATATCCACTGTTTTCTTGTTCCCCCATTAATCCCCATTATTCCTGTTTTGGGGATTTTCTCTAAATTTTTCTTTTTGAGAAATCTTCACCAAATGCTTGGTTTTATTACTGAGTGGACCCTTGATGCTTGGTGTACCTCTCACGTCTCTCAACCAAGGTTAAAAAGGCCCAGGCCCAAGTTAACGAGATTACCAGGCTGCAAGTGAGATGTATGGTGACCGGGCGGGCATAGCTGGTTAGGGTCCTTTTGCCCCAATGATTATGGCCCGTATAGCAAAGCGGGCTACCTTTGTCGTTGGGCCCGCACATGGGCGGTTTTATTCATCACTCTGCGTTGCGTCCTCCCCCACCATATGAAGGACCATTGAATGCGCCTCAGGACAACGGCCCATTAAAAAATGAGTTAACACTTATTATTTTATTTTGAAAACAAAAATAATGAAGCTCAGAAAAATACATGTTTATATTTAAATTATAAAACATTGTAATTAATAAATATATTTTCTAAATTAAATATTTAAAAACCTCTTGAATAAATTTGAATTCAGGAGCATTTATTCAAAACCAATGGGGCATAATTTTGAGTTGCGGATGTTTTCCGAACATGTCAACATCTTATTAATTCCATGAAAGTATGTTTTTAACCTCGTGAATATTTTTTTTTAAAAAAATTGAACCATTGTTCGGTGCACTCTTTTGATGAAAATGTTAAGTCATGCGCGTAGCCTTGAGTCCATCATGTCCATTCGATGTGGAATGAAGGGTCGATATTGGCGACAAAGTTTCTCGGTGACTTAGCTCTTCAAAGTTACTGAACCTGAGTCTGAAACGAAGGGCCCAGTTGGTGGACTAGGCTTGAGTTACTTTCAAAAGCTAGACCACGGAGCGACTTACCCTCCTTATCAACCATCGATTAGACCGGACGTACAAGATTGAACAAGACAAACTAAAAACAAAATTGTTAATCATTTTATTAAGAAATACTTTTCATTATAAATGTTTCACTATATTATGAGAAAGTTGGATCCATCTCGATTAATGGCTGATTAAACCTGGTTTCTGGAACTTTCTTAGAAAATATATAACGAAATATTTATGATTTCTTGATTTTTTTAAACAATTCAGTAGTTTGAAGTTTGTAGGTTAAAATCTAGTAAATATGGTATGTTCGCTCTAAAATGAATGGATGATGAAAAGGAAAAATTGCTTGAAAACTTGGTTTCTCAAAGTCACTTAAGCCTCGAGTCCTGGGTTAGTGTTGTGTCATGCCAGTGGCAGAGCTTGGGCCAACCAGCTGGGGTGGCAAAAAATGGGCTAGGAAAGAGTCAATGTTCCTCCACCCACGTGTCATGCGCTTGGGCCGTCGAAACTACCCTGCCTATAATCTCGTTTTTCTCTGAAAACACGCCATGATCCTCCTTGATCCCGGGACCAAAAAATAATCTTGCACCATAGTACTTACAAAGGATGATAAGTCTTAGAAGCGACGTACTGGAGAAGTGCACGAGAGGTGTTTGCTGCCATGGAGAGTCGCTACCAACTGCCAACACGGGGAGCTGTTGCGAAGCTGAACAAGGCAAGAGTTAAAAACATACATACGGCAGTGTGCAGAGTGCACGTCTTGGCCTCTTGCAGGCGGCCAAAACCGGCCACCGTCTGGCCGGTCGTGGCTTGTTTGCCGCCGGCGAGGGCGATCGTCGGAAAACGAGCGGAAATCCCCCGCAGAACGCATGGCTGGATTCGGGGGAGGCGACGGCCCCGGCGGGGAAAAGTCTGATCGGTTTCTATCTCGTTCCTACTACAACGAGAGTTCCAGACTCTGCACCGGTCATATGAACACCATAGACCATACGGTTACCTGTCTGAATATGAATAGACAGAGTAAGCCTGGACACGGTCAAGATCGAGCCGTACGATGCTACTCTACTAATCAACTGTCTTGACTCTGACACCCATAGCCTTCATTGACGAGGCTTTCGTTACCAGGGCGATTAAAAGTCGCGGGAGAGCGATCCCCAGCTGAAGCCTGCATCGGGGGTGCCCGATCGATCGTGGGCTCCATGGTTTAATTATCACAAGGAAGCAGTCGTAAAGCTGTTTTAGCCAGTTGATGATGCATGGCCGCATGTTACATCCAATACTTAATCACCACCCACCGTTGTGGAGCTATACAATGATTACTCCGTGTCACGTTGACACCATTACGGTATTCGGGGAGTTCGAAGCGTCAACCAAAATAAACAGATGAAAATGGGTCATGTTGTTGTGCAACTATTGAAATGACAGATCCAAAAGTATCAATCAATCGATCTACATGGCAGCTTTACACGATTCCAGCATGCATTGGAACATCTCCCGCAGATACCGGAAAACAAAACCAGGAAATACGTTCTCCGTCGGTTTCGTGAAGATTCGAGCGGAACAGATCTCGTACATACGTACTGTATAACTTTTGTAAAATCTTCCTAAATGAGTTTATTTTCATGTACAAACTGAGCACTATCAATCGAAGTGCTCTACCTCCCATCCGTCGCCCCCACCCAATTTAGGCCCTCGCCTAACCCTTCTAGCGCAGGCCTCCCCCACCTCGACCAGCCACCTCACGTGGAGGTACTCCCATGAGGGAGCTTGACAATCAAGATGCTTTCATGGGGCGGCGAGTAGGGTCACCCCACCCCGCTCAAGCACTTGCTTGGCTCTCCTACCGCTGGCCTCCTTGTCACGACCGCCTCCTGCCGTGTAGGTGCTCCCATGGGGGAGCTTGGCCAGGGAGGCGCTTTCATGCAGGTGCTCGAACAAGCCACAATTTCACAGCAAATCAGTCGAAATCAAGTCTCGTCACCGGGAATCGAACATTGATGTTGGAGTCGAGTCTCCTCGTCCTGTAATCAAACTTGGAATTCGTCAGCGCCGACGCGTTGGGAGCATTGACTCATTTCTGTTCACCCCAATATCGACTACAAAATTGGTTTTGTGGGGTTACCTAGGTGATAATATCTGGGGAGTTAGAAAATAATTTTTGGTTTACGCTATTTTATGTTAAGTTTTATGTTATATATTCGATGCGTTTTTCAAGCAAAACTACAGATAAACGGGTTTATCCACTTGCGGTATCCAGCAAGATGCTTATAACCAAAGTATGTACTTTAGACAAAAAACAGCTGGTAAGTTTTTTATAAGACTAAGTAACAGGGTTGACTTCTCGTAAGACAATATTACACTAAGAGACACAGAGTATGTCTTGCTTTTCTCAGTAGCGAACTACTTGAATGACCCATCACCAAAAAAAAAAAAAAAGCAACAGACTCCCTCCATCCCAGAATATACAAGGTACGGTCCAAACGTTCAATACGTACATACTTACGTAGGCCATTAGGCCTACTTGCAATCACAATTTTTTTGATTTACACGTAACCACCGACAGCCGGGTCGCTAGCCATACACTTATGGAGTATGAACGCACCCCACCCTTGAAGAATTGCAAAGCCAGTGGCGGGCCCAGGATTTGAAGAGCGGGTATTCAAAATAATCAAAGCTAAAGTTTTTTGATAAACTAAATTCTTATTTTGGTAGGGATTTCCGATTTTGTCCAATAATTGGAGAAAGAGAGATGAGTTTTGTAGGAATCAGAAATGAGAGAGAATCAGGAGGTCGGTAGCTAGTTGCTTTCACATTTTTTCATACTTCTACCTAGTATATGCTATATGTATATAATAGTTTTGGGAAATTAATGGGTATTCAACTGAATACCTTTGACTTCAGCTAGGCCCGCCCCTGTGCAAAGCTCGCATAGATACACATGGAGACGTGTATTTAAGAGCACCTCCACAAAGCACCTCAATAAATACGGTCCCATCGGCAACTTATTTGTTTCAGGTCGATCAAAATATGTTCGGCACTGTCAGAGGTCAGACCATGATTCTGGTTACCGGTCGGGAAATCCGGTTACCACTTAGGAAGTGATCATACCGGTTAAAAAATCCGATTTGTTTGAATCTTGATGAAAACTTTCGATAAATGGTCATAGTAGGAAAAAAATCGTCCGGTAACTCGGAATTTTTCGGTAACCGCGGTCATCGGAAATCCCGACCTCTCTCGAGATTTTTTTTCTACCGGTAACCAAAACCTTGGCTCAGACCATTCCCAAGTTTATAGCCACGCTCGATGGCGTTGGATAATTGTCGGGGGGCCTACCCCCGGGTAGGGTAAAGGCAAGGGTAAGATACCCGTGTTTACAGTGGTGAATATCTTTGGCCTGGTGCCAAAGGTCTTACGACTCTTCGGGAGATAAAGGGACGCCTGTTGGAGGTACGCTGGAGGTGGCTCTTGGAAAAGGTCAAGAGGTGCCCTTTGGAGGAAGCAGGGGCCAGGCTGTCTACCCTGGTGATACTATAAATAGACCCCCAGCCCCTCACTCTCATTCAGGCAAAGGCAGAGATTTCTCCTAAGAACCAGCTTCTCGAAGGTGTCTTTGGGAGCAAGCCTAAGACATCTTCGTGTAGCTGGGCCTAGGGGCATTCTCTTGTACGACGCCAGAAACCGGTGCTGGTGTGCAGGGTCCCGGCTAGACCAAGTTGTATGCTTGGCCGACTTAAGCTTATGTCGGAGGTAGCTGACATGTTCTAACCGGCATAACCATGTCCGAGATCTTTGTTTATATGTGATGTGCAGGAAGGAGGATCCGACATACATGTTCGGGCCGGGTGAGGTATGTCGGAGGTCCAGGCCCGGCATAGTCATGCCGGCGTATGGAGAGAAGCCCGGTATACTTGTGCCGGGATAGGAGGATGTGTCCGACATATCCTATGTCGGGCAGGAAGTCAAGGGCGGGTACAAGGCAAGGACACTGTCCCGTCTGACACGGAGGTAAGGTCACCTCCCGTCTGACACGGGCGCGGGACAAAAGGCACCGGACAGGGGTGACGTGACTACTCCGAGGTACTGGCAACTGACGGACAGGAGACTTGGCAGGGAGAAGACACGTCTTATCGCTGACAGGGGAAGCATCATTACCTAGGTCAGCGGCGGCTACGGCAAGAGGCATCATGACCTACCTCGGCCTATGTCGGATAGCCCGGCTGTTAGGTCGTGGTAGGGATGTCGACATTGCCGTTGGACTGAAGCGGTTGTCCGGCGGGGCCCGGCAGGATTAGGGTTCCCGGGCAACTCGGCCGGACCTCTATAAATAGCGCCATAACTCCTCCTGTGAGAGAGGGACCAACCAGAGAGAGCCAAAGCTATAGGCGCATTTACTCCTCTCCTCCTTGTAGTTCATCCTTGTTCTTGAGTTCATCCTAGAGAGAGGCAAAACAGCTCAAGGAGCACCTTTGTAGATCTTGTGACATACATACAGAGTGAGGCAAGGCAGGAGTAGGGGTCTTACCTCCTCACGAGGGCCCCGAACCTGGGTACATCGTGCGTGTTTGTGGTTGCTTGTGGTTTTGTGTGTGTTCTTCGAGTGTTCTTGCGGTTTCTTCCCTGCTTAAGTCGGTTTCAGTGATTCCTTGCCATCTTTCGTGTGAGCTCCTTAGCTTGCTAGCCCTCCCCGGATCCACCAGTGTCCATCGGCCCCACACAATTAGCCATCCTATGGCATCTGCCGTGATGCCGCCACGACAATAATGTCTCGATAAGTCATCCTGACAGGTAGACTCCACATGCCATAGACACATCAGATTGGCATAGGCGTTAGGCCATGTACATTGAGTGACGTCAGATTTCTCTTAGTATTGATACGTAGGATAATTATTTAGTTGGAGGAGAGAAAATGCAAAAAGGGAAGACCGTCTTTCCTTAGCTAACTTAGCTAACTAACGATTTCTTATGAAATAAGAGAAGACTAATTTTCACCATTATACCATCTGTCTTCCCTTAGAAATTTAATTTCCTACTAAAATATAATTAATTCTCATTAATTGTTATAGATGGCGATAAGAGATAATGCATTGTACAATTTATAATTTTATATCCCCTAAATGATGTGGATGGCTAAAATAAGGCACGCCTTTTCTAACATTGTATATGCTATTAGTCATTTGACCCCAACCTGTTCTCCAGTTTCCTCTAGCTGATGATTTTGCGCCAATGTCGCCACCTTTTTTCGTCGCCAACTCACTGCTGGGAGTTCGCGGCGACAGTACGACTCGACGCTTCATGCCGCCACCACAGCTTACCGGCGCCGCCTTCTATCTCCCTCCCGCCCCCACCCACGAGGTGTTCAGCCTTTTGACACCAAATAATATCTTGGTTACTGATTTATTGCATAGTTTTATTGTTGATTCATTGTTATTCAATAGGCTCAACGATAAGATTATGTTTCACCAACGATGGAAGAGGACGCCAACCTTGTAGCCGATGAAAGTGATTAGCCGATGGTCACAATGTTCTTTCAACTGTGCAACAAGAGTTGGAAGACACTCCCAAATGCGGAGGATCGAGGAGGGGTCGACTATCTAATAAAAACCATCAAACAACAATGGGACAAGTGCTGATGTCAAATGACTACTTTTCGCATAACGCAACAAAAATGACAATGATTTTCGCCGGCGGTTAATCATGAAGAGGGAAGTGTTGGCGAACACTGTGCTTGTTGTTCAAGACTACGTTGAATAGAGCTGAAAAAAGATTGCACCAGATTGTTTTTGATTCTCATCCATTTAGAAATACACCTCTATACATTGTTTTAGATATGAAGCTTCCACAAATTTTGTACACAACTACCTCCGCATTATATCTGAATGTACAACTTTTAAAGTTACGTACAGATTTTGCCGGACGGTGGTGACAGTCTCGATCGAATTTGATGATTTCCTCGCCATACATGTACAAATTAATGATGAAGCAACTCACAACCAATTGCGAAATGATCTAATTTCCTCGCTATGCATATACAAATTAATGATGAAGCAACTCACAACCAATTGCAAAATGATCTAGTCATAAACTAGTGGGCGCTCAGACCAGACATGTAGTTCGATTGTCTCATATTGTTTACTGAAACTTGACAATTTTTTTTTTTGAATTGTGTTAAGAACTATATTTTTTCTATGTTTAAATTATCATTGGATTATGTAAAATAATGATTTAGAGACAAATATGAACATATTGATAAAATCAGGCAAATGAATGGATAGTGTTGGCTATTTGGGTGTCGCTGAGGCAGGTCCCATCATACGGCTATATGTCCGTCACCCCCAAAACAGAACATTGTTTTGGGGTGCCGATAGATATGCTCTAACTTGTGACTGCATGATTAGTCTAATATATTGCTTTACGAAACGTGTAAACTAACGCAGCACTAGGGCATCCGTAATCTGTATGGAGAGGTTTTGTAATAAGATGGGTTCCACTGGTACTATACTTGTCATACGAAATTCTACACAATATATAAGGTGAACTTTAGCCATAAGTTGGGACCCACATATCTTGTCGTAGGTTACATGAAAGAGAGAGTAAAGTATAAAACATTTTTGAATTGCTTGTGGATAACCATAAGGCTATGGTGCACTTTTAAGAAGATTCTCTTAATGTGAATCTCCACAATATGTGTTGCAAAGTTTAGGGTGTACTTTTGTCCTGTGACACATTGCGGTTGCCCTTAGGCTCCAAAGTGAACAGTTCGTCAAGTTTAACAAATGAGCCCACTTTTAACAAAAAAAAAAAGAGCTCAGGCCAGTTTTTTTCGGACTCATTCTATAAACTACCCCTCCCCGGCTTATTTTATAAGCCGAACAGCTTACTACCTGCAGCTTCCAGATTCATTATGTGATAATTAGTATAGAAGTCTCGAGTAAGAAGCCATGCGGTTTATGAGAGAAGCTGGGAGGAGGCAGCTTATTTTTTAAGCCAGCAAAAGATCTGGGACTAAATCATTTCTACTTCTATTACGGTTACGGGTAGGATCTCAAAATGCCAATAATTACATCCTTCCCCCGATACTGTCTACCACTAGTACATTAATTCTTCCCCCGGAATCATGGAACCCCAGCCCTATTTGCCCTGTATTTTTACAAAAGGAAAGGGTTCACTAAAAAAAGGTGAATCAACAGACGGAAAGCCAGCGATCAACGGGAAGTTTCTCTGAGACCAGAGTGCGCATCCGAGAACTGTCAAGAGACGCGACGGTGAAAAATCAGACCAAATCAAAGCTACGACACGAATTACCAGCGAAAATCTTCGTCAAATTAAGAGACATGTCAAAAACAAAGACGAGGACTAATTAAGCAGCGGCAAACGGGAGTACAGTATGTACACACCTGCATCACATGTTGTACAATTGTACAGTACATACGGCGTGTAGATCCCGCTATTTTTGTCTCCCGGCCAGCCACCATCCTACCCTCTGGCCTATAAAATAGGCACTCCTTAATTGCCGGCTTGATTGCTCGGAGAGACGAGACGACCCCGGTGACCCATCTCCTCCTTCTCCAAGCTAGCACACACAGGAGGCTAGGCTGTCCTACACCTTTCCCGGCCGCCGGCGAGATGGTGCTCTCGCACGCCGCGTCTGCGGGATCCTCCGATGACTCTGTGCACTCTACCTTCGCCTCCCGCTACGTCCGCACCTCCCTGCCCAGGTAAACAAACCTCGGTTGGAAGATCCACCATGATCCCTGCAGGGTGCCGGATGGATTCTTGAATTTGGTATGGTTTAATGATCAGGTACCGGATGCCGGACAACTCGATCCCCAAGGAGGCGGCGTACCAGATCATCAACGACGAGCTGATGCTGGACGGCAACCCGCGCCTGAACCTCGCCTCCTTCGTCACCACCTGGATGGAGCCCGAGTGCAACAAGCTCATGATGGACTCCATCAACAAGAACTACGTCGACATGGACGAGTACCCGGTCACCACCGAGCTCCAGGTATATAGATACGTACTGCTGTGATTCCGTCAGAGTTCGATCGTTTATCGCCGGGGGTATTAACAATCTCCATTCCCGGCCGTCAGCGTTCCGTTTAATCCCCGGCGGTCTTGCAACGCGCGCTTGATCTGCTTTCGTCGAGATCTCTTTGCTTTTCTGCGTGCTGCGGAAAGCGATCTTCTAGTCCTAGTTTTGAATTTTTGATTGGTTCGGTTCGACGACGGCCTAGAATAAAAAAAGGTTCAGCTAAATGGACCTTCATTATTGGGCCACTTGGCCTGATCTGTCATAGAAGCTAAAACTAGTAATACGTAGAGTATTTGACTTTCTACGTTTGTCTCAAAAACAAAAAACAGCTTAACTTTCTCTTATATCCAAGTAGAATGTTACAAAATGGTCATACGATCGAGTTCAATTCCCCTTCTCCTCACCGTCTTCGAATATTCCTTATGGCTGCGTCTAAAAGAGGTGAATCAATCAAGTTGGAGAATATACTCACCCAGAACCCCTTTTGATAATCAAAACTAGCAGGAGTAATAGTGCTACTGTTGACTTATTATTACGGTATATATACAATCACTGTTGCTTAGTTGTTACGGCAGCCAGGGCTAGCACTCCCAGCGATGCATCATCAACCATCATCGATTGTAAAGAGAAGAATCATTGTTTAGAATAATCATTCTAACAGAGAACAGAAAAAGAAAAGCATTGGTTGGAGAAGTTGCAAAAGCCCAACGAAAATAATACCCTCGACAGTCTATCGTCTTGGCATGTGAACCTGAATATGTACTATACAAACACTAACGTGAGGAGCAGAACCTTCGGCGGCATCAACACCAAAAAAGACATCCACGTCCCTGTCGGCGTTGAACGGGCGAGAAGAAACCAACAATGGACCAAAGCCACAATGTATGTTCACATGCATGGACGAGAGAGGCAACGAGATTGGCTAACACCAGGTCAATATCGATCAGAGGGTACCAAGAAGTCGCATTCCCAACTAGTCCGAGCTGTCCCAATCGCGATACTAATTAAGCCACCTAACTACCCGCTCCTAGCCATGTGGAGGTTAAGCCTCGATGTAAACGAAAAATGTTCTTCTTAAAAACCTAGTTGTGATTGGTGGCTGAAGCCTTGCAGGAGAACCGCTGGATGCTTGATATCCAGGGGGACTTGTCGGAGGAGGGACGAGAGCAGTGGTGAGGCTATGGCTCACTGTAAATGAGGTGCAGAGGAATGAGGAGGTGGAGGGCAGATTCATATGGACGGCGTCGAAGAACGGATCTTACTCTGCTAAAGCAGCCTACTGGGAGTTGAGCCAAGGGCAGCCAAAGGATAGGATGGCGCCGCCATTTTGGAGATCCTACGCGCCGCTGAAGTGCAAGCTTTTCGCTTGGCTTGCGCTGAGACGAAGGCTCTGGACAGCGGATAGGCGCACGAGGCACGGGCTGCATAATGAAACAAACGCTTGTTTCACATGTTTACAGGATGAGGACACAGTTGATCATATTCTGGTGTAGTGCGTTTATGCTAGGCAGGTTTGGATAGGATGTTTACAGGAGGTGGGGATCTGTTTGCGTGAACCACAGGACACTGCGTCGTTTGGAACTTGGTGGAGAAAGGCGAGGCTGCAGATTGTGGATGGGGATCATAGAAAGTTTGATACTCTGGTTATCCTTGTGGCCTGGATGCTCTGGAAACAAAGAAATGCGAGGGCTTTCCAAAATGAGACCGAACAATGTAGTGAGTGGGAGCTGATCGGAGGATTAGAGAGGAGTTTGGGGTTTGGGAGTTTGCGAGAATAGGAGTAGGAGGTGGAGGGGGTATTGCGGGCAAGGTTTTGGTTCCCGAATAAAAAAATGTGAGGGCTTTCCAAAATGAGACCCAGCAAATGTAGTGAGTCGGAGCTGATCAGGAGGATTAGAGAGGAGTTTTGGGTTTGTGAGTTTGCGAGAATAGAGTTGTTAGCATAAAACCGCAACTTTGATGCTCAAATTACGAAAAACCGCGACTTTGATGTGGGATCGCATAAAACCGCGACTTTGATGTCAATCGATAGCAATGTGCACAGATTTGGATCTAACTGCGAATTGACACTCAAACTGACCAGTGGGACCCACTTGTAAGGCTGACGTGGCAAGTTTAACACCAAATTGAAGGTGGGACCCACTTGTCAGCATAATAAAAATAAATAAAAATCTGGAAAAAAGGAAAAAAGGGGGGAAATCCCCAAACAGGGTGCCCACGAACGGAGCACCGCCTGCTGCGGCTCCGTCGGCCGCCGTCGCCTGGCCGCACAAGCTGCTCCGTCGGCTGCCGTCGCCTGGCCGCACAAGATGCTCGCCTGGCCGAACGGAGCGCCGCTAGCTGCTGGCCGGCCAAGCGCCGCCGGCTGCTTGTCGCGCCGCCGTGCGCCCCGCTTGCCGCGCTGCTGCTGCGTGCACTCCCTGCTGGCTGCTGGTCGCTGCTGCGTGCACTCCCTGCTGGTCGCTGCTGCGCGCACACGCTTGCTGCCTGCACGCTCGGCTGCGGCTGGCTCGGCCGGCCGCGCTCGCCAGCACGAGGTCGCCGACGTCACCACCCGCCCACACCGTGCTCGCCGCCTCTAAGCCTGCCGCGCACACCGCGCTCGCCGCCGCTATGCCTCATGGGGATGAGCCAGGAGATGAGGATGCGCGCCCCGCCCGCCAGCTTCTTCCGCCTCCGGGGCGTGTGCCGGCGGTGGCGCGACGCCGCGGGGTCGCCCGCCTTCCTCGCCGCGTGCGCCTGCGTCCCCGCCCGCGACCCCTGGTTCCTCATGCTCTCCGACCGGCAGGACGAGGACCACTGCTCCGCCGTCGCTTTCGACGCCGCCGAGGGAGCCTGGGCGCGATAGATCTCAGGCGCGGGCAGAGAGGCAAAGAGGCCGGAGCTCAGGCGCGGGCAAAGAGGCCGGAGCTCGGCCGGCGGTGAGGACGCGGGGCCCTGGGGCAGGCGGCGAGGCCTGGTCGGAGCAGAGCGCGCCGGAGCTCGGCCGGCAGTGAGGACGCCGGCGCAGTCATTTTTTTAGACACTTTTTTTTACAGGTGGGCCCGCAAACTGAACAGTTTGTCCAGTTAAGTTGCCTTGTCAGCCTTACAAGTGGGTCCCACTGGTCAGTTTGAGTGTCAATTCGCAGTTAGATCCAAATCTGTGCACATTGCTATCGATTGACATCAAAGTCGCGGTTTTATGCGATCCCACATCAAAGTCGCGGTTTTTCGCAATTTGAGCATCAAAGTTGCGGTTTTATGCTAACAACTCGCGAGAATAGGAGTAGGAGGTGGAGGGGGTATTGCGAGAGAGTAGGTTTTAGGGTTTTTGGAGTGGTGGGGATTTTTAACCAGTCTAAATTGTTTGCAATTTAGCTGGTTATCTTGTAATTGGTGTTCTTTTCTTCTATAAATATTTGGTATGCCTTTGGCATACCCGCTAAAAAAACCCCTAGTTGTGACCACCTCCACCATGTTCCACGATCGGTACCCCACCCCTCCGCCTGGTCAACTTTCCTTTGACGCCTCTTTGACTTTTTATATATGTACTGATTCTTTTTTCATACCTATATAATATATTTTGTTGTTTTATTTAATTTTCATATATGTCCTGCTCTTTTGTTGTTCATTTTCATATACACTGCATGCCTTGTTTTATTGTTTCTTTTCCGATATGTGTGTTGTTATGCCGAATCAGTGGGTCACGTCGTTACTTTTTCTTATGTTGCTATGTTTCCTCGTTGAGTTTTTGGCTGGGTATACCCGTGAGTATTTTATACCCTGACAGGCGCGGGTATGGGACAAGATCTGTATATAGCTGTGGGTGCGGGTTTGATAAATCTCGACCCACACCCAATGCGGACGGGTGCCATCCGTATAAGTATTAATGATGTAGAGAACAGGGAAAGAAGAATGTAATTTCATAACAGTTCGTAGGATATTCACAGTACAATGTTTTTGCTATCAAACAGTTAACGGTGTATAAGTCGTACTTGGTTATAATCAGCGGGAACTAGAGAACTAGAAAGTCCAAATAGAGATCTCAAAATCGGCATTTTTAAGTTTAATTTAGAAAACTTAGGCGTGGATAGTGTCGAATTCTACAACGTGCAAAATATCAATGCATAATTCGTCGTCTTTTAGCATACATAAAATTGATCTACGGTTTTTCTCAGTTATCCCTTTTAACAATCACAATTCTGTTGTGGGTCTCCTTGTTAAAGTTGCTAAAACTACAACTTCAAAAACTAAAAATCAAAGGTTTAAAAATCAAACTTTGTCAACTTCCAACTATAATATTGATACAATTATCCTAAAAGTCGATGAAACGAGACTACGTAATATATTTATATTTCAACACTCACGTCTAGTCTATTTTAGTCCATGGCATCCTTAGTGTAGGTTCGATTCGTGACAGTATATTGAACTTGACACCTCTTGATTCAGATATCATATAGAATTCAACCACCAGCCAATTATGTCAAACCGAACTGATGGAAAGGGTGTTAGACAATATATTTATATTTCAACACTTAAAACTTCTGCAAATCAGTATGTACTACTTCATCTGTCTCACAATATAAGACGTTTTGGTAGCTTAAATTTAGCTATCAAAACGTTTTACATTTTGTTACAGAGGGAGTACAATTCTGCACGCCACACTATCTTGTCTGCCAAATGATTGGTACATTGCTCCATACGTACCTTTAAGTCTTGATGCCCTTTATCGGAAAAAGATGCACTTTAAAGTATACAGCAACTAGATATTCTCTGCACTGTTCTCTTCGTTTGGTTTTGGCCAGTAACATAAATTGCACTGTTCGTTATCGAATATACCTTAATCCTGAATTTGTGTTTTCCAGAACCGATGTGTGAACATGATCGCGCATCTGTTCAATGCTCCTCTTGGGGAAACCGAGACGGCTGTCGGAGTCGGCACCGTGGGGTCGTCGGAGGCCATCATGCTCGCTGGGCTGGCCTTCAAGAGACGGTGGCAGAACAAGATGAAGGCGGCCGGAAAGCCATGCGACAAGCCCAACATTGTCACCGGCGCCAACGTCCAAGTAAGCATGCATCCAGTCTCTTCATAACTTGGTGTGATGGTGCCGCATAATTATACTTTACCAATGGTATAATCGGACGGATGGGCAATATCAAATTATCAATGCAGGTTTGCTGGGAGAAGTTTGCTCGCTACTTCGAGGTGGAGCTCAAGGAGGTGAAGCTGACAGAGGGGTACTATGTCATGGACCCTGAGAAGGCGGTGGAGATGGTCGACGAGAACACCATCTGCGTCGCCGCCATCCTCGGCTCCACCCTCAACGGGGAGTTCGAGGACGTCAAGACGCTCAACGACCTCCTCGTCAAGAAGAACGAGGAGACAGGGTAACGATCTGAATAATCAAGCGGGCGTCCTAGCTAGAGCTCAGCACAAATGTTTCCGGTTCAGTTCTGACGGGGTTTTGGCCTGACCGTCGTGCAGGTGGGACACGCCGATCCACGTGGACGCGGCGAGCGGCGGCTTCATCGCGCCGTTCCTGTACCCGGAGCTGGAGTGGGACTTCCGGCTGCCGCTGGTGAAGAGCATCAACGTGAGCGGGCACAAGTACGGCCTCGTGTACGCCGGGATCGGGTGGTGCATCTGGAGGAGCAAGGAGGACCTGCCGGAGGAGCTCATCTTCCACATCAACTACCTCGGCGCCGACCAGCCCACCTTCACCCTCAACTTCTCCAAGGGTACACTCCTTTCCCTCCATGCATTAATCTTGATGCATATACCTGTTTTTCAGGTTGGTTAATTATGCCTGAGTTGTCGTGCACACTTTCAGGTTCCAGCCAGGTTATCGCACAGTATTACCAGCTGATCCGCCTTGGTTTTGAGGTACTGGTCTGTTTGCCTGAACATTACTTTATGACTACATTTCTCTGAATTACTAACTGTATTTGGTGTGTAATAATGCAGGGGTACAAGAACATCATGGACAACTGCCAGGAGAACGCGATGGTGCTCAAGGAGGGCCTAGAGCGCACGGGTCGTTTCAACATCGTCTCCAAGGACAACGGGGTGCCGCTGGTGGCCTTCTCCCTCAAGGACAGCAGCCGCCACAACGAGTTTGAGATCTCCGAGTTCTTGCGCCGCTTCGGCTGGATCGTGCCGGCCTACACCATGCCGCCCAACGCGCAACACATCACCGTGCTCCGCGTCGTCATCCGGGAGGACTTCAGCCGCACCTTCGCCGAGCGTCTCGTCATCGACATCGAGAAGGTGCTGCACGAGCTCGACGCCCTCCCGTCACGCGCCGCGCCCTCGCTGCTGCCCATCGGCGGCGATGCCGCTGCGCCCGAGAAGGATTTGGATACGGAGCGCAAGGTGGTCAACCTCTGGAGGAGAGCCGTTGCGGCCAAGGAGAAGACCAGCGGCGTCTGCTAATTATAAGCCAATGCACCATCTGACATGTTTTGGTGTTTGCTATCTGCTGCTTCTCGTTAAATTAAGCTTATCTTGCTTTTGTGATTTGATGATTTTACAAATTCAGGCCGCCACCGTCCATGTTATTCTTTAGAAGCCGGAACTGATAGTTCTGGCTCCATTTGATGTTCCTGTACGTGTTAAACAGCAGTACTGTACTTCCATATTTGCGGAAAATTATATGTTTAAATTAACGTGTTGAAGATATAATAGTTTTGTCCAATTAAAGTTAACTAGGAAATGTGCCCGTGCGTTGCAACAGATTGATGAAATCAATAAGAAGATATTCCGCAAACATCACACCGACGCATCAGAACATGCGCTGGCATAAACGGGTTGAGACGGTAGAACAAAAGGTCAAAATGATGTTGGTTTGTCTGAGACGCCGCCCACACACACTTCTCCGGCCTAAAAGACCAGACATAAAAGTTTAAATATTTTTTGGACAATACTTTCTTGTTTGTATTTATGTTCCTTTCCAATAACTTTTTAATGTGAAGACTTAGAAAATTAATGCAGCGTGTAAATTGAAGGAGGGGAAATATCTCAGCCATATGCATATCCAGCTTACAGCAATAGATACCAGATCTCAAATAATAATAATAATAATAATAATAATAATAATAATACAATGTGCACCAATTTGGTTATTAACTGTATCAGCTGTTGCGGAATACCCTCTTCCAGACTTTCACCCATTCAATGAAACAGTATGTACGCTCCGACCATTCATCATACTTTGTTTGAACAAAAGCATGAGCTATGTATCTTTCAGAACCAACGGAAAATTAATGGATGAAATTTGGCGTCAAGGTTCTTATTCCACGCCATGGTCACATCATCATGCAGCTTGCTAAGGCGTCAAGGTATCAAATAATCGTCAGGAGTAGGTTCCTGGCATAGAGGTTCCCAGATTCCACGCCATGGCCACCTTCTCCATCTAGAACGCCTAACTACTCATATCAGATCGGTGTGCTCTCCACCGCGACCCTTGCCTGCCAGAACGATGGGATGTGAGAAGGATAGGGAGGAGAGCGGCAGCTGCAATGTCGGGTCTGCTCATGTCGCATGACTTTCAGACTGGGGCCATGGCGGCCGCGCGCAACCAGTGTCGATCCAGGCCAAGCGCGGGATCAATACCGCGGGCACTGGACGACTGCAGGTAACCTATAGATGCATGGCCATCTTCCGGGGGCGGGGGATCCGGATGCGCAGAGATTGTGGTGGCCAACGCCGCCACCGCCGCCCCCGTAGTCAAGCTCGCCATCGAGTTCGACAAGCTCCTTCTTGAGCGAGGATGGGTCAAATTCCTCAGTAGAAACCTGATTGTAGCCGGAGGTGCCTCGCCGGTGCCCGGACTGGCCCCTCGTCTCCAACGATAACCTCCTCCAGCGCAGCATGCGGGACTCCCAGCACGCGGCGGCCGTGACGGCGGAGGGCGGGGGTGGCGACGCGGCGGCGCCGGCAAGTGCCAGCGGCCAGGATGGAGGCGGAGCGCAGCCGCATCTGGCGGAGTAGGCGGTGCGCAAGGGCGCGGGTCTGAGGAGGTGCGCAGAGCACGGTCGAAGACGTGGCGGCGCGAGCGCGGATTGCGGCCGGCCAGGGCCCGGCGGCGGCGCTGCGGCAGCACAAGCAGCCAGCAGGGGGCAGCGGCTCGTGGGAGGACAGCGGGGCCCGGCAGGAGCACGACGCACGATCAACGGCGCAGGCAAAAGAAAATGAAACGGTACCGAACTTACTGGTGGCAATGGTGGGTAATATCACCAAACTCACAGGGGCAGAACCGTCCAAAAAAGTGGACGACGAAAAAATTAGCAGAAGCCTTCCTGACTTTATTATTAGGGGTATAGAGGTATAGATATGAAACATCCTATTGAAATGGGTGAACTTATTTCTAGAACAATATAGATTAAATCTGATCTCTAGATATGAATTGTCCAAAAGTGGAGTTTTTTTTTAATAATACGAATTTTAATGCGAAATTTCAGAAATAGCGCGCGGGTTTCGAAAATTGCAAATCTAGCGCGCCCGTCGGCATGGGGCCATGCCGAAAGCCCAGCCATGCAGATGTGTAGGATATGTACGATCCAATGCACTGGACTCGGTTACATTCTAATTTCTTTTGATTAATACAAAATTAGGTTAACCGTGTCTCGGTTCGAGATGAAATATGTATAAAATATGTGTGTATCGATGAGTAGGTTCCATTCCCGCGATCGGTTTCAAGTTTGATTGCCTCTAACTTCTTAATTTTGAATCGCAATTCATACAATTATTCGACGAATTTTGTCAAATTACTCGCACTTGTTTGACCGTTTTAAATTTCCTTGCACGAGTACATCTACCTCACCCTTCTCCACAACTGTTACGTTGTAACTTTTTTGTTTCGGTGGACGTATTTATTTTTCCGGTAGTATCTGTAGAAAAAATATGTATTTGAAAGAAAATATAAATATATCTGTCGAAACAAAAAAGTTACAACGTAACAGTTGTGAAGAAGGGTGAGTTAGATGTACTCGTGCAAGGAAATTTAAAACGGTCAAACGAGTGCGAGAAATTTGACAAAAGTTGTCGAATAATTATACGAATTACGATTCAAAATTAAGAAGTTAGAGCCGATCAAACTTGAAACCGATCGCGGGAATGGAACGTACTCATCGATACGCACATATTTCATACATATTTTATCTCGAACCGAGACACGGCTAACCTAATTTTATATTAATAAAAAAGAAATTCGAAGGTAACTGAGTGCATACCGATCGGCCTGGTTCCGATCGGCATGGGCCATGCCGAAGTTGGCCTTTCGGCGGGGCCATGCCAAAATTTTCGAACCCCGCGCGCTATTTCTGGAATTTCGCATTAAAATTTGTATTATTAAAAAAAACTCCCAAAAGTGAGAGGGCAGGGGAGATCACCGGCATCTCTGTAGGGCCCGTTCGGAAAAGGACGACTACATTTATCCAAATATGGATGTATCTAGACATATTACAAGTATAGATACATCCGTATTTTGACAAATAGAAGTCATCCTTTTCCGAACGGAGGGAGTACTTTTAGTATTTCAGATGTTGGGTGTGTTCTACTTTAGAGCCTGTAACTGATAGTTCTGGCTACTGGCTCCATTTCATCAACTATGTTCCTGTACGTGTTAAACAAACATCAGTATTGTATTTCCATATTTTTTTGACGGAAAGGCAGCGAGCGCAGCTTTCATTCAATTAAGGGTGGCCGGAACAAGGTCCGGAAAGTTGCGTTACAAAAGGAACAAGGGTGAAAGAATGAAAGAATGGAAAAATGAAAGAATGAAAGAATTTGTAAGAACAGGAGAAACTATAGAACTGTTTGAAATCAAAACTACTCTCCATGTTCCCAAATAGCACGCAGAACACCTGCCTTCTTCCAGGTAGTGATCTCCTCGATGATCTTCTCCGCCAAAACCTCCGGAGGACGAGACTTGTTGTTGAAAATCCGATTGTTTCTTTCCTTCCATAGCATCCACTAAGTACAACTATATGTTTAAACCTAAACATGTTGAAGATATAATTGTTATGTCCAATTAAAGAAAATATAGAACATCCGATTGAAATGGGTGAATTTATTTCTAGAACAATATATATTAAATCTGATTTATAGATAGTGAATTATACGAGAATTTCGTTAGCATCTCCGTAGGGGACATCACTAGCATCTTCGTAGGGCCTGGTGCATGTTATTTTTAGTGTTTGGGATGTTGGGCGTGTTGTACGACATTTCTAAAATTTTAGGAAGAGAAGAGATGAAGACTTGGTGGGGTAGAGAAGTGGAAAGGACCAGAAGAAGGGAGGTTCCCCCTTTTGTTCTGCATCAAGTATTCATTCTTTAACTTACATTAATTGTTTAGGGCAGGCGGGATTGCCCCCCTCCAAAACACGTGAATAACTAGTTGTATGTTTAGAGTGGACCAACCACTTCTAAAACTTATTAGTGCATATACATTTTCCACCGCGATCGCGTGATTGAGCATTGGAGCGGATATTCTAGGCTAAAAATGTTCTATGATGGAATTTTTGTTCAAGTCCTAAACAAAACTAAATTGCACATGATGCATGTTTTGGTAGGGAGGACTAAGACTATAATCACCAGTAATATGATACTCACTCCGTTCATGAATAAAAGATGTATAGTTTTCTTGCATGGATATTAAGACTTGAGTATTTTGTACATGGTGACTCATTTTCCTTCAAAAATCGTGAGAGAGAAGTTCCTAATAGTCACAAATTGAAAATAACCCTTCAAATCCCTCCTTTATAGATTGAATATCATTGATAGATGGGTTAATTTATCCATAAATAGCAATAAGCCTTATATTTTCGATTTTTTCTGAAAAAACTATATGCTTACATTTAGGAACAGAGGGAGTATAAACAACCTAGAGGAGGTGATCCAAATGATTCTAGCTGTATCCAACGTTGGACGTCACTTTCATGTTTAACAGTAAAACATGGTCGCGAGTAAGAGAGCAAACATCCAATTTCAAATTGAGAAAATTGCACATAAAACCAATGTTTGGTGCCAAATTTGCACAAAACACATGACCAAAATGTGCGTTTACTTTAGTATTTAGTATCAGCACACACCAAGGGGTATAGGACACAACCTAGATGTTTTTACTTTAGTGTCTATGTGTTTATGTAACATAGTAAGAGGCGCACGGGATAGGAGCTATACCCATGATTATAAGAACTGCTACATAACTAATGGGACCGCGGGTGTGTTTTCCTCTCTATAACTAGTGCTGATTTTTTTTGCAATTGTTATATTGTTAAGGGGGAGGGGGACCATTGCCCCCCTTCCAAACAGGCACATGGAATTTCCGTTGAATAACTATTTTGCATATTTAGATTGGACCAAACACTTTTTAAACTTACTAGTGTGTAGACATGTTCCACCGTGGCCGTGTGATGGAGCCCACATACTATGCTAAAAAATTATGGGAGCATTCTTGTTCAAGTCCTAAAAAAAATTGCTCATGATTGCATGTTATTCCTGGAGGGAGGCCCAAGCATATAGATGCCATAATCGTCTCTGTATGAGCTATACTAAGATAAGACATGTCATGGTTATAACTATAGACTGGGTCATCGACAATGGTGAGTTAGGTGCGCGCCGACATATGGCAGCAATGTTTTTCGGATGTATTTTTTGTTGAGAAGACCTGCATTTATATAAACTAGGAAACATGCCCGTGCGTTGCAACGGGAAGGATCTATATCACAGAGGCACTCGATACATATGCACGCTTGAGCACCAACACATTAACATGTGTGCCATCCCAACCTAACCCGCTCCACAAAGGTCTCTACCTTACTCGGGGTCAAGCGAAAGATAACTATGTACTCCCTCTACGCCACCACAATATAAGAAACACTCTTGCATTCAGAAGACTATTTTCATTTTCTTTTTCATATACTAAGCAGAGTTAATCGTTGTTAAATTTAATGATTGATGCCTTCCTATTCTAATTAATGTTTAATATATAGTTAATGAAACTGGATTGTGAATGGGAAATGCTAATGGCAATTATTGACATGGCAAGCAACCGACTTGAGCAGAGTGCTCTGCTCAGCTGAGGGAGCGGCTGAGCCGCAGCTACACAATACAGACTACATGGCAGTAGTAAGTAAGGGCATCTCCAACGGCCCGATGTATTTTGGGACCAAATCGTGTCCGATTTGGTCCGTTTGCGTCGGGCCGCGGACAGGAAATGGGTGATGTTCGCCCCAATGTCTGTTTGGGTCGCGCCCCAACCCAGCGGCCCGACGCATTTTTTGGCCACTCTGATTTTTTTTTCAAACCGAATGAGTAGTATAGAATTGCAAAATTCATCAACTCGAACATTCAAATAATACGAGTGCTCCAACAATTGGAAGATAAAACATATTTTATACAACAAATATAGTTTAAATAAACAGAGTGGAAGATAACTAGTTGTCTCCGGGGATGATTCCTGCCAATGCCCACTGGTGCTCAATCAAATCCCTCTGCAGCTGCTGGTGAGTACCACGATCACGGATCTCCTCGTGCACATGCAGAAAGTCCTCAAATGTAGCAGCTCCTGAATGTGCTGCAACCAACTCACCCTGAAACTCCCACCCTTTATCATGGAGGCCATCGTCGCGCTCATCCTCGACGGTCATTATGCATGATCACACAAGCAGTCATGACCTCCCACATCACCTCTGTGCTCCAAGTCCTCGCAGGCTGGCGAACAATAGCCCAGCTAGATTGGAGCACACCAAATGCACGCTCCACATCTTTTCTGCATGCTTCCTGGCGCTTGGCAAACCTCCTGTTTTTCTCCTCTACTGGCTCACGAATTGTCTTCACAAAAGTGGACCAATCAGGATAGATGCCATCAGCTAGGTAGTAGCACTTGTCATATGCATGTCCATTGATCTCATAGTTATACATCGGAGCATCACCCTCCGCTAGCCTAGCAAAGACAGGAGATCGCTGGAGCACGTTGATGTCATTGTGGGAGCCGGCCATGCCAAAAAAAGAGTGCCAGATCCAAAGATCTTGTGATGCCACGGCCTTAAGGATGACAGTGCAACCCTCGGCGTGGCCACTATACTGGCCTTGCCATGCAAATGGACAGTTCTTCCACTCCCAATGCATGCAGTCAATACTTCCTATCATCCCCGGAAACCCTCTCTCCTCGTTGATCGACAGCAGCCTAGCGGTGTTCTCAACTGTGGGCTCTCGAAGGTAAACATCGCCAAAAACATCTATGATAGCTCTACAGAATCTGTACATGGACTCAAGGCAGGTGGACTCGCTCATCCGTAGATACTCATCGACGAGATCACCGGCAACTCCATATGCAAGCATGCGAATAGCAGCAGACCATTTTTGGTAGGAGGTGAAACCAAGCATACCGGTGGCATCGCGCCTGGCGACGAAGTAGTTGTCCTGGGCCTTCACCCCACTCATGGCCGAACACCTCGCGGGCGCGGAAGATGACCTCCTCGGACGAAGCCTTCGCCGGTCAAGAATGGTGGCCTATCCGCCGGGAAGTGGGAGCAAAGGCCACCGGCGGGGTGGTGACGGCGATGGCGAGGTGAAGGCGTCGGGCGGGCGGTGGAATCGGCGGCGGCTGGGGGTGGCGGCGGAGTCGCGGGAAGGATGAGAAAGAGGAGGGAAGAGATTTGGGGGGCGGAGTCGCTGACACGTGGGGCCAGGTCAAAAAGGGGGAGGACACGCGCGGACACAGCGGACTGTCCGCGGCGACGCAAACCGAGCCCAAATTTGGGCCGCGTTTGCATCGCCGCGGACGGTCCGGGCAAATTGCATCGCCCCGTTGGGCTGGGTTTTCCCCGGCCCCGGTCAAAAACGGACAGAAAATGACCGCGGACGTCCGTATGCGTCGGGCAGTTGGAGATGCCCTAAGTCTTGGCAAGATGAGGCTCGCGTACAGGGACCACGCCGCTGACGCTTTCGCGGAACCGGACACCATCGAGTTGACGATGGTCGCAGACGGTCGAGTGGCAAGTGCGCGGGGTGGCTGGGTGATACGTCTCAAACGTTTCTATAATTTCTTATGTTCCATGCTTATATTATGCCACTTGCTACATGTTTTATATACACTTTTATATCATTTTATGCATTTTCTGGGACTAACCTATTAACAAGATGCCATAGTGCCAGTTGCCTGTTTTCTACTGTATTTGGTTTCAGAAAAGTTGTTAAGGAAATATTCTCGGAATTGGAGAAACTTAACGTCGAAGTTCCTATTTTTCCCGGGAGGTTCCAGAACACCGAAGATGACACGGAGGGGAACCCCGAGGGGCCCACACCCCCTCCTGGCGCGGGTCCCCCCTGTCGCGCGAGCATAGGGGTTGGGGCCCTCGTGGCTCCACCGCCTTCGCCCCTTCGCCTACTTATACCCCTCGGATATCTAAGCCCTTAGACGCGACCCTTTTTCCTCCACGAAGTCCAGAGCCGCCGCCGTCGTCAACCCTAGATCGGGAGGGTTCAGAAGTTCTTCCCGGCACCCTGCCGGAGAGGGGAATCATCACCGGAGGGCTCTACATCACCATGCCCGCCTCCGGACTGATGCATGAGTAGTTCATCCTTAGACTACGGGTTCATAGCAGTAGCTAGATGGTTGTCTTCTCCTCTTGTGCTACCATGTTTAGATCTTGTGAGCTGCCTAACATGATCAAGATCATCTTTATGTAATGCTACATGTTGTGTTTGCTGGGATCCGATGAATATTGAGTACTATATTATTGCTTCATAATATATCTTGTGAGTGCGTTATTTATGATCTTGCATGCTCTCCGTTGCTAGTAGATGCTCTGGCCAAGTAGATACTTGTGACTCCAAGAGGGGGTATTTATGCTTGATAGTAGGTTCATGTCTCTATTTAATCTGGGGTAGTGACAGCAAGCTCTAAAATTGTAGATGTACTCTTGCTACTAGGGATAAAACAGTAGTACTTTATCTAAGGGTATTTGTATTACTTACATTACACACATTGCCTAATGCAATAATCTGTTGCTTGCAACTTAATACTGAAAGGGGTGCGAACGCTAACCGGAAGGTGGATTATTAGTCATAGATGCGGTTGGAACGGTCTATGTATATTGTTGTAATGCCCAAATGAATCTCACACTAGACATCATAACTATAGTATATGCATAATTATGCACTTCTTTATTCTGTCAATTGCCCAGCTGTAATTTGTTTACCCGCATGTATGTTATTATTATTTATGAAGAGACACCACTAGTGAAATGTGGACCCCGGTCCTTTTCTTTAAACTGATAAACAATCCTACTGCAATCATGTTACTTTCATTCTCTGCAAATAATCATCATCCACACATACGTTTAATCCTTTTGTTACAGCAAGCCAGTGAGATTGACAACCTCACTATCAAGTTGGGGCAAAATATTTTGATTGTGTTGTGTGCAGGTTCCACGTCAACTTCACCAGCATCTTTTTTGCCGCAGTTGTCACCTTGAGAAGATTCCTAGTTTCCTACTGGTTCGATAACCTTGGTTTTACAACTGAGGAAAACTTGCGTATGTGATACGTCCAAAACGTATCTATAATTTTTGATTGTTTCATGCCATTTTTATGCTTTTAGCACTTGTTTTTATATTAAATTTATTATTTATTTGGACTAACCTACTAACGGTTGCAAAAGTGCACAATGTTCTTGTTTTACTCTTTGATGTGTAGAAATTATCAAGAATACAAGAGTAAACCTTGTTGGACTCAAATTGGGACTTTCCTGAAATCTGCATGAGAACTTTTTACAAATATTGTCACGTTTGGGACTGAAGACGACGTCAAATGTAAATCAAAATTGGTACAAAGTTGTAGGAAATTTTCTCCTATTACTCCTGGACTAAAAATTCGGCCCAATCCGAGTCCGGATGCTCCAGATATGCCCGTTTTCGTGGAGCCCAAGAGGGGTTGACGGAAATCCGAGAGTCTATATAAAGAAGGAAACCCTAGGTCGTGAAGGATTCCTCCACCCACGAATTCCAGCCACCAAAAGCCACGTTTTTGCCTCCCCCATGGATCCCATCTCCATGGGGGAGGGCTCCCAAGAAGCCATGAAGGAAGGGGGCTAAGGGGCGGCGCTCCCCCATGATGCCGGCGGCGGGGAAGCACCTCCCCGCGCCGCCGCCGCCGCCGCCGCCGCCCTGCGCTCCTCGCTGCCCCCTTCACCGTCTTCACCGCCATCTCCATCACCAACTCTTCCTTGTATTCAGTGGTTCATCCTCCCACAAACCTCTGTACCGTCCTATGTGAACATGGTGTTTGATGCTATAATATTTATCCTATGATCTATGACATGTTTGCGTAGTTATTTGTCTTTTGATATCTTTGTTGAATGCATGAGGTTCATTAGAGTTGTATGTTGATATGGTACTGTCCTTTGGTGTCCATTATATTTGTGCGCGCATGGATCAACACCCTAGGGTTAGTAGTATGTGCAAACGAAGCGGGATAGTTCTGCCGGAGTGACAGAAACCTAAGGACTCGAACCGGTTAGTTGCACGTATGGGAGTAAGAGGACTATTGAACTTAAGGCTATGGTTGGGGAAACCTTAATGCATTGTTAGTATTTACGGATGTTTGCTAACAATCCAATCATATAGTACTTGTAATCCCAAGTAGTGGAGTGCATGTATATTTAGGCTCTCCCACATAGAAAACTGCATCGAAGACAATGAATCCGATATCTTCACTAATTAATCTTGGACAAAGCCACCACAATTACCACCACTTTTCCACACTCATGATACTGTTAGTTTATGGTTACTTAGTATATTTCATTGCTGCAACGCTAACATTTACTTTCTTGTATTTATTATCTTGCAAAACTATCTCTCATACCCGTATTATTGCTCTAGTTTTATTTCCTAGATAATGCAAACGTTTGGTGTGCGTAGAGTTGTATCAGTGGTTGATAGAACTTGAGAGAACATTCATCCTACCTTTAGCTACTCGTTGGGCTCGACACTCTTACTTATCGAAAAGGCTACACACGATCCCCTATACTTGTGGGATATCAAGACCTTTTCTGGCGCCGTTGCCGGGGAGCAATAGCGTGTGGGTGAATATTCTTGTGTGCACTTGTTTGTTTTATCTCTAAGTAGTTTTTACTTTCAGTTTTAAGTTGTTCTCTATGTTAGTATGGATAGGGAATGCGAATTACAAAAAAAAATAGTTGTACTTGTTATTTAAAAACGTTTTCAAAAAGGAAAGTGATTGGAAAGATGAGTAATGGTTAAGTGGGGGTCGACCTTGAACACTTGTGTTCATGCCTATGAAACCAAAACAATTCTTTCCATGGAAACTTTTCAGTTAAAAATTTGTATATATTGTGTATACATTGTACATACTCCTCTGTACCATAAAAATATAATGTATAGATAACTTCTAGTTTGTTTATGTTGCAAGTTTGCCACTTTGCTGCATAGAAACAGATTTCTGTGTTTCACCGTATAAAATGTTTAAAATCATCAGAACGTTATATTGATCTGAAATTTCTTGAGTGCAAAGTACTGCTTATTACCTTACTTTCATTAGTTTTGACTTTTCTGATTTGAGGTACGTAGATAGGTCTAGTAATTCGATCTTTACTGACTGTTTCAGTTTAGACAGATTCCTGTGCTTCACTGTAAAAAATCGTGATAAATCTCATAATAGTATTTTGACCTGAAATTTTTTGTGCATAAACCTGAGATTATGGTCTGTCTTTCATTAGTTTTTAGTTTTTCGATTTGAGCTACCTAACTATCTCATTGAGTGTCATCTTTACAGACTGTTCAGTTTTGGCAGATTTCTATTCTGTTTATTTAATATTATACTTAGGGTTCAAAAGTTTCCTTAGTTTTTTGACGAAATAATAAGAAACCTTGGTATTACAGTGGCTAATGTTTAATAAATATTATGAGATTTGACAATACTTTAACATGAGTGGATTTTATTTAATGAGTACTAACCCTACTAATAAGTTTTCTGAAGTTTTATGTGTATGTAGCTAATAAGTTCTAATCAATATGGTGACATGAGATGAACAAGAAGACGCAAGAGATCAAGCTTGGGGATGTGTAGGTGCATCCCAAGAACATATTCAATAAGATATAATCATCTAAGCTTGGGGATGCCCGAGTCATCCCCCTATTCATCAACTAACATGAGATTATCTCGTTCATACTCTATATTACCCGTCCACATGATATGTCTTAACTTGTATTATAGTTACTTTTATATGTAGGTTTTATCTTTGTTAGTTTTATTTGGCTCTTTATTTCGTTTTGATTACTTCTTTACTTTCACTTATAAATTGAAAACAACACAAATAGTTTCTTTTGTTTTGTTTCTTTGTTTAGTTCTCTATTTTGATTTCATTTGGTTTTTACTTCTGATTTTTATTTAGAGTTTTCCTTGCTGTAGCTAGCATGTTTAAGTATTGCTTAGCCTCTGATCTCTTAGCTTATCAAAAATAAAGTACCAAGTTTTACCCATTTACATTAGTTGATACATATGGTGCCTAGCTGAAAGGCGTTAAAGAAAAGCGCTTATGGGAGACAACCCACTTTTTATTCCTGTTATTTTATTTTATTGAGTAAAGGAACATGCCTACCTCTGTAGAAATTCTTTTTTATCTTTATTTTATTACATTGTTGTGCCAAGTTAAGCCTCTAGTAGAAAGTTGATGCTAGATTTGGATTCCTGCGCAGGAACAGTTTTCTGCTGTCCACCGTTAAATTCGTAAGAATTCACAGAAAATTAAAATGACCTGTGATTTTTTGTGCGTAATCCTCAGATATATATGCAACTTTCATTAGTTTTAAGTTTTTTTATTTGAGCAAGTTAAGTGCCTCGAAAAAATTCGTCTTTACGGACTGTTCTGTTTTTCACAGATTCTGCCATTTATTTTGCATTGGTTCTTTTGCTGTATTTGAATGGATCTTTTTGTTCCATAAAATTCCAGTAGCTGTAGCTAATGTCCAGTATCATGATAATGATTGTCTCCATGCAGAATTTGAGAATTGTTGATTATGCACTAACCCTCTAATGAAGTCTACTTTGAGTTTGGTGTGGAGGAGGTTTTCAAGGATCAAGAGAGAGGATGATATGATGTGATCAAGAAGATGAAAGAGTCTAAGCTTGGGTATGCCCCCGTGGTTCACCCAAGCATATTTCAAGAAGACTCAAGCGTCAAGGCTTGGGGATGCCCAAGGCATCCCCTTCTTCATCAACAACTTATCAGGTTATCTCTAGTGAAACTATATTTTAATTCGGCCACATCTTATGTGCTTTACTTGGAGCGTCTGTTTGTTTTTATTTTTGCCTTTGTTATTTTCATTCTCTGAATAAAATGGATCCTAGCATTCTTTTGTGGGAGAGAGACAAGCTCCGCTTTTTCTTATGAATACTCGTATTCTTCACTTATATTCGTTGAGTATTCTTTTTGCTTTTAGCTCCTGTTTTTCATGCATCTCTTGTTTAGAGTTGTTAATTCTTATATGATATACTCTCTTGTTTCATTGTTAAATATTTGGAGGGTTTATATTAAAATAAGTTGATCATCACATCTTTTATTTATCTCCTGTTTGAAGAGGTGGTTTAAAGTTTGGTAAACTTAAAAATGATGTGTAAATGATATTATTTAGTAGTTTATGTTTTCTTATGGTTAGTTTCAACTAGCTAATAGTGTATATTATGTCATTTTGATATTAACATGCATTGTTCTGTTCATAGAAGAGTATGGCATTGTGGTATCCTCCTCTGAATAATTCATTTGAATCGACTTGGCACATGCTCACACATATATGTGACTGAAAACAAAGAGTCAATTAAGCCTTGATGATTTATTTTGCCTCAGAGTTCTAGTATCATTTTTATGCCTCCGTTAACTTTATTTTGTCGCAAGCATGATTATGACGGTTATTGCTCTCTTGAATTGTCGCTTCCCAGTCTATTGCTAGCCTTCACATGTACTAAGCGGTATTTCTGCTTGTGATTCCAAATCTCTGAAAACCAAGTTATCCCAAAAAGTCCACCATATATACCTATGTATGGCATTTCAAACCATTCAAGTAAATTTGCATGTGCTAACTTTAAAACCTTCAAAACACTTCTCATTTTGTGACACTGTTTTAGCTCATGAGGAAGTAGTAGTTGGGTTTGTTATCCTCCATACTAATTAAGTAACCATCGACTTGCATACTTCATCTGCTCGTCATTAATATTGCAAAGGGCTGGTTAGACCACTATAATATCAAAAGATTTGAGAAAGTAAAAAATAGACACTCCTCCATAGTATGTGATTGTTGGTGGGCACCCGAGGATTCGGTTAGACATGGTTTGTGAAAGTAAAGGTTGGGAGGAGTGTCAAGTTATGAATATAAATATAAAGATGCATATTATAAATGCTTGTTTTTTAAATAATTCGGAACCGCTCTCAACTTGCTTAGTATGGAAGATAACCAAGAACTCTATTGCCATTCGTTGACAAAACAATCATCACTCAAAAACAATTTTACCTCTATTTTCAAAACAATGAAAAGCTCTAGCACATGTTAAATCCCTGCTTCCCTCCGCGAAGGGTCTATCTTTTACTTTATTGTTGAGTCACCATCTTTCTTTGAGCACCTTCTTGAGAGCATAGTTGTCATTCTTAGTGTAATGTGCTTGTCCCAGAATACTGTTAACTGCGGTATAATTTTGATGCTTTTATCTTTAATATCTTTATTTCTAGTCCTCTCTTGAACTCAGAGGTGCCCGGGCATTTATGTTTTGCTGTACAAATTCGGGCAAGCGAGATACCACTCTACCATTCTTTATTATGATCATTACAATCTTGTTAATGTTTATAAATTTCATGTTACGAGCTCTTGGTTGGTTGATACTGTTCATTGGGTAACATGATTGCTAAGTTTTACTATCCATACATCATGCAATTGTTAAAGACCTGATCATAGCATTTACAATCAAAAATTATTTTGTTATCATTTACCTACTCGAGGACGAGCAGGAATTAAGCTTGGGGATGTTGATACGTCCAAAACGTATCTATAATTTTTGATTGTTTCATTTCATTTTTATGCTTTTAGCACTTGTTTTTATATTAAGTTTATTATTTATTTGGACTAACCTACTAACGGTTGCAAAAGTGCACAATGTTCTTGTTTTACTCTTTGATGTGTAGAAATTATCAAGAATAAAAGAGGAAACCTTGTTGGAGTCAAATTGGGACTTTCCTGAAATCTGCCTGAGAACTTTTTACAAAGATTGTCACGTTTGGGCCTGAAGACGACGTCAAATGGAAATCAAAATTGGTACAAAGTTGTAGGAATTTTTCTCCTATTACTCCTGGACTAAAAATTCGGCCCAATCCGAGTCCGGATGCTCCAGATATGCCCGTTTTCGTGGAGCCCAAGAGGGGTTGACGGAAATCCGAGAGTCTATATAAAGAAGGAAACCCTAGGTCGTGAAGGACTCCTCCACCCACGAATTCCAGCCACCAAAAGCCACGTTTTTGCCTCCCCCATGGATCCCATCTCCATGGGGGAGGGCTCCCAAGAAGCCATGAAGGAAGGGGGCTAAGGGGCGGCGCTCCCCCATGATGCCGGCGGCGGGGAAGCACCTCCCCGTGCCGCCGCCGCCGCCCTGCGCTCCTCGCTGCCCCCTTCACCGTCTTCACCGCCATCTCCATCACCAACTCCTCCTTGTATTCAGTGGTTCATCCTCCCACAAACCTCTGTACCGTCCTATGTGAACATGGTGTTTGATGCTATAATATTTATCATATGATCTATGACATGTTTGCGTAGTTATTTGTCTTTTGATATCTTTGTTGAATGCATGAGGTTCATTAGGGTTGTATGTTGATATGGTACTGTCCTTTGGTGTCCATTATATTTGTGCGTGCATGGATCAACACCCTAGGGTTAGTAGTATGTGCAAACGAAGGGGGGTAGTTCTGCCGGAGTGACAGAAACCTGAGGACTCGAACCGGTTAGTTGCACGTATGGGAGTAAGAGGACTATTGAACTTAAGGCTATGGTTGGGGAAACCTTAATGCATTGTTAGTATTTACGGATGTTTGCTAACAATCCAATCATATAGTACTTGTAATCCCAAGTAGTGGAGTGCATGTATATTTAGGCTCTCCCACATAGAAAACTGCATCGAAGACAATGAAACCGATATCTTCACTAATTAATCTTGGACAAAGCCACCACAATTACCACCACTTTTCCACACTCATGATACTATTAGTTTATGGTTACTTAGTATATTTCATTGCTGCAACGCTAACATTTACTTTCTTGTATTTATTATCTTGCAAAACTATCTCTCATACCCGTATTATTGCTCTAGTTTTATTTTCTAGATAATGCAAACGTTTGGTGTGCGTAGAGTTGTATCAGTGGTTGATAGAACTTGAGAGAACATTCATCCTACCTTTAGCTCCTCGTTGGGTTCGATACTCTTACTTATCGAAAAGGCTACACACGATCCCCTATACTTGTGGGATATCAGTATGCGTCGGGCAGTTGAAGATGCCCTAATTCTTGGCAAGATGAGGCTCACGTACAGGGACCACGCCGCTGACGCTTTCGCGGAACCGGACACCATCGAGTTGACGATGGTCGCAGACGGTCGAGTGGCAAGTGCGCGGGGTGGCTGGGCAGGCTATGGTCGAGTGAGGACTGGTCTTGGACATGCGCCACCGTGAGTGCTCGTATGAGGGCCCGGCCATCATCGCCTGTGTACGGCGGGGGCACCTCGAGCTGCTCCGTAGAGGAGGCGGAGGAGGGGATTCAGTAGCAGCTACTGGGGACCAGGAGGGCGGAAGACCAAGGAGGTGAAGGAGGAAGGGGTAAAAGTATAGTTACAGAAAACACAGAGATCTCGATCGCCGGCCCTTTGAGTCGTCGCTGCCGGCGATGGAGCGCCTTCGAATCGCCGTCTTCCCGTCTCCATCGGCCGGACTCTACTTCTCCCAGCCTTGAATTTACCTCTACCGCCGGCAGCCGCATCGCCCCGCTCCCATCTCCAGGAAAGCTCGGTTGTCGCTCCCTGTCGGCCGAGATGGCTCGTACTCGGCACCGAGGTGCGCGAGGACGTCCAGGTCGACGTGGTGGTCGTCTCGTCGGAGTTAGCACCGTACCACTCGTGGTGTGCGAAACGAATCGAGCCATGCGCCGACGATTGGGGAAAAGTCCACTCGGACGGGGCTGAGGAAAATAGGTCGAACCGTTTTTTCATTCACCGATGGCAGTGGTGGGTAATATATCGAAACTCGCAGGGGCAAAACCGTTCAAAAAAAGGGACAACGAAAATCAGGGCAGAAGCCTTAGTGACTTTATTATTAGGTATAGATAGCTAAAATGTTCTAGCTAGATATAAGAGTTTCGTAGGTTAGAAGTTTAAATGTTAACCTGATGATGTTCATGTTTGGTAGTTGAATATGATGCCTTATTTGCTTATGTAATTGTTTAGGAATTTCCATCATGATTTATTTTCATAGCATGTAATGTACCTGTTGGAGATATGCTCTAGAGTCAAATAATAAAGAGTATTTATTGCCATAATTTGTTTTGTTCATAATATGTTATATGCCATGCTATAATTGTATTGTGTGCGATATATAACAATCAGGTCCCTAGTAGCCTCTAGTTCACTAGCTCATTGGTCAACATGATGATCAATGTTTTATGATCATGAAAATTTATGTTAACTAGTAATGGGGTAATGTTTGACATGATTGACACAACACGCAAACGTTCGATACGTGGGACGTATTCCGAACTACAGTTTTACTATGGATGTGTTGGCGTATTTATTGTCACTCGTGTTAATTAGTATATCTAGTATGTTCTGTTACGTAAGACGAAAACGATGAAGAGCGGAAAGATCAAACCAACGGGGACACGAGATTTAACGTGGAAAACCCCTCTAAACAAAGGAGAGGAAAAAACCACGGGCGCCAGCAAGCAATACTTCACTATATCGGGGTAAGGTTACAAACGCCGTGGGTTTACAATGTATGCCTCACCCCAACCGGCGGCTTAAAAGATGTATTTATGGTGGGCAAAACCCTAAGTCGGCCTGCAGTCTGACTTGGACACGACCCGTACCGGCGATGGGCCTCCGCTTCGCTCCGAAGTTAGTCGTTCACTCCATATCGTCATATGAATTTGGATCACCATAAAACAACACTCCACCTTGAGACAAATTCCATCTTGTAGCATGAACGAGAACCTTCACCCCTGAAACAACAAAGAGAACACTTTCGGCGCCAAATAGCCTCTTGGGATAGACATGGGATAGACAGTGATACCAACTAAGCCTGAGCATAGCTCAAACTTAGTAACAGGAACAGGCTTTGTCATCATATCAGCCGGATTATCATGAGTACTAATCTTGCATACCTTCAGCTTACCTTGTGCAACAACATCACGCACATAATGGTATTTGACATCAATGTGCTTTGTTCTCTCATTGAACATCTGATCCTTAGTAAGGTAAATAGCACTCTGACTGTCACAAAACAGGTTAATGCAAGCATCATCTCCACAAAGCTCAGCAAACAAACCTTTCAACCAAACCGATTCTTTGCATGCTTCAGCAATAGCTATGTATTCTGCTTCAGTGGTAGACTGGGCAACAACTGACTGTAACGTTGCCCTCCAACTCACGGCACAAACACCAAGCGTGAACACATAACCTGTGAGAGATCTCCTCTTATCCAAATCGGCAGCAAAATCTGAATCCACATAGCCAACGAGTCCCTCATCAGCCTTGTCAAACTTAAGGCAAGTATTGGATGTGCCACGAAGGTACCTGAAAATCCACTAAACAACATTTCAATGTTCTTTACCAGGATTAGCCATGTATCTACTAACCAAACTCATAGCATATGATAAATCTAGACGTGAACAAACCATGGCATACATTAAAGAACCAACAACACTAGAATATGGAACTCTTGACATGTACTCATAATTCTCATCCGTACTAGGACATTGTAACACTGACAATTTAAAATGAGAGGCAATAGGAGTACTAACAGACTTTGCATCATGCATGTTGAAACGATGAAGAACTTTTTTAATATAACTTTACTGACTAAGATATAAGAACCTAGACTTTCTGTCACGATTAATTTGCATACCTAGAATTTTCTTAGCAGCACCAAGATCCTTCATCTCAAATTCGCTACTCAACTGTGACTTAAGAGTAGCGACATCTTTCATGCTCTTGGCAGCAATCAACATATCATCAACATATAACAGCAAGTATATAGGCGATCCATTAACAAACTTAATGTACACACAACTATCATATTCAGATCTCTTAAAGCCATGTGACAGCATAAATGAATCAAACCTTTTATACCACTGTCGAGGAGATTGTTTCAAACCATATAAGGACCTTTTCAACTTACAAACAAGATTCTCCTTACCAGGCACTATGAACCCTTCTGGCCGGTCCATGTAATCTCCTCCTCCAACTCTCCATGCAGAAACACAGTCTTTACATCTAACTGCTCAAACTCAAGATCATGCATAGCAACAATAGCAAAAAATACACGAATTGAACTATGCTTAACAACTGGCTGGTCCATGTATATCTCCTCCTCCAACTCTCCATGCAGAAACGCAGTCTTTACATCTAACTGCTCAAGCCTCCGGCGACGGGCCTCCGTTTCGCTCCGAAGTTAGCCGCTCACTCCATATCGTCATATGAATTTGGATCACCATAAAACAACATGTTCGTGTTCCACATGTTAATAGCTGATACGATTATGTTTAATATTATGCAATTATTGCCTAATTATCCAACAGATAAAGCAAGGATTTTGCTAAGTTACAACTAGCTGTTTTGTATTTCGCAAACAGTCACTTTTTCTTCAGTCTGTTGTTTCTCTAAGATTCGTGCCGGAGCCGTTCTATATTGGGTCCGTTTTGTTTTAGTGTGTTCTTTTTACGCACCCGTTTTGCCTTTACATTACGTGTTGTTCTTTTTTTTCTGCTGCAGTGAGTCCTCCCATCTTCGATCTGCCGTTGTCAATCGCGAGGTTCTTCATCCTTGTTGGTTTTCGCGAGGCTGCTCCGCCCAGGAGACGCTATCGGTGGCCGACGACAGCAGCGACCAAGTCCCAGGCGTCTTGCCCCGGTATCCTGGTCTTCGGAGAGCTGCAACCAAGGATGGCAACATCGTCCTGTTCCTAGTACTCAAGGTGAGCTTCCTCACTGATTAATCTCTTACTTGCTCTTCCATTTGGTAAACTTAGTTATCACTTGACAGATCTGGCCGAGGGAATTTGTTGTGTGCTAGACCCCATGACCATAATGCTTGTGATGTCCTGCTCCATTAAGCCCCTTCCTGTCATGATTTGTGATGTTTGTATTGTTTACTGGAAAAAAAAATCCCATGCGCTTCAGTTTAATTTTTGCATTTCATGTATTATATGTGTTGTGGTTTCTGAGTTCAGTTTCTCTTCTTAGCGGGATTCAAAGATATGAATGACAATCTTTTTATTTGTACTGAAGATGATTTTTATTGAAACTATTCAACCTATTCTTTGAAACTATTCAACCTATTCTTTGTCTTTCTTCAGTCTTGTTTGTTTCATTTGTCTCGTTCTTCAGTCCATTTTCTCCTTTTTTAGTCCTTCTTCAGTCATTTCTTTGGCCATTTTTGTTTTATTTGTCTCATTCTTAGTCTATTTTTCTCCTTAGTATTACTTCAGGGGAAATACTCTGCTACACCCCTGGGTAGATGTCCCCCCTTCGGATGTCGTCCATTAGAGTCCATCATGATACGTGCCACAGTTAATTAAGATCTGTCACGTGAAGTTGAATTCGCTAATTGCCTGAAATTACCTCACGATTACCTGACAGTGACATACAGGAAGAAGATGACAAAAACACATCGTAGATTGTATCATAGGGTATTGGTTTCCGCATTTTGTACTTATCTCCATGACAAGGTTATAAATAAATGCATAGTTTGTTTCACACGTTAGTAACAAGACAATCGGTCATATGCATACATATGCTTGCATGTGTCGTCTTCGAAAGAGGGTTATGTCACCTAGAGTAAAATAACAAAATACTCCCTCCGTTCCAAATTAATTGACTTCTATTTGCCCACGTGACATACACATATGTGGGCAAATAGAAGTCAATTAATTTGGAACGGATGGAGTACTTAGCTACCATGTCCCATACATGCAAAGCCAATGACACATCATCAGTAATTGCATTTTCACATCCTTTCTCCGCATGCGCCATGCATAACCAATGGAACGAACACAATTAGAGCTCTAATTAGTTAGTATAGAACACAATATGTATGTATCTGTAATAGAGATGTGTACGTTATAATTGCAATATAGTCATGTCGGTTTTCGTGCCTGGTTGCCATATGGTGACAAAAAAAATTGCGCCACATGTGATCTCGCAAACATTACATCGGTTCTCGTGTCTGGCTGTCATAAAGTGACATAGAAAGGTGCACATCTTTTGGATCTAGCCTGCTCATGGATCACAAAAAATTCTTATGGCAGCATGTAAGACAAACGAATAATTAGAAAAAAGATGGTAGTAGCTTCCAAAACACGACAATCGATGTATTCAATAATTGCTATAAATTAGGGATATGCTTTCGTAATCACAGTATAGCTCCGTGACAACGATAAAAATCCCGAGGCAGATCCAACGGTGGCTGGTAGGGGGGCATCTACCCCGGGGGAGAGGAAATCCACACTCTTACTTCAGTCATATTTGTTTCAGTTACAGTTCTCATTCTCCTTCTGTCTTACTCTCTCTTTCTCTTTCTCTATCTCTTTCTCTTTCTCAGTATTTATTCTCGATATAATATTCTCTTGTCATTCTCTTTCCTTAGTTCAATTTTTGTTTGTCTCCCTTTTTCTTTAGGTTTAATTCAGTGTTATCATTAGTATATGTCTTTATTTGTCTCTTCTTTAGTTTTGATTAGTTCATGCTTTGTGTTTGTCTTATGAATTCAGTTCAAGTGCTAACTCATTAAGCACACCATTTTCTCATTTTCGGAGGAACTTATGTGGCTCAAGTGGTTTGATTTGGACACTTAGTTTCACAATGTTTTTTAAACACCGAGTTTAATTATCAGTCAGTCTTCCTTTTATCTTTCTTTAGTCTTCAATCCTCAATTAGTCATTTTCCTCTAGTCTTTAGGGTACAATTTGAGGAATGTTAAGATGGTTTGATTTGGTCACTTAGTTTCACAATGTTTTTTAAACATTGAGTTCAGTTACCGGCTCGGGATAATTCGATCTCAAGAACAAGTTCGGGATCGGTCTCGATATTCAGAACATGTTTAACATTTTTCGGAGGCCTTCTGAAATAATTTCTTTTGTTGTCCTGTAATCAAGGGGGTTTAGCACCTCTGTCTTTTCCCCCATGTATGTGTGTATTGTTTAAAGCACTTTTTGAAAAACAAAATATAATCTCTAATCATTGTTTTGTTTTGTGGCCTGCGAACAACTATCCTAAAGAAATAACCATGTGATGCCGCACTTAGTTTGCTTCTGGTTTTTTGTTATATGGATATGCTCTTGTATTGATTTTTGACTACTCATATAAGAAATGTTTAGAATTTGTGATTATTTTTTGCTACACTACCCAAATGTGTGTTTAACTATAGCTTGTCTTTATGCATGTAGGGTGGGTGTTTTTCTCTAAACAAGGCACAATGTGTAATCCCTCGAACATATCAATCTAAGAGTATGATTCCTGAACATCAGAGAGACAATTCGGATGGAAGGATGGACCAGGAAGCAGCTCGGACATTGTTCCTTTGTTCCTCATCTTCTATCATGTTGTTGATTGTTTTGCTTGGTCGCAATTTTGGTATTCTTTGTTATGTCGTGT
Source organism: Poa annua (assembly GCA_026929855.1). Classification (NCBI taxonomy): domain Eukaryota; kingdom Viridiplantae; phylum Streptophyta; class Magnoliopsida; order Poales; family Poaceae; genus Poa; species Poa annua. Next base: position 25,799,085 of record CM049434.1, on the reverse strand, counting down.
GCAATCTCATATATATCCACGGCATTAAAACGAGTCGGACACCTAGCTTAGAAGTAATCAACATCCTAAGTTCCATGCATTTGGATGAATCTTAAAGCAACTGCAACAGGGAGACCTAAACAGACACAAAAAATGTTGGATACCATGGACATGCGTATACGTCTGATGCGCCCAATGATGCTAACTATTTGGACAGAATTGTCCGTTATTCCTTTTTCTTTTTTATCTCTGTGGTAAAATTAGCACAACACGGCTAGCGCATTAGAATTGGAGATGTAAGAGTAGAGAGAGAGAAGCAGCACGGCAAGACCAAAGAAGAAAGAAATTGACATACAAGAAAATTGCCTATTTTGCATCGGAGAGGGCAGCAGGAGCAGGCAGCAATATGTGCATCTGCTACAAAGAGAGGAAAGAAATTGACATACAAGAAAATTGCCTATTTTGCATCGGAGAGGGCAGCAGGAGCAAGCAGCAATATGTGCATCTGCTACAAAGAGCAAGCGGCAGCAGCGGCTAGAGTGAGGTCGGCTTTCCGGCCAGGAACGCGCGCGCGCCGCGATCTGGGCACAAGTAGAGATGGAGCACAACCTGTCCAGCGGCGGACTGATTTCGTGTCGGTCCTGGAATGGAAATGACGACCCGTTAACCATTGGCGGGCTAGTTTGTCCTTCCGCGAGTTTTTGCACATAAGAAAAATGGTGAGACACGTGTGGCTGTCCGGTTGGCTGAAAAAAGTGACTGTGAACCAAATGAAAAACAGCTAGCCGTTAATTAGACGGTCCCAACTAAAGCAAACATGTTTCATGAGTCGAGGTCGAAGGTGGCGACCTAGAAAGGATGTTCAAACGCATCCTTACCCTCTATGATCACAACGAAGATAGACACAGTGTAGACATGCCACAGCGGGCTACAAGATACAGTTCAGTAGCTGCTGTCAGATAGGGCGAATACAGCCTTCGGTTGGGCTGGACTATGGTTGGTCAGATGGAAGGCCGTCAAGTGCACGCATATGCTTCACGGCCCAATAAACCTGACACTTGTATCGATGTGCGTCGGTGGAGCACGAGCTCGCAACAGCTCACGATGGTCGCTGACGCCGCCCGAGACGAGAGCCGCCGCCGTCCGAGGATTTGTTATCCCCGGCACAGCGGCAGGCGTGCGCATGCATCGATCGCCATGGCTCCATCCTTGCGGCGTTCTCGCTTCGGTTCTACGGAAACCTCCCGGCCGTTCGCGGCTAAGGAGAAAAGTAGCACGACTCGGACGACCCTCGGAGCCTGTGACCTGCCTGGGGCGCCAAGACGTCACCACTCACCACACTACACCATCGCCACCCTTCACAGGAAGTGGTACTGGTACGTACTACGTGATAGCTAATCTTCCTCGTGTACCAAGGGTGACTAACTCGGTGTTGCTTTCTGCAAGATTTCAGTTAGTTTTCAGTGATCACCTTTACCTAATCTGACTTCTGTAAGCAGTTCACCGACTCTTGGAGCCGGGCCAAAATCATATGCTACTACTGCTATAGGATGTGTTCCTTTCGAAAAGGAATTTCCATTCCCCTGAAAACACTTAAAACAAATAACCGAGGAATATAGGATGGCCAGGAACCGGTGATCAGTTAGTTGGATCGGCTCAGACATCAACTTTCAGCCAATTGCCAGGTGCTGGAGATTGGAGGGAAAGGAAACATCTCAATTACATATAGAAAAAAAAAAGATATGTAAACGTCTATCTCCACGGTTCCAAGTAGAGCGCCTCATAGAGGTGTCGAATCCCATCAGGCTAGGTACAGTATGATGATCTCCTAAGCATGTATCTCTTTCAGACGGGTGCGGCCGATCGATACCGGTCATTCTTCCTACACCTAATAAAAATTCGATCAGAACCCTGATGTAAGAGGTGGTAACTTCCAAGATGCAGAACCGCTAGCTGAGTTCCCATGAGAAGACAGGTCAAACTGATTATATGGCGCTTATAGAACGAACATTTCTTCGGGGGTCGAGCTAGGTAGCCGGTAACATATCACATCAAACGTTTACGTGCTTACACTTGTGACTCTATACACAAGTACCTTTACAGAATCTTCAGAAGAAATACACATGTCTAGCGTGGAATACCAGCTTACTTGAAATTTACATGCAAAAGGCAGCAGCCATCCGCTGTGTTGAACTCGTTGCTAATTAACCTTGACACATGCGACAACTATGTGACTGTGGCGTACATGGTAACCACCTATATAAAAGTAGAATCGTGTAATCTACTGTCAAGAGATGATATGCCATCCTCCTCCCCACCTTAAATTGTTTAATTTTGTGCATGAGCCTCCACTTTCAGTTAGTTGGGGAACGAAAAGGAGTGAAAGCTATATATACACAAGCCTGCTTTATCTAAAAAAATATACACAAGCTAGCCTGCTGCTCCCTAAGTCCATATGCACTGCCGATGTACTCCCAGAAGCTAACAAGATTCTTACACCGGGACAATCAGCTCATGGGCCATACAAAATCTGTTTCATGCTTATCATCAAAGTTAACTTGCGAGAAGGCGCAGCCGCAAAGCGTCAGGTGATTCACCTTTTTTATATATTGCATTGCACTAGTTGCATATATCCACCAAAGTTTTAAATAGCGGGCTATTCCATTTAGCGGCAGCTCCGACAGAAGCTATAAAAGCTATAGCGGAGCTATAGCGAAGCTAAATCCCATTTAGCGTTTCTTAAAATAATTAAAATTTATTAAAAATTAAGGCTACAATCAAGTATCATATATTATATATCCCATATAATTGATTTACACATTCACAAATATCTTAAAACCAAGCATTGGTTAGAAATTCCAGCTCAATCCCTAAGTTATGCATCAATGCACCATACATACAGTAAAAACAGGAAGGAATAATAAACTAGATGGATACCTTTATGGTATTAACTCGTGTCATTTCTATGAGTGTAGCGGTTTAGCGGGCTAAATGAATCAAAATTTAGCGCTATAGCGGGATTTAGCGGGCTATTAGCATCGTTTTCAATTTAACGTTAAAAGCATGTAGCTGTAACGGGAAGGCCTCCGGCAGGCTATAGCGAGGCTATAGCGGAGCTATAGCGGGAGATTTAAAACCATGATATCCACACGTGTGTATGGAAGTGTTGGGGTGGTTAGGTGAGTTAGGTACCATGGAGCGGCGCCCTATATATGATTCCGGAAATACCGAGTTCGTTTCTGGGTTAGCTGCTTCTACAATCTACGGTCATTTTCTGATGCGTTGAAATATACCTTCCGGTTCCAGCAAGGGCTCTAGCAAAGCTGATGGGTCACGGGCGGGCGTATGTCATATGCATATCCCATCCGATGCTGATACGTACTAGACAGAACCGAACTGATCAGATCAGTCTCACATACGTACACGGCTACAGGTTCATGGCGAAATTATTTGAGCTGATGCCTGATGGGCTGGGAGACACAATGTACCATGAAACAGGCTTTCGCCCCGCTTTATAAATAAAGCCCAACGGCCGAACCGATACAAGGTGATGAGTAAACCCTCTTACAAGTCAGATCAAAAATAAACAACAACGAAAAAAGGAAACCGGACTTGCCACCGAGAACTCCGACACAGGATCGAGAAGTATCGAGACTCCACGACGACGCCCCCAACAGGGTTACGACACAAGCGCCGCCGCCGTCTAGACCAAGAGGTCAAGGTTTTCACCCGGAGCCCTAGTGCGGAGAGGGCAACCACAGCAGCGCCCCCAAGAGGGTAACGACACCCGCAGACGTCGACGCTGTTGGCGCTGAAGCGCAAAGCTTTCGCTCGGAAGCCCTTTCTACGACTAAGTGCGGAGAAGGCACCCACAACAGCGCCCTCAAGAGGGTTACGACACCCGCGGGCGTCGTCGCTGTTGGCGCCGAAGCGCAGAGCTTTCGCTCGGAAGCACCATTCTACCACATCGATACCACGAAACGCCAAGAGTCTCGAGCCAGGCCACCAGGACGCGATCTGGACGCCGCCATTGCCGGAGCGAAGACTGCACCAGGGACTCCATCCGCCAACTCCACGCCACCCACGTGGTCCGGGAAGACGACCATCATCACTGACACGTCACTCGCCGCAGAGTCGCACACGCAGACCACCTTCCAGGGCCGCCGCCTCGGCATCCGCAACCTCCACCACGCAGCAAGTTAGTGAGGCCTAGCTCACAATGTAGTCGCGTCGGGCATGGGTTTACATGCGTTTTCGTCGATCGTTTACAGTGGCAGAATGACGTTCCCAGAATGACGTACGAGATGTACATATACGTTTGTTCAAAAAAAAAAGATGTACATATACGTCGTACGCATACCTGAAAAGTAGTATCCTAACTCTGACCCATACTAATTGTCGCCGATTTAGGGTCGGAGAGAGTATTAATTCATCAGTGGCACCAATGTTTTGCAATTTGTTGGCTGTGGATTGTGATGGATTCCGTAGTTATGAAGTTGTCAAGTAACTTATAGCCCCGTCAAAATCTGCTAGCTAGTTTCCTCATTCTAGATAACTGAAGTTTGTTCAAAGTCACGCTTCTTTAGGTTTCATTGGATTTTATAAAAAAAATGTATCTATGTTTAAAACATCAAATCTAATATGGTTGATAATATATTGCATAATAAAAAATTAAATTGATATTGTAGGTGTCATTTTTTATAAACTTGGTCAAACTTAAAATAAGTGCACATCGACAACATGGAAATAAGAAAAGTCCAATGAAACTCCACCTTAGAGTTGTTGATTGTAATGAGGTTGAGTAATTAATTAATAAAGCTCATTGATGTGCAAACAAAAAAGTTCAGAGATTGCTACACATTACTTCCATACATATTTTCATATAGACCTTTCTATTTTATGAAAATCAAACTCCACCTTAGAGCCGTTGATTGCCGATATGCATATAGACCCTTCTATTTTGTGGGTAGCAACCCTCACTCCAGCTATGGGTAGTTTCATAATTTTTTCATTAAGTTTTCACATGGGAAACTATGCCAAAACTTAATCATTCATAAAACATTTTTTGTGTTTCTTCCAGAAACAAGAATTCATGCGAAACCTCAATGAAACGTTAATAAAACCTCCTATAAGTTGAGCACAATTTGATTTCTATAAAATATAAAAGTCTATAGGCAAAGATATCACCATGAAGATATTAGCACGAATCTCAGAACTATGGAAAGGTGGGGATAGTGCCGGGACATCAATATATAGGGATCTATTTTGAATAACATGTAGGGTAGGAGAAAACAGTAGAGCCACCCACCCATGTATGCTCTTTTATTTATCCATACGTACAAGTGTTGTTAGTGCTCTTGCTTCTGAACAATCGGTTGAATTTACACAATTGTGTTTGGAGAAATCGGGTTTTTTCAGGTGTACATTTAATATATACCAAGTCAACAATTGCAGGTTTAAACATGTAAAACTATTGTCTTTTTAATGTAAAAGTATAGGTTTTTTGTTCTTCCAATCATATTGTTTGGTTTCAAAATTAATTGGTCGATTTTACTTAGGCTAGTTACCTATCTTCAAAATGTGCAGCTAGTGTTTTTGTAATCTGCAGTGTGTTACTTCAAAGAGCAAAATATTGCTTTACACTACTAAAATTTGATAATTTGAAACTTTATTTAGCCGATTGCACTTTAAGTACGATGTACAAATGACTCTTTATGGTACTGAATTATTTTATTCTTACATTTTATTGTTTCCACTATTTATATTTATCGATTGAAACCGTGTGATTTAATGTGCTAATGATTTATATGTTACTCGATTAATATCTTTGTGTTTTTTGTTTGGCATGGCAAATTATTTTGGTCAATTGAAATTAAACAAGTACCAGTACAAACCCGCACAAAGGATAACCCCCATCAGCAACGACAGTTAAAAGATCCACGTCAATAGGATTTGCATTGGATTTGGACATGATTTGCTTGTGACCGAAGAGGCCTTCCTGGAATGAGCCGTAGCTGGCCTATTTAAGTTGGCAATCGACAATTTATATGTTCGACACCGTGGCCTATATATACCCTCCCATGCTGCTCTCTCGTAGTCACTCCAAACCTAGTCGCTTGTCAGTATCTTCCTCTTACTCAGCGATCACTCTGATGACATCCTCGTCCAGTGCCGATGAGGACATCATGCACATCCACCCCTACATCCAGCGCCATCTGAGGCTGCTTGCTTAGGATCAGGCGGCGGTCATCCTGGCATCTTCATCCTTCTCCTCGTCTATGGAGGGGCGGATTCAGACCTGGATTTTTTTTTAGAAGAGGGGCAGTCCCAGCCTCTACATCGAATTGATGCATACGACCCTTTATTACTTTATTTCAGATCCAAGTTTTACAAAAGGATTACATCATGGATTCAGACCTGGATGTCAAGTGCCTCCTCTCTTGCATCTCCTTCGAGCATGAGCACGCCAAGCTTCCTCGGCGTGCTTACATAGTGGACTTGGCCATACTCATCTTTGTCATCGAGTACCAGGTGGCACACGGAAGATGCCCTATACCATGCTGACCTTTATGGCTACATTTCACTCTCTGCTCCTGGACCAGAGCCATGGGCGTCAGGAACCCCTTTTCCATCATCAGACAAGTAATCCTCCGATGCTAACTCTGGCTTCGCCGGCGGCAGTGCCACCTCTCGCATCAGCGGTAAGCGTGCTGCTTCACCTAGGGTAAATCCCTAAACCTATATTGGTTTTGTTTAATTCAGTTATGGTTTTTTTTGTATTATATTATATCTATGTATTAGGCAGTGGGCAATCCGTATACACAACTTTGTTTTGTTTAGCTTTTGTTTTGATAATGGAAAATCCCAATACACCGGTTACTTTAGTTTAGTTATTTGTTTTTTATTCCCTCCGTTCCAGAAAGGATGACTTCCATTTGTACAAAAGTGGATGTATCTAGACACAAAACATGTTTAGATACATCCACTTTTGTATAAATAGAAGTCATTCTTTTTAGATCGTGCATGTATACACAGATAATGAAATTTCACTTTGTGTAGGTTCATGTGTTTTTTATATTTAGTACCTCTTAATTATCTGTGAACAATTTTTTTCTTTAGATTTAGATGGATGGACCATATAGATAGTTTGTATAAATTCTTGCTTATATAGCTTACTTAGGCTCTTTGCTGACCTAATTTCATTTTATAGATTCTTGCTTATGTAGATTAACCAGGCTTTGTTTTACTATGTTTAGTGTGTTTTACATAAGCAGCTTCGGTGGCTGGTTATGGTAGTTCCCCTTGAGTGTGGAGTTAAGTTGTAAATCTGGTTGTTCGTTCCTTCTCTTCTAATAATGCAAAAGCACAGCGCCTGTTGTTCAGTTCAAATGTTTAGTGTGTTTTAGTTTCTTCTTTGTTTTAAATTGTTCAATGGTGATTTCATTTATCTTTAGCGTGAGGTGGAAATCGTCAACGGCAAGGCAATCGTGAAGTCATAAGGGGAGGGGGTCTCCGTCCGCAGGACGGTGACGCCGGTATCATAATTTTGTATAGGGCTCGGTAAGATGACGACCACGCGACAACCGTGAAGATGTAGTGGATGGACAAGCAAGCTTGATCATTTTAGCATTCTCATCACAAAGAATATGTTCTGAACTTTTCATATTTCATATCTTCAAGACGAATCGACCGAGGCTCCCTCAACATTGTAGTGAAGATGGCGTCGCTGAGATTATACTTTCAGGCATTAGTATGACGATGGTACAGGGGTCGTGAAGACCTAAGAAGTAGACTGGGAAGCAATCCTACGCTTCTGAAGAATCCATGAACAAAGGTACGAAGAACCATTAAGACCATCGCGTCATCAGATGCCACGAATTTTCGTATCATAACAGATCCTCTTAACGAATGTAAAAAAGAGAAGATCTCGCACACGCAGGAATCCTACTTCCTCCGTCCAATAAAGTATGTCTCAACTTGATCAAAAATTGAATGTACCTAAACATGAATTAGTGTATAGATACATACAAATTTGATAGAAAGTGTGACATATTTTGTTGGATAGAGGGAGTATAAAAGCTCGAGCTACATCCCCATTTCCGTGACTTTTACATGTCAGCTGTCACTTTAGGTTAGCAAGCTAAGCCTGTCTGCGTGCGCCGTGCGCGCGTGCTGACATCACCTCGTTCAACGATGCTAGTCAGGAAAAACCCGGCCGCGATGTTAACGAAAGTTCTGCAGTCCCGGTGGGTGATTACTAGGTCGCCTCACCTTGATACCTTACCGAACAAGATTCGTTTGGTTGATAGTTATAAATGGCTAACTAAGTCGTCCACGATTCGATACTCACGTCACTTTTGCACCGTTAGTTCTTTTTCCTCAAACGAAACACCGATAAGTACTTTTCTGATGTGCAAAGGAATTTACTTGTTTTTCAAATCCTTCCGGGCAAAAGAACTGTTTGCCTCTATGCGAGAAATTAAGTGTTCATGTTCATGGTCTCCAACTCTCCATCAGTCCCAGGCTAGTCTTCTCCTCCCGCGTCGCTCTCGCAAGCGACCGGGGGAACCCTAACCCTAGCCGCCGCCGGACCGGACCTCCCCCGCCCCCTCGCCGCGGCATTGGCGGCGGCGGGGCCTCCTCTTCCCAGGCTTGGCGGCGTCCGACGCGGGGCGGCGGCGACGAGTGGTGGCGGCGCGCTGGCGAGGGGAGTCGCGGCGCGGTGGCGGACGCTGGCGGCGGAGTCGCGAGCGCCTGGCTTCTGCGTGGAGAGCCTCGTGGTCTCTTGGGTCAGGGACGTTGATTCCTGCCTGGATGGCGGCGGTTAGCGATGGCGGCGATGGGCTGCTGGTAGCGGGGTGCTGGTGACGGGATGCTGGTTATGTCGTCCCGACGCTGCCTCGGCTTGCTATGGAGGTACCATGGCATGGCCGTCGCTTGTTGCAGGCTGGATTTGGGCCAGGCGGGCCCAGATCTGCCGGCGGCTGCGTGGATGTGGCCATCCCGTGTCGGGACCGCCCCTACCCGCGCTGCTGCTCCTTGGCCGGGTCAGGAGCGCAGCGGCGGTGCTGGTCGGCCGATGGCGACGCTCTGATCCGTCTGGGGTTTCTCGGGTTGGGTTAGGTTGGTCGGAGTGCGGTGGCGCCTCCCTTTGGCGGCAGGGCCGTGTCCGTTGTGGTGGTGGTCCGACGCGTCGCCCCCGGCCCAGATCTGGGCCCTCTGAGCCCCATCTGGGTTTTAGGCGGGTCGGTTGGAATCCTCGGTGGCGCGACCTTCTAGACATTGATGATGGAGAGCACCTCGGATGGGGGCGGCAACGCTAACGGTGTGCCTTCTGCAGCGTGACGGCGGGAGCTTCACGAGCCTCTCAAGGCCGAGAGGCCCGGCCGGGCTTGCGGGCCTGGTGTGCTCCTGCTGTTGCGTCCGGTCGGTTACCGTCTGTGACGGCGGAGGTTGGTCCCTCCCGCACGTCGGTGGTGTTGCGGCCCCTAGTCCCGGCTCTTCTTATTCGGTGTGTAGGCTTCTCCTCTTTGTGCCGTGGTGAGACATCGTGAGCGGTTTTGTGTTCGTGTGGCATTGGGTGGTGGACGGTTTGGTGGAGTGCTCTGGAGTGTCTGGGGGTGATGGGGGATCGGGAGAAATCCTAATCGGCTTGTCCGACTCCAACGCGGTTGCGCCTGCGGGTGCCGCCAGGCCTTCCTGAAGGGCGTCTGGTGTTCCCCTTCTTATCCCTGTCGCGTACCGGGGGAAACCCTTAACAACAGCGTCGTCATCGTCGCATCCAGGTGTTGATTGGTACCGACGCTTCGGAGCACTAGGAGGTGGAGCTTGCTTTCTGTTGTCTTTCCGTTGTTGTCGGCATTTTTCTTTTTCTTTTTCTCTTCGCTCTTCTTTTGGGCATGCTTGTGTTGTTTCCACCCCAGCACCCTTGTTGGTTGTATCGGTTGTGGCTATATTTATATAGCGGGGTGAAAGCCTGTTTCGAGAACTCTCCATCAGTCAAGGCATGCACACGTGAGGTACTGATGTTGTGCTTTATTGTGCAATTGAATGGAAAAAAGTACATATGTTGTTTATCCGAGTATGGTACAAATTTGTTGCAATTGAATGGAAAAAGCTCAAATCGGAAAGACGTGTTTGGTACTATAATTCTATAATAACATAAAAGAATTCACGTAGAGAAGAGTTCCTTCCTGGTCACAGAGAAGCAACATGCACATATAGAATCTGGATGCACCATGTTGTAGGCGGTTGCTTCGCATATCTACTGCCTGCCGGGTACCTTGCGGCTCGCTAGACGACTACCAGCTTCTTAAGATACTTGTGTAGTTGCTTATTTTCCTGGTTATATGCCTTTTATTTACGCTTTGTGCCAATTCTGAGATGTAAAATCAAAAGTTGCAATAAAGGCTTTGTGCATCGATCGATGCAGAGGCTGGGGCTTTCCCCTTTCCGAAAAAACGTAGAAAAATGTTATAGTCTTCTTGACACTCGGACTAGAGGTTTGCAGCTTTTGTGGTAACGACGAAGGTTTCACCGGAAATGGAGTTGTCCACCTGATGCGGTGGTGCTAGTCTGTGTTAGCTTGACGGCGTTCTCTCAGTGCCGCTCTTCAGGGTTCTTACTCAGGATTAGCCACGTCTAAGTCGAAATTGATAGGTCAAGGTTCAATAGATGATGAATTTGTGCTTGCTTGTGTTGCCTCGGCGGGGTTGGGGGTGCTCTTCAATTTATGCTAGAAGAAGCAAACCAACCTGTGGTTGGATGGTTACCAGGGTGGTTGTACCCTCAGCCCACCAGAGTTCAAATCCCAGATTTGACGTCTGTGTGTTGTATTTAGGCGGAATATTCTTTCAGTGGGAGGCGACGTTCCCGTCGATAGCGAGGCGCCCGTGGTGACTTCGTCAATCTCAAGACTCGATCCGCCGGCTCAGTATTTCGGAGGTGCTCATAGGGGTAGGGTGTGCGTGTGTGCGTTCATAGGGGTGAGTATGCGCGCGTGTATGTGAGCGTCTGCGTTTGTACTGTGTTTCTCAAAAAAAAAAATTATGCTAGAAGAATAGTAGCACGTTACCTCGTTTGTATCTGTTGTTTTCTAAATAATCGGGCACCTCTCTCCTGCCTTTTCTCCAGAGGTAACTTTCTTCTACTTATAATGCACTCGTGAAATTCTGACCCTGCTTGTCCATTTCGGTAAAAGAAACTAACGAATTAGCTGGAGCACATACCAAAAAACTATGAAGTGGAAAACATGATTTACAACGTGCTAAATTGGAAATGTAAGTTCGGTGTATATGTCATTCCAGCTGCCACTAGTCGATCGAAGACAAGGATATATACCAGCAGCAAGTTGATTCTTTTTTCCTGTTTCTAAAGCTGAGGGGATTGCTTAAAATCTAAGAACTTTTTTATCTGCATAGGTAACAGGGTTAGGCCAGCGGTTGAAGCTGACATCTAGCTAGTAGCCTAGTATTCTTGTAATGCATGTTACCTGCAACACAAGCACCGCAGAAGCACAAGCTGCCTTTCTAGGTAGAAGCTCTTCTGTTGTTGTTGACCATCAAAGCAATCTAGCCCAGGAAGGCAGGAAGGAACTATGTGTTAATTAATCAATTTCAGGCAGGTAGTTGATGTTACCATGATATGAAATCGTTATCGTAAGAATGTCTCCCATAGTTGTCAAGGCTGCATCACCTAATTTTAAGAGTCCATCACACAAAAAAAGTTACCTTCTACAATATATATCGGTAAATCGAAAAGGAAGAAACAATAGACAGAGATGTATCACTAACATATTTCATCTTAATTAGTAGATGTGGGGATGACCTTGCCACTTCTCCATGACTAGATCTAGCATGTTCTTATTTTAACTTCATGTCATAGAACTTAATGCTATACTCTGATTTATCTTAATACTAGGATGACTCGATTTAATTCCCATCTTAGTGGAGTATAAAAGAGATTAATAAACAAAAGATCTTTATGTTAGGACGTGATACCCATATAATTAGTAACTTGTCATGAAACATTTTTGTTGTAATCTAATATGTCAATTCTAGTGTTTCATTATCTACCACTTTATTAAAGAGAGAGTGCATTTGTGAAACCATGAACCCCGGTCCATTTTAAATCATAAGAAACACCTTTCTAACAACTTTTAAGCATTTTACATTCTCTGTCATTTAAAAATACAAAAACACTTTTACATCTTGCATTCACTATACAAAACCCAAAAATATCATCCATCATTATTTCCACCATCCTTGCATATTTATTTATTGTTTTGCATTTATTATTTTCTCATATCATACTCACACCTTGTGCTTGACAACCACTTGGTGAGGTTGAGGGCACAAAACAATTTACTTTGTTTTGCAGGTTTCCAAGAGAAGGATAAGAAGATAAATCTTTCACTACCGGTTCCCCGAGAGTATACCTGGCCATTTCTCGGGCCGGGCCGGGCTTGGGCCGGGCCTAAAAAAGCCCGGCGCAGAAAAGTTCAGGCCCGAGCCCGGCTCGGCCCGACTGTCGGGCTGCAAATTGAGGCCCGAGCCCGAAAAAGCCCGGCCGGCCCGGCCTGTTTCTTCCTGTTTTTTTGTTTTTGCAAGGCCCGAGCCCGGTCCGGCCCGACCGTTGGGCCCGGAAATCAGGCCCAGGCCCGGCCCGATGGTCAGGCCCGTCGGGCCCAGGCCCGGTATTTTCGGGCCGGGCCGGGCTGCCCATGCCCAGGTCTACCCGAGAGTTCGATATAAACCCTCGAGTCATCCCTCGTGGGGAAAACAGTCTTTACTATACTATACACTCTGCACTTGGAGTCTCAACCTAACCCATATTCTTTTGACGCAGGTAACTACGTCATCGGGTATCAGCCAGGCGATAAGAAATGTTCTTTCTGTAGCTCAGAGGAGAGGGTAGAACATCTGTTTTTATCCCTCCTATTTGCTTAACTCATACAGCAAGTGGTATGAAGTTCCTTTAACATCCCTGCACCAAAAAGTATAACCAATATGTTTGGTAATTGGTTATATGGAGTAGACTGATCGAAAAAAAGCTAGAATCCTTATTGGAGTTTCAGCTATTTGTTCGTCTACATGGAACTGTCAGAATAATCTTGTGTTTAATCGAGCCAACAACTTTCATATTATGTAGGTTATCAATATGACGGCCCATTGGATCCAGCTATGGGCGTTTTTTTTACTTTCGATGGACCTGCGAGAACTTATGGCTACTTGTTCTACCCGACTCCTGATGTCCGCACAAGATATCTTTTCTCGGGCTTTGTGGCAGCATATTAGTCATCTTCGAGATGCGTAGCCGGTTTATGTTGTCCTTTGTCGTTGGTTGATGCATGTCTCAACTTATGTGATCTTTGAACTTTAAACTTGTACCACTGAACATTGCAATAAAATGGTTGCGTGCATCGATTCATGCAGAGGTTGGGACCTTATCCCCCATTCGAAAAAGATGTGTTGTTAGCACACATGCATATTATTGCCAAATGAAATATGCATGCATATTCTTCTTATTTCCGTGTAATGGATTGATGTTGCATGGTTAGGGTATGGGGCGGGTAGAGCAATACCATACCCATACCCGTGTAGTCAATGGGTTTAAAACTCTACCCATACCCGTACCCACGGGTATGCAACTTTATCCGTACCCATAACCGGCGGGTACCCATACCCGTTGGGTACCCAACGGTAAATCAAATAGTGCACATGCTATATGTAATTATACATTCATCAATAACAAATTGATAAAACAAAAAATATTTATCTCAACTCATTATATATCTGAGTACATGATAATTATCTCAACTCAAACTGATAATTGACGACAATTTTACCATAGATTAATAAGCTCACGAGAATGAATATTAGACCTACGTGACGATGCCCACCGCCATGCCACCGCCCCTAGCGCCAAACTCCTGCATTATTTAAAGGAGAAATGGACGAAAACCGATGTGATGCGTGCACGACTTTACCGCCCGAGCGACCAAGACCAACACATTAGCGTACAAATATTTCCAAAGCCTCGACCCAAGTGACCAGAGGCAACACATACAAACACAACAATCGTTCTTGAAGCTGCCGCTCCAAAATCCACACCAGCCCAAGGTTGCATACCAAATGTCGCTACCCATGCTAAGGGCACACCCGTGCGGTAGATGCTTGTCTGTCAAGGCCTCCAAGGGTACTCCTCCAAATAGCCCAAATTTGATTAAATTGAAAGATAGCATAAAGCAGTATGTGCCACGAGAGCTGTTCCATAGTTGCACAATCGGCAGCGTCAAAGTTAAGCACACTGAAGACAACAATCTATCTATTATATACTAAAAGCAATATAAGGATGTTAATAGAGACACCACGTTAAGCCACATCATTAAAATTATATCAATAGTTAGATCTAAAATCTATGGTTATGATTTAACCAGAGAATATTAGTAACGTAACTTTATTTTCCGTCTGACAAGTTTCACAAGTTAGTTAGCCTTACGTATAATATCGTATAATATCAGATGTAAAAAGAGTTTTTATATGTCACGTTTCTCCAAAGAAAAAAAACTAAGTCATGTAACCAGGCAGCGTCAGGCCAAAACAACAAAAGTGCGTCAGGAAGCGTTGAAAAATAAAATAAAGACAACGTAAACGAACCGGCCGGACAGGCTGTTGCCATAGGCCCAGATGTTTTGGAAAAAAAACTGTGCTAAGCGCGAACCAATAGATTAAATTAGGGACGTTATATAACAACGCAACAAATATTATTTTTTAATAGTTAGATATACTATCAATAGTTAGGAAATCAAAATAATAAGATCTTTATACCCTTCGTTGATGTAAGTCATTTAATCCCTCCGTATGAAAATATAAGATGTTGTAACACAAGATATGTCTACATATATGTAGACATTTTATAGTGTAAGATTCATGTGAACATTGAACTAATATATGTGTACATACATGTGAACATATTGACATCTTATATTTATATATTTAATATTGATTAAATATATATTAAAATTAGTGAATGTGCTAATATGACATTTACATAACTTAGATCTCATAGACTTAGAAAAAAAGCTCAATGCACACATATATGTAACTGAGGGCCTCGCTCGATCGCGACAGCCACCCAACTTAGATTGTTCAACATCATGTTCTATCATGCCTTCATTCACTATGCTATTGGTCAAGGCTAACCATTCTCACGTTACTCACGTAGCACAGACAACTTTTAAATCTGATTGGAAACTATTTTTCTTTTTTTGGTGCATATAATCAATTGTTTATTTCGAACCGATGTGCTTCTTACATTAAATTGATCATGTTGACATCTGTTAATTGACTATGTGGCTACAGTTTTTTCAATATTCATGCCACTAATGTGTACTGATAAGGCACATATAACCGATCCCATGAAAAATATATAATGCATTCATTTAAATATATTATGTATTTATTTTTTGTCGACTCGGGTAACAATTTCAGACTACAACATATCAAAAAGAAAAGAAAACATTCCCATAGTTTATAACAAAAATAAAAGTAAAACTGAAAATTTTGGCTTTGGGGTCACCAGATAATCAATGATAACATATATCCCAAGCCAAATCACTTAAGGCATGAGATAAACATGCATATGTGTATGGGATTCGCCTCCAAGAATTATTAATCCTAACGATCAACTCAATAACATTAACCCGGTTGGCATAAAACATATCAACCAATGAAGAACACTCCACTGAACATAGGTTTACACGAGCTGAAGAGACAACAAAGTAGTTTGCATGATTCTACAACCAATGAAAGATTTTTGTCACAATCCGTACAGTGTCGGAGGAATAGTGCAATGTAAATTTTTGAATATTATACTCATCTTTTTTCTTCAAAAATGACGATTTATTACTTCAAAATTATTACACCGAATATTGCATAACAAATGGAATACATGAATAAAATACTTCACTTTTGTTAAGAAGTATAATCAATGTCCACATAAAAAAAACTCAATGAAAGTGTTGCAATTTCATGAAACAAAGCACTCATAAAATAAATTTGATGACTATAGGTTAATTGATGATGCACCTAACACAATTGATAGTTAAAATAAACAACTACATATCCAACAATTGACAATTTTTCGAACCAAATGCAATGTATAGGCCTACCACTACATATATAGTTAGAAAACACATGCTGAGCAGCTGATTCACAACACTTATGCCACCAAAGGCTTAATACGTCTTGGTGGGATGTACAGGATGCTAACCACGTAATTTGACCTCCGGGGAACTGGAAGTACAACGACCCGCTAACCATCTGACCGCTTGGTCGTTTTTTTACAATTTGATTCCAATGCATATTGTTGTGTCGTAATAATGCTACATAGATTGCTTAGATATAAAAAGGATGAGTTTCTCTATTGGAGAAGTACATATGATGCTATGTCGGAGAAGAACATATACGAGGATTAGTACACATTGGTAACATTGGTACAGTTCTTGATCACTATAAAAAGGTGGCAAACTGAGAAGAATCAAATAGTATATATATATAAATTGTCTACATAGAGGCATGCATGATATTGTGCAATAAGTGTCCGCACATAAATGTGGTCTTTTGGAAATTAGGCTACACTGAGTTCTAAATTAAAAATATGAAATAACATTTTGGAGAATGTTTGATCATATGTTTTGTTTTCATTGAGAATGTATTTATATCATTATAGGTATTAAGAATGGTTCTTTATTGATCACATAGAAACACTTATTCAAATTCTCTTTGTCTGTCCTAATTTTGAAAATATAAAACACTTTTTTGGGCTATAACTTCAATTCTTTAGACTTCCGTGGACATACATTGCCATTATTTTCTAATTTCATATTTGGTTTAAGCTGTACTGGGGCATACTGATGATAGTTACCAAAGAGTGTTGATGACAAGTTGGGCAGTAAGTGTTGGTGTCGTGGAAATAGTATAGATTAAAGCACATGTAGCAAACCTTTTGACTAATTTAAATTTTGAAAATAGTTCTATTGCAATAAATGACAATTATATTTGTGTAGGGCTATATATCCACTAGATTGAAAAGTAAGGAACAATATGAAATGAGTGAAAATAGATCAAAATTACACTATCTACGTTATAGAACCGTGCATGCCATTTTTAGAAAATCCGACAAATATTCAGTCACAAATTAAATTTGTTCCAACTATTTTTTACATATATTATTTTACTTATTATCATCAAGATTTTGGTGTCCACGGAACCATGTAATTAAAATTTTCATACTTTTAGTATCTCCAAAACCATAAAAAACAAAAACCTACTTAATACGCTAAAGATGATGCCCTCGCATTTGCGAGGGCCCCTTGCTAGTTAGTACTAAACAGCAACTGAAGTACGTAGCATATGGTTACAACTCAGTTGACCTAATTAATCTTAACAGTACAGACGAATAGAGAACTATATTGACTGGGCAGGTAGGTCTGAGGCGCCCAACAACACTGGAAAACCCGTAGCAAAACTAACTCTGATGGCTCTTTTGTTGCCGATTAACAAGCAGAAACATAGTTTCCCACCATTTCTCAAATAATCCTGAATAGAAGGTTTTACTATACTACCTATTTCAGGCATGCAAAAAAACAAGAGTACAGACAACCTGCTAACACCGGCAATGTTGCACTGGCCCTGAGAAATAAGGCGTGGTGGCCTACTTGCCAGCAAAAAGATGTCAGTAATAAAAACGATTAATTCATCATCAGTAGTAAAATTTATCAGCCGACGACTGGTTAATGCAGAAACTATTTTAAGGTCTGTACGTTACTGTTGGAGTTAGGTGCCGAGTACAATTTGGGAAGGAGAGTGATGGGTTGGTTCTAAGTAGACGTTGTAGGTTTGAAACATCAGAGGGATGTTGAGACCTGAACAACAGAATTCCCCCCACCAAGCAACCCTACAGCGGCATCTTTCTCCCCTTCTCCCAAACTCCCCAAAAAACATTAGGTGCAACAAGTGTAGAATTTCCTTGCACACAAGACGTACCGGTCAATCAGTGATCTATGGAAGGAAGACAGTAACAAATTCTCTGCAAGGCCCGTGTGCATAGTTGCATTACTGATCAAATCTATCTTAATATACCGCACCAGCTAAATTGCAAGATAAACACAAGCTAGCAAAGAACAATATAAGTTTGGTGATATATAAAACTGATATCAATTTTATCAGTTGTAACTTCCAAACCAACTGTTACTAATTAAGGTAAGCTACTAGTTCCTGCAAATGACACAGGTAGCTGGCACTGTGTCTGGATTTCCTTGTGCAGTTAGCTGAACATTTGTAACTGGCGTTTAGTTAGTTGATCTTGTGTGGACCTGGCTGGCTAGGATGTACTCCGTAACTAACATTTTCTATTCCCTCTCGCGAAGCTTAACGTACAAAACCACCCGTTAGCCCACACGTAGCATCAAACGAACTCCGGTGTAACCATCTCCCAACTCGCTATCTTCTCCCTCACTAACGATCAACAATAACGAGACTTGGAGTTAGAGAGAGAGAGAAGGGGAAAAACTGCCTGCTCCGGTGCCCCGGCGCCACTTTCCTTTAGCCCTCGAACCCTCCTTTCTATAAATCCCCTCACCTCTTATGTTTCTCCTGCCTCCTCTCACCCTATCGATCTTTGTCTCTTCCTTCTCCCTCGATCTTGCATCTTTGTTCATACCTCCGGTGTCCCTACATGCACAAGGATCCTGATCGATCGATCGATCTGTGTTATAGTTCTTCCCGTGTCTGAAATTAGCTAGATAGTGGTTATTTTGCTGCTGTTTATGTGAGCTAGCCTCACCAAGCTAATTATATATTTATTAAGAGGGAACTAGAGGGATATAGGCTAGAGAGATTTGTTGTTGTCTGTTGTTTCATTGATCGATTGATCGATCGAGGATGTGCACGAGGGGACACTGGCGGCCGTCTGAGGACGAGAGGCTCAAGGAGCTCGTGGCGCGGTACGGGCCGCACAACTGGAACGCCATCGCCGAAAAGCTCCATGGCCGATCAGGTAACTGACGACATGCATATGCCTGCGTGAATATCACAGATTCATACTCATCGATGATAATATGCATGGAAGCTCGCTATTGGTTAACTGTACTTAGTGTTCCGTTAATCCCTTTCTTTTCTCGCGCACTACTGCTTTCAGTAAGCTTATCTGACTTTTGTAGTCCTGGAGAGAATTTTAATTTGTTAGGGTGTCATGCTCACCTTGATGTGCACATCGTATCTCTATATCGATCACTTGTGCAGCAATTTTATCTCTCTAGATATAGCTATAGCCAGTGAGTTAATTTTACTTTTCTTGCTTCCTAATTCATCTAGAGCGCACAAGCTATCTGTTCATGGCGTCGTCACGAGCACATCGCGTAAGTTAGATAACTAACTAATTAACCGACGGAAAATGACTAATTTCAGGTAAGAGCTGCAGGCTGCGGTGGTTCAACCAGCTGGACCCGAGGATCAACCGGAACCCTTTCTCAGAGGAGGAGGAGGAGCTGCTCCTCGCCTCCCACCGCGTCCACGGCAACCGCTGGGCTGTCATCGCCAGGCTCTTCCCGGGCCGCACCGACAACGCCGTCAAGAACCACTGGCATGTGATCATGGCGCGCCGGTGCAGAGAGCGGATGAGGCTCTCCTCCAACAGGCGGTCCGGCACCGCCGCCAGAGACGAGATCACTCTTACAGGC
Organism: Poa annua; assembly: GCA_026929855.1. Lineage (NCBI taxonomy): Eukaryota > Viridiplantae > Streptophyta > Magnoliopsida > Poales > Poaceae > Poa > Poa annua. The sequence goes on along the minus strand of CM049434.1, from coordinate 25,779,365 downwards.
GCCGGCGCTGGCACCGGCGAGAAGCCGAGACCTCCTGACGCGAATCGTATGGCCGCCTTGCTCGACAAGTACCGTAGGGAGTTTGCTGGGCCCTTCGCGATCAGCCCTCACAGTCACAGCGGCAAGGAGGATTACTGCTCATCTACGCACGAAGGTAAATTGGTTACTTTCATGCACATGGTACTGTGCTAGGGTATATCTAGTTTTTTTTTATGGAAGGGCATATATAGTTGTATAGACATTTCTGCTTGATTTCGTTTATATGTGTGTGGAATTGACCAGCATAATAATTTGTTTTGCAGATATGAATAGATCGGTGGAGTTCTACGATTTTCTCCAGGTGAATGTGAGCTCGAGCGACACTAAGTGTAGTTCAAGCATCGAGGAGCAAGAGGAGAACCGGGAAGGCGGCGATGAACAAGCTGAAGGGCAGGTGGCGCTCATAGATTTCATGGAGGTTGGGACTTCTCTTCAGTGATTTATCTATGTATATGTATTGATCAGTATTTAACTAGGGGGGTGCATCCAAAGCAGATTGTAATGCTTTGTGAGAGAGGGGCATGTGACATGTAGCAATCTAACACCAAAGACACTTATAGAGGAAGCTAAGCAAAATGCAAACGTATATAGGACATGTACATGTAATTTATTGATGTACACAAAAAAAAAATATTGATGTACACACACATTCATCTATCCATGTAATTTTATTCAATATAATGCAAACATTTTTTGTTCCTCAAATCATCTACTACCTCCATCCCAAATTATAAGACGTTTTGGTAGGCCAAAATATGCTATCAAAACGTTTTATAATTTGGCACATATATAGTATTTTATTATTTATTATAAGGTTTAACGAGAATAACCCGTTGGTCGGGGTATACCTACATGACACACAATCTACATTTTTTGTGTGGAAGGAACACATGCCAAAACCTACTAGGAATCAAATCCTTGGTACAGTAACTCTGTACATGTATCTCGTGAAAAGGGATTATTCTTCTACCAGCAATCGCAGGCATTAATTCTGTAGTGACTTCACATTTTCAATCTTGAAACTTGTGCGACTCACTTACTAACTTCCTATTTCATCGCGCATAAATACCATGTTTTAAAAAATCGTGCATATATATACATGCACGCATGAAGGTAGGGTTTCAAGGCGGCGCCCAGATCCGGCGCGCAAAACATTGAAAATATGCTTTGTTAGTTTTTTTGGAATTTATATGCTTTGTTAGTTTATCGTAACCATTGGTCAAATTAGCGTTTTGGAACTGCATAGCAGTTATGTGGGCCTTTGCGGGACTGCCGCCAACAAGCCTGATGAAGGTGCAAGTTCGTATTGAGTGATACATATGCCGACGACGCTGATGAGCAACACGATGTGTAAATCTGTTCTACTCCCTCCGTTCCAAAATAAGTGTCTCAACTTTGATAGAAAGTGGATGTTGGCACGGAGGGAGTAGTTGGGAACGTCCGCGATACGTTGAATCAGTCATCTAGGTACCCAGCAGATCCATGACGTCCTCAATCTGATGGCATCTGTGTACCATATTTATCGTCTACCATTTGTCCGTGAACATATATATCTCCTCTCCATAAGCATGATATATAACAGTCGTTTCACGTCAGTTAATCCCCGGCACGATTTGTCTGATTTGGACTTCCACCTTAGCTAGCTAGGATGACGTACATGTTCAATCTGGGTGAAATGGGCGAAGAGAGGAAAATATGCAGTGTTTAATTGGTATTTGTCACCTTTCGGTGCACAAACTTGATCCATTCACGTTTCTTTGTCGAATCGCTTTTGCTAACCCAATTGTCCTAGACAGTGTAACGGTGAAGCCTCCTGTACTCTATTGCCTCGACATGACATTTAACAACCTGGAAGAACTTTTACGGCGACGTTGCTGTGTGTGAATAGATAAATAAGTAAATGGCGTCTTCGAAAAGTCCTTCTGGCACTCGGATCTTAGGGAGCCCTTTTTATTCGAAATTTTTGAAAACCTCATTTTGACAAATAAAAGTTTTCAAAATATATGTACACATGTAGAAATAGTTTCCTAGTATGTATGTATGTATGTATGTATGTATGTATGTATGTATGTATGTATGTATGTATAAGTCTCGTCGACATATTTTTTGGATGTGATCTAGTCTAGACCTAAAGAGACAAATGTGAGTAGCACACATGACTTTTTAATTGCTTTTTATTGCCGTGGTTTTATCTTTTCTGTGTTTATTAAGTATTTTCCAGCAAACTTTGCATACATGTAGAGTACACATGTATGTATACACAGTTATTTTTTATAGAATCTTTTGGAACTTAAATAGAATATTCTGATTGATTCGGAAAGAGCTACCTCGCACCCTGGTGTCATATTGTCGCTTTGATGACGTCTTGTGTTTGTACAAAAAAAAAATAGAAGAAATTTTCCAACGCAAAGTTTTGGAGTCCCGAATTATAAAAAAATAGACATGATATCTAAATTATTAAAAAACTAACTATTTCATTAAATATAGACAAATGTGGTCTAAAAATCTCTGTATTTCTATTAGATGCTACATCATATTTTGAGCTACACAAAAAAAGACAGAATTGTGGCTCTAATAATTAAAAACCGATTTTCCTCCCCACATTTGTCTTTTTATATAGATCACAGTGGAAAAGATAATGCGATGAAGGTTTATATGTACATACTATACATCTATATGTACTTGGTTTTTCTAGATGCAAATAAGTCTTCGAATCTTTTTTATATTGAGCTCCCTGGAGCTCAAGCTCCAAATTAGGCTTTCGATAAATATCATTTTAAACTAAGTAGTATTAAGTTGTCACAAGATGACAAGTTGAACAATATTTTCTTCGTTACACTTCAACCATATTTAGCATTAACAATTCCATTTAAAAGGTCAAGACATGATAACATGAATCCACATGCCAGGCAATGTGGTGAGACACGTGTACCGACAACTGGCACAAATGTTTTGCATGCCTTTACATATTGGCCCCTTCATAGTTCAAATGTTGAATTTTATTCTTATATGTAAGTATAGTCATAGAAATATTTCACTGCTCCAACTTTTCCTAGTTACCGCCTCTCCCTGGAAGTGTAGGTCTAACATGCAGAATCGCACACCCCCTTGCAACTGCCACAGAAGTTGCAGTGTTGCACCTCAGCAAGATATGATTCAGCTTTGTTGTGATGTTCCCTAATCATGATGTGTCACGCAAACGAGTGGCGGTATCATGTTTGAAGCAGTCGAATAACATGATAGGATCATATACTATGTTTGCTTTAAGGTGTAACGCGAAATTATTGTCCATTTATTGTGATAAATCAAGGGTAATTTAAAATATAGTCACAATGACATTGCACCACGTCTAGGAACTAAAGTAATACTCCCTCCGTTTCTTGATATAAGGTGTATAGTTTTTCTTGAAAAGTCAAACTTGACTATTTTTTACCAAGGTTTTAGAAAAAATTATTAGCAGTTACTATATCAAATCATTACCATTAGATTAGTTATGAAATATATTTTGTATTTTCTTTTCTTAGTATTTAAAATACTGATAGTTTTTGCTAAAATCCTGGTCAAAGTTAGTCAAGTTTGACTTTTCAGCAAAAACTATACACCTTATACCAAGAAACGGAGGGAGTAGATGAAATGGAAATGGGGTGTGGCCCTTTTCTTCTAAAAATAAGAACAAAGATAACACAAAACCGACGTACATAAAGAGTTTTGAAACATAATTACGGGAGTGATGCAATGCAATGTGGTGACATGTTTTTAATATACTTAATTAATTTGTCCTTAATTTATTATTTTGATACTATACAAGGTCAACAGCATATATATACTCTTGTACTGCGTCGGTGCACCCTGGCCTAACTAGACACGTGTTGCTTTACAAACAAACCAACAAGATCGGCCTTCATCATTCCGTAAGGTAAACATCTCCAGCGCAGTTAGTTAAGCTATACTTGGCAGAGACATCGCCATCAGCAGGCCAAGCTAAGCTAAGCCAAGCTACTTCCAAGTACTACGTACGTAGAGCAAGCCACACACCACGCAAGATAGGGGATGGATCGGGCATGATTTGATCCCAAGCAACATACGCACGCAAGGAAAACCAAATAAGCTAATCGCACACCCGCCCGCGCACCACCACCCCCACACCACCGCTCGAGCTAGCTAGGGTCATCGTCGCCGCCGCCGCACGCGCGCGCCCGCCGGTTGCTTTCCAGGGACTGTACCGATCGATCGATCGATCACCGGGAAGATTCCGGCTGCGACCGGTCCTCTCCAACTGCTGCTCCCACTTCTTCCTCCGATCGATCGGCGTTGCTGTTGTTGTTGGTGGCTGATGTGACGCCGCCGCGCGCCCGAGCGGTTTAGTAACGAACAAGTCGGCCGGTCCCCCTCCCGCTTCCCCGTTTCGTTATTTCATGCATTGTGAGTGCGCGCTTTCGGGCTCCAATGGCGATGGATGGATGGATGGGTGGTCGGGGGTCGGCGTGACGGCGACGGTCTGAGATATCCGTCGATGCAGATGCAACGTACGCGTCCTGGGCTGGTGGGGCCGATGACGTACGGGCTTGGTCATCATCCCATCGACATCAACTTCGTAATTCCATTTGGTTTTAGTGTTTGATAGAAGTTGGTTAAGAGCATCTCCACTGGGGTCTCTAAATCTGTGTCCGGCACTGCTCAATTGGGTCTTTTTTGGGGTGCCGGACATGTGTTCGGTCAACATTTAGAAGCCGCTCACAGCGACACTCCCCAAATGCCCACCCCAGCGGATGCAAACGGTCGAACAAATTGCGGGCGCACGAACCGCCGCCGATGAACAACACAAACGATGAACACAAATTCAAATTTCATTCATTTTTCTTATATATTACAAAAAATTGAATGAATTTGAATCCTATCATAGCCCTAGCCTAATGACGCCCACCCTAATCTAAACTCCGTCCTGGCCTGCCTCGTCGTCGTAAACACGCCTCCCCTGGGCTAGGCGTGAGCGGACACGCCTCTCCTGCCGGAGCGCGCTCGCCGCCCGGCGCATGTCAGCCCTGACCCTCTCCTCGCGCAGGCGGTCCAGCACCTCCTGAACCGCCAGCTGGGCGGCCTCCATCGAGGCCGGATCCTCCCGCTCCGCGGCCACGGCGTTGAGGTCCGCGTACGCCGCGCGCTCGGCGGCCATGAAGGCGCGGCAGCGAGCGTCTCGCTCCGCGATCTCGAGGGAGGCCTTCAGGATGGCGGCCTCGACGGCGTCGCCAACCGCCTCGTAGGCTGCGGTAAACTGGGTGGCCGCCTGCTCGGCGCGTCAGGTGTCGAACGAGTTCATGGCGACGACCTGGTCGGGTCACAGCGGCGGCTGCAGCTCCTGCTCCGGCGCCGGCTCCTGCTCCTGCGCCGTCCCGTCTCTTCGTCGCCTGCAGAAACGTGTCGCCATTAACACGGGCGGAACGACCTCCTGCATTGCGCAATTTACAGCAGCTCCTCGCGCCTATGTCTATGACGGGTGGGGCGCACCTGTCAGAGGCCATGTCCGGTCAATGTCCGGCACCCCCAGGAGGGCCTCCAAACTTGGAGGCCCTATAGGGGGTGCCGGACACAAAATCGCTCGGGACGAGACTTTGGGGGTGCCGCTGGCGCAAGTTTTTGGTGTCCGGTCCCCCCAAAGGCCCTTTGGGAGGTCATTTAGATGCCCCGGTGGAGATGATCTAAGGTCTAGTTTATTAGTAATGTCGGTTTGTTTTCCTATGTTTTCATGCGAGCCTACCGATCATTTTTTTCTTGACAAATAGCCAGACGTGTCACCATTGATTTATCCAAAAAAAAAGTACCACAAAGGTGCGTACAAAAACGTGTGTTCACTGTTTCGATGTCGGTGTGACTTAGGATTATTTGCTTCCTCCTAAGTTAATATCGCTTGTGATCTCTAGTCACCGTTTTTTTATCATGCTCTCATGCGCCAAAATCCTCAGCAATCCACCATAAAACCTTTCGCATACCCGGGTTGTGAGATCTTCTTCACCTAAATTCTAGGTTTTTCCAGCTTTGTGCTAAGGCTAGAGGTGTGTGTGTGCGCGCGTGTGTGTGCGTGTGTGTGTGCGCGTGCGTGCGTGTGTGTGTGTGGGGGGGGGGGGGGTGTGTGTGGGTGTGTGTGTGTGTGTGCGCGTGTGTGTGTGCAAGGACAACGAGAAATGGTACGGCTAAATATTTTCACACGTCGCCAAAGAGGCCTGCCAGGAACGGATCATCGATGGACCGTCGACATAATGGAAATTGAGATATCAAAATTCACATTGGCAACGCTTATGATTGCTTGTGGTCTTAATGTTGTGGCCCATAAGCCCGACAGAAATGGTACGGCTAAATATTTTCACATGTTGCCAAAGAGGCCTGCCAGGAACGGATCATCGATGGACCGTCGACATCATGGAAATTGAGATATCAAAATTCATATTGGCAACTATTATGATTGCTTGTGGTCTTAATGTTGTGGCCCATAAGCCCAGCCATCCTACCTATAAAACATCGAACTCGCGTCGCTCTCAGTCACTCTTAACACTCCCAACAATGGTCGCACACTCCCTCTCACGCTCTTCTCCATATGTCTAATAGCCTCCCCCGTCAAATCTTCTCAAAGTAGCGGTAGCGGTGGCCACGATTATAGTGGTGTCGTTCGACGCCATAGCTCCCACTAGTAGATGTGGAGCACCAAAGCTAGATGGTATGGTGGGATGAGAACACATTGACCTCTGTCAAGGCCCTGTGCATATCGTGACAAAGCTCGGCGTGTAGCACATGGCCAGTCCATGTTGGTCCATTCTTTGTCATCCGAAGAGGACCTCGCTTCTCGCATGGTGTCTCTCCCGTACCAAGTTAGAGTATGACAATGTCGTGTGCTGTCAAGGTGCTTTGGAGCTGGAGGCAGCCTCCACGTCTCTGATGTCGAGTACCGGATAGAACGCGTCGAGGAGGCGTGATACATCCAAAATGTGTCTATAATTTTTTATTGTTCCATGCTTGTTTTATATCAATTCTACATGTTTTTATTATAATTTTATATCATTTTAGGACATTTTCTTGAACTAACCTATTAACAAGATGTCCGATGTGAGTTCCTATTTTATGTTGTCTTTTTGTTTCGAAAAAGATGTTAAGGAAATATTTTTCAAATATCATGAAAATCCACGGGAACCAGTTTTTCACCGACACGAAGATGAAGTCCAAAAGGGAGTTGTAAGTGGGGCCCACATGCCCCATGCGACCCCCAGATGCGGTCAGGAAGGGATCGCGTCCAAAGGCCGCATGGGAGCCCTAGGGCACCCCTAGCTCCATCTCTTTGCCTTTATATTCCCCCAAGGATGAAAACCCTAGGACGACCAATTTTTTCTAGAAAATAGACCCGAGGTCGCCGTCAACTCGAAACCCTAATTCGGGTGGGTTCTAAAGCTCTTCCCGACACTCTGTCGGAGGGGAGATCATCACCGGAGGCTTTTTCATCGCCTTGTCTGCCTCCGGAGTGATGCGTGAGTAGTTCATCCTTGGATTACACGGGTTCATAGCAGTAGCTAGATGGTTGTCTTTGTTCCTTGTGCTAGCATGTTTAGATCTTGTGAGCTTCCTACCATGATCAAGACTACCAATGTGTAATACTACATGTTGTGTTTGCTGAATTTTGATATTATGATCAGTTTGTCCATCCTTTTATTATCATATCCATGTTTTATTCATGATCTTCATGCTCTCTGATCCATGTGGCTACTCTGGCCAAGTGATTATTTGTATGTCCAAGAGAGAGTGAAGTGCTAGATAGTAGGTTGATGCCTCGTGTGAGTCTAGGCTCGAGATGGCAGAAACTAAGACTGAGGATGTGTTGCTACTAGGGGTAAAATAACGGTGTTTATTTTATTATGTTTATAACCATTGTTACATTATGTCTGAAGCTTGAAATTATCTGTTACTTACAACTTAATACTTTTGGGTGACATCTAGTATAGTGTGGATTATTAGTCACATATGCAGTTGGATTATGATCTATGTATGTTTGGCGTAATACCTAACTAAATATTACAATGAACTTTATCTTGTCTATAATCACGCCTTCACAATATGTCAATTGCCCAGTTGAATTTATTTACCCAACATGTTTACTTTTTATGGAGAGACGACACTAGTGAAACTATGTCCCCTGTCCAATCTTTTTATATTGTTTACAACTTATTTCCTTTGCTTTAAATCGTCATTTGCTCGTTGTCCATTTTCACTTTAATACTATTTCTGCACCATATGTTTAATCTCTTTGTTTTTAGCAAGATAAGAAGATTGACCACCTTACTGAAACGGGGGATCAAAGTTGACTGTTTATGTTGTATGTAGGTCCACTCAATCTACTGGCGTCAGAGTTGATACCAAGTTGAAATCTTTCAAGTCCTACTGGTTCGATAATATTGGTCTCATAACTGAAGAAAAAAATCTTCCATCTGCACAACGTCATCTTGCTCTTAGGGTTTCCAACGGGTTGGTGACTGTACCATCGTCAAGTCTTTTCCATGGATCGTTGCCGGGATTTGGGAGTTTTAGCAAAGGGGGTTACACACTTCATTTATCTCTACTTTGTTATTACTATCTTACTTAGTTTACTTTTGTTTAGTCTTGTTTTCCTTCCGTTCTCTACCCCAACCACCAACTCCACCACAACGCTCACCACCAGCCGGCGTCGGCGGTGGCTGATCTACTAGCCCCGACGTCCGCGAGAAATCTCAACTCCGTCTTGCTGAGATGTTGTTCACCAGTTGCTCCGGTGATTGTGGTGTGCGAGGCGACCGGCGACCAGGTGCTCCGGTGGGAGGTGGAGGAACGTGGGGGCCATGGTGGGAAGGGGTCGGGGAGGAGTGCAGGTGGAAGATGAGTTGCTCCTGGATCTGGATCCACCGCTTCGTCCTCTGTTCTTTTGTTTTTCTGAAATTTGCAGCAGCCTGAGACTGCAGGGGGCGGACATTGCTCGAGGACGCCGGCCGGCAGTGGCTGAACCTCCTCGTTACATCGACTTCCTACGAGGAGTAGGAGTGGCAAGCTCCTACCGCCGCTGTTTTGGTCAAGAATCTATCATCAAGATGCATCGTATACAGCTTCCTGAAGTCCCGTGTCGTGATGCTGACTCAGCTCGTAGACAGTCGCTACGACGTCTTAGCGTATCTTCGTATCCCTGCATCAACCTTGTTGCATCCTGCTGCTGGGACAGTGCAGCTTTCCTGTCCATTGTTTACAATATCTTCGGCAAATACTTTTTGTTAGTTCTTCTTGGTGCAAACATGGTTGTAGTTTAGATCTTATTATTAGATGCTTACACGATTCAGATTTTTCGCGCTTTTTGATTTGTTTCAGAGCATATTTGTCGGCCCAGTCAGGACCGGGGTACACACGGCCCACTCCCTACAGGCCTCGCCCGCGGGTAACTTCGGCAGAACGGCTGAGGACTAGGCTACCGCTTGGAGTGATCCTCAAGAGGCATCCCCTCTCGAGGCCTGAAGAGGACGCCAGGGCCTGAAGAGGACCCTGCGCTTCAAGAGACTCCCCAGGCACAGCCCGCCTGGAGAGGAGTCAGCAGAAAACCCCTCCACAGGCGACCACGGCCCTGTGGAGACACTTCGCGGCTAAGCAAGCGCTGCAGGGCGCACATGGCCCCTGCAGCAGCCGCAGGGTGACGCGAGCACCCCAGTTGCCATTCTGGTGATAAAGGAGTCAACAAAGCCGCGCCGCCTGCGGCAGGACAGCCAGAACTTTCCCCTTTGGTGATAAAGAGGCTGGACGGCGCAACGCTCCAAGAAGATCGTCACCGTGGGCTCCACCACGGCCTCTGCTGCGCCAGCGAGCCGCCCTGCACCGCCTGCAACCTGTCGGCCACGGCGCGCTACTTTAGCACGGATGGACCGCGTCCATGGACGGACGAGCTGCGGTGGACTCCCGCTCCTCCATGCGACTGGCGTGTGGGAGCCCACCAGCACGAGGACGGAGCCCGGGGCGCCTATAAAAGGAGCAGGAGCTCCCCCGTAGAAGAGGAGGGAAGGGCCCAATCACGCACGGGCACCCAGAACACATAGGATAGCCAACTGCTGAAGGAGGAAGACGACCATTGTGTCCCTCCCCAGGCACCAAGCTGCCTCGAGAGAACCTTCGGCAAGCTCGTTATCCTGTAACCTTCACAGTGCAATACAGACAAGCAGGAGTAGCGGTTTTACCTCCTCTCGAGGGCCGTGAACCTGGGTACGGGCTGGTGTCCATCTCTGGCGTGATTGTCCTCCTTTAGGCTCGGCGAGCACCGTCGTCGAGCCCCTCGAGTGTTGTTAGACCTCCGTGTTCAGTCCCCTCTTCGAACCTCTCTTCAGGGCGAGACTACCCCTGTTACGTGGGAGTCACTCCTCGACATTTGGCGCGCCAGGTAGGGGACTGAGGCACGTCTTCGACCTCCAACCTCCGCGCCATGATGGACACCCGCGCGACGCGCGCCAACCGGCGTACCTCTGAGAGAGCTCACACCGAGCCTGGCACTGCTCCCACCCGCGGCCGCCGTGGCCGCCCCCGCACGACCGAGCGCGCCGGCACCGGCCCGCGCGTGGAGGAGCCGGAGAGCGAAGAGCACCACGCAGGAGACCAGCGCGACGACGCGGACCTCTCCGAGCGCCGCGGTGACGCCGAGTCCCCGCACCCGTCCCGGCGCCAGAGCGTGTCCACGCAGGAGCACCACGAGCCCGCCCCGCACACAGCGCTGCTCATGGCCCAGGAGCTCCTCCGCTACCGACCAAGTGCCGAGGCACACGACCAGTGGTTGAACCGCCTCCACCACCTCGTCGACATCGCAACCACACGCCCTGCTCCGTCGCGCTCCATCGTGCCCTCCGGCCCTGCAGGGACGGCAGCGCCAGGTGCGCCTCCACCGCCTCCAGGGCCGCCTCCGGCCGCGGCACAGCGGGCTCCCTCCCATGCTTCCTCGCCGCACGACTGCCAAATCGTGCAGCGCACAGCGCCTGACGCGCGCGTGGGCATGGAGCGACGTCGGGACCTCCAGAACCGCCTCGTCGAGGAGCTCGGTCAGGCGGGGCAGCAAAACCGCAGGGCCCTCCAAGGAGGAACGGCCACCTACGCCTCTGGCTGCATGGCCTTCACGCGCGCCCTGCGTCGTGTGGTCTGGCCGCAGAAGTTCAGGCCGGCGCTCCCCAAGGGTTTCGACGGGTCCACCAACCCTCTCGAGTTCCTGCAGCTCTACACCACTTCCATCCAGGCTGCAGGGGGCGACGATAAGGTCATGGCCAACTGGTTCTCCCACGCCCTCAGGGACTCCGCGCTGTCCTGGCTACTCAACCTGCCTGAGGACTCCATCGACTCCTGGGAGGAGCTCTGCAGGCAGTTCGTCGCCAACTTCAAGGGCACGTACGAGCGCGCACTCACCCACAACGACTTGCGCGCTGTGGTGCAGAAGAAGGATGAGACTCTTCGCAAGTACATCCAGCGCTTCAGCCAGGTGCGGAACAAGATTCCGAACATCCCCGACACCCAGGTGATCGCTGCCTTCCGCGAGGGCGTCACAAACCGCAGGATGCTCGAGAAGCTCGGCATCCACGACAAGCTCACCTCTGTGGTGAAGCTGTTCGATCTGGCGGACAAGTGCGCCAAGGCTGAAGAGGGACTCCTTTTCGTCAAGATGAGCGCCCGGGGGGACGACCCTGGCGAGGGGTCCAAGAGCCACAAGAAGAAGGAAGAGCCCAAGCGCAAGGCCACCGCGGTCCTCGCGGCAGAGCCTGACGCGAAGGGCTCCCGCAGGGGCTCCCCCGAGCGCGGCGACAAAGAGGTGGACCACCGCCCGTTCTGCGTCTACCACAACAGGCGTGGGCACGCTACAGACGACTGCTTCGACCTCAAGAGGCTGAGCAGGGAACGCGAGCGAGGAGAAGGCAGTGGAAGCCGCGGCAGAGGTCGCGGCTACCGCAGAGACGGCAAGGGTAGGCGTGATGGCGGCTACCAGAAGCCGTCGGGCACTCAAGCCAACGCCGCCGAGAAGAACAACAACCTCCCTGACGAGGAAGATGGAGGCTACCAGGCCCCGAGAGGCGCCATGGCCTGCATCCTCGGCGGGGCTCAAGCGCCCAAGTCGAACAATCAGTTCAAGCAGTTCGCCCGCGAACTCAACGCTGCGCTCCCGAGCACTGAGACCTCCAGACCCCTCAAGTGGTCCCAGTACACCATCGCCTTCGACGCCAAGGACCACCCCAAGTCGACCAAGACTGTTGGAACTCTCCCCCTGGTCTGCTCCCCCACCATCAACAACATCACCGTCTCCAAGACGCTCATCGATGGGGGAGCAGGCCTAAACGTCATCTCTGTCGAGACCTTCGAGACGCTTCAAGTGCCCTACGAGTGGCTTATGCCCTCCAGGCCGTTCACGGGCGTCACCAGTGGCTCTATCGAGCCTCTGGGGCAGGTCCGCCTCGCGGTCACTTTTGGCACGCAGAAGAACTATCGCACGGAGCTGATCGACTTCGATGTCGCCCACATCGGCTTGCCGTACAATGCCATCCTCGGCTACCCCGCCCTCGCAAAGTTCATGGCCGTCACGCATCACGCCTACAACATGGTCAAGATCCCCGGCAGCGCTGGCACCATTGCCATCCATGGTCATATCCTGGACGCTACGCGCGCCGTCGAGAGCGCCTACAAGGCAGCCGCCATGGCTTTCCCGGCTGACGAGGACATGGAGCCTCTCGAGAGGCCCAAGAAAAAGAAGCAGGTGTTCTCTCAGGAGCAAGCCGCCACGAAGAAGGTGCCGCTAGACACCACCAGCTTGGGGGCTGAAGGCTCGGGGGCTAGCGTCACCATAGGCGCCGCCCTGCCTCCCAAATAGGAAAGCGCGCTCGTCGCCTTCCTTCGGGCAAACTCTGACATGTTCGCGTGGACTCCGTCAGATATGTCCGGTGTACCAAGGGAGGTGATCGAGCACCACTTAGCCGTGTGTCCAGACGCACGCCCCGTCAAGCAAAAAGCACGTAAGCAAGCCCCCGAGAAGCAAGCTTTCATCGTCAAGGAAGTAGAGAAACTCAAGGCGGCGAATGTCGTCCGCGAAGTCGCGCACCCCACTTGGCTCTCCAACGGCGTGGTTGTTCCTAAGCCCGCTGGAGGAGGCCGACTCTGCATCGACTACACAGATGTCAACAAGGCCTGCCCCAAGGACCCATACCCCATGCCAAGGATAGACCAGATCGTGGACTCCACCGCTGGCTGTGACCTCCTCTGTTTTCTGGATGCCTTCTCTGGGTATCACCAGATCAAGATGGCTAAAGAGGACGAGGAGAAGACGGCATTCCTCACCCCTTGTGGTGTGTACTGTTACACATGCATGCCCTTTGGCCTGAAGAACGCTGGAGCCACCTTCCAGAGGCTCATGAGGATAGCCTTGGGGGCTCAGATGGGCAGAAATGCTGAGGCCTATGTCGACGACATCGTGGTCAAGTCTCGAGAGGGGGACACCCTCTTGAGGGATCTCGAGGAAACCTTCGCCAGCCTAAGAAAGGTGAACATCAAGCTCAACCCCGCCAAGTGCGTCTTCGGGGTCCCTTCAGGCAAACTCCTCGGATTCCTCGTGTCCCACCGTGGCATAGAGGCAAATCCTGACAAGATCAAGGCTATAGAGCAAATGCAGCCTCCCCGCCGACTCAAGGATATGCAGCGCTTGGCGGGCTGCATGGCCAGCCTTGGCCGTTTTATCTCCAAATTCGGCGAGAGAGCCCTGCCATTTTTCAAGATCATGAAGAGATCGGGCATGTTCAAGTGGACCCTTGAGGCGGATAAAGCCTTCGAGGACTTAAAGAAGTATCTGGCTAGCCCTCCAGTCTTGGTGGCCCCCAGGGCAGGCGAGCACCTGAAGCTGTACCTCTCAGCCACCCCTCAGACCGCAAGCGCCGTCTTGGTGGTCGAGAGGGAAGAGCCTGTCCTCCCCAAGAGGAGCACTGCAACTCCAAGCCCAGAACCCCCCGACAAAGGCCCCATCAAGGGAGCAGCCTCCACAGACCCACTGCCAGGCCCACCGCCTCAAGTCGAGTCTGCCCCTCTCACCCCTGTCGAAATGCCTCTACAGGCAGATCTCGACAAGGGCCCTGAAGAGCCTCCGCACGGGGCTGGCGCTGCGCCACCTCAAGTAACCCTCGTCGAGCACCCCGTCTACTTCGTCAGCACAGTACTGCGGGACGCTCGCGAACGGTATCCAATACAGCAAAAGCTCCTCGTCGCGCTCCTCATCGCCTCCAGGAAGTTGAGACACTACTTCCAGGGCCACCCCATCACGGTGGTCACTGCTTTCCCCCTGGAGCAGATCCTGCGCAATCCCAACGCCACAGATCGTGTCGCGGGATGGAACATCGAGCTGCAGCCGTTCAACTTGCGCTTCGATACCACGAGGGTCATAAAAGGAAGAGCGTTGGCTGATTTCGTCGCCGAATGGACTGACCCAAGCCCCGAGGAGCCTCGAGAGGCAGAGGCCGAGCCCTCGGGAGACGCGGCGCCCAGCCACTGGACCATGCACTTCGATGGAGCCTTCGCTTGCCGCAATGGCGGAGCAGGCGTCGTCCTGACCTCGCCCAAAGGTGACAAGCTATATTACGCCGTCCAGCTGTGCTTCACTATCGACAAGATCTCCAACAACATCGCCGAATACGAAGGCCTCCTCGCCGGCTTAAGGGCCGCCATCGCTCTAGGCGTCAAGCACCTACTCGTCAAGGGAGACTCACAGCTGCTCGTCAACTTCTCCAACAAGAGCTACACGCCGAAAGACGACCACATGGCCGCATACCTCGAAGAGGTCCGCAAGCTCGAGAAGCACTTCAGGGGCATGGAGCTCATGCACATCCCGAGAAAAGAAAACCAGGAGGCTGACGACATCGCCAAGCGAGCCTCGCGGCGGCAACCCCAGCAGGCCGGTGTCTTCGAAGAAAGGCTCGCCAAGGCATCCATCAAGCAGCCTCGCGAGGCCGCAGCCGCAAGCACAGGCGAAGCGCTCCCACCACCTCCTGAGTCTGGGGCGCCTGATTGCGGTCCCAGCACAGGGGAGCGTCTGCTACTGACGGCAACCCACCAGGCCTCAGGCTGGATTGACGAGCTCAAGGACTACTTGGTGAAAGGAATCCTCCCTGAAGAAGATGCTGACGCAGAGCGGGTCGCACGACAAGCAAAATCATACTGCATCCTCGAGGAGAACCTCTACCGCAAGCGCCCAAATGGTGTCGCCCTCAAATGCGTCCCTCCTGAAGAAGGCCGAGAGCTGATCAAGGACATCCACAGCGGGGAATGCGGCCACCACTCATGTGCGCGCACCCTCACAGGCAAGGTCTTCAGGAGCGGCTTCTACTGGCCTCAGGTGCTTCAGGATGCGGTCGCCATCGTGCAAACCTGTGACGCCTGCCAATTCCACGCCAAGCAAATCCATCAGCCGGCCCTGGGGCTCCAGACCATCCCGCTCTCCTGGCCGTTCGCGGTCTGGGGGCTGGACATCCGGGGCCCCTTCCCGAGGTCGCAAGGGGGCTACCGTTTCCTCTTCGTGGCCATCGACAAGTTCACCAAATGGACCGAAGTTGAGCCAGTGCGCACCATACCAGCGGGGGCCGCGGTGAAATTCATCAGAAGCTTGGTCTGCCGCTTCGGCGTGCCCAACCGCATCATCACCGACAACGGCTCGCAATTCACCAGTGGTGTCTTCCGAGCCTACTGCGACAAGCTTGGCATCAAGGTCTGCTTCGCCTCGGTAGCTCACCCACGCAGCAACGGTCAGGCCGAGCGAGCAAACGCAGAAGTCCTCAAGGGCCTCAAGACCAGGAGCTTCAACATCCTCAAGGGCCACGGCAAGGGCTGGATCGACGAGCTCCCCTCCGTGCTCTGGTCCATACGCACAACTTCCTCAAGGCCTACAGGCGAAACGCCATTCGCCCTGGTCTACGGGGCTGAGGCAGTCCTTCCTGCGGAAATCAAGCATGGATCGCCACGGGTCCTTGCCTTCAACGAGGACACCCAAGAGGGCCTCCACAACGATGACCTGCTCTTCCTCGAGGGACTGCGCCGTCAGGCCGCCCTCAGGGCGGCGGGGGTACCAGCAAGACTTGCGACGCTACCACAGCCGCCATGTGCGCTCACGCACCCTTGAGGCGGGCGACCTCGTCCTCAGGCGAATCCTCTCCAGGGAGGGTCTCCACAAGCTCTCGCCGATGTGGGAAGGCCCCTACAGGGTCTCCCATGTCGCCAGGCCTGGCGCAGTACGCCTCGAGACCGAAGACGGCATCCCCGTTAAGAACCCGTGGAACATCGCGCACCTGCGCAAGTTCTACCCGTGATCACATTCACGCCAGGCAATTTTTGTCTCTAGAGGGAAGCTCACGGCTTCACCTCCAAGCTTCTCCCGAGGCCCAGTCCTCCGAGCTCTCCTGCAAATGAGCCCCCGCAGGCCGCAGTGAACCTCTGCCACTAATGGGTGGTCCCCATGCCTCGACATGGAAGGAACGTTAGCTTGGCAAACCCAAGTGTAATGAACCCATTTTCGTTCCAAGTGAACTTTGCGCTCAGGCGCCATTTTCGTTCCAAGTGAACTTTGCGCTCAGGCGCCATTTTCGTTCCTAAGTGAACTATGCGCTACGGCGCCGCTATGTAATATTTTGGTGGTGAGTTTTATTCCAGCTTTATTTCCTTTGTTGAAAATGGGCGCTTATATCTCTCCACATGCGCACCTCGCGAGCGGGGGCTGAGTACGGTGCCAGTGCCTCAAATGACACACCAGCAGCACCGCAAAACCCAAGGCTCCGAGCTCTGGCTGGAGGGCAGGCCCTCACAAACACGCCATCTCTACAAAGGACCTTGGTACTCTCTCTCCTCGCAAGGAACGCCTGAGGGGACCTATAAGCGCGCATTAGTCCCTTGTACCGTGCACAAGCGTTTGGGTTCTCCCCTCTGACATCTACAGAGAACAAGCGTCTCTACAAGCCTGAGGAGGCAGCAGGGAAAAACCCTTGAAGAGGACCTCCTCGCCAGGCTAAAAAGCCTCTACAGGGCAAAAGCCTCGAGAAGCTAAGTCCCGCTTCTGCAACTCGAGAGCCTTTCCTCTCCAAACGAACGTTTGTCCCTCGAGCGATTTCGTTCTCCCTTACGATTCATGGACTACTCGCACGTCAAGGGGGAGCACTTGGGCATCGCGACTCAGGGCTCTTACCTCTCCAAGCCTTAAACTCCCCCCGGCCTTGCTGAGTCATTGCTCCAGCATACCGCAGCGGCGGAGTCATAGTGCGAAGAGACGGGTCCTAGCGACGCAGAGAAAACATAGACATGAAAGTAAAGCAGAAAAGGCCTCTCGAGGGGCAAACAAGCTAGCATAAATGAACTTAAAGAGGTATATTACAGGCCCAAAACATGCAAAGTCTGAATATAAGAAATTGTCTCAGATACAAGCGCTCAAAGGCGCGACAAGCGAGGCTCAGGCGGAGTCCGCGCCAGCACGCTCCTCTTCAGCGTCTTCCTCCTCGGCAGGGGCGTCCTCCTCCTCGCTGTCCTCCACAGCCACCTCCGCACGCTTGAAGCGGTTGCAGAAGGCCTCCACTTGCTCGCGGAGGGCGTTGGAGACATGCAGGACCTCTCCGGCCGGGCGCGCCTCGGTCACCGTGGAGAGGTCGAAGCTGGGCGTAAGGAGCTTGAGGTTGGTGAAGATGCGGTCGACCACCACCTCCAGAAGCTGGCGGCTCTCGAGCTCTATCACCTCGCGGAGGTCGCCGGCGGGGCCCTCGAGGGCCGTGAAGAGCTGGTCGAAGTAGACCAGGTACATCGCAGCATCACCGCGACCGCGAGCCTCGGTAAGCGGCGCTTCTGCGCCGAGCTGGGCCGCGAGCTCGTTGCCTCTCGCTACCAGCGCCTGGAACATGCGGTCCCGCTGCTTCGCGAGTACGAGAGCCGCCTGCGCGGTGTCCACGGCCTCCGTCACCTGCTTGGCTGCAGAGCCCGCCTGCCCCTCCACGTCCTTGACGAGGGCGTCCAGCTCCAGGGCAGCAGCCCGGCGGCCCTCTTCAGCCTGGCGGTAGGCATCCTTGGCGCGCTGGAGGCGGACCTCGAGCTTGGAGTTGGCTTTCTCAAGCTCCGCGATCCGCTTGGCGTCAGCAGTGTGCTTGGCTTTGAAGCGGTCCTCTTGCTTCTTGGCCTTGTCGCGGAACTCCTGGGAGATGGTCCGCCTGAAGTCTTTCTCGCGCTCCGCGAGGGCGGCCTCCGCCTCCTTCTTCTTCTCAGCGAACCGCAGCTGGAAGCGCTCCAGGGTTTGCTTCTGGGCGGTGACGTTATCATCATGCCGCTGGAGCGCTTGGGCCAGGTCCCCCTCACGCGCCTCGAGCTCTACCCGCTTGGTGGCCAGCTCGCCCTCCGCCTGGAGCCGCTGCTCCACGTCCTTCTCCCTGAAGGCCAGCTGCCGCTCTCGCTCGGCTAAGCTCTTGCGGTCCTCCTCCAGGGTCTCCTGCGCAGCCCGGTGGGCGGAGAGGAGTTGTGACTCCAGCTGGGAGACCTCGCGGCGCTTCTGCTCCAGCGAGCCCTCCATAGCCGCGCGCTCAGCCTTCACTTTCGCGAGGAGATCGGCGACCGCATCGCGCGCGTCCTGGAGGGGGGCAAGGAGCTCGTCTGCGTCGCGGGCGGCTCCCTCTCGGACCTCCTTGGCAAAGCGAATGGCCTCCTCGCGGGCGGCCTGGAGCGCCTGATCCTCCTGGCGCCGGGTCTCAACCGCGGCATGGAAGCGCCTCCAGGCCTCCGCGAGCTCGTCGCGTTGCTGAGCAAGTTGGGCGTCCTCAAAGGCGAGCTGCGCCTCCAGGCCCTCCAGAGACTCCCTCACCACGCGGAAGGCCACCGCGCGGTGTCCCTTGCTCCAGTCCCAGCCGCTCAGGACCAGGCCGCGTTGCGAGGAGGGCCCGGCCCCGGCGTCGAACCTTGAAGATGAGGCCTCTGGGCGTGCCTGGGGGCTAGGCTGCTCCCGGTCCTCCGCCGCACCCAGGATGGTCTCGCCGCCCTCGTCGCCTGGTCGCGTCGCCTCTTGCGCCTCGCCCCCCGCTGTGGGGCGTGGCGGAGAAGGGGGAGCTCCCCCTGCGGAGGCGCCCGCGCTTGGCGGGCCCTGATCTGCCTCGGCCTCTGGTTGCGCGGGAGGCGTAGCCGTGCGAGGTGGGGTGGTCCCGCGTGCCGGAGTCGGCTCGCGCGGCGGCGTAGCCGCGTGAGGCGGTGCGGGAGCTCGAGGAGGGGTGGCCGACCGCTCTTCCTGCACCTCCACCTCTAAGGGCATGGGGGACGGTGCAGCGGCCTCCGCCTGAGGCGCTGCTGCCTCCGCCAGGAGCTCAGTTGCCTCCGACTGAGGCGCCTCTCCGGCTGGGCCTGCCGTGGCCATCTTCCCAGGCCTCGCGGCCTCTCCAGCCGCGGCCTCAGCCGCGGCTCCCTTCACCTCCGCTGCCTTGCGAAGCCTACGGCGTTTCGCAGGCACTAGGTCGCTGAAAGAACCGGGGGGCGAGTGTCAGAAATATGAGAAGAAGAGTGCAATAATCAAGCGTTTAGTAATTGAAGGAACTTACCTGGACCGCTTGGCCCCGGTGTCAACCCACGCCAAGCCTGGCGAGCGCCAGGAGGGCTTGGGCCTGGCGTCTGGCCTCTCCAGAGGCGCCTCGGCTTTCCTCTTAGAAGGAACGTCGGAGGGCCTCGCTCCAGGCCCGTCGCAGGCCGCCTTGGACCGGGGCTCGCGACGCCCCAGCAAGGACTCCTCGTCAGAGGCCTCCCCCGCAGACTCCTCCTCCTCCGCGCGACGCGTGGGCGCCCCCGCGAAGGCGCCTTCGTCGTCACCCGACGAGATGTCGCAAATCTCGCCCGCGTGGGGCCTGGCCCTCGAAGAGGCCTCCTCGCCCCCCGCGTCCTCCTTCTCGCCCGCCGCGTCCTCCTCCCCGCCAACCGCGGCTTCCTCCTCGCCTTGTCCGGCTCCTGAGGCGGAGGGCGTCTCTGCCTCCTCCGCATCATGCACCACAGGCACGGGCACCACCTTCCGCGCCGGGCCCGCCGGAGTGTACGGAGGAACCCCCTCCAGAACGGCCAAACGCTCGGTCATGTTGTACTGGTGCAGAGGCCTGAGGGAGATCGGGAGTTCCTCCATGGCGGGCACCGCGGGGTTGATGAAGAGCGCGGACAGGACGTTGTCGACGGCGTCCTTGTCGTTGTCCTCGCGATGAAGCCGCATCTTGTCATTGGGGCCGGAATACATCCACATCGGCATCGCGTGCGCCTGGAGTGGGGCGAGGCGGCGCGTCACGAAGTCCGCCACGACGATTTGCCCCGTGAGGCCTTCCTCCCGGAGGTAGCTCAGGCGGCCCGACAGCATCACGTTCTGCGCGCCGCAGAAGGTGGCCTTGCCCCAGTGCGAGTTCTTCACGGGCGGCGCGTCAGGGACCTCAAGGAAGGCGCTTGGCTGCTCCACGCCAACGAAGAACCACCGCTGACGGAAGTCGTCCACCTTCTTCGTCACGGAGGTGATGGCCTTGCCCTCGCTCCACGACATGGGGATGTAGACGCTCCCCATGCCGTCCACGATGCGGAAGGAGACGCATCCTGAGCGCTCGTTCTTCGCCGTGCTCCGGAGCGCGTAGAAGCACCGGAAGAGCTCCACCGTGGGCTCCACGCCTAGGTACGCCTCGCAAAGGTAGGCGAAGACGGCGAGGATCAGCACCGAGTTGGGGTGGAGGTGCAGCAGTTGGATCTGGTAGAAGGCCAGCACCGCCTCCAGGAACGGAGAGAAGGGCGGCACCAGGCCCGCCGAGACGCAGTGCTGGAAGACGGGGAAAAACCCTCGCGGGCGTTTCCCGTGCGCCGCAGGCTTGAGTGCGGTGGCGCCGTGCTCGTTGGTCCGGTCCGCCACCAGGAAGCGGACCTTCTCGAGCGCCTTGTCGTTGACGCGCACGCCCAACAGTGCCGCGCCGTACGCGGCCTCAGCGGGCGCTGCTTGCGATGAAGACCCCGCGGCCGCCTTGCCCTTGTTCTTCGGCGGAGTCATCGTCGGAGGGAAGAAGGGAGCGGCGCGAGGGGAAGTTGGAGGAATCGGAGAAAAGGGCGCCGGATTGCAGGAGCGGAGAGCTCTGTGCGGTTGGCGTCTGCGAGAAGGAGTGGGAGTAGTAACGGCTCCCTGCTCCGGCGCCGGGGTTTTTATGCCTCGTCAAGGAGCAGTTACCGGGGCGTGGTGGGACCCCCCACGACGCACGTCCCGTATCGTGCGCAACCGTTGCTCGCCGGCGTGACGCGTGGCTCGGCCCGGCCTGCAGATGTTGCCCCACGACGCTTCGCCTAGACCCAACGGGCCTCGTCGTGCCCATCGTGGGCCTGGGGGCTACTGTCGGCCCAGTCAGGACCGGGGTACACACGGCCCACTCCCTACAGGCCTCGCCCGCGGGTAACTTCGGCAGAACGGCTGAGGACTAGGCTACCGCTTGGAGTGATCCTCAAGAGGCATCCCCTCTCGAGGCCTGAAGAGGACGCCAGGGCCTGAAGAGGACCCTGCGCTTCAAGAGACTCCCCAGGCACAGCCCGCCTGGAGAGGAGTCAGCAGAAAACCCCTCCACAGGCGACCACGGCCCTGTGGAGACACTTCGCGGCTAAGCAAGCGCTGCAGGGCGCACATGGCCCCTGCAGCAGCCGCAGGGTGACGCGAGCACCCCAGTTGCCATTCTGGTGATAAAGGAGTCAACAAAGCCGCGCCGCCTGCGGCAGGACAGCCAGAACTTTCCCCTTTGGTGATAAAGAGGCTGGACGGCGCAACGCTCCAAGAAGATCGTCACCGTGGGCTCCACCACGGCCTCTGCTGCGCCAGCGAGCCGCCCTGCACCGCCTGCAACCTGTCGGCCACGGCGCGCTACTTTAGCACGGATGGACCGCGTCCATGGACGGACGAGCTGCGGTGGACTCCCGCTCCTCCATGCGACTGGCGTGTGGGAGCCCACCAGCACGAGGACGGAGCCCGGGGCGCCTATAAAAGGAGCAGGAGCTCCCCCGTAGAAGAGGAGGGAAGGGCCCAATCACGCACGGGCACCCAGAACACATAGGATAGCCAACTGCTGAAGGAGGAAGACGACCATTGTGTCCCTCCCCAGGCACCAAGCTGCCTCGAGAGAACCTTCGGCAAGCTCGTTATCCTGTAACCTTCACAGTGCAATACAGACAAGCAGGAGTAGCGGTTTTACCTCCTCTCGAGGGCCGTGAACCTGGGTACGGGCTGGTGTCCATCTCTGGCGTGATTGTCCTCCTTTAGGCTCGGCGAGCACCGTCGTCGAGCCCCTCGAGTGTTGTTAGACCTCCGTGTTCAGTCCCCTCTTCGAACCTCTCTTCAGGGCGAGACTACCCCTGTTACGTGGGAGTCACTCCTCGACAATATTCTTATATTTGCCTTTTTGGTGGATATTAGAATTGTGTAAAGGCCACAATTCAAATTGAATTGTCCCGTGTCTTTCAAGGATAATCACTGTGTTAGTCTAGGTGATTATCTTTAATCGACACTATGATCTGATATTACTAGGAAGCTAGATAATTAAGCACACATTTACAGCCTTTTGATTTCCAAAGTTCTTGCTAGAAGTCAATACACAATACTGAAACATCAAAATCCAATCATGATACTCTTTTCCAATAATTTTAGGCAAACGCCATTGTACTTATGCTTCGATCTAGAGAAGTTTTAGCACACCGTTTTGAAATCTATGATTTCCCTTTCTGCTCCATAAATCATGATGTTGCTATTCAGCTAATGTGTTTGGTTTCCTGATTTTACATGTAATATTATGGAATAGATTAGCTATAATCTAGGAGTCGGTGTATTAATATCACATTGCTAGCATAAAAAAGAAGCCCATGGACAAGTTATCTTCTATATCTAAATAGGAAACACCCACTACCTCATTTCTCTCAACATGCAAGCCTCCCACGCCACCAAGCTGCCACCTAGGTAAAAAAGCATCCCACTTGAACGAACGTCCTACCTCAGCGGTCACAATTCCGTCTGCACAATTTGATTCCGTTTTTACTCAGTCCATTTAATTTCCCTTATTTTTAACAAAGCACCCAAACCATGCAACATTAGTTCATCTTACAGAAACTGCAGCCCATTACTCCATCTTCTTCAATGTGCAAATAATGGCCCATCACGGTTATTCTTCTCCCCCGTGCACCCATCCACATCCACTGTTTGCGCCATTGTGCTTCCTCTTCTCACTAATTCCCCACTATCTAGCCAGGAACAAGAAACGGATGGATGCAAATGAAGAATTTATGCAGATTCCCACGTTTTAAATCCGAGCTCCACCTAGACCTTGCTCGCATGATCGCATCGTCCTTCCACTACGGGTGGGCGTATTCAATGTCCTCTTCTTCCTCTCCTAACGCGGCAATATTCCTCGGCCGGCGCCTCGACAGCGGCTGTAGGCGGGACCTCGCCCTCATCGCTGTCCGAGTTCCAGGGAACCAGCTCCTCAGGGTCCTCCTCCTCTTCCGACAGGGCGTCCTCCCCGATCGGAACAAGGGCGCAGAACTCGCGGGTATGCGTCGAGCACAGGCAGAACGTGCACCGCATCAGCACCGGGGAGACAGCATCCTCCACAAGGGGGGCCTCGGCGAGCACGGGGTCCGCGGCAGCGGCGTCGGCAAGGGAGGCCATGGGCCTAACAGAGGAGATGTTCGAGGAGTGAGAACAGGCACGGTAGAAAAATGGGGGGGGGGGGGGGGGGGGGAACGAGGGGAGAACGGAGGCAGCTTACAGTACTTCTCCCGGTGGCCGGAGACGCGGCACCGCCTGCACTTGAGCGGATCGCGGCAGTCAGGCAAGAGATGATCGACGGCGAGGCAGCGGAAGCACCTTGGTCGAGAGAAATCGAGTGGGGGAGGAGTGAGGATGGAGCGGGGCGGTGGGGGTAAAGAGGGGGAGGAGGCAGCACAAAGGTAGGAAGCCGCAGGCTCTCCATCACCGGGAGCGCGATCTCCCACACACCTGGAAGGGGAAAGTTGACCGGAGTCCGTGGCGCCGGTGAGAAGGGGGAAGGCAGAAGCATCGAGCGGATCGGGCACAGGGAGACCGAAGCTAGAATAGGAAGTGGGGGAGGGCGGGGTAGCAGCGTTGACAGGCTCACGAGGCGGCAGAGGAGGCCACTGTACCGGTCCGATAGGATTCGCAAGGATTCCTGGCTCGAGCAGAGAGAGGCAGAGCGGGCGGCGAGGACGACGCGTGCGAGGGAGAGGCAGAGTGGGCAGAGGGGAAAGGGGAGGCGAGGGCACGGGTGTGGCGGAGAGTGCAGGCCGCGGGTTGACTAGGGTTTGCGAGAGGGAACGGTTGGACTCCAAATGGGCCTCAGGAGCAAGCTGGGCCGGTTCGAGCCCAAGAGGAGGAACAGGGGAGCTGGCGGGTGGAGAAATGAAGAACAGAGCGACAACGTCTCCATGGCGCACGCCGCCCAGCGAAACCAGGAACGCAGCAAGCTTAGCGGAAGAAACGACGGTGGAAAACAAGCCAGTGCCTAATTCTAAAACAGTAATACGCTCAAAAGAGGAACCTAACCAAAACTGAAGCAAGTTGCGGATAGACGAACAAGATGGAGCAGGGGCCGAGGTCTTGGTCGCGGCAATCCACACCGTCGCCGGCGAGAACAGCCGTGAGCCAGGAGCCACCGGGGAGCATACCAGCGAGTTGAAGTTTTCGAGGACGAATTGAAGAAGCGCGTCGCCGGGGACGACGAACGGCGTGGGCAGATCTCGGGGATCCAGGCTCAGGCACGCCGGCGTCGCCGAGGAGAGGAAGCCCTGCCTAGCAGCCGGACCCACTGAAGAGAGGCAGTCCTCAGGCCCCGCCGCAGGTAGGCACTCATCCGCGGCGCCCCGGAGCTTGGAGAGGGAGAGAGCGGTCGCAGCTTGGACGGAGGCGGCGGTGGCGGGCGAGGTGCGCGTGGGTAGGATGGGAGGGCTAGCTACGATTTCTAGGTTGGTGGTTGATGTCTACGCACGCTTCTATTCTCGTAGACAGTGTTGGGCCTCCAAGAGCAGAGGTTTGTAGAACAGCAGCAAGTTTTCCTTAAGTGAATCACCCAAGGTATATCGAACTCAGGGAGGTAGAGGTCAAAGATAACCCTCTCAAGCAACCCTGCAGTTAAGATACAAAAAGTCTCTTGTGAGGTGCACTAGTTTGTAGGAGATATGCCCTAGAGGCAATTAATAAAGTGTTTTATTTATCATATCTCATTTGTTCATAATACGTTTTTGTGTCATGCTATAACTGTATTAAGCGGAAACATTAATACACGTGTGATACCTAAAACAACCAGGTCCCCAAACACCTTTGTTTGATTGGTTCATTGTGCAATCGATGGTTGAGGTTTCCCGATCATGTGACATGGTGTCTATTTGACAATGAAGTCATGTCGTTGGTAGAACGATGTGATGGACATACCCAATATTTATAGGACGTAGTCATTACGCCTTCGACCGTGAGACCTACTCTTATTGCTATTCCTGGAAGACACTTTGATTGCATCAAACGTCATATCTTACATAGTGTGACAATAAAGGTGTCCCTCTCGGGTGTCGGATAGGAGTATGTTGAGACGGGGGGTCAAGAGCGGGATTTGCCAGTCCCATAGCAGGATAGATACTCTAGGGCCCACTCGGTGAGATTATGTCAAACGAGCTTGCAAGCGTGTGACTAGGTCACCAGGACATAAGATCATGGACGAGTAGAAGTTAGCGGTGTCGGTAATGAGATCAAGCTAGGTATGGAGATATCTATGAACGAGTCTCGGACACGCTAAGTATCGCATGGCAAAAGGTTTAAGACTCAGACGTCCAGGTTCGATAAGGAAAAGTATTCGTTATCTCGCAGGGATTAATTCTGGGTATCCAAGGTCCACGAATTAGTCATTGATCGTAGAGGAGTCTCGATCATGTCTGGTGAGGTAATCGAACTGCTAGGGTAGCACGCTTAAGGGGAGTCGACATTTTACCGGAAGAGAAAAATAGGAAAAGAGAGACCGGGAACGTCCCGGGAAAGTTCCGATGGAGATCGGGCAGCGACGAAATAGTTTTCGGAGCCAGAACAAATTATGTAATATGTATTTAATATTAATTAGTGTAATTAATACTTAAATATATTTTATTTTAATTTTTTCTGAATTTTTAAAGGCAAAAATCCCTAAATGGGCCTCTTGTGCCAAAGAGGCCCATGAAGGGGGGGAAGGAGTCCCCCTCTTGGAGGGGGCTGGTTCGGCCGGCCTAGGTGGGCCCCTTGTGGCCCACCTAGGGCCGGCGCATGGGGGCTGGCCGGCTGGGGCTGTGGGATTAGTCCCACACCCCCAGCCTGGCAAGTTGGGCACCCCCCTTGCTCCTATATATAAAGGGGCACCCCCTGGCCTTTGGAACACACAGTTTTTCTCTCTCTCTCTCTCCGAGGATCCCGTGATTCCCATGTTTGGAGTTGCGCCTCGGAATTGTTTCTCCACCATACGCACACCGTCGTGCTGCTGGTCTCCCGGTCCCAGTCTTCCGCTGCTTCGTCCCTGGATCGGAGCCCGGAGTGCGTCGGCTTCACCGTACGTGTGTGACTCCCTGCGAGGCATCACACTTGTGGTGCTAGAGGTCTGCTTCCTCTACACGGCATCGAAGTCTTCGTCGGCTTCATCGACAACGCTTGTGCGGGAGCGTAATCCCCGCTTTCGGTCTTCAAGAGGTATGTGCGAAGACCCCCCTGCGTATTACTATATCTGCATAGTATAGATTCTGGCTGGTTTTAGGTTATCGCTGTTAGGAAATTTTTTGTTTTCTGCATGCGATCCCCTTCAGTGGTATCAGAGCCGATCTATGCGTAGATATAGCTATGCGCTAGTTGAACCCGTGTTTTGCACGGGGGCATCGTTCTTATCATTTGCTACCCTCTCGCGTGCACTTGCAATGTCGGCGGCATTGAGTTGATGAAGCGGCCCGGACCGACCTTACGCGTACGCTTACGCGAGACTGGTTCCACTACTGACATACGGCTGGTTCCGTATATGTGGCTGGCGGGTGTCTGTCTCTCTCTCTTTAGTTGGCTTTGCATTTTCAATGGAGGGCCCGAAAGGGATACATAAATATGCAATTATTTGATCGTTGTTGTGGTCATAGGTTCGTAGGTATGAAGCGGTTCTATTTACGACAAGTCCCAAGCCACGTAAAATATGCAAAAGATAAAGTAGAAGCGTCTAACTTTATTTTGCAGGGGCTATGTGATATGGTCAAGGTAGGTTTATTAAATTGTTTATGAACTGCTGGCGCGAAGGAGACCATCGGCGCAAGGGGCCATATCACGTCGCATTACATTTGATGTTTTGAGTGCATCTTATATTGTGTATATATGTATATAGTATATATTAGTTACACGGCGGTAGTTATATAAGATGATCCCTCCAAAATACCAATTGTGTTCTCCCTTCAATGTGCACCACCAAGAAAGTTCTACGTTATGAGGCAGGCCGTGATGATCGGGTGTCAGACATATCGTCGTTCGCATACAGTGGGTGTAAGCCATGTTGCACGAGCATTTACGTTGAAGGTTATTATGGCGAGCCTAGCATGTACAGACATGGCCTCGGAACAAGGTGACCGAAAGGTCGAGCATGAGTCACAAAGTTGTTGTGATTGACATTCCGATGTCTACCTTTGAAGTTGTGTTGCCGGCTCTGATGATGAGGGGTTGCATAACGGATTAGGGTCGTGTAATCACTCTAGCGATGAGAGGGATATCCGTTTGAGTGGGAGTTCCTATAGTTATTTTCGAAAATACTTGAACTCAAATTTTTATGAACAAAGTCTTATGTTTTGCAAATTCCATTGTAGATGTCTCGCCCCACCTTTAACTTAGGCATGTTCCTTGAGAAAGAGAAGCTTAAAACCAATGGGTCAAACTTCATGGCCTGGTTCCGCAACCTGAGGATCCTCCTCTCTCCCCACAGGGTGGCCTATGTCCTTGAAGGCCCTCTGGGTGACCCCCCGGCAGATAATGCCTCCGATGATGAGAAGAAGGTCTTCCAGACCAAGTCGGATGATTCCTCTTTTGTCAAGAGTGGCATGCTCTATGCCATGGAAGCCGACCTGCAGAAGCGCTTTGAGAGGATGAGTGCCTTCGAGATAATTTCTGATCTCAAGGCTGTCTTTGCGCCGCAGGCTAAGGCTGAGAGATATGAAGCTTCTGAGCTCTTTTTCTCAGCCAAGATGGAAGAGCACAGCAGTGTGAGCGAGCACGTGGTCAAAATGTCTGGCTACGTTCAACGCCTGAACGCTCTGGAATGCAAGATTCCTGATGAGTTGGCGATTGATAGGCCCCCTAGCTACAAAGGCTTCGTCATGAACTATAACATGCAGGGCATGGCTAAGTCCCTGGGTGAGGTGTTCGTGATGCTCAAGACTGCTGAGGTGGAAATCAAGAAGGAGCACACGCTGTTGATGGTCAACAAGACCGTCGATTTTAAGAAATCTGGCGGCAGGGGCAGGAAGAACTGGAAGTCTAAGAAGGATGGCAAGCATGTTGCCAAGCCTAAGGCTAACAAACCTGGCCCCAAACCTGGCGTGGAGTGCTTCTACTGCAAGGGGGATGGTCACTGGAAGCGCAACTGCCCCAAGTATCTGGAGGATAAGAAGGCCGGCAAGATTGTCGGAAAAGAGAAAGGTATATTTGATATACATGTTATTGATGTGTACCTAACCTGCGCCCGTAGCAATACCTGGGTATTTGATACTGGTTCTGTTGCTCATATATGTAACTCTCAGTAGGAGTTGCGGAATAAGAGGCGCCTGGGAAAGGACGAGGTGACGATGCGCGTCGGCAACGGATCAAGAGTTGACGTGGTGGCTGTCGGCACACTCCCTCTACATCTACCGTCGGGATTAGTTTTGGTCCTCAATAAATGTTATTTTGTACCGTCCTTGAGTGTAAACATTATTAGTGGGTCTTGCTTGTTGCAAGACGGATATTCGTTCAAATCAGTATCAAGTGGTTGTGCTATTTCTATGAATGATATCTTTTATGTTAATGCTCCCGAGAGTAATGGTTTATTCTTGTTGAATCTCGATCGTAGTACTCACATTCATAGCATAAATGCCAAGAGGATTAAACTTAGTAGCGATACCGCCATGTATATGTGGCATTGCCGTCTCGGTCATATTGGTATAAGGCGCATGAAGAAACTCCATGCCGATGGACTTCTAGACTCGTTGGATTTTGGATCCCTCGACACATGCGAACCATGCCTCATGGGCAAGATGACCAAGACACCGTTCAATGGTTTCATGGAACGGGCGTCGGACTTGTTGGGAGTCATACATACAGATGTGTGTGGACCAATGAGCGTGTCGACACGCAATGGTTATCGTTATTTTGTCACCTTCACCGATGACTTGAGTAGATATGGGTATATCTATTTGATGAAACACAAGTCTGAAACATTTGAAAAGTTCAAAGAATTTTAAAGTGAAGTTGAAAATCAACTCAACAAGAAAATCAAGCACCTTCGATCCGATCGTGGTGGCGAATATTTGAGTTTTGAGTTTGGCACACATCTGAAGGCCTGTGGCATCGTGCCGCAGCTTACGCCAGCTGGAACGCCGCAACGCAACGGTGTGTCTGAGCGGCGTAATCGCACTCTACTGGATAGCGTCCGATCTATGATGTCTCTTACCGACTTGCCTGTGTCTTTTTGGGGGTACGCGTTAGAAACAGCCGCATTCATTTTAAATAGGGCTCCGTCCAAATCCGTAGCAACGACACCGTATGAGGTCTGGTATGGCCAGAAGCCTAAGTTGTCGTTTCTGAAGGTCTGGGGTTGTGAGGCGTATGTTAAGAAACTACAGCCCGACAAACTCGAACCGAAATCGGAGAAAGTCGTCTTTGTAGGGTATCCACGGGAAACCATAGGATACACCTTCTACAACCAAGCTGAGGGCAAAACGTTTGTCGCGAAGAACGGTACCTTTCTGGAGAAAGAGTTTCTCGCCAAAGGAATAAGAGGGAGGAAAATAGACCTCGACGAGATCGTTGATCCTGAACTCGAAATACAGAGTGGCGCAACGGAAGCTGTTCCGGAACCGTCCTCCACAGATGGAGTGGGAGAAGATGTCGAGGGTGCTATTCTACCTCGTAGGTCAGGGAGATCTCGGGTCGCCCCTGAATGGTATGACAACATGGTTTGCACCGTCATGTTGATTGAACAAGACGAACCTACGAACTACAAAGAGGCTATGGCTAGTCCTGAGTCCGAGAAATGGCTTGAAGCCATGAAATCCGAAATAGGATCCATGTACGATAACAAAGTATGGACTTTGGTAGAGATTCCCGAAGGGCGCAAGGCCGTCGAGAATAAATGGATTTTTAAGAAGAAGACTGATGCTGATGGTAATGTGACCGTCTATAAAGCTCGGCTTGTCGCAAAAGGTTTCCGACAAGTTCATGGGATTGACTACGATGAAACGTTTTCACCGGTAGCGATGCTAAAGTCTATTCGGATTCTGCTGGCAGTTGCCGCATATTATGACTATGAGATATGGCAAATGGATGTCAAAACAGCGTTCCTAAATGGCAACATTGAGGAAGAGTTGTATATGGTACAACCTGAAGGTTTTGTCGATCCAGGGAATGCTGGCAAGGTATGCAGGCTTCAGCGTTCCATTTATGGACTGAAGCAAGCATCTCGGAGCTGGAATCTTCGCTTTGATGAGGTGATCAAAGGTTTTGGATGTGTCCGGAACAGAGAAGAGACCTGCATTTACAAGAAAATGAGTGGGAGCTCAGTTGTGTTCCTGGCACTATATGTTGATGATATACTGCTGATAGGAGATAATGTGGAACTACTGAATAGCGTTAAGGAATATTTAAACAGTAAGTTTTCAATGAAGGACTTAGGAGAAGCTGCATACGTTTTAGGCATTAAAATCTATCGTGATAGATCAAGACGCCTATTAGCGTTAAGTCAGAGTACTTATATTGACAAGATACTGAAACGGTTCAATATGGATGGGGCAAAGAAGGGTTCTCTGCCTATTGTCAAG
Organism: Poa annua; assembly: GCA_026929855.1. Lineage (NCBI taxonomy): Eukaryota > Viridiplantae > Streptophyta > Magnoliopsida > Poales > Poaceae > Poa > Poa annua. The sequence continues at coordinate 25,748,225 of CM049434.1, read as the reverse complement.
AATAAGGTGTTGAGCAAGGCACAGTGTCCGGTGACGGAACATGATAGAGTCGCGATGACTAAACATCCTTATGCTTCAGCCATAGGATCGATCATGTATGCCATGCTAAGTACTCGACCTGATGTAGCATTGGCTCTTAGTTTGACGAGCCGATTCCAAAGTAATCCTGGAAAGGAACATTGGGTAGCTGTTAAAAGTATTCTTAAGAATCTCAAGCATACAAAGGAAATGTTTCTTGTGTATGGGGACTGTGAGGAAGAACTTGGCGTAACAGGTTACGTTGATGCAAGTTTCTGCTCAGATCCAGATGACTCTAAGTCACAGACAGGATATGTGTTCAAGGTGAACGGAGGCGCTGTGAGCTGGAGGAGTGGGAAGCAACCCATCGTGGCCCAATCTACAATGGAATCGGAGTACATTGCTGCTTCTGAAGCCGCGAATGAAGCTGTGTGGCTAAGGAAGTTCATCATTGAGCTTGGAGTGTTCCCTAGCGCGCAAGACCCCGTGACCCTCTACTGCGACAATATGGGTGCTATTGCTAACGCGAAGGAACCAAGGTCTCACTCGACTGCCAAACACATACTCCGACGCTTCCATGTGATACGACAGTACGTACAAGGAGGTGAAGTGAAGATTTGCAAAATACATACGGATCTGAATGTGGCAGACCCGTTGACGAAGCCTCTCCTGCTAGACAAGCACGTGAAACACCAAGATGCTATGGGTGTCCGGCTTTTACCAAGTTGTGACTAGATTAAATTGTACTCTAGTGCAAGTGGGAGACTGTAGGAGATATGCCCTAGAGGCAATTAATAAAGTGTTTTATTTATCATATCTCATTTGTTCATAATACGTTTTTGTGTCATGCTATAACTGTATTAAGCGGAAACATTAATACACGTGTGATACCTAAAACAACCAGGTCCCCAAACACCTTTGTTTGATTGGTTCATTGTGCAATCGATGGTTGAGGTTTCCCGATCATGTGACATGGTGTCTATTTGACAATGAAGTCATGTCGTTGGTAGAACGATGTGATGGACATACCCAATATTTATAGGACGTAGTCATTACGCCTTCGACCGTGAGACCTACTCTTATTGCTATTCCTGGAAGACACTTTGATTGCATCAAACGTCATATCTTACATAGTGTGACAATAAAGGTGTCCCTCTCGGGTGTCGGATAGGAGTATGTTGAGACGGGGGGTCAAGAGCGGGATTTGCCAGTCCCATAGCAGGATAGATACTCTAGGGCCCACTCGGTGAGATTATGTCAAACGAGCTTGTAAGCGTGTGACTAGGTCACCAGGACATAAGATCATGGACGAGTAGAAGTTAGCGGTGTCGGTAATGAGATCAAGCTAGGTATGGAGATATCTATGAACGAGTCTCGGACACGCTAAGTATCGCATGGCAAAAGGTTTAAGACTCAGACGTCCAGGTTCGATAAGGAAAAGTATTCGTTATCTCGCAGGGATTAATTCTGGGTATCCAAGGTCCACGAATTAGTCATTGATCGTAGAGGAGTCTCGATCATGTCTGGTGAGGTAATCGAACCGCTAGGGTAGCACGCTTAAGGGGAGTCGACATTTTACCGGAAGAGAAAAATAGGAAAAGAGAGACCGGGAACGTCCCGGGAAAGTTCCGATGGAGATCGGGCAGCGACGAAATAGTTTTCGGAGCCAGAACAAATTATGTAATATGTATTTAATATTAATTAGTGTAATTAATACTTAAATATATTTTATTTTAATTTTTTCTGAATTTTTAAAGGCAAAAATCCCTAAATGGGCCTCTTGTGCCAAAGAGGCCCATGAAGGGGGGGAAGGAGTCCCCCTCTTGGAGGGGGCTGGTTCGGCCGGCCTAGGTGGGCCCCTTGTGGCCCACCTAGGGCCGGCGCATGGGGGCTGGCCGGCTGGGGCTGTGGGATTAGTCCCACACCCCCAGCCTGGCAAGTTGGGCACCCCCCTTGCTCCTATATATAAAGGGGCACCCCCTGGCCTTTGGAACACACAGTTTTTCTCTCTCTCTCTCCGAGGATCCCGTGATTCCCATGTTTGGAGTTGCGCCTCGGAATTGTTTCTCCACCATACGCACACCGTCGTGCTGCTGGTCTCCCGGTCCCAGTCTTCCGCTGCTTCGTCCCTGGATCGGAGCCCGGAGTGCGTCGGCTTCACCGTACGTGTGTGACTCCCTGCGAGGCATCACACTTGTGGTGCTAGAGGTCTGCTTCCTCTACACGGCATCGAAGTCTTCGTCGGCTTCATCGACAACGCTTGTGCGGGAGCGTAATCCCCGCTTTCGGTCTTCAAGAGGTATGTGCGAAGACCCCCCTGCGTATTACTATATCTGCATAGTATAGATTCTGGCTGGTTTTAGGTTATCGCTGTTAGGAAAATTTTTGTTTTCTGCATGCGATCCCCTTCATAGTTATGCGAAGAGATAGTGAAATACAAGTAATATAGATGATTATAAGTAGTAATTGCAATCTGTAATAAAAATGGCAGCAAGCAAACATGTAGCAGAACTTGTTGGAAACGGTGTTTCAATGCTTAGAAACAAGGTCTAGGGATCCTACTTTCACCAGTGGACATTCTCAACAATGACATCAAAGTTAAATAAATAAACACTACTCTCAAACACTCTCATGTTGGATAACAAACACCATTCATTGTGTAGGGCTACAAGAGCACCCTCAAAGTCAGAGTAAACTAACACCAACAACGTCATAAAGGAATCACACACGGTGCACACACTGTCACCGTTACAACCGTGAATAACCACGGAGTTCATATTAAAGTAACCTCTAGAGTGCATAATAGATAAAGAGTAGCATCACATATTCAACTAGATTACAAAGCTCATGATCACATAAAAGATCACATCATGGGAGAGAGAGATAGACCACATAGCTACCGTAGATCCCGCAGCCCCGGGGGAGAACTACTCACTCCTCATCGTAGGAGTCAGCAACGGCGATGGAGATGGCGGTGGAGTCGATGGAGATGGCTCCGGGGGCAATTCCCCGTCCCGGCAGGGTGCCGGAACAGAGACTTCTGTCCCCCGAATCTTGTCTTCGATGGCGGCGGCGCTCTGGACCCGTGGAGGAAATATCGAACACCGTGCTAGGGTTTTTAGTCTGGGGGTATACGTAGGCGAAGGGGCGAGGTCGGTGGCGCCCCGAGGGGCCCACATCACCTGCTGGCGCGGCCCAGGCTCCTGCCGCGCCACGAGGTGGTGTGGCCGCCTCGGTAGCCCACTTCGTCTCGTCTTCGGTTTTCTGGAACGTTCCCAAATAAAAACTAACTTTTGAAAAGGAATCGTCAATTCCGAGAATATTTCCTTAAGTACTTTTCTGAAACCAAAAACAGCAGAAAACAGGGAATTGGCACTGTGGCATCTTGTTAATAGGTTAGTCCTAGAAAATGCATAAAACTATATAAAATGCATATAAAACATGTAATAAGTTGGTATAATATAGCATGGAACATAAGAAATTATAGATACGTTGGAGACGTATCAACATCCCCAAGCTTAGTTCTACTCGTCCCGAGTAGGCAAGAACGATAAAAGAAGAATAATTTCTGAAGTGTAATGCTTTCACACAATCTTGATCACATAATAATGTAAGGCATGTAAACTGAGATCAAATGAATAAGGGCTGTAGTTTATATTGATATCAAATGAGTAATAAATAAACAAGTAGGCAAAGCAAAGTAAAGCTTTCAATGATATAGTACTAGATAGCAATCAACTGTGCAAAGTAGATATTAGAGATGATTTAAGCTTCAAGCACAACAATATAATCATCTAATGCTTCCAACAAACATGACAACTTTGTGAAAGGATCAAGTCAAGCAATATCAATATGCACGTAGAAGATCAACTCTTTATTTGTTCAAAAGAAACAAGCAAGCGTTCAACGTTGGTTCCTGGCACCAGGATGTTTTGGCTAAGAGAATGTTAAGGGGGGTTTGGAAGGCCAACGGAAGAAAGTCTCATAAAGCTGCAAGTGATAATTAGAAAAGAGAAAGTCTTATAATCGAAGCTATGCAAGGAGTAGTGACTGCCACACAACGGATGCACATGGAGCTATAAGTATATGAAAGCTCTCCAATGGAACTAGTGGGGGTGCATCCAACTTGCTTGCTCATGAAGACCTAGAGCACTTTTGAGGAGGCTCATCATTGGAATATACAAGCCAAGTTCTATAGTGTAAAGTTCCCCACATAGTTATGCAAGTAAGACATGAAAACTCTCTCATATGGAGTAAATGTGCTAAACATGAGCACAAATGATGATCATAAATGACATGGTGCTATAACATGAGCACAAGTGATGACTATAAATGATATGGTGCTATAACATGAGCACAAGTGTGTGATAAAGAATAGTAATGCTGTCCCTTTTTTTTTCTCTTTTTTTCTAATTTTTTTTCTTTTTCTGTTTCTCTTTTCGATGGCCTCCATGGCTCTTTTCACTTTTAGGGGCAAGCATCCTAATATGATGATATGACAACACACTAATGATGATATGACAACATACTGATGATACAAGTAGCTAATATGAATGAGACATAATATGTATATGACAACGGTGCCTCTGCCAGTGTAGCAGGTTATGCAATGATCTAGCGTAACATGGGTAAAACCACACATCAGCTCTATAGAATCATGCAAAGCAATATATGAGTAATGAATGACAACAAGTCATGTAATGTAAGATGGATGTTGCATGGCAATATATCTCGGAACAGCTATGGAAATGCTGTAGTAGGTAGTTATGGTGGATGTTTTGAGGAAGATATTTGACTTATGTGTAGGAGAACAAGATGAAGATCTCCCACGAGTTTGGATGTACCCACGAAGTATGCACCAACTCTCAATGTGAGAAAGGGCAATGCAAAGTACCGAAGAGGCTAGCAATATGGTGGTGGAAGTGCCATGAAAACCGCAGCTTTAGAACTCACAAGTAAAAAAGATTCCAAATAAAAATATGATCTTACAAGGCATAATGAAAATCACTCCAAGAGGTGCTGTGGCAAATGAACAAGTCACTGTTGGGGACCCGACCGTAGCGCATAACACAAAGTCATTATGGTTGCCATTAGCAAATAGAAGTCATATATCATTATGCTATCAACTGGAAATTTAAGTGTGGCACAGCTTCAAGTTTTTCTAGACCAACCATTAATCATTCCACTTTACTAAACCATCATGTTTACCATTAAGCAAATTAATATCTCAAAACAACATCAATGATTCAAGTGACACAATTTAATGATCTACAAGATTATGTATCATTTAGTTATACCATCTACCACATTACATTTTCTGTTCTCAGCCAAATACCAATCAACTTATTTAAAAGATAAACTCTCCAAGTAATTAAACAATGAGATATGAGAGTATGATATAATAAAGCTAACAGCTCTAGCAAGAGATGCATGAAAAACAAGAGCTAGAAAGCATTGAAGTAACATAGAAGAATACTCAACAAATATAAGTGAAGAATACGAGTACCCATAAGAAAAAGCGGAGCGTGTCCCTCTGCCACAAAGGAATGCTAGGATCCATTTTATTCAGAGAATGAAAATAACAAAAACAAAAACAAACAGACGCTTCAAGTAAAGCACATAAGATGTGTCAGAATTAAAATATAGTTTCACTAGAGATGACCTGATAGTTTGTTGATGAAGAAGGGGATGCCTTGGGCATCGCCAAGCTTTGACGCTTGAGTCTTCTTGAAATATGCTTGGGTGACCCACGGGGGCATCCCCAAGCTTTGGCTCTTTCATCTTCTTGATCACATAACATCATCCTTCTCTCTTGATCCTTGAAAACTTCCTCCACACCGAACTCAAAGTAAACTTCATTAGAGGGTTAGTGCATAATCAAAAATTCTTATATTCTGCATGAACACAATTATTACCAATGCTACTGGATATTAGCTACAGCCACTGATACTTTATGGAACAAAAAGGTCCATTCAAAATAATAAAAGAGGCATTGCAAAATAAATGGCAGAATCTGTCAAAAACAGAACAGTCTGTGAAGACGAATTTTTTCGAGGCTCTTAACTTGCTCAAATCAGCAAACTCAAAACTAATGAAAGTTGCGTACATATCTGAGGATCACGCTCAGAAAATATCAGATTTTTTTAATTTTTCTGCAGAGAGTTATGAATTTAACGGTGAACAGCAGAAAATCTGTTCCTGCGCAGAGATCCAAATTTTAACATCAACTTTCTACTAGAGACTTAACTTGGCACAACAATGCAATAAAATAAAGATACAAAGGAATTGCTACAGAGGTAGGCATGTTCCTTGACTCAATATAAAAGAAAATAACAGAAATAAAATATTGGGTTGTCTCCCAAAAGCTCTTTCTTTATAGCCATTAAGGTAGGCATAGTGATTTTTATGATGCTCTCATAAAATGAGAGTTTAAAACCGAAGAGAGCATCAAGAGGTAAATATCAAACACATTTAAGTCTAACCCTCTTCCTATGAAAAATAATCTTGTAAAGAAACAAGTCATGAAAGCACAAAGCAACAAACATAGGAGAGCAAAACAAGTGCAACTTTAAAATTTTCAACATAAAGAGGGGAAATTTAATATTGTTGAGATACATAAAACCATGTTTCCCTCTCTCATAATAACTTTCAGTAGTAGAAATAAATTCAACCATATAACCACAAGAATCATTCAACTTAGATAACATAGGCACATAAAGAGGATCATTAAATTTATTTTGGAATTCATTAGCATGCTTCCCTCTTTCAAAATAGTTATTAAGATCAATATCAAGTTTAAGATCATGGTTGCAACAAAGATTTGGAACTAGAGACAATTGCAAACCACATAAGTATTTCTCAACATAAGCAAATTTCTCCTCCATGGTGTAATTAGGAGAATTCAAGAACAAAGTAGGACTCTCATGAGTAAGAGTACCATCACAAGCAGCAATTATATCATTTTTATCCTCAACTTCTAAACATAGAGGATTATCAATAAGCATAGGACCATCATCTAAAGCATTATCATATAGTATATTTAAGCAACACTCATCATTATCATCAAATATAGGAGGCATATTGTAATCAACATAAAATATATCCTCAACAGTAGGTGGACCGAAAATATCACAATGATTATAATTATCATATATTGGAGGCAAGGTATCATCAAAGAAAATTTTCTCCTCCGTGCTTGGGGGACTAAAAATATCATGCTCATCAAAACCAACTCCCCCAAGCTTAGACTTTTCCATAGCATTAGCAATAATGGTGTTCAAAGAATTCATACTAATAACATTGCTACTAGCATGCAAATAAAGTTCCATAGGTTTTTTAATTTTCTCTTCAAACACTTCATGTCCTAACTCAAGATAAATATTATAAAGCTCTCTAATATTTATGTTGTTTTCCATTAACCTAACTAGTGAAAATAAAAACAAGAAACAAAAAGTAATAACTGCAGAATCTAAACAAATAGCTTGATGTCTACGCACGCTTCTATTCTCGTAGACAGTGTTGGGCCTCCAAGAGCAGAGGTTTGTAGAACAGCAGCAAGTTTCCATTAAGTGAATCACCCAAGGTATATCGAACTCAGGGATGTAGAGGTCAAAGATAACCCTCTCAAGCAACCCTGCAGTTAAGATACAAAAAGTCTCTTGTGTCCCCAACACACCCAATACACTTGTCAGATGTATAGGTGCACTAGTTATGCGAAGAGATAGTGAAATACAATTAATATAGATGATTATAAGTAGTAATTGCAATCTGTAATAAAAATGGCAGCAAGTAAACATGTAGCAGAACTTGTTGGAAACGGTGTTTCAATGCTTAGAAACAAGGCCTAGGGATCCTACTTTCACCAGTGGACATTCTCAACAATGACATCAAAGTTAAATAAATAAACACTACTCTCAAACACTCTCATGTTAGATAACAAACACCATTCATTGTGTAGGGCTACAAGAGCACACTCAAAGTCAGAGTAAACTAACACCAACAACGTCATAAAGGAATCACACACGGTGCACACATTGTCACCGTTACAACTGTGAATAACCCCGGAGTTCATATTAAAGTAACCTCTAGAGTGCATAATAGATAAAGAGTAGCATCACATATTCAACTAGATTACAAAGCTCATGATCACATAAAAGATCACATCATGGGAGAGAGAGATAGACCACATAGCTACCGTAGATCCCGCAGCCCCGGGGGAGAACTACTCACTCCTCATCGTAGGAGTCAGCAACGGCGATGGAGATGGCGGTGGAGTCGATGGAGATGGCTCCGGGGGCGATTCCCCGTCCCGGCAGGGTGCCGGAACAGAGACTTCTGTCCCCCGAATCTTGTCTTCGATGGCGGCGGCGCTCTGGACCCGTGGAGGAAATATCGAACACCGTGCTAGGGTTTTTAGTCTGGGGGGTATATGTAGGCTAAAGGGCGAGGTCGGTGGCGCCCCGAGGGGCCCACATCACCTGCTGGCGCGGCCCAGGCTCCTGCCGCGCCACGAGGTGGTGTGGCCGCCTCGGTCGCCCACTTCGTCTCGTCTTCGGTTTTCTGGAACGTTCCCAAATAAAAACTGACTTCTGAAAAGAAATCGTCCAATTCCGAGAATATTTCCTTAAGTACTTTTCTGAAACCAAAAACAGCAGAAAACAGGGAACTGGCACTGTGGCATCTTGTTAATAGGTTAGTCCCAGAAAATGCATAAAACTATATAAAATGCATATAAAACATGTAATAAGTTGGTATAATATAGCATGGAACATAAGAAATTATAGATACGTTGGAGACGTATCAATGGTGGGGGCCGGCGAGGTGGGGAGGCTAATCCTACAGGTTTGGAAGTGGTCTCCGGCCACCGGAGTGGCAGCCGGCGAGGGAGCAAGCGCGCCGCCTGGTGGGTCGCCAGGCGGGTCACGAGAGCTCATGTCTCTGCCCCACCTAAAATACCATCTATTCTATCCTTTTTCTTATATTCCATATTTTCTATCATTTTTCTTATGTGCTCCACTCATTTGCAGTCTAGTAGCAACAAGCAGTCTCTTGCTTATTCACAAATAATTGAATTCAAGAAGCTGTGAGATAGAGGCTCTGAATTACTTATTTGTCAATGAGAGTAATATGTCATAACCATATATTCTTTCAAGTGGTTGGTGTGATTTGAGAACAGAACACTGGATTATTATTGTTCAGACATTGTTGCAAGTTGGAAAAATGGTGAACCATACTGAAGTAAGTTTCAGCACTGGTCGTTTCTTGCTTCCTACTGTTCGTCTGCACTATGCTTCATTATTGTCCAAATAATATTTGCAAGTGAAATTAGTGAAATTGGAAAACAACAAGGATGCTATATCTAAGGTACAATGGCTATTGTGAATCAATGGGTGCACAATGACTTGGTAGGTGGAAATGGGACATGTATCCTGAATGCACGGAATTGCGTACTCTAGATGTTTCACTTACAGTTTTCTTGGGAGAAAAAATAGGCAATTGCCCTCTTTCCTGAGTAAGTGAATTGAGTTATTTATTTTATTTACTGATCCTTGCTTTGATTTCAGTTTCCCTTATGGTGCTTTCATTGTGTGACCTTGCTTCATGATGAATCAATATGGAGATGTAGCATATCCAGAGTTTATAGTTCGTAGCAGAAAAAATTATAGTAGGAACTAACCTGGCACTCTTTGTTATGATATGTATATGTTCGTGACTATCAAACTATAAGTGAGAATAGCATATCTTAATGATTATATATGATATTGACTAAAAGGGTTCAGTTTGTAAGGCATATCTCAGTGTTTAATTTATTTATGTTTTATACATCGGATAGAGTGTTGTTTCAAACTCAAGTTCATAAATATATATGGGATGCATTGACTCCCAGTTAGCAACATAAGATATTTTTAGCTTGACCAAGATCATCAATTACAAAATGCAAATCTTTACTTTTACTTTCCCAATTATCTCATATATCAACAAATTCACGCAGCAACGCGGGGCATCATCTAGTAGAAAAAAATCTACATGGTTGTTTTTAGTCCCGTTGAAAACTGCCCGCCGTTGCTCCTGTGATTTTCTGAACAGGCGAGGCTGGGTCTCTTTTTGTTACTGTTTCAAATCTGTATATTATGTATTTCAATTATTTGGAGTTTCAAAGTTCAACAGGGTAATGTTCATAGGGATTCCTCGTTAAATGACACACCCTTAAAAACTATTTACAAAAAAAATCAATATAACTTTTCCCTCGAGGTCTTAGCAAGCTGTTGTACATAAACATGTATATTTTATATTTTGTAAACTATAACAAGATGCATCACTTTGTTACACTTGGGGTGGAAGAATTCTCATGCACTAGTAAATTTAGGTCTTAATAAACACCAGCATAGTCATCTTGACTCAGAAGAGTATACAATAACATATTTGTGTGTGCATGAAAAAGGTTTAACCATTTGCTTAAGTGGCCACAGGGCATCTCATGTCTAATCAAATCCAATCGAGTAGCCCCTGTTACAATTTTTCATTTTTTCATAACAATGAACAAGTATATTTGCTTAAAATGATTAAACATTAAGACAAAACAACAAACTGAATCTAGGATTACAGGGGTCGAACGACTTTGAAGAATTTATTTTTCTTTTTTATCCTGCGCACGGGCATGTATAAAAGAATTTTTTGTTGAAGTATAGCTCTCATGGTGGTCTAGCACAATATTTGTGCCCAGTCGCGAATCTTAAACTTTTTTCAGTAAAACAAAATAACTTGCAAATGCACTTGTTTATAAATTGGTATAAGCAGAACATGAATATATTTAGAATTCATCGATTACATCTAAAAAGTAGCATAGAATTCATTGATTACATCTAAAAAGTGCATATAGTAATATTTAGAGAAACGTCTAAACACGATTATCGATCAAAAATTCAAAACTGCAGCCTAGAAATTGTATCAGTATGGACTTAGACTGATATACGAAGGTATTCAGCATCACAGTGCCTTTTGGGCTTGGCCTAATGTTTGCATTTAATTTTTGTTCTAAAATGTAGCACTATATATAGTAGTGGTATTGGGCCAAATTCTTATGATGGGGCTGCCCACCCTTCCCCACTATTTGTGCAGGGACGGCAGAAACTTATTCAGACAGCTAGGAGCTAACATGTTTTAATTTTAATGTAAGGAAGTTAGTTTCAGTTATCTTTGCTATCAATAATTAAAATCTAATTATTTTGTTAGAAATATGCGACAAACATTTGGTCCGCCCGTAGCAACTCGTTCGGACATTTAGCTAGTATATATAATATGAAAATACAGCTTTTGAGGATTCTGATAATAGTCTAAAATTGTTATAAATGTTTATTTTTTATATATTTGGTTAAATTTTACAAAGTTTGACTTTGATTAAACTCAGATCGCGAATAATTGTAAAGAGAGGGAGTACGTGCTGCGGCTGATGACTATTGTTTCAACCGGCGAGTCTGTCTGAGATGCCGGCGACCAACCAAATACGCCCCCAAAACGACGATCTTTTGAAAGTTGCAACCAAACTGACTTTTCTTCTCAATTGGAAAGCTCCAAGCCTCCAATGACCAAACAAAACAAGTATTCCGAATAGCAAACTAGTACGAGCAATATTTTCCATTTGAAGGGAACACTTACCTTCGATGCAAACCATTTTTTTCATATAAATATACAGGCGGAAGAGAGAGCGACGCTGCAAATTACATCGAGGCGGCAGAAACTCGCCAAGCTCTAAAACCAGCCATGGCCTGGTCATGGTTGGATGGGATGTTGGGGAGAGGGACTCCGGCTAGCGAGAGCGCTGGCGAAATCTACCGACTTGAACTGTCGTCAGGTCAAATGCTCTGCATCGGAGCATTAGCGGCCGTGTGCCGCGCCGGGTGGCGGTACACTACCGGAAAAGCACATGCCTGCGCACCTACGGCCGGGACATGACGGCCTTGGCCGGCAAGGCTGACCCGGTGATCGGGCGCGACGACGAGATTGACCGCGTCATCCGCATCCTCTGTCGCCGGAGCAAGAACTGCGCCGCGCTCGTCGGCGCCGCCGGGGTGGGCAAGACGGCCATCGCCGAGGGCCTCGCCCAGCGCATCGTCGCGGGGAAGGTCCCGTCCAAGCTCGCCGGAGCGCGTGTGATTGAGCTCAACATCGGGGCGTTGCTGGCTGGTACAATCTATCGTGGGATGTTCGAGGAGCGTATGGGCAACTTGATCAGCAAGCTGGAGGCTACACACGGCAAGGTGATCTTGTTCATCGACGAGATGCACATGCTTCTCGGATCCGGATCGGCCGCATGCTGCCCCACCATGGACATGGCTAACACGCTGAAGCCAGCTTTGGCGCGTGGCCATATCCGATGTGTGGGCGCTACTACTGACGAGGAGTACTGCAACTATATCGAGAAAGACGCTGCACTCGAGCGGCGGTTCCAAAAGGTTCACGTTAAGGAGCCAAGCACGGATTCCACCATTGCCATCCTCCAGGGGCTTAAACCCCGGTACCAAAAGCATTATGGCTTGGAAATTCTTGATGCTACCATTGACGCTGCTGTACACCTCGCTGACCGCTATATCTCAGGTACGTGATCATAGGTCATATATAGCTGCGTTATTTTTGTTTCGAGACTGTCGAAATTTGCTTGATTGCTTGCTTCTGAGCTGAGTTCATTATTGTTGTTTATGTGTAGGTCGTCAGTTTCCTGATAAGGCAATCGATCTCCTCGACGAGGCTTGCACTACAATAGAGCAGCTGGGAAGAGAAAATCCAGTTGTTGCGCCGGATCATGTTGCAGAGGTAGGCATACATATATGTCACTAATTTCTAACGTTCCAATAGAATGTGCATGTTTGAACTAGGTTTTCCATTTGAAGGTCGTGAGTGGATGGACTGGAATCCCTATAACTACACTTGATCAAGAGGAGAACGTCAAGTTAATTCACTTAGCCCACAGATTGCATGAGAGAGTGGTAGGGCAGAATGAGGCCGTAAATTTGGTTGCAGATGCAGTGTTGCGTTCCAGGGTTGGCCTTCACCAGACTGGCCAACCAATAGGCTCCTTCCTATTTTTGGGCTCAACAGGTGTTGGAAAAACAGAACTTGCGAAAGCTATCGCCGAACAAATATTTGGTAGCGAGAAGATGATGCTTCGCTTTGATATGTCCGAGTATGTTAGTCCCGAATCCGTGCTACGCCTCGTCGGAGCGCCCCCAAGGTTTCATTTATAATAAACACGCCTTAATTGTTATATTATTATATCATAATATTTAATTTTACTTACATGAATTTCTCTTTCATAACATCATAAAGCTGTCAAGGTCATGAGAATGGTGGACAACTGACCGAGAAAGTCAGGAGGCGCCCATATAGTGTTATCCTTTTTGATGAGGTGGAGAAGGCATATCCGTCGGTGTTGGATGTTTTTCTTCAGCTCCTTGACGATGGTGTGTTGACTGATGGCAAAGGGCATAATGTAGATTTCAAGAATACAATCATCATTATGACTTCAAATGTTGGGGCAGAGCACCTAAATGTAGGAATGGTCGGAGAAAAGACAATGGCTTCCTCGCGAAACCTTCTCATGAAACAGGTTTTGGATCACAAATAATATTTAGCAAGGAGCTACACATTGATTCATTATCAGATCTGCCCATTGATTATTCATATTAATATTTTTGTTGATGCAGGTTCAAAAACGCTTCAAGCCTGAATTTCTTAACAGATTAAGTGAGATTGTGATATTTGAGCCACTCTCACACCCTCAACTAAGAGAGATCGTGAATATCCAAATGAAGAGCGCCCTTACTAGAATAGCTGACAAGGGCATATCACTTGTTCTAAATGATGCCGTGGTGGATGTCATTTTGTCGGAATCACACAACTTGGTAAGTATTTTTTTTTCAACCTAATCATACCATCCTGTTGAAAATAGCGGTCCATTTTCCACATGTTATTGAACGAACACTGCTTATCTTTTTCATAGTTGTACGGTGCAAGGCCCATAAAAAGGTGGATAGAAAAGAACATAATGACAACTATCTGCAAGATGCTGGTGAATGGAGAAGCCAATGAAGGATCAACAATCTCCATTGACTCTACCCGTGACAAGAAAGGGTTGACATACCAAGTGGCAAAGAAAAAAACGACGTGAAGGATCCGTGAAGCAAGAGATCTTCCCAGTACTATGGAGAACGACAACGATGGCCTAATCTTGGTCGCAGTTTATATAGAAGAACAAAGATGTGTCGTCTTTCACCTCTTTTTCATGTTTTTGTTGCACACACCAGTAAGACCATGCAATTTTCAATATGCAAAACAATTTTGATTACTATATAATCTTCATGCACCTAACATTATCATGCAAGGAATTATGTGGCAATTGGTATGCACAACAACAACTGAGTATGTGAGAATGCAGAGGCAACACCAAGCTTCTATGCTCACTACTATATACTCTATGTTCTGAATTATAATATGTTTTAGATATTTTAATGTATTTACATACGGAGCGAAATGACAAACGAGTTAATATAAACACTAAAATGTTCTAAATACATGTGTTTCAGAGAAAAGGTAAACAATCTTATAATTTAAAGTAAAACGGATGGAGTAGAATTTTAGACACCCATGCACACGCCGGAATGATCCTCAATCAATTAAGCTTGCCAAAGTAGATGCACCATATCTTTACTATTAAAGCAGAATGCGTGGTATGGTGTCACAATCCAAATGGTGTCACACTTCAAATACCCTCATAGTTCGAATTAATTACATGCCATACCACCTATAAGTGGATACCGGTTGAAAAGAAAAAAGAAACAAAAAGGAAGGAAAAAAGGAAGGGAACAAAGGAAGGATTGAGCGCACGGCAAGGAAAAAATAGATCGCATGCACAACAAACTCTGCCACCGGACTCGCATGCACAACAAACTTTTTCAAAATTCAAATAGATCGCACGCACAACAAACTTTGCCACCGGACTCGCATGCACAACAAACTTTTTCAAAATTCCTAACAGAAAAACAACACACCTCAAACCGGACCGGATGTTGCTCCCCCTAACAAACTTTTAAAAATAGCGGCTAACACACCGAACTTTTTTTTCTCAACAAACTATTCAAACTTGCTCACAACACACGCCCAAGTTAACTCGCCTCGCCTCGCCTACTCCATCACAGCTTGCCGACGCCATTGCCGCTCGCCTCAGTCCGCCGCCCAAGTTTACTCCCCTCGCCTACTCCACCACAGCTCGCCGACGCCATTGCCGCTCGCCTCAGTCCGCCGGCACCGCTGCCGCTTGCCTCCGTCCGACGCCGCTGCCGCTCGCCTTGCCTTGCCTTGCCTTGCCGTGGAGTGCGTCGACACCGAGCTGCCGCTTTCGTCGCCTACTCCATCACAGGTCGCCGACGCTGCTGCCGCTAGCTCGTCGACCGGCCAGCAGCACGCACCAAGTTCTCGTTCTGCTATAGCACATCTTTGTGGTTGTCGAGGAATGAAAGTAAGTGCATCATGTTCTAATCCCAACTGTCTGCAACAAAATCAAACTTAGAAAGAGTAGGACCTGGAAAGAGGTTGCAGAGAACCGACCTGCAAATAGGAGGGCTGACTGCCACACTGCTAGCTTCCTGCTGTGATGTTTCTGTTAGTGGATGCCCACGGGCAGATCATGTAAGCTGGTGAGCAGCCGTGGCTAACCATTTGCCCAGTTAAGCATACTTATTCAATTGTCTCACGAAACACACCAATCCTCCTAATAAGGAAGAAAACAACAGCTCCAGTAGAACGTGCTGCTGCCGACGAATTCCGTCGCTTCCCTCTCGCTCGAACAGGTGTGGCCTAGAAGATCTTTCATGTGCACGGCCGGTGTTGAGCTCGCCGCCGCCAATGCCATGATGTTAGCATTGCTAATTTCTTACAGTGGCTAGCTTCATGCTGTGATGTTAGCATTGACATGAATCAAATGATCCAATGCCGTACTTCTTTTTAAAGGAGCCAAATGTCTTAAACATGAACAATCATTTTAGTTCAATACTTAATTACCTTTCAAAACTTCCAAGCCAGAATTTAGTTTCTAATATCACCAATGAAGAGTCCAAAATACATTATCATCTCTAGATTTATCAACAGAAAAGTATATAGTCCAACAGTACCTACAGTACATAGCCAGGAATTTCACCAATGTAAGGGGGAAAGTAACTTTAGTGTAGAATTTTGTCTCACTTTATATTTAAAAAAGTAACCCTCATGACTAGGAGATGCAGACTTGTTTCATAGTATTGACATGAAGCTCATGCGTTTTTTGCTCCTTGTAGGTGCACGTTTCGTGCTGACAAAAGGTGTATTCCATTTGCATTGGAATTTGCCCTGACGCATATTGTGGGGTTTGTTTGTCTCAAAAATGTCTCAAAGCAAACTTCTTCATAAAGGGAAAAATGGTATGAATTATCTACACATGGTATAAAATAATTATATGCATGTTCATTGATCATTTTGTGTAATAAACAGTGGTTACTCAATATGACTACTCAAAGACATCAACTGCCATTGGTATGCCACGTCCACAAACTGGTTTGTTCATACGTCAACCACTGGAAGATCAAACAATCGAGTCATCTGATGATGACGATGAGAGACCATTGACAATGTCATTTCCAACTCAAAGCGCCCTCACAATGAGAGGAACTCCAATGGTCGGAGAAAGCTCAAACGGTATGTCCTATGTTATAGGCATATGATTTTTATAACAAAATGCAATTTATATAACAAGATCCATACTCTTGTTGCAGGCCTACGAGCTCAACCGAGCCTGTCCATTCCAACACGAAGAATGTTGACGCCAGCAGGTACTCCACACACTGGGGAAAGCTCAAACGGTATGACACGGAGAATGTTCAAAGAACGAAATAATGTTATAGATTTAAAATTTGAGTGCAGCTATGTATTTGCTAACTGCATGTTATTGTTGCAGCTATACAATTTACATAACATTTTCCATACTGTTGTTTTAGGCGTGCGAGCTCAACCGAGCCTGTCAATTCCAACGCAAAGTACACTAGCAAATACAGGTACTCCACGGGCTGTGGATAGCTCAAACAGTATGTTCTAATAATTAAATATCTAAATTCAGAGTTGAAATTTCAGTGCATATCTTCATTTCCTATGTCATCATTGCAGACATACAAACTCAAAGATCACGTGATCGTCAAAGAGCACGGCGACAAAGTTTAACTCCTCAGGAGAGGGACGAGATTAATGCACGTAGACACTCAAATAGAAGATTGGCAAATGCAAATGCTACCGACCTTAGCGGCTTGATGGATGAGAATGCCGTCCGCAACGACCTCACAGATGAGGAGTACATGTTTGCCGATGAAGGTATGATTGCTAACCTTTGCACCTTCCAAGTTTATCTATATGATGAGTTTCTATGAACCTCGTGATGTGACCTCTCAAAGTTGAAATTTCAATGCATATCTTTATTTCCTATGTCATCATTGCAGACACTCAAAGAGCACGTGATCGTCAAAGAGCACGGCGACAAAGTTTAACTCCTGAGGATAGGGACGAGATTAATGCACGTAGACGCTCAAATAGAAGATTGGCCAATGCTACCGACCTGGAACAGCATAATGCACGTCGAAGAGATAGTAGAACAAATTCATCTCATGTTGAGGGACAGGCAAGACGGGCTCAACGTGTGGTAAGTGATGCGGCTAGGCGAAACAGGCCGTGCGCTCAATCCATCGCTATGCCCTGCCCAGCTGCAGCCGTCCCTGACAACCCCAACCCATCAGTGAGGGTACACGCATCACCTGTCGAAGTCGAAGCTACTTCACCAAACGCCTCCGCTTCAACGAGCACACCAACATATACCATCGGGACCAACGGTATCAATGCCATCTTTACTCTCTTATGTTTTGACGTATTATTAAAACTCTATATGTCACTAACGGCTATTTGAAAAAATTACAGGTGACATGGATGCCTTCCTTAGCGGCTTGATGGATGAGAATGCCGTCCGCAACGACCTCACAGATGAGGAGTACATGTTTGCCGATGAAGGTATGCACGCTAACCTTTCTACCTGCCATGTTTATCTATATGATGAGTTCCTATGAACCTCATGATGTGACACGCTATGTGTGAAGGATCCGACGCTTCCGACGCTGATGACGAGGATCTCAATGGACAGGCAGACTTACCAAACGAGGGAACTACCGATCCTTTTGACTTTGTTTACTCAAATCTGCCAGCCAGACACATCTTAAAGAGAGTCCCGGATTGCTTACACTGCAAGGCCAAGAGGTTTGAGCGTGAGACTGACGGTTTCTGCTGTCGAAATTGAAGTATCTTGTTGGCTGATCCAGAACCTATCCCGGAGATGATGAGGCTATGGTCTAGCATGGATGACGACTCTCGCCATTTTCGAGAGAACATCAGATACTTCAACGGCCATTTCTCCTTTACAACCCTTGGCATTAACCACGGCAATGATCTCACGAACATGAGGTCAGGTGTTTACACATTCAAAGCGAACGGCACAATGTACCACAATGTGCATTCATTTGGGCCAGGCTCTCGTCCTGAACATCTGCAGTTATACTTCTATGATGATGATCCCCCACTTACTCATCGCAAGGAATCCACAGTGCAACTTGACCAGGAGGTCGTCCATATATTGGCCAACATCATAAAAAATAACCCCTACTCAGAACAGTTTAGGAGTTTGGGCGCTCACAGGGACCACCTCCAGGATTTCCGGATAGAACTGAACACCGACAAAAAGATAGACCAACGGAGATACAATGCACCAATTTCATCTGAGGTGGCTGCCATCTGGGTTGAAGGCAACGACCTGGCAAATAGGTTCAAGCGGAGCATTACCCTCTACGGTAACAACAACGAGAAGCACAGCATACAGGCCACACATGGGTGTTATGACCCGCTATCGTATCCTCTCTTTTTCCCGAAGGGGGAGCTTGGATGGCATCCAAATATCCCTAAACATGGGGAGTCTTGGGAACTTGCGCAGCTACCAAGAGCAGACCGCGATGATGATGAAGGTTCGCTTATAAATAGCTTATGAATTAGGCTGCTATTATTATCTCATTTTGTCTAACCTTTAGTTTTCTATCCTACATGCAGAGGGGGGTGGTCGTATTTGCGTCTCCGTCAGAGACTACTACTGTTATATGCTACAAACACGTCCTGGTATATTTAACCCTATACTGCATGGAGGACGTTTCTTTCAGCAGTGGAGTGTTGACATGTACATAAAGATAGAGGGTTGCAGGTTAAGATGGTTCAGAAACCACCAGAAACAGATACGAGCTGAACTATACAAAGGCATTGTTGATAGCATCACAGTCGGGGAGACACGAGCAAGCGCTGTTGGCACTAGGACTGTTCTTCCATGGTCGGTACCGTGAGTATTCTCTATTGTATATTATTACAAATTAAACATGAAATTTTTGATGTTATTAACATATATTTTTATATATTCCTCATGCAGGATGGTTATGAGATGAGGAAAACGTTTTTGTTATATCTGCTCAAGTATCATGCAAATGAAGTCGAAGACAACATTCCGGATGTTGTACGAGCATATCTTATGCACGTTAATAGATACCAGATTTGACAGGAGATGGTTCAAATCGTTGTTTTTTTTTTGTAAACATGACGTTTAAACTATACGTTTGGATTTTAGTTTGTTGGATTACAATGTGCTATATTATCTATGTACATTAATCTTTACATATATTCAATATTAAATTGTGTAACAAAAATACCCCGTTGCAACGCACAGGCATTCAAATATCATGTATAGATTGACCATCTCAACCTATAGTGGAGATTTGTGAGATTCTGGTATTTTCTACCTTCAGTTTGTAACCTTCTATAACTTTTATTCAACAGTGCTGGAAGTATTTTGTTCATGTATAAGTTATTTCTGTAAATGATAAAAATAGTTTCGATTTCATTGGAGAAAATATAATACTACCTCTGTCCCCAATTACAAGACTGTTTTGGTGGGCTGTTTTAGACCACAAGTTAGATAATGCATGGAAGACGTTTCACGACTTCATTATCGGAAGGAACCATTCAGTTATACTAGAGTTCCATCTTCTCAACATCTGGTGACAATTGTTAAGGTTCTTGGAGATGCCGGCCACCAAGATGCAGCAAGGGAGATGTGGTAAACTTGGAAAGAAATGAGCAGAACCAGGCACTTATGAAATAGTTAGTTGTGCACCGAGTAGTTGGTATGTAAGAAGTGGGTTCAGTTTCGATCCTTCAGACAGATGGCAGGGTTAGTTTGTGATCCAGATATAAGTTAATCTCCAATTTTTTGGGAAAATGTACAGCCCCCGTATAGTAGGTTGAGCTGATGTTTAACATGTAATACGTACATGATCATCTAATTTCAGTCAGCTGTGATTTTTTTGCAATAGATTGTGTATGCTCACTTTTGATAAGCATCCAAATTTTGTATTTTTAATTATACCTTCCAACAAATTCATCACTGGTTTGTGCACTCCAGAGTTCATGCTCCATAGTATCAGATTACTGAAGCATAATATCGTTTATCTTGTTTTCTATGACAATTTGAGATAATACTATAGTTTTTTTAAATGGATATTACTAAATTAGTTTTGCCTAATAGGGTCAAGATAGGTATTTCAACTAGATCTTCATGGTTCTTGGATTAGGCTACTATGAAGTAATTAGTTGGAACGATTAGAAAAAAGTAAATAATCTGAATAAAAATAAATCTTTAATATGAAATATTAAAAGTAGATATGTGTCTAAACATAATGTCACAAAACGACAACTTTTTTCTTCGCTATACCGTTGCAACGCACGGGCACTCAACTAGTTTCCATATCAGCGTCCACGACCACGAGTGAACTGCAGGAGCGAAGCTGCGCTCCTTTAATGCAACGTGGCCAACTTCCGTCACTTGCATACGGCACCACAAAAGCAAACCACGGAGGAGGAATATCAATCATGCCCTGACAAGGCGGTCCCACGTGACAGCCAGCCACTGCTCCTAGTCCAAAACCCCTAACCACTGGGCAGTCCTCCTCAAGTCCCCCGCACCGCAACCCTGCGCAGCGTTTCCTTCCCCATCCTCTTCCCACCTCCCTGGCCGCCGCAGGCCGCAGCACGCATCGCACCCCACCCCACCCCGCTCGCCTCCCTCTACGCCCCGACGAGCGCGCCGACCCGCGCGAGAATGGGGGCCCCGGAGACGGCGCCGGAGGAGGAGGCGCTGCGCGCCGCCGCGGCCGAGGTCTCCACGCCCTCCGCCAAGCGCCGCCTCCGCCTCTTCCGCCACACCCTACCCCCGCTGCTCGCGAAAGCGACAGGTACCACCAGCGCACGCCCTCCCCCTCCCTCCCTCCCCGCTCTCCTCTCTAGGGATCGTGCGCCTCGTACGCAGATTAACCCCCCCGTGCGCGCTCCCGTGCTCCCGGCTTTCGTCAGCTAGGGCCGCGATCGGAAATGTTTAGTGCTTTCGACGGGCGGATTCGCTTAGATTCGCGATGACGGGATCTCCTCGTCTCCCGCGACGCGCTGCGTGTTCGTGTGTCTGCTCAATTCCGTTCGCTCGCAGCAGATCGTACTATACTAGCTCGTTAGCTTCGCTCTTGCGTGTGTGCAGATGCGCTCCTTAGCCATGGGCAAGGGCGGACCTTAGATTGATATATTATTACCGCGGCATCCGCTGCTCGTGCTGTCGTCTGCGAGCTGTAGTGTGGTTTTAGTCGCTGAGGTCATAGGTAGGTCAGCACCCCAACACTCATGTGCAGCTTCTGGAATTTTGCTTGCTTGATATCGCATCATGCTTCTCACACCGTAGGGTTTATTAACCGAGGGGATGGAGCTTGTAGGGAACACACGAAGCTTGCTCTGCTTGATTTTGAACGATTGCCCTAGGGCACCAGTCTGCAGTTAAGCTGCAGACTTTAGTTCTGTTGTATCTCATTTTGGATTCAGTTGCAACTAGCAGGATTGAGTGAAGCAGAAGTTGATTAGTATTTTAGCCGTAACCTTGTTTGAGCCTGCCTGGAATGTATGGATCTCTTGTGTCCACCGGTGTTTAGCTCACACCTGAACAATATACCGGGAACCACACAAAGTTTGCACTGAATTCAAACAAGGTCTTACTGTACTAGTGTACTTCGATCCTCCCTTGACATACATTATTACCTTGTGATTGAAATCCTATTAAGCTCTTACATGCGGTCATTGTTAAAAAAATGATGCATGTAGAGAATGCACCACCCTGTTGAGTATATTTTGTGTGATCATTAACTATAAGAGATTATTTGTGATGATATGTAATGCCTATGTGACTCACTCACTGGATCTTTCATTTGAGTTTATACTTCCCTGGTTGCTAAAATATTCTGTTTCTCATGCAGAGTCGGCATCAGATACCGCAATGTTAGTCGATCTCATTTTCCAGACATTGCCTTTATATGATGACCGTGCCTCAAGGAAGGCTGTGGATGATATGGTTGTTCGGGCTCTTAGCGAATCCACCTTTATGAAGCCATTTGCTGCTACACTTGTTCAGTCTATGGAAAAGAATCTGAAGGTTACGAGCCCCCTTGCTTGTTTCAAGCTACTGAGATGGTCGACCTATCTTCTGAAATGGACCCAGTTTGCCACACTTTCTAAAGGGGGTTTCTCTAGACTGGCCAATGCACAAGCAGTCTTATCTCAGGTTCTTATGGATGGGTCCTTTCGTCACCGTCGGACCTGCAAACAGCTATTCATCCGTCTTTTCTCTGAGGTAGTTTTCCTAAATAACTCCAGCATACAGGTTTATTCGAATTAGCGCCAGGCCGTCTCTTATTTAGTTTCATTTTCCAGTCTGTTGAAATATATAAGATGTACATAGAGGAGGTCAGAGATTCGAGAATTTCGACAAGGGATTCTCCTGCATTCATAAATCTAATACTGGATTTCACCATTACTTCATCGTCATTGTTATCTGAGTACAAGGTAAACTTCCCATCCTGGTTTGATTTGATTTGCAGTCATTATTTTTAGTTGTCGGTTTTTTTTCTAACCACTCCAAAATTATGATCCCTTATAACCTATTTTTGTTTCTTTTTCTTTCTTCGTTCATTTTTACTTTTGCTTCCATGTTTGACAATCAGTGATCTCTTTTCAGCCAGTATTCCTTGATTTGTACGTCAAAACCATCTTGAGCTCAAAAGACCGGCCATCAAAGGCAGCCAGTGAAGCTTTTAAACCTCTTTTCTTCGATATTGGGCATGAGGATTTTAAAAACATTGTGCTCCCATCATGCATAAAGATGCTGAAAAGAAATCCTGAGATCGTGCTACAGTCTATTGGACTGCTTCTAATGACGGTTCGTTTGGACCTAAGCAATTACTCCATGGAGTTCATGCCAGTTGTTCTGCATCAGGCTCGTCATTCAGATGAAGAAAGGAGGATTAATGCTTTGAATATCATAGGAACTTTAAGTGATAAGTCCAGTGATCCGGACACTCTGCCTTCCATGTTCAATGCTATTAAAGCAATTTTAGGAGGTTAGCAGTATATCTATTGTGTTCTACTGTCCTTTATGACCAGCTTGTCGTATTCCATTTACCCCAGTCAATGTCTGCATTTTGCAACCTCAACTCATGCTTAACAGACTAAAATCTGGTAGTATAATGCATATAGCTGTTAATAAGCTTTATCTGGGCAGGCTCGGAAGGGAAACTATCACTACCATACCAGAGAGTTGGAATGTTGAATGCTTTGGAGCAGTTGTCAAGATTTTCTCCGAAGCAAATAAGCCGGCTTGCTCCCTCGGTATCTAGTTTTCTTCTAACGTGTTACAAGGGTGATGGTAAAGTTTAAGTGTTCCATTCTGCATTTCAAACCCTCATCTGATGGCGTAAATTCATAGGTTTGCTATCTTGTGACAGGTATTGAGGAAGTGAAATTGGCAGCTCTCTCGGCTTTGGGGTCATGGGCTTTGGTGTCATCTGAAGCTGTCCAACCAGATGTTGTTTCATTTATTACTGCTGGACTGAAAGAGAAAGACACTTTGAGAAAGGGACATCTAAAATTAATACGAGTCATATGCAAAAAGACTGATTCTCTCACTAAGGTAATATATTTTCTTTGAGCTGTTTATAAAAACAATCTTCCTGTTGAGGTCTCATATTTGTGCCAAAGGAGAGTGATTCAAACTTGACGCAGATGGAGTGCTGATACTAATATTGCTCCATATTGATTATTGTTAAATTTTGATGTTGTGCAGGTTACTTCTTTGCTGGATCATTTGATTCAATTGTCAAAAACTGGCTTCACCAAGGCAACTCAGCGGTTGGATGGAATCTATGCACTCTATGCAATATCTAGGCTTGCTGCTATTGATGCCAAAGCAGGTATGTCTATAATTCCTCTTATAACTATGACCTTTCATTTATATTTTTAAGTATGTTCTCTCATAAATTTTGTTCAAATGTATATCCAGATGGTTCAATTGTGAAGGAGAAGCTCTGGGCATTGGTTGCTCAAAGTGAACCCTCGGTGATCTCAGTTCAACTGGTAATTCCTTTGCCCTTGAAATTTCCACAAATAATAATTTGTTATTTCCTAAATGTTGAGACTCCATATTTATCTCCTTTGCACGACTACGATGTGACAGAAACCTAGTAGTTTGCTCTATTTTGGTATACCAACTTTGCCAATCAAATGGATACGAATGGTTTGGGGTAATCATCAGCACGTTGTTATAAAAGTTCCAAGTGATTCAGATCTTTGGATGGTACCTTGAAACTGAAGCTGTTGCAATTGTTTTTGTAACACTGTATCTCTCCCTGCAGCTTTCCAAGCTAACAGACGAAGATTGCTTAACATGTGTGGATCTTCTTCAATCACTGCTTGTGGATCATCTTTTCCGGTTCGGCTCTTGTGTAGTTAAATTCGATTTTGTGTGTTATTCCAGCACCCTTGCTTCTCTCAACTTATCATTTTCTGAACTGCAGGGTACAGGAATATTTTTCTATCCAGTCATTGCTACAGGTATGCATATCGGGCTAGAATGCCCCAAACTGTTTAGTTTGACTCACGTATCTTTAGTATCCTTAAGCTCCTAATATTTTGTAATTAGCTTTTGTAGTATACGAGATCTACTTACCCTGTGAATATCAGTATGTGACTGTCGTCTGTACTAATCGTCCTTTTCGCTTTATTCTGCAGGTGCTAATATATCTACTTTGCCATCCAAGCTGGGCAGTTAGGAAGATAGCTTATGATGCTACTAAGAAAGTCCTTTCAAGTTCTGGTGCCTTGGCTGAAGATCTTCTTTTCTTGTTCACTAACTGGTTGTCATTAGTTGGAGAGAGAATGTCAATATTGAAACGAAGGTGTGTACATTTTGGCCTATGGTGATTGGATAGCCTATTTATTCGTACTTCATTCTCGCGGAGCTAGTGCACTCTGCAAGACATCTGCTTTGATTGTGTTGAACAGTTTCTATTATTTCTTCATCTGTTCCTTCTAAATTTTCCCATAACCTCATACAGTTTTTTTCTTTCAATCAGTGATATGGATAGCTCTGGAGATTCACAACTACCATTCATTCCATCTACTGAGGTCCTTGTGAAGTGCTTGTTCTTGATTGCACCGTATGCAGTTGACCATAGTCAGAGATCATACTCTCGACTTATATTGTGTTCCCACCACCCTTGTATTTCGAGCTCTGGTTCTCCTGCTGGTGTATGGAAGGTTGGATCTTGCTCATCATCTTTTGTCCACATTTTTCTGTGTCTAATTGGTTTCTTTGTCCAATTTCAGAGGTTGCAGAGAAGGTTGAAACAGCAAAATATCTTCTTAACGGACTTAATTTTCCCCAACATTTCGGTTATATGCAAGGTAGTACGAAATTTGGAATTTACGACATGCTTGCTTTTATATTCTGGTAAACATATTTTAAATTACTGTGTACTAGCATTCTAGTACAAATGCAATGTTTAGAAAATGCAACAGGCTTAGTAAAATAGTTGAATTCCATCATAATTTTTGGTGGTTTGTTATGACATGCTACTCACTAGAATTTGGGGTTTTAAGCAATTAGCGAATATCCTGGATACAGTAGTTGCATTTGTTGATTTCCGAGTAACATAGTTGGTTAACTTGCCCTGGTTTACTCTAGTTAGTTT
This sequence comes from Poa annua, assembly GCA_026929855.1. Taxonomy (NCBI): domain Eukaryota; kingdom Viridiplantae; phylum Streptophyta; class Magnoliopsida; order Poales; family Poaceae; genus Poa; species Poa annua. The sequence continues at coordinate 25,721,997 of CM049434.1, read as the reverse complement.
TCCTAACATTTTGGGCGATTCTAGTACCAAGTTTCTATGGTCCCAGTATACCATTTGTAGTTGTATGGACTCAATGGTTGTACAAAATTCGATTGAGAAACATATTAAAAGAACAATATCCAAAACGGGAGTTTCCTTGGCTCATGGGGAAATCGATCACTTTCCGGTGGTCCCTAGCTGCCTCCCAACACTTAGCTTTATTGCGAGGTACTTAGGTTGCCATATTTCCTTATGCCAAGCCCAGCTATAGTATTTTTATATTCTACATGTTCCTGAATAATATTGGTTTGTTTTGGGTTGGTGACCAGTATATTTCTTTTCAGGAATTGCTTTCACAGGATGGTCTATTTAGTTCTAATAAGCAAGAACAGCGTGCAGCACTATGCTCATTATCGACACTCATGACAATATCACCAAATGATACATTTACAGAGTTTGAGAAGGTCTGTTTTGTCTTTACATTTCCAATTAAACTTGCAATATCTTGCCCTAACATTATCTTAATACTGTTATTTTCCAGCACTTCATAGAGCTTCCATACCGTGCTTTGCACGATGGCTTCTCTGAGAATGATATTAAGGTAAACTTTGTAAACTTCATGATAATTGTTTTCAAATTAAGAATGTCATCTTTGTTCTGATCTCAACTTCTCATAAATGACCTGTCTTGTGGTCTTGCCGTGTTTGCTTCCTCAAGTCATAGTCAGCTTAATTTTGTATTACCATTTACCATACCGAAAGTTGATGCACTAATCTTGTCACACTACATCAGTTATGTAGTTGATCATTTTGCGACCTATTTGACCTTTCTGTCTTGATTGCTTGAACACTGCTTCCTGTATAATTACACATATGATAACATAGAACTCTGCGCTTTGATGTATTTCGTCCTCAGGTTCTTTTTGAGCCTGTGTATCTTTTGCAACGATATGATATTGGCTATTTTTGTGCCTATCTACTTATTCTTATTTCATATGGGTTCTTTTAGGGTGGATAATCCTACTGTAAGGATGTGCTTACAAAAGTTACTCTTATTCCACTGTAGATTTTCTTTACTTCAGAAGGGCAGTTGTCATCTGAGCAAGGAATTTATGTTGCTGAGGCTGTTGCTTCCAAAAATACAAAACTTGCAAAGGGGCGTTTTCGTGCATACGATGTTCAAGATGAGGTAATTCTTGTCCTTTACATCCTGCAGAGCAGAAATGTCTGTAGGGAAAAACTGATGGGTTCTAAGAGTTTGTATTTTACTACCTCCGTTTTTTAATATAAGATGTTTTAGCCTTTTTCCACATTCACATGTCCAAACTTGTATCTAGACATGTTTTAGTGTCCATATTCCCTCATTTTTGTGTGTATCTAGGCAAAATGTGCAATAGCTAAAACATCTTATATTAAAAACGGAGGGAGTAGTAGTCTGTGCGTTTCTCTTTTAGTTCCTGCGGCATGGTTTTCGGTATCACTTCATTTGGAATAAGTAACTGTGTGTGCCTGCGTAAAATCATATATGGCAGATCGAATATAGCTAAACTATATAAGATGGCACCTTATTTAATTAGAATTGCTGTGAAAGTACAACGATCTGGCTCAGAATATAGTAGCTTATTGTCGGTGTCAATGGTGGCCATCCTCTCTGGAATCACCACCGCTCATTTCTTCAAGATTCGTACCATGTCATGTATCTAATAGTGTATATGACATATATTTGCTGTTTGTTTTTCTGTAAGTACTAACCGGATGGGTGGACCAGACAACCAGATCTGCCATGCTGACAAAAGCACATTGCGTAGCGATTAATCAATTAACGCGTAGAGCAATAAAATAATTCCCATAAAGATGGATTTGATTAATGATATAATCTCTTGAACGGTGTTTTTACTGTTTCATTCAAATGAACATGTAGTCCTATATCATGTTAATTGCTCGCAGCAGTGTGTTGTTGGCGATTATAGAAATTTTGAACTGCATGAGAGAAAAATGCATTAATGTTAGATCCGTGTGAGGAAAAATGCATTAATGCTTCCTGGGCCCCATGTTCTCATTATTGCATTGGCTTGTGAAGTCAACTGTATTGGGACTCTCCTTGTATTCCTCCAGTATTTCCACAATAGATTAAAAAATGTCTTTATTGTACACAGAACTCCAACAAAAGATGAGTGGTTTAAACTTAATGCATGCTCACTGTTATGTGCACCAATTCCCTTCCCCTTATTGTTATACTAGTCTTGATTTTGGCTTGGCAATTGGTTTATAGGAGCCTGCACAGAGTGATAGGAGAGATTCCTCTAGCATTGGCAAGAGAGAAACTGGGAAATCTACAAAAAAGACTGGTATTTCAAGCTCTCAGTTCTCACACGAGTTTTAAGTTTAGTGCTCTATTTTGAAAACTCATTTTTTCAATCTTCCAGCTCCGGTGGACAAATCCAAGACTGCAAAAGAGGAGGCCAGAGATTTACTTTTGAAGGAGGAAGCATCTGTACGTGAGAAGGTTGGACATGTCCAGAAGAATCTTGCGTTAACATTGGATGCTCTTGGTGAATTGGCCATTGCTAATCCTATATTCACTCACGGTCAACTACCTCATCTGGTTAGCAACCTTACACTTGCATCATCTCCGTGTTAACATGTACTTTCCTTTTTTTGAATGAGCTTCACCACAATATCAAGCATGGTTGATAAAATCCCCCAAATGCACCCAGAGACAATTTGATACACCTTTTGTGGCGCCTTTGTCTCACAGCCCAGAAAGCTGCCAAAAAATGTTGTTTACATTGCATATGGATAGTCAATATAGGTGAATTGGCAGAAATTCTCCTATTTTTTTTACCAGTATGTCAAGATGTGATGGGTCCCGTGCGGTCCGGCCCTGGTGCTGGACCACCGAACCTTTGCAAGAAACGGGAGGGTAAGGTTTGGCCCGTACCTGCTGTTTTAGGTTCAGGGTAACCTACAGGTTCACCTATGCGTGATGCTAAATTCCACGACAGCAGTACAAGTGTTCAACAGAAATTCTGCAATTGCTTTTAGCCGCTGAGCAGGGAAACGTTGATCTCCTCCGCGTCCAGTAGGACTCCCCAAGGATTGCGCAGCACACTACGTTCTTGCTGTAGCCTGTAGGACTCCCCAAGGGTGGGCACAGCACGACACGGCTTTGGCGGCGCTGGGCGAGGACACAAGCATGGTGGGCATGAGGCCGAGGCGGAGGGGCATGAGGCCGTCGTGGCCGTGCTTGGGTGTGCTCTGCGAGCGCCCCCCGCAGCATCGCGGCTGCCCTGCTCGAGGAGCATGAGGCTGTCGCGGCCGCCCCGCTCCGGCGCTGGGGATGACTTGGCGTTGGGCGAAAAAGGATTATCTAGGATCTGGCAGGGGCAGCGGCGTGCTATACACCGACAAGCATATTGTGCCCCAACGCGTTGCCTGCTACGGCGGCGCATCGGCTGCTCGCTCCCATGCGTGTCTGTTGACAGGGGCGGTTCGTCCCTGAGGTCCAGAGGGCCGGCTCCACGTTGAACGTAATATTTTGTGGGTTGACCCGTTACCCTAGGGGTAACAAAATCCAGGTCCGGTCCAACGGGTCACTGGGCCGAACCGTACCCATCGCAGCTTGACCAGTATGAGCCTATGAGGTATATTTAAAGAATTAGGAGTTAGGTCTAAATGTCTAATATGTTGAAAGCTTTTAGTCATGATGAACGGCTGCCCTTGTATATGTCCTGTTGTATCAGTAATGGATATTTTGGACAGTCGAACAGCGGTGAATAAGGGAAAACTGGATTTGCAACTAAAAAAGCAGAAAATATCTGTTTGGCCATTCATATTGTCTATTAAAGCATATTGTTGCTAGAACTCTTTAGGGTTTCACCTTATTTTATCTGAGATGTGATCAAGTGTTGTGGCTTAATGCTCGAGGTGTTCCATGCAGGTAAATTATATTGAACCATTGCTAAGTTCTCCAATAGTAAGTGATGCTGCATTTTGTGCAATGTTGAGGCTGGCTCGCTGCACAGCCCCTCCTCTTTGCAATTGGGCAACTGATATTGCTGCTGCTATCCGTGTGATGTCTGTTGAAGATTTTGAAATGGTTTTGGATCTTATGCCTGTAATTATGGAAGACGATAGCAAAAAGAGGCCATCACCTGGCCTCTTTGAACAAATAGTAACTGGGCTGACAGCTGCATGCAAAGCAGGACCTCTTCCAGCTGATTCATTTACTTTTATCTTTCCGGTATTTCTTCAGTTTCATCAATCGTCCTATGATAATTCACTTGTGTTCCTCTTGGCTTTTTTGTCTCCTTTTTTTTCTTCTTTTCATTAGTATGCTTGTTTGTGGTCAGATAATGGAGACAATCCTTCTTTCTTCGAGAAAGACATCTCTACATGATGATGTGCTTCAGATACTATCAATGCATCTGGATCCAATATTACCTCTACCTCGACCTAGGATGTTATCAGTTAAACGTTCTTCTTTCATGGCATAATTATATGCATCATTGTATTCTCACCACAGTCTCTAACTTCTTTTTGTGGGTGGTGCCAGGTTCTTTATCATGTGCTAAGTACTGTTCCTGCTTATCATCCTTCAGTTGGACCTATGCTGAATGAGTTATGCCTAGGTCTAAAATGCAACGATTTAGCACAGGTTATTTGTTCATTCCACAGCTTTCTACTTTGCTTCATCTGGTGCTATGATATTCTTACACCGTTCTTGATTTAGGCTCTTGTTGGGGTATATGCAAAAGAAGTGCATGTTAGGCTTGCCTGCTTAACGGCTATAAAGTGTGTTCCTAGCCACTCTGTACAACGAGATCTGCAGGTTTCAACAAGCCTATGGATTGCTGTTCATGATCCAGAGAAGGTTGGTAACAACCTTCCTATTAAATTTTATGTGGAACTTGGGCATTAACACTTTTTATATCCTTGATTTGGATTCAACTTTGAATGTTCTGTAAAACACCTTTTTTTTTCTCTTGTACTCTTCATGGACACATATTTTATCTAGGCGGTTGCTGAACTAGCAGAGGAGTTATGGGATCGCTTCGGTTTTGATATTTGTACTGATTATTCTGGCATATTTGACGCACTTTCCCATAAAAATTACAATGTCAGAGCTGCAGCAGCTGAGGCTCTGACTGCTGCGTTGGATGAAAATCCAGACAAAATGCAAGTAAGTCTCCAGTATAGTAAATTCTGCTCTATGACTATGTTATAGTCTCATTGTGAGCGGAACCAGAATATTTATCGGGGCTAACTGTCTGAATGATTCGTGTTATATTGTCATGGCAGGATACACTTTCTACTCTTTTTTCATTGTACAATCGAGATCTTGGTCCTGGAGTAGAATTTGGAGATACTAACTGGCTTGGAAGACAGGGTATTGCATTAGCACTCCACTCGGTTGCAGATGTCTTGGGTTCTAAAGATCTTCCTATTATCATGACATTTCTCATATCACGTGCCTTGGTAAGGGTTTCTGTACTAGTATGCATGTATCTTATTATTTGTATGCCTATAAATACATTGAATGTTTAGTGCCCGCCTCTTTACACTGAACTTACAGGCTGATCCTAATCTGGATGTTCGTGGTAGAATGATTAATGCTGGCATCCTTATTATTGATAAGCATGGAAAGGAGAGTGTTCCTTTGCTGTTTCCTATTTTTGAGAGCTACTTGAACAAAAGAGTAAGTTTCTGTGATAATTTGAACTTCGTCATTTAGTTGATGATATAGCCAGTATATTTTCTATCAACAATATCTGTATGACTCTTTTGGAGATATGTTACAGGCATCAGATGAGGAAACATATGATCTTGTCAGGGAAGGTGTTGTCATATTCACTGGTGCTCTGGCAAAACATCTAGCGAAGGTGCAAATACTATCAGACTGTGTGGCCTGTTTGTTTAATTTGAAAGATACCAATGCATGGTACTAATATAGACCTTCTATCAGGATGACCCTAAAGTTCACAGTGTTGTTGAGAAGCTGCTAGATGTACTTAACACTCCATCAGAGGCAGTTCAGAGGGCTGTGTCAGACTGTCTGTCTCCCCTTATGGTCTCAAAACAGGTGAGTTGTGCTATATTAGTTCTGTTTCTTGCATTGATGACCTTCTGATCCATTCAGTATTCATTTGTGGTTGCTTGTTTGTCTGCTCTATGTTATAATGTCAATGTGCTTTTATTTACAAATTAGGAAGAAGCCCAAGCTCTTGTATCTCGACTACTGGATCGGATGATGAAATGTGAAAAGTATGGCGAGCGGCGTGGTGCAGCCTTTGGCCTTGCTGGAGTGGTTAAAGGATTTAGAATTACTTCATTGAAGAAGTATGGTATTGCTGCAACATTACAACAAGCTATGGGAGACAGGTATGTTACCTCTTCGAGGCTTCGACAAATGCTACATGAGGGAGGGCTTCTTTGATTTGTAGGATAGGAAAGATGTAGGAATAGGGAAAGCATATGATAGGAATAGGAAAAGCATAGGATTGCAATGTCATGCACATTCCAATCCTATAGGATTTGCTATGCACCAAAGTTTGTTTGATTCCTTCAAAGGAATTGTAAAAATAGGCTTGAGTGGATGTTAGAATTCCTATGGGAAGTAGTACAAATGATTCCTTAGGAAAAATTCCTACAGGATCCAATCCTACAAATCAAACAGGTAAGATAGGAAAATTTCCTATAGGATTGAATCCTCCAAAAATCCTATGCAATTCAGCATGCTGCATACAGTTTCATGATAATATAGAGTGATGTGCATATAGCCCCCATGAACTATTGTTTTGGTTTAATTTTCACCCCTCACGTTCAAAAGTGATTGAATTCACACCCTCAATTCCCAATAGCGTTAAACTGTAACCATGTTTGCATCTGGTTTTGGTTTTATTCCACATGCGCACCGCCTCAGCTTGTGACAAGTCACCACCACATAACACCTTCCTTCTACCTCCCTCTCTCCTCTATCCCCTGTCTGGCACTGGCTTGAGCTTAAGCTCTCTGGCAAAGCAGTGCCCAAGGGGAGTGTTTCCTGCAAGTCCTGTAGAAAGCACTGAACCCGCCACAATGTTGGCAGTGTTGTGGTGCCACTATAGTTGGCCGATAGTATGGTTGGTAATCATCGACAACCGGCACTAGCATATGGATAAACACACACATGGACTGAAAATGTACCCTGCAGTGGCCAGGAGCTTAGCAAGGCTCTGGAGTCACTATCCCAGCGACTTTGTCCTCGAGCAAGCGCCTGCACTGTTTTAGTCCTTCATCTTCATGCACCATGCTGCAGTTGATCCACCCAGGCTCCCTTAGGTAGTCTACAAGTCTGTGGAGATGGAGCTCGTCAACATGTAGGGTTAGAATTGGACTGTGGTGGAAGCAAATAGGGTACAGTGAAGCTGTGGCTTGCTCTTGCTAGTGGTCAGCTGTGGCCTACTGACCTCAATGGTCATGATGCTTAGATGTAAAAAGATGAGAGAGAGAAACCCGGTGTACTGAGGACAGACAGGGTTGGCTGCGAATTTTGAACAAAAAATGTTGTACTGCATGTAGAAGGGAAAAAGGGAAATTAGAGAGAAAGAAGGGGTAGCTTGATTGATACGTGGGCCTCTGCTGAGATTTGTGCAACATATGCAGTACTGTAGCAACCTGGCAGACTGGTTAAGTAGAAGAGTTCAGATGCAGCATATAGATATTTTAAGTCCATCGGGAAGTTAGTGACATTTATGCATCTGCTTTAAGGTAGTTGAGAAGTGAATGTAGTTATAACCTTAACTCATTAGTTTAGTGGACGTTTTCAGCCTAGCTTGAGATTTTTTTTCATTTTATCCTTAAACTTGGCATTCTGAAGCATGGTTTTTAAGTCGTCGCCTAAGCGATAAGGAGCCCCAGGACGGTAAGGCGTCCGCCCCACCTTAGACTTGGAAGTTTACGACTGCCTCAGTGAAGTGTCCAGCGTCGTAAGAGGTCCCGGCCGCTGTCTGCTCCTCGATGCGGCATCCCTGTGGCTTCTCCTGGGGCTTCAAGACGGTGCCCCAGCTGTTGTGAAGAAGGTGTGTGGCGGCTGTGGTGGTGAAGAACGGAAGAGGAGAGTGGAATTAGGTCACGGAGGAGTATATGGCCACTAGATGGGCTTTTGGGCCACTGGGAGGTGCATAAGTAGTGCAGAACTGCCGATTCCTCTTTTCCTGCAATGTTTAAGGCCTCCCCTTGGGCGCTTAGGTGTCAGAGCATGCCTCACTATGTATTGCAAGGATAGGCTTAGTTTTTGCTTCATTGTTTCTTGTCATTTTATTTCCATCGGATGCCCTGCTTTTCTTTGACAAGATAGTACTCCCTCCGTCCCATAATATAAGATGTTATACATGCAATATAGGAGTATATTGTTTGTAATAACATCCTATATTATGGGACGGAGGGAGTATTAGAAAGCTTTTCTTTGACATGATGGTATTAGAAATATCAGATGTTTAATGAATGATTAATGTTTCACCACATTGATTCTGTTGTCCCCAGAGTGTCTGCAAAATCCCGTGAAGGAGCATTACTTGGATTTGAATGTCTGTGTGAAAAGCTTGGCAGATTATTTGAGCCGTAAGTTTAGCACTGCTTACTTCATAAATATTTTCTGGTTGAAAATTATTCATTATGATTCTTGTCTTGCAGTTATATCATCCAGATGTTACCCTTGCTTCTCGTGTCTTTCTCTGATCAAGTTCTGGCAGTGCGCGAGGCTGCTGAATGTGCTGCTCGCGCAATGATGGCTCAGCTCACTGGCCACGGTGTAAAGCTTGTCCTTCCTTCACTTCTCAAGGTACTTACTGTTCTATTCATTTATTACTGTGTTTGTTAGAAGTTCAGATACCATAAGAAATGTTTGGATATAAGGCCACCTTTGTTTCCATGAATGTGAACTGCAGTATGTATTTTTATTTAGTGTCACAAAGGCCAATATGTATAATTTGTACAAAGGCAGCTATACCTAGGCATGTAGAGTAACATGTTACAATCGGGATTACTAATACTAAATCTGTAAGGGTTTTTATCATTCTTGCCACTATGACCAAGCCTATACTCAAAAACGCCATTTGACCAATCACATACTCAAAAACACCACCGCTCCGTTACTTCAGTAATCAGTTTTGCAACTCTGTTAATTCTCCAACAGTTAGTGTACAATCAATTTTGCCATTCAAGAGTGGACCGGGACAGGGCAGCATACATGATAGTCGTTAAATTTTGGCATGATGTATGTTCTTTAACTTCTCAGCTTTGACAATATCGTTTTTGAGTATTGGCCGGTGGCGTTTTTGAGTATTTGATCGGTCAAATGGCGTTTTTGAGTATAGGCTTGGTCATAGTGGCAAGAATGATAAAAACCCAATCTGTAATGGATTTCGGCAGTACTAATATATTTATTTTCGTAAATTGCACATATCTGGATGAGTTTCATGTACCTTTTCCAGGGCCTGGAGGATAAAGCATGGCGAACTAAGCAAAGCAGTGTTCAACTTCTTGGTGCTATGGCATACTGTGCTCCTCAGCAGCTATCTCAGTGTCTTCCAAAGATTGTTCCAAAGCTAACAGAGGTATACAATGGAATTATTATTCAAGTATAATCTGCATGACTTTTTCTTAAGTTATATATCATGTATTGTCCAGGTACTAACAGATACACATCCTAAAGTCCAAACAGCGGGACAGACAGCCCTCCAACAGGTAATGCTTGCTTATTTCTCATAGACATTGGGATGTTCTTATGCCTTATCTCCGATGGATACTGTCTAATTTTTCCAGGTTGGAAGCGTCATAAAGAATCCCGAAATATCTGCACTTGTCCCTATCCTTCTGTCAGCTCTGACAGATCCAAATGGCCACACCAAACATTCTCTTGACATCCTTCTTCAGGTAAACTGGGATTTGAGATAATGTTCACCGTGTTTTTTGCATGTCAGTTGCCTTATTTTATCCAGGGACTGGTCTGTATTTTGGAGGTCTTTGTGTCCTTATGGCTGTAATGTGTTCTCTGTATTAATATAAAGCAGCCTCGGTCCTTCTGGACCCTTTCCCGTTCATTTGTTTTTTTTTTGCCTTCATCACCTTGTTGATAAAGATGATGTCTAATGATTATTTTTACCTCTGAATCTCTGATGATTCTTTTTTGTGGCAGACGACTTTTATCAACTCCATAGATGCTCCATCACTTGCGTTGCTGGTACCTATTGTGCACAGAGGACTGAGGGAGAGAGGTGTTGATACTAAGAAGAAAGCTGCTCAAATAGTTGGGAACATGTCTTCTTTAGTTACAGAACCACTGGATATGATCCCTTACATAGGATTACTCCTACCTGAAGTCAAGAAGGTAATTTTTACGCCGGTCCTGTAGATAGAGCATTTTGGAAGTAATTACTTCTTGATAGTAATATCTTCATTAAATTTATTAAGTCAAGTTACTTGATTCTCATACTCTTCTTGATGATATATCATAGGTTCTAGTGGATCCCATACCTGAAGTCAGGGCAGTTGCTGCTCGAGCCCTTGGGTCTCTTATAGTTGGAATGGGTGAACAAATTTTCCCAGATCTTGTGCCATGGTTGTTAGAGACACTTAAATCTGATAATAGTAATGTTGAACGATCTGGAGCCGCACAAGGACTAAGTGAGGTTGTTTTCTTTTCCCTTTCTTTTGCAATTTTGTAGTATCAATGACTTTTTATGAGCTAGCAGTATGTTATCGTGGATGTTTTTGTTTCTTAAATCTTCTGATGTATAAACATAGACATGCAATCTAACATGTTTAGTCAAGGCAATTCACACCTGTAATTTCCTTTAGTAGTTATGGATTGCTTGTGAGTTTTCCCTTGTCTCACACTTCATTTGATTAGGGGAAAAAGCTTTCACTTCACAAATATATTATTTTTCCATCTTGAGGTTTGTTCAGGTTATCCAAGTCCAGTACTATTGGTTTCAGGGAAAGCAAATGCTTTTAGATTTCTTATACTAATATTGGCAGGTGTGACAAGACACTTTATCTTAGTGTATAATTTTGCCATTTTTTTTTGGAACTTCCAGGTTTTAGCTGCTCTTGGCAAAGATTATTTTGATCAGATTCTTCCTGACATCATCCGGAACTGTTCCCATCAGAAGGCTTCCGTTCGCGATGGACATCTGACTCTTTTCCGCGTAAATCTACTCTCAGTTCCCATATTTTTCTCATGTGACTATATTACCCATAAACTTCTAGCTTGTTACTGATTTGTGTATCTTCTGTAGTATCTGCCGAGGTCCATGGGTGCAATTTTTCAAAATCATCTGCAGTCAGTTCTTCCTGCCATATTGGATGGTAAGATAGTGAACTTCTTTCTTTGATGGTCTGCTCCTTTTAACATTGACTCTAATATTTACTCTTGTCAGGGCTTGCTGATGAGAATGAGTCTGTTCGTGATGCTGCACTTGCTGCGGGTCATATATTTGTGGAGTACTATGCAATAACGTACACCCTCACATTCAAATGAGTTCAATGTTCACTTTTTAGTCATGCTCTTGATATATGATGGCATTTTCTTCATGTTAAATAGGTCTTTACCTCTGTTGCTTCCTGCTATTGAGGATGGGATATTCAACGATAATTGGCGTATCCGTCAAAGTTCCGTTGAACTTTTGGGAGATCTTTTGTTTAAGGTCGCTACCTCATTTATGTGTATTCATGTCTCACCTTTTCTAATTACTCGTTACCATGAAGTAATGCTAGTATGGTACCATCTATAGGTGGCTGGAACTTCTGGGAAGGCAATCCTGGAGGGTGGAAGCGATGACGAAGGTGCTAGCACAGAGGCTCAGGGACGTGCAATTGTTGAAGTTCTTGGAAGGGCGAAACGCGATGAGGTTCTTGCTGCCATTTATATGGTCCGTTCTGATGTCAGCTTGACCGTTCGCCAGGTATCTGTTATATTTTACCCTTCTGTGAACCGGTGAATTTTCAGTTGTTTTGTCCCACGTTATTTTAATATGCAACTGTTGAGCATTTCAAAGCTCCTTTTTTCTAAAGCTTCTCTTTTCCATGCTAGGCTGCGGTACATGTCTGGAAGACAATTGTAGCAAATACTCCAAGAACTCTGAAGGAGATCATGCCTGTGCTTATGGACACATTAATTTTATCTCTTGCGTCATCTTCCTTGGAACGGCGGCAGGTTTGATCTAACTCATGTACGGTTTGATCTTTTTAAAGAACTGTTATATTTTTTATCTCAGTATGTATTGACGTTTGTTCAGGTTGCCGGGAGAGCACTTGGTGAGCTTGTAAGGAAGCTTGGTGAGAGAGTTTTGCCCTCTATTATTCCCATTTTGTCACGAGGACTCAAGGACCAAGATGCTAGCAAAAGACAAGTAAGTATTGTTAGCTTAATATTCTTTCATAACTTGACACAGATTTTTTGATTGACTTCCTTGGAATTTAACCGATGTTGATCCTTTTATTTCCTAGTAGAGATCGAAGATAAGTCTTTATATGTTTTTTTTATTCTGTTTCCTGTCGAATTTTCTGAGATTGATCTTTCATACGAATTTTCCTTATCCCCATTAAAATTTCTGCCAGCCCACCAGTTTATTTGGAAGCCATATATGCATATGATTGTTTCTTGATATATTTTGGACACACCTTACATGTTGAATATATCTATTCTGGGAATGATCAATGTACTGTTATGTTTTTGCTCTTCAGGGCGTTTGCATCGGCTTGAGTGAGGTTATGGGTAGTGCTGGAAAGCATCAACTTTTAAGTTTTATGGATTTACTTATTCCTACCATCCGAACTGCTCTGTGTGACAGGTTTGTTTTATGGCTGTATAGTTGTGTTATTTTTATACGGAAGAATTACTAAACAGCAAGCTTTTGTAACAGCGCACAGGAGGTTCGTGAATCTGCTGGATTAGCATTTAGTACTCTATATAAGGTAACACTAGGAACCACATACATTTTTATGGATGATTTTGTTAGACTACATGATTTGTTGTTGACTTTGTTACCTTCTCTTTAGAGTGCTGGACTCCAAGCCATTGATGAGATTGTCCCCACACTGCTACGTGCCATGGAAGATGACGAGACATCTGCAACAGCCCTTGATGGTCTAAAGCAGATTCTAAGGTTTTCTTTTCAGTTACCCTTAATTTTGCTGAATTGAATATGTTTGCTTGAACTGCAGAGTATCCTAACGTTTCAGTGATTTGACAGCGTCCGTACTGCAGCTATTTTGCCCCATATATTGCCCAAACTAGTCCAGCCCCCTCTCTCGTGAGTGAACCGATTTTTTTTAAGTTCAGTATTTTAGATCAAGTTTCGATCCCTCACAAATTACCTTTGTTGTGCTCGTAGTTCATTCAATGCACATGCACTGGGAGCTCTGGCTGAAGTTGCTGGGCCAGGTTTGAGTTCACATATTGGAACTGTTCTTCCTACATTGATACTTGCTATGGATAATGAAGATGAGGTGAGAGGCCTTCTAAAAACATAATTCAGATCTGACCTATTTATTAGTCATGTGATCATTATGTGCTCTTAGGTTCATAATCTAACATATTTTGCCATAGTTAAGAACCTGTCCAGTTTATGAGGACAAATGCTATGTGCACTATATTCTTTTATTGCTGACATTGAACATTGCGTTCATAATTCATAATCTGTCCAGCTTATGAGTAAAAATGCTATGCAGTATATTCTGTTATTGCTGACATTGAATATTTCTCATGGGAATTATAGGATATACAAAGCACAGCCAGAAAGGCTGCTGAAACTGTTGTGTTGGTTATTGATGAGGAAGGAGTTGAAACATTAATACCTGAGCTTCTCAGAGGAGTCAATGACAGTCAGGTTGGTTCACTGAGTATTCTCTTTGAGCTTGAAGCAATATTATACCTGTTGCTAATGTGAAGGTTCTAAGTTCTAACGCATTATTTCTGACCAGGCATCTATGAGGCGTGGTTCAGCCTCTCTTATCGGTTTCCTCTTTAAAAACAGTAAACTGTATTTGGCTGATGAAGCTCCTGATATGATGTCTACCCTAATTAGTTTACTGAGCGATACTGATACGGCAACTGTATCGGTGAGCACTCGCCACCCCGCACTCTCCTGTTTTTGGTTTCTCTACTTTTGAGGCTTATTACTTACAATGGTCAACAGGCTGCTTGGGAAGCATTTTCAAGAGTTGTTAGCTCTGTGCCAAAGGAACAACTCCCTACTCATATAAAATTAGTGCGCGATGCTGTCTCTACAGCCAGAGATAAGGAACGTAGGAGGAAAAAGGTGCTACTTGGAACTTTTACATTTATGATGTGAATACTTGGCAATAGTTCCTGCTTTCTTGATGGGGGGGGGGGGGGGGGGGGGGGGGGGGTGGAATGTTGCCACATTTGTTTCATAGGCACTTCATAGTTAAATTTTTTCTGCCTGAGATTCTAACAACTTGAATTCAATTTCAGGGTTTGCCTGTTCTGGTACCTGGCTTATGTCTTCCTAAAGCACTGCAGCCTTTTCTTCCTATATTTCAGCAGGTATGTACTCACGGAGAACTATTAATTGTGTTATAGTCATATATCCCTTTGTACCAAGTGTCGAGTTGTATGCAAGGCGAACTGCCTGACTGTGAAGTATAATGTGCATTACAAAATCAGACTAGTCCTATTTCTGTTCTAAAATGTCAGACTTCAGCATATTTTATACCATATCTTCTGTTGAACTACAGGGTTTAATTAGTGGGTCCGCCGAGACAAAAGAGCAGGCAGCAGAAGGTCTGGGAGAATTAATTGATGTTACAAGCGAGAAAACTCTTAAGGAAGTCGTTGTGCCAATAACAGGGTATGACTATCTTAGCTCCTAATCTCAAAAAAAGACTTATCTTAGCTCCTGTTTTATAACCCCATCTTCTATTTCAAAGAGGTGCATTTGCTTTCCTAGTTTTAAAAAAGCTCCAAAGCACATCTCTATAACAGAAATATTTGCAACCATCAGCCATGTTACTATTTGCCACACTGAAACAGGTTTTTAGACCATGCTGTTCCTGCAAAATGAGCAAACACCTTGTAAGCATATTATTTGTGGTCCTTTTAAAGTTAGTTGTAGATGAATCTCTTACCCGAAATATCTCCTTGTTGATAGGTATTCTGTAGTTATGGTTCTTTTGTATGGAAATGTCAGCTCCAAATATCCACACCAATCTGCTGTGTAGCCGTAAGCTTGAACTTGAATGTGGAGCCTGATAGAGATCCCGGAGTGCATTATTGAACTTTATAGATAAGTGCATACCGGAAATTTTATTGAAAATCTACATAGCTAACGCACACTTTAAGCACATTCAGCAAAAAAGTCATATTTTCACATTATTACTTCCACCTTGTGACTCTCTCTTAAATTATATACCACTACATGTAACAACCAAGAACAGGCATTTAAAAAAACAACAACCAAAAACAGGCAGAGTGAGGCTATACACGGATACAAATCTAGCCTCTAATCATGGTGAAATTACATGGTTCCTCGCTTAATCGCGCATACTGGGCTATTTTTTTGTACACATACGTCTTGTTTTCATAGTAGGCCTGTTGCTGTAATATATGCCTTGTTGTGCGTATAGGCCCCTTATACGCATCCTCGGAGACCGGTTTCCATGGCAAGTTAAGTCTGCTATCTTATCAACCCTGACTATTATCATCGCAAAAGGCGGGCTTGCACTTAAGCCCTTCCTTCCCCAACTTCAGACAACGTTTGTCAAATGTCTACAGGATAGTAATAGGTTGGTACAATCTTCTCTTTCGGTTCTCCTTTTGATTGTTTCATCTTCTTTTACACGAATGTTTGAATTGCAGATCTGTTCGCACAAGGGCTGCATCAGCTCTTGGAAAGCTTAGTGCATTGAGCACACGAGTTGATCCTTTAGTTAGCGATCTGCTCTCCATGTTGCAGGTATTTTTGGCATTACCTTTTGTTTTGGTGTGTGGGGGTTGGGGTGGAGTTGCCACCACCTGTTGAGAAGTAATTTTATTTTATTTTCAGTCAGGGGATGATGCTGTTAAGGAAAGTGTGCTTTCTGCACTTAAAGGTGTTGTTAGGCATGCTGGTAAAAGTGTTAGTTCTGCAATCAGATCACGTGGGTGTGCTCTTCTCAAAGATCTGCTGCAGGCAGATGCTGATGATGTCCGCAGTTCTGCTGCGAAAGCAATTGGTACATTATGTCAGGTATTGCAAATTGTGGCATTTTGTTATCTTTGTAGATGTCCCTGAAATAATTCACAAGATTTGCCTAACTAGTGGTTAAGGCATTGACCTGAAATTAAATGATAGTCTGCTGTAGGACTAATCAAGTCAGTGAAATCAAATGCATTAAGCAACACATCTGAATATTATAATTTAAGGTACCTCATTGTCTTGGTTTACACAACACGTTTCTGGACATTATAGTCAAGCTTGCCACAAAAAGATCAGTATGTTCTTTGAAAGTGAATAATAACTAGGTCATGCGGTGAATCAATCATGATAGAAAATAAAAATATATGTTTGTCAAGTATTTCTGAGGATTGTATCAGCACTTTGAGCTTTATTGTTTGTAAAGCATCTCCTATTTCAAAGGGAATATCTTGTTCTCTGTTGCTAACAACTATTCTGTCATTTGTTTGCCATTGCTCACCCGTGGAGTAGCCATTTTCCTTTTTGTAGTTTTTGGAAGTTTTCTTTTCTTTTCTGAAGTAATCTATGTACTGTAATATGCATATGCTCTTTTCAGTACATGGACGAGATCGAGACTGCTGATCTGGTGCGGGCTCTGTTGAGTATGGGCACATTACCAGACTGGTGTACCAGGCACGGTGCTTTGTTAACATTCTCATCCATATCAAGACATTGTCCAACAAAACTGTGCCATTCAGCATCATTTCCGTCTATTGTTGATCTTCTGAAAGATTCTCTAAAAGATGACAAGGTATTGGATCAGCTTGCACTATTTGGTTACTGTATTTATCATTGTGTTTCCATCTTTGGTAACTCTTGTCTGTTTCTGGAGAAGTTCCCTGTTCGAGAAGCCTCAACAAAAACTCTAGGGAGGCTACTTTGTTACCAGTTACAATTCCAAGGCAGCACCTTGCAACTTGTTCAGCTACTTATTTTGGCATTGCGTGATGATTCAAGTGAAGTCAGGAGAAGAGCTTTGTCCTGTATCAAAGCTGCTGCCAAGGTTTATAATTAGATATATTTCTGTTTTATATGTGTACTCTTATATTTGCTTAGGTGTTAATGCTGGTAATCTAATTGTTCTTTGCTGCAGATAAATCATTCAGTTCTTGCTACACATATCTCGATATTGGGCCCAGCAGTTGGTGATACTTTGAAGGATAGCAGCACTCCTGTGCGTCTAGCTGCGGAGCGCTGTGCAGTCCATGTTTTCCAGTTGACGAAAGGTGCATGCTTGTCTTTTTCCCTGTTTTCTATTATTTCATATGACCTTCTACTTATTCGATGCTGGAGCCCCGTGCAAATAGATTTTAGGGCAAACTATAGGTGGGCTTGCAGTAAACTTTGTACTCCCTCCGTCCCAAAATAAGTGTCAACTTTGATAGAAAGTGGATCTATGTAGACATACATCCACTTTCTATCAAAGTTGAGACACTTATTTTGAGACGGAGGGAGTAATTTTCTTAACTTTCAGCCTGTTAGTTGCATATTATGAATACTCAAAAACCAATTTCCTATGTCTTTTTCCAGGGGCAGATAATGTATCGACGGCACAAAAATACCTCGTCAACATGACAGGCTTAGAAGTAAGAAGACTTGCGAAGCTTCCTGTGGAGAGGTAAGAGAAATTGGCTAAATTAATAACTTTGCATTGTTTTTCATGTTAGCCAGTGAATCTGGAAATAACTTTATAACTTAATCATTTTCCATGGCTTGCAGTGATGGCAGCGAAAGTAGTGACGATGACAGGAGGACATAAACACAGCTCAGTCACAGCAGCCAAACAAAGCCATTTTTTGGCTATCCATTCAACTCATAACTGATATGTTATAGGTAGACCGTGAGTGGAACAATGTGGTCAATTTTGTTCTCTGGCCCTTGCTGTAAACACTCTTTTTGGGCAACATATAGAACTAGAGGATGGGGTCGGTGTTCCCATTTCTTACTACTACTGAACAATGTTCATATCGACATCAAAGCATTGAATGAGGCAAAGCAGCAATATTTTACCATCGACTTCAGTTTGAGCACTTGCATGAAATCCAACGTGTGCACTTCTATTAGAGGAGACTACAAGCATCAATATGAAAGCTTACCAGTCAAGCATATGAACAGTCTACTCTTGCCATGCTACAGTAAAAGCTTATCAATCAACGTTACAATATAAAGGAAAGAAGTCCACATAACCACCCGATGTTTCATTGCTTTAAACAGGGTCATTTAACTCCCCTAACTA
The DNA here is from genome assembly GCA_026929855.1 of Poa annua. Lineage (NCBI taxonomy): Eukaryota > Viridiplantae > Streptophyta > Magnoliopsida > Poales > Poaceae > Poa > Poa annua. Next base: position 25,703,563 of record CM049434.1, on the reverse strand, counting down.
TTTAAAACCGGACAAAATCTCCTCTAGGTGCTAATTGGCTGTTTTGGAAGCACCAGGTTGGTCGAGCTGCACCTGGTCTTGACGCCGCCCGCTGTGAGTGGGGAGAAGCATCACGACGCGCCATCGGCCGCTCTCCTCTTTGCTCTTGATGATGGCTACGAGGTAAGGTCTTCACCTCAGCCTCATCCCTCCACCCTCTCCGCGCTTCGACGCAGTCGTGTCCTCACCCTCTCTGCTATCCAATGCAGCCGCGACGGCTCCACCTCCTGGACGGCGACGGTTCTTCCTCTGAGGAGGAGCCGGCTTTTTTGTTGCACGAGACCTCAAGCACGCCATGGTTTTGTTGCGGTGGAGAAGGGAATCCGAGGAGAAGGCGCAATGGCTGGCCGGATTTGGGTGGCACTGATGAGGAGGCAACGAATTTGGGGAAGAAGGCGGCATAGCAGAATGGAACCAGGGGAAGACGACGAGGGGAAAAGATAATTAGGGGGCTTATTTGTCCCCTATGTGTCCAAAACCGCTGTTCTACGTGGCCAAAACAGGGTCCACCGCGTCCTAATCAGCTTAAGGGGGTAATTTGCCCGATTTTGCATAGTTAGGGGGGCTAAGTGCTCCAGTTTAAAGTTATGGGGGTCGGGAGTTAGCGTCCAAAACGTGAAACATATGGGGTTATGATCAATCGACATCATACTCTATTTACAAGTTCTTCTCCTTGGATCTTTTTTTCACCTCCATTGAAGAAGGGCAATTTGTTTTACAAGCAAGAAGAAGAATAAACATCTTGATCATGCAACAATAGTTTCGACACAAATAAGAAATCAAGCCACACTTCATTTTGATGCCTACCATCTTTCATCTCCCTCCCACATATTCTTCTCCTTAGGCCCGGTCGGCCCTTCCTCCTTGGACAGCTCGTTTGGCATCTTGTTCAGTATGTTCCCAGTCGGACCACTGAGCCGGAGAGGGAGACTCTTGTTCATCCCCTCCATCCTCGTCTTGGACTTGTAGATCACCGTCGGCCCCCACTCCCTCATGAACTGCAGCCACGGTGGCTCGGCGACAACGCCGTCTCCAAGGTACTCGGCCGCCATGATGCGGTACTTGACGCTGGAGTCCACAAACAGCTTGCTCCGGGCAGCGTCGTTCAGTATGCCAACCCCGATTGCCGCCGAGCCCTGCAGGTAGACGCCGGCGTACGGGTAGCTCGCGTGCCCATTCCTGGATGAGTACACCGCCGGCTTGTTCCCCGCGGCGTACTCCAGCGCGGACGCGTCCACCCACCTGCCGCCGCTGTGCTGAGAGTAGTAGACGGCCATGAGCTCGCCGGTGAGGTTGCTGACGCGGAGCGTGAAGTGCTCCCAGTCGCCGACGTGCTGCCCGGTCGTCCCAAGCGGGAGGCTGACCATGCCTAGCTTCAGCCTGGCAGGGCCGTTGAACGGGCAGAACACCCACATGGCGACGTCGGTGCACGCCCCGCCCATGGCCGGCTTGACGTGCGCGTACAGCTCCGCGCTGTCGATGTCGCCGCGGTAGACCGCCTGCCTTCTCTTGAGGTCCGCCGGCGGGTCCATCCAGTACTCCCCGTCGTTCCACCCGCCGGCCGGGAGGTTGGACCCCTCTGCGTCGATCTCCTCGCCGACGGCGTCTCCTCCTTTCCTGAACAGCCTCGCTCCGTTCTTGAAGTACCAGGAGACGGACGACGGCAGGTAGACCTCCTTCGGGTGGAAGAAGAGCGTGGGACCGTAATGCCGGATGATGGCGTGGACCTGCTCCAGCGTCGGCATCGCCGACAGGTCGAGGTCGACGTTCTTGAGGCACGCGAGGCCCTGGTCGCGCGGGGAGGAGCACCCGCCCACGCCCACCGCGCAGCAGAAGGTCCCAGCGCCGATGCCCTTCTGCCACATCCCCCGGTGCAGCGGCCTGAGGCCACGCACGGCGAAGGCCTCGCCGGGCGACGCCGACGACGGGCGTGTGAGCTGCAGGTGGAGCAGCGAGCCGTGTGACTCGCACTCCTCGTCGGTGAGGTCGGCGCGGACGCAGCGGACATCGTCAAGCGACGGCTTGACGGTGCCCGTGGTGACGAGAACACCGATCGCCCGGTACCCCTCCGGCGGCACGGGGAGCCAGAAGTAGGCGTCGGTGCGGCCGTAGCCGGGGCAAGAAGGGCTGCCGCTGGCGCCGCCGCCAACGCCTCCGCCGCTGGCATGGAAGGACCAGACGAGCTCGTAGTCCCGTGGCGCGCAGAGAGGCGGCTGCGTCGAGGCCGACGACGTGTCGGAGGAGGCCTTGGCGACGAGCAGGTGGCCGTGGAGCGGGCGGCTGTTGGGCTGGCAGTAGTGGCCCAGCACAGAGAAGCCGTCCGGGACGGCGGCCGGCCTGTAGAAGGTGACGCCGCAGGCCTGCTGCCGGCGCGCGGACGGCGACAGCGCGCAGATTTTGTCGAAGGCGGTGGCCGCGGCGAGCTCCAGCTCCCTGCCCCCCACGCGGATCCTCCCCCGCGCGAACCCGCCACCTGCGGCATTGCCAGCTTGCACGTCAATCAATCAACCAAGAAACGAACAAGAACGCCCGATAATACATAATTAAGAGGTTTCGAGAGGCGAAATCCAAATCGAAGACGGGGGAGTGTGTGTCACCTTGCGGCCACGTCGGGAGCGGCTCGGGGAAGGAGAAGGGCTCCGGCGCCGGCTCCTCCGGCGCGGCGGCGGCGGCGCGGCCGAAGAAACGCATCATATCGGAGGCGATTGGGTTTGTGCGGCCGTGGTTTTAGACTCGGAACCGAAGGAGTTGAGCGGATCAACTAACGAACTAGCGTGGTGTCGGGAACATTCTCGTCGGGAAGACAAGATCTGGATTCGAGACGAGCTCCGGAGATGACCGTGGTTCGCCCGCGCACTCCACTCTAGATTTGGCTTGCTCCGATGCCAAGATAGGTTTTTGATGCTAGCTAATGCTATGCCGGGCCCTGCCTCTCTGCCCTGCGCCGAAAGGTAAATGTAGATGCCCAGTCCAAGCTCTTGGGTTGGTTGGTGACACAGCCTCCCAAGTTTGTGCATCATGGAGAGCAGCGGTGGGGCCGTGCCTCTATATCCAATTATCGGGTAAGCTTTTGGCGGCGAATGGGTGCGGTACACGGCGGCGGCAGGTGCTCATCGCCGACAGCTCTACCTGCCACGTCGATATCGACCGTGAAAGCTTCTGCGACAGCAACATTGCCAGGCACACGCAGGCCGCCTTCTTAAACTGGCACTTAATCAAGAACCTCTTTGGTTTAGCATGGGTTCGTGCACAAATGACAAGTTGACAGCTCAAGATTAAGAACTTTGACCTTTGCAACACGAAAGAGCGCGGGATATAAACGAAGGACTGATAAATAAATGATGATGAGATACAAACTCTAGTACTTAAGAGTTCCCAACCTGACTGCACAGCACGCGACCTTCAACATCCATGATATGGTGCGTTGCCGGAGAATGACTATGAATAACATTACAGTATCTTTGTAACATGTCTCCCTTTGAGCTACCCAAGCTATTTTTTCTATCTTTCAGGATAACTCTTTCGGAGAGACCGACCAACCTCTCGTCGCGATCACAGGTATGTATAGACCAAGCTGCAAAAGAAGAGAACCGCTCCAGTTAGAGAACTGCGGTGACTGTCCAGTGTCCAGATAAATCTTTATTAATTTCACGGAAAACCATTCAGATGGGCAAACAAGGAATTATGGGGTTGCGTATGAAGTGGTGCGGCTGTACTATGACTGCAACACTTGTAAACTGCGGCTGCAGATACATAATTACAGTGTAGATGCTTCAAGGCAAAACCCATGTGTTCAATCTACCAAAACGACAGATGACTTTGTAGTAGAATTAGCAACACACTAGCATGCACATAATTCATGCCCACATGCATGCATAGTTTACATACCAGAAGAAGATTTGACAAAACCACAAAGGGGAAGGAGCGTCTGAAGAAAAAGTTGAACATGAATGCCATGGCCCAAAAGCAACCTAACTGAGGGCATCTGAAGATGGATTCTTAGCAAGAAAATTATGATCCATATTCAGGTTGAGATAGCTGACTACATGTGACATGTGCCACTGTGAGGGAAGATTTTTGGCTCCCAAGCTCCAGTGATCACTCCAATTTTAAAAAGATGGGAAATCATATTTATGAGTTTTAAAATATATAAAAAATCTGAGTGTAGTCAATAATAAATCTCATAAACGTGCAAAATATCAATTTCAAATACTTTGTAAGGTGTGTATCTAAATATGCATATTTTCCCGGAGCACTAGAGCTCAGGAGCCAAAAACACTTTCCGCTTCACCGTATGCTAACTTAGTGATTAATCAGAATATAGCATTGATGAAGTAGATTTTCTGTACTATACACTATACAGTACATAAACTATCATAATGGTTACTTCTTGCCTGATACATATCATAGTAGTAAATGCACTAGATACACTTAATACCACATTTTGACAATGCACACAACATGTTCTAGAAAGTCAAGGGGCTCAAACACCCTGACAGAATAAAATTAAGCAAGTCTATCTGGTCTTTCAGAAATTTGAAAGTATGAGTTGCAGACTAAATATACTGATCACATGGGCAATAAGTCGAGCAGTGATTGGTATTAAGTGTAAATAGGGTCTATTAATAATTTGATAGCAGTTTTGATGAGATTGACGGTAGCTATTAAGTGTAAAATAACATGTGTTAGAGACAGTTTTCCCTTGTATATAGGGTCTATTAAGCACCCTTGTAAACAGGGCTCAAACAACACACTTGTTAATGACCTATTTTTGCTTTAAAAACTGATGTTCAGAGCCTAGACTAAAAACAAATGATCCTGATGATCTCGCGACAACTGTAAGACTTAAAGCGTGCTTTACGATACTGCCCACTTCTTGGTCGCTGATGGCTTCTTTGATTCAAAGAATTCTCATAGGAGCCATCAGTGCTTTACTATCCTTATGCCTTTTTCCTAAGGGATTTGTAGAACAGAATTTCATAAGATTTATTCCTAATGAATCCTTTGCAGTGCATTTCTTAGGAAATCTAACATCCACTCAAACCTCATTGTAGGAATCCTTATTTTCCCTGTGATGTAATCAAACAAAGTTTTATGCATATGAAATCCTGTAGGAATAGAATGCGTATGACAGCGCAATCTTGCGTTTTTAGAATCGTACGAATTAAAGAGGCCCGAAGCTAAGAAACCCTTATCCACATCACAGCAACAGAACTAGTTCAGACAGAGCTCAGCTCATCTTTATCCAACATGGCAACAATTCAAGACAAAACAGTTTATGGTTTTCCAAAGCCAATGGCAATATTCCCAAGAACCATATAAATGTGAAATGCATCAACATTACAAATCCTTCGCTATTCCCCTGATACCATGATCCAACACAATAGGCAACTCAACTACTGACTCTAGAATCTAGAAAAACTATTTCGTGATACACACACATACCAAATGCTTAACTGTATCGTGTGTTTCGTTAGGCTTATTTTTGGCTTTTGGAGTACGACTTCTAAGCCACAAAAGCACCTAGATTGATGCTTTTTTGCTTTGGGTTTTGGCTTGTCCATCATGCAACATTATCGAGTCAAAAGCCAAAAGACAAAGCTAAGAGCATCCTAACCAAACAGCCCCGGCACTTCTGTAGTCCAAAGTTTATCACAATTAGAGCTAACAGACTCATTAAGTGAGCTGCATACCTTAATGAACCACCCTCAAATGTGTAATCAGGAAATCCACAATAATCCCTGATATCATAAGGATCAAACCTAAAGGAAGCAGCATTTAACAACTTGACTTCACCAAAACCCAATTTTGTTCAATCAAAACACACACGCATACTAAAATCTGCTCAATCAAAACCAGCCTCCAATCTAGAGTTTTAGACTCTAGAATCTAGAAAAATTGTTTCGAAACACACATACATACTAAATGCTTAATGGCATTGAAGAACGCTTCTATACTCCAAAATTTAGCACAGTTAGAGATGATGCTACAGCCTCATTAAGTGAGCCACATGCCTTAATAAACCTCCCCAAAGTATGCAGATAGCTACCCTAGGCCATAGCCAATAATAAGAGTCACAAATCTACATTAATCCCCGAGAACATAAGGATCAAACCCAAAGGACGCAGCTTTAACAACTTGACTATAGCAAAATCTATGTGGATCTCGGCAGGATACTAAAATCTCCTCAATCAAACACAATCAGAACACGCATATCACTCCGATGCATCAATAAGTCTGATCATACAAAGTCAAGCTAATATATACGGAGTATATCCGTAGATCTAAGGATGCAATTTTATCAGAATCAACCAATCTGATTCTAGTGCTCAGTAAATTAGCGGCAGAATAATAATAATAATAAGATCAAAGAATAGATTAGGTACCTTAGTTGACTTTGGGGTCGGGCATGCCGAAGAGCCCTGGAGCGGCCCCAGCGGCGGCACGGGGCGGCGTGAAGCCGAGCAGCTTCTGAAGGTTCGTCCGGATGCTCATGGAGCATAGGAAGTAGAGGAAGACCATGGCGCAGTCTGTGGGGTCGTTCCCGGGCAGCCCGCGGTGGCTCATCCGCTGCACGAGCGGCACGGGCGCGAATGGCAGCTTGGCGATGGCGCGGCCCTCGAAGAGCGAGTTGAGCAGGCCGAAGACGACGAAGAGCACGGCGGCGACGACGGCGCCGGACTTGAGCTTGGCGAAGGAGAGCTCCCGCGAGGCGTCCTTGAGGCTGGACTCGACGCGGTCCATCTTCTTGGCCCGCGAGGAGCCGGCGGGCTGGGAGGAGGAGGAGGCGGAGGAGGCACCGGAGGAGGTGGAGGACTTCATGGAGTCGAGCTTGCGGGAGTGGCGGTCGATGGTGGCGCGGAGGGAGTTGTAGGTGTTGGTGCGGTAGATGAGGAGCCAGGAGATGGCCTCGCAGAGCACGGCCGTGGCGCCGGAGATGGCCACCACCGAGAGGCTGTCGCCGTAGCGCAGGGAGGAGAGCGCCGAGGCCATCTGTGTCTTGGGGGATTGGCTGCCGCGGCCGGCCGGCGTGCGTGCGGCGGGGATGGGGGTCGGAGGGGAGACGCGGAGAGAGATCTCGATTTGGCTGCGGGAAGGAAGGAATCAGCGAGTTCGGTCGGGGCTGCCGCGATGTGTAGTTGGGCAGTTGGCTGTTGTGCGCGTGCCCGGCCGTGTGGGCTGTGGAGACCGGAGGAGGCTGGCATGTGGGGTATGCTTAGGAGTTCTTTTATTGAATTTCACTTTTTATTTATCTTTTTTGTTTCGCGAAAAGATCTACTGATCAAGCATAGCTGTACAAAAGACCCCAAAGGAGCAAGAAAATACAACCAGGTCCTCGGAGACCCACACCTCTGCACCCACCGAAGCGGACCAAAAGACGTGCCGCCGCAGCTCCTCCGCCGCTCCCTCCTAGAGCCGGCGCAAACCTTGGGAATTTAAGGTAGCATCAATGCGGACGGGAAGTCGTCGATCTCGGCCTTTGCGTGCCCGCACGACGGCGAAATAAAGGAGTGAAGCACCACCACACATAGATCATTTCCTCCCGCCCAAACCTGCACGAGAGAAGGGCATCGGGAATCCTCCAAACACTTATTAGCCCCACCACACCGACGGAGGGATCGGCGGAGCGACGGACGGACCGAAGAACAGCTTCCCCTAAGCACGTGGTCGTCGTCGTCGCCAAGACGACCACGTGGGGGAAGTCCCACGGATCTGCCTCCGCTGCGAGGAGCACCGGAGAGAGGGAGCACGGATCAGGAAGACTAGAGTGCCAAGAGCAACGCCGCCGCTCCCATCAAGACGACGCCGCCGGCCGCACCACAAACCCTAACTACGCCCCACACGCATAGATCCGGGGTTCCCCCACCCTTCCGCCGCCGAGGAGGACGTAGAAGGGGGAGGGAACCCACGGCGGCGCCGGGGAAGGGGGAGAGACGGGAGAGGAGATGGGAGGAGGGAGGTGGGTGGACGGAAGATGGGAGGAGTCCAGCCTCATCACTTTTTATTTATCTTGTGACACCAATTACCGGAACATATCAAGATTACCCGATTTAATAATAATGTGTGTTCGTTGGGTTAAGTGATAATCCGGATAAGAAAATACTAGCGGGGTGCCCGTGTGTTGTTACCGTCGGAGAGTGATTCCCACGAGGCTAGGGGTGATCACACTCTGAAGAGTAGTTCGAGAAGGGGACTGAACACGTTGGTCTACAACCCTCAACCGGCACGGCGACGGTGCTCGTCGAGCCTGAGGAGGAACAGCACGGCAGAGATGGACAGCGGCCCGTACCCAGGTTCACGGCCCTCAGGAGGAGGTAACACCGCTACTCCTGCTTGTCTGTATAGCGCTGCAGAGGGTACAGTACAATGAGCTTGCCGAGGGCTCTCTTGCGGCAGTGCGGAGCTCAAGGAGGGAAGCTAAGGTCTTCTTCCTCCTCGAGCACGCTAGGCTAGGCTAAGCTTTGGAGGAGTGTCGATTGATCGATCCTCTCTCTCTGGGGTCCGATCCCTTGCTACGGAGGTGCTCCCTCCCCTTTTATAGGCGCCCCGGGCCTCATCCCTGCGGCCTACGCAGCGGAAGGGTTCCCACATGGCGACGAAACAGAGGAGCGGGGTGCACCGCAGCCGGGCTGTCCATGGACTCGGTCCATGGTCGCAAAGCCTGCCCTGGTGGCAGGAAGACCACCGTCCTCGCAGGACGGCCAGCTGGTGTTGCAGAGATCGTGGGGGCGCCCACGGTGACGTCGTCGTTGGAGCGTAGCGCCGGCCATCCGCTTTATCACCAAAGGGGAAAGCTTCGTAGTCCGGCGCGGGGGACACAGCTTTGTTGACTCCTTTAATCACCAGAATAGCAACTGCGGCACCGTCGTCATCGCGCGCAGATGCGCGCGTCACTCTGCGGCCGCGGCAGAGGCCATGTGCGCTCTGCGGCGGTTGCTTCTCAGCGAAGCATCTCTACAGGGCCAGAGCGGCCTTGTGGAGGGGTTTGCGTTGACTCCTCTCCAGGGGAGAGAGCCTTGTAGAGGGGCACTCGCGGGGGGAAACCTCTTCAGGCCTTTGCTGCCCCTTCAAGCCCTCTCGGGGGCTTCTCCCCTCGAGAGTCTCTTCAAGCGTTCGCCTTGGTCCTTAGTCATCTTTCGATACTGTTGCGTGCGAGGGCTGTGGAGAGTGGGCCTTGCACACCCTGGATCCCACTGGGCCGACAGTAGCCCCCAGGCCCATGACGGGCACGGCGAAGCCCACCAGGCTCAGACGAAGCGCCGTGGGTCCAAAGTGTCCGGCCGGCCCGAGACACGCGTCGATCTGTGGCGAGTTTGCGGCGACTCGGTTTCTCCGGCAGAACGTGCGTCGTGGGGGGTCCCACCACGTCTTGGTAACTTCCCAGATGGGGCATAAAGCCTGCGCGCCGGTCCGAGCAGCGGTTACTGCTCTCATTCTACGCGCCCGGCCTTCTGCTCTTGCCCTCCTAGCTTTCTCTCACCGGCGAACTCCTTCTTCTCCCTTGCTCTTCCGCACTTCCCCCTTTCCCGACGATGGGTCCAGCGAAAGGCAAGGCGGCGATGGCGACGCTCCCCTCGGACGCGCAGGGGGAAGAGGTGCTCGGCCCCTCCCTGGTCGGGGAGCGTGTCAATGAGGTGGCGCTGGACAAGATTCGGCATCTGGTCGCCGGGAAGACCAACGAGCACGGCGCCAGCGCTCTCCAGGCCGCCAAACTCGGCCGGCTTCCGAAGGGATTTTTCCCCATTTTCCTCCACACCGTCTACGCCGGGCTGGTGCCTCCCTACTCGCCCTTCCTGGAGGCGATCCTGGAGTTCTACCAGATCCACCTCCTCCATCTGCATCCCAATTCCATCTTGATCCTCTCCATCTTCGCCTATCTGTGCGAAGCCTACTTGGGGGTGCAGCCTTCAGTGGCCCTCTTCCGGAGCTTCTACGCGCTCCGGAGCTCTGCAAACCTCGAGCGGACGGGGTGCGTCTCTTTCCGCATCGTGGACGGCATGGGGGACATCTACATCCCCATGTCGTGGAACGGCGAGAAGCCTGTCACGGCGGTGGTGAAGAAGGTGGACGACTTCCGGCAGAAGTGGTTCCTCATCGGCGTCAAGTCGCAGAGCTCCTTCGTCGACGTCCCGGAGGCGTCGCCCGTGAAGAACACCCACTGGGGCAAGCAGGTCTTCCAGGGCCCACTGATCGCAGACCTAGTGGGCCGCATGAGGCTTCTCCGGGAGAACGGCCTCACCGGCCAGATGGTTGCAGAGGACTTCGTGAAGCGCCGCATCGCTCCGCTTCAAGCGCACAAGAAGCCGATGTGGATGTACTCGGGCCTCATGGACCCGATGCGGCTCCACTGCTGCGACCACCGCCCCGACGTCGTCTCCACCATCATGGGCTTCCTCTTCATCAATCCGGACGTGCCCGTGGCGGTTGCTGCGGTACTGAGGCCTCTCCACCAGCTCAACTTGGCCTCGCGCCTGGCGGTGCTGGAGCAGATGCCCACATTCACCCCGCTTGGCTTGGCGGGGAAGGAGGAGGACGAGGGGCCCATGCCTGTGGCGAAGGGGCCAGGAGCCGCGGAGTCGCCCTACGCATCAGACGCCGAGCAAGGCGGCGCGGCGGCAAGGGCGAACCCCTCAACAGGCGGGGCGAGCTCGTCAAGGGCTGCGCCCCCTACTGAGGAGATCTTCGAGGTCTCGTCCAGCGACGACGAGCGCCCCAGGATGCCCCCCTCGCGCCCTGCGACGGAGGGGGAGGGCAGCGACGAGGAGGAGGCTGCGGCGGGGCGACGAGAGCCCCGGTCCAAGGCGGCCCACGACAGGCCTGCTGGGGAGCCAACGGGCGCTCCCCTCAAGAGGAAAGCGGAGGCGCCTCCCGAGGGGTCTGGAGCCAAGACCACGCCCTCATGGCGCTCGTCAGGCATGGCGTGGGTTGACACCCGCGCCAAGAAAGCTGGGTAAGTGTTTCTAACTTGGTTTTTCTTCATCAATCTTTGCTTGTCTGCTCTCCTCTGACAAGTCTTCTTGCTCCTTGCCAGCGACCTGGTGCCCACGAAGCGCCGGAGGCTTCGCAAGGCTGCGGAGGTGAAGAGAGCCGCGCCAGAGGCCGCGGCGGACGAGGCCTCGAGGCCCGTGGTGGAGGATGTCACAGGCCCTGCCAAGGGCGCGCTTCAGGCTGAGGCGACTGCGCGGCCTCTCGAGGAGAGGTGCCCTGAGGAGCAAACGGAGAGGGCGCCTACCCCGCCTCGCGCTGCCACCCCTCCAGCGCAGCAGGAGGCCGAGGCGGTCGTGACGCCGATCCAGAGCCCGCCAAGGGCCGTCGAAGCGGAGGGGGGAGCTCCTCCGCCACCCCCGCCAAGCTCTGCAGCGGAGGCGGAAACGGTGGCTACGGGGCAGGCCTCTCCTGCCCCCGAGGCTCATGAGGAGGTGCCGCTCGAGGAGGGCGACACCGGCGCGCGGAGCGCGGGCGTTGAAGTGGAGAGCTCGCCACCAAGCCCCCAGGCCCGCGACGCTGGCGGGCTCCGCGCAGAGGCTTCCTCTTCCAAGCTCGACGCAGGCGCAGGGACCTCCGCGCCGCGTGGGGCTTCGCAAGCCCTTGTCCTTAGCGGCTGGGATTGGAACAGGGGACGCCGCGACGTCGCCTTCCGCCTGGTGCGGGAGTCCCTGGATGGACTGGAGGCCCACCTCGCTCTCGAGGACGGGGAGCTCGCCCGGTAGCAGGATGAGCTTGCGGGGGCCTGGGCCGCCTTCCACGCAGCCGTGGAGGATCGCCGGCAGAGCGACAAGGCTCTTCAGGCGGAGCGCGAGGAGGCTCGGCGCTTCGCCCAGGAGGTCCGCGAGGGCGCCGTGCGCGAAGCTGAAGAGCTCCTGCAGCCCCTTCAGGCCGAGCGCCAGGCAGCGGCCAGGGCGGAGCGGGAGGCTGTGGAGTTCTCCCTGGCGGACAAGCATCGCGAGCTTGTCCAGCTCGAGGCCAAGATCCTGGCCGACTCCGAAGTCGTGCGGACCTCCCTGGAGGCAGCCCGTGCGACCTTGGAGGCCCGAGGGCAGAAGCTGACCGAGCGCGAGAACGACGTGCGCTGGCGCGACGAGCAGCTGCTGCAGGCGGAGCAGGAGCTGCCGGCGCAGCGCGCCGACTTCGAGGCCCGGGAAGGGAATTTGGCCGAGGCTGAAAGTGCATTCTTTGCACTTTTTGTTTTTGGTGACAAGTGACAACACAAAAGGTGGATTTAATGTTTGTTATGTTTTATGCAGGTTCTAGAACAGGTATATATTTCAGTACTGGACTCTTATTTATTCAGTCGGAAATCCTTCAGAAAATTTCAGGTAAGTACTGGCATTCAGAGTTTTTCAGTCGGAAATGCATCAGGAAATTTCCGATGTCCGGAAATTTCCGGCCAGGGTCCGGAGATTTCCGAGTCACCGAAGATTTTTAACCAAGTCCAGATTGTCAAGCGGTACTGCCTCCCAGAACCTCGCAGTCGGAATTTCAGGCGGAAATTTCAGGTGCCCGGAAATTTCCGATGGGAGTCCGGAAATTTCCGAGCTGCTCGATCAAGGTCATCGCCAAGTCAGAAGCTGAACCCCTCGCGGAGATTTCCGTATCCTGGAAATTTCCGGGTGTCAATCCGGAAATTTCCGGTCTTCAGTCCGGAAATTTCCGAACTTAACCCGGAAATTTCCGAGCTGGCGGCTGCCAACGGTCAGATCTCGGGGAGGGGTATAAATACCCCTCCACCTACCTCCAGCAGATCAGCTCTCGAAGATCCAAAACGCCCCATTGCTGCTGGAGCTCATTTTCCATGGATCTCCCTATCTAGCCAACCAAATCCAATGATAGTTGGAGATCCGAAGGAGAAGACCCCGATCTAAATCGCCACCGAAGGAATTTCACTTTCCCCCTCCCTATCTTGAGGGGACACGAATCTAGGGTTTCCTTTGTGGATAGCTAGATTCTACCTTGTTGTTTCTTACTCCTTTGTGGATCCTTTGTGGAATTGACCTCTTGTGGTCTTGGTGAGAGCCCCCAATTCAGTTGTGGGTGTGTGCCTCACGGATTTGTACGGGACCTTCTCCGCCCTTAAAGGAGTCCTTAGTGGAAGAGTGGATTCGGACCTTGGTGGTCGAATTCACCGGAGAATAGGGTGAGGCCTTTGTGGCGTTGAGCTAACCTTTGTGGTAGCTCACACCCCTCCAACGAGACGTACACCCATGTGGTGGAACTCGGGATAAAATCGCCGTCTCCTTGTTCCCTAGGTTGTCTCGTTCCATTATCCTTTTTGTGTTACTTGCTTTTCTTTATTGCTTTGTTTTTCTTTGTCTTGCACCTTGCTTCATTTAGTATCACATATAGTAAATTTACTTTTGCAAGCTTAAAACTGAAAAAGTTATAAAAATTGGTCACCACCTATTCACCCCCCCCCCCCCCCCCCCCCTCTAGGTGGACAACTTCCGTTCAATTGGTATCAGAGCCAAGTTATCTCTTAAAAGCTTTACCGCTTGAGATATACCATGACAAAGGAAGTTGACACCGAAGAGGCCGCAAAGGCGATGGCAGCGATGGAATCCAAAGGAGCTACCATGGCCGATATCAACGCTTTGGAAACAAAGTTGACATCGTCCATGGAAGCTCAATTCCAAAAGATTCATGACATGCTTGAGGCACTCATGAATTCAAGGAATCCAAAGAATGCATCGCCCTCATCTCCTCCAACCCCTCCGAGTGAATCGAGTGGTACGGATCCCGAAATGTCTAAGGGCATGGATGGAAAGGGTGATAATGATAACTCTTCTAAAGCTAAAGACTCTTCCACCTCTAAGGATGGAGAGTCTAACAAATATGGCAATGTGCCACCACCCAATCATTAGTCTCCCGATCCTCCCATTCCTTATCCTCATATCACTATTAGAAATGATCCCCCCAAAATTAAAGATCATTCCTTTTCACAATGGCAATTCTTAATGAAATCCCATGTGTGCAGCTCTTCGATCGAACTATGGAGAATCATTCAAGTTGGATTCAAGCCACATGACCCGAACAACTTGACAAGGAGAGAGGTTGTGGATGCTCAACTCAACGCCACCGCCCTCAACATGATTCAACATGCCGTGGGCGCCAAGGACATGCCTCTCATCCAACCCTTCTCCACCGCCAAGGAGACATGGGACGCTCTCTCCGACTTATTTGTTGGAAATGAGAGCATGAAGAGAAATCGCTACGATGCCTTAAGCAATGAGGCGGAAGGTTTCTATAAGTTGGATGGTGAAGATCATGAAGAGATGTACCGGAGGTTGGTTTCTATTGCCACAAGCTTTCGTGACCTCGGTGCAACCTATATTGATGATGCTTGGATCAAGAGGAAGTACGTGAGCTCCCTCATGCCTTTTGAGGGCACGGACTTGAAGACTTTGCAAGGAAGACACAACTATGACCTCATGACCTCAAATCAAGTCATGCAAGAGATGACATCCTTCAAGGTTGCTACCAAGAATGCCGAAGATGCTAGGGCAAGAGCCATTGGGATGCAAAAGGGAGTAAACCTTGCATTGAAGGCAACGGTTGAAGGTGGAAGTGAAGATGACTTTGAGAGTTCCTCTTTGTTATCCAATGAAGGTCTCAAGCTCGCATACAATGAGCATCTTGCTCTTGCGGCAAAAGGCTTTTGGGAGAATCCTTCAAGGGCAAGAGCTCAATTCTATCGGCATCCCCTCGTTGGATCTCCACAAGGTGGAAAGAAGGACATCTCCAAGGCTAGGACATGCTACAATTGTCAAGACAAGTATCACTTCGTTGCCGAGTGCCCATATGAAAAGAGGGAAGAGAATGGTGGAAGACTCATTCTCAAGGACAAGTCCAAGATGCCTCCCAAGAAGGCCTATGTCAAGAATAAGAGGGCTTTCTTCAAGAAGAAGGCACCTCGGATCGTGTTGATGACTCAAGAGGAGTATCCCACCGAAGATGAAGATGAGTCGGAAGAAGAAGAAAGTCCGAATGAAGTGGCGGCTATTGCCACTACTTCAACTACTACCTCGACCCATCATGCTACTTCCTCAACACCAAGATCTCCATCCCCGTCGCCTAACGCTACTACTTCCAAGCCAAGAGCTACGGTGACTTCATCTTCAAGCTCACTCTTTGACTCACCCAACGAGAACTCCCCCAACAAGAGTGTGAGATGTCTTATGGCCAAGGCATCCGAGGTACCTTCATCCTCTACTTCCTTGAATGATATGAATGAGCTTGATGATGCCGCTAGCCTCCAAATAAAGGAGGAGCTTGTTGCTTTTGACTCTTTTATGGCTAACTTGCAAGGAGATAGCAAGAAACATGTGGGAGCCCTTATGAGTCGCATTGGCGAGCTCGAACACCTCATTGAGGAAAAGGGTAAGATTGAGAGAGAGGATGCTATCACCATAGCACATCTTCAATCCTCTCTCCGAGATATTGAAGAGTCTCATGTTCGTCTAGAAGAAGAACTTGAGAACATTGAGGAATCTCATAACTCTATGCATTCTAAACTTGTTAAAGAACGTGACCTCTATTTTGCTAAGAACAAGTTGGCACAAAAGGATAAGGCCGATTTTGTGGCTGGCCATGTGAGTCTTGTTGAAGACATGGAGAAGCTCGTCAATGTCCATGCGGCATTGGAGAGTGAACATGAACTTCTTAAGAAGTCACATGATCAACTACAAACTCGGTTAACTAATCTTGAGAAACCAAGCACGTCCATTTCTACTTGTACTTGTGATCATGCAAATATTATGAATGAAAATGTTAGGTTGAAGGAAGAAATTGCCAAGGCCTCCTCCGCTAAGATCATCCTTCTCAAGGGTAAGAATGTTGTTGAGACTCCCACCTATGAGCCTCAATCTCGCAAAGGGAAGGAAGGTCTTGGTTATGTGAGGCCTAACAAGGTTGCTGCTAAGAAGACCATTCCCGCACAAGCAAAGGTGAACAACATTGCAAGTGGGAATGCCACAAGGGGCAAGCCTACTCGCAATGACTTTGCGGGAGACACTAACCCAAACTATGCACTCTATGTGAATTACTATGGAAATGTTTGTGCTCGCTATATTGGTCCTTTTGATGGTTTTATTGCTTACTCTATTTGGGTTCCCAAAACCCTTGTGGCTAACCTTAAGGCACCCATTGTTAAGCAATGGGTACCTAAAGTCAAGAATTAATCTTTTGTAGGGTCTTGCTCCCGGCGGTTCGAAATGGATAATTGATAGTGGGTGTACAAGTCATATGACCGGGAGCAAGGAGCTTGTCACGGAGATGAGGCCTAATGTTGATCAAGTAACCGTCTCGTTTGGTGACAAGTCAAGGTCTAAGGTAACCGGGATTGGCAAAGTGGTAGTTGCCCCCGATATTACTCTTGTCAATGTCATGCTTGTTGATTCTCTTGGCTATAATTTGATGTCGGTTCGTGCTTTAGCAAAGTTGGGTATCTCAACTTTCTTTGAGCCGGACATCGTGGTCCTCTTGTGGAGCAAGTCCCTTCGAGTGGCCTTCGTGGGGCATGTCGAACATGAGCTTTACGTGGTTGATTTCTCCGGAGTCACCACTACTCATGAGATGTGCCTCTTCGGAAAGGCCGACGTGGGTTGGCTTTGGCATCGCCGACTAGCCCACGTAAACATGAGGACTTTGCAAAGTCTCCACAAAGGGGGCCACATCCTTGGACTAAAAGACCATGTTACTTTTTCCAGAGATCGAGTGTGTAGGGCATGTGTGGAGGGAAAGATGCATGATATTCATCATCCAAGCAAGACAATCATCTCCTCCACCCGGATATTGGAACTACTTCATGTTGATCTTTTTGGTCCAATACCGGAAATAAGTCTTGGTGGCAAGAAATATTGTTTGGTGATCGTGGATGACTACTCAAGGTATACATGGGTATATTTCTTCAAGACCAAGGATGAGACTCAACAAGTCTTCATCGACTTCTCTAAGGAGGTTCAACGCCAACACAACCTTCCCATATTGGTGATTCGAAGCGACAACGGGTCGGAGTTCAAGAACTACACGCTCAACGACTTCCTAAGTGACGAAGGCATTCGTCATCAATATTCCGCTGCATACACTCCGCAACAAAATGGCGTTGCGGAGAGGAAGAATCGTACTCTCATCGACATGGCAAGATCTATGTTGGCCGAGTTCAAGTCCCCAATCAACTTTTGGGCGGAGGCCATTGCTACGGCGTGTCATTCATCAAATCGCCTCTTTTTCCGCAAAGGCCTCAAGAAGACACCTTATGAAGTACTCACCGGCAACAAGCCCAACATATCTTACTTCCGAGTCTTCGGTTGCAAATGCTACTACCTCGTAAAGGGCGCCCGGTTGGGTAAGTTTCACTCTAAAACTCTTGAAGGCATATTTGTTGGTTATGGCATTGAATCCCACACCTATAGGATCTATGACAAATCCTTAAGGATCGTCATAGAATCTTGTAGTGTGGAATTCGATGAGAATGATGGCTCCCAAGTGGAGCAAGTTGGATTAAGTGATGTAGGTGATGATCAACCCCAAGATGCAATAAGGAGAATGGGAATAGGCTTCCATCGTCCCATTGAAGTACATCAAGGAGTTGATCAAGACGAAACAAGCTCTTCACATGAAGAGCACTCACCATCACAAGAATCTCTTGATACCTCACCCGAAGCAAATGATGAAGCCTCTCAAGATCGTCCACAAGCTCATTCACAAGAAGAACAACCTCTTTCTCAACAAGATAATCCATCGCAAGGACCGCTCCAACAAGTTCTCCATCCTCAAGAAGATATTGGGTCCCCATCCAAGTCAAATGAAGCTAGTATCTCTAGTGCAAGTTCCTCTCATGTGCAAGATCACCCCTCACACTCAAGTGAAGAAACAACTCATGGTGATCAAGGCACTCATGATGGTCAAGGCGAGGATCCACAAGATCAAGTTGATCAAGAGATTCCCTCTACATCTAGAGAGGCAATCGAAACTCGCCGCCAAGCAAGAGTTGGAAGATCTTTGGAACTAAGGGCTCTTTCCCTTGACAAGGTCATCGGTGATGTGAGAAGAAGGGTGTCCACAAGGAGTCAATTGGCCAACTTTAGTGAGCATCAAGCACACATCTCCATGGTGGAACCCAAGAAAGTATTCGATGCTCTTGAAGACCCCGATTGGCTTGAAGCAATGCACGAAGAGCTCAACAACTTCGAGCGCAACAAGGTGTGGAGACTAGTAGAGAAGCCAAATAGTTGCCGCAATGTTATCGGCACCAAGTGGATCTTCAAGAACAAGAAAGATGAACACGGCATCGTTGTGAGGAACAAGGCGCGATTGGTGGCCCAAGGCTTTTCTCAAGTTGAAGGCATCGACTTTGGTGAAACCTACGCGCCGGTTGCACGCCTCGAGTCGATACGTATTCTCATTGCCTTTGCATCTCATCATGGTTTTAAATTACAACAAATGGACGTTAAAAGTGCTTTCCTAAATGGCCCACTTAATGAACTTGTCTATGTTAAACAACCTCCGGGTTTCGAGAACCGCGACTTCCCGAACCACGTCTACGTGTTGGATAAAGCTCTCTATGGGCTTAAACAAGCACCTAGAGCATGGTATGAACACCTTCGGGAGTTCTTGTTAGACCGTGGATTCGAAGTCGGGGTGATCGATCCCACTCTTTTTACAAAGAAAGTTAATGGGGAACTCTTCATTTGTCAATTATATGTTGATGATATTATCTTCGGTTCTACTAATCTCTCTTTTAATGAAGAGTTCGCCAAGCTTATGACCGACAAGTTCGAGATGTCCATGATGGGTGAACTTAGGTTCTTTCTTGGCTTTGAGATCAAGCAATTGAGAGAAGGAACATTTATTTGTCAAGCCAAGTACATTCAAGATATGCTCAAGAGATTCAAGCTCCTCGATCTAAAGGGCGCCGCTACTCCTATGCAAACCAAGTGCCACCTCGAGCTTAACCCTAATGGTAAAGAGGTAGACCAAAAGGTATATCGATCTATGATTGGGTCTCTTCTTTACCTTTGTGCATCTAGGCCGGATATAGTGTTAAGCGTTGGAGTGTGTGCACGTTACCAAGCCGTGCCTAAGGAAAGTCACCAAGTGGCTATCAAGAGAATCTTCCGGTATTTGATTCATACTCCAAGCTATGGGTTGTGGTACCCCAAAGATGACACCTTGTCTCTTTATGGGTACACCGACCCCGATTGGGCGGGTGACAAGGATGATAGGAAGTCTACCTCGGGAACTTGTCAATTCATTGGAAGATCATTGGTGAGTTGGTCCTCGAAGAAGCAAAATTGCATCTCTCTCTCCACCGCGGAGGCCGAATATGTCGCCGCCGCAAGTGGGTGCACTCAACTCCTTTGGATGCGGCAAACTTTAAAGGATTACGGGGTCCATTTGGACAAAGTGCCGCTCCTCTGTGATAATGAGAGTGCGATCAAGATCGCCTATAATCTGGTGCAACATTCAAGGACCAAGCATATTGAGATTCGCCACCACTTCATTCGAGATCACGTGGCAAGAGGAGACATCGACCTCTCTTATGTTGGGACAAAGGATCAATTGGCGGATATCTTCACGAAGCCCCTTGACGAAGCTCGGTTTTGTTACTTGAGGAATGAGTTAAATATCGTGGATTCTCGGACTTTGGCTTGATAATGGTGCACACACATCAACGTTTAATGCTCTATTAGGTGTAGATGTACGCATGGACTTAGGGGGAGTGTTTTCCTAATACATTGGATTCTTCCTCCCCCTATTATGCATATAGCAATGAATCATTGATAAACTTCAAATTAATCCATAATTTGTGAGCTTAAATGATGAGTAGTAGTTATGGACCCAAGATACATCTTCGCGGTGCCATGCTATAATCTCATACACGGTGGCTTCGGCCACCACCTCCTCCTTTGGAAGAGTTGGATCTCATTTGGTTTTATCCTTGGATTTCATTCACTTTTTGGGCTCTTGTGGAAAACACACTCAAGTTGGTAGTTCTTGTGTTTTATTGGTTTTGCAATTTGAGTGTGAAGTACCATCGACAGTTTGCTTCTCTATCCTAAGCCTTTCTCCCTCTCAAGACTTGCTTAATTCTCACTCATGTCCATTTGTATCCTTTCGCTGTTTTGTTGGGCGGAAATCTCCGAGCCACCCTCGGAAATTTCCGAATCACTAGAAATTTTTGACACTAAGTCCTTTCAAAACTCAGCACTGCACCTTGCTGGATTTTGACCGGAAATAGTCTCTGAAATCTCCGGTGACCGGAAATTTCCGAGTGTGACTCGGAAATATCCGGTCCCTGAAATTTCTCGGCGCCTAAGTCCTTTTCAAATTCAGCACTGCACTCTGCCGAATCTGAACCGGAAATAGAGCCGGAAATTTCCGGGGCCCGGAAATTTCCGAACCAAGTCCGGAAATTTCCGATGACTCCGTCAATTTCCGCACTAAGTCCGTTTACATACTCGGTACTGGATATATCGTGTTTTGAACCGGAAATAGTGCCGGAAATTTCCGGTGTCCGGAAATTTCCGAACCTAAGTCCGGAAATTTCCGACTCAAACTTCTCCGGCTATAAATAGGGCACGGGTGGGCTGTTCGAACCGAACAGTTCATCCACCCCGTGCCCCTTCTCTCTCTCCAAGCCAGAGAAGAAACTCATCTCCGATCCGTCCCCGGGCCGTTTCTCCGTCGATCTCTCCGGTTCTTTGCCGGATCTGCTTCTCCTCGCCGCGGGGATCGCTTTCCTCCACTCGGTTTTCACCATGTCTACCGGTAACTCCTCTTATTTCAAATCTAGGACGAGATCTATTTTCGTTTAACCTAGCCGATTTAGGAGGTTGTTGCTGGTTTCCTTTGGTAGAACTGCTCCTCTAGGCTTGATCTACCTTCCTCGTGCACAGATCTGTTTTTCGTTCATAGATTTGGTTCAGTTTTTCAAAATTTCGTGCAGACCAGAAATTTCCGGTTCAGACTCGGAAATTTCCGACCCCTCGGAAATTTCCGGACCTGACTCGGAAATCTCCAGCCTGTCCAAAATTCTGAAAAACAGACAAGTTCTGTGAATATTTAACGGCTCGTGTACTATTTCCTTCGCCTTCCTGGACATGAGTGCTTATCCCCTTTGCTTTCTATCTGCTCTATGCTGTTGGTTTGCAGGTTCTTCTACCCGAGGAGGTCGCCTTAAGTCAATGGCTAATCGTCCGAAAGCGACTCACTCTCGGCCATCTAGTGACCCCTCCAGTGACGAGAGTGAGCTCCCTCCTGCTGCACAGCTCAGAAAATCCACTGGGGCTAACAAGAAGAAGAAGCCCGAGCTTCAACTTTCAGATGTCAACAAGGCAAGCTTTCGCAAGTGGCGCAGTGAGCTGTCCTATGGAGCTGAGCAGGATGATCCCAAGTTCTTCTGCACAGAGATGGCGTGGCTGTATCGTGAGGTATATCTCAAGTTCTCGAGTAAAGCGCCAGTTTGCCCGATGAGATGGATCAACTTCGACAAGCTCATGAAGAAGGCAGATTACTTTGGGGGAGCTATTCAGGTTTGCAAGGTGCTGGGTTTGGAGCATCTCATGAGGACTGAGTGCAGCTACAACGTGTCCATCATTCATCAGTTCTATGCGACAGTTGTATTTGACAATTCAGAAGATATTGACATGACTTGGATGACTGGCACACAGCGCTTGACCTCCTCTTTCCGAGAGTTTGCCAGGATTCTTGGCTGTTCCTTCAGTGGGAGCTCTGTGGCAGCTGGTGAAAGGATGCATCTTCAGGGCGTGGCCTACAACAAGAACGCCATGTCTGATTTATATATGCCCGGTGGAGAGATTGGCTCGCAGCATGGTTTGCTGCCCACTTATGATATTCTCCTTCGCATGTTCCGCAACACCATTGCTCCCATCGCGGGCAACGCTGACAACATTGCCGGGGGTCTCGTGAACTTGATGGCCAAAGCTCATGAAGCATTTGTTGGAGAGTATGAGCTGGACAAGGAGGAGTACAAGATTGATATCATGGATTTCATTTTTCAAGAAATGAGTCAAGCCATCTTTGAGAGGAAAGTTCCCCCCTATGCTCCATATGTGATGCTTCTCATCAAGCGCAAGTATCAGTTATCTGAGGAAGATGGCGGCGATATGGATAGTGCCCTTGGATGCATTCCCCACACAACTGCCAACCTTGTTCAAAAGAAAGCTCATGTGGTGCAAAAGCAAGCTACACTTCAAGAGATCGATGAGGATGATGTGTTTGGTGGTCCCACTCGCCAACCACGCCGCCACAACATCAAGAAAGCTGAAAAGAAGAGTCGCCCTTGGATTGTTCGCGCCATGGAGAAGGTATTGAACATGAACTGCTGCATTCACAGTGAGAACTATGCCATCTACCAGCAGAACCACCGCATTCTCAAGCAGCAGGAAGAAATTCGAGCTCATTTGAAGATGCCACCTCCCAAGAGACCACTGAAGCCCATAGTACCATATGTTGAGTGGAATTCTGAAGACACAGTTGGATTCACATGGGACACCATAGTGCCTGAGGATATCGAGGTGGATCCAGCAGCTGATGATGATGAGGAGGAGGAGCACAGTTCAGATTCCGACTCTTGAGTCTCGGGACGCTAGTAGCTACTTCTTCCCTTTTTGGTATCTTGATGCCAAAGGGGGAGAAGTATCTCATAGGACTCACGGGATTTGCTTGGGAGGGAGCACATCTTCTTTTATCTCGGTTGCTTTGTTCGAGTGCTCCCTATTCTTATCCTTTTTGGACTTCTTTAGTTGCATGTTTGTGAGACTTGAGGACCTCTTAAACTCCTATTGTAATAGCTAGTAAAATTTGGTAAACTATGCATGTTCTACTTTGTCTTTGTGGGTATACTTTCGTTGCTTGCGTGGTTTGTAAAATCTAGGGGGAGCAGTGATCCTAAGTTGTGTGCATTTTGTATTCAAGAACATCCCAAAGATAATGCACACACTTAGGGGGAGCCCGTCTATATTTTGCAAATCCGCTCTCCTTTTGTGTTGTCATCATTCACCAAAAAGGGGGAGATTGAAAGTGCATTCTTTGCACTTCCTGTTTTTGGTGACAAGTGACAACACAAAAGGTGGATTTAATGTTTGTGATGTTTTATGCAGGTTCTAGAACAGGTATATATTTCAGTACTGGACTCTTATTTATTCAGTCGGAAATCCTTCAGAAAATTTCAGGTACCCGGAAATTTCCGGGATTCACCCGGAAATTTCCGAGTCACTGAAGAATTCTTCACCAAGTCCTTGTTTGAAGCAGTACTGGCATTCAGAGTTTTTCAGTCGGAAATGCATCAGGAAATTTCCGATGTCCGGAAATTTCCGGCCAGGGTCCGGAGATTTCCGAGTCACCGAAGATTTTTCACCAAGTCCAGATTGTCAAGCGGTACTGCCTCCCAGAACCTCGCAGTCGGAATTTCAGGCGGAAATTTCAGGTGCCCGGAAATTTCCGATGGGAGTCCGGAAATTTCCGAGCTGCTCGATCAAGGTCATCGCCAAGTCAGAAGCTGAACCCCTCGCGGAGATTTCCGTATCCCGGAAATTTCCGGGTGTCAGTCCGGAAATTTCCGGTCTTCAGTCCGGAAATTTCCGAACTTAACCCGGAAATTTCCGAGCTGGCGGCTGCCAACGGTCAGATCTCGGGGAGGGGTATAAATACCCCTCCACCTACCTCCAGCAGATCAGCTCTCTAAGATCCAAAACGCCCCATTGCTGCTGGAGCTCATTTTTCATGGATCTCCCTATCTAGCCAACCAAATCCAATGATAGTTGGAGATCCGAAGGAGAAGACCCCGATCTACATCGCCACCGAAGGAATTTCACTTTCCCCCTCCCTATCTTGAGGGGACACGAATCTAGGGTTTCCTTTGTGGATAGCTAGATTCTACCTTGTTGTTTCTTACTCCTTTGTGGATCCTTTGTGGAATTGACCTCTTGTGGTCTTGGTGAGAGCCCCCAATTCAGTTGTGGGTATGTGCCTCACGGATTTGTACGGGACCTTCTCCGCCCTTAAAGGAGTCCTTAGTGGAAGAGTGGATTCGGACCTTGGTGGTCGAATTCACCGGAGAATAGGGTGAGGCCTTTGTGGCGTTGAGCTAACCTTTGTGGTAGCTCACACCCCTCCAACGAGACGTACACCCATGTGGTGGAACTCGGGATAAAATCGCCGTCTCCTTGTTCCCTAGGTTGTCTCGTTCCATTATCCTTTTTGTGTTACTTGCTTTTCTTTATTGCTTTGTTTTTCTTTGTCTTGCACCTTGCTTCATTTAGTATCACATATAGTAAATTTACTTTTGCAAGCTTAAAACTGAAAAAGTTATAAAAATTGGACACCACCTATTCACCCCCCCTCTAGGTGGACAACTTCCGTTCAGAGGCCCTCGGCAAGTTCGACCGCGATGTGGCTACCCACAAGAAACATGTGGAGCGCTTCAACGCGAAGTTCGCCGAGCGGAAGGAGGAGGCTGAGAAGGAGTTCCAGGCCCGGGAGAAGACGTACCGCGCCGCTGTCTCTCGTGACTACGACGAGAAGTTCAAGAAGCAGGAGAATCGCTTCAAGAAGCGGCGCGCCGAGGACAACGCCCGGATCCGCGAGCTGGAGGAGATGAACGCCAATCTGAACTCCCGGGCGAGGCGTGCGGCAGATGGTCGCCGCGTTGCCGAAGAAGCTCACGAGCGCATGGCGCAGGACCTCGCCTCCCTCATGGCGGACATGGAGGAGATGAACCAGCAGGTGGGCCCTGCTGTGGAGCGGGCAGTGGAGGCTGTCGAGAACGCCCAAGCCGCGCGGGTGCTATCGCAGCAGCGGGAGCGCATGTTCCAGTCCTTGGTGGCTCGGGGCAACGAGCTCGCAGCGAAGCTGGGTGCGGAGGCGCCGCCCGTCCCCGCTCAGGGCAACGCCGACGCCGCCGCGTACCTCGTCTACTTCGAGCAGCTCTTCACGGCGCTCGAGGGCCCTGCCGCGGAGCTCCGCGACGTCGTCGAGGAGGAATGCCGCCAACTCCTGGCGGTGGCGGTCGACCGCATCTTCACCAACCTCCAGCACCTCCAGCCAGGCTTCGACTACTCGACGGTGACCGAGCCTCTCGAGGGAGAGAAGGGGTGGAAGATCTCCAACTCGGTCCGCGACCAGGTCGACGATTTCTGCAGCCGCTTCAAGCGGGCCGAGGCGGAGGAGGATGATGGCGAGGAGGCAGGCTCCAAGGACGAGCCCGGAGAGGAAGGGTCTGCGGAGGAAAGCGACGAGGCTTCTGCTTGACCTTCTCCTGTAACATAATGCGCTTGTAGCGCCATTGAAATGTTTTGGCTTAGAGACTTTTGCTCCACAATTTGTAACAACATACTTTTAAGCATATGCTACTAAGTTTGTGTGCGTGCCCCTCGAGGGCCTTTTGCTTCAACTCCATGCCTTTTTTCGCTCTGCGTCGCTAGGACCATTTTCCTTGCGCTATGACTCCGCCGCTGCGGTATGCACGAGCAATGACTCGGCAAGGCCGGGGGGAGTTTAAGGCTTAGAGAGGTAAGAGTCCTCGAGGCGCGATGCTCAAGGGCCCCCCTTTGACGTGCAAGCAGTCCATGGAGAGTGAGGGAAAAGAAACGCTCGAGGGACGAGAAGTGCTCGTGAGAGAGATGAAGAGATTCTCTTGGTTCGAGCAGTGAACTTAGCTTCGCGAGGCTTTTGCTTTGCGTAGGCTTTCCTTGGCGATGCGTTTTTCTCCAGGGGCCGAGTTTTTCCTCCACGAGCTTGGAGGGACTCTTGTTCCCTGCGGATGTTAGATAGGCGAACCCAAACGCTAGAGCATGGTAGTAAGGACTCATGTGCGCTTATAGGTTTCCTCAGGGGTATCTCGCGAGGAGAGTAAGTACCAAGGTCCTTTGGAGAGGTGGCGTGTTTTTGGGAGCATGCCCTTTAGCCAGAGCTCGGATCCCTTGGATTTTACAGTGCTGCTGGGGTGCTCTTGAGGCACAGGCACCGTACTCAGCCCCCGCTCGCGAGGTGCGCATGGGAAAAATATAAGCGCACATGGAAAAGTAAATGACGAAAGTAAACTTGCCATCGAAATATTACACAGCGGCGCCTCAGCGCATAGTTCACTTAGGAACGAAATGGCGCCTTAGCGCATAGTTCACTTAGGAACGAAATGGCGCCTAAGCGCATAGTTCACTTAGGAACGAAATGGTTCATTACACTTGGGTTTGCCAGGCTAACGTTCCTTCCATGTCGAGGCATGGGGACCATCCATTAGTGGCGGAGACTCTCTGCGGCCTGCGGTGGCTCGTTAGTAGGAGAGCTCGGAGGGCTGGCCCTCAGGAGAAGCTTTGAGAAGCTTGGAGGTGAAGCCGTGAGCTTCCCTCTAGAGACAAAAAATGCCTGACGTGACAATGATCACGGGCGTGACTATGATCACGGGTAGAACTTGCGTAGATGCGCGATGTTCCACGGGTTCTTGACGGGGATGCCGTCTTCAGTCTCGAGGCGTACGGCGCCAGGCCTGGCGATGTGGGAGACCCTGTAGGGGCCTTCCCACATCGGCGAGAGCTTGTGGAGGCCCTCTCTGGAGAGGATTCGCCTGAGGAGGAGGTCGCCCGCCTCAAGGGTGCGTGAGCGCACATGGCGGCTGTGGTAGCGTCGCAGGTCTTGCTGATACTTTGCCGCTCTGAGGGCGGCACGGCGGCGCAGTCCCTCGAGAAGCAGCAGGTCATCATTGTGGAGGTCCTCTTGGGTGTCCTCGTTGAAGGCAAGGACCCGTGGGGACCCGTGCTTGATTTCTGCGGGGAGGACTGCTTCGGCTCCGTAGACAAGGGCGAACGGTGTTTCACCCGTGGGTCTTGAAGAGGTTGTGTGCATGGACCAGAGCACAGATGGGAGCTCGTCGATCCAGCCCTTGTCGTGACCCTTGAGGATGTTGAAGCTTCTGGTCTTGAGGCCCTTAAGGACTTCTGCATTTGCTCGCTCGGCTTGACCATTGCTCCGTGGATGAGCCACCGAGGCGAAGCAGAGCTTGATGCCGAGTTTTTCGCAATAAGAGCGGAAGATGCCGCTGGTAAACTGTGAGCCATTGTCGGTGATGATGCGATTAGGCACTCCGAAGCGGCAGACCAGGCTCCTGATGAATTTCACCGCTGCCCCGGCTGGTATAGTGCGCACTGGTTCGACCTCGGCCCACTTAGTGAACTTGTCGACGGCCACGAAGAGGAAGCGGTAGCCCCCTTGCGACTTCGGGAAGGGGCCCAAAATGTCCAGCCCCCAGACCGCGAACGGCCAGGAGAGCGGGATGGTCTGGAGTCCCAGCGCCGGCTGATGGATTCGCTTGGCGTGGTACTGGCAGGCGTCGCAAGCTTGGACGATGGTGACCGCATCTTGAAGCACTTGCGGCCAGTAGAACCTGCTCCTGAAGACCTTGCCTGCGAGGGTGCGCGCACACGAGTGGTGGCCGCACTCTCCGCTATGGATATCCTTGATCAGCATTCGGCCTTCCTCGGGAGGGACGCATTTGAGCGCGATGCCATTTGGGCGCTTGCGGTACAGGTCTCCCTCAAGGATGTAGTAGGATTTTGCCTGTCGAGCGATTCGCTCTGCTTCCGCATCTTCTTCGGGGAGGATCCCCTTCACCAAGTAGTCTTTGAGCTCGTCAATCCAGCCTGTTTCTTGGTGAGCCGCTGTCAGCAACAGACGCTCCCCTGTGTGAGGACCACAGTCGGGTGCCCCAGCTTCAGGAGGTGGTGGGAGTGCTTCGGGATCTTGTTGCGCACTTGGCTGAAGCGCTGGATGTACTTGCGGAGGGTCTCATCCTTCCTCTGCACCATAGCGCGCAGGTCGTTGTGGGTGAGCGCGCGCTCGTAGGTGCCCTTGAAGTTGGCGACGAACTGCCTGCAGAGCTCCTCCCATGAGTCGATGGAGTCTTCAGGCAGGTTGAGGAGCCACGACAGCGCGGAGTCCCTGAGCGCGTGGGAGAACCAGTTGGCCATGACCTTGTCCTCCCCTCCCGCGGCTCGGATAGAGGTGGTGTAGAGCTGCAGGAACTCGAAGGGGTTGCTCGACCCGTCGAAGCCCTTGGGAAGGGCAGGCCTGAACTTCTGTGGCCAGACCACGCGGCGCAGAGCGCGGGTGAAAGCCATGCAGCCGGTGGCGTACGTGGTGATTCCACCCTGGAGAGCCCTGCGGTTCTGCTGCCCCGCCTGGCCGATTCCTCGACGAGGCGGTTCTGGAGGTCCCTCCGGCGCTCCATCCCCACTCGCGCGTCAGGCGCGGTGCGCTGCATGATTTGGCAGTCGTGCGGCGAGGACGCATGAGAGGGAGCCCTCTGCGCTGCAGCCGGAGGTGGTCCCGGCGGTGGCGGAGGCGCATCCGGCGCGGCCGTTCCCGCGCGGCCAGAGTGGTGAACCAGCGAGCGCGACGGAGCGGGGCGCGTTGTCGCGACGTCGACGAGGTGGTGAAGGCGGTCGAGCCACTGGTCGTGGGCCTCCGCGCTAGGCCGGTAGCGGAGAAGCTCCTGGGCCATGAGAAGCGCGGTGTGCGGCGTGGGCTCTGGGCGTCCCTGAGAAGACGCGCTTTGGCGCCGAGACGGATGAGAGGACTCAGCATCATCGTGGTGCTCGGGGGAGGCGTCCCTGTCGTCACGGTGGTCGCCGCCACGGTGCTCCTCGCTCTCGGGCTCCTCCACGCGCGGGCCGGTGTTGGCGCGCTCCGCCGTGCGGCTCCCGCCAGGGCAGCCGCGGCGGCCGCGAGTGGCGGCGCCGGGCTCAGTATCAGCCCGGTCAGCTGCGCGCCTGTTGGCGCGTGTCGTGCGAGTGTCCATCGCGGTGCGGAGGTTGGCCGGAGGTTGAAGACGCGCCTCAGTCCCCTACCTGGCGCGCCAAATGTCGGAGAGTGATTCCCACGAGGCTAGGGGTGATCACACTCTGAAGAGTAGTTCGAGAAGGGGATTGAACACGTTGGTCTACAACCCTCAACCGGCACGGCGACGGTGCTCGTCGAGCCTGAGGAGGAACAGCACGGCAGAGATGGACAGCGGCCCGTACCCAGGTTCACGGCCCCCAGGAGGAGGTAACACCGCTACTCCTGCTTGTCTGTATTGCGCTGCAGAGGGTACAGTACAATGAGCTTGCCGAGGGCTCTCTTGCGGCAGTGCGGAGCTCAAGGAGAGAAGCTAAGGTCTTCTTCCTCCTCGAGCACGCTAGGCTAGGCTAAGCTTTGGAGGAGTGTCGATTGATCGATCCTCTCTCTCTGGGGTCCGATCCCTTGCTACGGAGGTGCTCCCTCCCATTTTATAGGCGCCCCGGGCCTCATCCCTGCGGCCTGCGCAGCGGAAGGTTTCACACATGGCGACGAAACAGAGGAGCGGGGTGCATCGCAGCCGGCCATCCGCTTTATCACCAAAGGGGAAAGCTTCGTAGTCCGGCGCGGGGGACACAGCTTTGTTGACTCCTTTAATCACCAGAATAGCAACTGCGGCACCGTCGTCATCGCGCGCAGACGCGCGCGTCACTCTGCGGCCGCGGCAGAGGCCATGTGCGCTCTGCGGCGGTTGCTTCTCAGCGAAGCATCTCTACAGGGCCAGAGCGGCCTTGTGGAGGGGTTTGCGTTGACTCCTCTCTAGGCGAGAGAGCCTTGTAGAGGGGCACTCGCGGGGGGAAACCTCTTCAGGCCTTTGCTGCCCCTTCAAGCCCTCTCGGGGGCTTCTCCCCTCGAGAGTCTCGAACGCTTGGTTCTTAGTCATCTTTCGATACTGTTGCGTGCGAGGGCTGTGTAGAGTGGGCCCTGCACACCCTGGATCCCACTGGGCCGACAGTTACGGCTCCTTAACTTTTTTTCCTCGCTTACAAACGTAAATATAATTCACGTGAAAATACATGTTTATGGAAATATGACCACGAAGTATTTTAAAAATATTAAGACTTTACTTTGATTTAAATGCATTTTGATAGAGCAATAACTCGATTTTGTAACACATAAACAAGCAAGCCAACTAATTATCTACGATGACTATTTTAAGATATTCGTGTACAATATTAGAATGTTGTCTTCATCTTCATTTATGATAGATTTAAACTTACCTTGTATTTTAATGCCTTTAGTAGGCTTATTAATTAATTTTTCTAGCTATTGCAGTGACTTTTTTATTTATGTGCAGAAAAATAAGAATGTCTAATATTTTTAGTGTAAATAATATAACATGGTAAGGTATGTGCCTATTTCTACAACGCGTTTGCCAATAATCTAGTTATTAGGGTCAATGATTGCATGACAGCTCAATTAGTTCACCGTTTGGCTGCCGTCATCAGTTTTGTGTTGTTTGTTGTCTCCAAGTTTATCCTACAAAGCAGAAATAAAAGCCTTGAGCCCCCTCGATGTTGAGGAGTCCCCAGGCAACGGGTTTGGCCTCTCTGACCCCGGCGAGCAAGTGCGCCTCCATCTGTCGACAAGCCCTGGCTCGTCGCCGTGCGGCTCCCTCCGCCGAAAACTCGACAAGACCTTGATCATCGTCATTGAAAGGACAAACGAGGTCGACTAGAGGGGGTGAAGATAACACAAGGTTGACTAGATGTGCAACTAGATGATGACAACCTATATGATACAAGCAAGGTATAAAGCACAGCGGAAACTAGATTAACAACCAGGTGATAGCAAGATATGTAACTTCAAGCTCGATGGCTATCACAAAGGTAAATGCTTAAGTAAAGGTTCGGGTATAGAAATAACCGCAATGGTGGACACGAGGAGATGTATCCCGTAGTTCCTTCTCAAGAGAAGTACGTCTACGTTGGAGAGGTGTGGAGCCGCCTAGGCACTCCAATAGCACGGTTGTGCTTCACCTTTATCTCCGTGAGCCTTTCCCGCGAGGGACTAGCTCGTTCCACTATGAGGTCGACTTCTTAGACGTTGACCAAGCCTTTACAACAAGGATGGGGCTCTCCACAATTATAAAGGAGACTCCCAACAACGTCTCGGAGCCTCTACTCCGAAACCCTCCAACCGTCTATGGTGCACAATGCACCCAAGAGTAACAAGCTTCTCAACCGTCACTTCCACGTATCACCGTGGAGAACTCAAACCGATGCACCTAATGCAATGTCAAGAACACACAAAGTGGTCAAAGTTCTTCTCTCTCAAATCCCACCAAAGCAACCAATGCTAAGGAGAGACATGGGAGGAAGAACAAGGAAACAACAAATGAATCCAAAGATCTAGATCCAATATGCTCCCCTCACTTAGAGGAGAGATTGATTGGTGGAGTGGTGGATCTAGATCTCCTCTCTCTTTTCCCTCTAATTGGAGGCAAGAATCATGGAGGGGAGGAGAGAAAGCAAGCTCCAAGAAGGTCAACAATGAGGGGAAAAACGAGCTCCAATGAGTGGGGAACCATTGGGGAAGAAGCCCCCTTAAATAGGTCTTCCACGGATCCAACCGTTGGCTGCAGAAACCCGCAGGAGCGGTACTACCGCTGGGGCAGCGGTACTACCTCTTTTGGTACCTCCAAAATGGGCTTTGGGGGTACTTTCGCGGTACCGGTAGAGGTACCAGCAGCGGTACTACCGCCCCCTGGAAAACAACACAAATAGCGAACACGAAACCGGTAATATCTTTTGCATCCGGACTCCGTTTTCGATGATTTTTGACTCGTTGGAATCACGACAACGAGCACTACAAGAATATACAGAGAAACATCATTGTCCAAGAATGAATCATAAAACCATATGTGGAAAGGTTAAACCTCTTTAAAAGAGTCGAATCGGTAAAACCTTCAATACCAAAAACGCAATAAGTTTTCCATACGAAATCCGTTTTTGATAAACTTGGGCTTGTCATGAAGAACACGACAAGCACCACAAACACACAAGGATAAATGTCAAATAAGAATCAAGAAAGATGATGCCAAGAATGCAAAGGTTTGAGCTCTCTCCGAACGATACGATCGAGTAACACATTCGAGAGCCCCTCTTGATAGTACGGTATCTATCCTATAAGCCGGTCTCCCACTAACACCATGAGACCGGTAAAGAAGAAACCCTATCAAAGTCATACCTTTGCCTTGCGCAATCCACTTGAGCTAGATGAAGACGATCTTGATCACCTCAAGTTGGATCACCTTTCTTGATTGTGCTTTGCTTGGTGAAGACTTGCAAATCGCTCCCCCATACACAATATGGGAGAGCCTCTTTTAGCCATCTCTTCACTTGACGGTTATCTTCATGACGACCACCACTTGGTCTTCATCGTCCATGAGCTATATGGAAACTTCCTTTTGTTGCAAGCCCATGAAGAGATACCTAACCCCACAAAGATACTCCACACACACATGGGTTAGTTCATAAAACTATATGGACAATTGCTTACCACACCATTGGACCAATGATCCCACATGGTACATCGTTTAGCTTTGTGTGTTGATCAACTTAAATCCAATCTTTGCACTTAGCCTTGATCAACCTCATATCTTTTCTTCTTTCTTCCCAAAGATGATGTCTTGAAGGTGAACATCAATGTCCACACAACTTTATTCTTCAAGACATGCTTGCAATATGCTCAACTCAATACATGACGATTCTTCATATAAACCCTTGAATAGAACCTTGGTCATCAAATAGACTTTTAGAGTTCAACACATGAACCTCTATCTTTACATATGGACAATATCTATAAGGATACATCAATGCAAACATTAGTCCTTAAGGAGTGTCATTAATTACCAAAACCACACATGGGGCACCATGCTCTTTCAGCCATGCATCTCCCCCCGCCGGCCTCGAGCTCTCGATGTCAAGGAGATCTTTGTAAGCCTCATTTACTTTCAATGTATTTTCATCCACAATGGATTGGGGATGGGATGGGAGGGAATTTGATGAACACCAAATCTCTACAAATACTCTTTCTCCACAACACTAGCATAGGCGAGAGTTTCAGTTTTATTTTTAAAAAAGAGGATGTTGGTGGGAGATATCTAGAAATTATCCTTCCAAAACTGGACCAGTAAACAGAATAGTGGGTATTTTTCAGGATCTGACATAATTCTCTCTGATCCCCTAAAATACACTAAAAGTAAACAATGCCTTAGGATGGAGAGAGAGGGTAGGGACCGCGTGCAATGCACGTGTCACCTAATTTCTCAAGAATTTCAAAAGAAAAATCATACACTTTAAATGGTATGTTTATTCTTAAAACACTGGATATGTTCTCAATATGGAATTATGGATGTTAACACGAAAAAAGAGTAGCAACCCGCAACTCGGTATTCAAAATATTGGAAAAAATGTACAAGCATAAAGCCATATAATTGTCTTTTTTAAGCCTGGCTTATTTTACTTACGAAAGCAATTGTTGGACTACAATCACCAATGGTCAGGTCCACCATATTAATTGTGTCTGAAGTTAAAAGTTATATACTTGTTTTGACAATCAGGACTGACAAATTGCCCCCAGGACAAAATTTCATAGAGGCTAGATGAAGTGTACATCACAAGTTTTGTGCTCATATTGTTACAAACAAACGTCTATAGCTAGTCTCAGAACAAGAAAATAGAGGTTTCTTATACTACTGTTGAGCTCCTGCCGTCTAGCAAAGGATTTAAATGTTGTGTAAGATTGTGAAGAAGCATTTGATTATGGTACAGAAGATAAGTACCACACTATACAAATAAAAAATTGCAATGAATTGTTACTAATGAATAATTTATCTATCATTTCTTGTTCTTGGCATTTATTAAATTCCATATTTACAATTCGGGCAATAAAACATTTTTCCAGGTTTTGTTTTAGTCACCTCAAAAGCTGCTACTATTCTCTCAATTCTCTAATGGGGATGACTAAAATTCATCTTCAATGCAAAACTTTATTGGTTGTGCAACATTGGCTTTCTAGTCTACCAAACTATGGGATTGTTGTTCCATCTCCATGTAACAAATTTTCATCTTTCATTCGCAAAAAAAGAAATCTCCTTCTTTGACGTGAAAACGGTAGGAAAATATTCTGGATAATTACGTTTTTATATCAAATTTAAGGAGAGAGAGAAGAACTGACTTTGAGATGTTGTCCTATCCGTCCTTCGATGTCATCTTACTCAAAAGCTGAAGTACCTATGTTTCGGCCTGGCATAATGTGACTTGAGCTTGCCAACAGTCCATTCCAGCAGTAGTTCGAGAAAAGATGCAGTTGGGCTCCTCGGCCTTTTCTTTATTAACAGATCAATCACAACTTGGGAGATGAAGGATTTCCTTTGTAGCAGATTTCTAGCGTTCGCCCTGTAATGGAGGATCCAGAAGAAATTTATGTTTAAGTTGGCAAGCACTTTTTCATCCAACCGAAGTGATGTCGAATTTCAAGGTTCGTTGTTAGAATCTTGTATGTCTATCTTAGAGACAGGGGCGGCGCCACCAGGGGGGCGAGGTGGGGCGGCCGCCCCACCTCAACTTTTGCTAATTTTTTGACTATACATACCCTGCAGCCCGGCCGTTCCGTGTCGGAGTAGTAGGCAGTAGGCACGCTACCTTACAGTTCAGCTTAGAGCTAATCGATTGTTCTGTGTGTGTGCAGCCCGAGGGCTTCGTGCAGGCGGCCGTACCTGGCTATTGTGAGCGAACTATCAATCGCTCCGGCTGTAGCTAGCTCAGAAAGAAACGATCGATCCAGTAGTATCCTATTATTAGCTAGCTCGCTCGCTGTGTGTACGAATCCTCGTGATGCTTAAATTCAGTCACGAAGATGACTAATTTGGTGGAGGGGATTGAACAATATACGGTGGTGTTGGAAGGAAGAAGACAATAAAGAATATTTCCTTTTATCCATGATCCGCCACTGCCACTGGCGTAGCAATGCTGGCATACGCGTGTTCGCGTTAGCCATATTTTGTCCATCAACCGTAGCCTTTTTCCTACTAGTGTTGCCATCTTTTGTTTTAAAATTTTAATTATGGTTTATTCCTAAAATTTTAATTATGGTTTATTCCTAAATTTTGTGAGCTTTAATATTGTGAGGCTTCGACTTATTTACGTCGTTCCTTCCATACAATTGGGGATTACATGTGTTGTCAAAAAAAAATCACCGGTGGCACACCTTTTACTGTTCGCCCCCCCCCCCCCCCCCCCCCCCCCCCCGTCTCAATTCCTGGCTCCGCCACTGCTTAGAGAGACATGTTTAATAAGAAAGCAAGAAAGTACGTTGAGGGGGCACCAGCTGCAATACAGAAAGAAACATAACTCTGCTAGGGTTACCATCTCACAAACCCAGCTAAAGTAAAACAACCATTTCCAAAAACACCACCACCAGATCTCCCAGTTACAACAGAGATAAGCCAAGGAACACACAACAGAAATGAGCCCTACCCAAAACCACAACATGATCAGAAGATGAACAAGAACTGAGGCCAACATAGACATGGTGCAGAGGAACATGGTGATTGAAAAAGGCTTGTAAACAGTATGTACATATATTTTGATTACATAGCAATTTCAACGTAACAAGTTGGAACAAAAGTGACCGCTGCCGCTATCACGGAACTCCACTAAAACTGAGTTATAGATTTGGTAGCAAGAAAAGAACAGACTCCGATTCATATTCGTTCGATGTACAATTTCAGATCGAAGAACAACACAGACTCGATCTAGAGACACTCCCGCATGATGACTCCTTCGTTGGCCTTCTCGCACTCGTCGATCCACTCGCTGTAGACATCGATGGGCTCGGTGAGGGCGTGCGGCTTGGTGGAGTACCGCTCCTTGCAGACGAAGCAGATAGCCTCGGCGATCCAGAGCTTGAGGTCGACCTTGCACTCCACGCTCCTCGAGTGGCTGCAGAACGGGCAGCAGAATGCCGTGTCGAGCTTCACCGCCGGTTTCTTCCGCGACGCCATCTTCGAGCTCGCCGACTTCCGCTTCCCCATGGATCGAGCTCCTGTAGATCTCTCGCTCGCTCGCAAGAAGATCACGGGAGTTGGTAGCACCAACAAGACAGGCGTAATGGTCTAATGAAGACGATCGAGGAGAGATGTGATCGTATTAGGGCACTGGGTGTGTGCTTATAAAGGATTGGCCTCCGCGTTAGCTGTGTTCGGCCGTCTCCGACTCCGCTTCGGCCACACCTGCATATGGCGGTGCACTATCAGTCATGAACCATTAACCACCGAACGTGGAGCTGGAGTCGGATTGGTTTCACGCATGTGGCCTGTCAACGCGCTCGATCGGTTGTTACCTTCGTGTTAACTGTACTGAGAAAACAAGTTTTGAAAGTCATGTTGGTCAACAATGGCGACACCCCGACCGTCGAAGACCAGGAGTGCAACAGATGGAAAAGAGAAGGCTGCAATACATTGACTAACTTTGTGAAATAATGTAGCAATATTTATGACATTAAATTAGTACATTATGAAAATATTTCAAGACGTATTTAGGGGTAGTAATTTGATGTTGTAAATATTTCTATGTTTCTTTGTGAAGTTCGTTAAACTTACAAAAGTTTGACATAAGATAAATGTAGAAGTACACTTATTTAAAGACGGAGGGATAAGAATGACATTTTACATACTGGTTTACCTGTATGCTGTATGGATAGGGTATGTCATAATTTTATACCATGGCCGGACGGTATCTGTACCCTACCCGTTACGTTGTGGGTATGACGTCACGGGTATAGCCTATATCCATGGGTATACCTATATCCTATCCATTATATAGACATGTAAATCTTAACGTTGAGATCCAACAGGTGTAGTCCGTTATTGAGTTAAGATGATTATCATGTACTATCAATTTGTTATTGAGTTGAGATACATTTTTTTTGTAAGACGTGCTATCAATAGAATGTAAAATTGTGAAATAACTTGTGAACAATTTGATCTACCCGTTGGGTTTCAACTACCATAATGTGTATGCCTATCTATCGGGTTTGGGTATGGATAAATCTTCATACCCGTAGAATGCACTACCTGAACTCCTAGAGCGAAGAGTGAATGAGCTAACTAGTACTCCCTCCGTTCTAAATTAATTGACTCAGTTTTAGTATAAAGTTGTACTAAAACTGAGTCAATTAATTTGGAACGGAGGGAGTACAAAGCACTAACACAATGAACAAGTACACAAGCGCTTTAATGCATTTTAGCAAGCAGATCGTGTGCACTATCGAAAGGTGCTGCCCGGAATCCAAATCTTGCACTTCACCACCGTTGCCGGTTTTTTTTTCGAGAATACCGACGGTATCACCTTACATCACACATTACATCAACAAGTTGTGAAACGTCGACTACGTTGCCAGGGTTGTGCGTCATATGAGTTGTATAACCTTATAACAGGACATTGAGACGAAAATACCTAAATAGCCTTTTATGCTATTTTTTGGGTACTTACTCTGATACTTTTAATCTGGTACTGTTTGTACCTTGTATTTTACCACCGTCAGAGATTGAATGGATGAACAGTTGCTAAAAATACCAACCATTATAAAACTTGTAAAATTGTTTTGTTCATGGGCCTAAAGGCCACAAAATACCAACAACGTTTTTTAAGGTTTGACGCAGGCTGCTATTGACGTACCATGCAACAAAGCATTTCCCAGTGCTGGGCCTTCACCTCCTAGTTTTTAAGGTGGTGTTGCGCTAAAAATGAAGTTCTTAAGAGCATCTCCAGCAGCACTAGGCGCCGGTGCGCTAATTTTTTTTTGCAGCGCCAGAATTGAGATTTCTCACGTGCGATGCCTGTTTTGCTTTAGCAGACGCGCTATAATTTAACGTGACGATGTCGCGCTAAAATGCAGCGCACGCGAGCAGCACCAATATGAGTAGAAAATTCATAGCAATATAGCAAAATAGCATAGCAAATTCATGACATAGTTCAAATTCACCAAAGCACAAATTCACCAAAGTGCATAATTTAAATGCATTACAACAAAGTGCATACAAACGAACAAAACATCATCACTTGGCACAAGTTTATTTCTCTCCAATTTCTTCCTCCTCCTTCTCTTCACCTTGTTGGCTGGCGCCACACCGGCGCCCACCTTGTTCACCTTCTTGGTTGTCGCCATCGTCGTTGCCGCCGCAATCAGACGCTTGGGGAGGACGTTCCGCCGCTGCGCACCGGGCGCCTGCGCGACGGCTCCGACGGGGTTCGGTCGTGGCGCCGTGAAAAGGCCGCGCGCGAGCCCCACGGCGGGATTTGGTGCGGCGCCGGCGGCGGAGTTGGTCATGCTCGCGCTAGGGTGTGTGGCGGCGCCGATGGGAGAGGGGTCGCGGACGTAGGGGGGTGTCGGTGGAACGCTCGATTGGCCTTCCATCGCCGGAATTCCGCCGGCGGCAGCTCGCGCTAGGCGGAGGCAGGGCGACGACGGGAGCAGTGGGAATTTTTTCGGATGGTGGTTGCTCTCTCGCGCGCAATTTCCTTTCACACCGCGCGCTGGAGCGGCCGCCCCAAATTCGGCGCATCGAGTACCGCTTGGGCCAGCGCGAGCGCGCTGGCCCCTTTTTACCGCGCGGCGGAGTTTTAGCGCGGCTGCTGGAGACGTCGAAACGGGCGCGCGGCGTTTTTAACGCTGCTGTTGGAGATGCTCTAAGGTGGTTTCGTACTATTTCGACGTGATCTCAAACATGAAGAACCACTCGACGCGCAAAATTATTCTTCTTGTTTTTTTTGGGAGGACGTGCAAATATTCTATGAGCACCTCCGAGAGACTGGTCCGACATATCTTGAGGTTGACGAAGTCACCACGGGCGCCTCGCTGTTGACGGGCACGTCACCTACCACTGAAAGCATAGCGCCGGTTAAATCCTGAAAAATCCAGAAAAATGCGAGCACCCATGCCAAGTCTGGAACTTGAACCTGGGTGGGCTGGTTCCACCACAAGGAACCAAACCAGTTGAGCTAGGCTCACTTCGCATCCTTCAAGAAATTAGGAAAATAATATCTCTCTTTCAAGAAGCAATCTTTGCTTCGAACAACAGGATTCAAACTCAGAGGCACATTCACTAGCAAAAACATCTTGTTTGGATGCTGGAAGTCACGTTATTCAAATGCATCTGAGATGCGCTCCTTGTAATCTTGACATTCGAGTTGCCTCAAAATACTGGCTCAACAACTCAACAATGTAAAAAGATGATTTCGAGAAAACCAGCAAAGTCTGAAGCGCAGCCTGTAATGTTTCCAATAACAAATAGGATTTGGCTGCTCTCTATCAAAAGATGACACTGACGAATGCAAGATGACGCTGAAGAATGCATCCAACGATTCGAAGAGTGAGAAACTCATGATTTGCAGATATACGGAGAACCAGTGAAATCAACTAGTATATGCAGTTTGAATTTCAAAAAAAAAAAAAAAAAAACTAGTATATGCAGTTTAACATATACTCTTCCTACAGGCGAACAGAAGTATATAATCTCTCTGAAGTCTCGAAAATAAATCCAAAACCAACAGCAACATCGTCTCCTGGTGCTCAAAAAGTGAAGTAACAAACAAGGGTGCATCACTTGGCACTGTTTTAAAACTAACTGTCTCTTCTATGGGAAACCGGCATTTTATGAACTGTTCACATACACGAAGGCGAACTGCTAGGCCATCACTCTGCTGTAAAATTGTGGGGGCTTTGACAGTACTGTCCAGGCGAAGAATTGTTGCCTGATTCTATCCTTTTCTTCTACTCAGCATCAAGATCTGGGAAAAGCAGTCGGTCGTGCCCTGAAGCCAAGTATTAGAGGTGAGAAGTCAGACATAGAGGTAGTGCACAGAAGATGCGCAGCGAGACAATATCATGTAATATCATTTTCCTACAAGATTGTACATATAGAAAACAATGGTAGATCATAGAGTATGCACATGACGACCCATAAGAAATAACACAAAAATATAGGATTCTATTTCAGATTTGGTGTAATGCTTAAAACTCTTTAAGTAATAAAGCTCCCTTTATCGAAAAAGGATTCTATTTCAGAAACAGTTTTCCATATGAGATTATCTACTAAGTAGAACAGAA
The DNA here is from genome assembly GCA_026929855.1 of Poa annua. NCBI lineage: Eukaryota > Viridiplantae > Streptophyta > Magnoliopsida > Poales > Poaceae > Poa > Poa annua. The sequence goes on along the minus strand of CM049434.1, from coordinate 25,663,561 downwards.
GCATATAATATGAATTAAAGGAACAGCTGATTCTACATTGATAGTAGAATAAGCTTCTGCAAGTTCAGAATTTTTCAGGGTTGAGTACATCATGGAACCATGTGACCGCATAAAAAAACAGAGTGTCGTTTGCAAAAATGTTTCAGCCAGTCGATTGCTCTTGTATCAGTATAAGGCTATAAGCTGGAGTATTTAGCATTATGCACACATCTGTATCTGTACAGAGTCTAGCTGGATACCTTTGACCATCACTACACTTTAAACTACTACAGCTCCAGCAGGCAGCTGTAGACTACATATTTGCTGCCACTGACAAACAGCACATACTTTTTGCCCGAACACACATCAAAGTTTGATTAATCAGAGTGATTGAACATGGGAAAACTGGAATACTTAACATTTTTTGACCAATAGTAATTTTGTCCCGAGGATTCGTTTTATGCATCAAGACAACAGAACGAAAAACCAACTAACAATTTTCACAAACAGATGTTAGTGATCGCCCCTTTGAACTTGCGTATTTAGCCAATGAGATAGCTTAACAGCGTACTTATATCCAATTATCCTCATATAGCATGATGTGAATACAGAAAGTGAAAACAAATCTATGCACTCGCATTTATAACTCGCATTGACTCTTGATCCTAATTTGCAAATTTATCTCTCAATTTTTCAAATTCATCGATGTGTCATGTGACCAGTACAATGAATGTATCTAAAAAAGAGAAGGAGAACAAACATGCAGACTACTACTATAGATGGAAGTACCATTCTGACCTGGTGTGCCAACCCTGAACACCACGATGTCAATGCGGTCGTCTCTATAGGGCAGGTCGGTGAGCAGAATGGTAGGCTGCCCAAGGTTGCCTGCCTGAATACAGAGGGTGATGTCCTGGAAGCTGACGCCGTTGCCCAACCGCTGTGCTAATTCAGTGCCCAGCTCCATCAGACTCCTGCCACGGAAAGGGATAGCTATGGAGAGCCGGGCATCGGTGCTCCCGTTATCATCCGCCACAACGAAATTGACCTCCATCTTCTCTTCAGAGCCTGGGTGCCATGGCTGCTGCAAGTTGCAGAATAATGCTTAGGTGACACAAATAAGGGATAGATGATACATATGATCGGTCCTCTGATAAAGAAACCAGTTCACAAAATTAAGACCTTAATCAACAAGGGGACTAGTTCAGTTCCAAATATCGATTTGAAGCATTTACAGGGCAATCAAAACTGAATCCGTTTTTTGACAGTGCCAAGTACAATATTAGCTGTCATCAAAGGATCCAATTATAAGATTTAAGCAAGGAACTCGTACAATCATAATTAAGCAGGGGACGCCCCCAAAGTACTACCCAGCATGCAGCACGGACTGAAAGGTTATGATGAAGACCTACTGTATGTTCTACGTAGTAATCAGCAAAAAATACTCGGTTATTAAAGCCATGCATTGTTCTAGGAGTAGTTGAGCAAACAGTGCCAATAATTCGCTCAACAAGTAGTGCAAACGGCACCTGTTGCAACATGGTCAGAAATGATCCATAGCCTAAGCACTCCGAGTCACAAAGTCCGATGAGAACAAAATTATCAGAATCTCCATGAATTGTGCAGGAAGGAAGGGAGGATCGCGGGTGATGATCGAGCTTACAGTATCGTCGCCTACTGGTCGCAGCTGGTACGGTGGCCTCTCAACTGTGAGGGAAATGACCTGAACGTCCCACTCCATCATCGAGGTGACGCGGGAGCGGTTGATGGCCTCGACGGTGACGCACCTGTTCCAGCGTCGGAACCGGCCGTTGGCCCGGAGCGCCCTGAGGTTGGCCGACGTGCCGTGGAGCAGCACGACGCTGCCGTCCTTCCCCGGGGTGGTCCACCACATGACGTGCGCGTCCTCATCCGGGTCGTCGAAGACGCACTGGGCGGCGTCGCAGCCGACGTGGCCGGGGGGCGCCTGGACGGTGGTGACGGCGAGGTGGCGGCCGTAGGCGCCGCGGAGCAGGACGTGGTAGTTGGTGTCGGTCTCGAGGACCCGCACGACCCACGCCGTGTTGACCATCCCGCGGCGGTGGTCGACGGAGACGCCCCTCCCCGTCTCGTCGGCGAAAAGGTAGCCGCCGCGGCCGCGGTTGAAGAGCCGCACGTACTGTCCGTCCTGGAAGGGGGCGACGCCGACCTCGGCCCAGCGGGACCTGCCTCCGCCGGCGGCGGACGCGGACGACGAGCTGGACCTGACGCGCGCCGCGGAACTCGCAGAGCTCGTCTTGCCGCGGACCGCCGCCGCGCTCGGCTTGCTGGGGGGCGCCGTGGCCCGCGCCGAGCTGGACTTGCCGGGGGCCGGCCCCGCCCCCTTCTTCGAACGGGCCTTGACGCGGTCCTCGTCCGACGACGACGACGACAACATGCCTAGGAAGAACTGGATCACGCTCATGGGGGAGGGGAGGAATGTTTGTTGCCTGCGCCCTGCGGCGGTTATCGCTGTAGCTCCAACGCCCAATGCCCAAGGCGGAGCGTTTTAAATACGCTCCCGGCCGGACGCGGAGGGGCGGCGAATCCAACGCGCAGGTTTCCCTCCCTGACACGTGGGCCCGACCAGCTGGCCGCGCCGCGTGCGCCACGTGGCCCACTCCAGGCTTGCCCAGGAAGAAGTTGACCCAGTCGGCGAGTCGAGCCCCGGCGTCTTCGTCGCGTTGCCCAGAGGAGTTTCTGCTCGTCGGCGGCGAAGAGGATACTGTCCGGTTTCCCCTGGCCCCGCCCCGCACATGACGCCGGCAGGCAGGTGCTCCACGTACGCCGCCAGGACCCGCGCGGCTTTGCGCACGCGCGCGCGCGGCGTGGTTCTCGGATTCGGAGGGATCTATCCGACCGAGCAGTGTCGAGGCGCCACGCCGCGGAGGACGGCGGCGGCGGCGGCGAGCGGGCTGCCGGACTCCGCCTGGAAGGAATAGGGAGAGGGAGAGGGGGAGGGCGTGGTGGGGGTGGGTAGTTGGTGAGGGTGGTTGCCTGATTGGGGGCAGAGCGACGGCGACCGGAGTGTAGTAGTACGTTGCTTCAACAGCGCTGCGGTGCCGAGCGAACGGAAACGCTGCAGGTGTGGCTGGCTGGCGACAGGGGTGGGCCCTCCAGTCGTCCATGGCGAAAGAGACGGACACCAGACTGGTTTGGACTTTGGGGTTCATTGTGTTGTAGGCCCAACCTTTGTTTTGTTGGGTCAAAGCCCAGGCGACTCTGGTTCCCAAGTGTACAGTCAGTCGCGAGCTTTGAGGTAGACGCTACAACCTCTCCTGCTGTTTAGGTTCCGGCATACGCCTTGGTCTCGTATCATCCCGCAGAATTCTTGTGAAAACATTTTGTATTTCAAACACTTGAGACTTCTGTTTTGAAAATTATTTATGTAGTGTCGGTTTAGACAGATTTAGCTCGCAATTCTTTCGAAGATAATCAAAGTAGAACACGGTACATGGTTATATTTCGGTGCTTGGGTTTTCCAATACTCCCTCCTATCCAGAAAAATTATCTCCATATATACTAAAAAAATTGTACTAGCTCATCTAAAAAAAAAGTACTAGCTTAGCATTTTTCCAGCAAGACGTAATATTTTTCCTGATCCAATAGTTGTTTATCCGTCACAGATTTTACGAGAGAGTATGCATGTCCGGCTCCATATATATCATGGCATACAGGCAGGTATCAATCGTCTGTTCCGATGCATGCCTCAGAGTATCTCTAACATATACTGTAAAAACGTCAAAACTGATAAATAACCTTCATTTATGGTTTTTTGAGACAAAAATGTGCTAAAACTTTAACAGTAAAAGTGGACGACCCGAAAAAGGTCCAACACTAGCAGTAACAGCTCAGTTGTCGGAGAGACAAGATTTAGCGCGGTGACCAAACAACGTGGTGATTCGACGAGGGCGCCCAGGCGCCAACCCAAAGCCTCACGCAGCAGGTGGGCATACGTACAATTAGCATCGGCGACCCGACGACCCAGACTGTAAACTCTCCTCAGTCTTCATCGATCTGCAAGATCTCGACAGAATCAAAGGTATTGAGTATTGACTAATGCCTAGTTGCCTATCTAAGCATATTGTTCCAAATTTATTTATTTTTGTGATTTGCCATAGTTTGACCCGCCCAAAAATTTCACTATAGCTCCGCTGTTGTATACTCATTTATTGAAAATTTTAGAATGGTTACCATAAAATTGTTATTCTTATTAGTGATCCATTTTCATCGCCGAGTTAGTTTCGACGGGGGTTTTCAAAACAAAGATATCACATTGTTATGGTTTGTCGAAACTTTTTTTAGGACATATAAGTTGTCAGATTCTAGTAATGTGGTAACTTGCTATCGGCGAGTAGTCACCACAATATCTTCGATACACAGTCTAGACATCTGATTGTGATGCTGGTGGCAAAGTCGGCGCTCGGCTATCCCCATGCACCTTCGTGGGTTGAGCCGAGGATGCTCAATTGGAGTTTCAGCTAAACATTAAAATTTTGTGAGTGGACTAATAGGCAAACCCTTAGATAGTGCTCAGGCATGCGATGGTCAAGGTATGTTGATTGACCGTGGTGGAATTTATCATCAATTATATCATGTCTATGAAAGAAACACAAATGTTTTGTTTGGAGAATAAGAACTGAACCTCTTTAAAAAAAAATTGTGGCACTGTATACTTTATGATCAGATAGTCAAATTCATTGGTGTTGTATGAACGAAACAAACAATACTATACTGGCACCATAACTTGGCTATAACTTGTACATTCAAGAGGGGAGCCCGAGACTTACTCACTCCGTTTCACGGTATAAGATGTTTTAGCCTTTTTCAAATTCATATGTACACATATATATCTAAACATGTTTTGGTGCACATGTGTACTTGTTTAATATGAATTTACACAATATCACTGTGTTTGGATGTGTGAAAGGTGGGCTGGAATTGGCTTTCTGGAATTTCTGGGCCCAATTCAACTGTTTGGAGTGGTCACGGAATTGGGTCGCGGAAACGGAGAGCAATTCCCAGCGCACCCGCCTCGTACCTGTTCGCTCGCTCCAAAGTTTCCGAGCCCGCACCCTCGGAAAGACTGGGAATCGCGAATCGTGAGCAACCCGAGCTCCCCCTCCTCCCCTCGTCTCCCTCTCCTCGCTTCGCTCCGGCCATCCTCTCCGTCAAATCCGCCGGCGGCGCCGCCCCGGGTGAGCTCCTCGCCGACCTCTCCTCTCTCCCTCGAAACCGGCAGTGGCGGCCGGCCTCCTAACCCTAGATTGGCGGCGGCGGTGATGCGCACTGCGGCGGCGGCCGGAGGCGCAGCGCGAGGGCGGCTGGATGCGCACAGAGAGTTTGGCCCGACCCTCCTCTACAAAGTTTGCTTGACGTGCTGTTGCTTCCTCTTCTAATTTCTTTTCTGTCTGAAATTTGCAGATTATCGAGAAGAGCTTGTGCTAACAGCTGTGTGAAGGTATGAAATCTCAATTCTTCTACCTTGCACTACCAGCTGCTTATATTTCTTGCAAGTATAGTGTGCAATTTGGTACTAGATATGAATGGGTGACCATTGTTCTGTATTTGTTTGTGCATTGTAGCTATTTATCATGTCTCAACAAGAGTTGATTGCTTACATTACTGAAGAGAACAGAAGAAGAAAAAGGAAAAGAATATTGTTGACATATGCATATTTTGAAGTGTCATGCCTTGCTCTAGCTTATCTTAGTACTCAAAGGCCACCTAGAGACCCCGGTTGTTTCAATGATGAGGAGGAAACGGTTAGATATCGGAAGTATATCTTGAAAAAAACATATGGTGGGTCCGAAGCAACTTGCTATGATAAGCTACGCTTAACAAAACGAAATTTCCATGATCTTTGTGCTATGCTGCGTGAGAAGTGTGGTCTCAAGGGTAGCATGTTCATGACGGTAGAAGAAGATGTTGCCATGTTCCTACAAGTTGTTGGACATGGACTTAAAATGAGGATGCTCGGTGGGACATATGCACTTTGTTGTTTGCGAATTATCTATTTGTGCTATGTGTAAGAGACATGAACTAGCCACTTGTGCTATTTTTAGAGACAAAATTATTATCGTAAAGTACTTAATTTCTAATTGTGTTATCATTCATGAATTGATTTCGAATTTTTAATGTTACTACGTGTGCAAAATAATATATCAATATTCAAATATACGCATACAATTGTTTTCATACATTTGCGCAAGTTTTATATCCTCCAAACTCAACAAAACATCCAATTCCAAGATTCATACATCCAAACAGGAATTGGAATTGTCTGCCACCCTCTGATTCCAGCCACAAATTACATATACAACCAAACAACGGAAATGGAATTTGAGCCCATTTCCTTTCCATCTGGGAAATGGAATTGCTAGTCCAATTCCATTTCCAGAAAACTTTCCTACATCCAAACACAGTGTATGTGTTATACCTGAAACATGTTATATTGTGAAACATAGGGAGTAGATTCGTTGCATTGCTTGCTTACTCATGCCAACATGATTCTTTTCGGGCTACATGATCTTCAGATATGAAAAGCATTCTACTAGTCGGGCTCCCTCCCTCACAATTGATTTTTCAGAAATGAACAGACAACCTCACCATCACCACTAAAATAACCGGTTCGGAAAGCGTGAAAAGGGAAACAAAAAACAAAAAATATTCTCCAAGAAAAAAAATCAAAAGGTGCAATTTATTAGCCAAGCTGGCGGCCCCACGTCACCGATCCGCCTCCCTCCCGTCGCAGCCAATGGCAGCGCGCCGCACACCCCAACCCTAACGCTATAAAACCGAGCGCCCCCGGCTCCCCTCTCTCCCACCGCACAAACCCTCCAGCCCCCACTCACGACGACATCGAAAAAGGTTTAGAAGCTTCGAGACCCCCCCGATCGCAGGCGAATCGACGATGAGTTCCACCGGAGGGAGCGGCGGCCGCGGCAAGGCGAAGGCGACCAAGTCGGTGTCGCGCTCCTCAAAGGCCGGGCTCCAGTTCCCCGTCGGCCGCATCGCGCGCTACCTCAAGGCCGGCAAGTACGCGGAGCGCGTCGGCGCCGGCGCCCCCGTCTACCTCTCCGCCGTCCTCGAGTACCTCGCCGCAGAGGTACGTATGTATACCATTTTCCCGTTCTCTATCCGCGCAGATCCGATCTTTGTTTGTTTCGCCCTGTTCCGTGATTCGAATTTGTGGTCTGATTGCATCCGCCTCTGCCGCCGCCGATGGTTGTAGGTGCTTGAGCTGGCCGGGAACGCGGCGAGGGACAACAAGAAGACCCGGATCGTGCCGCGGCACATCCAGCTGGCTGTCCGGAACGACGAGGAACTGAGCAAGCTGCTGGGCACCGTGACGATCGCCAACGGCGGCGTGATGCCCAACATCCACCAGGTGCTGCTGCCCAAGGGGAAGACCATGGGCGGCAAACCGGACATCAACTCGGCCTCCCAGGAGTTTTGAGTATTGGTATAAGGCGAAGGGGAGGGAGGGAGAGGATACATTGTCTGGTTCCTCTGAACTTTTTTTGATTGCCGTGTCTGAAACTTGAGCGATGTCAAGAACTGCTGTGTCCCGATTCGCGGATGGTTGAATCTATCAATCTCTATATAACTTTGGAAATGATATAGTATTGCTTAATCGTCTTATTCGATTGATTAAATTGTTTGGTCGAATTGCCATGTGAATACTAACCTTGTCCTTACCCTCAAATCCTCAATTGTCCTCTGAAAATTAAAAATGGCCTACCATAAATGCGAGATACGTGATCGATTCTTCCGATTCCCAGGATCATTCAATTAGTTATTAGTCTGGCAATCTTATCCTGGGTAATACTCTGCCCTCTTTCCGATATCTGTTTGCCCACATTACTGGGAGTTGAAAACCAAAGCCTTCGCTCGTTTGTTCTAGTAAGCAGTTTACCTGCAGTGAAAAAAGATTTTCAACTTTTTTGGATCCTGAGTTTTTAATCAGATTGTCGTTTCACTTCCAATACATCTGCTTCATCTGAATGGAAAATCGGAAATGACAGGTGACTGTGATCCGTTGGTGCTAGTGAGTAGTATGCAACTATTTGCAAAATCATGTGCCATTTACCATTTCGAGTAAATACGATAGCACTCTTCTTTATTAGATCCCCTCAATTCCTTTTTCTTAGCGGTTTTGCTAGTTCTAAGTCGCCTGAGAACTCACGAGTTCTCAGTCGCGTCCACCACCGTTCGATCATGCGTCAAGATGTGTGCGTTTTTCCTTTTTTCTTTTCTTTTTCACGTTTTTTCCAGTTGCATGCGACCTGTAACTGAGATTTTCTGATTACAACCGGTTTGCAACTGAATTTTTTCCGGTTGCAAGTTGGTCGAAACTGTTTTTTTTTTTGAGTTACAAGTGGGTTGTAACTGGATTTTTCGGTTGCAAGTGGGTTGCAACTGAAATTTTTGGGACAATTTTCGAATTTGAACATTTTAGGCCGTCATGCTTACGTCAGCCGACTGAGCTCTAGGCGCGCCATTTTCTTAGAGAAAACAATCTGTCCTAATGTATCTTTTTTCATAAACAGAGGCTTTCTGCCTCATACAGTTTAAAGCCTTGCCTGAAGGCAGTTTAGTTAGGTGCTGGACTTGATAGCCCGGGACAACATTTTCTCTCCGCATCGTGTTTTCCAAAGGATTGATGCGCGGGCTGCCAAGCAGGTTTGGCCAGGCAGTATCATTAAGTATGGCATGCTACACGAACTGCACAATGTGCGATAGAGCGGGAGGAGAGCTGCTGCATACCTAGTTTCAGCCACACCCAGATATGGTAGTACTCCGTTTATGGACCCAAGGGCATGGCTCTGGCATCATTGATCCATGATTTGAAGGCCATGTTATCTTTGTATGCAAGCAAAAGAAAAAAAAATCTTACCCTGATCGGCCACATCGAAATCCAGCGAGCAGGCTGGCAAAAACCATTGCTTGCTGGTTCATTCCACCCGCGGTTGGGCTCTTGGGGAAGATCAGCCTGTTATGCCTAGAGTAACTTTTATCCGTTGAGCGACGGCCCTTCCACTCGGCACCGTCGGATCACTAAGGTCGACTTTCGTCAAAGAGTCCGTTGTGGTTCGCAGGTTGGCAAAAACCATTGCTTGCTGGTCGTTACTGTTCGCCTGCAGCACACAATATGGTGGCCACTGTCCAGGTATTCAGTTAGCTCGCCAAACTGTAACTACGAAAGAGGTGACAGAAGCTTGCTTTTTGACAAAACTGTGATGCCACGGTGCATTACTGATCAACGGCGAGATCGCAGCTATATCGTGCCCATCAGTGTCCAATGATCAAGCCAGAGGAACTGCTGAGACCAGAAGCTGCAACACATTTGGTGGATTGTAGAACCAGTGGAATTAGGGTCAGGATTAATTTCCAGAAAAGTGTGTCAGTTGGATTAGGGTGCATGGGGATAAAAGACTATAACTGTAAGTACCAGCTTGCCAACCATTTGAAGCATCGATCTACTCTTCATAAAAGAGATTACAATACTCGCTCTGTCGCCCAATCTCTAGAATCTTCGTAAGAGAAGCGATTGTTGTGAACTTTGATGCCTGATTAACAAAAGAGAGCAGGAAAAAAAACACGTTCTATGTATATATTGCTGTGGCTGCAATGCCTGAATTAGTCTCCTGAATCCCTGATTACAAATGAATCAAATTGCTTGCTGCTTGTGAGGTGATGGTCGGTTAATTAGTTCTTGGCGCTAAGGATGTTCGCCCTCATGGCCTCCAGTTCGGCCATGTTGGCCTCGACGGCGCCGGAGAAGGACGGTTCAGGGATGGGCTCCTCCACCATCTGCGACAGCCTGATGAGGCTCCTGCAGGCCAGCACCGCGCGCGAGTCCATGGTCTCCATGGCCCTCAGGTACAGGCACTGCGCGGCCCGGGTGGCCTGCGTCCTCAGCTCGTCGGAGTTGGCGGGGCCTAGCAGGCAGTGCCCGACGATCCGCAGCGCCGGCTGGAACAGCTCCCACGGCATCGGCACCCTCCGCCACTTCTCCTCGCCTCCTTCTGGGGACTGAGGGGACGCGACGCGGGGCTTGTCGTTGCCGTGCTTCCCCGACCAGGCGACGCAGAACTCGCAGAAGTCCATCTTGGACGAGAGCGGCATGAGCGCGAGCTTGCCGCCGTAGAGCTCCAGGACGGCGCCGACGATGCGGGCGCGCCGCGTGGCGCGCATGGTGCCGTGCGGATCCAGCGCGGGGGAGAGCTCGGCGACGACGTCCTTGTCGGGGTCGGCGGCCTTGGGCGACTTGGCCGCCGCGGGCGCGGGCGCGGCCGGCTTGGCCGCCTCGTGGTACACGCTGGGGTTGGCCATGTTAGGCAGCGCGACGGTCTCGGCCTCCCCGGCGGGGCCCCGCTGCGCCACGGCGTGCGCGTACAGCGTGAGGATGACGGCCTCGAACCCGGCGAGCGGCTTACGGGAGACGGCGCGGGACATGTACACGCCCGCCAGGGTCGGCACGAAGCGGAGCACCGCGAGCTGGAGCGCCGGGACGCCGGACTGGAAGGCGCCGTAGAGCCATCCGCAGAGCGCGTCGTGCCCTGCGCCCGAGCCCGCGCCGCGGAGGCGCCCCGCGACGGCGCGGGCGACGTCATCGTCGTGGAGGAGCGCGGACGCGGGGTCGTCTACCGCGGCGAGGAGGGAGTCCGGGAGCGCGCCGCGGAGGATGGCCGCGAGGGAGTCGAGGGCGGCCTTGGGGCTCTGGATCGGCTGCGGCGCGTCGGACGACATCGTCGTCAGCGGAGGAGGAGGAGGAGGGTAGCGTCGTCGACGTTCGTGACGTGTGCTTGGATGCGAAGGGAGAGGTGAAGGGATCGGAGGAGGAATAGGAGGAGATTTGAGCGGGCGGCGCGCTATCGTTTCAGCTTTGACCCGGAACGTACGCTTAACGTGAGCAAATCAAAACCGTGCGATTGGGCCCACTCGCTATTTATGCATACACAAGAATCTGTTCATGAGTACAAATAAAACACTAAACCAAGGCATAAATGAATAACTCCCAGCAATTTTAGACGCGATTATATCTGTCATTGTTAGACTCAGTGAAAAAAATCATCGAATTTCGAATGAAATTCACGAAATTATCGATTCTCGCTAAGGAACGAGAAAATACAATCTCGTATGAAGTTTTCGTCAAATTTGGATAAATCCGAAGAATTACACTACAAAGCGTATTACATCATGATTCAGACAAATACACGCCCTTTCTGTAGTGGTTGAGGGCCTAGGTAGTCTATGCGTGAGGTTCTGAGTTCGATTTCTTATAACTTCTTTAATTTTTTAAATTAATTTAAACACCAGACTGCAAATCTGGGCGAAATTTTTGAAATATTTCTTTGAAATTTCGTTAATTTCTCGAAATTCTCGAATCTCTGTGAGGTGCGAAAGAAATTACAAAAACGAAATGTCAAACCCTGGTTAGACTTTGGTTCAAGATTTTGATAGCCCATTTTCATCAATGGACTACTAATCAAGGCACAAATGAATAACTCCCAGCAAGGGGACGCCACGCACGAGGTCGCCACAACTTGCTTGCCTTTCACTATTTCTTCCGGTGACAGTTTGCGGATATATATATTAGCCAGCAATTGAACAAACTGCACGAGAATCTCCTAGACCGATTTGCTTGATCATATACTCAAGTACTCGAATGAAGACACATACAACTAATAACTCAACATCAGATCCCCCGGTTTGATTATTGCAGAAAGAGGAAGAGGGGAGGAATAAAAGGAAGAAAGAAGAGGGCGGAGGAGGACGAGGACGGGGGGAAGAGATATTTTCGGTGCCAGCGACCAGCCATTCGACTTGTTTGGGATCCCTGTCCGTCTCTCTCTCGCGTCCTACTTCTAGGACTGTTTTTATGGGTCAGAAAGAGAGACCACGACCGAGTCCGCCTTCGCTCTGGCCTAATTTTGCAGGAACTCGAGTCTATCCGGGCGACCTTCGAAGCTAGAATTTCATATATGTTAGGGTTCCTTCCTTCCACCCACTTCACTTCATAGCACTTCGTTTTACAATGGTTGGTTAATTAAAAAGATACTACGATAAACTCATGCGAGATATTGACATGTATAAGTTGATGCGCTTAGAATGGTCAAATGACTAGCTCATTTACTTAGTCGGCTTTGGTGTAAACATATCATTTTACTTAAATTGGATATATATTACTCCCTTCGGTCCGTATGAGCTGCCTCTGATTTTGTACAAATTTAGTGATAATCTACGACAATCATTCTTGACCGGAGGTAGTAAGATTTGCGATTATTCGAGTTTGTTATTAGGTATAATCATCTGACACACAAGAAAAAAATCTCAACATAGTGTATGAACCTTAATATAAGAAGAAAAAATGTACTTAGAAATACCATAAGAGTGATTCTTATTTTGCTCATAGTAGAGATGGGTTGCGTACATTGCTTTATCAAGAGTTCAATATGGGTGAGAATATTTACTTTGATCTAACCTTATTATCGAAGTGAAAATTTTACATCTTATCTAAAAAAACCGAACCAAAACCGTCCAACAAAAAACATTGGCAAAGTTTAGAATTACAGCAAAACACTTACAATTTTTTACTTGTGATATGAAAGTAGGCCGAGATAGACCTGGGGCAAGTTGGAGTATAGACCTACAACTACAAGCTTGGCTATGCCATGTTAACAGTGCCTCTATCTTGGCCTCTAGTTATTGCTTTTGTCCAGCTATAAATTTCATTCTTTACCAAGACGCCGATATTAACTTGCCATATAGGGTTAAAGACGTTATCGATACATTAATGCTGATAAATTTGTACCACGTATATATTTAGATATTTATTTTTGTGAAATGTACCTAATTATCATCGTGCAGCTAGGTCGATTAGATTACATATTACCGCTGATACATATTTCGTAATTTTTTATTGAAGATGTTAATTCTAACTTCATAAACCCAGTCATTGCGAGATAATGATTCTCTCATCCATTATACTTACAAAATCTTAATAAACAGATAAGATGGTTCCTAATAACGACTTAGAAATTGATTTCTATCTGTCACGAGAGAAGTAGCAAAACCACGCCTTTTTTTTGGTAAACATTATTAACCCTAAAAGCATATATCGAGTCAGCTTTTGATCATTTTCTTTCACTTGATCAATTCTTACATATCCTACAAATATGATAGTTGCTTGATAGAGGAAAAGATGTGTTTGTAATTTGTATGCACACCAATCTCTAGGCCATGCTCTGCAATGAAACCAAGCAAAAAAGAGTGCAAAAATGCAAACCGGATGGGCTCGGCCTCGGCGTTAGCCACCGGCAGCACGGGTCCCATCAGTCAGCGAAACAGTCATATGCTGCTAAGGGTACCCAGCGACGGATCCCCAAAGTTTCACACAGGAGCAGGAGCAGGGGGGAAGAAGAGGGGAAGGAAGAGCCGAGCCGACAGGGAGAGCTCTCACAGAGTCACAGGGGCGGCGGGGCAGACGCCGTGCGCTCACTCGCCTCCGCATCTCGGAGCAGGTCTCTCCGCAGGAGTGGTGAGGGAGAATCCGAGCTCCCGCGGCGGCCCCCCATGGAGCCCAAGCCCCCGGCCGCGCCGCACGGCGACGGGCCGCCGGCGGAGGCCCCACGCCGCCGCGGCGGCGGCGGCAAGCGCAAGGCGCCGCCGGGGTCCGGGTTCACGCCGTCCAAGCGGCACGCCAAGGAGCGCAACGCCGCCTTCAACGCGTCCCAGCACCTGCTGCTGCACAGCGGGCCGCTCACCCGCGCCGCGCGCCACTCGCCGCACAAGCTCACGGGCGCGGCCCCCGATGCGGCTCTTCCCGCGGCCGCCGCGGCCGACGGATCGGGGAAGGGGGAGGGCGACGCGAGTCTAAGGCTCGACGGGGAGCAGACCCCCGCCGAGGAAACGCCGCTGGTGGACGAGGCGTTCGAGGCCGTTCGATCCCGCGACGCCGGCGTCCATGTGGTCCCTACCTTCGCCGGTGAGCCCTCTCTACGCGTACACTAGCTCGATCTCTCCTCTGGGGCGGTGAATCGATGAATCTCTCGTTCGGGGCGGTGAATCGCTGAAACGTGACTGTTTGAGTAGGGGCGTTCGGTAATATGCTGGTTCATTGCGAATGCTTTCCTGCCACTTAAATACTTTGCCAGAATGAACCCTTAGCACGTACCAGTGAGTGCAATTCAGTGGTTAACGTTGCTGCCGTGGATAACCTGAATTTGTACCCCCACTCTGACTAATTATGTGTTAATTGTAGTTTATCTTGGTAGATTTAGCTTGATTTGAGCACATGCTCATTCTGTTAATTTAACCGCCTGAGACAAGAATTTATTACATTGTGTTGCCTTTATTACTTTTAGTATGTAGTGGTGAACTGTTAATACTGTGTGTTTCCATTTTGCTTGCTGTTGCCTGCTGTCTGCTCTGTGCAAATGAAGAGGTGAGTACTCATTATTTGGTTTCTTCCATGTGCTTCGAGTATGGCTTGTTTTCTTTTGAGATACATTTGTTCTTGTAAGTATTTTAAATATAGAACAGCCTTCTTACATTATCGCATCAGAAATATCAACTGTGGTAATTCTTAACAACACATTAAACAACCACCTCAGCATATAATAGAAAGCACTGTGGCAGATCTTTATAATACAGTAAATATATGTTTCTTGTGTAATTGAAGTAAGCCAGTAACAGTTTGCAGCAATGAATAATCCTGGCATAACCAATCATATCTGGAAACATTGCCTTTGTCTGTTCAAGGCATACTAGCAAGTAGACCACTTTGTATGATTGATCTTTGCCTAGTTTCTTGTTTTCCAATGTGTATATTTTTCAGTTTAAACTTCAAAACATGTCAACGCCATTTTCTTCAGAACTATAGTATTTAGCAGAATATATATGTTCTATTTTTTCATTCTGCCTTTCAGGTTTCCCACCCTAATTTGCTTAAAACACATTTTGTTTTGAAACTAATAGTGCACAATAATAAATCCTTTTCTTCTACAGGATGGTTTTCATGGAAGGAAATCCATCCAGTTGAGAAACAAACATTGCCTTCGTTCTTTAATGGCAAATCTGAGAAGCGGACACCGGAGATTTACTCGGGGATCAGAAATTCCATTGTGATGAAATTTCATGCCAATCCTCAGCTGCAGTTGGAGTCCAAAGATTTGGCTGAGCTGTCAATTGGGGAGGTCGATGCTCGACAGGAGGTTTTTGATTTCTTGGATCACTGGGGCCTGATCAATTTCCACCCTTTTCCACCCGCTGGCCTAGAGGAGAGTAAGCCAGAGGAGAGCCAAATCGATTCTCAAAATGGGGAGAAAGCGTCTGTTATCGAGAAGCTGTTTAAATTTGAACCTATTCAGTCATATATGATCCCTTTACCAACAAAAGGGGAGGTCGAAACTCCACCCCCTCTACCTACATTTCTTCCTGATCCTGTGCTAGTGGAAGATGTGGTTGCAGCAGCTGAGCCTTCTGTTGAGTACCATTGCAACTCTTGTTCAGTTGATTGCTCCGGGAAGCGCTATCATTGCCGGACCCAGGTTAGCATTTTTATTTTGGTGCCGCATCCCGCTGAAATATTTCTATATCACCAAATGTTTTGTCACTTTTTATTTGGAAATGCTTTAGGGGAGACCCAAAGAACATACTAGCATGAATTAATAGGACAAATACACTACACTGTTTAAAATTTACTATAAGATTGAAATATTATCTGTCAAAATTTATCATTCAAAGACACTGATTGTTCTCATGGAATGCAGATTATAATAATCATACCAGTTTACTCATTGTGATTCATTTTAAGAATGGTAGTATTGATTTTATTTTGTTTATGCAGGCAGATTTTGACCTGTGTTCTAACTGCTATGACGAAGAAAAATTTGATCCAGGCATGTCCAAAACTGATTTCATCCTTATGGATTCCGCAGAAGTTTCTGGTGCTCGTGGTACTAGCTGGACTGATGAGGAGACATTGCTTCTTTTAGAAGCTTTGGAAATTTTTGGTGGAAAATGGACTGAGATTGCCGAACATGTTGCTACGAAAACAAAAACGCAGTGCATGTTACATTTTCTTCAAATGCAAATTGAGGACCGCTTTCATGGTGGTGAAGATATTCATCAAAATATCCATGAAAGCAAAGAGCAGGTCTTGGTAGAAAAGGGCACCCCTGGAGTACCTGAGAAAATGGAAGTTGAAGAGAAAGTTGAACCAAAAGATACCGAGGACGAGAAATCTTCAGAGAAAACGGAAGCCAATAACAAAGAAGCAAAAACAGAAGAAGAAAGTGCTGTGGAAAATAAAGATACCAATAATTCAGGTGGTGTGGGGTCAGTTGCTGTTCCAAACGCTGATGATTCAGTTGCAGTTCCAAACACGGATGAGCCAAAACCAACTTCTGATGCCGACCTAGCAAAGGAACATCCTGTTACTCTTGATACTTCAGATGAAAATGCTTCAATTGTTGCTATTGATACTTCTGGTGAAAATACTTCAATCAATGCTATTGATATCCTGAAATCTGCATTCGAGGCCGTTGGTCACTTCCCAGGAGATGAAGGTTCATTTGCTGATGCAGGGAATCCTGTTATGGCACTGGTAAGCGATGTTTTGTACCCCTGGACATCTTTACTTTTTATACAATATTTTCCACCCTTAGATCTTTCAAATGGCTTGTGCAGGCAGCATTTTTGGTTGGTCTTGTGGAAGATGACAATGCTACCACTTCTTGCCGTAGTTCACTAAAAGCTATATCTGAGGATCTTCCTGCACTCCAATTGGCAAGTAGGCACTGTTATATTCTTGAAGATCCACCAAGTGATCTAAAAGACAAATTTGTCAGTGTAAGGTAAGCATTGCTTGTGCTTGTGTAATATTCTATTGTAAGATTATGCTGATGGGATCAATAATTTTCAGTAATACAAATAAAGATGGCGATCAAGCAAAAGGCGAGGATATGATTATAGATTCAGTTGGTACTGAGAAAAAGGATATTAATGAAAAGAAAGAGAATGCTCTGCCTGTGGAAAAGCAAAACAGTCCGTCCATTTTACCCAAAGACCACGAAGAATCAGATAATAAGAATATACCTTGCGATGATGAAGCACCCCCAGTGGAGCCTAAATCCAACAATGCTAAGGAGTCAGGTGATCCAGTTCCTCTGGTGGATAAGAGTGCATCCAACGACATGGAAGCGAAAGATTCAGTTACTACACAAGATAATGCAAATGGATGTGCTTCGTTAGCTTCTCAAGAGGTGGTTGCAGGAAGTACTACGGTTGCAACTAATCCAGAAGAGGACAATCCAGGTTCTGAACTAGGGCCAGATGATGATTCGTCTTCACACGACAAGACCGAGCTTAATAAGACCAAAGATGCAGTTGCTACGCCAACTATCATACAGGAAGATGAGAAAAGCCAAACATTGGGGAATGGCAAAATGGAAGGTACTTGCTTCATTTATATTTAGTTTATACGGAGAGTCTGAAATTATCTCTATGAAACCAGCGATAGTAGCATGCATTTCCAGTTAGCATTCTGTGTAGTTAACGCCTATCAGTGTTTGCAAATCCGGAGACTGGGTTGGAACATTGACTTGCATCAAATGCACATGTCAGCAGTTATGTTGTTCTGGTAATGCTGGATAAGGTTCTTCACTTTCCCATAAGCCTTAATAGGACTGTTACCATGCCGTCAGATTGAGCTGTTTCTGGACAGGACCTGCTAAATCCAGATATAGATCTGACCTACTAATGCAGTATTGTAGCCTTGGAAATATGCGGTTTGTTTCTCCTGTACTCATTAGCGGACCCAGACATATATTAAAGCCCGGGCAAACAGTGTATTTAGAGGCTTAAAATGCTAATTATATATGAAATAGGCAATAAACTAAGTAAACTACAGCTTGCCGGCCGGCCGGAAGCCCGGGCAGCTGCCCGGGCTGCCGGGACGCTGCGTCCGCCTATGCCTGTACTGTAAACTACCAATCCATACATTCCATAGCAGTTAGCACCTTCCAAGATATGGATGTGGAAGTGGGAAATGGAATTCTAAATAGTTGAGTTGTTTGAACCATCGTATTGTGTGTTGAAGACCTTAATATTTTATTAATATGCACGTTCATGTAGTTATCTTGTTTCTTTTCCTTCTTCGGTTGGATGATTAGTGCAGTCCCTTAAAAAATCTATCCTTTCTTGAACTTTGAGTTGCAAACATAACCATTCTCTGATGTATCTGTATCCCCAAAATATTGGAGAATTTATACCTACTGTCTCCTACAAGGAAGGCCTGAGTGAGCTTGTGATATACTGATATCAGACCACACTGAAGTAAACGAGTCATGCGAATTAGAAAATATAATTACGAAAGAGGGCCGGAATTCAGAAAGCAGATTTAGCGTCATTCATAGGTCAATCCTCTTGGTTCAGTTTTTCATCAGCTGATTTTCCCTTCTCTGGCATCTCTCTTATCTTGCAGAACCTAGCGGTGCTGAAAACGTACCTGCCGATGTAGAGAAGGGCTCAGGAGTGACTGCCAAACATGATGATTCCATAACTAGGCTAAAACGAGCAGCAGCGACTGCTATTTCAGCCGCTGCTGTGAAGGCTAAGCTCCTTGCTGAGCAGGAGGAAGAGCAAATTCGACGGCTAGCTGCACTGGTTGTTGATAAGCTGGTACCGTGAAAAATCTACTCGGCGTATCTTTGCTCTCCAATTGATTCCTGCATCGTTCTCTGCTGGTAATAACCGCAAGCTATATATTTTCATGCAGTTGCAGAAGACAGAGGCGAAGATGTCACTATTTGTTGATGTGGAGCACGTGGCCCTCCGAACAAGGGAATACACTGAAAAGACCAGAAAGAAGCTTCTGATGGAGCGGAACGCGATAATCGCTGCTCGCATGGGTGCTTTGCCATCTAGGCCAAACCCTCAAGGTGTTGCCGGGAACAGATTGCCGCCTGGATATGGCGCCCCTGCAGTGAGACCACCAAACGCAATGCCCCGGCCCGGCAGCTGAGTCCAGGAGGTATCTGTCACCTCAGTGCTCGACCTGTGTACCCGATTCTTTTAGAAGCACGCCTCGAACCAGTCAGGCATAAGCTATGTTGTTGTTGTAGCATTCCTGTAGGAGTATACAGTATGGTGATATGTATTAACGGTTGCTATGGGGAAAAATTGTCATTTTATCTCTGAAGACGTCTCTTCGTTCGTTCATTCTGCTTATGATTGGGACATGTTAAAATCCTTTGTGAAGTTACCTAAAGTTATCACGCGGGGTGCTGTGCTGTGCTCGTAAGGAGGCAATGGTTGTTACTTCGTTAGTTGGTTTTCTTGTTCTCCTTACCAGGAAAGCTTTTTTTTAAAAAGATCTGCCAGGAAAGCTAGTGTAAAGAGGTGTACGTTTTGTTTCCTGCTCCTATCCTAGACATGCTTGGTACTTTGTCTGAGGGCATCTAAAAGTTACCGTCTCCTGTACAGGTCATAAAAACAAACACCGAAAACAAGCATTTTTCATTCAATTAATGAGGACATGTGTACAATGGTTGATAAGATGATCTCATCTGCCACATAATCAAGATATGACGAAAAAACATGATGTATAATGAGTTATTCTTTAGTCATATCTTTGTTATCAAATATCCTCAAATTTGTTGTGAGACAATTGTTGATCTCTTAGCTAAGATAAGACAAACCTCCTTTTCTCATTTCTCTCTCCTCCAACTCAGCAATTATCCTATGTGGCATTGCTAAGATAAAACCATTATACGTGCCCTAATAATTTATTGGTCTTGTTATCCAGTTCTGTTCTGCGATGTCACTAAATCCATATGGTGCATATAGACACTAAAAACCACATTGAATAAGCCCAAAGGAAAAGGCTGAATTGGCTGAATCACGAATATGTCTTAGGAGTAGTAATTTATCATGGGAGTTCACTATTGTTGATGCTCACTCAACATTTCGCAAGCTCACTGGCTCCAGCGGGTGTGCATGCTGTCCACCGCTCCGTGGACGACGCGCTGCAGGCGTCACACATGGAGCTGAACATGCAAAGGGCGTCCGGCTTTTTGGCTGATGCGCGCGCCTGTGCCGATGCGGAGATGGAGGCCGAGACGGAGGATACACGCAGGACTGCGGAGCCCACGACGCGCACAGCTTGGCGCAAACGGCAGGAGGCCAAGATGTATCCGGAGACGGAGCAGGAGGCTCCAGGGCCGGAGCGGGAGGAACATGTCACTCCCATTGACATGCTACCGCTCCGCGCTTCCGGTGGCGGCGAGGCAAAGTTTCCTCTTATTTGCCGCTACCGCTTCGCGCTTCTTGTCTCTGAAAGAAGAAGGGAGGAGGAGCCAGATAGTCCAACTCGCCGGCACCGGCTACGGACAAGGAAGAGACAACAAGTCCGACGACGGTGCTCCTCCTTTCCTCCCCTTTTACCGGGCAGTTGACCACAGTGGGGTGGTCGTTTTTTTTTGTTGCAAATTAGTCTAAATTCCCGGGTAGGGTTTAGGTTTAAGAAGATGTAAACTCCTTGTGTATGTAAAAATTTGAAAATGAAAAAGCGTGCGACCGAACGGATTGTATGTCGATCGTGGGGATAGTAACAATAAAAGGATGGATATGCTTAACATACGGACAAAAGACTGACAAAATGCCTGTCCAATTGGACCGCCCCGTTGGAGTTATGCTTAACATACGGATAATCTAGTACAATGTTACCGAGACATGATCCTGATTTATTTACCTATCTGCGACGGATGCTGGCAGTGCTGCGTGCCCCGAGCTCCCTCCCAACGGTCAAAAATATTAACTCCGGACGCAGATGCAGCCACCGAAAGGAACACAAGGCAAAACAATTTGAACGACCACCCACACTCACACCTCTGTTCCCAGCCAATGAGCCAATGGCGTCCTACCGCAGCAGCGAAACCTCAAGAACAGAACGACGGCGACCCACCTTTCATAGGGACAGAGTCCACGACGTCGACGCAAGGATATGGGTTCGTGCCGTCCCGTCCCGTCCGCTACAGAGATCGATGCTACTTTCTCGAATTCACAGTAAAAAATTACTGACAGACAAGTGGGCCCAACCCATCCCACACAGGGAAACGCAGCTCCAAAGTTTGAACACGCCTGAGGAACGGCACAAATTTACCGGGATGCCCATTCCAAACCACAGCCCCCAGAGCAGGTCCCGGTGGCTATCCCGTAAATACATACTCTTCCAGGGGTTCTTCACTTCGCCTCCCTCCTCCCATTTTCCCGCCCGAACCCCTCCCCCTCTCTCTCCGATGCCAATAGCAGGCACCACGCCCCCACGCCTCCCAACGAACCCACAGTAGACCAGTTCCCCCGTGGACCAGACAAAGGCCGGAAGAGTACCGTAGACCGGTTCCATTTCGTCCACCGGCCGTACCACCCCACTCTGCAGGGATCGAGGCGCCCGTGCCTCCCATTTCCCGGGCCATCTTCCCGATTCACCGCGGTCTGTGCTCGACATTGCTCACCGACAGGTGGGGTCAGATAACATGGACCCCAGTGTCAGTGGCACTCCTATCCCGGCAAGTGAGAAGATAACCCACCCAAACCCTCCTGCAGTAAAAAACCACACTCCCCACACCCCAGAGTTCGTATTCCAGACTTCCTCCCCCCCAAACCCAAACCAGCCGCCGGCCGCCGTCCTCCGCAAGCGCCAAGCGGACGCTCCCGCCGGCCGCCTACCGCCGCCGAAGTCGGCGCCTGTTGCCGCGCGAGTCGAGATGGTGGTCGCCGTGGCGAATGGGGTCAAGGTGGAGGCCGACGACGCCGCCGCCGCCAACACTGCCCCCGCCGACGCCAAACCCGATTCGCCCATCTCCGTTCTGGGGGACGAGGTGATTTACCCACACGCACAAACGCCCGTCTCCAGATCTCTACCCCCGGATTCCTCCGGGGCGATTTCTGCATTCTGTCTGACCGTTGAGGTTACCCTGAAACATGTTTTTTTTTCCTTCTTCTTTCTGTATGTGCGAAAAAACCAGAAAAATTCGGAGGCCAAGGACGGGAAGGCGGCGGAGGCTCGCGTCATCGTCGAGGCGGCGGTGAAGGCCGAGGAGACGGAAGACGAGTTCCTGGACGCGCCTTCCTCTCTGCTGCCTATCGACCTCGAGGCCAAGAACGGCGATGCGTCCCTCATCACGGACGTGATGACCAAGGAGGAGGAGCAGCTGCACCAGGCGCGGGTTAAAGCCGAGGAGGAGGAGGATGCCAGGAAGAGGGAAGAGGCTGCGAAGCTGGCGTTTGATCCCAAGGCGCGGTTCAGCAAGCTGGACGAGCTGCTCACGCAGACGCAGCTCTACTCGGAGTTCCTGCTGGAGAAGATGGACCAGATCACGGATGTACGGGTCGTTCACCGTTTTATCTGTGTCTTTCGGTACTTCGTGCTAGATATTTTTGATTCTTTGTTGACAATGATGTCGTTGCCTGTAGTCTCCGATGAAAAAAGCTGTTGAAGTTAAGGAAGAAGAGGAACCTGCGGAAGAGCAAAAGAAAGGGCGTGGCAGGAAGAGGAAATCCAGTGCTAAGCCACAGTACAATGACGTGAGTTCAGACTTCATATATTATCCTCTGCTTCATAGATACAAATTCAAGCATTTATGCTTGAGCTGTCTACTAGATGATGCAGATGGTCTTTCTCTGTCACATACCAACGCTGTACTGTAGTATAACGTACAATCTGTGTTACGTGCTCAATGGGCTATTCATTATAACATGCGTTGCTGCTTGAATAGTTCAAGGGAGGGCCCATAATGTCTTAATATTTAATCTTCAAAATGGATAACTTCATCTATCATTAGTGATAAGACTATATAGGAACAGTATTCATGTTCATTGATTAACCTTGTCATGCTTCTCACAACCGAACATGAAACCTTCTTCAGAAGAAGGCTAAGACAGCAGTGGCAGCCATGCTCTCAAGATCGCGGGAAGATCGTTCTGCCGATGATGGTACTCTCACGGAAGAAGAGAAGTGGGCGAGAGAGCAAGCCAACCTTGTTCCATTATTGACTGGCGGAAAGTTGAAATCTTACCAGATAAAGGGTGTTAAGTGGCTAATATCACTGTGGCAAAATGGCCTAAATGGGATATTAGCTGATCAAATGGGCCTTGGGAAAACGATCCAGACAATTGGATTTCTAGCCCACCTCAAAGGGAATGGTCTGCATGGTCCTTACATGGTTATTGCTCCCCTTTCCACTCTGTCAAACTGGTTGAATGAGATATCAAGGTAAAGTATCCAGAGTTGTGATTCGCTGTGCTTAGTGTGCTGTCTTACGTGGAATGCTTAATTTCAGGTTTACTCCATCTCTGACTGGTCTGATTTACCATGGAACCAAGGATGCTCGGACAGAGCTAAGGAGAAAACACATGCCCAAAACAGCCGGTCCTGATTTTCCTATAATCATCACTTCATATGAGATGGCCATGTCTGATGCAAGGTTTCTTGCTAATTATAAGTGGAAGTATGTTGTTGTAGATGAGGTGATGGAATAGCACATGCTCTGAATTATTGTCTTATATGTTTCTCCCCCATCCCTATGTATTTATGTGTCATGCTGATACTTCTCTCTATAGGGGCATCGGTTGAAAAATACCAACTGTAAATTATTGAGGGAGTTAAAGCGCATTCCAATGGATAACAAGCTCCTTTTGACGGGAACACCTCTTCAGAATAACCTAGCAGAGCTGTGGTCACTGCTGAACTTCATTTTACCTGATATCTTCTCATCCCATCAGGAATTTGAGTCATGGTATGACCTGCGGAGCTAACACATGCACCACTGCCCACCTTCTACTCTATAATCTCTGTACATGCCATTTTTTGTTCAGAGTCTCCGTATCTGCGTTTTTGCTACTCTTGTAATGTCTCTGTATGCTGTTTTTTAGCGTTTTTGCTATGTAATGTCTCTGTATGCTGTTTTGTTCAGAGTCCCTCATACGTAAATCCCAGTTGAATTACGGTTTCTGCAATAGCAAGCACATGCTCTGACATTTCTTCGTGGTTATGTTGTGTACCTGATACTGTATGCCATGTCTGTCAATCTGGCTATTATGTTTTGTGTGATTTTGTATATTGTCTGCTGACATCTTATGTTTCTAAGATTTATACTGATGACTAAAGTTGTATGGACAGGTTATTAAGAGCTATTCAGACGATATCTTAACATGAGGTGTTTCTGTTATGTAGATAGTGAAGTTACTTGTTGAATATTTCCATGTATATTTGTATTATACTGCCTCAGTCGTCTGATGATTATCTTGTCTACAGGTTTGATTTTTCTGGGAAGGTAGATGAGGAACAACAGGAAGAATCCGATGAGAACAAAAGAGTCCTTGTTGTCTCAAAGCTTCATTCCATTTTGCGTCCCTTTCTTTTAAGGAGGATGAAGGAGGATGTCGAACACATGCTTCCACGAAAGAAAGAGATAATCATTTATGCAAACATGACTGAACATCAGAAGGAAATCCAGAATCACTTGGTTGCGAAGACATTTGACAACTACTTGAATGAGAACACGGATATTGGTATGCAAGGCGCATGCATGTCTTCATGTATTCTTATGGTCCAACCTGTGTATTAGTAATGAACATTCTAATTTTCCAACCTTTTGCTATTGTAGTTTTGCGGAGACCTGGCGTCAAGGCAAAGCTAAATAATCTTTTCATCCAGCTGAGGAAAAATTGCGCCCACCCTGATCTTTTCAATATTGGATTAGACTCAAACAGTACGTCTCATTGGACATTTGTTATTTGATTGTTCTATTTGATTGGCTTTTACTTTCATATACATTTTTATTTATTTATAATGCTTACAGGTGAATATCCACCTGTTGATAAGCTTCTGGAACAATGTGGCAAATTTCAGCTGTTGGACAGATTACTGGATATTCTACTCAAACGGAAACACAAGGTTGATGTTCTCTTCTTATTCCATAGTCGTTAGATGTAGATCAGTTTATATGTTTGTAGCTCTTTTTTTCTGATCTCTGTTTTTCAGACCTGAAGTATAGTTCAATTGATATGTTTGCAGGTACTAATATTTTCGCAATGGACAAAAGTTTTGGACCTTCTTGACTACTATTTGGATGTGAAAGGACTGAAGGTTTGCCGAATTGATGGTAGTGTTAATTTGGAAGTTCGAAGGAAGCAGGTAATTTGGTAGTCTTCCAATGCTTTACTAGTTTACTGAATGACATTTGTCTTACATATGCTGATATGCTCGTGCACTCTGAGATGACTACTTAGGATGCTAAGAAAAAATAAGTATATTTGGACAAATGTAAGAAAACTAAGTATACTTAGGTTTGCCAAAATGATGGTAGTGTTAATTTGGAAGCTCTGGGGAAGCAGGTAATTTGGTAGCCTTCCAATGCTTTACTAGTTTACTGAATGATATTTGTCTTAGATATGCTGATATGCTCGTGCATACTGAGATAACTACTTAGTATGCTAAGAAAATAAGTATATTTAAATTGATTCATGGCATGATTACAATAGACGTGGCAGCCCCTATATATAGGTGAGAAACCTGCCTAGAAAGTAGAAACTAACCTAGCCCTGCTAAATTTTGATTGATTAATGGCATGCTTTCAATAACGTCACAGCCCCCTCTATAGCTGATATGCTCATGCATACTAAGATAACTACTTAGTAGCTGGACTTCGCTTCTGTTTCTCCATTTTATGTTTGCATATTCTTTTGCCGATTTACCTTTTATAACTTTGCGACTTCTCTGTGTTCTTCACTTCTTCTAATATAAAGTGACACCCATTTTGAAGTGTGTTTGAGAAAAAATATAGAAGCTACCCTATCATATCTAAATCTATATTTCTACTTTCGGAACAATGGTCTTTATCCATATATGTTGGATATCTATATTCGGGTGCATTGTGCTATGCATAAAAATGCCAATCTAGATCTTGAATTGAATTATACTCTTGTGTATTAATGTGTGCATGCACAGGTTCCTATTTCTGTACATGAATAATTTTGCATATTCCGTTTTAGTGTGCTATGCATGTAATTGCCAATCTAGATCCTGAATTGCAGTATACTCTTTTGTATTAATGCGTCTATGCACAAATGCACTCATAATTTTGCAAATTCTGTTGCAGTGTACTATGCATGAAATATCCAATCTAGATCCTGAACTGCAATATACTCCCTCCGTTCCACAATATAAGATGTTATAGGTGTTGTACATGTTATCTAGATTCATACCAAAATAAGTGTACACATACACTAAAATGTGTCTAGATACAAGTTTGGACATGTGCATGTGAAAAAAGGCTAAAACATCTTAAATTGTGGAACGGAGGGAGTACTCTTTTGTATTAATGTGTGCATGCTCAAATGCACTCAAGTTTCCTATTTCTAATCGTGAATGTAGCTTGATGCCATGTGCTGACATTTTTTTCTACTTTATATTGCTTTTCTATTATAACCTTATCCTTTTCTGTTGGATATCTTTTGTGGTTATTGCTATCTCACAATGTATATTTGGCAATGTTATCCTGTGGCAGATAGCGGATTTTAATGACTTGAACAGTGGCATGAATGTCTTCATTCTAAGCACACGTGCTGGTGGGCTTGGTATCAACCTTACTTCTGCTGATACATGCATCCTGTATGATAGTGATTGGGTATTTTTCTATCTTTCTGCGATTGTTTATTCCAAATGAAATGTTTTAATGTTTGTACAGAGTAGGATATTCCTTAAAATTTCGTGTTTGTAGCTATGCTCCATGGTACAATGCTTGCCTTCAGTTAGCTTTCATAATTGTGATGTGCTTAACTTTTGTTTTGTTCCGCAGAATCCACAGATGGATTTACAGGCTATGGACCGATGCCACCGGATTGGTCAAACTCAGCCAGTTCATGTTTACCGGCTGGCAACATCCAATACTGTGGAGGTATGGTTAGGGTATAACCTGTGGACTCTTTCTTGGCTATACTTGTGGCATCAGTGCTCATCTTATCGTTGTTTCAGGGACGGATTATTAAGAGAGCTTTTAGTAAGTTGAAGCTAGAGCATGTCGTGATTGGGAAGGGACAGTTTCAACAAGATGCTGCAAAGCCTAACGCCTTAGATGTAAATCTTTCCAGCCCATGTGCCGAATACATTATTTATTGGGTGATCAAACACAAAAAGTACAATTAAAGCAGCACTGAATCAAAACGGTGAGAACAATCACTGATACGTTGGTTTCTTTGTTGAAAATGCAGGAGGCAGAGCTGCTGGCGCTGCTGATGGATGGGCCGGCTGATGAAGACAGGATGATCCAAACAGACATCAGTGACGAGGACCTTCTGAAGTTGATGGAACGGACCGACCTCACCGGCACTCGTGCAGCCGCTGGTGCCGTCCCTCTTGTGCCCCTGAAAGGTCCTGGCTGGGAGGTGGTGCTTCCAGCGAAGGGCGGAGGTGGCATGCTATCCGCGCTTGCCAGCTGAGCCCAGCGGCAGCCTATCAATGGCGACGCCTCTGTATTTCGATGATTCAGCTTGTTCGATGCTAATTTGCTGATATTTTGTGACATGATAACAACAATCCCCCCTAAGTAATTATCGACCGGGCGTTGCACTATGTAGATTAGGAAGCTGATGTTTTGGCGAGCTGTGTTGTAACCTGAGCTCGTGCCTTTATCCAAGGCCAACCTATTACCTGTGTAAGACAGTTATGTTACGGTGGTCCATGCTAAAGGAGTTTGAAAATGGCGATGTAATGCATTGTTGTTTCAGTTTTAAGAGTGTGGTCTCCTGCTAGAGGGTTCCCAATCTGCCACTACTGAACTGCTGTTTGCTGACCATGGTTCTTTAAAATTTTGATGGATGATGAGTGAGGACACGAATTGGATCTGGAGGACTGTTAAGAAATGTTTGTTCGGGTCCTGCCATCGGTATTAAGCAAAGAACAGAGAACTGGCGACCGGCTGTTGGCCAAAGCAGAAGATACATAAAACTATCCCCAAAACACTTTCAGACACAATCTAATGCTCCCTTCTTCCTATAAAAAAGAAAGCCCCCCGTTCCCTAATTAATGTGCAGTATTTAGATTACCTAAAGAAAAGTGCTTTCTTTACAACCAGAAAAGAAAAAGAAGTTAACACCTCATTTTCATACTTAGAGTATTTAGCTGCAGGGCTTTTTTTTTTTTTTTTGAGGATAGGGTGGTCGTACCACCCGCTCGATTAGATAGAAGAGAAATGACTCAGTTTATAAGGGAAACCGGGTCCAAAAACCATACAATCTGTACAGGAGAAAACACACAGACGAAGCGACCCGCCGCCCACACGGCACAAGTCGGACAAACGCCACAACACACACCACCCGCTCCGGAGCCGCCGCTCCGGCGTAGCAACCAGATCGACCTTCGCATTGCCCGAAAGCGATCCAGTCATGGTCGACGAACCCTCTGCCCCCGCAGTCTTTATCCAGGCTGCCACCAAAACCACCAAGTTCCGGGGCCGCCGCCCCGGTGTAGCAACCAGATCGGCCTTCGCATTGCCCGAAGGTGATCCAGTCAGGTCGACCAACCCTCTGCCCATGCAGTCTTTATCCAGGTCGCCACCTAGACCCCCGCTAGACAACGGCTCCACCTCATGGAACCATCGTAGCGTGGGAGACCGAGACCGCCGTCTCGACGCACCTCCACCGTCCGGGGCCGCCACCCCGGTCATCCGCTCCCCTGACAACAGAACCGTCCTCCCCGAGCGCCGCGAGCCCATCACACCGTGAGGGGCAAAGAACTTCCAAGGCGGCGCCTCCAACAAGGAAACGACGCGTCCGTCGTCGCCGCCCGCCCCCGATGGAGCTTAGGCTTTCACCCGGAAATCTTGGCACCACCCACGTCGGGTGGGACCGAGCACTCCACCGCGACGCCCCCAAGAGGGGAAACGACGCCTAGAAGCGCCGCCGTCGCCGGCTCCGACGAAGTCGGAATAAGGCTTTCGCCCGGAGGTCGTCCCGACCGCAAAGCAAGGGAGCAACGCCACAGGTAGGGACGCTCTACCGCCATCCACCGAGCTCAACCATCGGCCATGTCAGCCACAGCGCCCATGGCCGCGGCCTCCATGCCGCACCACAGAGGTCTCCGTTCCGGGGCCGCCGCCCCGGCTTCCACGCCACCCAGTCGCCGTAGCACCTCGCGCGCCGCCCGCCATCACCCTCGCCTGGCCGAGGCCCAGATCAAGCCCGGGTAGAGCACCCGCGGCCGCACCTCCACGCCTCGCAGCAGTGTGCCCGCGCCGCGCCGCCCTCCGCCATGAGCCGACCCCCACGCCACGACCTGGCCGCGGCCCGCAGGGCCCGCCCCAGGCCCAGATCGAGCCCGGGCAGAGCACCCGCGGCCGCACCTCCTCGCCTCGCAGCCGCGCGCCCGCGCAGCGCCGCCCTCCGCCGCCAGCCAGCCTCCGCCGCGAGGCCGACCACCGCGCCCTCCATCATGCGCGCCGCGAGCTTGCCGGCAGCACACGCCGCGCCTGCGCAGCTGTATCCCGGCCGGAACCGTCGAGCAGGCGCCCCGCCGCCACCATCCTCGGTCGCGCGCAGCTTTGCCGCCGCTTCCTCCGGCGGGGGCGGAGCAGTGGTGGGCGGGGCGGACCTCCGCGCCGGCGGCGGCTGGGTTCCCCCGTGTCGCCAGGCGCGGGCGACGCGGGGGTG
Organism: Poa annua; assembly: GCA_026929855.1. NCBI lineage: Eukaryota > Viridiplantae > Streptophyta > Magnoliopsida > Poales > Poaceae > Poa > Poa annua. Next base: position 25,633,846 of record CM049434.1, on the reverse strand, counting down.
GGAGCAGGGACGGAGGGAAGGGGGGACGAGCGGGGGCGAGACCCCCCCCCCCCCCCCAACGATTCGCTCGACGCAGAGAAAAATTAGCGATATCCAGTGTTTTTGATCGATCCAGGCTGATTCGCCCCCCCCATCCTTTTGTCCACGTGAAGAAGGCAAAGCCCATTTACTTAATTACTTGGAACATACAAGACATGCAATAGCCAAGCCCATTACCTAACAAAACTAGCCCCTTTAGCAGTTACTAGCGCATTACCTGAGCACGATCGATCAGTAATTGGGATCGTGTTCACTTCGTCCCTTCGCCGCCTGTTCGTATGTTCGCCCGTTCACCTGCTTCCCGGCCGCCACTGATTGCTCCGATCTAGTCTCCACTTTCCAAAACTGAAACTTGAGATTAAGAAGAGCTGGTCTGCACGCCAGTCGGCAATCATCTGCCGTCTGAACGGCCGCAGTCAACATGAGCGAGGACATGAGGAAAACAGGTAATTCGCCCCCAAACTCCTTCTCTTTGTTAACTAATTTGATCTATTTCTTAGACTTTCTGATTAACTTTTGGATCATTTGCGATTTGCGTGTGCTTGTGTAGACTTGAAAAAAAGCTAGTCTACACCTCAATCCGCGGCTGCCTGCACAGCCGCACTGTTAATGTGAGCGATGACAGGAGGAAAAAAGGTTTTCACCCTAGACTTCATCTCTCTGTTGACTGATTTGATCTATCTCTTACACATCCTGATTAATTTTTAGATTAGTTGCGTGTATTTTTAAGTTTTTTAATCTATCTCTTAGACGCCCTAAATCTTTTAGACGCCCTGATTTGATCTATCTCTTAGACGCCTAAATCTTCTAGGCGCCTTAACACCTTATAAAAAACACAGTCGTATCACGTTTTTTTTTTGCTATGTTTTGTTGTCTCTTCTTCTCGCCCCCCTATATCCAATTCCTGGCTCCGTCCCTGGGTGGGAGCGTTAGTCACACACATCCAGAGATTGTGCGTAATGAATGAATAATGATGATAGAAAGCAGTAGCTCTCCCAGCACAGGTGGCAGGAGACTAGAGAGATAACCAGCTTCCATCACCTCAGTGATCACATAGAAAATGTAATCTTTCGGTCGATCAAACCCCTCTTTAGGTGTCCCATGTTGGCGCCTTGGTTTGTCATACCTCAGATTAGACCAGTTGTCGGCCTGGGCGTGGCGGTCGCGTTCGTGGGCAAATCAACATTATTAGAGGTCCGGATCGATCAAGAAAGACCGGAGATCGCTGGTTGATAGATCTGTCGTCTTAGCGTACATGTTATTTTAGCCATTGGAGCTTGTCGACGCCCTCCACGTTGGCTGTTAACTGCATTAAGTGCTGTCTCACGAGAGACCGCGGCTCATCTCCTATATCAATGTTGGTCCTTTAAAAGAATTGGGCTTCTATGTCACCATACTGCGGTTTTCATTACGCCTTGCCGGTCCAATGGAGCAACGAGAATAATATCAAGTCATGGTGGTCGAACTTGTCAAAAGAAAAGATGGACCGCACAACTATGACCTTACTCATGCTTGTTTCTTGGTAGATTTGGAAAGAACGTAACGCGAGAGTTTTCCGGCACCACACCACACCATCAAATGTCATCATCGACAAATTAAGGAAGAGGCTAATCTTTGAAAAATGGCCAGGGCTTCATCTTTGGGTAATGTAATCTTGGGAGAGTAGGCCTTTTCAAAGTACTAGGACGTGTCCTAGGCACTAAACCAAAACCTCTAAAACCTTTTTTTTGGGGGGTTTAAGGGCAGTCGTATCTGCCATCCGATTAGAAAGATAGAATGTTTATGTACACAGAATCAGACATGTCAAGATGACAGCCTGAGAGGAAACCGAAAATAAAAAACTGACACGGAACGAATAAAGAATAGGATCCTAGTCTCCCGGGTTGTGCCTGAAACCTTTTTTTTGCGAAACTCTAAAACCTTCTTTTATTTAATTAAAATGGCAAGTCTTATACCTAGTTTTCTTTAAAAAAACTGCTGTCCCACAGACGACATAGAGGAAGAAATCCAATAATTCAAAATGCTGATGTAATGCATGCTAAAGGAGATTGAAAATGCCTATGCATTGTTATTTCAGTTCCTGAGTGGTCTGTTGCTAGATGGCTCCCCATCTGCTACTACTCCACGACTGTTTGCAGACCATTGTTCTTTTAAATTTCGATGGACGTTGAGTGATAACACAGATTGGATCTGGGGACTTTGCCTGGCCGTTGTGAAAGTTCCTGATGAACGCTTGACTGTCAAGAAATGGTTGGGTCCTGCCACCAGTAGTAAGTAAAGAACGGAGAATGGCCCTGCCTTCAGCCAAAGGAGACGCACAGTAGCTCAAAACACTTTCCAGGCACAATCTGCTGCTCCCTTCCCTTCTGCCTAACAAAAGAAAGTTCTCCCTAAAAAAAAGTTCGTTCTTTAATTAGTGTTATGTCTTTAGATTACCTAAAAAAGTGCTGTCTTTAGTTAGAAAAATAAGTTAGCTCTTCTCTTTTGTACCTAGAGTATTTCGCTGAGGTGCAAGGATGCAGGGCTTTATTAATTAACACACACATCCAGAGATTGTGCGTATACTGAATAGCGATGATAAAAAGCAATCGCTCTCCCAGAAGGAGACTGAAGAGGAAACCAAAGCAGCTTGCATCACCTCACTGATCACATATTATAAATTGTAATCAATCAAACGATCAAACCCCTCTGTAGGTGTCCCATACCCTAGATTAGAACAGTTGTCGGCCTGGCTGTGGCGGTCGCGTTCGTGGGCAAATCACCATTATTAGAGGTCCCGATCGATCAAGAAGGACCGGAGATCGCTGGTCGATAGAGCTGTCTGTCGTCTTAGCGTGCATGTTATTTTAGCCGTTGGAGCTTGTCGACGCCCCCACGCTGGCAGTTCACGCGGCTCAATTCGTTACGTGCTGTCCCACAGACGACAAAGAGAACAAATCCAATAATTCACAAAAGGAAGAGAGAGGAACAAATCCAATACGCATGCGCACGAGAGTAAAGTCCATTTCCAGCGTTGAAGTTGTACAAGTTAGATAACTGAAAGGGGAATCTGGTTTGAGTCATAGGTGTACATGTATTCACTGTTTAAAAATCTTATTTTAAAAGTCAAAATATTATAAACAAAAATTTCGAGTGTACATCCGGACATTCTATGTTCGCATAAAAGAATCATGAAAAAAATGAAATTATTGTGGCATTCATAATTTTTTTCTGATGCTCCGAAATCAATTTTCATGAGACATTTTTGTCCAACTCACTTTTTTTTCTTACAAAACTTTGTGTGCGAACATAGAACCTACGGATACACACAACATTTTCATTTGAATTTTTTAAATCGTAAAATATATTTATAATGTAATTTTCATAACGGGTGCGTCTCGACCTATGAGTCAAAACATTGTGCCCGATTTAAAATCCTTAGCTTTCATTTACGATATCTAGCATTCGAAACTACCGATGTCCGATCCAAGGTTCGGTTTAAACAGGAAGTAGATACTTCATATATAGCTAACTACCGGGAATCAAAGTTCAGGTATTGAATTATCTAACCTCTGCAAGTTTAAGGTTTCATACAGACTTTAGTCCACTCGCATGAGTGACATTCTTCTCGGCGGAGGCGGAGCAAGATCAGAAGGGTGTTCAGCTTAGAGCATCTTCACCGGGGGCCTTCAAATTTGTGTCCGGCACCCTCAGTTGAGGTCCAATGGAGTGTCGGACACGTGTCTGGTCAAATGGAGGCCGTTGCTCAACGGCACTCCCTAACCAACACCCCATTTTTTTTCTCTTTTAACCTATGACGGTGATTATGCAAAGTTTAAATGAGATCATTCATTTGTTAGGTTCAATATGAATTAAAAAATGTATAATCAATACAAATGCAAAGTTTAATATGAATTCAAACCACACACGAAATTTTCACACCACCATGTGATTGGGAACATTGTTTTCTTTGATCACCCACAAGTGTGTTACGAGGTCGAGTTGGCGAAAATCCTGAGCCGGGTTTGCGGGATTCTCGGCAAAGTAGTAGTTGAACAAGAGCATGTGTCCAATTGCTCTGTGACGATTCATGTTGGCATGTCACCCTTTCTCTGATTCTCCATGCTTCGGCACGGCCTGTGCCTGGACTACCACATCTAGAATAGCCCATGACCATCTCGTTCTCGTCTTTATCTGCCGCAAGGGCGGTATCGACCCCATTATTTGGTAAAACATGAACTCGTCGTCACAGTTCATAGCCTACTGAACAAAATAAAGCATTAAATAAGCCTATGCACAAATGATAAATAAGACTATGTATGAATGATCGAACGCCTTACTTGCGAGGCGGGAGGGAGGAAGAGGCTTTACCCGACTGTATTAGCCGTGCCGACACAAGACAAGGTCGGAGGGTGGCGGCGAGCGGCGGCAAACAATCCGGCGTGGTCGCTGCGGTTTGGCCTTAAAGGTGCGATTCAAGTGCGTGACAACATGGATGGCGGTGATGGTGCGATTCACCGACGAGAGGAAAAAAAACGAGATGGGGGCATATTAATCACTGGGCGCCGTCTGTGCGTATGACGAACGGGCCAACCCTATCGAAGGTCCTCTTAAAGTGATGTCCGAGATCCCGAGAGTGCCTTCAAATTTAAAGACCGTTTTGAAATGTCGGACATGAAATTTAGAGATGTTTCTAGACGTCTGGACCCTCCTTGATGGGTCTTTGGAGGGTCGAGATGCTATTAGAGAGCACGATTTGGTCGTTTGCGTCGGATTGCGGACAGAAAATGGGCTATGTCCGTCCCCTTGTCCGTTTGGGTCGCGCCCCAGCCCAGCGGGCCAACACATATTTTTTTAAAAACTTTTTTATATTAATAGATATTTATTACATTTAGGACGTGAAAAATAAAGACAGAAATTAAAAAAAACAGAAAATATAATAAGCCCTATCCACTAGGGCTCGCCGTCGGTGCCTACTCCTCATCGCTGTCGCCTGTGAGGTCGTAGAACGGCGGCGGGTCCCAGGGGAAGGACCATGCCGCCGGCGGCACCGGAGCAGGAGGTGGCGGTGGTGCCTGGAAGGAGGAGGACGCCTCGGGCCATGGCGCCCATTCCGTCTTCGGCTGCGGCGGTCCCTGCTGGATCCGCCGCCGGTCTCGTAGGTGGACGCTCTCAGCGTTGGGAGGAGGCCGTCCCAGCGGCCGATCTCTTCCAGGTTGCTCTCGTCGATGGCGAGCTGGAGGGCCTCCTTCTCGCTGAGCCCGGGCGGCTGGAACTCCGCCACCGAGAGGCCGTCTTCCTCCATGGCGACGGGTGCGGCCTGCTCCTCCTCCGGCTCCCACTCCGGCGGTGATGGCGGCACCCAGACGACGACGGCGCCGTATCTCAAGGATGCGCTCCTCGCCGGCGGCGGGCACAGGCGAGACTGGCACCCGCCTGGCATTCAGGTGCCAGCCATTTGGCAGGTGGACGTCGTCCACTGGCACGGACGAGTTTTGCCGGTACAGCGCCTGCGCCAGAGGGACGCCCATGTAAGGGCGGCCCCTCGCCTTCTTCGGCGGCGTGACGATGACGACGAAGAGCCGCCGCTGGACTCCTTCTTGACCTTCCTAAACGGCCACAGACCGGTCATGGTGGCGGTGGAGAGGAGAGGGACGATGAGAGAATGGGGTGTGGTCGTGGGAGGCGACGCCCCTTTTAACGGTGGCTAATGACGCAGTTTCCCAAGCCATTAATGGCGAGGCGCTGATACGAAAGGCGTGGCCAGTGACGCGTCGTCATTGATGGCGGCGCAACCTTTCGCCTCCGAGTCGTGGTGGACTCGGGAGACGAAGCGAAGGCCGCGTCGCTGACGCGAAGGACCCGGTCAAAGGAGGGAGGACACAAGCGGACAACGCGGTCAGTCTACGACGACGCAAACTGCACTCAAATTTAGGCCGCGTTTCCGTCGCCGCGGACAGGTCCGACAAAATGCGTCAGGCCGCTGGGTTGCGTTTTTTTTCAACCCAGTTATTTTCGGACAGAAACGAACCACGGCCGTCCGTTTACATCGGGGCCGCTGGAGCTGCCCTAAGATCTTTGCACTCGATTTTCAGCACATTCATCACGCACATTGGCGTCGGTTATCCGTGCCCGTGCGTCACGCTACTAGCTACACACCGGCCGGGGGCAAGGCAGGTCTCATCTAAACGCCACGCCCATCTCGATCCTGATCCCGATCCTTCCAACGCTTGCCGCAACGCCGGCCGTCAGATCCACCTCCGTGCGAATTTGATTCAAATCAGGCTCTTCATCGACTCAGCTAAAACGGGGCTAGCTTTATCTTTATCTTGTTTTTGCACTGTATAGGAGCGGCCGGGGAGAGAGGGGCTTTAGCGCTTTGCTTCATCTCTGTCTCGGTCACTGCTTTTCCAGCCTTACTGTTATAGCGCGAGCGAGAAAGAGAGAAGGCGATCGAGAGCCCACCGCGTTTTCCGTTCTCCTCCTCGCTAAGCAACTCATCGACATAACCTTAGTAAGCACTAGTGTTAGTTAAGCTGCGGCCTGCCGGAAGCAAGGTACCCCGGCAGTGGAGAGAAGCGACTGACGAGAGATCGACCGAGCGGAGATTATGGCGCCACGGAGGAGCAGGCAGGCGGCGCCGTCGCCGCCGCTTGTTTCCTTCCTCCTCCTCGGGTTCTTGCTGCTCGTCCTCCATGTCCCGTCTGCAGGTATGCCGGCTCTGTGTTTGTAAGTTTGTCCTGTCGGTTAATTCAGACAATCCGAATTACTGAATTCTCTTCTTGTTATCGAGCTGTTTGGACTTTGGAAGCTTCTCCGCCCCTCCCTTTTATTCCGTTTTCTCGAGATTTGAGCCGAGCACATGCCCAGATGTTGATTCCTTTCTTCTTCTTTCGTTAATTCCTGCTGTTCGGAAAGTAAATACTACTGATAGTAGAAATAGTTGTAGTGCAATATAGTAGCTGAGGGTTCACGTAGCTTTACAAGTTCTTCAACCGAAAGTGATGTTGTTTCTTCGATCACTCGATGTCTGTATCCTTCTTCTCTTGTCGACGACATGGTTTCGTTCTCTATCATGTGGGGAGGCGAAAAGAATGTGGGTGACAGTGAAATAAACAGTGTCTGCATTCCGTTGGAGTTTTCTCAACCGTGCAAGTTTGTATAGAGGAAGAACACGATCCAATCATGCACGAGCGATCGTGCTAAAATCCTAGTAGTAGTAGTATTCGCTAATCATGTCACCGTGACACGGCGACATGGTGTCTTCAACTTCCGATACGAAATTTGGGAAAAATTTGTCATTTGAATTCTGCAGAGAATCTCTTGTTCTCTTGCAAATTTAGTACAGTAGTAGTGTGCGTGATGCTACCAGTGCCAGCTGCTCATGTAACGTGTCGTCCGTGTGCAGCGCCTCAGTCCTTCATCGGCATCAACTACGGCGACCTCGCCGACAACCTGCCGCCGCCTGCGTCGACGGCGCGCCTCCTCAAGTCCACGACCATCGCCAAGGTGCGCCTCTACCGCACCGACCCGGCCGTCGTCTCCGCCTTCGCCGGCACGGGCATCTCCCTCCTGCTCGGCGCCGCCAACGGCGACATCCCCAACTTCGCGTCCTCGCCGGCCGCCGCCGCCGCCTGGGTCGCCTCCCACCTCCCGGCCTCCTCGTCCCCCGCCATCACCGGCATCTCCGTCGGCAACGAGGTGCTCTTCGCCGACGACGCCTCCCTGGCCGCGCAGCTCGTGCCGGCGCTGCAGAACGTGTACGACGCGCTGCCGCCCAACTCCAGCATCAAGGTCTCCACCGTGAACGCCATGGACGTGCTGGCCTCCTCCGACCCGCCGTCCTCGGGCGCGTTCAAGCCGGCGCTCGCCGCGGCGCTGGACCCGCTGCTGGCCTTCCTCAGCAAGACGGGGTCGCCCTTCCTCGTCAACCCGTACCCGTACTTCGCCTACCAGGACGACCCGCGCCCCGACACGCTCGCCTTCTGCCTCTTCCAGCCCAACGCCGGCCGCCCCGACGCCGGGTCGGGGCTCACCTACACCAGCATGTTCGACGCGCAGGTGGACGCCGTGCGCGCCGCGCTCGACGCCAAGGGGTACAAGGACGTGGAGGTGGTGGTGGCCGAGACCGGGTGGCCGCACAGCGGCGGCGCCGACGAGGCCGGCGCGTCGGTGGAGAACGCGCGCGCCTTCGTGTCAGGCCTCGTGTCGCACCTCCGGTCCATGGTGGGCACGCCGCGGATGCCCGGCAAGTCGGTGGACACCTACCTGTTCGCCGTGTACGACGAGGACCTCAAGCCCGGGAAGGCGTCGGAGAAGTCGTTCGGGCTGTTCCAGACAACGCTGACAGAGACGTACCCGACGGGTCTGATGAGGAACGGCACTGCGGGCTTGGCCCCAGCACCGTCGCCGACTCCTCCGCCGCCGATGCGGCCTGCGAGCACCCCCCCGGCGACGCCACAGGTGGGTCTTTAACCGTGTGATCTGCTCTCTGTGTTAAAGTTTCTTGCTTAGCGAACTCAGCTATCGCTTCCAATTGGTGCAGGTGACTCCGACTCCTCCGGTGCAGCCGGGCGCGGCGGCGACGGTGGCACCACCTCCTCGCCATACTCGTAGTGCTGCTGAGTCGTCTCGCACCGTCTCAGCGCACCATCTCTTTGCCTGTTTCTGTTTTATGGCTTTGTTGGTCTGACCATTTGGTCTGCAATTTCTGTGAAGTGTACTGAGGCAGCTTGTGTTTTACTGAAACTTGTTGTAGTCTTGGCATTGTCCACGTATTCGTATACGATACAACGTAATATCAGTTGCAGAACAGCTGGCGACCTCACGTCCTTAGAAACGATTCACCCACATCAAAGAGACGAAGACAGTGTGATGACAAACTGAAGATCATGTCATAAAAAGAATGATCAGCTGAAGCATTCACAAGCAGTTTGCTAGCGTACAAATACACCAACATCAATGTGCAAGCAAAACATACAAGCTGCACACACTGGACAAGGACAACAAAAACAACAATCTGTAGGGAAATACCTAACGCTTCATAAGAAGTCAAGAACAGCTCTACACCTCTCGGCATACCACCATCGTAAAAAACAAGGCAAAGGCAGCATCAACGAAACAAAGACAAACACAAAAAATGTCGATATCATCAGAATTATGCGCCGGAGTGAGAAACCGGTGAGGTGATGAACTGTCCGTCCTGGAAAACGTGGATGTACTGTTGAGGCATGGCATGCTCCACCTACAGCATAATAGCCGCAGTTAGATGCAAGTAAGTTATTTGTAAAACGGGGACTAAATAATACCTCAACCTAAGCCACTACTCCATTCGGTACTAAGTCACACATGATAATGTGAGTACATATCATATCTTACCCAGTCGCCATCGGTGACGCCGCTAGGAACCAATACATTCATTTCACTTGATTTAGCCGAAGTAATAGAAGCACCCAGGGATTCTTTGCTCAAGTACAATTGACACCCAGATGAGTTGTCGATTGATATTGTCGGTGCAGTACCCTACAGGTAAAAGACAAAACCTTTAGGCATTCACAACACCATAATTAGCAGAATAAATCACATTCAATATAGTGAGTATATGTGGATTGCAATTAAATCCAGACTGCAGAGTGATTAGAGAAAACTAGCTCGTTACTATAGCAACAAAAGGAGTACAACGTGTGGTATTGTGGGGCTTAAATTATTGATCTTTCCAGTGGTGCTTTGAAATTTGCAACTACCGGAGTAACCGGACACTTGAGTCTATAAAATTTGTAATCATGAATCGATAATGAACTAAAATGGGAAACATGAACAGAGAAGTTCAAATAAGCAAGGTTGTAGTCAACACCATGTAGAAGTTCTTCATAACAGAAGACTCTAGGAAGTAAGAGGCAATCAAATCTTATGTCAAGAGGCTATTTCAAAGCACACAGTAGACAAATAAAAAAGGATATAAATAAGAACAGAAATTATATTAGTTAGAAGTGTAACAAGGTGCTACAATAAAGTTCCTAAGCAATGATAATAAGAAACTAAAAACTGAGGATAATGTGCAAAAACAATCCCAGAAAAAGAACATCTTCAACACCAGATACCTCTGTCAGTAAAGGATAATATCAAGAAAAGAAAGTGTTCTTATTAGATTATCTAAAAACAACCAGATAAAAGAGGAGATTCCAGCAAATTCTAGATTCCGATAAACTACTAGATTGCATAATTGCTTATCTTTATAATAAAATGAAATATCTTATTTTCAAATACTGCAATTTTTGAAATGAGATAAGTTTTCTATAGCCATGAAATGGCTTCCTCCATCTCTGTCACACATTGATCTCTCCAGTTCAAAGTTTTTTCTTTTGCTATTAATGTGCAATTTTGACGGATAATTGGTTGGCATACATATCTTAAGGATTTTGCTAACCAGCAGGCGCCTGCTGTGTGGCGTATCCCTACGCCGTGTGCGCGTGGAGCTAGCGAGAGAAATGACATCTTTTGCATGCATGCACAAACAAACAGAAAAGCTAATGTCATCCCGGCATTAAATATGAAACTCGAAAATTCAAAAAGTTTCGTAGCCAAAACCTTTTATCCGATTGAGATTCCGTTTTCACTGTTAGACCAGTCGCGACGAGATCTTCAAAACTAGATCCCATGTCGACATGTTCCGACAACTTTTTTTTTTGCCCAGAAGTTACCACCCCCGTAACAAATAAGTTACCCGGTCTTGTATATGTAAGTTACCCACCATATTAGTGATTAGTTTTTGGGTTGAAATAGAATATTTTTTCTTGTTCTTTTAATCTTTACGAGCTTTAAAGCTATCACATTACTTTGAGATGGTACATTTATCAATGCATCTATAAGTATTAGGATGATAACTGTCGATTTCATAGTGAAAAGTACACGTAAAAAAGATGGACATTGTGTTCGTAAAAATATTATTTAGTTGACATGGTAACTATATCGATTTCGTGGTGGATAACTACATCATAAACACATGAATAACTTCATAAGTACTGAGTGGGTAACTCTATCATTATTGGGTGGGTTACTATTACATAGAGTATGGTAACTATATTGGTTTCTTGTTGGATAACTTCACCATGAAAACACATGATCAGTACTGGGGTACCGGGTGAATAACTTCATAAGTACTGTGTGGGTAAATCTGTCAGTATTGAATGGTAACTATTACCGAAAGAGTATGGTAACTATAACAATTTTATGGTGGATAACTACACATGAAAAACAAAATGGGATAACTTTATCATTTATCAGTACTGGGTGGTAACTATTATCGAGAGAGTAGGGTAAATATAACGATTTTGTGGTGGATAACTACACATAAAACACATGGATAACTTTATTAATACTGGGGTAACTCTATCAGTATTTGGATAATAACTATTGCCCAGAGAGTATTAGGTAACTACATTAATTTCGTGTATGGATAACTACATAACGACCGCTGGATAGATAAATTCATAGGTACCGGGTGATAAGTTCATCAGTATTAGGTAAAAAATCAAAATAATATGGTAACTATATTGATTTTGTGTATCGAGTGATAAGTTCATCCGTATTGGTTTGGTAAATACTATCGAAAAAGTGTGGTAAGTATTACCGAATTAGTATGGTAACTTATGTGTTACGGACGTGGTAACTTTTGGGCCAAAAAAAAGTTTTCAGAATATGTCAACATGGGATCTACTTTCGAAGATCTCGTCGCGACTAGCTTAGCGGTGAAAACAGATCATAAATCGGATAAACGGTTTGAGGTACAAAACATTTTGAATTTCCGAATTCTGCAATTGCGAGATGACATCATTTTTTTGGTTTTTCTTCATATATGCAAAGGAGGGCTGTTTGCTCACCGCGTTCTCAGTATAAATTTAGGATGACGTCAGCACTTTGGTGTTTAGTGCATGTATGTTATTTCTTCTCACACGAATGGGTGCGTGGAGTTACGCTAACCAGCATGCGCCTGCTGGTTAGATTTTCCGTATCTTAATGTCTATGAAAATATTTTAACAAAATTGGAAAGACAAGAATATTTCATCATTTCGTCATGCTCAGACTTGCTAGTATAAGCATGAGGGTCAACATTCAAATGGTTTAACCAGCACGTAAATAAAAGTAACACTTTTAGAGGGTGTGTGTGTGGGGGGTGGTGGGGGGGGGGGGAGTAGTACTGAGATTGAATGAAATACTTCAATTTACAAACATAAATTCACAAAGTAATTCAATACCTGGCACTGAACCTCAACACCGTTACAGTTGACAACCTCAAAAGCTGCTACGACATCCTGCAATACATAGTAAACTAACTTAGCCTTGATATAGTCAATACTAATTAGCCGATGTCGTCTTGTCTGAGAACAGGTTTCGCTAACCTTGAAAACAATTCCAAACTTGGTGCATTTGTCGACAGTGATATTGTTTACTTTACCTGCAAAATGTTTTTTATGTATTTACAATTTGCCAATATCTTACACAGAAGTGTACAATATCCTAAGTAAATACTCATAGACATTACCATTCACTTGAAGGACAGCATCCTTGCATCCATACACATAGACGGATTGCTTCGAATCACAATCATTAATAGCAAGGTCCTTTTTACCAACTTGATTTTCAACCACCCACCTGCCATTTTTCTAATCTCAGAAGGAATGCAAATAGAATAATCAACTGTAAAGAGATAAGTTTTCATATTTCCAGAATCAAAATATTATCCTACTCATTAAATGATGCAAACTCCGCTAAACAGCATTTAAACATTACCATAACTTAGAACTAGGCAATACTCTAGTGGTAGGGTCACAGTGGTGCATCCCTGCTGACCAGAGTTCGAATCCTGTCAGGATCAAATTTCACGTATCTCACCCGTGTGCGCTCTACCTATTTAAAGCGACACAAGATTCCTCTCTCCTATTGGATTAGTTTTTACAATTACCATATCTGTTAAGAAAATTAGTTCAGCACAGGATATTTGTACATCGGATGGGGACTATATTCTGTGTTATAAATTGTATCTGATCCTTAATTCAATCTTAATTCCATGTGGTTTTCTAATTTTATTTGCAATAAATTTTCTTGATATCGCATTTAATTATCTGTACAAGGTTTTTCTTACACCATGAAAGCTATTTGTGGCTCCACCATAATGGCCCTTTGTCTTACTTAAAATCATTAATCCATCTACTTTTATACTACAAACCTAACACATGCAAACATTCATCTAACATGTAATTAACCGGGACTGTAGATCCATCTTACTTTTAGCTTCCCTATCAAGTATGCCCAAATTAACATTCTTGCACCTTCTTTGCCCGCTCTCTAACCCAACTAATCAAACACGAGGCGGCAAGGCCTCGATGATTTTTTACATGGTTGAGACTGCCTGGCATTGACGTAGACCATTTGGCCATATGTACCAGAGACAACCTGTACTAGTGTCCTGGCCAATATATACTCGATAATAAATTTTGTTACAGTTTTCTTAACTACGGTTAACACTCACTTGCGACCCATCTGAAGCTCCAGTTTTGGGGGTGCAGACTTGAAGGCAAAGGATCCTGCACGAGAAGTTTTCTCAGGAGCAGGAGCAGCAGCAGCAGCACTGTTAACAACACCACTTCTGTCAGCACGGTTTTTAGTCTTCATGTCATCAGTAACCTTTCGCAACCCTGCAGAAAAATTGCGGGGCTTCATATGTCTGCTGTTCATTTTTGAGAGAAATACAAATCCTCAGGTCGTAGAAAAAAGTAGGCGCTTTCATCTACCTGAAGTAACAGCTTTGCCCGCACTGATCTCTTGAAAGACAGCTGACATTCCTTGTTTAGGTTGTGAAGATTTGGGGGATTTCTCTGTGCTAAAAAGAGGAGCTGAAGGTGGAGCTGGTGGAGGAGGGCCCTTCACCGCCGGTGCTTTAGGTGTTGGAGCAGCAGCCTTTGGTTGGACAGCAGGTCCACTTCCAGCAGGACCCCAGACAGGCCCAAGAGGGTAATACTTTTTAACATAATCCCGCAAGCCTGGCATGTAGAGCTCCTTCAAAGCTTTAGCCCACTCAACATGGTCAGCATCTTTGTTCCTGTACTCAACGAGAACCTAAGAAAAAATGGTGTATATGCGTCATGAACCATGGCAGTATATATGAATTTGTTCCCTGGTAGAATGGGAACTCTCAGCTGGATATGTAATAGCATCGTAATGTGACGCAGTAGATAAATCACTCTTTATGAGGACATTGTACGAAGTTTAATTACCATATCAAGAAAAATGCAGGAAAAACATGATCAGTTGCTATGAAATTAGCGTGTAGGTATAGCTGGATTAACCAATACATAAAAGCATGGTTTTTAAGGCGTCCAAAGCGTCCGCCTAGGCGTCAAGCCCCCCCCCCCCCCCCCCCCCTCCGCCTTGGAAAAACGACCGCCTTAGGCGCCTAAAGCGTCCGCCTAGGCGCCCCCCCCCCCCCCCTTCGCCTTAGGACGCCTTAACGCGTTAAACACGACCGCCTTAGGCGCCCCCCTTCGCCTTAGGACGCCTTAAAAACCATGCATAAAAGATACGGGAATCTTCATTACTCTAAGAAGCTTAAGAACAAAACCATTATTATTAACCTCAGATACTATAAGACATTTATAGCATTAGCTCATCTGAAACTAACCCTAAGAAGCTCATTTGAAACTCGGATAATAGATAAGTTGTCAAGAAAATTCAGTCCCCGAAATTCCCTTCCATAAATATGCTGACAGCCAGGTTGACCTTATCGCTTCCTCAGCTCATCTTCCTTACTCATTGGTGCAAATAGCACCTTACAAGCCTATCTCAATTGTGCTAACAGGTACTGTTTTGGATGCTCGTAGGGTTCCATTTCTCCAGGATGAAAATAGCTTTGAAAACAAAGTTGTCTAAGAGCTAGTATTGAGACAAACATAGATGCTAAATGAGTTGTTTTGCTTGAAGAAAAAAAAACATGCTAGTCAGTGTGTAATCACTGCCATCCCATTCATCTATTGTGGACCTTTCCAAGAGGAAACAGAACCGAAGCATTCTAATCAGTTTCTCATAGTTCGCAAATCCAACTTCAGCAGTAGGTACAAATACCGCAGGTAAAATTGCATAAATGACGTGATAGAAAAGGCATATACCTTGTTATTGTAGAACTCCGCCATCTGCCAACTTTCTTCAACATGTGCTGTTGGGAAACTCATGCCTTACAGAGAGGAAGAACAAAACAAAATCAGGGGCGTAATTTGTATAACCTCGACGGGACTCAAAAAAGCGAAGCCTGCAAAGAAATTTAACTAACCACAATCTTTTCCTAAGAACGCAACCCAGGCCAAGGCAGCGAGACTGTCGGCAACACTCTTCATATGGTTGAAATAGTCGGGCCTCCTTCCTTCAGTCATAGCAGTTGCTTTTCCAATAGCATCATTTAGAGGCTTAAAGAAATCATGCGCATCCGCCATTGATGCAGGTTTCTGCATAACCAACAAGAAATTGCTCAATAAAGTAAAGAATGTAATTTACATTTTCCAGATCCATCGAGCGTCGCGCTAACTTTGCTTCATGTGTCAATGCATTGCCAATAAATCGGTACTGCTGCGCATCACATGATCCTATATTCTGAATCACTGTTTGGAGACGCCATTTCAACAGAATGACCTCAGCCCCAGACGTCTCGATCGACAAAAATCCTAAATTTCCTAACCTCGCATCACAATCCCGGCTCGATCAGCCATTCCCGCGCAAGCGAAACTCCTCCCGCAGACACGCATCAGATTGACCAACAGAGCAGCCGGGGATCTAGGCGCCGAAACGAGCGGATCGAGGGGAGGCGGAGAGCGGGGGCGCCGTACCTGGAGCTGCTTGGCCTGGACGAGGAGGTCCTTGGCGACGGCGAAGGCCTCGGCGAGGACGGTGGTGGCCTCGAGCACCTTGCCGCCGATCTTGTCGGCCGCGGCGTTGAGGCGGGCGAAGGCCTCGGCGACGAACTCGTCGTAGGCCACGATCGCCGGATCCGACGCCGCCGGGACGCCCTCCCCGATGTCGCGCGGCGCCGCGGAGAGCGATGCGCCGGCGGCCTCGAGGCGCGCCACCGCGGCCTCGAGCCGCTCCACGAGCGCCTTCTCCATGGCGGACGGAGGAATGAATCGAGTCTGAGCCGGGGCGTGCGTTCGTGCGTTCGTGCGACGGTGCTGCGGTGATGAGCGTGCGTCTGTGTGGCGCCGCGTTGCAGCTGGTGCGGTTTTTAATGGAATCTCCTCTCCGGCTTCGCGATCAGCTCTACCTCTACCTGGCGTTCGTTTTCCTTTTCTTTGTGTGGCGACGAGAGAAATACAGGCGATGCTGCGGTGCTGCCGCGGCGGTATTGGATAATTCTCGGTTTCAGGATATATACGGCAGCAAGGGGACGTGATTTGCACTGTATTTTCTTTCAGGATAAAATCGGTCTAGAAGTTATCATTAGTGGGCTTCTTTATTTTCTACCCCCGCTCATGAAAGGAATATGTCCGAGAGGCAATAATAAAGTGGTTATTATCTTATTCCATATTTATGATAAATGTTTATTTCTCATGCTAGAATTGTATTAATCGAAAACATTAATACATGTGTGACTAATGAACAAATAAAAGTTCCTAGTAAAGCCTCTCGTTTAACTAGCTCGTTGATTAACAGATAATCAAGGTTTCCTGATCATGAACATTGGATGTTGTAAATAACGGGATCACATCATTAGGAGAATGATGTGATGAACACGCACCCAAATTAAGTATAGCAATGCGATCAAGTCATTAAGTTTACATTGGTGTACTAAGCATACGAAGTAATTCTAATCCTTAGACCATGAGATCATGTCAATCACTAACACCGGAAGAATGCTTTGATGACATCAAACATCACACCGTAACACGGTGACTATAAAGGTGGCGTTGGGTATTCCGAAAGTATTAGTTGAGGCTCATGGATCAAGAAGTGGGATTTGTCCATCCAGATGACGGAGAGATATACTCTGGGCCCTCTCGGTGATATCACATCGACACCGCTTGCAAGCACGTGACTAGGTCACAAGGATGTCATATCACGGAACGAGTAAAGAGTACTTGTCAAGAACGAGATCGAACTAGGTATAGATGATACCAATGATCGGATCTCGGACAAGTAAAATATCGCGAGACAAAAGGAATTGGTTATGACGTTTTTGGTTCACACGATCACAAGATTCATCGTCGAATATGTAGGAGTCATTACGGATCTCCAGATCCCGCTGTTGACTATTGATCGGAGAGGTGTCTCGATCATGTCTACATTATTCACGAACCGTAGGGTGACACACTTAAGGTTTGTCGACGCTTTTGGGTAGACACAGAATTTCGGAGAAAATTTTGGACAGCACCGAGATTGTTTCGGGTAATATTGAAATAGTTCAAGGGGTTAATTGTCAATGGTTGCCAATGGTTGTTAATAGAATTAACAAATGAACCAAGGGGTTAAGTGTTAATGTTTGTTAATAGAATTAACAAATATTAAAAGTAAATGAAATTGTTTTATTTAATAAAGAAAAACCCTTGAAATTTTGAGTGGAAATTGATGAGAGAATGAGTGGGTTGAGTGGAGACTCCACTCACATGATGAGGGGAGAGGTGGGGGCACTCCAAATTCGTGGCTCCCTCCCCCTCCTATATAAAGAGGGGTGTGAGCTCCCTCTCCCCACACACTTGCCTCTCTCTCCCTCCTCCCGCTGCTCCACCTTCCAGCCATCCGCTTGGCGAAGCCATGGCCGATTAGTTTCTCCACCACACCACGCCGTCGTGCTGCTGGAGTTTCCGGTGGTTCTACTACTTCCGCTGCCCCGCTGGATCGAGGGAACGGAGGTCGTCATCAAGCCGTACGTGTGACCGAGTACGGAGGCGCTGCCCGTTGCAGCGCACATCTTCACGATCTTGAGATCGGTTAGTGAACGACTACATCATCCACGAGAATTATTCTCGAAACGCTTACGGTCTTCGAGGCTGAGTTTCTCTTGGCACATGTTCCACTCGTTACGAGCATCTCCTAGATTAGATCTTGGCTTGTTGGTTTGTTCACATCGTAGGAAATTTTTTGTTTTCTATGCTACGAACCCTTCAGTGGTATCAGAGCCATGTCTATGCGTAGATGTTTTTGTACGGGTAGAACACATATGTGTATGTGGGCGTTGATTATCATGTTATTGCTTCCTTTATATATTTTGTATCTTAGTGGCATAGTGGGATGAAGCGGCCCGGACTAACCTTACATGTCCATGCACATGAGACTTAGTTCCACGACTGACATGCAACTTGTTTTGCATAAGTGGCTTTGCGGGTGTCGGTCTCTCCCACTATAGTTAAGATGTAAAATAGAACGGGTTGTTAATAATTTGTTCATCACCGTTGTGGTTTCATGTTCGTAGGTAAGAACGGTTCTATCTTCGAAAGCCCTAAACCACGTAAAATATGCAAAAATAAATTAGAGGACGTCTAACTTGTTTTTGCAGGGCATGTGATGTGATATGGTCAAAGTTACAAATTTGATGTATGAGATGATACTTATTGTAAATTATGAACAACCGGCAGGAGCCAAATGGTTGTCTTTTAATTTTATGGCCTGCGTGCTAAATATCACAGGAGCCAAATGGTTGTCTTTTAATTTTATGGCCTGCGTGCTAAATATCATATCCATATGATATGTTGTAAATTTGGAGGACAATCAAGAAGGAGGCGCCATGGACCTTGGTGTCACGCCGGTGGAATGATGGAGATCATGCCAAGATGCACAAGATGGAGATCAAGTGCAAGAAGGGCCATATCATATCACATTATCCATGCATGTGATGTTAATCCTTTTATGCATCTTATTTTGCTTAGATCTTTGCTTAGATCGCGACGGTAGCATTATAAAATGATCCCTCTCACAATTAATATCAAGATAATAATGTGTTCTTCCTTAGTATGCACCGTTAAGAAAGTTCGTCGTTTCGAAGAACCACGTGATGATCGGGTGTGATAGACTCAACGTTCGCATACAACGGGTGTAAGCCAGATTTACACACGCAAATACTACGGTTCTACTTGGCGAGCCTAGCATGTACAGACATGGTCTCGGAACACGTAACCGAAAGGTAAAGCATGAGTCATATGGATGATATGATGAACATGATGATGTTCGCCTTTGCAGCTGCACCATCTCTCGTGATGATCGGTTATTGGTGTAGTGAATTTGGTTCGGGTAATCACTAAAACGACTAGAGGGATGTTGTTTTTGAGTGGGATTTCACGTAGTAATTTATGAATTAACTTGAACTTAATTTATCATAAATAATCTTTGCAAATATGTTGTAGACCACCTGCTTTCAATTTCAATATGTTCATGGAGAAAGAGAAACTAGCAAACAATGGAAGCAACTTCACCAATTGGGCACTTAACCTGAGGATTCTCCTCACAGCTTGTCAAAAGCTCTATGTGCTTGATGCACCGTGATACGTCCATTTTGCATCACTATTTTATATCATAATTTACTGTTATTCATTGATATATTTCATATTTAGAGATGATACTTATGTTATTTCATCTATTTTGCATGTTTGATGATTATTGGAGAATTGATCACCGGAGTCTGGAAACAGCTGGAAAAGCACCGTCAGGATACACTATTTGCGAAGATCAAAATACAAAACGAAAACCGTGGAAAATATTGTTTTGCCAGATCATGGAAGGAGCCACGAGGAGAGGCCAAGGTGGGGCCCGGGGGGCCCACACCACCTCCTGGCGCGGCCAGGCCTGGAGCCGCGCGAGCATGGGGTCTGGCCGCCCTGGCCCACCTCCTGCCGTGCCCCTTCGCGTACTTCATCCACCCCCCCCCCCCCCCCCCGAAAACCTAAGGTGTCCTACGGAGAGTTAGAAATATTACGCCGCCGCCACGAGGCGGAAAACCACAGAGAGAAGAAAGCTCTCCGGCAGGGAGAAATCTGCCGGGGAAATCCCTTCCCGGAGGGGGGAAATCGTCGCCATCGTCACCGTCATCGAGCTGCACGTCATCGGGATCATCATCACCATCATCTCCACCGCCGTCACCGTCATCTCCACCGCTCCACTCCGTTCCCGCTGTAACATCTAGGGCTGAATCTTGTGTGTTTGATAGGGGAAACTCTCCCGGTGTTAATTACTATTGTTATTGATGTTATTGGGTGGAACCGTTGAATTAAGGTTTATGTTCAGATTGTTACCCATCATAATATCATCTCTGATCATGTTCCAAATGATGTGTTGTGAGTAGTTCGTTGAGTTCTTGAGGACATGGGTGAAGTCTAGATGTTAGTAGTGAACTATGTTGAGTAATATTTAATGGTTTGATATTTAAGTTGTGGTGCTATTCTTCTAGTGGTGTCATGTGAACGTCGACTACATGACACTTCACCTTTATGGGCCTAGGGGAATGCATTGTGTATTCGAATATTAATTGTGGGGTTGCCGGAGTGACAGAAACCTAGACCCCCGTTAATATCTCGATGCATGAGGGATAGCAGGATCTTAGAGTTTAAGGCTGTGGTTAGATTTATCTTAATTACTTTCTTGTATTTGCGGATGCTTGCAAGGGGTATAATCACAAGTATGTATTAGTACTAGGAAGGGCGGTGCATTAGCATAGGTTCACCCACACGACACTTATCAAAACACTGAAGATTAATCATCTATATGAAGCGAAAGCACTAGACATAAATCCCGTGTGTCCTCAAGAACGCTTGGTCATCATAAGTAAACAAACCGGCTTTTGCTTTGCTCTAAAAAGGATTGGGCCACTCGCTGCAATTATTATTGCCACGCTTTATTTACTCGGACTTTATTTATCTGTTATATCAAAAACTCCTAAAAACCTGCCTGCTAGTATTTACAGTGAAATCCTCGTCAAAACTGCTTGTCAGCACCTTCTGCTCCTCGTTGGGTTCGACACTCTTATTTATCGAAAGTACTACGATACACCCCCTATACTTGTGGGTAATCAAGACTATTTTCTGGCGCCGTTGCCGGGGAGTGAAGCGCTATTGGTAAGTGGAATTGGTAAGGAAAACTTTAGCTGCAAGTGCTGTTTTTATTTCTGTCTCCTAATTTGTTTAATTATGGAGAGATGAACTATTTCTTTCCTGTTTGGAAAGGCTTCTACCACTCCTGAGGTAGAAAATGAGGCGCCACCTGAAGAAATAGAGCCATTTAAAATAGGGACAATTTCTTCTGTGCCCCGGTTCTCTCTAGTTTATCCGTCTGTGCCATACCCGCGTAGTTTCTCTCGTTTGTGCCCTGGATGGCTCGGAAATCGGCCAAACGCTCCGTTGCCCTCTGGTAACCGTCAGACTGGTGGGGTCGGCCTGTCGCGGCTCGCTTGGGATTTCCTGGGGTCGGCTCAAGTGGGGACAGGAAGCGAGTATCAAGTGGGGACAGGAAGGGATATCTCGGCCCCAATTAACACGTGGTTAACACCGAATTAACTGAGTTAACACTGAATTAACTGATTTAACACCGAAGTAACTGACAATTCGTTGATTAGTACGTCATTGTTTAGTGAAACTGCTATTACTAATTGAAACTGCTGCTACTACTAATTGAAACTCGATTTATAACTCGAATTGATTTATAATATAGGATTCAAAACTCGATTTGAAAACTGAAATTCAATTTATAACTAGATGTGAAACTGGTGCTACTAATTGAAAATCGATTTATAACTCGAATAGGATTATATTAGGATTATATTCACAATTACAAAAGATTAGCAGTGCATGCAGCACTGCTACTACGCCCGGCGGCGGCCTAATAATACTACGCCGGCGGCGGCCTAATACTACTACTAATCAGCAGTGCAACTAATGCACTACTGCTACTACGACGGCCTCGACCTACACGCGCCGCTTCTTGGCCGGCGGTTCGTCGTCGTCGTCGGCGGAGTCGTCGTCGTCGGCGGCGGCGGCGTCGTCGTCAGCGGAGTCGTCGTCGTCCTGCTCCTCCTCCTCGTCCTTCACCAACTCCGGGTCCGAGTCCTCCTCCTCGGACCCGTCGTGTTCGTCGTCGTCGGAGTCGCCGTCGGAGTCGTCGGGGTCAGAGCCGCCGCTCTGGTCGTCGTCGTCGCCCTCGCCGTCGTCGTCGGTGCCGGAGCCGCCGGCGTGCCCGTGGTCCGCATCCCACCACGGGATCGGGTTACCCTCGCCGTCGGAGTCGCTCGGGATGTCCTCGTTCTTCCACTAGTGATCCATTGGAGAGGGGTGGTTGGGGTTTTTCGGAATGCGGAGAAGAGAGAAACTGCACAAATGCGCAATGGAGAGAAGAGAGAGTGAACCGCAATGCAATGAGATTGGGGTTTATATTTGTGAAGGATAGTGATGAATTCACAGCGGTCGGCTCATAAATCGATAACCGCTTGGGGCACCGAACAGGCCGCCGCCTCGTTTTCTTGCCAACGCAGTGTAACAAGACAACACGATTTACATATTATATTCGCAATGATGACATCATGTGACCGCGCTTCACGTCTAGTCGAACTGACATGCCTGTAAATGTTTACCACGTCATCTGTTGCCCCTAGCCGTGTCGAGTACAAGTGTCGAACAGTTGATGTGCGTCGTCGTTTTGGTCAAATTTAATGCAGTTGGAGACGTTGTGAGACATCTACACGTATCAGAAGCATTTTTTGCGAGAACTGACGCGATTTAATTTTCTTTTTACGTGCAAATATGCGTCGGTGCATCCGTGTCAACACACCAAGCGCGATCTGGGCACGAAATGGACGTGAACTGGCACCCACAATGCGCGCTCTGTGTAGTTACGCGATCTGAACGTGTGTAGACCTTGTTTATCAACTTGAATCGTTTGTAATATTTGTTATTGTACTTCTGTCGAACACATTAAGTGCGCACTCCGGACGCGCCACGGCGTGCTCTGGGAGCGCACTGGCGCATATTTGGGCGCGAACTAAGTCTAGACCCTTCTTAGTCACTCCAAAATGAAACTTTTGTGAGATTTTTGAAAATTTCATGTTGCAATTCCAAAACCACTTCTCTCTAACCTTAGACCTCATCGTTTTAGTTTTGCGATATCACATGAGATACATGCCCTTCTAATTTTGAATATATGTAGACCATGTTTTTCAAGTTGAGTCGTTAGTATATGACATCTGAAGACTATGTGCGTCGGTTTTTCAATTTTTCGATAATTTTTGAATTTATTATGGTTATTTCAAAATGAAGCTAAGTTTGACCAACATTTAAACAAGTTTAAAACATGAAAATGAAAAACTACGCATGGATCCTTCTTGGTCACTCCAAAATGAAGCTTTTGTGAGATTTTTTGAAATTTTCATGTTGCAATTCCAAAACCACTTCTCTCTAACCTTAGACATCATAGTTTGAGTTATGCAATATCACATGAGATCCATGCCCTTCTCCTTTTAAATGTATGTAGACCATGTTTTTCAACTTGAGTCGTTAGTATATGACATAATACGACTATGTGTGCATGATTTTCCTTTTTTTGATTTTTTTTAATATTTGAAGCTCATTTCAAATGTCGGTTAAACCTCTGGAAGGAATCTGCACGCAGACTCGGGGCGATCTGCGAGAAGCTCATTCTGTGATCTGATTGGACGCGCGCGTAGGACAAGGGCTGTACACCCGCTGACAAGTGGACCACGGCGGACCCAACGGGGATTTTGGCTCGCCCACCCCCATTTGCCTCAGTGACACAAAATGGGTATTTTGGCACACCAAATGCGGATTTTGGCTGTTACCCGTCATCGTAACTTAAATGGGGATTTTGGCAAACCAAATGGGGATAGCCATGAGCTTGCTCAAATCTAGCTTGAATCCATATAAATTTTCAAATGAGCTTGGACTCGCTGAAAAATGTGTTTCAAATGAGTTCCAAAGGTAGGGTAAACGGCCCCGTTTCTAACCAAAAATGGTGGACTCGCTGAAAAATGTGTTTCAAATGAGCTCCAAAGGTAGGGTAAAAAGCCCCATTTCTAAGCAAAAAATGGTGGACTCGCTGAAAAATGTGTTTCAAATGAGCTCCAAAGGTAGGGTAAACGGCCCCATTTCTAAGCAAAAATGGTGGACTCGCTGAAAAATGTGTTTCAAATGAGCTCCAAAGGTAGGGTAAACGGCCCCATTTCTAAGCAAACTTTGCAAACTGAATTGGATTGGATTTACACACACAATTGGAAACGTCAAGCACAAGGCCATTGCCAAATTTCATGGTAGTACAAAATGGACTTGCCCTTGCTAAATTATAAAATAGATCAACAACTAATAACTAAATTGGCACTTGCCCTTAATAAAGCAACTAATAACTAAAATGGACTACCACTCGTCCTCGTCATCGGAAACCTCCACCGACTCGGCCTTGCCGTTGCCCCTGCCCTTGCCCTTGGCATCGACCTCTTCTGGGGCGATGCTGTTCGACGCCGACCACATGTCCTTCTTCTTCCCCTTGCTCTCCGAGGAGATCTTGAGCCGTTCCTGCTCGGCGGAGGAATGCTTGGCCAGCTCCAAGGCTTATGGTCGGCCATGGCCCAAGCCAAACCCGGGTCCAGGACCTCCATGGCCTCCTCCTTCCAGGCCATGGTCCAGTCTATACCCTAGTCGTCCTCGTCGTCCTCGTCGGACAGATCGATGAAGGGAATGGGATCGGGAGCAATGGCCTTGCCCTTGCCCTGCCCTTTGGAGACTCCCTGTCCCATGCCGCTTCCCCCGCTCGCCTCCTGCTCGAACTTGGAGGAGTACGCGCACGCCCACGCCCCATGCCGCTTCCCTCGCTCGCCTCAAGAAACCAAGGATAGGGGACGTGGCGGCGGCGGTTCGAGCTGGGAGTGGAGCTGCCATCACCACGAGGCATGGTGAGATGAGGGACTGGGCGAAGGTGTCTAGGAGAGGAAGAGGGGATTTGTGAGCGCAATGGGCAAGGAGATGGCTCCTTTTAATGTTAGGAGCGGTCTGGACGGCGTCGCGGTCTAGACGGCAGTAATGGCGACCGGACATTGATTCGGCTCCAGACTGCTCATCTTGCGGCAGGATAGAGTAGGCAAGAGAGACGCGAGGACGGCAGAGCAGATGCGCGTCCGGTCCGGCAGTGTAGGCGGCGAGGCAGCTTTTGACGGCCAGGGGGGCACGCCATTGAAGGCGCGGCGAGCACAGGTGGAACGGCATGGACGCGCACGTACGGCCACATGCATGCAAGTGGGATGGGGTGCATGCACTTCGCTGGGCCCACATCTAAGGTCAAAGGGCCGGCCCCTTGAGCCGACCCCAGAAAATCCCAACCGAGCCGAGACAAGCCGACCCCACCAGTCAGGCCAAGTGACGGTTACCAGAGGGAAACAGAGCGTTTGGCCGATTTCCGAGCCATCCAGGGCACAAACGAGAGAAACTACGCGGGTATGGCACAGACGGATAAACTAGAGCCAACCAGGGCACATAAGCAATTGTCCCTTTAAAATACCAATGAAAATTATTGATCGTGTTTTGGATAACCGCTATGAAGGGGATGGAACTGTCCACCCCGGTGATCATTTACTGTTTTTACATGAATTATGCGAGTTGTTCAAGTGTGCAGTATTACAATGGACAAAGTCAGGAAGAAATTATTCTCCATATCACTTACTGGAAGAGCTGCGCATTGGTATAAATTGTTGAAGAGCAGGAATTCTCTTGGATGGGAGGAAATCGTACCTCTCTTTTATTCTAAATTTTATCCTCCAAGTGAGATTCACCAAGATCGGAATTCTATATATAATTTCTGGCCTCATGATGGAGAAAGTATTGCCCAAGCTTGGGGGAGATTGAAGGCATTAATGCTCAAATGCCCCATTCATGAGCTTCCTGGTAATATTATTGTTGATAACTTCTATGCAAGACTCTCCTTTGAAGATAAAACATTATTGGATACCTCTTGTGCTGGATCATTCACGCGTAATAAGGAGGAGTTTAAATGGGATCTTCTTGATCGTATTGAAGAAAATACTGAAGCATGGGAGAACGACAAAGGTAGGGAGTCAGGTATAAAATATGACTTCGAATGCATTAAAACTTTCATGAATACTGATGCATTTCGAAATATTAATAATGCTTATGGTCTTGACTCTCAAGTTGTTGCAAATTATTTTAAATCCTTTGTTGCTTATTTCGGTTTGCCCAAGGAGGGATTTGAAAAATATCATGAACCATATAAAGATAAATCTGTCACTCCTATAACTAAAAGCATTGAAGTTAATGTTGTTGATCATATTATTCCTGAACCCTATATTGAAAAGGTTCCTTTTCCTGTTAAGGTGAAAGAACATTCTGTTATGGCTAGTGTTGTTAACAAAAGTGAAAAGAAAGCTATACAACCCGATGAACAAATTAAAATTGAACCTCCTGTTGCTATAGTTAAAGATCTTGTTACTAAAAATGTTGGAGATGAGTATATTATATTTTGTGAGGATGCTTCTAATGTTGTTTCTCATCCTAAAAGTTCAAGGAAAACTAGTGTTCCTGTGTTATCTGTTAAAATTGGTGATCATTGCTATTATGGATTATGTGATATTGGTGCAAGTTCTAGTGCTATTCCTTATGAGCTTTACAGGGAAATTATGCATGAGATTGGTCCTTGTGAACTTGAAGAAATTGATGTGGTTATTCAACTTACTAATAGAGAAACTATCTCTCCAATTGGTATTATTAGAGATTTTGATGTTCTATGTGGTAAGACTAAATATCCTGCTGATTTTCTCGTACTTGGTGCTGCTGCTAGTAAGACTTGTCCTATCATTTTTGGTAAACCTTTTCTAAATACTTGTGGTGCTGTTATAGATTGTAAGAAAGAGAAAATCTTTACTAAATTTGCTAGTGATTCGTATGAATTTAATTTTTTGAAATTTGCCAAAGTCCCTTATGAAACCGAATTGCCTAATGTGGAATTACTGTTGTGCCTAATGATAATGATGAGCTTATTCCTCAGAGAGTAGTAGTTGGTTATAGAATGTGCATTGATTTTAGAAAGGTTAATAAAGTTACTAAGAAAGATAATTATCCCTTACCCTTTATTGATCAAATGTTGGAGAGGTTAGCTAATAAAACTCATTTTTGCTTTCTTGATGGTTATTCTGGTTTCTCTCAAATTGCTGTTAAAGCTCAAGATCAAGAGAAAACCACGTTTACTTGTCCTTATGGTACTTATGCTTATAGACGTATGCCTTTTGGTTTATGTAATGCTCCTGCTACTTTTCAAAGATGTATGTCTGCTATCTTTCATGGTTTTTGTGAGGAAATTGTGGAGGTATTCATGGACGATTTTTCTGTCTATGGAACTTCTTTTGATAATTGCTTGCACAATCTTGATAAGGTTCTGCAGAGATGTGAAGAAACTAATCTTGTTCTTAATTGGGAGAAGTGCCACTTTATGGTTAATGAAGGAATTGTCCTTGGACATAAGATTTCTGAAAGAGGTATTGAAGTTGATAGAGCTAAAGTGGAGGCAATTGAGAAAATGCCTTGCCCCTGAGATGTCAAAGGTATACGTAGTATTCTTGATCATGCTGGTTTCTATAGAAGTTTTATCAAAGATTTTGCTAAGTTATCAAAGCCTCTTACTAATCTCTTGCAAAAAGATGTACCATTTGTTTTTGATGATGATTGTAAGGCAGCTTTTAAAACTCTTAAGCAAGCTTTAATAAGTGCTCATATTATTCAACCACCTAATTGGAATTTACCATTTGAAATTATGTGTGATGCTAGTGATTTTGTTGTTGGTGCTGTTCTTGGACAAAGAGTAGATAAAAAGTTAAATGTCATTCATTATGCTAGTAAGACTCTTGATCCTGCTCAAAAGAATTATGCTACAACTGAAAAAGAATTTCTAGCTGTTGTTTTTGCTTGTGATAAATTTAGACAATATATTGTTGATTCTAAAGTTATTATTCACACTGATCATGCTGCAATTAGATACCTTATGGAAAAGAAAGATGCAAAGCCTAGGCTTATTAGATGGGTATTACTGTTGCAAGAATTTGATTTGCATATTGTAGATAGGAAAGGTGCTGAAAATCCTGTTGCTGATAATTTGTCTGGATTGGAAAACATTGAATATGATCCTATTCCTGTTAATGATAGTTTTCCAAATGAACAATTAGCTGCAATAAGGGTGAGTTCACGAGATAGTCCTTGGTATGCTGATTATGCTAACTTTATTGTTTCGAAGTATTTGCCTCCAACCTTTTCAGCTCAACAAAGAAGATTTTTTTTAATGATTTGAGGCATTATTTCTGGGATGACCCACACTTATATAAAGAAGGAGTGGATGGTATTATGCGAAGATGTGTTCCGGAGTATGAACAACAGGAGATATTGAGAAAATGCCATAGTAGTGCTTATGCAGGACATCACGCTGGAGATAGAACTGCACAAAAGGTTTTACAATCAGGTTTTTATTGGCCTACTCTTTTTAAAGATGCAAGAAAGTTTATTTTATCTTGTGATCAATGTCAAAGAATTGGTAATATCTCTAGACGTAATGAAATGCCTATGAATTATTCTCTTGTTATTGAACCATTTGATTGTTGGGGATTTGATTTTATGGGTCCTTTTCCTTCTTCAAAGGGGTATACTCATATACTTGTTGCTGTTGATTATGTTACTAAATGGATAGAAGCTATACCTACTCAAAGTGCTGATGCTGAGACATCATTAAAAATGCTTCAAGATATAATTTTTCCTAGGTTTGGTGTTCCTAGATATCTCATGACTGATGGAGGTTCTCATTTTATTCATGGTCGTTTTAGAAAAGTTCTTGCTAAATATGGTGTTAATCATAGAATTGCTTCAGCTTATCATCCTCAAACTAGTGGGCAAGTAGAATTATCAAATAGAGAAATTAAATCTATCTTGCAAAAGACTGTTAATAGAACGAGGAAGAACTGGGCTGATAAATTAAATGATGCATTGTGGGCTTATAGAACTCCTTATAAAAATCCCATGGGTATGTCTCCTTATAAAATGGTCTTTGGAAAAGCTTGTCACTTGCCTTTAGAATTAGAACACAAAGCTTATTGGGCAGTGAGAGAACTAAATAGAGATTTTAAACTTGCTGGTGAGAAAAGATGACTTAATTTGAGTTCTTTAGATGAATGGAGAAGTGAAGCTTATGAAAATGCTAAACTCTTTAAAGAGAAAGTTAAGAAATGGCATGATAGGAGAATCCTTAAGAGAGAGTTTCATGTTGGTCAAAAAGTTTTATTGTATAGCTCTCGTCTTAGATTCTTTGCAGGGAAATTACTCTCCAAGTGGTAAGGCCCATATGTTATTGTTGAGGTGTTCCGTTCGGGTGCAATTAAAATTGCCTCACTTAAAGATGACTCTACACAAGTGGTGAATGGGCAAAGACTCAAACATTATATTTCTGGAGATTCTTATAATGAAGATGTTGATATTATTCAAGTTATTGCTCCGGAAACTTTTATCAAAGAGAATTTTTCTGAGTCTGCAGAAGCTGAATTCGAAAAGGTACAGTTTCGGTAAGAAAAAGTTCGCATTTTTAATTTTGGAAGACATAGAAGTTATTTTTAGAAAATATGGAAAAATACAAGACGAAAACGAGCGGGACACGGAGCACGAGGTGCTGACACCACATGCTCGCGAGGGCCCCATCCTGGCCGCGCGAGCAGGGGGTCTGGGCGCCCCAGACTCCGTCTCCTACTCGATCTCGTGCTGTTGCCTTACTTTTGTTGCATATGTTTTTGCTATATAATCTCCCGAGACCCCTGAGGTCCGTATATCGCGTTTTCGAAGCGTTTTTGTTTCGAGCTGTTTCTGTCCAGGATTTTGTTCCAGTTTTTAGAGGCATCATGGTCTCCGCCAACGACAAGGGAAGGAAGGCTTCGAAGGATGAACCCCAGGATCCCAAGCTGGAGGAGGAAGACAAGAGTGGGGACGAAGAATAGGTGGAAGAAAGCCCGCGTCATCAACCTCGCGCCACCGTTGCGAGCATTGGAGTGGTGGCAAACCCCTCCAACCGCAAGATGGGCGCAAGGATGAGCACAGGAGGGAAGGTTCCACGTCGCTTTCTAGCTCCAAGAACATCTCCTTCGAGCAACAACAACAACAGCCCCTTCCACAACTTAATTTATTTGGATCAAATTGAAAAGCTTCCTCAGGCAATGCGGCCAAATCCTTGGAATATGTATCGTTCTAACAACGCAGGTCAAAGAAGTTCTAAGCCTGATGAGGAGTGGGGGAACAAATCCAAGAGCTGGGATTCACAAGCAGATATGATTATGAGTCGCATTGAAGGCAACACGGAGATGATTCGCGACCTCACCTATAGGATTGACGAGTTGAAGGAGCTTGTTATGAAGCTTATTAAAGATCAACCATCACCACCAAAGGAGTAATTCATCATCGGTATTGGCATCTCCCTTAGCTTGTTCCAAGCTTGGGGGAGTGCCGCGGTATCACACCACCATCTTTTATCTTTTAGTAGTGTCATATCATGAGTAGGGAAGTTATCTTATATGATGGTTTGTAATGTGGAAGTATCTCTCTTTTAGTTGTTTATCTATGTATCCCTTGGTGTGAGTTGTCGTTATGGAATATTAATGAGAAGTTTTATCATTTATTTTCTGCACATCTTATTTTAGTTTGCAACTTCTATCATATATGATTGATCTTGTCATTAGTATTGTTATCACTTTGGGAGCATATAGTAAATCTTTTGGTTTTGGCGAACTTAGCATTGGTCAGTAGCTACAATACTTTGAGACTTAAGTGGAGGAAAGAATTACATGTAGATATAGTTTTCAATGATCTCACTCACTTGTAGATGATAAGCTTAGTATTCACAATTTAAAATTGTTTGTGCCTCCAAGTAAGAATTGCATGATTGCCTTTACTACATGTATATTTGTTTGTATCCATCAACTCTTATGCTTGCTACCCAACATTGCTAGCCAAAGACCTGTATCGAGAGGGAATGCTTCTCATACTTCCAAACCTTGAGCCAAAACCCTTGTCACTTGTGTCCACCATACCTACCTACTATGTGGTATTTTGCGCCACTCCAAGTAAATACTTCATGTGCTATCTTTATTCAAAACTACTACCCCTTATTTGTGTCAATGTCTATTAGCTCATGAGGAAATAATAGTTGAGTTTGTTATCTTCCATACTAATTAAGTAACCCTTGACTTGCATGCTTCATCTGCTCGTCACTAATATTGCAAAGGGCTGGTTAGACCACTATAATATCAAAAGGTTGAGAAAGTTAAAAATAGACACTCCTCCATGGTTTGAGATTGATTGGTAGGCACCCGAGGATTCGGTTAGCCATGGCTTGTGTAAGCAAAGGTTGGGAGGAGTGTCAAAGTTATCAAAATAGTTGTTTATTATAAAGGCTTGTTTTAAAATAATCGGAACCGCTCTCAACTTGCTTAGTATGGAAGATGACAAGAACTCTATTACCATTCGTTGACAACAACAAACACCGCTCAAAAACTTATGCTCTCTATATTATTTAAAAACTAGAAGCTCTAGCACATGCTTGTATCTCTGCTTCCCTCTGCGAAGGGCCTATCTTTTACTTTATGTTGAGTCAGTAAACCTAACTACTTCTGTCTTAAGTAAGCATTTGAGTTGATTGTGATTCAACCGTCTATACATTCGTATTGTTAATCATGTCTCTTATTCTTTCTTGTTGGGCACATTGCTGTTATTTGATAAATATGAATTTGAGAGTTAGCAACTATTTAATAGGGCTATTTAGTAGAGTAAGCTCAATATGTTCATTGTTCTTTGACCAGGAACGGCGAAGTTTGCCAACACCAACTACGGTTTTCTCTATGCACTTTATTGTGATTTACCCTTACTTGTTAGAAGTTGAGTTATATGAATGGAGTTGATATCTAAGATGGCTGGTGCATTATTAAATGTGATGCTTCTTGTCCGTATATTCTTTATCGACACTTCACTCCATAAACCTGTGGTCATGTTTACTGAGCTCAGCTTTCGCTTGGGGACAAGCGAGGTATAAGCTTGGGAGGAGTTGATACGTCCATTTTGCATCACTATTTTATATCATAATTTACTGTTATTCATTGATATATTTCATATTTAGAGATGATACTTATGTTATTTCATCTATTTTGCATGTTTGATGATTATTGGAGAATTGATCACCGGAGTCTGGAAACAGCTGGAAAAGCACCGTCAGGATACACTATTTGCGAAGATCAAAATACAAAACGAATACCGTGGAAAATATTGTTTTGCCAGATCATGGAAGGAGCCACGAGGAGAGGCCAAGGTGGGGCCCAGGGGGCCCACACCCCCTCCTGGCGCGGCCAGGCCTGGAGCCGCGCGAGCATGGGGTCTGGCCGCCCTGGCCCACCTCCTGCCGTGCCCCTTCGCGTACTTCATCCCCCCCGAAAACCTAAGGTGTCCTACGGAGAGTTAGAAATATTCCGCCGCCGCCACGAGGCGGAAAACCATAAAGAGAAGAAAGCTCTCCGGCAGGGAGAAATCTGCCGGGGAAATCCCTTCCCGGAGGGGGGAAATCGTCGCCATCGTCACCGTCATCGAGCTGCACGTCATCGGGATCATCATCACCATCATCTCCACCGCCGTCACCGTCATCTCCACCGCTCCACTCCGTTCCCGCTGTAACATCTAGGGCTGAATCTTGTGTGTTTGATAGGGGAAACTCTCCCGGTGTTAATTACTATTGTTATTGATGCTATTGGGTGGAACCGTTGAATTAAGGTTTATGTTCAGATTGTTACCCATCATAATATCATCTCTGATCATGTTCCAAATGATGTGTTGTGAGTAGTTCGTTGAGTTCTTGAGGACATGGGCGAAGTCTAGATGTTAGTAGTGAACTATGTTGAGTAATATTTAATGGTTTGATATTTAAGTTGTGGTGCTATTCTTCTAGTGGTGTCATGTGAACGTCGACTACATGACACTTCACCTTTATGGGTCTAGGGGAATGCATTGTGTATTCGAATATTAATTGTGGGGTTGCCGGAGTGACAGAAACTTAGACCCCCGTTAATATCTCGATGCATGAGGGATAGCAGGATCTTAGAGTTTAAGGTTGTGGTTAGATTTATCTTAATTACTTTCTTGTATTTGCGGATGCTTGCAAGGGGTATAATCACAAGTATGTATTAGTCCTAGGAAGGGCGGTGCATTAGCATAGGTTCAACCACACGACACTTATCAAAACACTAAAGATTAATCATCTATATGAAGCGAAAGCACTAGACATAAATCCCGTGTGTACTCAAGAACGCTTGGTCATCATAAGTAAACAAACAGGCTTGTCCTTTGCTCTAAAAAGGATTGGGCCACTCGCTGCAATTATTATTGCCGCGATTTATTTACTCGCACTTTATTTATCTGTTATATCAAAAACTCCTAAAAACCTGTCTGCTAGTATTTACAGTGAAATCCTAGTCAAAACTGCTTGTCAGCACCTTCTGCTCCTCGTTGGGTTCGACACTCTTATTTATCGAAAGTACTACGATACACCCCCTATACTTGTGGGTCATCACACCGCTAGGTGCCCCGCCCGCTGATGACGCTCCCGATGATGTGAAAAATGTTTTCCTGACTCAGAAGGAGGACCATAGTGTAGTTCACTGCGGCATTCTGTATGGTTTAGAGCCGGAGCTGCGAAAACGTTTCGAGAACAGCACCGCTTTTGATACAATGGGAGAACTTAAAATGATTTTCAATACCCATGCTGCCGTAGAGAGTTATGATGCTTCAGAAAAGTTCTTTAGCTGCATGATGCAAGAGAACAACTCCGTTAGCGAGCACGTACTCAAAATGTCTGGGTACGCCGATAAGCTCATAGCCCAGGGTATATCGATCCCCAATGAGCTAGGAATTCATCGTGTTCTCCAATCACTCCCACCAAGTTACAAGAACTTTGTGATGAACTACAATATGCAAGGCATGAAGAAGACTCTCCCCGAGCTTCTGTCAATGCTCAAAACTGCTGAAGTGGAGATCAAAAAGAAACATCAAGTGTTGATGATCAATAAAACCACTAGTTTCAAGAAAGGCAAGAAAGGCAAGCCAAAGGGTAATTTCAAGAAGGGCGGCAAAACTGTTGCCGCGCCTGAGAAAAAGACCAAGGCTGGCCCTAAGCCTGACACTGAGTGCTTTTACTGCAAGGGCACTGGGCACTGGAAGCGTAATTGCCCCAAATATCTGGCGGATAAGAAGGCCCGCAAAGTGAACAAAGGTATATGTGATATACACGTTATTGATGTGTACCTTACTAGTACTCGCAGTAGCGCCTAGGTATTTGATACTGGTTCGGTTGCTAACATATGTAACTCGAAACAGGAACTACGGAATAGGCGACAACTAGCAAAGGATGAGGTGACGATGCGCGTCGGCAATGGATCAAAGGTTGATGTGATCGCTGTCGGGACGCTACCTCTTCGTCTACCATCAGGATTAGTGATGAACCTTAATAATTGTTATTTGGTGCCTGCGTTGAGCATGAACATTATATCTGGATCTTGTTTGATGCAAAACGGTTATTCATTTAAGTCTGAGAACAATGGATGTTTGATTTATATGAATGATATCTTTTATGGTCATGCACCTATGAAGAATGGTTTATTTCTTTTGAATCTTGATAGTAATGATACACACATTCATAATGTGAATGCCAAAAGAATCAAGTTGAATGATGATATTGCTGCATACATGTGGCATTGCCGCTTAGGTCATATTGGTGTTAAGCGCATGAAGAAGCTCCATTCTGATGGGCTCCTAGAATCACTTGATTATGAATCATTTGAGACATGTGAACCATGCCTTATGGGCAAGATGACTAGAACCCCGTTTTCTGGCAGGATGGAACGGGCGACGGATTTATTGGAAATCATACATACCGATGTGTGTGGTCCAATGAGTGTGTCGGCGCGCGGTGGATATCGTTATTTTGTTACCTTCACAGATGATTTAAGTAGATATGTGTATATTTACTTAATGAAACACAAGTCTGAGACGTTCGAAAAGTTCAAAGAATTTCAGAGTGAAGTGGAAAACCATCATAACAGAAAGATTAAATTTCTGCGATCAGATCGTGGAGGTGAATATTTGAGTTACGAGTTTGGCACACATATGAAAGAGTGTGGAATAGTTTCACAACTCACTCCTGCCGGAACACCACAGCGTAATGGTGTATCCGAACGTCGTAATCGTACTTTATTGGATATGGTTCGGTCTATGATGTCTCTTACAGATTTGCCATTATCATTTTGGGGTCATGCACTAGAGACAACTACATTCACTTTAAATAGGGCTCCATCTAAATCCGTTGAAACGACACCGTATGAACTATGGTTTGGAAACAAACCTAAGCTATCGTTTCTAAAAGTTTGGGGATGCGATGTTTATGTGAAGAAGCTTCAACCTGATAAACTCGAACCCAAAGCGGAAAAATGCGTCTTCATAGGATACCCTAAAGAAACAATTGGGTACACCTTCTATCACAGATCCGAAGGCAAAGTTTTCGTTGCCAATAATGGATCCTTTTTGGAGAAGGAGTTTCTCTCAAAAGGTGTGAGTAGTAGGAAGATAGAACTCGACGAGGTTATTGAACCTTCTCTTCTTGGAATGGCGAGTAGCGCAGCGCCGGAAATTGTTCCGGAGTTGACTTCACCAAATGAAGAGGGAACTAATGATA
This sequence comes from Poa annua, assembly GCA_026929855.1. Taxonomy (NCBI): domain Eukaryota; kingdom Viridiplantae; phylum Streptophyta; class Magnoliopsida; order Poales; family Poaceae; genus Poa; species Poa annua. The sequence continues at coordinate 25,598,068 of CM049434.1, read as the reverse complement.
ATCAAGATCATGAAACTCCGAAAGAGGATACTATCGCACTTCGCAGGTCAACAAGGACACGTACAACTCCTGAACTGTACGGCAATCCCATCATGAACGTCATGGTAGTTGATAATGATGACCCTGCGACTTATGATGAAGCGATGATGAGCTCAGATTCCAACAAATGGCTAGAAGCCATGAAATCCGAAATGGAATCCATGTACGAAAACCAAGTATGGACTTTGGTGGACTTACCCAATGACCGCAAGGCCGTTGAGAACAAATGGATTTTCAAGAAGAAAACTGACGCTGATGGTAATGTGACTGTCTATAAGGCTCGACTTGTCGCAAAGGGTTTTCGACAAATTCAAGGAATTGACTACGAGGAGACTTTCTCTCCTGTAGCGATGCTGAAGTCTGTTAGGATTATGTTAGCAATTGCTGCATTTTTCGATTACGAAATCTGGCAGATGGATGTCAAAACTGCGTTCCTTAATGGTCACAATGAGGAAGAGTTGTACATGGTGCAACCTAAAGGTTTTGTCGATCCTAAGGATGCTGACAAGGTATGCAAACTTCAGCAATCCATTTATGGACTGAAGCAAGCATCCCGGAGTTGGAACCTCCGCTTTGATGAGGTGATCAAAGGGTTTGGATTTGTCCAAACTTATGGAGAAGCTTGTATTTACAAGAAAGTGAGTGGGAGCTCTATAGCATTTCTAGTACTATATGTGGATGACATATTATTGATTGGAAATGATATAGAATTTTTGAATAGTGTAAAAGGTTATTTGAACAATAGTTTTTCGATGAAGGACCTCGGTGAAGCGTCGTATATATTAGGCATCAAAATCTATAGAGATAGATCAAGACGCTTAATTGGGCTTTCGCAAAGTACATACCTTGACAAGATTCTGAAAAAGTTCAGAATGGAAGAAAGTAAGAAAGGGCTCTTACCTATGTTGCAAGGAAAGACATTGAGCCAGACTCAAAGTCCAGCTACATCGGAAGATAGAGAAATGATGAACAAGATCCCCTATGCCTCAGCCATTGGCTCTATCATGTATGCTATGCTATGTACAAGACCGGATGTGGCACATGCTATTAGCTTGACTAGCAGGTACCAATCTGATCCAGGTTTGGAACACCGGATGGCGGTAAAGAATATCTTAAAGTACCTAAGAAGGACTAAGGATATGTTTCTCGTGTATGGCGGTGAAGAAGAGATCGTCGCAAGATGTTACGTCGATGCTAGCTTCGACACCGATCCGGATGACTCTAAGTCACAATCTGGGTACGTATTTGTTATGAATGGAGGAGCAGTAAGCTGGAGGAGTTCCAAGCAACCCGTGGTGGCGGGATCATCGACAGAAGCGGAATATGTTGCTGCCTCGGAGGCAGCGCAGGAAGGAGTTTGGATGAATGATTTCATATCCGAACTAGGTGTGGTTCGAAGTGCGTTGGATCCGATGGTTATCTATTGTGACAACAATGGTGCCATAGCCAATGCTAAAGAACCAAGGTCTCACAAGAATTCCAAGCATTTCAAGCGCCGTTTTCACTCCATCCGTGAGCATGTCAAGGATGGTGATATAAAGATTTGCAAAGTACAAACGGATCTGAATGTGGCACACCCTTTGACTAAACAACTTCCAAGGGCAAAACATGATCAACACCGGAACTCCATGGGTGTTAGGGTCATTACAATGTAATCTAGATTATTGCCCCTAGTGCAAGTGGGAGACTGAAAGGAATATGCCCGAGAGGCAATAATAAAGTGGTTATTATCTTATTCCATATTCATGATAAATGTTTATTTCTCATGCTAGAATTGTATTAATCGGAAACATTAATACATGTGTGATTAATGAACAAATAAGAGTTCCTAGTAAAGCCTCTCGTTTAACTAGCTCGTTGATTAACAGATGATCAAGGTTTCCTGATCATGAACATTGGATGTTGTAAATAACGAGATCACATCATTAGGACAATGATGCGATGAACACACACCCAAATTAAGTATAGCAATGCGATCAAGTCATTAAGTTTACATTGGTGTACTAAGCATACGAAGTAATCCTAATCCTTAGACCATGAGATCATGTCAATCACTAACACCGGAAGAATGCTTTGATGACATCAAACATCACACCGTAACATGGTGACTATAAAGGTGGCGTTGGGTATTCCGAAAGTATTAGTTGAGGCTCATGGATCAAGAAGTGGGATTTGTCCATCCAGATGACGGAGAGATATACTCTGGGCCCTCTCGGTGATATCACATCGACACCGCTTGCAAGCACGTGACTAGGTCACAAGGATGTCATATCACGGAACGAGTAAAGAGTACTTGTCAGGAACGAGATCGAACTAGGTATAGATGATACCAATGATTGGATCTCGGACAAGTAAAATATCGCGAGACAAAAGGAATTGGTTATGACGTTATTGGTTCACACGATCACAAGATTCATCGTCGAATATGTAGGAGTCAGTACGGATCTCCAGATCCCGCTGTTGACTATCGATCGGAGAGTTGTCTCGATCATGTCTACATTATTCACGAACCGTAGGGTGACACACTTAAGGTTTGTCGACGCTTTTGGGTAGACACGGAATTTCGGAGAAAAGTTTGGACAACACCGAAATTGTTTCGGGTAATATTGAAATAGTTCAAGGGGTTAATTGTCAATGGTTGCCAATGGTTGTTAATAGAATTAACAAATGAACCAAGGGGTTAAGTGTTAATGTTTGTTAATAGAATTAACAAATATTAAAATAAATGGAATTGTTTTATTTAATAAAGAAAAACCTTTGGAATTTTGAGTGGAAATTGATGAGAGAATGAGTGGGTTGAGTGGAGACTCCACTCACATGATGAGGGGAGAGGTGGGGGCACTCCAAATTCGTGGCTCCCTCCCCCTCCTATATAAACAGGGGTGTGAGCTCCCTCTCCCCACACACTTGCCTCTCTCTCCCTCCTCCCGCTGCTCCACCTTCCAACCATCCGCTTGGCGAAGCCATGGCCGATTAGTTTCTCCACCACACCACGCCGTCGTGCTGTTGGAGTTTTCGGTGGTTCTACTACTTCCGCTGCCCCGCTGGATCGAGGGAACGCAGGTCGTCATCAAGCCGTACGTGTGACCGAGTACGGAGGCGTTGCCCGTTGCAGCGCACATCTTCACGATCTTGAGATCGGCTAGTGAACGACTACATCATCCACGAGAATTATTCTCGAAACGCTTACGGTCTTCGAGGGTGAGTTTCTCTTGGAACATGTTCCACTCGTTACGAGCATCTCCTAGATTAGATCTTGGCTTGTTGGTTTGTTCACACCGTCGGAAATTTTTTGTTTTCTATGCTACGAACCCATCAGCTCACTCCCGACTAAAATCCCCAAATCCATACATTAATATTAAAGATCTCTTTCGCCCATCATCGCAACATTATCCCATTGTCCAACAGAATGAGTCCGCTCCACTAATTCCGCCACAATCCCACAACCTACTCGTCGGCCTCCTCCTGTGAGGACATTTTCCAGACGACCTGGAATCTTGTTCAAGTCAACCAGCGCCTAGATTTTTGTATCGCTGACCGTGATATGTCAATTTGCTTTTGAGGAAGGAGTGCCCAAGCGCCACCCGAGATCGGACTCGAGGGTGGTAAGAGCGCCCGTCCCACGGACTGCAAGCCAGAAAGCAACTCCATCAGTGTTTCGTCACCAGTTCGGTACCCGAGGCAGCCAAACGGAAGGAGAGTAGGATTTTAGTGACAAGCACCCAACAACAAGCCGATTGCTAGGCTATCGGTTTAGGTTTCAGGGATGTCGGGAAATAAAGCAAGTTTGCCTAGAAAGATAGGCCTTGCGAGTATGCCTTGTTTCACGACTTCGAGTATGCTTTTGACTGTTGGTACCTCGAGATGAGTCTCCATCCGGACAACATCAAATTATCCATAATAATTGCCAAGGGTTGATCCTTTGTATTAGAACAGAAAACCATAGAGTATTGAAACCAAAATAAATAATAATATAAAAAACAATCTACAACATAAACCATAGATGGGAGGAAATTTCAAAAAAAAAAGATGGGAGGGTGGACGAGAAAACTTATACTACGTATCACCTTGAATTTGTATGTCGATAGATGTGACTAATTAGTCTAATACTTGATTAGCTTTTGTCTACTTTCTAAGCATATTCATGTTGCGAAATGCTTTTGGTGACGGATGTATCTTACTCTGAGGTTGGTTTATTACCTAGCATGTGCCTAATAGTTCGACATGAACCATGTTTTAATATTCTAGTCCTTCACAATATGATATAAATACTTCGACCTACAAAATACAGTCTTATCAACTTGTTCCCAGCGACACATTTTTTACTTCCTATATATATACTAATCGTTTGAAGCTCGCTTTCCTCAGTTTTCAACCAATTTTCTATGGCCGGTTGCTATACCCCGATGTGATGTGTGCGTGATTTCACATCTTTAGTTGCAAGTTGCAAGAGACTATTATCCTAGATTTAGTTATTTTTTCCTTAAGAACTTGTATGGGTCGGATCTTGCTCGATAAACAAGGACATGATTATGAAACATAGTACCATACTTATTTGTTGAGAATGAGTGTCATTGGGAAAGTATGTTGAACAATGTTAATGTTAAGGGTGACTTCTTCTGGGTTTCTGCTTATGCATAAGCTTGCTTATAGATTTTGGCGTGGAGAAACTGTGGTGGGTAGAAACTCCTAAAAACTGATTGGAGACTTCTTTTGGGTTTCTGAACATTTGACTTATTTGCTGTGTTGAGTTGTAAGATGTCTAGAACGCCCTTGAATTTGATGTATATTTAATGAAATCTAAGAAATGAGCAAGAAATAAAATCAAAATGTATGAAAAGGCAAAAAAAAAACTGGTTGTCTTGAAGCTACGGCTAATTTTTGGTATTTTACATGATAAAGGAAAATCATATAACACATTAGGCTTGGCAAAAGTTGAGTCGTGCATCTGCGCCACGCATTTGATTTTGTTAAATACGGATACGGTATGTGCCTTTTGTTATTTGACAGTGAACATGGCATGTGCTGAGCGCAGCGCTATGTGATCGATCCATGTTTCTTTTAGCAAAATAGCAAAGTGATCGATCTATGTAAGTTTTGCAAGCAAGCGATCGACCTACGCACATGCACGTACAAGCGAGCGATGCAGTGCAAGCGAGACGGGGGAGCAACGTATGCACGTACTACGCGAGGAAGCGAGTGAGCGACGCGGTGCAACTGTGCAAGCGAGACGAGGGACCGACGAAACAAGCGGAGTGGCAGTTTGATTTAAATAGAGCTGAAAACGGGTCCGAAAACATAAAACGATTCGGGATTTTAGTGAGAAGCTCGGGAAACGCTCGAGAAACTGCTCGGGATGAGCTTCTCCGCCGTGCACTGGAGCTAGTTTCTGGTGGGCTTCTCGGCTAAAATAAGCGGTAGACTTCTTTTAAGTTTCTGCTGAGGGAACCTAAAAGCCAGATTATAAGCTCAAAAGAAGTCACCCTAACAGTACACGCGACAAGGCCTTATCCTATGTTTAGTTGGTGGCGTTGGTTTTGCTGTAAATCGCACAAGTCGGATTGCTGGTCGCTGGTCCAAGTGGTGGTGAGGTAGTCCAGTCATCGAGTATCAAGAATCTATAGCTGCCCCGTTCACTAAGATAGTACATAGACGGTACATATATCATACCAGGAATATGTAGTTGCTTCTTTTGTTCGCAAAGATCCATGAGCGGACAATATTTAATCCTATGTTATTTCTGAACGGCTGAATGAATATAATGTTGGTATGAAGATAAATCGGGTATTGTGCAATTTTCTTCTAAAAATACAAATATGAACAAAACAAGCATATAGATAAGAACATGTACTTATAAACCTTCGTACAACAATACAACCATTTCCAACGTGTACTGTAGTTTTCCCCATTCTCATCTTCGCGTAGGTCATATATGGTCAAAACTTTAAAGTTTCATGCATAAGTGTCAACCTAAGTAATTTTTTCCTAATGAATTAGATCATAAGCATATGAGTTGTGGAAATTAAACCTACAAACGGAATTCAGATGTACATAGCTTGTAAGATTCGCTCGCGGTCAACCGTCCAGTTGCCATCTCGATCAAGTCGAGGCCGAGCACCCCAAATTTTCTTTCGTTCTTGGAATCCTGGTTGAGCACCTGAGGCCGTGGTGACACTAGTTCCTCCATCTCCGATAACCCTAGGTCGCTTGTTATTAACTTGTGGACCCTGCAAATAGCTGAGAAACCTCACATAACAATCACTCGATGGTGCCTAACGAGCCAAGTAATATTAATCCATCCCATCCCCACAATAAGCATAAGTGATTCGAACTGGATCTCAGATGTTGATGAGCTCTACGCCACCAGTGGATACGCGTTTATTCTTGGAGGTGGCGCAGTATCATGGAGGTCTTGCAAACAGACCATATTGACGAGGTGAACCGTGGAAGCAGAACTTACTGCTTTAGATACAGCTTCTGTTGAGGCAGAATGACTGCGTGAGCTCTTGATGGACTTGCCGGTGGTTGAGCAATCATTACCGGCTATCCTTATGAACTGTGACAGCCAAACGGTTATTGTCAAAGTAAACAGTGCTAAGGATAACGCGAAATCATCAAGACACGTTAAAAGACGTTTGAAGTCTGTCAGGAAATTGAGAAACTCCGGAGTAATATCTGTTTCGTATATTCAAACAGATAAAAATCTGGCAGATCTCTTTACCAAGGGACTATCACGTAATGTGATAGAAAGTGCATCGAGGGAGATGGGGTTGAGACCCATAAGCGTTACTCCATAGTGGTAACCCAACCTATGTGATCGAAAATCCCGTGAATTAGGACCTGGGAAAAACAAGCTAGTGGTGTGACAGAGGAGAGTTGTTACCTAACCCTCTCTATGATGCAAAACTCTCAAAATCTGTATGACAGGTTGGCAGCATGCCTTAATTTGTTTCTGTTGGCTATTCATAGGAAAGATGTTGTTCTACAGAGCATTCTTGAAAGAACACACCTATATGAGTCAGATTGTTCAACGTCGCAATCTATGAGATTTGGGTGATCTCTAGTAAACTCATGAAGAGACCAGGTAGTATGACGCATATGCTACACCCGCGGGGTAGGCTACTAGCAACCAAGTACCAGTTATGATTTTGTGTGAAATCTAGAAGCACCAAACTTGCAATTCAAGGTTCGTCCATTGTTCAAGTTGCCGATAGACGTAGCTCAAGATTCTAGGCGGAAGTTCAACTTAACAGTCTCTGCTGAAACACTGGTATATAAACAAGACTCGAGGTCTGGCAAGCATCTCTAAATGGGATTTGAAATCTGGTTGGGGTTGTTAGAATTGGGCCCGTTTGAGGGCAGCCCAATTAGCAATTTCTGAAATCTCAAATCCCATGGGAAAATGGCAGCTCACATGTGAGTGGTGTGGGAGCTAAAGTTTAGTCCCACATTGCTAGTTTGAGAGGAGTGGCACCACCTTATATAGTGGAGTGTTGTGCTACTTGGTAAGCTTGTGAGAACATGAGTCTCTCTCACGCGCTCCTCCTCCTCCACCGCCGCTCGCACGCACGCACCGTCTACGGATGGCAATGGGTACCCGATACCCGCTAACCCGACGGGTACCCGTACTAAATGGGGAGGGTTTGGTGTAGAAAAATACCCGCGGAGATGCTTAATGGTAAAGATCCAGACCCACCGGGTCTAGCGGAGGCGGGTATGGGGATGTCTAACCCGAACCCGCAAACCCGTGAACCCGGCCGCGCGACCCCACGCGGCCACGCTCCTTCCTCTCCCCGTCTCCCGACGCCACGCACGCAGTCCCCACGCACGCAGCACACGATACCAGCCCTCAGTCCCACGCACGCGGTACACACAATACCAGCCCAAAGCCAGGCCCACTAAGCACTAACACACCCAGGCCACACACGGACACTCACGAAACCTAGCCTATCTATTGGATCGATTCGATCCCCATCCACCACCGCCGTCGCCTGAGTCTCTCGGTCTCTCCCTCGCGACGACGCGCTAGCTCCTTCCTCTCCCGACGACGCGCTAGCTCCTTCCTCTCCCGACGCCGCGCCCTCCTCTTGCACCGCCGCGTCCTCCTCTTTCCTCGACCTCAAGGGAGCACAAGGAGGTGCTCGCGGTTTGCCGCCGCCGGCCGTCGACCTTCTGCGTGGCTGCGCCGCTCATCCGCTGCCTCCGTGCGCCGCTCCGCCGCCGCAAAGTCCTTCCCGCGTAGATCCCTTGCGCCCCCGAGCTCCTCTCCCAAGTCCTCATCCGCGCAGGTGCCATGCTCGCGGGTACCCGTCGGGTCTTGTGTACCCGGCAGGGGGCGGGTACGGTGGCGCTCAAGACCCGGGAGCGGGTATGGGGGCGGGTGACGGGGGCGGGGTGAAGGGTCGGGTGCGGGTATGGGGGTGCCAAACCCGGACCCGAACCCGTCGGGTGCCATCCGGAGCACCGCCCGTCTCGTCACGACGCGCCGCGTGTTGCGGGAATCTCGCCGAGCCGAGCTTTATTTTTTCAGTACAGGAAAACGGTTTTGACGGACGCGTCTTGGTTAGTCGGTTCGGGTCGCTCCCGGATCGTGGGCTACCAACCGACCTAAACGTGTGCGACGTGGACTTGGCCCACTCCGTACACGTTAGGGTTTTCCTCTGAGCTGCGCTATATAATGCCCTGCACTGTGTGCGCTGCATATACCCCGAACCAATCTAGGTTTTGCCAAAACTCGTGCCTTGCGCCGCCACCGTAGTCTACTCCATCCCGAGCGCCAGCGTGCACCGGCGAACGGGACAGCAGGTCTCCGGAACCGCTCGGCCTTGTGATCCTGTACGAGAGAGGGCGAATAAGGTTTTTGGGAAGCGCTCCGCGCGACTGCTCTCAAGCTCTTCATCACGGCTCGCCTTCCTCTACGCTCGCCGGACTCGCGGGCTGCTCGTCTTCAACGTCGCTATCGTCTTCAGGAAGCTGCTGTCGTCGCTGCTGCAACAAATACTATGACTACCACGACTATTTCATCTACAGTTGTTCGGTACGTTCATCACGTGCCGGTGTGCCGTTCTAGTATGTCGGTGTTCGTAGACGTTTTGCTGTTGTTCGTGTTAATTAATAATTCTAGTATTTACGAGATTAACATGCTAGTAGCTGCTGTACTCCAACAATTTCATCGTCATCGATCAGTCCCGCCGGCCGCCGCCGGACGCCACCAAAAGTTCCACAGGAAGGTCGCGCCTTTCGGCCATGCCGATGAAAAACGGCGGGGAGATACGCAACGCGACGACGGCCGGGCGAGCGATCGACCGAGGAAGGCGACCTCCGGGAGTTCTGAACGCAACTGCTGGTTTTGTCGCTGGGGAGGAGCTGGCTGTGCAGATCCTGGACGTGGACGTGGGTGACCGGCGACCGGCGTGACGCGCGCGAGGAGATTTTAAGCTCGCGTCCACGTCGCGCCAGCTGAAACTGGGCGCGTGGCATGTCGACGTGCGACGGCGACGTGCAGTACGCGCGCTGGCCGTTCAGGGAGCGGATGATCTGAACTGCTGCGCGTGTGTGTGAAAGCTGAGTCCATTGACCTCGGGCACTTCTCCTTGGGGTTGGTGCAGGATTTTGCTTCCATGTTTAGCACTCAGTAGTTAGTGCGATCTCTTTTAGCTTCTTTTGTTATTTCTCGTGCTAGCTTTCCGAGGTGGAAGCGTGTTTCCTGATCGGAGAATAAGATCTATCTAACGCGCCGTCGTTCTGTGTTCGTTCTTCGGCGAGCTCGGAGGGAAAGCGATCAGAAACCAGGAATGGAGATTGGAGACGAAAGCTATGACCAATTAATTTCCCGGTAAACTAAACCATTTCTGCATTCCGCGGGGCCTGGAGGCAGATCGATCGATAGATAAACAAGACAATCAACCAGAGTAGTGGTCTAAAAGGCTAAAAACAGATGCGCTGACATCATCTAGCTGAGAAATAGCTTATTTCTCAGCTAGCTCCCGGGATGCCACAAAGAGAAATAGAAGAGCCCGACATATTTCTCGACCATGCCCTTAAAATACTCTATTTATGTCGGTAATGTAGTCGACCAATGGCGAGACGCCAACCTGGAGAAGGAAGAAGGCCCCAAATTTCTTCTACTCCCCGAACAGTGCAACATACTCGTTGACGAATGGAGACACGCTAGCTAGGACGGACGGGGAAGAAGGGCCCGAATTTCTTGTGACACCGCGTACAGTGCGACGTACCCGGCGAGAATGTGAAATCCTGAGCGTGCCCCGAGTTACTCTAGAAAATACGCAGCGGAAACAAATGCATGGGAAAGATCGGCGACGCAACGTCATGGGCAACCGACTTGTGGACGGTAGATCGGAACGGGCCCATCGACAGTGAGTGAGAGAAGGGAGGAACCGGGTACAGCGATAGATATCCTGGATGGACACACGGTTCAAGAGATAAAACCTAATACGGTAAAAGAACAAAATCAGCTAATAGGACGAACACGCTGCAAATGTCGCCCCTTCACCACACCGATTAAACGCGTATTATGAGGCCGACGGGAGGGCCCTTGGGCTCCCGGGGCATCCGGGCAGGGCGCCAGTTTGAGAGTGGGAGCACGATGGTTCGTACGGTTAGCAATGTAACCAATCGTTCTTCATGCCGACTTCCGGGATCCGGCATGATCGAACGGTGCGGAGATGTTTTACAGGGCATATCGGACGGTCAAAAAGCTCAAATCGCTATGGTGCGTATGTGGTCTCTCACCATTTATATCTTTAGATTCTTTCACCTACTAAGTACATACAACCTCTCAACTTGTTCCCAACCATGCTATTTTACTCTCCATATATACCTATCACCTGAGGTTCACTTTCAAACCAGCCAATATATACTAGGTGTGATTCACATCTTTAGGTGCACGTACTATCAATTAAGGGTGGGCATAAAAACCGATGACCGAAAACCGAAACCGAAAAAACCGAGACCGAAACCGAACTGACCGAGACCGAAAAGACCAATACAAATTTGGGTAGTATATTAAAATAGACCGAAATTAGTTTAGAAATTCGGTCTGCACATCTAGATAACCCGAATAGACCAAATGACCGAATTTATATGCTAGCAAGCATTCCACCTTTTTTTTCGTTGCTCCCTGGTTTTGTTAGTGGTTGATGTCTTGTTCGTTATCTCAGATTTGTGAGATGTGAGTTACTATATGCAGTTGGGATACCATTTTATGTTGTCACCGTATGCTGCTATGCTATCAATTTTGTATATACTTGTGCAAAGTTTACTGCCACTATTTCCAGGTTTGTGATGCCACCGAAAGGTGTTGTGCTGCCATTTTTTTTCCTACCAATATATATACTTGGACTGCCATTTCTTAATTTGGTCAATTTGGTCATGACCGAAGACCGGACCGAAAAAACCGAAAACCGAATACATAAAGACCAAAAAGACCGAACATAATATGGGTAGCATTTCTGGATAACCGAAATTATCGGAGACCGAATAGACCGGACCGAACAAACCAAAAAAACCGAACGCCCAGGCTGACTATCAATCCTAGTTAATTCTTGTTGAGATCTTGTGTTGGTTGGATCTTGCCCCATAAACAAGGACATGATTATGAAACAGTCACAGACAAACTTACTGAGAATGAGCGTCATCGGGAAACTAAATTCAACGGTATCCCAAGGTATATCTTGCATGTACTCGAACATAAGTTATGTTATACACTGCACAAGCTAGCTTGTTGGGTCCAAGCTGCGGCGAGACAGCCCTCCAACCGTAGAGCCTGAGAAAGATATAGGGCATGTTTGGTAGGTCGCACAACCTTCGTATAGCAACGCCAGGTACTAATTCGGGGAATTTTGCTAGACCGTATTCTACCAAATCTTAGACCGCATAAATTTTACCATAAGGGCCTGTCCCAGAGGAAATGGAGTTTCCGCTGGTGCAGCCTTTGGCGTATGAAGTGATAGTTCTGACACGCGTGATGTGACAGTGAAGACACCTGGTGGGCTGGTACGAGGTTGCACGTGTTCCTGTTCAGTTTAAAATTTTAATTAATCTGTTTAACCAAATATTTTCTATCTTAGACAACGGTGTTTCGGTTGGAGATAAACCACACATGAAAAACATACACATTGACGTTATGATTCCATTCCCGTGATTGGTTTTCAGCTTCATCAACTGTGAATATTCAATGTCTTGTTTCAATTCAGAGTTACTAAGACAATTTTACCCAAAAAATCGCACATATTTGACTTTTTGAAATTTCGTTTAAGGAGTACTTTCATATTGTTGTTTCGCACAAATTTAGAATTGTAAGATTTTGGTTTCCATGGTCACAGACGAGTAGCTCTATCTTTTCTGTTGTAAGTGTCTCCAATGCTTGTTTTTCAACGTCTCACTGCTTGTCCACACTTATCCTATTGATCATTAATTTCATGAGACAATCGTTTTATGATAAATTCTACGTTAGAAAAGATGAAGATCAACACAATAAGATTCTATTATGACATTCAATTACGAGATCTTTTACTGTAACATTTTATTTTTGTGTCCAGATTTGAACTTGTTTTAGAGGATTTTTATAAATTCATCGCATGAAATCGGCAATCTGAAATTTTTCGTCAAGGTGTAGCTTTATGTCATTGTTCCAAATAACTCCCATATGTTTTAATTTCATATGTCTGCGCTCACGAAATATTTGTTAAATGTTGTGGTGTGAGCTAATACGGAATTGCTTTGCGTCCGATAGTTTACATCGGATTTACGTACGATACTACAATCCATTGGACACCTTTTCAAGCCGGGAGGTATGACGCCGGGGACATGTTGCAGGGCGATGTTACAAACCTGTTGCGCGTGTGAAAGAGACTATTGACCTCAGACCCTTTTGTGTGACTTGGTGTGGGATTTGCTTTCATATTTAGCACTAGATGGAAACAAAATATTGCTGTACCGACAAAATATTCAAACACGGTTAATATCGAACAATTCATTACATGCTACACAATAAAACCAATATTGAAGTAAGACACAACGGTCACACCAAACATTTAGCAAAATAAATATTTTCACCTACTAAGTACAATCTCATCAACTTATTACCAATCACATATTTTCCTTCCATATATACTTATCGTTCCAAACTCGCTCCCCCTCAGTTTGCAACCAGTTTTCTACGGCCATTATCAAAACTTTTGCTATATACTAATCTAGAGTGCGCGTGATTCACATCTTTAGGTGCAAGTACTATTATCCAAAACTTAGTTGCTTTCCGTTGAGAACTTGTGTCTTGCTCGATTGATAGGACATGATTCTAAAACATACAGTATATAGTTACATGTTCACTTGCTGGGAATAAGCGTCGATCTCAAAGTATATCTTGTATGTACTCGAACATAAGTTATGTTATACACTGCACAAGCTAGCTTGTTGGATCCAAGCTGTGGCGAGCCAGCCCTCCAACCGTAGAGCCTGAGAAAGATATAGGGCATATTTGGTAGGTCGCACAACCTTCGTATAGCCCCGAAGGTACTAATTCGGGGAATTTTGCTACACCGTGTTCTACCAAATCTTAGACCGCACAATTTTTTACAATAAGGGCCTGTCCCTGAGGAAATGGTCGAATAATCGGCAGTTTTCTCTGGTGCAGCCTTTGGCGTATGAAGTGATAGTTCTGACAAATGCAATGTGACAATTAAGATACGTGGTGGACTAGTACTAGGCTGCACGTGTTCCTGTTCAGCTTTACTCTTTAATCTTTTTGACCTGCTTTTTTCTATTTTAGACAACGGTGTTTCGGTTGGAGATAACCACACATGAAAAATATACACATTGACGTTATGATTCCATTCCCGTGAATGGTTTCTAGTTTCATCAACTGTGAATTTTCAATGTCTTGTTTCAATTCGGAATTACTTAGACAATTTTACCAAAAAAATTGCATATATTTGACTTTTTGAAATTTCATTTATGAAGAAGGTTCATATTGCTGTTTCGCACAAATTTGCTATTGTAACATATTCGTTTCCATGGTAACAGGCGAGTAGCTCTATCTTTTCTGTTGTAAGTGTCTCCAATGCTTTGTTTTTCGACGTCTCACTGCTTGTTCACACTTATCCTATTTATCATTTATTTCATGAGACAATGGTTTTATTATAAATTCTACGTTAGAAAAGATGAAGATCGACAATAATATTCTATTCTAGCATTCAGTTGGACACAATAAGATTCTATTCTTGCATTCAGTTATGAGTTCTTTTACTGTAACTTTTAAATTTTGTGTTCACGTTTGGTCTTGTTTTTTCATAAATTCACCGCATGCGATTGTCCATCTAAATTTTTTCGTCGAGGTGTAGCTTTATGTCATTATTCCAAATAACTCCCATGTTTTAAGTTTATATTTCTGTGCTCACGGAAACATTTGTTGAGTGTTGTGGTGTGAGCTATTACATAATTGCTTTGCGTCCGATACTTTACATCGGATTTCTGTACGATACTACAATCCATTGGATACCTTTTGAAGCCGGGAGGTACGACGACGGGGACATGCCGCAGGGGGGTGATACAAACCTGTTGCGCGTGTGAAAGAGCCCATTGACCTCTGACCCTTTTATGGGAGTTGGTGTGAGATTTGCTTCCATCTTTAGCACTAGATGGAAACAAAATATTGGAGTACCGACAAAAGATTAAAACATGGTTAATATATAACAATTCATTACGCGCTACACAATAAAACCAATATTGAAGTAAGACACGACGGTCACACCAAACATTTAGCAACATAAATATTATCACCTACTAAGTACAATCTCATCAACTTATTACCAATCAGGTATTTTCCTTCCATATATACTTATCGTTGCAAACTCGCTCCCTCTCAGTTTGCAACCAATTTTCTATGGCCATTGTTAAAGCTTTTGCTATATACCAAGCTAGAGTGCGCGTGATTCAGATCTTTAGGTGTAAGTACTATTATCCAAAACTTAGTTGTTTTCCGTTGAGAATTTGGGTCTTGCTCGATAGATAAGGACATGATTATAAACATATATAGTTAATGCATGCTCACTTGCTGGGAATGAGCGTCATTGGGAAAGCACGTTGAACAATATGAGTCATATCAGGTACCAAAGCTTCAGCTTCGACGCACTGAGAATTCTCACATAACGACGGCGCCTAACGAGATCGAAGCCCGGTGCAGACGGAGGACGGAGCTTTCATCATCATCAGGTACACATCACCCGCCGCCAGACGCCACTGAAAATTCCACACGAAGATCACGCCTTTCGGCCATGCCGATGAAAAACGGCGGGGAGATACGCAACGCGACGACGGCCGAGCGTCCTCAGTCGACCTCCGAGCGTTCTGAACGCAACTGCTGGTTTTGTCGCTGTGCACGTCCTGGACGTGGACGTGCATGACCGGCGACCGGCGTGACGCGCGCGAAGCTCGCGTCCACGTCGCGCCAGACGAAGCTGGGAGCGCGGCATGACAACGGCGTACGGCGCGGTCGACGTGCGACGGCGACGTGCAGTACGCGCGCTGGCCGTTCAGGGAGCGGATGATCTGAACTGCTGCGCGCGTGTGTGTGAAAGAGTCCATTGACCTCGGGCACTTCTCCTTGGGGTTGGTGCAGGATTTTGCTTCCATGTTTAGCACTCAGTAGTTGGTGCGATCTCTTTTAGCTTCTTTTGTCACTTCTCGTGCTAGCTTTCCGATCGAGGTGAATAAGATGTATCTAAAGCACCGTCGTTCTGTTCGCTCTTCGGCGAGCTCGGAGGGAAAGCGATCAGAAACCAGGAATGGAGTTTGGAGACGAAAGCAATGACCAATCAATACGCCAACACGGGTAACTAAACCATTTCTGCATTCCGCGGGGCCGGGAGGCAGATCGATCGATCTCCTGGCAAACCACTCGAGGTCACCACTCACCAGGCAGGCACGGGAGGGCGGAGTTGCCCTGGATTCAACGCCGGAAGGTAGCGAAAGCACAGCTCTGCAAGAAACCAGTCGGAGGTCGATGCCTCAATGGCGGCATCGACTAAACAGCGGACCGAGTTCGTTGAATCTGAAATTTTTTATTCCGTTTCCTTGCTTTGGCGTCGGCGTGACTAGTTGGTCCCATTACCAAAATCTAAGATTTGGCAACAAGCTCACAATGTTGTGGAGCGGCTGCCGAAGCCAAATTTCGTATTTGGCCACCATTGTGGCTGCTCCAATATAGCAACCATCCAATAAAACCGTGAGACCACTGCTCGGACAAACAACACATTCAAAGCCAACATGAAAACAAAAGAAATAGAAAAGAAAACAATGTCAACAGCGCTAGAAAGGTTTTGGACGCCGCACGCGTAAAAGAAGGATGAAGAGGTCAGCAGCCTGGTCTGAATAGTGAGGCAGATCCAACGGCGGGACAGGGTTCGACGCTTTTCACAATATCAAGGTGCCATATAGATTGACTATCTGTTTGAATAACAATAAAGGGGGAAACATAACAACATTGTGTTGTGAATAATAATAATAGCAAAAATAATATGCGGTAAGAGTTCTAACAGAGTCACAACGAAGGGATTATATGTGGAAATGTTTCTGACATGTGGTAAAGATTGTGAAAATATCATAATTAGGTGTAAAAAGTGGAATTTCACACTAGTAGGAAAACGCTTATAGGTGGAGCCCTTTTTGTGGCGTAACAAATAGCATGTGCCACAAAAATGTTTTTTTGTGGCGCATTGTTTTGCATGCGCCACAAAAATGTGACTTTCTGTGGCGCGTGGGGACGGATGCGCCACAAAAATGTGACTTTCTGTGACGCATGGGGTCGGGTGCGCCACAGAAATATGGTGGGACCCCAGCAATAATTGGATCTCAACCTTCTGAGCTTATTCTGTGGCGCATGGTGGTAGGTGCGCCACACAAAATAGCTACTTCTGTGGCGCATTTCTGCTTTCAGATCCCACCCACCCCGCACCCCCTACCGTGTATCGCCTTTTCAGTTTTGCAAAAAAACAAGAAAATGAAAAAATATTCAATAAATTCCATCCTTTAAGATGCAGTTAGGTATTAGTGTCTACTTGGTATAGAAAATTTGAAATATGAATTTTGACCTTTTATGCAAAAATTTCTTAAAAACACTTTGAACGGCCATAACTTTTGCATACGACGTCGAAAAAACGAGTTCAACACCTTAAAAAAACTAGAGATTTTCTTCCCCGGTGAACTTTTCTTACATCCTCGAAATTCCAAAAGGTAAAAAAGTTATTTAAGAAAGATGATATTTTTAAGCAAAATCAAAAAAATGAAAAAAAATATGTGGCGCACCGGGAGGTGGTGCGCCACAGAATGTTTGAGCGGGAGATGAAATTTGAAATGGAGAGGCCGGCTCCCCTTATCCTCTCACCTTCTCCTCTCATTTCCTCCTCCTCTCCTCCACTTCTCCTCTCCCCTGCTCCCCTTCTCTCATTTCCTCCTCCTCTCCTCCCCTTCTCCTCTCCCCTTCTCCTCCCTCCTCCTTCTCAACGAACTCCGGCGACCTCCTCCACCTCCTCCTCCTCCGGCGACCTGCTCCACCTCCTCCTCCTCCCGCGACCTCTTCCGGCGACCTCCTCCTACTCCACCCACCTCCGGCGACCACCTCCTCCACCCACTTCCGACCAAGCCACCTACGACCACTGGCTCCGACGAAATTCTGGCAAAAAATGGGCGACGCCAGATCCAGATCTGACTCTGGCCGTCTTTTTTTAAAATTCAAAAAAATAATTTTGTGGCGCACCTGTGTACGGTGCGCCACTGAAATATTGTGTGGCGCATGGTGATAGGTGCGCAACAGAAATCTTGGATTTTTCTGTGGCGCACCGGCGGGGTGCGCCACATAGTTATATTTTAGTGGCGAGAATTCTGTGACGCACCCACCATGCCCAATTGGTGCGCCACAAAAAGTCAAATTGGTGCGCCACTAATAGCTCTTTCTGTACTAGTGTAACGGCTTGATAAATACTTTTTATGTGGAAAGACAAATTTTATATAGGTTACCTACGATTTAATACAGAAAATGGAGTTTGCTTTAGAATAGTAAACATCAAGAGCATAGGTAGTGAGTGGAAACTAACCCTTGTAAATTATGTGCGATCCCTAACATGCCTGAAAATTACGTAATGGGGTTCTATATGTCACAAGTTGAACATCATTTGGTACGTCGATGGTATGTCACTAATTTTCTATTTGTACTCAAGCAACAAATGATCATACTTTACAGTAGAACTATTATTTTGTACCTTTAATACGTTTGTTATATTTTATTACTTTTTTCAAACACAAAGATTTTTTTTCACTGCAGTTCTTTTCAAACAAATTCACGTTATATGACCTTAGATTATAAAATTGTGCTCGTCCAACCTCACTTATTTAGAATAGAAGTAAACTAAAATAAAATGAGAGATTGGATGAGACAACAAGGCGCATATCACCTTCAAATTGTTTGTCTATACATGTGACTTATTAGGCCGGGTTGATTTATTACCTAGCATGTATCCTATTTGACATGGACCATATTTGGATATTTTATCAATACTCTCTCTTCAAGTGACAATTTACCTACATGTGTTCCTCTCTATCAGCCCATAGGAAATTGTTTTAAATACTTTCACCTACTAAGTAAGTACAACCTCAACAACTTGTTCACATGCATGCTATTTTGCTCCCCATATATACTTGTCACTTGAAGTTCACTTTCAAACCAGCCGATATAGAGTAGATGTGATTCACATTCCTAGTTGTTTCTCATTGAGATCTTGTATGGGTTGTATCTTGCTCCATAAACAAGGATTTTTAAATGAAACATAGTCGCGTACTCACTTGCTGAGAATGAGCGTCATTGGGAAAGTACATTCAACATTGACCCAAACCATCTCTTGCGTGGAATCGACCATCAGTTCTGTTATACGCTGCACAAGCTTGCTTGTTGATCGTCAGTCCAAGCAATGGCGAGCCAGCCCAACCGTAGATCCTGAGAAAGATTTAGGGCATATTTGATAGGTCGCACGATCTTCATATAGCTCTGTCCGGTCCTAATTAAGGGAATATTGGTGGACTAAGTTCTACCAAATCTTGGATTGCACAATTTTGTAAGCAAGGGCATGTCCCTGAGGAAATGGTTGAATCTGCAGTTTCCTCCGGTGCAGCCTTTGGCATACGAAGTGAAAGCTTTGACAAGCGCTCTGTGACAATGCAGACCCGTGGCGGGCTGGTACTAGGTTATCCAATTCTGCTTAACTCTTTAATATTTTTCACCTGATTTTTTTCTATTTTACACAAGTACACAACACGTGTTACGGTTGGAGATAAACCACACTCAAAAAATATGCATATCTACGTTATGATTCCATTCTCGTGACTGCGTCAACAGTGAATTTTTAATTTTTTGTTTCAATTCGGAGTTCCTTAGATAGATTTGGTAACAGTTGAGTGTTTGAAATTTTGTTTGAGGGGTAGGTTCATATCTTTGTTTCGCACAAATTTGGTATTGTAAGATTTTCATTTCCATGGTCACTGAGTAGTAGCTCTATCTTTCGTATTGCAAGTGTCCCCAATGTTGTTTTTCAATGTGTCACTGCTTGTTCACACTTATCCTCTTGATCACTACTTCATCAGACCGTACGACAAATTCTACATTTTAAAAAGATGAAAATCGACACAATAAGATCCTATTCCGACATTCAATTTTGAGTTCTTTTACTGTAACTTATTGATTCTGCGTTCAAGTTTGAATTTATTTTAGGGGAAATTTGACAAATTCCTCGCATGCGATCGGGCATCTGAATCCTTACATCGAGGTGTAGCTTCATCTCATTGTTCCAAATAAGTCCCATGTTTTAAGTTTCAAAAATCTACGCTCATAGAAAATATTTGTTAAGCGTTGTGTGCCACCATGGAGATTAAACATCTGCGCACATAACTAGACAACTAAACACTGCAAGTTCGCGAAGAGTCGTATGTTTAGCATATGCCGACATGAGCTTCTCGAGTTCGTTGCGGTGGTGTGTAGCTCCTTCTGGTAGACAGGGTGGCTAGCTGTCCCCTCGCGACGGTCGTGCTTCATGACGGTTGATGAGGGTGTTTTTATCAGTTTTAGACGGATTTTCCGCTAATTAATCGGCCATCTCTTATATTCTTCTTAATTAATGAAAATAAAAAATCTTTTGACTCGGTTTAAAAAAATGCAATAGTTTTGTTGTGTGTCTTCTCGATGTCTTGACTTGCACCTGATGCCGTGTTGACACTATTTCCTGGCAGAGCTGCGCTACTACCAGCTGCCAAGCCTCGTCTCGCTGAGAAATCGCCGCTCCAAATGAGGGTCTCACAACTTTCATCATCACCCGCCGTCAGACGCCACCGAAAAATCCATGCGGAGGGCACGCCTTTCGGCCGCGCGACGGCGACCTGGAGGTCGACTGCGGCAGGCAGTCCGGTGGTCTGAGCACTGATGTGAACGCGACCGCTGGCTTTGTCGCTGGTGGGCTTAGCCCCCGGCGTGACGCGCGTGAGGAGATCTTAATCGCGCGTCCACGTCGAGCCAGCCGGAGTCCGGCGGTATGACGACGGCGACGTGCCGCAGCCGCATGGCGATGGTCTGAAGTTCTGAACTGCTGCGCGTGTGAAAGAGCACATTGACCTCGGACCCTTTTCTGGGAGTTGGTGAGATCTCTTTTTAGCTTCTTTTGTTACTCCTTTGTGCAAGCATGTTTCCATCGGCGAATTTTTAAGATCTAGTACCAAAAAAGCGCCATTGTTCTGCTCGTGCTTGGGCGAGCTAGCTCGGAGGGAAAGTGGTCAGGAACCACGAATGGAGACGAAAGCAATGATAATCAACACTCCAACTGAACTCATCTCCATTCTGCGGGGCCGGGGTGAAGATCGATCTCTATAGCGAACTACTCGAGATTCACGACCCGACAGAGCAAGTGCCACGAAAATCAACTCTTGACCTAGCGAGGTCGACGTGCACTGGGTGGGTAATCATGTCCAGCTACACCCAGCACGTCACAAGGGCAAAGATTGTGCACGTGTAAAGAACATTATAATATGTTGGGTTAGTTAACTAAATAAAGTTGAGATCTACGGTCACTGGTCAGATGAGCACGTAGTGTCAAAGTGTCAATGGTTTCACTACTACATATAAGATGTTAGATGTTTGATATAATGCCTACTACTATCAGAGAGGAACTTGTGGAGATAAAGAAAGGTGGCCCCACTTCCTATTTAATTCTCTGTCTAATTTTGCCACGTAGAGACGACAGGTAGGCCAAACAGTGAGAAAAATGTTTAACTGGCGATCCCGGTCAGGATTGTTGATTACTCGTGAGCCAAACGGACTCAGGGTCCAAAATAGACCGGGATTTGACAGTTCGGTGTGCCGATTTCAGGGATTATAAGTTGGAGGTTTTTTATTTAGCTAACGCCTATAAGTTCAGGGTTTGTTTTCAACTTTTTCCATAAGACAACGTGATTGTATCGACACAATCGTGTTTCAGACTTAAAAGTGCGTTTTCAGCTATCTTACTATGTAGTGAGACTAAAAAAACTCTATAGCTGTGCGTTTTCAGTTATCTCACTATATAGTGTATTTGAGACTTAAAAAAACCCTATAGCTGAAAGTGTGTTCTTAGTTATCTCAGTATACATATAGTATATTTGAGACTTAAAAACCATATAGCTGCAATAAATGGGATCACACTTTTACATCCTTAGAGCTAATTGTACTAATAGTTTGCCATGAACCGTGTTTAATATTTTATCAATAATCTCTCCCCCTCTCTCCTCCCCTCCCTATGTCTCTCTTCACAAGTGACAACTTGTCACCTCCCCGTATTCATTTATATTAATTCTTTGCAAAATGATATAAATAGTTTGACCTATAAAGTAGAACTCATCAACTTGTTCCCAATCACGCATTTTGCTCGCCATATATACTTCTCGCTTGAGGCTTGCCCCCCCTCACTTTTCAACCAATTGTATATGGTTGTTGTTAAAACTTGTTGTTATACTCACAGAGTGGGTGTGATTCACATATTTATATGATGTTTTTATTTTAAATTTCAATATAATCCTCTATTATTATGAATGCAGTGAAGTTTTAAGAAAGAAAGAAAACGTGGCCGGTCGGAGAGAATATGTCGTCCCGTTGGGGGCAGTGGTCACACAGGGGCGCGAACATGGGCAGGACGCCTCTCCTTCTGATAACTCAAATAGATCAAACACAGACACATTTCATATTCGTGTAGATCGACCCGTTAGACACATCCTTAAGCTTTTAAATTTTGTTCTGCACTGCACCCCGCGTAACGGGAAAGACCCATGCAGATGAGGGTCGCACAGCTTTCAGCATCACCCGCCGTCGGACTCGGCCGCCACCGAAAAATCCATGCCGAGGGCACGCCTTTCGGCCGCGCGAGTCGCGACGACGGCCTGGAGGTCGACTGCGGCAGGCAGTCCGATGGTCTTAACTCTGAACGCGACCGCTGGCTTTGTCGAGCCATATGGGGCGTGACGTCGCGTGAGGAGATTTTAATCGCGCGTCCACGTCGAGCCAGCCGAAGCCCGACGGTATGACGACGGCGGCGCCATGCAGGACGATCTGGTCATCTGAGCTGCTGCCCGTGTGTGTGAAAGAGTCCATTGACCACGGGCCCTGGACTAGTTGGTGCTTGATTCGCTTCCATCTTCAGCACTAGTTGGTGCAAGCGATCTCTTCTCAGCTTCTTTTGTTACCTCGGTGCGAGCGTGTTTCCTCATCGATCGGCGAATAAGATCTATGAAAAAGCGCCATTGTTTTGTTCTTCGGCGAGCTACTTGGAGGGAAAGTGGTCAGGAAAGCACGAATGGAGACGAAAGCAATGACCAACCGGTACGCCAACGCAGGCTGCACACGTAAACTGAACCTTTTCTCCATCCCCCGGGGCCAGGATGCAAGTCGATCGATCGATCTCTCTGCCGAACCACTCGACTCGAGATTCACGTCCCGACAGAGCAAGTGCCACGAAAATCAACTGATCTTGACCGAGCGAGGTCTATGTGCACTGTATGGGTAATGGCAATCATTTCCAGCTCCACCCCATACCAGAACGTCAAAAGGGCATAGCTTGTGCACGTGTAAAGTTGATTATAACTAAACAACGCGAGATTTATGGTCAGTGGTCGGATAAGCACGTACGGTGTGAATGGTTTCAGTACTAGTATAAGACAACATGATTGTATCGGTGGGCTAATTGTTCCCTAATAGTTGTCAAGAACCATATTTAATATTCTCTCAGTTTTAAAATAACAGTCTTAAATTTAAGTTTGACTAATCTAGATACATCCACCTTTAGTCAAATTTAAAACAATTATTTTAAAACGGAGTGCGTAGTTCGTCATGAACCATGTTTAACATTTTATCAATACTCTCTCTCGCCCTCCCTCTCTCTCCGCAAGTGACAACTTATAACCTCCATGTATTCATTTATATTAATTCTTTGTAAATTGATGTAAATAGTTTGACCTATAAAATAGAACTTCATCAACTTTTTCCCAACCACCCGTTTTGCCAGCCATATATACTTGTGGCTTGAGGCTTTAGCCCCCTCACTTTTCAACCAACTTTCTATGGCCGTTGTTAGAACTTTTGTTATACTCACAGAGTGGGTGTAATTCACATATTTAGTTGCAGGTTCTATCACCTAAACTATGAGAAGTTTTGTGGGTTAGATCTTGCTCTATTGACAAGGACATGACTATGAAGCACGGTCACAAACTCACTTGCGGGGAATGGGCGTCATTGGATTTTTTTTGTTCTACTATGTTTGTTATATACAAGGTGCAATCTTGTGTGCAGTTGGTAGCGCACATCATGGTTTACACTTCCCAATCTGAAGTTTGTGTGCGCCCTCGATAGTGGGAACGATGCAACAAGAAGAGACCTAGATGAGTGGGGGTTGACGCGGCCTCTTCAGTCGACGGAGGGGCATTAGATGCGAGAATCGAACGACAAAGTCATCACCGAGAAGGGAAAACGATGAAAGTTCCTCCGAGCAATGGAGGGATATTTTATTGGGTGTGTGTGCTTGTTATCTGATTTAGTGGTAAGGTAGTATGTTTTTATAGCAGACCATAATAAATATGAACATAGACATATAAAGTGATGTTTATTTAGAACAAGTATAATAAAAGGTTAACACTTTTGTCATATGGAGGAGAGACATGATAAAAATAAGAGCACCGGTCTCTAATGGAAAAAAAACTCATTTTTTCGTTAAAGTGAGTTTTATTATTTAAAGAGTTTTAATCATTACACTTGGCCTCCGCGTAACTATAATGAACACAGTCGTCAAGTTCAACAGTTTGGAGAATTAAAAGACGTATTACATACCATGAAGAGAAATTATAAAAACGTCTATGATGGTGGAGGGCGGAACCACAAATTATGCTGCCATCCATGTTTGGATAAAAATGTATCTCACCGTATCCTCCAGTATTACGCACACATCCGTGAATAGGAGCTCACGTAGGTAACCCGTCCGACTGAACCTTTTACCCATGGAAAGGATGCAGATCGCTCGATCGATCTCTCTGCCAAACCACTCGACTCGAGATTCATGTCCCGACAGAGCAAGTGCCACGAAAATCAACTCTTGACCGAGCGAGGTCGATGCGCACTGTATGGGTTACGGCAATCATTTCCAGCTCCATCCATGAACGCCAAAAGGGCAAAGCTTGTGCACGTGTAAAGTTTATTACTATAACTAATAACGCGAGATCTATGGTCAGTGGTCGGATAAGCACGTACTGTACGTGTGGATGGTTTCAGTACCACTGTATAAGACAACATGATTGTATCAGCACAATCGTTTTATCCGTGGGCTAATTGTTCCTTGACAGTTACTACTCCGTAATAGTTTGCCCTGAACCATATTGAATACGTCGCCATGAACCGGTTTAACATATCGAATCGTCAGACTGGCTAGGTAAGACGACGGATATCGTCGGATTAATTATCGGACAAGAATCGTACACAGACCATCGTACATGGAGCAGTTTCGTTATCAATACTCTCTCTCTCGCTCTCCCTCCCCTCTCTTTCCCCCGTAAGTGACAACTTATAACCTCCATGCATTCATTTCTATTATTATTTTTGCAAATTGATATAAACACTTTCACCTATAATAGAAATTCATCATCATTCTCAACCACCGCATTTTGCACTCGATATATACTTGTAGCCTGAGGCTCCTCCCCCTCACTATTTAACCATTTTTCTATGGTTGTTAAAACTTCTGCTATACTCACAGAGTGGGTGTGGTTCACACCTTTAGTTGCAAGTTCTATCACCTAAATTAAGGTTATTTTCGTTGATAATTTTTGTGGGTTAGATCTTGCTCGACTGACAAGGATATGACGACGAAGCGCGGTCACAAACTCACTTGTTGGGAATGAGTGTCATTGGAAAAAAAATTGTTCAGCCATGCTTGTTGTATACAAGGTCCTATTTTGTGTGCAGTTGGTAGCATCATGGTCTGCACTTACCAGTCAGAAGTTTGTGTGTGCTCTTGGTAGTGGGGACTATGCACAAAGAAGATACCCAGATGAGTGACGGAGCCTATCTGTGCAGGGAAATTTTGTTGGGTGTGCTTGCTTGTTATCAGATTCAGTGTTAAGGTAGTATGATTTTAACAGTAGATCATAGTAAATATGAAGATAGACATATAGAGTGATGTTTATTTAGAACAAGAATAATAAGAGCTTGACACTTTTGCCATATGGAGGAGACAAATGAAAAATAGGAGCAGCGATCTCTAATGGAAGAACTCACCTCTATACGATTGTAAAAAATGAGGAGAATGATGACTCTAAATGAAGTCATGCTCTTAGAGTCAAGTTTGGTTTCAAGGTTTTGCTACATTTGCTCTTATAAACGGGACTATCTCATTAGCAGTGTGCGATATGTCATCAAATTGATACCCAGCCATTCATGATTTCTTCATTAAATAGCCACTTTGAATTAAGTTTTCATCAGTAAAAAATCATGCAGAATTTCAAAACATTGCTCGTGATTTATTCGTAAAAAAATCTAATCAACGGTGTTTCTCTTTTGTAAACTTTTTACGACTAGGTGGTTAGAGAAAATTGTTGATCTCATCCGAGTGTTGTTCGTAGGAGAATTTTAAAACACCGTTCCGTCCAATGCACGCTTATATCAATACTAGCAAACATATCTGTGCTTTGTTGCAACGGGATAAAAAAAGTCTTAGTGATGTGCGGTAAGTTCCTGGTGGCATAGCGATGAAAAAAATATCAAATTATCTTATATTTGATTTGATGTAGATATCAAGTGAAGAATTGAATTAGGTCGAGAAATCAAAACAATGTTGTATTAAACTATCACCAATTGCTTAGGTGTGCATTTTTTTACTAAATTGGGATGTGCATGGGTTAGACGTTGATACCAAAAGGCGGACGCGGCTTGCCTGCTCCGCGCACGTGCTCCCATCCGTGCTCCCCTACCATCGAACGGTTGCTCTTCTTTCACCCTTCGCCCGTTACTCGTCAGCCAAAAAAATTACAATTCTGGTCCTAGTACTTACCCTTACCGCAATACACGCATACCATCTCGCGCAGAGGCGAAGAACTTCCAGCCACGAATCTCCTCGCGCTGAGACTCTTTGCATCACCGCTGCCGGCCACCAATCTTTTAGAGAACGGAGTAGAGCCGACGACGCTGCTGCCCACGATGTGACCGCCGAGTGGGGTGCCGTCCTCGTCATCAACGGCGGGCATCCCCGAGCTTACGTTCTATTGGCGCCCCTATGGTGGAGAGAAGCTCCAGGTTGCCATTGCTTAACCAGGCAGAGGAGAGGCTAATTGTTCCCTAATATTTGTCAAGAACCATATTTAATCGTTCGTCATGAACCATGTTTAACATTTTATCAATACTCTCTCTCTCTCTCTCTCTCTCTCTCTCTCTCTCTCTCTCTCTCTCTCTCTCTCTCTCTCTCTCCACAAGTGACAACTTATCACCTTCATGTATTCATTTATATTAATTCTTTGTAAATTGATGTAAATAGTTTGACCTATAAAATAGAACTTCATCAACTTTTTCCCAACCACCCATTTTGCCCGCCATTTATACTTGTGGCTTGAGGCTTTAGCCCGCTCACTTTTCAACCAACTTTCTATGGCCGTTGTTAGAACTTTTGTCATACTCATGGAGTGGGTGTAATTCACATCTTTAGTTGCAAGTTCTATCACCTAAGCTATGAGAAGTTTTGTGGGTTAGATCTTGATCTATTGACAAAGGAGATGACTATGAAGCACGGTCGCAAACTCACGTGTGGGGAATGGGCGTTATTGGAAAAATTATGTTCAACTATGTCTGTTGTATACAAGGTGCTATCTTGTGTGCAGTTGGTAGCGCGCATCATGTGGTTTACACTTTCCAATCTGAAGTTTGTGTGCGTCCTTGGTAGTGGGAACTATGCAACAAGAAGAGACCTAGATGAGTGGAGGCTGGCGGAGCCACTCCAGTCGATGGAGGGTCATTAGAGGCGAGACTCGAACGAAAAAGTCATCAGCGAGAAGGGAAAACGATGAAAGTTCCTTCGACTAATGGAGGGAATTTTATTGGGTGTGTGTGTGTGCCTGTTATCAGATTTAGTGGTAAAGTAGTATGTTTTTATAGTAGACCATAATAAATATGAACATAGACATATAAATTGATGTTTATTTAGAACAAGTATAATAAAAGGTTGACACTTTTGTCATAGGGAGGAGAGACATGATAAAAATAAGAGCAGCGATCTCTATTGAAAAAATCTCATTTTTCGATAAAATGTGTTTTATTATTTAAAGAGTTTTAAGCAATGTTCAAGAAAGCGTAATTAATAGTACGATTAAGCTCGCTTAAGCGCTAAGCGATGGCAAAACGCTTCGCTTAAGCCATAAGCGACTAATTAAGCGATGATAAGGTCCATTAACATAATAGCGCGTGAGAGACTCCTGCTCACGGTGTGCTTTGTGCTATAGAGTTGGGCCAATAAGGCCCATTATGAAATCCTAGTTTGTTAACCCGATCTGAGAGCCATTCATGTATTCTAATCCGAGCCATCCATCTACACTCTTCGTCTCTTTCTCTCACCTTTTACAATTCTATGCACAAATTCACGTCAACAATGGTAGCCTTGCAGGTATAACCCCTTCCCTGCCTCCCAGGCATGTCCTTCCCCGCTGCTCCCCTCAACTTCTCCTCTGCTCTCAGATGCAAGTCCACCACCAAATCCAGTGAATTTTAGAAACGCTTAAGCACGCTTAAACATCGCTTAAGCGACGCTTAAGCGAACAAAACTCTAAGCGAGAGCAAAACGCTCTGTTTACGCTTTCCGCTTTCTTGAACCTTGGTTTTAAGCATTACACTTGGCCTCGCATAACTACAATGAACACAACCGGCACGAGTTCAACAGTACGGAAAATAAAAAAAGCGCATTACATATCATGATGAGAAATTATAAAAATGTCTATGGTGGTGGAAAGCCGATCCGCAAATTATGCTGCCATTCATGTTGGGATAAAAAGTTCTCACCGTATCCTCCAGTCTTGCACACACCTCCGTAAATAGGAACTTGGTTGTACTCATGTAGATAACCTGCATAAGAGAGAAGAACTTCTATCATCAAAAAGCTTGTCATTTCTACACACACAAAGCAATCATATAACGACAAGCGCCGCCACCATAATAAGTTGTTTAAACCTATGATCCACACTATTTAACCAATTGCCAAAAATATTAGCAATGCTGGTTGGCGGGTATATGGTAGAAACTATTTGGATGATTGAACATATAGAATCAGCAAGCAAAGTTACACTCGAAAAATAAGTGCTTAATAGTCTCGTCCTCATGTCCAAACACAAACATTTTATTTTCATGCCAATTATGTTTTACAAGATTATCTTTTATCAACAATTACTCCTTAGCGAAGATACCACACAGTTTTTATTATTTTTGAGTGATATCTCCATCTTCAGATTTTCTGTTATTATCTACCGATACATCTAATTGGATTAAATGGTTTCTACTCCCGGGTGTAACTACAACCACATCTCATATACCACCATACGGAAGTATTTATCATACTTTATCGGTTTGAGTATGTTCATATACTATATCTAAGATACCCAAAACAAGTTTCATGAAAAAATTGCAAACGTCCTAATATTTTACACTATATACTCGAAATACCGTCATATGTGCATATAAAAGAGAAGTATGTAGAAATTTTCTATATACTATCTAAAAAGAAGTATTTATAGTACTAAAATAACATTATATACTCCATACTACATGTTACATACCTCCCGGTATGATAAATACTACATACATGTGTGAAACACACGTGGGTGTAGTTACACCGGGGAGTAGCATGAATATGTCAATGGTTTCTACTCCCGGGTGTAACTACACACACGTCTCATATATATACTCCCTCCGTTCCAAAATAAGTGTCTTAAATTTGATAAAAAGTGGATGTATGTAGACTGTCTACATACATCCACTTTTTATCAAATTTAAGACACTTATTTTGGGACGGAGGGAGTATATAAAGTTCATTAGAATTTCTACTCTCGTGTAAATTCCAACATAAATATATCTCACTTTTATGACATACCAGTACAGCTAGATATTATTTTCGGAATGAAAGAGCTCGTGTAGGATTATCGCGCCTCCCCGGGCCAACAATGACTGGAGAAAACAAGCCGACAAACCTCGAGACAGGGGAAACCTGAAACGAAACCCGGCGGTAGCGCGCGCAGCTGCTGACATTGCCGGCGGCGCTCGCTCCGAGCTCCGTTCCCTCCGGAGCCCGAGATCGCGGCCGCGCGCACAGTACACAAGATGAGCAGCCGGCGGCGTGGCCCCCTCCCGCCGTGGCGCCGGGCAAATGTCACTCACGACGAGCTGGCTCTTGGCCAGTAGCGCGTGTTGGTTTGTGCTCACGAGTGCGACTCGACACGAGCCTCGGCTTCATCAACTCAGGTTAGCCTACTCGCTTTCGGCATGATCAGCCTTGGCAGGATCTCATTTACGCCGTCGCCGTGAATGAAGCGGCCGGAGCAACAGACGGCAAACGCCATTCCGACCGATCTGGCATCTCTAGCACTGCACGCTACTCTACTCTTCCTTCTCAAAGGTCAGCGCTGCACGCCACAGTGAAGGGAGAGGAGTCGTGGTAGCACTGAAACGGAAGCAGGGGCCGTGGCGACGACAACGGGAAACCGGGCCAAAGGCCAGCATCCATGTCAGGCCATAGCCATAGCTCCGCGTGTGGTGCATCCGAGCGACGGTTCAGGCGCATTAACTTCAGGTTTAATAGCCCTGGGCCCGCCCTCGCGGAGGTAAGATCCGACGTGGCTGGGCGGGGCGGTCAAAGCCAGCCCGGCCCGGCGGCCCGGTGCCGCAGCCGAGGCGAGAGGTGGCGTCGCGTCGTCTGAGGTGGCAGAGACAGCAAACGCAGCAGAGGTCGCGTCACGGGGGCGCGGGCTGCGGCCGCGAGCACGGAGCAGTACGGCCTGGCGAGCGAGCGGGGCCGGGGGCCCGGACGTACGGCGGAGCGAGGGACGGCGAGACGTCACGGGCCAGCGGGGACGATGGTGTGTGGCAGCGGGTGGAAACGGTCAGCGTTCGCCGTCTTCCCGCAGGCGTGGTCCACGCCGACGCCGTGGTTGCCCGAGATTGTCTGCAGATGTCACTGGTCGTCGTCAATTAAACATGTAAATCTCAATTTGAAAAGTTTAAGTATGGTCCTTGCAAGAGCAACCGACAAGAAGAGAAGATTTCCGTTCTGCAATCTGTAAGAGGAAGTCCACACTTTCCCAATGCTCAAAGTTTAGCTGTGCCGTGGATGATGGGCATGAAGCAAGCGAGAAAACGCGAAACTAATCCAGGACACTAACTTAAGCATAAAGTAACCCCAAGTGTTGTTATAACAGTATCGCGCCTGATCACGTCCTCTCGATGGAAGTAACAAGTTCGACAAAACAATTTTCAAATCTAGCTTCTTTAGGTCGGGTACAATAGATTAGAAAATGGATTCAATTCGAAATTTACAATTTTGTAATGGGACCTTCCCCTTATGCTATTTGCAACTTTAGAACATATATTAACTCATATCTCTTTCTCCACTATTTCCATTGTGATTACGATTCATTTGATAACCTTATTAGTTCGTGGACTTGGGGAATTACGTGACTCTCGTCAGAAAAAGGAATGATAGTTACTTTTTTTTCTCTATAACAGGATTCCTAGTTTCTCGCTGGGCTTCGCGATAAAAGAGATGGAGACGAATTTGTTCAGTTTGGCGCCATCTAAAAAGTTTCATAATTCTCTTATAAAAAGTTAAAAAGAAATTAAAATGGAAGATCGGCGCCATCCTCTCTCGCGTCGAGCATAATCTTGCTGATCAGCCATGTACGTCATTAGTTATTTTGAGAGGCCATTTTAGCAACAAAAAAAAGCGCATACCACACGTGCAACACTGTGTCAGGATTTTTTTTTTTACAAATATGACCTTATGTCCATTTGCATTTTCAAAATTAGCCGCCTCTGACTATTTTTTTGTCAAATCTAACCTAACCGAAAGAAGGCAAAGCGACACGTGTCTTTCCACCATTTCAGAAGGAGGGAAGTCTTTTCAGACGACACGTGATACATCCCGTCGCCTGGAGTGGAGGGAAGTGGTGGGGTCGGCTCAATTTGGTGCAGGTTGGCTGGAATGAGCAAGGGGCTTCCTGTCATTTGGTATGGTGGGGAGGTGGCTTTTCTCAACATGGTATAGCGAGAGGTGACTTTACTCCATCTGGAATGACGAGAGGTCGCTTCGTTGTTCTATTGTCAGAATTAGATTTGATATTTTTTAAAGGCTACTTTTAACAATACGAATGGACATAGGGTTATATTTGTAAAACAATCTTGTGGTAGACGCAAACCTAGGTACAATGCACGTTAGCATGGCGCCACGAGGAGTGACGCCAAGCCTATAACGTTGTACCAAACCTCTTTGGTGGGTCGCTATGGTTTACAACTACAACTTCAAACCCTTTTAATTTTTTATTTACAAACTCAAACGATATGCTCTTCTTTTTTCCTAATTGTAACCAGTTAAATTATTTTCCGGCACCACTAGTCTCGCAATGTTTGGAAAATCATAGAATATTTCGTGAATTATTTCTTCTGTTTTTTAAATTATAAACGGAGTTGTTAAATAGGTTTTTTTTTCAAAATCTGGACCAAGAGGAGTACCTTGTAGAGCTAGGTAAGGAGTCACTTTGACCATTCTTCACCCTTGTTTTCAGCTATGAACCTTTACAGACAATTTACAAGTTCTACACTACTTTCTAAGAATTAATTTGATGTGTAATATTGATCAAAAAGTTTTATATGCTAGATGACAGTAGTACTTGCTACGTGACACATGTGCAACACTATAAAATTTGATCCGTATTATTAATTCAAAGTTTTCTGATAAACACGTGTCCCCAATATAATTCACATAAACAATATTTTTATAAAAAACGTTCTTGGTCAACACATGACCTCCAAGTTTTTTCAAACCATTTATTTGAGTAGGGGATATTACCCTAAAGTCATATTCTAATTTTAATAAGAACCTCCGTCTTGTATTCGTCTCTATCAAGCCTTTACAAATTAATATAAATATTTTCACCAGTACTAAGTACAACCTCATCAACTCGTTCCCAACCACACATTTTGCTCTCCATATATATTTATTCTGTGAGGCTCACTCAATATCACTAAGGTTGTTATCAAAACCAACGGACCTCTGCGGTCCGTTTCTGTCCGTTTTTGACCGGGGCCGGGCAAAACCCAGCCCAACGGGGCGACGCATTTTGTCCGGACCGTCCGCGGAGACGCAAACGCGGCCCAAATTTGGGCTCGGTTTGCGTCGCCGCGGACGGTCCGCGCTGTCCGCGCGTGTCCGTGCCCCTTTGACCGGGCCCTGCGCGTCAGCAACCGCGACGCTGGCTTCGTCTCCCGAGGCCGCGACGACTCGAGGAAAGGCTGCCGCGCCGCCTCCTCAGCGTCTGCGCCGCCATCAATGGTGACGCCTGAACTGGCCGCCGTCTCCCCTCCCCCGTCGCCATTTATTGCGACCGCGTGGAACGCGTCCTCGGCCGCCGTTAAAAAGGGCACCGCGGCCACCTCCAGCGACAGACCTCCTCCCACCTCCCCATCTCCGCAGCCACCATGACCGGACCGTGGCCATTCAAGAAGGCGAAGAAGGAGCCCTCCAGCGGCGCGTCCTCGTCGCGCCGGCCATCGCCACCACCGAAGAAGCCCAGGTCCCGCCCATATGTGGGAGTCGACCTGGCGTACGCCCTGTTCCAGGGCAATCATCCGATGCAGGTGGGAGACGTGCACCTCCCGAACGATTGGCACCTCAGTTCGACGAGAGTGCCAATCCCGCCGGTGCCAAGGGCCGGCGAGGAGCGGATGCTGGAGATCCGCCGCCGCTGCCTCCTCCTCCCCGCCGACCTCCGCGACGATGATCAGTTCCACCTCGACTCCCGGTGGTGGGATCGGCCGGGGTTCGAACGCGACGACAGGAGGCGCGCCGGCCTCCTCGGCGACCGCGACTTCGACTACCACACCACCGTCGTGTGGGTGCCTCCGCCACCGCCGGAGTGGGAGCCCGAGGAAGAGGAGCCGGAGGAGGACGTGCCGGCCGCCATGGAGGAGGAGCTCCCACTGGCAGATTTTCAACCGCCGGGGCTCACGGAGGAGGAGGCCATGCTCGAGAGCGAGCGGCTGGAGCTCGGGCGGTGGCCAGGCCTCAGCACAATGCTGAGGGCCTCCGCGCTAGAGCGTGACGGCGCGTCCAGCAGCCGCGGCCCGCCACCGCTCCTAGTGAAGCAGGAGCGGGTACCGGAGCAGGCACCGGAGCCGTGGTCTCCGTGGCCTGCCGCTTCCTCCTCCTCCAGTGCTGCACCGCCGCCTCCAGCCCCAGTGCCCGCGGCGGTGTGGTCCTTCCCCTGGGACCCGCCGGCGTTCTACGACCTCACCGGCGAGGACAGCGACGAGGAGTAGTTGCCGGCGGCGGCCAAGGAAGCTCTAGATAGGGTTTTTTTAATTATATTTTTAATTTATGTCTTTATTTTCAGTCCTATATGTAATATAAATATTTTAATATTACCAAGTCCTAAAAAAAATGCGTCGGATCGCTGGGCTGGGGAGCGACCCAAACGGACATTGGGGCGGACATTGCCCATTTTCAGTCCGCGGCCCGAAGCAAACGGACCAAATCGGACACGATTTGGTCACAAAATGCGTCGGGCCGTTGGAGATGCCCTTACTCGATAGATGATATGATTATGAAACATAGTCGCGAACTCACTTGTCGCGAATGAGCGTCATTGGAAAAGTATGTTGAACTAGTTTGTGGTTATATGCGACATGATATTATCTTCATTGTACTATGTAGACTAAATTTATTATTCGTTGAAGCTATACTTTCTCGATGTTCTTGGTTTGGCTAGATTCGGGCGTAGTGCATCGAGTGTGAATGTGTTGATTGGGTATTTTCCTATTTGCATGGTTGAAACAATCATTCAGCTATGTTACTCAAGTGTAATATATGCCCGAGTTCAGAAAAAAAATGTATATATTACACAACATGCATTGCTGGTCCCACACGTCAACTCCAAATACTCCCTTTTTCTAAGAATATCTCTACGCACTTGTCTAGTCAGGTTGTTTGCTTACCTTTGCAATGTACTCTTATTTGACATCAATCTTGGACAAAATATACGTTTACATCCTCGTTTATACAATCGTCTAAACATTGAAAAATAAATCGATGTAAGCGAATAGTTTATGAAATGCTCTGTATCTAGAATAATTTTGTGAACTGACTCATAGGAAAATTAGTTTCTAGATAAAAAGTAACAAGGGTTTGAAGTTATATGTTTTAGAGCATAGCGCCCCACCAAAGGTGTTTATGGTATAAGGGTTAGCGTCGCCCCTCATGGTGATATGCTAACACACAACGGATCTGAGCGTTGTGTCGGCACAACATAGTGCCCCCCAGGCTCGTTGTGACACTTTAGCGCAACTAACACAAAATTTAAAAGGTTAGCAGTTCCAAAAGAAATTGTCTTAACTTTGTGTGTAGGGTTAATTTGTTTTTTTTCACATGATGCAAAAGCATGTAAATCATACTTTTCTAGTTGAGAATTTAATTTTGGTCCTTGACAGAACATCCGATACAGAAATCAAAAATTAAGATTGTAATTTGCAAAAAATAATTAAACTTTTGTGATGTTCAAAATTTAGGATTTATTTTTTATAATATACCAACAAATCAGACATAATTCACGTGCGAACATGACGAACTTCGACTGAGATTGATATACGGTCTAGTTAAGTTTTAGTACAAGGGGAGAAAAAGGAATTTGGTATTGTAACAAGGATAGAGATTTTAGTAACGTGGAACTGAAACACTAAGTAAAATGAGAGATAGACAAAGTGATCAAGTAAGTCAATTGATAAGAAGGAATTGTATTCACAATTTTTAAAATCTAAGTCAATCGGAACGAAGTCAAAGGGTTAATATTAACCTTGTGACAAGCTTAGGGTGGCTAAAGTGTATGTCTCTTAAAATTGTCAGAATTCACCAGTATAGTCTTGCAATCAACATGGCTTCGTCGCCTTCCACAATAACCAGTTTTTGTGAGACAAACAAGACGTCCAATCTAATGTTTGATCTCCATTAGACTCATCTAACATGCTATACCTACAAAAAGTGGTAACTAGAGAATTAGATTTCATATATGCGGTTCTTATGGATGGAGTTACCTTGACGATATGACATGAGAGTTGTCATTTATTGGTGATAAAATGACACAACTTGTATATAAACTTGTGGCAAAAGAGAAAATTAATCCATGAAATAAAAACTGCAACTTAGTAACCTAAATGATTTTATCTACTTCTTCCAAGACGATGAAAAGAACAACCTGATCAAGCCGTTAACGTTTAAGTAGATCTCCATTTCATGGCTAAGAGTATTGACTGAGAAATAACTATTCCAATTTTACCAATGAATGGTCACTTATAAACACAAGGAAAACGATTTAGCTCGATTGACTAGGCTGTCTCCCACATTTTGCGTTTTCCTCGTCTTCTCGCTTCCTTTCTTCACGTATTCTTGGGTACAACAACTCTAACGAACACACGTGGTGACTACCCACTAAGAAGCCGTGGAGAAAGACTCCTCTAAACCTCCCAATCTCGCAACCATGGAATCCATAGAGAATATCAAATCTGAGCGCAAATGGGGTTGTTCATGCTGCATAGTTCCGGGAGATGCTTTGCCATATCGGGCAATGTTGAGGCTCCGGTAGGGCATTTTATGGAAGCGGTTTCTAACCAGTGAAGGGCGATGCCTCGATTTTAACGGGAGAGGTTAGTGTTTTTTTTTTTGGAATTTTGTATGCTGTGAACATTGTTCTTACATGCTCCAAGTGTGAATGGTGTTTATTGTGTACCCATGAGCAACATGTTGCAAAGTTTCAGGCTTATCATTCATTGAAATTTGTAAATGTGTTTATATGTGTTGCTGTCATAGCTGGTCAATTAGTTGCAGAGCTTGGTTTTAATACTGGTTGAATCAATCGTCGGACAAGTCATAGTTGTCATAAACTCATAGAAATTATAGCAAGAGTTTGCACCTCATGGAAATTCTTTTAAAAATTCTTTAAATTAAAGAGGGCCAATTTTTTTTCTTTTCGATAACCCTCTCTGAAAGCTGAAATCCATAGAAGATCCTCCAACCTGAACACGTCAGTTCAAGTTCCCCACGCTTCCTCACTTGCCCCTCTTCCTTCCTTCCCATTTTACCGTTTGAGGTCACCGACCTCAGATGCAAACAAGACCAGTACAGTCCAAGGGCAATCTCGTCATTGCGGCCCCACACTCTGGCACTGCCACCACAGTGGCCACGCCCTACTGCGCCTGTTTTAAATCCTCTGCCGCTCTCCTCCGCCGTCTCCCTCCCCTCTTCGCTCCGCTTCCCCCAAAATCGCTCCGATTCATCGGCGAGCCCCCCCACCATTTCCGCGACTCTCCCACCGGCCCAGATCGGCAGGCCGGAGGAGGGATGGCGTACATGTGCGCGGACAGCGGCAACCTCATGGCCATCGCGCAGCAGGTGATCCAGCAGCAGCAGCAGCACCAGCAACAGCAGCGGCACCACCACCACCTGCCGCCGCCGATGCCGTCCGCCCAGGCGCCCCCGCACGCCCAGATCCCGGGCTCGCTGCCCTACGGCGCCGCGTCCGCAGCGTGGCCCCAGGCGGAGCACTTCTTCTCCGACGTCTTCGGCGCGTCCGCCGCCGCCGACGCCGTCTTCTCCGACCTCGCCGCCGCCGCGGACTTCGACTCCGATGGCTGGATGGAGAGCCTCATAGGGGAGGCCCCCGTGTTCCAGGACTCGGACCTGGACCGCCTCATCTTCACCACTCCGCCGCCACCCGTCCCGCCTCCGGCCGAGGCCATCGCCGCCGCCGCCGCGCAGGCGAAGGCCGAGAATGCGCCGGCCTCTCTCCCGCCGGTCGCTGCCTTCAGGCAGGCCGCGTGTTCTTCTCCGAGCTCCGTAGACGACTCCTGCTCGGCCCCCATCCTCCAGTCTCTCCTCGCCTGCTCCCGTGCAGCGGCGACCAACTCGCGCCTCGCCGCCGCGGAGCTCGCCAAGGTCCGCGCAGCTGCCAGCGACTCAGGGGACCCCGCGGAGCGCGTGGCCTTCTACTTCTCCGACGCGCTCGCTCGCCGCGTCTGCCCGGCGCCGTCCCCCGCAGCGGCAGCGGCGTCGGACCCGCGGCTCGCGTCCGACGAGCTCACGCTGTGCTACAAGACGCTCAACGACGCCTGCCCCTACTCCAAGTTCGCGCACCTCACCGCCAACCAGGCCATCCTCGAGGCCACGGGCGCGGCGACCAAGATCCACATCGTTGACTTCGGCATCGTGCAGGGCATCCAGTGGGCGGCGCTGCTCCAGGCGCTGGCCACGCGGCCCGAGGGGAAGCCGTCCAGGATACGCATCTCCGGCGTCCCTTCGCCGTACTTGGGGCCACAGCCCGCGGCGTCCCTCGCCGCAACCAGCGTCCGCCTCCGCGACTTCGCCCAGCTCCTCGGGGTGGACTTCGAGTTCGTGCCGTTGCTTCGGCCAGCGCACCAGCTCGACGAGTCTGATTTCTCCGTCGAGCCCGATGAGGTCGTGGCCGTCAACTTCATGCTCCAGCTCTACCACCTGCTCGGCGACTCCGACGAGCCGGTCCGGCGCGTCCTCCGTCTCGCCAAATCGCTCAACCCAGCGGTGGTGACCCTGGGGGAGTACGAGGTCAGTCTGAACCGAGCTGGGTTCGTCGACCGATTTGCCAATGCGCTGAGCTACTACCGGTCGGTGTTCGAGTCGCTGGACGTGGCCATGGCGCGGGACTCCGAGGAGAGGGCGACGATGGAGCGGTGCATGTTCGGGGAGCGCATACGGAGGGCCGTCGGACCAGGGGAGGGCGCCGACAGGACGGACAGGATGGCCGGCAGCAGCGAGTGGCAGACACTCATGGAGTGGTGCGGCTTCGAGCCAGTACGACTCAGCAACTACGCCATGAGCCAAGCTGATTTCTTGCTCTGGAACTACGATTCCAAGTACAAGTATTCGCTTGTGGAGCTGCAGCCTGCGTTCTTGTCGCTGGCATGGGAGAAACGGCCTCTGCTCACGGTGTCTGCTTGGCGGTGAGGAGTTCTCCTTGTATTTGCTCTTGTGTGAGCCTAGGAAATGAGTAGGAAATCGTTTTGAAGCTTCTGTATTAGTTTGGTACTGTGTTTAGGATAATGGTAATGACTAGATGGTATAATTGGGGAAATTTAGTTGAATTAGTTCGTCAGGTGCTTGTTTTGCAGCATGTTATAGCTGGTTAATTAATTAGAGCAAATTTAGTGCTAATTGTATATGAACTTAGAGCATGTTTTTCTATAGGAGGAGACTGATTTCTCATGTTACTTTTGGATGGTAATTGATGGCATAGATGCACAAGAAGTGGCAATATATGCATCAGAACATTGCTTAAAATCAACTTATAGGTTCTAATGTCTTCTACAAGGTGAGACGGATAAGTGCTCGCCGTTTCGAAATTAAGTTATGATGAGTATGACTTAAACCTGTATGATGGGTTATAGTGGTAGTATAATTCTGAGTTTGAAGTCCTCATTTGCTTAGTGTCCTTGCATGTCCTAATTTGCGTGTGTTTTCAAGACCTGGTGATTTCTCCCGTTCCCTTTGAATTTACCTTTTTTCATTACAGTTGTGCACTTCTATTGTAGACTTGTAGTCAATCAACTATAGCGAAAATACTATTCTTCGTCGGTGACGCCGTTAGAAAATGTTGTCTGTAACTTATCTCATTGTATACTGTATTTACTACTCTGCAATCTCAGGTTTACAGTCCAATTAGGTAGTTCAAACTTCCAATCCTACATTCATTTCATGTCTACCAAATCAATCAAAACAAACATAGTATTTTTTATTAGTCATGTCATAAGACAGCATGATCTGTAGCTTGTCTCGTTATATCTCTTGTGTAGTAATAGTGTGCAATTTGGAATTCAGAAATGTGCAAAGCTGCACACAACCTCTCTGCACAGTTTTTGTCTTGATGGTGTATTGATGTGTGCAGACTAAGATTGATGGATAATTTTGGCTGATTGATGATTCACGCAGATCCGATTATATTTAGTCTCAAGCTTCTCTTCACTCGATGTCTGTAACTGCTAGCAACCACATCTTGCCACTCTACTACTTTTTTCTTGACCAGCTATGTGTTCCAAGTATTTTCTAAAACATCCCTGGCTCAGTGGCTGCATCTGAGTTCAGTTCTTCCATTTCAGATAACTTGCATTCCTGGCAACCCCATTTCTTCACTCAGCTGCTTATTTTGATGTGATCCATAGTCCATAGTCTGTGACTCGACGTGAGGTGATGTTGTTATTCTAGCACTCCATTTTGTATGTTCAAGCTGCAAGCTGTCCCCAGCTTACAAAGCGTTAGAAAATGTTGCGTTTTATCTTGACCGAGAAGGTAGCATCTTTTCTTGACGCTTGCTTGCCCTTTCTTCCGGAGTTCTTATCTCGGACCGGCTTTCGCACAAGAGATTTTGGCATACACGCATGAATACCTGCTGTTGTTCTCAGGCTCTTTCGGTTTCTTAGACGAAGTTGCCTCGTTCGCCTTTTAAACCGGAATGCGTATCATGACGAACCAAATTGCTAATGTTCAGAATCTATGGCAAACGTTTCCCTGCCCTTGACTCTCAAGCAAGGAATTCTAAACTTGGCATGACCCATATCAGTCGAAGTACACACATTTCAGTGTTGGCAGTGTTGTTATGTTTCCTGAAACTAGTTCTTCCTTGCTTAGCTACGCTTAATTTTTCAAAAAGCAGAGAGGAAGTGCAGCAGAAAAGGTGTAACTTTTGGAAGTGCTTGGTGTGGATACAAACTTTGACTCTCGGTAGCCCATGGCTCCATGCCCTCATTGATCTCGTGGTTACCTGGAGCTGTCGCGATGGGTTCTCCAAATGGCATGCACTGCCATTTTTGTGAGGAGTCCAACTCCAACGAGAGTGGCGTCTAGTCGGCCAACTAACTGCAGTTCTGATCATCACACCTCCTTGACCGGCCGGCTTGACATTTTGGGCGCTGATTCGACTGGATCCGTCCGTGCAGTCGTGCGCCGGTCGCCGGGTGCTCCCCACTGGGCGTGCATCCGCGTCGGAAAGCTCATAGCCACTTTTTTTTTGAACAAGGAGAAGGACCCCGAAGGGTCCAGACTCGGTGGGGTTACATATTACAACAAGGACCTCGAAATAAAAAAATGATTACAACCAAGCCCCTGGACATTACAAAAAGGACCTTGCCAAGAAAATTAGGAATGCAATCAGATCCTTCACCACCGAAAGCGAGCAACTCAGCACAGCGGCCGTCAGCGCCGTCGCCGGGGACGAGACCACTTGGAGACGAAGCGACGAAGGGTGCCGCGGCAGAGCTGAAGGAGGGCCTCCGCAATGGCACGCCGGCCTGGAGGTTGAAGACACTATGGCGAACAAATCGCCACAGCACGGAGAGGCCCCTTTGGCCGTGGATAACAGAGGCGCAAGTTCGCCGCCGTTGATGATCTCCGCAAGCTGCAGTCACAAGATCTCCCCGCAGAACTTCAGAGGCAACTCGCCCAAGCTTCTTCCCGCAACCGCAGCGGCACAGAAGGAGACGAAAATCACTTCCAGATGCTCCACGAAACCTAGATCCCCACTGCTGAAGGTAAAGCATGAAATCGCCAGCCTCTGGACACAAGCCACTGGCCAGAGGAGGCAGATCTAAGAAGATGCAACAGAGAGCTAGGGATTCGGCCATATGGAAGCCGGCGCATCCTCTTTCCGTCGTGCGCTCTGACCTCCAGAGCACAACCACACGAAGAAGAAGAATAGCCCGAGGCCAGGGCTGACCGGAAGGCCCCAGCTCGTAGCTTCCTGCGCGTACCTTATTAGGAGAGATGCGAACCTCCTTCAGCATCACATACAGCGCCGCCTGCCACCGGCGAGCTGCAGCGAAGAAGAAGAAGGCGTCGGCGCGGTGAATCTGGCCGCCAAGATTCGTCGACCTACTCTCAGACAACGCCATACAGGCGACACTAGCACGCAGGCTAAAACACAAGCTAAAACTAAGACTAAACCTACTATACACAAGCCAAGCAACGCATCCGAGTCCAAGCCGAGCGGCCGCGCCGCCGGAAAGGAGCAAGGAGCGCGCCGGCGAGGCAGAGGCAAAGCGTAGGACGACTCTCAAAACAGAGCTCTCTCGAGAGAGGAGGGGGTCCGGCTCATAGCCACTTTGATCGTGTCTTGAGTACTGAGAGTTGGTAACTTGGTATTGCATTGTGCATGCTGACTGTTTTGGTCTGGCTTTAGCAAAACCTGAAGCTCCAAAAGGGCCGGATGAGGTCGTACCTATGTCATGTCGCAAGATTCATGCTCCAGGATCTGAGCGACACGTTGTGAAACAGCAAGTGCAGCATTGAGGATGTATGACTGATGACGGTTACATAGAGTCACTTCCTTTCAATCAGCTTTGCTCTTCACGCACGGCGCTGCAGGGCAAAATTTAGGGTATATTTGGATTGCTCGAATTGACAAACCTATATAAAAATAGAAAAAAACATGAGACTGGGATGCCCACATATATGCTGAATTTTTAAAGGATTTGAAAGTAACAGAATTTTCTAAGATGTGTTTTTGGATGATGCACAAGAATCAAACACGGAAATTCCACGTCACTGAGAAGAGAGAGAGAGAGAGAGAGAGTAGAGATAATAAGAGTGTAAATGGACTCGACTTGTCAAATGGAAA
The DNA here is from genome assembly GCA_026929855.1 of Poa annua. Taxonomy (NCBI): domain Eukaryota; kingdom Viridiplantae; phylum Streptophyta; class Magnoliopsida; order Poales; family Poaceae; genus Poa; species Poa annua. The sequence continues at coordinate 25,555,534 of CM049434.1, read as the reverse complement.
ATAAAATGAGGTCTGAGTTTATGTTGAGATTTCCATGGGCCGGAGAAGAGAGAAGTATAATCTGCTGGAATTTGGTGCTTTCAATCAAAGGAAACGCTTATCAAGCAGGATGCAGGAAGATGGGTGTCTGAACATACGGTTTCTAGTCTCTACGTCATCATTCGAAAGACAAAGAACAGTTGGCTTGACTCTGCCCCTAGCTTCTTGGTGACCAGCCTGTTGGCTGATGATCCAAGAACGCTGTTTGTTGAATAAAGTCTCTCGTAATTCCCGCAAAAAAAAAGACAAAGAACTGTTGACTATATTGACAATCATGCCTTCATAATGGCCTACTTGAATCCAAGCTGAACCTATCCACCAACAGACAAAAGGAAGATAAATTCAGCGATCAAGAGTACTAAACGTGAAACAAACAATGCTTTGGTGCTATAGCCTGTATGGTCGTATTACATGTGTGAACTCGCAAATTATGTCTTGACATTTTGAATCGTGAACTAATATACTAGTGCAGATAAACACATTAGATCATACAAGTCATAAAATACGGTCTTAAATTTGTCCTGCATTATTATTCAGTGTATTTACGAGAACCTGAACCGAAACGGAGGGCGTATTATCCTTGTATGATAATGCAATTTGAATATTTACGATTTTCGAGGGAAATACGACTTCTATCTTTTAGTGCCCCAGAATGGGCGACCTAGAGATTGAGTAAGCGCAAGGAAAAGACTATATGAAAGGATCAAGCAGGATAACGACGAAAAAGTGTCTTTGTTTCCGGCATTTAGTGCTCCCTTCATTAGAAAAATAAAAAAAATCATATTATGACTAAAAAAATCATCACGTGTAGTCAATGGTGCACCATACAATAAAAAAGTGCAAAATGTGAATTTGAAATACTTAATAATATGGGCTACATAAAAAATCCGATAAACTCGGAGATTTAAAAATGTGCATATTCAGATCCACAATTTTGTATTTTGTGTAGCTTAGAATAAAAAATATTGAAAGTTGATATTTTTCACCTTCACGAGATATATCATTGGCTACAATTTCTCTAATTTTCGGAAGTTAATAAATATGATTTAAGAATTTTCTTTTTATTTTCTTACTTTTTATTATTTTGAACAATGTTCGGATTAAAAAATGTTCAAAATGTTATGATTAAACTAAAAAAATGTTTAGATTTGAATAAATGTTCGTAACATGAATAGATACAAAATTGAAAATATTTTCATATTTTAAAAAATATTTCAGATTCAAAAAATGTTCAACCTCAAATAAGTTCGGAATAATAAAAAATCAGATTCAAACTCTAAAAATGTTTAGATTTAGATTTCAAAAAGTTTATAACTGGAAAATAAAAATTTGGAAATATTTAATAAATTATTCAGATATGAAAGAATGTTCACATTTTTACAAAAACAAAAGGCGAGAAACGAAAAGAAAACTTTATAAAAATAAGAGAAAGGAAATTCCTGATGGGCTAGTCCAGTAAAGCTCGGCGTGGAAGGCGCATTGCATTTATCAGGGCCGGGCTGTGGGATCTTCCTGCACCGTACGGACAAAGCCGAATGGGCGCACACTAGTCCATCGAAACAGACACACAGAGCCCATGGTCAAATAATTCTTCTTCCAAGCCATCTGATTTTTTTTTTCAGCTACTGTCAGAGCAAAACAGCTTGGATAAAATATCCCAAATAATAGCATTTTTTTCATCCAGGTTTAAGATTCTACGAGTAGTAAAAAACAGCTATATCCAGGTCGTCTCCTGTGCAAAACCAGTGTCACCGTCTCGATACTTCGAAGGCAACGCGTCCATATTCTTGGGGCAACGAGTCACAGCGCCACGAGGCACACCGGTCGAAGAGCGGCGCGTGTAAGCGGTCCCCAGGTGTTCGTCAACCGCGGGCGCGCCACGCACCTCCGAGCTTTCCAGGCGAACCCACCGCGTGTCACCTCTCCCGGCGGGCCACCGCAAACACACTCGAACTCCCTACGGGCCCGACCGCTTATAACCCCCACTCCGGCCGCACGCCGGGAAGGCACTACCGTCACCAGACGAGTTTGTTTCCTCTCATGTACTCCCTCAGGTTGGCTGGCAGCAGCTACAGCAGCACCGGTCTAGGCTTGGCGCTCGGCAGGTTCGGCGGCACGAGAGGCGGCGGCGCCGCACCAGCTGCTGGCTTAGTAGCACCCGCCGTTGCGGCGCAAGGAGGAGGAGGAGGGAGGAGGAGCGTCTCGGCGACGTCGAACGCCGCCGCGCCGGTGCCGGGCGACCAGGGCGTCGGCATGGACCCGGCCAAGCAGCAGCAGCAGCAGCCCCACAAGCCGGTGGCGAACAAGGAGAACAGTCGCGACGACATGCACAAGACACACGGGTAATCATCTCTGCTTCTCACAAACCTAACCTCTGTGCCATCCCTTGCCTTTGCCTTGCAAGATGATGATCTTGATCGATGATCTGATTGAGCGGTGTGGTTCTGTGGCGCAGGGACGTGATGAGCCACTCGTTCGGGGAGGGGTACTCGACGAGGTCCGACGAGGAAGGGTTCGGGGGAGTCTACGGGCAGAACGACCCCGTTGAGAACCCCGGAACCGAAGTGCACCCAAACCATCCTGGTATGGAACTCAATTCTTTTCTTTGTCAGCGTTGTTAGCTTGGGACCTTCATCATCTGTGATGGTGCGATCGAGCGTTGGACTTGAAAAGACTGGGATTTTTGTGCAGAGTATGACAAATCGCAGGGGTCCGAGGTGAAGGAGAAGGAGAAGGCCCGCAATCTCAAGGACGACAAGCATGCGACCTAGACTAGATAGTTAGTCAATAGTCATCACATCAATAATTGGGCTGGGCTTTTCTGTTGTGTTAGTTTCAGTTTGCTTGGTCGCCGTGACGCGGCTTTTCTGTACTTTACAACTGTGTGGTACTGAAGTTCGCTGTGATGTAAAATTGGCAGGCCAGGCCTGTTTAAAGGAGCTTAATTAGCTATTCGATGTACGTGATGCTATCTGTATTATCCTGGTGCTTGTGAACGAGGAAAGACTCCAGTAGCGAGGAACGCGAAATTCTTAAAAAAACCTTCCCTTCGCAAAGGTCCACGCGCGTGCGCTCCGGTGCTGACAAGTGTCGCAATTTCGTTCGTTTCTGCTCCCACCTTTTCTCCACGCGGTGACAAGTGGCGACTCCCTGGTGGTGGGCAGAGGGTTGTATATGCATTTATTTTGAGATTCGTTTTTTAAAAACGAAATATCTTGAGAACCGTTTATCCGATTTACGAACCGTTTTCACTTTTGAACTCCTCGCGTCATCGAACCGTTTTCACTTTTGAACTCCTCGCGTCGAGATCTTCAAAACTAGATCCCATATTGATAGGTTTCGATAAAAAAAAAATTTGTACTTCGGATTGTGTATGGTTTGTACAACCTAAGTGTAGTCGTACGTACAAACTGAATTTTGTAGTTGTACGTACAACCTGCTAGGTGTAGTTGTTCGTACAACCCGAATATAGTTGTACGTACAACATGTTCTCTGTTGCTGTACAACCCGGTCTGTGTGTTGCTGTACAATCCGGTTTTTGTTGCTGTACAATCCGGTTTTTATTGCTGTACAACGCGCTCTGCGTTGCTGTACAACGCGGTCTGGGTTGCTGTACAACCCGGTCTGTGTTGTTGTACGTACAAACTGATCTGTGTTGCTGTACAACCCGGTCTACGTTGTTGTACAGCCCGGTCTGCGTTGCTGTACATCCCGTTCTGCGTTGATGTACCATCTTAGTTTGTGTTTTGTACAAGTCTAATAATAGATCCAGATCTAGATCTAGATTTTGATTTGAATGGCATGCGCGGGACCGCTCGCGGCCTGTACGGGGGCTTCGTACGACGTCACACAAAAAAGGATCTGCAGGAGGCTTCGCGTACGACGGAGACGGGCCACGGGGGGCTTCGTTTCGTACGGCCACGTGGCCGGCTCCTGGCGCGCGCGCGACGACAAGGTGGCCTTCAGGAAGGCTGGCCTCTTTTTAGCGATACCCCGAGAAACGCCTTCGTTATCTCGAAACAGGTCGTAACCCCGCTATATAAATATAGCAACCATACGATAGAGACACGGTGGGGCCGACAGCCAACACATCCAAAGAAAAGCAAAGTAGAAAGAAAAATCTTTAGACCCATTTTTGTTTTTCACTTTTTTTTATCATCATTTCTATAAAATTTCCTCACTCAGCGCTTGCTGGCTGATATCATCTCCGAAGCCAATCGAGCCTTCATTAAGGGCCGAAGAATAACTGACAACATTCTTATTGCCAATGAGCTGGTTTGGAACTTTAATCTTTCTTCTGTGCTCTGCCAAGACCTGCCTCAAAGTAGATCTTCGGAAAGCCTACGACAGCGTGAACCGGCAATTTATCTAAAATAAAAAAACAAATCTTCCCTTCCGGCGACTTCTAGATTCAGGCAATTTATCTACAATAAAAAAAAACAAATCTTCCCTTCCGGCGACTTCTAGATTCCATCTAAATCTACAAACGCGTCTTTTTTGAAAAAACCTCGATTGAGTCTAGGAGACAGGCTAAAAAAAAAATCCAAACCAACATAGGCGGATTGACTAGATTCCATCTAAATCTACAAACGCGTCTTTTTTGAAAAAATCTCGATTGAGTCTAGGAGACGGGCTAAAAAAAAATCCAAACCAACATGGGCGGATTGACTAAAAATGATGACCCATAACCGTTGCGCCCACCGAAGATTTACCACCACGCTCGTAGCACCGAATCGCGCAGCACCTTAGGAGCACCGAATCGCCTAGCACCAAGCAGTACCTTAGAACCAAACTGCTGCCCGGACCAACAGCACCTTCAAGAAGGAGAACCAAACTGCTGCCTGGACCAACGCACTGGTCCTAGGTTCCCGGCACAGGTAAGAAGCGGAAAAGGGTAGCCACGACGCCCTTCAGGAAGGAAGGATGCCATCCGAAGACGGCACCACGTCGGTGTCGCACAAACCGACAAGGATTTCTCCCGAAAACCCTGTCCACAACCTCAGACGATACGTTGCAAAGGAGCCCCGCAAGGACAAGCCTCGACACCACCATACTCGTCGCCCACCACCATGCGTCAAACCGGTCATGAAGCCACCATCATCGTCGCACCGAAGCGACCGTCACGAGGTCTGCGAGATGGATGAGAGGAGGAGCGTGAACCGAGGTCAGCAGTACAGCAACCGTGCGGGAGGGAACTACCTCCACCATCCTTACACCGCCAAGGACGGTAGTCGCCCGGACGCGGCCACGAAACACACCAGTCCCCATAAGGTCCGGCCAGATCCAGCGGACCCGTAAAGCCCCACGAGGGCACACCAGTCCTAGTAGGGTCCGGCTGAGCTCAGAATGAGCCCGTGAAGTTCGTCGCCACGCTGCAACAAGCCGGCCGTCATTCCCGCTGCCCCTGCCCTCTCTTCCAAATACGGAGCACACAGCAGGTCCGGCCGGCCCGCCCCGACCCAGATGGGGCCCAACGGGCCCAGATCTGGGCCTCAGGGTACGGCCGGCGCCGCCCTACTGCACGCCGGCGCCGCTGCACTACACCACCCGCAGGCCCGCGCGCGCCGCCACCTTCACGCCGCCACCCGGCCGCAGCCGAACCACCGCCGCCAGAGCGCACCGCCGCCAGGTCACACGAGCCCCGTCTCCAGCGACAACCGACGCGGGGAGAGGAAAACCGCTGCCGACGGCTCCACCCGGGCTGCGCCCTGGCACCCCCTGCCGACGGTGGCGACGAGGAAGCAAGGGAGGGAGGGGACGAGGCGGGGCGAGGGGAAGCAGCGCGCCGCCCCCACGGGGGGCGACGGTCGCGTGCGGGAGGGAGGAAGAGGTTAGGTCGGGACTAGTGGGATCGGTCTAAAATAAAATCGTGACTACTTTATCTCGAATGCCTTCGTTCTCACAACTCTCATCCCCTCTCGAATAACCTACTAGCCTCGGCCGCCATGAATGATGAGCAGGCGATCCACACCAGTAGGTTATTCGACGCTGCACCGCCGCCCACTCACGCTCCTTGGACCCGATGCCGAACGCGGTCACACCGCGGCGGTGTTGCATCACTAGTTGGGTAGCTCTCACGATGCCGTTCGCGGTCACACCGACAAACCGTGAGTGGGCGGCGGTGCAGCGTCGATGGCCCCGAGCAGCCCGAGAGAGCACCGTGCTGATCTTAGACGCGGGCCGACCCATCGCGTTGGAGTCATCTTACAGAGTAGCTGTTCAAGTTATCCTTGCGGTCACTCATGCGAGCGTGCACCCAGCAGGCAAGTAGTAGCACTATCCTTGCGCTTCATACTCCAGATTATTTTAACATTCTAGTACCCTTCCAAGATCGTTGCTCATAGCTCTGCAATGTTGTACTTAATTTGGTATAAGATGGAGGCATGAGATAATGAAAATAAGTTGGATAATATATATTTAACGTCAGACAGTCAAGAATACTTCTAGGGGAAATGTGGCTTGCGACAAAGTTTTTTTAGTAATTTTTCTCCCGTAACAATGTGCAGGTATGTTTCCTAGTCTCAAAAAAATTATACTCCCTCTGTCCAACAAAAGATGTCACACTTGTATCAAATTTGGATGTATCTATACACTAAGTCATGTCTAAATACATCCAATTTTTGATCAAGTTGAGACATCCTTTACTGGACGGAGGGAGTAGTAAGAAGGAAAGACCTAACAAAAAATTAGCTAGCTAACTGGGCTATTGGCCTCTTTCACGTAGCAAAAATGGGTCAAAATTCTCTAATGGGCCGCAAAAGGGCGAGCAAGGCAGGCGTTCGCTCGAGGGCGGAGCGCTTTACATGTTGTCAAAAAAAAAAAAAACTACTCCATGTCGAGGCCCCCGGTCAGCTCGCCGTCGCCATGGCCCCCTCGAAAAACTGAAAGCAGCCCTAGCCATGAGCCCATGACTGGATTGTTGTGAACCTAGCAGCCTCAGTAGCCAGATCCGATTCCAAGAAGAACTCGTACGCAAGGAAAACCAACCGGCCGGGATTGGTAGTAGCTCCACTCCACATCGGAATTTATATATCTCGATCGCCACCGTATCTTCCAACTAGAGGAGATCCGCAGACCAAACATCAGCCATGGCCATGCCTCCTCCCTCGCCTTCCTTCTTCCTATTGGACAGCCACGTCCACGACGTCCGAACCAACAAGGCCGGCGGCGTCCCTCTTCCTACTGGGTGCGTAATCACCTCTGGAGAGAAGATGGCGTTCGGGTTCAGCGAGCCGCAGGACGAATACGACGTAGACCCCAATTCGCTGGTGCGTGGCCTGGACATAGAAGCAGTCTTCTCCGGCGAGGCGGACCTGTCCTTTCTGGCCCTCCGAGGCGACATGCTAGCCAGAGGCGGCCACCAGTACTCTTGCATCCATACCATCGACAAGAACCTGATTCTGATCGCGTCGGCCTTTGTTGAAATTTATCCCTTCGATGTCCTGATCATCTACGACGCCATCGACAGGTCGCTCCGCATGATCCCCTTCATGCCACACACCTACCCTCCCGTCCGCGCGGATCGTGTGGTCGTGGGGCGCAGCCATGACGACGACACGTCCTACGCCCTGGTCTACCCGGGTACGCTTGGAGGACAGGACGTTCTCTTCATCGCGCGATCCTCGTTCACCTCGTCCTCGGACCCGTGGGAGACGAAGAGGGCCAACTTCCCCGACTACTCCCGCCCTAATAGCGAGTTCCGCGCCGGAGAAGTCTTCTCTTTCCGTGGTCGTTGCTACTGGGCGGACCTCCTGTGCGGCGTCCTGTACTGTGACTTCAGCGATGTGCTCTCTGATGACATTGTTTGCGTGGACATCCGTTCCATTGACCTGCCCTTCGGGTGCAGGAATTACTTAGGCTCCCGAGAAGAGACAGCAGGGCCAAGATCCTTCCGAGCCATGGGACCTGTTGGGGACTTGATCAAACTTGTGTCCATCGACGGCTACCTTGAGCATGGTGCTCATCTTCAGGACTGGATGGTGACTGTCTGGAGCCTAACGGAAGATATGGATTGGTCTGTAGAATACAAACTCAAGCTTTCCAGCCTGCATGACGGGGTGGGGTTCAAAGGGGACTGGGTGCCATCGGATATGGCGCCGATGTACCCTTTCCTTGGTAGGCATGAAGACAGTGTCATCTACTTCGCACTGGGCAGTTTGGGCAGAGACCACAGCACTCCAACTGAGCCATGCTATATGCTCACAATAAGACTGTTAAACGCACACGGCTCTCAGAATCGCAACGCACCTGCATGCCATATCATCTTGCTGTCTCCGGCAATGCTGTGGACAAGCTGTTCAGAGGAAGTTGCCGACCATCTCATGTTGAAGATCTCAAGCCCTTGTCTTTCTGTTAGTAAGGTGATTATGCTACTTGCTGCTACCAAGTACTTCCGTCCATACTATGTGTTGGTTTTAAATCCTGGACCCTAAGCACCTGCTTCGTCAACCCACCGGCGAAGATATGACTGGCCTGTCAATTCGTCTCCCATGTGGCGAACTACGACGAGGCTAACCACTTTCACATTGTCGTCCCTGGTGGCGAACGACGGGAAGGCTAGACTCAGCGAGTCCTCTCCCGTCTCCTAGATTAGGTTTTACGTTAAGTTTAAACTAGTAAAATGCACGTGCCTTGCAACGGGTTTAAATATAGAAGTTGACGATGACATAAATTTACCATTAAAAATATATTAGTTGCACCCATGATTTTGTCAGTCTTAGAATGCTTGACTATAAGTCTATACAACAACGGGAAGTAAAAATAAAAGGTTAACACCTTTCCATCAATTTTCTCTGTTTAATTATCATGGATATCCAAAAGTAATGAAATTATCACACGTAAAGCTCTGGGTGAACAACAAAATCACTACGAAATGAATTATATGGATGATCACTGACAAAATAAATTTACTTAAACTGCCAAATAATTTTGCTGACGTTCCATTCGAAGAAGCAAACAGAGTGCACGATTATTACATGTTGTAGTGTAAATGTAGTCTTCCAAAAATTGGGACCAATATTTGAAGTATATCTAATACACACATCTACTCCAGTGTGTCCATACCTCTGCATGACAACATCAAGTAGATCCACACCTTTGTTTTGCCTACAAGTGCTGTTCCATCGCCGGCCACATTCTGATATTAGGAGTATTCAAGCGGTGACTGACATGATTCTGATGGCATATAAATCACGAAATCCACGACATGATTCTGCGAGGCGTTGAGGAACTTTTTTCCAATTTTAGCTTATTGATAATAGACACACCATTTTGCTTTGTCTTACTTCTCGAATGTGCCTTTATCGTCCGTTTTTTTACAATCCAACTAAGGTGGGGATCTATGTAGGGGAAATCGAACTTCCTGACACCCCCCATTCCAACACATAAAAAATTGAATAGCCAGTGGCAAACATATTGCGGCAAAACTATTATGCGACAAATCAATTGGAGTAATACGTTGAGCATGGTATATATATTGGTAAATAGGGTAGGTATGCATTCTAATGCAATTCATATTTCTCTCCTCTCTTATTTGAGATGAGCGATTGCAATAATGCGTGCAAGTAGTACACTACCGCGCGATCTTGATCACTGACATCACATGCGAGGCCATGGCCTTTATTATTATGATATAATGACTGCACATATATGTCTACACTGATACACAATAATTCATCATATGGGAGGCTCTGTCTTCTAGTACAAATTCGTGACATTACTGTCACAGTCTCAAATACTCACTCTGTCCAACAAAAGATGTCACACTTTCTATCAAATTTGGATGTATCTATACACTAAGTCATGTCTAGATACATCCAATTTTTGATCAAGTTGAGACATCCTTTATTGGACGGAGGGAGTAGTAAATTTGGTGGAAAGTTTTGTTATACAGTTTAGTTTAGCATCGGTGAAGATTACTTACTAGCTCTCGATTTTTATTCACTCATCATAGCCAAAGGACTACCAGGCCAGCAGCATGCAGAAGAGAGATGGGCTTGCAGGAGGTGTCCTGATTCCTGAAGGGAGAAACAGAACACCGGGGAACCGAACGAGAGAGATGCATGTGAGTCCCTTTGTTTAGGGACTTGACGCTCAGCATAAGAGAACTGGCTGAAGAAACGGAGGAAGAAACGGTGTAGCCAGAGCAAGACGAGGGATCTAGAACTCAATGTTTACGAAATGCAAAGTTCTAGGTGGGTGGGGACTAGATATCTACAATAGTAGAATGGTAGCTTGACCAAATACTTAAAGAAAAATATCAAACTCTATACTATATATTATCTATAGTATTAGAATCAGCAATAGCATAAAGTATATTTTCATATTATAGGTATATTATTATTCATGTTTATATTTTGTCCAATATTCTTGGTCAAACTTGACAAAGTTTGACTTTGACTAAACCTAGAACATGAAGTAAATAAATACAGAGGCAGAACTATGGATAGTTACTCTAAAAACATGGGGGTCTCTATCGCCCAGTCGACTGGGAAATAAGCTTTTTCCCAGTCGACTGACTGCAACGCGCTCGCTGGCCCGAGGAAGACCACCCCGCGAACTTTTGTTGGGCCGTTGTACTTTTTTTTCTTTACGTTGTCGTTGTCGGGCCTTATGAATATTTTGTTGGGCCTTATGAAGAAGACAATAAACACAGTCACGCTCGACCTCGTCGCCACCCCGCGCTGCGGCGTCCCGGACCTCCACGCCTCCGCCCGCTTCGCCTTCTTCGACGGCCAGCCGCGCTGGGCGCGCGCCCCAGCCACTTCCTCCTCACCTACGCCATCATCTCCCCTCCCACCCCCGCTTCGACAGCCACCGGCTCCCTGCCCCCACCCAGGGCCGTGCGCGCCGCCTTCCGCCGCACCTTCGCGCGCTGGGCGCGCATCATCCCGGTGCGGTTCCGCGAGACCACCGACTACAACATGGCCGACGTCCGGGTGGGCTTCTTCGCGGGCGACCACGGCGACGGCGAGCCCTTCGACGGCCCGCTCAACGTGCTCGGCCACGCCTTCTCCCCACCCAACGGCCAGCTCCACCTCGACTCCGCCGAGCGCTGGGCCGTCGGCCGCGCCGACCTCATGGGCGGCGCCGAGGGGGCCGTGGACCTGGAGTCCGTGGCCACGCACGAGATCGGCCACGTCCTGGGCCTGGCGCACTCCTCCGCGCCGGGCGCCGTCATGTACCCGAGCCTCAAGCCGCGGACCAGGAAGGTGGACCTCACCGTCGACGATGTCCGCGGCGTGCAGGCGCTCTACGGCTCCAACCCGCTCTTCAGCCTCAGCTCCCTCTCCGAGCCCGACACGTCCGACGCGGCGGCCACCACAAGGTCACCCGGGACGACGACGACGCATGCGGCCACCCTGCTCTCGCTCGTCACCATCACACTCCTCCGCAAGCTCTTCTAGGTAGATACACATACACGTCTTATAATTAGTTCGACTTCAGAAAAACCGGTCGATCAGGATTTTATATATAAAAAAAAGACCGGGGGTGTCAGTTGCAAGTCGAGTTGCAACTGTCTACAAAAAAAGAGAGGATGTCAAAGTCAAGTTGCAACTGACTCCGAGGGGGAGGCGACGAGGATGTGAGTTGAGTTTCAAGTTGCAGCTGTCTCCGATTGGCGTGGGGAGAGGATATAGGAGCAGTTCGATGTCAAGTTGCAACTAACTACAAAAAATACAAAAAAAAGGATTGGGGGTGTCAGTTGCAAGTCGAGTTGCAACTATCGCAGACTCCGGGATAGAGGGCAGTTGTATGTCATGATGCGACTAACCCTACAACTACCAAAAAAGGGGTCGAGGGCATGTCAGTTGCAAATCGAGTTGAGACTTAAATGCAAGTCAACTGACTACAACTACAATTTGCGACTGACTACAACTACAATTATAGCAGGGCGTCAGTTGCAAGTCAACTGACTAAAAAGCGAAGGATGTTATTGCATGTCGAGTTGCAACTGACTACGAGATAGGGGATGTGAGTTGCGTGTCAACTTGCGACTGATACAACTACAATTATAGCGGGGCATCGGTTGCAGGTCGTGTTGCAACTAACTAAGCAGGGGATGTCAGTTGCAAGTCGAGTTGCAACTGGTTGTAGAGAGGGGATGTGAGTTGCGTGTCAAAGTTGCGACTGACTACAACTATAATTATAGCGAGGCGTCAGTTGCAAGTCAGGGTGCAACTGGCTACAAAAAAGTCGACGTGAGTTGCATGTCAAGTTGCGACAAGCTATATACTACAAAAAAATGGGTCGCGAGGATGTGTGAGTTGCGAGTCGAGTTGCAACTGACTCCGGGGGGGGGGGGGGGGGGGGGGGGCGGAGGGTCTACGTGAGTTGCAAGTCGAGATGCAACTGGCTACAAAAAAAGTCGACATGAGTTGTGTGTCAAGTTGCGACTAGCTATATACTACAAAAAAATGGGCCGCGAGGATGTGTGACTTGCAAGTCGAGATGCAACTGACTCCGAGGGGGGGAGAAGGGTCTACGGGCAGCTGCGTTTCCAGTTGCAACTAGCTATAAAAAAAAAAAAGTCGACATGAGTTGCGTGTCAAGTTGCGACTAGCTGTATACTACAAAAAATGGGCCGCGAGGATGTGTGAGTTGCAAGTCGAGATGCAACTGACTCCGAGGGGAGGGGGGAGAAGGGTCTACGGGCAACTGCGTGTCCAGTTGCAACTAGCTATAAAAACAAAAAAAAAGTTGACATGAGTTGCGTGTCAAGTTGCGACTAGCTATATACTACAAAAAAAAATGGGCCGCGAGGATGTGTGAGTTGCAAAGTTGAGATGCAACTGACTCCGATGAGAGGGGGGAGAAGGGTCTACAGGCAGCTGCGTGTCCAGTAGCAACTAGCTATAAAACAAAAAAAAGGCGTGAGGATGTGTGAGTTGCAACTCGAGATGCAGCTGGCTACAAGTCGACGTGAGTTGCATGTCAAATTGCGACAGAAATATGGATAGGTTCAGTTTCATGTCACGTTGCGACTAAGTGCAACTACAAGAGGATGGGTGAGTTGCGAGTCGAGTTGCAACTGACTCCGATAGGGGGATATATACGGGCAGCTGCATGTCAAGTTGCGACTACTACAACTACAAAAAAATGGGCACAAAAAAGGATGTGAGTTGCTAGTCGAGTTGCAACTGACTCCAAGGGGGGAGAAGGGTGTACGGGCATCTGTGTGAGTTGCGAGTCGAATTGCAACTGAATAGAAAACAAATAAAACGACAAACCACGGGATGATAACCCCCCACCCCTCAGTAACAACTCACGTTGCAACTAACTCTATCAAAAAAATAGTAAAAATGACGAAAAATACAAGTTGAGTTGCAACTGACTCGGGAAACAACAGCAAATAGTAGGGCTCACGAAAAAAGAATGCATAAAAAATTCCAGCATTTCTGGATTTAAATGAAAAAACAACAAAAACCAACTAACCCCCCACCCCCCGCCACCCCCCCCCCCCCCCCCCCACCCCCGATCCGCGCCAAAAGTGGCCCAAAAAAACAGAAAACCAACCAGCGCGCCCGACGCGCAGAGAAAAACGGCCTCATAGCAGACCAACAACACGCAAAAAGGGAGCGGACCGGACCGAAAAAGGAAAAAAGGCCACGTCGAACGAATCTTCCAGCACGGGGAATCGGACGGATATGAGCCTAACTGTGCTGTAAGCTATTTCACAGTCGACTGGGAAAAAAATAGGAATTCCCAATAAAAAAGGAAAAAAAAATGCTAAAACACAACCAATTAAAAGTATAAAAAAAAGCCTAGAAAAAATATCTCCCCATACGCACGGACAAAAAAAGCCTAAATACAACTACCCCCGTCCAGCCTCCCCCCGGCGCACATAAAAAAAGAAAATTTTCAAATTTCAAATATTTTTCGGACCTAAATGAAAAAATACAAAACCCAACTAACCTCCCCGACCTGCAAAAAAGTGGCCCAACACAAAGAAAACGCGCGCGGAAAAACGCACGCAGCGAACGCACGAAGCGAAGGCCCAGTAACGCGCGCAGCCCACGCACACAGCGCTCGCACGAAGCGAGCAGCGCTCGCACGAACCTAGCTCGCACGGATCTTGACGCGGGGTCGGACGGAGCAGGACCTAGCTGTGCTGTAAGCTACTCCCTCCGTTCTGAATTAATTGACTCAGATTTAGTGTACCGGAGGGAGTATTTCACAGCTAGCTGAGAAATAGGAATTCCCTACAAATAATTACAGGTTCGAATGTACAATGAGGCAGAAGCTGTCTTGAAACTTACGACAACAGTTCCATCCCTCAGTCTTCCCCACCTTGCGGAGCTCTGGCAGCACGCCGGAACCACTTCTTGAAGGCAGCAACCAAATGTGGGCAGTCATCCACACTGCGAGTGGAGAACCCGAGACACTGTTGCAGCAGCTCCTGGGCGTCCTGGACTACAAGGGTGCACAATTTCGTACTTAAAGTTTGTTGTATTTTATGCTGTAGAAAAAAGACAAATCAGGGGAAATTTCAAATTTTGAAACTGTGTATTGTTCATCACAACAGATCCACCCATTTATCTCTTTTTTGCAGCATAAAATACAAGTGGGGCACCGAAATTGTTATGGTGGATCTGTTGATTTTGGTTTGGCTTTATAGATGGCCATGTCTTTTTGGATAAGAAATTCCTAGTGATGTCTGTACGTGTGTGTTTATAAGCGTCTGCGACTATACTATGTTATCTAAAAAAAGGTCAAACTCAAACGACCTTTGTCTGAAAATATAGGCCCTGGATCGAGCGAAAACTCCAAATAGAGGCTAGCAACTAAGCATGAGACGAGACAGGAGCAGAGAGGCTCAGTGAAGAAGTGGCGGTCGACGAGAGACGAGGCGACGTCGTGGAGCCGATGCTACAACGGAGTCGGTGACGGTTAAAAATGAGGCGACATGGTCCAAACCGACCACTTCGGAGCGGTGCATTCAGGCAAGATTAGACGTGCATACGATGGACGAGGTAAGGGGTAAGGTAGATGCGGTGGAGGTGCAAGGTCGCCTATCGTCTTCGCCGGTCAGCAGACAAAGTCGGAGCGGCGGGTGATGCGGGTTGTGGTGGTCAGATCGGTGCCAAGACGATTCAAAATGAGGCGACCCTGGCCTCACATGTCAGCATTTTAGTCGTGCATGCAAGAGATTACGGTAGCTCAGCCTCCATTTCGCCATTACGCCATGCTCGAGAGAGTAAAGACACTGCAATTGATGTGGTCTTCTCCGGGCCGACAGCCAGTGACGTGGCCGCGTGTCCAAGTACGTCGCTACACATCCACGAGGACCACGAGGTGGCCTCCTCCCGTAAACAATTGCCACTGGGATCCGCACATTGTGATACTGGCGCCAATGTCCCATAAACATAAGGGTCATTTACATTGCCTGCTATAGCTAGCACAACTGGTTGCCAGATCCCTCTCTCGTTGATAGTTTGTTAAAAGAAAAAGGTCTCGTCGGTAGCGTTTCAGACTGAGCAGATGGCTGCGGCGGCGCAAGCGATGGACGCCGAGAAGCTCTGGTCCATCGAGGAGATGACCACCAACGTGGACTCCATGCAGGAGCGCATCCTGGCCGAGATCCTCGCCCACAACGCCGGCACGGAGTACCTCCGGAACTGCGGTCTCCCCACGGACCGTGCCACCTTCCGGGCCAACGTCCCGGTGGTCTCCTACGACGACCTCAAGCCGTACATCCAGCGCATCGCCAACGGAGACCGATCGCCCATCCTCTCGACGCACCCCGTCACGGACCTCATCTCCAGCTCCGGCACGTCGTCCGGCGAGTGCAAGCTGGTTCCCAGCAGCCATGACGCAGGCGGCCGGCTCCGTCGTCTCCAAGGCCTCCTCATGCCAATGATGAACTTGTAAGTCCACCTCATTTCCATTGCGGCCGTCCGGGAATGTACTCATGTTGTATGTACGCATGCTCACTGTACTGCCGTTGGTACAAATGACGCAGGCACTTCCCTGGTCTCGACATGGGGAAGGCGCTCTACTTCCACTTCGTGAAGCCGGAGACCAAGACGCCGGGCGGCCTCACGGTGTGGCCAATACTGACCAAGGTCTACAAGAGCGAGAATTTCAGGAACCGGCGGCTGGTCGACCCATTCCACGACTACACGAGCCCGATGGCGGCCATACTCTGCCCGGACACGCTCCAGAGCATGTACGCGCAGATGGTGTGCGGCCTGTGCCAGCGCCACGACGTGCTGCGCATTGGCGCCGTGTTCGCCTCCGGCCTCCTGCGCGCCGTCCGCTTCCTCCAGCTCAACTGGGAGCAGCTCGCCGCCGACATCGAGGCCGGTGCGCTGGGTCCAAGTGTCACCGACGAGTCGGTGCGCGAAGCGGTCGCCGGCATCCTACGCCCGGACCCCGAGCTCGCCCGGTTCGTCCGGGAGGAGTGTGGCGGCGGCGAATGGGCCGGCATCCTCGCGCGCATCTGGCCCAACACGAGGTACCTCGACGTCATCATCACGGGGGCGATGGCGCAGTATGTCCCTATCCTGAGACACTACAGCGGCGGCCTGCCCATGGTGTCCATGACGTACGGGTCCTCGGAGTGCTTCTTGGGCGTCAACCTCCGCCCGCTGTGCGACCCGTCCGAGGTGTCCTACACCATCATGCCCAACCTGGCCTACTTCGAGTTCCTCCCCGTGAACATGGAAGTGGACGACACCACCGGCGCCGGCGCGGGCCGGCTGGTGGACCTCGCCCGCGTCGAGGAAGGGCGTGAGTACGAGGTGGTGGTCACCACGTACGCCGGGCTGAACCGGTACCGCGTCGGCGACGTGCTCCGCGTGTCGGGGTTCCACAACGAGGCGCCGCAGTTCCAGGTGGTGCGCCGCAAGAACGTGCTGCTGTCCGTCGAGGTCGACAAGACGGACGAGGCCGAGCTGCAGCGCGCCGTGGAGCGGGCCTCGGCGCTGCTGCGCCCGCACGGCGCGTCCGTGGCGGAGTACACCAGCCGCACGTGCGCCGACCGCATCCCGGGGCACTACGTCGTCTACTGGGAGCTGCTGCTGCTGCCGCCGCTGACCGCCGGCGCGGGCGTGGCGGTGGACAGGGAGAGCCTCGACGGCTGCTGCCTGGAGATGGAGGAGGCCCTCAGCACGGTGTACAGGCGTAGCCGGGTGCTGGACGGCTCCATCGGGCCGCTCGAGATCCGGGTCGTCCGGCCAGGCACCTTCGAGGAGGTCATGGACTACGCCGTCACCCGCGGCGCGTCCATCAACCAGTACAAGACGCCGCGCTGTGTCACGCTCCCGCCCGTTATCCAGCTGCTCGAATCGAGGGTCGTCTCCGTCCACCGCAGCACTGCCCTGCCCCACTGGAACCCGACACGGCCCTACGAATAACTTAAGTCAGCTCATCGAGCCATTCTCGCCGAGCTTCGACGCGGTTAATTACTGATTTTTTTCTTAAATCTCAGTCACCTCAGACAAATGTAACTACAGTTTATTACATTTTTCTGAACAGATTAGTGTAACTGAACGAGTTGCACTTTTATATCCAGAAAAGCTATGAACTGTGATTGTACTTTTTTAAAAGTGGCTGAGACTTAAAGAAAAAATCAGTCATATAAGACTTGGCGAATCCGTTACTTTGACAGTGTTGGAACACTCTTCCGTTTTGGGCGGTGATTCTCTAAGTTTTCTTCACTGGTTGGCACAAAGCCAGAAGAACCTTAGCACACAGACTCCGGGGCTTGGATGATATGCCAACCTTGCTTTGCAAGCATGGACAGATTGATGGCATGTAAATCTCCTACATCCAAGAACCTCGTCTAGATGATTCTTCAAGGCGTTGAGAAACGTTTTTCCAATTTTGGCTTA
Organism: Poa annua; assembly: GCA_026929855.1. Classification (NCBI taxonomy): domain Eukaryota; kingdom Viridiplantae; phylum Streptophyta; class Magnoliopsida; order Poales; family Poaceae; genus Poa; species Poa annua. The sequence goes on along the minus strand of CM049434.1, from coordinate 25,537,661 downwards.
TTGATAGTACACACACCACATTGCGGTGTCCTACTTCTTGAATGTGCCTTTATCGTCCATTTTGTTATAATCCAACTAAGGTGGGGATCTATGTAGGGGAAATCGAAGTTCCTGACGCCCCACATTCCAACACATTAAAAATTGAATAGCTAGTGGCAAACATATTGTGACAAAACTATGCGATGAATCGATGATAGAGTAATACATTGAGCATGGTATATATATATATATATATTGGTAAATAGGGTAGGTATGTATTCTAATGCGATTCATATCTCTCCACTTTTATTTGAGATGAGCGATTGTTGAAATAATGCGTGCAAGTACTACACTACCACGCGATCATTCATCACATGCGACGCCCTAGCCTTTTTAGTATTATGATATAACTACAAACATATGTCTACATTGATACACAATAATTCATCATATGGGAGGCTCCGACTTCAGGTACAAATTCGTGACATTACTGCCATAAATCTCAATTCTTAAATTTGGTGGAAATTCTGTTATAGGGTTTACCATCGGTGAAGATTACTGACCAGCTCTGGATTTTAATTCACTCATCATAGTCAAAGGACTACATGTTTACGAAATGCAAGGTTCTAGGTGGATGGGGACTAGATATCTACAATGGGTGCGGATTGGCCGACTTTGCAAAAGGCAAAGTCAAGTGACTTTGGGTCACTGACAGGTGGGACCCACGTCAGTGGCTCAAAGTCAGCTGGGGCAACGACAGCGAATCTCTATTTAGAGAAAAATATCAACCTCTATACTACATTATCTATAGTGTTAGAATCATCATAAAGTATATTTTCATAATATAGGCATTTAGTTCATGTTTATATTTTGTCCAATATTCTTGGTCAAACTTGACAAAGTTTAACTTTGACTAAACCTAGAACACGAAGTAAATAAATAAAACAGAGGCCGAACTATGGATAGTTACTCTAAAAGCATAGTTTTCTCCTTCCATCAAATATATACACAAGGCAACAGAACCAAGATTATTCAGGGAGGCTTACAAATAATTACAGGTTCGAATGTACAATGAGGCAGAAGCTGTCTTGAAACTTGGACAACAGTTCCATCCCTCAGTCTTCCCCACCTCGCGGAGCCCTGGCAGCACGCCGGAACCACGTCTTGAAAGCAGCAACCAAATGTGGGCAGTCATCCACACTGCGAGTGGAGAACCCGAGACACTGTTGCAGCAGCTCCTGTGCGTCCTGGACAGGCAAAGTAGAGATGATCTGAAGAAATGTCTCCTCCAGCTCTTGGCAGTTTGTCGACTTGTATCCACTGTGCATGGGTTGAGCGATGTCCCTGCATACATTTAGAACAGGAAGCCAACTTCTGACCAGCTTCATCCTCACCTGAGAAAAGGGTGTGTGTTCTGAGATGCCATATGGAAAACGTAACACAGTGGAGTACAACAACCCAACAACAAGCTTGCAGCCACAAACTAACGCAACATCTATGAGCTTTTATAGAAAATCTGACGACAGAGAGGTGCAACATCTCGGGATAGAACTTCCTGGCCTTTTTCCTAAAGATCAGGATTATTTGCTGTCACAAGAAATACCAAATCGAACAACCTAGACTAGATGCAGATCATCATTCTCTAAACCTGGAACAGATGAGCAGATGCAACTATAAAGCCAAATGTGTGTTTCAAAATCACTCAAAACAGTTGAAAACAAATGAATCTAACTATTTGAACTTGCAAAGCCTACTCATTCCCCCAAATTTAGGCTGAACTCACAAGCGTAGTGGGTGCCCACCAAGGCAAAAGCAGATGGAGGAATGAAAAATGAAATGACAAGCAATGTTATACTAAGCATGAGCGTGATATAATACAAACAAAGAATTGGAGGCTCTGGAATGACACTTGAGCATAAACAAGTCGGCGAGCAGACTGAGAAGCAGAGATCAGATAATACCAAGAACATAATATCTAAAATGAGTTCTATCACAAAAATTATGCACAGAGCAAATCGAGGTTTTTATTTGAAATATTTCAACTCCGTTATCTATTCACATATTACCGTATCAAATATCAGAAGTAACTTCTACTCCCTCCGTCCCAAAATAAGTGTCTCAAGTTTGGCTAAAAGTGGATGTATCTTGACATGTTTCATGAATAGACATCCATTTTTTTTTGGCAAACTTAAGACAGTTATTTTGGGAGGGAGTACTATTTTTTGTCCAGTTACAAAGACAGCATTTTCAAAAGAGCATTGGAGAATCTAAGCTGTAACTAGTAACCTACATAGCAGCATATTCAGCAAACTAAATACTGTGACCTACTACTCGCCGTTGTGGAGACATGTCTAAACTAAAGGATTGCGAGACCGCGGACATGACTAATGGCACCAAACATGTGGAGGTGGATAGGAGAAAGCACACACTCTCGGCACGTTGATGTTTACAGGAGCAAAACCCATAAGCATGTGAAACATGATGCTTGTGATTTTAGAAGATCTGCTAATCTACGAGAAAGCCCATCCAACTATTTTGATTTGGTTAGCCCTGCTAACTCCTGACCGTATATATAAGACAGATCTGGCAGGCTTAAAGGAAAAAGGTGAAAGACTTGGGCACCATTTGACAAAATGACTCTGGCTGGAAATACACAATGTGTGTCACTAAAAAATACTCAATAGTATAATTCATAAAATATAAACAGAAAAATCGCCTAAAATAAAAGCTAAACAGGGAGCAACAGGAAGACGCCTAACCATTTGATTTCCAACATGACAGCTTCAATTCTTAGTAGTAAAAATCTTAGCACCCAACTAAGATGTGTATAAATAACTTGTCATTCACCTATGGGCATGAATTATCCAAATATTGATTCATTCTCATTAAATGATGAAAAGCTATCCATCAGTATTCAATTTCGGTTCTGCATATCTAGATCTACTACAACGAACTCTACCTATGTTATATTATTATACGTTTCTTTCAACTCTTAACCATCTCCAGTTCCCTACAACCACAAATAATGCTTATACCTACAAATCAACCCCTTATCAGGGGGTTTCTTACACATCTGCCCTAAAACACATGCAGTCTCCCTTATAGAGCTTCCATTTACTATAAGTACTTGGTAATGCAACCATCCCCATTAGTAGTTTAGCAATGAAACATAAATCCACAATAAAACACATAGCAACAACTTCAACTTGTTACCCATACCTGTTCACAACATATCATCCATTTAAGCGCAAGCAATTAATCTACATGAACAACAGCCTCATTAAGACATTCAAAGAGTTCTTGTATTCTGTCATGCTCTAGACACCCCCTCAACTCAAATACTCCGTACATAATATGATCATGCCTATAAAAATGTGAGTACTGTAAATCACAAATAACCAGCACAAAACATGAAGAGAATATGGAAATTCAAACCTACAGCCTTTATCTGGGAGTATACACGGTGCAAATTTGCCTCAAGTAATAATGGAGAACATATTTGCTATTTTGTGCATGAATACTATTATGTAAATATCGCGAGTTCTTAATGTCTACAGATGAAAACATTTCATCTGTGGATCGTAGCATAAGCCGATGCAGAGTTAAGTCATCCAAATATAGCATGGGATCATATCCTCTTATAAGCTACTAAACATTGCTATCCTATCACAACATAGTAAGAAGTACAACAATATTTAAACCTGACTATTGGAGCACAGCTAGTGGAATTACTAGCATACCTATTAGTGCAAATGGACAACTCATCAAAATGTATGAAATCGCAATAGAAGCCAATCATATCATCATTTGAACTATTACACTCATCATCATAGCATATTTCAAAAGAACAAGTACTAACACGGAGATATGTTTACGCAATTTGACCAGTGTCAACTTGCAGACTAACCTGTCGAGAAACCAGAGTCTCCCCAATGACAACTGAACTGGCGAGCCTAAGCGTGCATCTGGTCACAAGCATGGGGAGCCCAGGGGCCATGTTCCTCCACATGTCCGCATCAGTGAGCAACTTGTGCATATCAGCAGCAAGAGCAACCTGGTCGCTCCAGAGCCTAACCGCATTATCAGCCACCCGCATATCCACCATCCTCTCAATGAGCCAAAGCATATGCTTGACGTTCATGACCGCGGAGTGCAGGTTGAGCTTCTGTATCGCCTCGCGCTCGTCGCTGTCCACAGCGATCCTGAAGTCGGGGCTGGCATACTTCCCCATAAGCTCCTTGACGGTCTCAAGGCGGGAGAGGAACGCCTCGTCGAGCACCTTGTGCACGCAGTCACGGGAGGGGTAGTCCTTGAGGAGCATCGCGACGAAGGCCTTTGTGGCGGCATGGACAGGGTGGCCGTGGATGGCGGAATGGATCAAGCCGTGAAGCATCGCCTCGGAGGGGCACCTGGTAGCCCCGCCGCCCGCATTGGCGGCGGGAGGAAGGGAGACCCTGGCGAGGAGGTCGGCGGCCTCGTCGCCGGGGAGGAGCGGCGCGAGGTCGAGGACGCGGGCCTCTTCCTCCTCGGACCATGGCACGGCCTCGAGGAAGCGGATGCAGGCCTCGATGCAGGCGTCGAAGAGGAGGTGCAGCGCGACGGGGAGGATGTCGAGGGCATCGGCAGGGGAGCGGATGGTGCCGGCGAAATCGAGCGTGTGGAGGAGCCGGATGACCTCGACGTGGGCGTGGAAGGGGCGGGAGGAGGAGGACGAGACGGGCACCGCGAGGGAGAGGCGGCCGGCGGGGGAGGAGGACGGGGGTGGGCACCAGCGATCGGAGAGGAGGGCGGCGAAGTAGCGGGAGCGGTTGAGGGACGCGGAGGAGACGTTGAGGTCTAGGAAGGCGTCGAGGACGGGGCGGTAGTCGCCGTCGTTCGCGGGGGGGTCGATGTGGAGGTGGAGGAGAAGGTCGGCGTTGGGGAAGGAGAGCGTTGGGGAGGATGCGGAGGAGGAAGCGGCGCGGGGAGGAGACGGCGGCGAGGAGAGGGAGGAGAGCCGGGAGCTGCTCGCCGAGCGCTGGCGCTTGCGGAGGGACATCGCCGTCCGGTGATTGGGAATTGGGGGATTTCTTCCGTTTGTTCCGCTTGGGGGCGGCGAGGAGTGTGTGCCGGTTGCTCGGCTGCTTTTTTTTTCGAGAGGAAAGGACAAAGGCAGGGGAATGGATTGGGACGAGGAATTCAGGATCTATCCAGACAATCAATTTTAAAAAAAATATCCAGACAATCATACGTCATTAGTGCGTCACTAATCCTTCGTCGGTTCAAAAACAAATTCTACTCTTCGTGGATCGATTTTGTTTAGTGGATGCTACCATTTTTTCAACCATATATTCTTTTTCTTACCACACTTAACATTTTTCTTGAAGAATTAGGTGTCCTTAATTTGTACTCCCTCTGTTTTTAAATTTAACATGTTTTAGCATGTAACTATGCATATTTTATTGTGTATATCCTCTCATTTTAGTCTAAATCTACTCAACATGTCAAGCACCTAGAACATTTTATATTTAACAACGAAGAGAGTACTAAATAACAACGCAACACCGTTGTTTACTGGTTTTTGTTGGGTTGAAATTCTATTTTGATATACCAAGGATAATAGTGTTGGTTTTTGTTAGCAATATGATCTACCCACTCAAAATAGAAAATATACAATAAAGAGGCCAGAGGATCCCCGCGACCGCCTCACCTCACGCACCGACTCACATGCCCGACTTTAAATTAATAAATAGTCACGACAGCGTAACAGGTAAACCTGGCTGAGAGTGGGCACGAGCACACGCAAATTTAAAGCAGTATTACAGACAGGGTATGTGTGTTCTTAACACGAGCAATGTGTGTTGATGGAAAATCAGTAGATTATTGAAGAGAGGCGGCGTGTGCCAAGAGCCCAAGATGAATGTGTGGATGAGATGTAGGATAATGTCGTCGAATTTTATGGGAATTGTAGGGATTGGGAAAAAACTAGTTGATGTGAAAGTGTGCAAATGGAATTGTTTCGCACAGACTCACTATTGGCTAAACTGCCGTCTAGAACATTGTAGTCTGGGCCTCTTTAGTGAACAAAGATCTTGGCAATTGTTCGGAAGAAGCGCGTACAAAACTGTGGTATTTTTGTACCTGTGGAGACTAACCGCAAAGCCGAAGGATCAGCCTAACCTTGACTGGATGGCGGGCGAGCTCAAGCGTCTGCACGCGGGAAATCGGCCCCCTCCCGCTGATCGATGACCCATGCTTAAAGAGGAACAGGAGCGAGGGGCTTCCTGTTTTCTTCTTCTAGTTCTACCTGTACCTTTATTTCAGTTGGCGAAGCTGTACGTCTCAGCATATAACCGAGTTACTGAGATGTTGTTTGTGAACCTCTGGCTTTATTAATTTAAAGTCAGGTCTTTGGGACCTTTTATCTGAAACTTGGTCGCGTACCACACCCCGGCGTCCATCCCCTTTGCTTCCCTACATCTCGACCTGCAGCCTTCCCTTCTGCTCCCTCAATTTCCCGTACATATCGAGTGGCGCGTGTGTGGAGGTGGGGGTGGCCGGGGCAGCGAGATAGGGCGGGATCCAGGCTGGAAGAGGACGAGAGGTGGCGCAGCGTTTCTCCTCGCCAAAACGTTTCGTTTTTTTCTTTTTACTTGGCGGTTCCAGGTAGTGATGTAATTTTCAAAGGGGTAGACGAGTCATTTCGTAGGGAACGAAGCGATAAGTTAACTATTTTTGAAAACTTGGGATGAGAACTTGCCTGTGGCAAGATGGTTAGCAGAGTGATGGTACCCTCAGCCCATCAGAGTTTTTTCATTTAGGCGAAAATATTTTTCAGCCGGAGGCGACGTTCCCGTCGACAACGAGACGCCTGTGGTGACTTCGTTAATCTCAAGACCTAACCCGCCGGCTCAATCTCTCGGAGGTGCTCATAGGGGTAGGGTGTGCGTGTGTTCATAGTGGTGAATGTATACGCGTGTATATGAGCATTTGCGTTGTAATATGTTTCGTAAAAAAAATTTAGGTCCCCTTTGTGAATTCGGGCAAGGTAGGATAGGAATCTGAGACCGTGCTCTTAGAGCATCTCCAGTGGAACGTGTATATGGAGGTGTATGTTAAATATACACGCCGTGAGACGAAAAACGTCTTCCAGTGGATCGTGTATAGCATCGTGGGATCGTGGGAGCTATCCACGTCCATCCACGATGCTACTGGACGTGGAAATAAACACGCCTCGGCCACACTCGTGAAAATGGAATCGAGGCAACTGCTCCTCTCCCGCACTGCTCCCGCCTCCAAATCGAAGCCAATCGGAGCTCACCGGCGGCCAATCTCCTTCGGTAAGCTCTCTCTCTCTCGCTCCTCTTTCCATTCCCGCATCTAGATAGATAGTCGGGGCGGCGGCGGCGGCCTGGAGTCGCGGCGGCGGGCTGGAGGGCGGCGGCGGCGGGCTGGAGGAGACGGGGCGGGCAGGAGGGAGCCGGGGCGGGGGCAGGTGGGGTGAGCTCCGCCTGTAGTCACGGCGGCCGCGGCCCTGTCGGGGCGGAGGGAGTCGGGGCTGGAGGGAGTCGGGGCTGGAGGGAGACGGGGTGGGGGCGGCGGCCTCATCTCGATTTGGTGCGAGGAGGGAGATGGAGAGGAACAGTTGCCTCTATTCGGTGCTTCCCTGGCTCGATTCGGTGCTTCCCTCCCTCGATCTGGTATTCTAGTGCCTGGATTTGGACTGCCGTGCGCTTTGGTGCTGCCCTGCCTAGATCTGGTGTTGGAATTTGGTGCTAAACTTCCATATGATATTGACGTTGTGCATTAGTTGATTCATGTGTGCATTCTTTGATTGTTTGCAGATGAATGATGATGAAAACTTCTTGGACAGGGTGAGGGTGAGTTTTGGTTACACACCAGCACAACCAGAAAGCCCAATTGGAGAGCCGTTGGAATATACACGTCCTCTAATTTACACGTTCCACTGAAAAATTAGGAGGTGTATAATTTAGCAAGTTGTATATGGACGTGTATATGGAGTTATACACGTCCAAATTTACACGTCCCACTGGAGATGCTCTTAGCACACCACTCGGTGAGACGGTGGCCGATTGTGCGGCACTGCACAATAAGCAACATGAATAATATAAACAATGATAAGGATAGGAACCGAGACCGCCGGTGATTCGGCTTCCATTCCTTCCTAATTTATACTCCCTCCGTTCGGATGAATAAGGGCTATATTTTTTTGCAAAAGTCAAGCCAAGTAAAGTTTGACCAAACTTTTAGAAAAATATATCAACAAATATGATATTATATTGATATCAATATAGTTCATGATGTTTCTAATGACATTAGTTTTATATTTTGCATGTTAATATTTTTTCATAAAAATTTGGTCAAACTTTACACGAGTTAACTTTTCCAAAATAATATAACTCTTATTCATCGGAACGCGGAACGAGGCAGTATCTATTTATTTCGAGGTCGGGTTGGGCTCGTAGATCCATCGCAGACACACACAAATTCCACTCGATTCGATTCGTATCGCCGACGGCGGACCACCGGATGGCGGCCGAGCACCACCGCAAGCGCGTGCTCTTCGTGGTGGATTACGAGAGAGACGGCCACCATGTGTTCAAGCTCAACTTGAAGGACCTCTTCTCTGACCACCACACAGACACAGCGCCGCCGCCGCCGCCGACGGAGATGGAGATGGAGGTGTTGCCTCTCCCTGGCCCTCCCATCGCTTCGTTCCAGGAAGGGTTCCGCGGGAACATCTCCTTCGCCCTGTCCGGCACCACCATCGTCGGCGTCGGCATGAAGCGCACCTACACCTACGACACCAATTCCAAGGCTGCCGCTGCCCAATCCGGTCCCGCCACCGGCGGCTTCAAGTACGGCGCTCTACTCCTCCCCGCCGGCGCCGACATCTACGCGTTCAGCGAATACCCGCACTTTGGCACGGACGCACTAGCGCGGCCCCACTTCGAGGCCATCAGCCCCCGGGAGCCTACCCTGGCGTGGCGCGCTCTCCCGGAGCCGCCGCCGGAGGTGCGGCGAGTGAACCCCGACCTCATCGGCGTCAAGCCTACCTGCTCGGTGACGGCCTGCTTCACCATGGGCCGGCGCCTGTGGCTGTCTTTGCGGGGGCTCGGCACCTACTCCCTGGACACGGCAGGGCCACAGCGCACCTGGCGGAAAGAGGGGGAGTGGGAGGTACCGGTGGAAGGGTGCGCGGCGGTGTATGTCCCGGAGCTGGGACGGCTGCTGGGGTTCTGCCCCGACCGGCGGTGCCTGTGCGCCTGCGACATGGACGCCCGGCCGCCGGTGGTGACGGAGGCGTGGGAGGAGACGTGGCCCTGGGAGTGCTTCAGGATGGGCTACGGGATCTCCTCCGTAGGCAACCTCGTCTACCTGGGTAATGGCAGTCTCTGCATCACCAGGCTCGTCGACATCAAAGATGCTGATGGCCGTACCATCACCACCAGTGCGCTCTGCGTCCAGGCAGTCCAGCTCCACAGCAAGCGTCAGGGAGTTGTACAAATGCTCAATCGAAGGATTCGCTGTTACACATTGCCCAAGTATGCTAGAAGGGGCTACGCGCTCCAGCCCACTGCTTGATCAATCCCTCCTTCCTTGTGTTAATTTCTTACTGTATTTCTCTCTCTGCCAGTGTGTAGTAGAGTGGAGACATTAGGGCATCTCCAGTCGTTAGGCCCTCAGGATTCAAAACTGGACAAAAACGGCGCAAAACGGCGCAAAATTAAAACCTGGTGAGGTCATTTTTCCAGCCGCCCACCCAAGAAGGGAAAATGGGGTCTTTTGGTGAGAGCACATGGGGTGGGGGAGAAAAAGTAGGAGAGAGAGACATCTTTGCATGCAAATTAGAGGAAAAGTAGGAGAAATATGTCCTTTTGCATGCAAATCGCCCCGCAGGCCAAACACAACTGTTGGGTTCGGCTTGGGTGCGCCGGCGCTAAAACCGCGCTTTTTCAAGTCCTGTGGGGCTTGCTGGTAGAATTCCGGCACTTTTCGGCGCTTTTTGGCATAAAAAGTGGCCTTGGGGAGCGCTGTGGGCACGGCTGGAGATGCCATTATATTTATGAGTATTCGACATAGCATTCGATATTAGGGAATTCTACTGTGTGGCATGGAGGCGGATTTGTATTTTGATGTTTTAGCAATACTAGTAATTGGGCACGTGCCATGCACATACATGACATATATTAGCAAATCATGGAACAAGTTTAATCTCAGTATTCATTCGCAACAAATTTTGTTAAGTTGCCAGAAATGAGATAAATACGAAATAAACATCAATAAATTTTATTGAGTTGTTTGAAATCGGCATCGTGGCAAAAAATACACCTTTTTGATTGGGTAATAACACGTATTCTAGTAAAAAAATTACCAAAGTTCAACTAAATCCATACTCTATTCCATCGAAATCGAGTTCACTTATAACTGAGAAGAATCTATGAGTCTGACCGGGGGCGTCGGGGATTGAAAGACGCAACTTCTAATCGAGTAGGATAGAAATCCTGGCGCCCACTCGCTAGCATCGCATTGTGGATGCTATTAGTCCAAAGTAAGGGTGTATTATTGATTTTTTAAAGAAAATTAGCCAGGCTACCACACTTAACATCATCAGTAGCGTTTACAGCGACATATCCTCGTACCAATCCCTCCATATATACTGGACACATCCATTTTGTCTATTGGTATCACTATCCACACTTATGGGTGTGTTTTTTTAACACGAACAATGTGTGTTGATGAAAAATCAGTAGATTATTGAAGAGAGGCTGCGTGTGCCAAGAGCCCAAGATGAATGTGTGGATGAGATGTAGGATAGAATGCCGTCGAATTTTATGGGAATTGTAGGGATTGGGAAAAAACTAGTTGATGTGAAAGTGTCCAAATGGAATTGTTTCGCACAGACTCGTTATTGGCTAAACTGCCGTCTAGAACATTGTAGTCTGGGCCTCCTTAGTGAACAAAGATCATGGCAATTGGTCGGAAGAAGCGCACCTGATGATGCGACCCACCTTCTTGTTCCTAGTCGAGCTGCTACTATCTGCGGGTGGTACCTCTCCCCAATGGTAAGTTACACCGCACTGGACTCGTTTGCACGGCAAAGGACACGTTGAGTGTAGCTTCGATGTACAGTAAGAAGGACTTGACCTTGCCTTGCATTGGTTTCAGACTGCAGTGTGGTAATTTCCCATCGGAAATCACCGAGGCGATAAAGCTTGAGCCCCCGCTTGGATGGCTGTTAATCAGCAAAAATGATCGGTAAACTAGACGGAGCTGTCCAGGCCAGTAGAAAATCCTGCGAGCTCCGTAAAGCACGTCATGATGAACTCGTCAATCCAAGCATGCATGAGTAGGGTTGTTAGCCTCCGTGCAACATGAACCTGGGTAACTAGTTGTTTCTATGTCGTGATCATTGATCTCTCGTTGCTTCTCTCTTAAAAGTCGTTGGTCGCTAGCCTTCTTTGAACCTCTCTCCGAACCAAATAAAAAGAGGTATCTCCTAATCCCGGTGTCCGTGCAACGAGACACGATAGTTACCAATGAACTATGTTCTTGTTTGAGCTGCGAGTGCCACCTAGATTTCTTAGTATGTTTTGAGGTTGATGTTTCCTGTGGCCTAGAAGTTTTTAGAGACTTAGTTTTTTCATCATCGTATCACGCTATTGGATTAGGATTTTTTTGTCAGTCTACACAATTTTAATAAATCTGGGCTATACAATCCATCGAGCCCGGGGATAGTGAAAATTTTCATTTTCAATAAAATAACATTACTCATGCCCTCCTAACGCTACCGGTTTGAGTTGGTCTTTTCTTCAACAAACATTGACAATGAAAGGATTCTCTGACGACCGACAAGCTTTGATTTATAGTTTTCTTTGGGAGACATACGTCAACCTATGCAGATGGCACAATTTTTCCTTCTTTTCCAAAAAAACAGATATGTATTGGGTACAAATTAATTCAGTAAGGATTATTTATGGATTCCATATTGCTTTTTTTACGAGCAAGTGGTGGTCTGTTCCAGTAGCTAGGTTGATGTACAGGACGACTGGACGGTATACATAATATATATTCCATCTTTTAAGAATATGTACTTTGAAGAACTTTAAGAGAGCTGATTCAAACATCACCCATCTGCAGGCTACCACACGTCCACACCTAACAGCATCAGTAGTGTTTAGAGCGGGGATTTTTTTTGTTTTTTCCACACTGGTTTTTATCCATTTTGATATTGCCACTTTAAATTCTGACATTTTTCTTTCCCCTGTATTCATGGTAATACTTCATTTTTGCCCTTCATGGGTAAAAATAAAATAAAATCGTGAGCTTTTATTTTACTTTTACCCATACGGTTGTATTTCGGCTTTTGGTTTTGTGCATTAAGAGGGCAAAATTAAAATATCAAAATTTAGAGTGACAGAAGTAAAATGAGAAAAAACTAGTGTGACAAAAACAAAAAAATCCCTTAAAGCGACATGTCCTCATACAAATCCCTCCATATATAACAAACACATCCATATTGTCTAGTAGTATCAGTATATACACATGCACACTTGAGGGTGTGTGTTTTTAACACAAACAGTGTGTTGCAGCCCAACAATTCACTCTCCCAACATACAAGTGTGCTACTCTGGGAAACCCTCTGAGCCCCGCGTCGTCCTCCTCGGGGCGGCACGGGGAGAAACCCTACCCGCCGCCGGAGGACCACCAACCACCCCAGCCCCGCTTCGCCCCCGCCGGAGGGGCCGCCGGCGAAGCCGCGCGCGCCCCTGGGATGGTGGCGGCGGGGCGGTTGTTCCTTTCTCCTGGCCGTGGCGTACGAGGAGGTGGGAGGGGCGCGGCTGCGGCGCCGGGCATGCCGCTGCGGCGGCGAGGCGGCGCGTGCGGGTCTCCGGAGCTGCGGGCGCGCGCGGGCAGGCGGCGGCGTGGTCTGGGCGCAGGTGCAGGCGGCGGCGGACGGCGCGGGCCGTCCGGGCCCGATCTGGGCCGGGCGGGCCTCGGCCGTTCTGGCGCCCTGCGTTCGCTGTGGTGAGGTGCGCTGCGTCCGCTGAGAAGAGGCCACACGCTGGGCGGCGCAGCTTGAGGTTGGGCCAGGGGGACGAGCTGCAACGAGGAGATGGAGGGGACTCCGGCGTGGAGGCAGGAGGTGCTCTCCTGCCGCCGTGCTCCCGTGTTCGGGCGGCGTGGAAGCCGGGGCGGCGGCCCCGGACAGTGGCAGCTACTCCGGCGGAGCAGTTGAAGCGGCATGGAAGGCGGAGCCGTGGAAGGTGGTGCCACGGTTGCTGCGCTATGTGTTGAGCTCGGTGGTTGACGACATGGTTGCGATGCCATCCTGCTGCTCCCGGAGCTTTGCGGTCGGGTTGAACTCCGGGCGAAAGCTCGCATGGACTTCGGTCGGTGCCGGCGACGGCGGCGTCCTCGGGCGTCGTTCCCTCTCTTGTTTGCGTCGTCGTGGAGCTTTTCGACCTCGTCTAACGCGTGGTGGATCCAAGTTCTCCGGGTGAAAACCTTGCTCCTTCGTGAGCGGGCGGCGGTGACGGTCTCGTCACTACCTTGTTGGAGGAGCCGCTTTGGAGACCTTGGCCAGCGCGGTGCGACGGTTTCGCGACGGATGTGCAGAATGGCGTGTCGTCGGGGGCGGTGGATGTCGGGGCGGCGGCTCCGGAAGGTGGTGGTGCGTCGAGGCGGCGGCCTCGATCTCCCACGCTACGACGGTTCTATGAGGCAGAACCGTTGTTTACTGTGGGCTTGGGTGGTGACCTGGATGAAGACTGCTTGGGCAGAGGGTCCACTGACCTGACTGGATCGTCTTCGGTCAATGCGAAGGTCGATCTGGTTGCTACACCGGGGCGGCGGCCCCGGCACAGGTGGTTTTGGTGGCAACCCGGATGAAGACTGCGTGGGCAGAGGGTTCGTGGACCATGACTGGATCACTTTCGGGCAATGCGAAGGTCGATCTGGTAGTTACATCGGGGCGGCGGCCCCGGAGCAGGTGGTGTGTGTTGTGGCGTTTGCCGACTTGGGTCGTGAGGACGGCGGGTCGCTTCGTTTTTGGACCCGGTTTCCCTTATAAACTGGGTCAATTCTCTTCTATCTATTCGAGCAGTGGATATCGACCACTTTTACCTCAAAAAAAAAAATAAACAATTGGTCGAATATATGTTTTTTAAGGTTAAAATCGGTCGAATATGTATAGAGAGAACAATTAAAGTTAGACGGCGTGTGCCAAGATGAATGTGTGGATCAGATGTAGGATAAAATGTCAACGAAGTTTATGGGAATTGTAGGCACCGGGAAAAAAAACAAATTGGTTTGGAAGAGTCTCAATGTAGTCAGTTCTTTTTTTTTTTGCGCTGAGAAAGGAACTTTATTACTCAGAAATAGGATTACAATCAGCAGCTAGAAAAACTGCTAGAGCATGAGGAGCATCCTGCAACCACAAGTCGGTTAGATGCTCAGCTCACGAAAGATAAGCTAGACGATCTGCAACCCTATTATTTGTACGTTTTATCACATCAATGACAAGCTCCCTCTCACCCCCTAAAACTTCTTTGATATCATTTATCAGGTGTCCTAAGTGCGATTTATCCACACTTTCTGCCTTCAGAGTCTTCGCAAGATTGGCACAGTCAATGTAGTCAGTTCGTGCAAACACACCCTTGGTGGTTAAAACAACTACTACAGTAGATTTTTTTATTATGGGTCTCTTTAGTAAACGAATATCGTGGAAGATCGTGGCAGTCGTTCGGATGAAGCGCGCGCCTGGTGATGCGGCTCACCTTATTGTTCCCACTCGTGCTGCTACCTCCACGACTAGTTCATCGCATTGGACTCGTTTGCACGGCAAGGACGCGTTGTAGCGTCGGACGGTTCTGAGGTAAGAAGGACTAGACCTTGCCTTCCACTCGTCTACACAGGTCGTCATCTTGGAATCAGGCTGTGGTCTGGCTGTGTAATTTCACATCGGAAATCGCTGAGGCAATAAACTTGGACTGTGTCCATCTAACCGGTCTCTTTATAAATATATTTTTCCTGCAAAAAAGAAAGCAATTATACTACTATTACTGTCTCCGTTCTAAATTAGATGGCTTCCATTCGCTTAAACCATCTACTAATTTGAAACGGAGTGGGTAAGAGATAGATTCGTCAAATCCAGAGCGGCCCAGCGACTCCATCCAGAGATGATCACAGATTTACATGCAGAAAGAAGACTAACTGTACTTGGTCTAATTCGCTTGGCTCATTTCACCTCCGTGTCATTTTCATTGCATAACGCATAACGGTACTAACCAGAAAGAAGACTAACGGTACTACTATGTACCATGCCAAGCTCCACAGACGCCCTGACACCGTGTAGTGCATCCAGGGCAATCTCGTCTCATGATTTTTTTTTACATATTTCTCTGATAAGGTTGTTCTAAAAAAACTTCTAATAATGTTATGTGTAGTCAGGGCTATTTCGTCTCACGATTTTTTTTACATACTTCTCTGATTAGGTTGTTCTAAAAAAACTTCTAATAAGGTTATGTGTAGTAGTGTGACAGTGTCTTCTATTAATTTTTTTTCTTTAATCTGGGCTTTTCTAACATTATTTTTGCTGGGCAGGGAACCGTTAGTTTACACGAGATTATCCATGAAGTCCATACAATTTTTTTAGATGGAGTCGTTTTAAAAATTGAAATTGAAAAATCATATTACAAAGATAGCTGGCCCCTTTTACAACATGCTCTTCGTATGAATAGTTTTTCGAAAACAACTAGTGATCACTCCGGTTCTAACGCTACCGGCTTTGAGTTGGACCAAAGCCTCAATTATGTAAAGATTATAAAAGATCGACAGCTTCATTAACAATTGTTTTTAGAACCACCTGCATACGCTCACATACACGCACGTATAACCAGCTCTATGAACGCACACACGTAAATCCTACTCTTATGAGCATTTTCGAGAGACTGGTCGGCCAGAACTTGAGGTTGACGATGTCACCACAGACATCTCGATGTTGACGGGCACGTCACCTGTCACTGAAAGCATAGCGCCGGTTAAATCCCGTAATAATCCAGGAAAATGCGAGCATCCATGCCAAGTTGGGACTTGAATTTGGGTGGGCTGGTTGCACCACAAGGAACCAAACCAGCTGAGGTAGGCTCAGTTCGCAGTAACTGTTGTTTCTGTACCTTTTGAAGAACTTATCACCGATTATATAATACATATATGTCATTCTTCCTTCATCATCCTTCGATCATATCCCCTATCGTCTCCCCTCCATCAGCACCAGAGGAATACCCGACGTCACCGTCTTGACCTATCCCTGAACTAGACGCTCGCCGCCGCTGCCGCCGGCTCTACCGTTGCGGCATCGCATCCCTACGATGATGGTGTCGGAGGATCTCTTATGCTGAGCATGGTAGCCGGATGGCCTTCGAGGCTCTCGGACCTCGTGTCCAATGCGCATGGGCTCTGGTGGTGCATTGTGGCGGCCGATCGCTTAGGTGTCTTGGTGGCGATAGCTACGTCAGTCTTTGTCATATGAGAGAATTGGTCTCATATCTCCTACGGCAACCGTAGGAGAACAGAATAAGGGCGGCGGCATCCCTCATTTGTCGATGGTGACAGTTAGCCATGGTCATTTGAAAGAAGCGGTGGCTAGATCATATGATGGTTATGGATTTCAGCTCCGTATGCTTCCCAGGGCGACGACGAAGTGGGACATAGACCCCTAGGACAACGTAGCTTAGGAGGTTGTGAGTGGTATGCGAACCCCCATCTCCAGATCATGGTTTCATCCGGCTCAGCGAGTGATACATGAGGAGGTTCATGCACAATCCTCATGTTAAACAGGTTGGTGTCAAAGGATACACGTTCATTTGTCGCCATAGGAAGTGGAATTAAGGTGGTGCGAAATGAAGCGGGCTGTTATGGGACGTTTCACAACATGGAATCCGACTGTCAAGATCGTCAACACTCGCGATGGCTTCGATGACAAGTATGCGCGCACTCCAGTGGGAACACAAGGTGTATGTGAGGCGCCATTTCGCGCGCGACTACGTCATGCCAGGTGGTGGATTGTAGCTCGGCTTTAGGGTGAAACTAACGATATCAACCTAGATATCAACCTACCGTAAGTAGGATTTTTCATCACCAATGCACTTGCGACAGATTCTTCTCCCCAGGCTTTGTCTAGGAGTTACATTTTTTTGTTTTTCCCGGTCATTTGTGTTAGGTGGTGGAGGTCTTGTCGTGAGAGGGACGTGGTGCTCTACATAGAAAATACAGATATCATAGGTATAAATCAATTCTCCTCGGCTTGGATTAAAGATTTTCTATTACTTCTTATCCTGAGAAAGTGGTGCATTGTTCAAGTAGATAGCTTGGTGTAGAAGGCCACTGAACGGTATACATAGTATCTATTCCCTCTTTTAAGAATATGTACTTTGAAAGAGATTTGATTGAAAAAACACCCACCAGAGTACCACACCTAACACCATCCCCTTGTGTTTAGAGCGACACATGTACTTGTATCTATCCCTCGATATATACCGGACATGTCTATATTGTTTATCGGTATACACTATACACCATTTACACATCCACACTTGACAACCCAAACAATGTGTGTTGATGGGAAATCTGTTTTTTTCTAACGCAACCAGAGAGCACAAGTACTTTTAAAGAGTTTGTACCGAGATGAATGTATGGATCGGATCTAGGATAGAATGTCAACAAATTTTGTGGGAATTGTAGTCATTAATTGAGAAAAGACTTGTTGGTGTACAATTGTCCGAATGGAGTATCATTGTGCCACGATGTTATTGGTTAAGCCGTCCACTAGAACATTGTAGTCTAGGCTTCCTTACGAAGACCTTGGCAGTCGTTTGGAGGAAGCGCGCCTGCTGATGGGGCGAGGACTTCTCACGTTTCTATCACGGCTACCTTTCCTAACTCCTTGACTGACGCTGAGGGCATCTCCAGTCAGCTCCCAGCTCCAGGAGCGCTTCTTAGGTTCGGTTTTAGGCTCGGATGGCCAAATAGCGCCGAAATGCTACCAGCCGTGCCCCCAGGATCAAAAAAAAGCGCCGTTTTGCGCCAAATTAGCGCCGGCGCACCCAGGCCCAACCCAAGGAGCTGGGTTCGGCCTGGGGGGGCGATTGCATGAAAATTGGCCCACTGTCAGTCACATAGGGCTCTTTTTTTTTGTCCACGCCCACCACGTGCTCCCTCTCTCTCCCCTCTCTTTCCCTTTTCCCCCACCTACCGCACGACGCCAGCCACACTCCGCCGTCTCCAAGCAGCCATGGAAACCTCCATCTCCTCCTCCACCACCTCCTCTCCCCTTCGCCTCTCCCAGTCCCCAACCGGCGCACGACGCCAGGCACACTCCGCCGTCTCCACCCGCCTCCGCGCCATCTCACCGTCCCCGACCCTGTCCCCTACTCCGCCTAATCCACCGATGGAGTCGTTCGGCTTCGACGCACTCAAGGACACCTTCTCGGTGGACGTGGCGGCGGCCGACGCGCGCCCGCTGGACGTGCCGCTCGCGGCGCCCTTCACCATCGCGACCTCGCGCCTCGAGGCCGTCTCCAACGTCGCCGTGCGGGTCGAGCTCTCCAGCGGCGCCGTGGGCTGGGGCGAGGCCCCCGTCCTCCCCTCCGTCACCGCCGAGGACCAGCCCGCGGCGCTCGCCATCCTGCGGCCCCACGCCCTTCTTCCGCCGAAGATTGGAGGCCGCCGCCGCGGTCTGGGTCGCGGCCGGCGTTCCCGCTCACTGCCGGGGCGCTTGCCGTCCTGCTCTTCGCGCGCTGTTTCTTTTTTTTTTAGAACTTTTCTTCTCATCTTCTCCCGTTGGGGGTGAGTACGACTGGAAAATTTCCAACCCCAGCTTCTGGTTTTGCGCCGTTGCCCCCCCCCCCCCCCCCAAACGAGCCTAGTTTAGCGCCGTTTTTGCGTCCTGGGGGGCTTGACGACTGGAGATGCCCTGAGCGCCGTTGCAACCTCGCTCTCTACACAAACTGGGTGGTGTCACCCAGAGGACAAGTAGCTGTACCCTTCTGAGTGGAGTAGTAGTGAGGCAAAAACTTTGCTGCGGTTGAGGAACAACTGCTGTAATCTTCTTTTTTTCCTGCTCTCTACCCGAACCTTGTACGACAATAAGGCCTGGATATGCTGTAAACCTGAACATCGAGGACGCGGACGATATCGACGACAACGGGCTTGGGCCGCTGTTCGTCAACGCGGCCATCCCACTGCTACCACGTCCGACTCCCACGACACCCACGGCTCCTGTGACTTCTTCTGTTGTGCGCCGTAGCGCAAGGTTGGGCGAGAAGCCAAAGATGCCGACGATGGACAAAGCTATCAGGGTGCTGGTCAGGAAGATGGGGATCGATCCAGGAGAGCAAATGCCCTTGGTCACTGCTCGCAAGGAATATGAAGACTGCTACAAGACGACCATGAATGCTGATGCTGCTAAGGGCCTGGACATCCTGTTCAAGCTGAAAATCCCTTCCCTGGACACCGTTAGTGATGCGCTCGTGGCTCTTGCCGGGCCAGGTGGTACTGAGTTTGCCGCCTCTGCTGATCATGAGGTGCTTGCTTGACAGGCTCCACCGTCTCTTTTAGCCGCTAATTAGTATTTGAGCTACCAGGTGGGCTTGTCACCTTCTACTTTGCGCATCCTCGACATCGACTTGTATCCTCTTCATTCTGCAAACCCCAGTTATGTCAGAAACTCGCCTAGATATTGCGGACTGGAACACCCGCGGCCTAAACGACCAAGCCAGAAAAGACACCGTGCACGCCATGTTTGCAAGCACTCCCTGCCACATTGCGTGTCTGCAAGAGACAAAGCTCGACTTCATCGACCACACTACTGCCGCTTACATTGGGGGATACCGGTTGCGCTCTTTTGCCCACAGGCCTGCCATCGGAACCCGAGGGGGAATTCTTTTCCTCTGGAACGAAGACTTCGTGACCCTCTCAAACATCCACATTGGCACTCACCTGATTTCTGCGGATGTGTGCATTCGAGCCTGCGGCACTGCTTTCAAGCTCACAAACGTCTATGGCCCGAGCACTGATGTCGACAAGAGGGCCTTCTTGGACGAGGCTATTGCTCAGGCCCCACCAAACGACGACAAGTGGTTAATCATCGGTGATTTCAACCTCATCTACCAAGCATCCGACAAGAACAACTCGAACCTCAACTTCAGGCTAATGGGCCAATTTCGGCAGGCTTTAAACACTTGCCACCTTAAGGAGGTCAAGCTAATCAACAGGAAGTTTACTTGGAGCAACGAGCGCAATGATCCAACCCTGGTGAAGCTGGACAGGGCCTTCTGCAATCCCACCTGGGAGATGGTTTTTGGAAATCATGTCTTGACCGCACTGTCTTCGTCCCTATCTGACCACTGCCCTTTGATGCTGTCAAGCCTCTCGGGCCCTCGCCGCCCTCCCGCTTTCCGGTTCGAGAATTTCTGGATCAAGATGCCGGGCTTCGACGAGGTGGTTGCGGCTGCTTGGAATGACCCGACAACTCACACGCAGCCGGTGCATGTTATCAACCATAAACTCAAGCACACGGCAGGGAAGCTGCGCGCATGGAGCAAAAGCCTCTTCTCAGAGCACAAGCTGCAACTCCTTATGGCCCTCGATGTCATCCTGCAGCTAGACATCGCGCAGGAATCTAGGGTCCTCTCCGCCATTGAAAGGGACCTCCGCTCTGGGCTGAAAAAAAGGGTGATGGGTCTCGCGGTACTGGAACGCACCAGGAAAAGACAAGCCTCAAGAATAACAAACCTTCGCGAGGGTGACGCCAACACAAAGTACTTTCACCTCAAGGTTAATTCTCGGAGGAGAAGGAATCACATTCAGAGGCTGCAGCACGCTGGGGGATGGGTAACCGCGCATGATGATAAGGCCGCTCTGGTTCTCGAGCACTTCACCCGCACCCTCGGGCAGCCCCCCCCTCGTCAGCTCGATCTCAACTGGGAGGCTCTAAACCCGGACACCGTGCAGCTTGATGACCTTGCCCTCCCGTTCTCTGCGGAGGAAATTCAGCACGCCATTGAAGACATGCCGAAGGACAAAGCACCGGGGCCGGATGGCTTCACCGCAGCCTTCTTTTCCTCTTGCTGGGAAATTATCCAGTACGACTTCATGCGCCTGATTGATGCTTTTTCTGAACTCTCGGTCAACAACTTCCGCATCATCAACTCTGCCAATATCGCCTTACTTCCAAAGAAGGAAGGAGCCGACTCTCTAAATGATTTTCGCCCTATCAGCCTTATTCACATCATTCCAAAGATCATTGCCAAGGCGATGGCTAGACGCCTAAGCCCCAAGATGAACAACATTGTCTCCCACTGCCAAAGCGCCTTCATCAAGAAAAGAAGTATCCATGACAACTTCATGTATGTCCGCAACACTGCTAGGAGACTACACCGTGCCCGCTCACCAACTCTGCTGCTCAAGTTGGACATTGCCAAAGCCTTCGACTCCATGCGGTGGGACTACCTGCTGGACGTCATGCAACGCCGCGGTTTCCCACCCAGATGGCGTGCTTGGACGACTATACTATTCTCCACGGCAACTTCTCGGGTCCTCCTCAACGGCGTCCCCGGGCTGGCGATCACGCACGGCAGGGGCCTCAGGCAGGGGGACCCGCTGTCCCCGCTTCTGTTCGACATCGGCATCGACCCGCTCAACAGGGCTCTCTCGGTGGCCACTGAGGAGGGCCTCATTCAACCCTTGCCTGACCGGTTGGCGCAGCTGCGCCTCTCGCTTTATGCCGATGATGCGGCAATCTTCCTGGTGCCGACGGCGAACGATGTCTCAAATCTAGCTTCCACCCTGCACAATTTCGGGAAGGCTACCGGGTTGGTCACAAACTTCAACAAGAGTTCCTTCTCCCCGATTTGCTGCGAGGACATTGACATGACCACTATCATGGCGGACCTCCCGGCCACGGTCGCCCTCTTCCCCATCAAGTACCTTGGTCTACCCCTTGCTCTGGGCAGGCTTCGCCGCGCGGATCTCCAACCTTACATTGACAAGGCTGCCTCACGTCTACAACCCTGGAAGGGAATGTTCATCAACAGGGCGGGTTGCAACGAACTCGTGAAGTCTGTGCTATCCTCGATGCCCATCTTTTTGTTGACTGCGATCAAGGCGGACAAGACATGGATAAAGGCCTACAACAAAATCTGCCGCGGTATGCTGTGGAATTGTACCGAGAAGGTTAGCGGCGGGAAGTGCAAGGTGGGCTGGGACAAAGTCTGTCGCCCAAAGGCCTTGGGTGGGTTGGGCATCCTGGACTTGGAAAAATTCTCCAGGGCGCTGAGACTGAGGTGGTTATGGCATGAGTGGGCCTCCCCTGAAAAGCCTTGGGTGGGTTCGGAAACCCCAAACGACTACACTGACAGGTGCCTATTCAACGCGGCGACTAAGGTGACAATCGGCGACGGGCGCAAAGCTTCTTTCTGGGGTTCGTCTTGGCTTGAGGGGCTGCCTCCCAAGGTCATCGCCCCAACCCTCTTCGCCGCGTCCAAACGCAAGAACAGAAACGTGCATGAGGCCCTTTCGGATTACAACTGGATTGCTGACCTTGACGTGGACCACTTCACTACCGACCATATCTCACAGTTTGTTCAGCTTTGGAACCTTGTGCAAGGGGTCACCCTAACTCCAGGAACTGAGGATCACATCACTTGGACTCTGTCGCCAACTGGGGTCTACTCCGCCAAATCTGCTTACAAGGCACAGTTCATCGGATCCTCCCCCTGCGCCTTCCTCGCGGTCGTCTGGAAAACTTGGGCCCCCCCAAAATGCTCCTTCTTTGCGTGGCTCGCCGTCCAAAACCGGTTGTGGACGTCGGATCGCCTTGCCATCAGGGGGTGGCCGCATCAGCCTGTCTGCCAACTTTGCAGATGTGCTCCGGAGACTGGTCGTCACCTTCTCTTCGAGTGCCGCTTTGCCAAAAGGATCTGGACCGAGGCTGCTTCCTGGTTACACTGCCCTACGATCATCCAGACCCTTCAATCAACGAAACCGACCATCTTCGACTACTGGAAGGCCCTTGCGGCGGCGCCATCGCCCTCTCATAAAGGAATGCAAACTGCAATCATCCTCATCACTTGGGAGATTTGGAAGGAGAGGAATGCTAGAATCTTCAACAACAAATTCTCACCGCCGGCTTCACTACTCCAACTCATTAAGGAGGAGAGCAAGAACTGGATCCTAGCAGGCGCCACGAACTTGGCTGAGTGTGTGGCCTGATGGGTTTCTTGATTCTGTTTTTCGTGTTTAGGGTTCACTAGGGTCTCTCGACTTTTCTGCGTTCCCGTGGTTTTTGAGACTTGGCCTATCTTTGTCTTTGCTCCTTCTATATCAATATAAAAGGCAAAGCTTTTGCCTTGTTTCAAAATTTTTTTTATGAAAATTGAACAGGGAGCACCCCTATTTTCTAAAAATGAAAACCTCTCACGGATCACATTTATTCTCACGGCATGTTGTGATATATTTGGTAATTTTTCACCCATGAGCTTGCAATTGCCTTGGAGTAGTCTGATTCAGGGATAATCTCCGTAGATAGGTAGATTACAAGGCAGGACTGCAGTGTGGCAGCGTAACTTGCCGTCGGAAACCGCTGAGGTTATAAACCTTGATTGTGTCCACCTAGCCCCTTAGATAAATTCTCTTTTTCCCTGCAAAAAAGTAACTCTTCTAGGAGAGAGATTCGTCAAATGCAGAGCGGCCCAGCGACTCAGTTCAGACATGATCGCGGAAAGAATATGAACGTTACCTTGTCCAATTTGCTTGGCAAATTTCACCTTCCTATCATTTTCGTTGCTTAAGTGTATGTAATACTATGTACCATGCCAAGCTCCACGGAGTAGTGAATCCAGGGCAGTTCATCCGATGGAATTTTTTACATCTCTGTGTAGTAGTGTCTTCTATAATACTTCTTTTGTCGCTTTAATCGAATTCCTGGTCATATTTTTTCCCTTTTTCGAGCTATTCGTGCATTCGTGATTTGTCAAAGTATGCAAAATTAGCATTTTAATTATTATGACGTGGAAGTAGCTGACTGGTCGAGAGGATGTGGAGAAACATAGAAGTTTGACGTAGAGCCTTCTCAAAACTTTCCAAATGGACTTTTTTTCACTGATGGGCCGATTATCTTATTAATTGTGTTGACTAGATCCCACCAAGGTAGTACAATTGTAATCATGTGTGGTCATTTCATCATTTGGCGATTCAAAAGACTAACAAGAATCATTAAGCTTCTCAAGTTCATGAAGTCTCTTTTTTCAACATTTTTATTTGTGGAGATCTAGTTGAACCCTCATTCATTTGCTTTCAAGCTCAACCATCATGTCTTCTTTAAACAGCTCACATGGGGGTGGCACCATGAGACCACCATAGGTAGGGGCGGAGCTACGTTCTGACCAAAGCGAGCCATGCCCCTTCCCTACCTGAGCCCAAAATGCCACTGACCGTAGGGGCGAGCGGAGTCATATGCGAAGGCAGATGAATACATGGATGTAAGTACACCAGTCATATTTGGCAAAACCTTGTCTATCTATGTCAAATTCAAATTCACATATAGAGCAATAGACATCAAATTAGGAGAAATCTTAGTAAAATTGTCACTTCTAGTGTACTATGTACACCTATTGCATATTTATCACGAGCAAGTAGTGGTGGTTGGTTCAAGTAGCTAGGCTGGTGTACAATGCCACTTTACTGTATACATAGTATCTATTCCATCTTATAAGAATATGTATTTGAAAAACCTTAAGAGATTTGATTCAAACATCACCCACCAGGCTACCACACCTACCACCATCACTAGTCGTTTGGAGCTACATGTCCTCGTATCGCTCCCTCCATATATACCGGACACGTTCATATTGTCAATTAGTATGCACTATATACACATCTTTGTTTTTAACACAAACGACGTGTGTTGATGAAAAATAAGTAGATTATGTACACAAAGAACAATTGCTGCTAGACATCATATACTGAGATGAATGTGTGGATATGATAGAATGTCAATGAGCTTTATGAGAATTGTAGGCATTGGGAAAAACCTAGTTGGTGCGCAAGTGTGCGGACAGAGTTACTCTCAGCACAGCTGTTATTGGTTAAACCGTCTAGCTACTGGAACATTGTAGTGTGGGCCTGGTGATGCGGCTCGTCTTCTCCTTCCTAGGCGTGATGCTACCAGCGCCAAGTCGTACCTCTCCTTGCCCCCCGAAGACTAGCTGCGTCGCATCGGAATCGTTCACATGGCAAGGACGTGTTGGAGCTCAGGTTACAGGGCGTTGCCGATCCGCCCCGCTTTCGAATCAAGAGAGGTTTGGTTAGTTATAATAATCTTCACATAATTAGATGGTTTAAACTAAATTCCTGTTTTACGAGACATGCGGGATGACCGTTTTAGTTTTAGAGCTTTCTATATTTCTAGTCAAACAAATTGACTTCGTATTGGTTGACACCCTTAGTAAGAGCGTCGGACGGTTTCGACGTAAGAAAGACTAGACCTTGCATTTCACTGATCTACGGAGGCCATCTTACCTCGAATCAGGGTGCAGTGTGGTCGTGTAATTTCTCGTCGGAATTGCTGAGGCAATAAACCTTGATTGTGGCCCTATACTAAATTCTCTTCTTCCCTGAAAAAAAGTAACGATACTAGGAGAGAGATTCGTCAAATGCAGCCCAGCGCAAGTCAAAAAAAAAAAATGCAGCCCAGCGACTCCGTTCAGAGATGATCAGTACTAATTTGTCCAATTCGCTTGACTCGTTTCACCTCCCTATCATTTTCTCGTTGCTAAGTGTACGTAGTACTAAGTGTATCCGCTACCAAAAAAAGAAAACCTCCCGGGTCGCTCTCCATCTGGGTGACTTCGGACTTCCGGAGACGAACCCTGATCCAGCCGCCGGTCCTCCCCTCCACCTGATCCTGGCTGGTGCCACCGCCGAAGCCGGCGGCGGTGGCGACGCCCTTCTCATCAAAGGACGGAGAGGAGGAGAGTACACCACGGAAGCAGCTCAACGGGCGGTCGTGGGGTGAAGTTCTAAGGGCGACGTGGCCTTCGAGCCGGGGCCTGAAGCCAGAGCGGCGTCATGGCGGCGAGCAGCACGCAACGTCAGTATCAACCTCTGACGGAGTATCATGCCCTCATTGATCTGGCCATTGACGTGTTTCGGAAAGGCTTCATCGGAGATCTCCATTAGGGGCTTCGTGCCTGTAGATCGCTGGTCGGATGGTATTCGGTTGTGTGCAGCCTATTTCAGCTCGAGCGACTTTAGGAGTGTGACGTTAAGCTTTGATATCTGTTCATACTATGGGACATGTCGGTGTTTCGATTTCCATGCTGAAGAAAGTGACGGAGAAAGTCATGGCGACTGTGATATGAGGTGTAATAATGGTGGACCGAGTCTTCGAGACGATGAGAACTTTGCTTGGTGATTCGTGACTTGTAACAACCGCATCAGCAAGCGGGGGCAGCAACATAGGAGTAGTACATAGTTTTATCTTAAAAAATGGAAATCTAAGGTCTAACCTTAATTGGTTTTACCTGTCAATAACCTTGTTGAACGCATTGTGTTTAGAACGGGTTTTTTTTTCAAGGTTAAAACCTAAGATCTATGATCGGGCGGCGAAATCACTTGTGCTTGTTTGGGGAGTCACTTTTGGAGAATTTGAACTCCGGGTGTTATCTTGACGGTGTATTGTCTTGCAGCTATAAGGAAGTGATCACTTTAGCGGGATCTTTTGTTTTCTACTTCTTCTTCGTAGAGTTGTGTGCATCCATAATGTCATTAGAATATTTCATTTTTACAAGGCTAGGTGTAATTGGTATCTTCACGATATTAATATATTACTTTGTCGAAGAAAAAAAGTACTATGTAACATGTCATGCCATGCTCCACAGAGTAGTGCATCCAGAGCAATTCGTCCATTGAAAGTTTTTAACATACTTCTCTGACAGGGTTCTGTATAGTAGTGTCTTTGTTATTGCTTTACTCGAATTTCTGGTCATATTGTTACTTTTTTCTGATAGTTAATTGTGCGTTCATGATTTGGCGAAGTATGCAAAATGGTCATTTTTCTTATATGGCCCTCTAAAGTAGAGCAACTCTAGAGGCCTAAAAAGGGAACCTCTATAACCGTTTTATATGGCCTCTAAAACTGTTTACAAGATTTTTGTGCTATTTCAGATTTCCTGAAACGGCAACTGTAAAAAGTATTTTGCTAATTCTAAATTGTTTGACAACTAACTAAATCTCACTCTGGAAATAAGGTCCAAGACACAATCATGGTGTAGGACAAGATGGCTATGGTGAAGATAAGATGAAGCCATGCATGTCAGCAGAGAAGCAACGTGAAGGCTGCATCAATAATGCCTTCCAACATATGATCATGAAGCTATGAAGCTATAAAGGAAGATGATCATGAAGCTATGAAGCTATAAAGGAAGATGATCATGAAGCTATAAAGGAAGTCTACATAGACTACAAGCCTATAAAGCCTACAACATAGGCGCATAATTAGTATGGAGAAAGAAGAGGAGAATTATTGAAGAGCTCTCGTGAAGGGCTGCTCCTTTGGCTATAAATAGAGCCTCACGCAGCGAAGCAAGACACAAGCAACACCAGCACCGGCATTCCATCCCGAGCAGAGAGCGTAGTGTTCCAGCTTACTCGCTGCTCAGTAGTAGTAGTAGTCCAGTGTAATAAAATTTCAGTGTAAATTAAGGAGTGTAAGAGGGAAGGCCGTAGGCAGGTAATCTCCCCTCTCTGTGTGTAAACCCTTCGGGGGTTCCCGAAAGGGAAAACCGTAATGGATGTTATATTGTGGAAATGAAGTAGTTCTGTTTTTCCCTCGGTCTGTTTAGCGTGTTTATACGGGTTGAGTTCTTATGCTAGGGATCCAATAGGAGAAACCTCTGCGTGTAGTTCTCTGTTAAGCCGTGTGGCGTTGAAATGAGAACCTGGTAGCCGTAGAGAAGTGTTCCCTCTGGGTGGAACTGCCTGGGAAGACGATAAGAAAACACCCATATAAACCTGTCTAAATATATCCAGGGAAAGAAACTTAGCTACTCCTGAAGCAATATAGCGGAAAGAACGGTGAGTACTGAGTATGACTTTTACAACAGCCCAAACCCACCGGTAGCTCGTTGGCCTCGCCAGCCTAAAAAAGATCCTGCAAGAAGAAAATATTAATACTAATATTAAAATAATTCAAACAGTAATATTAAAATTTTAAATTAACACATATTTATCGTATCATCTGAATATTTCTAGTGCATATTTAATCGTATCATCTAAGTATTTCCTGTGCATATTTGATATTTTATTTTATATTGTTGGCAATAACCCAAATGCATGCATGCAGCCAATGGTTCCATTTTTTTGGTACGCAGTAGGCAAGCATGAAGAAGCCAGACATATGAGAAGAGAAGGCCACATATTTCTACTCTGGAAATAAGGTCCAAGACACAATCATGGTGTAGGACAAGATGGCTATGGTGAAGATAAGATGAAGCCATGCATGTCACCAGAGAAGCAACGTGAAGGCTGCATCAATAATGCCTTCCAACATATGATCATGAAGCTATGAAGCTATAAAGGAAGATGATCATGAAGGTATGAAGCTATAAAGGAAGATGATCATGAAGCTATGAAGCTATAAAGGAAGTCTACATAGACTACAAGCCTATAAAGCATACAACATAGGCGCATGATTAGTATGGAGAAAGAAGAGGAGAATTATTGAAGAGCTCTCGTGAAGGGCTGCTCCTTTCGCTATAAATAGAGCCTCACGCAGCGAAGCAAGACACAAGCAACACCAGCACCAGCATTCCAACCCGAGCAGAGAGCGTAGTGTTCCAGCTTACTCGCTGCTCAGTAGTAGTAGTAGTTCTTTCTCCAGTGTAATAAAATTCCAGTGTAAATTAAGGAGTGTAAGAGTGAAGGCCGTAGGCAGGTAATCTCCCCTCTGTGTGTGTAAACCCTTCGGGGGTTCCCGAAAGGGAAAACCGTAATGGATGTTATATTGTGGAAATGAAGTAGTTCTGTTTTTCCCTCGGTCTGTTTAGCGTGTTTATACGGGTTGAGTTCTTATGCTAGGGATCCTATAGGAGAAACCTCTGCGTGTAGTTCTCTGTTAAACCGTGTGGCATTGAAATGAGAACCTGGTAGCCGTAGAGAAGTGTTCCCTCTGGGTGGAACTGCCTGGGAAGACGATAAGAAAACACCCATATAAACCTGTCTAAATATATCCAGGGAAAGAAACTTAGCTACTCCTGAAGCAATATAGCGGAAAGAACGGTGAGTACTGAGTAGGACTTTTACAACAGCCCAAACCCACCGGTATAATATTAATATTAATATTTTCTTCTTGCAGGATCTTTTTTAGGCTGGCGAGGCCAACGAGCTACCGGTGGGTTTGGGCTGTTGTAAAAGTCCTACTCAGTACTCACCGTTCTTTCCGCTATATTGCTTCAGGAGTAGCTAAGTTTCTTTCCCTGGATATATTTAGACATGTTTATATGGGTGTTTTCTTATCGTCTTCCCACGCAGTTCCACCCAGAGGGAACACTTCTCTACGGCTACCAGGTTCTCATTTCAACGCCACACGGCTTAACAGAGAACTACACGCAGAGGTTTCTCCTATAGGATCCCTAGCATAAGAACTCAACCCGTATAAACACGCTAAACAGACCGAGGGAAAAACAGAATTACTTCATTTCCACAATATAACATCCATTACGGTTTTCCCTTTCGGGAACCCCCGAAGGGTTTACACACAGAGAGGGGAGATTACCTGCCTACAGCCTTCCCTCTTACACTCCTTAATTTACACTGGAATTTTATTACACTGGAGGAAGAACTACTACTACTACTGAGCAGCGAGTAAGCTGGAACACTACGCTCTCTGCTCGGGATGGAAATTTGGGCGCGGAGGACATATACCATAATATTGATATTGCTATCAATAATTTGGGCGCGGAGGACATATATAAAAAAAAACATATAACAAAAATGTCAATAACCCAAATGCATGCATGCAGCCAATGGTTCCATTTCTTTGGTACGCAGTAGGCAAGCATGAAGATGCCAGACATATGAGAAGAGAAGGCCACATATTTCTACTCTGGAAATAAGGTCCAAGACACAATCATGGTGTAGGACAAGATGGCTATGGTGAAGATAAGATGAAGCCATGCATGTCACCAGAGAAGCAACGTGAAGGCTGCATCAATAATGCCTTCCAACATATGATCATGAAGCTATGAAGCTATAAAGGAAGATGATCATGAAGCTATGAAGCTATAAAGGAAGATGATCATGAAGCTATGAAGCTATAAAGGAAGTCTACATAGACTACAAGCCTATAAAGCCTACAACATAGGCGCATGATTAGTATGGAGAAATAAGAGGAGAATTATTGAAGAGCTCTCGTGAAGGGTTGCTCCTTTGGCTATAAATAGAGCCTCACGCAGCGAAGCAACACACAAGCAACACCAGCACCAGCATTCCATCCCGAGCAGAGAGCGTAGTGTTCCAGCTTACTCGCTGCTCAGTAGTAGTAGTAGTTCTTCCTCCAGTGTAATAAAATTCCAGTGTAAATTAAGGAGTGTAAGAGGGAAGGCCGTAGGCAGGTAATCTCCCCTCTGTGTGTGTAAACCCTTCGGGGGTTCCCGAAAGGGAAAACCGTAATGGATGTTATATTGTGGAAATGAATTAGTTCTGTTTTTCCCTCGGTCTGTTTAGCGTGTTTATACGGGTTGAGTTCTTATGCTAGGGATCCAATAGGAGAAACCTCTGCGTGTAGTTCTCTGTTAAGCCGTGTGGCATTGAAATGAGAACCTGGTAGCCGTAGAGAAGTGTTCCCTCTGGGTGGAACTGCCTGGGAAGACGATAAGAAAACACCCATATAAACCTGTCTAAATATATCCAGGGAAAGAAACTTAGCTACTCCTGAAGCAATATAGCGGAAAGAACGGTGAGTACTGAGTAGGACTTTTACAACAGCCCAAACCCACCGGTAGCTCGTTGGCCTCGCCAGCCTAAAAAAGATCCTGCAAGAAGAAAATATTAATATTAATATTAAAATAATTCAAACAGTAATATTAAAATTTTAAATTAACACATATCTATCGTATCATCTGAATATTTCTAGTGCATATTTAATCGTATCATCTAAGTATTTCCTGTGCATATTTGATATTTTATTTTATATTGTTGGTATCAGAGCTAGTGTTTAATCATTGAAAGGTTAAAGTACTTAAATTTAGAAGTTAGCGAAGGTAAAGTAATAAAAACCAAGGATCATACTAATATAAGGTGCAGAATAAATCCTTCTGAAGAACATACTTGGCATACTACGCATAGCCAGCTGAATATTATAGTTGATTTAATATATAACTCCTTCATATCTTGGGGGAAAAGACAAGACATTTTGGATCAAAAATTTGAAAGTTTATTTCGAGAATATCAAAAACACATAGAAAAGTATACTTTGCAGAATAATAAAGTCGATTTAATTTTGCATAAATTAGAGGAAGCAAAATCAAGACAGAATACAATTTGCAAGAATAACGATTACATTAAGGAAGAGGTGCTATCAATCGGAAGAAATAAAAGCAAAGATCCTCTACCAAGTCCACAAACCAGGCAAGATATACTCGAAATCAAAGCGTTGGTTCAAGAGGTAAAAACCTTGATACTCTCATAATTTTATGTCCGAATATAATCAAGCATTAAAAGAAGTAGAAAAATATTTAACACCTGCAGTAGGATTTTCTAGTCACAACTCGCCAAAAGAAGATTCCAATATATTAATAAGACAAAATAACACAATCCTGCAATTATTAGTTCAGATTTTAGAAAAGCTAAAAGGTGTGCAAAGCAACAAGGAAATTGTTTTAGCTTCGTCCGGAATATTAGCTTCACCAAGGAATATCAATTCTGAAAAATGGACATATCTAAAAATAGAAGAGACAAAACCCTCCAATTAATTAGGCAAGATTCAAGACCTCTAACAATGATGCATAGAATGTCATGCAGCAAGTCAGATGACATTGATAGTTTAGAAGAAGTCATAGATTTGCAAAGTGATTTAGAAAGATATCAAAAAGATACGCTAAGAAAAATAAAACCGCAACATGTATACCATATGGGAATGTTTGAAAGCCGAAGTGGTCTATATAGAATATCTAGAGAAGTAGAATTAAGTGTGTTAACACATCCTGTAGAATTAAGAATTGTGAGCAAGAACATAGAAAATGATCTCAAATATTGCGGGTATAAATATATCCACCAAGGTATGTACATCATAGGAGTAAAAGGAATGACAAGAAAGAAATTAGGAGCAAAGGTATTAATAACATTATTAGACAAAAGATGGGGATCAATAGATAAAGCAGCATTAGGATTCATGGAAGGAGATATGAATGAAAATAGACTTATAACCTACATAGCCCCAGACCTAATGATGCCTGCAAAGGAATTTATTGAGAAAATGAGCTTTGGGTTCCACTCTAAGGGATATGAAGATTTTAAGGGGACAAATTTGCTGGTAAGCATAGAATTTATAGGAAGATTGTCCAACAAAAGTAGCTCTAGATATAGAGTAAATGTAGATGACGTAATTGAAAGCATGCAATCGAAAGGCATAAGATTTATGAGTCCTCTTAAAATTAGTTCTGAAGAAAGAGCAGGAGAGGAATGGAATATAAGTGAACTAATAGAGAAGAAAGAATTAAAACAACCCAATAACTACATAAGCTATCAAAACTGTGAAGGAAGCAGTAGCATAAGGTTCACAGATTACAAAGCTGCAACTGTAGACGATGTAGAGTCATTCGCCTCGGATTCAGAATATAGTGATAGCAAGAACAAGGGTACAACTGAATGCATGGAGAAATCTGATTTAGATGAAGATATAAATCATTGGGAAATGAAGTTAAAACATATAGAGTGGGAATATAATAATTCCATGATAAAAGATTGGCCTAAGATTAGAGAAAAGCAATTGTTTTTTATTAGAGAGATTGCAAGGTTAAAGAAATTAAAAAACGAGAAAAAATCAGTTACTAGTAGTTCAAATATGGTAAATAATAACATAGAGACAAAAGATATTGATAAAAATAAAAACAATGCTGCTGCTCAGAGCAGTAAAAATAAAGAATTATGCGAAGAAGAGCAATGGGATATAAATAACAAAATACTAACAGAAAGTTATGAAGAAGAAGAAGAATTAATGAAATAATTTTGGTCAGAAAATGAAGCCTGTGATAACTCTGAAGAAAATAGTTATTTTCTAAATTCACTAGATGAGATAGGATTGCAAAATTTAGATAATGCAATGGAAGCCATGGAAATGGAAAGCAGTAAAAGAAAAAGAGTATTTGGTGAAACCTCTGTAAAAAGAGAAGGAGAAAGAGAAAGACCAACCAGGGCAGCTGGACAATGGCCTTCGGAAAAAGAAGATTTCCAACCCACATATATTTCGGGACAATACAGACACATGGGTAGCAAAAGAAGAGACTTTGAAAAACCAGTACAATTTCAAAATACTAGGAATGATGGCGCAATTCTAAACTTAGCAGCTCATGACCCTGTAGATTGGCCAAATATACTTAGCATATGGAAAGGCTTAATAGTCCAGAAATATATACAAAATCAGTATAGCATAGGCAACAAGGTAGAAGATATGCTAGCATACCTCGAGACATTTCTAGGAGAATCTGTTAAAGTTTTATGGGAAGAATGGGTCGAAAATTATCCTAATCTTTATGAAGAACTAAAAAGAGCCGGAAGTAATCCTAATAATTTTGCAAATGTCATATCAAATATGGTTATAGCTGAAGATCCAGAATTAGGAAATACAGTTTTACAAAATGAAAGGTTGAGAGAAATAGAAAAATTAACATTAACTAGTTGGAAAGGTATAAAGGAATTTTCTCAACATTATTTATATAATGCCACCACTGCAAAGCAAGGATATAATGTAGGAGTAGTGGAAAGATATTTTAACAAATTACCAGACCCTCTAGGATCTATAATATATGAGGAATACAAGAAAGAATCAGTAGGGCGTGTAGTAAATATTTCCCAAGCTATAACATTTGTGTTTAAACATTTAAGAAAGGTATGTACTAGCATACAAGCACAAAGGTCTATGAAGAAATCAGATTATAATTTCTGCAATAACATAGTACAAATACCATTAACATATGGAGAAGATAGGTATAGAAACAAAAAATATTATAAGCCTCAGAGAAGAGAAAATAAGAATTATAGAACAAAGAAAAGATATTTTCTAAGAAGGTCGGATAATAGAGCCCCATTTTTACACAAGCGAAATGTTAGAAGATATAACCCAAGAAAATCTTATGATAAAACTTGTAGGTGTTTTATATGTAATTCACCCGATCATCTAAGTAAAACTTGCCCTAATAAGGACCAAAAGAGGTATTCTAGTAAATACGAAGAGCAAGAAAGGGTGTTAATCATTGATAGTGTTAATGAGAATATATTAGTTTGTGATGATGAAATAAAAGATGATGAGTCAATATATTCAATCATAGAAACAGATGAAGTAGAAAATGAGACCCCAGAATATGAGTCAAGCGAAGATGAGATAGATTTAATAGATCATTTAGCAGGATTAAAAGTTGAAATGATGAATCAAGTAGATTGTGAACATGATTGGGTTAGAGGAAAAGGAGATTATAACATTAAATGTGCCTTCTGTATATACTACCCAAGTCAAGAAAATAGATCTACATGTAGCTTATGTTTAAGACAAGCATGTGCTTCTTGTTTAAAGGCTCGTAATCTGAATTGGAGACAAGAAATAGAGTATGAACCTGAAGATAACATATTATCAAGTAGGGTTAGGAATTTAGAAAATAGAATAAATAAATTAGAAGCAGAATTAGAAGAGCTAAAATATAAGGTAGAAAAAGATAATAATAGTACAATAGAA
Organism: Poa annua; assembly: GCA_026929855.1. NCBI lineage: Eukaryota > Viridiplantae > Streptophyta > Magnoliopsida > Poales > Poaceae > Poa > Poa annua. The sequence goes on along the minus strand of CM049434.1, from coordinate 25,502,674 downwards.
CAAAGAGATAATACCACCCAAAACACTGAACTTAAAGATCAAATGGTAACAGCAAGAGAAAACAAAGGTGACAGGTTAATCCAATTAAAAGATGCAATTACTAGTTTTGGAAATAAATATGTAGTTAAATTACCATTTAAGGAAGTTTATGGAATAAGAATCCCAGTTAAAATAGTTTTAAAGCCAAATATTTCGTTCAAAATATTAGCACTATTAGATACAGGTTGCGCAAAAAATATCATTCATGATAAATATTTTATGAGATGTCCTGAAATAGTTACGACTATAGACGATAGTAAAGCTGAAGTGTCTACAGACATGTCAGGAATAAAGAAAATTCATAAACAATTGGCATATAACATTGCAGCATATATAAATGGCACTAAATATATAATAGACGAAATTACAGTAAGAGATTTATCGTTAATCAATGACGACTTGATATTGGGATTAAGATTTTTACAACAATCGTTACAAACAACAATTATACATGAAGAAGGTGTTACATTCATCCCATATCAAGATAGTGTACCATACATATATGAGATTAGAAAGCAAAGAAAATCTTTGCAAAATGTAGAAATATCTAATTTAGACAGTGAATATTTGCCACGCGCAGAAATTTCTGAAACCTGCATAGAAGAAGAACCAAGTGACACCATAGAAGAATATCATATAGAGAATACATGCATAGAATGTATAGGATTACAATCATTCTCTCCAAACTGGTATAGAGATATAAAATCTAAGAAAGATATAGACAAGATTGTACAAAGATTAGAAGATTTACAAATCATTGGGGAAATACCAATGAAACATTGGGATAAGAATTCCATAGTATGCAAAATAAATATTATAAACCCTGATTATATAATTAAGTCAGGACCAATAGAAGCTACTCCCAAGGATATAGAAGAATTTAAAATGCATATTGAAGAGTTATTAAAATTAAAAGCAATTAGAGAAAGTAGAAGCCCCCATAGATCTGCAGCATTTATAGTTAGAAATCATGCCGAAGAAGTAAGAGGAAAATCTAGAATGGTTATTAACTATAAACGACTTAATGATAATACGGTAGATGATGCATACAATATACCCAATAAACAAGAGTGGATTAATAGGATACAAGGAAGTAAATTCTTTTCTAAATTCGACTTAAAAGCAGGGTTTTGGCAAGTAAAAATGGCAGAAGAATCAATTCCATGGACAGCTTTTACGTGTCCACAAGGTCACTATGAATGGCTTGTAATGCCATTAGGATTAAAAAATGCCCCTGCATTATTTCAAAGGAAAATGCAAAATATATTTAATGAGAATCAAGCATTCATATTAGTTTATGTAGACGATTTATTAGTATTTTCAAAATCCTATAAAGAACATATTGCGCACCTTGAAGTTTTCTTTAGAAAGGTAGAACAGAATGGGTTGATATTATCTAAAAAGAAAATGGAAATATGCAAAGAGAAAATTAATTTTTTAGGACATGAAATAGGAGAAGGAAAAATCTACCTACAAGAGCATATTGCTAAGAAAATATTACAATTTCCTGATACTATGAATGATAAAAAGGTTTTACAACAATTCTTAGGAATTGTAAATTATGCAAGAAATTATATAGATAATCTAGCAAAACTAGCTGGACCTTTATATGCAAAATTAAGAAAGAATGGCCAAAAATATTTTAATTCTGAAGATATAAAATTAGTTCAGGCTATAAAAGATAAGGTTAAAAATTTGAAACCCTTAGAATTACCTTTAGAAGATAACTATCTTATAATTGAAACAGATGCATCCAAAGTAGGATGGGGAGCTATATTAAAACAAAAGCCTAATAAGTACTCTCCTAAAGCAGAAGAGAAAATATGCAGATATGCCTCAGGAAGCTATAAATTGAAAACAGTGAATAATATTGATAGAGAAATTCTTGCAGTCGTTCATGCAATAAATGCATTCAGATTATATTTGGGATTTAAAGAATTCACAGTACGAACAGATTGCGAAGCAATATGCAGATACTATAATCAAATAAATAGTAAGAAAAGTTCTACTAGAAGATGGGTCTTATTTGAAGATATTATAACAGGAAATGGATATAAAGTTATTTTTGAGCATATTAAAGGAAAAGATAATTGTTTACCTGACATATTCTCTCGTTCGACAATTTTGCAGGAATGAAGAAGGGATTGCTTCCAAATGGATCGGAAGTGTTCACCTTCGGGATCGAGAATAGCTTAAAAATATTCCCACCGAATACATTCAACTTCAAGCCTAAGAATCATATCATTCTTGACGAAGTTCAATCAAGCATACTTGATAACTTTTGGTATCAATACAATAATAGAAGAGAAGACAAAGGCTATATGCTGTCTATTCTGAATAGCCTAGCAGAATATTTCAATATGATGAATAAGAAAGGTTCAATATCAGCAAATATTGATATCCAAGAAATAAAACCACTTTACGTCCTATTTGATGGGACAAACCCAGGCATATACATGACCTTTGAAGAAATAATAAAGGAAAAGATGGTCGCAAGAAAGAAAAAAGAAGATATAACATGGAAGAAATATATTGATATTAATGAAGCCTTGAAACAAGCAAGGAGCATTATTGGTGAAAATTACTATATAGAACCAAAAGCAAAGGAATACATTCAAAAGTGTAAGGGAATAGATAAGAATATCCCTGCATCGCCAACTCAAAAGGGGGAAGTATCAAACTCTAACACTGTGTTTGGATGTTGGAAAATAGCCCTGGAATTGCCTATTTGGAATTGCTGGCCCGAATTCTGCTGTTTGGGGTGGTTGACGAATTGGGCCGTGGAAACGCAGTCGAATTCCAGGCGAGGCTCCCGTGCGTGTGTGCCAATTCCGAGCCCCAGACCTCGGAAACTCCCGGAATCGCGAGCGCGTACCGCTTCGCCTCTGTCACACTTGCGGTTTGCGAACAAGAGCGAGGCGCTCGAGCAGGACCTGCGACGGCCCTCCCGCGACGGCACGGCGGCGGCCCCCAGGTAAATCCCGCGACGGCGCCCCGCTCCCCTCTCCCCTACCTCAATCTCCTCTCTCCCCGGCTCATTCCCAGCCCCGCTCGTCTCCCCGCTCGGATTTCATCTAGATCTAGATGGGCATGGAGGCGGCACAAGACATGGACTCCGGCCCCTGTTTCCCTCACCCCTATGCGACCCTCCTCTCTCTCGTTCCCATCCCGTGATCCCCCTGTTCTTATTGCTGTGTGTTCTTGTGTTCTCCGCAGGAACTAGGATTGAGGCGCATGCAGCAGGCCGGCAGCACAGATCCTGCAAGATTCCATGGCAAGCCCAAAGCTGCTTTGATCTGGATGCTTGCCGCGATCCCTTCTACTACTCCCTTCTACTACTTCTTTGATCTGGCCCAAAGCTACGATCTACACACATGCGCTGCAGCTCGAATTTTCTTCTAATCATTTCCTGTTAGAAATACAGATTAGCATTTGGTAGTTGCAAGTGGTGTGAGAAATTTTGCTACACTGTGATATGAATGATATGAATTTGAATTTTTTAAATATTATTATGTGGGTAAATAATATATCAATATTTAAGTGTACACATACTATTTTGTTCATACAAGTATTTAAATTTATACGGTCCAAACTCAACAAAAGATTCAATTCCATGGTTTATACATCCAAACAGGAATTGAAATCGGTGCTACTTTTTAATTCCAACCATAAATTCCATTTACAACCAAACAGTGGAATTTGAATTGGAGTCCAATTCCTTTCCATCTGGGAAATGGAATTGCTAGCCCAATTCAATTCCCAGAAAACTTTCCTACGTCCAAACACAGTGTAAGAGAATTAAAGAAGAAGATTCCCCAAAATATCAAACATATAAAGATTGTCTAGTGAAAGGTGTGGACCCACTAGATATCGAATATGTAAACATTAAGATAGAAGAGAAGTTCGAAGACTCTAAGAAATCACTAAAAGAAGAAATTTTAAAAGAATTTCGAGCAGAATTTGATGAAAAATTTGAAGAAATAAAGAAGGAATATTTGACAAAATATGATTTTAAGATGATGATCATATGGACATTGCAGGACATGGGCAGAAACCAGAATAAGCCATGATGATTTGAATACAAATAGTACTGCAGTAAAATTGATATTGCTATCAATAATTTGGGCGCGGAGGACATATACCATAATATTGATATTGCTATCAATAATTTGGGCGCGGAGGACATATAAAAAAAACATATAACAAAAATGTCAATAACCCAAATGCATGCATGCAGCCAATGGTTCCATTTCTTTGGTACGCAGTAGGTAAGCATGAAGAAGCCAGACATATGAGAAGAGAAGGCCACATATTTCTACTCTGGAAATAACGTCCAAGACACAATCATGGTGTAGGACAAGATGGCTATGGTGAAGATAAGATGAAGCCATGCATGTCACCAGAGAAGCAACATGAAGGCTGCATCAATAATGCCTTCCAACATATGATCATGAAGCTATGAAGCTATAAAGGAAGATGATCATGAAGCTATGAAGCTATAAAGGAAGATGATCATGAAGCTATGAAGCTATAAAGGAAGTCTACATAGACTACAAGCCTATAAAGCCTACAACATAGTCGCATGATTAGTATGGAGAAAGAAGAGGAGAATTATTGAAGAGCTCTCGTGAAGGGCTGCTCCTTTGGCTATAAATAGAGCCTCACGCAGCGAAGCAAGACACAAGCAACACCAGCACCAGCATTCCATCCCGAGCAGAGAGCGTAGTGTTCCAGCTTACTCGCTGCTCAGTAGTAGTAGTAGTTCTTCCTCCAGTGTAATAAAATTCCAGTGTAAATTAAGGAGTGTAAGAGGGAAGGCCGTAGGCAGGTAATCTCCCCTCTCTGTGTGTAAACCCTTCGGGGGTTCCCGAAAGGGAAAACCGTAATGGATGTTATATTGTGGAAATGAAGTAGTTCTGTTTTTCCCTCGGTCTGTTTAGCGTGTTTATACGGGTTGAGTTCTTATGCTAGGGATCCAATAGGAGAAATCTCTGCGTGTAGTTCTCTGTTAAGCCGTGTGGCGTTGAAATGAGAACCTGGTAGCCGTAGAGAAGTGTTCCCTCTGGGTGGAACTGCCTGGGAAGACGATAAGAAAACACCCATATAAACCTGTCTAAATATATCCAGGGAAAGAAACTTAGCTACTCCTGAAGCAATATAGCGGAAAGAACGGTGAGTACTGAGTAGGACTTTTACAACAGCCCAAACCCACCGGTAGCTCGTTGGCCTCGCCAGCCTAAAAAAGATCCTGCAAGAAGAAAATATTAATATTAATATTAAAATAATTCAAACAGTAATATTAAAATTTTAAATTAACACATATCTATCGTATCATCTGAATATTTCTAGTGCATATTTAGTCGTATCATCTAAGTATTTCCTGTGCATATTTGATATTTTATTTTATATTGTTGGTATATCAGTCAACTACTAGCTTGGTCATTAGATTTTGCTTCATTTCTATGAGCTGCACATTGTTGTCGACTCTTCAGCCATTGAATTTGGGTCGTGATCCGTGTTAGACTAAGAGTTGCACATGAGATCTAATTGTGTGCAACTGACTGAAATTTAGTTAAATCTAAATCGACTGATTATTTGACAATCCCTTATAAAAAGTTTCATTGCCCTTTCGTGTGTGCATACACCAATCTGGCATTAATCTAATCATATTTTTTATGTACCAACCTCACATAATTCAACAAATTTTCAAATCCATAATTTCTAAGACTTTAAATCCAAACATTTCATAAGGTCCAAATAACCAAATGAAGCATTATAAACATTATCCATGACATAAGAAAGTTGACAACTACTAAACATTAGTTAAATAATACATGGTTGTGTGTGACAAGGATGTAAAGGACAATTGTTTTCCTTCTTTTCTGAAAAAAGAGGTGCCTCGGGTACAAATTAATTTTCCCGGGTTTGGATTAAGGATTCCAGTTTTACTCTTTGTTACCAGCAAATGGTGCTTGTTCAAGTAGCTAGGTTGGTGTACACGGCCACTGAAATGTATACGAAGTATGTACAATTCCTTCTTATAAAAATCTGTACTATGAAAAACCTTGAAAGATTTGATTCAACATCACCCACAAGGCTACGAAGGCTACCAGACCTAACACCATTACTAGCGTTTAGAGTGACATGTACTACTCATATCCATCCTTTGATATATACCGGACACATCCATATTGCACAGAGTATACGCTATATACATATACCAACATTCCGAACTTGAGACTTGAATGTTCTTGAGACTTGAGATTGAAGACTTCCAAACTTGTAGGGGCTGTGTGCATTTTAGTTATGTAGAGGCCGGATGTAATAGTTAAACTCTTAAGTAATAAAATCACTTTATCAAGAAAAAAACATACCAACATTTGAGGGTGTGAGTTTTCAACCCAACAAACGCTGCGTGTTGATGAAAAATCTGCTTTTTTTCAAACAAAGAGAACAAGTACTGTTAGACGGTGTATACTGAGATGAATGTGAATTTTGTAGGAATTGTAGGCATTGGGAGAAAACTAGTTGGTGTGCAAGTGTCCAAATGGAGCTGCTTCGGGCAATAACGTTATTGGTTAAACCAGTGGCGGAGCTTAGTTAAGGCCAACCTGGGCCTTGACCCGCCCAGGATTTGGTTGCTCCTTTGTATTTTTTTCTTGGGCTGGCCCATTAACACTCTAACTCTAAAGGAAAACCTACCTGTTTTGCAACCTGGCCCGCCCAGAAAATCAAGTGAAGCTCCGCCAGTGGGTTAAACCATCTACTAGAACATTGTAGTATGAGCCTCTTTAGTGAACCAAGATCTTGGTAGTCATTCGGATGAAAGCGTGCTAGAGTTGATGATGCGGCTCACCTACTCCCGGTCCTGTTGCTACTTCCCTGCATGGCTGCATCGAGTTGCACCTCTTGCTACCAACGGCATGGGACTCCTCGTTCATACTGTGAGGACGCTTTGGAGCGCGAGATGGCTTCGATATAAGGATTAGGCTGGTAACACTGGGACTAACTTAGGTACTAGTAACATCACCCATTTTAAGACATGTTTGCTTGTGTGACATGTAATTAATGAGGAGAGATGTGTTTGTGAAAAGTGTTGAGTAGCTAGTTAACATATCAATACAACATGTGTCTACAAGCTAATTAATAAGTCTTTGCACGACACCACACATATGTTACTACTCACTATGGAAGTAATAACGTAGACTCATAAAATGTGTATGTTACTCGTCCATGTTACTCTCCATTGTGACTAGTCTCCTACTTTGCTGACGTCTTCGAAATAAGAAGGCCAATTGCGTCTATAGAGGGCATCATCCTCGAGGGTGGCTGTGAGAGATGAGCCTTGGTTGGGCCCACCTAGCCGGTTTATAAATTCTCGTTTTCCCTGAAAAAGAAGTAACTCTACTAGGAGAGATTCTGAGAAATGCAGAGCTTCTTAGCGACACGTTCACAGATGATCACGGAAATAATATTAACGATATATTTGGTCCAATTCATTTGCTCATTTCACCTACCGATCATTTTCGTTGCTAAGTGCATGTATTACTATATATATATGTACCATGCCAAACTCCACAAGTGCATCCAGGGCAATTCGTCTGATGGAATTCCTTCTCTGCTCTCTGTGTAGTAGTGTATTCAATATTATTATTTTTTGCTTTAACTGAATTTCTGGTCATCTTGTTACCTTTTTCTGATAGTTAATCGTGCATTCATGATTCGTCCAAGTGTGTGAAGTTAGTTTTTTGATGGTCCACAGGATGTGGAGAAAGATAGAAGTTTGATGTAGAGCCTTCTCAACACTTTCCATTTGGATTTATTTTCAGCACTTGGCAGTTTATCTATCTTATTCCCTGTGTTGACTAGCTCTCACTGTGGTAGTACGATTGTAATCATTTGGTCACTCAAAAGACTAACAAGAGAGCAAGAATGCTCAATCTTCGGGAGTATTTATTTGCGAATGCTCCAACAATCTTGAGGTCGGCTTCCTCAACCTCGTCTGCGCATAGATTTACAAGAGGCGGTGGAACTAGCGTACAAGCGGGAGAAGGATCTGGAGGGGAATGAGTGTGGGAGGAGCAGGGCAGCGGTGACAAGGAGAGGACAATGCCGACGGCTTGAAACTTAAGATTTGGATCTCCATGGTGCCGCCCATGAGACCTGACACAATATTGCAGAATTATCTCTCTTATTTGTAGAATCAGTTACTATTCCTTCTACGCCTTGTATGCACTGGCCTGGTGCTAAAAACACAAGACTCTGATTGTTCGTCGCACCAAACTTGAGTGGCTCCGGTGGCGGATGTTACAATAGATGTCCATCCTGAGGACAAATGGTGACATGTTGGCAGTTAACTGGGGTGTGCCATATCTGCCTTCTTTTGCTGCAAGATTTTATTGGAGAAAAGATCAAAGTTTTAAATAGCGGGCCAAGCCATTTAACGACAACATGTGAGAAAAAGCTATAGCGCTACCTATAGCGCGTTAATTCACTTAGCGGCATGATGTGGAAAATGCTGTTGCTCGCTATTTAAAACTTTGAAAAAGATCGACTCGAAGTCAGAGTTTTCCTTGCCCGTCCCTTTCTCTACACGAGCCCATCAACCTAGTACGGTACTCAGATGTAATGGAGGATAAACATCTCTGCTTTCAGCATCATGCAATTCCCCTGTTCTTACAAGAGCGGAGACTTAAATCTGGTGTGCATCAGAAAATCGGACTTCAACACGTTCTTCGATCCTTCATCTGGATCTTCGCAGCCGGAAGATGCTTGCCATTGGCAATAATTACTGCATGCGTAGACAGAACACGCACACGCAGCTGCAACTTGACAGGCACTCTGTACTACTGAATGTCACCCGAAATTCACTGGAAAACACAAGTGTCAAAGTGATAGCCAATTCTCTATCATTTTCCTCCTCATCCGCAATACGATAGAAACATCGAGGAAAAGGAAAGGAACAGACAAGCTGGACGAAGGTCTGACTAGGAGGGGGGTGATAAGCAAAGAAAACGTGCGCGGCGACTGGTCATCGACACGCTGGACGCCGCGAAGAGCCGCCACCGGCGGTCGCAGCCGGCAGCCGTGACTAACCTTCTTGTTATCCTCCTTCCCTCCTGGTCGTTCCCCTCCTTCTCGCCGTCGTCGGACCTCCGACGACTCTGTGTCTGGACCGCACTACCGGCTCCGCGACGAACATGCAACATCCATATCAATGGGGACACAGGAAAAACCTTGACCAGCAAGAAACGGAAGACGACTTAGACGAGCAAGCAAGGAGCATCTCGGCCGGAAACACGAGTCAAAGGCGAAGCCAACGTTAGATCGTCTCCTCCTCCCATTCCCAGGCCATCGACATCGCGAGAACGTGTTGAGGAGACGAGAAAGGAAATCATAATTCCAGACGAAGACCTGAGTCGGGGACACGTCATGAGTTTTACCAGCTTTGGCGTACCGGAACGGGAAAGAAAAAAGGACGAAAAGGAAAGAGACGACGACAAAGTCCACGACAAGGGCGGACGGAGAGGAGAACCACCCTAGCTGGTAGCCTAGCTAGTAGAACCCCTGCACCGGCCACCGGCGCTCGCGGTCCGGCAGCCACGACGACCGCTTCTTATTCTTCTCGTCCTTCCTCCCCTCCTCGCCGTCGTCGGCCTCCTTCTCGCCGTCGGAGCTCTTGGAGTCGCCGTCTGAGGAGCCGCACCCGCCGGGCACGCCCGACCTGTGCCGGGACCGCACGTACTCGATCAGCCTCCACGCCGCCGGCTTCTTCTGCTGCCGCAGCGGCATGAGCGGCATCGGCGGCGGCGTCGGAGGAGGAGGAGACGCGACCCGGTACTCCGGCAGCAGCGGATTCTTGGGGTCGGGGTCCTCCGGGAGGCGCGCCGACTGGGACAGCCGCTCGTACTCCGGCAGCGGCACGATCTCCTGATCCTCCGACGCGCCGTCCCCGTCGACGTTGCCGTTGCCGACGCTGTCCATGAGCAGCAGCTGGTGGTGGCTCCTGGACCTCGCCTTCTGCCGCCGCGCGCCGAACCTGCCGTAGTGGCTGCGCTCCTCCTCGTCTTCAGAGTGATCCAGGATGTCCATATTTAACCACCCCTGATCTCGCAGCTTGGCGCCACAAACCATGCACGAGCGCGCACTTCCCCTCTCTCTCTCTCTCTCTCTCTCTCTCTCTCTCGATCTCGCGTCGGGATTATAAAGTTTGTTCAGGGCGAGGAGGCCTAGGGGCTACGGGAAACGGGAGTGTCTGCCAAGTGCCCGAGGATGAAGGAGAGCATATCGATCTAGCGGGCGCCAGGCGATACGGAATTTTCAATACGGAGGTAGTAGGAAAGTTTGACAAGAGTTGCTCGCATTCTGGCAACGGCGACTTTGGACGTCGTGGAGGTCATCGAGCGCACTCGCTTGCCTCGCCTGGGTCGAGGTCCAGGATGGGGTCCCCGCCCAATGGTTTCGCGATGACGCGGATTTTGACCGCCCAGCCGTCCGATAGCTATCTATCCATCTATGGCAGATTGGACCATCAGACTTTTGCAACACCTCACCTTGGCAACATTTGAACAGAAATGTGTAACAACGCCCATTCCTGTCAGCAACATTCTGTGCCTGCATTCGCTGCAAACCAAAGACGTGTTTGCAACATTTGCAACGCAGGTATACAACGTAAATTTTTATGTAAAAAAAACAAACCTGTAGCATCATCCTAGAATCGTCGCATCATCTCGCGTGTGCGCTCGCAAAAGATGCATACGAGTTTGTATCAAAACTGTCAAAAGTACTCAAGATAAAACATTCACGGAAATCTAGCATCATGCCACCGTCCATGACAACCCAGGATTCCTTGATTCGGCGATGCCGGACGCGAATCCATCTCATTGGAACCCTGTCAGTGCTAGATAAGGCAACCCAGGCTCATTTCCGTCGCTCACAAAACTCGACACATTTGGAGTCCTCCGATTTTTGAGCTCCACGTGACTATGGCCATGGCTATGCTCACATGTGTTTTCCATGGACGAGGAGAACAGGCGAGCCAAGGACACGGCGAAACAACGCATGTCGGTATGATGGAGAATAACGGCAAGGGCAGCCGCAGTGGCCGATGGGCAACACAAAGTATTGAGAGAGAGAGAGAGGGAGGGAGGGAGAGAGAGAGAGATGTCGCCTAGAGGGGGTGAGTATGCGATTTAACATAATTATGGTTTAGACTAGAATAAATGTTAAAAAAATGTTTAATTTATCAAGTAGAAAACCGAAATCAACTCAGCTTAAGCATGTGCACCAAAAACATATGCTAAATAAGATAAGCAACTATGCGATAGCATAGCTCAAGCACGATGGTATCACAAAGTAAATTTACAAGTAAATAGTTTGGATATAAAAATAACCGAGTCACGCGGAGACGATGGTTTATCCTAAAGTACACTTTCCAGTAGAAACTAGTCTATGTTGGAAAGGTGTTGAGGAACGATTCTCTCCAACAGCCACAATGGTTCACCTTATTCTCTTCTCTTTGTGCCCTCGCACGATGTAAGGTGCCAAGATTTCACAATGAGATAATCTTTAGGGTGTTAACCAAACCCGCACATATCGTCCGGGGTCATATCCGCAACGTAATTGGAAGCTCCCAAAGATATACCCAAAGCTTCTCACGAAGTTAAGCTCCGCCGTAACACCATACGATTAGGGTACACGATGCACCCAGGAGGAACAAACTCATGAGCGCCAAATGCACCTTAAAGTAGTAAGCTTCTCAAACTTTTAGTTTTAGAAATCTTCTTGGACAACTCAACCTGATGCATCAAATGCAATATCAATAATACACTAAGTGGTCAAGTACTTCTCTCCAAAATCTAACAATTTTTTTAATGCTATGGTGGGATAAGAAAGGACGAGCAAGAAAAAACTCAACAAATGAATACACAAGATCTAGATCCAAAAGTTTCCCCTCATTAAGAGGAGAGACTAATTTATGAAAAAGTAGATTTAGATCTCCTCACTCTTTTCGCTTCATGTAGATGAAAAAATCATGGAGAAAAAGAAGAGGAAGCAAAAATTTTGAGGTCAACAATGGAGGTCAAAACCATGCACAACAGATCTGATCCCTTTGGGGAAGAAGGGGGCTTTTTATAGGTCCCCACGACAACTAGATATTGCAGTAAAACTTAGTCCACAGTCGCTGGTCTAGAAAACCTAGTCGTTCCATGAAAATCAAACCAACAATTCTACTTATAATATGCAAGTTTCAATTTGTACTCAAGAAACTTCCTGTAAATGGTTACCTACTCATATTCTAAAACACTTACGAAGATATTTTTTATGACCATGTGATTTAGCAATCTCTACCATAAATATGTATATATATAGTCTAAAATATAATTTATCAAGGAATAATGCTAGAAAATAAGTTACATAAAGTGTGATGCAGGTGTATTTTTCATGGACACGCATTACAATTGTGAAACAACAATGTTTAACTAATACTAGGCACTTTTTCATGTGGTTATCTATGTAAAATAAGTAACCGAAAATCGTGATCGCTGTGAGCATACCATGAAAACAAAGTATAAACGTTTAGTATAAAATTATTTTTGTTTCAGTTTTCCCCATGTACAAATTTTTCTTGAACTGGTGTTGGGTCCGCTTCGTAAGATTATGTAAGGTACACACCTCCCACGTGTGGTTAGAGCGCTCAGTCTTGTAGTAGACGACAAGGGCGAGGTTACTTGGCGACACCAGTGCAATAAAACGCCACACGATGGCCTTCCATTGATTCCTCATCATTAAAAATTTATGCCCACACAACGATTATTAATAAGTAGAGTTAAGCTATCATATCTCAGAATCATAATCATAAGATCAAAATAACAAGATTATCCAAAACAATCTAATAGGGTATGATACTGAGAAAAGAAAAGAAGACATAATAGGTAATATATATAGGTAAGGATCCACACAATATGTGGGCTGGAAAAGATAGGCCAAGCATAAAATAGGAACCGAGACACACCAAGAATCGTACCCTAGTGTACACAATCAGGGGCATATGTGGCGTGGGCAGGTGCTTGCCAGGAAGTGTGGCACTCAGTTATGTCCTCGGAGGGTCCTATGCCATATATAAAGCAATCTTGTTTTACCACATATGCATAAGATGTTGTTTTGATGGGTTTCTACACAACGGGAGTTAAAGTTGTCTGTGTATGCATGCACATGCTGGAAACAGAAATGTTATATTTTAAGCTTTAATTTGGTAAATTAGTTGCATGGTTTGGGTTGGTAGAATTATATTATGATTTTTGCAAGATTTAGTGCTTAACAAAAGTATTAGTGTTTGACAAATTTATAGGTCCTCAAAACCAGTAAACAAGTTGCATAGGTGGATGTATTGGATTTTTTTGATACTAAAACATAATTTATTTGTCAAATTTGAATGTGTAAAACTCAAATTATTATGGTTTCAAACCAGAGTTATCATCTGGTTCTATAACTTATTATACCCTGCCGGTTTCTGCCCACGGTCACCGAAAGGTGGAAACGGGGGTGGCACGCTGTAAAAGGGCAAAAAGGTGTCCATCTTGGTATCCTAGAATTCAGGTTTGTAGTAGTCTCTGGATCTGACATAATAAGTTGCGGCAGTGCGGTGTTAATTGAACTTTTAGACTTAAGCGATGATGCAGACTTCAGGGTTCAAAAACAGTGCTTCGAAGACGATTTGCAGTGACCACGTCGAGCTCGGGGCCCGCTTTTGCCCAGTGTAGGAGGGGCGACAGTCTGGGGCATGGCTAAACTAGGGGTGGTTTCAAACTGAAGGAGTGTGTACATAGAAAGTTCTTCATCCAAAAGGTAAAAAAAAGCCTCACGAAACCCAACCCTAGCTGTCACCTCCCGAGTCCCTTCTACCTGGGCGACTCTGGGCGTCCCTTCCCCGACCCCTTCAGCCCCCTCACCAGCGTGCTCGCGACCGTCACCGTCGGCGGTGGCGGCGCCTTCCCGTCTAAGACAAAGGGAAAGGGAGGTCTTCGTGGCGGCGCATCTCGGACAACGATGGGACGCTCGTGGTGGGGCTACGTGACACGGCTCTAGCAATCGAGGATTGGATCAAGCCGGAAAGGGTAGGAGGAGGCGGGGCGATGTGACGCCGGCGCGGCGGTGTTGCTCCGGCGGCGATGATCCGATCTGGGTCATGCTTGTTCCGGGCGGACGGCTACGGGCATGATGTGGCGGCGTCGGGGCCTGCTAGTTTTGCTGAATAAGTAGGCGGTCCTAGGATTCCTCTCGCGCCAAGATGGTGTTCCGCTTTATGCTTGTCCCCATTGATCTGGCCGGTGAGGAGTCCCTAAAGGCCCCGCCGGTGATCTGAATTGCTGGATCAGACATGATTCGGTAATTTGAGGATGGAGTGACGCGAAGCTTCGTGGTTGTCTGTTGTCACCGTGGGACATGTCGGTAATTCAATTTTTTTGGTGACATCGGCGGCGGAGAATGTCATGGCGGCTGAAGTCTAAGGTCTGGTAATGGCTTACCGAGTCTTCGAGACGATGAGGAATTGTCTAGGTGATTTGTGACTTGTAGCAATAGCATCGACAAGCGGGTGCAACAACACAAATTACACCCAATCTCTGCAACAACGAAATGTTCTAAAAACATTAGAGATACACACATCCCTACGACCAAAAGAAGAAAAAAAAAGATCCCGCTACACTGAACCACCACCAAACAGAACACGTGAAGTCCAATATCTTCAAAAGCGACGCCTCCAAGAAATTTTCACCCTGAAGAAAATACGTGCTCTCAATATAATACCTTCAACAATGCGATTGCCAAGCACGACCTATAAGACTTGGCCTTGGATTTTTACCGTGAAAAAAATAAGATTATGTATTCCTTATCATACATAGTAAAAAGTCTTAATTGTGTATTCTCCTTCCTAATAATAGGCATTTCATCAAAACCATTTCTAAAATGCATTTTGACCCAATGTTTTTGGGAGAATCAAAGCTCTATTATTAAAAAGCTCTAAAAGGCTAAAAGGTACACCGAGACAATGTCAGGTGAAAATTTTCTACTCCCTCTGTCCCAAAATAACTGTTTTAAATTTGTCAAAAAATAGATATATCGAGACATAAAACATGTCAAGATACATCCACTTTAGCAAAACTTGATACACCTATTTTAGGAAGGACGGAGGGAGTAACTAATTTACCAAGCTTGCAGTAAAAACATGATAAATATATTCTTCGGCTTTAACCTTGAATTTGTTATAAAATGTTCTCCAAACTCTACGAAATTATATGCCTTAGTACCACATTCAAATATTTTTTAAAGGTATTGGTAACCTTTTTTTTCTGAAGTTCACGTTTACTTAGGTCCAAAGCGACGTCTTTGAATAGTAAAAGAATAACACACTCATCATCTAGTCATTTTATTTTTAAATTCACTTTGGGATTTGGTAGATCCTATATATGAATTCAGTACTACACAACAGAGAACTATCCTGGATCCCGAATTGGTTTCACATGGCGGTCACGGTTTCCCGAGACGTTTCGTTTAGCTAATCTTGCTTTTGGACCAGCCGCACAGACTTCAAAGCTAATTAACAGTGACATTACTCTAGTTATACCGTAATCGTGATTTACGCGGCTACTCGGCGAGTCGGCGTCGTTAGATAGACGGCGTGTGCGCAACGGAACGGCAGCTCACTGTCTGTGGACGCCATCGGGCAATACGAGTGGCAAGTGGGAACGTCGATCCACGTTAACATATTCTTTGGACTTTGGTCACCATAAATATACAATCTCCGATCAGATCTACGGTAGTACTTAGTATTTACTCTGTCAGAAATTATCCTACGTTTTGGGTTTGCTCAAGGTTAAAATTTTAAAGTTTCACTAAGCATAGAAATATCACTCTATAATGTGAAAATATATTTTATGATGATTCCAATAATATTTATTTTATATTATACTCATTTTTTTAATATATACTTAGTCGAACTTTACATAATTTGATTTTGATTAAACCTAGAATGCAGGATAATTTCGAACAGAGAGACTATTGTGCTTCCGTATTTGGCAGAATATTTCTTTATCTATAGCTTACATGTCCATACGCATCATATGCTTCGGGCGGCACTAATCGGCCATCACATGTTAGTCGGTGCATCATTGTCGCTCGCATCGGTGTAACGCCTTGAGCTCATCCACAAGCTGTGCCCAGTCCCTGCACGATGACCCACCTTCAGCCACGGCAGCGCTAGCCGCGACGGCGAGCTCCGTCACCCTCATCCTTCTAGCCGTCGCCTCGTCCGCGCCGACGCCCATCAGCCTCCCCACCGCGCTCGCCACCGCTTCGGCCGGCACCACGGCCTCCACGTCCGCCTTGCTCGCCACCTCCCGCACACGCACGCCGACGCGGAGCACGTCCACGAGGAACGCCTCGTTCAGGAACTGCTCGGCGCGGAGCGGCCACGTCGCGAGCGGCACGCCGGCGCACAAGGCGTCCAGCACCGAGTTCCAGCCGCAGTGGCTCACGAATCCGCCCACCGCGCGGTGCGCCAGGATCTCCTGCTGCGGCGCCCATCGGCCGGCCACCACCATGCCGTGGCTGGACGCGCGCTCCTCGATACCCTCCGCCGGCGTCGGGATCACCCAGAGGAACGGCGTGCCTGACGAGCGCAGCCCGGCGCCCAGCTCCTTGAGCTGGTCCGCGCTGAGACCGCACGTGCTGCCGAAGCAGGCGTACACCACCGACCCGGCTGCCTGGCCGTCGAGCCACCTCAGGATGGGGTCTCGCTCTGCGCCGCCGCCAGTGACGGCGGCACCGCTGCGTGCGGTGCTGGCGCTGGCGCGTCTGGGCCCGAGGAGGAACACTTTCTTGGGAGAGCCGTCGACGCTTCGGTAGTACTCGGCGAAGTCGGCCTCGAGCGCGGAGAAGCTGTTGAAGGCGACGGCGTAGCTCTCGGCCTCGGCGGCGCGGAACAGGGGAAGGTGCGCCAGAGCCTCCTCGTTGACATGGGCCCTGCGGAGCTTCACGGGGACCGGGAAGCCGCCGGGGACGACGAAGGGGTCCGGTAATACATCGGGGCCGTGGAGGTGGGTTCCGAGCATGGACGCCGCAGCGAAGGCGCCGATGGTGTGGAACGTCACGTGCGGGACGCCGCACTCGCGGGCGACGCGGGGCGCCCAGTGGAGCACGGCGTCGGATACGACGGCGGTGGCGCCTGATGTGTCCGCCCGTATGGTCTCTGCGAGCACCGGCGCGAGGGCGTCCTCGGCGGCGGCGAAGAACGCCGGCGCGGAGGCCTCGTCCGGGAGGAGGGAGAAGTCGGCGTGTCCGCCCGGGAAGCGGAGCGGCACCACGCGGACAAGAACGGAGGCCGGCGCGAGGGCCGCGAAGTGGGGCGTCGTGATGATGATCGCTCCGGTGGTGCCATCGCCGCCGCAGGAGGCCGCCGCCGCCGCCAGCGGAGCGAAGTGGCTGCGCGCGAGGAAAGGCACGAACACGAGGCGCAGTGGCGCCGCGTCTGGGCGCGAGCGAGGCGCGGTAGTGGTTTTGGCGCGCATCGCGTTTGCTTGGTCGGCTTTGGGCTGGTTGGGATGCGCCGGGATTGGGAAACGACGGCTTTGCTGGGCTTTTTGTTTGGATGGACAGGGCCGACGGGAGATGCGTGTAGGATTAGGTCCAGGAACTCGTGCTCACGACATCCGCGTGCATGGTTTGTTTAAGGATTTCGTGGTCACGCGTTTGTGTGTGAGTGTGACTCGCATCCTAACGAACGTGTATGAGATTGTTGTTTTTTCCTCCAAAAGGGAAAATTCACGGACAATAAATCAATGGATGCGCACAATTATTTTATTATAAAGCTGAGTATCACCATCATTGTAAGAAAATAACGCGCTATAGTGGAGAACGGTGTTTTGTAGGACGGGTTACATGTAACTCGTTTAAAAAAATTAAAACTATATTTTAAAATTTCAGAAAATGTTTAAAAATTTCTAGATGTAGATAATGATTATTTTCACCGGTGTGCAAAATATTATATATGTGGGTGAAAATGACAGATTTCAAGATCTGTATTTGGGAACTTGAAAAATATGAATTCCAAAAAAAGAAAACCGGACTACAAAGAGACTTTTCGGCTATAACGCCACTAATAGCACGCTATAGCCGTAACGCATTTTAAGGGATGTGTTGTTTCATCATAGCACGGTAATTCTTACCTTGATTACCGTACGGGAAACAACACATGATTCGTGTTGCTTTCATGAGTAAAGTTCATTTGGACTCACTCTTCGACTCTACGGTGTCTACTCTGCACGATTACACCAAGGTGTTAATGCTACCGGCCATTCTACGGTATAGCCTTCTGAACTTGAAACTAACAATAAGAAAAAATGATTTGTTTCGAAAAGGGAATGCCCCATCCTCTATATCAATTGATGCGCATAACATCTTCTTCATACCGCAAAATGGACTGTCGTCTATATCAATTACTGCATAGTGAAACCTTTGGTTCATGCATTCTAGTGATTTGACAATGTGCACAAATTTGATTGCAATGAGTATGAGTCTCAGTTGATTATGTAGAACTACTATTTTGAGAGATACTTGGATTATACCATCTCACGAGTGCATTGTATTTGTAGAGTAGCTTATTTGTTTGGTTCGTGATAGAGAATCCTTCCACCGCTGATAAATTGTTTGCACTGAATAATTGTCCAAGGAACATTTGTCGACTATTTCATTTTTCAATTTATTTTATTTTTCATTTATATTTATTGTTCATTTTTTTCTATCTTTTGTATAGCTCCTCGTTACTATGCTTGACATCCGTGTTTAATAAATAGATTACGTATTTTCTCGTTGCCTTGATATAATTCTTTGATATTAATATGCTAGTTTATTCACAATAAAGATAAAAGACCATTGTAATTTCAAAAAAAAAAAAGAAGATAAAAGACCATTGTTGTGCATTTGCGTTCCTCAGATAACCGTAAAATAGAAGAACTGGGAATATAAGAACGAGGCAAACGGTTTGATTCTCGTTACTCTTAACTGTAAAACAAAAATACTCATACTCTTCTGTTGCAATCGGTGGAAGTTTTCTGTACCTGAAAACTTTCAGACCCACACACGCGAAAATTAAGTGCAGCCTCAACAAACGAATGAGAAAGATCTACCATGCTAGCTACTGTACTACAGTAGCGCTAGTAGTAACTACTACAGGATGTACGGTTGGGCCTCAGCCCGAGCATGATCTGACCAGCTCATCTAGAAGTTCTGTAGATCTTAAGTAGATTTGGATGCATTTGCACGTCACACAACTGGTTGAAAAAAATGTATAACCGACAGGAGAGCTACGTCTGCGTTTTAATGGAACTAGATGATACCCTGCGCGTTGCTGCGGTATATGTATGTATATATTATAGACGTGATCCATTTGGAAAAAATAATGGAAATCAAATAACAGTATATACTATAGCTCATACCTCATAGACAGGATTTCTGCATTATCAAACAGAGGATCTAACTATACATGTGTCTAAAATTTATTAAATAGAGAATCATGTAACTCCCTGTCTATGAGATCCGTAAATTGAGACAACAGATGTTTGAGTAAGGGTAAAGTACGTGATAGCTTGCTTGTGTATGATCCGGATCTAAAAATAATTACAGCACAAATATACATACAAATACAAATAAATAATTACAACTTCTAATCTGCCACATTACTCAGCCGAGATGATCAAATAAAATCGTGTCCTTACCAACAAATGGTATACATCAACATTCTCCTTGCAATGCTCCTCTAGTCTCAATTTTCAGTATACCAAACCAAGATCATGAAGCACAAAAGCTTTTGAATAATCCGATAAAGCAATGTCACCTTTGGATCAATTTAAGTAACCTCTAAATGCAGACCCTTGTGGTACTCTGGAACATAAAATAAAAAAAGGGGAGCATAAGATTGCACGAAAAAAGGACTTGCTGCAGCCTTAATCATACATACAAAATGCAGATCTGATGTAAAGAACCATACTTCATTAGAGTCAACCAAAGCTCATGACAACATAAGGAACAATATCACTAAGCATGCTTCTGCATGATCCATCTAGCATTCAGTGGAAAAACATGGAAGGTACAAACTAATGCATCTAGAAATTAAAGTTAAAAAACAAAAACTTCCTTAATCATGTGTATTGAAGAGATACTTACTTGAAAGAATGGAACACATGAAAAAACATGGCGAACAATTATCTTTAAACATGAAAATGTGCATCTAGTCCAAGAGGCCAATATATTGACACACAGAAGTATGTTTTGATATTTATTTACAGTATGAAAATAATTCATTAGGACAAAGTAGTTAAATGATAAATTACATGTGATGCAAGGTGGATTGACGTTGATTCAGCCTTGCCGTCATGCGTGCTGCATGTAAGAGCAGAAAAGAGTTGAAATAAGATTAAACTGCATGGCTGGTTTCATTGAGATAAATCTGAATTTAATTGGGAGAATAGATAGCAGACATTGATCATAACACTGAGCCATCCCAGTCGTAGCCAACCGTGGTGGTTTAGCTTATGTATGAATATTTCCTGTTCGCATGTCAAGAAAATAAGGAGATATTTTCGACAGACTTGATTTCTAATGATCTATGATATGATATTGATTTCTAATGATCTATGATATGATATGCAAGGAGAAATAGAAGGTCAAGACAAAGTTGCCAAAATCAAATGCCCTTGCAAATAGGTAAGGGGACGATCTGGATATAAAGAAGAGGCACGTACCAGGGGCCAACGCTTGATGACCCTGCAATGGAATTGTTGCTGCCGGTGAAAAATTCAAAGCCATCTGATGGAGACGAGGGCTCGCCCTCGCGTTCACCGACCATATCGCTGGAGAGCCATACCAAGAAATTTGATTAGGCAGACTACTGATGTGCAGTGCCAGCATATCCTCAGCTTTTCACAACTAAACCCAACCATGAAAACACTACCGCAAACAACAGAAAATCTACGAAAATAGTTACAGAAGGATAACTCGAATACCTTGCTAGCGGATTTGTTCTTCTTGAAGTAAAGGAAGAGAGGACTGTTCAGATCGGCCTTCTACAACAGTCCACCTATTCCTGCACAACCCAATCATCAGAAAGGTGCGAATCGAGTCAGTGCGGGTCAACTCATTTTGGCACGGAGGTTTCTCTGCTATCCGACGACTTGGCTTAGTCTCATCTGGTTTCCTGCCATCCGCCGACTTGGCTTACTCTCACCAGGCTTCCCTTTGTAACCTTGCAGCGTACATGGAAGACGGAGAGATCCATTGGAGAATGAGGAGAGGGTGCTGGAACGGGAAAGGCGCACCTAGGGAGAATATGAGGAGGTCGGCTGCTTGCCTGCCTCACCGAAATTATGGACTGAGGTTTTTAAAGATGGAGGTGGTGGCTAATCAATTTTTAGCGGATCAGTTTCTTGTGCATTGACAGGGAGATCATGGCCGGTGAAGGATGGGGCAGTTTCTTGAGAATTTGTGGTCAGAAGGGGAAAGGGCAGAGCAGGCAGAGATCGGATGGCGCGGCGGCAGAGAAGATGAGCGGCGGGCACGGAAGTTTTTTTTGGGGGTAGCAGGACGTGAGGGGAAAGGGAATGCATCTTTTATGGGCCTGCTTCGTAGCCCAAGCAGAAAAGGCCAGCGGAAATAAGGCAGGCCAAAGCCGGTAAATACGACGAGCGAAGAATCATCTAAACACGAGCAGTGAAACGACGGCAAGGCGAGCGTGCGAGCGAGCCAAAGGGCCACAACGCGAGCGAGGTGAATAAACGGTGACGTGGACGCACAGAATCGCTGGAAAATCAGCTAGTGGGCCATTGCTATTTAGATATAGAAGACGCCCATGTTCCACATTTTGGTGTACAAAGTGCGTTTATGAAA
Organism: Poa annua; assembly: GCA_026929855.1. Lineage (NCBI taxonomy): Eukaryota > Viridiplantae > Streptophyta > Magnoliopsida > Poales > Poaceae > Poa > Poa annua. The sequence continues at coordinate 25,480,696 of CM049434.1, read as the reverse complement.
CTGATGGTACTTCAGGTTCAGGATGGGCATGGAAGTTCAGAAGTACACACATTAGCAATACATTTATAGACTAATTGTGATCGCCTTTAGACTGTTGATTGGTTATTTTTTTTGTTGGTTTCATGCGGAGGCAGCTTCGCCTAATTCCATTAGAAGAATATTGATCAACTAAGGGCCCTTTTGTTTGGGCTGGCTGTGGCTGGCTATGGGTGCTGTGCGGGAAAGCTGCTGTATAGGAGAAGTTGCTTTTTTCAGTGGAGGTTTTTGGCAACCCAGTTGGTTGTCTGACAGTAGATTGTGGAATTGTCTGAAACACACTTTATAGTCATCAGAGTTGTTTTGTTGCTGCTATCACGTGTAATAAATAACATATGCATATAAAATTCAAGTCAAACTTTATATCCATACAATTGCCATTACATAATCATTACGAATATATAGTTGTCCAAAATACAATTCCACTATATTATACTAGCTAGATGAATGAGTTCTAGTGTTGTTAGAAATGAACAATGCGTTGGCAATGTCATCGCGTGTTCCGTTCATGCCTCTTGTGTGTAGTTCACCCGACACATTGCCACTGCGCAAATACATGCATCCTCCGGACAATCAAACATATTGCAGTGAGAAGTACAGTTCTGAGTTCTCGAATCAAGATAGAGGAGGAGTCCAATCCGTATGTTGTTAATTGCAAGTACGAAGTGAAGGCCACATATATCAGTTTAGCAAATCCAACCACAAATATTCAGGTTATCAGATCACTGGGAAATCTGAACTCACAACTACATCTATTGTTTGTCTGTTTTGCAATAGCAAGCGAGAACAACAAGATAACCGGCGTTATCTCCTCCGGTCGGTCACTCTCACCACCAACGCGGATCGATCTCAGTATTTGACCCCTGGCCCTGGGAGAGACGATAGATACCGTATCGGTATCAGGTTCTGAATTCCCAGGAAATCACGGCATGGACCAGCGTTCGCTGTCTGTCGAGTGTCGAGCATTCATTCAGATTCAGAGGCGTCAGATCGGGAGGTCGATGCCGGCAGCGCTGACGGCATGGCCGGGCGGCGAGCGATGAGGCCGGTCGGAGGCGGCGGCATGCGTGGGTTGGCCGCGGCGGCGTGGACCTCGCCCGCCGTCTCCTTCCTGCTGGCCGCGGCAGCGGTCTCCTTCCGTCGAGGACGGTAGGGAACGGGAGCGCCGGCGAGATGGTGCGGCGGCGCGGGGGCGGCAGTCGACGGCGGGGTCGGCATTGTGGTGCGGCGGCGGGGGCGGCGAGATGGTGCGGCGGCGCGAGCGGTTAGGAAAGGAAGAGAGAGAAAAAACGCACGGGAGAACAGGGCCCGAGAAAAGAAAAGGTGGGCGGAGGCTGGCCGAGACTGTATCCTCGCGGTGGCAGTTTCTTCTATAGCTGGCCAAACGGGCGGCACGGCACGGCACGTCGCGTGCCCAGCTCGGCACGGTCCGCGAACGGCACGGCACGTGAGCGGCACGGTTGTATTCGTGCCGTGCCGTGCCGGCATACGGGCTTCGTCCCGACCTCGGGCACGAGCACGCCGGCACGCGACGGGCACGACGGCCCGGCACGGCACGGTCGGCCCACGGTCGGCGTCCTTCCGTCGTTCCGCGCCAGAGGAGGCCGAGGGAGCGGAGGCCGGTGGCGTCGTCGGAGACGGTGAAGACGGGGTGCCGTGGGTCGCGGGGCCGCGAAGCGAGACTGGAGAGGTGGCCCTGGAGGAAGCAGGAGGTGGCGGCGAGCGGGAGGGAGGAAGAGGCGGCGGCGAGCGCTGGAGGAAGGAGGAGGAGCAGGCGGCGGCGAGCGGAAGAAGGAGGAGGAGTCGTGCCTGGCGTGCCGAACGCATCTGGCGTGCCGTGCCGGGCCGGCCCACGTGCCCCAGAACGAAGATGGGCACGAGCACGCACGGGCCACGTGCCGGCACGGCACGGTTGGTCATGGGCCGGGCCGTGCCTGGGCCGTGCTGAAAAAGGCGTGCCTCGGGCCGGCCCGATTGGCCCGGCCCGTTTGGCCAGCTATAGTTTCTTCATATGGTGGGAAGCTCAGGAAGCACCTCTATTCGTGCTTTTTCTCGTATGAAGGAAAACAGACCTGCGTTGGAAAAGCCAAACGCAAAGCTGGACCCTTTGGTTCTTTGGACAGCTTTTTTTTGGTGGAAAGCAGGTAGAAATCCAAACAAAAGGGCCTAAATAACGAACAACCAGCAAATAAGCGTTACAAGCGCATGTGCCACCACGAAAAAAGAAAGCACATAGGGCGCCGGTGCTTCCTGGAATCCTGGGTACCATGATGTAGACTTTGCACACATCGTTGAGACACTCCCTTGAATCAGCGACACCAACTTCAAAGCGTACCATGCCGAATAGTCGACCACACAAGTCCAACGAGCATCAGATGAGAAATACGCAGGGCTTGGAGCAATAGAGACCCCCGCAGAAGCCATCTTCCATGTGTTATCATCATGTGTTGATTCCGAATCAATGTTGCACGGTGAAGCACATAATGCCCATTGGGGCGGAGGCAGGATTGCTTAAACTTAGATATTAAGGGGGTGGGTTATTGTAAAATCTTCAAAATATACACCTTCACAATTTTTCGCGGTTAATCAACGGTTTTGCTAATTCTCGAGCGCCTGAGAATTTCTTAAGTTTTGGTCACCTAAAAAATTGTGCATGACTTACATTTTTCAGATAGAAATGTGTAATTGTACTTTTCTATCAGATAAATGCAACTCATTCTAGTTGCACGTTTATTTAACTGAAGTTGCACTTTTCTGAGTCGATTGAGATTTAAAAAATTCTCATGCGCTCGAGACGTAGACAAACCAAATCAATGGTGTTACTGTGGTAGGGCGTGGCCTCTGCTGGTCCCCCGTCTCCACCACTGATTGAACACGCCAATATACGCTACTACAAAACTCAAATTGCGACCAGAATTTTGGTCGCTCATGCCATTGTTGCTAAACAATCGCCACATGAGAGATCTGGTGCAGCCGTCGCGGAATCAACGTGGACAAGCCACCGAAGACTATTCTCACCCCACTCGGTGTGAACTCTGAGATGATACCTCTAATTAGATCAATAACAATGAGCGACAACAATGTTGGCTGATTTAGGAGTCATGGATCGAAAGATTACCCTTGGATTTTGAGGGTAGGATAGGAGATAAGGACCATTTGGCTCCTCCAAAAACTAAGTCTAACCAATGGGCGATGCCATCACTAGCCCGGCCATAATCGAATCAAAGATTCTCATGTCCAACCTACACACCTTAGCTCTCACGGTTGCAGCAGCCGCCAAGGTCGTCGAAGAAATCCAAGACCAATGTCCGGCGTTCATCTCCGTTAGATGAATCGCGTCGTCCAAAACTGTCGTGAAGCTCCGGCTACAGATCCTGCCACATGAGGAGGATGGGGTCCATGCCGCCACCATCCTTGCTAGGAGATGACAGCTTGCCATCGCCATCAGCCGCACGGACTTTGATCAGCACCATCCGGCGGCGGCGAGGAATTGAGGACGGAGGGGACGGAAGAGGCGGCGGCTAGGGATCGCCCGAGTCACCCCTTTTGTGAATGACGTGAGTGTTTTTCCCTCAAAAAATAAGTTGTGATACCTGACAACTACTAATATGTGTAGGGCTCTTGTTGATATATATCTCAATTATTTTTGGAATAGAATTATTAAACTAGTGTTGTTGTTTTTTTTGCAAAAAAATACATTTCTATGTTTTCTTGTAGGAAACGAAGGAAATTAACTAAATCAATATCATATCAATAATTTTTTGGGGAAAGAAAAGAATTAACAAGCCGGAGGAGGGTCCATAATCCCACTTGTGGGGTTGTGGGGCCCATTGTTCCCCGTGCCACTATGGGGCCTATGGATCCATCAAGTGTCCCATCGACCTCTTCTTTCAATGTACCTCTATATATGTAAAAAATGTCGTCCATAAGCACACATTGTTGCATTTTTGGGGAGCCAACACCATCATGGCCTCATTTTCGGGTGTAGAGTGATTCCTCTCTCCACGCTAGAGAAGGGGATTTCGACGCCAGCTTCACCGTCATCAGCGTAGAGTTCATCTCCATGCCGTTTATTAGTATCCTTTCTTCATGTGTGAGTAATCCTTCGTAAACATATGTGGTGGGTGGGAATTAGATGAGATCAATCATGTAGCAACGAACTACAATTATAATTTGTGGTATCTAGTTAAAAGAAGTTCTTGTTGTGATGTTGATGCAACTTATGTGGCATGATCTTAGATATGAACCATATAATAGGTCGAACAACCGTAGAAGTCATATCGTTATGTTGTTGGGCCATTACAATTTACAGTCTTGTAATCTTTGTACTGTTAGCTTTGTGTAAGACAGTATACGAGTTACCTTAGTGAGAGGAGGAAGGTGTTGAATCTTATTTGCATCTTTAGCTTGTAATAGTAAATATGTAAGCGTCGACCATACAATGTTTCTGTTGTATTACTCCGAATGATGTAATGTTCGTATATGATATTTCACAAGTTTAATATCAATGGCTGGCACACTAAACCATGAAATGGCGTGCAAGTCTTTATATGATAACCCAAGCTTGGTGCAACGTTTGTGAGAAAATTCAGTTAAGGTGCTCATTTGGTGCTACACAAAACCAACATTTCGGCTTAGGGCATATACAATTATTGATAAGACTCGTACATTCTAATGGCATTGATGTCATTTGACATCAAAAAAATTCTATACAATGGGTCATGTCTTAGTATTATCTCTAGCAATTCATGTTTGCTTACATCTAAAATCATGGAAAGACGTAACGTTAATTTACAAAATTTTACTAATAAGGGATCCGCACATTGAAACCTTAATAAAGAGTATGAACTTAACGCAAAACTTCCATTGTTTTGTGCTTCCAGTAGAGAAAAATAAAACGTAATGTGAATGAAGGAGCACCGAAAAATAGCCCGTTTTGAATCCAAACTATGGATTAGAATAGTTAGACACGAGCCGCTAATAAGAACAATTTCTCTTGAACATTTTGAAGTAATCAAAGGAGGAGAAGATTGATCCTACTACAGTGCTGAATAAGTAGGAGGGGTGAGGAGAGGTTGCCAACTACCGCTTAGGTTGTCTCCTTTATACTACGTCCGTTTCAAAAAGTAAATCATTTAAATATTAATTGAAAACTCAGAGGTTATTTAGTTCTATTAGTAATAAATATATAAAAGAAAATAATACCGAATACATATCATGTAAAATATATTTATGAAGAAACTGCTGATATTGATTTGCTATCGTAGATGTGCATAGTTTTGTCGGTAAAAATTGGTTCAAACTGAGAAGTAATAATTATAAACACATGGTGCTCCATACATGCACCTAGTTAGGTAAAGATGACGATGGTTGAATAGGGAGCACTAGCTCAGAATGGTGGTTGGTATTTTCTCTACACATCATTCCGATTTTGTCATCTCACAATTCTCGTTGCGCCGTTCACCATTGTTTACCACCGTCCCCAACCCTGACCAAATCCGACCCGTCGTCTCAACTCTCACGGCAGCAGCCCTGCTTTGAAATCGCACACGTCGTGTGACAGCGAGATGCCGGCACCAGCCCGGTCAGTCTACGAAGCAGCCTGCCTCGCCCGTCGTCCCTCTGTATAAATCTAGAAAGGCAACCAGAAATTTGACCCTCCAATGGCGATGGCGTGCTCCCCGAGCTCCCTCCTCATCGCAAGTGCGTGATCAGTTCCGTCACACGGTTTTTGTTGTTGCGCCTCCCAGTGGGCTGGAGCAGGAGGAGGAGGAGGAGGAGAGAAGTTCAGAGTTCAACTCTCCTCAACATTTCTCATCTCCTCCTCTCCTAACGCCAGCGCCGGCCAGTTCTCGCCTGCAGCCATTGCGTAGCTGAGACTCGGCTTCGTGGTGCTGCTACGTCTTCTCCCGTGGTCGCGTATCCAGGTATGGAGGACTACCTTTCCGATTGCTTTCTCATTTCTTGTTCTTGCTATATCTGGCTGGATTAGTAGCGGCTGCGGGGGATTTTTGCTCTGATGATGTTAAACTAGCTGTGTTATATCTGAAACCATCCACCTAAACACTCGTCATGCTCTGTTCATGTCGAAATCCTGCTTTTTTTTTCTGTTCTGTAACTCTCAAGTATACACCGTAGAGATTCCCATTCCCATGTATGACGGTGATTCTCTTGCATGCTCTCATGTGCTGATTCTCTTCCATCCACTCATGTGCGGGATTCTCTTGCATCCACTCACCCTCCTGTTTACTTTCCCTGTTTCTGCTAGCGATAGGCGGCAGTCCAACTCCTTCCTTAGACGTACCAAAAGTGAACCGTAGACTTTCAGAGATCCCGAGATCATGCCGCCACACGATCTCTATCAACATGAGCCATCAAGAAGATGATAAAAGTACTTAAAAAAAGATGATAAAAATATTGACATGTTGAAGCCTTCATTTTCCACAACCTTCTCCCTTTTCTAAAGTCAAATTGGGAGTATTCTGCAAAAAAAAACTTGGAGTAACAGTTTACAAGTCCAAGTTGAGGAGTATGGGTACTGTTAATGGCAGCCCCAATAATTAATGGACGCTGCCGGAGAGCGCACGCGCGCTTTTTCAGGCCAGAGCGCACGCGTACCTGCCATTCTCCTACCGAGTCCACGTGGATCTAGTCTAAATTTAAAAAAAAATGTATAACTTTCAAACCAAGCGTCCAAATCAAAATCGGTTTTGACCGTAATGTTCCTCGCGACTAGATCTACAAAACTAGATCCCCCATGAACATGTTCCGATAATTATTTTCCAAAAAGCAACTTTGTGTCATGGTAAAGCAAGTTCATAGTAAAAACATGTTTTTCTATCTAGGAGTTGCTTTTAGAAAATATTAATCGGATTATATAAGTATGAGATATTGTTTTAAATGTCTCATGCCAAGGAGCATGATAGTTTCTCATAATCCAACAAGTTGACCATTGCTTGGATTTGAAAACATATCCCCACTCATCCTCACATTATTTATTGTTTATAAAAGAAAAGGCAAATTTATAGTACAAACTGTGTTCTTGTCATGGAAGTTCTTTTAGAAATCAGAACATGAGAGAAAGGGAAATGTATATGCTAGAAAAACGTGTCTCAACCAATAAATTGCTTTTTTTTTAACAAAAAACAACATCGGAGTAGAAACAAGATTTTCTCTTTTAAAAACAAGTTTATAGTACTAAGTTGCTTTTCGTGCTAGTGTATACTACATAGCTGTTTTGTGATAGAAAAAAAGTTTATATTTCAAAAGTTGACTTCGTAAAATATTTTAAAACCAATTGTTATCACGAAAAAACAACTTCTGGTCAAAATTTGATTTTGTTGAACGAATCAACGAGTTGAAACAAAATTGTATCAATATTTTCAAAATTTATAGTACGAACTTTTATGTCATAGAAGTTGTTTTTAAAAATTAGAAAATGTGGTAGTATTATGCATGCTGATAGACAAGATTGCAGAATGCAGTTTTTTTTTTTGCTTTTTTTGGACGAAAGCAATTTTATAGTATAAAAGGTTCTTTTCGTGTTGATTTATACTACATAGCTACTTTTGTGATATAAAAAGCAAGTTTATATTTCAAAGTTGATTTCATAAAGGAAATTTTGAAAAACAATTGTTATCACGAAAACACCTTATGGTCAAAATTTCTTTTGTACAATGAATCGACGAGTTGAACAAAATTTATATCACAAAAAGACAATTATACGAGGAAAGTTTGCTTTTTGATAGAAAAGCAAGTTTATAATACAAAGTTGATTTTGAAAAATAATGGTCAGAACATACTCATATGAGATCTAGTTTTGAAGATATCGTTGCGAGTAACACGATGGTGAAAACCGATCTTAATTTGGATGTCCAGTTTGAAAGTTATAGACTTTTAAAAATTCAAAACCGTTCTGCATGTTTATTCGTCTCTGCATTGGACTTTCCGACAGGTGCGTGCGTCCGCGCATGGTAGAAGCGCACACGCGCTTACTGTGATTTCCCATAATTAATTAGTAATCAAGGCCGCCCCCTCTCTGATCTGTTGCAGTCAGCTATCAATAGGAAACGTACAACAGATCATGGTGTGATTCACTTATGGTGGCAGCATGTGAGCCTTGTGCACAACAACCGCAGGTTTACTTGTCCCTTGCGTAGCATTGTTCCACAGAAAACTGCGATCAATTGTAGAGGAGATAGCAGATCCAAACAGAGGGTGTCTGATTAATTGTTCGTGTAATGAATCACGTGTTGTTGCGTTTTCTGGTCTGGTGGAGCAGTTGATGGTTAATCAGGCCGTTACTGTCATAAGGTTTGGTCTACTGAATTAATGCACCATCGTTTTCGCCGGCAGAAACAACTGAAAAGCTTGAAAAAAATCCTTAACAGGATAGTAAGGCTTGAAAAATTCCTTGCTGTTTCTCAAGATTACAAAAAAGAGTCATTGCTCTTATTTGAGGTATTAGCACCAGCCATACAACAACTTGTCAGGTGGGAGCAAAATCATACAATAACTTGCAAATTGGGGTGGAGAAGTACACAAACTTGTCTAGTTGGTGCAAATTCATACAAATCCACTGAGAACACGACACGTGTCTTCCACGGAGGATATGCATGCGCATGCGACAGTGCTGTAATTTTGCGGAAACCCCCCGGAGTATCTAATTTTGCGCATGTCGTGGTCGGCTTCTTCTTCCTCAGCTCCTGGTTTCCGTTGAGCAAGCGGGAGGAGGGATTCGGAGGCGCGGTTGCCGGTTTCACATCGGGAGATCCCCTTGTATCTTGTTTTAGGTGACAACCATCTATGCATATGAATGGTCTGCATCCTTCCAGAAAACCTCTTTTGCATGCATCATAAGACCAGTATAAGGTTGCCAGATGTTTTTTTTTGGAACAATACCTCCCTGTTCTTGTGAATTGTTTGTGCTAAGAAAAAATTTAGAACCAGGATTTGATCTCCTCAACTCTTGGCCATAGTCCCACAGCAGGTTCCTCTTAATCATACACGCCCCCGTTGAACAGTGGATTGAAATATCAGTTCCTTAAATATTCTGGGCTTTTCTGTACAAAAAACTGTCCACCGTGGCAGCCAAGTGGCAGACAATAAGTGGCTGCCTAGTGTCCTACTAAGTGGATGTGTATTTGTATGAATTTGCACCAACTAGAAAAGTTTGTGTACTTCTCCACCCCAATTTGCAAGTTGTTGTATGATTTTGCTCCCACCTGACAAGTTGTTGTATGGCTAGTGCTAATACCTTCACTTATTTATGTACTTGTGGTCCACGACTGTTTCAGCCTTAACAGGATAGTAAGGCTTCATAATATTTCAATCTTTGCACATACTCCGTAACAGTATATACTTAATTTTACTTATAAATATTTTGGCGCACAAAAGAACTGGCTGATGTTATTCGTTCCACAATAGTAGTATGTATTAGACGATTAAAAATGTTACTCTTATTGTATTATGGTTGCTTTTTGTCCAACTGTTGTAATAGGAAAATACAGAGATTATAGGAGCACGGAATGACTGAATCGCACCAACTAGTGGGATCCAAACAAACTTCCACAATCTTGCCCTCCAGTCTAGGTTTATGTTTCTCCCAGATGTCGGAGTAAACCTATTTAGAACTTAGAACTTCTGTCAAAAAATAAATGCATTTTTAGTAATATAACGTGTAAATTAGTTGACCATTATTTTAGATTTTGTTGTTCTTCAGTAAAGACATGCATGTGCCATTTAAAATCTCTGTACATGAACATTTTAATCAGGTTTCAGCCAAAGGTACCTAACTTTGCTCCAGATCTTTGGTCTGCTTAAGGGGTGAGCATCAGTGACTTGAAGAAATCATGTTTCGGAGAAAGCACACATCTCATTTCAATTCCGAAGATTCGGAGCAGCGACAAGCAAAGGTATTTTTTAAAATTTCCATGTTTAGATTAATTTTTGGAATTAATACCATGAAAATTAGTTTTTGATGCAAATTCAAAAAAAAAAAAAAAAATAGTCTTTGATGCAATATTGCTACCCCGAAAAAGATGAGAAGCTATACTTTATTTGGAGACATAGCTTCCACTTTTTACAGTTTATATCTATTTCTAACCAATTGAAATGGAAAAACTTCAAACCAGAATATACCAAAGCAATAGCCCTAAAGATTATGGCTTAGTAACTGAAGAACAACAGGAAATACATGTAAGCTTATCGCCTATATATTAGCTATTTACTGCGCGAAAAACAGTTTCACATACTCCCTCGCAAGGTCACATATTACACTGATGAGAATGATCCTGTAACAATATATCTCTTATTTTGCATAATTCTTGCGACAGTTCAGATTTTGGATTGTCAACTAATGGAAAAATTGTTTCGCACGGAAGCCCATAATGTAGATTTTAGGAGTGTAAATTGTCTGACTACGCAAGCCCCACTCACACCGGCGCCTGCAGGAGCTCTCTTATGAATCCTTTTTGATTTTTCCAGTTGACTGGAAATCCATAAGCAGTATCAACCAGAGGCTGTAGGAACTCTCTTATGAACACTATTTCTTATCCAAAAGAAACATACCCCTTGTCATATCTGTATAGTGTACAAGGTTGATAGACATCTATTTTTTCTAGTTTCCTTATATAATACTACTTTCTCCTGTGAGCAGATTATAAGATTTGGTGGAACGATTCGTTGCCCTTGTGGGTCGATCGGTTGCATGTTATATAGGCGCCAAAGGCAGGTTGTTACAGGAAGATATTACAGGAATTCGGGTTGATCTATTGATCTACTTGATACACACGAAACTCCGAGATATACTTTATAAACAGTATATTCGGTTACAATTATAACAACCTGGTATATTTCCTAACATCCCCCCTTAATCAAAACTTGGGCTAGTGTCAACACTTGAACAAGTTTAGATTATGCTTGAATGCTTCAAAATCTCTCTTAGGTAGCGGCTTGGTGAATCCATCAGCAACTTGATCTTTGGATGAGATAAATTTGATGTCCAACAGCTTCTGTGCAACTCTTTCTCTCACAAAGTGAAAATCAATTTCTATATGCTTTGTTCTTGCATGAAAAACAGGATTAGCTGACAGATATGTAGCTCCCATGTTATCACACCAGAGACAAGGAGTCACATTTAGTTCTATCCCAAGCTCTTTGAGGATTGTTTCAATCCATATTACCTCAGCCGTAGCATTAGCCAATGATTTATATTCTGCTTCTGTACTTGAACGAGAGACAGTGGCTTGTTTCCTGGCACTCCATGAAATTAGATTGGGTCCAAAGAACACAGCAAACCCTCCTGTGGATCGGCGATCATCAATACAGCCAGCCCAGTCGGCATCTGAGAAGGCACTGATCAGAGTAGATGATGACTTCCGAAAGGTAATACCTGTGTTGATAGTATCCTTGACATAACGAAGAATTCTTTTCACAGCCGTCCAATGAACAGAAGTAGGAGCATGCAAAAACTGACATACTTTATTTACCGAAAAACAGATATCTGGTCTTGTCAAAGTTAGGTATTGGAGACCTCCTACAATGCTGCGGTACTTAGTACTGTCCTTAGGGCCTAGTAGGTGTCCTTCATGAAGAGATAATGGATCTGTTGCCGACAGTGGTGTAGAAAAAACTTTACAATTGTTCATGCCAACTTTTGCTAATAACTCATCAGCATACTTTGCTTGAGAAAGAACAAGACCATCCTGAATTTTCCTCACTTCTATGCCCAAGAAAAAATGTAGTGCACCCAAATCTTTGATAGCAAAATGTTTATTGAGATCTTGCACTAGTGTGTCAATAGCTTGCCCCGATGAACCAGTAACTATAATATCATCCACATACACCAAGACATAAACTGTGACACTTGATTTGTTATAGATGAATAAAGATGTATCTCCTTGAGAAGGAAAGAATCCCAGCTCCTGAAGCTTAGTACTCAGCCTAGAGTACCAAGCTCTAGGCGCTTGTTTTAAACCATATAAAGCTTTATCCAACTTGCAAATATAGTGAGGAGAATTTTTATCTTCATACCCAGGAGGTTGTTTCATGTATACTTCCTCTTCCAGAACACCATGCAGAAACGCGTTCTTGACATCGAGTTGTCGTAGATTCCAGCCTCTGCAAACTGTAATAGACAAGACAAGTCGTATTGTGGCAGCCTTTACAACAGGACTAAAGGTGTCCTCATAATCTATACCAAACCTTTGCTTAAAACCTTTGGCTACCAATCTGGCTTTGTATCTTTCAATAGTACCATCTGGATTTTTCTTAATGCGGAAGACCCATTTGCAGTCAATTAAATTCTTGTTACCAATATGAGGCGGCACAAGATGCCAAGTCTTGTTCTTCATGAGAGCATCATATTCTTCATCCATAGCCTTGCACCATGCGGGATTAGCTAGTGCATCTTGCAAACGTGCTGGTTCACCTGTAGTGTTCACAGAAAAATTGTAACGAATGCAACCATCAGTCCAAATTCTTGGATTTGTAATTCCCTTTTGAAGTCGGGTTCTAGCTGTAGGGTTAGCTATAGGATCCGTCGGCGCAGAAGATCCCGGTGCTGGATCCGGTGCAGGGATGCGCACGGAGGATTCCTTCGTCCTTCCAGTTGCGCGCCGACGCGTGTACACGATGGGCCCGTGAGCTGGCTCCGATGATGATTGCTGCTGTCCTGTCGCTGATGTGTCCCTCTCTGATTCGTCCGCAGGTGACGCGCTCGGTGCAGGCGAATCAGCCGCCGCACCAGCGCTGGGATCCGCATCGTCAGCCGAATCCGCCTCGGGATCGGTATCCGAAGCATCGGAAGCTGACGCCGGATCATCCTCGGGATCGGCGTTATTTGTTTCTTGTGATGAATCTGTTTCTTCTCCGTTTGAGCTCAAATCTTCACCATTTTCATCCAAATTTTCTTCTGCGGCCTGCACATGACTAGGAGAAACTGATGGCATAATAAAATTAGGCATATGATCATTAGTATTTTCACCCTCGTGATTAGGAACAAGATCCTTTGGAAGAAGGAGAATCTCTTTTCGAAGGAGAGCTCCGGCATTTGGGTGTAGTTTGGCAAAGGGAAAAATATTCTCATCAAATACCACGTCTCGAGAGATGTAAACACGGCCTGTAGAGACATCTAGACATTTTACCCCTTTATGCCGTTGACTATATCCAAGGAACACACACTGTTTTGACCGAAAAGAAAGCTTGCGAGAATTATAAGGACGCAAGTTCGGCCAACATGCACAACCAAACACACGAAGATGTGTGTATTCGGGTGGAGACCCTAGGAGACGTTCGGATGGTGTGGTATTATTGATAACTTTGCTAGGCATGAGATTGATGAGATACGTGGCAGTAAGAAAGGCTTCATCCCAAAATTTTAGAGGCATGGATGCATTGCCAAGAAGAGCAAGGCCAACTTCAACAATGTGACGATGCTTTCGTTCAGCTGAACCATTTTGTTGGTGTGCATGGGGGCATGAGACATGGTGTGTAATGCCAAGTTTATTAAAGAAAGGATGAAGTTTCTCATATTCACCTCCCCAATCTGTTTGCATGGTTATAATCTTCCTATTGAATTTTCGTTCAACAAGGTGCATGAAATTATGAAAAACTTCAAACACATCCGACTTCTTTTTGAGTAGATAGATCCAAGTGAATTTGCTGAAATCATCTATAAAACTCACATAATAATTATGACGACCTACAGAGGTAGAGGCCGGTCCCCACACATCGGAGAAAATTTGTTGCAAAGGAGAAGTAGACACACTTGTTGAAATCGGATAAGGGAGTTGATGACTCTTGGCCCTTTGACAGGAATCACAAATAGACTCAAGACTAGAAGATTTTTCATAAGGAAGACTATATTTCTGAAGAACATGCTTAACAACTATGCTTGATGGATGACCTAATCGACGATGCCACCGCTCCATGGAAGGTTTGGTGACGACACAAACTTGCTTTTGCTTGGGAGTAGATGATGATGATGTTGACACGATGGGGTAGAGACCTCCTTTGCATTCTCCTCTAAGAAGAGTTCTCTCGGTTGCCCGGTCCTTTATCAAAAAATGCCACGGGTGAAATTCTAGGAAAGCATCATTATCAAGAGCAAGTTTATGTACTGAAAGAAGATTTTTAGTTGCACTTGGAACATGAAGAATATTTTCTAGATGAAGATCACGATTAGGGGTTTGAATACATGAATGACCAATATGCATAATTTTCATACCTTCTCCATTCGCTGTGTGAACCTTGTCATTGCCCTGGTACTTGTTCTGGATCATGAGCTTCTCCAAGTTGCCGGTGATGTGGTCAGTTGCACCGGTGTCGGGGTACCAGTTTGTGTCAATGCCATAGGCATGAGCGGCATTGGCAGTCTTCTCACGCTCACGTTCACGTTCTTGCTCACGAGCACGATCACGCTTGTTGTTGTCGTTGGCGTACCTCCACCAGCAATTGCTGGCCGGATGGCCGTGCTTTTTGCAGATCTGACAATCAATGTCTTGGTACTTGGAGGGGCCGCGATCACCACGGTCACCGCCAGCACCAGGACCCCGCCAGTCGCCACCAGGACCGCGCCAGGGACCTCCTTGTGGTGGACCGCGACGATCAGCGCCGTAGCCACCGCCGTAGCCACCGCCGTAGCCAGGGCCACCACCGTAGCCACCACCAGGGCCACGCCAGTTGCCATGGTCACCACCGTAGCCGCCACCATCTTGCGGCGGACCACGACGATCACTCTCGTAGCCATCATCTCGATTGTTCTTCTTTTTCTTGTTGTAGCCGTGGTCACCACGATCTCCTGCGCGGTTCGCCACGTTGGCCGAGGAATCGAACTCCTTTGGGCCACCTCCAGACAGCATCTCCTGTCGCATATCATGTGCTGCAAGTAAACCATGCAGATCACTTACCGAGCATGAGTCCATGGCGTTCACCGTGGACACAAGGCCATTGTATTCTTCATCGAGCCCGTTCAGTATGAACTCCACCAGTTCTTCATCATCGATGGAGCGACCGGCGGCAATGAGCTCGGTGGCGAACCCACGCATCTGGGCAACGTACTGGTCCGCCGTCTTGTTCTCTTTCTTGGTGTTGGAGAGTCCGCTCCGCAGACTCGTTCTACTCGCTTTGGATTTGGATGCAAACATCGAGTTGATGAGTGCCCAAACCTCTGCAGCATGCTCCAGACCGATCGTCAGTACTAGGATGTCTGGCGACAGAGAGCCGACCAGATAACCCAGCACACGCTGGTCTCGCTCGATCCAGATATCATAGGCTGGATTGTTGATCTTGACCTCCTTGCCCTCCTTCTCCACCGTCAGAAACTCCGACGGCGCAGCTTCTTTTCCATCCAGCAGACCGAGCATCCGTGCGCCCCTCAGCGCCGGCATGATCTGGGTCTTCCACGGCAGGTGATTTGATCTCGTCAGCTTCATCGGTGGTGGGTTGCCGAGTCCTGGTGGTGTGGTGGATGATGAGGAAGCCATGGCAGGGATTGAGGTAATTGTTCTTGTTCGATGTCACGGAAGAGTAGGCTCTGATACCATATAAGATTTGGTGGAACGATTCGTTGCCCTTGTGGGTCGATCGGTTGCATGTTATATAGGCGCCAAAGGCAGGTTGTTACAGGAAGATATTACAGGAATTCGGGTTGATCTATTGATCTACTTGATACACACGAAACTCCGAGATATACTTTATAAACAGTATATTCGGTTACAATTATAACAACCTGGTATATTTCCTAACACAGATTAACGAACTGAGAGATGCGCTTGGTCCTATGTCTGCCCGTGGAAAGAAATACTGCACTGAAGCATGCTTGATAAGATATCTAGAAGCTCGCAACTGGAATGTTGGCAAGTCTAGAAAGTTGTTGGAGGAAAGTCTCAAGTGGAGGGCAGCTAGCAGGCCTGAGGATATTCGTTGGGTAAATAAGCTCTTTCCTTACCTGCATATCTCAAGTAATTTTTAAACTTGGGAAGTAACGAAGCGTACTAGTAGTACAATTAATTTATTTCCTCTTTATTTCAGCCTGATGTTTCTGTAGAGGCAGAAACAGGTAAAATGTACCGGGCAAGTTTCACGGACAGAGAAGGGAGAAATGTCGTTGTTATGAGACCTGCGAAGCAGGTAAGGATTCAATATTTTTGGGGACCTGTAGCTAACTTAGCCTTAAATTTACCTGTATAGCATTTCAAAATAATTTCAGAATACATCGTCGCACGAAGGGCAGCTGCGGTATCTTATATATACCTTGGAGAATGCAGTCTTCAACCTGCCTGAAGGTCTAGAAAAAATGGTGTGGCTGATAGACTTCACAGGATGGACAATGGCCAATGCAACCCCCATGAGGACTGCCAGAGACAGTGCGAATATCCTGCAAAATCATTACCCCGAGAGGCTTTCAGTCGCATTCTTGTTCAATCCACCCAAAGTATTTGAGGCCTTTTTTAAGGTGAACATCATCCCTGCATAACTCTGATTCCAGCCAGAAAGATTTTTGAACATAGATGTAGTGTCAGTTTGAGAAAAGTTCCATATCATTTACTTTACAAATCGTTTCAAATGGTTTCAGGTTCTCAAAGTATTCCTTGACCCGAAATCCATCCAGAAAATAAATTTTGTGTACAAGGACAACGAGGAGAGCATGAAGACATTGTACACGCACATTGATCCAGATGTCCTTCCGGTGGATTTTGGAGGGAAGAACAATGTGGTGTACAACCATGACGATTATTCTAAGAGAAATGCTCCGGTGCTTTCCGAGAAATCATGTTGCACGAATTTTAAAGCAAACCGATGGCTGTGATTAGAGGTGGGGATTAAGGATGCTAATCCCACGTAGTTAGTACTCCTCTTAGATCACTTTGTGAACCTAATCATAGCCGTCGATGTGCTTTAAAATTCGTGCAACTTGTTTTTCTGGAAAGCACCGGAGCACTTCTCTTCTAAGAGAAATGACGAAAGATGACATTAACACAGCAAGCTTCTGGGCAGAAGATGGTAACCATGTCATGAACGGGCACTCGGCTCCCGAGGTTACACCTCAATCGTCACTAGTTGCTGCTAAAGCAAGTTGAGGAGCACGGGCCAGCCATATCACCCTGCAATGACGGATCTCTCGCTAAAGTGATCATAACAATCCCATGTTTCACGCCATATTTCACGGGTAGCTGATAAATTAAGTATTGCCACGTTAAAATCTTACATGCATGGGGGTCTCGGGCGCTCCCTGTTCTATACGCTCGCACGCCAGGTGAACGAGGGTCTTCATGGGGGTCTCGGGCGAAAATCCAGGCGACTCCCTCCCGACGGCTGGTCTCACCGGCGTTTCGCTGCCGGGTGGCCGGTTCTGGGCATTGCTAGGAGAGGAATCCGATGGGGAGTCGGAGACACCAACGTTGCCTGGTCCTAAACAGTCATGGTGGGACATCTGCCGCACGCCGCCGTCGGTGCCGTGCGATGGGGTCTCGAGTCGCCGGACAAAACAGTTGGAAAAGAGACAAAGACAAAGGTACAGAGATCTAATGGCTTGTCATGTGGAGCTTTCTTGCGCAGGGCAGACGACCCAGGTTCGGCGAGCTTCCCGGCCTCCGCGGATCCCGGTGATGGCGCCATCCTGCTTCCTGGAAGAGAACTTCGATGCTAAGGAGTGGACAAGGGTTCAACGTCGACGAGCTCGTGCTGGCGCAAGAGGATGGCGGGCGTGCCTAGGTGCTTCTTCTCGCCGGCCGGTGAGACTCTTCAAGGCGGCGCCGATATTCACGGATCGAGATGCCGTTTGTGATATTCAAAAAAATTCAAAATTACCGATTGTGGACCGGGTAGGGCATAAGGCCCATCGACATCTGGGGTTAGGATCGGCTTTGCTGGGCCAAAAGGGCCTACCAAAGCTCCGATCTTTGATCAGTTCGGATTTAGCACCATTGCGAAGGGTTTTTGGTCAAGTCTGGAAGCGATCGCAGGACACATTGCTCGTTCCATCGTGCTCTGCTAACCCTAAGGCGGCCATGGCTTTTAGGGGTGGCGGCGCCAATGGCAGAGGTGACAGGAGCTTCAACCACAACAACTATCCGCCAAATCGTGGCCTGCAGCAAGGTGAGGGCCGGTTTTTCGAGCGTGGTGGTTCATCCGGAACAGCTGGTGGTGGTCGCGGGAGTGCTTTCTCATCACAAGATGCCGCCGTCTTTGAGCAAGGAGGGCCGTCAAATCTTGGCAATAGTCGGGATGGATTTGGGGCAGGTATGAGAGGTAGAGGAGGCTTCGGTAACCACATGCCGTTGTCTTCTAGGGCCCCTGGTAGGGGGTTTGGTGCTGCACAAGGCGGCCCGAACAATGGAAATCAGTGGGATAATGATGGATGGTCTGAGCAGAATTCTAGGTGGAGTGCTAATCAACAAGGTTCGGATAATTTTCATGGCAACTTTGGTGCTTTCACAGAGGGGTACCATGAAGAGCAGCAGTTCGGTCATGGCACAAGAGGTGCATATGCAGGGGCTGGGCAACATATTAGCCGGCAACAGTTCGCTGGCTTTGGTCGTGCTGGTCGTAATGTTAGAGGACGTTATGGCCAGGGACAGCTAGGTCGTGGTGGTGCTGTGATAGTTGGACAGGTCGGTAGGGCACAGCAGCAGCAGGCTGCAGCGCCGCGCCCAACAGCGGGTGCGGACGCTGGGCTTCCAAAGCCATTACCGCATGCTGCGCAGGGAGTCCAGAATGTGGTTGCACAAAGGCAGAATCAGCAGGTCCAGCAGCCTATTCCGCAAGGTGGCCAGGTGGCTGACAATGTAAAAAAAACAGCGGCCAAGATACCTAAGAAAAGGGATAAAATACTTTGCTTTCGCTGCGTTCAGACGGGACATTATGCAGCTGATTGCGAAGCGGTGTTGTGTATTTATTGTGGGAAGGTATCTCATTTATCCAAGGATTGCAACTTGCTAACAGCCCCGAAGCCGGTGGCAGTTATGTATGGACTCGCAAATGATAAGCTGCTATTTTTTGATACTCCTAAGTCGGAAGGTTTGCGTGATCCGAATGTTAGTGGAAAAGAAGGAAGAATTAGAGTTTCGGGAGGGGTATTAACTGTGAGTGAAGTTATCCATGAATTGGAGTGGTTGGTGCAAGGTGACCACCAATGGGATGTGTCCGTAGCTTCTGTTGACTCTTTTCGGGTGGTGTATCCGTCTAAAGTTGAATTTACGAGGCTCAGGAAAATTGGGGCAATCCAAGTTGAGGAGAAAAATGTTGTTATGCAATTTGAAGATTGGTTTGATGATGATGTGGACAGATATGAGTTAGTAGACATGTGGGTGAGGGTGAGAGGTTGTTCCAAGGAGCTACTGAATGATTATCTTGCACTTTTTGCTGTTGGTTCCCTCATAGGGAAGACGCTGGAAGTGGACATGGAGTATACCCATGAACATAAGGTGGTCCGTATGAAAGTGGCATGTGCGGAGCCTTCGGCGATTCCGAGAAAAATTGATCATACTTACGATGGTGTGGGGTATATGCTACGATTTGAGATAGAAGGAGAGGAGGAGCAGGATGCGGATATGCAGGATGTGGATCAGGGTGACGATCAAAATGATGGGGCTGGTAAGAAGGATGATAAAACCTCAGATATGGTGCATAGTACGGAGGATAAGCCTCCTGCGGTAGACAAGGAGTCTAGTTCATCGAAAGCTACCGAACAAATTAATTCAACTGTGGCTGGTTCGGGCAATAAAGGGGGTACAGTCCTCGCGGATATTCAATTTGGATCGGTGGACATGAACTTATTTTCCAGCAACAAATTACAGTGTTTGACTCCGAGAAAGTTGTGGAGTGATCACATGGAGGAAGAGGAGGACAGTCTCCCGTCTCCATTGGCTGCATCGGCACCACCTGCGTTGGGTGGTAAGAGAGTTGTCTCTTGTATTGTTAAAAATTTGTCTAATTATCCTAGCTCGCACCCTGCTGATTGTGAGGCTGCAGGTCTTGGACCGAATATAGGACCTGCTACCTCGGAGAGGAGCTCTGGGGTCGCGGGGCTTGTGGTTTCACCACTGTCTAGTCCGAGTGTAGGTGGCTCCATGAGGGGGACACCGTCCTCGCCATCTCGGCCGGCGGATTGGCGTGCTACTTCGCCTGCCAGGACCTCTACATCGACAACATCGCCTTGTACTCCAGGCGGGAATGCAGGTCGCGGCGGTTCTTGTTCTCCGAACAAAGGGACAGGAGTGTTCCTAGGTGGTCGGTACTCACAGGCGGAGATTATCGCATACGGCGGTATACCAGCGGAGAAGGCGGTGGACATCCGCTCAAGTGCGCGGATTCGAGCCCAGGTTGACGCCGATGAGACAGCCCTGGAGAGGGCGCAGCGGCGTGCCCAGGACCGCGATGCATTGTTATCAGGTAATGCTACGGTCTCCAAATTTACAATTGCTGCGTTTTCTGATGATGTGATACAAGATAGAGCCAAAAAGTTGGGTATTTCTTTAGGAGTCTCTCCTAGCCAGGTGTTGAATTCAGTTGACACCTTAAAAGATATAGATCTTACACGTACTCTGAGTTCTTTTAAAAAACAGGAAGAGGATGAACAAAATGCTAGACTAGAAGGGAAGGATGTTTTAATTATGAGCAAGGCTCTTAGGCTGAGCAGAGATTTAGAGGGGGAGGAGTTTTCGGTTACTGAGGGTCATAAGGACCTTGATTTAACGCTAGTATCCAAAAAAAGAAGAATGTACAATAAACAAATTTATGCAACGGCTGCACCTAGGCGTAGCATCCGAATCAAATTTAGCACTAAGAAACAATGAAAGGCTGTTTTTGGAATAGTGGTGGCTTCAGAGATCCAGCTAAGCATTCTGTAGTTGCAGAGAGTATTAGGGAGTATCGCCTAGATTTTTTTGCAGTAATTGAAACTGGGCGAGACAATTTCTCAAATCCTTTTCTTAAAAATTTGGCAGGAGGGCTCAATTTTGTGTGGTTCTGCCTACCACCACAAGGGCGGTCGGGTGGCATACTAGTAGGGTTTAATTCGGATAACCTTTTGGTGAAAAATATAGAACCAGGAGAAAGATGTGTTAAAATTCAACTTCAATCCAAAGTAGATAGTTTTGAATGGTCATTGGTAGTTGTTTATGGTGCAGCTCAGGATGCCCAGAAGGGGGAATTCTTAGCTGAACTTGTGCGCATTTGTGAGAATGAGCAAGGCCCGCTCATGGTGGGTGGGGATTTTAATATTATTCGGCGACAAAGTGAGAAAAATAACAATAATTTTGATGCTAGATGGCCTTTTATTTTTAATGCTATAATCGAAAGTCTTGATCTCCGAGAAATAGATCTCTCGGGTAGGCAATACACGTGGGCTAATAGAAGACCTAATCCGACGTATGAGAAGTTGGATAGGATACTTACGAATGTGTCTTGGGAACAGAAATTCCCTCTAGTAAGCGTAAGAGCACTAACTAGAGCAGAATCGGATCATACCCCTCTACTTATTGACTCAGGGGAACAAGCCTTTCTGGGTAATAAGAAATATTTCTCTTTTGAGTTGGCATGGCTAAGAAAGGAAGGCTTCTTTGAGATGGTGACTAATGAGTGGTCGTCTATCTCGGTGGGAAATAGTCCAATGGAAATATGGCAGAATAAGATCCGCCATCTCCGCTCCTATTTGAGAGGATGGGCTAAAGATCAAAGTAGTATTTATAAGAAAGAAAAAATACGTTTAATGCAAATTATTGAAAGACTAGATATCAAAGCTGAAACCTCCCCTCTTTGTACCTCCGAGAGTGAGGAAATGAGGGAAGCTACGGATAAATTGGCAAATATGAGGAGGGAAGAGGAGTCCAAGTGGGCTCAAAGAGCAAAAGTAAAACATATCCAAGAAGGGGGCAACAACACAAAATATTTCCACTTAATTGCAAACGGCAAACATAGAAGGAAAATGATATTTCAATTAGAACAAGATGAAGGAATCATTTCGGGCCATGACAATATTAAAAATTACATAACAGACTATTATAAAAGGTTGTTTGGTGCATCGGCACAAAATAATTTTTCTATGATGGAATCTGTAGTTTCGGACATACCACAGATTTCACACCAAGAAAATGAAATTCTGGTTTCAGATTTTACTGAGAAAGAAGTACATGAAGCAATTGTACAGATGAAAAAGAATAAAGCACCGGGACCAGACGGGTTTCCAGCTGAGTTCTATCAGACATTTTGGCCAGTCATAAAGCAAGATTTAATGAAACTATTTGAGAGCTTTCAAAGGGGGGAACTACCTCTGTTTCATTTAAATTTTGGAACTATCATTCTACTTCCAAAGAAAGAGAATGCTGTACAGGTACAGCAATATCGTCCTATTTGTCTCCTAAATGTTAGCTTCAAGATATTTACCAAAGTAGGTACTAATAGGGTAACGGAAGTAGCACAAAAGGTGATACGTCCTACCCAAACGGCATTTCTGCCAGGTAGAAACATTCTGGAAGGGGTTCTGATTTTGCATGAAACGATCCATGAACTTCATAGGAAGAAAATGGATGGTGTCATACTGAAAATTGACTTCGAAAAAGCGTATGATAAGGTACAATGGCCGTTCCTACAACAGGTATTACGCATGAAAGGTTTTGACGAGAAATGGTGTCGTTGGGTTCAAGACTTTGTGAGTCGTGGTAGCGTAGGTATCAGGGTAAATGATGACTTAGGTCATTGTTTCCAAACCAAGAAGGGTTTACGGCAAGGAGATCCGTTATCACCTATCTTGTTTAACATCGTTGCTGATATGCTTGCCATTGTTATTGCTCGTGCAAAAGAGGATAACCAGGTGGATGGACTTATTCCTCATTTGGTAGACGGTGGGGTGTCCATTCTACAATATGCCGATGACACCATTTTGTTTATGTCCCATGATATGGAGAAGGCTTTAAATATGAAACTTATCCTTTGTATGTTCGAACAATTGTCGGGATTGAAGATAAACTTTCATAAGAGTGAGCTCTTTTGTTTCGGTAAGGCTAAAGAGGTAGAAGATCAGTATAGACTTCTCTTTGGGTGTGCATCCGGCACCTTTCCCTTTAAATACTTGGGCATCCCTATTCATTTCAGAAGATTGAAAAATGGGGAGTGGAAATTAGTGGAGGACCGGTTTGAGAAAAAATTGGCTAGTTGGGCTGGAAAGCTTTTATCTTATGGGGATCGCCTCATTTTGATAAATGCTGTTCTTACTAGTTTGCCCATGTTTATGTTGTCCTTTTTTGAGGTACCCAAAGGGGTACGTAAAAGGATGGACTTCTATCGATCACGTTTCTTTTGGCAAAGTGATGGCCATAAAAAGAAGTATAGGCTTACAAAATGGAACATTATATGTAGGCCCAAAGATCAGGGTGGACTGGGTATTGAGGTTTTAGAGTCAAAGAACAAAAGTTTATTATGTAAATGGTTTTCCAAACTTCTATCAGAGGATGGAGTATGGCAGGAGCTAATTCATAATAAATACTTACATTCCAAATCATTAACGCAAGTCACAGTAAAACCGCAGGATTCTCCTTTTTGGAAGGGATTAGTAAAAGCTAAGGAGGAGTTTTTCCAACGGGGTTCCTTTTCTCTAGGCAATGGTGAGATGACTAGATTTTGGGAAGATACTTGGTTAGGGGACAAGCCCCTGTCTCACCAATATCCGAACCTTTATAGCATTGCTCAAAGAAAACAAGTTTCAGTAGCATCTGTTTTAGCTCTAGCACCTCCTCCTAATATTGTGTTTAGAAGAGCACTCACGGGGGTGAGGTGGATTAGATGGTTACATCTTGTCAGTAGGTTGATGGAGGTGCGGCTTACAACATCTCAGGACGAGTTTAAGTGGGGTTTGACTAGATCAAGAAAATTCACAGTCAAATCTATGTACCTAGATCTTTTGAGTGATCAGACTAGGTATTTACGCAATTATATTTGGAAAATGAAGGTACCACTTAAGATAAAGATTTTTATGTGGTTCCTACACCGTAAGGTGATTCTTACAAAGGATAACCTTACAAAGCGAAATTGGAACGGATGTAAAAAATGTTGCTTTTGTGATCAAGAGGAAACAATCCAACATTTGTTTATCTCATGTTCTTTTGCTAAGATGGTGTGGCGCATTGTGTTTATGGCTTTTAATATTCAGCCCCCTTGTAGCATTGCCAATCTGTTTGGTAACTGGTTACATGGGGTGGATAAAAAAGAAAAAGTGCAAATCCGAGTGGGAACATGTGCTTTACTTTGGGCCATATGGAATATTCGGAATGACATTATCTTTAACAATGCAAAAAAATCTTCTTTCATGCAGGTGATTCCGATGGCTATTCATTTGATTCGTATGTGGTCTTACCTACAAGCAACGGACAAGCTTGT
This sequence comes from Poa annua, assembly GCA_026929855.1. NCBI lineage: Eukaryota > Viridiplantae > Streptophyta > Magnoliopsida > Poales > Poaceae > Poa > Poa annua. Next base: position 25,456,285 of record CM049434.1, on the reverse strand, counting down.
CGTTCTGGATATTGGGTGCAACCGGCTATATTCGGTGGCGCGGGACTTATACAACCAATACAGCTGGCGTTCTGATCTTAGGATAACTGGTTGATGCAGAATCAAATTATGTTATCGATGTTTTTTAGATGGTTAATTCACGTTTCCACTTTATGTGACCCATGATGTAATCTCTTGTAAACCTGGTTCGGAAATAAATTAATAAAAGCCGTATGCATCAATCGATGCAGAGGCTGGGACTGCCCCTTTTCTAAAAAAAATTGTTATCTGTCATCCATCTGAATTTGACACGCTTAGGTCACTAATTTTATCATGTTGTTTTTAGAAATGTTAATTAATCTCTTTCCATCATTTGCCCAAATAAGACGAGTTGTATCGGTCTTTTTTGGCAGATTATGTAGTAAAAGTGGCAGTTCTGAGAAAAGAGATGCCATGCAGAGTGGTTAGAGTAGGAGCATTAGAGTCGTGTTGACCAGAACCTCTCACGACATCGGAAGCCGCCGAGATAGAGGTGAGGGTGATACAAAGTCGGCACATTGTTTCAAAATGACTAAGTGATGCATTGCTCATTGATGTGTTCCTCTCCCACCGTAGATTTTAACTTTTGTGACATCTCATACATATATGTCATTTCAACATGGCGTGGATTATACTGTGGTTGAAGTACAAATTAATACTGAATCTTGCATATCGACACTCAATTTTTCTTCAGTGATACCGGTGGGTATCTTGTATTTCACATTTCCAACGTGGACTTGCATATGGAGTGATGATGTATGTATTCGATTGTGTGAAGAGATGATTACTTAGAAATAAGAGGATTCATCCTCTCTCCTCGATGATTATGTGTCGGGGCAAAGAAAATCGTAATATGGAATGCTAAAATACGACACATAGCATTGAGAAAGGCCTAAGAGACAATGGCAATGTTTTAGCGTTTGTGTGTCAGGCATATATTGTGAAACATAGGAAGCATAACATTAACTGATTCATACCACCTATCACTAAAAACAAAATATATTAAATAACATGCTACAATGAACCCCTTCGAAGTTGGCTGTGTCGATGAGGTTGTTGCGGTCAAGTAGCTTTACTTTATCGGTGGGTTGAGGGAAGGTGTGCATGTGAGAACATGTCTATATCTCCATTGTGCAAACTTTGTTCTGGGGAGATCCGCCATGTAAACTAATGGACATTGTATTCGTAGTTTGGATAGTCCATCTATGAAAACGAGAAATTTATTTTTAAAATGATTCACGGTGGTATGAATTGTGACCGTGGGTTTAAATTCCGAGGAATAATTACTTAGGAATTTTTTTGATGAATAACTTCATAAAATTTATAGAGAGGAGGAAATAATGTGGTTCCGAAGGGCGACAGAGAAATAATATTAGAAGGATATGCTTTAAATCCCTATTTCATTAGTAAAGCGTGGCAGAAGAAGGGAAAACACAAATGTTTATTTTCACCAAGAAGATGGTTACAAAGAGGGTGATGTACAAATTTGAGATTATGAAGAAGTTTTTATTCGTTTGGCCCTAATGATAGTATTGGAAATGTTGCTATATATATTATTATGGCTAGTATTTTAATTGTTATTGATAGAGCAAGCCTTAGTAAAGAATTTAATTTGGAAGAAATTAGAGTAGCTATTTTCCAATGAAGAAGGGCAAGGCACCTAGGCAAGATAGGCTGCCTATTTATTTTTACCAATATTATTTGCCTCTAATTAGCAAAGTTTGTTTTCCCTATATCAAGATTGGTATAGCGGCGTGCTTAGATATATCAAGGTTTAATCATGGAATTTTAAATCTTCTTCGAAAATATGTACATGCTAGTTTGATAAAAAAAATACTGTCATGAATGTTTACTTAGTGTCACCTGTAATATGTTTACTAGGTAATTAATAATATAGCTAATTTGATGGCAAATACTTATTAAATGAAGTTTTATTCTAGATTGTGTGGTTATTCAAAATGACATCTTTTATTTTGGATGATGTCTTGTTTACATATTACTATAGATTTCGAAAAAGCGAACGACAAATTAATTGGTATTTCCTAAGAGATGTTATGATACAGAAAGATTTTCTCGATAAGTTTATGGACTTAGTAATAAGCACTGTAACGGTATAGTGGCGGTATCATGAATCTAGGAAATGGCTTAGACAAGAGAATGACATATCCCCCATGTTATATATTGCAATAGATGTTCTTAACTTGTTCAAAATACTGTAGACAATGGGTTTTTGGAAAGGAACTGATAATTTAGTTGAAGAAGGGGTAACTATGCTCCAGTATGGCAATGATACTATCTTTTATTTTAAGGATGGCTTAGGTAGTTCCAGAAACTTGGCAAAAAATGTGTATTTTTAAACAATTTCTTGGCCTGAAAATTGATTTTAAAAAGTGAATTATATTGTTTTGGTAGTGCTAGAGAAAAAGTTAATGAATGGTATTCCATATTAAGTTTTGTATTGTGGGATTCTTTTTAAGTATCTGGGTGTGCCTATGCATTATAGTATACTAGAAGAATACACCGCACATTGCAGCGGGAATATCAATAATAACTTTGTACAAACGAACATCTAATATCATGAGATGGTACAAAAATATAACTGGAATTACAAATGATCCCCAAATTTCCTGAGAATCATCTCAGGTTAAGTTCGTGGTACTCCATTCTGCTATACCAGAACATATAATCTTTTTTTTTGAACAAAAGAACATATAATCTTATTGTACACAAAATAAGTTAGATGCCAGGGCTGCTTGTCTGCTTCTTCCCTTCTTACAAAAATCAAACCAATGAACATATTCTTTTAGGGAACACGTACTGAAATTTGATAGAGCAGCACAAATACGTACCTTGCTTCACCGCAAAACCGCACAAGCAACCAAGAGCAAGGGGACCTTGTGTATTCTATGCCTATATCAAATACACGAGGGTGGCTGAGATCGAGGGATAGAGTGCAAGGTGATCAGCGCTGAGGAAGGAACATTGCGGAGATGAGAGCGATTGAGAGTGATTCCATGTCTGTGGCCGTCAGGACCAAATATATAGCTTAAGTGCATTGGAGATGAATTGGTTTATGGAAAGGAATAAGGAGCGAATGGATATACATGGTGGCAGCAGGCGCTCATGAGTGATCGTGGATGGAAATCAATCGAAGGGATTGTCCGTTTGTTTCCCTTCAGGAATAGTTTGTAGTGTGCTGGCTGGGCGAGGAATTGAGGATAGATAGGTTACTGCAGGATAAAATTAGGGCCCGTTCGGAAGCTCTTCTAGGCTAAAACTCCGCTCCGCTCTTGGACCTGCGGCGGAGCTCGTTTTGGGTCACTCCGCAAAATTAGCCCAGCGCTCCGTGCGCTCCGGGAGCAGGCTTTGAGGAGCGGAGGGCTTCCGAACGGGCCCTTAATAGCGCTCGTCTTGATTCTTCGATTACTGCATGCTTTGTACGGGAAAACATTGTATGGTTTGCTGGGCATCGTCACAATGAGACAATAGAATGGACGGTTGGAGATGACAATCAGACGGCTAAGATTTGCTGATGATGTGGCTAGGCTGCATGTTGAGATAGACAACTTAAGTGGGGTTTTGCTTTATAAGAGGTATAGATAGATTGTGCAATAATAATTGAGGGATGTAGAGGAGAAAGTATGAAAACGTTACATGCTTGGGCAGGTGGAGAAAATTCTTGTGACAAAGGTTAATCTTGTTAAAAGGTTGTTTGGTTAATGTGTCGTTTTACATGATTTCCATGTCTGACTTTTCTAAGTCTAGTCATAGTGGGGAGTAAGTTAGACTACTAAGGATGATTCAAACGGGGCATCCCATCGAGTCCGCCCGTATCGGTCCGATTCTGTTTGCGTCCAAACCATGGCACAACGCGGGGACGCAAAATCCTCACGCGTCTGTTTTTGGTCCGCCTCAACCCATTTGTGGCCCAAATTTGGGTCAGGTTTGCGTCTGCGCAGACGCACAACGGAGTGACCGCGTGTCCGCGTGGTGTCCTCCCCTGACCCATATGCCAGGGACACGCGCCGGTCAGCCTTCCCGGTGGCAGTCCTTTTTAATGCCACCGGTCGCCCACCCACCCACCCACGCCAGTCCCTAGACCCCACTCACCTCGCTCCTTCCTGGAACCCTAAACCTTGCCCCCCAACTCGTCGCCATGCGCTGCTGGTTCGGCAAGCCGGCGAAGAACGACCAGGAGGCCGGCTCGTCCACGGGCCGTGGCCGCCGCCGCATGCAGACATCGTCCCTGATGTCGTCGCCACCGTGTCGGGCGTTGATGCCTCCACCACCCTCGTCAAACGCGGCCAGGGCACCGCTGTCGGGCGTCTTCGCCATTGCGTCCCTGGGCATGGAGGTGGCGCGGGTCCGACACCGCCGGTACGTCCGGAAAGGGAACTAGTGGTGGTACTGGAACCACACAGTCCTCGTGTCGTGGCCGGTCAACCGGCACCTGAATCCCTAGCGGATTCCGGTGTCACCGATCTCGCGAAGCCGGTGCATCCGCGAACTGGAGATCGAGCAGCGGCGCGTCTGGCTCGATCGTGAGCACCGACGCGACCTGATGTTCGTGGCAAACTCGCCCAACTGGTGGCGGTGGTTCAACGACGAACACGACCTCCGCTGCCAGAACCTCTTCACGAGGCCTCAACACCGCCGAGCAGACAGTGGTCACCGCCACCGCACCTATGGACGTGCATGCCAGAGGTCAAGCCGGAGCCCGAGCCCAAGGACATGGACGAAGAGCTCTTCATCGCCTTGACGGCCTCGGAGGCGACGGTGGCCGAGGACGAGCGGAGGCGGTGGGATCAAGTCCTCGCCGAGGTCGCGCGGCAAAACGAAACCACGCGGCAGCACACGGAGGCGGCGCAGTAGCTCCAAGAGGCCTTGGACGCACAACACGTGCAGCGTCCATGGTACGAGTAGATGGAGGAGGACGACCGGCCTCCATGCCCTTCAGTCCCCGAAGGCCTCGCCGGGCAGATGAACCCGGTGCCTCAGCCGCAGAAACCACCGACGCCACCGGAGGAACGGGAGTAGGCGCAGCCTCACACGCCACCGTACGTTTTCATCTCCTTCGACGAGGAGTAGAGAAAGCCCACGAAAGGGCACAATATATTTAAATTTGTATTTTTTGTTTTTCATTTTATTATATAAAATGGCTGTATGTGGCCCACCTACCCCTAAGGCCCTAAGTAATGAAAATTAGGCCCATTTATGGCCTGTTCACGAAAAATGAAAAAAACTTTTGCGATGCGTCGGCCCATTGGGGGCAGTGGCAAGAAAGGGGCGGACATGGGACGTCCGCCTGTCCGATCGGCAACGCAAAGGGACCAAGCGCGGACAAATGGCCTGTCCGTTTGCGTCGATCCGTTGGAGTCATCTTAAAATACCTAACATATATATGTTACTAGACTATGTTACAACATCTATAGTGGGTAGTAACATGTGTGTTGTCATGCTACTTTTTATTAATTAGGTTGTAAACTCGTATTGTTTTGTGTTGTGTAATGTTATTGTAACATATATAGCTAATAACTTCATTTGTCTCTCTATTTTTTAATTGCATGTCACATCATCATTTTTATAATGTTACTATGTATGTTACTCCCAACTATGGGTAGTCTAAAGGTTATTCTAATTTTTTTCTTTGGAAGCATTCCAATGGAAGAAGGTCTATATACTAAGAAGTATCACTTGGGTTTGGAAAAAGTTTGTCAGACTGAATACGCAATACATTTTTGAGATCACAACTGCTGTACAACTGTGCTTTCATTTTGAATGAAATCAGGGGCGTGATCCCCGCGATTAAAAAAATGGCTTATGAGTGGTGTTCAAACGTGGGTTCTTGTGATTAAGAACGAAAAATTCCATCACCTGTGCCACGCCCTCGGCGCAAGTCAACGATGGCAGCACTCTGCTAAGCGCCTCAACGATAACTTAACAAGCCAACCACAAATTGACCCTCCAGCGGCAGTTGAGGAGCACCTACAAATCCCTCCTGGTCTCCAGTGCGTGATTAATTCCATTCCACTGCGTCTCTTTCTTCTCGCTCTCATGGTCCGAGAACAACTCTGAACATCTATCTCTTTTCCTCCAGGCAGCGCCCGGCCAGTTCTTGGTCTTAGTTGCTTCGTCTCCCTGAGGCTTCTGGCGTACCCTGGTATGCAGATTTTGTTTTGCTTCCCGGATTGACTGGTAGCTGCTGTGAAACCCCAAATTCTTGCTTTATTCATGTATTGATCATACTCTGCATCCACCTAAAATCCATCATAGGTTCATGTTTGTCAAACTCAGTAGCTGTAAGAGTATATTCTCGGGAAAATAAGTGTAAGTATGAAAATGTTCATCCTTTCAGAAACTCAGAAACTGAAGAGCTGTTTCTCAAATATTTGTAGCTATTTTCTTTTGAATTCATCTTCTTTCTGATTCTTGCTGCGTTTGGAGATCTAGGATTTCTGCCGATTTGGGTTAGCATGCTGAAACCTTCAGCTTACACAGCCTTTCCCATTAAAAGTCAAAGTTGGAGTAAGAATTGAGCCATACGCACATCTGCCTGCAATGTGATTTAAAAAATGGATCTTCATATCCTATTATTTTTGTAGGTTTACTTCGCCGTTGTGTAGCATTATTAGGCAGATATTACATTTATTTGTAGTGGAGATAGCAGATCCATGTATGTGATGTTTTCATTGAGTCAATGCCTTGTCTCTTAATCTGCTGCAGTGGTTAGGACGTCACTTTATAGGCTCATACGTACTGAATTGATACATGCATGCTACTCCCTCCGATCGGAGGTAGTAGCAAAAGTTGAAGTTTGCACCAGCTCACTAATGTTTCCACGCCAATCAATTCAGGCCGGAGGTAGTAGCAAAAGTGGAGGAGGCACCCATTGTTTGGTGTCGACAAAGAGAGTAGATAAAGCAAAAGGCTTTTGAGTAAACTGTTTCTGTTTTCTGTGTCAACATATACTACTTGTTTGGAGTTATTTTTACTATCCTAATATTCTACCACACTACTTTTATTGGTTAGACAAAAAGGGATTCCGATATTGACCATAATAACTATTTCAAATCAATTTCGAAAAGCATGCAAATCGATTTCGAAAAGTGTGCTAATCGATTTAGAAATGCGTGCAGATCAAAATCTGTTTTGAACTTTGCCGTTGATTCAACAAGATCTCTAAACTAGATCCGGCTGATTTGTTAGTTTTGACGAGTTTCTTTGCTACTATATTTCTATACTTGTTTCCGCTCTGTCTATTCTACTTTTAACTTGAGTTTTTACTGCATTTTCTATTCTGCTTATACACTTGTTTGAACATATGAAGTAGGCTATACAAGGGTTTGCCATGGTTTTCTAATTTTACTCCAAAGTTTGATCTATTTAAGGTTTGAGATTCCTTGAGATTTGAAGATATCATGTTTAGGAGAAAGCACACCCAACATTTTGATTTGGATGATGTCGAGCAGAGACAAGCAAAGGTATTTTGAAAATTTGTCATGTTTTTGATAATTCATGGAACTGTTAGCATGCAAACTATATGGCCTCTCATAACTAATTACAATGTTTATTTTCCCTCCCAATGGAAACAAAAACTAAAAAGGTGTTATACTCATTCTAAGCAAATCAAAATGGTCGAACTATAAACCTATGTACAGCAAAGTAGTAGCCAGAGCGGTTATGGCATAGTAAATCAAGAAAAGAGTGAAATGCATGTCAGTTTATCTCATATATATTGGAAAATATATCTTACTATTACTCGTAGGATTTATATTATGTACTCCCTGCATTTATTTCGTAAGAAGTTTTGGCAAGCCAATTAAACTTGTCAAAATGTCCGTGACGTATGTAAACTAACAGCCGTCGTCACAGAGTGATCAAAACGCTCGCACATCGCAATTTTGTGGACCGTTTTTTGTGTTTTGCAAGTTCATGACCAAACAACACATTCTCACCAAGTTCATGTACTAAACCTTTGTTTTTCTCTATATATTTACTACAAGTCAAACGATTTTCAGTGGTTGTGCTATGACTGCTGTAACTCCACCTTCTCCGGTTAAATAATTTCCGTTTAAGCATGAAAACAAGTATGTTTTATGTATTGGCAACTCTGCGGTTACATACTTCATATACTTCCTCGCAGTGAATGGTTGGGTATTTACCATCCCATGATAATTTCATTTGGCAAAATGTCTCTCACTTAGCATAAGTAGCTCTCTTATGAGTCCTTTTAGAATTTACACTTGACTGGAAGCTCGTAAGCAATCAATACTTACTGGTGCTTGTCGCAGGAAACATAAAACCGAAGTTCATCCTTTATGTGTATAATGTATATTACAGGATTGACATATACTAGAGCTTCCTTAGCTCCCCCTTTTTAATGAATTTGTAGGTAGGGGGTTCCCCCCTCCCGATGTTTGTCAAAAAAAAAAAAAAGATTGACATATATTGTTTTTCTAATTTTTATTTAGACATGTAAAAGCTATCTTCTCGTCAATTCTTCCTGTGAGCAGATCACTGAGCTTAGAGCTGCACTTGGCCCTTTATCTACCCGTGGAGAGAAGTACTGCAGTGAATCATGCCTGATAAGATATCTAGAAGCCCGCAACTGGAATGTTGACAAGTCCAGAAAAATGTTGGTAGAAAGTCTCAAGTGGAGGGCAGCAAATAGGCCTGAGGATATTCGCTGGGTAATTGTTTTCTTTAATTTTTCCTTGCCTGCACTTCTCAAGTGATGTTTCTTTCTTTGGTCCATGAGTGCCTAACGTTTCATTAACTGTATTCATCTTTATTCCAGCCTGATGTCTCTGTTGAAGCAGAAACAGGTAAAATGTACAGGGCAAGTTTCCTCGGCAGAGAGGGTAAAACCGTGGTTGTGATGAGACCTACAAAGCAGGTAAAAATTCGACATGTTTAAAATTGTTTTGCGTCTTCTCTTTGATTGTTAGTGTTTAGCTTCCTTAGCCTACAAGTCACATCTGTGTTATGATGCTACAATTTCAGAATACAACGTCTCACGAAGGACAGGTAAAGCATCTTGTGTATACCTTGGAGAATGCAGTCCTCAGCCTGCCCGAAGGACAAGAAAAAATGGTATGGCTGATAGACTTCACCGGATGGACACTTGCCCATGCAAGCCCCATGAAGACTGCAAGAGAATGCATGAGCGTCGTGCAAAACCATTACCCAGAGAGGCTTTCAATTGCATTTCTGTTCAATGCACCCAAAATATTTGAGGCTACTTTTAAGGTGCAGGCTTTGAACATCATCCTTACGTTAACGTATTATTTTTTGTTCATACCAAGAAAAGGAATTCTATATTACTTGTTCTAATTTCCAACTTGATTTTACAACTGCTTTCAGGTTCTCAAAGTATTCGTTGACCCGAAAACAATGCAAAAACTCAACTTTGTGTACAAGGACAACGAGGAGAGCATGAAAACATTGTACAGACACATTGATCCAGAAGTCCTTTCAGTAGATTTTGGAGGGAAGAACAATGTGGTGTACAACCATGAGGATTACTCTAAGTTGATGACGAAAGATGATGTTCAAACAGCAAGCTTCTGGGCAGAAGATGGTAACCATGTCATGAACAGAGACTCGGCTCCTGAGGTTACACCTCACTCGTTACCAGTTGCTGCTAAAGCAAGCTGAGGAGCACCGGCATGCCATGTCACTAGTGGTTCCTAAAGTATCACCCTGCATTATGACGGTTCTCGCTAAATAAGTGAGCTTTACCAATTCCATGTTCGATAATTCCACATATGTAATAATATTACCTGGTATTTAGTAGCTGTCTTCTATCTGAATTTTACACGCTTAAGTTGCTAATCTGTATACCTTGTTTTCAGAAATATTAATTCTCTTTCGATTGTTTCCAAATGTCAAGAGAAAACTTCATTGTTATTTTAAATCAATTTCCCCAAAACATGTTCTTGTATCAGTATTTTCTTATGATGACCTTGTCTAGAGAGTAATAAACATCGGTGTAAAAAATTGAGTGGGATGGTTATAGTAAGGGGAAAACTAGTGCTTGCGCGAAAAAGTGAATCATATAGAATGGAGACAACAAAAGGAGGAGAGCCGAAACTCAACAAAAAAAAGGAGAAGGGAACTCGATTGACTATCATGAGCGAAGTGAGAAATTTCATTCTGATTGGCCGGATCATGTAGGAGAGAAACAAAAGGTTTTTTTACGCGGGAGACAAAAGATATTATGAAGTAGAATCAGATCTTTGACGATCCAATATAAGCTAGAAAGTGTATGAACTCAGATTTTGATGTCTCCCTAGTGGCCAGGGAAGCGTTGGCTTCACCCTTCGGCTTTCTCATTTACTCTATCTAGCTCTGCATTTTGCATATAGAAATTTCAGGTACATTGGTATATGAAAGTCATATATTTTATGCCACTTACTCTAGCTTGATTTTGTGGAAGACGTTCGTCTCCGCTGTGTTCTATTACCATGTGTACCCAGCCTGCTTCCTTACATTGGACCAGCCTATGCTTCTGTCAGTATAGAGGAAAGTCTTCAATTCCTTGAGATAAATAAAAAAATTGACCAATAAAAGATACACATAAGTTACGATATCCTAGCATGTCCACATTTGCTAGTCAGGAAAAATAACAGATCCTTTCGTGGGCTTTTTCTGGATTTTCAGGACGTTTTATCCATTAATTTCAAACTCGAGATCTCGTAAGAGTTGCCTGGGTTTAATTTTATACGAGGTGAATATCCACAACCTCCACCCCCTGAGCGGGCTCCATGTGTCTATATTTCATTAACCTTCTTCGGTCGAAACCGGAAAAATATTTCAGTAGCTAGTAGGTGCCATTGTGCGGATTTTTTTTTCTGAAACTCATAATATATTAAGTTAGCAAGCCGTCTCATTAAAAACCTTTCAGACCCCTTAGCTACCCTGGTAAGGAAAAGAACGTGTCTGAAACTTGCTGCTTCAAACCACCACAAGTATATCGTTTAGTAGTTTATCCACCATAAAGTCAGGTGGATCATCTATCCAATTACAATCACTATTTGTTGTAAAACTATAAGTTGCTAGCTCATGAGCTACACAGTTTAACGTTACGCAAACAATGCATGAACTTAACCCTCCCTCCCTATCATAGCTAATTCATCAATACAAGAAGCAAAAATAGCTGCAGTCGGATTCCACCATTGTTGTTGGCCAACACAAAAATAGATAGTTAAGCTTTTTCGGTCGAAACCGTAAAAAACAATTAATTTGCACTTTTGGCAGATAGCTTGCCTGCGCACGTATCGCTCGATTGGTGGCCTGTTGGGCCGTCGTGTTGGGGCTACTGCTCCACCTCGCTCCTCGCATCGTCGCATCCTCCAACCCAGCGACAGAACAGAAGCGACTGGAGCGCTTGACCTGCATCTCAAGTCTCCAGATCGAAGGGAGGCAGCCGGAGCCAGTAAGGCTGGGAGCCAGGAAGCTGGAGCAGGTCCGGTAGGGAGCTGACGAGCTGGAGGCACCGGCAGGGAGCCGGGCGCCAGAGTTCCGTAGCTTCAGCAGCGAGCGTAGCGAGGCGGCCTAACGCCAGGCAGCGCTCCCTCCGCCAGGATTTAGTTGCCGGTCTGGTGCTTCGTTCCCTGTGGCTTCTCGCGTATCCAGGTATGCAGATTTTGTTTCGCTTTCTGGATCGATTGGTAGTTGCTGTGAAACCACAGATTCTTGCTCATTCATGTCTTGATAATACTCTCTGAAACCATGCGTTCACATAAATTCCATCATAGGTTCATGTTTGTGAAACTCTGTACTGTAAGCATGAAAATGTTCATCTTTTCAGCATCAACTGAAGAGCTGTTTCCGAAACATTTTTAACTATTTTCTTGCGAATTTATCTTCTTTCCGATTCATGCTGCGTTATGGAGATCTCGGATTTCTGCCCATATGAGTTAGCAAGATGATAAAGTTACCATTGCTGAAAACTTCAGCTTCCACAACCTTCCCCATTAATAGTCAAAGTTGAAGAACTGAACCCTACTCAGATTTGCCTGCAACGTGCTTTAGAAAACGGATCGGCCAATGCTATATGGTGCCGTTGTAGAACGATGTAGGTTTACTTAGCCTTTGTGTATCATTGTTCAATAGATACAGGAAAAATTAATAATGTTTTACTCCGATATTAGGTTTCTCTTAGGTCAAACTTCCTAAATTTTGACCAAGTTATAAGAAAAAAGTACCAGCATTCGTAATACCAAAACAATATCATTCGTATGAAATATATTTTCATATTTTATCGATTTGGTATTTTTTTCCCTCTAAACTTGATAAACTTTGAACGGTTGACTTAAGACAATCCTAATATAGGGGTAAAAGGAATTGGAGGGAGTTACTGAATTGATACATGATAGCATAGATGTGGAAAAGACAAACGATCACTTTGTGCCCGCAGAGACAAAGTATTATTTAGTTAAAAAATCTGTCTTTTTATGTCCACACATATGCTATTTTGTATTTTTTTACTGTCCTTAGTGCTAACATCCTACCGCACTAGGTTTGTTGGTTGGACAAAATTAGCTTCCAATATTGACGATATCAACTATTTTAATGGATATGAAAAATGTGCAAACCGAAATCTGTTGTCAACATTGTCAGTGATCCAACAAGATCTGTAAACTATATCCAGCTGATTTGAATGTTTTACAAGTTTTTTCTCTAGTACATTTTTGCACTTGTTTGCATTATATATGTTCTTGTATTCTACTTTTTACTCTAATTTTTACCGTATTTTTCTAGTAAGCTTTTACACTAGTTTGAACATCTGAAGTGGGTTTATAAAAGGGTTTGCCACCTAATTTTACTCCAATTTTTTTTATCCATTTAAGGATTGAGATTCATTGAAATTTCAAGAAATCATGTTTTGGAGAAAGCACACCCCACATTTCAATTCAGATGATGCCGACCAGAGACAGGCAAAGGTATTTGAAATTTATCAAGTTCTTGTTATTTTGTGGAACTGTTAGCATGCCCACTACATGGTCTCTAGTAACTAATTACAATGTTGATTTTCCTTGCTAATGAAATGAAAAGAGATAAGAGGTGTTATAATCAATTTTAAGCAACTGGAAAATGGTCGAGCCGTAAACCTATGTACAGCAAAGTAGTAGCCCGAGCGGTGGTCGCATAGTAAATAAAAAACAAGAGATACATGTCAGTTTATCCCTTTTATATGGGAAAATTTATCCGGCTACCACGTCTAGGATTTTTATTATATGCTCCGTCCATCCCTTTTATAAGACGTTTTGGCAAGCCAATTAAGCTTGCAAAAACGGCAAAATATCTTATAAAAAAGGACAGAGGAAGTATTTATTGCAAGCCAAAAGATTTATTGTGAGTGCTTGTGCTATGAATTCTGTTACTCCACCTTCTCCTGTTACAAAATTTCTGTTTAAGCATGATAACAAGTCTGTTTTAGACATAGGCAACTCTGCTACATACTTATGTGCACTTTTTTAATAGAAAATGTGCAATTCAGCTATATAGTCTACTTCATATACTTCTTCGTAATAAATGATCAGTTATTTACCATATAAAGAGAATGATCATTTGGCAAAATGTCTCTTACTTAGCATAAGGAGCTCTCTTATGAGTTATTTTAGGGTTTGCACTTGACCTGAAGCTCGTAAGCAATCAATACTTACTGGTCCTTGTCAAAGAAACCTGAAAACTGAAGGTCGTCGTTTATCTGTATAATGTATACAAGGTAGACCCATATTTATTTTTCTGCTTTTACTTAAACATGTAAACTATCTTCACACCAATTCTTCCTGTGAGCAGATCAGTGAACTGAGATCTGCACTTGGACCTTTGTCTACCCGTGGGGAGAAGTACTGCAATGAATCATGCCTCATAAGATATCTAGAAGCCCGCAACTGGAATGTTGACAAGTCTAGAAAAATGTTGGAAGAAAGTCTCATGTGGAGGGCAGCTTATAGACCTGAGGCAATTCGTTGGGTAATTAGTTTCTTCTCATTTTCCTTGCTTGCTTTGCTCAAGTGATGTTTCTCCTTAACTTGGTCAAGCGACTAACATTTCATTAATTGTTTTCATCTTTATTCCAGGCTGATGTTTCTGTTCAAGCAGAAACAGGTAGACTGTACAGGGCAAGTTTCCGTGATAGAGAGGGTAAAACCGTGGTGGTAATGAGACCAGCAAAGCAGGTAAGAAGTCGACATGTTTAAATTTTTCATTTGCCTTTGATTTTGGAAACTGTCAGTGTCTAGCTTCTTACCCTAGAAGTCACATCCACGATATTCTGATTTTCAGATTACATCGTCTCACGAAGGACAGGTGCAGTATCTTGTATATACCGTTGAGAATGCAGTTCTCAACCTGCCTGAAGGACAAGAAAAAATGGTATGGCTGATAGACTTCACTGGATGGACACTCGCCCATAGAAACCCCATAAAGACTTCAAGAGAATGTATGAGCGTCGTGCAAAACAATTACCCTGAGAGGCTATCAGTTGCATTTATGTTCAATGCACCCAAAGTATTTGAGGCTACTTTTAAGGTGTAGGATTTGAACATCCCCCTATCATTAACGTATTAATTTGTGACAATGCAATTTCCAACTTAAACGTTTCAACTGATTTCAGGTTCTCAAAGTATTCCTTGACCAGAAAACAATTCAGAAACTCAACTTTGTGTACTTGGAGAACGAGGAGACCATGAAGACATTGTACAAGCACATTGATCCAGATGTCCTTCCTGTAGATTTTGGAGGGAAGAACAATGTGGAGTACAATTATGAGGATTATTCTAAGTCGATGACGAAAGATGACATTAAAACAGCAAGCTTCTGGGTAGAAGATGGTAACCATGTCATGAATGGACAGTCGGTTCCTAAAGCAAGTTGAGGATCATCACCCTGCATTATGCCGGCTCTTGCTAAATAAGTGCGCTCATAACAAGCTCATGTCCAAGAATTCCACATATGTGAAAGTATTCTTTGGTATTTTTTTTGAACAAATATTCTTTGGTATTTATTTGCTGTCTTCCATATGAAGCTTACACACGTAAGTTGCTGTGTATATGTTGTTTTCAGAAATATTAATTTAATATCTTTCATCCGTTCTCAATGTCATAGAAAAATCTTTGGTTCATTTTAAATTAATTTCCCAGAAACATGCTTTTTAGTTGCTTTTTGCATTTTAGCGGAAGGTTGTATTTCTTTTCACAATACATCCATTTATTTCACTCTTACGGTCTCACAAGAGTTGTTGCAGTTCGGTCTCTTTGCCGGAGTCTATAGCAGAATTAGCAAATGTGAGGAAGCAGATGTCAATCGGACTGGTTAGGGGTTGGATGGTTAGTGTGGAAGGTGTTCACAAAAGCATTCTCTATTGCATTGATGCCTCACATCATGATAGTAGAAACCGCCTGTGCTAGCGGCAGGGAGGACGAGCATCCCCTGCTTCCCGGGTCGCTCGCACGAGCGACTCCGGAGGCGACACCAAACGCTAGAAAACCTGGAGGTGAAATCGGCTTACAACTTGCAGTTATCAGGCGCCACATCATCACTACGGGAATCGCTAGTTACGCCGACGACAAAAGCTACGCCGACGGCCATATATCGGGGCCGTCGGTGTAGCGCATGTATGCCTACGGCAAAAAAAAAACGTCGCCATAGTTTTCACGGAGCTCATTGCCGTCGGCGTAGTTCTGTCAGAGCTATGCCGACGGCAATGCTGTCGGCCTAGAAAAGCCATAGGCATAGCTTTTATTTTCCATTTTCTTCCAACTGACCAATCTATAGTCATTATTATATCATAGTTTGTGATCAAATGCCCATATTTGGTACATATGTGTGCCATGGTATGGGAAACAACGTCGCCGAAGCGATTTTCAAAATTCTTTTTAGAAATATCATTTTCCATTTTTAAGTGCTAAAAATGAATTTTTTTGTGAAGCAAATACATAAAATATGGTCCAAAATGACACCCATTTAATTTTCACAAAAAGTAGTACATATTTGATGGATAATCCCTAAATATGAGGAATTTCCTTGCTTTCTATCTAAATTCCCCTCTTTAATTGACTTCATGTCAATTTTCGAAAATAATTCAAATTTGAACTACAACTGTGTGATAGTTTGCTTTGAAATTCTTACAAAAATAATTTTAAAGTACACAAGTAGTGGTTACAACATAGAACCGTCGATAGTTTTGAAAAATTCGACCACTTTTGATGAATAGCCATGCTCTCCATTTTGACCGTTTTTTTGAAAGAAATGAAAAAAATATGAAAAAGTACTCGAAAAAAGAAACCCTTTGGCATGGAGTCCTTTTATATGTACTAGTCTATAGGAAAAATGATAAACTTGAGTTTTGACAAAATTTTCAAAATAATACTTCACAAAAATGTCAATCATCTATAAACATGCATAAGTTTCAAGCCAAATGACCAATGTATGGCTATTATCATGTCATAGTTTGTGATAAAGTGCCCATATTCAGCACATATGTGTGCCATGGTATGGTAAACAACGTCGCCGAAGCGATTTTCAAAATTCTTTTTAGAAATATCATTTTCCATTTTTTAAGTGCTAAAAATGACTTTTTTGTGAAGCAAGTACATAAAATATAAAATATAGTCCAAAATGACACCCATTTAATTTTCACAAAGAGTAGTACATATTTTATGGATAATCCCAAAATATTATGAATTTCCTTTCTATCTAAGGCCCCGTTTGGAACACAGTAAGTAAAACCATAGGAATAGAAAAAACACAGGAATTGGGGTATCATGTTCCCTTAATTCCTATAGGAATCAAAACCACAGGAAATTTTCCAAAGAGTCGTTTGGATGTCACGCGGGGAAAACACAGGAATTATAGACATAGAAAAATTAAAACATGAGCTGAGACCTCATGTTTGTTTTCCTCCAAAATTTCTATGGAATAGCCTATCCCATAGGAATTTCAAATGAATCTCAGTTTCCTATTCCTTTGTTCCAAACAACACCATAGGAAATTTTCATGTAAGATTTCTATCCTACAAAATTCCTATGGAATTCCTTTGTTCCAAACGGTGACTAAATTCACCTCTTTAATTGACTTTATGTCAATTTTCCGAAAGTAATTCAAATTTGAACTACAACTGTGTGATAGTTTGCTCTGAAATTCTTAAAAAAATAATTTTAAGGTACACAAATAGTGGTTACAACGTAGAACCGTCGATAGTTTTCAAAAATTCGACCACTTTTGATGAATAGGCATGCTCTCCATTTTGACTGTTTTTTGAAAGAAATGAAAAAATATGAAAAAGTACTCAAAAAAGAAACCCTTTGGCATGGAGTTCTTTTATGTGTACTAGTCTCTAGGAAAAATGATAAAGTTGAGTTTTGACAAAATTTTCAAAACAATACTTCACAAAAATCTGAATCATCTACAAACATGCATAAGTTTCAAGACATATGACACATGTATGGCCATTATCGTGTCATAGTTTGTGATAAAGTGCCCATATTTGGTACATATGTGTGCCATGGTATGGGAAACAACGTCGCCGAAGCGATTTTCAAAATTCTTTTTAGAAATATCATTTTCCAATTTTTAAGTGCTAAAAATGACTTTTTTGGTGAAGCAGGTACATAAAATATAGTCCAAAATGACACTTATTTAATTTTCACAAAGAGTAGTACATATTTGATGGATAATCCCAAAATATGAGAAATTTCCTTACTTTCTATCTAAATTCGCCTCTTTAATTGACTTTATGCTAATTTATGTTGGTTCTTGTTTGTTTTAAAAGACATTATTCATTATGCAAATGATGACATGGATGTCATATTTGGATTCCTCTCATTTTTATGATCGATATAGACATTTTATTTAGTAAATTCCGATATACAAATATGAAGATATGAATTATTTCTTATTAAATGGAAAAGACAAAACTAAAGTAAAATAATTGATTATTATTCAAGTATTATTAAACATAGTTATTTTGTTTATTCAAATCTTTTTTTTGAAATTTTAAAAATTAAAAAGTGTAATATCATAAATGAGGGTTAATATGATTGACATCATACTAATAGTAACAAGGTGACATCTCAATTGGAATCTAATTAGAATGGAACTCAATAGTTAAGCGTGCTTGGACTGGAGCAATTTGAGGATGGGTGACCATCTGAGAAGTTTGACTAATGGTGTGTGATATGAGATTAAATATATGACTAAATTGGAATTGAAATAATAATAATTAAATGTTGAAAAAAACTGGAATTTTTTTTCGAAAAAAAATAGTTTTTTTGAAAAATTGTTTTTCAAAAATATTTGGTAGTGCCGTCGGCGTAGCTATGATCCCGACGGCAAAAACTACGCCGACGGTAACGGCGCTACGCCGATGGATTGTACGCTGACGACGCTAGGCCGACGGTGGCCGTCGGCGTACCACTACGCTGAGGGCAATGATGCTGAGCCCGACGGCATATGCCGTCGGCGTCTCTTCACTTTCCCGTAGTGCATGCTCTTTTACGACTATTGTCTAGGGGACATGGGCACCTCCCAAATGCCGATTCTTTGCCTGGCTGGTTATGCAAAATAGGCATTGGACATCAGATCGCCTGGCCATCAAAGGGTATCCACACCAGCCTACGTGTCAACTTTGTCGATGTCAGCCGGAAACAGCTAGGCACCTTGTTTTCGAGTGTCGGTATTTCAACAGAATCTGGACGGCCGCCGCCACATGGCTTTCATGTCATGAACTCCTGACACGTCTGGACTCGAGACGGGACAAGGTGGATTACTGATTGGCGATGGCCGCCATGCCTTCATCCTCCCCAAAGGGACTCAAGACAGCGATTACCCTCATCACATGGGAAATCTGGAAGGAAAGAAATGCCCGTGTGTTCAACAACCTTTCTTCAATGCATCGGGTGTCGTTCAGTGGATCAAAAACGAAAGCAAGAACTGGATCCTCGCGAGGACTAAGAAGTTAGCGGAGATTATCGGCTAGTCCGTTTTAATGTTTGGCTTGGGCTGCCTCATGTTTACTTTTTCTATATCAATATAACTATATAAGGCAAAGCTTTTGCCTGTTAAAAAAAACCTAGAAAAAAGCCGCCGCCCCCGCTTCCTTGGCCGCCAAAGGCGGTGTGGGCGTGTGTGCGCGTGTAACATACTAGGATCACTAGGTGCTGGTGAAAGCCAGTTCCCGTTGAGCCCCGCCGCGTAGGGACTCGGGGAACCAGGAGGAGTTGCCCCGCCGCCCTCATGCAGTCCCGGTCTCTCCAATCGGATTGAGCTGAAGTTGGTGCCCCATAAGAGAAACATGACTCTCTTCCTCATGTTTGCATAGCTGCCAAAGGCGTGGTCCGCCGACGAAACACAATTGTGCATCACCAAAATGAAATGGGTGCCCAGATCTAGCATAGAAGCGAACGGTTGCTCGCACCTGTAATGCAAAATGGAAGGTCATAATCCAACCAGATCGCCCCAATGTGTTTCCATCTTGTAGCGTTCGGGTTTTCAGGATGCGCACGTCCCCAACCTTCTCCGAAATGAAGAATAAGTCCTGGATATGGCCAAGAGAGAAGCCTTGGCCAATACGAAACCAATAAATTCATTCCTTAACAGATAAGTCAGATTTCAGTCGTCAAACCATGTACAATATAGGAGTACAATGTTTGTGCCGGATTCGAGTTTCTTGAAAAGGAGAAAGAGAGCCGCTCGTTGGCCTTCACATGCCTCTCGATGTGGAAAGAAACAGGGCAACATGAGGAGTCAGCAGAACCTGACGACCTCCAAGCAAGGAACAGCAAGCCCACGCCAAGTTGCACGGTTAAGCGAGAGGTTTCCACCCAAACAAAGATTACAAAATACCGCTTAACAAAGTCACCAGCACTCGCGACGAATGAACCAAAGCCATCATCATCAGGCAGGAGTAAGAGTAGACTCTGATCGATAGGAGCAACGAGTGGTGTATTAATTATCTGGGATATCTCAGCTAGCTGCATATATAGTTCTTATAATAATTTGAATTACGATCGACGGCGATGAGGTTCACGAAGCTAAACGCACACACTCGGACCCTAGCTAACACAAAGGACACACTTGATTATATATCATCCGGAAATTAACTACTACTCAAAATCTCTCAATAGCTAAAAGCCTAAAACCTCGACGGCCGCCGGCTGGATCAGAGATCACTTGGCGACGACCGGTGGGCTTGCTTCTGCTGCAAGCCAAGCTTCTTATCTCTCGACGGTGACGGAGACGTTGCCGCCGCTGACGACGGTGGGCAGCTCGACCTGCTTCTTCTCCTTCTTGGGGGTCGACTTGAAGTAGCAGGCGTAGAGGATCAGTTGGGCGAGGCCGAACAAGGCGCCGAGGCCATTGGGGATCTGCACGTACGTGCGGGATGATTAAAAGTCAGTTATTAGATCGATCGATGCAGGTTGCTAAGGCTAGCAGCTGAGCTGCGGATAATGGAGATGCGCGTTACTGACCGTGATGTAGAGGTCGAACTTGATGAGCGCGTAGGCCGTCCAGCAGGAGCCGTTGATGAAGTTGACCAGCGACAGTAGGAAGGGCATGTACTCCGTACTCTTGGTCTTGATCACCTTACCCTGCAAGCATATACATATACTCGTGGTTAATTAGCAGCAAACTCTACACCTGAAACACAAGACCCAGCCATATAGAACCAATGTAGATGGCCAGTACAGTTTACTTTTTCTTCAGGTTCAGCATTATTGATCACAATATTACTCCTATATCTGGTGTTCGATCGGTAGCGGTTGCACAGAATTAAACCACAGGTAAATCCACCTCGATCGGAGTATTAACTGCAAAGGCTGTAACTGAACAGGTGGTTCCACCAACAAATCTTTGCAGAACCCAGCTGTAAATGTCGACCATGCGCCCAAACTTAACATATCAAAAACCCAAACAAAACACAAACAACATCTCCGCCGCCAGCCGTGTGGCCAGCCAAATGAACAACTAATTCGATCTAAAATAGCATCTGGCCACTCACAGACATGTGGGCCCAACAGTATGCAGATCCATGCAGATTAACTACGACTCAGATTTCCTGCTCCTAAATTGCACGTCCAAATCGTGGAGATTAATTAGCCGTATGCGGTAATTAAAGACGAAACTATCAGAGTTCCAAACTAAACTAACAGCGCCGCCAGTGCCAGAACAACAAACAGATCGAGGAAATAAAGCGTGTGGATCAAAGAGTTGGGTGTACCATGACGGTGAGGGGCGAGGCGTACATCGCCGTTCCGAAGATGATGCAGAGGATGCCGACAATCATGGAGCGCTTCTCGTGGGTGTGGGCGGCCAGCATCACGCAGAGCACCACAATCACCATGAACACCGCCTCGATAGCAAGCACACCGAGCATCCTCAACTGCACGCACGCACGCATGTTCATGCATATGGTTTAGTTAGGCAGATCTAATCAAACTGAGACCAAAACATCTTCCAGCAAGTAGGATCAGAGAGGACTTACGCGCTTCTTGTTGGGCGAGTAGATGAAGAAGATGATGAGGTACACGCCCTCGACGACGAGGCCGACTCCATTGATGGTGACCACGAGGATGCTGTTGGGGTGGACGATGGGGAGCCCGTAGAACACCCAGAGCATGCAGTTGAGCAGCGTCGCCAGGTAGGGGTCGGGCAAGAACTCCTCCACGTCCTTCCTCTTGATAATCTTCAAGACCGTCGGCCTGCACCAGCGAAAAAACAAGCGGCGGCGTCAGATGCAAACCGTAGCTATAGTTAACCAGCTTCCATATCTGGACTACACAAGCAGGTGCAGTTGGGAGAGGGTAGCGGCAGCTTACACAGGGGAGAGGAAGAGGCCGAAGGAGATGACATTGCCGACGATGCCAACGATGTTGCGGGCGGCGTCTGCCGAAACCATTTTTGCGAGCTTGGGGATCGAGGAATGGAGAGTTGTTGTGATTTGGGGCGATCTAGGCGGAGAGAGGCCGAGCTTGATTATATAGGGCGTGGAGGCTGAGATTCAACTTCCCCAAGTAATCCGTGGAAAATTAGTTATACCGTTGGTCTTATCCTATTATCCATATGACCAGATCGCACGTAGAGGATCTGCTGGGCGAGGCCGAACAAGGCGCCAACGGTATGCTACTCGCGTTCCCAAACAGTTATGAAACGCACCCTGGTCTCCCGGCCCACCCATGCATCGAGTTCTGCCGCGGAAAGGATCAACACTGTCCAAAACATAAATGAATTAAGTGTCTCCATTTGGGCTGGATGAACTACGCGCCTTCGGCTCGCGCTCTCCTACAACTACAAGATGCTTGTTTTACTACCTGACGAACATGTACAAAGCATTAGTGCAGCCCTGATAAATCAAGCAAATGCAAGAACATACGTGTATGATTGTACATCGATTAGGGAAACGGAAAAACACTAACCCTACAATATGGAAAAAGTTCAAAACAAATCTTGAATTTATAGCTGAAAGCTAAATCAAACCCTGAACTTTGAATCCCTGAAATCGACACTCTGAACTATCAAATGCCTTGGGAAGCAGCCCGGTCTGAACTTGTGTGCCCTCTTTATCCTCATCCAGGGCGCCATCTAGGGCTGGCTCTAACATTTTGAGGCCCATGTGCGAACTTCATCCATGGGCCTAATTTTAACGGGTTACTCATCTTTTTACTATATTATCTATGTACATACCAACCAGTTATAAGCCTCAAATTTTGCTGGGCCCGAGGCGTCACACCTCTCGCCCTGGGTCAAAGTCGGCCCTTGCCGCCATCAGGTCTAACTTCTTCCTTTATTTGCTTAGATTTCAGAGACTTGTGTACTCTCTGTCTTGGTAGGTTCTCCACTGTGCAGATCTCGGATATATAAAGGCCAGAGGCTAGTTCTGCAAGCTGTCATCCCAGTTTTCCTCCAATGGCACTACAGTAGATTTTGTGTTCAAATTTCAAATATTAGTGGTTACAGTATTCACACCCACCTAACAAATTCAAATTGGTACTTTTAACAATATGACTCTACCTAACATACAAGCTAACAATAGCCCAGACACTGTGCTAATCACAGTACCACACAAACAATAAAAGTTGTGGTTAATAAAAAATTCTATCCTCTTTGACTAAGTTATGTTATCCTACAAGAATTTGTATGTATCGTGAGAAAAAAACACCGTGTCTACCGTGCAAAATATCTAGACCGCTTTCAGCACTCGTTGTTGTTCAATGGTTGTGCCGCATGCAGGTATCCTTTTTATGCCCACTAATGCCACATTTAGAGCACTGCGAGATGGCTTGCGCTCTTTCTTTGGCGCATCTCCTCTCAAAGGTAAGTTGTTTTCTTGTGTCCCTCCTCATGAGATATCAAGCAGAACCTTGATCTTTTCAAACTTTCCTCGTAAGGAGCTTTCTCACGACTGGCGTTTGTCCTACCAGCCCTATGATCCTTCGCTCTGGTGCTGATAGCAAACCCATGTTACCCCTGAATAAGCCACATGCTCTATACAAGGAGCAGTTGTCTTTGTAGCCAATTCTTTCTCAGCTATGCCAAACCCATCTTTCTCTGCCGCAAATGGCACAACTATGGCCAATCCATCAACCAAGACATCCATTGCTTCATTGAACAATGTTATTAGAGTCGCCAAGCTTTACCAGTTCAATTGCTTCCAGATACAATCTGGAGTACCTCATGGATACCGATTCGCGTCGACCTATCCCTCTGGTAGTGCAGCAGGTTGCTTGGTAGGTTGTCTCTTGCGTCTACCGTTCCACCTCTTCATCTACTCTACTCCCTTCGATCCTAAAAGATTAACACAAACTGAACTAGCAGCGTATAAATTTGCACACACCTCACGACATTTAGGGCCTCTTTGAATCACAGGGTTGAAAAACACGGGAAAAGGAAAAAACATAGGAATCCCACAGGTTTGTCAATACAAAACAGAGGATTGTAAAACGTAGGAAAACTACAGGAATAATCGTTTGGATGAAACATAGAGAAAAGTGTCTCGATCCTACGCACTTGAGTCTAACAAAGAGGTTGGAGTGGATCTTTAAATCCTATAAAAATTGAGGGATAGGAATCCAATCCATAAGATTTTAGTAGAACCATTCATTTGAACCAAAGGCAATTTATAGGAAAAATTGCTAGGGATTGGAATCCTATAGGGGCCTCTTTGGATCGCAGGATTGAAAAACACAGGATTGTGAAAAACACAGGAATTTCACAGGTTTGTAAGTGCAAAATAGAGGATTGTAAAACGCAAAAACTACATGAATAGTCGTTGTATGGAACGCAGAAAAAACACAGGAAAAGTACCTCGATCCTACGCACTTGAGTCTAAAAAAGAGTTTGGAGTGGATATTTAAATTCCTTTGAAACTGAGTCATAAGAATTCAATCGATAGGATTTTTGTAGCACAATTCTTTTAAACCAAAGGCAATACATAGGAAAATTATCTAAGGATTGAAATCCTATGAAAATTCTTTGAAATTCCTATAGTCCAAAGACGCCCTATAAATTCTTTGAAATTCCTAGAATCTAAAAACGCCCTTAAATCAGGCCAGAGGGGAGTATTATATACTAGAGCTCTTTTATGGTGATTGGGATGGTACCCGTTGGTACCGTCGGTACCATCGAGTATGATTTTTTAGCCGTTGATTAAGACATAATTTTTTTTAGCCGTTGATTAAAAACGAAGATTATCCGGTACCCACGAACCACGATGCGTCCACCTTGCTCTCTGAAATCAATGGCTTTTTGATCTTCGGCCTAATCGAGCAGCCGACTATGAGAGTAGGGCAGCCACCACCGACGCCGTACTGGACACGGCCGTCAGCCGCTCGACAGCCCAGCCGTCGCGCGTCGGGTCCACAAGACGACACCGTCAGTCTCCCGCCGACGTCGCTCGAGTATAGCATGTCTTCAAGAATCAAGACCGCTGCCCGCACCCCATCTCTGTCGAGATACCAACCGCCCATCTCCAGGCCACAATCAAGCATGCCACACCATGTGAAGCCCCGTCCCGGAGCTCAAAGATTGTGATTTGAGCGCCGCCCTAACGCCATGATCAATGGCTTGACGCACCGCGGCCAAGGTTACGCCCTCAGCTACCTCCCCTCCGTTGTCTCCTCCGCATGCTGCAAGCTTGCGCAGCGTGCATGGTGTGTGTGCGTGCGCTTGTCTGGTGTGCTGCCAGTGCGAGTGCTGCTGTCGCGTGCTCTGTGTGTGATGCCCGTGCGTGTGCTGCTGGTTGTCTATGCGTGTTAGTAACATCTCTTCCTTGCTCCATTCTCTCCTAGTGAGGGAACCGATGCAGGTCTTCTTCTTGGTGAGCTTGTGGATGAGGACGGCGATGCCGACCATCTGTGCGTCCTCGACGGCGACGAAGAGGTCGCCGTGCTCGTGGACGATAAAGCAGATGCAGACGAGCACAGCCATGCCCCCGGCCGGATGCTGCTGCTGGTCGGGAGGTGGGGGAGGGAAAGGCCGGTGACGTTGCCCGCGGCCGGCTTCTGCTGCTGGAGGGGAGGTGGAGGAGGCCGGCGACGGGCCCCCCTGCTCCTGGAGGGGAGGTGGATGAGAGAGTAGCTAGTGTATGAAAGAGTCGTCTGGTTGGAGGAGATTAGGGTGAGCAAATGACAAGTTTATCCTTTAACTTAATTTAAAAACTGTTAGAGATAATTCCCCTACATATTTTTGGTACCGGACCCACATAGTTTTGGTACCGGTCCCACATAATTTTCGGTACCGTGGTACCGTTGGGTACCGTCCGTCTGGTACCGTCTACTTTAATACCGTTAGATCGAGCTGGATGAACGGTTATTAAAAATGCCAACCGCTGTAAAACTTGTATATATACTAAAAGCAATATACGAGAGTTTTAATAGAGACACCACGTTAAACCACATATATAGGTTAGAAATATATGCTATATAGATCTAAATCTTAACGTTTGAGATTAGATGAAAAAAGCGTTACGTTCAACCCAAAATATGTACATATGTGTACATGTCACGTATATATAGAAGTAAGTGTATATATGGCCATAAGTGGTCACGGGATTAGCGCGTACGACTCTAAAGCCATACATTTCATTTAAATAGTATGCAATACATCAGGTTCCAAAACGGATAGTTCTCGTCCAATGTAGGTAACGGAGTGGAAGAACTTTTGGACCACATTGGTTCATGAGTTAATCCGGAGATGAACAAATTGCTTGGCAAGGAATTCACACCGGAAGAGTTTCTGAACTTCTTAACCCAATCACGATGACCTGGGATGAGGTTTTGGTACGAGACAACTTCTGGGAATCTCAGATGCTGACCTGATTTCGGCTACACCTATTGGACAAGATTTCGAAGAATTTATATCCTGGCACTATGATAGCAGGGGCGTGTTCACGGTCAAGTCGCGTACAAGCTATATGTAGCAGACAGAGATGGACCAAGAGCCTCTTCGTCAGTGCATCAAACTGATGATATTCAGTGGGAGAAGATATGGAGAAACACATGTCAGCCGAAAGTGCAGCAATTCATCTGCCGTCTGGCCCATGATAGTCTGCCTACCAAGATGAACATCAAGAGAAGAGGTATAGACTGTGACACTTTATGTGTATGCTGCCGAAAATTACATGAGGATGGAGGCCATTTGTTCTTAAAATGCAACGAAGTAAAACTCGACTGGAGGGAGATTAATATGGAGCAGGTCTATAATTAGATGTGCCTGTGCAATGATGCCAGAAAGGTAGTGCAGCTAGCACTCTCCCTGAAGGAAGAAGAGAGCAACCTTGTGTTTCACTTCTTATGACGCTGGTGGACACGAAGGAATAAACTGAATGCAAGAGATCACTAATTGGGAAGCTCGATCCCATCTAGGGTTCCCACCCCCGCGCCGCCGCCGCCAGGCCGCAGCCGCCGCCGCCGACCACCCCTCCCCTCCCATCTCCCCCCAGCCTCCCGCTCCCGTGTCGTCCCCCAGGACGACACCGGGGCGACCCCTTGCTCAGCCACAAAAGCTCCACTCCGTCGGCTTCCCTGCCGCCGCTGCCGCTGGCGAGGACCTCGGTGGCGGCGGGCCCGACGCGCCAAAGGCGCCAGGGCGTGGTGGCTAGTGGTGGCGACCTCCTGCGGCGGCTGGGGCGGCTGCTGGATGCTCGTCTGCGCACGGCGGCCGGGGCGGCGTCCCTGGTCGAGCGACGGCGCCTGCCTCCTCCTCTCCTTCGAGCGCGCTGTAGGGACCCTGCCCAAGAGCTCTTGGGTGGGTGGAGGTGGTGAGGCCGTGGATCTGGGATCCCACCTAGATCCGCCGCCCGGTCAGTGATGGCTGTTGGCGGCGCGGTGGGGGGCGCTGAGCTGCTCGGGCTGGCGTGAGGTGGAGGTGGGGTTGCGGTGCCCGAAGGTGCAGAGATGCACTGGCCGGCGGCGCTGCCTGTTGGCAGAGGAGGTGTTGGTGGAGGAGAGGAGTGTCTTCGCCGCTGCAGATCCGGCTCAGCAGAGTTCTCTGCTGCTGCTTGCTCCTCCGGTGAGGTCGGCTCGATGGTGGTGGTCTGCCGGCTAGGGTGTGAACATTGCAGCCGCCGGCGAAAGCTTGGCCCGACCTTGGTCGGCCGACGACGGTGACGCCCGTGGGCGCCATCACCTTCTTGAAGGCGTCGTTGACGGCGGTCTTGTGTTCCATCTCGAGTGATCCAGGGGAAACCTTGATCCGGTTCTGCCGGGTCCGGCGATGGCGGCACTCTTGTGTCGTGCTCCCTCTTAAAGGCATCGTTGTGGAGCCGGACTTGGCTGGATGTGTGGCTTCGCTGGTGGTTTGTTCTCCTCTTGTTGTTCTCTCTGTGGCCATGTTGCACGTGCTTCTACGGAGGGGCTAGAGTCTCTCCTCGGATGCCGGTTAACGGCCGGGCTAGTGCCAGTGAAGTTTCCCGGGTGTCGACTCGGCTGCGTGATGCCCTTCGATTACGCTGTTAGCTGTTGTGTGAAGCCTCGGCGACACAAGGCCCTTCGTCCGGAGTGGACTCGGCATTGTGCTGCCCTTCGGCTACTCCAACACTATCGTGGCTGATCTCGGCGGATTGAAGCTTTTCGTCTACGGCGGTGAAGTTTCTGGTGCACTGGCGTCCAACGGTAACCGGAAGATGAAGAGAGTTGAAAGCCTTCCCCGCGGGGTTGTTGCTTAGTGCCATGTCGTTCTTCTTCCTTTGTTGTATCTAGCTCTTGCTTTTCTTTCTCATTTCTGTGAGTAACTCCCTGTAATCCAAACCGGCATTTGTCCCGGATTCCTCTTAATATAATGAAACCGCACTCGCGGGTTTCCGTCAAAAAAAATAAACTGAATGCAAAAGAGCAATGCTTTTTTTTGGGCTTCTTCTCATTCTTGTTTGGCACCTACGGTAGAGATCGGAGGTATTTGGCCCCCAAAAGGGATTGGGGTTTTAGATCCTTGCTCACCACTTGGGAAATTTGGAACGAGCGAAATGCGAGAGTTTTTCAAAATAACCATTCGTTTCCCCTAGTCCTTGTAGAGAAAATCAAGAGGGAGCCCCGGTTGTGGGTTATCGCGGGTGCCAAACGCTTGGGCACTTTGATGCCGCGAGAGTAGTTCTTTACTTTGTAACCGTATTTACTTTCTTATAATCTCCTCTCTTAATTAATATAAGGGGTAAAGCTTTTGCTCCACGTTTCAAACAAAATTTCTCCCTTCATCCGGAGCTGCCGTAACTTGGGCTTATCATGCTATACTCGCGGGAAGTAGCAGCCCAAACCAGAAGTGGACAGAGGATTGTCCCGCAGTTCGGTCGTGTATGTCAATCTGATAAACAAGGAATGTCGGCCCAAACATGGACCAGACCATCAGGACGGTACCTAAAGATTAATATTTATGTGTTCCATCGTATAAACGTTAATGGAATCAAGTTAGGAACTGTCCTAAAGGTTAAATATTTATCCGTGAATCCCGGTAGCCTACAGGTTAAAAAAAATTACTGTCCTGATTAATGGAATCATGTGTTCCATCGTATAAACATGATCAGGCACGACAGTATCTAACTTGTCTGAACCACACATAACATGCACCCGCCGACAGCGTCAATTTGGCTACCCGGATTCACGGAGCCCCGTATTTGGTAGGTGGATACATTTTTTTTTGAGATTTAATGCCGCGCTTTATTTAAACATAACCAGAGTCAACAATAGAAGGTGGTGCAACATCCACCCAGTCTACCAAATTATTCTCCGCGCAGCTCAACTTCGCCATACCATGTGCCACTTCATTCGCTGATCGTCGAATCGTCCGAACCTCAAACTCCTCGAAGGTGTTTAACAAAGATCCGGTCTCTCTCGCGATTAAGCCGTGCATAGATCGATCCACATCCTCCCTTGTCAGTTTTGCTCCCAAGGTTGCACAGTCCGTCTCCAGGATAACCCTCGTCACACCGCGCTCCTTTGCAAGCTGAACCGCCATCAGGCATGCCTTCAGTTCTGCTCCTTCTGCATCCATGACAGTAGGTAAAAAACAGCTCCTTCCCGCCAGGAAGTCGCCGTGGTGGTCGTGAAGAACGACCCCCGCCGCTCCGTCATGTCTGACAACCGAAAACGCCCCATCCGCATTTGCCTTAACCCACCCCGCCTCCGGTTTCGACAACTTCTCCTTTTGACGTGCTGCTTTGGGAGGTGCCTGTTGATGCACATTATTCCACTCTTCTACTCCTGCAAGAACCCTGATAGCGATGCTCCTCGGATCACCGATCTGTATCGCCTCCCGAGCATCATTCCTTGCCATCCAAACTGAGTACAGGGTCGTAAGCAAGATAGCCACATCCTCCTGTGAGCAGTCACTCAAGAACTCCAACATCTACCACTTCAGGAGCATGCAGATCATCTGGAGGGCATCATATGCTCCCACGCTTACTCTCTAGCTCGAACCAAACTCCAGCTGAGTGAGGACACCTCCAGAACCTATGGAACAAGTCTTCATCTCGCCTACAGGCCACACACTTGATTCCCAATTTAATCTTTCTCCTTTCTAACTCCTCGCCAACAGCAAGACCGTTCTGCATTAGGCGCCACGCATGAATTTTTACCTTTTGTGGAACCGGAGCATCCCAAAGGCCAGCCAACCCCTGTGTGAGGCACACGATGACGATGAGCCCATCATGCCGCTCTTCTGATCTCGCAATCTCAGCCCCAAATGATAAGCCGATTGAACGGAGAAAATACCTTTTTTCGTATGATTCCATGCTAACAAATCCGTCCTATCCCAGCCACCACCATCTTGTCGAATTAATTCCGACACATGCTGCACTGGTATTTGCGCTAAGCGTCCCAGTGTATGCATAGCTCCAGCTCTCGGGATCCAATTATCCGACCAAACGTTTACACTGGATCCATCTCCAATCCGTCAAATCAGACCAGCTTTTAACATATTTATATGATCGATCTGGACAGTTTTGCTGAAAATACGTTGTAATTTGGGTTATAATTGTTTTATAAATTTGTGGCCATAGAAGGAAAAAACTCTTTTTTACCTTCCACATTTGTTTTTCGTGTGAAATTACATATCACGGATGATAAAATATTTTGTGGTTGGTGCGTGTTGTAATCTTTAACTGTTAGCCGGTTGTTGCTTTGTTAATTCAAAGCTGGACTCATTGCGAGCCTTCCGTCTTATAAAATATTTTGTCGAAACTTGTGTCATGCAAATTGTATGTGTAGACATACCCATATGATTTTATTTCATAGTTATTTGAGATTTTAGAATTTTTTGTAATTTGAAATTAAATGGATTCCATGAAGCTTGCTCGGGTGCTAATTATAAATTTCCATACATTCCTCCTTATATGAGAACATGGAGGAAAGAAATAGTACAGTAAACTATCTGCTAGAACTTCGAGATGATCAAAACTGATAAGTGTTGTCTAAGTGATGCAATTACGTGGGTCAATAATCGGTAATCTGGAGAATCAAGAAAAATCATTTAACATTGGCCGAGATTCACTAGGACAAAAAATTACTTTTTAACAACGCAACACAACAATCTAGATCAGACTGAATCACTATGCAAATCAAATGGTATGATTATTTGGATATTTGAAATTAAGGGTATGATCCTTGGTTGACACACAACCGCCTATGTCTGTATACCACGAGACAGGCTTTCGTCCCGCTTTTTAATAATTTTCAATGGCCGAACCGATATAATCATGATGAGAAAACCCTCTTACAAAGCAAATCAAAGATGAAAACAAACAAAAAGAAAACCGGACTTGTCACCGAGGACCCGACGCAAGATCGAGAACTACCGCGGCTCCACAACGACGCCCTGACCAAGGGTGACGACGCAAAGCGTCGCCGCCGTCTAGATCGAGAGGTAAAGGTTTTCACCCGGAGCCCTAGTGCGGAGCAGGCGTCGTCGATGTTGGCGCCGAAGCGCAGAGCTTTCGGTCGGAAGCACCGCTCTAGCACACTCGATACCACGAAATGCCAAAAGTCTCGAGCCAGGCCACTAGGACGCGATCTGGGAGCCGCCATTGCCGAAGCGAAGCCAGCACCAGGAACTCCTTCCGCCAACTCCACGCCACCCACGTGGTCCGAGAAGATGACCATCACCGTTGTCACATCACTCGCCGTAGAGTCGCACGCGCACGCCACCTTCCAAGGCCGCCGTCCCGGCATCCAAGCTCTCGCACTCAAGGAAAAGCAAGTGTCCAAACAAAAATTCCATTGTATTGGACAATAGAAGGACTGAGGTAGCCGGCCCGAGGGTACAACTAGCAGGATGCACCCGCAAACCACGAGTAAACGAGGCTTCTAGGCGGTCATCGGATCCAGGCCCTCCTGGTCCGGATCCAGCACCCCATCCACTCCATGGTCCGGGGAAGGGTTCCCGGACACGCTGAGAACAACTGAAACCACCAGCCGTAGGGCCCACCCAACCCAGATCGGGCCCAAACAGGCCCAGATCCAGGCCGAGAGCCCACCGCCTCCGGCCAGCTCCGCCAGCCACCGTCCGAGGCCGAGCTAACTCTGCTCCTTTCCGTCACCAGCTCCAGACGAGAGCCGCTGTCGAGAGCCTCCTGCAGCCATGATCGAGAGCTCCGGCCTATAGTCGCTGCGCGCGTCGTCCAAGCGCCGCCGCCACCACGCGGCGCCGCCGTCACTGACCCGGCGCACCACCACCGAGCATCCGCACCGCCGCCGGAGCGGCCTAGGCGCCGCGCCCTCGGCCAGCACGGAGCCCAGGTAGCCAAGTCTGGCCCGCGCCGGTTGATACGTCCATTTTGCATCACTATTTTATATCATAATTTACTGTTATTCATTAATATATTTCATATTTAGAAATGATACTTATGTAATTTTACTTGTTTCTGCATGTTTGATGATTATTGGAGAATTGATCACCGAAGTCTGAATTCTGCTGTAAAAAGGACCATTAGGACACCATACTTGCGAAGATCAGAAATCCGAGAAAGACATCAAAAACCTCCTATTTTACCAGATGACGGAGGGAGCCAAGAGGGGAGACCGAGGGGGGCCACAGGGGGCCCACACCATGTGGTGGCGCGGGTCCCCCTTGAGTCGCGCCGCCACGTGGTCTGGCCGCCCTGGCCCACCTCTGGCCGAGCCCCTTCGCGTACTTCTTCCCACCGAAACCGTAAGACCTAATACATCGTCGAGGAAATATTCCGCCGCCTCCACGAGGCGGGAAACACCAGAGAGAGAAAAGCTCTCCGGCAGGGAGAAATCTGCCAGGGAAATTCCCTCCCGGAGGGGGGAAATCGTCGCCATCGTCACCGTCATCGAGCGGCACTTCATCGGGATCATCATCACCATCATCTCCACCGCGAACACCGTCATCTCCACCGCTCCACTCCATTCCCGCTATAACATCTAGGGCTGAATCTTGTCTATTTGATAGGGGAAACTCTCCCGGTGTTGATTACTCTTGTTATTGATGCTTTTGAGTGAAACCGTTAAATTAAGGTTTATGTTCAGATCACCTCTGATCATGTTCCATATGATGTCTTGTGAGTAGTTCATTTAGTTCTTGAGGATATGGGAGAAGTCTAGATGTTAGTAGTGAACTATGTTGAGTAATATTTAATGGTTTGATATTTAAGTTATGGTGTTATTCTTCTAGTGGTGTCATGTGAACGTCGACTATATGACACTTCACCTTTATGGGCCTAGTGAATGCATTGTGTATTCGAATATTAATTGTGGGGTTGCCGGAGTGACAGAAACCTAAACCCCCGTTGGTATCCCGATGCATGAGGGATAGCAGGATCTCAGAGTCTAAGGCTGTTGTTAGATTTATCTTAATTATTTTCTAGTATTTGCGGATGCTTGATAGGGGTATAATCACAAGTATGTATTAGTCCTAGGAAGGGCGGTGCATTAGCATAGGTTCACCCACACAACACTTATCAAAACCCTAAGGATTAATCATCTACATTAAGCTAAAGCACTAGACAGAAATCCCGTGTGTCCTCAAGAACGTTTGGTCAATATAAGTAAACCTACCGGCTTGTCCTTTGCTCTAGAAAGGATTGGGCCACTCGCTGCAATTATTATTATTGCACTTTATTTACTCGCACTTTATTTATCTGCTATATTTTAAACTCCTAAAAACTTGTCTGCTATTATTTACAGTGAATTCCTAATCAAAACTGCTTGTCAGCTGATACGTCTCAAACGTATCTATAATTTCTTATGTTCCATGCTTATATTATACCAATTGCTACATGTTTTATATACACTTTGTGGTGATTTATGCATTTTCTGGGACTAACCTATTAACAAGATGCCACAGTGCCAGTTCCCTGTTTTCTGCTGTTTTTTGTTTCAGAAAACTACTTAAGGAAATATTCTCGGAATTGGACGATTTTTATACCAAAGTCCCTATTTTTTCCGACACGTTCCAGAAGTCCGAAGAGGATACGAAGGAGGGCACCGAGGCGCCGTCACAAGGTGGGGGCGCGGCTCCCCCCCTACCGCGCCAACACCGCGTGACGGGCCCTCGGGCCTCCACCGCCTTCGCCCTTTCGCCTACTTAAACCCCCCCTCCCCCCCCCCCCCCCCCGAAAATCTAAGACCAGGCACCCGAACACTTTTCCACAAAACCTTACGGAGCCGCCGCCGTCGTCAACCCAAGTTCGGGAGGGTTCAGAAGCTCTTCCCGGCACCCTGCCGGAGAGGGGAATCATCACCGGAGGGCTCTACATCACCATGCCCGCCTCCGGACTGATGCGTGAGTAGTTCATCCTTGGACTACGGGTCCATAACTGTAGCTAGATGGTTGTCTTCTCCTATTGTGCCATTATGTTTAGATCTTGTGAGCTGCCTATCATGATCAAGATCATCTTTATGTAATGCTACATGTTGTGTTTGCTGGGATCCGATGGATATTGAATACTAAGTCATTTGCTTCATAATATATCATGTTGTGTGTTGTTTATGATCTTGCATGCTCTCCGTTGCTAGTAGATGCTCTGGCCAACTAGATTCTTGTGACTCCAAGAGGGAGTATTTATGCTCGATAGTGGGTTCATGTCTCTATTTAATCTGGGGTAGTGACAGCAAGCTCTACGATTGTAGATGTACTGTTGCTAATAGGGATAAAACAGTAGTACTTTGTCTAAGGATAATTGTATTACTTACATTACACACTTTGCCTAATGCAATAATCTGTTGCTTGCAACTTAATACTTGTCGGCCCAGTGGATTCTAGGGTGTGCAGAGCCCACTCTCCACGGCCCTCACACGCGTCGATGCCGACGAAACAGCTAAGGACCAAGCGGAACGCTTGAGGAGACCCTCGAGGGGAGAG
The DNA here is from genome assembly GCA_026929855.1 of Poa annua. Lineage (NCBI taxonomy): Eukaryota > Viridiplantae > Streptophyta > Magnoliopsida > Poales > Poaceae > Poa > Poa annua. The sequence goes on along the minus strand of CM049434.1, from coordinate 25,421,449 downwards.
CTCTCTCGAGGGGACTTGAGGGGGCAGCGAAGGGCCTGAAGGGGCTCCCCCTGAGGCCGCCCCCCGGCAAGGCTTCCCTCCCCTGAAGGGAAGTCAACGCAGCTCCCTCGGCAGGGCCTCCCGAGCCCTGCGGGGATACTTCGCCACGAAGGAACCGCTGCAGAGCGCACATGGCCTCTGCATCAGCTGCAGAGTGACGCGCGCGTCTGCGCGCGATAACGACGGCGCCGCAGTTGCCGTTCTGGTGATAAAAGGAGTCAACAAAGCGCTGTGTCCCCTGCGCCGCCACCAAGGCTTTCCTCTTTGGTGATAAAGCGGGTGGCCGGCGCAACGCTCCAACGGCGACGTCATCGTGGGCACCCCCACGGTCTCTGCAGTACCAGCTGGCCGCTCTGCAAAGACGGCGGCTGCCCTGCCACGAGGGAAGGCTTTACGACCATGGACCGAGTCCATGGACGACCGAGCTGCGGAGCACCCCGCTCCTCCGTTTCTTCGCCATGTGGGAACCCTTCCACTGCACAGCACGCAGGGATGAGGCCCGGGGCGCCTATATAAGGAGCAGGAGCGCCACCGTAGCGGGAGGACGGACGGGCGGATCGAGAAACGAACCACTTACCCGTGTACACTCTACCATAGCCTAGCAAAGCTTAGCGAGCTCGAGGAGGAAGAAGAACTCGTCCTTCCCTCTCCAAGCTCCGCATAGCCGCTCGAGAGCCCTCGGCGAGCTCATTGTACTGTTCCTACCGCAGTGCAATACAGACAGGCAGGAGTAGCGGTTTTACCTCACCCTGAGGGCCGTGAACCTGGGTACGGGCCGGACTCCATCTCTGTCGTGCCGTCCCGCTGCAGGCACGACGAGCACCGTCGCCGTGCCGGCTGAGGGTTGTTGACTAACGTGTTCAGTCCCCTTCACGAACTTCTCCCCCGAGAGTGGTTATCCCTGTTCCGTGGGAATCACACATCGACATTTGGCGCGCCAGGTAGGGGACTGAGGCGCGTCTTCAACCTCCAGCCGGCTTTCCGCCATGGCGGACACCCGCACGACGCGCGCCAACAGGCGCGCAGCTGACAGGGCTCACACCGAGCCCGGCACAGCTCCCACCCGTGGCCGCCGCGGCCGCCCTCGCGCTGCCGAGCGCGCCAACACCGGCCCGCATGTGGAGGAGCCTGAGAGCGAAGAGTACAACGACAGCGGCCACCGCGTCGACGGGGACGGTCCCCCGGAGCGCAACGACGATGCCGAGTCATCGCATCCGTCGCGGCGCCAAGGCGCGTCCTCTCAGGGACGCCCGGAGCCCACGCCGCACACCGCGCTCCTCATGGCCCAGGAGCTCCTACGCTACCGGCCTAGCGCTGAGGCCCACGAGCAGTGGTTGGACCGCCTCCACCACCTCGTCGACGTCGCCACCACGCGCCCCGCCCCATCGCGCTCCATGGTCCAGCACTCCGGCCGCACGGGAACGGCTGCACCAGATGCGCCTCCGCCGCCGCCAGGACCGCCTCCGGCCGCAGCACAGAGGGCTCCCTCTCACGCCTCCTCGCCGCACGACTGCCAGATCGTGCAGCGCACCGCGCCCGACGCGCGTGTGGGCATGGAGCGCCGCCGGGACCTCCAGAACCGCCTCGTCGAGGAGCTCGGTCAAGCGGGGCAGCAGAACCGCAGAGCTCTCCAAGGAGGAATCGCCACGTACGCCTCTGGCTGCCTGGCCTTCACCCGCGCTCTGCGTCGCGTGGTCTGGCCGCAGAAGTTCAGGCCAGCCCTTCCCAAGGGCTTCGACGGGTCGACCAACCCTCTCGAGTTCCTGCAGCTCTACACCACCTCCATCCAGGCTGCAGGGGGAGACGACAAGGTCATGGCAAACTGGTTCTCCCACGCGCTCAGGGACTCCGCGCTGTCCTGGCTCCTCAACCTGCCTGAGGACTCCATCGACTCCTGGGAGGAGCTCTGCAAGCAGTTCGTCGCCAACTTAAAGGGCACGTACGAGCGCGCACTCACCCACAACGACCTGCGCGCTGTGGTGCAGAAGAAGGATGAGACCCTCCGCAAGTACATCCAGCGCTTCAGCCAAGTGCGCAACAAGATCCCGAACATCCCTGACACGCAGGTCATCGCCGCCTTCAGAGAGGGCGTCACGAACCGCAGGATGCTCGAGAAGCTGGGCATTCACGACAAGCTCACCTCTGTGGTGAAGCTGTTCGACCTCGCGGACAAATGCGCCAAGGCAGAAGAAGGACTCCTCTTCGTCAAGATGAGCCAGCGAGGGGACGACCAGGCTGAGGGCTCCAAGAGCCACAAGAAGCGCGAGGAGACCAAGCGCAAGGCCACTGCTGTCCTAGCGGCAGAGCCAGCCACCAAGAACGCCCGCAGAAGCTCCCCCGAGCCTGGCGACAAGGAGGCGGACCACCGTCTGTTCTGCGTCTACCACAACAGGCGTGGACACGCCACAGACGACTGCTTCGACCTCTCAAGAGGCTGAGCAGGGAGCGCGAGCGAGGAGAAGGCAGCGGAAGCCGCGGCAGAGGTCGCGGCTACCGTAGAGACGGCAGGGGTAGGCGCGATGGTGGCTACCAGAAGCCGTCGGGCACTCAAGCCAACGCCGCCGAGAAGAACAACAACCTCCCTGACGAGGAGGATGGAGGCTACCAGGCCCCGAGAGGGGCTATGGCCTGCATCCTCGGTGGGGCTCAGGCGCCCAAGTCGAACAACCAGTTCAAGCAGTTCGCCCGCGAGCTCAACGCCGTGCTCCCGAGCACCGAGACCTCCAGGCCCCTCAAGTGGTCCCAGTACACCATCGCTTTCGACGCCAAGGACCACCCCAAGTCGACCAAGACCGTTGGGACCCTCCCCCTGGTCTGCTCCCCCACCATCAACAACATCACCGTCTCCAAGACGCTCATTGATGGGGGAGCTGGCCTGAACGTCATCTCTGTCGAGACCTTCGAGACGCTTCAAGTGCCCTACGAATGGCTTATGCCCTCCAGGCCGTTCACCGGGGTCACCAGTGGTTCCATCAAACCCCTGGGCCAGGTCCGGCTCGCCGTCACCTTCGGCACGCAGAAGAACTATCGCACAGAGCTGATCGACTTCGACGTCGCCCACATCGGCCTGCCGTACAACGCCATCCTCGGCTACCCCGCTCTCGCGAAGTTCATGGCCGCCACGCACCATGCCTACAACATGGTCAAGATCCCCGGCAGCGCTGGCACCATCGCCATCCATGGTCATATCCTGGACGCCACGCGCGCTGTCGAGAGCGCCTACAAGGCAGCTGCCATGGCATTCCCGGCCGACGAGGACATGGAGCCTCTCGAGAGGCCCAAGAAGAAGAAGCATGTGTTCTCTCAGGAGCAAGCGGCCACGAAGAAGGTGCCACTGGGCACCAGTGGCTCGGGGGCCGAAGGCTCGGGGGCTAGCGTCACCATAGGCGCTGCCCTGCCTCCTAAATAGGAAAGCGCGCTCGTCGCCTTCCTTTAGGCAAACTCTGGCATGTTCGCATGGACTCCGTCAGATATGTCTGGTGTACCAAGGGAGGTGATCGAGCACCACTTAGCCGTGTGTCCAGACGCACGCCCCGTCAAGCAAAAAGCACGCAAGCAAGCCCCCGAGAAGCAAGCTTTCATCGTCAAGGAAGTAGATAAGCTAAAGGCGGCGAAAGTCGTCCGCGAAGTCGCGCACCCCACTTGGCTCTCCAACGGCGTGGTTGTCCCTAAACCCGCTGGAGGAGGCCGACTCTGCATCGACTACACCGATGTCAACAAGGCCTGCCCCAAGGACCCATACCCCATGCCGAGGATAGACCAGATCGTGGACTCCACCGCTGGCTGTGACCTTCTCTGTTTTCTGGACGCCTTCTCTGGTTATCACCAGATCAAAATGGCTAAAGAGGACGAGGAGAAGACAGCGTTCCTCACCCCTTGTGGCGTGTATTTGAAAGTGCATGGTTGCCCCCATGCGTGGTTTTGGTAATTAATGACAATCCTTATGGACTAATGTTTACATTGAGATATTCTTATAGATCTTGTCCATGGGAAAATATAGGAGTTCATGTGTTGGACTCTTCAAGATGACATAATGACCAATGCTCTATTCAAGGGTTAATATGAAGAATGGTCAGAATGGTCATGTATAGAGTTGAGCTCATCGCAAGTATGGCTTGGAATAGAAGATTGAGTGAACAATCATGTTTACCCCCAAGCCATCATACATATCAAGAGAAGAAGATGAAGTGCAAGTTCAATATGATGCATCTCGGAAGATATCTTTTGATTGAAGCTTGCAAAGGAGACATGAAGACGAAGCTTAGCGAGGCCCTCCCATAATGGAGTATGGGGGAGCATTTGGAGAAGTCCTCATCAAGCATGTGCTAGCAAGCACAATCAAGAAAGGTGTTTCAACTTGAGAGAGTCAAGATCGTCATCATCGAGCTCAAGTGGAATGCGCAAGGCAAAGGTATGATCTTGATAGGTTTTCTATTTTACCGGTCTCATGGTGTTAGTGGGAGACCGGGTTTTAGGATAGATGGCGTACTATCAAGAGGGGCTCTCGAGTGAGTAACTTGATCGCATCTTTGTGGAGAGCTCAAACCTTTACATGCTTGGCATATCATCTTTCTTGGTTCTTATTTGGTTTTTCTCCGTGTTGGGTTTCGGTCCTTGTCGTGATGTTCATGACAAGACCAAGTCCTTCGAAAATGGTTTTACTTTGGAAAACTTGTTGCCTTTTATCCATGTGAGGATTTAGAGCTTGGTTTATCTCCATACTAAGCTCTAGTTCATCAAAAACAGATTTCGTATGAATATCTTGTTGCGTTTTTGATGAAGGAGGTTTTACCGGTTTGCATTGTTTAGGAAAGTTCAACTTTTCCCCATTTGGTTTTATCCTCACATGATGGACTGTGATGTTTCTATGCACATTCAAGTAGAGCTCGTTGTAACGATTCCAACGAGCCAAAATTCATCGAAAACGGAGTCCGGATGGAAAAGATATTGACGTTTTCGTGTTCGGTTTTGCTGCAGTTTTTACCTAGGCCGGAGTCTCCGGTCCTAGACCGGAGTCTCCGGTCCTCGCGAATCGATTTTTGTTCCAGCGGACGGCGCTTACGGTATAGGGGTCCGGAGTAGGTCCGGAGTGACCCCGGAGTCTCTGGGGGGGCCGGAGTCTCCGGCCTATGCGGTCCGGAGTCTCCGGTGTTATTTTCCTACGTCGACTTTTTCCCTGCTCTTTCGAGGCCGGAGTCTCCGGTCTCAGGGACCAGAGTCTCCGGCCAGGCCGGAGTCTCCGGCCTTCCAGACCGGAGTCTCCGGTCTAAGTGGACTGCAACGGCTCTTTTCCTGGGAGGGGTATAAATACCCCTCCACCTACCTCCAGCCACTTAGCTCTGCCCTCTAAGTTTTGATTTCTCTCTCCTCCATTGTTGCAAGCTCATTTCCTTGATATCTCCCAATCCCTCCACCCAAACTCTTTGATCTTTGGAGAATTGAAGGAGAAGACCTAGATCTACATTTCCACCAAACCATATCTTCTCTAAGTGAGGGGAACCCTTTCGATCTAGGTCTTGGAGTTCCATTTGTTGTGTTCTTCTTTGTTCTTCCTCTCTTCTCCCCCCATAAGCATTAGTTGCTTGTGGTGGGATTTGAGAGTGAAGGATTTGAGCACTTGTGCTCTTGCCTCTTGCATTTGGTGCATCGGTGTGCTCTCCACGAGGATTCGTGGAAGTTGAAAGCTTGTGAAGTTGTTACTCTTGGGTCCTTGGACCCTAGACGCCATTGTGGTGGTTGGACCCTTGTGTGGTCACTTGAAGCCGTTCGGGAGCCCCCAACCCATTGTGGGTTGTGCCCCGGATTGTTGTTGAAAGCCGTTCGGGAGCCCCCAATCCTTTTGTGGGTTGTGCCTCGGATTGTTGTTGAAAGGCTCCGGATTCCGCCTCGAAGGATTACCGATAGTGGAAGGTGAACCAAACCTTTGTGGTGCGGTTCATCGGAGAAGAGGGTGAAAACCTTTGTGGTTGTTGAACCGTTGTGTCGGTTCACACCTCTCCAACGAGACGTACTCCCTTAACAAGGAGGAACTCGGGAATACATCCTCGTCTCCGCGTGCCTCGGTTATTTCTATACCTGAGCTTTTACTTATGCACTTTACATTGTGATAGCCTTCGTGCTTGAAGTATTCTATATTGCTATCACCTTGTTGTTTGTCTTGCTTAGCATAAGTTGTTGGTGCACATAGGTGAGCCTAGTTTATTTAGGTTGCCGGCTTGTTAATTTAAACACCTAGTTTTATTCCGCAATTATCAAGCCTAAACCGGAAAAGTTTTAAACCGCCTATTCACCCCCCCCCCCTCTAGGCGACATCATTGTCCTTTCAATTGGTATCAGAGCCAGGGCTCTCTTTTTGGGCTTAACCGCCTAGAGAGTAAAATATGTCGTTTAGGGAATTAGTGCACGATCCCACTTTTATATTCGATGGCACAAATTATGATGTTTGGAAAATTCGCATGCTTAATCTTTTTAGGGCCATGGGTCCAAATTATATTAAGAGGATTGTAGATGTGAGTTTATCTCCTCCAAAGGATTCCCAAGAATTATCTTTAGAGGATGAGATAAACTCTCATCTCGAGACTCAAGTTACTAATGGTCTTATATGTGCTTTGACCGATGTAGTTCTTGCTTCAATCATGCCTTTTCGAAATGCACATGAGCTTTGGACCAAGCTTCAAGATATATATGAAGTGTCCAAAATTATTGAGGATGATTGTTTTCCCTCCACCTCCGGCCGTGATGAGTTCACAACTTCTTCCACTCCACCAACATGTGATTTGTCACAAGATAATGATATGGTGAGTGGTGATAGAAATTGCATTGGTGATGGTGAACTTACTATTGATTATACCTCTTCTCTATCACATTGCAATGTTCTATCTTTGGACTTAAACTCTTCTAGCACTCCAAATGTCATACATGCTAGAGTTGATGGTCCTTGCATATCAAGTAATAGTTGCTTAACTAAATATAATGATGATATGCTCTCTATGTCTTGTGGTCATGAAAATAATGCTTCCATATCCTCTAGTATTTGCATGACTAACAATGTAGAAGAATCCCAACATTTGTTGGAACAAGACATGGACCTCAATGGTGCTTCAAGTAATTCTTCATCCCCCTCACCCATTAATCATGTTTGCCTCATGGCTAAGGATTCTACCTCGAATCCCGAGATATGTGATGATGTGGTTGAGGATCCTCATGAAGAAGATTTTGACATTAAAACCTTAACCAAGAAGGGTGAGATTGTTCTTGGTGCTCTTCCCAAAGGTAGTGAAGCTATCTCTTCTCTATGTGAAATTGTTGCTCATGGTATTAAATGTATAGAAATCATTGAGGATTTGGATACTCAATTTGAGCAAAAATGTCAAATTGAGAGAGATGACTCTATCACCATAGCTTCTTTGAACGCTTCTCTTGAAGAAGAAGAAGAGCTTAGGTCTTCTCTTGAAGAGAAACTTGAATCCCTTGATGAGTCTAATGATCTTATTATTGCTAAAATCATTAAGGAAAGAGATCATGCCCTTGCTAAGTATAAAGTGCTTAAAATGGAAAAAGTTGAATTTGGTGTTGGCAATGCTAGACTAAATGAGGACATAGAGAGACTTGACAAAGCTCACAAGGCTTTAGAAAGTGAACACTCTCTCCTTATCAAGTCTCATGATCAACTCCAAACTCAACTATCTAAGAATGACAAGCTTGTCAAATTGTCTTCTTCCATCTCTAATATTAATGATGCTTGTGCTACTAACTCCACTTCTTGTGAAGCATCTATTTTGAAGGAGAATGTTGAGCTAAGGGCTCAACTTGAGTTGCTATCTAGTAAGTATGGGAAATTGGAAGAAAGTCATGAAAAGCTTTCTAGCTCTAATGATGATCTTCTAGCATCCCATGCTAGGCTAAAGTTAGCTCATGAGGCTATTATGTCAAAGGTAACATCTTGTGAGCCTCATGTGGACAATGGCACAATTTCTACTCTTAATGCTATATTGCCATGTGCTAGTCCTAGTGATTCATCCACTCATAATGTTGCTACATCCTGTGATGAATTACTTTCCATGCCTTGTTGCTCTAACAATGAAGCCTCTACTTCCTCTAGTTTTTGTGTTGATACTAACCATGTAGAGGAATTAAATGAGCTCAAGGCCCAAGTCACTTCTTTGAAGAAAGACTTGGAAAAGCGTCATGTTGGGGATTCTACACTTGACAATATGTTGAGTGTTCAAAGACGCCCCAATGACAAGCGTGGACTTGGATTCAACTCCAATATCAAGAACAAGTCCAAGCTTAACAAGAAGAACAAGGGCCAAGAACAAGTCAAGGATTCGGCCAAGATTGTTTGCTTCAAGTGCAAAGTTGAAGGGTACCATGTTAGATCTTGCCCTTTGAAGAAGAAGGCTCTTAGTGAGAAGCAACAAGGGAAGAAGACTCAAGTTCAAACTCAAGCTCCTCAAGTTGAAGAACGGTCTCTTCCCAAGAAGAATCAAGCTACCCCTCCTCAAGTCAAGACTCCAACTAAGAAGAGAGGAGGAAGTAGATGTTGCTACCTATGCCGTGAGAAGGGTCACCTTGCTTCTTCATGCACAAATGGTACCTTATCCAACCCCATTATAGTTGATGATGTTTATTCTCTTCGGAAGGATAAGGTTGGCAATGTGTTTGCCAAATTTGTTGGTACTCAAAGTGGTGTCAAGAAAAGAACCATTTGGGTTGCCAAACCTATTGTGACTAACCTCTTAGGACCCAACTTGGTTGGGGACCAACAAGCTAAAACTTGATCAATAGGTGTTGTTGGAGAACATTGGAGACTTGGCTACACTATGAAGAATTAAGGGATCTTCATCAATTATATTCCCTCAAGTCAAGTCATATGGATTATATTGTTCTATCTCATATCCAATGTTCCTCCTTGCGGTAACTTTTATTTAAATCATATATATATTGAAAGTTGCTTGCACCCTTGCATGTGTTAGGTTTTGTACCTTGCTAGTGTTTGTATGTGTTGTGCTCTCTACTTACTTATCTTGAGAAATCAAGTATGTGTATTTTGGTTTGCACACCATCTACTTGTTTTGAGCCCTATTACTTTTATTTGCTATCTTATCTTGTTGGCTCTCTTTGAGAGATAAATGGACTATCCATTTTTGGAGAGTGATATGCTTCGTGCACTTCACAATCCTAAAAATGTGTGTACATGAGGAATACCACTAGGGATGGCAATGGGGCCCCGTTCCCCGTATACCCGTGGGGAATTCATCTATTAGGGGATGGGTATGGGGAACTTTGATCCCCGTCATGTTAAACGGGGATGGGGATTAAAAGGTCTCCCCATCCCCGTTCCCCGTCATTCCCCGTTATATACACGTATACATATAAATTAGTATGCTTTAATATTTAAGTTGTTGCAGTATTGTATTGAGTGTGGTCTATTTAGTCGTATTCAACATATGATACTATTTTTTTGTCATTTTACCACATATGTGATACACAAGTTGCGTACATTTGTGTATTGAGAGTGTAAAATCATGAGACTATGTCAATATCTTTCAAATTTAGCTTCTCAACGGGGAACCCGATCCCCGACCCGAACCCAGCGGGGATGGGGATGGGAGAAAATGCTCCCCGATTGTTAAATGGGGATGGGGATGAGATGACACTCCCCGGCGGGGAGCAGACCCGTTGCCATCCCTAAATACCACTTAGTTTTGATATATCAATTTTATCTATTCTCTATGTGGTATGTCATGCTCATGAGAAATTCAAATTCTATAATGTCCATTAATTTCTCTAGTTGGTTTTGTTTGCCTCTTGTTTTAAAATAAATGGATTATCACATTATGGGGGAGTAATAAGCTATGTGCATATTACAAGCCTAGAAAATGTGAACATGTGAGGTTTTGCCACCTAGAATTGATATTGCTAATTATCTTGTTCCTATGTAGCATGTGCTCAAACAAGTTCCTATTTAGTTAAATGCTCTTTGTCTCTCACTCTTTTGGATCTTGTTTGTGAAGGATGTTCTTGGTATGGCTTTCCCTAAATATGTTCTCATATATCTTTTTGGGAAGCCAATTGATTCAAGCAACTTCTTGGAGTTGCTTTGCATTATCACATGATTTGTGAAGCTATCAAGAATATCTATCTATCTAAGCATGGCTTTTAATTCCTATCCTTTGCCTCATGCTTATGTTTTGTGAATATGATCTTGAATATATCCTTGCAATCCACCATCGAGAAATATCTCCATACATTACTTGTCTTGACAAGTGATAATCATATTTGGGGTAAATATGTTGATCATATTCACTTTGGCTCTTGCTTTGTATTGCCTTATTTAATTGCCAAGGATTTATTTTTGATCTAACTCTTATTTGTCTTCCTTGTATCCTTTGGATCCTTTATTGCTCTACTTGAAATTTGTTTTGTGCTTCCTTGAGTTGGGAAAAGCAATGGTCCAATTCTTGTGCGTTGACATTCAAAAGTCATACTTTTTGATAATGCAATATTCCTTGGGAAGCTATCCTACTTTGAGTGGAACATCATTCTTTAGATTGGTATTGCAATTTCTTGCCTTTCTTGAATATGACTAGTGTTTATATATATGGAGAGTGATGATCTCATTTGTGTGCATTTTGTATTCAAATGCAAGATCATAAATAATGCACACATCTTGGGGGAGCAATCCTATATGCTTTCGAACATTAGTTGTCTTCATTTGGTATTTGATCCCGATGACGTGTCTCTTTGGAAGACAAACATTTTTCGTCTTGGCACTTTGTGCCATCATGAAAAGTGTAGAGGGTTTGGTTTATTATTTGATGGTATTTTCTTCCATTGGTTTCTTGCTTTCATTTGTTATCTTTTCAAAGTGGTTTCTTCAATCATGTGTTGATTTGGGTCTTTGATATAATTTGGACAATTCCTTTTCTTGTCACACTTGTGTGTGATTTCATGGTTTAATTGGTGTTTTTTCCAAATTATATCTCATTTGGTTCTTGAAAGTCTTGTGCATGCATACTTACTATATGTATATCTTATGGCATGCGTACTTTCGTTGATCCAATATATAGAATAAACTCCATCAAATCCTAAATGGCTAAGATGTGCATGAAATTCAATTTCATATCAATATGCACATATTTATGTGGAGTTTGTCCTATGTATTGTAGTTGCTCTAACTACTTTGGACCCAATGAGTTTGGGTACCTTTTTGTACTTGAATTTGTTTTAGGTATATTGGAGATGCATTGGAAGCTTGTCTCATCTAAAAGGAAGGTGTTGTCACCATGTGCTTATTGGAGCCAAGCTTGGATGATCATGAGCTCTTATCTTCTACATCACCAATGCTATCTCGGTAACAAGTATCTACCTCATGCATACTTTTCTAGCTTTCAACCTTGTGTAGGTTGATTTCATGGCATGAATCTCTTTGGTTGCAATTCTTTTGATTCTTGCAAAACGTCTTTATTGCAAATGTGAGTAAGCCGGGATGATTACATATCAAGGGAGGAATATATATAATCATTTTCATGATTCACCAATCCCAAATATGTTAATCTAGCACTTTCTACTCTATGTCTCGCATATGTAATATTGATGTGTTTCAAAATCATTTGCCTTTTGTGAGGCTTGTTATCTTACTCGGAGCATCCCGTTTATCACCTTATCCCTTGTGGATACGTTTGATGCTATGATGAGTGTGTGTTTGAAGTTCATCTATATCCCTTTAAGATAAAATTGAGCTTTGTGCTATGCTTTTAAGCAAAGATCTTATTGGTGTATTTATGACTTCCTCTTGGATATCATGACCTCTACCTTTGTATCTATCGTGTGTGTACATGTTTATTTGTAGACCCATATCTTAGTGATTCGTGTCTACTTAGAAACTTATACACATGAAAATAGTACATCTTTATTTGGTATTCCAATTCCTTAGTAACCACCTCTTATTGCTTTTGTTTCTTTGGTGGTTTCTAATTAAAGGCACAAGCTTTATTTTCATGTGTTATGCTTTTTGAGTTTTAATAAGCTTGTGGAGCTACTTGCTATATCTCCTTTGGTGTGTGAGTATGGGGAAGACATGATATGCACCATGTGCAACTCTTTTTGAAAGACTATGTTGATGTGTTTGCTCATCCTTGTATTAGTCTCCTAAAATGTCTTTATATCTCACACCCATCCTTTTATTTGCCGCTCCTTGCTCATGTTGCAAAACATTTTATTTGTTGCAAATTGTTTTGCTTCTTTTCTCATTTATATTCTCTTGCATGTGCTTGTGTTCGATTTTATCTAGGAGGGAGTGAGGATTCCATGTTGTGCACACTATATTGAAATACAAATCCTATTTGTGCACGTACCTTGGGGAGTTCCCTCTTGATATTTAGAACATTTTTTTGGATCTTTTTGATTGCTTGCTTCTTTTGTTGAAGTATCTTTCTCTTTGATATTCTTTTGCAATCTTTGGATCCTCAATATAGTTTGATCTCCTTACCAACTATTCGTTATTGGATATGTGCATTTGATTTCACTCATATTATGAGAAATGCACACATTATGGGGGAGCTCTTACTATATTGGCCTTCTAAATTTTCCTCCCATTTCGGCAATCGATGCCAATGGGGGAGAAGTTTAGAGGGTTTAAGGGAATATGGGTTTGTTCTCTTGCGGTTATCTTGCATCCTTACTCTTTGTGTTGCATGGCTGCTTAAATTCATTATATAAACCCTCGTAAAAGGGATTGTCATCAATTACCAAAATGGGGGAGATTGAAAGTGCATGGTTGCCCCCATGCGTGGTTTTGGTAATTAATGACAATCCTTATGGACTAATGTTTACATTGAGATATTCTTATAGATCTTGTCCATGGGAAAATATAGGAGTTCATGTGTTGGACTCTTCAAGATGACATAATGACCAATGCTCTATTCAAGGGTTAATATGAAGAATGGTCAGAATGGTCATGTATAGAGTTGAGCTCATCGCAAGTATGGCTTGGAATAGAAGATTGAGTGAACAATCATGTTTACCCCCAAGCCATCATACATATCAAGAGAAGAAGATGAAGTGCAAGTTCAATATGATGCATCTCGGAAGATATCTTTTGATTGAAGCTTGCAAAGGAGACATGAAGACGAAGCTTAGCGAGGCCCTCCCATAATGGAGTATGGGGGAGCATTTGGAGAAGTCCTCATCAAGCATGTGCTAGCAAGCACAATCAAGAAAGGTGTTTCAACTTGAGAGAGTCAAGATCGTCATCATCGAGCTCAAGTGGAATGCGCAAGGCAAAGGTATGATCTTGATAGGTTTTCTATTTTACCGGTCTCATGGTGTTAGTGCGAGACCGGGTTTTAGGATAGATGGCGTACTATCAAGAGGGGCTCTCGAGTGAGTAACTTGATCGCATCTTTGTGGAGAGCTCAAACCTTTACATGCTTGGCATATCATCTTTCTTGGTTCTTATTTGGTTTTTTCCGTGTTGGGTTTCGGTCCTTGTCGTGATGTTCATGTGTCGGGGGGCTACCCCCGGGTAGGGTTAAGGCAAGGGGTCCCAGCCAGACCAAGTTGTATGTTTGGCCGACTTAGTCTTGTGTCGGAGGTAGCCGACATGTTCTAACCGACATAACCATGTCCGAGATCTCTATCTATATGTGTTGTGCAGGAAGGAGGATCCGACATACATGTTCGGGCCGGGTGAGGTATGTCGGAGGTCCGGGCCCGGCATAACCATGCCGGCGCACGGAGAGAAGCCCGGTATACTTATGCCGGGATAGGAGGATGTGTCCGACATATCGCATGTCGGGCAACAAGTCAAGGGCAAGTACAAGTGCAGGGCAAGTACAGGTGCAGGACACTGACCCGTCTGACACGGAGGAAAGGTCACCTCCCGTCTGACACGGGCGCGGGACAAAGGGCACAAGACAAGGGCGACGTGACTATACCTCTGTACTGGCAACGGACTGACAGGAGACAAGGCATGGAGAAGGCACGTCCTGTCTCTGGCAGGGGAAGCGTCATCATCTAGGACGGCGGCGGCTGCAGCAAGAGGCATCATGGCCTACCCCGGCCTATGTCGGATAGCCCGGCGGCTAGGTCGTGGTAGAGGTGTCGACATTACCGTTGGACGGGTGCTGTTGTCTGGGGGGCCCGGAGGAATTAGGGTTCCCGGACAACCCGGCAGGAACTCTATATATAGCGCCATAACTCCCCCTGTGGGACGGGGGGGAAGAGAAAGAGGGCCAGAACTATAGTCTCATTCACTGCTAGAGCATTTACTCCTCCTTCCTGAGGAATTCACCCTTGTTCTTGAGTTCATCCTAGAGAGAGAGGCAAAACAGCTCAAGGAGCACCTTTGTAGATCTTGAGTGACACATATAGAGAGAAGCAAGGCAGGAGTAGGGGTGTTACCTCCTCACGAGGGCCCCGAACCTGGGTACATCGTGTGTGTTTGTGGTTGCTTGTGGTTTAGAGTGTGTTCTTCGTGTGTTCCTGCGGTTTCATTCTCCCTCTAGTCGGTTTGGGTGTTTCCGTGTCGTCCTTCGTGTGAGCTCCTTAGCTCGCTAGCCCTCCCCGGATCCACCAGCGTCCATCGGCCCCACACTTTTAGCCATCCTATGGCATCTGCCGTGATACCACCACGACAGTTGGCGCCCACCGTGGGGCATGTAGAGGCGCTGGCTGGTGTACTCATCCGGACGGGCCCCGTGCGAGTCCTCTCCGGACTCGTCGTCAAGTTCGGCGACATGGAGTTCGTCATCGACAACGCCGGCTGCTTTCGCGGCAGGCCATTTCCGGCCAACGGCTGCGTCATCGAGTTCGGCAACTTCGCCACCTATGTCGCCACCGAGCTCGTCTGCGAGTACCCGGCGCAGGTGCTCGTGGCCGAGGATCCCCCAGCTGTCTGTGCGGCTCGCGGCCGGCGTACCACTCGCCCCGAGAGCTGCGCGGTCATGATGGCCGGGGTGACGGCTCCTTCGACAGAGGACCCTGTCTTGGAGCCCGAGGCAAGGTCGACCCGGAGGGCCAAGCAGGCACTGGAGAGGCAGGGCCATGGTGGCGCCGAGACATCTCGTGTCCCGGTAAGAACTGAACCTCTTAGAGAGACAGTAGAGAGGTTGACTATGCCGGGGGCAGTAGAGTTAGAGGCAGAACGGCTGAGCTTGCTGGAGGAGGCAGAGAAGTTAGCAGAAGTCCGAAGGGACTTCGACCGAGTTCAGCGTGAGTATGACGCGGCTCATGGTTTCTCGCCGGTAGGAGGTCGGCCGAACCGTGAGGCCGAGGTGCGCAGAAGAGGCAAGGGCCTCAATGCCGAGATAGATAGGGATGGCAGAGCTACATCCAATGTGACTCCGAGCGTAATGTCGGCGGCTAGGCCGAATTACAGCTCTCCGGCCAAGACCCTCAGGGCTGCCGAGGCAGCAAGGGCCGAGTTATCCGGTCTAACCGGAGAGGCTCGCCGTAAGCAACAGGACCGAGTCAATGAGCTGGTAGAAGTGGCAACCCGGCAGAATGAGGCTGTCAAGAAGGCCGGGGGTGGATCTCAGGTTGTCCACTCAACCCGGGCTCCCAGTGGCATGTCCAGAGGACAGGCTTCTTCCCCGCATGTCGGTGGAAACCAGAGTCGGAGTAGGAATCCCGGAGGAGATCAGCAGCTCCAGATGCTGACATATGACCCGGCATATGCCGGGAAGCAGATCGCAGGCCAGGGCAACGTTGGGCAAGCCCAGAGCAGAAGCCGACAAGCTCCGAGTAATCGGCACGCCAAAAATGCCAACTCGGTCGGTCGGGGGTACCCACCCCGATATCCGGCGCCTAACCAGGCCCCGAGGCAGCAAGTTGTTGGAGCACTGCAGACCCGGCAAGTGGGCGGGCAAGACCTGAACTGGTACGATGACGGCAACTCGGCATTGGCCAAGGCCGGGTATCATGTGTATGAGAGTGCTCTGGGGTCTCGACTGGGGACTCGCCAGTTGGATCCAAATGATGCTCGGTACAAGCTGGATCGGTTGTACAGATCCGAGCAAATGGAAGAGCAAGGTCCACCCGGTCCTGCTTGCTTCGGGCCCCGAATCATGTCGGAGCAGCCTGTCCCCCACTTTCAGTTGAACATGGGAGCCAAGACCTATGACGGCAGCTCCAAGCCAGAGGACTGGCTGACTGACTATGTGACAGCAGTGCACATTGCCGGAGGAAATCGCCGATGGGCGGTACGGTATATCCCGCAGATGCTTGAGGGACCGGCCCGAATCTGGCTGAACAATTTGAGGGAGGGAAGTGTTAACAGCTGGCTGGACTTCGAGGAAGCCTTTGTCAGCAACTTCTCCAGTACCTACAAGAGACCAAACCGACCTCAGCAGCTTGCAATGTGCAGGCAGAGGGACAATGAGACTGACCGAGAGTACTTGACTCGGTGGAGCACCATTCGCAATTCCTGCGAAGGAGTTGTGGAGGCCCAAGCCATCTCATGGTTTGCGCAGGGATGCCGACATGGATCCATGCTTTGGCAGAAGCTTCAGAGGGAAATGCCGGCCACCTTGGCCGAGACGATGAGAATTGCCGACAGCTATGCCCTCGGTGATCCAATGCAACCACAGCTGGACGCGGGAGAACCGAGTAGGAGGAACTCGGGAAACCACAGGTCCGGGCAGGGCAGAAACAGTGACCGGCATGATTTTGGCCAAAAAAGGAGGGAGCCCGACTTTCGCTATGCCTCGCAGCAGGTAGCGGCGGTAACCGGTGAACGAGGCAATACCGGTAACAACCAGCGGCAGAAGACTGATGGTCAGGGTTGGGCAGAAGTCAAGAAAACTTGGGCCGAGCAGAGGAAGCCCTTGACGTATGAGGAGATGCTGGACAAGCCCTGCTGCTATCATACCTTCGAGCCCAACCGACCGGCCAACCACACAACTCGGCAGTGCAGCTGGTATCAGCGCATGCGGCAAGAAGGTGCTCCGGGGGGATCTCTGGTAACTGCCCCCGAAAAACCCGCAGCGCCAAGACCGCCGGCACCTGTGAGTGGGGCCAATGCTGTCCGGGTTAACCCGCCAGTCCAGAGGAGACCGCCGGCAAGGCCAGTAAACGTGGTGAACGTCCGGGGTAACAACCGTGTCGATCCCAGCAACCAGGGCAGGTACCCCCAGGGTGACTATCAGGAGGCTCATCAGAGTTACGTGGTCTTCGTAACCGAGCCCACTGACAAGAAAAGCCAGCGCCAGCGCGCTCTGGAGGTGAATGCCGTCATGCCAGCGGTAACCAAGTTCATGCACTGGTCCGAGATGGAAATCACCTGGGGTCGGAAGGATCACCCCCGGGTTATGCCTAAGCCGGGAGGCTACGCCTTGGTGGTGGACCCGACATTCATCGGGCCGAGTATCAACGTCCGGTTCAGCAGAGTTCTGGTTGACAATGGCAGTGCCATTAACATCATGTATAAGGACACGATGCTGAAGTTGGGAGTGTCCCTGAACACGCTGTTGCCGACCCACACGACTTTCCATGGCATTGTGCCAGGGGTTTCTTGTTCGCCTATGGGCAAGATCTGGATAGATGTGTTGTTCGGGACCCGGGAGAACTGCCGGACCGAGAGTCTTGAGTTCGAGGTGGTGGACTTGGAGAGTCCATATCACGCCCTGATTGGCCGACCTGCTCTGGCCAAGTTCATGATCTCCACTCACATGGGCTATCTGAAAATGAAAATGCCAGGTCCGAATGGCATAATCACCATCGCGGGGGACTACAAGCGCTCGATCGAGTGTGCTACTGCCGGCTCGTGCTTGGCCGAGTCGTTGGTCATAGCCGAGGAGAAGAAGAGAATCCAGCAAGTGGTAACGCTGGCCCAAGCCTCACAACTCGGTGTGCCCGGGATAACAAACCCGGAGCAGCATGCTTCCTTCCAGCCACCAAAGGAGACCAAGAAGGTCGTAGTGGACCCGGCTAACTCAGAGCACCGGGTGATTATCGGCACCAGCCTGGACAGTAAATAGGAAGGCGAGCTCACTGACTTCCTCCGTGAGAATCGGGATGTCTTTGCTTGGTCAAATGACGACCTTCAAGGAGTTCCGAGGGAGTTGGCTGAGCACTCATTATTCGTGAGGCCGGATGCAAAGCCGGTGAAGCAACCGACAAGACGTCTCTCGGACGAGAGAAGAGCTGCAATCATGGAACATCTAGCCGTACTACTTGCGGCTGGATTTGTGATGGAAGTACTGCACCCGGACTGGTTATCTAACCCGGTCCTGGTAGAGAAGAAGAAGGATGACCCTCTCCTGGTCAAGGTGTGGCGCATGTGCATCGACTTCACCAACCTCAACAAAGCATGCCCGAAAGATCCTTTCCCGCTCCCCCGGATAGATCAAGTGATCGACTCCACTGCCGGGTGTGAGCTTTTGTCTTTTGTAGATGCGTATTCTGGTTTTCACCAGATACCTTTGAACCCGGCTGATCAATTAAAAACTGCTTTTATTACCCCGTACGGGGCTTATTGCTATCGTGTTATGACCTTCGGGTTGAGAAATGCCGGGGCCACTTATCAAAGGTGCATGCAGAAATGCTTGCATGACCAAATAGGTCGGAATGCAGAGGTGTATGTCGACGACATAGTCATAAAAACAAAAGAGAAATCCACTCTGATCGAGGATCTGAGAGAAACATTCGCTAACTTGAGGAAATTCCGGATGAAACTTAACCCGGATAAGTGCACCTTCGGTGTGCCGGCCGGAAAATTACTCGGTTTCTTGGTATCTAGCCGGGGTATAGAGGTTAACCCGGGCAAGATCCGAGCTATTGAAAGCATGAAATTACCAACTCGCCTTAAGGATGTACAAAAATTCACCGGATGTCTGGCATCCCTGAGTAGGTTCGTAAGTCGGTTAGGAGAGAAAGCCTTGCCTTTATTTCAACTCATGAAAAAGAGTAAAACCTTTATATGGACGCCGCAGGCAGATGCAGCTTTTAATGACTTAAAAAAGACACTCTCAAGTACACCAGTGTTGGCATCCCCGTTACCCAAGGAGCCGATGTTGCTCTATATCGCGGCTACCAACCGGGTTGTAAGTGTGGTAATGGTGGTGGAAAGAGAAGAAGGTGAAAAGGTGGTACAGAGGCCCGTGTATTACCTGAGTGAGGTACTCTCCCTCTCCAAGCAGAATTACCCGCACTACCAGAAGATGGCCTATGGTGTATACCTGGCGGTCACCAAGTTGAAGCACTACTTTCAAGAGCATCCGGTTACAGTGGTGAGCGAGGCTCCCTTGTCCGAGATTATAGGGTGCAAAGATGCCAGCGGCCGAGTTGCCAAGTGGGCCATCCAGCTGTCCCCCTACGCCCCGACTTACGAAAGAAGGGACGCCATTAAGTCGCAGGCGCTGCCGGACTTCTTGGTGGATTGGGCCGAGATGCAATATGAGCCTCCCCCGCCCGACTTCAATTTCTGGAAGATGCATTTTGACGGGTCCAAGGCAAAGATCGGGTTGGGTGCCGGAGTGGTCCTCACCTCCCCGAAGCAGGATGTACTGAAATACGTACTCCAAATTCATTTCTCGGCATCCAACAATGTGGCCGAGTATGAAGCACTCGTGCACGGCCTCAATGTTGCTAAGGAAATTGGCATACGGCGGGTAGAATGTTATGGTGACTCGGATTTGGTGGTCCAGCAGGTGTCGGGAAATTGGGACGCCTTGGATGCCAACATGGCGTCATACCGGTTCCATGTGCAGAAAATCTCCGGGTTTTTTGAAGGGTGCGAGTTCAAGCATATACCCCGGGGAGAGAATGAGGCTGCGGATGTATTGTCCAAGCTGGGGTCTTCGCGGGACGTGATCCCACCCGGCATAGCATTGGAACACTTGAAGAAACCGTCTATCAAGCCATCACCCGAGTCGGAGTCCATATTTATCCCGAAGAGCTCGGAGACAGAAGCCGTGCCCATGGAGATTGATGTCGGGAGCATTTGGATAAACTCGGGGACTGTACCAGGTATGTCGGCAGAGGTGATGTCGGCCGATCCTATGGAAATAGATGCCCCAGTCTTCCCGGTGAGGCAGGTACCGGAATGGGCGCAGCCCATCATGGCATATATGGTATATGGAACCCTGCCGGAGAAGGAAGTGGAAGCTCGGCAGGTGATAAGGAGGGCCAAGGCTTACACGGTAATCAATCAAGAGCTGTATAAGAGAAGTGTCACTGAAGTGCTGCAGCGTTGCGTTGACCCGGAGGAGGGGCAAGAAATGCTGCTCGAGATACATCAAGGTGAATGCGGTCACCATGCTTCCTCAAGGGCACTGGTGGCAAAGGTCTTCCGACATGGGTTCTATTGGCCTTCGGCTCTGCAACAGGCAGAAGATATTGTCCGAAAATGTGGAGGTTGCCAGAGATTTGCACACAGAATACATATGCCGGCGGCAGCACTGAAAACTATCCCCATCACATGGCCGTTTGCGGTATGGTGCTTGGATATGGTGGGTCCATTCAAGCCGGCGCGGGGCAACATGACTCATATACTAGTCATGGTGGACAAGTTCACCAAGTGGATCGAGGTGAAGCCAATTCGGAAATGTGATGGAGCTACAGCCGTCTCATTTTTGAAGGATATCATACTGAGATACGGTTACCCGCACAGCATTATCACGGACAATGGCACCAATTTTGCAGTAGGGGAGTTTGCTCGGTTCTGTGCGGATAAGAGAATCCGACTTGATGTGGCCTCGGTGGCGCACCCGGAGGCAAATGGACAGGTTGAAAGGGCCAACGCGTTGGTGCTGGCCGGCGTAAAGGCCCGGTTGATAGAACCTCTCCTGCGGACTCCGGGGTGTTGGATAGAGGAAATACCGGCGGTGCTGTGGGGTCTCCGGACCACGCCCAACAGATCCACCGGGTACACCCCATTCTTTATGGTGTATGGTGCTGAGGCAGTGTTGCCAACCGACATACAGTATGACTCGCCCAGGGTGGCGATGTTTACAGAGACCGAGGCAAGAGAAGCTCGAGAGAATGATGTCGACTTGCTTGAGGAAGCAAGAGAGTTGGCCCTATCTCGGTCAGCGATATACCAGCAGAGCCTCCGACGCTATCATAGCCGGAAGGTGCACCCCCGAGTGTTTAGAGAAGGAGAGTTGGTACTGAGACTGATACAGCGAACTGCCGGCATGCACAAGTTATCCCCTCCGTGGGAAGGACCTTTTGTGGTGAGTAAAGCCCTGCACAATGACTCATATTATCTTGTAGATGCGCAGGAAGCTAGAAAAGGTGTGATGGATAGAGCCGGTGAGGAGACCAAACGACCATGGAATGTAGCCTTGCTTCGTCCCTTTTTTGCATAAAAGGCAAAATGTATGTATCTCAGTTCCTTCTGAATGAAATGCCGGCGCCCCAGATTGAATCTCGGGGACTGCCTTATCCGGATGGTGCTTCTTTTCTTATGTTTTTTCGCATGTCGGCACTCCGGGGTAAACTCGGGGACTGCCTGACATTTATCTCTGTTTGTATTTTGGTTAGTCCCTTGATAACTGAATGCCGGCGTCTCGAGGTGAAACTCGGGGACTGCCGTGTCTTTTTCGTACCTGTTGCCCACGTGCCGAATGAATTTTCAACCTTGTTTCAAAGTTAAGTAATGTATGCTATGTGAAATGATCTTGTGACTCGACTGACGAATGCCCAAAGTGGTAGTCAAGAGCAAAGATAGTGGAAGGTGGTAAACACGAAAATGAACTCGGGGACTCGGTGTAAAAGCAATTCGGCACGTGTTGTGTGTTAACCCCGTCTTTCAATTATTCTTCCGTTATGTCGAATACTTTTGAACCTTAACTCGGGTATTCTCTAGTACCGTATGCTATAGTCGTGATTTTGTGACTCGACTGTCGAACGCCTGTATGGTAGACAAGAGCAAAAATCACTAAGTATAGTAAACGAGAAAGTAAACTCGGGGACTCGGTGTAAAATGATCCGACATAACTATGTACATGCTCGATTCAATAAGGCAAACGGCAAAGTATTCTACTTAAAATTGTATATGTTACATATGAACCCGGCATTCCGGGGATTTGATAGATTTGTTCTCTAGAGTTTTACACAGGAGACTGGGCAGCAGGAATATCGGTAGTCGCGGTGGTGTCGGCAGCTCCCAGCTCGACGGTGGCCTCAACGGCGATTCTCGGCTGGTCAGTCGAGGCCGACTTGGTGATGTCGGCGGCGGCGTCCTGGCTGGCTACATCGGCGGTCCCCGAAGTGGAAGCCTTCCCGGATGACTGGGCTTTGCCGGAGGTTTTGGAGGTGTCGGGGAGGTTGCCTTGGGCTTCTTCTTCATCGTCCTCCTCCTCGTCCTCAACGTCTTCGGCGTAATCTTCGTCATCCGAGTAGACTTCGCCCTCGATGTATTGATGGGGCTGTGAGTAGCCGGCGAAGTAGTGCGCCGCGTCTCGCCGAAGCTGGATCTTGGCCGAATCGGTTGTCCACGCCGAGTTCTCGCGCTGCGCCCGCACCCTCTGAAGGTCGATCCCCTCATACCAGGATAGTATGAAGGAGAGGGTTTGGTCCGCACCGGCACGGGCGGCGGAAGACCGCCATTCTCGGAGGCGCCTTTCCGTCTTCATCAGCTCCTGGGCCAGGTCGGACACATTGTCCGGAGGCGTGGCGCCAGGCCAGAGCTTCCGGTAGACGTGAATGCCGGCGTCGAGAAGCTCCGTCCCGATACTCTTAAGCGGCGCGAGGCGCGCATTAAGTGCTACGAGATGGTCTTCTACGTCCCACTCTCCAGAGATGGGGCCGGCTTCAGCCCTCTTCGCACGCGCCCGGTTGATGGCCTTCACAGCGACGGCGTGCGTGTGGGAGAAGTGCTCTGCGGAGAAGAAAGCTGTTGATGAGTTAGAAGGCGGGCCAGTATAATGTGAATGTCGGCAAGAGAGTCAGGCAAGAAGAAGTAAGAGTTTGGAGGAACTCACTGTCCATCTGGGCATTAATCTTCTTAAGTTCGGCCAGCCAGAGGTCACACTGGGATTTGAGGGCGTTGAGCTTTTTCTCGGCCAAGGTGGCGCGAGACTCAGTTTGCTCGAGCACTTCACCCTGAGTCCGTACGGCGTCCGCCAGGGTCTTCTCCAACTCGGCCTTCTCAATCTTGGCCTGCTCCAGTTCTTGTTGAAGCCGAGTTGAATTGGCCCGCTCCTTCTCCAACTCGAGCTGGTGCTCGGCGGCAACTCGGGCGGCGGTGTCGGCTGAAAAAGGCGACAAGTCGGTGGTAAATGTAAAGGCAAACTAGAGAAAGGAAAGATGTTTCAGAAACAAGGAAGTGTACCATGGTCCTGGTGCGCAGCCTGGAGCTCTTTGAACCGCCTCCGGAGGGACCCATGCTCGACCAACAGCCTTTGGAACACCCGGGTGCGTTCTTTGCTGCATGACTGCAATAAAAAGCGAGGTGTTAGAGCAAGTTGGTTGTTGAAGTTTTTCGCCGAATGGTCTTAACTCGGTCGAGTCTTAACCATTCGACCAAAACCTCGGGGACTGGAGATAGTGGATGTGGAAGAGCTTACCTCTGCGGCTGTTGTCAGGTGAAGGACTGCAGACTGAAGTGCATGCAGAGACTGAGCGACTTTCCCGGGCCCAGCCGGGTGGTCGATACTCGGGTCGGAAGAGGTAGCCTCGCTGATGTCGGGGGCATTCCAATCCGTATTATACTGCTCCATCGAACCTGAAGAGTCAGCACTAGGTGTGAGGAACCCTGAGCTCTCCAAGTCGGCAGCGCTAGCAACCCGGTCGACAGTGGCCTCCAGCATGCGCAGGGCCGCCGTCTTAACGGCGATGCGGGGAGGATGCACCACTTTGAGTTTACCCGGAGGAGGCTGACCTTTCTTGGCCGCCAACTGATCCGGGGTCGGAGCAGTTTTCTTCTTGCCGGCCTTGGGTGGTGCCCGGCATTGTGGTGGTGCAGAGGGCTGCTTGCTTGCAGCAGAGGGTTGTGACTCCGGCGGCGTTGGGTGCTGAGGGGGTGCGTCCGGCATCGCCGTGGTCTTGGTGGATGCGGCAGCGGGACGCGGTTGGTTACCGCCAGCCCCGACATCTCGGTCCGGGCTGGCTCGGCTCGCTTCCGCTGCCGTCTTAAGTGTCGACGGGGAGGCGTCGGACCCAGCTAAGTCGGCAGCCGCAGGTGTCGCCCGGGAGGGGCTGCCAACTCCGACGTTTGTCGGGGCCGCCGGCTCGTTCTGGTCGAGCTCAAGCGGGGCTCTGAACGTGAAGTAAAAGGTTAGAAGGAATAAAGCGAAGAGGTCGGAAGGCGAAAGAAAGGAGGCTTACCCGGCAGCGGTCGGGATCTTCTTGCGGGAAGGTTTCTTGGTAATTTTGGCCTTCTTGGCCCCCGGGTTGTCCGCGGCAGAGGTGCCGGCTCCCACGCGCTTGCGCGTAGCTGTTTGGGTGGTCGGCGCGGCTGGTGTTGGAGGCAGAGGGTCAGCACAGGCCAAGGGAGTGGCGTGTGTGATCTCTAGCATCACACAGTCGTCGTCGTCAGATTCGTCTTGGGGACAAGACCGAGTTCGAGGCTTACCCGGGCCGGAGGTGCGGGAGACCGGGATCGACAAGTGGTCCTCGTCATCCGGGTCCTCGGTGAGCGGAGTTGCCGGCACGGCATTGTCTGCCCGCCAACCACCATTGGCCCACCTCTTGTCCTCCCGGGCTTGACGGTCAAACCGCTGCAAAAGGAAGGTGGCGGGAAATGACTAAGGAAACAAGAAAGGCAAGAATGTAATATAGCTGCTGTGTCGGTTGCATGGTGAGGTCGGAGAGGAAGAACTAGAGCTTACCTTGGGTGGAGGATTGGCGCGACTGTGGGGTTCAAGTCCCCATTCCCAGTCGTCTCCCATGGAGGTTTGGGCGATGGCTCGAACACGTCTGCGCACCGTCGGCTTGTCCAACTCGAACGGGCTGATCCGAGTTGGGTCGTGGGGCCCACTCATATGGCAGATCTTGTGCACCCGGTTCTGCAGGGGGCTTATCCGGCGGGCAACAAAGGTCCTCAGGAGGTCATCCGCCGTCAGATCGTCCTTGATGGAGAGCAAGTGGTTGTGGATGGCCTGGGTCTCTGCGTCGCTGCCCGACGGATCCCAGCCCCAGTTCGCCTGGGAATAGGGCGGGTCGAGTCGGAACTCTGGGAGGTTGAGGAAATCATACCCCTTGGCATTGTCGGCGGAGTCCGGATTCTTCACGTAGAAGAAGCTGCGCTGCCACTTGCGGCAGGACTCCAACCCGGTGACCTTGGGGAAGTCGGAGAGCTTCCGGGCGGCAATGGTGGCAGCCCCGCATGCCGTCATCTCCTTGTCCTTCACGCCCTTGTTCGGAATGCTTTGCTTCCGAAGCACGAAGTACTTCGCCCAGAGGCTGACCAGAGGCCATAGGCCGAGATAGCCCTCGGAGAAGGCGACGAATGCCGAGAGGACCGTGATGGAGTTTGCCGGCAAGTGGTGCGGCTGTAGCTCGAACTTGTCAAGGAAGGCTCGGAAGAACCTGCTTGTCGGAAGGGCGAAGCCGCGCTCGAAGTGCGCGACAAACACCACGCGCTCTCCTTCCTGGGGCGCGGGTTCCACTTCCTCGCCAGGAATCCGGCATATGATGGGCGCCGGGACGCGACGCGTGCGACGTAGCCAGTCAAGGTCGTCTTGCACGACGTCCGAGCCTTCCCATCCCCCACGGATTCCTTCGGCGGATATGTCGGATTGCTCGGAGGTATGGCTTGAAGACATGTCGGCGGATCTGCAAAACAGATACCGGGCAATAGCCCGAGGTAGGGGGTAAGTCGGATAACAGTCGGCGAATCCCGGCAATAAACTGAAATCTACGCCCGAGTAGCATGGAAGAAGATCTATCGAGACCATTTAAAAGGAAGTTATATGGTTCTAGCAAGGAAGAACCGCTAGCAGTACAATGGTGAATCGCTATTGAAGAGGTATGGCGAGATCTGGTGAAGAGAAACCTATAGCGGTGTTGTGATGACGGAAACAATGATCTGCGGAGAAATTAACACTGGTTCTAACCTGTTCTACCGAAGAAGGGGGATGAACTAGGTTCGGCCGAGCCGCGGTTCAATCTGTTCAAGCCTCGGGAGGAACCTTACCGTGGAGATTGGTGCCGTAGAGCGAGAGGATCTCGTCCCGACGGCAGCGAGGCGAACTTCGGTCGCCGGCGTCGAGCTCCCCGGCGTGCGGTGCGTAGGCGGCGTGCGTCGCGGCGGCGATTCGCTCGGGAGCAGAAGGGGAGCAAAGGAGAAGAGAATGCGGAGGAAGGAGAGGAACCCCGCCGCCGTATTTAAGAGGGAAGGAGAAGAGGCAGTTGCTAGGTTTTCCCGCCCGTTGGTTTCGAGCCGATCGTGGGATCGTGCGTGCGGCGGTTGGCGCGAGTGGAGCGGTTGTGGCCACACGATCGGCCGCACCGTGGGTTACAGAATGGCAACCGTCGGCTGCG
Organism: Poa annua; assembly: GCA_026929855.1. Classification (NCBI taxonomy): domain Eukaryota; kingdom Viridiplantae; phylum Streptophyta; class Magnoliopsida; order Poales; family Poaceae; genus Poa; species Poa annua. The sequence goes on along the minus strand of CM049434.1, from coordinate 25,394,977 downwards.
GATCGGGTGCGGTCGCCAGCCCAGGAATCGAGGAGGCGCCTCGGGTGCTCAAACTACTCGAGTGCCTGTTAGATATGACGGCTGGTGGGACCAGCACGGTGTTTTCGGGACAGCGTGTCAGACCGCGTGGCGCGTTTCTCGGAATAGGGCAGCGTATGTGTGACACGTCTCGGCGAAGATCTGAGACAAAGATTCAGTGATATCAAGGGTACCGGAACAATAACCCGGGATGGCTAAGAACTCGGTGACAAACCGAGATGGCCATGTCGGATGATTTTTACAGTAAGTCGGGACAGGCATGCCGGAGTTTTCTCATCAGGCCGACATCGTGGTGTCGCAGGGCCTTGACTGACCGACTTGGGCAAGTCAGAGCAATCAAGTTGCCCGGCATAGTTATGCCGGCTTTTGGTTCAAGGCAGTTGTCAGGTTAAAGCTGATGCAGCCCTTCATCCAAGGCTGTAGGACTACACCAGCTTCGGGGACTAGTGTCGGGGGGCTACCCCCGGGTAGGGTTAAGGCAAGGGGTCCCAGCCAGACCAAGTTGTATGTTTGGCCGACTTAGTCTTGTGTCGGAGGTAGCCGACATGTTCTAACCGACATAACCATGTCCGAGATCTCTATCTATATGTGTTGTGCAGGAAGGAGGATCCGACATACATGTTCGGGCCGGGTGAGGTATGTCGGAGGTCCGGGCCCGGCATAACCATGCCGGCGCACGGAGAGAAGCCCGGTATACTTATGCCGGGATAGGAGGATGTGTCCGACATATCGCATGTCGGGCAACAAGTCAAGGGCAAGTACAAGTGCAGGGCAAGTACAGGTGCAGGACACTGACCCGTCTGACACGGAGGAAAGGTCACCTCCCGTCTGACACGGGCGCGGGACAAAGGGCACAAGACAAGGGCGACGTGACTATACCTCTGTACTGGCAACAGACTGACAGGAGACAAGGCATGGAGAAGGCACGTCCTGTCTCTGGCAGGGGAAGCGTCATCATCTAGGACGGCGGCGGCTGCAGCAAGAGGCATCATGGCCTACCCCGGCCTATGTCGGATAGCCCGGCGGCTAGGTCGTGGTAGAGGTGTCGACATTACCGTTGGACGGGTGCTGTTGTCTGGGGGGCCCGGAGGAATTAGGGTTCCCGGACAACCCGGCAGGAACTCTATATATAGCGCCATAACTCCCCCTGTGGGACGGGGGGGAAGAGAAAGAGGGCCAGAACTATAGTCTCATTCACTGCTAGAGCATTTACTCCTCCTTCCTGAGGAATTCACCCTTGTTCTTGAGTTCATCCTAGAGAGAGAGGCAAAACAGCTCAAGGAGCACCTTTGTAGATCTTGAGTGACACATATAGAGAGAAGCAAGGCAGGAGTAGGGGTGTTACCTCCTCACGAGGGCCCCGAACCTGGGTACATCGTGTGTGTTTGTGGTTGCTTGTGGTTTAGAGTGTGTTCTTCGTGTGTTCCTGCGGTTTCATTCTCCCTCTAGTCGGTTTGGGTGTTTCCGTGTCGTCCTTCGTGTGAGCTCCTTAGCTCGCTAGCCCTCCCCGGATCCACCAGCGTCCATCGGCCCCACACTTTTAGCCATCCTATGGCATCTGCCGTGATACCACCACGACAGTTGGCGCCCACCGTGGGGCATGTAGAGGCGCTGGCTGGTGTACTCATCCGGACGGGCCCCGTGCGAGTCCTCTCCGGACTCGTCGTCAAGTTCGGCGACATGGAGTTCGTCATCGACAACGCCGGCTGCTTTCGCGGCAGGCCATTTCCGGCCAACGGCTGCGTCATCGAGTTCGGCAACTTCGCCACCTATGTCGCCACCGAGCTCGTCTGCGAGTACCCGGCGCAGGTGCTCGTGGCCGAGGATCCCCCAGCTGTCTGTGCGGCTCGCGGCCGGCGTACCACTCGCCCCGAGAGCTGCGCGGTCATGATGGCCGGGGTGACGGCTCCTCCGACAGAGGACCCTGTCTTGGAGCCCGAGGCAAGGTCGACCCGGAGAACTTTGCGCTCCGGCGCCATTTTCGTTCCAAGTGAACTTTGCGCTACGGCGCCGTGTCGTTCCCAAGTGAACTTTGCGCTGAGGCGCCGCTATGTAATATTTCGATGTCAAGTTTTACTTCCTTCCTTTACTCTCAAATGTGCGCTTATATTCTTCCCATGCACACCTCGCGAGCGGGGGCTGAGTACGGTGCCTGTGCCCAAGAGCACCCCAGCAGCACTGCAAAATCCAAGGGATCCTGAGCTCTGGCTAAAGGGCATGCTCCCGGATACACGCCACCTCCCCAAAGGACCTTGGTACTCTCTCTCCTCGCGAGGCACCCATGAGGAAACCTATAAGCGCGCATAAGTCCTCTCTACTATGCTCTAGCGTTTTGGTTCGCCTCTCTAACGTCCACAGGGAACGAGAGCCTCTCCAGGCCTATGGAGGAAAAACTCGGCCCCTGAAGGGAAGGACATCGCCAGAGGAATCCCCCGCTGGGCGAAAGGCCTCGCGAAGCTAAGTTCCCTGTTCACATCAGGAGAACCCTTGCATCTCTCTCACGAGCACTCTGCGTCCCTCGAGTGGTTCTTTCCCCCACTCTCCATGGGCTGCTTGCGCGTCAAAGGGGGGCCCTCAGCATCGCGACTCGAGGGCTCTTACCTCTCTAAGCCTTAAACTCCCCCCGGCCTTGCCGAGTCATTGCTCGAGCATACCGCAGCGGCGGAGTCATAGTGCGAAGAGAAGGGTCCAGCGACGCAGAGTAAAAAAAAAAGACATGGAGTTGAAGCAAGGACTTCTCGAGGGGAGCACACACAGACTTAGCGGCACATGCTTAAAATAAGAAGTATATTACAGACTGAACAGCAAAAGTCTTTAAGATAAACATCTGTACAGCGCTACAAGCGCACTACACTGCAGGAGAGGATTTCAGGAGGAATTTAGGCGTCGGCCTCGTCGTCATCCTGGCCGGATCCTTCCTCTTCAAGCTCGCTCCCCTCGTCGTCGTCCTCGTCCTCCGCTGCGGCCCGCTTAAAGCGGTTGCAGAAGTCGTCCACTTGGTCGCGGACGGAGTTGGAGGCCTTCCACCTTGCCTCCCCCTCAAGGGGTTCGGTCACCGTCGCAAGGTCAAACCCGGGCTGGAGGTGCACGAGGTTGGAGAAGATGCGGTCCACCGCCACCGCCAGGAGCTGGCGGCACTCCTCATCGACCACGTCGCGGAGCTCCGCGGCGGGGCCCTCGAGCGCCGCGAAGAGCTGCTCGAAGTACAGGAGGTAGGTGGCGGCGTCGGAGTGGCCTTGAGCCGGGACAGACGGCGCTTCTGCTCCCAACTTCGCAGCGAGCTCGCGGCCCCGGCCCGCCAGGGCCAGGAACATGCGCTCCCGCTGCTGCGACAGCACCTGCGCCGCCTTGGCGCTCTCAGCGGCCTCCACCGCCTTCTCCACGGCAGGGCCCACCTGCTGGTTCATCTCCTCCATGTCGGCCATGAGGGAGGCGAGGTCCTGCTCCACGCGCTTGCGGGCCTCCTCAGCGACGCGGCGGCGATCCGTTTCGTGCTTCACCTTGGCGACGAGGGTGGCGTTCATGTTCTCGAGCTGATGTATCCGGGCGCCGCTCTCGCCAAGCCTCGTCTTGAAGCGGCTCTCCTGCTTGGCGAACTTCTCGCTGTAGTCGCAAGAGACGGCGGTGCGGTACGCCTTCTCCCGCTCCTCGAGCATCTTCGCCGCCTCCTCCTTCCGCTGGGCGAACCGAGCGTTGAAGCGTTCCACGCCCTTCTTGTGGGTGGACACTTCGAGCTCGTGCTTGCTGACCGCGGCAGCCAGGCTCTCCTCACGGGCCTCGAGGGCAGCGCGCTGCCCCGACAGCTCCTGCTCCCGCAAAGCCAGCTGCTCGTCGCGGCGGCGCACGTCCTCCTCGCGCTCGCCCAGACTCCAGCCCCTGGCGTCCAAGCACGCGCGGACCCCCTCCAGGGCGGACCGCACCGTCTCGGAGTCAGCCAGGATCTTCTTCTCGAGCTCGACGAGCTCGCTGCGCTTGGCCGCCAAGGAGTGCTCCACGGCCTCCCGCTCGGCCCTGGCCGCGGCCAGGTCTTCTGCCGCTGCCCGGCGCCCGGCCTTCAAGGGCTGCAGGAGCTCCTCGGCGTGCCGCGCAGCGCCCTCGCGGACCTCCTCAGCGAAGCGCACCGCCTCCTCACGATCCGCCTGCAGAGCCTGGTCGCTCTGCCTGCGGGCCTCCACAGCCGCGTGAAGAGCGGCCCAGGCCCCCGCAAGCTCGTCCCGCTGCTGGGCGAGCTACTCGTCCTCGAGAGCGAGGTGGGCCTCCAGTGACTCTCTCACCAGGCGGAAGGCGACATCGCGTCGCCCCCTACTCCAGTCCCAGCCGCTGAGGGATAGGGCCTGGGACGCCTTGCGTGGCGCGGAGGGCCCAGCGCCGGTGTCGGGCTTGGAGGAGGAAGCCTCCGCGTGGGCATGGGGGCTTGGAGCCAAATCCTCCGCCTCGGCGCCTGTGCCCTGCGCCTCGGTGTCGCCTCGCTCAGGCGGCACCTCCTTAGTTGCTTCCGGGGCAGAGGAGGTCTACCCCGTCGCCGTATCCTCCTCCGTCCTAGCGGATGGCGGGAATGGCGGAATATCCTCCCTGCTGGCCTCAGGCGCGCCCGGGGCCGACGCAGCGCCAGCCGCTGCTTCAGGTTGCGCCGGAGGGGTTGCCGCGTGGGGCGGAGTGGGCGCCCTCTCCAGCTGCTCCTCCATGTGCTCCTCCTCCGGAGGCGGCTCAGGCGCCTCCGCCTGAGGCATGTCCACCTGAGGGCCTGCAGAAGCCTCCTCCTCGGGCCTCGCGGCCTCATCTGCCGCGGCCTCGCCCGCTTCGGCCTCGGGCACGGCCTCGGGAGCGGCCTTCTTCACGTCCGCAGCCTTGCGGAGCCTGCGGCGCTGGGTCGCTGGCGTGAGACGAGGAGACCGGTCAGGAAAGGAGACACGCAGAAAACTGAAGGAAAACGACAAAACCCAAGGGCACTTACTTGGACTTCTTCGCGCGGGTGTCGACCCACGCCATACCAGACGTGCGCCATGAGGGCGCGGTCCGGACTCCTGACCCTTCAGGAGCCGCCTCAGCCTTCCTCTTGAGGGAAGCGCTTGGGGGCTCCCCGGCAGGCCTATCATGGGCCGCCTTAGTCCGGGGCTCTCGGCGCCCAGCCTCGGTCTCCTCGCCGTCGCTGGACGAGAGCTCGTAGACCTCCGCTATGGGTGGCGCGGCTTGAGACGAGCTCGCCCCGCCTGCGGAGGGCACCGCCTCCGCCTCCGCGTCACCTTGCTCCGCGTCGCCGTGCTCCGCCTCTGACGCGTACGGAGACTCGGCAGCGTCCCCGTCCTTCGCCACGGGCATTGGCCCCTCCTCCTCTTCCTCCTCCCCCGCCAGGCCCAGCGCGGTGAATGTGGGCATCTGCGCCAGGGTGGCCTAGCGCTGGTCCGGAACCTGGTACAGAGGCCTTATCGCCACAGGGACCGCCGCGGGCACGTCGGGGTTGACGAAGAGGCCGCCCATGATGGTGGCGACGACGGCGGGGCGATGATCGCAGGGGTGGAGCCGCATCGGGTCCGTGAGCCCTGAGTACGCCCACATCGGCTTCTTGTGCGCCTGAAGGGGGGCGATGCGGCGCCTCACAAACTCCTCCGCCACCATTTGGCCGGTGAGGCCGTGTTCCCGGAGCATCCTCAAGTGGCCCACGAGGCCCGCTACCTGAGGGCCCTCGAGAGCCCGCTTGCCCCAGTGGGTGTTCTTCACGGGCGGCGCTTCTGGGACGTCGAGGAGGGAGCTCTGCGACGGGACGCCGATGAGGAACCACTTCTGCCTGAAGTCGTCCACCTTCTTCGACACCGCCGTCACGGGCCTCTCGCCGCTCCAGGACATGGGGATGTAGATATCCCCCATGCCGTCCGCGATGCGAAAGGACACGCAGCCCGTCCGCTCGGTCTTCGCGGTGTTCCGGAGCGCGTAGAAGCTCCTGAAGAGGGCCACCGATGGCCTCACCCCCAAATAAGCCTCACATAAGAAGGCGAAGATGGAGAGGATGAGAACTGAGTTGGGGTGAAGGTGCAGGAGGTGGATCTGATAGAACTCCAGAACAGCCTCGAAGAATGGTGAGTACGGAGGCACCAGCCCTGCAAGGAGGGTCTGGAGGAAGATAGGGTAAAAACCCGCTGGAAGACGGCCGAACCTCGCGGCCCGGATGGCCGTGGCGCCGTGCTCATTGTTCTTCCCGGCAACTAGATGCTGGATCTTGTCCAGCGCTGCAGCATCGACGCGCGTCCCTATCAGGGCGGGGCCGAGCGTCTCGTCCTCCTGCGCATCCTGGCAGGCTGAGGTCATCGCCGCCTTGCCCTTGGATCCCCCCATTGGCGGAGCAAGACGGAGGCGCGGGAGAGCGGAGGAAAGCGGAATGCTCGCCGGAGAGGAAAAGAGTTCGCCGGAGAAGGAGAGCTAGGAGGTCGAGAGTTGGGAAAATGAAGGCGCAGAATGGGAAGCAATGACTGCGATTCAGACCGGCGCGCAGCTTTATACCGCCGTCGGGCAGTTACCAAGGCGCGGTCGTGGTGATCGTGGTGGGACCCCCCACTACGCACGTCTCTACCGGAGAAACCGAGTCGCCGCAAGTTTATCTCCAAGTGACGCGTGTCACGGGCAGGCCGGACGTTTTGGACCCGCGACGCTTCGTCTGGGCCCGATGGGCCTCGCCGTGCCCGTCGTGGGCCCGGGGGCTACTGTCGGCCCAGTGGATTGTAGGGTGTGCAGAGCCCACTCTCCACGGCCCTCACACGCGTCGATGCCGACGAAACAGCTAAGGACCAAGCGGAACGCTTGAGGAGACCCTCGAGGGGAGAGCTCTCTCGAGGGGACTTGAGGGGGCAGCGAAGGGCCTGAAGGGGCTCCCCCTGAGGCCGCCCCCCGGCAAGGCTTCCCTCCCCTGAAGGGAAGTCAACGCAGCTCCCTCGGCAGGGCCTCCCGAGCCCTGCGGGGATACTTCGCCACGAAGGAACCGCTGCAGAGCGCACATGGCCTCTGCAGCAGCTGCAGAGTGACGCGCGCGTCTGCGCGCGATGACGACGGCGCCGCAGTTGCCGTTCTGGTGATAAAAGGAGTCAACAAAGCGCTGTGTCCCCTGCGCCGCCACCAAGGCTTTCCTCTTTGGTGATAAAGCGGGTGGCCGGCGCAACGCTCCAACGGCGACGTCATCGTGGGCACCCCCACGGTCTCTGCAGTACCAGCTGGCCGCTTTGCAAAGACGGCGGCTGCCCTGCCACGAGGGCAGGCTTTACGACCATGGACCGAGTCCATGGACGACCGAGCTGCGGAGCACCCCGCTCCTCCGTTTCGTCGCCATGTGGGAACCCTTCCACTGCGCAGCACGCAGGGATGAGGCCCAGGGCACCTATATAAGGAGCAGGAGCGCCACCGTAGCGGGAGGACGGACGGGCGGATCGAGAAACGAACCACTTACCCGTGTACACTCTACCATAGCCTAGCAAAGCTTAGCGAGCTTGAGGAGGAAGAAGAACTCGTCCTTCCCCCTCCAAGCTCTGCATAGCCGCTCGAGAGCCCTCGGCGAGCTCATTGTACTGTTCCTACCGCAGTGCAAAACAGACAGGCAGGAGTAGCGGTTTTACCTCACCCTGAGGGCCGTGAACCTGGGTACGGGCCGGACTCCATCTCTGTCGTGCCGTCCCGCTGCAGGCACGACGAGCACCGTCGCCGTGCTGGCTGAGGGTTGTTGACTAACGTGTTCAGTCCCCTTCATGAACTTCTCCCCCGAGAGTGGTTATCCCTGTTCCGTGGGAATCACACCTCGACAATACTGAAAGGGGTGCGGACGCTAACCGGAAGGTGGATTATTAGTCATAGATGCGGTTGGAACGGTCTATGTATATTGTTGTAATGCCCAAATGAATCTCACACTAGACATCATGACATTAGTATATGCATCATTATGCAGCTCTTTATTCTGTCAATTTCCTAGCTGTAATTTGTTTACCCGCATGTATGCTATTATTATTATTTATGGAGAGACACCACTAGTGAACTGTGTACCCCGGTCCTTTTTCTTTTAACTGATAATACAACCAACTGCAAACTGTTACTTTCATTCTCTGCAAACATCATACTCCACACATACGTTTAATCCTTTGTTACAGCAAGCCGGTGAGATTGACAACCTCACTGTTGAGTTGGGGCAAAGTTTCTTGATTGTGTTGTGCAGGTTCCACCTCCCTCGTCAACTACACGCCACCAAGCACTTTTCTGGCGCCATTGCAAAGGGGAGACCATCAGACGTGTTCTTCATCTCCGACTGGTTTGATAACCTTGGTTTCATAACTGAGGGAAATTTGTTGCTGCACTACTTCACACCTTTCTCTTGGGGTTTTCCAACTACACACCCGTGAGTGCATCATCAGCACCTTCTGCTCCTCGTTGGGTTCGACACTCTTATTTATCGAAAGTACTACGATACACCCCCTATACTTGTGGGTCATCAAGACTATTTTCTGGCGCCGTTGCCGGGGAGTGAAGCGCTATTGGTAAGTGGAATTGGTAAGGGAAACTTTTGCTGTACGTGTTGTTTTTATTTCTGTCTCCTAATTTATTTAATTATGGAGAGATCATCGCTTGAATTCCTATTTGGGAAAACTACTGTCACTGCTAAGGTAGTAGAGGAGGCGCCACCTGAGGAAGTAGTGCCATTTAAAATACCTATGAAAATTGTTGAACGTGTTACGAATAACCGCGATGAAGAGGATGGAACTGCCCATCCTGATGATCATTTGCTATTTTTACATGAATTATGCGAGTTGTTCAAGTGTGCAGGTATTTCAATGGATGAAGTTAAGAAGAAATTATTCTCGATATCACTGGGTGGAAGAGTTGCGCATTGGTATAAATTGTTGAAGAATGGGCGTTCTCTTGGATGGGAGGAAATTGTACCTCTCTTTTATTCTAAATTTTATCCTCCAAGTGAGATTCACCAAGATCAGAATTCTCTATATAATTTCTGGCCTCATGATGGAGAAAGTATTGCCCAAGCGTGGGGGAGATTGAAGTCATTAATGCTCAAATGCCTCATTCATGAGCTTCCTGGTAATATTATTGTTGATAACTTCTATGCAAGACTCTCTTTTCAAGATAAAAAATTATTGGATACCGCTTGTTCTGTATCATTCACACGTAATAAAGAAGAGTTTAATGGGATTTTCTTAACCGGATTTAGGAGAACACTGAAGGATGGGAGAACGACAAAGCTAGGGAGTCAGGTATAAAATATGAATTCGAATGCATTAAAACTTTCATGAATACTGATGCTTTTCGAAATATTAGTAATGCTTATGGTCTTGACTCTCAAGTTGTTGCAAATTATTATAAAGCTTTTGCTTCTTATTTCGGTTTGCCTAAGGATAGCTTTAAGAAATATCATGAACCTTATAAAGATAAATCTATTTCTCCTATAACTAAAAGTATTGAAGTTAATACCGTTGATCACATTATTCCTGAGCCTTATATTGAAAAAATTCCTTTTCCTGCTAAAATGAAGGAACATTCTATTATGGCTAGTGGTGTTAACAAAAGTACAAAGAGAGCTATAGAACCTGATGAACAAATTAATGTTGAACCTTCTGTAGCAATAGTAAAAGATCTTGTTACTGAAAATGTGGAAGATGGGCATATTATATTTTGTGAGGATGCTTCTAATATAGTTTCACATCCTAATAGTTCTAGGAAAACTATTGTTCATGTGCTTTCTGTTAGAATTGGTGATCATTGCTATTATGGTTTATGTGATATTGGTGCAAGTTCAAGTGCTATTCCTTATGAGCTTTACAAAGAAATCATGCATGAGATTAGTCCTTGTGAACTTGAAGATATTGATGTGGTTATTCAACTTGCTAATAGAGAAACTATCTCTCCAATTGGTATTGTTAGAGATGTTGAAGTTTTATGTGGTAAGACTAAATATACTGCTGATTTTCTCGTACTTGGTTCAGTTGCTAGTAAGACTTGTCCTATCATTTTTGGTAGACCTTTTCTGAATACTTGCGGTGCTGTTATAGATTGTAAGAAAGAGAAAATCTTTACTAAGTTTGCTGGTGATTCATATGAATTAAATTTTTCGAAATTTGCTAAAACTCCTTATGAAACCGAATTGCCTAATGAAGACTTTAAAGTTGAACAACTTGCCTCTATTGCTCTTGCTCCTAACAATGTTTTGCAGCAATATATGGAAGATCATGAAAGTGAAGTCTTTAGGGAAGAAAGGAATGAGATTGATGAAATATTTCTTTGTCAACCAATATTGAAACACAATTTACCGGTGGAAGATTTGGGTACAACACTCCCACCTAAGGAGGATCATGTTTTTGATTTAAAACCTTTGCCTGATAATCTTAAGTATGCTCATATAGATGACAGGAAAACATATCCTGTTATTATTAGTGCTAACCTTTCAGGTAAAGAAGAAGAAAGATTATTCGAAGTGTTGAAGAAACACCGTGGAGCTATTGGTTATACTCTTGATGATTTAAAAGGGATTCTCCTACTATATGTCAACATGCTATTAATATGGAACCGGATGCAAAGCCAGCTGTTGAACATCAACGCCGTCTAATACCCAAGATGAAGGAAGTGGTAAGAAATGAGATATTGAAACTTCTTGATGCTGGTATTATTTATCCTATTGCTGATAGTAGATGGGTAAGTCCTGTGCACTGTGTCCCTAAGAAAGGAGAATTACTATTGTGCCAAATGAAAATGATGAAATTATTCCTCAAAGAGTAGTAGTTGGTTATAGAATATGCACTGATTTTAGAAAGGTTAATAAATTTACTAAGAAATATCATTATCCTTTGCCTTTTATTGATCAAATGTTAGAAAGATTGTCTAAAAAAACTCATTTTTGCTTTCTTGATGGTTATTCTGGGTTTTCTCAAATTGCTGTTAAAGCGCAAGATCAAGAGAAACCCACTTTTACCTGTCCTTATGTAACTTATGCTTATAGACGTATGCCTTTTGGTTTATGTAATGCTCCTGCTACTTTTCAAAGATGCACGTCTGCTATTTTTCATGGTTTTTGTGAGGAAATTGTGGAAGTATTCATGGACGATTTCTCTGTCTATGGAACTTCTTTTGATAATTGTTTGCACAACCTTGATAAAGTTTTGCAGAGATGTGAAGAAACTAACCTTGTTCTTAATTGGGAGAAATTCCACTTTATGGTTAATGAAGGAATTGTTCTTGGACATAAAATTTCTGAAAGAGGCATTGAAGTTGATAGAGGTAAAGTTGAGGCAATCGAGAAAATGCCTTGCCCCAGAGATGTTAAAGGTATTCGTAGTATTCTTGGTCATGCTGGTTTCTATAGAAGGATTATTAAAGATTTCTCTAAAATTTCAAAGCCTCTTACTAATCTTCTCCAAAAAGATGTACCTTTTGTTCTTGATGATGATTGTAAGGAAGCTTTTGAAACTTTAAAGAAGGCTTTAACAACTGCTCCTATTGTTCAACCACCTGATTGGTATTTACCATTTGAGATTATGTGTGATGCTAGTCATTTTGCTGTTGGTGCTGTTCTTGGACAGATAATAGATAAGAAGTTGAATGTTATTCATTATGCTAGTAAGACTCTTGATTCTGCTCAAAAGAATTATGCTACAACTGAAAAAGAGTTTCTAGCTGTAGTATTTGCTTGTGATAAATTTAGACCTTATATTGTTGATTCTAAAGTTACTATTCATAATGATCATGCTGCTATTAGATACCTTATGGAAAAGATGCTAAGCCTAGGCTTATTAGATGGGTGTTACTTTTGCAAGAGTTCGATTTGCATATTGTAGATAGGAAAGGTGCTGAAAATCCAGTTGCTGATAATTTGTCTAGATTGGAAAACATTGCTTATGATCCTATTCCTGTTAATGATAGTTTTCCGAATGAACAATTGGCTGCAATAAGGGTGAGTTCACGAGATAGTCCTTGGTATGTTGATTATGCTAACTTTATTGTTTCGGAGTATTTGCCTCCAACCTTTTCAGCTCAACAAAGAAGGAAATTCTTCTATGACTTGAGGCATTATTTTTGGGATGACCCACACTTATATAAAGAAGGAGTGGATGGTATTATGCGAAGATGGGTTCCAGAATATGAACAACGAGAGATATTGAGGAAATGTCATAGTAGTGCTTATGGAGGACATCACGCTGGAGATAGAACTGCACAAAAAGTTCTACAATCAGGTTTTTATTGGCCTACTCTCTTTAAATATGCAAGAAAGTTTATTTTATCTTGTGATGAATTTCAAAGAGTTGGTAATATCTCTAGACGTAATGAAATGCCTATGAATTATTCTCTTGTTATTGAACCATTTGATTGTTGGGGATTTGACTTTATGGGTCATTTTCCTCCTTCACAAGGTTATACTCATATACTTGTTGCTGTTGATTATGTTACTGAATGGGTAGAAGCTATACCTACAAAAAGTGCTGATGGTGAGACCTCATTAAAAAATGCTTCAAGATATTATTTTCCCTAGGTTTGGTGTACCTAGATATCTTATGACTGGTGGAGGTTCTCATTTTATTCATGGTGGTTTTAGAAAGGTTCTTGCTAAATATGGTGTTAATCATAGAATTGCTTCAGCTTATCATCCTCAAACAAGTGGGCAAGTAGAATTATCAAATAGAGAAATTAAATCTATCTTGCAAAAGACTGTTAATAGAAGTAGGAAAAATTGGGCTAGTGAGTTAAATGATGCTTTATGGGCTTATAGAACTGCTTATAAAAACCCTATGGGTATGTCTCCTTATAAAATGGTGTATGGAAAAGCTTTTCACTTTCCTTTAGAATTAGAACACAAAGCTTATTGGGCAGTGAGAGAACTTAATAGAGATTTTAAACTTGCTGGTGAGAAAAGGTTACTTGATTTGAGTTCTTTAGATGAATGGAGAAGTGAGGCTTATGAAAATGCTAAGCTTTTTAAGGAGAAAGTTAAAAGATGGCATGATATAAGAATTATTAAGATAGAGTTTAATGTTGGTGAGAAAGTTCTATTGTATAGTTCTCGTCTCCGATTTTTTGCAGGAAAATTACTCTCCAAATGGGAAGGACCTTATGTTATTGTGGAGGTATATCGTTCAGGTGCAATAAAAATTGCTTCACTCAAAGATGACTCTACACAAGTGGTGAATGGACAAAGACTCAAACATTATATTTCTGGAGATTCTTATAATAAAGATGTTGATATTATTCAAGTGGTGACTCCGGAAGCTTTTATTAGAAGGGAAATTTCTGGAACTGCAGAGTCTGTTTTCGAATAGGTAACAATTTTGGTAAGAAAAAGTTTGCGTTTTACTTTTTGGAAGATATTTTAGTTATTTTTAGAAAATATGAAAACTTACAAGACGAAAATGGGTAGGAGACGAAGCCCGAGGGGGCCACACCACATGGTGGCGCGGGCCCCATCCTGGCCGCGCCACCACATGGTGACGGCGCCTCGGAGCCCGTCTCCGACCAGGTTTCCTTCTATTACCTTCCTTTTGTTGCAAAACCTTTTGCTATATAATCCCCCGGATCTCCCGAGGTCCGTATATCGTGTTTTCGTGGTGTTTTCGTTTCGAGCTGTTTCTGCCAGATTTCGTCTTTGGATCTAAAGCCATCATGTCTTCGCCCGAGCCCTCCAAGGACAGTTTCTTCGCAAACGTCGTCAACCCGTACATGAATGAGCTGAGGATGCTTCCCAAGGAGTTGCTGCTCAAGGACGGGAAGATACAAGTAGAAGACGTTCAGGGTCCCCAAGGAGAAGGGAGTATGCAGGATAGGATGAAGAATCTGGAGCAAGAAGTCTTTATATACAAGAAGATGGCAGAACGTGAAGTGGATATCGTTCACCGGATAGTGGCCGAACTTATTGCCAAACATGAGAAGGAGACCACAAAGCTTTGGGAAGACATCTTCTCACTCCATGAGACCACCAGCAAGCTTCACGCGCAATTTTACGACGTTCAAAATCAAAACTGTGAGTATGAAACCAGGTTTAAACGCATAAGTTCTACTGCTAGTTTCAGGATACTCGAGACCAAGTCATCATTTGTTGATGGGGAACCTCTACCTTGGAAGTTTGATGACGAGGATCCGCCATCACCACCGAAGGAGTAATTCATCATCGGTATTGGCATCCCCTTGGCTTGTTCCAAGCTTGGGGGAGTGCCGCGGTATCACACCATTATCTTTTACCTTTTCAGTAGAATCATATCATGAGTAGGGAAGTTATCTTATAGGATGGTTTGCAGTATGTAAGTATCTCTCTTTTTAGTTGGTTATCTATGTATCCCTTGGTGTGAGTTGCCGATATGGAATATTAATGAGAAGTTTTATCATTTACTTTCTGCACACCTTATTTTAGTTTGCAATTTCTATTATATGATTGGTCTTGCTATTAGTATTGGTATCACTTTGGGAACATATAGTAAATCTTTTGGTTTTGGCAAACTTTGCATTGGTCAGTAGCTACAATAACTTGAGACTTAAGTGGAGAAAAGTAAGTACATGTAGATATATTATTCAATGATCTTGTTAAATTTTTTTGTGCTTCCAAGGAAGATTGCATGATTGTTTTTACTACATGTATATTTGTTTGTATCCCTCAACTCTTATGCTTACTACACAATCTTGCTTGCCAAAAACCTGTGTTGAGAGGGAATGCTTCTCATACATCCAAACGTTGAGCCAAAACCTTTGCCATTTGTGTCCACCATAACTACCTATTATGTGGTATTTTGCGCCACTCCAAGTAAATACTTCATGTGCTACCTTTATTCAAAAATATTATCTTTTATTTGTGTAACTGTTTATTAGCTCATGAGGAAGTATGTGGGTTACTCGATGTTTAACTTGTTAGATGGACTTTCACTTTTGGACTAGTGGCACATCCGCTTATCCATTAATATTGCACAAAGAGCCGACAAATGAGGTGTCCAATCCCAATTAATAATAACTACAATTGTTCAATTATCTTCACATGATGTACCATGATTTATCAAAAAGCAAGTTTCAAAGTGTTAGACTGTTTAAGAAAAGGGCACTCCTCCATGGTTTGAGATTGTTGGAAGGCACTCGAGGATTCGGTTAGCCATGGATTGTGTGAGCAATGGTGGGGAGGAGTGCCAAACCAATTTATAAAATGTGCATGTGTAAACAAAAGAGAAGAAGGATGATAACATTCTTCAATGGGAGCCGCTCTTGAAAGTCTAAATAACATGGTAAATATAGTTTTCATTCACTATCATTCGTTGACAACGACATACATAGCTAAAAACTTATTTTATGCTCTCTATATGATTTCAAAACTTAAAAGCTCTAGCATATGTTTGTATCTCTGCTTCCCTCTGCGAAGGGCATATCTTTTACTTTTATACTGAGTCAGTAAACCTATTTCCCTCTGTCTCAAGCAAGCATTTGAGTTGTTATGATTCTACCATGTATACATTTGTATTGTTAATCCTGTCTTTTATTCTTCCTTGTTTAGCACAAAACTGTTATCTAATAAATATGCCTTTGGAATTTAGTAATGATTGTATGGAGACTGTTTTGAAGAGTAGGAATAATATGTTAATTGTTCTCTGACCAAGAACAAAGTTTTCCATCACCAACTATGATTGTCTCTATGCACCTTATTGTGATTTCCTTTTACTTGTTTCAAGGTTGAGTTATATGAATGGAGTTGTTGTCTAAGATGACTTGTGTATTAATAGATATGATGCTTCTTGTCCGTATTTTATTTATCGACACTTTACTCCATAAACCCGTGGTCCTGTTTACTGAGTTCAGCTTTCGCTTGGGGACAAGCGAGGTCTAAGCTTGGGGGAGTTGATATGTCCATTTTGCATCACTATTTTATATCATAATTTACTGTTATTCATTGATATATTTCATATTTAGAGATGATACATATGTTATTTTACTTGTTTTTGCATGTTTGATGATTATTGGAGAATTGATCACCGGAGTCTGAATTCTGCTGGAAAAAGGACCATCATGACACCATATTTGCGAATATCATAAATCCGAGAAAGACATCAGAAACCTCCTATTTTACCAGATGACGGAGGGAGCCAAGAAGGGAGAACAAGGGGGGCCACAGGGGGCCCACGCCATGTGGTGGCGCGGGTCCCCCTTGAGCCGCGCCACCACGTGGTCTGGCCGCCCTGGCCCACCTCTAGCCGAGCCCCTTCGCGTACTTCTTCCCCCCGAATCCCTAAGACCTAATACATCGTCGAGGAAATATTCCACCGCCTCCACGAGGCGGAAAACACCAGAGAGAGAAAAGCTCTCCGGCAGGGAGAAATCTGCCGGGGAAATTCAATGGTTTGATATTTAAGTTAGTAGTGAACTATGTTGAGTAATATTTAATGTTTTGATATTTAAGTTGTGGTGTTATTGTTCTAGTGATGTCATGTGAACGTCGACTACATGACACTTCACCTTTATGGGCCTAGGGGAATGCATTGTGTATTCGAATATTAATTGTGGGGTTGCCGGAGTGACAGAAACCTAAACCCCCGTTGGTATCTCGATGCATGAGGGATAGTAGGATCTCAGAGTCTAAGGTTGTGGTTGTATTTATCTTAATTACTTTCTAGTATTTGCGGATGGTTGCTAGGGGTATAATCACAAGTATGTATTAGTCCTAGGAAGGGCGGTGCATTAGCATAGGTTCACCCACACAACACTTATCAAAACACTAAAGATTAATCATCTATATGAAGCGAAAGCACTAGACAGAAATCCCGTGTGTCCTCAAGAACGTTTGGGCAATATAAGTAAACCTACCGGCTTGTCCTTTGCTCTAGAAAGGATTGGGCCACTCGCTGCAATTATTATTGTTGCACTTTATTTACTCGCACTTTATTTATCTGCTATATTAAAAACTCCTAAAAACTTCTCTGCTAGTATTTACAGTGAATTCCTAATCGAAACTGCTTGTCAGCACCTTCTACTCCTCGTTGGGTTCGACACTCTTATTTACCGAAAGTACTACGATACACCCCCTATACTTCTGGGTCATCACCGGTCTCCACGAGCGAGGGACAAGAGGAGCCTCGCCGCCGCCAGTGCCCTGCCTAAGGCCGGCGACGACGTCTGGCGGCGGCGAGGGGACGGAGGCGGCGTGGAGGGGATCTGGGGACGAGGGAGGCTAGGGTTCCGCCCGTCGCTCGGGAGCAACGAGGGGAACATAGCCGCATGTGTTCTGTATACCAACCCAATATGTGCACATACCGATGCTGAATCACATATTATATCGTGTAAACAAGAATTGGGTTAGTCTATTGAAATCTTTTGGGCCCAAGAACCAAAAAAGCATGCACCATATGCTAAATGCTAGTCCTTTTTCATGCCACAAATTTATATAAAAATGGAGGCTACCTTCTAACACGCGGAGCAAGGCTCGTCGCAGGAGGTTTGGGCCGAGTGGATCAAGAACATATGGGGGTGCGCGGGGGGGGGGGGGGGGGGGGGCGAAGCCTCATGCGGAGTCGGAATCCTGTCAACTTAGATATATACCTCTTTTAAGTCAGCGGTTTGGGAAAAGTGGCAAGTTGTAAATCCCCGCGTTTGTTACCTCTTCTGATATAGTGAAATTTTGCTGGCTAGTGCCCGTGATTTTTCCTCTTCCTCCTTGGAAGGGTTTTCCACGTTAAACTATCATGTCACGTGTGTTGATCTTGTTTTTCTTAGTCGTCTATTTGTTTATCCCTTAGGGCATCTTCAGCGGTCCGACGCAAACAGACGCCCGCGGTCCGTTTCTGTCCGTTTTTGACCGGGCCCGGGGAAAACCTAGCCCAACGCCCCGACGCAAAATGTCCGAGCTGTCCGCGGCGACGCAAATGCGGCCCAAATTTGGGCTCGGTTTGCGTCGTCGGGACTGTCCGCTGTGTCCGCGCGTGTCCTCCCCTTTTTGACCGTCACTAGTGGAAAAAGGCTTATAGGTGGGATGCCCGTTTGTGGCGCACTCTCAGCCCATGCGCCACAAAAAACATTTAGTGGCGCACCATACAAGTGCGCCACAAACATCTGTGGCGCATAAAATAAAAATGCGCCACTGAAAACAGCATTTTTGTGGCGCACCATCAAGAATGCGCCACACAAATGTGGTGGTCCCCGCCAGGCAGGTCGAATTTGGAAATCCGTGGGTCTTTCTGTGGCGCACCAGGCACATGCGCCACAGAAAGTTGACATTCTGTGGCGCATGTGTCCCCATGCGCCACAGATATGAGACTTTTCGTGGCGCATGCGGCTGCGTGCGCCACAGAAATATTAGACCTAGGTTTATATTTATTACCTTCTTCTCTCTCTCATCCCCTCACTTACCCTTACACGCGCCCGCGCCCGCGCCCGCGCTCTCACCCCCACCTCCTCCGAGCGCTGCCGCCCCCACCTCCTCCAAGCGCCGCCACCCTCATCTCCTCCAAGCGCCGCCGCCCCTTCCGCGCCCGCGCTCTCACCCCCACCTCCTCCGAGCGCCGCCGCCCCCACCTCCTCCAAGCGCCGCCGCCCCTTCTGCGCCGCCACCGACGTCACCGCGACCCTGCGCCCCACCCGAGCACCGCCACCCCCACCTCCTCAGCGTCGCCGCCCCCACCTCCTCCAAGCGTCGCCGCCCCATCCGCGCCGCCACGGACGCCACCGTGACCCTGCGCCCCACCGACGCCGCCACCGACGCCACCGCTCCGCTCCGGCCGTCCGCGCCGCCACCGACGCCACGCCCCGCGACCCTGTGCCCCGCCACCTCCAAGCTTGGCCGCCTCCTCCGCATCCGCAAGGTACCTTAACATGCCTCATACTTAGATAGGAATACTTAGCTAGATTACACATGCATGGATCAATATGGCCGAGTCGTGTGCCTGTTATGTGAGAGGTTGAGAGGTAGTAGTAGAAGAAGAGGGCCGGGGCTTCTGAGGTTAATATCTAGAAATCTGTTGATTGCTTGTTGATGCATGTTAATGTTAATATTTTCTTTATAGGTTGCTTGTTGATGCATGTTAATGTTCAGATGGTATTACAACTTTGTTAAAATGTTTAAAATGTTATGTTAATACTTTTTGCAAGTCATTTCATGCCGATGATTCAAATGTTTATAGTTTTGTATTCGATCTCTAGGGATGCCGATGATTAAAATGCTGTGACACCGTGAGATCTAGAGGTGGTGTTAGTGAGGGCCAGTGGAATGCGACCTGATGTGCACGAATACACATTTTCTGCATCCCACTGTCTCTCACTGACACCATCTCGGACCATTTGTGTTCCAGCCTAAGTATGAGGCAAGATTTTTTAGTTGACCCTACTCCATTTCTAAAATTTGTTTATTTATCATCTGTTAGTCGGATTTTGTTGGCTTAGTTTAAGATAACTACTTTTGGCCGATGATTAGATGGTTGCACGTTGCATATATCTTCAGGGAGGTGTGAGTGAACCATGTTGTCTGAACATATATGCAGTGCTCATTCCACGTTGTTCGCTTACACCATCCCTGAAGCAATTCCATATGAGGCCTTGCTTGTTTTTGTTGAGTGCTTTTTAACTTGCCGATGCTTTTCAGTTGACCCTACTTCATTTCTAAAATACTGATGATTAAAATAATGTGGCTCACTGTATGATATCCTGATAGTTTGTTGAACCTTGTATCATGCACACATATAAGTTGCGTGCCTCCTACTTGGTTCAACAAAGTTATCAGGATTCCTTGTGTGTTTCCAAGTATGAGGTATAATTTTTTTGAATCTTGTTTTGTCTATAAGTCTTACTACAATATCGATGATTTACATGTCACCATTAAGCAAGTTTAATGTGCTTTACTAACCGCTGAACCTCCTCTTGTGTAGACGATGCCGCCGCGCCGCCGCGGGTCGTCCGGCTTCCGCGGTGTTCGGGAGCGGCCCAACGGCACCTACTACGCCGAAATCCGTGTCGGCGGATTCCGGCAGACACTCGGGACGTACGCCACGCCGGAGCAGGCAGTGCGCGCATACGACGCGGTCGCGTGGCGTTTCCGGCGCCCGCGGAGCGAGCTAAACTTCCCGGACTGCCCGAACATCGTTGAGGCGGAGTTCCTCGCGCCACGGCCAACCCTCCTCACCAACGAAGATCGTGACCGCCACCGCCAGGTGCAGCGCCGGATCGCCACCGCCGAGAACGACGAGGAGCTGATGCGTCGGTGGAGGGAGGAGTTCCCAGGCGACGTCGCCGACGAAGAGGCGTTCTTCAGGAACCGAAGGGAGCAAAGGAGGGCAAACCGGCGCCGCCGTCGGGAGGCCGCCCAGAGGGAGAGCGAGGAACACTGGGACACCGATGATGACAGGTGGTCCGACTTCTTCTATAACACCAGCTCCGACGACGAGTAGTTTACTCGTGCGACTTGTTCTAGGTTCTAGTTTGTAATATATAGCTACTTGTTCTAGGTTCTCTACTAATTGTAACACCGACTTCTCTACTCGTGCGATTTCTGTGTATTTGTTCTGTTTTAATCTACTGTGTCAAATATATCATTGTTTATAATATATCTGGATAAATCCTGTATATATAGCTATTTGTACAGCTTGGGAAAAAAAATCAAAAATTGCTGGTTATATTCTATGGCGCACCTGCAATCCATGCGCCACTGATAAATGTCTGTGGCGCACTAGGAAGGGTGCGCCACAAAAATGTTGCACTTTCTGTGGCGCACCGTGGGGGTGCGCCACAGAAATATAATTTAGTGGCGAGATTTCTGTGGCGCACCCCCCATTTTGCTGGGTGCGCCACATAAATGCTTTTTGGTGCGCCACTGGTAGCCCTTTTTCCACTAGTGCGGGCGCCGCGCGTCAGTGACTCCGCCCACAAAATCTCTTCCCTCCTCTTTCTCATCCTTCCCGTGACTCCGCCGCCACCCCCTGGACGCCGCCGATTCGACCACCCGCCCGTCGCCTCCGCCTCGCCATCGCCGTCACCACCCCGTCGGTGGCCTTTGCTCGCACTTGCCGACGGATATGCCACCATTTGCGCCGCCCGATTTTAGGTAAGATCCCAGCCACCTAAGGCATTTTTCAAGCGATGAAGGGCGCAAATATTCATTTATCGTGTCTATTTTATCGTAGATAGAGCTGAGCAAGCGAATCCGGAAGTTCTACGAGACCTTCATCGAGCCATCGTCGGACAAGGACTCCGACGATGATACCGAGCTCTTGGTGGCCACGGCAATGGTGATTAACGAGTACACCTACTCGGCGCCGGCTTACAGGGGCTCAGTGAAGGGTCGCTCGCCCAATCTCCTGCGCAACCGAGAGAGGGGACACTACCAGCTCTACCGCGACTATTTCCACCCTACAAGGCTAGTCTTTGATGCATAAAGATTCCGACGCCGCTTACGGATGTCAAGGCCGCTGTTCTTGCGGATTATGAGCGGGGTGAAGGCCCGGGACAACTACTTCGTCGCCAGGCGCGATGCCACCGGAATGCTTGGCTTCACCTCCTATTGAAAATGTTCTGCTGTTATTCGCATGCTTGCATATGGAGTGGTCGGTGATCTCGTCGATGAGTATCTGCGGATGAGCGAGTCCACCTGCCTTGAGTCCATGTACATATTCTGCAAAGCTGTCATAGATGTTTTTGGCGATGTTTACCTTAGAGAGCCCACAGTTGAGGACACTGCTAGGCTGTTGTCGATCAACGAGGAAAGTGGGTTTCCGGGGATGATAGGAAGTATTGACTGCATGCATTGGGAGTGAAAGAACTGTCCATTTGCAGGGCAAGGCCAGTATAGTGGGCATGCCGAGGGTTGCACTGTCATCCTTGAGGCTGTGGCACCACAAGATCTTCAGATCTGGCACTCTGTTTTTGGCATGGCAGGCTCCCACAATGACATCAATGTGCTCCAGCGTTCTCCTGTCTTTGCTAGGCTAGCGGAGGGCGATTCTCCGGTGTATAACTATGAGATCAATGGCCATGCATATGACAAGTGCTACTACCTAGCTGATGGCATCTATCCCGATTGGTCCACTTTTGTGAAGACAATTCATGAGCCAGTGGAGGAGAAAAACAGGAGGTTAGCCAAGCGCTAGGAAGCATGCAGGAAGGATGTGGAGCGTGCATTTGGTGTACTCCAATCTAGGTGGGTTATTGTTCGCCACCCTGCGAGGACTTGGAGCACAGAGGTGATGTGGGAGGTCATGACTACTTGTGTGATCATGCATAACATGATCGTCGAGGATGAGCGCGACGATGGCATCCATGACCATGGGTGGGAGTTTCAGGATGAGTTGGTTGCAGCACATCCAGGAGCTGCTACATTTGAGAACTTCCTCCATGTGCACGAGGAGATCGGTGATCGTGTTACTCACCAGCAGCTGCAGAGGGATTTGATTGAACACCAGTGGGTATTGGCACGAATCATCCCCGAAGACAATTAGTTCTATCTTTTCCTCTATTTATTTGAACTATATTTGTTTTATAAACTATGTTTGTTTAAACTATGTTTTATCTAACCAATTGTTGTAGCACTCATATTCTTATTATTTGAAAGGTCGAGTTGATGAATTTTACATTCATTTATATGCAATTCTATACTATTTCTATTTCTCGTTCGGTTTAAAAAAAACAGAGCGGCCAAAATGCGTCGGGCCGCTGGGCTGGGACAAGACCAAAACGGACAATGGGCGGGCATCACCGATTTCCTGTCCGCGGCCCGACACAAACGGACCAAATCGGACACGATTTGGGTCCAAAATACGTCGGGCCGTTGGAGATGCCCTTAGAGCATCTCCACCGGGGGCCTCTAAATGTGTGTCCGGCACCCCCCAATTGGGCCTCCTTTGGGGGGTGCCGGACATGTGTCCGGGCAACATTTGGAGCCGCCCACAGCGGCACTCCCCAAAGGCCCACCCCTCAAACGGCCCAAATTTTCAGCAAACTGTCGAACACCTTGTGGGCGCACGAACCGCCGCCGGCAACCGCCGCGTCGCTTCGCGTTACGGCAACCGCCGCCGGTTCGTGTGGGCGTGCAACCGCTAGGCGGAGAGAAGTACGCCGCATGTATTTGTAATTTTCATTTATTCAAACTTCATTCAAACGAGATTTAACAAACTTATAATTTCGAATTTAAACGAGATTTAATAAACTAAACCTAGACTAGGGGCGAGAGAGAAGGCCTATGCAGCTTCTCACCAACCACTACACGCACCGGCAAGGAGAAGAGATGACGCTTCATGGCCGGCCGAAGGAGAAGAAGATGCGAACCAAGCCAAAGGATCATCAAGAGACTTGCATGCCTTGATGATCCGTCGGCGCGGGATTGCATCTTCCGTTCCCATCGGCTACGGCCTTTAGAAACGGTCCAATAGCCTCGGCTGAGCCCTGGAGGCTTCTGGCTTTGCCGGCGCGTCGTTTTCGATTCACCGCCGTGACATGCGGCGTGGCGTTTGATGGGAAGCCTCTTCGGCTTGCGCCGCCCCTTTCTTCGGTGACAGCGATGCTGCTGCCCAAGATGCAGCCGGTTGTAGAGGCAGATCGGCCAGCTCGGGGTCGTCGTCGTTGCCGTCGCCGTCCTCGCCGTAACGGTCGTCGTCCGTTGAGGACAACTCCGGCGTTGGCTCTCGTCGACCGCTACGACGCGCTGATGCATGTAAAATGCATACATGAACTTTGCATTGTATTACTCATATTGCATCCATATTTGCATCATATAAGGGTTATATCAATGTTTTATAATAATTTTGGGAATATTTCACACTTTCCCTATTTATTTGGAATTAACCCTGCACTGTCAGAAAACCCCCTTTTCTATATTTTGATGTTTCAGGGACCCAAACGACGTCCAAATAACGTAATATTCCACGGAGATAATTTTTTTTTGGAATGAAAAAGGCTTAGGAGCGAAGGAAGAGCAAAAGTGGAAGGCCGAGGACCAAAAGGGGTGGGCCCACGCGGCCAGATTCCTTGGCCGCGTGGAGCACCCCATCCTGGCCCTCGAGCCTCCGATGCCGTCGATCTTCGTCTCCCTGGCTTCGTCTTGACCTAAAAACGACTATAAAAATAGTCCCCCGACGCCTTTCGGAGGGAGCGTCGCAGAAACACAGAAACCACGAAACAGAGACCTGGAGCTGCAGATTGGAGGGGGAAAACTCCGGCGGGGCGCTGCCGGTGTGGTCTCCACCTTCTCCAACGACTTCTCCACCGTCTCCATGATGAAGAGGGAGTAGTCCACCCTGGACTATGGGTTTGTGGAAGTAACTTATGTATCTCTCCTCTCTCTTGAGATTCACTAATTAGTGCCATATGAGCTGGTGAACATGATTATGGTCATATATGTAATACCTTTGTGGTGGATCTCTTAAGTTGATATATGTTATGATGATTGCAATTATTATGTCTTTGTTATGAAAGTAGATGCATATTATGTACCCCGTTCTTGTCTACGTGTTTTGATCCAACATGTGTATGAGGGCGTGTGAGGGGAAACGTGTGCATTAGTTGGAGTAACGGGGGTGGTTTTGTGGTAAGTTGACAGCAATACCGTGATCCACTTTGGTTTTTACCTTACTTTGTTGACTCAATAGGGATAAAGGAAATACCATGCTACCGGGGATATGTGGATGACATTGCCACTAACACCATGACTAGATCTAGCATGTTCTTATTTAAACTTCATGTCATTGAACTTAAAGCTATACTCTGTTTATCTTAATTACTGAGGTGTTATGATTTAGTTCGCATCTTGGCGGAGTATAAGAGAGATTAATAACCAAAAGATCTCTATGTTAGGATGTGATGCCCATATTATTAGTAACTTGACTTGTTGCAATCTCATATGTCAATTCCTATGTTCCATTATCTACCACTATATAAAAGAGAGAGTGCATTTGTGAAACCATGAACCCAGTCCATTTTTAATCATAAGAAACACCTTTCCAACACTTTATAAGCACTTTACATTTTCTGCCATTTAAAAATCCGAAAATACAAAAACACTTTTACATCTTGCAAACACCATACAAACCACAAAACATAATCCACTTTCATTTATACCATCCTTGCACTTTTATTTACCACCATTGCATATTTATTTCTGTTTTGCATTTATTATTTCTTTATCTTTATTGTGCTTGACAACCACTTGGTGAGGTTGAGGGCACGAAGCATCTTGTTTTGTTTAGCAGGTAATCAAGAGAAGGAAAAGAGAGTAAATCTTCTACACACAGTTCCCCGAGAGTTCGATATAAACCCTCGAGTCACCCTTGTGGGGAAAACAAGTCTTCCACATCTACAAACTCTGCACTTGGAGCTCAAGCTAAGCGTATTATCTTTACGCCCATCACGCGCCTCGTACTCCTTGTTCACCACGGCGTGCCAGTAGGGCGCCGAGATGGAGTACTTGGGGTCGACCTTTTGCTCGTACGGCATCTCCGTCCACTTGCGCTTGAGGAACTCGACGCGGTCCTGCCCGCTGAGCCGCGGCGCCACTAGAATGTTGGCGGCGCTCCTCACCCACCCGTCTGGAAGGGTGGCGTCGTCGTTCACCGGCAGCTGGTGGCGGCTGCTCAGCTGCGCGGTCTCCAACGAGAGCACGTAGGGAGGCGCGTTGTCGGCCTCCTCGCCCCACATGCCTCGCTGGAACGCCTTGGCCATCTCCGCCTCCTCGTTGCGACGCCGGAGTTCCTCCAGCTGCTCGTGGCGTTGCTGCCCGCCGGGGCTTCCCGCCATGTCGGCTTATGTTCTTGGGGGAGAGGGAGAGAGAGAGGGAGAAGTGTTGGTGTGAGGAGAGGAGGGTGCGCTGAGTCGGGTTTTAAAGGCGGCCGGAGGAGCGGGATTGGGTGGCCTGCATTAACGCGGCCACTGCTTCGCCTGGCCGCGCATTGACGCCGACGAAGCATCTGCAGGGCGCCCGCCGCGGCCAGGCGCCGCGACTCCAGCACGCGTCGCTTCCGTCTGCGCCATTGGAAGCGGCGGGACGTTATTGCGACGCGTCGCTTCGGACTTCGCCCGCCAGGGGAACGAGCGCGGCGTTATTGCGACACGCCATTGGAAGCGGCACGACGTTATTGCGACGCGTCGCTTCGGACTTCGCCCGCCAGGGGAACGAGCGCGGCGTTATTGCGACACGTGATGACAGGTGTGGCGCCGTCTCGTCGCCTCGACATTAAACGCGGCGGAACGGCCTCCCGCACAGCCTTCATTAACACGGGACGGGCGCGTCGTGTATATAACGGGCGGGCTAGCGCTGTCAGGGCCATGGCCGCGGCGATGTCCGGCACCCCCAGGAGGACCTCCAAATTTGGAAGCCCTATTGAGGGTGCCGGACACAAAATCGCTCGGAGCGAGACTTTGGGGATGCCGCTGGTGGACGTTTTTGATGTCTGTCCCCAAAAGGCATTTGGTGGTCCTTTAGAGGCCCCGGTGAAGATGCTCTTGTAACACCTAAGTCTAGTACGAGGTAACATCATGGTTGAGGAGAGGAGAGGGAGAGGGAGAGGGAGAGAGAGAGGAAGAAGTGTTGGTGTGAGGAGAGGAGGGTGCGCTGAGTCGGGTTTTAAAGGCGGCCGGAGGAGCGGGATTGGGTGGCCTGCATTAACGCGGCCACCGCTTCGCCTGGCCGCGCATTGACGCCGACGAAGCATCTGCAGGGCGCCCGCCGCGGCCAGGCGCCGCGACTCCAGCACGCGTCGCTTCCGTCTGCGCCATTGGAAGCGGCGGGACGTTATTGCGACGCGTCGCTTCGGACTTCGCCCGTCAGGGGAACGAGCGCGGCGTTATTGCGACACGCCATTGGAAGCGGCACGACGTTATTGCGACGCGTCGCTTCGGACTTCGCCCGCCAGGGGAACGAGCGCGGCGTTATTGCGACACGTGATGACAGGTGTGGCGCCGTCTCGTCGCCTCGACATTAAACGCGGCGGAACGGCCTCCCGCACAGCCTTCATTAACACGGGACGGGCGCGTCGTGTATATAACGGGCGGGCTAGCGCTGTCAGGGCCATGGCCGAGGCGATGTCCGGCACCCCCAGGAGGACCTCCAAATTTGGAAGCCCTATTGAGGGTGCCGGACACAAAATCGCTCGGAGCGAAACTTTGGGGATGCCGCTGGTGTACGTTTTTTATGTCTGTCCCCAAAAGGCATTTGGTGGTCCTTTAGAGACCCCGGTGAAGATGCTCTTGTAACACCTAAGTCTAGTACGAGGTAACATCATGGTTGAGGAAGCTCTGTCGGTTGGCCGCCCGTCCGTGACACCTCCGTCGTTGCATGGTGGGAAGGCAAAGCAGGCCAGAACAAAGACGTTGCCTCTGCCACCCTCGTGACCCCTTGGATGATCAGCGCAATGAGTACGCCTTTGACGACGCCGAGCCCTCTGTCATGGTTTTGGCATCGAGAAGTTGCCTTTGACGCCGAGCCCAATGTCACGGGGATTCCCTTATTGCCGACCTGAGGATCCATGCCCGGATCTCCACTGAAGATGTAATCTTTTTTTTTTTGTTCTGTAATCCCTCCTCCTGAAGTTGGCTCTGTCTCGAGAGAAAAAAAAAAATGATTAGCTACCCGTCAAACGAGATGACTCTTTGTGAGTTCCATAAGTCTTGCTATTATTAACATAATTAAGAAGTAAATATTTCTGAGTCAACGAACCATCTAATCGAAATATTATATTCGTCGAGTATAGAGGGATGAGAACATTTTCATCTATCAGATATGAGTATTGACTACAAACTACTATTTGTAAACTAACTGCGAAATAGTCACTCTTTCTATGAAATAGTCATTTGCCGACACCTGCAGCTAAGCGACCGAGGGACATGTGCGAGTAAGAGGTTTTTGGCGACGCGCATGAGTGAGAGGACCTACGAAGCAAGACAGGGAGCCAGGGGAACACCGTGGGCCGGCAACAACGGCGGTCGGGGACGGTGTCGCCGGATTGAAACGCGAGGGGAGTGAGAGAGAGAATCGCGAGTAGAGCGGTCTATAAGGGGAGAAGGAGTGCGCCTTGAGCAAGAAATGATTAGAGGGGGTTTTCATTAAATGTCCGCCACAACAATCAATTCCGACCGAAGGGAGTATATGTTTTTACATGATATGTAAAGGTGAATACGGTTCCTTTTTGTTAATGAATCATGTTTGTATTCTTTGAGGGCACGCCCATAAATAAACGACCATATCAAGAAATTGATCAAGCGATCCCAATAGTGTGAAAAAGAAACTTCCCTCATATATAGAAGGTTATATATCATAAAAATCCTCGACAAGCGATTTTATTCATTCTTGAATCCAAATCTAAAATAACTGATTTTTATATCAGCTTCTAGAAGCATGAATGATTGCACGGTTTGGCCACAAGAAGTCAAGGACATGTTGGAATAGGTGTCTCCGTGTCTGCAGATCACTGGCTAGCTAGCAAGTAGGAGTATGATTTGCATACATCGCCCCTTGCAGATAGCCGGAGACGACACGCACGCATCAGGTGGCCATGGAAGCTTCCATGCACCCATTGTAACCACTGGAAAACTCGAAATCTAGCAGCAAAAGCACTGCCACCAGAGTTGATATGTTATCGTCAGAGATTATGTCAGCAAGTCCTCCAAGGCTTTTTATTAAGCTTGCGACACGCCATGCCCATGCAATGAAGGCGCGCGACGAAGCTGCTCTGCTTCATCACTAGTTCACTACCAGGTACATACCGTAGGAGCCAAGGATCGAGCACTCGCGACAATGGCGCCAGCACAGCAACAGTTTCCACCCCCAGTTCTCAGTGTCCTCGAGACCACCCTCGTAACACCCTCGACGACCGCCGGCGCCGCCCCGCTGCGGGAGTCTTCCCTCCCGCTCACCTTCTTCGACGTCCTGTGGGTCACTTCCCCACCAGTCGAGCGTGTCTTCTTCTACCGCCTCGACGCCGACGCCGACACCGCCACCATCCTCGCCAACCTTAAGACCTCACTGTCCCACGCTCTCCACGCCTTCTACCCGCTAGCGGGCCGCCTCCGCCTCACCCCCGGGGTCCCGGCTGACCGCTACGAGCTATACTACCAGCCGGGCGACGGAGTCACCTTCACCGTCGCCGAGTACCGCGACGATGTTGACTTTGACGAGCTGGCCACCGACGAGCCGAGGGACGTCGCCGAGATCGCTCCGCTGGCGCCGCCTCTCCCGGATGGCGGCGCGGTGCTTGCACTGCAGGCCACCGTGCTGCGCGGCGGCCTCGCCATCGGCATGGCCGTGCACCACGCGGCCTGCGACGGGGCGAGCTCCACGCGCTTCCTGCACGCCTGGTCGGCGTTCAGCACCGGCGCCGACGGGCCTACACCCCCAGTCATCGACAGAACTCTCATAGATGACCCAAATGCTCGTCTCTTAGACTTCTTCGTCAAGGTCATGCCGACCGGCGACCAGATGAGGCACGTCAAGATGTCGGACGACCAACTCTTCGCCACGTTCACGCTGTCCAAGGAGGATATACAAAGCGTCAAGGACGCGGTCGCCGGCGAGGCGGCGCGGCGTGGCGTGGTGCCGCCGCGATGCTCCTCGCTGGTCGCCACCTTCGGCTTCATCTGGTCATGCTACCAGCGAGCCAAAGGTGCGGGAAGCGACAGGGGCAAACGGACATACCTCTGCTTCCCCATCGATCACCGCTCGCGTATGAAGCCGCCCATCCCGGACGAGTACCTCGGCAACTGTGTCGGCGGCGTCATAAACGCTGCCCCGATGGACCAGCTCGCGGCAGCCGGCGCCGGTGGCCTCTTCGTCGCGTGCACGGCGGTAGCTGCGGGGATCAAGGAAGCAGTGGGCGGGGTCAGGTCGCCTGAGACGATAGAGTCGTGGATGCAGGGCTTCAAGGAGGCTGCCATGGCCGGGACCGGGATGTTGACTGTGGCCGGGTCGCCCAGGTTCCGTGTGTACGAGGTGGACTTGGGGTTCGGGCGGCCGGCCAAGGTGGACATCGTGTCCGTGACGACAACCGGCGCGATGGCGGTGGCAGAGGGCCGGAGCAGCGGCGGTGGCATGGAGGTGGGCATCGCTCTGCCGGCTGCTGGAATGCAGAGGTTCCAAAACTGCTTCCAGGATGCCATTGCGTGTCTTCACCATTAAACAGGGGATACACCAATCCTTTTATTTTTGGAAAATTTATGAAGTGGCATCCATATATCTTGTGGCTTCACCATACTTCGAAGTGTATGCCCATATCATACTAGTTCATCGTGGTGCAAATATGAATTTATAATGTCGAAGCGAGTCTAGCTCAACTAGTTTGGTTCCTTGTGTTGGAACCAGCCCACCCAGGTTCAAGTCCCAGACTTGGTATGGGTGCTCGCATTTTCCTGTATTGCCCGTGGTGACTTCGTCAATCTCAAAATATGCCGGACCAGTCTTTCGAAGGTGCTCATATGGGTAAGGTGTGCGTGTGTGCGGTCATAGGAGTGTCTGTACGTGTGTGTTCGAAGGTGCTCATAGGGGTAGGGTGTGCGTGTGTGCGGTCATAGAGGTGTCTGTACGTGCGTGTTTGTGAGCGTCTGCGTCTGTACTGTGTTTCTAAAAAAATGAATTTATAATGTGAAATTGAGGAGCAATATAACATTAATTGGTTTGTTCATTTCAAATACTGAAGTGATTGTCACGCAATTATCGTGCTCACGATGCAGGGAATTCAATTTTGGTACAATTTTCTTTTTGGTGCTGCAGAATCCAAGTTTCTCTGGTACATTCGATTTGTACAAATGTCACAAAAAATGTTGCCACACCACCAGCCTGCTGCCGTCAAAGATTTATTTTTCTGTAGGTTTCTAAGAGTTTTATTTTTGATACTATTAAGTGTAGAGGACGTACGTACTCTATAGATCTCTTCTGAAAGCTACATCTGCCTGAGAACGATAAGCCTTTTTTTGTTTTCTTGCATGGTTGATAACTTGTCATGTGTCGCGTTTCTTCCGTGCAAAAGAGAACTAGCCTTATTTCGTGCCACGCGAACTGGTGCTCTAAATTTAGCGGATATGTGTCCAACGTAACGTAAGTAACCTCTTTGTCCTCATCCACCTTGAAATATAGACTAGTTATTTGCATATGTTCGAGCTTTTCGCTTAGTTGTCTATTGCATCTGTCAGAACTAGTAGGACTCAAGTTTAACACTTTGTTCACACTTTTAAAAAAATGCGAACTACATTGAACAAAATATTTATAACTTACTTTTTTTAACAGGATTATATAACTTACTATGACAACCATTTCCGTCCACATGCCTCAGCTGATATCGTGTCCATATCGAGGACCGACGCAATAATGGTGGCAGAGGGCCGAGCAGCGGCGATGGCATGGAGATGGGCATCACTTTGCCGGCTGCTGACATGCAGAGGTTCCAACAGTGCTTGCTGATGCCATTGTTTCGTTTCACCATTAAAACAAGGGATATACATACCATTTTATTTTTTGAAAATTTATGAAGTGGTGCATATATCTTGCGGCTTCACCATACTTCGTTGTGTATGCCCATATCATACGTAGTTAGATATGATTTTATAATGTGAAACTAAAGAACAATATATATAGGCCTAGTGAATGGTGGACGTGCAGGTGTTAGTGATGCTGACATTTTGTTTTTAGTACTTTGTCCAGAAAAGGATGACATCAAAATAGGATATATCTATACATAGTTTAAATACATCTATTTTAACAACATTCTTTTTTGGATGAAGGGAGTATACAATTTTCTTTCGGTGATACGGAATCCAAGTTTCTCCCGTGGTACGCGCGTATAGCAGTCCATGTTTTTAGAAGTTTATCGAGTCTCCACCACATGCTTTGAAAGACTTTCTCCGTCGGTATACAATTTTCTTTTGGTTATACTGAATCCAAGTTTAATCACTACAAGTTTCTAGGCAAATGGAGTTCGAATGACATAAAAAAGATCAAGTAGCCACACGCCACGAGCTACTTCCGGTCAAACACTTTTAGGTCTCAATGAATTTTCTTTGGCAAGTGCTAAGCGCAGCGGGCTGTAGCAATCTGTTGCTACAGCCGCCTCCTGCACCGTCGGATCCATTTAAGTGAACCGCTCCCGCGCGTCCGATTTATGTAACAAAAACGGTTCGCGTGTACCATTTTTTAACATACGTGTAACATCGGCATGTAGCAAAAAAATTCAGAAAATGTTACGTTCGATCTATGTAGCCAAAAAAAAAAGTCAAACATAACATTTTTTGGTCTCATGTAGCCCTGCGTGCAGCAAAAAATCTCAGATCTGTAAAAGTTACAATCGTGTAGCAAAAAATGGTGTAGCATTTTCAACAATGTCATCTAGCAAAATCCAATGATTTATGTAGCAAAAACAATTTAAAAAAATGCTGCGTTCGATCTATGTAGCCAGAAAAACGGTCAAACACACCACTTTTTTTGTCGCGTGTAGTACTGTGTGTAGCAAAAAAATCTCTGATCTATAAAAGTTAGTGTCGCAAAAAACGGTGTAGCACTTTCAACATAGCAAAATCCAAAAGTCTATGTAACAAATCCTCATTCAATTGTAGCAAAACGTCACCAAAACAAATCAGTGTAGCACTTTGCCCATATTCACAAAACAAAAAAGCTAAACTCATGTAGCAAAAACGCACACTCACATGCAACAATCAAAAATCACCAGAAAAGCTAAACTCCACCATCAGTCATGGGGCACCACCATGCCCGTTTCGAGCTCGCCGGACACGAATCCGACATGCTGGAGGTCTATCAACGCGAGATCGGGTGAATCCCAACCAATCCATGGGAGGTGTCTTCCTCTCCAAATCCAGCGTGTGGGAAGCTCGCCGGCCGGAGCTTGGCAGGACGCGGACATGGCTGTTGCGGCCGGAGCTAGGGCAGAAGGCGGCGGAGGGGCAAGGGTCGCGGCGGGTCCTCCGACGAGCATCGTCCATCGGTAAAAGCTAGCAGAGCTCGCTCACCGGGGCATCATCTTCTCCAAATCCGGCGAAGAGTGGGCGCCTCACCATTCATGGCCTCCATGGTGGCGAGCTCGTCGGCCGCGCCGGCGGTAGGAATCAAAGCCGGGCGAGGCTGCAACGCTGGTGGTTGGGAAGGGAGGCGGTCGGGAGGGAGGTCCGTGAGAGGAGATGGAGAGAGTTGCCATGCGCGAGAGATGGCGCTGCCGTCGAGCGAGCGGAACTCGTCGCGGCCGTAGGGTCCCGGCCGGCGGCCGCCAGCCAGTATCGCCGCAGCGGAGCTTCGTCGTTGACTAGTTTTTATCGTTGAGAGAGAACGTGAGAAAACATAGAGAGAACGTGGGGTAGAGAGATAAGGCAACACACGCATTCCCCGTTCACTCGCGCGTGCGTCGCGCCGACCCGACTGATGGATCAGTCGGTTGATAGATAGCATTTTCCATTTTCTTTTGTACTATTTGTGGAAAAGAATGACCAATATACGATGTATTATATACTCCCTATGTTCTAAGTTAGATAATTTTCATTTGTTTACATATGAATGGATGTATCTATACGTGTAACACATATATCCACATTTGAACAAACATATGTCATCTAATTTAAAATGGAGTGACTATATCTCTTAAAAGATACGACCACTTTTTGCTTGGTTGATATCTTGCATTGCGTTTGTTTCGTGCAAAACAATGCTAGATTTCTTTCGTGCCCTAAGTCTAGTCCATGACGAACCGGTCCCGTCTTAATTCAGCAGATATGTATGCAACTTAATAAGTCGCCCTCCCCGCATCTCGCCCACAGCCCGATCTCAGTCCCGGCGGCTCAGGTGCAGCCTATTATGGCTGCTACAGGCTGTCGTCATCATGATTTGCCCAATATGTGCTGCGAACACGGACAAGCGTATTGGAGTTATTATCCATGGACAAGCGTATTGTTAAGTGGTCGCTGGTGATACGTCCACAACGTATCCTTTTTGCTAATTGATTGTCGTGCAACCGTCATGCTAGTGATGCATGGATTTCAATTTTGGTACAATTTCCCTTCTTTTGGTGATGCAGAATCCAAGTTTTTCCGGAACGTAGGAGTTGTACAACTGTTTATCGACTCTGCACCACCAGAGTTGTACAACTGTCCAACCACAGGGTGAGGGGGTGAGGAAGTTCGATCGGATGTCAACAAAAAGGTCAAAGTTCAAGGAATAATAGCCACACCACCAGAGTTGTATAACTGTCAAAGTATTTACTAGTTCATCGACTTGTCCGGTCAAAGGTTTATTTTCTTTAGGTTTCTAAGAATTTTATTTTTGGTATTAGAATAATCAGTAGAGTAGTAGACGACACACTCAATAGATCTCTTTGGAAAGCTACAGCTGCCTATCAGCCTGTGAACGATAAGGCTTTTTTCATTTTACATGGTTGATAACTTGCGCCGAGTTTTTGCCAAGTTTTTTTCGTGCAAAACAGAACTAGCCTTGTTTCGTGCCTCTTGTCCTCATCCATCTTGAAATATAGATGTACTGACTAGTCATTTTTCATGTGTTCGGACTTTTCGCTTAGTTGGCTAGTGCATGAATTTAACATGAAGTCGGAATTAATTGGACTCAAGTTTAAAAATCTGCTCACACACACACAAAAAAAAATGCGGACTACATTGAATAAAATAGCCAATGTGTGAGGGAGCCACCTCCCGACAACCACCTTGATATCGGCTCAAGCCTATGGACGAAACCGGACGTAATAGTAGGCTCCATAATAGTGGTACGTATAGCTGTCAAAGTTTATCAAATCTCCGATCACGATGATGGAGGTCGAATGACATCAAAAAGATCAAATTCAAGTTATATAGCCATGCGCCCACGCCACCAGCTAGTTCCGTTCAAACAATTCTTAAGGTCTCAAAGAATTTTCTTTGTGCTATTCGAGGACAAGAATGACCAATAGACGACGTACTGTATAGATCTTTTCTGAAAGCTACAACCACTTTCTGCTTGGTAGATAACTTGTATTGTGTTTGTTCCGTGCAAAACAATGCTAGACTTTTTTCGTGCCTTAAGTCAAGTCCACGACAAACCGGTCTCGTCTGAATTCAACAGATATGTATGCAACTTACATAAGTCGTCCTCCTTGCATCTCGCCCACATTCGGATGTCGGTCATGACGGCTCATGCACCCAGGGCAAATATTATGCAGTGGGCCGCTACTATACATGGGAACCGGTATTAAAACATTTGACTTTTATCTCATCTCATAATAAATAAAATTAGAGTTTCCCATCTTACTAAGAACTAATGAAACTACACAGACATGAAAGCATAAGACATCATCATTATATATTAATAGTATAAATGCAAGATAAACAATGGTATGGGTACATGTGCAAATCCAGTACGACAAGTTTTGCAATTACAATGAGATGGAGAAGGGATTCGTTGGTGTAGACGAATGAGACGGTAATGGTGATGATGGAGATGGATGTCTAGACGTTCCGAATCGCATCGGTGAAGATGGTGGTGGCCTACTGCTTTTTCCCCTCTAGATCCCTTCCAAAGGTTAGGTTTTCTAAATTGTTTTCGCGGTGAAGGCTGATGTGCCCGTCTGATTGAAAATCCGAGACTGCATGGTTAAAGTATCTAGGCTTTACAAATGGGCTTCCATGGATTGTGGGATCATATGCTTGTACGACCAAAACAGATTTCGATAGATGCCCCTAGGTTCAGATCGTCCACTCTGTATTCGTCTCTACGTCGACTTATTTTGATGTTTAACTTCAACGATTAATCCAAGAATCAAAATATGTGTTATAACTTATACCCCAGGAAAATCACATAATTGAATTCAGATTCCATCGAATTTCACTCGTATTCTATCCGTCAAAGTTCAATCTCGAAGAAATCAACGTGTGTTCTGGAAGATATAGAGGAGCCTATGGTCGCACGAGCATTCTGCACGTGAGTTTGTCCCTTCAATTAGAAAAAAAGAGTTTGCCGATTCCATTTCCAACTATCCCACCCAACTGTTTAACTGCTGCTGCCTCGATCTGACATCAAGACACTCGTTCTAAGGATGGCAATTTTTTTACCGGGTATGGGTATTCGCGGATACCGTACCCGCATGAGTAGGGTATGAGTACAATTTTATACCCATGAGTAGTAACCGTACCCTGCCCTTTAATTCACGGGTAGGACACGGGTATAATCTCGTATCCGTGGGTATACCCATATCCTACCTACCCGTTTATATATCTTACCTATTGAGGTATAATGTTCATTCTCGTGAGATTATAAATCTATGGTAAAATTGTCACCAATTACCAGTTTAAGTTGAAATAATTATCATGTACTCAATATATATATATATATATAATGAGTTGAGATAAATATTTTTTATTTTATCAATGTGTTATTGGTGAATATAAAATTACATATAGCACGTGGACAACGGGTATGGGTACGGGTAAAGTTTCATATGCATGGGTATGGGTATGGGTAGAGTTTTGTAGCCATTGATTAGACGAGTATGGTCCATACCCCTGCCCATTGCCATCTGGTTCCCCTTCGGCTCTGCAGAATCCAGAGCATCTCATCGTCAAGGAATTTATAGAAACCAACCATGAACTGAACCCTCCAACGGCGTGCTCCTCAAAATCGCTCCTCGTCGCCGCCGCGTGATTCCATTCCTTGGACGGCGCTCCTCCCGCGATTATTCTCGCGCCCCCAAGAGAAAAGTCCAGTCCAACTTCATCTCCACATTTCTCCTTTCCTCTCCTCCCAAAGCCAGCAGACCAGCTCCGGGCCAGTTCTTCTTGTTCTCAGTCCCCGATCTGGTTCGTCTAGCTGGGGCTTCTCGCACGGCCGCGTATATAATCCTGGTATGGAGACCTTGCTTTCCTGATTAAATTTCCATTCCCTGCTCTTGTTACCTGCTGGATTGGTAGCTGCTGTGATGGATTCTTGCTTTCCTGATACTATCTCTGAAACCATCCACCTTGAAATCCATCATATGTTCATGTTAAAATCCTGCTTTTCCCCCTTTGTACTGTTAGTCTGTTGCTATAATAACTATGTAAAGTATGAACATTTTCTTTCTAGAGGGGTAAGATGTGAAGCATCAAAAGTGCGGTAGAGCTTTATGGATCAGAAATCTTTATACCTAGTTTCTGTTTTTTTTTTTGAAAAGGGCGCACCCAGCCTCTGCATCGATTAGATGCATACGGCTTTTATTACTTTATTGCAAAGTCAAGTCTTACAATCGGATTACATCACGGATCACTTAAGGTTGCAACATGAATTAACCACCTAAACAGAACAGATAACTTAAATTGATTCTGCATCAGCAAGTTATTCTAAGATCAGAACGCCAGCTGTATTGGTTGTACAAGTCCCGCGCCACCGAAAGTAGCCGGTTGCACCCAATATCCAGAACGGCATGCTTGTCCGTTGCTTGTAGGTAAGACCACATACGAATCGAATGAATAGCCATTGGTATCACCTGCATAAAAGAAGATGTTTTTGCATTGTTAAAGATAATGTCATTACGTATGTTCCATATGGCCCAAAGCAAAGCACATGTTCCCACTCGGATTTGTACTTTCTCTTTTTTATCTACCCCATTTAACCAATTACCAAACAGATTGGCTATACTACAAGGGGGTGTAATATTAAAGGCCATAAATACAATGCGCCAAACCATTTTAGCAAAAGAACATGAAATAAACAAATGTTGTATTGTTTCATCTTGATCACAAAAGCAACATCTTTTACTTCCGTTCCAATTCCGCTTTGCTAGGTTATCCTTTGTTAAAATCACTTTACGATGTAAGAACCACATAAAAATCTTTATCTTTAGTGGTACCTTCATTTTCCAAATAAACTTACGTAAGTACCGAGTATGATCGCTCAAAAGATCTAGGTACATGGATTTAACTGTGAACTTTCGTGATCTAGTTAAACCCCATCTAAACACATCCTGTGAGTTTGTAAGTCGCACCTCCATTAACCTACCAACAAGGTGTAACCATCTAGTCCATCTAGATCCCGTAAGTGTCCTTCTAAACACTAGATTGGGGGGAGGTGCGTGGGCTAAAACTGATGCAACCGAAACTTGTTTTCGTTGTGCAATACTGTAAAGGTTCGGATATTGGTATGATAGGGGCTTATCCCCTAACCAAGTATCTTCCCAAAATCTAATCGTTACGCCGTTACCTAGCACAAATGACCCACGTTGAAAGAACTCCTCCTTGATTTTAACTAGTCCTTTCCAAAAAGGAGAGTCATGTGGCTTTACCGTCACTTGCGTTAAGGATTTAGAATGCAAGTACTTATTATGTATTAGCTCCTGCCATACCCCATCCTCTGATAGTATTTTGGAGAACCATTTACATAATAAGCTTTTGTTCTTAGCATCTAAAACCTCTATACCCAGCCCTCCTTGTTCTTTCGGTCTACAAATAATGTTCCATTTTGTTAGTCTGTACTTCTTCTTATGACCATCGCTTTGCCAAAAAAACCGTGATCGGAAGAAATCCAATCTCTTGCGTACCCCTTTGGGTATCTCAAAAAAGGACAACATAAACATGGGAAGACTCGTAAGTACCGCATTTATCAAGATGAGGCGATCCCCATAAGATAAAAGTTTCCCTGCCCAACTAGCAAGTTTTTTCTCAAAGCGATCCTCAACTAATTTCCACTCCCCATTCTTCAACTTTCTGAAATGAATGGGGATACCAAGGTACTTGAAAGGAAATGTACCAGAAGCACAACCAAAAAGTAGTCTATATTGATCCTCCACCTCTTTAGCCTTTCCAAAACAAAATAGCTCGCTCTTATGAAAGTTTATTTTCAATCCTGATAGTTGTTCAATCCTGATAGTTGTACCTAGTTTCTGTGAACCCGTCTTCCTCGTTCTGATTCATGCTGCTTTAGGAGATCCAGGATTTCTGCCTGTATGAGCTATCCAGATGATAGAAGTAGTAATATGTTCGAAACCTTCAGCTTCCACATTTACTTTTCCCTGCTGCTACTTATATGTATGACTCGTTTGGTTTCATTTGATAATGGAACCGGGCATACCCTCCCTGAGAATCTAAAAAAACTAGATTTTCCCTTGAAGTCAAATATCACGATTTTGGATGTGATTTTTAAAGCGTACCATGTGCCAATCTGATTTGGTGATATCGTACAACGGTCGTAAATTTACTTGCCTTTGTGCTCGGCAAAATATCAGAATTATTAATGGAGAAGATAACAGATCTTTGTGGATGTTGCATTTGTTTTTTGCCATTGTGAAATGCTTTTGTTTTGCGTGTATTATTCTGCTTAAGTGATTAGGACGTATAGGCTTGACAATTGACCTATGTACATACCTAGTTGATAAATGATAGAAAATAAGTGGAAGATGCGCCATCGTTTCGTGCCGATAGACATTAGATAGATCAGTGCTCTTATTTACTTGTGCAGAAATGGGATCCAGATATCTGTGGTCTAATTCATTCAGACTTCACAGTGCTCATTTTAATTATATACTCGCAAGAAAAGAATCATTGTATGGCAATCTGTGAACATATATACTTACGAATATTGGCGCACAAAAGAGTAGTACTATTTAGTAGATTACTAGAAATCTAATTATGTTATGCTCAGATTTTCTCCAACTTCAATTGTCATTTTTTAGTGTTGAACTGTTTGTAGGAAAGGAAAACATAATATGAAACATCTCTAGTGGGATACGGAACCAACTTTCACAATCTCAGTAGTTCCCCTCATATATGTATTGCTATCAATCTTGCATGTATGTACATTTACCGTCATTTATTTTTTTCCTAATACGAGTAGTTATTTTTATATTTCTTACGTGCACTATTTAGAATCAAAGTGCGTTTGCACAAGGTTTGACCATGGTTGCCTGATATTATTCCAAATGTTCTTTTTATCTGTTATTTAAGGTTGAGCATCACTGATAGTTGAAGAAAATCATGTTTCGGAGAAAGCACACCTCTCATTTCAAGTTAGATGATGCTGAGCAGAGACAAGCAAAGGTAACTTGAAGGTTGTCATGTTCTGGTTACTTGTGGAATCATTAGCATCCACACTAAATGTCCTAGTCACTAATTACAATGTTGATGTCCTCTCCTAAGAAAAACTAAAACTAAAAAGTTTCAGGGTGACAGCATCTGTTGTCTGAGGCATCCATCTTATATGCATTTTAAATCAAATGAAAATAGTCAATCAGTCGCACTGTAAAACTGAATATAGCAAAACATTGCTCGAATGGTTGTGGCCTAGTAAATCAAGAACAGAGGGAGATTCTCAAATCTGGTGCTACGAGTGAACTTAGCTGTAATTCAACCTTCACCTGTTACAGGATTTCCATTTTGGCGTCATAAGAACTCTCCATTTTACGCATAGACAACTCCACAAGTCCGCATTGACATACTGATAAGTGATATCCACGTATAAATGCATCAACCAGCTGTATTATCTACTTCACATACTTCAAGAATCATGCTTTACCATTTGATGATAATGATCATTTGACAAAATGTCTCTTGCTTAGCATAAGGAGCTCTCTTATGAGTCCTTTTGGTGTTTCTATACTATCAAAGTATCAATACTTACCAATTATTGTTGTAGAGAAGTGCCGTTGATCCTTATCTGTATAAAACATATAAGGTTGATAGATATTTATTTTTTCTAGTTTCTTTAATTAAACATGTCTGCCATTTTTCGCCGATTATCTCATGTAACAATCTCGTATGAGCAGATCAATGAACTCAGAGCTGCACTTGGTCCTTTGTCTGCCCATGGAGAGAAGTACTGCAATGAAGCATGCTTGATAAGATATCTAGAAGCCCGCAGCTGGAATGTTGACAAGTCCAGAAGAATGTTGGAAGAAAGTCTCAAGTGGAGGGCAGCTAACAGGCCTGAGGCTATTCGTTGGGTAATTGGTTTCTTCTCATTTTCCTTGCTTCCTTTGCTCAAGTGATGTTTTGTCTTAACTTGATCAAGTTGATCATTGTTTTCTTCTTGATTACAGTATGATGTTTCAGTTGAAGCAGAAACAGGTAAAATGTACAGGTTAAGTTTCCGAGATAGAGAGGGTAATTCAGTGGTTGTAATGAGACCAACAAAGCAGGTAAGAACTAAGAACTCAACATGTTTAAAATTGTCCGTTGCAGCTTCTTCATTTTGGGAACTGTTAGTCTCTAGCTTCCTTGGCCTAGAACTGGAAGTGACATTACAATGTTTTCGTACAACATCAGAATACAAAATCTCATGAAGGCCAGTTGCGGCATCTTATATATACCTTGGAGAATGCAATCCTCAGCCTGCCTGAAGGTCAAGACAAAATGGTGTGGCTGATAGACTTCACAGGTTGGACACTTGCACATGCAGCCCCCATAAAGACTTCGAGAGAGTGTATGAGTGTACTGCAAAACCATTACCCGGAGAGGCTATCAATTGCATTTCTGCTCAACGCACCCAAAGTATTTGAGGCTTCGTTTAAGGTGTAGGCTTTGAACATCACCCTTTCATAAAAAGTAGTGCTGTATGTCTGGTTTTATTCAGGAATTAATTAAAAATGTCTTGTCAGTATGAAAATTTTGTGACTTAAAATTTTCAAATGGTGTCAGGTTCTCAAACGATTGGTTGACCCGAAATCAGTCAAGAAACTGAACTTTGTGTACACGGAGAACGAGGAGAGCATGAAGAAGATGTACGAGTACATAGATCTAGAAGTCCTTCCAGTAGAGCTTGGAGGGAAGAACAATGTGGTGTATAACCATGAAGAGTACTCGAAGCTGATGACAAAGGATGACATCAAAATGGCAAGCTTCTGGGCAGCAGATGTTAACCACGTCATGAACGGTCACACGGTTCCTGAGGTTACACCGCTGTCGTCTCTGGTTGTTGCTAAAGCAAGTTGAGTAGCACTACCCAGCCATTATTACGGATCTGATGCAGCTCTGCAAGAGAAACATATAGATAAACAGAGGAGTTGTGGTATTGTTTGGAAAAAATTAACTCAAGAATGTCGCACTTAATGTTGCACAACAATGAATTACTTTTTCATCCCCAAATAAGTGATTTCACAGATTTTTTGTTCTCACATGGAACTAGACACTAAACAAAACCATAAGCATTATTTACATTACCAGAATTTTCGATTTGAAGCACGGACAAATTCAATTTGGTTCGGTCGTTTTAAAATGATCCATACACATGGCAATCACAATCGTGGTACTGTCATACATTTCAACGTTGACATCACTAGAATATCATCCAACATAACAATGTCAAGTTACTGTAAAATTGCCAGGGCAAGTTCTATGAATAGTATGGTACCTCTTGTTGAGCAAGTTCTTGACACCGACTTGCGTGCCATTCTCGAGCACGCCGTGGTACCCCGCCTTCGCCGATCATGTTTTCGTCAGCAAACATTCTGGTGGCCGTCTCCAGCTCCTTGAGCACGTACCAGTGGCCCCACATCATTGTGCTAGGTTGCCCTCCTGCATCACAACGCACATGGTAACAACACATCAGAACGAAAACCCTAAATGAGAGAGAGGGACTCTGAAGCAGCCAAAACCGTGGGGAGCAATGCATGTTTACCTCATTTTAATTAGAGCAATTTTACAAATCAAGTAGCTCGCTTCACCATTAAGTTGTACTTACTCCTTTCCAAATTACTTGACAAACGAGAACTTGCTTGTGGCAAGATGGTTTAGGAGGATGGTTGTATCCCAGCCCATCAGAGTTCAAACCCCAGGTTTGACGCTGGTGTTTCTCATTTAGGCGGAATATTCTTCAGTGGGAGGCGACGTTCCCGTCGACAGCGAGGCGCCTGCGGTGACTTCGTCAATCTCAAGATTTGACCCGCCGGCTCAATCTCTCGAAGGTGCTCATAAGGGTAGGGTGTGCGTGCGTGCGTTTATAGGGGTGAGTGTGTGCGCGTGTATATGAGCGCTTGCGTTGTACTTTGTTTTAAAAAACAAATTACTTGACAAACATTTGTCCAGAAACGGATTTATCTAGACACTAAACAAACAAGTATAGATACATCAACATTTGGACAAATCCAAATCAGCTAATTTGGAACGGAGGGATCAGCTAGCAAGCAACTCATATGTTTAACAATCTAGTATTGTGAGATTGTTACGAGCCAAATACTTACCATGTAACTAGATTGTGCTAACCTCTAGGCATTGTAAGACCTACCGGTTTCTATTTTCTATTAGAAGCTCTAAAAGAACAACTCCAAAGCTATGTACATCAATTATCTGAGTTAACTGGCTAGTCGTGGCATGCCTGCATTGTCAATAAATGGCGCACTTCTTAAATGAAGCCAGAACTAGTGCGAAAACAAATTGATAAGACATGGACCCATCTCAAACAAGTCTTGTTTACCTATAGACTAGTGAACAAAGTCTGAATAATACTACCAGTCTATCACCAATACCTAATCTTAAAATACATATAATATTCAAGTTAGCCGACTGTTCCGATGGAGTATAACGAGCAGCCTTATGAGGAGACTGATTTGAAATTGACAGTTCAACACAGAAACCTCTATTCAACACAACAAAATGTACTCCGAAATTACTATCAAGCTGACTGACGAATCATTCAATCTCATAGCTGCTAATTGGCACACAACTTGGTTTAATTTTGTGCAGTGTGTTTATATCATCTAGTGTACCCACCACAAAGAGCTCGCGGTCATGATCACTGCAATGGTTTCCTTTCAGCAAGATTCTGAAAGTATTGCATTACTATTCCAGTTTACATTGCTAGTATTGTCTATTCAGAAATATTCTGAAAGTAACAACAACATAGAAAAATATTGTGCAGCATAATTTCCAACTGTATTGTCCAATCATTTCAGGCTTAAAAGTATACATGCAGAACTCGCATTAAAGCACATCCAGAAGTCCCAGTATATGTCAATCAAGTCATGAATGGGCACTAAGTTCCACAGTTGTCCCCAACAACCGCTAAAGCAAATTCAAAAAGAAAATTCGGCTTTGAAAGAGGGATAGAAAACAAGCTGTAACCAAGTGTGTTTGTGTCAGTAGCATGCCAGCGCCATGGAATAAACGTGAAATGCGAAACCAAAAACTAAAAATCCTAGATACATGACTTGCATCAACACTAAATGACTTTGCACCCAACAAGACTTTAAACATCAAGATGATAAAAAAAGTTTCCTATTCCTGGATTTTTT
This sequence comes from Poa annua, assembly GCA_026929855.1. Classification (NCBI taxonomy): domain Eukaryota; kingdom Viridiplantae; phylum Streptophyta; class Magnoliopsida; order Poales; family Poaceae; genus Poa; species Poa annua. Next base: position 25,350,815 of record CM049434.1, on the reverse strand, counting down.
TTGCTAAACACGTGGATTAGACCAGTATTTTGTTGGAGCCAAGGGCTGGCTAGCTCTCTCTCACTCAGCTCGCAAACAGAGGAAGAAGAAGAACACAACAGAAACTTTCAGCGCACAAATGTCCCGACGCACTAACGTCTTTTCTTCTCCTATTCAGCTAACTCACTCACACCAGTACTCACGCACACATGCAGTACAACCAAAGTAGCTCTTGCAGCACCCAAGGGAACTCTCTGACACCGGCCGACCCGACACACACGGAACCTACACCTCTAGAGACTACATTTCCTCTTCCCTGGCACCCTTATGCTATGCTTGCACCGGACTCGCACTTAAATAGCTAAGTAGGAGAGACTCAACGCACACACTAGCCGGCCACCATGCCCAGCCACTAACCCAACTAATCTAGCTACATGCAGATTAGGTATACAACACGCACACAGCCTCTCCACAACGACCATAGAACTTGGCCACTAACAAACTCATAGATGCTTGTCTCCGGCAGTTGTACAACGTACGCCCATGACCCGGCCAGCTCCGCAAGACCCAACCACAAGGGCACGCGTCAAGACCTATTTTCCGAAGAAACTTTCACTTTTTGTCAGAGCAAACATAATAAACATGTTGAGCTCCAATATCTCTATCTGGGGTGAATTAAAGTAAACATTTAATTTACACTAAACTCTTATACTTCCATAAAACTTACATTTAGCATTGGATTATTAACACGTATAATTTATGTTACTATTTTTTCATCCTAATTTAGCAATATTGTTATGTGCTCGTAGTATTGTTCTTTGGTATAAGTTATCATGTATAACTGAAAAATACTTTTGCATTTTGCTAAACTGAAAATTGTAACAAAGCTCCTTCTTGAATTGGTTTTTGACAATTACATAATCCTTATAGTGTATACGTATTAAGGCAAAAAAAAACATGCAAACTAATAAATATCTTAATAGCGGTTTCTAGAGTTGAATAGTTAGACATTCGTATATATTCTAGATTATAACATGAATCATTGGCATGATCCTTCAAGTCCTATTATAGAAAAAATCGTCTTACAAGTTACAATATATTCAGTAATAAGTTGACAATATACTTAGTACTGAAATAGCATCATCTTGAGTAATCACTTTTGAACATCAAATGATGTGGACTCTATTACATATGTATACATAAAATTTAACTAATTCATATGTTCATGTACAATGTGCTTATACAATCTAGTGTATATGTGTGTGCTCCTATCAACTTTGAAAATAAAAATCTTGCATAAAATTAAACATGAAACTTCTGTTAAGTAACCACATGAAAGTTTCAATTGAGACTTTCATTTTTCAAATATATTTACGCATAAGCAAGTGTGACCATTCAAAATAGCAGCATACATGAAATTAACAGTGAAGTTACTATATGTCGTTAAGACCCACTTGAAGACATCTTGGCCATTCAATAACTCAACACGTATTAAACATTGAAATAAGTACAACCATATGGTGCACTTATACATACTGAAAGCCCTAAAAATATGATTTATCCAAAGAGTTGTCTCGATAACACTAGGCATGACAATCAGGAGAAAATCCGGCCTTGCCAACAGCCGCCATCGCGCAACCACTTCGACTGAACACGGTCGGTGATGAAGAAAGCATTCTTCAGCAATGTTTTTTTAGAGGAAAAGGATGCCCACGAGATTCTTCATTGTCACCGTCGAATCCAAATCTTTTGCGAGTGTCTAGGGCGCGTTTGGTAGCCACTAGTCCACGGCTAGGTCTTGCGAGGAGAACGGGGTAGACCCTAGAGAGCCTGTCTGACTGGAGATGATGCAAATACGTCGTCATCATCATCACTTTGCTTGGTAGTCTTCTGGTGGTTGGTGGGCTTTACCCACATGTAACACATGTTGGTTGAGTATGGCTGATTTTCTATATTTTTTGTGAGAAGGATAAGCAACTCGCGCTGGCGCGAGAGGCACAGTCTATTTGGGCATTGACATTCAAAGGTGAAAACTTACCTTATTTTCAGTGCCCATCTACTTTGGCTCTGGGGCTGCGACCAGCAAAACGCGTTGTTGATATTTAACATGCTTGTAGAGCACTAGGACGAGCCTAGCCGTGCAAACCTACATGACTCCACTTGCATTCATCAAAGGCGAACCAAGTCAAACAGAGCAAACCCGATAATCCGGCACACCACAGTACCACACCATAGAGGCGAACTTTGGGACAATGTCCACCACGGGCTAGCCAATAGCCCTCACCAAACAACACGCCTGCTGGGTCAGTGCTAGGCCACCACTAAGCCTTAGCCACCACCATGCGCATCAGGATGCAGGGCCGTAAGGGCCATATCCGGCATGCACGCTTCATGTGGCGTGCCCATTGTCGCAAGCCCAGGGTGATGCATGGAGTATGGAATTCTGTTTACTCACTTTAAATTGAGTATCCGTTTCCCTCTTTTTCCTGCTAGATCGGAAATCCTGTATTTTCCATATCCATACGATCGAGTCCTTAGGTTTCCGAAATAGTGTAATGGAAAAAAGAAGTGCTTCGAATCATTGCTAATTGACTCGGACCTGTTCTGAAAAAGTCGTGGTATTTCGAATTGTTTATTGACACGGACAAAGTAAGGGAAAACCTCTGAAAGAATTTCCATATTGACCTTGGACATATAAGAGTTCTGAATCGAATCTCTTTAAAAAGAGGATCTTTTGTCTCATGGTAGCCTGCTCCAGTCCCCTTACGAAACTTTCGTTATTGGGTTAGCCATACACTTCACATGTTTCTAGCGATTCACATGGCATCATCAAATGATACAAGTCTTGGATAAGAATCTACGGTGATTCTTATACAACACGCTCATTGCGTCGATTGGAGTCGAAACACGCACCCTCTCAGTACACATACACGCCACTATGGGGCCGGCTGATTTCTCTTCAGCTTGGATTTTCAGGTTTCATTAGACCGTTCAAGTTCATGTTCATTTTGTTTTCTAATTTACTGGTTTTTCTGTTTTTGGTTTGTGTTTTCTATTCGTGAATAGTTTTCATTTTTTTGGAACATGTTCATTTTCCGAAAAAAATCATATTTTAAAATGTTCATTTTGAAAATGGTTCATAATATTTTAATTTGTTCATTCTGAAAATAGTTAGTATTTATAATTTTTTCATTTTGAAAAATGGTTTATTTAAAATTGTTCATTTTTGAAGAAAAAAATCAGTTTTTTAATGGTTCATATTTTTAATTTATTCATTTTAAAATGGTCTAGATTTTGAAATTTGTTCATTTTTTTAAAACGGTTCCGATTACAAAAAATGATTTTTTTTTCAAATCTATGGAACATTTTCAAATCTTTGAAATTCAGAAGCCTATATAACTGGTAAGCTACCTGGGTCGGCCCACGACGGGGTTGCTCTTTAGGCGTTACCGCGCCAAGCTACTCTTACAGTGCTCTATAGGGGCTTCCGACGGCTCCAGTCACTACGCCCAAGAGACCATGACTCCCAACAAGAAAGTCTTTTTCCCCTCTTACTATTTCCAGGTTAATTTATATGATGCGGTGTTACATTAGAGAAACTCACAGCAGCTACATCAAATGCTCAAACAACGTTAGGTGGTACTGCTAAAGGCTACGACGGGTGCTATCATGACCAGTTGGTGATGCTACCATGGGGCGGAGCCGAGACTGATTTTTGCTACATACTCTTTTCTTTTTTGCTGAATAAACGTTTCGGAAATGTTACAAATGTTTTGTTGTGCCTTTTACTCACCGCGAAAAAAGTTCGCTAGATGAATGCTACAATAGCACAATTGTTTTGCTATGAACGAGATGTTTTTCTCCGTACAAGCATTTTCTGAGATTTGAGAGGAATAAGATATTTGTTATAATAGTATACAAAATTTCTTACAAAAGAAATGTTTTACTTCATAGAATCCTTTACGAGATTTCGGATGAGTTAGACATTTGCTATATTAGCATAATTTTTTTATTACAACCGAACTGTTTTTTACTTCGTCGAAGCATTTGCGCGATTAGGGTCTGGAGGGGACATGTGTCCGCTGCTATACACGGAGATATTTGCCCCATATCACGAGGAGCGCCCAGCACGGCCCAATTTTTTTTGCCTTCTTTCAAAAAGAAAAATATTTTGCATCAACATCCATTACTAACTCATTACATTCACTTGCTCTCCACACAGCTTTTTCTCATCTCATCCTCCAAGGCGCCAACAGCACCAGGACCTGAACCTACACCTTTACAGCCCACGCGACATTACAACAACCATGGCTCATGGCTGTCCATCCGAAGGAACTTGCTCAAATGCTCAGCTCTGGCCAGCGGATGCTAGCAGTCGGTCGCCCCGTCCTCGGTGGGTTGATAGCATAAAACTACCACTTCATAAAGGTCAATTACGGCATGGTACCACTTTATGTTTTTTTTTAGAGAAATACCACTTTATGTTTGAATCGCATAGAACTATCAGATTTTTTTCAAGATTTTGCAATATACTCAAATCCTGATCTGATCGCGAATTGACATAGATTCTGACTGGTTGGGCCCACCTATCAGGCTGACGTGGCCAGATCAAACACCTAATCTGATAGTGGGGTCCACTTGTTAGTCTACTAAAAAAAATCTGGAACAAAATAAAAAAATCCCCCTCGGCAGCATCCAAGCGCGTTGACCAGCCATCTCGAAATCCCCTCCCTCATCGCCGGCGGGGACCAGGCCTCCCACCACCACCGTGCGCCCCGGCCTCCCTCCCCCATCGCCCCGCCACTCTGCCCCAGCGCCACCGCCTCGTGCTCCTGGCCGGGACGGCCCCGCCTCCACCTCCGCAAGCACCTTCGTGCTCCTGGCCGGGACGGCCCCGCCTTCTGAGCTCTCCCCTGCCTCGACAGGGACTCCGCCGTCGACTCGCTCCCGCCGCTGCTTGCCGCCTTGGTCCGCCGCCTCGTGCTCTGGCGTGCGCTCCCGCCGCTGCTCGCCGCCATGGTCCGCCGCCTCGTGCTCTGGCATGCGCTCCCGCCACCCCGTCGGACCTCTCGTCGGACATTACGCCGGGGTCGAACCGCTGCCGTGCTAGCCCGTCGCGGAGCCCGCGGACCGCAACGGCGCGGTGCATCTCCGCGGCTCTCGACAGGTTGCTCTCGAGCAGCTTCTTGGCCGCCTGCATCACGGTCAACGCCGACGGGTCTACGGCCGCGAGCTCCTAGAGTCCACCGTGTCGCTGCTCTCGTCAGACCTCTCCTGCTCCACCCCGGAGCACGCAGCCGTAGGGGAAGAGAAGACGAGAACCTCATGAGGCGACGACAAGGATGAGCACCCCGAGGCGAGCTGCGACGAAGGTGGGCGGCGGCGGCCGAAGAACAGGAGGGTGAGCGGCGGTGGATGGAGCACAGGAGGGTCGGCGGGCAGCGGTGGCGTGACTGGAGAACAAGAGGGTGGGCGGTGGCGGCGGCGGCGACGTGGGGAAGAAGAAGACCAAACAATAATTCATTTTTTTCTTTTTTCCAGATTTTTTTCTCAGAATTTTCGGACTTTTATTATTCTTCCATTTTTTTATTCTTTTTAGTAGACTGACAAGTGACCCCACTACCAGTTTACGTGTTAATTTGTTTGAGTTGGCCACGTCAGCCTGACAAGTGGGCCCGAACCGTCAGAACCGGTGTCAATTCGCTGTCCGAGCTTGTTTTGGGCACGTTGCGAAAATTAACTTCCAATCCGGTAGTTCTATGGGATTTAAACATAATTGGCCTCCAAAAAATGGTAGTTTTAAGCTATCAACTCCTAGTGCGTGGTGTATAATTCGACTCCGCTTACGATTCCGATCGCGTTGATCTTTAACGGAGTCGGTATCTTTTGCCCTCAATAAATCATTGAATCGCAGAGAGATCGAGTATACGCATAGAGCAGAACAGGGCAGGCGTGAGCGTGACAGCATGAAACCGGCAGACGAGACACATCGGCTACCCGAGGACATGCTCGGGGCCGTCCTCGGCCGCCTTCCGCCGCGCGACCTCGCGGCGGCTCACTGCGTCTGCAAGGCCTGGCACGCCGTCGTCGACACTCTCCGTCTGTTGGATGTCTCCCGCGCCCTCGCTGGCCGGGCTGTTCATCAACTACCAAGACCTTGGTATCTCCGAGTTCTTCTTCCGGCCGCCCCCGAGAGACGGCGGCGCGGTCAGCGGCAAGCTCCACCACTACGTGCCCACCACCGAACCCGAAGACACTATGGTCCAGAGTCACTGCAATGGCCTCCTTCTCTTCAGGACCTGCGTGTTCAACCCCGCCACACGACGCTGGGCACCATTGCCGCCGCTGCCACCTGACATCGCCACTAATCCACGCTATATAGCGTTTGACCCTGCTGTCTCACCACACTACGAGGTGTTGATAATCCCACCTCTTCCGCAGCAGCGCAACGCTGGGTTTGAACTCCAACTCGAATGGCCTCCGTCGTCATGTATGATCTACGGAAAAAATATTAGCGCGCTAAACAAAATAGCGTGGCCTTGCTCAAAACGCTATGCAAGTTATAACATGCTAATAGCGCGCTATCTTTCAAAATAGCGTTTTGCAAAACAATTAAAAAAAAATGACAGATATAGAATGTATACTAAGGATTTCAGCAATTAAGTAGCAGCAAACTAAACTGTTATGTGCAGGCCATATAAATCTAGCTATTTGCCAAGCCAAGCTACCGATGTGCAACATAGTACAAGAAGATGCAGCGAGTACCTGGTGCAGTCTGACTTGCCGCCGGTGTGCCTGACCCTGACATCACGTGCCAATGAGGAAGGCGCCGCCGCTGGCCAAGGAAGCCGCCGCTGCCGGCCAAGATCGAGGAGGCAGCCGCCGCTGGCTAAGGAAGCCGCCGCAGCCGACCAAACTCAAGGAAGCAGCCGCCGGGGTCAAGCTCGAGGAAGGCGCCCGCCACCGCCTATCAAGCTCAATGAAGAATTGAAAACGCTGTCGCTGGCCAAGGAAGACGCCGCTGCCGGCCGAGCTCGAGGAAGCAGCCGCCGAGGTCAAGCTCGAGTACTCGGGTGGGGAATTGCCGAATGGGATTAGGTTTGACGTGAGGTGAGGCAGTTGGGTATTGGACTTCTCGTAGTGGGCCAATGGGGATGGGCTCCCGTTGTTTTGACGAAAAATATTATAGCGACGCTACACGCTAAGCCCGCTATTACGTACTTAGCGCCGCTAAAACGTGCTTAGCGCCGTAGGGTAAACAATTGGCTAAATTTAGCGGTAGCAGTCCAAATACGCTATAGCACGTTAAAAACGACGTTTTAGCGCGCTATTTTTTTCGTAGTGTATGATGCACGTCTTCTCTTCAACAACAATGATCTGGGAGGTGAAATCGTTTGCACGTGGAGGGGAATCCCCTCCACGTAAGAACACCTTCTTCGGGTACGACGATACGGGCTCCATGGAGGCATGAACATGTCCGGAAATCCGGCCGGCCGACTCCGCATGCCCCACGACACACAGCTGAGACGAGCGCGCTGTGGGAGCTCATAGGCTTGTTCAGCTCATCGGCTCGCCATGCTGCTGGGCACCACCATCTGACCAGCATGGTCTTGGCACTTTGGCAGACAGAGCGACGCACGGCAACACCGGCGATAATAGACCGAAGTTTTATCTATTTCGCATGTGGCCTGTTTACGTAAGATTAACTAGAGGTAAATCAAAAGTAAAATTGGGCCGACCCAAAATACCAATCGGGTCGACGAGGCCACTCCTATTATTGTCATGGGTCGACCCGTGGCCTCGCAAATTGGCCTCGAGGCCACCGGGGCCGGGTCCAAGGCCAGGGCCGGGTCGGCCCATTCCCATCCTGAGAGGGGATGCCATAGGGACTGACGCCCATCTGCAGCAGCTAGTGGAGCCGTTCTTCATGCGAAACAACTCTGCCTACTGGCGTGGACAGCTCTACGTGCTCAGCCAATTTCTTATGAGGTGCGAATGAACTAATACCATTTTTTAACTATGATTATATTTCTTTTTTTAACCCTCTCGGCTCTCTGGTTTACTGATATCGTCAATGATTCTGTTTTCGCTAGAGTATCCTTATCAAGATGCACGTACCAAGCAATTGAACTGCCTTTATGTATTGGTACGAGCGAGCAAGAGTATTGTCTTGGAAGATCAGAGAATGGGGTTTACTTTACATCAATTCGTGAATGTCGGCTTCGAGTCTGGATCCGTAATGAACTGCATGGGGAGATCGAGTGGGTTCTGAAGCATCATAACAATCTTGATTATATGATGTCACCTGGAATATATGATCGAAAAGTTCAAGGATGGGAAATGATACCGTTCCACCGGGGGATCGGTCGCTCCGATCCTCCCCATCGTGCGCCGTCCGATCACTTTCATCGCGCGGCCCGCAGCGCTCGTTATCCCCTCCTCGGTATCTCGGTCGACCTCCGTGGATCCACTTTCTCTCTCTATCTGCTTCCTCCGCTCCCAAGCCGCCACTTGCCCTCCTCTCCTCCCCTCGCCGGCCGGCGGCCGCCGCCCCGCCCCAACCTCCCACGCCGGCGTTCCTCCTCCTCGCTCTCTCGATTCCGTCTCACTAGAAGAGCACGGGAGGACGCATCTCGATCCCGAGCTCGGCGGCGGACCAGAGCCGACATGAAAGGCTCACACGCTGAGGGCTCTCCAAGCATCAAGCGTTGGCGAGAGGGCGGTAGCGTGGTGCGCTGCCCCAGCGCGGCCTCTACCTCCCCGGCCACGAGCACGTACACAAGCGGCGGTGGGCAGGAAGCAGGCGGCGGCGTGGCGGTCAGATGTGAGCAGCGGCGGCGGCTTGGTGGGGGCAGGAAGCAGGAGGCGGCCAGATGCGAGCAGCGTCGGCGACTGACAGAGGCGAGCAAGCAGCCAGCGACGGCGGACGGAAACGAGGACGGGGTAAATGCGAACAGTGGCAGCAATAGACGGCGACGAACAAGCAGGCGACTGCAAGTCGTCTCGATCGTTCACGCTGGAGAACGACGGCGGCGGCGTAACGCGGCCGCGAGCGTGAGCACATCCTCTGCATCTGCTAGCCTTCTCGACCAATCAGGTAGCCAATCGAGCTATCGAGCTGCAGCTACGCCTTGCTTCAGTAGTTTTCACTGTTCTAATTCTGGTTCGTCGTCAATACCTGAATGTTCCGTTATTTTGCATTATATGAAGATTATTTTTGCTACAATAGAGTTTTGCGGTTTTCACCATAGCTTTCTACGAATTGCATCATAGGATGATTTTTTTTTTTGCTACAATCGTTCTTCGGTTTTGCTATCAAAGCAGGTCAATGTTGCTGCCATCGGCAATCGACATTACTTCCATCAGGTCGGAGGTTGGCCGACGTTAAGCCCAGGGCCGCCATGTTCAACCTCATCCCGGACAACTGGGCGCCTCCTTCGGCCTCCTCAAGGCGCTGCACCTCCGACGGATGATTGTCTCTGACGACGACGTCGCCGTGCTCGTGCACGCCAAGGCGCACATGCTCGTCTCGCTCAAGCTCGACCGATGCTCCGGATTCTCCACCACGTCTCTTGCGCTTATCGCCCGGTGGTGTTGTCACACCGGCGAGACAACGGTGGTGGCAGCAGCGTTCACCGGGGAGCATGCGCTGAAGGGGGATTGGCGACCGCGGCGTTCACCGGGGAGCATGCGCTGGAGGGGGGTTGGCGGCCGCGGCGTTCACCGGGAGCACCCAACTCCTGCTTTGGACGAACTCCAGCACGGGATGCACACCACTGACTAACGCCGAGCTGCGCGTGCGGGTCTAGCAGCATTTTTTTTGCTACCTACAAATTATTGTGTTTGTAGCAACAAAAATCTCCATTCGATGCAAATCCACAAATGGATTGTAGACTTTTGCTACTGCCATTTTTTGTTTTGCATCACAGAAAGAAGAAATTGCAACTACCAATTCTTCTCTTTTGCCTCATAGGAAGAAAAATTATGCTACCGTCGGCCTTTTGTTTTGCATCATAGAAAGGAAACATTTGCTACATTCGATCTTTTTTTTACATCACATGAAAAATAAATTTGCTAACATAAATTGCTTTTGGATTTTGCTACCATTATTTTTTGTTTTTGCTTCACAGTAATGAGAAGCTTGCTACCACTATTCTTTTCTTTTGCATTATATGATGAAATTTTTTGCTACCACCGTTTTTTGTTTTGCTTCATAGGAATGAGAAATTTGCTACCACCGTTCTTTTCTTTTGGATTTTGCTACCATTATTTTTTGGTTTTGCTTCACAGTAATGAGAAACTTGCTACGAATTAAACTTTTTGCTACGTAGAAGCATTTTTGTGCGCAAACTTTTGCTTCAATAGAATTTTTTTGCTACAACAACACAATTTTCCCACTGAGAATGCTTTAATAGAAACAAATAGCACAAATTTCGCTACGTGCTCCGAAGTTAATATTGCTACAGTAGCACAATTTTCCCACGTGAGATGCTACAATAGCACAAAATTTTGCTACGTGAGAGGCTACAATAGCAAAATCGAATTGCTATTAAACTTTTTCTCCGTAGAACTATTTGCTACAATAGCAACAAAAAGGGCTACAATTTTTTTGCTACAAACAAAACTTTTTCTCTCAATATATGCATTTTGCTACGAGCAGCACAAATTTTTTGCTGTAAATAAACTTTTTTTGCTCCGTAGAAACATTTTGTGAGTTTGAGAGAAAATTAGAGTTTTGCTACAATAGTACAAAATTCTTATTAGAAACAACCCCTTTTGGTTCATAGAAGCATTCACGGATTTTTGGTGTAAAATAGATTTTTTGCTGCAATAGCACAAAATTCTTATTTTTATCGAGCCGTTTTTTTTTTTGTCAGAAGTCATGTAAAGAAAAGTTTTGTTTATTGGCTAATATTCGTGCTGAATAGAATGGAAAACGTGCTAGCTATGCAACTAACGAACTGACTTTGCTGCTAGCTAGGTGCGTGCGAGTACAGTAGCATGTGCACGGTCATGAAAAGCGCACGAGGGCAGTGCATTGGAGAAAAAGCGAGGGCGGCGCGCGGGAGAGAAAAGCGAGGGCAGCGCGCGCGTCAATTTCGGGACACGTGTCAAACACTGGATAGGGAGGATCGGAGGGGTTCGATCCCCCGAGGGACGCTCAGCACGATCCTTCAAGGATCCTGGATTTTTTAAGATATCAACTACAGTTCTTATAATTCTACTTCTCCAATCGATATTAAAAGAGCAGAAGAAGATCAATTTGAATGGAACTCGGACAACGAGAATACTCTTAACACCAGACTCGCAGTTGAAAAGTACTACAATATCTATAAAACTATTTACATCATTGGATTTCATACTTACAAAGAAATCATCTTTCTGAATCAATCAATATTTAGAGGATTTGCATATCATCTCAATAGTTCAAAGATGGAAGATTTGGGCAACATTTACCCAACAGATTACGGTTGCATGGGTAAGATGATAAAAGAATCTTATCCATACGCACCATGTTGGATTGGGAACTTACCTGGCAGCATTTAATTTACGGTTTGTGAGGAGTTCTACCGGGACCAAATACAAATTATATCCCTTTGTTCTGACAGAAATTTTATTATTTTCTGTTACGAAATATACTTCTTTGTTTTAATTCATACATAATTCAAAGTACCCATTCTTGATCAAACTTCCCAGTCGGTCACCCATCATCAAATTGCTGCACCTCAAGCACGCTTAACTACTAACTTACTTTTAAATGAGATTCCAAATAAGCAGTTATATCTTGATGATATTAATTTGAATTCTAAAAAATATTTAAATAAACAGCAATGATTATATAATAATAATTTTCAAATAAATAATAAAATTTATTTTTGCATTTTCCATTTAATACGGAATAATATATATCTTTAAATCCGTAAATCAGAATTTTACAAATAGCATGACTAAATCGATTAGAAGAATGAGAGGAATCCAAATATGACGTCCTTGTCATCTTTTGCATCATGAATATTGTCTTTTAAAACAAACAAGAACCAACACAAAATCGGCATAAAGTCGATTAAATATGTGAAATTAGGTAGCAATCGATGAAATTCCTTACATTTTGGGATTATCCATTGAATATGTACTAACCTTTGCTAAAATTATATGGGTGTCATTTTGCACCATATAGTTTGTATTTGCTTCATAAAAAGGTCATTTTTTGCACCTAAAAGATGGAAAATGATATTTCTAAAAAAGAATTTGGAAACTCGGTTTGGCATCGATGTTTCACATACCATGGCATACCTATGTGTCAAACATGGGCACTTTATCACAAACTATGACACGATAATGGCCATACATTGGCCATTTGGCTTGAAACTTATACATGTTATAGATGATTCACCTTTTTGTGAAGTTTTCTTTTAAAATGTTTGTCAAATCTCAAGTTTATCCTTTTTCCTATAAACAAGTACATAAAAGGACTCAATGCCAAAGGGTTTCTTTTTTTTTGAGTTTTTTTTTACTTTCTTTGATATATATTTTTTTTTAAATGGTCAAAATGGCCACCATGGCTATTCATTGAAAGTGGTCAAATTTTTCAAAAATGTCAAAATTTATGAGATATAACCACTACTTGTGTGTCTTAAAATGACTTTTATAAAAAAATCGGAGCAAACTATCACACACTTATAGTTCAAATTTGAATTACTTTTAGAAAATCGGTATATAGTTATTTAAATAGGCGAATTTAGATAGAAAGTAATAAATTTTCTAGTATTTATGTATTGTCCATAAAATATGGACTATTTTATATGAAAATTAGATGGGTGCCAACTTTTACCATATGTGTTGTATCTGCTTCACAAAAAGTCGTTTTTGGCACTTAAAAATAAAAAATGATATTTCTAAAATTAATTTAAAAAGTCGGTTTTGCGACATTGTTTCCCATACCATGGCACGCTTATGTGCTAAATACAGACACTTTATCACAAACTATGACACGATAATGGCGATACATTGGCCATTTGGTTTAAAACTTATACATGTTTATAGACAGATGATTTATCTTTTTGTAAAGTTTTTTTGAAAAGTTTGTCAAAACTCAAATTTATATTTTTTTCTAAAAACTAGTACACATAAAAGGACTCCATGACACACCTATGTGCCAAATATGAAATTTATTACGAGTAAGTAAAAGTACATGTAAAGAATCGAATGTAAATTGGAAAAAAAAATGGGGAAGAGAGGTATGCCTACGATAATGTCGTCGGCATATAGCTCTCATAGGGAGCTCTCACAGGGCTCTGCCGACGGCTTTTTTTGGGGAAGAGTGGTATGCCTACGGTAATGTCGTCGGCCCCGATATTTGGCCATCAACGTAGCTCCCGGCTGTCGACGTATCTCCTGATTGACGTAGTGCATGGGCTAATTCTCGTTCATAAACTGTAGACATTGAACGTAAAATTGCACCGAGCACATGAGCAAGGTGAGTGACGTTTTCCCCTCATGCACTGAACTGCTCTGCGTGCTATTGGCCTACTGCTATCTGGTACCGTAACAACTTTTATCTATATGTATATGCACTAGAACTTCTATCATTGAACATTTCTTATACAGTACTAACAAAAACAAAATAGCACAATGAGATGTTCTCTTTGCCGGGTATACTTGAAATACAAAAAACAATGCCATTTGCGCTAGGAAGGGATCGAACCTTCGACTTTTTGTTTAGGAAACAAATGCTCTATCCACTGAGCTACAAGCGCTACACATCATAGAATTCCTGCTAGCGCTATTGGGCTGGGCCAGAATACCACAAACAGACATTTGCAGATTTGGCCTTTTCCGGTAGGTCGCTGTCCCAGTTCGGCCTTTTCTCAGGGCTTGCTAGTGGGCTCTGATCCATTTCTCTCCAGACAAATGACAACAACACGTAAGCCTAACTTGAACTTCTCTCTAAAAAAACCTAAATTGAACTGACAGCCCGTCAAACTTGCACATAAGAAAAAGAAAACATTTGCTAAGACGACGAATGGAACGAACATTTTTTTTGCTATGATCAAAATGAAACAATCAATTACAAGGAGGAAAAGAATCAGCTCGACATTTTTTCTTTAATCATGAGAAGAGATGAAAAGAAAAAGATGGTGGGGAGAAACCAGTCACTCCACCATCGTCCAGACAGTGCCAGTGCACAAGGCAGGGTACACCAACCTCCATACATACGATCACCTCACACTCCAACCCAAAAAAATGGTGCCTCGGCGACGGTATGCTACGCTGCTTGTGAAGTCTATGGCAATAGGCGAATTCGCCCACTGGCTTTTCAGCTGAAAGAATTTAATCACACGCTTGCAGCAGAGCTTCAACAGAACCACCCCTGTTAACCCAAAGGATCACAAAGAAGAAACAACGCAAGATCCTTAATCCTCGGTGTCACGAGAGCCAGATGGCTCGGGGAAGATCTCCTTAGATTGCCTCCTGCGGGAGGAGGAATGTTCGCCGTTGCTCCCTCCTGATGATTTGATTGTCTCTGAGCGTTTAAAAATGTTGTCATCCCTTGAAGGACCTATCTCAGAGCTATGCCGCCAACTGCCAAAGAATGCAGCATTCCACGAACCCCTTGAAGATGTTGCTCTCAACCTGGCCGAGCTAGAGCCATTATCTTCTCTTACCACTTTCAAGGGATTCTCGAGTGCTTTTAGGATGTATTTCATTGGTGGGCGTTTCGAAGGCCTAGGATTCAAGCAAGACTTCGCGACAATGGCCATTGCCCAGACTTCCTCCAAATGATCCTCGTCAATAATGAGGGATGGATCAATGATTTTGCTCATGAGCTCTTTCTCATAAATGTTGATGTACCTAAGAGTGTTATCAAGCCAAACACTTGTCGTACTGTCCCTTGATGCACTGATACCAAGTCTCCCTGTCACCAGCTCCAGCAAAACTTTTCCAAAGCAGTAGACATCATATGAACATGTTGCTGAAGGAGAAGCTGTTAAAATTGGACAATGGTGTCATGTTAAAAAATATTAAGAGGAAATAGAGCCTAAACTTAAGAAGAGATATTGTCAAGGCTGAAAATCCTGGAAATAAATGAAATTGAATGTGGATGCACTCACCAGAAGAACCTTGATCGGCCGTCCTGCATCCCAAATAATATTACATCATTAAAATTTAATATATAGATGAAATTACTTAAAAAATGTCGAAGTATGGTGACTGTCAAGAATATACTAGCATCCCACAAGCACCAAAAAGGAAAGCAAGACCAAATTGTTTGCATCCACTAATTCAGATCATTTTGATTTCAGATAGTTTGAACTAATAACATAAACCCTCAATACGTAACAATATTATAACAAACATTTTCACAAAAATGTCATATAGTAACTGGCAGCAGTAATTAGTCTACTGCAATGCTCAAGTTGAATGCGTGCTTACAGAAAGTACTGGCTAAAAATAATTTAACCCATGTTTGAGTTGCCAGGTACATGATTTAATAGCTCCCTAGAGAGATCTTAGCAAATAAATATCTGCATTCTGCAATCAGATCCAAAGGACAGATACAGTAATACATGGTACAGAAACATTTTAGCAAGGAATATCAGAAGAAAATGAGATAGGCGTGATCAATTGAAGAAGATGGATGTAATATCAGAAGCTTTGAGTCTTTAGTGACACATGAAAGCTGGCATGGATTTTAAAAAGCATAAGTTTTGTGCTCATACAAGCTGGGCTGGATAAGATACATGAGCTAAGCATGCAGTGATTGAAAGAGAAACTTACGATGAGAATCTTAATAGCTTTGTGATGACATTTTGATGACTTTCCCCTTCTTGAGGACACACCTCGCTCAAACTTCCAAGGCGCACTTCAAATTTATCATCAAGGAGGATACTGCTGGCTTGCACATCCCTGTAGCAGAGAATTCATCATGTTAGGTCAACAACCAGGAATTATCTCATGATCTTACTGCATTTGCCATTTTGATGCCAAAAATAATGTTCCTAGTAAAATGAGAACACCGCGGAGTTGTCTGCCCCTTTGTATGATGACACTGATGGGGTGATTTTTGAACAGATTAACAGAAGAAGAAATTTAAGAGCAATCCATGGCACAATTTATGATCTCATAAACAAGAAAAGACTGAGGAAACAAATTATAGCCAACCAACTGATGTGGTGAATGGGTAAGCATGAATGTTTTTTATGGAAGGAAATATGCAAGGGAGGGCCCCTACAACTGGTTCGAACCTAAAGAAATGAACCTATCAAAACAGAAATGTGCTAAATGCTGAGAAGGCGCTACACATCAGCAAAAATTATCTCCAACAAATTAGATAAAAAACTAAACAAATAATAACATTTGTTCTCATAAAAAATCAAGTAAGGTATGGAGCGTATTATACATAGAACGTAAACTGATTAATACCCAGTCCATTAAGTACGTGGCCACTGGCCAGTGCATTCCTAGCTGTCACCAATTCTGTTGGGACATATGGTGGTGCCCATTGCTTAACCACCCCAGTACCAACAGAAAGAAATATGAATTGTCATAACACCCACAATGAAATGCAGAAGGTGGAGAATGTTGGGCCAGCACTCAATGTCGCTCTATGGTCATGACAATGAAAACAGAGGTCGGCCTCATCTATAATAAAAGATCATATTTCCTAAAATCTGAAAATTGACCATTTTGCACAATAATCGAAGAAACATGTGACTGAAAGAATTTTAAGTAACTACGAACTATCCAGAAGTTTATACCTGTGAACCATGGGTGGATTACACTCATGATGAAGGTAGCACAGTGCCTCAGCAACCCCTGTTGCGATCTTCAACCTCTTTATCCAATCCAAAGATTGCATTCCCTCCTCTTCCTCCCCTGGCTTTCTGTGCAGTGAACTTGACAAGTCACCATTGCGAACAAACCTATAAACAAGAATCTTCTCGTCCTCTTTATCAAAGCAATAGCCCATGAACGGCACCAGCCTTTCATGCAAACCTTTCGCAAATAAATCTAACTCTGTCATATATGCATCTGTCCTATTCACATGAGAAGTGATCCTCTTCACGACTACGGTAGTCCCGTCTTGGAGCAAACCATAGTATAGATCGCCTGAGTGACCGTGCTTGATAATCCTCTCCTCCGCAAACCCTGAGGTGGCACTGGCGAGCTGGTCATAAGCAAATGAATCACCAACCTTCGCCGTGTTTGTGGATGAATCAGTAGGCTGTGTGCCACCAGTAGCTGCTGCTGCTGCCCTGGCACTCCCTTGCGCTCCTGGCGGTGCACTTGAGGCTGCTCCATTTTCCCTCTGATCACTCCTACTCCTCCCAGAACACACAATGCAAAACACAATGGCCGCAACCACTGCTAGAAGCAGGAGGCCGCCGCCGATCGCCCCAATCAATATGTACTTCAAATTCTTGTGCCTCTTCCCCTTCGTTCCAGCCGGCTGTGGCGTGGGTGCAGCAGCCGGCTCATCATATGGCAACCCTCGTGCAGCGTAGAACTGCCGGCAATCCTCCTGGCTACGCTGTGCGGCAATGTCACTGAAGCAATTCATCGCAGACGACACATTTCCAGCAGCAGCAGCGGCACTGGACACACCTAGCTTGCCACCAAAGTAATTCCCAGAGATATTGGCCATGGCCACCCGGCCGAACAGTTGACTGAAGGAGTCCGGCACGACGCCATAGAAAAGGTTCCCGGACAGATCTACCACCTGCAAGCTGGCCGACGGCACAAGCCCTGCGGCACCAGGCAATGCGCCCGTGAGGTTGGTTCGGGACACGTCGAGAACGCGCAGCACCGGGAGCGACCACACCGCGTCGGGCAACACGCCGGAGAAGGCATTGCCGGAGAGGTTGAGGGCGGTCAGGTTGGTGAGCCCCGCGAGCGCGGCGGACGGCAACGGCCCCGAGAGCAGGTTCCCGGCGAGGTTGAGGGCGGTCAGGTTGGCGAGCCCCGCGAGTGCCGAGGCGGCGACCTCCCCCGTGACGTCGCAGGCGGAGAGGTCGAGGGCCCGGAAGGTGGGCGCCAGCCCGGCGCCGAGCCACGGCGGGACGGGCCCGGGCAGCGCGAACCCGGCGGCGGCGAAGGACTCGAGCCGCGAGAGGTTGCGCAGCCCGTCGACGGCGAAGCGCGGCGCCAGGCGGCCGAGGCGGGTGCGGCGCAGGCCGGTGAGGGTGAGGGCGACGACGCGGCCGCCGCGGCAGGTGACGCCCGCCCACGCGGAGCACGGGTCCGCGCGGCGTGGCCAGTCCCGCGCGCGCAGGCCCAGCGAGCCCCTCAGCGCGTAGAGGCCCGCGAGATCCGCGCCCGAGGTCAGGTTGTTGTTGCCCTGCCCGTGCGCCGCCGCCGCCAGCAGAAGTAAGAGCAGCGGCGCCGCCGCCCAGAGAACCCGCAAGGGCGTGCGCATCGTCAGCTCCTCCCGCCGCCGCGGCCGCCGGCACTGCCCATGGTCCGCGGCCGCGTGTGGTGGTAGTGGGCTACAGCTAGCGCTCTGCCCGTGCGCGTTGAAACAGTGGGCTGTGCAGAACAGAACTACAGAAGAGAACAAGGGGAGGAGGAGGATGGAATTGGGATGGAGATAAAAACGCAATAAAGGATGCAGAGCTACTCCTACTACACAGGGGGCTCCTCCGCCATCAATGACCCGAATTACACACCCCCAACCGCCCTGCTCCCAGTTATTGCTGCTCCCCTCCCCGCCGGTTCGAACCACGCTCCCTCCACCTGGCCGCGCAGGCGTCCCAACTGATACGGCGCGAGCGGGCGGCGATGGCGGCCGGAGCCGGGGAAGATGGAGAAGAGAGAGGGGAGATGGGAGAGGAAGGCGCAGGCAATATCGTGGGGAGGGGTTTTGGTAGTACTAGTACAGTACTAGTTTTGTTTAAGGAAGGTGTTTAAATGGATTTGAAATTTTCCCATCCGGGCTTTAATGGAAGGATTTCCCTCCGCTGCGCTGTTGCCACAGTGCCACGTCTCGGCTCCGATCGATCGACGATCGCCGGAGTGGCGTGCCAGTGCGAGTGGCGTGGCGCGGTAGGTTGGTGAAGGCCGGCAAGTGGGAGGCGCAGTGCCGGGTTCCGTCTGACTCGGCTCCGCCTCCGCTCGCGGGATGGTTTGGTGAGGTTCTGTTGGGTCAACGAGGCCAATGGGTGGTTTCAGTCAAGCAAGCAAGGTACGTGCGGCCGTCGGCCCATGGGCGGCGGGGGGACGACTCGCTCGCAGGCTGGCTTGGCTACGTTTTGTTTCTCCTGCCCCATGGCTGGCTTGGCTACGTGTACGTGCTTGTGTAAACATGGTGGGCAATATTGGTTGGTGCGGCGTAATGCGGAAGGGTGCAGGGTGGCCTCCTACGCGTGCTTACTTGTCTGTCCCCCCCTATATTGGGCACATCAGCATTCATCTTGGGTTTTGTTTGAAAATATATAAGTATTTATTGGCTACACCCAGGCATTAGTTGCACTGTATTAAGTGGATTAATGGTGCATTACCATGGTTTTGTGCACCTGTTTTCCTCTGGCATTGACATGCAGGAGTACATATTTCTTGCATAATTTGTCGGTGAGGGTCTCTCCTGCTCATACCTTCATTAAAATTTAAAACAGCACATAGCCTCATGACAGCACCTCCGAAGAAACTAGAAACTACGAACAAACACGTAGGGAATTCCTAGTCGTCCGCAATCCGCACTACATTATCCTAGCTCAATACTAAAAACCTGCTCCACGTCACCAAGGCCAAAAAGAAAGTTGTTATAACTACGACCAAGAAGCCACGAGGCGCAGAAGACGACGATCTGAAGCACGAGCCTTCAACCTGGAGAAGAAGGTGAAGGTCGGATGAGTAGAACCAACGTACACCACGTCGACGATGAAAGTGTTGGCTTCACACCATTGTTAGCCGAGACGAAAGCATCATAGACGAGTCACCTCCCAACTTTCTGGATCTAATCTTGAGACCAAATCACATGCCTCTTGCAACGACACCAGAACTAAAAGGTGTCAATGCGAGGAGGACGTGGCAGGAGGTACTTCTTCTACTTCATCGTCGCCTCCAACATTCGGACAAAAGTCACGAGGAAGGCAACAATTAAAACCAAGACTCCCCGCTAGCGCCAAGACCTTTGGTGTCCTCTCGACGTCAAAACCAGTTGCCAAAGGTTATTAGGGAGCATGAGGGTTGTGTAACGCTAGGGTTTCGTAGTGTATAATCCTGAACACTTAGTTGGAGTAATTGATCACACAAACAACACTTTGTATTCTCAAACACATTTTCGTTGAGATTCGTGTGGATCGAAGCATTTGTCTTCCTTTTATAAAAAATATTAAAACTCATATCCGATGGAAAAAATGTTATGATGTCACATAACCGGTAAAATCCATACAAAGTGTGATTTTTTGCGGCACGCAACAAATTATTTTATCGTTGTGGCTTTTCCGGCATGAATGAGATCACTTTTTATGGAAAAAAGGTTATGGTACATCCACGGAATCCTAAGGGAATGTATAATGCAAGGTGTTTATAGAGGTGCTTAGCAAAAAAAGTTTTTTCGTTAAGCACGCAAGATCCACAACACAAATCGTTGTATTGGCGGGCTCGGAACGGGATGGCGCACTGTTTGACCTTTTTTAAGAAACACAGTACAGACGCAGACGCTCATAAACACCTTGTTCTGTCTGACAAGTTCGACTCGTTTTGTCATATGCAAAGTTGCACTTAATTCTGAGGGCCAACTCAGTTACATTTAAGTCCCCACTTGGAATGTCGGGATTATTTCTGGCCCGTAATATTTTTGGACATGCGTGTCGGATTTTTCGCAGGAGCTCCATGGGTCCGCAAAAATTCCCTCCCATATTGCCTAAATTGCGTCATCCCTTGGTTGTGTTACGGAAAATGGAGAGAAAAATATGATGTGATTCTCTTCATAGATGGTAACAAGTTTTTCTCCCAACGAGAAAAAAAGATCTTGATACCTGCGGTCGCCATATACAAGCTTTACACGTGTGGCGGCTGCACTCCTCTCCCCCTCTTCTATTCAACAATTCCATAGATATCAAACAAAATTCTCTTAAATTCAAATAAAAAATAATCATATCTCAAACCGTTAACTCGATTGCAATCCAATTTTACCGTTAGCTTACTCGCATCGAGATATTTACAATTAAATCTCATGTTGGCACGTTTTGAAACATTTTCGTTAATAATTGTCTGATTTTGTCACATACTTACAGGATTTTGCACTACTCAAATTAAATATAACTTGTTTATCTAGCCAGATTATGTACTACTTGCCAGCATCATGAAACTCACGTACGCCTCATACTTGAGCAACCGAATGATGTCGCCGATGCTGGTGGTATTGGGCCCTCCTCCTTCACTCTTAAGAAGCTATTCATCATTGTCCAAAGGTCGGGTACTCCCTCCCATTACAAGTATTTGTTCATCGTTATCATAATTCATACCACTTGAAAGTGAGCAACTCTTGTCTCTATGGTGCATTTTGGTTGTACAATCCTGTAGAACTTGACCATCGATCCAGTACACTCGAGTTCCTTTCGGGGTTGCAACATCAGGGATTCTCGAAGCTCCGTCGTAGTTTTGAGAAATTTTATTCTAGTGAATATCGTGCATACAGTGTGCACCAACATATCGTGCTTTTTTTAAGCAGGGAAACATCGTGTCGTGTGTACACAAAATTCATGATGAATACTCATATTTGTCTAATCACTTGTTAGCGTGAATAAATTATATCATGCCTGTATGGTTTGATGGAGAGGCTGGTCTTTCCAACTAGACTTTGGACATGGATCGACTTAAAACAAATATAATTATACTAAACTTCTCTACTTAATTTTTCATTGTTGTTTTAAAAATGTAAGTATAGTATGAACCATACAATAATGATTCTCATAAATTATTATTATGTTTTACCCTATGATTTACAATGCATATCTTTGAAAACATAATTGAGTTGCGCATAAAGTTTTCCTTTCAATATATTGGCCTTTACAAGATACAGAACCACCTTAAATGTGAAAAGAAACATGAAAACCCGCACACCCTCTTTGAGTCAATTTGTACAGAAATAAATTACTATAGTGTATATGTATATTATTTTGTATCTCTATTAATATTAGTAATATGTTGGACGAGATTACAAAGTATAGGGCCTAACAAATATCGTAATAGACGTGTACATCGCATGGTGAGGTAAGCAAGTATATAGAAACTTCTCAAGTGTGAATTAAACGATTGACATGCTCATTTTTCTCTCTACCTAATGTGTCTTACAACTTAGTATTTACCTAGAAGTTATAGCGTGTTCCATAATAATAAGTTGACAACATATTGATGATCTATATGGAAAAGGGAGAGCAAGAGCTTACGTATGTTTCTCTTCTGAGATGAATGCAATTTTCTTTCAACTTCAGCTTAATACAATGACGCACAGATCTCAGGAAATGGACGGATTTGATCTTACTCTGCAACTTATACATGAAATGAAACAGGTATGCAAAAAATTAACAATTGCTATTTGTTTACATCACGCCCTAGGGTAGACCGCCGTGATAAATTGCACGATGCCCCGTGCTAGGGCGTCATACTCATATAAGACTAGTCATAGTGGGAGTAACATAGGTGGTAACATAAGTATCACATAGGTAAGAATGATGATGTGATAAGTATTTCATAAGTAGAGAGATGATAGTGGTATCATAGATATTTACCGTAACATAACAGATTTTGATACAAGATGAGTCTATACCCTAATAAATACGCGATTATGTGATAGTACACATATTTTACCACCCATTATTGATAAAGTAACATAAAGTAATATCATATGCATGATACGAATATATGATATTCTCCACTATGACTAGTCTAACGCTGCCAGTCGCCATTAGTCAAAGCGCCGTGTAGTAATTAGTATGCCATGACGCCCTACGTCCAGTGTGCGCCATGAAAAGTGTCAGACTATGATGTTTTCAAATCTGGTTCATTTTGCATCGAAGTTTCATAAAATTGTCAAATTTATCCATTTTCACCAAATCTCCTACGTGTTCCAAGAGAAAACTTTCTCTCAAAGAAACAAGATGAACACTCCACCTTTTCTCTAGTATAAAAAAAGACAAATGCACCTTTGTTCCTAAAAAAGAGATCGACTAAAGCTACACCCCTTTCGTTCACCTTTCCAAAACCCCATACGTAAGAACTACTACTATTGCGCTCATCAGCAAGACTACATTCGATTCCCCATTGTGCAACTGGCCGGTATCGATCTCCATCGAAAAGGTGGCATATGCATGCACCCATGGCACGCCACTAGCTCGATCGTCTCGTGTTAGTTAAAACCTTTCCCTGGACGTACATGTGCAGATGTGCTCAAGGTGGATGCGGCAATATTCTACGCCAAGAACAGCATCCACCAGAATGATTGGGATCGATACGGCACTATATATATCCCAGCTGTTGTTAAAGCGAGCTCAGGTTTAGTTAATAGGCCAGAATTTTAGGTGCTTCGTCGAGTAGTGTGAGGTGAGCTCTACTGCACTCTAGCTACCTGTACTCTACCAGCTACGAGTCCACTGGTATAGTAGTATAGTGTTAGTGTACTCCAACTGATCTTGAGATGCATGCATATACACTAGCTAGTCATGTATGATCAGCGCATGATTACCATGTTGCTAACCTAATTTAGCATAAATAAACAAATATTGGATGCTTCTGCTTCGCTGCGATAACAACAACAACAACAACAACAATAAGCAGTGCCGGTACAGAATACAATCTTATTGACTATGTTTTGTGAGTCAAATGGAGGTGAAAATGTGAAATTGATAGGCAGTACAGTACAGTAGCGACAGTACGTTTGCTTATCAACGACGGTAACCGCATACTCCGTAACGGATAGCAGGCCGGCCGGGGTCATTTGACTACTCGCATAGGCGATACCGCGATAGGCTATAGAGTAGCAAGACGTTGTGCACGTACTCCACAAGTAAGAAATTGTGTTGCCCTGCTAGAGTGAGCTGGTAGTATTAGTAAAGTACTTACTATTCTTGACGCTAATGATTCGCTGCCTACTGTCCGGATTAACACTTTTCTATCAACAGTAGGATGCATTCCTTAGGAAACACATTAGGTATGCGTCGAGGATTCGCGATGATCCAACTAATAATTAGCAAGGGCTATACGTATACATGATTTATTTCAATGATCAGTGAGCAATCGAGCAACTCCGATTTATTTGTTCTTTGGCGTCATCAGTTGTTGCAGCTGACGGCCGACGCACACCATCCTCACACACACCACCCGTAAGCCCAATGCAGTCGCGCAGTCTCCATGCCTGTTACGGCATGTGCTCTCAAGATCTTCGAATTTTAAAATCTTCATCGAAATTCAACTGTAACTACAAGATCGCGACATATGCAGTTGTCGTGATTTAGCCGTCTCGTGGGTAAATCGACAGCCGGCCATTGCAATTGTCGTAATCGTCCTGCGACTCTGCGAGGCCAGCCACATTGAACCGATCCAATTAAGGAGCGGAGAAAAGTACGCGGTAGAAAATAGCATTATAGTTCTTCTTCGAGTAATTTACATTTTTAGTCCCACAACTTGCACCGTTTGGACGTTTTAGTCCCACATCTTGCAGAACGGACTAATTAGTCCCAGAACTTGTACCTCCGAAACGTTTTAGTCCCTAACCAATTGGGTGATGACACTTGTCGTGCCAGCGTGGCCGGTGGCACACGCCGATGCGTGGTACATTTATGGAAACCCCCCGACAAGATTTAATGTATCACAGATAGGTCCTGTAGTCACTGAGAATGAAAATCCCCAATTTTGACCGGAACCCTAGTGGCGACATTGGTGGCGACGGTGATCTCGGCCGGCGTTGAGCTGTTCGGCGGAGGGCGTGGAGGGAAGTTCAGCGTCGCGGCGTCGTGGATGGATTCGTTAGAAAGCGCTGGGCGGGTCAAATCAGAGCACACGAGTGGCAGCGGGGCAAGCGTCATGACGGACGGACACGGCTGGGCGACGGTGACCGGGGAGGTCTAGTGGATTTTGCCGCCGCCTACGACGCCAGCAAGAAGAACTGGTATGCATACTGAGGTGAGTGGTCGATTTTTGCATCGTACCAGTCGAGGTGAGGTGTTCGTCGCCGCAACACTGCGTCACGAGAAGGTCTAGTCCAGGAAAGGAAATACCTATATTTTCAGAACCCTACATGGTAAATTGCATCGCCTGACCCCGCGCGCGAAAGGACCTAAAACAAAATACTAAAAAACAAAAGGACCAAAATGTAAATATTTGTCGCACACGAATGCCACCGTGGCGCCTAACGTGGCAAGCTGTGCGCTGGTTGGACCAAATTCGTTCAACATGTGCAAGTTGTGGGACTAATTAGTCCGATTTACATGATGTGAGACTAAATCGTCCAAACGGTGCAAGTTGTGGGACTAAAAACGTAATTAACTCTTCTTCTTATGAAAAAGTAGCACAAGGTTGTGTACAAAAGTCAAAATGGCAATGAAGTCGTCTCTTATTTTTATTCACACACATGCGTCCACTACACTCGTGTTACAACATAGCATTGACAATCTGCAGTTGAAGACCAATTGAGTTCTCTCTCTTTGTTTTCTATTGAAAGATACTTACTAATAAAAGGTCATGTCACCAAAAGCAAATCAAGTTGTTTGTTGTCCGTCTCTGGAGGCCTATACATCCCACCTTGATATGATGTATTTCGATGAAATTCCGGAAATTTCATAATATGTACAGTACTGAGTCTACCGACAGTTCAACACGGATACACTCTTCTTAATGCACTAATCAATTTCATAAACGAAACATAACTAGTGTTTGTTGCTAATTTGCTCTTTCCAACAGATATATGAAATCTTGTGAGTAGTAAGTATTTGTTGAGCCCAGCAATTTCTTAAGCTAACCCTTTAAAAAGTGTGATAATTTGATTTTTACGGGTGCGTGGATCTTTTCTTTAAGTTTAGGTTGGATGGATCTTTTTTTAGGAGGATAAGCATTGTATTAACGTTTTCTTCTCCGTATTGACGTTTTTCTTCTCCGTTTATATACCTTTTATTAAGAAATACAAAAAATATAAGCAGTATAGAAACTTATAGAACTTTGGAAATGTTCATTTTCCATCAGCCCGCGGAATGATAACAAGAGCTGAGATGGTCAACATTTATGTTTGTTTGTTTGTTAAAGTGGGGATTTATTTCCCCTGTCAATCTCGGAAAAAAAAGTTAGCACGACTCAAACTAGCTTTATAGAAAGAAATGTAGAGAAAAGTTCAATTCAGTACCCAATCATGAAGAGAACAATTATAATTATGCAATGTCCTAGAAACGGTCCAAAATGTATTAGCTTAGGGAGAAAAGTATTGTATACATGAGACCTATTCCATCATTCAACATGCTTGGCATCTTAGATACATGCAATATCCCCAATATTAATTTGATAATTGGTTTTGTTTGATTGTTATTATTTTTAATAAAACATTACAATATAAAAAATTCCATAAAATCATCTGAGATATTACGTTTGAATGACCAATCTAGATGAACATTCTACATAATAATAGTTTGACTACCATATTTTGGGATAAGTACTTGTTGAGAAGCACTAGTACTTTACATATTGATACCTTTCTATACCAATATAAAAAACTCACAAAATATATACGATATAAAAACATGAGTATGTTAGGAAACTTTTGATGCCCCGAAACATGTGAAACTTTAATATATTTTCAAATTATCCATCCAAAGGTTGTATACAAATATTTTATGATGACTCATGTGCTTATGTCTTCGTATTTATATTTACTACCTTCTAATTGATCTCAATTTTTTTTGTATGCATCATATTTTGTATTTGCTTGCAGAGATTTTTCTGTGATAATTAATTAGTAAAACAGTTTATTATCAACGCACACTAGATGTGCATCTTTTTAGGAAACAGTTTATGTTGACATGATTTATGTATTCGTAATAAAAGATCAAAATTATATGTATTTTCCACATTAACAATTTTTTTGCATGGACAATAACATTGAACTTAAGGTAATACAACATATAAATTAATATTACAGTATGCTTATAAAGTTGAAGAGAACAATATTTTTTTGAATTTGTTTGCATTATGTCACTGTTATTTTTTCAGCTGATGATTTGTCATCCTGAAATCCTTGCATATAACCACTATAGTGGGATATTTATATCTTTTGTAAAAGTGGATCATGCATGGTCATGTATAGTTTTAGGTGAGA
Organism: Poa annua; assembly: GCA_026929855.1. Classification (NCBI taxonomy): domain Eukaryota; kingdom Viridiplantae; phylum Streptophyta; class Magnoliopsida; order Poales; family Poaceae; genus Poa; species Poa annua. Next base: position 25,323,532 of record CM049434.1, on the reverse strand, counting down.
GTACATTTTTCTTTCATGCTTACCTTTTATAATAAAAAAAGAGCATTATATTTGCAAAAAGATACGGAGTATAAAGAGTGTGGGTGAAACCGTGAAAGTGTATGGAGCCTGGACCAGTTTACTGATGTATCACATGATGGAGATCAATGAGATACCGCCCGGCCGAACGTGAAGAGAGGTTGCCGGCCTTCCCGTCTAAACAAACCTCGATCACGTGATGTTGCGCCAGGTTAATCCGCCGTCATTTGGATAATATAAAGCCCTGTCATCTGTACTTAAACACAGATCCCGAATGCCAAAGATCGAGTACGAGCTAGCAGGAGTAGTAAACTGCAATCGGCACTCACACTGTCAGCCTGTCGCACCTGTCGATCGAATGCGGTACGACTTACGAGAAAGACGAGAGAACAGCATGCCTGGCCGGAGAGTTCACCGAGAATCTGAGATCCACTTCAGAACCGAGGTGCCATGGAAGAATGCGTCCTTGAATTCCCACCGATGCACAGCAAGGTGGAACCTGCCACTCACATGCAGCGTGTTTACTGCTGTTTCCGCTCAGACGCAAGAACTTGAAGAAAACGTTAATGGCATTCTTGTCTTGTCCCGTGGAAGAGACGATGGACGAGCCGTTTGAATACTACTCCGGACGTGGCTGCAAATGCCAACGCCGAAGGCTCAAAAAAAAAAAAAAATGCCAACGCCGAGGAGCATGGGGCGATCCGAATTCCAGGATGCAATCATTTCCACCATACACAAACCATACCGAGCAGTCGCCGACTGGGCGCAGAGCCGTAGATGACCAAATTGATGGCACTGACGACTCACAGTACATACAGGTAGAAATACTGGCAATGCACTGAAAGTACAGTACTGAACTTACTGTTACTGATGATTGTGACATAATAATTGTAGTACTCCTCCGTATCAAAATATAAATGTTTTATTTTTTTGGACTTGTCTCTAGCATATTTAAATGTAAGATTTGTGTGAACCTTGCACTAAAACATAGGTAGATACGTTTGAACAAAAAAAGCTAAGACATGTTACATTTTAGGAAGATATTTGGTTGGGTCCTACCCCATAAAGAATTAATATCCATTATTGTATAACATTGTGCAACACAAGAATGTGATTGTTCATGATGTATTACATAATGCACCACCTCTGAATTTAAGTTTCAGAAGGGCGCTCTTAGGGGATAAATGGGAGATGTGCTCTCATTTGTGCTTAAGGTTGATGGATATTAATTTGACGGATATTCCAGATAATTTTTGTTGGAAGCTTACTCAGAATGCTGTGTTTACAGCGAAATTTATATATGAGGATTTAATGAATGGTCATACTAGATTTCTAAGTAAATATCTTTGGAAACTTAAAATGCCGCTAAAAATCAAAGTCTTCATGTGGTTCCTTATAAACGAGTTTTGCTTACCAAAGATAATCTTATAAAGATAAAGTGGAAGGGTAGTACCTCTTGTTCTTTTTGCAATTGTGATGAAACTATTGATCACTTGTTTATCTCTTGCCCGTTTGCTAACCTTGTTTGACGTGTGGTTTTCTGTACCTATAATATATTCCACCTCCTACCATTATCACTACTATGTTTGGGAATTGTTTGAATGGGGTTGATAGCAAGACCAAGGCTATGATTCGGATTGGAGTCTCGGCTATTTGTTGGTCGCTTTGGAATTGTAGGAACAATCTTGTTTTTAACAGAAAATAACACTTTCATGTCTTACAGGTTATCAATATGGCGGCACCCTGGATCCAGCTATGGGCCTTTTTGCTTCCGCCGGAACAGAAGGAGCTTATGGATATTGGATGCAAAAGACTCCTTATGGTGGCACAGAATTTTTTTCTCCTGGTCTAGGTGGCAGCATAATAGTCGGCTTATGTAGTGGCTTCTATACTTTCTGTATGACTGGCTAGAAGGTTTTCTTTCTGATATTGGTTGTGGTGATGTAATACTTAAGATACTCCAAACTATGCAATAAAACAGTTGTGTGCATCACTCGATGCAAAGGCCAGAGCTTTCCCCCTTTTTCTAAAAAAATGTTACATTTTGATGTAGAGGAAGTAGTATATGTCTATTGTTGGCGGGATCATAACCCGGTAGGCCCACCGACCAAGAAGACAAGCCAGCCTGGTAAGAACCAGGGCCGGGTCAAGCATGAAGATATGGGCCGGGTCCCACGTAAACCGGTGTGCGATGTGTGCCTTGGCCCGCAAGTTCAGAGGGATCGAGAAGGCTGGAGAGACCAAGTACAAGACGGAGTCCTGATAAGGAAGGCGAAGACTTAGAGGGCTTAGAGTAGAGTCCGGGTACGATGGTAACCCGGATCCCGCCTTGTACCTCCAGCGAGACCCATCGCCTATATAAGGGAGTCTCCTGGTTCCTAGAGGGTTAAGCTTTACCAGATCGCAAGTATCGCCATTGTAATCTCGAGACCCGGAAGCTAAGGCGCCGAGTCCTCGAAACCCATATCAATAAAGCAGTAGCAGGAAGTAGGTCTTTACCTCAAGACGAGGGGCCGAATCTGGGTAAACTCTTGTTTTCCCACGCCACGCTAGACAAGCTCCAGATGTCAGAAGTCGCTATATCCCAATACTCAAGTTTCCACCCGGAAACATCTGTCGTGACAATCCCACGACAGTTGGCGCCCACCGTGGGGCCTGCGGCCAAGAACATCATGATTTGTGGAGAAGCGCGGCGCGGTATGGAAAACCTAGCTATCGGCCAGATCTACACGCTTCCAGGAGGGGAGCGGATCGTGGACGACTTTGGTTGGAAGGAAGAGGCAGATCAGCTGGAAACCGGATCTATGATCATCTTTGGTCAGATCAGCGTGTTCGTCGGCGTGATCCAGACCACGGGAGCCGGCTCAGATCAGTATGAGCCGGAGTACGAGTCAGAGTCCGGGTCAGCCACCATGGCCCAGACGGATGGAGAAGAGTCTGTTGGATTGCCATAGTGCGAAGTTATGTCCATTGAGGAAGAGGCGGCGATTCAAGCACTACAGGATTCCGTCGAAGCACCAACAAACGTATCAGATCTGGACACAGATACCGAGTCAATTCTGCCACTATTTGAAAATCGTTGGGGATATAGACTTGAAGAGGAAGATCACCCGGTGTCAACAGGACCCGCGCGACATATGACGGTTCACGTGGTAACAGCGGCCCAGCAGACCGATGGGATGGAAGCATCCGTGAGTGACGAGACAAGCGCAGAGAGAACCGCCCGACAGGACCGAGAAATTTGGGAACGGAGCAGCCTTGGCATGCCGCCAGCGCCGTACCCCCCACCCAGCCCCAATACCGGGCCAGTTTTACCAACTCTCGGCGTAGCAGTACCGGTGCACACACCAGCACCCGGGACGGCATTCATGAAGGAGATATGCCCTAGAGGCAATTAATAAAGTGTTTATTTATCATATCTCATTTGTTCATAATACCTTTTTTGTGTCATGCTATAACTGTATTAAGCGGAAACATTAATACACGTGTGATACGTAAAACAACCGGGTCCCTAGTAGCCTCTACTTGACTAGTTCATTGTGCAATCGATGATCGAGGTTTCCCGATCATGTGACATGGTGTCAATTTGACAATGGAGTCATGTCGTTGGTAGAACGATATGATGGACATACCCAATATTTGTAGGACGTAGTCATTACGCCTTTGACCGTGAGATCAACTCTTATTGCTATTCCTGAAATACACTTTGATTGCATCAAACGTCATATCTTAATAGTGTGACAATAAAGGTGTCCCTCTCGGGTGTCGGAAGGGAGTATGTTGAGACGAGGGATCAAGAGCGGGATTTGCCAGTCCGCATAGCAAGATAGATACTCTAGGGCCCACTCGGTGAGATTATGTCAAATGAGCTTGCAAGCGTGTGACTAGGTCACCAGGACATAATATCATGGACGAGTAGAAGATAGCGGTGTCGGTAACGAGATCAAGCTGGGTATGGTGATATCCATGAACGAGTCTCGGACACGCTAAGTATCGCCATGGCAAAAGGTTTAAGACTCAGACGTCCAGGTTCGAACGATAAAGTATTCGTTATCTCGCAGTGATTAATTCTGGGTATCCTCGGTCCATGAATTAGTCATTGATCGGAGAGGTTGTCTCGATCATGTCTGGTGAGATCTCGAACCGCTAGGGTAACACACTTAAGGGGAGTCGACAGTTTTACCGAAAGAGAAAAATAGGAAAAGAGAGCACCGGGAACGTCCCGGGAAAATTCCGATGGAGATCGGGCAGCGACGAAATAGTTTTCGGAGCCGGAATAAATTATGTAATATGTATTTAATATTAATTAGTGTAATTAATAGTTAAATATATTTTTATTTAATTTTTCCTGAATTTTTAAAGGCATTTTTCCCTAAATGGGCCTTCTTAGGCAAAGAGGCCCATGAGGGGGGGGGGGGGGGGGGGGGGGGGGGAGGATGAAGGGGATATGCCCTAGAGGCAAATAAATAAATAGTATTTATTGCATTATCTCATAAGTTTATAATAGGTTTTTGTATTATGCTATAACTGTATTAATCGGAATTATTAATACACGTGTGATACATAGACAACCAGGGTCCCTAGTGAGCCTCTATATGAACTAGTCCATTGGGCGACAGTTGATCGAGATTCGCGATCAAGGACAATGACGTCGGTTGACAATGGGGTCATCTTATTAGTAGAATAAGGTGATGGACATACGCAAAGTATTGCAACAAGATCGTATTACGATGTTTGTCATTTGCAATAGATAAGTAATATGATAGCTTATTCCTTAGACCGTGAGATCGTGCTAATTGCTACTTCGTAGGAGTACTTTGAGAGCATCAAACGTTGTGTCTTATATAGCATGACAATAACGGTGTCCATCTTGGGTATCCCGAAAGAGTATGTTAATACGTAAGGATCAAGAGCGGGATTTGTTCATTCTTGTAATGGAAAGATATTCTGGGCCCACTCGGTGAGATTGCATCTATATATAGCTGCGCAGCTTATGACTAGGTCATGGAGATGTAATATCACAGACGAGTTAATAACCTATGTCGGTAACGAGATGCAACAGGACATTGGATGTCTACGATCACATCTCGGACAAGGTAGTATCGCAGAGACAAAGGGAATGAATATCATGTTTATGGTTCAACGACGATATTCGTAGAATGCACAGGGACCGTCATATGCATCCAGGTATCACTGGCGGTCATTGACGAGCGAAGGGTCTCGGTCATGTCTGGAGTGTTCTCGAACCGTAGCGTAACAAACTTAAGGTCTTAATGACACCTGGAGAAGGTTCTGGATTTTATAGGATTTTATTGGAGAGAGAGAAATGATCCGGAAAGAGTTCCGGTGGTCCGGAAGGAGTTCCGGGGAAATCTGGAATGGTTCCGGGAATGTCCGAAAGATGTTCGGGTGGTCCGGAAAATGTTTCGGGGTCACGGGATATTAAATAGTATTTAAATATATTAATTATGAATTAATTATATTTTATATTAATTTAATTATTAAATAATAAAGGAAAAAGGGGACAGCCCACCTAAGTGGGCCAATTGTGGCCCACTAAGGTGAGCCGCACCAAGCAAGGAAAGGGGGGCTTCGGCCCCTAGTCCAATTCGGACTAGGAGAGCCGGCCGAACCCCCTCCTCCTCCTCCTTTTCCTTTAGTCCCACATGGGGGAGGCAAGGTGCTTGCACACCCCCTCCCCCCTTTATATAGCAAGGCATATTAATTGGATTAATAACACACAGAAAATACAATTAATATTGTAGCAAGCCGGCCGAGCTGTTTCTCCGCCCGCTTTGCCTCCTCTCTCCACTAAAGCTATACCGCCGGGCGCCGTTGCCCTGCGGGATTCCAGAAAAGTTCTACCCCTGCGATTTCAGCTGGATCTGAATGACCGGGGGTTGTTGTTAAGCTCCGTATGTTTGCGAGTGCTCGGAGGCGCCACATTTGAGGAGCCTGGGCGACGTCGTCTCGCCCACCCAGCAGCCCTGTCGCTGCCCTGCCGCCGGCGCCACCCCCCCTCGGCAAGTTCTCCGCGACCTCGAGGTCGGCTACGTACGACTTCATCGTCAACGCTTGTGCGGGAGCGTAATCCCCGCTATCGGTCTACATGGAGGTAATGTAACCCGTTCCGCCACCGTTATCACATGTACTAGATAGATAGATCCTGGCTAGTTAGGGTGTTCATACGCTAGAAAAATTATTGTTTTCTGCACCGGAACCCCTTCAGTGGTATCAGAGCCGATCTATGCGTAGTAATGCTGGTACGGTTAGAACTCATGTTGAATGAGGACGTCTTTCTTATATTTGCTACCCTCTAGCGTGCACTTGCGATGCCTTCGGTATTGAGTTGATGAAGCGGCCCGGACCGACTTAACGCGTACGCTTACGCGAGACTGGTTCTACTACTGACATACGGCTTGCACCGTATATGTGGCTGGCGGGTGTCTGTTTCTCTCTCTTTAGTCGGCAAAGCATTTTCAATGGAGGGCCCGAAAGGGATGCTTAAACATGCAATTATACGATCGACGTTGTGGTACAAAGTTCGTAGGTAGGGAAACGGTTCTCTTACGAATAAGCCTATATGCCACGTAAAACTTGCAAAACTAAATAAAGGTAGAGGCGTCTAACTTTGTTTTGCAGAGGCGTTATTTTATGTGACATGGTTACGGTAAGTTTGATATTACTCGTACTGTCGGAGGCAATGGAGGGCACCGTAGACTCGGAGCCATGCCGGGGCGCCCGGGGCCAGGCACATGGCGCCATGGAGGTCCAGGCGCATCGACCATGTCACATCGCACTTCATTGCATCATTATTGTGTGCTGTTGTGTGTGCATCCTGTTGATTGCTTATATGTTAGATATACAACGGTAGCAACTTAAATAGGATGATCCCTAACAAATACCAAAAGTGTGTTCTCCCTCGTTGCGCACCACCAAGAAAGTTCTACGTTATGAGGCAGGCCGTGACGATCGGGTGTCAGACATATCGTCGTTCGCATACAGTGGGTGTAAGCCATGTTGCACGCGCAGGGTCTTCGAGGTTTGATTGGCGAGCCTAGCATATGCAGATATGGCCTCGGAACACGGGAAGATCGAAAGATCGAGCCTGAGTCACATAGTTGTTGTGATCGACATTTTATGTCCACCTTTGAAGCTGTGCCGCCGGCCGTGACGATCGGGGGTGGTATAGTGGATGGGGGTCGTGTAATCGCTATTATTATTTTAGGGATAATAATTTTAGTGGAGTGTGTTCGATAATATGATTATAAAACTAAAACTCACATATGTTATAAACTTTACCTTACCTCTTTTGCGATCATATCTGTAGACGGAACTATACTTCGGTTACTTCCTTAAGAATCCAGATTCCACCCTAGAAGCCGACGGTCTATCTCTCTCTCCCATGTGATCTTTTATGTGATCATGAGCTTTGTTATCTAGTTGAATATGTGATGCTAATCTTTATCTATTATGCACTCTAGAGGTTACTTTAATATGAACTCCGGGGTTATTCACGGTTGTAACGGTGACAGTGTGTGCAGTGTGTGATTCCTTTATGACGTTGTGGTGTTAGTTTACTCTGACTTTGGGGTGTGCTCTCGTAGCCCTACACAATGAATGGTGTTTATCATCCAACATGAGAGTGTTTGAGAGTAGTGTTTATTTATTTAACTTTGATGTCATTGTTGAGAATGTCCACTGGTGAAAGTAGGATCCCTAGGCCTTGTTTCTAAGCATTGAAACACCGTTTCCAACAAGTTCTGCTACATGTTTGCTTGCTGCCATTTTTATTACAGATTGCAATTACTACTTATAATAATCCATATTACTTGTATTTCACTATCTCTTCGCATAACTAGTGCGCCTATACATCTGACAAGTGTATTGGGTATGTTGGGGACACAAGAGACTTCTCGTATATTAATTGCAGGGTTGTTCGAGAGGGTTATCTTTGACCTCTACCTCCCTGAGTTCGATATACCTTGGGTGATTCACTTAAGGGAAACTTGCTGCTGTTCTACATACCTCTGCTCTTGGAGGCCCAACACTGTCTACGAGAATAGAAGCGTGCGTAGACATCACTCCCTAGTTTGGAGTTGCGCCGAGGATAAGTTTTCTCCACCATACGCACGCCGCCGTGCTGCTGGTCTTCCGGTCCCAGTCTTCCGCTGCTTCGTCCCTGGATCGGAGCCCGGAGTTCGTCGGCTTCACCGTACGTGTGTAACGCCCTGCGAGGCACCACACTAGTGGTGCTAGAGGTCTACTTCCTCTACGCGACCTCGAGGTCGTCTTCGTCGGCTTCATCGACAACGCTTGTGCGGGAGCGTAATCCCCACTTTTCGGTCTACAAGGGTATGTATACCGATCTCCTCCGTATTACTATATCTACATGGTATAGATCCTGGCTAGTTTAAGGTTATCACTGTTAGGAAATTTTTTGTTTTCTGCCTGCGATCCCCTTCAGTGGTATCAGAGCCGATTTATGCGTAGATATAGCTGTACGCTAGTTGCACCCGTGTTTATCACGGGGACATCGTTCTTTTATTTGCTACCCTCTCGCGTGCACTTGCAATGTCGGCAGCATTGAGTTGATGAAGCGGTCCGGACCGACTTTACGCGTACGCTTACGCGAGACTGGTTCCACTACTGACATACGGCTGGTACCGTATATGTGGCTGGCGGGTGTCTGTCTCTCTCTGTTTAGTTGGCTTTGCATTTTCAATGGAGGGCCCGAAAGGGATGAATAAATATGCAATTATTTGATCGTTGTTGTGGTCATAGGTTCGTAGGTATGAAGCGGTTCTATCTGCGACAGCCCCTAGCCACGTAAAATATGCAAAAGATAAAGTAGAACGCGTCTAACTTTATTTTGCAGGGGCAATGTGATATGGTCAAGGTAGGTTTATTAAATTGTTTATGAACTGTGGGCGCGAAGGAGACCATCGGCGCAAGGACCATATCACGTCGCATTACATATTGATGTTTTGTGTGCATCTTATATTGTGTGTATATATATATTAGTATATATTAGTTACACGGCGGCGGTAATATAAGATGATCCCTCCAAAATACCATTGGTGTTCTCCCTTCGACGTGCACCACCAAGAAAGTTCTATGTTATGAGGCAGGCCGTGACGATCGGGTGTCGGACATATCGTCGTTCGCATACAGTGGGTGTAAGCCATGTTGCACAAGCGTATACGTTGAAGGTTATTATGGCGAGCCTAGCATGTACAGACATGGCCTCGGAACACGGAGACCGAAAGGTCGAGCATGAGTCACAAAAGTTGTTGTGATTGACATTTCGATGTCTACCTTTGAAGTTGTGTTGCCGGCTCTGACGATGAGGGGTTGCACAATGGATTAGGGTCGTGTAATCACTAAAGCGATTAGAGGGATATTCGTTTTGAGTGGGAGTTCTTATAGTTATTTTCTAAAACTAGAACTCAAAATTTTATGAACAAAGTCTTATGTTTTGCAAATTCCATTGTAGATGTCTCGCCCCACCTTTAACCTAGGCCTGTTCCTTGAGAAAGAAAAGCTTAAGACCAGTGGGTCGAACTTCATGGCCTGGTTCCGCAACCTGAGGATCCTCCTCACTCCCCATAGGGTGGCTTACGTCATTGAAGCCGCCCTAGGTGACCCTCCTGCAGTCGATGCGTCCGATGATGAGAAAAAGGTCTATCAGACCAAGTTGGACGATTCCTCTCTGAAAGAGCATTTTCCCTCATGTGCGGTTTTGGTAATTGATGACAACCTCTATGGACTAATGTTTGCATTGAGATATCTTTATAGATCTTGTCCATGCAAATAGTGGAGTTCATGTGTTGTACTCTTGAAGCTTATTTGATGACCAAGGTTCCATCTAAAGGTGTATATGATGGATGGTCATGTGTTGGGTTGAGCATATTGCAAGTATGTCTTGAAGGAGTCAAGACATCATATTAGCAAAGAAAGATTGGAAGATAAAAGGTTGATCAAGTTGTTGATCAACACACAAAGCTACAAGATGTCCCAAGTGGGATCATGTATCTCTTGGGATGGTAATCACTTGTCCATATAGCTTTGTGAACTAACCCATGATATGTGTGTGTGGTATCTTTATGTGGGGTTAGGTATCTTCCCATGGGATTGCATCAAATGAAGATTTCATATAGCTCGTGGAGGATGACGTCATGTGGTGATCGTCATCAAGGATAAGATGCGCAAGACCAAGAGAAGCTTTCTCGAAGAGATCCTATGCTTGGAGCTTGCTATGGATACATGAAGACGAAACTTAGCGAGACTCTCCCATTATGGGTATGGGGGAGTATTTGAAGAAGTCTTTATCAAGCATGTGCTTGCACGCGCAATCAAGAAAGATGATCCACTTGAAGAGATCAAGATAGTCATCATCTAGCTCAAGTGGAATGCTCAAGGCAAAGATATGATCTTGATAGGTTTTCTTTTCTACCGGTCTCGCGTTATTTTCGGGAGACCGGGTTATAGGATAGATAGGCGTACTATCAAGAGGGGCTCTCGAGTGAGTAACCTTATCGCATCGGTGTGGGGAGCTCAAACCTTTGCATACTTGGCATATCATATTTCTTGTTTCTTATTTGGCTTTTATGCTTGTGAGGAATTAGAGCTTGGTTCATCTCCATGTCAAACTCTAGTTCTTTGGAAATGGTCTTTCTTTGGAAAACTTGTTGTGTTTTATCCATGTGAGTATTTAGAGCTTGGTTCATTTCCATACTAAGCTCTAGTTCATCAAAAACGGATTTCATATGAATAACTTGTTGCGTTTTTGATATTGGAGGTTTTACCGGTTTACATGTTTTAGGAAAGTTTAACCTTTCCCCATTTGGTTTTATCCTCACATGATGGACTATGATGTTTCTATGCACATTCAAGTAGAGCTCGTTGTAACGATTCCAACGAGCCGAAAATCATCGAAAACGGAGTCCGGATGAAAAAATTATTGCAGTTTTCGTTGTGTTGTTTCTGTCAGTTTTCAGGCACTCGGAATTTCCGATTCCGGACTGACCGGAATTTCCGGTTCGCGCAGTTTTTCTCAGAAAAGTGGCTCTGGACGGAGCCGGAAATTCAGCTCGGAAATTTCACCGGTCTAAAATCTGGGTCCAACGGTTATAATTTCTGGGGGGTACCCCCCCTCTTCTTCTTCCCTTGGACAACCAAGGCAGCACATTTTCCCTCTCTCTCCTACTCCATTGTTGACCTTGGAAAGCTCACTTCCCTCTCAATCCCTCCATAGATTCTTGCATATTCTTTAGGGAAAGTTGAGAGGAGATCTAGATCTACAATCCTACCAATCCATCTCTCCTCTAAGTGAGGGGAACCTAGTGGATCTAGATCTTGGAGTTCCTTTGTGGTTCCTCTCTTTGTTCTTCCTCTCTTCTCCCCCCATAAGCATTAGTTGCTTTTGGTGGGATTTGGGAGTGAAGGATTTGACTCCTTTGTGGTTTCTTGTGTTCTTCCTCTCTTATTCCCCCATAAGCATTTGTTGCTTTGTTGGAATTTGAGAGTGAAGGACTTGAGCACTTCGTGTGCTCTTGCCATTGCATTTGCATCGGTTTGAGCCCTCCACGAGAATTCGTGGTGGTGATACTTGTGAGCTTGTTACTCTTGGGTCATTCGACCCTAGACGCCTTTTGTGGCCGGCCTTTTGTGGCCAATACCTTTTGTGGTCAAGACCTTTTGTGGTCACTTGAGAGCCCCCAATTAAGTTGTGGGTGTGTGCCTCAAGACTTGGGAGCCCCCAATTAAGTTGTGGGTGTGTGCCTCAAGATTGTTGTAAGGGATTCGATCTCCGCCCAAAAGGGGATCAATAGTGGAAGGTGAACTCGCAACCTTTTGTGGTTGAGTTCATCAGGAGAAGAAGGTGAGCCTTGGTGGCGTTGCGGCTAACCTGTTGTGGTTGCGCACACCTCTCCAAACGAGACGTACACCCTTTGGGTGGAACTCGGGAATACATCCTCGTCTCCGCGTGCCTCGGTTATTTCTATACCCGACTCTTTACTTATGCACTTTACATTGTGATAGCCTTCGTGCTTGAAGTCATATATATATATATATCTTGCTATCACCTTGTTACTTGTATTGCTTAGCATAAGTTGTTGGTGCACATAGGTGAACCTAGTATATTTAGGTTGTATGCTTGCTAAAGTAAAACACTAGTTTTATTCCGCCTTTATCAAGCATACCGGAATTTCCGGTCCATCTTGGCTCGGAAATTCCGGCTCCCCGGAAAAAGTTTTAAATCGCCTATTCACCCCCCCCCCCCCCTCTAGGCGACATCTGTCCGTTCACTCTTTTGTCCAGAGTGGCATGCTCTACGCCATGGAAGCCGACCTGCAAAAGCGCTTTGAGAAGATGAGTGCCTTTGAGATAATTTCTGATCTCAAGGCTGTCTTTGCGCCGCAGGCTAAGGCTGAGAGATATGAAGCTTCTGAGCTTTTCTTCTCAGCCAAGATGGAAGAGCACAGCAGTGTGAGCGAGCACGTGGTCAAAATGTCTGGCTACGTTCAACGCCTGAATGCTCTGGTATGCAAGATTCCTGATGAGCTGGCGATTGATAGGGTGCTGCAATCGTTGCCTCCTAGCTACAAAGGCTTCGTCATGAACTATAACATGCAGGGCATGGCTAAGTCCCTGTCTGAGGTGTTCGTGATGCTCAAGACTGCTGAAGTGGAAATCAAGAAGGAGCACACGCTGTTGATGGTCAACAAGACCGTCGATTTTAAGAAATCTGGCGGTAAGGGCAGGAAGAATTGGAAGTCTACGAAGGATGGCAAGCACGTTGCCAAATCCAATACTAACAAACCTGGTCCCAAATCTGGCGTGGAATGCTTCTACTGCAAGGGAGATGGTCACTGGAAGCGCAACTGCCCCAAGTATCTGGAAGATAAGAAGGCCGGCAAGATTGTCGGAAGAGAGAAAGGTATATTTGATATACATGTTATTGATGTGTACCTTACCTGCGCCCGTAGCAATACCTGGGTATTTGATACCGGTTCTGTTGCTCATATTTGTAACTCTCAGGAGGAGTTGCGGAATAAACGGCGCCTGGCAAAGGATGAGGTGACGATGCGCGTCGGCAACGGATCAAGAGTTGACGTGGTGGCTGTCGGCACACTCCCTCTACATCTACCATCGGGATTAGTTTTGGTTCTAAATAAGTGTTATTTTGTACCAAGTTTGAGTGTAAACATTATAAGTGGTTCTTGCTTGTTGCAAGACGGATATTCGTTCAAATCAGCATCAAGTGGTTGTGCTATTTCGATGAATGATATCTTTTATGTTGATGCTCCTATGAATAATGGTTTATTCTTGTTGAATCTCGATCGTAGTACTCACATCCATAGCATAGATGCCAAAAGGATTATACTTAGTAGCGATACCGCCATGTATATGTGGCATTGCCGTCTCGGTCATATTGGTATAAAGCGCATGAAGAAACTCCATACCGATGGACTTTTAGACTCGTTGGATTTTGGATCCCTCGACACATGCGAGCCATGCCTCATGGGCAAGATGACCAAGACACCGTTCGATGGTTTCATGGAACGGGCGTCGGACTTATTGGGAGTCATACATTCAGATGTGTGTGGACCAATGAGCGTGTCGACACGCAATGGTTATCGTTATTTTGTCACCTTCACCGATGACTTGAGTAGATATGGGTATATCTATTTGATGAAACACAAGTCTGAAACATTTGAAAAGTTCAAAGAATTTCAAAGTGAAGTTGAAAATCAACTCAACAAGAAAATCAAGCACCTTCGATCCGATCGTGGTGGCGAATATTTGAGTTTTGAGTTTGGCACACATCTGAAGGCCTGTGGCATCGTGCCACAGCTTACGCCAGTTGGAACACCGCAACGCAACGGTGTGTCCGAGCGACGTAATCGTACCCTATTAGATAGCGTCCGGTCTATGATGTCTCTTACTGACTTGCCCGTATCTTTTTGGGGGTATGCGTTAGAAACAGCCGCATTCATTTTAAATAGGGCTCCGTCCAAATCCGTAGCAACGACACCATATGAGATATGGCATGGCAAGAAACCTAAGTTGTCGTTCCTGAAGGTCTGGGGTTGTGAGGCGTATGTTAAGAAACTACAGCCCGACAAACTCGAACCGAAATCGGAGAAAGTTGTCTTTGTAGGGTATCCGCGGGAAACCATAGGATACACCTTCTACAACCAAGCCGAGGGCAAAACGTTTGTCGCGAAGAACGGCACCTTTCTCGAGAAGGAGTTTCTCGCCAAAGGAGTAAGTGGGAGGAAAATAGACCTCGACGAGATTGTTGATCCTGAACTCGAAATTCCGAGTGGCGCAACGGAAGCTGTTCCGGAAACGTCCTCCACAGATGGAGTGGGAGAAAATGTCGAGGATACTATTCTACCTTGTAGGTCTGGGAGATGTCGTAACGCTCCTGAGTGGTACGGCAACCTGGTTTGCACCATCATGTTAATTGAACAAGACGAACCTACGAACTACAAAGAGGCTATGGCAGGCCCTGAGTCCGAGAAATGGCTTGAAGCCATGAAATCCGAAATAGGATCCATGTATGACAACAAAGTATGGACTTTGATGGAGATTCCCGAAGGGCGCAAGGCCGTCGAGAATAAGTGGATTTTTAAGAAGAAGACTGATGCTGATGGTAATGTGACCGTCTATAAAGCTCGGCTTTACGCAAAGGGTTTCCGACAAGTTCATGGAATTGACTACGATGAAACTTTTTCACCGGTAGCGATGCTAAAGTCTATTCGGGTTTTGCTAGCACTTGCCGCATATTATGACTATGAGATATGGCAAATGGATGTCAAAACAGCATTCCTAAATAGTAACATTGAGGAAGAGTTGTATATGGTACAACCTGAAGGTTTTGTCGATCCAGAAAATGCTGGCAAGGTATGCAAGCTTCAGCGTTCCATTTATGGACTGAAGCAAGCATCTCGGAGCTGGAATCTTCGCTTTGATGAGGTGATCAAAGGTTTTGGATTTGTCCAAAATATGGAAGAGACCTGCATTTACAAGAAAATGAGTGGGAGCTCAGTTGTGTTCCTAGTACTATATGTGGATGACATATTACTGATTGGGGATAGTGTGGATCTTCTAAATAGCGTGAAGAAATATTTAAATAGTAAATTTTCCATGAAGGACTTAGGAGAAGCTGCATACGTTTTAGGCATTAAAATCTATTGTGATAGATCAAGACGCCTATTAGCGTTGAGTCAGAGTACTTATCTTGATAAGATACTGAAACGGTTCGGTATGGAGACGGCAAAGAAAGGTTCTCTGCCAGTTGTCAAGAATAGAATACTGAGCAAGGCTCAGTGTCCAGTGACGGAACATGATAAAGTCGAGATGACTAAACATCCTTATGCTTCAGCCATAGGATCGATCATGTATGCCATGTTAAGTACTCGACCTTATGTAGCATTGGCTCTTAGCTTGACGAGCCGGTTCCAAAGTAATCCAGGAAAGGATCATTGGGTAGCTGTTAAGAGCATTCTTAAGTATCTCAAGCAGACAAAGGAAATGTTCCTTGTGTATGGGGACTGTGAAGAAGAACTTGGCGTAACAGGTTACGTTGATGCAAGTTTCTGCACAGACCCAGATGACTCTAAGTCACATACAGGATATGTTTTCAAGGTGAACGGAGGCACTGTGAGCTGGAGGAGTGGGAAGCAACCCATCGTGGCCCAATCTACAATGGAATCGGAGTACATTGCTGCTTCTGAAGCTGCGAATGAAGCTGTGTGGCTGAGAAAGTTCATCATTGAGCTTGGAGTGTTCCCTAGCGCGCAAGACCCCGTAACCCTCTACTGCGACAATACGGGTGCCATTGCTAACGCGAAGGAATCAAGGTCTCACTCAACTGCCAAACACATTCTCCGACGCTTCCATGTAATACGACAGTATGTACAGAAAGGCGATGTGAAGATTTGCAAAGTACATACGGATCTGAATGTCGCAGATCCTTTGACGAAACCTCTCCTACTTGATAAGCATGTGAAACACCAAGATGCTATGGGTGTTAGGCTTTTACCAAGTTGTAAACTAGATTAAATTGTACTCTAGTGCAAGTGGGAGACTGAAGGAGATATGCCCTAGAGACAATTAATAAAGTGTTTATTTATCATATCTCATTTGTTCATAATACGTTTTTTGTGTCATGCTATAACTGTATTAAGCGGAAACATTAATACACGTGTGATACGTAAAACAACCGGGTCCCTAGTAGCCTCTACTTGACTAGTTCATTGTGCAATCGATGATCGGGGTTTCCCGATCATGTGACATGGTGTCAATTTGACAATGGAGTCATGTCGTTGGTAGAACGATATGATGGACATACCCAATATTTGTAGGACGTAGTCATTACGCCTTTGACCGTGAGATCAACTCTTATTGCTATTCCTAAAAGACACTTTGATTGCATCAAACGTCATATCTTAATAGTGTGACAATAAAGGTGTCCCTCTCGGGTGTCGGAAGGGAGTATGTTGAGACGAGGGATCAAGAGCGGGATTTGCCAGTCCGCATAGCAGGATAGATACTCTAGGGCCCACTCGGTGAGATTATGTCAAATGAGCTTGCAAGCGTGTGACTAGGTCACCAGGACATAATATCATGGACGAGTAGAAGATAGCGGTGTCGGTAACGAGATCAAGCTGGGTATGGTGATATCCATGAACGAGTCTCGGACACGCTAAGTATCGCCATGGCAAAAGGTTTAAGACTCGGACGTCCAGGTTCGAACGATAAAGTATTCGTTATCTCGCAGGGATTAATTCTGGGTATCCTCGGTCCACGAATTAGTCATTGATTGGAGAGGTTGTCTCGATCATGTCTGGTGAGATCTCGAACCGCTAGGGTAACACACTTAAGGGAAGTCGACAGTTTTACCAGAAGAGAAAAATAGGAAAAGAGAGCACCGGGAACGTCCCGGGAAAGTTCCGATGAAGATCGGGCAGCGACGAAATAGTTTTCGGAGCCGGAATAAATTATGTAATATGTATTTAATATTAATTAGTGTAATTAATAGTTAAATATATTTTTATTTAATTTTTCCTGATTTTTTAAAGGCATTTTTTCCTAAATGGGCCTTCTTAGGCAAAGAGGCCCATGAGGGGGGGAGGAGTCCCTCCAAGGGAGGGGGCCTGGTTCGGCCAGCCTAGGTGGGCCACATGGGGCCCACCCATGGCCGGCGCACCAGCCTTGGCCGGGTGGGGTGTGGGATTAGTCCCACACCGCCAGCCTGGCAGGTTGGGCAGCCCCTGGCCTCCTATATATATGGGGGTACCCATGGCTTTTAAAACACACACAATATCTCTCTCTCCTTGGATCCCGTGACTCCCTAGTTTGGAGTTGCGCCGAGGATAAGTTTTCTCCACCATACGCACGCCGCCGTGCTGCTGGTCTTCCGGTCCCAGTCTTCCGCTGCTTCGTCCCTGGATCGGAGCCCGGAGTTCGTCGGCTTCACCGTACGTGTGTAACGCCCTGCGAGGCACCACACTAGTGGTGCTAGAGGTTTACTTCCTCTACACGACCTCGAGGTCGTCTTCGTCGGCTTCATCGACAACGCTTGTGCGGGAGCGTAATCCCCGCTTTTCGGTCTACAAGGGTATGTATACCGATCTCCTCCGTATTACTATATCTGCATGGTATAGATCCTGGCTAGTTTAAGGTTATCGCTGTTCGGAATTTTTTTGTTTTCTGCCTGCGATCCCCTTCAATTCACAAACCCGATCCTGACGGCGGTGAACGATCAGACGAGAGCCGGCGCATCAGGAAACCAGACATAGAACTTGGGAGAAGTGACAAACACCAACTCGGCCATACAAAGGGAACTCGACGATTTGAAGCGGGCCATGGCCAGAGCAAACCAAGAGCGCGCGGATGAAGCCCGGCGTGTATCAGAAAAAGAACGATCTTTGGCCCAGCAGGAGCAGAGGTTACAAGATGAAAGAGACGCTCTACAAAGGAGGAGGGACGAGTTCACTGCGGTACAGAACAGAAGGCGCGGAAGCCGGCTACCTCTGCCGACTGGAGTTAACACCATAGTACCTCAAACCCTCGAGTATCAGACGACGCCAGCCAACGCGCCCATAGCGGCGGCTGATGTCTACGCACGCTTCTATTCTCGTAGACAGTGTTGGGCCTCCAAGAGCAGAGGTTCGTAGAACAGCAGCAAGTTTCCCTTAAGTGAATCACCCAAGGTATATCGAACTCAGGGAGGTAGAGGTCAAACATAACCCTCTCGAACAACCCTGCAATTAAGATACGAGAAGTCTCTTGTGTCCCCAACACACCCAATACACTTGTCAGATGTATAGGTGCACTAGTTATGCGAAGAGATAGTGAAATACAAGTAATACAGATGATTATAAGTAGTAATTGCAATCTGTAATAAAAATGGCAGCAAGCAAACATGTAGCAGAACTTGTTGGAAACGGTGTTTTAATGCTTAGAAACAAGGCCTAGGGATCCTACTTTCACCAGTGGACATTCTCAACAATGACATCAAAGTTAAATCAATAAACACTACTCTCAAACACTCTCATGTTGGATAACAAACACCATTCATTGTGTAGGGCTACAAGAGCACCCTCAAAGTCAGAGTAAACTAACACCAACAACGTCATAAAGGAATCACACACGGTGCACACACTGTCACCGTTACAACCGTGAATAACCCCGGAGTTCATATTAAAGTAACCTCTAGAGTGCATAATAGATAAAGAGTAGCATCACATATTCAACTAGATTACAAAGCTCATGATCACATAAAAGATCAAATGGGAGAGAGAGATAGACCACATAGCTACCGTAGATCCCGCAGCCCCGGGGGAGAACTACTCACTCCTCATCGTAGGAGTCAGCAACGGCGACGGAGATGGCGGTGGAGTCGATGGAGATGGCTCCGGGGGCAATTCCCCGTCCCGCCAGGGTGCCGGAACAGAGACTTCTGTCCCCCGAATCTTGTCTTCGATGGCGGCGGCGCTCTGGACCCGTGGAGGAAATATCGAACACCGTGCTAGGGTTTTTTGGTCTCGGGGGTATATGTAGGCGAAAGGGCGAGGTCGGTGGCGCCCCGAGGGGCCCACACCACGTGATCGCGCGGCTCAGAAGCCTGCCGCGCGAGGACCAGGTGACGGCGCCTCGGTCACCCACTTCGTCTCGTCTTCGGTTTTCTGGAACGTTCCCAAATAAAAACTGACTTCTGAAAAGAAATCGTCCAATTCCGAGAATATTTCCTTAAGTACTTTTCTGAAACCAAAAACAGCAGAAAACAGGGAACTGGCACTGTGGCATCTTGTTAATAGGTTAGTCCCAGAAAATGCATGAAACTATATAAAATGCATATAAAACATGTAATAAGTTGGTATAATATAGCATGGAACATAAGAAATTATAGATACGTTGGAGACGTATCAACATCCCCAAGCTTAGTTCTACTCGTCCCGAGTAGGCAAGAACGATAAAAGAAAAATAATTTCTGAAGTGACATGCTTAAACACAATCTTGATCACAATATAATGTAAGGCTCATGTTATGAATGAAGTGACTCAAGGCAATGATCTATAGTTTGCTAACAAATAGACAAGGAGTAAACAACTACATCATATAAGTAAAACTTTTCATGAATAGTACTTTCAAACAAGCATCAAAAAGATTTGCATAAGAGTTAACTCATAAAGCAATATTATCTAAGCAAAAGAGTATTGAAGCAACACAAAGGAAGATATAAGTTTCAGCATTGGCTTTCAACTTTTGAACATGTATATCATATAGATAGTTGTCAACACAAAGAAATATAACAAGTGAAATAAGTAAGCATATAAGAATTGTTGCACACAGTTGACACAAGTGTTTGCTCCGGGGATAGAAAGAAGTAGGTAAACTGACTCAACATAAAGTAAAAGATAGGCCCTTCGCAGAGGGAAGCATGGATACAAGCATGTGCTAGAGCTTCTTAGTTTTATAGGTTTTTGAAATCATATAGAGAGCATAAAAGTAAGTTTTGAGCGGTGTTTGTCGTTGTCAACGAATGGTAATGGGCACTCTACCCCCCTTGTCAACCAGACTTTCAAGAGCGGCTCCCATGAAGGACGTTATTTCTACCAGCAAGGTAGATCATCCCTCTTATTTCTTTTGTTTACACATATAGTTAAAAACTGTTGTCATTGTTTGACTGATTGGATCAGGGCAAAAATGTGAACAGATTGCAGCGGTTAAAGTTGTAATTAATTGGGACTGGGCACCCCATTTGCCAGCTCTTTTTGCAAAGTTAATGGATAAGCGGTGTATGTGCCACTAGTCCGGTTGGTGAAAGTCTGTCTAAAAGCAAATGACAAGGTTGATATCCGTAACACCACATACTTCCTCATGAGCTAATAAACATTGACACAAATAAGAGATAACATGTTTTGAATAAAAGGTAGCACATGAAGTATTTACTTGGAATGGCAGGAAATACCATGTAGTAGGTAGGTATGGTGGACACAAATGGCATAGGTTTTGGCTCAAGGATTATGGATGCACGAGAAGCATTCCCTCTCAGTACAAGGCTTTGGCTAGCAAGGTTGTTTGAAACAAACACAAGTATAAACTATGACAACAAGACGTATATAAAAACATATTGCAAGCATTATAAAACTCTACATTGTCTTCCTTGTTGTTCAAACACTTTAACTAGAAAATATCTAGACCTTAGAGATACCAAACATGCAAACCAAATTTCAGCAAGTTTTACGGTAGTTCCTCACTAATAGGTTTTAACTACATGATGTAAAAGCTTAAACATGATCTACTTGAGAGCTCAAAACAATTGCCAAGCACCACAACATGCAAGATAACAATCCATAAGAGCATGTATATCTTTCTTTATACCATCTGCCACATTTAGCATTTTCTGTTCTCAACCAAACATCAATCAACTTATTTAAAAGATAAACTCTCTAAGTATATAACAATGAGATATGATAGTATGATATAATAAAGCTAACAGCTCTAGCAAGAAATGCATGAAAAACAAGAGTTAGAAAGCATTGAAGTAACATAGAGGAATACTCAACAAATATAAGTGAAGAATACGAGTATTCATAAGAAAAAACGGAGCGTGTCTCTCTCCTACAAAGGAATGCTAGGATCCATTTTATTCAGAGAATGAAAATAGCAAAAACAAAAACAAAAACAAACCGACGCTTCAAGAAAAGCACTTAAGAAGTGGCGGAATTAAAATATAGTTTCATTAGAGATGACCTGATAGTTTGTTGATGAAGAAGGGGATGCCTTGGGCATCCCCAAGCTTTGACGCTTGAGTCTTCTTGAAATATGCTTGGGTGACCCACGGGGGCATCCCCAAGCTTTGGCTCTTTCATCTTTTTGATCACATAACATCATCATTCTCTCTTGATCCTTGAAAACTTCCTCCACACCAAACTTAGAGTAAACTTCATTAGAGGGTTAGTGCACGAAAAATTATGATATTCTGTAGGAACACAATTGCTACCAATGCTACTGGACATTAGCTACAGCTACTGATACTTCATAGGATAAAAAGATCCAATCAAAATAGCAAAAGAGGCATTGCAAAATAAATGGCAGAATCTGTCAAAAACAGAACAGTCCGTAAAGACGAATTTTTTCGAGGCACTTAACTTGCTCAGATCAGAAAACTCAAAACTAATGAAAGTTGCATATATATCTGAGGATTACGCACATAAAAGGGCAGATTATTTGGAGTTTTCTGTGAGGAGTTACGAATTAAACGGTGGACAGCAGAAAACTGTTTCTGTGCAGGAATCCAAATTTAGCATCAACTTTCAACTAGAGGCTTAACTTGACACAACAATGCAATAAAATAAAGATACAAAGGAATTGCTACAGAGGTAGGACAAGTCCTTGACTCAACAAAATAAAATAACAGGAAATAAAAATAGTGGGTTGTCTCCCATAAGCGCTTTTCTTTAAAGCCTTTTAGCTAGGCAAGGAGATTCGTATGATGCTCTCATAAAAATGAGAGTTGAAAAACATAGGAGAGCATCAAGAGGTAAATATCAAACACATTTAAGTCTAACCCACTTCCTATGCAAAGGAGTCTTGTGATAGAATAAATTATTGAAACATAAAGCAACTATCACGGAAAGATGAAACAAATGAAACTTCAAAACTTCCAACATAAAGAGAGGTGTTTTAGTAACTTGAAAACTTTTACAACCGTGTTTTTCTCTCTCATAATAACTTTCAGTAGCATCATTGATAAAATCCACAACATAACCATCACATGAAACATTCTTATCATGAGCCACATGCATAAAAGTATCATTATCTCCCTCATAAGAAAAGTTCTTCTCATTAATAACAAAGGGAGTAGGATCATCATAAAGAACTTGAACATGATAGACAAGTTGTATATTAAAAGGATTGGTTTGAGTGATTCCCCTATAATTATGACAAGTTCTAAAAGGATAATTGTAATTATAACCCATGTCATAGTATTCTTTATAATTATCAAAGACCGGAGGCATAGTATCATCATAAGCAATAGAATAATTATCCTCTAAAGTGTGTTCATTTGCAAACATGTCATCATTTTTACTATAAGGAGATGTATCAAATATATAATCATTAGTAGCAAAAGGATTTTCAAACACCTCATCCCCGAGCTCAGAGCTCTCTATATCATCATGGGAAGGAACATGGATAGTATTAATAGTGCAGCAATTATTAACATCATCATTTTCAGAATTATTATCCCAAAGATCTTCAATATCAAAAGAAGTGTGCTTTTCCCAATCATGATCACTAATATAAATAACTGGCATAGGTACATCATCAAGTTCAGAATCATCGAATTCAGAATTATAAGTATTAATTGTAACAGGAGCAACAAGTTTGGGAGAAGATACCGTTTCCTCTCTCCTTTTACTCCTCTTCTTCTTCTTCCTCTTTCCATTTTTCTTCTTCTTTTCCTCTTTTGGAGGGAGAGGCTTGAAAGGAAGATTCTCCACATAACCTGGTTTAGTATTAGAGACAATGGAAGAAACTTGGGAGAATTCCTCTCTTTCATTAATAAGATGAAAACACAGATTAGTCCTGTCATACTTTGGTGAAGTCTCATCCTTTATAATATTTTGTATGTAGGTGTTAGCATGGCAATTATTAACACAATAGAGATAACATCCATGCAACAAATCATTCATATCAATATCACTCATATTTAACAAAAAAGTTTTTCTTGATATCTCTTCACACCCCAAAAATAATGTAAGTTCATCATGTTGATTAGGGGTGATCATGTTATCACAAAAATCTCTTGCAATATCTTTATGAGAACCTGAGCATTGAAATTTGAAATGACCCTTTTCATAGCAAAGTTCACAAATAAAAGGATAGGTGGCACAAATCGTTTTACCAAGATCACTTAAAACTTTATACCAACCTCTAGTGTTTTCATTCCTATGATGGATACAATATTCATCTTCAATTTGATTAATTCCACAAGGTCTATGCATTCCACAAAAATTAACATGCTTATAAGAAATAGTATTATCAGAAGTTTGAGCATGTTTATTGCAATCATTAACAACAATTTCATTTTCCATGCAAGTGTCTTTGAAAGGTTCATGATACACGTCCCATTTTTCTTTAGGAACATTAATATGAGAAGCAAAGGTTCTAAAATAATCAACAATAATATGAGAATCAAGACCATATTTAGCACTAAGCTCTTGAAACCTAGCAGTTTCAACACAAGACTTAATGCAATCATATTCGTAGTTTATACCTGATTCTTTACCTTTGTCATTCTCCCAATCTTCAGCATTGTTTCGAATTGTTTCAAGGAGATCCCATCTAGCTTCAACCTTCTTACTTGTGAAAGAGCCCTCCGAACAGGCATCTAGATAATCCTTGCAATGTCCTGAAAGTCTTGCATAAAAATTATTAACAATTATTTTATCAGGATGCTCATGGTTAGGACATTTGAGTATTAATGTTTTCAGCCTTCCCCAGGCTTGAGCAATGCTTTCTCCTTCAAGAGGCCAGAAATTATATATAGTATTACGATCTTGGTGAATCTCACTTGGAGGATAAAA
Organism: Poa annua; assembly: GCA_026929855.1. NCBI lineage: Eukaryota > Viridiplantae > Streptophyta > Magnoliopsida > Poales > Poaceae > Poa > Poa annua. Next base: position 25,299,401 of record CM049434.1, on the reverse strand, counting down.
TTTAGAATAAAAGAGAGATACAACCTCCTCCCATCCAAGAGAGTGCTTATTCTTCAACAATTTATACCAATCCGCAGCTCTTCCACCAAGTGATATAGAAAATAATTTCTTCTTAACTTTGTCCATTGAAATACCTGCACACTTGAACAACTCGCATAATTCATGTAAAAATAGCAAATGGTCACCAGGATGGACAGTTCCATCCCCTACATAGCGGTTATCCATAACACGATCAATAATTTTCATAGGTATTTTAAATGGCACTATTTCTTCAGGTGGCTTTAGAATATCACAAGCATCATTAAAATTATCACATATTGGAGGCAAAGTATCATCAAAGAAAATTTTCTCCTCAAAGCTTGGGGGACTAAAAATAACACATTCATCAACAATGGCTTCCCCAAGCTTAGACTTTTCCATAGCCTTAGCAATAATAGTGTCCACAGAATTTATACTAATAACATTACTACTACTATTATGCAAACTAACTTCCATAGGTTTTTTCATTTTCTGTTCAAAAGTATCATGTCCTAATGCAATATAAATTTCATAGAGATCTCTAATTTTTTTGTTGTTTTCCATTAGCCTAACTAGTGAAAATAAAAACAAGAAACAAAAAGTAATAACTGCAGAATCTAAAGGAGATACCTTCAAGCGCTCACCTCCCCGGCAACGGCGCCAGAAAATAGCTTAGTAGCCAGAGGATGTGAGTACCTTTTACCTTACCTCCCCGGCAACGGCGCCAGAAAATAGCTTGATGTCTACGCACGCTTCTATTCTCGTAGACAGTGTTGGGCCTCCAAGAGCAGAGGTTCGTAGAACAGCAACAAGTTTCCCTTAAGTGAATCACCCAAGGTATATCGAACTCAGGGAGGTAGAGGTCAAAGATAACCCTCTCGAACAACCCTGCAATTAAGATACGAGAAGTCTCTTGTGTCCCCAACACACCCAATACACTTGTCAGATGTATAGGTGCACTAGTTGTGCGAAGAGATAGTGAAATACAAGTTATATGGATGATTATAAGTAGTAATTGCAATCTGTAATAAAAATGGCAGCAAGCAAACATGTAGCAGAACTTGTTGGAAACGGTGTTTTAATGCTTAGAAACAAGGCCTAGGGATCCTACTTTCACCAGTGGACATTCTCAACAATGACATCAAAGTTAAATAAATAAACACTACTCTCAAACACTCTCATGTTGGATAACAAACACCATTCATTGTGTAGGGCTACAAGAGCACCCTCAAAGTCAGAGTAAACTAACACCAACAACGTCATAAAGGAATCACACACGGTGCACACACTGTCACCGTTACAACCGTGAATAACCCCGGAGTTCATATTAAAGTAACCTCTAGAGTGCATAATAGATAAAGAGTAGCATCACATATTCAACTAGATTACAAAGCTTATGATCACATAAAAGATCACATGGGAGAGAGAGATAGACCACATAGCTACCGTAGATCCCGCAGCCCCGGGGGAGAACTACTCACTCCTCATCGTAGGAGTCAGCAACGGCGATGGAGATGGCGGTGGAGTCGATGGAGATGGCTCCGGGGCAATTCCCCGTCCCGGCAGGGTGCCGGAACAGAGACTTCTGTCCCCCGAACCTTGTCTTCGATGGCGGCGGCGCTCTGGACCCGTGGAGGAAATATCAAACACCGTGCTAGGGTTTTTGGTCTGGGGGGTATATGTAGGCGAAAGGGCGAGGTCGGTGGCGCCCCGAGGGGCCCACACCACGTGCTCGCGCGGCTCAGAAGCCTGCCGCGCGAGGACCAGGTGACGGCGCCTCGGTCGCCCACTTCGTCTCGTCTTCGGTTTTCTGGAACGTTCCCAAATAAAAACTGACTTCTGAAAAGAAATCGTCCAATTCCGAGAATATTTCCTTAAGTACTTTTCTGAAACCAAAAACAGCAGAAAACAGGGAACTGGCACTGTGGCATCTTGTTAATAGGTTAGTCCCAGAAAATGCATAAAACTATATAAAATGCATATAAAACATGTAATAAGTTGGTATAATATAGCATGGAACATAAGAAATTATAGATACGTTGGAGACGTATCAGCGGCCAACCCGGTGATGGGAGCCGGCGCGCCGCAAGCCGGGTTAGAAGAAGCGCAAGCCGGAGGAGGCGCGGGAAGTCCGGCTGGAGGAGCCAGAGCCGGAGAAGCAGTCATAGAACAACTACCTCCACCACCTCCCAGGTTTAGCACTCCCCCGGGTCATTACAATAATCCGGTTGACAATGTTTTTGCAGCTGCACATGCCCTACAGCAGATCCCGTTCGACAACTCACCAGCCGGCATTGAAGCACGGAGGGCCGTTGACTTGTTACGCACCGCAGTGGTCCAACAGAACAATAATCCACGCGAGTCGCAAGCATTCAATTCAGAGCCACAAAGGAGTCGTACCAGCAAGATCAGTACAGAACCGGCTTGGGCCGGTGAATCAGCAGGTTCAGCAACAGCAAGTAATTCAACCACAGCCGGCGGCCGCACCCCAGAGGATGGCCGCACCGGCCGTGTCAGCGGCACAGTCAATAGTTAACAGTTCAAGGGCACGACGCATGGCCGCAGCAGCACCAGTAGGAGCCGGAGCTGCGGGAGCCGGAGTTGGAGTAGTAATCCCCGCTAGACCCGCCGCATCTTCGCATGCGCCGGGTCATGCAGGGGGCTCGTCTTCAAACCTGACAGGACCAAAGTGTTTATCAGATGCTATCAGAGCGGAGCCGTTTCCAGAAAAATTTAAAGAGCCAACCAAAGTAAGCAATTATGAGCCACACATGAACCCAGAGACATGGTTGAGTAGCTATGGCATGGCCATGGATATGAAGAATGCAATATCGAATCTATGTGCACGTTACCTGTATCTCATGATGGCGGAAGGAGCACCCAAGATATGGTTGGACCGGCTTCCACCGCGCAGTATCAATTCTTGGGAAGAGCTAAAGGCGGCGTTCATCAAGAAATTCGCTGGGACTTGCAAAAAACAGTACACCGAGGCAGACTTAGATCGTTATGTCATGAGGAAAACAGAGTCGGCGAGGCAATGGATGGCCAGAGTCACAGAGATCTTACAGTCATCCCTCAACATTTCAGCACATACAGCTATAACATACATGGAGAAAAATTGCGGTTTTGATCCCTTAACACACAAGCTAGGACGTATGAAGGAAGACCCGGCCTGCAGGGAGATCTCGATAGGAGAAGTGGTGACAACAGCAAACAAGTACGCAGCCACAGATAAAAAGCCAGGTGAGACAGAAGAGCAACAGAGGAACAACCGGGTCAACGGAGGCCGCAACCCAAACCCAAGTCAGAATAATGGTAATCAGAACGGGAATAACAAGCGCCCTTATGAGGGCGGTAATTCAGAGTTCGTAGGTACAACCCAGACAACGGGTTACAGAGGGCCGAGACCCGGTGGCAACATCAGGGGAGGACCTCCGAGAAACACAAACTTCAATGAAATGTATAGCATGCCATGCCCAAAACACAGCAAGAACGGGAGACCATCAAATCACTCGTTAGCCCAGTGCGCCGACATAAGAGCTTGGATGAGACATGAGCAGGAGAGCCAGAGGAGTCAGGGAAACTTCGGAAACAACGACAATTTTAATGGAAACAACGGTAACACGACAGGACCCGGACAGGGGGCTGGGTCGAACGGACCGCCAAACAATAACGCCGGGTCTAGTCAGCAACAGAATCAAGTCACAACCGGGTATCAGCAGAACCCGAAGGAGCTTCATAGTCAAGGCCAGTATCATGTCTTCACCACAAGCACGTACAGGAGGGACAGAAAGTTAAAGGCAAGAGCTGTCAACGCAGTAGCGTCAGCCGTTCCAAGATTCTTGAAGTGGTCAGAACAAACTATAACTTGGAGCAGAGAAGATCACCCGCCAGCAGTGGAACATCCGGATCTCCTGGCTCTCGTTTTGGCACCACAGGTGGACGGGTTCTCCTTGAACAAGGTCTTGATGGACGGAGGCAGCAGCATCAATATCCTATATCTCGACACATTCAAAAGGATGGGTTTAACCGAAGATCGCCTGACCCCAACTTCGACAATCTTCCATGGCATAGTTCCAGGGAAGTCGGCACACCCAATTGGCCAGATCAGTCTAGAGGTGGCATTTGGGGTGAGCAAGGAGCAATTCAGGTCGGAGTTCTTGACGTTCGAGGTTGTTGATCTAAAAAGTCCATATCATGCTCTGTTCGGAAGGCCGGCTTACGCCAAGTTTATGGCTCGGCCGTGTTATGTGTATCTCAAATTGAAGATGCCAGGACCCCAGGGAGTAATCACGGTCGAAGGAAGCAAGACTATGGCTATAGAATGTACAATGGAGACGCAATCATGGCAGAACAGGCTTGTTCAGAAGAAGAGCTCAAGTACTACAAGTCTCAAGTAGACCCGGCAGACAAACGAGTGCTGGAAAAGCCGGCTCATGAGGATGAGAAGAAAAAATTCAAGTCGGCTCAAGATACAAAGTGAAGGGAATATGCCCTAGAGGCACTTAATAAAGATAGTTTATTGGTTATATTCCAATTGTTCATTATATGTTTTATACCATGCTATAACTGTATTAAGCGGAAACATTAATACACGTGTGGTAGATAAACAACCAGGTCCCTAGCTGCCTCTGCTAAGACTAGTTTCATTGCGCGATTGATGATCGAGGTTTCCCGATCATGAGACATGGCGTCTGTCGGCAATGGAGTCATATCGTTAGGTGGAACGATGTGATGGACTTACCCATAATTTGTAGGACGTAGTCATTACGCCTTTGACCGTGAGACCAACTCTTATTGTTATTCCTGGAAGATACTTTGAGCGCACCAAACGTCATATCTTATAAAGTGTGACAATAACGGTGATACTTTTGGGTATCGGAAAGGGATAGTTGAGACGAGGGGTCAAGAGCGGGATTTGTCAGTCCGTATAGCCGGATAGATACTCTAGGGCCCACTCGGTGAGATTATGTCAAATGAGTTTGCAAACATGTGACTAGGTCACCAGCTGACATAATATCGTAGACGAGTAGAAGATAGTGTTGTCGGTAACGAGATCATGCTAGGTATGGAGATATCTATGAACGATGCTCGGACACGCTAAGTATCGCTATGACAAAAGGTTTAAGACTAGACGTCCAGGTTTGATAGATGAAAGTCATTCGTTATATCACAGGGGTTAATTCATGGGGTCCAGGCCTACGAGTTAATCATTGATCGGAGAGGAGTCTCGATCATGTCTGTTATTATATCGAACCGCTAGGGTAACACACTTAAGGGGTTTCGACAAGACAACCGGAAAGGAAAGAGATCACCGGTAACGTCCCGGGAAAGTTCCGATGGAGATCGGAGAACCGAAGGTAGTTCGGAGAGTTTCGGAAAAGTTCCGGAAGAGAGGAAATTGTTTATATATGTTAAACTAATGTTAATTAGTGAATTAATATTATTTTAATGAATTTATAATGATTAAATTCGGATTTAAACATGCAGCCCACTAAATGGGCCCTTCCGGGAGGGAGAAGGCCCATGTAGGGGCCGAATTCCCCCCAAGGGCCAAACCCCACCAAGGGGAGTTCGGATGGGCCCTAAGGGGCCCATGTGGGGGCCGGCTCCCCCCCTCCCTTGGTTGGTGCGGCTGGGATAGTCCCACCTTGCCTGGTTAGCAAGGTGGGGTGCCTCCTTTCTCCTATATATAGAGGGGTAGAGAGCCCCTCTCTACACACCAATTTCTCTCTACCTTTTTCTCCTTGGATCACGTGACTCCCATGTTTGGAGTTGCGCCGAGGAGAGATCTCTCCACCATAGCCCGCTGCCGCGCTGCTGGTGTTCCGGTCCAAGTCTTCCGCTGCTCGTCCTGGACTGGAGCTTCGGAGGCCGTCGTCTCCACCGTATGTGTGTAACACCCTGCGAGGTGCTGCGCTAGCGGTACTCGGAGGCCTACTTCCTCCACCCGACCTCGAGGTCATCGTCTTCGTCGCGCCGAGTTCTTCGCGACCTAGAGGTCGGCTACGTCGTCTTCGTCGTCAACGCTTGTGCGGGAGCGTAATCCCCGCTTTTCGGTCTACAAGGGTATGTATTCCGATCTCCGCCGTACTCCTATATCTGCATAGTGTAGATCTTGGCTAGTTTAAGGATATCGTTGGTAGGAAATTTTTTGTTTTCTGCTTGCGATCCCCTTCAGTGGTATCAGAGCCGATCTATCGTAGATATAGCTGTACGCTGTTAGAACCCGTGTTCTGCACGGGGGCACCTCTCCTATTATTTGCTACCCTCTAGCGTGCACTTGTGATTCCAGCGGCATCGAGTTGATGAAGCGGCCCGGACCGACTTTACGCGTACGCTTACGCGAGACTGGTTCCACTACTGACATACGGCTTGTACCGTATCTGTGGCTGGCGGGTGTCTGTCTCTCTCTCTTTAGTTGGTCTTGCATTTTCAATGGAGGGCCCGAAAGGGATGCTTAAACATGCAATTATTGGATCGTTGTTGTGGTCATAAGGTTCGTAGGTATGAAGCGGTTCTATTTACGACAGCCCCAAGCCACGTAAAATATGCAAAAGATAAAGTAGAAGCGTCTAACTTTATTTTGCTGGGGCAATGTGATATGGTCAAGGTAGGTTTATTAAATTGTTTATGAACTGCGGGCGCCAAGAAGACCATGGCGCAATGGACTATATCATATCGCATTACATTTGATGTTTTGTGTGCATCTTATATTGTGTGATTATATATATTAGTTACGCGGCGGTAGTTGTATATAAGATGATCCCTTCAAAATACCACTAGTGTTCTTCCTCCAACGAGCACCACCAAGAAAGTTCTACGTTATGAGGCAGGCCGTGACGATCGGGTGTCAGACATATCGTCGTTCGCATACAGTGGGTGTAAGCCATGTTGCACAAGCGTTACGTGGAGGTTATTGTGGCGAGCCTAGCATATGCAGATATGGCCTCGGAACACGGAGGCCGAAAGGTCGAGCATGAGTCACAGAGTTGTTGTGATTGACAATTGTCTACCCTTGAAGTTGTGCTGCCGGCTCTGACGATGAGGGGTTGTGCAATGGATGGGGGTCGTGTAATCGCTTAAATGACCAGTAGGGATGTTCGTTTGAGTGGGAGTTCGGATAGTTATTTTCTAAAATACTAGAACTCAAAATATAATGAACAAAGTCTGTTTTGCAAACCTTTGTAGATATTAACCATTGTAATAGCATCTTTTAAAATTAGGCGCATTCCTGCGATTGAGAAACTTAAAAGGTTGGGTCCAAACTTCATAGTTTTATACTTTAGCTTGAGGATACTCCTTGTTTAAACCGTTAGCTCTTTGTGATACAATACCCGCTAGGAGATAAACCCGGAGATTCCGCTAACAAAAGATAATTTGGATTATCAGGTTTTGTGCGGATGATATCATCATAGTCCAGTGTATGCTATGATCTCTGCCATAGAGAACCAACGGTGGGTACGAGTTATTAGATCGCGAACGTATGAGATGGTCGCTAAACTCGGGGTACCCCTAAAGTTGGGTTGATGAAGTTTATCAATACGTTGACTGATTGTCTTCTAAACCAAGATGGAAGAGAATACACACATTGAAGGAGCACGTGGCAGTCATACTTGATGACATATGGTCATACTTGATGAACATTGAGATGCCTCGCTCAGCTCGATCACTGGATGACAGACGTCGTTGCCAAGTGCAAATGCTATGTCATAGACTATGTCATGCAAGGGGAATCGTTCACCTTCATGGTTCTTGATTACGTTTGAAGTATCAAGAAGATGAAACAGATCGCCGGAAGTCATCAATGATGATGGTGTATATATGATATACATGTTATGAATGTTTTAGCTAAGCAAGTACTCGCAGTAGTGACTAAGTTTTGATACTAGTCATGTTTTATGAAAACCAGGTTTACTGCTTGAGTGGCTTGAAAGGATGAGGCGACATTGCGTGTTGATAATGGCAGACAAATTGTTGTGATGGCCATAGACACTCTCCCTCTAGATCTACCATTTGAATAAATTCTTTATGATCGCCTGTTAGTATGATCGTTATAAGTGTGTCTCCTCTAGCGAGACAATTGTTCATATATATTAGTGACAAATTCGTTGTCCTATATTTATGAAGTAATGATCATATGCCGATTTGAATTTAGATGGTAGAAGCTCCCACATTCATAATATTAATGCCAAAGGATACAAACTTAATAGAGACACCACATTTGTGTGGCACTGCCGTTTAATTCATGTCAATGTTATAGTCAATGAATTAGCTCCATATCGGATGGATCTACAAGTTCTTAGATTTGATCTTTTGACACTTGCAAGATAACTAAGACACCGTTTTCGGAAAACGGGCATATAACTTATTAATAGTCATGCATATAGATGTATGTGGATCAATGAAGTAATTGACGGGTAGTGGAGACCTTTATTTCGTGAACTTCGCTGAAAGTTTTGAGTATGACTTGTTGAGAATCATGCATATGGGTGTATGTGAATCAATGAAGTACTTTAACGTAAAGTGGAAGTGTTTATTTCATAGACTTCATGAATATTCCGAGTAGATATATGGATATCCACTCAGGGAATGTTAGTCTGGAAATTTTGATTCGATCAAACAAGTTCAGAATGAAGTAGGAAATAAATTTAACAAGAAAATCTAATTCCCGCGATACAGATCGAGGAAATAAAGATTTGAGTTATAATGTTGGCACGTCATTGGAAGACTTGTGAGAAGAGTTCCACAAATTACGTCGCATGGAATACCATAGTGTTATGGTATGTTAGGACGTCGTAATCGCACCCTATCGGATAGTGTGTGGTAAATAAATCTCTTACCGAATTATTGTGATCATTAGAGTCGTATGGTAGAAACGTAACACTCACGTTAGATAATAGGGAAACCATTTAAATCCATGGAGACAATACCATATTAGTGATGGCATGGCTTTTAGCCTAGATTGTCGTTTCAGCAATTTAGTGTTTTGATGTGATCAAACCTAAAATGGATTAATCTTTGTAGTGTACCTAAAGAGTTAGTTGGGTACATGTCTCACGACATAGGCAAAATCGTTGCCGGGATATACCTTGCGAAAGAAATAGTTTCTTGTCCAAGGGTATAAGTGAGAAAGAAAGTAGAGCAAGACAAAGTTGATGAACTTTCTCTCCAGACATCAGAGTGGCGCAACTGAAAGTGTTTTCGGTGTCATGCTCCACAGCTTGAAAGAAGCTGATGATACAAGATCATGATGCTCTGAGCTCATACTAAGAACGTAGGCGTACGAGGTTGTGTTCCACACTATGTGTTACGACAATCTTGTTATGAAGGTCATATTAATGGAATATGACAGACCTACGAACTACGAAGAAGAGATGGTAGACCTAAGTCCGAGAAATGGCTATGAGTCATATATGATCCGAAATAAAATCCATGTACGATTACCAGGTATTGACTTGGGAGATCTTCTTGATGGCATCTAGGATGTTAACAGAATATGGAATTTTATGAGAGAGTAGACACTAATAAGGATCGATTTGTCGTGAATCAGTTCCGACAGATTCAAAAGTTGACCACAACGAGATTTTGTCTCAAGTGGCGAAGCCTAAATCTATTCTGGGTCGTTTAGCAATTACTATAATTTCGAATGAGAAATTGATAGAAGGATAAGGAAACCATGTTTCTTAATAGTGTCATTAAGAAAGAGTTGTAATCAGTACAATAATGGTTTGGTGATCCTGAGGATGCTAAACATGTATGCAAACTTCAGTTGTCCATTCATGGGCTGAAGCAAGCATATCGGAGCTGGAATCTTCAATTTGATGATGTGATCAAAGGATTTTGGAGTTGTCCAAAACAGTTGAAGAGACTTGCATTTGCAAAGAAGTGAGTGGGAGCAAAGTAGCTTTTCTTGATCTTATATGCGGAAGGCATATTTGAGTGGGAGCTAAGTAGCTTTCCTTGATCTTATATGCGGAAGGATATTTGAGTGGGAGCTAGGTGTCATTCGTGATTTTGTATGTAACGACATATTGAATGACACAGATCCTCTAGTAGAGTGTAAAGGATTATTTAAGTGATTAAATTTTCTATGAAAGAAGTTAGGAGTATTAGGCATCCAATCTATAATTGTATAGATCGTAAGGGGCTTAATAACATTAGGTCGGAATATTTCCTAAGTTAAGATTTTGAAGTGTTTCAGAATAGAACAAGCGAAGAAGATTGTTCTTGCTTGTATGACTAGGTGAAATATTAAGTTTATCTTGGCATTTTCAGTGATAGCAAATGATGTTCGACATTCTCTATGTATCAGACATAGATGCTATCAGATTGAAAGCTCGACTTAGTGTGACCCAAGTTCTTGGTTGAAGAACGGGTTCTAGAGTGATCCTTGTGTGGATCAATGAACAAACGTTAAGTATATTTTTCAGTGTCTGTGAGAACTGAATATATGTTTTCTGGTAAAGGGAAAGAGTGAAAGACAACTTGCCGTAAAGAGGTTACGATGATGCAAGTTATTACACTGGCCCATACAACTAGAAATCTCATATAGGAGATGTCCTTTATTTTGAAGAAAGACATGGTTAGTTTGCGAAGTCGCATATGAATGCACTGTTGCATAATCTACATAGGTATAGAAATATATGGCAACTTTAGAAGTAGCAAGTGTGATTGGACTGAGCAGTTTTCCGAGCGTATGTGGTCCCCTTAATAGATCTCTTAGACTTTTAAGGCCCATGCTACGCGAATGTTCGAGTCTCACTCCATCCACTAGGATATATTTCACCGTCATCGTAAGATACGGGATGATGTCAAACTAGGTGACATAGAAGTGTTGCAAAGCACATATAGGTCTCAATGTGTGAGATCTGTTGACTGTATTCCTCTTCCACGAGACAAGCATGCACCAAGATGCTATGGGTGTTGAGCTTTTACCAAGTTGTAAACTAGATTAAGTGTTACTCTAGTGCAAGTAGGAGACTGAAGGGAATATGCCCTAGAGGCACTTAATAAAGATAGTTTATTGGTTATATTCCAATTGTTCATTATATGTTTTATACCATGCTATAACTGTATTAAGCGGAAACATTAATACACGTGTGGTAGATAAACAACCAGGTCCCTAGTTGCCTCTGCTAAGACTAGTTTCATTGCGCGATTGATGATCGAGGTTTCCCGATCATGAGACATGGCGTGTGTCGGCAATGGAGTCATATTGTTAGGTGGAACGATGTGATGGACTTACCCATAATTTGTAGGACGTAGTCATTACGCCTTTGACCGTGAGACCAACTCTTATTGTTATTCCTGGAAGATACTTTGATCGCACCAAACGTCATATCTTAGAAAGTGTGACAATAACGGTGATACTTTTGGGTATCGGAAAGGGATAGTTGAGACGAGGGGTCAAGAGCGGGATTTGTCAGTCCGTATAGCCGGATAGATACTCTAGGGCCCACTCGGTGAGATTATGTCAAATGAGTTTGCAAACATGTGACTAGGTCACCAGCTGACATAATATCATAGACGAGTAGAAGATAGTGTTGTCGGTAACGAGATCATGCTAGGTATGGAGATATCTATGAACGATGCTCGGACACGCTAAGTATCGCTATGACAAAAGGTTTAAGACTAGACGTCCAGGTTTGATAGATGAAAGTCATTCGTTATATCACAGGGGTTAATTCATGGGGTCCAGGCCTACGAGTTAATCATTGATCGGAGAGGAGTCTCGATCATGTCTGTTATTATATCGAACCGCTAGGGTAACACACTTAAGGGGTTTCGACAAGACAACCGGAAAGGAAAGAGATCACCGGTAACGTCCCGGGAAAGTTCCGATGGAGATCGGAGAACCGAAGGTAGTTCGGAGAGTTTCGGAAAAGTTCCGGAAGAGAGGAAATTGTTTATATATGTTAAACTAATGTTAATTAGTGAATTAATATTATTTTAATGAATTTATAATGATTAAATTCGGATTTAAACATGCAGCCCACTAAATGGGCCCTTCCGGGAGGGAGAAGGCCCATGTAGGGGCCGAATTCCCCCCAAGGGCCAAACCCCACCAAGGGGAGTTCGGATGGGCCCTAAGGGGCCCATGTGGGGGCCGGCTCCCCCCTCCCTTGGTTGGTGCGGCTGGGATAGTCCCACCTTGCCTGGTTAGCAAGGTGGGGTGCCTCCTTTCTCCTATATATAGAGGGGTAGAGAGCCCCTCTCTACACACCAATTTCTCTCTACCTTTTTCTCCTTGGATCACGTGACTCCCATGTTTGGAGTTGCGCCGAGGAGAGATCTCTCTCCACCATAGCCCGCTGCCGCGCTGCTGGTGTTCCGGTCCAAGTCTTCCGCTGCTCGTCCTGGACTGGAGCTTCGGAGGCCGTCGTCTCCACCGTATGTGTGTAACACCCTGCGAGGTGCTGCGCTAGCGGTACTCGGAGGCCTACTTCCTCCACCCGACCTCGAGGTCATCGTCTTCGTCGCGCCGAGTTCTTCGCGACCTAGAGGTCGGCTACGTCGTCTTCGTCGTCAACGCTTGTGCGGGAGCGTAATCCCCGCTTTTCGGTCTACAAGGGTATGTATTCCGATCTCCGCCGTACTCCTATATCTGCATAGTGTAGATCTTGGCTAGTTTAAGGATATCGTTGGTAGGAAATTTTTTGTTTTCTGCTTGCGATCCCCTTCACAAAGATGGTTGATTTCGTGGAAGGGGACTCCTCTAAGCAGTTCTCGATAGGGGCCCACATGGACCCAAAATAGGAAAGCGAGCTCATCAAGTTCATCCGTGAGAATCGGGATATCTTCGCATGGTCTCCTTCAGACATGCCGGGTGTACCTAGTGAACTTGCTGAGCACAGCTTGCACGTTGATCCAAAGGCAAAGCCGGTTAAGCAAGGACTACGTCGTTTCAATGAAGAGAGGAAAAATATTATCGGAGAAGAGATAGCCCGTCTGCTCGCAGCCGGGTTTATCATGCAGGTTTACCACCCCAAGTGGCTGGCTAACCCGGTCCTAGTTTTGAAGAAGAACGGAGAGTGGCGCATGTGCGTGGATTACACCAGCTTGAACAAGGTTTGCCCGAAAGACCCCTTCGCATTGCCTCGTATAGATCAGATCATCGATGTCACAACCGGCAGCGAGTTGTTGTGTTTCCTGGATGTGTATTCCGGGTATCATCAAATCAAGCTCAATGTGGACGACCAGGAGAAGACTTCGTTCATCACCCCTTTCGGTGCTTTCTGTTACAAAACCATGTCGTTTGGCCTCAAAAACGCGGGTGCCACCTACCAGAGATGCATCCAGAATTGTTTCCAGCATCAAATAGGTCGCAATGTGCACGCTTACGTCGACGACGTCGTGATCAAGTCACAGAAAGCCGGGTCACTCCTGGAAGACCTAACAGAGACCTTCACCAATCTTCGCAAGTACCAGATGAAGTTAAACCCGACCAAGTGCGTGTTTGGAGTTCCAGCAGGCATGCTGCTGGGTTTCATAGTCTCAGAGAGGGGGATAGAAGCAAACCCGGCTAAAATTAAGGCCATCATGAACCTTAAGAAGCCGGAGTGTATCAATGATGTCCAGAAGCTGACGGGTTGCGTCACAGCCCTGAGCCGGTTCATCGCAAGGATGGGAGAGAAAGCACTTCCACTCTACAAATTGCTGAAGAAGTCAGACAAGTTTGTTTGGGGCCAGGAAGCAGATGACGCCTTTGAAGACTTGAAGAAGACATTGTCCACAGCCCCAGTGTTAGCGGCTCCCACGAGCAAAGAGCTGATGTTACTATACGTCTCTGCAAATTCAAGAGCCGTCAGTGCCGTGGTCGTGGTGGAGCGCAAAGAAGAAGGAAAGGAGTACCCAGTTCAAAGGCCGGTTTACTACGTGAGCGAAGCTTTGACAGAGTCAAAACAGAGATATCCGCAGTGGCAGAAGCTAGTCTACGGCGTGTTCATGGCAAGCCGGAAGATGTCCCACTACTTCCAGGAACACCCCATTACGGTGGTGAGTTCCGCTCCTTTGGCAGAAATCATCAGAAACAGAGAAGCTACAGGCAGAATCGCAAAGTGGGCCATCGAGATGGGACCTTATCATATCAACTACGAGCCACGGACAGCTATCAAATCACAAGCCCTGGTGGATTTCGTCAATGACTGGACAGAATTCGACCCTTTGCCACCGGCACCAAGCACAAAACACTGGGTTATGCACTTCGACGGGTCAAAGCAGTTTGAAGGATCAGGAGCCGGCGTCGTCTTAACCTCGCCAAAAGGAGACAAGTTAAGCTACGTCCTGCAGATACACTTCGAGCCATGCACCAACAACATCGCAGAGTATGAGGCCCTGTTACATGGTCTGAAAGCTGCCAGAGAGATGAACATCAAGAGGATCATGTGCTATGGAGATTCTGACCTTGTTGCACGGCAAGTATCAGGAACCTGGGACAGGAAAGACGCCAACATGGCGGCTTACAGGAGAGAGGTAGACCGAGTAGCCGGTTTCTTCTCCGGCTATCAGGTTGAACATATCGACAGACGAAAGAACGAGGCAGCGGACGCCTTATCAAGAATCGGCTCCAGGAGAGAGCCGGTGCCTCCAAACGTATTCCTCGCCGAGTTACATCATCCCTCAGTCAAGCTTCCAACAGAAGAAGAGTTAGCAAACCCTGATGACCCGGATTCACAGTTAGTCGCCGCCTTACACCAAACTCCGTCATGGACAGAGCCGTATCTGGCTTACTTACTGAGAGAAGAGCTACCACAAGACGAAGTACTGGCACGACAAATTGTACGCCGGGCTAAGGGATACGTCACCATCAACGGCGAGTTACACAAGAGGAGCACATCTGGAGTATTCTTACGCTGTGTTTCACCAGAGGAAGGCCGGAAAATTCTCCAGGAAATTCACGCAGGGGACTGCGGACATCATGCGTCCACAAGATCAATGGTGGCCAAAGCTTACAGGCACGGATTCTTTTGGTTGACGGCTTTGGCTGACGCAGAGAACATAGCCCAGGTTTGCGATGGATGCCAGCGATATGCAAGGCAGATACACGTTCCGGCTCAAGATTTGAATACCATCCCAATAACATGGCCTTTCGCAGTTTGGGGCATGGATATGGTAGGACCTTTCAAAACTTCACCCAGTAAGAAGACTCACCTCTTAGTCGCAGTGGACAAGTTCACAAAGTGGGTGG
This sequence comes from Poa annua, assembly GCA_026929855.1. NCBI lineage: Eukaryota > Viridiplantae > Streptophyta > Magnoliopsida > Poales > Poaceae > Poa > Poa annua. Next base: position 25,284,193 of record CM049434.1, on the reverse strand, counting down.
AAGTTCAAGCCGTCAATAGTTACACAGCAGCAACAGCAGTCAAGTTCCCGAAGAAGATCATATATCGCTTCGGATATCCTCACAGCATCATCACTGACAACGGGACAAAATTTTCACTTGGAGAGATGCAGATATTTTGCAAAGAGAACGGCATCCGGCTCGACCTTGTTTCAATTTCACATCCTCAGTCAAACGGTCAAGTAGAGAGGACAAACCAGGAGCTGTTAAGAGACATCAAGCCAAGACTCTGGGTTCCATTAATCAGAGCCGCCGGGTGCTGGGAAGAAGAGCTGCCATCAGTTGTCTGGAGCATAAACACAACCCCGAACAGATCAACAGACTTCACCCCCTTCTTCATGGTCTACGGGGCAGAAGCCGTGTTACCCAGCGACATTATCCATGATTCTCCAAGAGTTGCAAACTATGTCGAAACTGAGAACGAGCAAGCCCGGCAAAATTCAGTTGACATGCTTGAGGAGGCAAGAGAGCTAGCCCTGGAAAGATTATCTATATACCAGCAAGACCTGAGGCGTTATCATAGCCGCCGGGTTAGATCAAGAACGGGTTAGATCAAGAACTTTACAGGAAGGAGATTTAGTCCTACGGTTAGCCCAGAACAAGACCGGTTTCCACAAGCTGACTCCCCCATGGGAAGGTTCCTTCGTGGTAAGCCGGAACTTGCACAACGGGTCCTATTACTTGGTGGATGCTAGAGAGCAAGCTACAACAACAGGAAACAATACAGACCATACAAGGTATCTGTTGACAGAAAACGACAGGCCCTGGAACATAGCAGAGCTTAGACCATACTACACTTAGGTTTTGTGAGCCCCTAGATGAGACGGGTTACACCTTTTGTATCTTTTTAGTTTAAAAGCAGCAGGTTTCAGACGCGCTCTTTTCCTTACCAGGGTACCTAAGGGGACTGGAAGGTTTTTAATGAGGCGGCCTGCTAGCTATGTACATATTATATGATCAATGAAATGAGGGAGGCACCTCTTAGAGAAAAAGAGAACTGTTTTCAATTCCTTGTTTTACATGTGATCAGGGTCTTGGGGGCTTACTAACTAAGAAATTTGTAAGTTACAAACTCAAGACCCGGCAGAGACGCCACAAATATTCTTGGTTTCTTGCCTGCTAGCTTGACGTTATTCTCACTTTATATATGACCAGATGCTAAAATCCGGCTTTCAATCTGACTATGAAGCCCATGGGGACTTAGCAAACCCTGAACGCTCCGGAATGTTACGCACAGAAGTCACGAGAAAACCGGCTTTGCAGAGAGCTAAATAAACTAAAAGGGTCATCGAAACCAAACAAGACTTGCGGATTTCGCAAAAGACGGCTTTCATTACTGGAACAAGTCTTCAAACAGCGCATGAAGGCACATCATAGAGTAAGACAGAAGTATTCGCATCTAACCTATTACAAGCCATGAAGGCCAATAAAATTGTTTCAGGAGCAATTCGAGCCAAAAGATCCTAAGCTTATACAAGAGTCGGCGTTGGGTACATCCGGGCGATCTATGGGAGTGGAGGAGCCGGTGCAGATCCTTGCCCAGGGTCCTTCGTACCCCTTGTACCTTCGCCTGGTGGCCTCTGCAAAACGACCGAGGCCAAGGCCTCAAAGCCGTCAAGATCAGAAGGGCGAGAGGGAGCGGGTACATCAGGAGTTGAGCTCGAAGGGTTCACACTTGTCGTGTAGGGCGTGAAGAGTTGCGGCGCTTCCTCCACCGGCTTCCACAAGTTAACCGGCTCTGGCGGGACTTCCTTGACGGCGCGGTTACCTTCGTCATATGTAGCCTGGAACTCGTCCAGCGCCAACCCATCGGCAATCTGACAAGCCGGACGCCGAACTAACTTCACGAGCTTCCCATATACCTTCGCGGTCTCCTGGCCATCAGGTTGAAACTCGGGGAAGCCCTTGGTTAGCTTGACCGGATCAAGATTTGGATAATACGCCTTTGCCAAAGCCAGCGCGCGGATCGCACCCTTGCGGCAGGAAGACGCCTTCCATCGCTCCATTAGCATAGGCACCACAGAGGTGGCGGCAAGAAAGTCCGGGAGACCCGGCGGACAAGTCCCAGAAGAAGAAGACATCTTGATCATTTCGGCACAGCCGAAGTAGAGCCGTCGGGTGACGCCATATATCGCTTGAATCTTGTCAAGCGTCCCCTTGATAGTCACTCCTTGAGCCGTACCTGACAAGAGGCGGAAGAAAGTAAGAATACCTGAGAAAACAAAGTAACGAAGCAAAGTAAAGAGGAGGAGAAAACTCACCGAAGACAGCAACAGATAAATTGTGGATGGATTTCTTTATCTTCTCCAGCTCGGAGATGACTTTCTGCAACTCAAGGGCTTTCACCTGGATGGCGAGCTCTTGATCATGAACCTTCTTTCGCAAGGCCTCGTTGTCAGCTTGAAGCCGGGCTAACGTCTCCTCCTGCGCCTTCCGTCGCTCCTCGGCCTTTTCGCGGAGGCCGGCTTCCTGCGCAAGTTGATGGCGCACTTCGCTGTTGCTTTTGACACTGGCCTTCGAAAATTCCTACAGAGGGAAACAAACATTCATCAAGATAGAGGCAAAAAGTGGAAGCAGCAAAAACAGTGTCTTAAAGAAGACCCGGAACATTGCAAGCAATAGTTCCGACTCTTGGGGACTGCTCAACAGAAACAAAAAGTTAAGGAGAGCCAGCATGAATTTCAAGAAAGACCCGGAGCGCAGCAGGCTACTGCTCCGACTCTTGGGGACTACTCATTACAAAAGTCTCACTCACAAAAAAGACCCGGAGCGTAGCAGGCTACTGCTTCGACTCTTGGGGACTACTAGTAGGGAACATACCTGGTAGCGAAAAAGCAGATAGTTCCGCAGCTGAGATTCTTCTCTTCGCACCCTGGAGAGTCGTGCATGGATCTTCTCAAAAAGCTCTGGAAACTCTAAAGTGTTCAAGGGAACTTCATCCTCAGAGTCCGAGTCTCCCGCTTCCTGAACTTGCCCTTTGCCCGCAGCACGAGCAGCAGGCCCTTCCTCTGCTGTAGCTTCCGGCTCCAGGACCTTCGCCACGGAAGAAGAAGGTGCACTAGGATCCTGGAAGCCGGTCCCAGTAATATTGACGTCCGGCTCTTCCGGAATGACGGGAAGATCAGCGTTCGGAGGAGAAGAGGAGACCGGGTCAGGACGAATCGGGTCTACCGGCATCTCTTCTTGGGTCTCCTCGGCCTCGGGCTCCGCAGGAGGAGTCGACACAGTCTCGGGGGTCTCCTCGTCGCTGAGAACGGCTTGTGCTCTGAAATAAGATAACTTGCATGAGTGATTGACAATAAGCAGATCAAAACAAAGACATGGTGAGGAAATGTACCCCTTGTTGACGACAAAGTCGGAAGGGAGAGTCTCAGAACCGGAACCAGAAGAGCAGGACATAGACCGGGATTTAGCAACCCGGATTTGGCCCGCCAGCGGGTATCGAGCATCGGGGGAAGTTTGATGAACGTTTATTCTGCGAGGAGAAGGGCTGTTCGGGATACCTGAGGAGAGCTCTTCTGAAGAGGTTGATGAGCGGGTTTTTCGCCGCTTGGGCGCCGCCTCATCCTTGTCCTGCGTAGATGGACGAGTTTGAGAGCCGGAAGCTTCAAGATCGAGGAAACGAGAGCGTGGTATCAGGCGTACCACGTTGCGGGCCCGCTTGGCTTGAGCCGGCGGGGAAGAAGGAGGCGCTGGGACCTTGATGGAGTCTTGGTCGTCTTGACCTGGAAGTTGGGGAATATAAGTAGAGGTATTGTCTTCGTTATCGGCTTCCATGAGATCCCGCAAAAGCCGGTCCATGGAATCAAGCTCACCTTCGCCCTCTGCATCTCCTCCCTCCGAGTTTTGTGCCGACTCATCCTCTTGATCGGAGGAGGCGGGGGTTTCTTCGGCGGCCTTCCACCAGTCTTCGGTGGTCTAGGAGTGAATAAAAGACATTCATGGAAAAGTACAAGAGTATAGGCAAGATACAAACAGAAAGGCAAAGAGACTGCAAGTAAAGTACCTTGGGAGCCGGGTTCTCAGAGCAAAAGGGGAGGAGTCCATCGAGCGTTATCGCGGCGATGGACTCGGACAGCAGCTTCTTGGAAGCCCGGATAACTTCTTCATCCTCCGGCTCTTGAGAAGTGAACCGGAGAGGATCAGAGGGAACGTTGGTGTAGTCGGAAATGAGCTTGGGCCAGATGGACAGTGGCTTAATACACCACCCGACCCACCATTTGACCAGATCGGTGCCTTTGAGGCATGGGCTTTGAGAGCTCGGATTCTAGAGAGAATGGGGGCCAAGGCAGCGCGATCTCGGGCATAAGAATTGACCGACTCTCCCAGCTCGAGGGGCTCGGCCCGGAAACCCGGCAGCTTGGGTTGGCCCTTGGGAGAGGTGTCTTTGCAATAGAAGAAGGTGGATTGCCATGCCCGGGGGTGGCTGTTAAGTTTCAAAGCCGGAAAAAGGGAGTCCCGGCGCCACTGGATAGCGACTCCTCCACAGATGTTAAGAGGAAGAGTGGCGGAGGAGCGCTGTGGATTGCAATAGAAGAACTCGAGAAAAAGATCAATGGTGGGTTCCATTTGAAGATAATCTTCGCACAGAACAGTAAAATTCGAGATAGAGAGAATTGAGTTTGGGGCCAAGTCTTGAGGCCGAAGACCATAATAAGAAAGAAGAGATCGGAAGAAGAGGGAACCCGGAGGTTTAAAGCCGCGGTTGAGGTGATCGGCGAACACGATTACCTCGTTCTCCCGGGGAGCCGGCACGACCTCGTCCCGAGGAGCGCGCCATTGGATGATGTCTTGAGCTTGGAGCGCCGGAGTCGACCAAGTCCTGTAGTCTTGCACTAGAGACGGAGGAGCCCGTCCAGTTCCCAGATGGGGCCGCTGCGGTGGCGGTGCCGGAGGCGGAGGCACCGGCGGCGGCCTTGGCCTTCTTAAGGTTTGCCCTAACGACGGCGGCTGTGGCGGCGGCGGCCGGGCCTTTGCTTGCGGTCTTCTTCCCCATGGCGACGAAGAACTAGATCTAGATCTGAGGTGGAGAAGGAAGAAGAAAGTGGCGGCGAAGCTGGGTCCCGCACGGTGGCGGAAGCAGCCGGAGAGAGAACGGCGGCGCTAGATCGCGGAGAGGTTGCAGAGCTCGCGCTGGAGGAGGAAGATGAAGTGGAGGCGCACGGGGGGAAATGGTAGCTTTCCTCCGTCCCCACTTATTTATAGCCCGGTGGGAGTTGACCTAGGGGCATAACAGGAAAAAGCCAAGGATAATGATGGCTTGGAGAATAAAATCCGAGATGTCAGATACTCTAACTGACAGGATCTTGGGTTCCCGAGGTAGCCGTTCGGCTCCTCGATTCTCGTGGAGGGATAAGTATTAAAAATGTCGTTGACTCAGGAGGTTGACCGACGTCCTCGAAGAAGATCAAAAGAGATTGAAAATCGCTAAGTCCGGAAGCGAAAGTCGGCAGGCGATGGCCGGGTTATGAACGGGCCGCCGGCAAGAGCCGGCCAAACTGACACCCGCGTGCCTGCTTGTTTAATAAGTTGTTTATTGTTTTTCAGATGATAACCCGGACAAAAGGAATGACGGCTTCCCCTAGACTGTGCCCAAGTGCTAATGTGAAGCAAGTCGATTCTGGTGTCCAAGTTATCCTGTGGGCTACTGTTGGGGGATCATAACCCGTTAGGCCCACCGACCAAGAAGACAAGCCGGCCTGGTAAGAACCAGGGCCGGGTCAAGCATGAAGATATGGGCCGGGTCCCACGTAAGCCGGTGTGCGACGTGTGCCTTGGCCCGCAAGTTGAGAGGGATCGAGAAGGCTGGAGAGACCAAGTACAAGACGGAGTCCTGATAAGAAAGGCGAAAACTTAGAGGGCTTAGAGTAGAGTCCGGTTACGATGGTAACCCGGATCCCGCCTTGTACCTCCAGCGAGACCCATCGCCTATATAAGGGGGTCTCCTGGTTCCTATAGGGTTAAGTTTTACCAGATCGCAAGTATCGCCATTGTAATCTCGAGACCCGGAAGCTAAGGCGCCGAGTTCTCGAAACCCATATCAATAAAGCAGTAGCAGGAAGTAGGTCTTTACCTCAAGACGAGGGGCCGAACCTGGGTAAACTCTTGTTTTCCCACGCCACGCTAGACAAGCTCCAGATGTCAGAAGTCGCTATATCCCAATACTCAAGTTTCCACCCGGAAACATCTGTCGTGACAATCCCATGACATCTATGTTAGCTCGTTTTTTTTTCAAGTACGATAAAAAATGAATTATTTTGCACCTGATAATACGTAAATGCTCATAAATCAAAGAGTAAATAATATTTTCTATGAATATACATACAACATAATTCTAAATTATATTAGCTGCAACGACTCTCAAGAATCCGCTCTCAGTGACACATGTATTATTTACACGTCACATTCCCTATAGTAATTTGATTCCGGGATTGGATAAGTTTGTACTCTTAAGACAAATATACAAGTACTATGTTCAAAAAAAAAATTACTCATGCCTTTGGTCTCCGCTGTTGTTGACATCTTTGTCCCACCGCATGAATGAGGGGAGCATTAGCAAAGGGGAAACAAAACACCATATCACCTCTCTTCTATTCCTTGCATTACCACTTCCTTATGCTGCCATCCTCGAGAACCTCCATCGGATCTGAGGGGCGATATGAATCTAGGAAGTGCAATGACTACTGGTCTAAGAGACTACTTCACTGATCGACTACTCCGGCTACGACCTCTTGATAGTGATGACATTGTTCCAGATTGATCTCGTTCGAAAATTGTTTACTTTTCCAGCATATCATGCATCTCCCAAACAAAAAGTCGTAAACTCGAAACACATAAGTACGTAAGTAGGTGTTTGGCCTAATGGGAGTATGTGGGTGCATTGGATAGCTGTGCGTGTACGTGCCTTTGAAATTAAGGACGATGGTTGGTAGGTTGGTGAATGAAGGAACAGCCTCGATCTGGACTGCAGCACCAGGACTTGGACCAAAAACAGTTGAGGTTCGCGCCACGAAAACTTCAATCCTTCCTGTCCTGGACCAGTTCAGCTCAGCCAGTCGATCGAGGCCAGGTGACATAAAACGGAAATTTATTGGTGCATGAACACCAAGGACCATCTGTTCATCATTTGGTTGTTTGGCCGGGCCCGGTTTGACCAAGTCATCGTTCTGGAGGTAATGCCACGATGTATTTCTCCTTTGGTGAAATCGAACTAATTAATCGTCTCACATTTTCTCTCTCCAAAAGACCAGTGATGACATCATATATATATATATATATATATATATATATATATAGATAGGGCAGGACTAAACAGGAACCTCCTTAAGAGATTCCTATTTAAACTAAATAGGAACTATCCTATTTAGGGAAGGATACCGGATCCTGACCCGCACCCGACCCCGACCGGCCCGATAGAAGCCCACCCACCCCACCCCGTCCCGACACCCCACCCCGATCCCCCACCCCACGACCCCCCCACCACCTTCTTCCCGTCCGGCGCCGGCGAGCGAGCGGCGGCGGCGGCCGCCGCGAGGGAGCCGGCGACGGAAACGGCGAGGACCTCCCGAGATTACCACCTCCTTCCATCTGGGCGGCGCGGCCGAGGGAGCGGCGGCTGCAGCCGACGCGAGGGAGGCCGCGGCGGAGGGCGACACCCCCGACAAGACCACCTCCTACCTGGCCGGTGCCGGCGAGCGAGCGCCGACCCGCATCTCCTCCAGTGCGCCCCGCCTCCGTCCACAGTAGCCTGCCTCCCGGCCGGCAGGAGCACCAAACACCTGCACCTCCAAGCTTGTGATCCTGGCACTGGCTGCCTCTCGAGCTCGTGCGCCCCTGCCAGGGAACCTGTTCCTAGCGCATGGAACGAGCGAAGGTTCAGAACAGCGACTTCCTGAGGTTCAGAGCAATTCCTTTGGAGCTCCATCTTTTGAACTGCTTTTTTTTGGGCTTTCTGAAACAGCGACTTGCGGAGGTTCAGAGCAAGGCGTGTAGTTGCTTATTTGCTTCTACTAGCTAGCTATGCGTGCGTCAGTTGTGTTTACATATTGTGCGTTGTCTCGCTTGATTCCATGGGCCCCAAAAAGAAGTTCAGAGATTTGATACTTTTTATGTGGAGAAAAAAGTTCATTTACTGCCTCGAACGACTGTAGCAAATGCTACACTGAAGGTTCATTTGATTAATTTTTGAAGATAACCCCGTAAAGCTTAAATGAAGGTTCACTACATAATTTTTTGTAGTTCACACAGTTGAGAATGAAAGTTGGGACAAATCTTTTTAAAAAATTGCAGTTCTGGAAGTTGAGATTGAAAGTTCGGACCAATTTTTGAAGTCCGCTTCTATTTTTACATTGCAATTATTCCGCTCATGAAGTTCCTCGGTCAAATTGTTTTTTCTTTTTTCAATTTTTAGAAGCAGTATGTGAACTGCTTTTAAAGTGGATCATAAAGCTAAAATGAAGGTTCAGTTGATAAATTTTTATTTCGTGTGAAGGTTTACATGTCATGCGCGAGAAGGTTCACATAGCAGTCGCGAGGAAGTTCATAAAGCCTCATTCCAACAAAGTTTAGAAAAAAAAAGTTCAGCTCATTAATTAAAAATCCAGAAAAAAAGTTCATGTGCAGTTGCGAAAAAAGTTCACCTAATTATGAAAAAAAAAGTTCACTTCATGCTTCTGAAGGTTCACACGTCATGCGCGAGAAGATTCACACAACAGTCGCGAGGAAGTTCACCTCGTTTCGAAAAAAAAAATCAGGAAAAAAGTTCACCTCATATTCCGTCTGAAGGTTCACATGTCATGCACGATAAGGTTCACACGTCATGCGCGAGAAGATTCACATAGCAGTCGCGAGGAAGTTCACCTCGTTTCGAAAAAATGTTCAGGAAAAAAGTTCACCTAATATTCCATCTGAAGGTTCACATGTCATGCGCGAGAAGGTTGACATATCATTGCCGAGACATTTTCAGAAAACCTCATTCCAAAAAGTTTAGAAAAAAGTTCGCTTTGTTAAAAAAAAAGTTCACTTCATTCATAAAAAAAGGTTCACATGGTTCAGAAAAAAAGTTCATGTGCAGTTACGGAAAAAGTTTCACCCAGTTCCAAAAAAATATGTTCACGAAAAAAAGTTCACCTCATGCTCCGTCTGAAGGTTCACATGTCATGCGCGAGAAGGTTCACATAGCAGTCGCGAGGAAGTTCAGAAAGTTCACCTTGTTCCGAAAAAAGTTCAGGAAAAAAATTCATATTTCGTCTGAAGGTTCACATTTCATGCGCGAGAAGGTTCAAATGTCGTTGCCGAAACAGTTCAGAAAGCCTCACTCCAAAAAAAATTAGAAAAAAAGTTCACTTCATTAATAAAAAAAAGGTTCACTTGATCTAGAAAAAAAGTTCATCTGAATGCAAAAAAAGTTCAGCTAGTTCTGAAAAAAGGTTCACTTCAATACCTACAGTTTATGAACAAAACAGAATCTACTATACGACTGAAAGTTCACTAACACATAAAAAGAAGTTCAGTGTTATATTAGTTAGTTCGGCGGAAATTATACACATAAAAGTAAATTCTATAAGCTTCGTTTATTCAGATGACCACATTTAAAATACAATTAACAACAAAATGAGTCTAATTTGGCCACCACTTGTCTGAACCTTCGACTTAAACATCATCATCATGACAATTTCAAACAATTCCCGTTTATGAGGTGCGTACATGGTTTCCTTAAATTTAAAATTAATCTTAACCCGTACATTATTTCGAAAAATGGTAAAAGTAAAAAAGTTGCGCCTACTCAACAGCTTTGTAACGGCATATCATTTGTGTTGTTTCGATAAGCGGTTCAAAAGTAATTGAGAAAAAACTGTCCGCCGGATCTGAAATTTCGGAAAACAGAACGTGTATATTAAAAACTGCTCTTAATCCGTTACGAATCTCGCAAGTTGATAGAAAAAGAAAAGATGCGCATTTTTCATACCTTTCCAACGGCGTATCATTTGCGTAAATCCAGCAAACGGTTTGGAAATGGCGGCCGAAATACAGTACGAAAATGCAGAAATTGCTGAAAACCGCGTTTTGTATGTTCAAAATTGTTTAAAAACCATCTAGAATTTGAAAAAGTTGTTAAAATGAATTAGTTGCGCAATTTCCATAGCTATGCAACGGTATATCACATGCATCATTCTGATAAGCGGTACCAAAACCACGTTAAAAAACGTTCTAAAAACGTCATAGTTCCGCGTGAAGGTTCACATCGCACGCCGTGAAGGTTCACTCGTATTTTCGAGAAAGTTCAGAAAGTTCCTATTTAGCTTAAACAGGAATAGGTTCCTTTTTAGCTGAGTTATATATATATATATATATATATATATATATATATATATATATATATATATATATATATATATATATATATATATATATATATATATATATATATATATATATATATTTATATTTACCGGTAAATTAACAGGTGCTCCCTGGTGCCCATGCTACTGGATGGAATACAGTAAGTTTTAGGTATGTACACCATGTAAAATTTTTGGGTATGTATATCTTATGTATGTATGAGGTATATATGACTTTGGGTATGCATTTTCAAGGTATCTACATAGTACATATACCTCGGGTATATATTTTCAATACTACGCGTACAGATCAGGTATATATATAAATAATTGAGGTATGTGTACAAATTAGGTATGTATACCCCGTTACGTGCATACCCAAAATCATATGTACCTCCTACATACCTAAGGTATACATACCCAAGTTATATAAATGGTCTACATACCTAAAAATGGTTCGTATTCCAATCAGGAGTAAAGTTACATGGTGTACATACCTCGCGTACCCAAAAAATTTACATGGTGTACATACCTAAAACTTACTGTATTCCATCCAGTAGCATGGGCACCAGGGAGTAAAGTTATGTTTTGAAAAGGTAAAAAGAAAAAGCATCGTTGGACGCCGGAATCGCTGTAGTCTAAACTCTTATCATTTCTTCTAATAAAAGCTTTTACGTGTTTGCGAAGAAACAAAAGAGTATATATACTTGTTTGTACCAATCCCAATGCCACCCAAATAGAATTGCGACCAATCGCTATTTTGTTTTCTCAGTGTTTTTAAATGATAAAAAAACGGGATGTAGCAAGCTTAGATAGTCCAATGAGACCTTCAAAACCTGCAAATGCGGCCCAAAACTTACAACAGCTCTTAGGTCAGTATTTCCTCCTCTCCTCCCCACAACAAACTATTTGTCTCTGCAATCAGTAATCGTAGCAAATATACAATTATTTAATCACGAAAGGACAGAACACGTCGAATAGTCAAGTTGAGTTTCGATCTTGACACGTCCGAAAATACAATGATCCGTACAGATATTTGTAATATAAAACCAGAAAGTGATGGTTCCATGAGAAAAACCATGTTTCCCTGTAAACAGACCTACATCTTTAAAACAAGGCAACAATAGGGCGAGTATTATGAGAAAAAAAAGGAATTCGAATGTACAAATATAATAGGGGTAAAAAACTGAAAACTACTCTATCTTGTCCCTTCCTACTTCAACGATTTGCAGTATTTAGAGAAGATGGTTCTTTACATCGACATAGAACTGTTTCTCACACATCTAAGAAATAACAACACAACAATTTGGCTGCATTTCTAGAGGGCCGATATGGATTACCGATAACCTAAGTGTCCTTTGAGTGACGTCTTTTACAGTTGAATTTGTACTAGGTAGACCATCCTATAAAACTTTGGAAGTGCATATGACAGTCGACCTGAATGCCTGAAAGAGTGAGAATACGACACCGATGTGCTTAGGGGAAAAAAGATCACGAAATGAGTAAACATGAGATGAGGCACCAAAACAAACTGGTATTACCAACACACACACACAACCGGTAGTATCTATTTGCAGGTGATGCTATTTGTATATACAGTAAAAAAGAAACATGATGGTTTGTCAATGATAAAACCACTTTCATTCATAAAATATATAATTATTTTATTTTCATCGGATTCTGAATTAGCCTTTATGGACCCAACCTTTTTTATACGAGTGAGCTCCCCGCTTAAACGAAGACCAAATTAGTAGCATAAAATGCACAAAGTTAACTATTCCATCTCTCTGTGTGCTAGCCGGTTCCATATCAACCTTAGAGCAACTCTAACATATGACGATACATTGCCTATTTTCGTTTTTACAACGCATGTTTTTTACGTTTTACATCACCAAATTGGTTTTGTCCATTCCAGTCCAGATGATGTATAACAGGTCACCACACTGAAATCCAATAGCGGGGAGGGAAAGAGGCGATCTAACAGTCGTCAAGCGTCGAGCATGATTTTGGCCAGAGAAGGTCGCCGGAGTCCGCGGAGCACGGCAGAGGTGCACAACCGATGGTAAGAGATCGATGGTAGAGGTGAAGTCAAGGTCGCATACGGGAGGGCAGTGGCCGCCGTGGTCGGGGTGTCCAGGCAGCGTTGTGCTCACTTGCGACCATCGATGACAAGCGCGGTGTCCTGGACCCGTAGACGACCGGCGATGATAGGCGGCGGCCCAAAATCGTCCGGGAGAAGCTCGTTTACGATGTGGCGATTCAGGACGGCGGGTTGCTGGCAGCCATTCCGAGACAAGAGAGGTAACGACGAGGCCCAGCGAGGCTCGTCTGGGGTGGCCGTGATTCGACCGGCGGAGGTCGGGGTAGGTGTGGGTGCGTTGTGCACGTTCGATTTTTACGTTTGCAACACCCTTTTGGTGATGTATAATTGCATCATCAAACCTAGAAATATACATCATATGGTAAAAATTTACATTGTTGAATACATTTACGACATTTTAGTGATGGAAAGAAAGATGGAGTGGTGGTAGCTGACTTGCCGCACATGTCATGCAATAATACGGATATACTCTCTATCTGTTTCATATTATTTGACTCACCTATATGTAAATATGAATGTATCTACACGTGTTTTAGTGTTAGATATATCCGTAACGGAGGGAGTACTCCATATGACCATATGCCAAGTTGCCAACCGAAGCACAGAAGATGTACACGTACTAGGATAAATACACACCAGGCCAATGTTTTTTTTTCCGGGAGAGGCGAAAGCTAAGAGCAAGTCCAGCAGTTCCCCTGTAGCCACCCCGATACGAGACATAGGGGAGAGAGGAGGAAAAACACCACTCCAGCAGTTCCCCTACCGCTCTCCCGATAGATCGGTGCCCCCGACCCAGACCCTCCCTCTCCCCTACACATCGGGGCAGTGGAGGCGCCCCCGATCCGTCGCCACGAGCAACTGCTCCTTGCCGGACAACTCCTCCCGCCGTCAGGTTCGTCTCCCTCGTCTCTTTCTCTGTTTTTGGTCGAAATAGCTCTCAAAATCGAGCTCGATTTGTCATCGGATGAGATTGAGGAAGAGGGAGAATAGTAGAGGGGAGCGGGTGGGACGGCGCTGCCATGGTGAGCACCTCCCGGTGGCACGCAAGCTGGGCGCAGCAGAGGCGAGTGGCGCGGCGCGCGAGCTGTGCGGCGCGCGAGCAGGGGACGAGCTGAGCGCGCGAGCAGGGGCGAGCTGGCGGCGCGCGAGCCGCTAGCGCGAGCAGGCGCGCGAGCAGGTGCGAGCTGGGCGGCGTGCGAACGCGGTAGCTGGGGAGTTGGGCCGTATCCTTCTTCTCCCGAGCTCCAGCCTCCAGGTCGGGGATGCATCTTCTCCCGCGCTCCAGGTCGGGGCCTGGCCGTAGTTGCCCTCTGGATTTGCTGGATAATGCAATACAGAGCATCTCACATCAGGGATGCTTTAGATGCATCAGGAGCTAGTACGCACGGTGAAGCGATGGATATTATGCAATGCTTGTTCTTTTGCTTGCATTTTTTTGTACTGCTTGATGTACCGCGCGTGAGCAGGGATGCGAGAGGACGCTGCCGAGTGGCTCCTTGTGCAGGAACCTGACATTGCTCTACGCATTTGTTTCCTGAGACAGCTTGCTACAGATTGCTACGCATTTGTTTCCTGTATTCAGTTTATATTTGAGCAGGGATCGAAATCAGTTTTGCTAAAGATTGCTACGCATTTGTTGTCAAAATTTTGTTGTACTTCTTCAAATTTTGCTACAGCTTGCAATTTGGGTACTCATGATGTCTAAACAAAGGTCTATATTGTTGTAGGTTAATTAGATGGCGGAACCATCATATTATGATCTTTTGAGCGGTGGTGTTGATTTGAATGATGTTGATCTGAGTTGGGGAGAGACAAACAGTACAAATCTCGGTGGAAATCAAGGACCTACCCCTCCTGTTAGATCAAGCTCGAAGAAAGGAAAAAATTTCAGTGTGCGTGAGGACGAGGTGTTGACGGATGCATACCTTGAGGTAACTCAAGATCAGATTGTAGGCACCGAACAAAGGGGGAATTCCTATTGGAAAAGGGTCCATGATTACTTCTATGCGAACATTGGAGAAGAGTCGGATCGTAATCAAAATTCTATACAACACCGTTGGACGGTTATTAATGAACAAGTGGGTAAGTTTTGTGCGGCTTTGGTGCAGATTGAGAACAGAAACCAAAGCGGGTTGACAAAAGTTGACAAGGTATAAGTTTCTTTGTTGCGTTCATTTTCTGTGCAGTTCATTTGTTGTTGCGTGCATTTGTTGTTGAGTTCATTTGTTCTGTTCATTTTTTGTGTAGATGAAACAAGCACTTATTAAGTTCCGTGAAGATGACAAGGGAAATAAACCTTTTGGATTGATGCATTGCTATGAGAAACTGGAAGACAGAGAGAAGTGGAGAACTAGAGATTCTAACAAAAAACAAAAGAAGGCATCTAATTCTACTCCTGGTTCATCGACTCCTAGTACCAACAGAAGTCTGTTTGAGGATGAAGCTACATCTCCGAACAAAAGTGTTTCTGTGAAAAGACCAATTGGTAAGAAGGCCGCAAAAGCGCTACGAGCTAAAGGTTCTTGCTCTACAGGTGATAGTGTTATCATGGAGACATTGGACAGTCTATTTTCGTCAAGGAGGGAGGAGGCGATGTCGAGGGAGGCATTGAGGCAAGAAAGGTTTAATGTATCCATTGCAAGAGAAAAGGAGATGGAAGAAGAAAGGTTGGAGGAAGATCGGCACTAGTGGAAAACGGCTCTTTAGTACCGGTCGGGGAGGAGCATCAGTACCGGTTTCGCAACCGGTACTGCGCAATCGGGACTGATGCCCCCCCAGCATCAGTACCGGTTTCTTATCGTCGGTACTAAAAGGGCCCCCACGTGGGCGTGGGGCTCGGGCTCGTGCGGAGAACTTTTAGTACCGGTCGGTAACACCGGCCGGTACTAAAGGGTTTAGGTTTTAAGGGTTTTGCAATTTATTTTTCGTTTCCTTTTTTTTCTGTTATCTGTTTTCTTTTCTTCACTGCAATTTTATTTTATGTTTTCTTTTTCATCTACTGTTATACATTCATACGGTATTATATATATACACGGTACACGTTGATGCATACGTAATATACTTTCGTATATGTATTCTACGCTACTACATACGGTAAACGTTGACATATAATATAATTTAGATATAGGACATATTCATACTACGTTATTACATACATATATACATATATAAAATCCGGTGTATAGAGATCGCAATAATGTCATACATCCTCCTCTTTCATATGGCATAGCTATATTTAGGATTATGGTATTCTCCCTTTGGATTCATGACCTCCTCAAGGATAAATCCCGCTATCTCCTCTTGAATTGCTTCTACGCGCTGATGTGGTAGGATGGCGTTCCGCTTGTCGTTAAGCTTTAAACGAGATCAATATGAATATATTAGTTGTGTGTGTATATATATATATCAAATCATAATAAGATTGAAATATAGTACAAGACAGTCACACTCACATCCATTCTTTTTTCACGCGACGCCTGCTCAACGCTCAAGGTCCTCATGAACTCGCAGACGTAGAATCCACATAATTCATTTCCCGGAGGCTGCTTCATGGTCTTTACGAGAATATAACTTAATTAAATAATAATTCAAAATGATGATGAATTAAAGAGATTATGTTTAATAGTAGCACACTTACATCAATATGTTTAATAGTCAGCTCTGGTTTCCATTCACCCCTCTCTCTCTTGATGAATATTTTCCAAACCCTACTCACAAAAGCAAATGAATAAATGTGTTATGATTACTTGATATCATGAAATGGGGTTAATGGTTGAAATTACCTCTGAAGCATGTCAATCAAGTCCTGGTAGTATGATTGTGGTTTGCGTAATGAGTCAAATACTTCAACTAATCCCTTGTCAATGATAATGTCCAGTAGAATCCAATGGAAGCTGCACACGTTTATATAGTGAGGCATGAATATAACTCATCAATTAAACTTAACATCTAGTCATTAGCAATATAGAAATGTGTTGAAGACAGTCACACTCACTTGAAGTTGTAAGGAAGAAGTATATCTGCCGCATGTGTTTGGCTCAATAGCGACCTCAACAATGCCTCCTCGCAGTCCCCGGGCTTCCGCTCTAAGTTTTTGCAGTTAACGATAGATGGGTCAATGAACCCAACTTCTCAGAGTCTTTTCCTTTTGCACTCGATAAGCATCCACCTGCATATATAATAGCATACGAAAGAATATAGTGCAGATAATTACAGGCTCAATTAGTGAGGATAATTACATGCTCAGCTAGACATTTAGAAAAAACACTTACAGAACATAGCAACTCATGATAGTTGCGTCGAGAGCACGCCGGTTGTATAACTGCCATAATTCATCAAATTCGATACATATCTCGTGGTTGACGAAGAATTGGTCTTCTCGGTATGTCACGTAAAACACGAGTTGCTTGTCCTTTGCAACCTTCATGTACCAGTCATGCAATCTCCGCATTTGAAAAGCTAGACGCACCATCTCATCACTAGGGAGAAGATCTTTTCCGTAGACAAACGTCCGTGCTATCTCAGTCGACTTGGGGAAAAGTGCGTCAAATGCATCATCGTCCATGTAGTCAGTAACAGGAACATTTGTCCCAACGTTGGGACTCTTGTCTGTCTGAACCTTCAGCGGGGCGACCGACTATACTTTCTGTTCTCCGAGCTGGGGAACCTTTTTCCCCTTCTTCTTCTTCTGTGCAGCGACCCTTTTCTTTTTATTCTCCTCTTGCGTGTCAAAACTCTTCGAGATAGAGCGTTCATAGTTATCAGGCAAAGTTCTACGGTCAGGATCACAGACGATGTCTAAAAAGTGTTTAGCACCCTTAGGGTTTAGTACCTGTTTTGGCTCGGGCACTTTCTTCGCAAAGTGTGCGGCATTGTGAGCTTTGACCAAGGGAGCATTCTCCTCAACGGTCCGGTGGTAAGTTAACACCGGAAGATCCTTCAACGACGGCCCGTACTTGTAGGTGTCCTTTGGAGCACCACTCGACGCACCGGCAAGCATCTTCTGCCTCATTGAGAAGGTCCTATTGCCGGTGGGCGGACTCTTTGCAAGCTCCGGGGTGGACTCCCGCTGGAGTGGACTCTTTGCAAGTTCCGGGGTGGACTCCCGCTGGAGTGGACTCTTTGCACGCTCCGGGGTGGACTCCCGCTGGGTTGGACTCGCGCACCGGGGAGATGGAGTCGCGCTGGGTTCCCTCTCGGTGTCCATATTTTCAATGCGGGGTGGACTTGGAGGTTGATTGCTACTCGGAGGGGTTGGTGGCCTACGCGTCGATTCTCCAGGAAACACGATGTGTTCCTTTCTCCATAGAATGATTCCGCGCAACACTTCTCCCAGTGTCGTCTCCCCTTCAGCTCCAGGAAAGTCAAGCTCTAGGTCCTCGAATCCGTTCATAATTTCGTCCACCCCGACTCGCGCGTAGCCAGCTGGAATCTGACCGCCATGAAGGGTTGCTCCGGGTATATTCTCTAAAGCAAAGCCGACCGCCACCTTTATGGATAGGTTCCTCATCTTGATGTGCAGCTCACAGTTTGTTCGCCCCTGAATCTGATCCACGGGGTATGTTGCGTCATCAGGCTGGACATTTTGTGTGGAAGCCACACTGCTTTTCCGCTGAGATGCCATATCAAGTTGGTCCTCCTGCGGCTCAGATGCCTTTTTCTGCCTCATTTCATGTCGCAGGTCTATTATCATGTCTTCCAACCGCTGATATTTCTCTGCCTCCTGTTTCTTCTTCCTGTCGCGACTCCTGTAGGTGTCCCTATGCTCGGGGAACCCAACCTTCCAAGGGACGACGCCCACGCCTCGTACTCGCCCAGTGTGTTCAGGATTCCCGAGGGTGAGTGACAGCTCGTCCTTCTCTCTATTGGGCGCGAACCTTCCCTCCCGAGCGGCAACTACTGCATCATCAAGTTCTTTGACTTTATTCCGAATTTTTTCTCTTTCGGGCTCTCCCTCGGGGCCTGGTTTAACCTTTTCCTTCAACACAAGATTCCCTGTCTGTGGGTCGGGCTCCAGCCCGACGTTGTACGCCCAATGTCTCGCCCTTGCGGGATAGCTTGATGTACTTGGAGTGACCCCGGCAGCAATTAACTTGGCGTCCCTTTCTTGCCACTTAGGAATGGCGGTCTTATAGCCACCTGGCCCCAAACGTTGGAAATATTGCTTTTTGTCGGCATTCAACTTATTTTTCGCCGACTTTTCCAGAGCTTCTTCTGATTCCTTGTAGTCCTTGAATTCTTGCCACTGATCTCTTATCCTCCTGTACTGTACGTCTTGAAAATTAGGGGTTTTCTTTGTCTTGATGAATTGCTGGTATAACCTTTTCTTGTAGTTCATGAATTGTTCGGCCATTTTCTTTAGAGTCCACTGGAAGACTTTCTTTTTCTCGGCATCTCCGAGGCCTGTCGGTAGGGCGAAATTGTGGAAAACGGACTTCAGAAGTTCCCTCTTGCAAATATCTGACACAAAACTCTCTCCTCCACCCTTCGGCTTGTGCCATTCTCGGATGGTGATCGGAATGTTGTCCCGAACAATAACTCCGCACTGACTCACAAATTTACGTGCGTGCTCTTTCGGAGCAATCGGTTCGCCAATTTCAGAGATTTTTTCGATATCAAATCTTTCTTATTTTAACTTTTTGGCCGGGCCTCGTTTTCTTTTAACAGACTTGCTCGATCCCGATCCGGAGGGCTAAAAGAAGAAATATTATGTTAAAACATGTATATGTACACATATCAAATCATTAATTTATCACCAGAAGCTATGTATACCTCGTCGGTATTCTGCGCTACATTCTCATCGGCATTATTGTTCGAGGCGGATGGAGGAGCTTCTAAGTTATAAATCTCCTCGTCCTCCATTTCACCACCGGACATGTTAAGATATTGCGATCCATCATCTTCACCATCTCTGATGATGTCGAACAATTGATCTTCCCCTGCTCTGCCGTCCATAGCTTAACTAATACAAAAAAAAAGATAGAACAATTTAGTGCCAAATCGGGCGGCGGCATTATTGTAAAGAAATAACATGTGCGCACGGTAGAGGCTCACCGCGGGGGAGGGCACGAGGGGATGCTCGGAAACGACGGTGAGGCGCGGGATCAACGAGACTCGGGAAGGTCACAGACAGGACGACGGTGAGGCGAGGGATAGACGGCGAGATTCCTACATGATGTCAAGTTATAACGGTGAGGCGAGGGATCGACGAAATCAAGTACTTTGCATTGGGGAAATTGTGATTGCATTCCCCGCGCGTTGCCGCGGAAAATTGTGGTTGCATTTTCACAATACTATTTCACAAATTCTAACACTTTCATTCACAAATTTCAACACTTGAATCCACACTATTTATTACATTGTAGCATTTTAATCTTTGCATCAAATAAAATTACATAGTAGCATCCATAAAATTACCCTAAATTACACAAGTACTTTGCACAACTACTTTGCATCCACACTATTAATCCAATTTTACAAACTTCCTAACATTGCAAAACAGACAGCAAGGCCTCATATAGAATTGCTTCAGGGATGGTGTCAGCGAACAACGTGGAATGAACATTGCATATATGTTCAGACAACATGGTTCACTCACACCTCCCTGAAGATGCAACGTGCAACCATCTAATCATCGGCCAAAATTTATAAACTTCCTAACACTGCAAAACAGTACCAATTCACTTAACATTTACAAACTTTCATTAAAAACAATAGCATTTCCTAGCAATTCATCTAAAACAGTAGCATTTCCTATAGCAATTTAAAAAACAGTACCATTACAAACTATTAATCCACACTTATAAAATTACACAAGTTATTTGCATCAAATAAAATTGCATAAGTACTTTAAATTCATATAAATAACACATCAAAATCTAACAATAGCATTCATATAAATAACATTTTAAATTCTAACAATAGCATATAAATAACACTTTAGAACAATTGTAGCATTATAAAGAACAATTCACTTTGTCACATTGACAAATCAAAAAATTGCACAAATCCTACAAACCGTAAAACAATACTAAAAATCCTAAAAATCCAACAATAGCATTCACATAAATATTCTAACACTATTACACTTTAAATTCTAACACTAGCAAGTCTAACTAGCAAGTATAACTAAATTTTCCTAACAACACCTAAAACAGTAGAATTTTCAAGTCTAACTAAATATTCTAGAAAAACAAGGTGATGACGTCACCATGACGTCGCCAATGGAGATTCAAGTTCCTGCCCCTCCATTGCAGACGAGAGGAGGAGCCCGACACCGCGGCGAGTTGCACACCGACGGGCGCAACCTATTGGTGGCGGCGCCGCCCTAATTTTGTCACCGGAATAGGGCCATAGCCACGCAACCGCCGCCGCCGGAATCGGGCGCGTCGAGGAAGGCTTCCTGCACGTCGCGTTGGGTATGGGCGGCGTCGGGGACGGCTTCGAGCAGCGGTCAGCGGCACAGCACGGCAGCGTCTCCGGCGCAGGAAGCCTACTCCGGCGTTCTAGAAACCCTAGCTCCGGCGTGGCAATGGAGAGAAGAAGGAGGAGAAGAGCTTACCTATCGCCGCGCGGAGATTTGGCCGGAGTCGGGGGAGACGAGCAGCGGGCAGCGGGCAGCGGCGCGGCACGGCAGCGTCTCCGGCGATGGCGTCAAGGGAGGCGAGGCGTCTGCGTCGTCTTCGTCGTCGAGGGGCTCGGGGTTCGTCTGTGTGTGGTAGAGAGAATGAGAACTGCCCGATCTGGGCGAGCGCATTTAATGCATGGACCTTTAGTACCGGTCGCTAGCACGGACCGGTACTAAAGCTACTTCAGTACCGGCTGGTAGCACGGCCCGGTACTAAAGGTCTGTCGTTTGGGCGCCCAGAAAACTGGCGCGAAACGAAAACCTTTAGTACCGGCTGGTAGAACGGACCGGTACTAAAGATCTTTTTCATTTTATTTCTCTTTTCTTCTTTTCTCCTTTCTGTTTTTTTATATCTACTGATGTAATTGTTTAATTAGTTTGTAATAATTACTAAAAATCATGTCTATATTGAAGAACATGTTTTCAATAAATTACAAAAATTAGATATTAAAAAATGTAACATTTAATATAAAGGGAATTGATAATCCCCATTTTAAATCATGACTTTTTTTGTGAACAAAGTACCAAAAATATGATGCAAAATGGCACCCATTTAATTTTCATGGAAACTAGTCCACATATGATGGATAATCGCCAAGTAGAAGGTTTTCTTTGATTTCTACCTAATTTTCCCTAGTTAATTGAGTTTATGTGGATTTTTCGAAAGTAATTCAACTTTGAACTACAACTATTTGATAGTTTGGTCTTAAGTTTTTGGAAAAATCATTTTAAGGTACACAACTAGTGGTTATATCACAGAAACATTGATAGTTCTAGAAACTTGATTTCTGACAAAATTTGCAAAAAAAAGTCTTAACAAAAAAGGTGTATCATGTATGAACATCTAGAAGTTTCAAGACAAATGACCAAGTTATGGTCATTTCAACAACATAGTTTGTGATAAAGACCTCATATTCCACAACATAGTTTGTGATAAAGACCTCATATTTCATAAATATCATTCCTGGATTACACATCACCAATATTCCCATCTGTTGTATTATTCCTCCTTTTCTTCGATTGCTTAACTTTGCGCCGGAACCATGGAGAATCTTCATTACTTAACGCGATGCTTGGGTCAGTGTTGACTTTGAAGGGCGGAATTTCATCAAACTTATCATAATCTTCTGACATGTCTGTCTTGTCCTCCACTCCCACGATGTTTCTTTTCCCTGAAAGAACTATGTGGCGTTTTGCCTCGTCTGATGTATTCGCTTCCATATTTTTTCTTTTCTTCGGTTTGGTAGACATGTCTTTCACGTAGAAAACTTGAGCTACATCATTTGCTAGGACGAACGGTTCGTCTTTGTAATCAAGATTGTTCAGATCCACCGTTGTCATTCCGCACATCGGGTCTACCTTTACCCCGCCTGCATTCAGCTTGACCCATTTGCACCGAAACAAAGGGACCTTAAAAGAAGGTCCATACTCAAGTTCCCATATCTCCTCTACGTAACCATAATATGTGTCCTTTTGCCCATTGTTGTTTGTTGCGTCAAAGCGGACACCACTGTTTTGGTTGGTGCTCTTTTTATCTTGAGCGATCGTGTAAAATGTATTCCCATTTATCTCGTACCCTTCGAAAGTGACTATAGTCGAAGATGGTGTCCTGGCCAACAAGTACAGCTCAACATCAACTTCGGTGTTACTCATGAGATGTGTTTGCAACCAACCGCTGAATTTCGCCGTGTGTTGATCTTTAATCCAGAACTCATCCTCCACCGGGTTCTCAGATCGTAAAATATTCATGTGTTCCTCGATATACGGAGCTGCCAATGAGGAATTTTGTAGAACTGTGTAGTGCGCTTGACTGAAAGAAGGTCCGTCCCTACATACAAATACTTTTTTCCCTAGAGTGCCTTTTCCACTCAGTCTCCCCTCATGTCGCGACTGTGGAACACCAATCGGATTAATGTCAGGAATAAAGTCAACACAGAACTCAATGACCTCCTCGGTTCCATAGCCCTTGGAGATGCTTCCTTCTGGCCTAGCACGGTTATGAACATATTTCTTTAAGACTCCCATGAACCTCTCAAATGGGAACATATTGTGTAGAAATACGGGACCGAGAATTTGAATCTCTTCGACTAGGTGAACCAAGACATGCGTCATAACATCGAAAAAGGATGGGGGGAACACCAACTCAAAGCTGACAAGACACTGGACCACATCATTCTGTAGTCTTGGTAGGATCATTGGATCGATTACCTTCTGAGATATTGCATTGAGAAATGCACAAAGCTTCACAATGGGTATTCGAACATTTTCCGGTAGAAGCCCCCTCAATGCAATCGGAAGCAATTGCGTCATAATCACATGGCAGTCATGAGACTTTAGGTTTTGAAATTTTTGTTGTGCCACATTTATTATTCCCTTTATATTCGACGAGAAGCCAGACGGGACCTTGATACTGCTCAGACATTCAAAAAATATCACTTTCTCTTGTTTGGTTAGAGCATAGCTGGCAGGACCGTCATAATGTTCTGGAAGCAGGCCGTCTCGTTCTTTCAAACGTTTCTGGTCCTCCCGTGCTGCGGTTGTGTTTTTTTCTTCCCATACACGCCCAAATGGCCTAGCAGGTTCACACAAATATTCTTCGTCACGTGCATCACGTCGATTGCAGATCGGACCTCTAGGACTTTCCAATATGGTAGCTCCCAAAATATAGATTTCTTCTTCCACATGGGTGCGTGCCCATTTGCGTCATCTGGAACCTTTAGTCCTCCAGGACCCTTTCCAAAGATTACTTTTAGATCCTTGACCATATCAAATATTTGTTCACCAGTACGGTCCATAGGCCTCCTACGGTGATCTGCCTCACCTTTGAAATGCTTTCCTTGCTTCCGGACGTTATGCCTGACCGGAAGAAATCGACGATGCCCCAGGTACACACACTTCTTACAATTATCCAAGTATATACATTCAGTATCATCCAAACAGTGTGTGCATGCATGGTATCCCTTAGTTGTCTGTCCTGAGATGTTACTAAGAGCAGGCCAATCATTGATCGTTACGAAAAGCAACCCTCGAAGGTCAAAATCCTCCTGTTTGTGCTCATCCCACACACGTACACCTTCTTCCCGCCACAACTCTAAAAGTTCGTCAACTAATGGCCTGAGGTACACATCAAGCTCGCTCCCTGGTTGCTTCGGTCCTTGGATGAGCACTGGCATCATAATGAACTTTCGCTTCATGCACAACCAAGGAGGAAGGTTGTAAATACATAGAGTAACAGGCCAGGTGCTATGACTGCTGCTTTGCTCTCCAAAAGGATTGAAGCCGTCCGTACTTAGACCAAATCTTGAGTTTCTTGCGTCATCTGCAAAGTCCGGGAACTCTCTCTCGATTTTTCTCCACTGGGATCCATCAGCGGGGTGTCTGAACATCGCGTCTTTCTTCCGGTCCTCTTTGTGCCATCGCAACATCTTGGCATGCTCTCTGTTGCTGAACAAACGTTTCAACCGTGGTATTATAGGAGCATACCACATCACCTTGGCAGGAACCCTCTTTCTGGGGCGCTCGCCCTCAACTTCACCAGGGTCATCTCGCCTGATCTTATACCGCAATGCACCGCATACCGGGCATGCATTCAGATTCTCGTACTCCTCACCGCGGTAGAGTATGCAGTCATTAATGCATGCATGTATCTTTTGCACCTCTAATCCTAGAGGACAGACGATCTTCTTTGCCTCGTACGTACTGTCGGGCAATTCGTTATCCTTTGGAAGCATCTTCTTTATCTTTTTCAACAACTTTTCAAACCCCTTGTCCGATACATCATTCTCAGCCTTCCATTGCAGCAAATCCAGCGTCGTACCCAGCTTTTTCTGGTCATCTTCGACACCTGGGTACAATTTTTTTTGTGATCCTCCAACATGCGCTCCAACTTGACCCACTCCCTCTGATTTACGCTGTTTCTCTGTGCATCAGCAATGGCCCGAGAAAGATCATCAGCGGGCTCATCCGGCGCCTCTTCGTCAGGCGCCTCTTCTCCAGTTTCCCCCATTGTAGTACCGTCGTATTCAGGAAACTCAGGATAGTTGTCATCGTCCTCTTCTTCTTCATTGTCTTCCATTATGACCCCTGTTTCCCCGTGTTTGGTCCAACAATTATAGCCGGACATGAAACCGGACTGAAACAGGTGGATGTGAATGGTTTTTGAGTTGGAGTAACTCCTGATATTCTTACAAGCACAACATGGACAATACATAAAACCATCCCGCTTATTTGCCTCAGCAACACGGATAAAATCCAGCACGCCGGTCATGAACTCCGGAGTGCGTCGGTCAACGTACATCCATTGTCGATTCATCTGCATTATGTAAATATATACAAAACCATTACACAATAGTTATATATATATATCTACCATGAATAGATAGATACGTGACCAATTCATTAATACAAGTTCACCATATTTAAACAAATCTAATACATAGTTCTCATAAAACATTCATTAATTGAAACTAACATAGAACTAGCTAAAGAATTTCAATCCAACGACAAATGCGATCAAAATCGCAACTAAGGTAATTATTGAACCAACAGCATAATGATACCAAGCCTCTTGACTAATGACATATTTTCTAAACTTTTTAAACTTCAAGCGCATTGCATTCATCTTGATCTTGTGATCCAAGCGCATTGCCTCCATCTTGATCTCGTTATCATCGACGACGTCGGCAATCTTCAACTCCCATTTCATCTTCTCTTCGAGACGAAGATCTTCACTTCTTTTCAATTTAGCTTTCAAATCATTGTTTTCTTCTACTAAAAACTCGAAAATAGGGTCGGGCTCATTTTCCGGTTCAACTACCTCCTAGATAAAAATATATCTACGTTAAGTTGGTCGGTATAATTTTTGTAAACACGAAATTAAACAAACATATACTTATAACAAACAATCGTACCACATCCGAATAATAGAGCGGGCGAGAGCCAGTGTGGACAGATGTCAAAACCATGACACTATATATAACAAAAAGTTACACAAATAAGAAAATTATACAAGTAATAATTCTATGAACAATTAATTACGTAATTATAGCATAAAATGAGCTAAACTAGGACTAAATGAGCTAAACTAGGACAAAATTAGCTAAACTAGCACAAAGTAAATGATGAAACTAGCACTAAATAAGCTACATTTGTAGATTTTTCTAAATTTTTCTATCTAGGTCAAACTAACAATACATTTCTAGATTTTCCTACATTTTTCTATCTAGGTCAAACTAACACTAAATGAGCTCAAACTAGTACTAAATGAACTGAAGTTTCCAATTAAATGTAAGAGAAACAAGTTTCTACCTTTTTGACCAAAAATGGTGCCACCAAATTGGACAAATCGCCGGATCACCACCGAGCTCGAGCAACAACAGAGAGAAATAAATGAGGAGGCAGAGAGTGAAGTGAGCTCGGGCTGGAGGAAATAGATGGAATTTACAAACCGGTACTAAATGTCCATCTTTAGTACCGGTTTGTAACACAGACCGGTACTAAAGGTTCTCGGCGTGGGACCCGCCGCTGCAGCGCCAGCCCCAAATCCTTTAGTTCCGGTTGGTTACACCAACCGGTACTGAAGGTTGCTTACCGACCGGTACTGCTGCCGTTCGCCTGTCCGGCCGCTGGGACCGGTACTAATGTTATATTAGTACCGGCCGCAAATTGGTGCGGGACTAAAAGTCTGGACCAAAGGTCCGTTTTCTACCAGTGCGGAAAAATCGTGCAATAAGAGAGCAACATTTGGTCCTTGAACAAGAAAAGGTAAGACTGAAGACTATTGCACAAGAACAACAAATAATGAACATGGATATTAGTGGCATGGATGAGCAACAACAACAGTACTACAAGCTATTACGGAATCAGATTATCGCTCGAAACTCATCTGTTTGAGATTAAAATAAGTTGTTGTATGGCCTAATTTCTTATTTTGTTGGACATGAGACTTGTGATGTATGGACTAATTTCCTGTTGTGTTGGCCATGAGACATGTGTTCGACTAGTTTCTTATTTGCTCGGATGTATGGACAAAAGAGACTACATAACTTATTAAGAAAATATTACACTTGCGACATTGATTAATAATTTGAAGTGCATAATTGAAAGTACTACATAGACGAGCATAATAAAGAAAAGCTACATCATATTTCCCCGGATCTGCCATTGATGTTCAACCAAGTCTTCTTGAAGCTGAGAGTGAACTTGTTTGTTTCTGATCTCTCTGTTGATCTGAAGAAACTGAGAAAATGCAGCTGAGTGTTGGTGAGAGATTGTTGCCATTTCCCCCATATGCTCGTAATGGTAGTCTTCTTCATGAGTGTGACGCTCATTCTCAATTATTATATTATGCATGATGACACAAGCTGTCATGATATCTCCAAGTGTCTCTTGATCCCAAAACCTTGCTGGTCCACGAACAATGGCAAAACGAGCTTGGAGAACTCCAAAGGCTCGTTCAATATCCTTCCTACAACCCTCTTGATTTTGAGAGAAACATTTCTTCTTTTGTCCAACTGGATTTGGTATTGTCTTCACAAATGTTGCCCACTGCGGATATATGCCATCTGCAAGGTAATACCCCATTGTATAGTTGTGCCCATTGATGTTGTAATTCACTTCCGGAGCTTCACCTTCAGTTAGCTTTGCAAAGACAGGCGAACGGTGAAGAACATTAATATCATTCAAAGACCCCGGTAAACCAAAAAAGGAATGCCAAATCCAAAGATCTTGTGAAGCAACAGCTTCGAGAATGATTGTAGGCTCATGAACATGCCCCTGAAAGAAACCTTGATGTCCACTAGGGCAATTTTTCCACTTCCAATGCATGCAATCTATGCTCCCTAGCATACCTGGAAAACCCCTTTGCTCTCCAGTAGCAAGTAACCTAGCGGTATCATCAACATTTGGAGATCTGAGGTACTCATCACCAAATATTTCAATAACAGCTCTCACAAACCTTCTAAGACTTTCTAAAGCAGTGCTTTTCCCCAGCCGACAATATTCATCTGTAGCATCAGCTGATATTCCATAAGCAAGTATTCGAAAAACCGCAGTGATTTTTTGCAAAGGATGTAATCCAAGAACACCAGCACAATTTCTTTCTTGCACAAACCACCTATCATGTTGTTCCACAGCATCTGCTATGTGTCTAAATAAAGGACAGTGCATTCTAAACCTAGAACAACAAAAACACGAATGAGAAAAAGATCAAAAAGAAAGAAAAAAATGAACATTTGTAAGAATTGTGTACCTTTGACGAAAGAGCCTCGCGGGGTATCCGCCTACTGATGCAAAGTAGTCTCTGTGGAGTCTATTATAACCCTCTGCTCTGTCGCGATCAATTACTTCACGTCCCGGCACAGAACCGCCATGGCGTGGAGCACTCAAGCGCTCATGTTCTTGTTGAGCTACGACAGCAGCCATCGCATAGAGCTCCTCGTCGTCGGATGACGACGACTCCTACATGCACATTCGAACGGCCTTGCTACGACGGCGACTCATTTTAATGTGCGAGGGGATTCAAAAAGATTGAGAGAAATATGAGAGATGGAGCTGTGAGGGAGATGTGAGAGGTGAAGCTGTATATATAGATCAGGAAACTAGCCGTTACAAACATTACTGTTAAAAAATAGCCGTTACAAATAATGCCGTTGAAAACTATCCGTTGGAGATACAGCCATTCAAAATATGACGGTTACAAAAAATAACCGTTACAAAGTTAGTTGCAAAATATTGTTAAAATATAGGTGAATGTGATATAGGGGAAATGATATAGGGGAACTGCTGGAGATGACAAAAATATAGGGGAGGTATCTTTTTAGGAGAGTCCCCTTCATGAACATATAGAGGAGAAAATATAGGGGAACTGCTGGACTTGCTCTAACGTACCCAAAAGTTTCTTAAAGGAATAGTACAAGTACGTGTGGGCAGTACATAGGTGGGTGCAACATGTACTCGTACATATATCGTACGATGTCTGAGAACGAACATTCAACGGCTGATGTCAGCTCCAGACCTGCAGTGGTCAATCAATCTAATCGAGCTTTACAACGATGAACGAACCAATCGCGGCCGGCCAAGTGCCACAAAAACTAGGGAGTGGTAGCACTGCACAATGCCCCAGTTTGTCAACGTTGATTTTGCTACTACTACTTAATTCCAAAAGCAGACGTGATCAAGGTTACTGCTACACACCAATTAAGCCCCATGAGCTGGGTAAGTTGACCGAAGAATGGGCTTTCAGTGTAAACTTTGAGCGGTAGTAGCGGTAGTGTTTGACCCTGCCGCGTCCATCGGCGCAAGTGATTGGATAATAAATTAGTTACATCGCCATCAAGCTTTAACAAACCTCCCGATAATTTATGCCCCGCGACGTCGCCTTCAACTTCAGGACCATTCACGTCTCCTGTTCAAAGTTCAAACACACAGTGCGAGAAAAATATATACAGAAAAAAGAGAGAGAGAAGGAACCAAGCAATCAAGATCACATCAGCTTGACATGAGTGACAGAAGCCGAAACCAAACGAAACCTTTCTAGAGGCTGCTGAAAGCCCTCTTGCGACCGCAGGCCGGCCTATTATGACGGTGATGAGGAGAGAAACCGCCGCGCGCCGTGATTGCGAGGTGGGAAAGAAAATTCCAGGGTCAAAAGGCGGCCGGCGGCGTGGTCGTCCGGTGGTGTGGCGTGGCGTGGCGGGCCATTTTCTGGGGCCCTGCATGAGTGGAGTGGACGGGCCTGCTGCTGATGCATTGCTTGCCTTGCCGGGGTGGCGAGGCAACGGGCTTTGTCCACTCAATTCACCTCCGGTGGCCGACATCCACACTCTCAGTGACGAAGACGTCTAGGGTGTGGCCCGATAAAATGTGTAGGGCATCTCTTTATCTTTCTGGATTTCGCAGAAAATACTCGACAGATGACCGGTTTTTTGCGGCGATTATAGCACAGGCTACTTCTTTCTTTTGGGTAAAATCTCATTGGATGAACCGGACGAGCTGTCGAGTAAGGACATGCACAAGAGCAAGAGGTGTTGCCTTTCTGTTTGTCGTCAGTGGGCTACATTGGAGTTCTCAGTGGGCTACATTGGAGTTCTCTGACTAAAGGAATTCTTATCGCCGGCCATGTTTTAGCAATAAGAAACAGCACAACCAGGGATTAACCTGCCAGTTCTTAAGATTGTATTGCTATTATTCATGGGAGGGGCTATATCGCCTCCGCCGCCTAAAGTGAGATGCTTCATGGGCCGTTTTTTTTTTACCACTTTGGTTTCTTGAATTTGGAGAATTTTTAAATTTGAAAATTATTCTTTCTAAAATTTGAGCAATTTTTGAATATGAACCATTTTTAAAAATCGACTATGAACATTTGTAAATTTTTATACCATTTTTAAATGTGAACAACTTTTGAATTTAATATTTTTAATATTTAAGCAATTTTATAAAACGAAGAATTTTTGAATATGAACGAATTTAGTGTTGGAACAAATTTTAATTATGAACAAAATCTTGAATTGGAATAAAAAAATTATGTGAATAAATTTTGAACTGGAACATTTTTTGAATATGAACAAAATTTTGAATTAAAACAATGTTTTCAATGACCTAATTTTGATTTAGAATAATTTTTAAATATGAGTAAAATCTTGAATTTGAATAATTTTCAAATATGAACAAATTATAAATTTGAACAATTTTCGAAAAAAATTATTTAATCATAAAAAGTAAAAAACAAGATAATAAAAGAAATAGGAAAAAGAAAAATTAAAGAACGGAAAAGAAAATGAAAATAGAAATAGAAAAGACAAAAGAAGGAAATGGGCCGGCCCAGCAGCGCAATACTTCAGGCGGCGAGGACGTCTGGAGAACTGAACTAAAAGGAGAATTTATAAAACCAGATAATACCGGTGGACAAACATACATGAAAACGGTAGATGTCTGGAGAACTGAACTAAAAGGAGAATTTGTAAAACCAGATAATACCGGTGGGCAAGCTTACATGAAAACGGTAGATGTCTGGAGAACTGAACTAAAAGGAGAATTTGTAAAACCAGATAATACCGGTGGGCAAGCATACATGAAAACGGTAGATGTCTGGAGAACTGAACTAAAAGGAGAATTTGTAAACCCAGAAAATACCGGTGGGCAGGCATACATGAAAACGGTAGAATCCACATTTTTTATTCGTTGATGATTTCTTCTAGAGTTTACATTTTAATGCCAAATATGAAGCACACACATTCACGTTTTTAACTTATTACTGAACCCATACTTGCAAGAAATATTTATACGCCAGAAATTTCTTTAAATATGTTTACGTAATCACAAACTAAAATCTTTGTTAAAATACTAGTTAGACCATATGCTTTAGATATCCTATTATAAATAGGTATACACTATATAGCTTATATGGTTATTATAAACTAATTTATGAAGAAATTATTCAAAACAATATTGGCTAATTATATTACAAGTGTATTTTTCAACTATAAAAGTATGTTGCACCTAACATTTAGCAATTTTGTTACATGGTTAAGAATTGTAAATAGAAAATAGGAAGTCATACGCGTTAAGACGGTAGCATGTTAAAAAAAATTAAAGTATAAATGTTTAATATCAATTATATTCTCTGCATGCATGGTAAACATTAGCGCGAAAAGGATCTCGCAAATCTGCATTAATTATATCTACTTCTTACTGATTTAAGCTTCACAACAAGAGCCGCATCACACATACATAGGAAATCATGCAGACCGGAAAGACTTGAATGTGCTAGGAAACATAAAAACGTGTTTTCCAGGATAAAGGAAAACAAAACGATTTCTATGAGAACATGTGCTTGTATCACCGATTTGATCTTGCAACTAGCCGGGAGTACTTACAAACCGGTTCTAGTTAAACCTAACCTAGTGTCGAAGGAAGGGTCAACGATTTGCTCTAGACTTGACATCTAGAGTCGGCATGTGGGGTTGAGTTTTGGTCGGTTTTTGGACCGGTGCCCGCATGGAAGCAAAATGATCCACGATGATCCACGAGACGACTGCATCCGCTTTGTTCGTAGCCAGTAGCCTTTAGTATATGCCATGATTAATTTGTGTCTACCCGTCTTTTCGTACTTGTAATCGACCGAAACATTCAAGACCAAATTAAATTGTCAACCGGGCCACAGACACGTACTAAATAATGCAATTTGTCAACGTTGATTGGTTACTTAATTCCAGAAGTGGAGACACAGACATTATCTTGTACTCCAAGGAGATGGAGTGGTAGTAGCTATGGTCATGGAATGTGTTTTTATCTCCCGAGCTCCAGTGCTCCCTCCGGGTTTTTTTTCAAAAATCATAGAGTTTCAGAAATTTTAAAGAAAACTCCGGATGTAGCCAATGAAGTATACCACAAACGTGAAAATTCTAAATTTGTAGTACGCATATTATGATCTACACAAAAATAACAAAATATGATAAAACTTAGAGATTTGAAAAATATATAAAAAGATGTACAATTTCTCTTTTTTATTTAGCTCATAATACAAGTATCGAAAATTATTTTTTTGCACATTCGTGGGACATACTATTGTCTACACTCAGATTTTTTTTTATTCATAAATACGATTTTCAACATAGATTTTACGGAGGGATCGAGCACAGAATCTCAAGAGCCAAAAATCTCCACTCCTATTGTCAGTACTACTTGTCTGTTCAATATGCACTGAACATTTCCATGTACAGTGGATCTCGATTGCGGAGCACTGGAGCAGTACTCCAGGGATTTCCATGTAAACTGCTGCCCGCATCAAACCGGTGTTTGACCCTGCCGCCTCCATCCAATGACCATCTTCTTCTTTTTATGAAACGGGCCAATGACCATCTTCTTTGTGTTCGATAAACTGGGAGTCGCGGCAACTGATTGGATAGATAAATTACGCCATCACATTATTTATGCCCCGCGACGTCGCCTTCGTGAGGCGCCCGAACAATTCAATCGCCGGATGCAACTGGACGCCCACGTCTTGTGTTTAAAGTTCAAACACCGAGATAAGAAGAAGCAAAACAAAAAAAAAACAAGAGGAGGAAGGGAAGCAAGATCACATCAGGTTCAGCCCCTGACATGACGCCATGACAGAAACCAAAACCAAATGAAGCCTAGCCTTTCTAGAGGCCGAAAGCAATCGGCGACGCTGGCCTATTAAATCGGTGAGGACGCCGTGATTGCGAGGTGGGAAAATTCGAGGGTCAAAACTCAAAAGGCGGCGTGGTTGTCGGGTGGTGTGGCCTGTGGCGTCGCCGGCCATTTCCTGGGGCCTGCTGATTTATCCGTTGCTTGCCGGGGTTGCGAGGCAACGGGCTTTGTCCACTCAACTCACCTCCGGTGACCGACATCCAGACTCCCACTGACAAACACGTGTGACCGTTCTATTGGTGTTTCCTCTTCTCTCACTCGTTCTGGAATTCGTCGAAATTTCGCAAAACACATTCAGTTTCGGCATGAATGCAATGGAGCAGAGTAGCTTCACCTCACTGAGCAGAGTAGATTGCACACGCCGGCAAGAAAGAGATGGAAGAAATTTGGTCACCGACTCACCGTTCGTCTAATCCCTCATCCTATTAACCCTCTTCGCCGCCAAAACCTACGCCACCACCCTAACCCTTCGAGGTCTCCATCCATTGATTTTTTTTCTTTTTGCATCGATGAGCAGATAAGCGTCGCGATATTCTCTGATCGGCGGCAGCAAGCCTTTTCCTCCTCTTATCTGATACTTCCTCCGCTCCTTTGATAGGTTAAGTAACATCAAACCCTAGATTTTAGAATTCAAATATTTTTGTACGTGGTAGATCTAAAAGTTGTACTGTAAGTTTTGCATGTATTGCTTGTCCACAGTGTTGATGTTGTGGTAGATTGATCCATATGTGCTAATATGATAAGTTTCATATTTCTATTTCAAGAATTAATATACAGATGTTGTAGATCAGATGGTATCTTAGTCATGTGTAGTATAGTAGATGCATGTTTCGTGGTAGTGTGTTCACATGATCTTCATTGGTGCAAGGTCCATGTATCAGGGTAATCATTAGTCTGTGGGTCGAGTTTACACATTGTAGTTTACATCCTTATACCAGTTTCCGTATCATATATAAAATCATGCAGTGAAGAGCATTCAAGCTTTACCCAATAACGCATGCAACATTGTTTTGTCGTGATGCTAACTGACCGGGGGGGGGGGGGGGTGAATAGGCGCTATTACAAATTTTAACTCTTTTCAAATTTGGGCTTAACACAAAGGTAAATTCTCTAGATATGCAACTAAGGTGAATTTACCTATATGATAAACAAGCAAGTAAAATACACGGTACAAGATATATAAGTGCGATACAAACAAGTAAGGGAGTAAGGATTAGGGGAACCGAGTGAAGCACACGGAGACGAAGATGTAATCCCGAGTTCCACCCAAAGGGTGTACGTCTCGTTAGAGAGGTGTGCGCAACCACAACAGGTTAGCCGCAACGCCATCAAGACTCACCTTCTTCTCCTGATGAACTCAACCACAAAGGTTGCGAGTTCACCTTCCACTATTGATCCCCTTTGGGGCGGAGATCGAATCCCTTACAACAAGCTTGAGGCACACACCCACAACTTAATTGGGGGTTCTCAAGATGACCACAACAGGTCAAGGATCACAAAAGGTCAAGGTAACACCAAGAAGACAACAATGGTGAACTACGTTTTCCCAATGGAAACCCTAGCCACGAAATTCCCAAGTGAATGGGGAGGAAATGCAAATCGCTTTGGTGAAGTAGTAGATCCGAGCCTTCTCATTCAATCCTCCAAATATCAACGGATTTGAGTGGGGGGATTTTGAGGATTTGAGCTTTTTTGAGAATGGGGAGAGAGAAAACCAGAGAGCCGCCCTGTCCCAAGGTAGGTGGAGGGGTATTTATAGCTCTCCCCAAATTCTGACCGTTGGCTGCTTCGACACTCGGAAATTCCGGTATAAGTCACACTCGGAAATTCCGGTCACTCGGAATATCCGAGTCGAGATGAAATTTCCGAGCAGAATTTCCGGTTGGAGACCTAACCAAAAGTCTTCTTTCCTTAGCCATATTTCCACGAGCTTCTGAGGTCAATCGGAAATTCCGAGTCCCGGAAATTTTCGAGCACAATTTCCGGCTCGAGTCAGAACGATGTGGTCTTCTTTCCTTAGTCGATTCTGGAGTGGTCTTCTGGGTGCACTCGGAAATTCCGAGTGATGGAAATTTCCGAGCATAATTTCCGGCTCGAGTCAGAACGCTGTGGTCTTCTTTCTTTAGTCGATTCTAGAGTGGTCTTCTGGGTGCACTCGGAAATTCCGAGTGATGGAAATTTCCGAGCACAATTTCCGGCTCGGGTCAGAACCAAACTCCAACTTTTCCTTAGCCATTTTTCTGCGAAAGTTCTGGGGACCCGGAAATTCCGGCCCTGGGAATTTCCGGCTCCAATATTCCTGTTCCTGGAACTTTTCCAGAACAACTTCTTCTTTGCATTATGGCTTTGATGCATATGATATTTAATCATACACTAACTAAAATACTTAGCATTATAATTAGTACATCATTAGTATTGTTAACTAACACACAAAACTCTAGGGATTAAGAAATGTTATTTCAATCTCCCCCTTTTTGGTGTTAGATGACAATACCAAGATTTGCAATGAAAAATAATGCAATATCATGTTCTTAGTAAAATGGCTCCCCCTAAACATGTGCATACTTGAATATATAAAATCAAAAGGATGGCACAATAGATAAGAGCATTTTTGCAATAGAGAACACATGATATCATTGCAATAATGAGACAAAATATATAACCATGGTATAACTTGAGACTTGATAGAATTTCATACCTTGTGCATATTAATTATGAATTGAATACCAACACAATAACCTTGTAGTCTCAACCATAGATAGCATAAGGATAGCATGGATTGTCTTATTACACACATAGATGACACAAATAGTTCAAAAGCAAATAGTTCATCAAACACAAATAAGATAAATGGACACGAGCGCAAATGAATGATAAACGCATATGCTTGTGCCCGAACCCATGCAAATCCCCGAAGTTCCTAATAGATCAACTTCTCCCCCTTTGGCATCAAAACGTCAAAAAGGAAGAAGAGCGATGCTACGTCCCATGTAGAGCATCATTCGGACGGGGTCTCCTCCTCATCATCCTCCTCAGCATCCTCCTCGTCTTCATCTGATGAAATATCCTCATAGGCCTGTCCAGTGGTGTATGAGCTGCCACCAAGATCACTCTCAAACTGAGTCCACGGAGCCATAGCATCATGGTTCCACTGAGCATAAGATAGAGGGGCCGTGAGGGCAGCAGGAGCAGGGGAGCCCGAAATGTGATGGAGGATCATCTCTTGGTTGTGGGCTGATTGGCGGCGATCCTCATATGCGGTGTATTGCTCCTTGCGAATGTCCACATTCATCTAAAGGATGTTGCGTTGGAACCAATTCAGCTTCTTGACTTTCCCGGAGGTGGAGGAAACATGAGTAGGAGGAGCAGCCCTCCGAGCATCACCCCTGAATGAGCCACCCCGAGAAGAACTTGTAGTTGGCACACTAGGAGGCTTGACCACTGTCCTCTTCTCATATAGCTTCTTTAGTTCATGAACCTCGAAATCATCATCACTAAGAGAATGCTCTGGAAACTTGTACTTGATAAGCATCATGATGTGTAGAGCATATGGAATGGTGCCCCTGGTGATCATGGCGTCATGCATCTCATGGTGAATATAATCCATGACATCAACTCTCCAATCCTCTTCGCTATCGGGACTCTCAACAATGGTATTGGCATGGAGAAGCAAGTTGCACAATGGAGAGACCACATTGTCATTGTTTCCACCACTTGGGGCAATGTTCTCCCGGAGAATGCGCACAAGAATATCATATAGAGGGAGCAAGTCACGAGAGTTGCCGGGAATGCCACCCTCACCATATAGATGTGCGGTTTGTTTCTTGCTGAGCTTGTAGGGGTGATGCATACGGTAGCCTTGAGGATTGTCTCCATCAAACGGGTAACCCAAAACCTCGGCAAACTCATACCAATCAGACTCGCAATATGTCTCGCCTGACACCCACTTGATAGTCTTCTTCGTGTCACCCTTCATCACAAGAGTGGCAAAGAACTGCTGCACAAGCTGAGAGCTATAGTCGCATTGGGTGATCACTAGCCTTTCCAAACCCATAACCTTGATAAGATGTATAGCTTCCACAAAGGAAGCCTTCTTTTGAAGAGCCTGAAGGTTGTAGGGCTGCATTTTGCGAATGGGATGCTTGAAAGTGTAATAGATATCCTTGAGAATGTATTCTTGCTCTTTGCACCAAAAGCTGCGATCATCAAGGTCTTCATCCCTTGGCCTAAGGTACCAATCCCCTTGACGAACGTGAGCATAATCAATGGAACTCATCTCTGAGTACAGCTGACGACGAGAAGGGGGAGCATTCTTTCTTTTCTTTGCCTTGGGCTTGCTAGAGGAGGCAGGTCCTTTACCCTTGCCATCGGTGGCACGGACCTTGCGAGTGACATTCCTCGAGAGCCTCCCACCTTCAAGGTATGAGGGGCTCCCACTTGAAGAATCTGTGAAATTAGCAAGGATGGATAGCACAAGATAAGTACACACAAGTCAGTGGGGAGGAGCTAGGTACATTAAAGAAGATTTGCATTGATCAATACTATCTAAACCTGGATAATCAGAAAACTGAAAAGTTCTGAAAAATTCAGACCGGAAATTCCGGTCCAAGTTCAGACCGGAAATTCCGATCTGACGAACAGTGCAGTTTTGAGATTTGACCTAGGTCTAAAAATAGATAGATCCAATACAAATCAAATCTAATGTACGTAAACCAGTAAGCAGACCACTAGAGACCACTACCACCAAGCATTTTCAAAACAAACTACTCCACATCTAGATCCAAAGTGCAAGCACTAAAAGGAGATGAATGGGAGAGTTACCCTCGTCCATGGGGAAAACTGCTTGGAGGAGATGGTCCACGGGGCGGAGGAGGAGCAGATCCGGCCAAGGGAGAGGTTCCCCAGCGATCGGAGAGCTCCGGTGAGGTCTTGGGGCGGCAGGGGCGGCGGCTGGAGAAGGGTTAGGACGGGGGTGGAAGAAAGGCTCGAATGAGCCCTTCACCCCGAGCCTGCCCATATATAATTTAGACAAACCGCCCGATCAGATATTCCGGTTGTAACTTATACCAGATATTCCGAGTCACCGGATATTCCGGTCTGAACTTAGACCGGATATTCCGACCTGCTGAACCAAAATCCCAGTTTTCAATCGGATGACTTGTGTGCAATAGAGAGAAATGTTTCAGGGAATAGAAAGGCTTGGGATAGATTGCCAAACTGTCATTGGTACACCATACTCAACTTACAACAACCAAAAAGTATAAAGCGCCAAGTTGAGTAGGGTTCCCACATGCATGAACAAGAATGTAAATAGCATCAAAAAGCTCTAAATAACACCAACTCTTCTAGATGAAGAGGGCGGTGGCCTAAGCCACCATGTAGGAGCGTATGGCATGTCACCGCGAAGATATATCTTGGGTACATAACCAATACTCGTCATTTTAGCTCATTAGTCATAAAAATGAATATAGAGTTAATAGAACTATTACTATCGGCATAATGGGGGGAAGGATGGTCCAATGTATTAGGACCGCACTCCCCCTATGTCCATGCCTACACCTAAACACAATATAGCAACAATACCTAGGTGGGTGTGCAAGCGATCAAGCTAAGGACCTTGAATCTTTATATCACTGAATTTCTTGAGAAAACTTATTCTCTAGAACAACTTGCTACCTTTCAGGAACCTGTGGCAGAAGAAACTGTTGAAACTGAAAGCTCATTGGATGAAAAAGAGGAAGAGAGTGATGAACAAAAGGAGGATCTACCTCCTAATGATAGTAACTCTTTAACTCTTACATTATTTGATTGCCCTCCATGCCTACCTAAGGAGGAAGAGTGCTATATTGTTGAATGTCATGAATCTATTGAAATATCTACTTTTGATAAATTTGAAAAAAGCATGTTCCTTGACTCAAATAAAATGGAAATAACAGAAATTAAAAATGTGGTCCCTAATGTTATATATGATAATGCTTTAGATGATGGTCCTATGCTTATCAATAATCCTCTATGTATAGAAGTTATTACTTATTTATGTGAGGATAAAAATGATATAATTGCTGCTTGTGATGGTACTCTTACTCATGAGACTCCTACTTTGTTCTTGAATTCTCCTAATTACTCCATGGAGGAGAAATTTTGCTTATGTTGAGAGATACTTATGTGGTTTGCAATTGTCTCTAGTCCCAAATCTTTGTTGCAACCATGATCTTAAACTTGATATTGATCTTAGTAACTATTTTGAAAGAGGAAAGCATGCTAATGAATTCCAAAATAAATTTAATGATCCTCTTTATGTGCCTATATTATCTAAGTTGAATGATTCTTGTGGTTATATGGTTGAATTTATTTCTACTACTGAAAATTATTATGAGAGAGGAGAATATGGTTGTAGAAGTTTTCATGGTACTAAAACACCTCTCTATATGCTAAAAGTTTTGAAGTTACTCTTGTTTTATCTTCCTATGCTTGTCACTTTGTTCTTTGTGAATTTATTTGTGTACAAGATTACTATTCATAGGAAGTGGGTTAGACTTAAATGTGTTTTGAATTTGCTTCATGATGCTCCTTTTGCTTCATTTTCTATCTTCATGAGAGCATCATTAGAACTATCAAGCCTAGCTAAAAGGCATTAAAGAAAGCGCTTTTGGGAGGCAACCCATTATCTTTTATTTTCAGATTTAGTCAAGGAACATGCCTAGCTCTGTAGCAATTCCTTTGTATCTTTATTTTATTGCATAGTTGTGCCAAGTTGAGTCTCTAGTAGAAAGTTGATGCTAGATTTGGATTTCTGCGTAGAAACAGTTTTTCTGTTGTTCACCATTAAATTCATAACTCTTTACTGAAACGTCGGAATGACCTCATATTTTCTGAGCGTGATTCTCATATATGTACGCAACTTTTATTAGTTTTGAGTTTTCTGATTTGCGCAATTTAAGTGCCTCGAAAAAATTCGTCTTTACGGACTGTTCTGTTTTTGACAGATTCTGCCATTTATTTTG
This sequence comes from Poa annua, assembly GCA_026929855.1. NCBI lineage: Eukaryota > Viridiplantae > Streptophyta > Magnoliopsida > Poales > Poaceae > Poa > Poa annua. The sequence continues at coordinate 25,243,933 of CM049434.1, read as the reverse complement.
CATTGGTTCTTTTGCTGTTTTTGAATGGATCTTTTTGTTCCATTAAATTCCAGTGGCTGTAGCTAATTTCCAGTACCATGATAATGATTTTCTCCATACAGAATATGAGAATTTTTGTTTATGCACTAACCCTCTAATGAAGTTTACTTTGAGTTTGGTGTGGAGGAAGTTTTCAAGTATCAAGAGAGAGGATGATATGATGTGATCAAGAAGATGAAAGAGCCTAAGCTTGCGGATGCCCCCGTGGGTCACCCAAGCATACTTCAAGAAGACTCAAGCGTCTAAGCTTGGGGATGCCGTGTCTTCATCAACAACTTATCAGGTTATCTCTAGTGAAACTATATTTTAATTCCGCCACATTTTATGTGCTTTACTTGAAGCGTCTGTTTGTTTTTGTTTTTGTTTTTGTTATTTTCATTCTCTGAATAAAATGGATCCTAGCATTCCTTTGTGGGAGAGAGACACGCTCCGCTTTTTCTTATGAATACTCATATTCTTCATTTATATTTGTTGAGTATTCTTCTATGTTATTTCAATACTATTAGCTCTTATTTTTCATGCATCTCTTGTTGAGAGCTGTTAGTTCTCATATGTTATACTCTCTTGATTCATTGTTAAATACTTTGAGAGTTTATGTTTAAATAAGTTGATTGGTGTTTGATTAGGAACAGAAAATGTTAAATGTGGTAGATGGTATAACTAAATGATACATAATCTTGTAGATCATTAAATTGTGTCACTTGAATCATTGATGTTGTTTTGGGATATTAATATGCTTAATGATAAACATGATGATTTAGTAAAGTGGAATGATTAATGGTTGGTCTAGAAAACTTGAAGTTGTGCCACACTTAAATATCCAGTTGATAGCATAATGATATATGATTTCTAATATTAAAAAACAACCGTAATGACTTTGTGTTATGCGATACGGTCGGGGTCCCAACAGTGACTTGTTCATTTGCCACAGTCCCTCATGGAGTGATTTTCATTATGCCTTGTAAGATCATTTTTCTAGTTGGAATCTTTTTGCTTGTGAGTTGTAAAGCTGCGGTTTTCATGGCACTTCCACCACCATATTTGCTAGCCTCTTCGGTACTTTGCATTGCCCTTTCTCACATTGAGGGTTGGTGCATACTTTGCGGGTACATCCAAAACTCGTGGGAGATCTTCATCATGTTCTCCTACACATAAGCCAAATATCTTCCTCAAAACATCCACCATACCTACCTACTACAGCATTTACATAGCTGTTCCGAAATATATTGCCATGCAACTTTCATCTTACATTACATGACTTGTTGTCATTTATCATTTATATATTGCTTTGCATGATTCTATATAGCTGATGTGTGGTTTTACCCATGTTACGCTAGATCATTGCATATCCTGCTACACTGGCAGAGGCACCATTTCATACACCATGTTTTATCCCTTATGATATCCTTGTATCAAAAGTGTGTTGTCATATTAGAATGTTTGCCCCTAAAAGTGAAAAGAGCCATGGAGGCCATCGAAAAGAGAAACAGAAAAATACAAAAAAAATGGAAAAATAGAAGAAAAAAAAGAATAAAAAGGGGGCAACATTACTACTCTTTATCCACACTTGTGCTCATGTTATAGCACCTGTAATATTCATAGTCATCATTTGTGCTCATGTTTAGCACCTTTACTCCATATGTGAAAGTTTTCATGTTTTACTTGCATAACTATGTGGGGAACTTTACAATATAGAACTTGGCTTGTATATTCCAATGATGAGCCTCCTCAAAAGTGCTCTAGGTCTTCATGAGCAAGCAAGTTAGATGCACCCCCACTAGTTCCATTGGAGAGCTTTCATACACTTATACCTCTATGTGCATCCGTTGTGTGGCAATCACTACTCCTTGCATAGCTTCGATTATAAGACTTCCTCTTGTCTAATGATCTCTTTCAGCTATGTGAGACTTTCTTCCGTTGGCCTTCCAAACCCCCATTATTATTCTTTTAGCCACAACATCCTGGTGCCAGGAACCAACGCTGAACACTTGCTTGTTTTTGAGTGAACAAATAGAGAGATGATCTTCTACGTGCATATTGTTATTTCTTGACTTGATCCTTTCACAAAGTTGTCATGAGTGTTTGATTCATTAGATGATTATATTGTTGTTCTTGAAGCTTAAATCATCTTTAATATCTACTTTGCACGGTTGATCGTTCTCTAGTACTAATTCATTGAAAGTTTTGCTTTGTTCTTCGTACTTGTTTGTTCATTACTCATTTGATATCAATATAAACTACAGCTTTTATTCATTTGATCTCAGTTTACATGCATTACATTATTATGTGATCAAGATTGTGTGAAAGCATGTCACTTCAGAAATTATTGTTGTTATCATTTTACCTACTCGAGAACGAGTGGAACTAAGCTTGGGGATGCTTGATACGTCTCAAACGTATCTATAATTTCTTATGTTCCATGCTTATATTATAACACTTGCTACATGTTTTATATACACTTTGTGTTGTTTTATGCATTTTATGGGACTAACCTATTAACAAGATGCCACAGTGCCAGTCCCCTGTTTTCTGATGTTTTTGGTTTCAGAAAACCACTTAAGAAGTCTGAAGAGGAAACGAAGCAGGGCACCGAGGCGCCGTCATCAGGTGGGGGCGCGGCTCCCACCCTGCCGCGCCAGCACCTGAGGACGTGGCCTCGGGCCTCCACCGCCTTCGCCCTTTCGCCTACAAATACCCCCGACAATACAATACCTAATACCCGAACACTTTTCCACAAAACCTAACGGAGCCGCCGCCGTCGTCAACCCTAGTTCGGGAGGGTTCAGAAGCTCTTCCCGGCACCCTGCCGGAGAGGGGAATCATCACCGGAGGGCTCTACATCACCATACCCGCCTCCGGACTGATGCGTGAGTAGTTCATCCTTCGACTACGGGTCCATAGCAGTAGCTAGATGGTTGTCTTCTCCTATTGTGCCATCATATTTAGATCTTGTGAGCTGCCTATCATGATCAAGATCATCTTTATGTAATGCTACATGTTGTGTTTGCTGGGATCCGATGGATATTGAATACTATGTCATTTGCTTCATAATATATCATGTTGTGTGTTGTTTATGATCTTGCATGCTCTCCGTTGCTAGTAGATGCTCTGGCCAAGTAGATGCTTGTGACTCCAAGAGGGGGTATTTATGCTCGATAGTGGGTTCATGTCTCTATTTAATCTGGGGTAGTGACAGCAAGCTCTAAGATTGTAGATGTACTGTTGCTACTAGGGATAAAACAGTAGTACTTTGTCTAAGGATAATTGTATTACTTACATTACACACTTTGCCTAATGCAATAATCTGTTGCTTGCAACTTAATACTGAAAGGGGTGCGGACACTAACCGGAAGGTGGATTATTAGTCATAAATGCGGTTGGAACGGTCTATGTATATTGTTGTAATGCCCAAATGAATCTCACAATAGACATCATGACATTAGTATATGCATCATTATGCAGCTCTTTATTCTGTCAATTGCCCAGCTGTAATTTGTTTACCCACATGTATGCTATTATTATTATTATTTATGGAGAGACACCACTAGTGAACTGTGTACCCCGGTCCTTTTCTTTAAACTGATAATACAACCAACTGCAAACTGCTTTGTTTCATTCTCTGCAAACAAACATCATCTTCCACACATACGTTTAATCCTTTGTTACAGCAAGCCAGTGAGATTGACAACCTCACTGTTTCGTTGGGGCAAAGTACTTTGATTGTGTTGTGCAGGTTCCACGTCAGTGCCGGAATCCCTGGTGTTGCGCCGTGCCATATTCCGCCACCGACAACCTTCAGACGTGTTCTTCATCTCCTACTGGTTCGATAATCTTGGTTTCATAACTGAGGGAAGACTTGCCGCTGCACTCATCATACCTTCCTCTTGGGGTTTTCCCAACAACACCACCGTGTGCATCACGCTTCTTCTTGGTTGGATGTGTTGAGCACGGTGTTGTTGTCTTGGGTTTCCTGTGAGGGAGTAGCCACCACTTGCGTAGAGCTTGGTTCTTGTTGATCAACTTCATGATGACCTTAACCAGGACGGTGGAAGCCCACTCCCATTCTTTGGATAGCATCTTGAGGTTGATCCTCACCTACATCGGAAACACCAACTTGCTCCACAAGGGAACCGTCATTCTCATCGAACACCACACTACAAGATTCTATGACAATGCGCGAGGCCTTGTCTTAGACTCTATAAGTGTGGGATTCAGCACCGTGGCCAACAAACGTCCCTTCAAGAGACCTAGAATGAAACTTTCCTAAACGAGCACCTTTGATGAGATAGAAACACTTACAATCAAAAACTCGGAAGTAAGAGATGTTGGGCTTGTTCCCGGTAAGCACTTCATAAGGTGTCTTCATGAGTCCTTTGCGAAAGAAAAGCCGGTTGGATGAATGACAAGCGGTGTTGGCGGCTTCGGCCCAAAAGTTGTTTGGGGACTTGAACTCGGCCATCATCGATCTTGCCATTTCAATGAGTGTGCGGTTCTTCCTCTCGGCTACACCATTTTGTTGGGGAGTATAAGAAGCGGAATATTGATGACGAATCCCTTCTTCACTAAGGAATTCATTCAAGGTGTAGTTCTTGAACTCGGAACCGTTGTCACTTCTAATCACCAAGATTGGGACATTGTGTTGACGTTGAGCTTCATTGGAGAAGTCGATGATTGTTTGTTGAGTCTCCATCTTTGTCTTGAAGAAGTAGACCCATGTATATCTTGAATAATCATCAACTATAACCAAGCAATAATTCTTCCCACCAAGACTAGCTTCCGGAATAGGACTAAAGAGGTCAACATGGAGGAGCTCCAACACCCTCTTTGATGAAATGATGGTCTTGCTTGGATGGTGGGAATCATGCATTTTGCCTTCAACACAAACCCTACACATTCGATCCTTCAAGAAAGAAACATGGTCTTTTAGTCCTAGAATATGGCCACCTTTTTGGAGACTTTGCAAAGTTCTCATGTTGACATGGGCTAGGCGGCGATGCCACAACCAACCCAAGCCCGCTTTAGCGAATAGGCACATTTCATGAGAAGTGGTGACTCCGGAGAAGTCAACCACATAGAGCTCACGTTCAACGTACCCAACGAAAGCAACTTTGAGAGACTTGCTCCGCATAAGGATAACCATATCCTTTTCAAAGAGAACGGAATAACCCAACATAGTTAAAGAATGAACCGAGATTAAGTTGAAACCTAGGGATTCGACAAGCAAGACATTCACAAGAGTGATGTCCGGTGCCACTACCACCTTGCCGAGTCCCATTACCTTAGACTTTGATTTATCACCAAAAGTAACGGTTACTTGATCATCATTAGGCCTCAACTCCGTTACAAGCTCCTTGCTTCCGGTCATGTGACTAGTGCACCCACTATCAATTATCCATTTAGATCCGCCGGAAACAAGTCCCTACACACAATCAATTCTTTGACTTAGGTACCCATTTTGCAATGGGTGCCTTTTGGTTAGCAACAAGGGTCTTTGGAACCCAAATAGCATAATCAATATAACCATCAAATGGACCAATGTATCTAGCATAAACATCCCCATAGTAGTCAACATATAAAGCATAGTTGGGGTTAGTCTTGCCCGCAAAATCACTACGAGTGGGCGTGTCCCTTGTGACATTCCCACTCGCAATGGTGTCCTTATTGGTTTGTGCGGGCTTGGCCTTCTTCTTGGTCTTCTTCACCTTTTCCTTGGCAACATAACCAAGACCTTCCTTTCCTTTGTGAGGCACTTGCTCAAAGGGAGGAGTAGCAAGCGCCTTCTTACCCTTATTAGGAATGGTCTTAGTAGTAGTTGCCTTGGATGGCACCTCCTTCAACCTAGCAACTTCCTTAACAACAGTTGCATGATCACATAAAGGAATAGAAGAGCTAGGTTTCTCAAGGTTAGATAGCCGAGTTTGAAGTTGATCATGAGACTTGACAAGAAGATCGTGTTCACTTATCAATGCCTTGTGAGCATTGTCAAGTGACTCTAGATCTCCAATAAGTATAGCATGGCCAACTACAAAATCAGCTTTTTCTTTTTGCACAATTTTATATTTAGCAAAGTAAAGATCACGATCCTTATTAAGCTTAGCAAGAGCGGAGTTATGTGACTACTCAATAGTTTCTAGTTGCTCTAGAAGTTGAGCACTAGTTTCTTGTTCTTCTTCAAGAGATGATTGAAGAGATGCCTTTTCATTGGCATCCTCTCTCTCTATCTCACCTTTCATCTCAAGAAGGTCTTGAAGCTCACCTATGCGACTCAAAAGTGAGCCAAAATGTTTCTTGCCTTCTCCTTGCAAGTTAGTCATTAAGTGATCAAAGGCAACAATTTCTTGTTTGACCTTAAGGCTAGCAATGTCATCAATAGTTATGGAGGTGGGGGACAATTTTACCTCGGATGCCTTAGCCATAAGGCATCTTGCATTCTTGATGACGGGGCTCTCATTTGGAGATGAGAAGAGTGATGTAGATGAGTAGAAGTAGTGGCAATGGCGGCCACTTCTCTTGGAGTGTCTTCATCATCACTATCTTCATCGTCGGTGGGATATTGCTCTTGTGTCACCAACACGATCTTTTGGTTTTTCTTGAAAAAGGGCTTCTTCTTCGCTTGTGGGTCCTTGTTTCCCGACTTGGACTTGTCCTTAAGCACAAGCCTCCCACCGTGCTCCTCTCTCTTCTCATATGGACAATCTACAACAAAGTGATGTTTATCTTGACAATTAAAACAAGTCCTCACCTTGTTACCTTCCCTCTTTCCACCTTGTGGATACTTCTTGTCGAGGTTGGCCTTGGCTCTCCCGGGGTTCTTCCAAAACCTTCTAGCCGCAAGGGCTAGATGTTCGTTGAGTGTGGTCTTGAGAACTTCATCGTACATGTTGGAGGAGCTTGCAAAGTCGCTTGTACAGTCCTCCTCTTCATCTTCTTCGACGGTTGCCTTCAAAGCAACCGACCCTTGCTTGTGCATTCCAAGCGCCCTTGCTCTTGCATCTTGAGCAATCTTCGAGGCGACCTTGAAGGCGGTCATCTCTTGCATAACTTTATTGGAGGTCATGAGATGATAGTTGTGACGTCCTTGCAAGGTCCTCAAGTCCGGGCCCTCAAAAGGCATGAGGGAGCTCACGTACTTCCTCTTGATCCATGCATCATCAATGTAGGATGCACCGAGGTCACGAAAGCTAGTGGCAATGGACACCAACCTCCGGTACATGTCCTCTTGGTCTTCCCCATCCAACTTGTAGAACCCTTCCACCTCATTGCACAAGGCGTCATACCGGTTCTTCTTCATGCTCTCATTACCGACAAAGATGTCGGAGAGTGCATCCCAAATTTCTTTGGCGGTGGTGAATTGTTGGATGAGGGGCATGTCCTTCTCTCCAACGGCACTTTGGAGCATGAAGAGAGCGGTGGCGTTTAGTTGGCTATCCACCACCTCTCTCCTTGTCAAGTTGCTTGGATCATTGGCCTTGAACCCAACTTGGATGATGCGCCATAGCTCGATAGAAGAGCTGCAAATATGAGACCTCATTTGAAATTGCCATTGAGAGAATTGATGAGGTCTAAGCTTAGGGGATCACTCCGAAGATTAACATGAGGGTGTGGCACAATAGGATCCGGAGAGTATGTGAAGGGAACTTTATCATACTTCTCTCCGGGTGGGGTGTCTCCGGGTTTTGAGCTACCCGATTGTTCACTTTTCCCATCCTTCCCAATGGATTTAGCCGAAGCACTTTCCTTGGACTCACGCGAAGATGATTCCTTGGAGGGATCAACTTTCTCCTTAGGAGACGGTGGAGTTGGGGGAGGTGTATCCGAGGTTTCCTTAGACTTCAAAATTGCATGAAGCAATTCATTCATCTTTAGGAATTGGGCATCCATGGATGATTTCAACAAGTTGAAATCGCCCATGGTTGCCCCCTTGGCATGCGCCTCCGCCGGCTCCAACTCACGGGCGGCCCTCTCGGTTTCGGATTCCGACATCGTATCACTTAGGCGGTAAACCCTTAAAAGTGAACCTGGCTCTGATACCAATTGAACGGGAATCCGACACCTAGAGGGGGGGGGGGGGGTGAATAGGTGCTATTACAAATTTTAACTCTTTTCAAATTTGGGCTTAACACAAAGGTAAATTCTCTAGATATGCAACTAAGGTGAATTTACCTATATGATAAACAAGCAAGCAAAATACACGATACAAGATATATAAGTGCGATACATGCAAGTAAGGGAGTAAGGATTAGGGGAACCGAGTGAAGCACGCGGAGACGAAGATGTAATCCCGAGTTCCACCCAAAGGGTGTACGTCTCGTTGGAGAGGTGTGCGCAACCACAACAGGTTAGCCGCAACGCCACCAAGGCTCACCTTCTTCTCCTGATGAACTCAACCACAAAGGTTGCGAGTTCACCTTCCACTATTGATCCCCTTTGGGGCGGAGATCGAATTCCTTACAACAAGCTTGAGCCACACACCCACAACTTAATTGGGGGCTCTCAAGATGACCACAACAGGTCAAGGACCACAAAAGGTAAAGGTAACACCAAGAAGACAACAATGGTGAACTAGGTTTTCCCAATGGAAACCCTAGCCACGAAATCCCCAAGTGAATGGGGAGGAAATGCAAATCTCTTTGGTGAAGTAGTAGATCCGGGCCTTCTCCTTCAATCCTCTAAGTATCAACGGATTTGAGTGGGGGGATTGGGAGATCTTGAGGATTTGAGCTTTCTTGAGAATGGGGAGAGAGAAAACCAGAGAGCTGCCTTGTCCCAAGGTAGGTGGAGGGGTATTTATAGCTCTCCCCAAATTCTGACCGTTGGCTGCTTCGACACTCGGAAATTCCGGTATAAGTCACACTCGGAAATTCCAGTCACTCGGAATATCCGAGTCGAGATGAAATTTCCGAGCAGAATTTCCGGTTGGAGACATAACCAAAAGTCTTCTTTCCTTAGCCATATTTCCACGAGCTTCTGAGGGTCACTCGGAAATTCCGAGTCCCGGAAATTTACGAGCACAATTTCCGGCTCGAGTCAGAACGATGTGGTCTTCTTTCCTTAGTCGATTCTGGAGTGGTCTTCTGGGTGCACTCGGAAATTCCGAGTGATGGAAATTTCCGAGCACAATTTTCGGCTCGAGTCAGAACGATGTGGTCTTCTTTCCTTTGTCGATTATGGAGTGGTTTTCTGGGTGCACTCGGAAATTCCGAGTGATGGAAATTTCCGAGCACAATTTCCGGCTCGGGTCAGAACCAAACTCCAACTTTTTCTTAGCCATTTTTCTGCGAAGTTCTGGGGACCCAGAAATTCCGGCCCTGTGAATTTCTGGCTCCAATATTCCGGTTCCTGGAACTTTTCCAGAACAACTTCTTCTTTGCATTTTTGGCTTTGATGCATATGATATTTAATCATACACTAACTAAAATACTTAGCATTATAATTAGTACATCATTAGTATTGTTAACTAACACATAAAACACTAGGGATTAAGAAATGTTCTTTCACTAACCATTGTAGTGAATCATTGTAAGTAACAGCTCATCATGAGCATACCACTTGCAAGTTAAGCACTCAAGTAACCATGATGCATGTTTGGGTATACTGTGTTAAACAAAGTGACAATATGATTCAATAGATTAATTTTTTAATAGATTAATTTTTCAAATTGTTAGCAAAATTTTAATTAATTTAATAGATTATTATGTTCAAATTCTTAGCACAACTAAAATTATGAAATTATATGTTTACAATTATTCTACAGTCTTATAGAAGTTGATTATCTACACTCAAGTTCGTTCCTTCTGATTCTGAGCATGCAAGCATTATCGTAGCTACTTCGCACTCCCAAGGCACTTTGTTCCTGTCAATATTGTGGTGAAGTACCTTCTACTTTTTTTCCTAATGCAAAAAACTACGCATACAACAAATAATTGACACATTCTATTATTTATGGCACCAAGTCATAAGTATGAACAAATCTCATTAAATGTAGTTCGATCACAAGATCATTCCAGCTAGACCTTGTTAGATGCGTAATATGATTATACTAAGCTTCGATACTTATTATATATATTTTATCGTATTGTTGATTTAAAAATATATGTTTTATACTATGAAATTACCATTGTTAACCATACAATGATTTTTCTCAATATTTATTATTATGTCTTTACACTATAGTTACAACTTATATCTTTAAAAATATATTAAATGCAAAAAAGTTTTTTACTTTCGAGATATTACACTTAATGGGATATGTAATTAACTCAAATGTGAAAACAGAAAAGAGAAAAGCACAACTTGTTCAATCTATTTTAAATACTATTACAAGTATAGAGTGGAGTAAATATCTTAATAGAGGTGTGCATCTAAATATATACACACTTCTGGAGTGTATATAAATTGAATTGTTGACATAAATTATTGCAGAGCAAAGGGGTCGGATTAAATCACCAGCCCGGTTGCGCAGGATGACCCCATATGTGCCCATTTTGGGGCACTATCAAACCCAGCATCGACATTAACCTTTATGAAGTTCTCATCAGGTGGTGACTAATGTTATTTTGATTTCTCCACAACTTGAGAGGTTTTAACCTGTGCGAACATGTCACACATCATACTCAGGCTTCCATCGATCTCCCTTTTCACCATAGCGTCAAGTATGTTCAAAGTGACTTGTAAGGCATTTTACATTCATCGCTGTATGTGACAATAGCTTCGGTTTAACACCGCGCTTTCTTTCATAGGTTTGGGTGGTTGTTGTTTCAGTTTTGTTCTGCTTGTTCCAAGTTTCTTTTTTGCTCTCCTCTTTGGTTACAAAATGTGCACACTCATAAATAACCTTGTACACCCACTTCTACCACCTTTAAGAGACTTTTTTTTTTAACTCTCGCATGTGCATTATTTAGTGGACATGGCCAATTTATAAATAAATATCAAAACTTCAGAGTATTACGTGCAACGATTGCATAAAAACTGACACATGAATCAACCAAATGAAAACAATAGGCCTAAAAATCTAGGGCTTGTTTTACAGTACCTTTTTCAGACTCTCGGGAGGTAGCAGTGCAACTTCGTATGAACGGCTGAGATGGAGAGGCGAAGATTAGGCCCAGAAGCCCATTAAGCGTTTTTTTTTTGGTTAGCAACACGGTGAAAAATTTCTCCCAGGCCTTTCTCCTCCGTACGAAAATCCCCAGACCGCCGCCGTCTCACCCGCGCCTCGACCTCGCCTGCAATCAGTCTCGCCGCCGCCACCTCCACGCAATCCCCAGACCGCCGCCGCCTCCACCTCGGCCGTACCTCAAGCACGCCGCCTCCACCTCTCCCGCGCCTCGACCTCGCCTGCGCCTGGAGCGCGCCGCCGCCACCTCCACGCAATCCCCAGTCCGCCGCCACCTCCACGCAATCCCCAGTCCGCCGCCGCCGCCACCTCCACGCAATCCCAAGGCTTTTTATGGGGTGATCTGCAGCCCGAAGAAGGTCGCAGCAACTCTAGCCAATACAATTCTCCTACAGAGCATTAGATTCCTTAAGATTGCTACTCCGATCACTGCTTTGCATTGATTAGAATGCTTCAGTTGTGTTCCAAACTAACTTGATTGAGTGCGAGACATACACAACAAGACACGGAAGTGACGCTTGATGAGATCTTTATGAATTCCTCATAACAAGACATGCATAAACGGACATGCAAGTAGAGCGACATAAGCACTTTATAACAACAATAATTAATATGCCAGCTTAAATACCACATTAAGCAGTATACACATTTGGCTTTGATAAAAATTCAGATAATGAAGTACCAATTCATCATCTTGGAAACCTGAATAATCCATCCAGTATGGTCCCAGATACATCACGGATCAGTACATGTATGTCTATATTGTTGGAATTATTATACGAGCTACGTACAAGGCTAACATGATCCAGTGCCACGGCCCGCGCAGGCCCTCCACCGCCTCCAGCTCCGCGAAGTCCACGATGAGGCGTCGGAGGCTCTCCTCTTCAACCAGAGCGGCCCCGCCAGCCGGCGCCTCGCGCTCCTCCTCCTGCCCTCTGGCGAACATGGACGAAATGCGGCGCCGGCGACTCTGGTAGCCAGTGAGGGGAAAGCCAGCGAGGGGATAGAGCGAGTGATGGGCTAGGGTTAAACGTCCCTGTTAAATGTTTTCTGTATTGGGCCGGCCCATCTACGTATATCGGGCCTCGGCCTGTCTCGTTTTCGGTACACTGTTCCCAGCAGTGTGACTAAAACTGCTCAAGTTTTTACAAACAGTGTGATTTCATTTGGGCCTTTGGATGGACGAAAATGGAGGACTCTTATTCATTTGAGGGTACCACAAAACATCTCAAATCTAGACATGCTCAAATCTACTAGTACACCGACACCCAGTCTAGCTGGAAGTATGTTGAGCGACCGTAAGTCGTCGGGCTGCATTCGTAATATCCTTTTGATCTGGCGGTACAAGAAGTTCATAAGATAATCCTGGCCATATGAACAAATTGCAAATATTATTAGCTCCAACCTTGTCAAAATATAAATTATTCCTGTAATTTCAAATGGACCAACATAGAGCTGAAACCCCTATTCAGATTCTAGCCTTGGTCTTTTTCCTATTTGGATTCAATCAATTTTCAAACATATTAGTGATATTGATTAGTGGAGGTAAATTAAAAGTAATCTGGATAACGCCAATGCGCCACACAGTCTTACCAAAAGAGCTTGACAAAGAGGCCGTTCGGATCCTCTCTGCTCCACGAAATCCGCTCCAATATTTTTGACTTCAAGGAGCGCGCAGAGCTCGGTATTAGCCGCTCCGAAAAATGAACTGCACTCTGTTCTGCTCCGCTCCGTGAATTTGGTGAGTTCGGCTCCGCTCTGTCCGCTCCCGGAGCGCGGTGGAGTTCGTGGAGAGGATACGAACGGGGCAAAAAACGGCTGCTCGCTGGACTCCTCTGAGGTGAAAAGAATACTAGCATTTTTTTATCCATTCCATTGTATTTGGTACAGGCTTCTTCCTTTTGGGTAAAAACTACTGTATTGGATAGGAAAATGCACACGAATCAGCCCATCTCAACCGCAAGAGCTGTTGCCTGTCTGTTGTTGTCAGTGGGCTACATTAGAGTTCTCTGCCTAAAGTAAATATCATGGGCCTAGTTGTAGCAAATCGGAAGAGCCCAAATAGGGATTAAACTGTCAGTGCTCCAGGTTGTACTGCTATTATTATTCAAGGCTTTGTTACAAAATCTAGAAAAAAAAGTTTTTTAAACGAAGTTTACAGTGCAATTGCTCATACAGCACCTGTTGGAAAAAGGCACTAGCTAGACCATTGATACAAGACCCTTTGCTGACACCAACCCACCACCAACGCCTTCTTCTACTTGGAAACGCTGGTCTGAAGAGGCAAAGCGCTTTCCACTTCCGCTTCCTTTGCTGCAGCAGCCCGATCAGCAACAATCTTTGACATCCCAAACATCTGAGCAACACAGTACAAAAGGCTTTGGTCATGCACATATGAAAGGAAAATGGCAGAAGAACGGAAATTGTGAGTTTCAGCGTCAGCGTAGCTACCTTCTGCATGGTCTTCTTGAAGCAGGTCTTGTGCTCATCCATGGAGGCATTGATGAATTCGTCGATGTGCTCTTTCACGTCCTCAAGAAAGGTAGCATCATCACTTTTCTTCTTCCGGCAGGACGCCATGGCAGGGTTTGAGGGAACAGATGGCTGTGAACCTTCAGACTGTTTATTGCTGGAATCCATTTCACCGCTGAAATAAACCAAAGGAGGAAACTGTTGATAAACATATTCCAAAGAAAACATCAGGGTAATATGAATATGCAAGCCAACTTCGGACGTTCGTAGAAACTCTTCACATTGTACCAGAAATGGAGCTTAAATGTTCACAAGGTAAAAGACATATGCCATCTGACGTATTTAAGTACCACAAGCATTAACAGAAATGAGCATTATTCTACTTGATGAACGTAAAGTACTCTGGAAATGCTTATACTGAGATTGAAAAGATTGTGACAACGAGTTGTGGAAATCAAATAAGAACGGTTATCTACTCTGTGAGACTTGGAATGGATGGACATACATGACAAAAACAGACAGATGAAAAATAAAATAAAATAAAATATAGTACCACTGATTTGACATCATTTGTTGCATAAGTACTAAACAAGAAGATTGAAGTGAAATAATGAAAACCCCATATGTTTGACAGAGAACAAAAGATACCTTCATCGTCATACTTAAGTTTGAAGAACTAAGACAAACTAGTGGTACTATATTTTCATTATTAAGCATATTATGGATAGCTTCATGAGCTCTATATAAGCATGCGCTCCATTATAAGCTCATTATTATAGACAAACTAGTGATTGCTTATATTAAGTTTGATGAAAATATAGAGTCAAATATAAGCATATTATAAGTAGCGTCATGAGCTCTAATATAAATTGTTTACATCTAAGATGCATCTTTTAGAGCACATAAAACGGTTCATTTGGAAATGGCCTGTTACAATTGATTGTACAGTAACCACATGTGCACTTGCACAGGGACAAGGAGTTTAAGTATTAAAGTGGGTTTTGCTAAGTCAAGCAGAAAAAATCAAACAATAAGCGGTGTGGTTAATTAAATCTGGAAGAAACGAGAACCCGTGTAGTGATTCCATATCCATGAAGTGACTAAAAATGTGACATCCTTTTCACTTAAATAGCACAAGAAAAGAGCTGGTAAACAAAACAAGGAAAATGATCATCACAAATTTTTCTCTTTATCTAACGGACTGTTTATGACCAAGATAATTCATACATTCCTCAAAGTATGATAGATATTCTGTTTGAAAGAAAGTATAGCCCTTGTACTTTGGGAAAAGATGTTAGCCTTTTCTATTCTCATGAAGCACCATGCAAATATAGTGACCTTGGACGAGGAACAGAACCAAGAATTTGACAACTGTAGGAGGTGCAGCAATGCTAGAAAGCAGTAGCATAACATATATACTACTAGTATTAAGCCAATAAGCCAAACATTTAAGGTGGTGCCTGTTAAACACCCGAGGCTTCTTTTGGATGTCGATATTGGGAGGCTTTGAACTAAATTGTGGTAGAACACCAAATCAGAAAAGAAACTGAAACTGGCCTAGTTTTAAATTATGGAAGAGGCAGCAAGTCCAAGTCATGTTTGAATGATCAAATTGTGAAACTGCACATTTATGTCAGTACAAAGCCTCTACTTTGCCGTGCATGTCTAAAAACGAAACTTGCACAATATTAGAATACATTCGAATGACTATGTATTTGGAAACAATATATAATGTAATGAACATATTGCAGAAACTGTTCACGGCAGAAGAATTGATTCCAAACAGGAAGGAAATGGTATACAGAATGCACACAACATTGGCACTTTAGTTGTCATAACAACAAAAGATACCTTTCAATAGCAACAATTCAATCAGCCAGAACCGCTAAACTGGACAGCCTGGAAACAGAAATGCATTTTTGTCGGTAAGCTTCGGTTCAGTTTTGGGGATTTATAATACAGTAGGAGAAAAAAAACATAGGATTACATCTGATGTACTTGTCCTACTCTGGCCTAAGTCCTTTGCAAACTGCACCGCAGAGGTCAAAAAACGGTTCAAATCTTGATTCAGTTGGGGGTTAGGGTTCTTGCTAGCAGCTACAGTACTAAATTGAAGTGAGTTGGGAGAGGAAGGGGGCTAGGCTAGGGGCACCCTGCCATGGGGCGCAGGCGGAGGAGGCCGGCCTCCACCGCCCACGAGAGCTGCTCAGCACGTCGAGTGTCTGTTTCTCTTGCGTGTGTGTGGGCAGGGGCGTTTCAACGAACAGCTAGCGGGCAATAATATCGCGCTTGCTCTAGCAATTCAACGCAGTACGGAAACAAAAACAAAGCTCGATTGATTCTGTTACCTTGAGGAATCCGCGACGACCGGTTTGGAGAAATCAGTGGCGAGGGCGCCTGGCTGGGGGCCGACGAAGAAGAGGAGGAAATCGCAGGAGGCTGGAGAGGTAGGAGGTAGATGGAGGAGACCAAGAGCGGGCGCCTTTCCTTTCTTTCTTGCAGGATGGGAAAGAAAAAAAAGAAAGGGAGCGCTGGGAAAAAAAAGAATGGGCCTCACTTTCTTCGTAGGCCTCACTTCAAGCCCCCAGATTGTGCCTAATTTCAGCCTTTGGCCATATTAACATATTTTTGAGCAATGTTTGTCAAAATATTTTTGAGCTATGTTTGTCAAAATATAACCAACAAAAACTAAGCATTGTTCTTGGTTCTTGGTTCTTGGTACTGTATTGAACATAGGGTTTTTAAAAAAACTTCTGACAGGCAGGAGATAGCTATTATAATTGTAATGGATGAATTGCTATGTCCGTCCCAATGTCCGTTTGCGTCGCGCCCCATCCCAACGGCCCGACGCATTTTTTTCAAACTTCCTAATATTAATAGATATATATATATATATTACATATAGGGACTGAAATTAAAGATAGAAATTAAAAAACATAATTTTAAAAAGGCCCTAGCTAGGACTTCCTCGGCCGCCGTCGGCGACTACTCATCGTCGCCGGTGAGGTCGTAGAAGGGCGGCGGGTCCCAGGAAAAGAACCACGCCTCCGGCCATGGTGCCCACCGAGGGCACTGGAGCTGGTGGCAGCGGCGGAGGAGGTGGCGGCGATGCGGAGGAAGACGCCTCCGGCCATGGTGCCCACCGCGGCGGCGAAGGAGGCGGTGGCTGCGAGGAGGACGACGCGGCAGGCCATGGCGCCCACCGCGGCGGCGGCTCCATGACCTCCGTCTTCCAGGTCATCGATCACGGGCGCTGAAGACAGAGGCGGTGGCGCAGTGGCGCATCGCCATTGATGATGGTGGCGCAGACGCTGAAGCGGCGCGGCGCAGCCTTTTCTCGAGTCGTCGCGGCATCGGGAGACGAAGTGAAGGCAACGGTCGCTGATGCGTAGGGCCAGGTCAAAGAGAGAGGACACGCACGGACACAGCGGACCGTCCGCGGCGACGCAAACCGAACCCAAATTTGGGCCGCGTTTACGTCGCCGCGGACGGACCGACCAAAATGCGTCGTGCCGTTAGGCTGGTTTTTCCCCCGACCCTGATCATTTTCAGACAGATAATCGCGAACGTCCGTTTACGTCGGGCCGTTAGAAATGCCCTCGCCTTAGGGGCCAGCAATGGAGGACGACGGACGGCGGGATATACTGCGGACCGGCCGCAGCTCCGAGACTGACGGCGAGCAGAAGAATCGAGCAACACTTCTCCGTCGCCCAGTGCGTGCGGTCTGAAGAAATTGCCGGGGGCATACTTGTCATTTCAGATTATAATTAGCCTTAAATATTGGATTAGTAGTGGAGATTAGGAGATAACAAAGCTAAAGGAGGCAATTAGCAACAACTAGGCCAATCTGAGGGGCTTAAAGCAACTCTAGCGGATACGCATATTGGCCCGCAATCGCGGTTTAGGCTCTTTTTTTTTTTGCACTTAGCGGACACCGCATCAGACCTCCGGCTTGACCTCCTGCTTGCAAAAAATATGCGACGGTCTAGATTTTCACTCCGTCGACTGCTATATATGCGGCAAGCAGGAGATGGATGCGGAATTCAGATTGATCTTATAACAGTTAACGGTTGATCTTATAACAGTTAACGGTGGTGGACAAAGAACGGAGCAAAACTGCCATACATTAAACCTGTAATTCTGTAGCAACAACTTGTCGCAGTACCACTAGAGGGAAATTGGGGTTCTGCTTAAAGCATACAACACTGATGGCACAGTTCAAAGTAAAACCAATGAGGAAAAAATAGCGGCTTCAGATGAAATGCTGTAATCGATCACAATTCTCGTTCATGACTGAGCGCTGCCTTCCACGTGGCCGCGACATCCTCCAGCGCCCGGTGCGACGACCCTCCCGGCGACAACGCGCGCGCCGCCGCTTGCTGCAGGTCGCCAGCCCGGCGCCTCGCGGCGTGACCCTTTTCCCCCTCCATGAGCTCCTTCACGGCGGCCGCGACCTCCTCGCGCGTCACCACGCCGCCTTCGTCCCGCGCGCGCGGCCGCAGCGCCACCGCGAGGCTCCCTTCCAGCAGGAGGGCGTTCATCCTCTGCTCCGTGTGCAGCGGCCACGCGAGCACCGGCACGCCGGCCACCGCGCTCTCCAGCGTCGAGTTCCACCCGCAGTGCGACACGAAGGCCGCCGTCGCCGGGTGCGACAGCACGCGCACCTGAGGCGCCCACGCCGCCACCGCGAGTCCCCTGCCCTCGATCCTCTGCAAGAAACCCTCGGGAAGCCACGCCAGTGGGTCGTCGTCGTCGGCGCGGGCCCCGAAGGCGCTGGAGCGGCCGTCCAGGCTCGGCATCCGCACCACCCATAGGAACCTGTGCCCGCTCGCCTCTAGCCCGGCGGCGAGCTCGGACGTCTGCTCCACGGAAAGCGCTCCGCCGCTCCCGAACGAGATGTACACCACCGATCTTGCCGGCTGCCGGTCCAGCCACTCTAGCAACGTCGACGCGCCTTCAGCAGCTTCGTCGTTGGAGTTTGATCGGACTAGCGGCCCCACGGGGAACACCGGCGGGAACGCGCCTCGGTCCGCCACCTGTTTGAACGCTTCCACGGCGGCAGGTTCCATCTCGTAGAAGGAGTTCGCCAAGAAGCCGTCGGCAAAGAGGTATCGCCGGCCTCCCGCGAGCAGCCGCGCGTAAATCGGCTCTTTGCTAGAACGATACCCGTCCGGAAGGTCTTCGCGCCGCAGTGACAAGCCCCCGGGCATCTCGAGAGGCACCGGGAGGTCACGGTATTCGCCAGGGGGAGCGGCGTCGTGGAGCTCGACCAGGCGGTGGATCAGGTAAAGAAAGGTCGTGCTGCTGGGGAAGAAGACGTAGGCCGGGACGCCGAGCTCGGCGGCGAGGGGCAGCGCCGTGGAGCATAAGAAGTCCGGCACCAGCGCGGCGAGCGGGGTTGTGGACCTGATGGCGAGGAGCAGGGCGCGGAGGCTGGGAAGGGAGCGGCGGATGATCTCCACGAGCACGGTGCCGCGGAAGGCGTCGGCGGGGAAGTCGTCGATCTGGACGGCGGGGAGCGCGGCGGTGGCGACGGAGGCAGGGAGGTTGCCGGGGAGGGCTTGCGGGTCAGAGCGGCTGTGGAAGGTGACCAGCGTGGCCGCGAAGCCGTGGTGCTCGACGAGCCGCCGAGCAAGCTCGCACAGCGGTATGAGGTGGCCGGCGTCGGGGCTAGCAAGCAGCACGACATGCGGCCGCGCCGTGGACGGCGCTGGCTTAGAGCTGGTGCTGGTCAACGACTCCATTACTGTGTGGTTATGAGAAACATCGTACAAAAATGGGATATAGCAGTCATACGCAGAGCATTTCCGCTCTTAAATCTACTATGGTTTGGTTAGAGTGATTGAGATTTGAGAAGGAGTGATTAGGCAAAAAAAATTAAGACTCTACCACACTTTTCGGCAGTGGGTGGGGGGCGGAAGGGAATTGTTTTAGCGAGTCTAGTTTAATCAATTATCATAACTTAGGTTTATCTTGCTTAGGGCATCTCTAATGTATATGGTGTGGTTTTTACATAAGGTGGGTCTCATATAGTTTATAGTTAGCTCTAGAATATATAAGATGTATTTCTACCATAAGGTAGGACCCAAATGTTATGTCATGTTCCTACATCCATGAGAGCAGAGAGAGATTTAAAAAAATTATTACTTGTAGATGATCCATAGGCTTATGTAAATCCATAAGCTTGTGGTTTAAACTTTATTTTTCACATAATGTATAAGGTGTACTACAACCATTGCCACCTAAGTCTTATGGTGTGGTTTTTACCATATTACGGCTGCCCTATGTACTCACTCCTCGATTCCCACAAATCTGTTTCAGATTGTATCTGACTAGCACTTTTATTGTGTTTTCTGTCAGAGATCTCCTATAATGCGCCAATATAGAAATAAACATAAATGGCTTATCCACGTAATCACAATTCAACTCGATGTTCCAGACTCCCATTCTCCCTCACAGATATTTACCAAAACGCATTGTCAATGTCTTTTAAAAGCATGTACATTGGGAGGCCTTAGCGCTAGGCTTTAATTCCTAGCCGTTAAGGGTGGGCATCGGCGGTTTAGGCGGTTTCCGGACGGTTTCCCGAAACCAACCCGCAGTCTGCGGTTTGGACGGTTTGGTTCCCCGGGTTATATGGTTTGGGACCAGCAGCCAGTCTAATCCACCAAGTACGTGGCCGACCGGCGTTCCCCACGACAGCGCCTCGCTTAATCTGCCGCCGCCACGCCCGATTCAACCGCCCCCCACCCCGTGCAGCCCCCGAAGGCCTCCCCCGTCGCCACCAAGCCTGATCCGGAGATGCCGCCACGGAGATCCCACGGTGGCGACCAGCTCAAGAAGCTCTTCATCGGCAAGCTCCGCGAAGCGACGAGGCCGTGTGCGGCGGTGTCGTGATGGATCCCGTGGGCGCCGGAACTCATCGAAGAGCCGGAGCTGCGTCCTGGATGCCACTTGCCAGGACGCTATTTTCCACCGCCTCCAGGACACCGTGTCCTCCGACGCGACAACGCCGCCGTCGTGGCCTCGTGGGGCATGTGCTGCGCATGGACGCCGCGAAGACGGCGACGGCGCTGACCCAGGACGACCTCAAGCGGATCGCGGCGGTGCGCGAGGTCGAGCAGGTGGAGTGCGGGATGGTCCTGGGGCTCGGGATGGGCTCCACGGCCGCCTTTGCCGTCCCGGAGATCGGCGTGCTCCTCGCCAACGGCAAGCTCTCCGGCATCGTCGGTGTGCGGTGTGCCCACCTCCAAGCGCACCTACGAGCAGGCCTTGTTGCTCAGGACTCCTCTCTCCACGCTCGACGACCTCCAGCTCACGCACAAGCCCAAGACGGCCGCGCCATCCGTGGCGTCCTCGCCGGCGGCAAGAAAGGTAGACGAGATTGCCTGGTATTATACGAGATTGCCTGGTATTATACATTACTGGTTCCACGGTTTGAAACCGGACTTAGACCAGTTTGTGACCAAACCGTGAAACTGGTTTGGTTTGGTTCGGGTCACCGGTTTGATCGGTTTGGGACCAAACCATGCACAGGCTTACTAGCCGTTATGGCCGAATACCAATTGATCCCGAGATTTTCCCTTGCGCCTCCCCGCGTAGACGTAACTCTTTGCGTCGGACGCTAAGCCTTTTTTTTCCGCTCCGGCCGGATTGACGGGCGCTTCCACGAGGCACTAGGAAGAATTGAAATCAAAACTCATTTCTTAACTGATTAACGAAATCTAGACTCGTTCCTCAACTGATTTAGTCAAGATTTACCCTACATATATCGAAGCATTCACATGAGTTAAAAAATATATAGAAATTTTGTAATTAGCAAAACCACTCGTTCGTGTAAATATTTGTTGCCACCTAAATTCCATTATCAGCTCATTCTTCATCAATCCCTACGGATCGATCTAGCAATCATGGAATATATATTCTGTTTACTAATATATAGCGTAGCGAGCGTAGTTCAATGGTAAAATATCTCCTTGCCAAGGAGAAGATACGGGTTCGATTCCCGCCGCTCGCCCACTTTAATTTAGTAAAGTACTATGATAAAAAGTTTAGTCTAGTTGACTGTTTAACTACTTATATTAAATTAAGTATTAGTCTACTCCCGTATCCCTTAACTATATCTTACCCTTCTTTTGCATCCCACTCAAAAAAAGAGAGAGAAGGACTGTGCCTTTCTTTTATTTCTTTTTTATTTTACACAGGGTCGGGAGGAGCCTTGCATGTTCTTCTTGTGGAGGCAAGTGCCTTCACAAACTGCCCAATTTTGCCCTCTAGGGCTGGGAACTCATGAATAAAAAGATTGGATACCACCCAACCCTATACCATATCTAGAGAAAGATAATAGTTCTTTTATTTTTATACAGACTGCTAAGTTAAGTGCGGAGACGGGAATCGAACCCGTGACCTCAAGGTTATGAGCCTCGTGAGCTACCAAACTGCTCTACTCCGCTCTGGAGTACCAAAAACCGGTGGACAAAAAAGGTTGAATACGGGCTTTTACCATGTCTCGACAAAAAGAATACTCCTTTTATAGAGAATGGAGCGGGTAGCGGGAATCGAACCCGCATCGTTAGCTTGGAAGGCTAGGGGTTATAGTCGACGTTGGTTGATTATTTTTAACGTCTCTAATTCAAAACCGAACATGAAATTCTGATTTCATTCGGCTCCTTTATGGATATTCCCACCACTTAACATCTATGTCAGCTTTTCTATTTGAATGGGACCAAAGCTCTCTGCTTTCTAGATGATCCTTATAGAATAGGAGATAGAAATTCGATCTAAATCTATCTAATCTACTTACTTCGTTCCCTAATTTCATTCAAGAGATCCTGAGGAAAAGAATTGGGTTTCCACCGAGCTGAAACAATATGCTGATGGTTCTAGTAAACCAAAACTATCTCTTTTTTAGCTATTTGGCTTCCTTATTCCTTTTTTAATAAAAGAAGATTTAGTTACAATTGGAAATAAACTTTTTTGTATCTTCAGCCATAGATCCTTTACTCATATTTTAAAAATTGGAATACTTAATCCAATGCAAAATTATGCTTCGCGACTCTGTACTCATAATCCAATTTGTATTTTGGATGCAATTTCCATTAGTCTTTGGATACAAATCGCGAGAATGTATATTCTTCCTCAATATGCTATTGAGAGGAAAAGGATTAAATCCTTTATAAGAACTAAAGTTTTACTCTATTCAAATTTCATTTTTTTTATTCAAGATATTTAATGCTTTGAAAAATTAAAGCACGATTCCCCATAGAGATATGTACATAAGGGGGATCTTTGGGTTATCATTTTGCTCAAAGAACGAAGAAAACCCCTTGTCGGAGCCCTTTATGATAAGCTTCCCTGGATCTGGGAAGTTTATCTTTCACGGTATTAGGATCGTTTGGGCGTGTGCTCAAAGGATACAAACAGGGATTCGCAAACAAAAAGGGGAATTCGTAGTCATTTTTTCCTGTCGCATAAAAAAAAGTCTTTACGCGAGAGCAAAACCTTTCTTAAAACACAAGTCTTCAGAAGAGTTAGACTATAACTCATATGATCCATATGGTTCCACATCCGCTACTCAGCGCACCGGTACAAACCGATAGGATGCCGACACCAAAGAGGGCATTGTTGTTGAAATAGAAGAAAGTCGGAGCCGTCGGCTAGCTTGGACTGAGGAAGACAACATCCGGCTAGTGACAACATCTGACACCAAAGCGAGTGTCTTACATGTTGTGACATTCTTAACTCAAAAGAAATACTGACAGCAGTATACAAATTTGGATACATGATAAGAGAGACCGGCGAAAAAATGTGGTAGACGTTAGGCGAGGCGGAGTGATCTGCAAGCATCAATTTGTAATTTCTTTAATGTGGGGTCTTTTGGCTTTCCTTTTCGATGGTGTGGTTTGCAAGTTTCTGTGTGTCGTAGGACTGGTGTCCTTTTAATGGAACACATGCCTACTACTCCCTTTGTTCCTAAATATAACATGTTTTAGATATTTCTTCATAAGATTTCCACCTATCTAAAGGTATTTTAATATATTTTTACGGAACTTCGTGCTATGGTAGGAAGTTCTCGTATTGCATTATAGAAAAAGATAATTGATCCAGTTTACAAGAAAATCGGACCTAAAACCTACAAATGGCTCAATCACTCCAATGCCACACAACCTAGCTACACTAGGACATGATTCTGAAACACCGAATGCAGAAGATATGAGACGGCTGTACTAAATCGTTGGCAAGTATATCACCAGCAAGCATTCAAGCCATCATATTGGACAACTTCATACTAGTATTTCATATGACCAAGATGTAGGCATTTCATATGACAAACATACAAACAGGTAAACCGTGGAGCAGACTATGCCATACTACCGAAGTAACAAACTTGATTGTTCATGCCGGCAAGTGCCACTTCACTTTACTTGATCGGTGGACACACTATACATCTCCTGAATCCTGATAATTATCCACATGTCAAGGCAGACCTAGATCTTCTTGATCACATGAGGGCGGAGTCGCGTTGTTACCTTCTTGGAGGTGTCATTCTGGAGACGTGACTCAGGTTGGCGCACTTAGTGATACGTCCATTTTGCATCACTATTTTATATCATAATTTACTGTTATTCATTGATATATTTCATATTTAGAGATGATACTTATGTTATTTCATCTATTTTGCATGTTTGATGATTATTGGAGAATTGATCACCGGAGTCTGGAAACAGCTGGAAAAAGCACCGTCAAGATACACTAGTTGCGAAGATCAAAATACAAAACGAAGACCGTGGAAAATATTGTTTTGCCGGATCATGGAAGGAGCCACGAGGAGAGGCCAAGGTGGGGCCCAGGGGGCCCACACCCCCTCCTCGCGCGGCCAGCCCTAGACCCGCGCGAGCATGGGGTCTGGCCGCCCTGGCCCACCTCCTGCCGTGCCCCTTCGCGTACTTCATCCCCCCGAAAACCTAAGGACTTAGACGGAGAGTTAGAATTATTCCGCCGCCGCCACGAGGCGGAAAACCACAAAGAGAAGAAAGCTCTCCGGCAGGGAGAAATCTGCCGGGGAAATCCCTTCCCGGAGGGGGGGAAATCATCGCCATCGTCACCGTCATCGAGCTGCACGTCATCGGGATCATCATCACCATCATCTCCACCGCCTTCACCGTCATCTCCACCGCTCCACACAATATGACTTCGAATGCATTGAAACTTTCATGAATACTGATGCATTTCGAAATATTAATAATGCCTATGGTCTTGACTCTCAAGTTGTTGCAAATTATTATAAATCCTTTGCTGCTTATTTCGGTTTGCCGAAGGAGGGCTTTGAAAAATATCATGAACCATATAAAGATAAATCTGTCACTCCTATAACTAAAAGCATTGAAGTTAATGTTGTTGATCATATTATTCCTGAACCCTATATTGAAAAGGTTCCTTTTCCTGTTAAGGTGAAAGAACATTCAGTTATGGCTAGTGCTGTTAACAAAAGTGAAAAGAAAGCTATACAACCTGATGAACAAATTAAAATTGAACCTCCTGTTGCTATAGTTAAAGATCTTGTTACTAAAAATGTTGGAGATGAGTATATTATATTTTGTGAGGATGCTTCTAATGTTATTTCTCATCTTAAAAGTTCAAGGAAAACTGGTGTTCCTGTGTTATCTGTTAAAATCGGTGATCATTGCTATTATGGTTTATGTGATATTGGTGCAAGTTCTAGTGCTATTCCTTATGAGCTTTACAGGGAAATTATGCATGAGATTGGTTCTTGTGAACTTGAAGAAATTGAAGTGGTTATTCAACTTGCTAATAGAGAAACTATCTCTCCGATTAGTATTGTTAGAGATGTTGAAGTTTTATATGGTAAGACTAAATATCCTGCTGATTTTCTCGTACTTGGTGCAGCTGCTAGTAAGCCTTGTCCTATCATTTTTGGTAGACCTTTTCCAAATACTTGTGGTGCTGTTATAGATTGTAAGAAAGAGAAAATCTTTACTAAGTTTGCTGGTGATTCGTATGAATTCAATTTTTCGAAATTTGCTAATACCCCTTATGAAACCAAATTACCCAATGAGGATTTTAGAGTAGAATTGCTCTTGCTCCTGACAATGTTATGCAGCAATTTATGGAAGATCATGAAAGTGAAGTATTTATGGAAGAAAGGAATGAACTTGATGAAATATTCCTCCGTCAACCTATTCTTAAACATAATTTACAGGTGGAAAACTTGGGTAAAACACTTCCACCTAAAGAGGATCCTGTCTTTGATTTAAAACCTTTGCCTGATAATCTTAAGTATGCTCATATTGATGATAAGAAAATATATCCTGTTATTATTAGTGCTAACCTTTCAGGTAAAGAAGAGGAAAGATTATTGGAAGTATTGAAGAAACACCGTGGAGCTATGGGTTATACTTTGGATGATTTAAAAGAGATTTCTCCTACTATATGTCAACATTCTATTAATATGGAGCCCGATGCAAAGCCAGTTGTTGAACATCAACGCCGTTTAATACCCAAGATGAAGGAAGTGGTAAGAAATGAGGTATTAAAACTTCTTGATGCTGGTATTATTTATCCTATTGCTGATAGTAGATGGGTTAGTCATGTGCACTGTGTCCCTAAGAAAGGTGGAATTACTGTTGTGCCTAATGATAATGATGAGCTTATTCCTCAAAGAGTAGTTGTTGGTTATAGAATGTGCATTGATTTTAGAAAGGTTAATAAAGTTACTAAGAAGGATCATTATCCATTACCCTTTATATATCAAATGTTAAAGAGATTAGCCAATAAAACTCACTTTTACTTTCTTGATGGTTATTCTGGTTTCTCTCAAATTGCTGTTAAAACTCAAGATCAAGAGAAAACCACATTTACTTGTCCTTATGATACTTATGCTTATAGACGTATGCCTTTTGGTTTATGTAATGCTCCTGCTACTTTTCAAAGATGCATGTCTGCTATCTTTCATGGTTTTTGTGAGGAAATTGTGGAGGTGTTCATGGACGATTTCTCCGTCTATGGTACTTCTTTTGATAATTGTCTATGATACTTCTTTTGATAATTGCTTGCACAATCTTGATAAAGTTTTGCAGAGATGTGAAGAAACTAATCTTGTTCTTAATTGGGAGAAATGTCACTTTATGGTTAATGAAGGAATTGTTCTTGGACATAAAATTTCTGAAAGAGGTATTGAAGTTGATAGAGCCAAAGTGGAGGCAATTGAGAAAATGCCTTGCCCAGAGATGTTAAAGGTATTCGTAGTATTCTTGGTCATGCTGGTTTCTATAGAAGGTTCATTAAAGATTTTGCTAAGGTATCAAAGCCTCTTACTAATCTATTGCAAAAAGATGTACCATTTGTTTTTGATGATGATTGTAAGGAAGCTTTTGAAACTCTTAAGAAGGCTTTAATAAGTGCTCCTATTGTTCAACCACCTGATTGTAATTTACCATTTGAAATTATGTGTGATGCTAGTGATTTTTTGTTGGTGATAAGAAGTTAAATGTTATTCATTATGCTAGTAAGACTCTTGATTCTGTTCAAAAGAATTATGCTACAACTGAAAAAGAATTTCTAGCTGTTGTTTTTGCTTGTGATAAATTTAGACAATATATTGTTGATTCTAAAATTATTATTCATACTGATCATGCTGCAATTAGATACCTTATGGAAAAGAAAGATGCAAAGCCTAGGCTTATTAGATGGGTATTACTTTTGCAAGAATTTGATTTGCATATTGTAGATAGGAAAGGTGCTGAAAATCCTGTTGCTGATAATCTGTCTAGATTGGAAAACATTGCATATGATCCTATTCTTGTTAATGATAGTTTTCCAAATGAACAATTGGCTGCAATAAGGGTGAGTTCACGAGATAGTCCTTGGTATGCTGATTATGCTAACTTTATTGTTTCGAAGTATTTGCCTCCCACCTTTTCAGCTCAACAAAGAAGAAAATTCTTTTATGACTTCATGCATTATTTTTGGGATGACCCACACTTATATAAAGAAGGAGTGGATGGTATTATGCGAAGATGTGTTCCGGAGTATGAACAAAAAGAGATATTGAGAAAATGCTATAGTAGTGCTTATGGAGGACATCACGCTGGAGATAGAACTGCACAAAAGGTTCTACAATCAGGTTTTTATTGGCCTACTCTCTTTAAAGATGCAAGAAAGTTTATTTTATCTTATGATGAATGTCAAAGAGTTGGTAATATCTCTAGACGTAATGAAATGCCTATGAATTATTCTCTTGTTATTGAACCATTTGATTGTTGGGGATTTGACTTTATGGGTCCTTTCCCTTCTTCAGAAGGTAATACTCATATACTTGTTACTGTTGATTATGTTACTAAATGGGTAGAAGCTATACCTACTAAAAGTGCTGATGGTGAGACATCGTTAAAAATGCTTCAAGATATTATTTTACCTAAGTTTGGTGCTCCTAGATATCTCATGACTGATGGAGGTTCTCATTTTATTCATGGTGGTTTTAGAAAAGTTCTTGCTAAATATGATGTTAATCATAGAATTGCTTCAGCTTATCATCCTCAAACTAGTGGGCAAGTAGAATTATCAAATAGAGAAATTAAATCTATCTTGCAAAAGACTGTTAATAGAACGAGAAAGAATTGGGCTACTAAATTAAATGATGCATTATGGGCTTATAGAACTGCTTATAAAAATCCCATGGGTATGTCTCTTTATAAAATGGTCTATGGAAAAGCTTGTCACTTGCATTTAGAATTAGAACACAAGGCTTATTGGGCAGTAGGAGAACTAAATAGAGATTTTAAACTTGCCGGTGAGAAAAGATTACTTGATTTGAGTTCTTTAGATGAATGGAGAAGTGAGGCCTATGAAAATGCTAAACTTTTTAAAGAAAAAGTTAAGAAATGGCATGATAGGAGAATCCTTAAGAGAGAGTTTCATGTTGGTGAGAAAGTTCTATTGTATAGCTCTCGTCTTAGATTCTTTGCAGGGAAATTACTCTCCAAGTGGGAAGGACCATATGTTATCGTGGAGGGACAATTGCTTCTGTGCCCCGGTTCTCTCTAGTTTATCCGTCTGTGCCATACCCGCGTAGTTTCTCTCTTCTGTGCCCCATTTGGCTCGGAAATCGGCCAAACGCTCCGTTGCCCTCTAGTCAACCCTCACTTGGCCTGACTGGTGGGGTCGGCCTAGCGCGGCTCGGCTGGAATTTCCTGGGTCGGCTTGTGTGCGGCTCGGTTGGGATTTACTGGGGCCGGCGTGGGGTCGGCGCGTGGGGTCGGCATGGGGTCGGCGCGTGGGGTCGGCGTGGGGTCAGTTAGGGTTTCGCCGCCCACCCCCGCCGCGGCTAATAAAAGGGGGCCGCCCTCGCCGGAGAAACGCCCATTTCCTCTCCCTCTCTCTCCCCCTCCCTCCCTCGAAAATGTGGTGGAGCACGCCCTCGCCGGAGAGCCCGTACTCGAAGATGTCGGACTCGGAGATCTACTCGCCTCAGGAATTGCACGACATGCAGGAGATGGAGCGAGAGGAGAAGGAGGAGAGGCTAGCGGAGAAGAACCTTCGCCGGAAGCGGAAAGGGCTCCCCCCCCCCCCCCCCCCCCCTGCGCGAGAAGAAAGAGCAACCATACGAAGTGTGGCGTGGAGATCTTCCGCCGCAATCCCCAGTCTACGAGTACGGGGCATCGGAGTCCTCGGACGAGCCCTACTCCGACGAGGAGCGCGGGCCTGCTGTCGTGGACCAACCGCCCGCGCCTGTCGTGGACCAACCACCCGCGCCCATTGCCGAGCCCAATGTTGTCATCGAGGACATCCCTGGCGAGGGGAACTCGGACGACTCGGACGAAGAGGATGACTCCGACGCCTCCGACTCCGACGACGAGGAAAAATCCGACGCCTCCGACGCCTCTGATGTCACCGTCGGTCCACCGCAGCACCCATGAAGAAGAAGAAGAAGAAGAAGAAGAAGAAGAAGAAGAAGAAGAAGAAGTAGAAGTAGTAGTATTAGTAGTAGTTCTTGTTTTAACTTAGTAACTGATTGTGTTATATGGAGATAATCGTTTGTTTCTATGGAGTAAATCTTTATTCTGATCGTCTATCTTGTTTGACAAATGCATTTACACCGTGATTGGACATGACGGCTAGGCTAGGCTAGCGGTGGTGAGGAGGAAGCAGTTCTGCGACGCGTTCAATGATCATGCCTATCCGTGCACGCTACATAGACGGCAGAGTGGACTACGGCATGCCACTCACGTATTCAATGTGCACGCAGTGTCACAAACTGGAAGGCTCTCAGATGTGTCTCATTGTACGACTCGTAAAAAATTGATTTGCTTCGGATTCTTCCTTTCACGCTTGAACGGATAAACATGAACGGATACGTGCCGCTCGTTCTGCCCTATGGTCGATGTAGACATAAATTTACGCAGACTGGCGCGAGCGATCGAGCTGTAACGCGAGTACGCGATGGGAACGTGACCGACATAGCTATAGCAAGTACAGTATATGAAAACTTGACCCAAAATATTGCTTAAATGATTCTGATCGATGATCTTAGTTAAACAAACAGTAGACAATATATGAAAAAAAAATGGTGTACTAAATTAGTAGACCCAAATCTAAAGTAGACATTAGTTCATAAGTAGATAATAGACAGTAGTTCATAATTAGACAGTACACAGTAGTTCATACATATTTTTAGTAGACTCAAATCTAAACTAAAGCGGCAACCAGACCATCTGCGGCCGCAACCCCGCTACTCACTATCGGAGGCGGCGAAGGCCTGGTTGAGCCGCTGGCGGCGGCGCACCTCCTCCCACTCCCGCGCGCGAGCGGTGTGCTCGGCGTCCTGTCGTAGACCCTGCTCCAGACGCACCTCGTTCATCACCTCCTCAAACTTGGCATCCGCACGGCGACGCTTCTCCGCGCGGCGCTCTGAACGCACGGACTTGGCGAAAACACGAGCATCCAGCTCGACTTGGTCGACGATCTTGAGGAGGTCCTCGCCGTCGTCGGTGGAGGGCGATTCGAGACTTGAGTAGGACTCGTCGTCGTCGCTGGACTCGGTAAACGGTGCCGGCGGTGGCGGCGGTGGGGTCGCTGCGGTGGGGTCTCCAAATAAAAGCGATGCGGCTCGCGAGGCCCGCGAGGACCCAGACTCCCCATCGTGACGTCGCTGCGGTGGGCGTCGACCGCGCACCGCGCAGGCGGCGCTCGCCCTCCTCTGAGCTACGTTCCTCCTCCTCGCTGCAATGACATTCGATTGACGGCGGCGGCACTCCGCCGGGTCGTAGTCGCTATCGGATGGGGATGACATGGCGGTGAGAACGGAGATGGGTGGCGAGATGGATGGCGAGAAGGCGGATGGAAGGGTTTAAATGGCCGCGTAGTAGGCGGGAAATGCTACACATATGGTGGGAAATGCTTCACATATGGCGGGAAATGCTACGTTACGCGAAACTGTCAAACTTGGTAAAAAAAGAGTGAAAAATGAATGGTACAAATGAACGGGTTTCAAGCTGAGTTACGCAAACTTCTGATTTTTTTTTAAAGTACGTATGAACACATTTTTCAGCGAGTCCATTGTTTTTGCTTAGAAATGGGGCCGTTTACCCTACCTTTGGAGCTCATTTGGAACACATTTTTCAGCGAGTCCACCATTTTTTCTTAGAAATGGGGCCGTTTACCCTACCTTTGGAGCTCATTTGGAACACATTTTTCAGCGAGTCCACCATTTTTTGCTTAGAAATGGGGCCGTTTACCCTATCTTTGGAGCTCATTTGGAACACATTTTTCAGCGAGTCCACCATTTTTTGCTTAGAAAATGAGACCGAAATGTGAAATAACCATAAAAAATTCAAAAATTATCGAAAATTGAAAAACCGACGCACATACTCTTCATATGTCATATACTAACGACTCAAGTTGAAAAACATGGTCTACATACATTCAAAAGGAGAAGGGCATGGATCCCATGTGATATCGCATAACTCAAACGATGAGATCTAAGGTTGAAGAGAAGTGGTTTTGGAATTGCAACATGAAATTTTCAAACAGTCGGGATGCATGCACTTTGAAACACATTTTTCAGCGAGTCCAAGCTAGATTTGAGCAAGCTCATGGCTATCCCCATTTGGTTTGCCAAAATCCGCATTTGGTGTGCCAAAATACACAATTTGTTTCACTGAGACAAATGGGGGTGGGCGAGCCAAAATCCCCGTTGGGTCAGCCGTGGTCCACTCGTCAGCGGGTGTACAGCCCTTGTCCTACGCGTGCGTCCAATCAGATCGCAGAATGAGCTTCTCGCGGATCGCCCCGAGTCTGCGTGCAGATTCCTTATAGAGGAAATCGGACGGCTGCAGTTTAACCGACATTTGAAATGAGCTTAAAATATTAAAAAATTATCGAAAAATTGAAAAACCGATGCACATAGTCTTCATATGTCATATACTAATGACTCAAGTTGAAAAACATGGTCTACGTAGATTCAGACGAAGAAGGGCATGGATCTCATGTGATATTGCATAACTCAAACTATGAGGTCTAAGGTTAGAGAGAAGTGGTTTTGGAATTGCAACATGAAATTTTCAAAAACCTCACAAAAGCTTCATTTTCGAGTGACTAAGAAGGATCCATGCTTAGTTTTTTATTTTCATGTTTTAAACTTGTTTAAATGTTGGTCAAACTTAGGTTTGACCGAATTTGAAATAACCATAATAAATTAAAAAATTATCGAAAAATTGAAAAACCGACGCACATGGTTTTCATATGTCATATACTAACGACTCAAGTTGAAAAACATGGTCTACGTACATTCAGACGAAGAAGGGCATGGATCTCATGTGATATTACATAACTCAAACTATGAGGTCTAAGGTTAGAGAGAAGTGGTTTTGGAATTGCAACGTGAAATTTTCAAAAACCTCACAAAAGGTTCATTTTTGAGTGACTAAGAAGGATCCATGCTTAGTTTTTAAACTTGTTTAAATGTTGGTCAAACTTAGGTTTGACCGAATTTGAAACAACCATAATAAATTCAAAAATTATCGAAAAATTGAAAAACCGACGCACATAGTCTTCATATGTCATATACTAACGACTCAAGTTGAAAAACATGGTCGACGTACATTCAGACGAGAAATGCATGTCGTATGAACTATGTCGTATGAACTCAAGCGTAAAGAGAAGTGTTTTTGGACTTGCGACATGATAATTTCAAAATACTCACGAAAGCATCATTTAGGAGTGACTAAGAATGGTCTAGGCTTAGTTCGCGCCCAAATTTTACACAAATGTGGGCGAGTGCGCGCCCAGAGCACGCCGTGGCGCGCCCTGAGCGCGTCCGGAGCACGCCATGGCGCGTTCAGAGTGCGCACTTAAGGTGTTCGACAGAAGTACAATAAAAAATATTACAAATTTCCTCAAATGTTCACAGCTTTGACTTGCTCCTTGTGTGATTAGAAGGAGCTACGACCTTGCTCTGGGTGTTCCTTGCTGGATTTGGACCAGTTGGGTCCACGACCCCCCCCCCCCCCCCCCCCTTCTCGTGCTTCTTGGCTCGTTTGTTATTTGTTGCTGTTGATGCTCGTGCTGCTGTTGATGCTTCTGTTGCTGCTGAAACTCGTGATGCTGGTGATGCTCCTGCTGCTCCTTCTGCTGGTGATGCTCGTGCTGCTGGTGATGCTGGTGATGCTGCTGATGCTCCTGCTGCTGGTGATGCTGGAACCCGGGTACTTCCAGTAGCCGAAACTGGTGGTCTCGGAGGCGAAGCTACAAATGGCTCTTCCATTCCAGCACATGCTGCCGATACAAATGCCTCTCGTTCAGGATCGGGAACAGAAGCTTCTCGTTTCATAGCTTCTGTTGCTGGCCCCCATTCTTCTTGAGCAGCTCTTTTCGGGGTACGACTCCTTTTCTGCCAGTGGTCCTTAGTTTTACCCTTCTTACTTGTCTTTTCCCTGGCATTCGAAATTCAAGTGAAACAGATATTAACAAATATGGAAAATAGGATTACTAGTGCATACGACAACCATTCTAGACACACATACCTTTCAGCAAACTCTCTTGCTACGACTTGTGCTAATGCGGCTCCTTCTGCTGCTATGGCTGCTTCTGCTGCTGCTTCTGCTGCTTCATCTGCGCCCCATCCTTGATCTGTTACAAGTATAGAGGGGGCTGCATTGTTGCATAGCCTTTGAATGTGCCCCACTATTCCACATCTTTTGCACGGACGCCTCTTTACGGCTGCACCCTCTGCACCTGGTCCTAGTCTGTTTACCCTTGGCCTTCCAGGTGCTCTATGTAGCGCCGGAGGGTGCAGTTTGAATCCTGGATTATACTCAGCCCATTGTTCTCTTCCCAATAAAGCAGGCACGTTATCAGCATATGCTAACTTAAACTTGTCAACAGAGAAATATTCAGACACATATGGATCAACTTGGCATTCGATGTAGTTCAGTAAGTAGATAGCATGTATACATGGCTTGCCAGTGATCTCCCATCGCTTACAACTACATTTCTTCGTTCCCAAATTTACTGGATACCTCCAAACATGGGCTCGGAAGACATATGTCAGCTCAGCCTCCATGGCGTTTACTCTTCTCAGACTCATATCACCCTGTATATTTATTCCTCGCGCATGCAAATTCTTGATCACACTTGGGATGATGGTATGTCCACTATATGAGTGTCCAATTCTATTGCGCAATACCATCTTCTCCATTATCAACTGCCTGATGTTGTCAAATATTTCCCACACCATTAGACCTTTCAGGTGCTTAATCTTTGCGTTGAAACTTTCAGCAATGTTGCTTGTCACATAGTCGACCTTGAACAATGTTCCAAATAAGCTTCTCGTCCACAGCTTTCCGTGATGTGTTTCCAAGTATGTTTTGACACCAGCATTTTCAGCGTACATGGTCTTCAAGTGGTGTTTATACTTCTTCTCGTTGCATGTGTACGCTGCTGGCCAAAGGTTTGCATCAAATACTTTCCCCTTAAAATGCTTCTTGAAATTAGCAACAAGATGTCTCATACATTCCCTGTGCTCTGCTTCAGGAAACACAATTTCTACAGCTTTCTCCAAACCCTTGCAAGCATCTGTATGGATAACCAATCCAGCAGGGTCCCCTATAACCTTGTGTAAATTCTCCAGAAACCACCTCCAGCTAAGCTCGTTCTCCGACTCCATCACACCAAAAGCAACTGGAAAAAACCAGTTGTGTCCATCAACTGCACAAGCAGCTACCAACTGTCCTTTTCATCTTCCAATTAGAGCAGTTGCATCCACAGCCAAATATGGCCTGCAACCTTTACGAAACCCTTCATGGCAGGCCTTGAAAGAGACAAAAGCCCTCCTGAAGATATTTCTTTCAACCACTTTTCCTCTCACTTTGGACTGCAGAGCCAGATGATCGATTTCTACCACACTACCTGGACTTGCCTTCTCCACCTCAGCTTTGAATGCGTACAACAAGTGAAAGCTATCTGCCCACGCAGTACCTTGTATGTTCGACAGGGCCTCTTCTCTAGCTTTCCATAGCTTCGTGTAAGATATCTTCGTCTCAAATTTATATTTATCACTGATCATTTTCCCGAGGGAAGTTGCTCCTAATCTTTGGTTCTGTCTTAGCAATGGAGTCATCACCTCTGTCAGCCACCCTTTGCTTGCTAATTGTGTTTTCTGCCAGGACACCTTAGATGGACAAGTGTGCTGATGCTCGTTATACCTTATCTCTATCATGTCTTTCTCGTCATGTTTGTCACGAATCTTCTTTGGCACACGAGTGGCATGCAACTTCCACTTGCACCTCGCATCTGGGCAGTGAACCGTATACCTGTCTGTCTGACTCTTCTCAATGGAGAAAATATTGTTGCTGAGGATGCTGGACGTTGTAAGTGCTTTCCGAAGTTCATTCACATTTTTGAATCTTGTCCCTGCAACAAGATTAGGAGCAGTCCTATCCCAATCAAGCTCTGGCATTTCATCGCCATCGTATTCATCTTCAATCAACATGTCAGCGTTCTCCTCCTCCTCTTCACGACTATCTTGTACAAACTGAGCGACAGGGGCCCTATGGCCCAATTCATGCACAAATTCAGGAAACATCTTCTCATCTTCATCGTCGTTCCGCGACACGGGATCGTCGGGCACCACTTCATCGTCTGAATTAATATTATCAACAGTGGGCTGACCTGCACTACCACTGGTGGGCTGGCTCGTACTTCCACTGGGTTGACTTGTACTAACACTGGGTTGACCTGTATTGCCACCGGGCTGACTACGAGGTAACGGCGGAAGCTGAGCATCAGCAGCTGCCCCCTTTCGCTCCCCCTTTCACTTTGTCTTTCGCGATTCATGTTCAAGTCGTTTCCGAGCCACCTCAATCCTAATTTTACCGAATCGCTCGGTCGCGCTCTGAGCAAATAAGCATCCAGCTGCAGTGTCATCGGGCAGTGGGATGAAAGAGCCCTCCAACATATCCCAGTATTTGATCACGACAGTATCAATTGTCCGCCAGCTGAATTTGTCACATCAAGCTTCAAGCAAATCCTTTAACGAATAAGTCGTTTCTACCACCAACTGATACCAAAAAGGAGGGGCGAACTCGAGATCCGGCTGCCAGCGAGTGACCATTTCGACTGACAAGCGAAATGCAGTATTCGCATTCATCCTTTTGAAAAAAATTCATGGCGATAAGGTCAAATTGAAGCCGTATTCAACTACATACATCACGAAATTGAGACAATCGATAGATTAATCGAGACAATCGAGAGATTATGTACTTACTTCCTCATCCAAGTGTTATCTGAATCCGATTTCACCCAGTCCTCGCCGTGATAAGCACAAGGCGGATCGAGCGGAACGGCGGGGTCTGGAACTGCCGCCATGGATGCGTCTTGCAAGCAGAGGTGCAGTGCACCACAGGCGGACGGGGACGGGCGGGGCGGCGCTAGGGCGGTGGCACGGGGCGGGGCGGCGTGTCAGGTCGGGATTTGGGGGGGGGGGGGGGGGGACGATGATTCAAACCTACCAACGTTCCAATTCGAAATGAGCCGACCCCAGGAAATCCAAACCGAGCCGCACACTAGCTGACCCCAGGAAATCCCAACCGAGCCGCGCCAGGCCGACCCCACCAGTCAGGCCAAGTGAGGGTTGACTAGAGGGCAAACATAGCGTTTGGCCGATTTCCGAGCCAAACGGGGCACAGAAGAGAGAAACTACGCGGGTATGGCACAGACGGATAAACTAGAGAGAACCGGGGCACAGAAGCAATTGTCCCTATCGCGGAAGTGTTTCGTTCGGGTGCAATAAAAATTGCTTCACTTAAAGATGACTCTACACAAGTGGTAAATGGACAAAGACTCAAGCATTATATTTCTGGAGATTCTTATAATGAAGATGTTGATATTATTCAAGCAATTACTCCGGAAGCTTTTATTAAAGAACATATTTCTGAGTCTGTAGAAGCTGAATTCGAAAAGGTACAGTTTCGGTAAGAAAAAGTTCGCGAATTTAATTTTGGAATATAGGATATTGGTTTTTAGAAAATATGGAAAAATACAAGACCAAAACGAGCACGAGACGATGCCCGAGGCACCGCCATCAGGTGCCGGCGCGGGCCCCAGCCTGGCCGCGCCAGCACATGATGACAGAGCATCGGAGTCCGTCTCCTACTCGATTTTGCCCTGTTGCCTTACTTTTGTTGCGTAGATTTTTGCTATATAATCCCCCGGATCCCCCGAGGTCTATATATCGTGTTTTCGACGTGTTTTTGTTTCGAGCTGCTTCTGTCCAGATGTCGTCTCAGGGATCTTGTTCTGAAGACTACGCGCTTCGTCGCCAACGCGAACTCCTTCAAGATCTTGATCAAGGGTCTTTTGTTGGATGGGCGGACGATGATAACGTGAAGGCTAGGCGCAAGGACATGGACGAAAGCGTCATGGAGGAAGTGAAGAAGATGCAGTCGGCCAAAAGAGATCGTTCAAGGACGGGGACTAGCAAGCCCACCTTTGTGGGATCAATTAACGCCCAACGTGCTTTTTCTCATAACAGGCAGGGGCAATACCACCTGTTCCGGATCTTAGCTCTTTTCCAGATGTGGCCGATGCTCTCCGAGTCACAGATCAGTTTTGCGATCAGTACCGAGTCCTGAGGATGGAAGTGGGTATACTTCAAGAGGAGAACAACAGGCTTCGCAAGATGTTGGAGCGTTACCTTACTCCACTCCGAGTCATCCCTCCATCACCACCGAAGGAGTAATTCATCATCGGTATTGGCATCTCCCTTGGCTTGTTCCAAGCTTGGGGGGAGTGCCGCGGTATCACACCATTATCTTTTATCTTTTACCTTTTAGTAGTGTCATATCATGAGTAGGGAAGTTATCTTATATGATGGTTTGCAATGTGGAAGTATCTCTCTTTTAGTTGGTTATCTATCTATGTATCCCTTGGTGTGAGTTGCCGTTATGGAATATTAATGAGAAGTGTTATCATTTACTTTCTGCACACCTTATTTTATTTTGCAACTTCTATCATATATGATTGATCTTGTTATTAGTATTTGCATCACTTTGGGAACATATAGTAAATCTTTTGGTTTTGGCAAACTTAGCATTGGTCAGTAGCTACAATGCTTTGAGACTGGGGAGAAAAAGGAACTACATGTAGACATATTATTCAATGATCTTTCTCACTTGTAGCTAATAAGTTTAGTATTCACAATTTAAAATTGTTTGTGCTTCCAAGTAAGAATTGCATGATTGTTCTTTACTACATGTATGTTTGTTTGTATCCTTCAACTCTTATGCTTGCTACCCAACCTTGCTAGCCAAAGACCCGTATCGAGATTGAATGCTTCTCATACATCCAAACCTTCAGCCAAAACCCTTGTCACTTGTGTCCACCATACCTACCTATTATGTGGTATTTTGCGCCACTCCAAGTAAATACTTCATGTGCTACCTTTATTCAAAACTACTATCCTTTATTTGTGTCAATGTTTATTAGCTCATGAGGAAATAATAGTTGAGTTTGTTATCTTCCATGCTAATTAAGTAACCCTTGACTTGCATGCTCCATCTGCTCGTCACTAATATTGCAAAGATCTGGTTAGACCACTATAATATCAAAAAGGTTGAGAAAGTTAAAAAATAGACACTCCTCCATGGTTTGAGATTGATTGGTGGGCACCCGAGGATTCAGTTAGCCATGGTTTGTGAAAGCAAAGGTTGGGAGGAGTGTCAAGTTATATAAATAAAGTGCATATTATAAATGCCTGTTACTAAACAATTCGGAACCGCTCTCAATTTGCTTAGTATGGAAGATAACAAGAACTCTATTACCATTCGTTGACAACGACAAACACCGCTCAAAAACTTACTTTCATGCTCTCTATATGATTTCAAAACCTATAAAACTAAAAGCTCTAGCACATGCTTGTATCTCTGCTTCCCTCTGCGAAGGGCCTATCTCTTACTTTATGTTGAGTCAGTAAACTTATCTCCTTCTATCTTGAGCAAGCATTTGAGTTGATTGTGATTCAACCATTTACACATTTGTATTGTTAATCATGTCTTTTATTCTTCCTCGTTTAGCACATTGTTGTTACCTAATAAATATAACTTTTGGAGTTAGCAACTAATAAAGAGGGTTGTTTTGTAGAGTAAGCTCAATATGTTCATTGTTCTTTGACCAAGAACGAAGTTTGCCAACACCAACTATGGTTTTCTCTATGTACCTTATTGTGATTTCCCTTTACTTGTTACAAGTTGAGTTATATGAACGGAGTTGATATCTAAGATGATTTGTGTATTAATATATGTGATGCTTCTTGTCCGTATATTCTTTATCGACACTTCACCCCATAAACCTGTGGTCATGTTTACTGACTTCAGCTTTCGCTTGGGGACAAGCGAGGTCTAAGCTTGGGGGGAGTTGATACATCCATTTTGCATCACTATTTTATATCATAATTTACTGTTATTCATTGATATATTTCATATTTGGAGATGATACTTATGTTATTTCATCTATTTTGCATGTTTGATGATTATTCGAGGATGAATCACCGGAGTCTGAATTCTGCTGGAAAAAGCACCGACAAGATACAATATTTGCGAAGCTCAGAAAACAAAACCAAGAATACAGAAGTTCCTATTTTTCCAGATGACGAAGGGAGCCAAAAGGGGAGAACCAGGTGGGCCCCAGGGGGGCCACATGAGGTCCCGACGCGGCTCCCCTTGCTGTCGCGCCAGCACCCTGTGAGGCCACCCTGGCCCACCTCTGGCAGCGCCCTTTCGCGTACTTCATCCCCCCGAAAACCTAAGACTCGGGGGATAGACTAGAAACAGAGCCGCCGCCTCCACGAGACGGAAACCACCGAGAGAGAAAAGCTCTCCGGCAGGCTGAAAAGCTGCCGGGGGAAATCCCTTCCCGGAGGGGGGAAATCATCGCCATCGTCACCGTCATCGAGCTGCACTTCATCAGGATCATCATCACCACCATCTCCACCGCCGACACCGTCATCTCCATCGTTCCACTCCGTTCCCGCTGTAACATCTAGGGCTGAATCTTGTGCATTTGATAGGGGAAACTCTCCCGGTGTTGATTACTATTGTTATTGATGCTATTGGGTGGAACTGTTGAATTAAGGTTTATGTTCAGATTGTTACCCATCATTATATCATCTCTGATCATGATCCATATGATGTGTTGTGAGTAGTTTGTTTAGTTCTTGAGGACATGGGAGAAGTCTAGATGTTAGTAGTGAACTATGTTGAGTAATATTTAATGATTTGATATTTAAGTTGTGGTGCTATTCTTCTAGTGGTGTCATGCGAACGTCGACTACATGACACTTCACCTTTATGGGCCTAGGGGAATGCATTGTGTATTCGAATATTAATTGTGGGGTTGCCGGAGTAACAGAAACCTAAACCCCCGTTGGTATCTCGATGCATGAGGGATGGTAGGATCTCAGAGTTTAAGGCTATGGTTAGATTTATCTTAATTACTTTCTTTTATTTGCGGATGCTTGCAAGAGGTATAATCACAAGTATGTATTAGTCCTAGAAAGGGCGGTGCATTAGCATAGGTTCACCCACACAACACTTATCGAAACACTAGATTAATCATCTATATGAAGCCGAAGCACTAGACAGAATTCCCGTGTGTACTCAAGAACGTTTGGTCATCATAAGTAAACAAACCGGCTTGTACTTTGCTCTAAAAAGCATTGGGCCACTCGCTGCAATTATTATTGCCGCGCTCTATTTACTCGCACTTTATTTATCTGCATTATCAAAAACTCCTAAAAACTTGTTTGCTAGTGTTTATAGTGAAATCCTCATCAAAACTGCTTGTCAGCACCTTCTGCTCCTCGTTGGGTTTGACACTCTTATTTATCGAAAGTACTACGATACACCCCCTATACTTGTGGGTCATGAGGGCTCTACATCACCATGCCCGCCTCCGGACTGATGCGTGAGTAGTTCATTCTTGGACTACGGGTCCATAGCAGTAGCTAGATGGTTGTCTTCTCCTATTGTGTCATCATGTTTAGATCTTGTGACCTACATATCATGGTCAAGATCATCTTATTGTAATGCTACATGTTGTGTTTGCTGGGATCCGATGAATATTTGAGTACTATGTCATTTGCTTCATAATATATCTTGTGAGTGCGTTATTTATCATCTTGTATGCTCTCCGTTACTAGTAGATGTTCTGGCCAAGTAGATGCTTGTGACTCTAAGAGGAGGTATTTATGTTCAATAGTGGATTCATGCCTCTATTTAATCTGGGGGAGTGACAGCAACCTCTAAGATTGTAGATGTACTGTTGCTACTAGGGATAAAACAGTAGTTCTTTATCTAAGAATATTTGTGGTACTTACATTACACACTTTACTTAATGCAATAATCTGTTGCTTGCAACTTAATACTGAATGGTGTTGCGGATGTTATCCTGAAGGTGGATTATTAGTCATAGATGCAGTTGGATGACGGTCTATGTATCATGTTGTAATGCCCAAATGAATCTCACACTAGATATCATGAGTTGTATATGCATTGTTATGCAGTTCTTTATTCTGTCAATTGGCCAGCTGTAATTTGTTTACCCGCATGTATGCTATTATTATTTATGGAGAGACACCGCTAGTGAACTGTGGACCCCGGTCCTTTTCTTTACATTGATAAAACAATCTACTACAATCCTGTTACTTTCATTCTCTGCAAACAAACATCATTTTCCACACATACGTTTAATCATTTGTTACAGCAAACCAGTGAGATTGACAACCTCACTGTTAAGTTGGGGCAAAATATCTTGGTTATGTTGTGTGCAGGTTCCACGCCAGTGCCGGAATCCCTGGTGTTGCGCCGTGCCATATTCCGCCGCCAACAACATTCAGAAGAACTCTAGTTTCCTACTGGATTGATAACCTTGGTTTCACAACTGAGTGAAATTTATTGCTGCACTACTTCGTACCTTTCTCTTTCTCTTTGGGTTTCCCAACAACACCTCACCGGTACATCAACCTACTTGACACTCCTTTTCACTTGATCATTGTGTCGTGGCTCGGATGGGGGATTCACGATTTGACTGTTTCGAACATGTTAATCCTAACCCTGACACTCGTTTTTCACTCGATCTGGTCATTGTGTCATGGTTCAGATGGGGACTTCTGCACAAAATGATGGCAGAGCTTATGTACTTCCCGCTCTAGAGAGCTTTCGCATGCAAACAAGACACTAACCAAATACAGCTATTTGTCCAGCGGCAAAGGCTAAAGCACTCACGAACAGGATGTGGCAACTGGACTTACCGCTTGTAGGACCCTGGATTCTTATACTGCTCGCCAACTCCCATCCAAACTACAGAAATTTGATCTTACTATTGTTGTGCCGAGCATGGTACCTCTGAAATGAAGATGGATTAAGTTCCATTGAAAGCTCTGTTGGTTTCCTTCAAAATTATTTCAGTACTCTCACGTGCTCAAGTCATCACCTAACCTAGGAAATAACAAAGGTAAGAAGGAACAAAGGTAAGAAAGCTCTGAATCTGCAAAGAGTCTGAGGAAGCAGAAGCGAGAGCCATTGTAAAGGAGCATGTACTCATGTATTGACTTGGGTATCATCGGAGACTGCTCCGCAGTTTTGTCCATGCCGATTAAAGAAGACCAAGCTACGTCATCAAGAGGAACATGCCTTTTATTTATTTTTGCTTGAGTTAAAAGAAAAGTTAATTCTGTAGCCCACGAACTTGATTGTCTAGCATGTACTTTACGACTGGTTGACATCTAGAAGAACTCTCTTCTTGTGCAGATTTTCCCAACCTGCCAATGTTGATTTTAACTAGCTACATTATCCGTGAAAGCTCTTTTAACGTAAAACAAGAACACTACAGCTTGTGTGATATGATTAAGTTCGTAAAAGCTTTAACGGTTACATTGTAGTATACTCAATTAATGCATTAAAGAAATTTGTTTATCAGCTTGCACCAGTTATGAAATTTCATCCGATGATTGCTTCTTCATTCTCATCAATCCGAAAAAGGTACAGTTCAATTGACCCTAAATTTTTGTCTACACATTGGGTGAGCTTCAATATGTTAACTAACTGTGATGTTCACCGACTTTATGTACCACTTTCACTTATCAGTCTTCATCAACTCTCCCTTTCAGGTAAAGTAGCAAATGCAAAGTGAAATGCACATCGAATATGGTAAGTATAAGAAGGAACAAGGGGAAGAGGACTGTATCCATGTCCATGAGAGAGCTAGCCATACAAACTCCTTAGCTGTGTACGGATAAACAATGTCACAATCTGCCTTGGGTATGATTTGATTCAAATTGAAGAACAATAAAATAAACGATGCTGCAACATACAAGCATTAATCTCAGATTTATTTCTTTAAACCTTTTACCTATTGCAGCTTTTGGTTATGATTTTGTCATTGATAGCCTCTGTTTGCAATGTAACTACCGCTTTATCAATAAATGCTCTATTGCCTACTGAGTCTTATTGTTTTGTATTCAATCATCTTTGTTGCGTGTTTTGGTAGTACAATATAATTGAAACAAATGCTTATATAGTGCCATGTATTTTCCATGGCACTTGAAATCACTTGTGTTACGTAAAATGAGTCCCTTTCCTTCA
Organism: Poa annua; assembly: GCA_026929855.1. Lineage (NCBI taxonomy): Eukaryota > Viridiplantae > Streptophyta > Magnoliopsida > Poales > Poaceae > Poa > Poa annua. The sequence goes on along the minus strand of CM049434.1, from coordinate 25,200,154 downwards.
GTGATGTAGCTAAAGATGTATCTTATAGTATTACACCTGCATCAATTCTTCTCTCACTACAATGATTCACAAAACTTACATTCAGTATCTTTCCCATCTTTGAAGTAATCTTACGTGGAAAAAATCAATCAAACAGAAGAATAATATTTGGGATTACAAAAAACAAATCACATAGCAACAAATAATTTTAAAAAATAGAACATTCACATATCACATTTGTTCACTCTTTGTTGATCATCCATGCTATCCTTTCAAATACTAATAAATCACTAATTAGCCTATAAGAGATTTTAGCTTCGGACAAAGATATATTTTTTTACAAATCAGGGTGCCAAGTAATCCTAAAAGACCATATATTATCACCTAAATATGGCGCCATACTTTTGAACATTTTGAAATCTAATTCTATTTCCATCAATTCCTAACAACCTATTTTTCTAATAGACGGGCGCGGCAACGCACGCCTACATGATCTAGTTCATATATATACCACCCATACAAAGTAACTTGTGTATTCAGTCATTATTTAGCGTGTGCATGTCTCTTTCGCGTTCAACAGCCCAACCAAACCCATGAGAGGCCACTTGGCCCACTTCTGCAATCTCATACACCGGCCCATGGCTCAGTTGAAATGTCATGACTCCATCTCCAAGTCTCCAAGCAGCGACACAACACACGGACAACACAAATGAATGACTATTGAGAAATCACAATTAGTGCGCGTGCGGTTCTAGCTCGTGCGGCGCATGCACTGTCGGAACGGTTCAATGCAGAGACAAGTGGACACGCAAAACTGTTTTGAATTTTTAAAAGTCTATAACTTTCAAACTGAATGTCCAAATTAAAATCGGTTTTCACCATCATGTTACTCGCACCGATATCTTCAAAACTAGATCTCATATGAGTATGTTCTGACCATTATTTTTCAAAATCAACTTTGTGTTATAAACTTGCTTTTCTATCAAGAAGCAACTTTCCTCGTATAATTGCCATTTTGTGATACAAATTTTGTTCAACTCGTCGATTCATTGTACAAAAGAAAATTTTGAGCATAAGGTGTTTTTTCATGATAACAATTGTTTTTCAAATTTTCTTTTTATTAAATCAACTTTGAAATATAAACTTGCCTTTTTCTATCACAAAAGTAGCTATGTAGTATACAGCAACACGAAAAGAATCTTTTGTACTATAACTTGCTTTCGTCCAAAAAAGCAAAAAAAATGGCATACTACAATCTTGTCTATCGGCATGCATAGTACTACCACATTTTCTAATTTTTTAAAGCAACTTCTATGACATAAAAGTTCGTACTATAAATTTTAAAATATTGATACAATTTTGTTTCAACTCGTCGATTCGTTCTACAAGAGCAAATTTTGACCAGAAGTTGTTTTTTCGTGATAACAATTGGTTTTCAAAATATGTTACGAAGTCAACTTTTGAAATATAAACTTGTTGTTCTATCACAAAAGCAGCTATGTAGTATACACTAGCACGAAAAGCAACCTTATACTATAAACTTGCTTTTAAAAGAGAAAATCTTGTTTCTACTCCGATGTTTGTTTTTTTTCAAAAAAGCAATTTATTGGTTGAGACACGTTTTTCTTTTATTGGTTGAGACACGTTTTTTCTAGCATATACATTCCCTTTCTCTCATGTTCTGATTTCTAAAAGCAACTTTCATAACAAGAACAAAGTTTGTACTATAAATTTGCCTTTTCTTTTATAAACAATAAATAATGTGAGTATGAGTGGGGGATATGTTTTCAAATCCAAGCAATGGTCAACTTGTTGGTTTATGAGAGACTATCATGCTCCTTGGCATGAGACATTCAAAAAAATATCTCATATTTATATATTCCGATGAATATTTTCTAAAAGCAACTTCTAGATAGAAAACATGTTTTTACCATGAACTAGCTTTACCATGACAAAAGTTTCTTTTTGGAAAATAATTATCGGAACATGTCCATGGGGATCTAGTTTTGTAGATCTGGTCGCGACGAACACTACGGTCAAAACCGATTTTGATTTGGATGCTTGGTTTGAAAGTTATACATTTTTTAAAATTTAGACTAGGGGAGTGGCAGGTACGACTAGTCGGGTCATTGGGCTGGTTTAGTGGTTTCACACTCACATGCAAGGTTCCTATTGGCTTTTCCATTTCTAGCACGGGTGGAGGGAAATATTTTCTTTTCTAGCGCGTGCGCTTTGGCCTGAAAAAGCGTGCGTGCGCTCTCCGGCAGCGTCCCTATTACAGAGATATTTATGTTACATTCTTCCTCTAAACTAAAATAAGTGTATTTGATTTTTTTCAAATATAAATGTACCTAAATGTGTTTATATTTGAGCAAATATAAGACGCCTATTTTAGGACGGAGGGAAAATGAACAATTTGTGAAGCTTCACATTTGGATCTTTTCCTTTTCACTTTGAATACCCAGTGTCAAAATCCTGTGCCCGCCGATACGTGGCAATGCTTGTAGTGTGCTTCATATATTATGAAGAAAATAGAGTTATCCACAAGCTTGTGGTGCACCTTAAGCAATAAAAAAAACTCTCTCCACTCTCTCTTGCATGTAGAGATATAATAAGGCATATGGGTCCTACCTTATGGTTAAATTTTACCTTATACATTATGCATTATGAAGAATTTCATAAGACAAGTGAGACCTAACTTAAATTATGAAGAATTTCAAAAGATAAATTATGAGGAATTTCATAAGACCCGCAATCTTTTTCGGTTTTTCCCCTGGATCGCCAGGGCAAGCACCAAGCAGCCACATAACCAGCATCCAACTCCCATTACACAAGGAGCGTTAATGGGCGAAATAGATTTCACAGTCAGTTCTGTAATCTAGACTTGTACTAACGACAGTACCATCAAGGTGAACAGAAGATCACATCCTTACAGAGACATGTCATACGCATTCCACACAATGGAATAGACTAACAGAGGAACCATCACCACACAAACACAGGGGAGAACCAACAAGGATATATTGATCACCATGGGCGAGATCAACGATGGTTTCAACCAGATCAAGATGCACGATTAACAGGTCTTACATTGCAAGGTCGCTCTCAGCAAACCATCAGTCACATCAAAACTAAGCAGGAACGGAAGGACGCAAGGGAAAACTACTAAGCAGATGATGATAAGACCTCACGACGACTCTCGGGTTTCTCTCTAACACTAACACCATCAGAGTTGAGTACGCTTCAGTGAGACTCGCCTCCCGCCGGTGCTGCTGGCTTCGCCCCCTCCTCCACGTCCGGAGTCCCATCGCCCTTCACCTCGGGCTCCACCTTCTTCCTGCCGAACATCTGCCACAAATCGAACACGGATTAGCCATCATCGTGATATACGTACATCGAGTCTGACGGAACAGAGAATGTAAACAGGCATAGAGCAGCAAAGAAGGAACAGAAATAAATCAGTACAATTAGATCGAAGTAGCAGAACAGAAGACTAGTTGCTGTGACCAATGTAATGTTTCAGGAGATCTCAAGCATGGCAGACAGAGCTTACAGGCAAAGATTTAGGAACAGCGTGCAGAGTAGCATCAGATTAGCTGTAAGAGCCGAATCCAAGAATCCATAATACCAAGGAGTTCCTACCATCTAGCACAAGATTACTACACCGGATGTCACCAGAGCATTCTCGAACTAGAAAACGTAAATTTCAGAGCTCATGATCCTAACAGCGAAAGGGGAATCATGCATACAGGGGGAGATCGCACAAAACAAAATAAAAAAACACTCTAGTAATTAGTAAGAAAAAAGGGTGCACACGCAAACTACCACATACGTACGTTGCTATAATCAAGAGATCCGGATGCCTTCCCAACAAAATAAACCAGTAATAAAATCACACTACAGTCACAGCACAGGAACACGAACGACCAAGCAAATCATCCGGATGCTTCTCCGTGCAGGGGAAAATCAGTGCGGAAAAGAGCTCGCAGTCGCAGATATCTATTTCCATCTAGTACTCGCTGCTGATTTGAAGTAGCACATGAAAAGAAAACATCACGCACGCACACGCCACACGCAGGTGATTTCTGCAGATCGGACTCGGACATGCAAGTAAAACATCCCCAGACTCGAGCGCATGGCCGCCGAACAGGGAGGAGCGAGCAAGGGAGAAGAGATCATATTCATACCGAGGTGGTCTTGTCGGCGAGGTACTCCCTGGCGCGGCGGGCCCTGTTCTTGATGCAGTCCCAGTGCGTGTCGGCGTCGGTCTCCTGGAGCTGCTTGAAGTAGTCCTTGGTGGTGTCGAGGAACCCGGCGTCCTCGCCGCCCTTCTTGGTGAAGCACGCCGGCGCGGGCGCGGCCTTCCTCTCGCCGCCCTCCCCCACCGCCTCCGCCACAACCTCCTTCTCCTCGCCGCCGTTCACCGCCACCTCCGCTGCCGCCACCACCTTCTTCTCGCCGCCCTTCCCCTTCTCCATCGCGCCCGACAACACCCTCGCTCGCCCGGCTTGCTTTTCGGTGGACGGACGGAGACCTCGAGAGAGAGAGAGGGGGCTGGAACCAACCAACGGGCAGAGAGGAGAAAGCTTCTGGTGCTCTCTGGCAATGGAGGCGCTGGGGCTCGCTTTATAGCCCAGAGAGCGCACAGACGGTGGCTTGCAATTCACGGAAGCCGCGGCGCCTCTCTGACATGCGGGTCCGCCGTCCTCCGCGTCCCGCTGACGTGTGGGGCCAACGAGCTCCGGTTTCTGCGGCGTGAAGCGGCTGCGCGCTCTCGTGTGTGTGGCTGGCCGGTAGGGCCACAGCATGCGGCTCCTCCGGGGTTTTGTCAGGGTTCTTGCGCGAGAAGAAGAACTTTTTTCGAATTATTTCTTTTTTTTCTTCTCGCTCCGTTTTCTTGGGGAGGAGAAGAGAATCCCAGAAAGTTCTCTGCTGCTGACTGACTTGTGGGTCCGGAAGATCACGCCTGTGCTGTCCTCTAGCAAGCGAGCTCCTGCCGCGGCAGTTGTGCGTGGGCCCGGGCGGGCAGTGCCCCGCTCGTGATGGAGAACGGGCGTGAGCCGTGAGCCAAAGAGTCGATGACATGGCGGGCCCAGCGTCGAGACCAGGTGTAGGATGTTGATCATGTGAGCAGGTCGTGGGAGTCGAGGACGTGGTGGGCCAGCTAGCTTAAAGCTGACGTCGTGCCAGTTGTGCAGCGCAGGCTGCCAAAACGATCGGGTTGATGATGAAGAGAAGAGATGCTCTCGTATCGGTGTGATCGGGTTGAATTTGAATCGATTGACGGCTGACACGATGCGCATGGTGAAATAACTCTAAGTGCGTCTCCAATGTTTAAGTTTTTTGAAGACCATAAGCTGGACCCCATTCCATGAGCTATAGCAAATTGAAATCTCGCCAATGCTTAAAACTCTATCCGGGTCTTAAGGAACCCACCGTCAGCTTTTGTAATCCAACCGTGACTTGATTCGGGTCATAAGATTTTAACCCTATGGTCCGGCGTCACAATGTTTAAGACTAGGTCTTAAGGTTGCTTTTGTTCTTATGGCCGACTGCTATTTCAACATTGGAGACGCCCTAAACGTCAATTGGTCTGTCTACATTTTGCACGCAGAGCGGGAGATGTGGCCGAATGTGAATTCTTGATAGCAAACTCAATGCGATTTATTCAGTCCCTCTTGTTAAAATTAGCACGCAGTGCATACTAGTAGTATCCAAGACATAGTTGTCATGGCGCTGTACATGCTTCCCCGCCTCGAACAACGGGGAAACCCTAGAGCCATCCTTTGGTTTGGGCGGCGGCGACGTGGCAGCGTCGTTCCCTTATTGAAGGCGTCGTCTAGGTGGTTCGTGGAGTCCTCGGGTAGCCAGTTGGAGTCGTTGTTGGCAGCCGCTCAGAGCGCGGGCTTCGCCGCCGGTGCTTCTTGGTCGAGGCCTCATCCGGTTTGGTTCAGCCCGCCGTCCCCTCGCCGACTCTCTCTTTGGCGCTTATGGGCGGGCGGTGCTTGGCTTGTGCCATCTTGATGTTGGTCTCGGTCTCTTGTTCCGGTCTTCGGTAGTGACGCGGCTTAGAAGCTCGGTGTATCTCTTCATTGCTTCAGGGTTGGAGAAGATACAAGTCGAGTCGTGTTGTTCGACCGGTGTGGGTTGCGTTGTATCCGCGTGGTGTTGTGTTTGTATCGTGTGCCTTTCGGGCGTTGTTCAGCCGTCTTGGCCTCTTCTTCTATGAAATTGATGCACCCTGCTTTCAGGGTGTATCCTTAAAAATAGTCGGCATACCCTCTCGGTCCACCATTGATGAAAGATGGATAGGACACCTTCGTTTTTTCGTGTAGAACTACTAGCTAGTTGTCCGAGTTACGCAAACAGTATTGATCATGTTTATTCATAATTAAATATTTATTACCGTGTTATTTGTATTTTATTTGAGATGAGAACAATTATTTTTCCCCAAACTATTAAATAAGGAAGCGTTTCATAGTAAGATTCCAGAAAAGTAAATTACAAAGTTTACTCTCCAATAGACAAATAGGGTGAGGGACAACATACCCTTACACAACTAGTAAGATATATGAGTTTCTTTTACCAATAACCAAGCTTAATTGAGAGTGTTTTGTCCAAGCTAATAATATTTTTCTTCTCTCGAAAGTTTCATAAAACAATCATAGGTAAATAAGTCAGTATTTATTTTTCCGAGTGCTCACCGGAAGGAGCACAAAGACTCTAACCTATTTTTTTCATTTCATCAAAGAGTGAAAAAATCCTGGAAGCAAGATACAAGGAGAGACATGACACACAACACTCGAGCGAGGGGGTGGCTTCATTACAACACTCAAACAATATTTTGTATATAGATTTTAATATCGACAAGAATAAGTTCAATGAAGAAGTGAGCCCAGCTCACTCGGCTAGTGGAGTGGATGTACAACCCAGCCACCCAGGTTCAAGTCCTCACGGGCGTGAATTTGGGTTCTTATTATTTAAAAAAACTCGTTGTGGGGGCTTCCCCCACCGCTTTCCTTCCAAAAAAAAAGAATAAGTTCAATGAGGGAAAGTTGTTTTCTACTCCCTCTGTTATTTTACTACAAGATATTTTTGGTGTTATGCATGTTGTCTAGAAGCATACTAAAAATGAGTGAACATACACACTAAACACATGTCTAGATACATTTGTATACATATGAATGTGGGCAAAGTTTAGAACATCTTATATTTAAAAATGGAGGGAGTAGCAAACTAAAATTGTTAAGAACATAAGTTTTCTCACAAAACAATTGCAGGTGCGCAAACCATATGTCATAATGCAGAGCACTAGTTTTTTCATTTAATTTTCAACTTATAAACAATAAGCATAAATGGTTCATCTAGACTTTCCATGCAGATAGAACACTTGATGAGAGATGAGAAAGGTGGAAAAGTGTGAATCATAGAAAGTTTTATCGACTCGATTGTGATTTATTAAGTGAATAAATGTGTTACCTGCTAACTAAGCTCAAGAGTGCGTCGTCCTAGCTAAACAAAATGCTTATGTGTCTTATACATTTTCGCATAATCACACACACATGGACATCGCTCAGAATTATATATAGATATCATTGTTGTTGCAATCACGCATTCAGTTGTCGCCCTATTGAAAATAATAAATCAAATGTAGAGAAGTTGCTAGTCTAGGTAAGCCCTTTTGTAGAGAACACATAGAAAGTATGTATTAGTGTTTATGGATGAAATTTCAAAAGTTGAGTTGAGAGATAATTTATGATTCTATTGTTTGTTTAATAATGTTTTATTGAAGCTTTGATTTTTCAGCCAAATTTGAAAGCTTACATCTTGAATTCTTAATTTTGACTAAGCAATTGGTAGTTAACCGCAACCATTGGTGTTTTTAATGCATTCAAGTTTTCTCTTGGAATTCTAAATTTTTAGTCAAAAGTTAGCTCTTCAACGTCACAATTGTTAATCTAGACTTGAAGTGTCGTTTGGGTTACGTACGACAATCGCTTGAACGTTGTTCTTCCAGTAATATACACATACTTAACCACAATTATGGTAGTTTGTACGATTTACTCATGATGTGGTGACCTTAACTTCCAGATCTTACTTTATTTACACATTATCTTATTTTATTTTGGCATTCTATACTCCTTGTCATGGATGTGCTTATGGGGGGCTTACCACTCGGGGATTGAAAATCAATATAATATGCATCATCCATGGTGCCTTCTAGTCGCCAATAATCATTGGGCCACAACACAGCCGCTCAACTGACTAGTAAGCATTCTAATATACTACTTCAATAAAAAAATAGGAACCCCAATTGTTTTGAATCCTTCTGTGGCTTAAATTAGTTCGGATATGTGTGTGATTATACAAGTTTATTTCTATAAGGAGTCTTTATGAAGCAAAATCATACTAGTAATTTCGTGAAGATTTTAATTGACTATATTTCATCATGTTCGTTAAGAAAACAAATAACATATTTCACGGTTTCTAGAAAAAAAATACATGTTTTCATTGTGTATACAATAATAATGTAAACAAGCCTCGGTAACATTCAATACTTGGTTTTGCCTAAGCCATTGCAATTTGCAGAGGTTATAGAATGAGCACAAATACATGAACTAAAGTCTGAGTACAAGGAGATCGACCAACCATGAAGAGACAAAGAGTGCAACAACATTACTGTTCTTTCGCAGAAGACTTCTACATGATCATGTTTTTGGCGATTATCAAGGATGATGCCTTCTTATTTTACAAAAGGAGTACTGAGATTGGCTTGGGTACCTTTCTATACTAGGCACGAACTATGTTCCTTAGACTCATATCCTTTTGTTTTTGCATTTACCAAACTTCAGTAGTTTTATAGTGTCTCTATGTGTAACCCATTTGTAAAAGTGTTTTTTATGTACTCGGTAATAATTTGTTATGATTGTTTGTGTTAGATTTTTTGTAATGTACTGAGTGAAGTGAATTTTTTGTGATGGTACGCTTCGTAAATGTTTATGTGCTTAGCCAAACAAAATAAAACCCTAGATTTAACATCGTGTGTTTCAGGAAGATAAGGTTTAAACATGAGTCCAAGTTAAGCTCAATAGCGAGAGACCTGTAGTGATTTCATAAATCTTCAAATTTTGTAGACAACATTAAAAAATGACGTCGAAGGAGAAAACGCTCTTAGTTTTTTTAATTAAGAGAGGGATGCGTACACGTCGAGTACAAGCACGGAAGATCGGACTTGGACGGGCGGGCTGCGATGTATCAGAACATCTTAACCACCGAGCTAAGCCACGGTCCACGTAGACAAACATATAAGTGTGTGCATGCGGTGGCAATCTAATGGTGTGTCATGTGTCCATTTTCATCCTCCTTGTGCTGGTCGTTATAGAGAAAAGATAGCCGTTTTTCAAGTTAGTTAATGTCATGCCTTCTTACCTTGAAAAGCAAAAGTTATCACGGAAACAACAAAAGTTGCTTCTGTCTATCTTCATCAGTACTACATTTGACAAGCAAGCATCAATAAACTAAGTGCAACATTTATTAAATAGCATTAAAGAAGGTTCCAGGAAGATTATCAGCACTCAGGCAGCACATTGCCACGTACACTGGTCAACCGTCAACAGAAGACTGTCACTACCAATTTTTAAATCTGATCCACTCGACCTTGAGATACTTGGAACCCAAGGAAGCAGCAGCATAATTTAACAGCCTGTGTGACACTCAGACTCTGCGCGGTTCAGAATCCTGAGCTGATCGAGCTCCTCAGGAGAAGAACTGGACATGGCTGCCAGCTTCAATAACTCCCCGTCGTTCAAGGTACACATCTCTCTGTATAACCCACGATCTCTCTAAACATTCGCAGAGTATCCGTCCATCTCGATCTCCTCTTAAGCCTAACGCTTCCTGCTTCCCTGAACTGAAGATCATACTCGGATCGTCGTCGCCGGCGCGCCGCGAGATCCTGTCCGATATGGGATACGAGTTCACCGTCATGGTCGGGTGCCCCGCGCTTATCAAGCTTCCAGATTCGCCTCATGTAGTAGCGAGCTTCTTATCTGTAATTTGCTCTATTTGGTTTCTGTGCTGCCAGAGCGCTGACATCGACGAGAAAGCCATCAGGAGGGAGAAGCCGGAGGAGCTGGTCAAGGCCCTGGCCGAAGCCAAGGTACGTACAAGCTACGGCTCGATCAGAACGAATTGCGACGAATTTGTGGATACAAGATCCTGAATCCTGGGCTCGGACTGAATGTCTGCAGGCCGATGCCGTTAGACTGAACCTTCCTGACGGCTGCGCTCGAGATGAGCCGACCCTTCTGATCACCTCCGACCAGGTTATGGTGAGCAAAGGGGTGATAAGGGAGAGGCCGAGAAGCAGTGAAGAAGCCAGAGAGTTCATCGAGGGTAACGATCGAGTTCCCCATCCTCCTGTGGACGCATGCAAGATCGATACAGTATGCGCATGTATGGCTAACAAGATGTTCTTGCGTCAGCGTACTCGGGTGATCGAGCGTTTGCGGTGAACTATGTTCTCGTCACCAACCTCAGCACCGGGGGAAGAAAAGGGGGATGGGATATACCTGAGGTACGTAGCTGAACTTCGCATGTCTGAAACTCTGAGCTTGCTGCTGCTTCCCTAAGAAAAAGAAGACTGAAACTCACAAGTTATTTGGTCGTGCATGTCCATATGCAGATCTTGTTTCGCCACATACCAGAGGCGTTCATCGAAGAAGCCGTAAGTAACAAAAGGAGACAATCCTGATCCCTGAACAATTTTCTTATCCCTGTATTTAAATACTATGCACTACTTTCTGTACCTAAAAGGAGTGAGGAAAATGTGGGTAAAAACGATTTCCTCCTGGGGCTTGTTGTAGGTGAAGGAAGGAGACATGACCTGTGTGGCTGGCGGCCTCAAGCTCACGCATCCATCAGCGTTGCCATTCATCGAGGAACTGGTGAGCTTGTTTTCGACGACCGAGCATAGGGCGATAGTGTCCCAGCTCACTGCTGTGGTTCCGTGGCTAATTTCTGGTTTGCACAGGTTGGTACAGCGGACAGCGTTCGAGGGTTGCCGAGGGAGCTCACCCAGAAGCTTATCAGAGAATCGCTCGAAGCAAAATAGTCGACAAATGTTGTCGAGATTGTCGGGTCCTCTGCCTGTTAGCAAAATAGTCATTGTACTTTGTGGTTTAAATGTTGGTGCATGATTTTTCTGAAAATAATAATAATAATGCACTAAGGTCTTTTTGGAATCTTATGGATTTTTTGTTTAATTCCAACTTATTGAAGGAATTGTGACTCTTGTGTTTTCTTCTTATGTTATTTGTGTCCTTCAATGCAATTTTGACACGGTATTGATGGGCTAAAGCACTAAACGCAACACTTCATCAAGTAGTAGTACTTCATCCGGAGCAAACCAACCTACCCAGGTTTAACATTTGCGTGTTGTATGTAGGCAAAAAAAAAATGTAGTGGGAGGTGACGTTCCCATTGATAGCGAGACGCTTGTTGTCGTCGTGTGGAACAACAGATGCTTAGGGGTAGGCTTAAGTTTGGGGCCGATGGACGCTAGATGATTCGGGGAGAACACATGAACACAAGGATTTACCCTGCTTCGTGGCACTCGTGAGAGATAAAACCCCTACTGCAGCATCTAGTCTATTTGTGTATTTTCCTTCTGTATATGTGTGGTACAAATGTTCCACGAGCTGGAGGAAGATTGCCTCTAAGAGGTCTTAGCTAGCACGAACTCCACAGGAGCGGGGGGAGAAAAGAGAGCCCAAGGGGCTGAGGAGCCTGCCTGTGGCTGGCTGGGAGCGTTCCCCGGTGCTCCTTATACAGAGGGAGCCCAGGGGATAAGAGGTGGCCCACAGGTCACTATTCACACATTGTACACGATTTGACTACTGGGGTCTTGTCCGCACTGCAGCCCATGTCACGATCTGTACTCTAGTCACGTATGCGCCACTGTAGCCATGCCACCATCCTTGTCTTGTTCCCGCTTGGTAAACTAACAGGTACGAGCGCCGGATGCTGCACATGTCGTGGAGGTACTAGTCCGGGACCGGGTGCTAGCGCTAGAGTGAAGGCCGAGGTATTGGAAACCTCGGACGAAACTGGCCATAGGCCTGGCGTTGCAGCGCTGGAAGGAGGCGACCTGCTGGCGATGTTGGGTCTCGGAGGAGACACAGTCGTGTAGTCGAGGAAGCCACCGAGGTACGTATCCCGGTCCACTCTCGGTAATAAACTCGGCCCAGCCGAGGTAAGAAACTCGGCCCAACCGAGGTACCAAACTCGGTCCAGCCGAGGTGTGGCGGTGAGCTCGGTCCGTTCCGAGGCGCAGGCGAGAAGTCGGCCCAGCCCGAGGCGCGGGCGAGACCAGCCGAGGCGCGGGAGAAGTCGGCCCAGCCCGAGACGCCGGGAAGTCGGCCTGCCGAGACACGGGAGAAGTCGGCCTACCGAGACGTGAGAGAAGTCGGCCCAACCCGCGGCGCGGGGAAGTCGGCCTGCCCGAGGCTGCGAAGGCGACTCGGCCCGTCCGAGGCGGCAGGAGGACTCGGTCTTCTCGGGAGGGAGCAGTCTCGGTCCTTCGACATGGAGGCGTCTCGGTTTTACCAAACGAAAGAGACCTCGGCCCAAATTTGGGTATGTCGGCCTGGGCTGCCTCTTTGGCCTTTTTCTTTATCTTTTCCTCATTTACACCCTCTTTTACCTCTTGTATTAACACAATAACCTCATAACTTTGGGGTACCGGGATTACATCCCCGACAGCTGTGGTGGCTTTGTCAATTTCAATCCATCTGCTCAGTATTTTATATGTGGTCATAGGGATAGGGTTTACGTATGTACATTATAGGGGTTAGTGCCACGTGTATGTGAATATCTACGTCTATACTGTGTTTCGGAAAAAAGAAATACTTCATCCGGATAAACGACAATTAATATAGATCGGGCCGAGTAACAATAATGCATAACATCTTCCTGGAATAAGAAAAACAAGCCCAAACCAGCCCAAACCGAGTTTTTGGGCTTTCTCACGCTAGACATGACGGATCCGTTAATTTGGCCATCCTCTGCCGTTAGGTTTTGCCCGCCGCCGAACATTTTTCCTTCCTCGCGGTGGCCGCCCACCGGAATCGGTCGTCTGTCGACGAGAGCATCGGACGCGCCGCAAACCCCCGGCGCCCTCTCTCTACTCACTCGATTAGCTCCAAACGGGATCGAGAGCTCTGCCGCCGCTGCCTGGACTCGCTCGCGGCCGCCTGGAGTCGCCTCCGCTGCCGCCCGTCGCCAGAAGCAAGGTAACTGCTTCCGCCCTGCTTGCTCCCGTCTTGCTTGCTGCTGTGCTTGGCTCCTCCGTTGGGCGTGCGCGCTAGCCTGCTAGGCGTGCTTGCTTGCTTGCTTGCTTGCTTGCTACTGGTTTGTGTGATGCGTGCCGATTATTTGTATTACTGGGGCTGGCCAAAGGGATACCGGCATGGCATCTGCAGGACACCAATCTTCAGTTGGTGGTAGTGCAAGCAACATCACTAGTGTTGAGGACGCAGAGGCTGAGGTTGTTTTTGTCGATGCAAAATATCCTATATCGGCTCATACTACAAAAATGTCATCAGATGCAACAGGCCGTGGAGGCAACACACATTTTCTTTGCCGTTTCTGTGATAAGACTGCAATCTAGACATTGGTATATACTCGCCGTATCACCATATTGCTGTTTTTGGAAATCCCCGTATCCCGTGTCGCCGTATCAGTGCTTCGTACTGTAGGTCATATGCCTCGACACGCGCTCTCGGATTTGGGCGAGGGGCGTGCACTCCGCCGCCGGAGGAGCAGCCCACATCTCTCCTCTTCTCTTCTCTTCATATACCCCAGATCAGTAATGAATACATATGCTGGAAACTCTAGGATATGAGATGATTTTTTTCTGAAAATTGACGGAGATTGAGGGAATTAATCAACAAGTAACCATAATGAAAGCATTGAGAAAAGGGAGAAGTACAGGGAATGAATGGAACTGGCTGGAGGCTCAGCAAGCCTCCAGCTCAATGCAGTGAGCTGCTGGATTGTTAGCAATCTAACCAGGGGCAAATTAGTCGTTTTAAAGGGGGCTTTTGTTCTGTATTTGTAAAAATGTCGTTAAAGGTATATCATCGAACCGAACAACCAACTTTGAATATTTCATCAAATTCCTCTTAATCAGAGTCTCTTCCAGCGCTGTTAAAAACAATCTTATACATAGCAATTGGATATGAATATGGTATCAATTTTCAGTTAGTAACAACCTTGTTGTGAATTAATCTTAGATCCCAGTACTGATATGCACAACTTATTGGCTTGTGTTGATCATGTGCGGCATACATCTATAAGCTCATGCAAGTGTTGCAGCCAGATGAGACTCAATAAGAAAATGTTTAATCTTCCACTGTCCCACATACACACAAGCTTCGTTCCCTGACAGTTCTTTGAACCACCCTGCAAGGGCTCTCTCAGTGCAAGACTTGTCACTTTGTGTCTAACCCAGAGTTTATATGCTGTTTTGAGATAAGATAATTATCGTGTTGCGAACTCTGCTTGCCCTGATGGCCTGATCATTGTTAGTTGCGGAACTGCCGAACTGGTTATGGCTTCAGGATGCCGTTTCATCATTTAGTTTTATCAGTCTGAACTATCGAATTGGTACATTTCATCCGATGTGAGATGAGATTATGGAAAAACCATTGTATCAAACACTCTGCAGTGTTCTGAAAAGAATTGATTCAGTGAAAGTATTGTAAGTACATATAATTCTCAATACTGGTGGCATTACTGTAGTTCTGTTTATTTACATCAATGCTCATTTGTTTGATTAACCCTCTGTACTTGCATTTTGTTTAGGTAACTCCGAAGCAGAACATTTGTTATTGGGCAAGCTTCTCTTGATACAATGGAAGCCAAGGTTTTCCGGTTTCTGAAGCTTGTTGGAGTCGGCTTCAAAGCAAGAACAGAGCGTGAAGGCCGCGAGCTGTTTCTGAAGCTAGGCTACAGCCATGAGGTGCAGTTCACCGCCCCACCTGCTGTCCGTGTCTTCTGCTTCAAACCCAACATAATATGCTGCACTGGCATCGACAAGCATAGAGTACACCATTTCGCCGGAGCTGTTCGAAGCAGCAAACCTCCAGAGGTGTACAAGGGGAAGGGCATATTGTACATCGACGAGGTTATAAAGCTGAAGCCGGGGAAGAAGACAAAGAAGTAACTCATGGGTAAACCTCCCCATTTCACTCCTAGCCTGCCTGGATGCCACAGCATTTGTGGTGTAGCAGATTTCATGTGGTTTTCTGGTGCTGGATTATGCTAGACTTCATATTAATAATAATATAATGTATGCAATGTATGTGAATCATCTGACGAGCCTGTACTGTATGGCATGTATGTCCGTGGTTGGATCACTACATTCCACCTTTTTGTTTTGTGCTGGCTAGATGTTACCTTCAGTAGTTGGATGTGTTTGTTATTGCCAAGTGCCAACACTGTCTCCCTTCTTTTCTCTACAGAACGTCAGCTTGTTATTTGTTGTGATATTTGCTCCGCGATAAAATACGTGGTTCTGGATGTATTACATGTAATGGTGGTTTTGTTAAATTTGGTGCTTGGAGTTAAATTGTTGTGCTTTGAGATGAGCTTTGCATCCCAGATAGAGAGGGCATCTTTTTCTGCCAAACTATCCACACAAGCAGACCTTATTTGGCCGATGTTGATGCAAATTGAGAAACCTGGTGTCTGGTAGTTGCATGTTACAGTCTTACAGACCGTTGGTCCGTTTGGAAGCATCACTTTTTTAGCTCCGGCATTACCGAGCAGACCAATTGCTTCCTCCGATAGCTGCAATTTCTGGTCATATTGAGCATGCGCCTAATTAAGCGGTTGTGCCAGTTGTAACGGTATTATAATTATGGATGTAGGCACGCTGGTAACACAAAAAATTGTTTGCTTAGTGCTTACATTTGCCCTATCGATTTTTATTTGCAATGGTATGCTGGACGGTTGAAGTGTGGCCAACGCGTACATGCGGCGTTATGTGGGTTTTCATTTTACATCTTAAATTCTTCTATTTAAAAAAACTATAAATCTTGTTTAGTTGTGCCACGTAGTAGATCAGTTTTGCCTAAAACTTGCAAGTACACACCCTAACTTGTAGGACTAAAAAATACGCTTGAATTTCATCAAACTTAAGACCCAATATTCTTTTGACTCATAAGGCATATGTGCACATTGTGGATGAAAATTCCATTTGTCTATTATTTGACGCGCATCCGATAAATATCCTACACATTCACTATGCTTGGTGGATCGATTTTCACCCGCAACAATATTTAGCCCTCGACCTTATGTTCTCTTTTCATTTCCATTGCACATCCGCCTCCTCGCCCTATATGTGCCTCCATTGCCACCACAATTATTCCCAACTCTTAACTTTTGTCACAATGTTGTGTATATTTCTTAACTAACATCCGGACCGGTCTCCTAGAGGTATCACAGATTGTATCGGCCACCTATACTTAATTCGGTACTTGTTTTTTATCGCCTCAGCTGATGGACGACCTAACAACCATATCGGTAGTCTTCTACAAGGCATCCGAGATCAGTGGCAGACCTTAAAAACTTCTCAAATCTAGAACGAACGATCTTAAGATGTTGTTTCCTCCAATACATGGTTGTATCTTATATTATGTGATGCGTGGAGTATACTTTTTAGATAAAAAATCGTTGTAAAAAATCACATAGCCAAACTAAGCCAGGGGCGTATCATTCTTTTTCTTTTCTTTGAGAACTCGGGGCGTATCATTCGGCCAATGGACTTCATGGTTAGCGGCCAAAGCCCCCTAAGCCTCCTCGTATATACAAGCCAAAGCCCAACAAAGCTGCCCATTGCACGCAGATCGCTTGTACGTGAGAACTCAGCGGTTGAAACGATTACAGCTTCTCGGGGTTCGAGTTTCGGTTCATATTGAACGCCGCCGCCGCCGCCGCCGCTAGGGCATCTCTAGCAGGCGCATCCATCGTCGGCGTGGTTGTCGTCCGCCAGCCACAGCCTCGAACCCTCAGCCGTTGACGTCTGCATCTAGAGGTATGTCGATCGTACAGTATATTGCAACAGATTTACACAAAGAACTCGGTAGCATTTATTGTTAGATCGAGTACAAACTGATAATTTGTATAGGCATGAGGCGATTGATTAATTGAAAGTATATTGATCTACTATTTTACATCAATATGATTCAAGAATAAAGTGGAAGACACGATCAGTATATATTTTTATAAAAAATCTAGGAACCATATGAAGACACACGCAACTCATAAAAAATAAAATTAGAGATTATTTTCTTAGGCATTATATGATTGCTTATGTTGGGAATTTCAACTATGGTCACATTGTCGAATTGGTTGTCGGAAACTACATTTAAGCTAATAATAATGTACTACTCTCTCCGTTACATAATATACGATGTTTTAGCCATTTTTCATATTCATATGTACACACATGTATCTAGATATGTTTTAGTGTACATGTGCACTTATTTTAGTGTGAATCTAAACAACATAGTAACACCTAAAACATCTTATATTGTAGAACGGATGGAGTAGCATTTTAGATTGCAAAACATATGTTTTGTTTTAAGGTTCGAGAGATACTATGCATGAACATGAAAACCGTGCGAGCCCGTGTTTATGGCATTACCGGATCACATATATCTTTTATCTTGTCACCGTTGTCTTCGTCCCGGCTTGCAGTATGGTCGCAGTTCTGTACTCTTGTTGTTTAGCACGAGTGCTCAGTTTTGTGGTTAACTTTTTGTCCTTCTCCTGTCAAGGTAACTCGGAAGCAGACATTTCAGCATTGGACCAACTTCTCTCGTCGCAATGGATGCCAAGTTTTTCCGGCTTCTGAGGCTTGTTGGGGTCGGCTATAAAGCAAGAACAGAGCGCGAAGGACGCGAGTTGTTTCTGAAGCTAGGCTTCACCCATGAAGTGCAGTTCACCGCCCCGCCCGCCGTCCGCGTCTTCTGCTTTAAACCCAACCTAATATGTTTCATTGGTATAGACCAGCAGAGAGTATACAATTTCGCTGGAGCCGTGCGACAAAGCAAACCCCCGGAGGTGTACAAGGGGAAGGGCTTATTATACATGGACGAGGTTATAAAGATAAAGCCGGGGAAGAAGGCTAGGCAGAAGCAATAAACGTCCCCATCTGATGCAGCAGATTTCATGTGGTTTGCGGTGCCAAGTGAACTTCACAATAATGTGACATGGATGCCATGGGATGGATCGATCACCACATCGTTAACTTAATATCCGTTATGAGCTTTGATTTGAGTCAATGTGTTTGTTACTGTCAGTACTGACATTTTTTTTTGTACACAACATTGACTTGTTATTTGTTATTATGAGCTTTGCTCCGCTCTAGAATGTATAATCTGTGATGGTGGTTTTGTTAATCTCCTGCCTGCAATAAAATTGTTGTGCTCTGAGTCTGAGATGAGCTTGCATCTCAGACAGAAAGAGAGGGCATATTTTTCTGCCAGACCATCCACACAAGCTGACTATTTTTTCCAACATAACCCGACCCTGATGCCAAATGAGAAACATGGTGCTTTGTGTCTACAGTTACAAATCCCGGCTTAGGTTCCCTCACATTCAGAGATGAGTGTTTGGTCCGACAAGTTAGTCTTAGGGTTCCCTCACATTTAGAGATGCATGAGTGGAGAAGGGGGTAACCTCAATGCCCTTTAACAAGGTGTGGTGACACCGGCCGGATCATGCCACCGCGCACGGCCGCGGACACGCCGGCGACCAGATCGGACCGGCAATCCACCGCCACCAATATCATCGCCCACCAACACGTGCACTCTCAGGACCTAGGAAACCTAGGGTTTGACGACTTCGACGGCGATCTCACCGGCGAAGGCCCTGATTCCGACTGCTCCTCCGTCTCCGATCCTGCTTCTACTCGGGCTGACAAAGGGGTTGTCTAGCACAGCTGCCCGGCCTTGGTAGCGAGCGGGTCTGGGCGGGGATCGGATCGATCTTGCGGGCGGAACCATGGCGGCAGGATCGTCGAGGCCGTCTAGGGTTTTTGAGGTGGATGAATTGCTAGGGAAGCTCGATCTGAGTGACAAGGAGAAGGCAAGCTTGCCGGAGGTGAAGTGGATGGCGGTCGCATCGCTGCTGACTATGAAGAGCTTTAGCGAGCAATCGCTGGAGAGGACGATGCGGGCGGCATGGAACACGGCTAGGGATGTTACGTTCCGGCCGATCGGGAAAAACCTGTTCGTTGTGCAGGCGTTCTGTTTGGGAGACTGGAATCGTATCATGGAGGAAGGACCATGGCTCTTTCGGGAGTGTGCGCTAATGCTGGAGAAGTACGACGGAGCTACCACTATCCCGTCGGTGATGCCCAACCATGTTCAGGCCTGGGTGCAGATACACCGAATCCCCCCTTTGTTCCGCACGGAGACGATCCTAAAGAAGCTTGCTTCGAGGGTGGGTAAGGTGGAAAAAGTAGAGCCGAGAGCTATATCGTTTGGCAATGGAGAGTTTCATCGGGCTCGAGTGAAGTTGGTTGCGGATAGTCCTCTACCTAGAGTGGTGAGTTTCTCGCCGGAGGGTAGTGCAAGCATGCTTCTGTTGGTTAAGTACGAGAAGATCCCGAGGTTCTGCGCCTTCTGTGGGAAGATGGGTCATGAACATCTGGAGTGTGGGTCTGGGGAGCACTTGGAGAAGGAGCTGCAATTCGGAGAGTGGATGTTGGCAGCAGCGGAGACTTGGCACCCAGGGACCCCACGGGTGAGGAGGGGTTTTGGACCGGCTTGGGGTAACATGCGTGATGGTTATGGAGATGCTGGAGGCCGAGGAGGTCGTATGGGTGCTCGCGGTGGTGGCCGCGCGCGCTCGGATGCAGGCCGTGGTGGGGGTCGAGAAGAAGTGTGGAGGGAGAAGGAGGCGGTGCCTAACACTACCGTTGCCCTTCGTAAACGGACGTCTGGTGATGCAGGTCTCATATCTAGCCCGATTAAACCAGCAGTGGAAGAAGGAGAAGCTAGCGGAGAGAAGCCGGCCGCTCAGAAACAACTAGATATGGGTGATACAATGGCTCTGGTGCCGGTACCCCCGTTACCTCCTAAGTATGTGCCTTTGAAGGATAAAAAGAGGCAAAAGAAGCTGGGAGAAAACACTGGGAAGGACGGGCAGGTGTCTCAAGAGGCGGGCTCCCTCGAGGAGTGCCGCCCGCAGCAATGAGTTGCTCATCTTGGAACTGTCGCGGAGTTGGCAATGCTGCGACAGTTAACGAACTTCGTGATTTCGCGAAGACTTTTGCCCCCTCGATTCTTTGCATAGTAGAAACACAAGTCCACAAATCGAGGGTAGAGGGACTCAAGCATACGCTAGGGTATGATGAGGCGTTTGCAGTTAGCAGCTCGGGCCGCAGTGGGGGGCTCGGGATTTTCTGGAATAGTGGAATATCAGTGGAGATTTTACCGTACTCGCAATACCATATTGATGCGATCATTACGGAGGCTGATGGATCTCGATGGAGGTTCACGTGCGTGTACGGGGAGGCTCAGACCAGGGAACGTTTTAAGACCTGGGATATGTTGAAATTTATCAAATCCTCATCTGACCTTCCTTGGGTTTGTATGGGAGATTTTAATGAAGTTCTACATCAATCGGAACATGAAGGTGTCCAGGAACGGAGCTATGCTCAAATGGCAGGATTCCGAGAGATGGTGGATGTTTGTGGCCTGCGTGATCTTGGATGCCAAGGACGTAGGTGGACTTATGAGAAAAAGGTGGCGGGAGGCACTTACTGTCGGGTGCGGTTGGACCGAGCCCTTGCGACGGCGAGCTGGAGTGCGCGCTATCCACTGGCTACGGTCAGGAACATGAATGCGTCCACATCGGACCACGGCCCAATTCTGCTCACATGGAAGGAGAGTGAGCGAAGAAGGAAACCAAAGGGGCGCTTCCGGTGTGAGGTGATGTGGGAAGAACATGAAGAATTCTCACCAATGGTTTCACAAGCTTGGCAGGAGGAAGGAGAAGCAAAAACGCTACAGGAGCTACAAATTAAGATATCAAAATTTGCCGGGCATCTCGAGGGATGGGGCAAATCTACTTTCGGCCACGTCCGAAAGGAGCTGGCGATGCTGGAGAAGGAGCTGGGCAAGTTACAAGCGATTCCGACTAGAGTTGGCCCTTCGCATGCAGAGATTAAGTTGACTGACCGGATCGTAGAGCTCAGGCACCGGGAGGAGATCATGTGGAAACAGCGTTCCCGTGTGCAATGGCTAGCGTCAGGGGACAAGAACACTCGGTTTTTTCACTTACGAGCAAGCCAACGCAAGAAAAAGAACAAGATTCTACAGCTGAAAAAACCGAATGGGGAAGTGACTCAAGATGAGGAAGAGATGAGAACTTTGACATCAACTTTTTATAAAAATTTGTATACGTCCGAGGGGACGGAAAATATGGAGGAGGTGCTCAATACAGTGCCACGGAAAGTTTCATCGGCAATGAATGATATGCTACTAAAACCTTTTGATGCGGCAGAGATTAAGGTGGCTCTGTTTCAGATGTTTCCAACAAAGGCGCCGGGGCCGGATGGTTTCCCAGCACACTTTTTCCAAAGGTATTGGGAGCTGTGTGCAACAGAAGTGACGGCTGTAGTGTTGCGGGTTCTGAAGGGCGAGGATGATCCGGCCGAGATTAATAAGACTTTCGTGGTCTTGATCCCAAAGGTCGCAACACCAGAGGAGCTTGGGCAGTTCAGACCGATCAGCCTTTGCAATGTCATATACAAAATAGCTTCGAAGGTTGCAGCAAATAGACTGAAACAGGTATTACCGGAACTGATTTCAGAGGAGCAATCCGCTTTCGTTCCAGGGAGACTTATCACAGACAATATAATCACAGCGTATGAGTGCTTACATTTTATGAAGAGGAAGCGTGCTAAGGCAAGGCGCTGTTGTGCACTGAAATTGGACATGAAGAAAGCCTATGATCGTGTGGAGTGGGATTATTTACGCAAGATTATGCTACGCCTAGGCTTCCACCGCCTCTGGGTAGATATGATTATGCGGCTGGTCACATCGGTTTCTTTCTCGGTTCTTTTCAATGGTGAATGCACAGCAAGCTTTACCCCTACGAGGGGGGTTCGTCAAGGAGATCCTATCTCCCCTTATCTTTTCCTGTTGGCAGCGGAGGGCCTTTCGTGCCTTTTAAAATCAAGAAATGAATCATCGAACTTAAGTGGAATCAAAGTGGCGCCGTCGGCCCCGATGGTGAGTCATTTACTTTTTGCTGATGATAGCCTGCTGTTTTTCAGGGCGGATAGGGAGAGTGCCGAGGAGGTTAAGGAGGTGCTGGGAATCTACTGCCGAGCATCAGGGCAACAAGTGAATATGGATAAGTCATCAATTCATTTTTCTAAAGGTTGCAGCAACAATATCAGGGCGGAGATCAAGAATATCTTGGATGTTCAAAATGAAGCTCTGAGTGAGAAATACCTAGGTATGCCAGCAGATGTTGGAAAATCTACCAATGGGGCATTTAAATACCTGAAGGACAGGGTGTGGAAGAAAGTCCAGGGGTGGTTAGAGATGCTTCTCTCAGCGGGTGGAAAAGAGATATTGATCAAATCGGTAGCCCAGGCGATCCCTACCTTCTCCATGTCCTGTTTCAAATTACCGCGGGGTTTATGTGAGCATATCACTAGCCTGTTGCGCAGCTTCTGGTGGGGCAGCAAAGAAGGGAAAAGAAAGACTTGCTGGGTGGCGTGGGAGGAGATGATCAAGCCGAAACATCTGGGAGGTCTCGGATTCAGAGACATTGAGCTCTTCAACCTAGCTCTATTGGCGAGACAGGCTTGGCGGATGGTGCAGGAGCCAAACACTCTGAGTGCCCGTATCCTAAAAGCGGTGTACTTTCCCGCGTGTGACTTCCTAGATGCTGAAATTGGCTCGGCACCGTCCAGGGTGTGGCGGGCTGTGATGGAGGGGAAGGACGTACTGAAACAAGGACTAATCCGCCGCATAGGCGATGGAGAAACAACCAACATCTGGAACACGAATTGGATACCGAGGGACGGCCTGCTTCGGCCGGTCTGCTGCAGCCATGACGATCCACCACATCTGGTGAGTGAACTCATAGACTCAACATCCAGGACATGGGATGCAGCAAAAGTCCAGATGTTCTTGGCGCCAATGGATGCCGAAATTGTACTAAACATACCCTTGCCATCAAGGAGGCAGGAGGACCATTGGGCGTGGCACTACGAGAAGAAAGGAGTGTTTTCTGTACGATCAGCATATCGGATGCTTGTTTCAACTCGGGAAAACGGACAACATGGCTCGAGGGGAGCGCTGGGAGATCGGACACGCTAGGGGAGGCGAAGGAGTGGTCAGCGCTTTGGCAGGTTCAGGTGCCGTCAAAACTGAGAGTGTTTCTGTGGAGGCTCGCAAAACAATCTTTACCTTCTCCGGATGTGTTACACCATCGTCATATGAAGGATGAAAGCACGTGTGTGTTATGTGGGCAGCAGGATTCGTGGCGACACGCGCTGTTAGAATGCAATATGGCTCGCTGTGTTTGGGCTTTGTTGCCGGAGGGACTGGTGGAGGCGATTTTTAATATCCAGGTTTCGGACGCCAGGAGCTGGTTAGCAATGCTAATCAAGATGTTATCGCATGAGGAGCTAACTCTATCTGTGGTCTCTCTGTGGGCTATTTGGCATGCGAGGAGGAAAGCTGTGTATGAGGAGATTTTTCAGAGTCCGTTGTCAACTTTCGCTTTCATCACCAGGTTCATAAGTGATCTAGCGATTGTCAAACCGGCGACACAGACAAAGGAGTGCAAAACTGGAGGGACTCCTCGTTGGATCCCACCGCCGAGCCGATAGGCGTGGCGAAGGTAAATGTTGATGCTGCAATATCAAAGCATGGGAACATTGCTTCGGTGGCGGCAGTGGCTCGGGATGCACAGGGGCTTTTTCTGGGAGCTTCGGCCGTGGTGTTTAATGGATATACAGACCCAGAAATTATGGAAGCTACGGCGTGCAGAGAAGGTTTGGCGCTTGCTTCTGATCTAAACTTGAGGCGAGTTAGGGTGGCAAGTGATTGCGCCAATGTGATTAGACGCATTCATGCGGGTGACAAACTAGGTGCATATGGCCAGATTATAAGAGAATTAGAGGCTTCAATGGCTCAGGGTTTCCAATCCGTGGAGTTTGTTCACGAGGGACGGCGCTCGAACGTTGACGCTCACAACCTAGCGAGAGGTTCTATCCATTCTGGGGTAGGGAGACATGTTTGGCTTATTAGTCCACCTGAGGGTGTTTGTAATAGTGCTATGGATCCACCGATGGGTGTTTGTAATCAGCAGGAGCAACAAGTTTCTGACGCGCTCTTTTCCTCACCAGGGTACCTAAGGGGACTGGGAGGTTTTTAACGAGGCGGCTTGTTTGCTATTAATAAAGTGTTCCAATTCTCAAAAAAAAAAAACACGTGCACTCTCACTTTTTTTTTTGATGAGCCCCTCTCGCCTTTAAAAAGAAAAAAATGAGCCCGTCTCACCTTGAGTGCTTGAGGTAAGTGCTGACACAAACCCACCTAGGCTTCCTCGTGTGTCTAGAAGCCAAAGCCCAACAAGGCTGCCCATTGCCATCGATCAGATGCGTGTAGAACGCTAGAGCCTAGATGTACCTTAGGACTCGGCGGTTGAAACGCTTCCACCGTACGGCTTCTGCTTCAAGTTCACGATCGAACGCCGCCGCCGCTAGGGCAGCTCTAGCAGGCGTCGCTCCAGCGCTTCCATCGTCGGCGTGGTCTCCGTCGCTAGCCACAGCCCCGAATCCTCAACCGGTGACGTCCAATTCTAGAGGTATATACGTCGTATGTTGCAACAGATTTACACAATGACTAGTTAGCATTTTTGGTAGAAAGGGTTGTAAATTGATAATTTGTGTATAGGCATATGGCAATTGGTTAACTTAAAGTCCATTTATCCATATATTTTAGAACGACATGATTCGAGAATAAAGAGGAAGACATAATCAGTAAGTATCCAGGTTTTTTAAATCTAGGAATCGTGTGAAGAGACGCCTCTCAAAAATAAAATTAGAGATGATTTTCTTAGGCGTTATACCTTGCTTATTATGCTGGGAATTTGTTTTCACCTATGATGACATTGTTGACTTGGTCGATTTGGTGGTTAGGGGACTAATAATAATCAATGCATCACTTCCTCCGTTCCGAATTATAAAATGTTTTGAATATTTTAATACGGACTACATACCGCAGGATATGAGGGAACAAACACACTGAAACATGTATATATGTGTGATTCAGAAAAATATATAGAACATGCTACAATTCATAACATAGTTAGTAGCATTTTACATTGCAAAACATTTGTTTTTCTAATATCAGTTTGCAAAAACATATGTTGTGTTCTAAGGTTCGAGAGAGATTGTGTGTGAACGTGCTTCACATTTATCTTTTATGTTGTTTCCCTTGTCTTTGCCCCGCTCATGCTCAAATCCTAGCTTCCCTGCTTGCAGCATGGTCGCAGTCCTGTAGTCATCATCTTCTGCATGAGTGCTCAGTTTTGTGGTGAACTTTTCGTCCATTTTTGTTAAGGTAACTCAAAAGCAAACATTTCAGTCTTGGACGAACTTCTCTTGTTGAAATGGAGGCCAAGTTTTTTCGGTTTCTGAAGCTTGTTGGATTTGGCTATAAAGCAAGAACAGAGCGCGAAGGATGCGAGTTGTTTCTGAAGTTAGGCTTCAGCCACGAAGTGCAGTTCACCGCCCCACCCGCTGTCCGGGTCTTCTGCTTTAAACCCAACATAATATGTTTCGCTGGTATCGACAAGCAAAGAGTACACCATTTTGCTGGAGCTGTTAAAATCAGCAAACCTCCGGATAGGTATAACGGGAAGGGCTTATTATATATCGACGGGCCTGTTGGGGGGCTACCCCGGTAGGGTAAAGATATGGTAAAAGCTACGTCCAAGACGGAACCGACATACTTGCTGACCGACATATGCCCGGGTCGGAAGGGACCGGGATATGATATTGGTGCAGCCCGACATACTCTAACCGACTTAATCATATTTTACCCGACATATCTATGTCGGTATGCATTGTGTTATTCTTATGTGCAGGAAGAACGGTTTATGAAGGGTAATCCAGCATAACCATGCCGGGTCTTGCGAGAAGCAGATTATCCGGCATACCCACGCCGGGTTGCGAGGTGGAATCCGGCATATCCATGTCGGGTTGCCCAGGAGAGGAGTCGCCAAGTTATCCGGCATATCCATGCCGGGTTATGCGGAGAAGATGCCATGCCAAGCGCTACAGGACAAATGACAGACAAGACATGCCAAGTCCATCCCCTGATGTGACTAGAGTACACTGCATGACACAGGGAATAGTGTCGATTAGACCCCAGTAGTCAAATCATGAACAGTGCATGTATAGTGTCATGTGGGCCCCCTTGTCCCCTGGGCTCCCTCTATATAAGGAGCACCAGGGGGAGAGACCAAGAGAGAGCCACGGCTCCCCCGCAGCCCCATTTTCTCCCTTTCCTTCTTGCTCTCCAAGACCTCTTAGAGGCACGTCTAGCAGCTCGCGGAGCATCTGTATCGCCCAAACACCAGAGAGAAATACAACAAATAGGCTAGATGCTGCAGTAGGGGTTTTATCTCCTCACGAGAGCCCCGAAGCAGGATAAATCCTCGCGTCCCCGTGTCGTTTATGTTTATTTGTGTGTGCTACTTAGCACGCTATCCCTCCCCGAAATCCTCTAGCGTCCATCGGCCCCACAAATTAGCCTACCCGTAGGCATCTGTCTGTTCACCACGACGACAGTTGGCGCCCACCGTGGGGCATCAGTGGCGCTTGCTGGGCTAATTTCGGACGGGACCTTCTTCATCAACTCGGGGACTCGACATCACCATGGTCCCCACGCCCCGACTTGCTGCCGCACGCAGAGGCCGTTCCGACCTACACCAGCGCTCGCTGTCGACAGATTCCGGGCAACCCCCCGACAGTTGCCCGGGTCATGTCGGCTCCGTCGATCCCGACCGCACCAATGCTCCGTGAGTATCTTCGTCTGTATCATGCAATTGGCCAGTCTTGAGAGTAACTCGGGGACTGCCCCTTCATGCCTAATTTAGTTGTTAACCCGGGAGCGAGAGGTCGTAACCCGGGGACTGCCATGTTATGGTATCTGTATATTTTCCCCCGGGGCAAGATGTCTTGACCCGGGGACTGGCTCACCGGTCAGTTATGCTTTTCATCCTAAGTCGGTAGAGCAGCTCGGAAATCAGTTTATCTGTATGCATGTGGTTTATGTCTATTAGTTCCGAGTTATTTGCATGTCGGCACCCTGGGATGAACTCGGGGACTGCCCCGCCTTTACTTGTGTGTTTTATCTCAGTTGTTTCTATATTGCCTTTATGCCGGCACCCCGACATGGAGCTCGGGGACTGCCATGTTTATATGTCTGTCTTGTTATCTGTGGTGTCCGTATACCGAATAGCTTTCAACCTTGTTTCAAAGTTCAAGTAATGTATGCTATCTGAGATGATCTTGTGACTCGACTGACGAACGCCTAAAATGGTAGTCAAGAGCAGAGGTTGTGGAGTATAGTAAACATGAAAACAAACTCGGGGGCTCAGTCTAAAAAGTAATTCGGCGTATGTTGTCTGTGTGTCTTCCCCGGAGCAAGATGTCTTGACCCGGGGACTGACCCACCAGTGCATTCTGTTCTCTCTGCTAGATCTGTAAAGTAACCCGGGGACTCGGCGGAAGCCGAATCCGCATCCTGGTGCATAGTTTTGCTTCTAGATTTAATTTTCGGCATGTGCTATGATCAATTATGCTTATTAGTAAGTTTGCTTTTTAAGTTATATAGCCGTTATATATGCGCTTGAACTAACGTTAAAAGGTGATGTCGGTTTTACCGAGAGGATATTTATGACAAAGGTCTTGCTTATGTCGGTTGTCTCGGATCCATCTTATAGTCATTATTGTCTCAGTGTATATCACGGATAGTCTTTGGTATCGGCTTGCCGAGTTATAATGGCATATCACCCCAGATCACTGTTTATTTCGGTTTGCCGATGTATCACGGCATCGTTCTGTATCTCCAGATCGCCGTTTATTTCGGTTCGCCATAGTATCGTGGCATCATCATGTATCCCCGGTCATCGTTCATGTTGGTTTGTGAAATGAGATGGGTGATATGCCCAGAGTGGCCGAGATACCGAGACATGTGTGATATGACCAGAGTGGTCGAGATACCGAGACACCCGAGATACACTTATGTCAAACCAGCAGATTCTGGAGACATCCATGTCGGTAAGTGCCCAGAGTGGCTACCGGACATTCGAGACACCCGAGATACACTTATGTCAAACCAGCAGAGTCTGGAGACATCCATGTCGGTAAGTGCCCAGAGTGGCTACCGGACATTCGAGACACCCGAGATACACTTATGTCAAATCAACAGAGGTTGGAGGCGTCTGTGTCGGTATACGCCCAGAGTGGCTAAAAGCCGGCACATGAGACTCTGTGTCGGTATACGCCCAGAGTGGCTAAAGGCCGGCACATGAGACGTCCGTGTCGGTATACGCCCAGAGTGGCTAAAAGCCGGCA
This sequence comes from Poa annua, assembly GCA_026929855.1. Taxonomy (NCBI): domain Eukaryota; kingdom Viridiplantae; phylum Streptophyta; class Magnoliopsida; order Poales; family Poaceae; genus Poa; species Poa annua. The sequence goes on along the minus strand of CM049434.1, from coordinate 25,171,488 downwards.
TGTGAGGTATGTTTATGTCAAGCCGGCGGTAGCCGAAGACATCTATGTCGGTAAAACGCCCAGAGCGGCTAAGACACCGGCATATGATTGTATTTTTGCAGGTACACGGTGGAGTAGGTAAAGATGGTGGTGTTGTTATTTCTTCTAAGTCTGCGCGCGACTCTGCGAGTCCCCCGCAGCCTCGGGGACTAGTGTCGGGGGGCTACCCCGGGTAGGGTAAAGATATGGTAAAAGCTACGTCCAAGACGGAACCGACATACTTGCTGACCGACATATGCCCGGGTCGGAAGGGACCGGGATATGATATTGGTGCAGCCCGACATACTCTAACCGACTTAATCATATTTTACCCGACATATCTATGTCGGTATGCATTGTGTTATTCTTATGTGCAGGAAGAACGGTTTATGAAGGGTAATCCAGCATAACCATGCCGGGTCTTGCGAGAAGCAGATTATCCGGCATACCCACGCCGGGTTGCGAGGTGGAATCCGGCATATCCATGTCGGGTTGCCCAGGAGAGGAGTCGCCAAGTTATCCGGCATATCCATGCCGGGTTATGCGGAGAAGATGCCATGCCAAGCGCTACAGGACAAATGACAGACAAGACATGCCAAACCCATCCCCTGATGTGACTAGAGTACACTGCATGACACAGGGAATAGTGTCGATTAGACCCCAGTAGTCAAATCATGAACAGTGCATGTATAGTGTCATGTGGGCCCCCTTGTCCCCTGGGCTCCCTCTATATAAGGAGCACCAGGGGGAGAGACCAAGAGAGAGCCACGGCTCCCCCGCAGCCCCATTTTCTCCCTTTCCTTCTTGCTCTCCAAGACCTCTTAGAGGCACGTCTAGCAGCTCGCGGAGCATCTGTATCGCCCAAACACCAGAGAGAAATACAACAAATAGGCTAGATGCTGCAGTAGGGGTTTTATCTCCTCACGAGAGCCCCGAAGCAGGGTAAATCCTCGCGTCCCCGTGTCGTTTATGTTTATTTGTGTGTGCTACTTAGCGCGCTATCCCTCCCCGAAATCCTCTAGCGTCCGTCGGCCCCACAAATTAGCCTACCCGTAGGCATCTGTCTGTTCACCACGACGACAGGGCCAAAAGCTGAAGCTCAAGGAAGAAGGGGAAGAAGACGCTGAAGCTCGAAGAAGACGAAGGAGTAGCAGATTTCATGTGGTTTCATGGTGCAAGTGAACTTCGCAATAATATGACATGCGTGCCATGGGGGGTGTATCACCACATCCAACCTTTGTGTTTTTCTTGAGCTAGCTAGATGTCACCTTCAGTAGTTTAATGTGTTTCTTACTGACACTACTAACTTTATTTTTCTCTCTAGACAACATTAACTTATTATCTGTTATGAGCTTTTCTCTACCCAGCATCTCAGATAGAAAGACAGGACATCTTTTTTCTGCCAAACCATCCACATGAGCTGACTTTCTTAATTGAGAACTTGCCTGTGACAAGATGGTTAGCAGGGTGGTTGTACCCCTAGCCCACCAGAGTTCAAACCTCAGGTTTGACGCTGGTGTTTCTCATTTAGGCGGAATATTCTTCAGTGGGAGGCGACGTTCCCGTCGACAGCGAGGCGCCTGTGGTGACTTCGTCAATCTCAAAACCCGATCCGTCGGCTCAGTCTCTCGGAGGTGCTCATAGGGGTAGGGTGTGCGTGCGTTCATAGGGGTGAGTGTGTGCGCGTGTATATAAGCGCTTGCGTTGTACTGTGTTTCTCAAAAAAAAAAAAAGCTGACTTTCTTAATTCCCAACATAACATGACGTCGGTGCAAAATGGAAAACCTGGGCTGTGTTTACACGTTACAGATCGTTGGCCTGTTTGGAAGCATCACTTACTACGGTATTGACCAAAACAATTGCTTTCTCTGGTCACACTGAGCATACGCCTAATTAAGCAGTGTCTCTAGTTAACTGTCTGATTGGTAGATATTTGCGTGCTGGGCATCAGTAAATATGTCTAGTTAGTGCTTAAAATTGCCCCATCATTTTTATCCAGTAGTATGTCGGCTCTTATTTGTTTTGTTGACAAAATGTTGCTTGTGTACAGTCCTCACATTCTATTCACAGTTCATACCATTTTTCTGGCCAGCAAAAGGCAAGGAATCTCTAGCGAGACATGCGTCTTTGTCTATCGGATGACTGGAAAGTTGGTAGCCAAACATACAGTTATGTGTCTGGATTGGTACACATGCATGTTCGGGTGAGTTCGCCCTAGGATTATCGGATGATCTTCAAAAATCCTATTGATTGTACAGAAAAACTACTGAAATGCACAAGTCTATGTGAGTTTTCCTTTTAGATGTTAAATTCTTATTGTAAAACTCTAAGAATCTTGTTTACTTGTGCCACATAGATAATTTTTTCCCTAAAAATAGCAAATACTATTTAACAATAATTTATTAATCTTAAATTTTATCAAACTTAAGACACAATCTTCTTTCAATCATAGAGCATTCGTGCACAAAAATAGTTTTCGTGTAAAAATCGGCACCTGGTAAACAGCGTACGCATCCACTATGCTTGGATGGATGTGTTTTCAACAACAACATTTTTAGCCCCTCAACCGCGCATGGCTCCTCTTTCTCATCTCCATTCTTTAGATAAAAATCATAAAGCCTGATTTTAAATTAGAAAGCCACAACGAACAGATACAACGTAATGAATCGAGCAACATAATTTATTTCCTTGTTGAAGGCATTGTCTCGAGATCAGACCTCTCCGGGGGTGAAAACTCATGTTCTGACTTTTATTCCGAGGGTGAAAACTCATGTTCTGACTTTTATGGTTAGACAGGGCAACGGCTGTTACCTTCTTGGAGGTGTCGTTTCAGAGAGCCCTTATACACGCAGTATAGGTGTCGTCAACGATGGTGGTTTGTTCATGTTGCTGCAAGAGTCTGATCGCTCTGGCTTGAACTCTTTTTTTGAAAATATTTTTCGTACGTGTGCTCTTTAATGTTAGACTAGTTTGTATTTTTTGGTTGAAGTTTCTGGATGTATGTGGTATATTTATGATATTAATATATTCCCTTTATAAAAAAAACTTATTAACAAACAACTTGAAAGCAATAGGCAACACAAGCAGAGAAAATAAAAAAAGGTACATCTTGAGATGCCTAGGCCATGGCCCAATGTCACGACCAAGCCTAGGAAGGCAACACAGGTTTTGGGAGAGGTACAACGGAGTCGTGTCGTCGTCTGAATAGATAGAACTAACATCTACGAAGTCGTAATCATGAAGGGCAAATTATACAACCTATAACAATGTTAGTATGTGGCGCTATGATCAAGCTAATACCACAAAACCATAGTTTAGGGGTGGATACTCCCTATTTATGGTTGAGAGCGAATATGAGGCGATGGTGATGGACGAGAGGCGACCATAGCCGATTCGAGACACCCACACCTCCTCCGATTCTTCTCTGGCTATGACCTATTGTTTATCAGTTTAGGATCAAATAAAGTCAGCAATATGAAAACAAAACATTTGGACGGTCGATGCTCCAGAGGGAGGGTTTTACCACCCCGCCCCTCTGATCCACCCCGTTCATTGACGACGTCATGACTATATTGACGGTATTTCGCAAGACACCTAGAAGCTGTGATGCATTTGAGAATTCTTATATTGTCAAACACGAAATAGACCCTACCGGCAAAACACGCACACGAAACGGACCGGTGCCCATGTAAGAATTGAGAACCAGATTCAATAACAAGAACTTTGAGTATGTATCTAGGTAGATTTCACTCGATGATGACTGACCAAATCCATGTTTCATGCTGTTAATTACGCAGTCTCTCTCTCTATGCTTAACTCGGGCACCAGCCCTGCACGTACATCTGAGCAAAACCTAGCGTGTCCAGTATAGTTCAGTGAGTAAGATGGTAAGTACTAGAAAAACGAGAAGTGGTACACAGCGTGGTGAATTTTGGTGATCTGATTTGAGATCTCGCAGTTAAATTTTCAGTAAGGAACCCCTAAAAAAACCGAGAGCCCTTCTAATAGGCGAAACGAACCCCGAGAGCCCCCGTCCGTCCTCCTCACATATCTTCGCCCGCCGCCTCCGGCACGCGCCTGCCCCGATCTCGCCGCCGCCATGGAGGACGACGACGAGTTCGGCGACCTCTACACGGATATCGTCCTCCCGTCGTCCGAGCCCTCTAGGCCGCCGCCGCCCGCCGAAACCCCACCCCACGCCGCCCCGGCCCCGGCCCCAAACCCTAATTCCGCGCCAGCCCCCCCCTCGACCGCGGCGGCACCCGCCGCGGACGACGACGACGACGACTGGATTCTAGGAGGGAGCGACCCCGTCGTCGGGGTCGACCCGACCGCCGACTGGGTCGACGAGGACGACGACAGCGGTGCGCCGCCCCCCGCGAAGCGCGAGGCTGATGCGAAGCCGCCGCCTCTCCCCGCCGCGGAGGAGCCCGATCCGCTCATGGGGGTGGGAGCGGACGACCCCGGGGCGGCCATCCCGGGGCTCTCCACTTCGGCCGCAGCCGGCGGCGCGGCGGGGAGCGAGGACTGGGACAGCGACAGCGAGGACGACCTCCAGATCGTGCTCAACGAGACGGACGGACGCCGGCGGCTAGGGGAAGACGAAGGTGACGACGAGGATGGGCTGGACTTCATCGTCGCCGACGGCCCCCACGTCCCCGGCATGGAGGAGCAGGAGTGGGCGGAGGACGGAGCCGCGGCTGGCCCCGACGGAGAGAGGAAAGAGGGCGGTGAGCCTGGGAAGACCATGCCCATGCCTGGTGGGAGGATTGGGTACAGTGGCGGCGGCCAGGGGTTCCCCCCGCTTCACCATTCCATGTTCAAGGTCAGTTATTCGGGCCAAGAAGCCGTACGATGCGCTCGGTCCACCCCCACAGAGGGACACGGTTGCTTTATGTTGTACTGTGTAAATTCCTGATAAAGTTTAGCTTCTTTCTCGTAGATTCTTTGCCGTTCCTGCTTACTATCCGACAATGTAAACTGTAAATGCAATGCATATATAACATATAAAGGAAAAAAGGGAAATACGATAGTATTTTGCATTTTCTATTTCGTGCTTTCATATAGCGACTTTGAGGTTTCAGCCTTCTTAATGTTTAATATCTGTGGTGGAGGTATAATTTTTCGTTAAGTTGACGAAATAGTTACCAAGATGGCAGTATCGATGCGGATTGGTCACTGAGGTTCAGGTCAGTAACTTCATATCAGATGCTGATGTGATGCAGACGAAGTCAGCCATTTCGAGGAACACACCGACCATTTCATGATAGAAGATAGTTGAAAAGGAGTGCAGCTGGTCCAGTCTAGCAACAGACAAGGCGCACATTAGTTGACATAACCTAGCTCAAAGAGCAGTCACTACCTTGTACTTAAGCTTGCCTGTCAAGCCCAATCCTCAGGCTTTGTCCAAAAATCTTATTAACCTGGCTGTATGTACTCAAGTTACAGCACTTCCCGGCTTTACCCGCTCAAGTCATAATCTCCCTAACTGTAGGCCAGGTAGTCCTAGTTAATTATGTCTGTACTGAACTCGACACCACACCAGAAATCAGGCGAGTTGCCACAAACACAAATATTGAATCTACCTCGGGAGAGAGTTTAACAATCCTGTACCGAGTTTCTTATAACTCATGGTCATCTCACTGTGGTTAGAGGCCCTGTATGATCACAGAAATGTAAGAAGACCTGAATGATTTAAGTGCAGTTGAACTGATCTGTTCGGTCCTAATATCTGCCTGAATATAACTGGTCAGCTCTAGCGTAACAAAATTAAATTACATACTAATGACCTGGCAATTTCCCAGTCATATACTCCGCTGACTTGGATTTTCTAGGAAAAATATGCTTGAACTTTTGCTTTTCTGAAAACTTGACTTCCTACTGTGTCTCCAGTTGAGATTAAATCTGAGGCAAGTCAATGATAAAATTCTATGCACAAGTGCATGTGTGAATATAAAAATTGCTTATCAAGCAATCCCTGAAGCTGGATTAGTGTGTGAATCATATATTGCAACAATGCAAAGCATAGAAAACTCAATTGAATATTGAAAGCAAGTGTAGTTCAAGTTCATTTCACAGATTACATGGTGTTTGCAATATGCGTATATGGTATTTATATATTCACTCACCATCATCTGTTCTCATGGCTTGACTGTTTGTGAAAGGATGATGTCTCTACTTGTAAAGTTGTTACTTTGGAGTTATGCGTTCTCTTTAACCTTCTTTTACTTGTTAAACCCTCTCCTTTGTTTATTTTGATGATATTTGTTCTCCCTCTTGCAGTATGTACGACCTGGCGCTACTCCTGGTGGTGGAGCTCTTAGTGCTCCTGGCCAGTTCCGTCCACCTGGACCTCCTGGCCCCTTTTCTGGCCGAGGAAGAGGTGACTGGCGACCTGGTGCCGGTAGGGGCATGAATAAAGGTTTTAATTCAGGCTATGCAGTGACTCCATGGGGTGGTGGTCGTGGTTTTGGTGGCGGGCTAGATTTCACACTTCCTCCTCACAAGTAAGTTAATGGGTAGACATGCTAAAATCTGTTGTTTAATTTATGCTTCCTTGCTGCAAACTCTGTGGCAGTTTTGAGCGTGCTTATCTTGGCTGACCCATTGTTAGCATAAATTCTGCATGAGTTATGAAGTTGTAGACTGCTGAGACTTCTCCATAACAACACTTTTTTTTCGAGAATATCCATAACAACACTTATCTGGATACACTGTCCTGCTTACTTTTTATCATTAAGTGCACTGAAATCAAGTCATCTGTATAAGAGATTATGAATTGCATCGCCGTCACTGTTCATGCTGACTAGCATAATCACTTCGTGGCATAAAAAAATGGATGTTCTTGGGGCACTACACCTGAGGAGGAACACTTTGTGTATCCAAAGATCACCTTTTGTGCTAAGTACAGAGTTATGGATCCATTTTCGTGTTAAGCAGAGAGTTATGGGTCCTTCCTTTTGTGTTAACTAGAGTCATGGATACATTTTGGTACTAGGTAGAGAGTTTTGGTTGAATTGGTAGTGAGATAAGCTGGAAACAGAGAGTAGAAAGAGACGCCTGGGGTGCTTGATGGGGAGGGCTGGGAGCTGGGAGCTGGGAGGGACTGGGATGGGAGCAGGGATAGTTCAATCTTTTCAAAGGAGTTGTTTCATATTAGGATTAGAAACCAGTTTAGTAATAGAGATGGGGAACTTCAACAATTGGCGTATGAAGAAACGGTCATATGATATGTAGCAAGTCAACTTTGACTCAAATAATCCGTTTTCCCTATTAAAAGTAAAAAAAAAAAACGCGTGCTCCGTTGATGGCGAGGCCTTCTATTTCACGCTTAAATATTCAGTTTGTTTAGAAACATGCTCAATTGAATATGTTTGTGCGATCAAATCACATTTGAAATATATTTGGCAATTGGTAAATGCATCTTTTTTATTTGCCACACACGATCAGTTAAAGGCAAGAATAGTACATTAGGGAATCTCCACGAGTTGTGAGATGATTGTTGGTTTATGTACATGAAGCACCTGTGCACACGCTCCAACATGGAACAGAGAGCAAGCTTGTATATTCTCACCTCCTATTAGACAACTTACATATAGTCGTGTGAGGAGTTACTGGTTAGTGGCATTCACATATTTACCAACACTATAACAGACAAACTATTGGAGGAAAACTCAACTAGCGTTGAATACACGTAGCATTCTCAATTCTCAAGCACGCAGAGTCAAGAGAACGACATAGTAGTCGCATTCTTTTGGTATTTCAGTTTATGTATGCTTATTATTATTTTCTTCTCCTAAATATAGTTTATTTGGCGCAGGGCAATTTATGAAATTGACGTTGACACCGCATTTGAGGAGAAACCATGGACATACCCTGGTGCTGATATTTCAGAGTTCTTCAACTTTGGGCTTGATGAAGAGAAGTGGAAGGACTATTGCAAGCAAATTGTCAGTCCTTGTTTAACATTTGGTAGCAATGTAGTTGTTTTCTTGCTTCTGTTTTGTCCTTCTGTAAATTGCTAGTATACCTTTCACCAGGATCAACTACGACTGGAGTCCACAATGCAATCTAGAATACGGGTGTACGAGAGTGGGCGTTCAGAACAGGTTTGTTATAATCCACTTCCTAAAACAGCGACCATATGCAAGATATGCAATTTTGTGCCAGATGTGACCTGAACAGTATTTATTGGTTTCATTCAGGACTACGATCCAGATTTGCCACCAGAGCTAGCTGCTGCAACTGGCCATCATGACATTTCTGCTGATAATCGTAATAAAGTAGATAATGGGCATACAGATTTCGGTGCCCAAGGGAGAGCTCCTACAAGCATCCGACCAGCAGCGGTATAAAGCTCCCTCACCTCTTACGCATATGTATTTGGTTCACATTTTTTGGTAATCTTCCATGCCATTCCATGGATGACTTTACGAATGTTATACGAATCATTATTTGTGTACTCACAGTCTCACACACTCTATTGTACACTTGTACGTGTGCCACAGAGCGATTTTTGACACACAGCCATGTGTATCTTTTCAGTACTTGTTCTGTAGTTTTGAGTTATCCTTTTCTTAAATACCACAACAAATTATTTCCTTATTGCAACTTAGAGAAAATAGACGACTTTCCGTAGCTGTGTTTTTGTTCTTTTATATGTGCTGTGTCATTGTTCACTCTTTATACAACTACTAAGAGTTTTTTTCTCTCCAGGTGACAGGCAGACCTATACAAGTTGAAACTAGTTTTGTAGAACGCTTTCCGTCTGCTGATACGCGTTTACCTCGAATGCGTGAATCAGATTCTGTTATTGAGGTAAGCTATCATCTTGATTTGGCATATGTTGAAATTCTTATCACTTGGAGTTCTTTAATTCTAAGTATTGCCTCATTTTTCAGATTGTGTGCGAGGCTCCGTCAGATGATCCAATAGTTGCTGATAGTTCAGTGGATCAGTCTGAGAAGGATTCTGAAGGAGGTAACAAAAGAAGCAATGGTGTCGAGGAGAGCGGGGTCTATACATCAGACAAGATGAATAAATCTCATTATAATTCCAGTTTGGGAAAAAAGGCAGAACGCACTAGAAGGTTGCCTGTCTCATCTGAAGGTGATATGCTCGCTCCAGATGCCCATGGCCGTTCCCCGTCCAAGTACAAAATAAAGGGTTCTCCTTCTCTTGCAGTGAGGTATGCATGCTTACGTACTGCTTATTAAGATCGGATAACTAAACGACTGAAAGAAGCTACATTTTTCGTTCCTCAACAAATTGTAAAAAAACTTATGGAAGGTGCAAATAATCTGTCTTTCCAAGCAAGATGTGTGGTCCCACTCGTCACAACAAAGGATGTGAGTGTGTGGTGCTCTCTTTTCTTTTCGTCCTTTCCAAATAATAATCAAATGGACGGCTGTGACATATGACTTTTTTTCTTCACAAATCATGAAACTTATAGATGAATTTTTTGAATGTTAGTTAGGTTATAATCTAGTTCGGCAAGCATCACACCAAATTTTTGTGAGCTAAAATTTCACATCAGATCTTCTACTCCCTCCGTCCCAAAATAAGTGTCTTACATTTGCCCAAATATGAATGTATGTAGACATGAAACACACATCTAGATACATCCATATTTGGATAAATTAAAGACATTTGGAGTATTTTGAGTAGTTGTGCCCCACTATCTAATTTCCACTCCCTTCTGAATCCACGTCCCCAGGAATATTATTCAATAATTAGATGCCTTCTCTTCGTTTCAGATTTTACAATTTTAACTAGAACCCACCAGGCCACCACTTTGTGTTGCTCCCCTCTCTTCAATATCCACTAACTTCCTTGATAAGAACATTGCACATCCCATGTTCATTATGCTTGAACAGTCTCTGGCCAAGATGTTCTCACCTACAGAGCTAAGTGGACATCAATTCATGCCACAATGATACCCCTTCTACCACTGTTCACATGCAAGTGTAGTTCATATTCTCTCTTTATCGAAACCCTGCAGTATTTCATTTCTTTCTTGCCGAACTTGAAGGGGAATGCCCAGAATGTGGATTCCTGAGATTTTCAAAGGATCATCGTTCTGTTCTCTAGCATATGCTCCACCACCGTATTTTTTTTGTAATTATTTCATTTACTCCATTTTTGCACTTAGGTTCTCTTTAGGGTTTTCTACATTACTTCCCTCAGTCTTTTTTTTGTCAAGGTTGTATTTCTAATGCTTACACTCAAATTATTCATTGAAGGTCGAAAGGGCACTCTCTGGGATTACCTAGCCGAGAAACTGAAAGCTCCAATGAAGTACCCCGCCAATCAACATCCTCAAAGAGACGCCGTGATACCCAGAGAGAGAACAACCCTGTTGATGACTCAGAAACTAAGGACGGTTCACAAGAGTCGCCTACAGTTGCTGATGAAACGACAGACAAGCTGAGCACAGAAGATCAGTTTGCTGATAATGATAGGCTTGCTTTGGTTGATAGTGCTGAAGTGGATGGTGATGATGCTATCTCAGAACCTCACAGTGATGATGCTATAAACGAGGGCGATAACATGGATCATTCTAGTAAAAAAAGGAAGCTAAATTCTAGGGCTGAGCAGCCTCCTGGACTCAATAGTAGTGATCAGGACGAAAGGAAGACATTGAATGGTGAAAATAGTAGAGGAGGGAGGTCTAGTAGCAGCAAAGATCACCTGAAACGCCTTGAATCTGGTGAAGAAGTTCTGCAAGATAGGCGATCCAGGCGAGTAAATGACGTGAGAAGGCATCATGATGGAGAAGAACGCGATTCCCGTCGAAAGGATCTGAATACTCGAGATGTCAAACCTGACATAGAAAGGAAACTGGCCTCTAAAGGTAGGGAGGACATACACCACCCTCATGTGAACAGAGATCGGGACATCCGCGGTAAAAGTTTTGATCGGGTAAGAGAGACAGAAATTTTGCAGAGGAGAGAAGACCACGTGCACAACAGAAGAGGTAAAGAGGAAGACTTGAGACTGGACTACAATGCTGAAGTTGGTGCAAGGCATAGAAATAAGGCGAGACCTGTTGATAGGAACGACAGGGATGAAGATCCTCATTCAAGGAAATTTTTGGATGTTGGCGACTTGAGGGGTTCTAGACAAAGAGAGCGTGGTGATATGGTTTTGAATCGTCGTGAAAGTTTAGACGATTCTCAAATCAAAAGAAAGAAGGATGAAGAGAACTTAAGGAGAATGAAACCTGAGAATGAAGATACAGTGCACGGGTATAGAGGAAGGGATGATCCGAACAGAAGGAAGAGAGAACGAGATGACGGAATTGATCAGAAAAGAAGAGATGATAGTGTTCGGATGCGGGAGAAGGCTGATGATCGTAGTTATGCCAAGAACAAAGAGGACAACTGGCGACAGAGAGAAAAGGAGGATAGGCAGAGGCCTAAGCATGAAAGCACACCGATCCTTCAAAGAGAAGAAGGGAGAGGAACTGGTCGAGGTGGAAGGGTTATAGATGACAAACTTGTCAGTGGTGGTAGGAAGAAGGATGAATCAAGAACTGCATTGTTGAGCAAAGAAACCCAAGAGCGCAACAAACAAAACGAAGCCGGGAGGAGAGGTCAAGGTGCAGAAGAAAACATCACTCAGAATAAAGGGCGCTCGGATGTCCGTCCACGTGATGACATTCCAAATAGCAGTGAAAGGAACTCCAGGCAAGAAACACTTAATAAGACCCATGATAATAAGCGTCTATCTAGCAGTTCTGATGCCCGCCAAGCTAGTAAGGATAAACACAGGGAGAGCACAAGAAAGGGCAGAGGTTCTGAGCCTAATGAGCAAGATCTTCACAGATCTAGCAAGAGACGGCGTGAAGACCATGAAAGCCATCGTAGTGGGAAGGTATGAAATTCTTGTTGAAAGTAACTTTTGAAAGACATAGACACTAGAAATTCAGGCGATTGACTACCTATTCACCAGAAAGGTGGTGAGGTGTTTGAGACAGCTAACTTGAAACAGAGTAGTATCTGATTTCATTCCTTCTATTGAAACAAAAGATATTGCAATGCAGATAGTATGTGCTTATGATAGGATGTATACTTAATATGCACATAAGGCGTGTACCTTTTTTCTTTGAGAGAGAAGGGCTTTATTTCCATGCTGCGTGGTTATTATTTGAAGCAAAAAAAATGTGTTGCATATTTGGTGACAAGTGGGTACTTATGTGTTTAGGGTCAGTCAGTGAATTTGTTTGCATAATTCTTTGAGTGAATCCTACTCTTTACCCTATATTTGTGCATTTGTGACACTTATTATCCCATTTAGTGAAACAAAAACAGAAATATACCATACACAAAAAATTAGCACGGTTTTACCCCACTTTGGCATTTTGCATGTTTCGTTAGAATAGACCGGCATCTTATGACCATGTGGTGCGTCAAAATATATAAAGATCAGGTGGTGCTATCACCAATAATGTCCAATCTTCTCTTCACCATATTTGCAATTCATTGTCGTTGTCTTCAGATTTTTTAGCCTCAATAACCTCACACCTTGCCCAACGAAAATGTATCCGAAAAAGAGGGTACAAAGATTTTAATAGAGTTAATTTAGACGATTTTTCACTAGACGGGGTAATAGTGTCACAAATGCATAACTAGAGGGTAAAAAGTGAAATTCACTCTAATTGTTTTGCTGTTTTTTTTGTCTTCTGCCAAAGATGTTAGATATCCTAATCGTACCCAAGTGCCATTTTCCTATTAGTAAAATTGACAAGTTGAATATGGTCAGATTTGTTGCTGTGTTTACATTACTGTTTGAGTGCCCACACAATTCACTGTAATGGTTCCAAATAAACCACACTATATTGTTTTAAACAAATCAAAGACACCTTTTAGACATGGTGCAAATTCTTTCCTATGCGTAATTGGCATGATAATAAAGGCATCCAAAATATCAAATGACATGGTTAGTTGGCTATTTGCCGAAAGGAAGTGGGGTGGATTGGTCTTGAGCAAAATTGGAACACATGAATTAGTGGTTGAGGGAAATTAGAGGTTGACCAGGTGACCTCACATCGGAACTGTGTGGCCCTGCAGGTGAAGAGTAGGTTGATATGAGGGCTTAGTAATGTTTGTTAGTACATTTGGGTTAGCAAAACAACTAATAAACTAGTTATAGTTAGTTGCCGGATAAATTTTCCCCTAGGGGACATCAAGGCGGATTGACAAACAGAAACACAATACAAGAAAACAGAAGACCACTGCGTGTCTCTACATTTTATGCACCATGCATACTTTTTACCCCAACATCCGCCAATCATTCTAGAAGGGAGTGGTGGGAAGGAAACAAAAATACATGAGAAAATAGGTGGGGAACCGAGCGTGTATTCTACTTTTATACATTAACACCAGTTTGATTCAGTTGTACACTGTGGTGACATTCAATTTTCACATTGATGGCCATCAAGTGTGGCAGTGGTTGATGGAGTGAAGCAGTTTTGGTCGTTGGACACGACATCTGAGTGGGTAGTCACAGACTGGTGTTGAGTAGCTATTACGGGAGCAAATGGTCTATTGTTGGGCCTACGACAGTCTTAGGATGAGATAGAGGGTACCAACTAACAAGAGATTTGGCTTGAATGTTGGTCTATACTTGACCTTGACCAGTCAAGATCGTGGGGAGATCAGATTTGAGCAAGGGGACCTTATCTGGTGCATCATTGCAAAGTTCATGGAACTTCTTGAACCGGGAGCAAGAGCAGAAGCACATAGATTTATTTCTTGGAGTGGGAAATTGGGGTTGGTGAGCAGGCGGTTTTGAAATAAATGTCAATCTTGATAGTAAATATTACTGCAAAAGGTATATAAAGAGTACTATAGAATAATCAGTTGCCGAGCCATAGTCTTTGTTCTCTCAAGGGTACTATAGTTCGACACATTTGTGGCATATATTAATAGTTCTGTTAAAATGTAGCCTTATGCGCTAGGTAAGCATGTGGGCTGGTCCTTGCCCTATCTACTAGCGTAAAAGATGCACCTTGATTGCTTGTGAGTTCTGAATTTAAATCTTTGTCGCCTGGGCAGACAACTGGCATGCATATTTAACGATTTACAATCAGCCACTAGAAACTTCAGTTAAAATTCAACCAGTGTGTTCTCAATGATCGTGGACCATTTATTGATTTGCCTGGATAGTTATTACTGTGACAAGATCACTTGTTTATGAGTGCCAAGACCTCTTGGTAATGCATTTAGTCCCATGTTTAAGAATTAAGAATCATCCTATAAGTGGTAGATGTGATTCATGTGGACATGAATTGATTTATATGTTTACTCATCTGCAATGGTCTTTGTTAAATGATAACGGTTAAAGCTTGATGCTACATGAAAATTTTGTCTGTTGACATAAACGACCATTGTTCTTTTGCAAAGAAAATTTGGTGCTCCTTGAAAACGAAGAGTACTGCATGGGTCAATTTATAAGCATATCAATTTTTGTACAGAAATTTACTGCTTGTGGGCTTATGTTTTTATATTATTAGTTTAACTCTTTGAATTATTTTTCCTCCTCAACACGAATGCAAATAAAACTTTGTATAGGTTGAGATGAAAGGAGTGAGGGAGCAAGAAAATGGTAGGGATCATGCTACGTCATCCAAGACGAGCAAGAATCCTCAGCGACATGATTCACTTGTGAAACAAGGGGAAGAAGAAGCCATGTCAGATGATGAGAACACCGAGGATTCAAGAAGGGGTCGGTCTAAGTTGGAGCGGTGGACAAGCCACAAAGAGATAGATTACAGTAATATTGCTAATGAGTCTACGCCTATATTTCCTTCAGTCGAAGCGGATGTTCAAACCCCCACTGCTGACGCGTCAGGTAAATCTGATGTTCCTGCTATAGTTGGCAACTCAGACCTCAAGAGCAGTGAAGATAATGGACAAGCGTCCGAGAAGACGGCTGAGGAGCGTGAACGGCATCTAGACACGGTTGAGAGGCTAAAGAGAAGAAGTGAACGTTTCAAACTTCCAATGCCCGGCGAGAAGGAGGCACCCCAAAACAAAAAGGCAGATACTGAAGTGCAGACTCCCCAGAATGAATCTCCTGCTGCAGATACTGAAGTGAAGCCAGAGCGACCAGCTCGCAAGAGGAGGTGGACTGGGAGTTGATTGGGGGTTGGAATCTTATCATCGTCCGAAGAAGTTGCAGCAGAGCTCATGGCAGATGGTCGGACCTCGCACAATGCCTTTCCTGTTACAACTGAAAGTTGAATTGATGTATGATTTGTCATGTATAACTTAGATCTGTACATGTACCATACATACATGTTGATTTGTGGCTGGGGACCTGGATACTGTATTTTCCCCCATTCCCTTCCTTATTTCCGGGGATCGAATATGTGTGGTACTGTTACCACCAAACTCCCCATAGGTAATGGGGTCTTTATCCTGGAGTTTCCCAGTTTAGTCGGCCGCTACTCCGACAACAGATCCCTGGGGATACAGAAGAGCTACACTTTTGAAGAAGCTGGCGCGGAGATACTGCGAGGTGCGTTCTTATGAGCACCCATTGTTTTGGGAACATACTGGAGCTTTGGTGGTTGTTGTTCTGCGATGCTTGCTGCAGAAGCAAACAGGCTTGAGCATGCTGTTTACTGATCCCAGTGATGCGAGGATCAGGAGCTGGAGATCTCAGTAGTGCCATGACCCATGAGCTATGAGCACTACCATGTATGCTTGATACTACTATATGTTGTATGTACATTATGATATATCTCTGGCTGGCGTGCCCAGGGGTGCAGCAAGATAGCTTATAGTTGCTTAGTGAATGTTTTTGGACAGAGCAATAATATACCTGTAGGCATAGTTCTAGGTAAAGGGGGATAGTTGTTTAGTTCTTGTTGGTTAGCCATGTACATTACTGTCCCAGGAATTTTGCTTATCTACGCTGACTTGATGATGCCACCATCTATATAACCTGGTCGAATTGAATTTTAGCACTTGAAGTTGCATGCCTGGTGATCTAGTAGTTCAGTAGGAAGGATTTTCTAGCGATCTCCTGGATTTGATATAGTGAAGTAGTGAAATTGCTACCCCTCTAGGGGGCAGGCCGTTTCAGTATCGTTGGCAGCAAAACATGGGCAGATGATCCGAGCTCGGCACACGAGGCGGCGCGCCGTTGCCCGTTCCGGCACGCGCTCCCACCCACCACAAACCGTCCCGGCGATTGATGGGCTTTCTCCTCCATCCGCGGCGTGTGCTGGCTCGTGCCGGCACGCATGAAACCGGGGGCTCCTCCCACAGGCTCGCGACTGCAGATTCCAGCGGCAGCAGCGCACGAGAATATAGCCCACTGGTTTCCCCCAAAACTCCGGCACGCCCACCTACCGTACCCAATCGCCTCTCTCTCAGAGTCCGGACCCCATTATATATACCCAGCAAGCGGGAACTACTAATCCAAATCCAATCCAATCCAATTCAATCCGAACTACTAGCACATCCAGATTACAATCCAAGACCGTCGTGATCCTTCTGAAAATCGATCATCGGAGCGAAGATAGCAAGGCGATGGCCCCGAGCGCGTCGATGCTGTTCCTCAGCTACCATCAGCTCCACCACGGCCCCGCCGCCGCGCCGGAGGCGGAGGCGCCGGGCGGCAAGGGTGCCGGAGGCTTCCGGTTCAGCTTCCGCAATGTCTTCTCCTCCGGTGTCCCGACGGCGGCGCAGCGGGATGCAGCGCCAGAGGTGAATCAGAGCGGGTGCCGTGCCGGCGGCGATCGGGAGGCGGAGAAGGCCGCCGCGCTGGGAAGCAAGTTCGAGGAGGCGGTGGAGCTCAGCTGCTGGTCATCCTGAACTTGAAGCATGTTTCTTTCTTTTTATTCGCGTTCTGCTGTCCCTGTCCTCTTTCTTTCTTGGCACAAAATGTGAGTAAATAAGCCAGCAACAGCAAGGAGATGTGGCGATCGACGCCGACGCGACGCAGGATCTAATGTGTAGATACAATGCGACTCTGTGTATATATGAATTCCAGCTTCCTGTTTCAGTATGTCAAATCCTGGTGCAACTACAGTTTTTCTTCCTTTTGGTTCTTCGAGAACAGGGTGCCAATGGAATTCAAGATTTATTACATGCATGCTCTCCTGTCGTATTATCCTCGCTGCTTCTCAACCTCAAGTGCAAACTTCGAGTTCTTCCCATAATTTCTGAAACTCGAAAAACAAAAACAAAACTGTACTGTACCCACTGCCTACGGCATCATTTTCCATCAAGACTTAGCTGAGCTCAGGAAATTCTTAAAAAAAAGGTTCCCTTCGCAAAGGTTCACGCGCGTGCGCTCCGGTGCTGACAAGTGTCGCAATTTCGTTCGTTTCTGCTCCCACCTTTTCTCCACGCGGTGACAAGTGGCGGCTCCCTGGTGGTGGGCAGAGGGTTGTACATGCATTTATTTTGAGATTCGTTTTTTAAAAACGAAATATCTTGAGAACCGTTTATCCGATTTACGAACCGTTTTCACTTTTGAACTCCTCGTGTCGAGATCTTCAAAACTAGATCCCATATTGATAGGTTTCGACAAATTTTTTTTTTGTACTTCGGATTGTGTATGTTTTGTACAACCTAAGTGTAATTGTACGTACAACCTGAATTTTGTAGTTGTACGTACAACCTGCTAGGTGTAGTTGTTCGTACAACCCGAATATAGTTGTACGTACAACATGTTCTCTGTTGCTGTACAACCCGGTCTGTGTGTTGCTGTACAATCCGGTTTTTGTTGCTGTACAATCCGGGTTTTGTTGCTGTACAACGCGCTCTGCGTTGCTGTACAACGCGGTCTGGGTTGCTGTACAACCCGGTCTGTGTTGTTGTACGTACAAACTGATCTGTGTTGCTGTACAACCCGGTCTACGTTGTTGTACAGCCCGGTCTGCGTTGCTGTACATCCCGTTCTGCGTTGCTGTACTATCTTTAGTTTGTGTTTTGTACAAGTCTAATAATAGATCCAGATCTAGATCTGAATTTGAATCTGGATCTGGACATGCGCAGCACAAGGGCTACCATACGTCGGGGAAGAGCGCGTACCACCTACGATCGCTGTCCTGCCACCACGTGCCAACGCCACAGTGGCAACCCTCTGCGTAGCGATACCCCTGAGCTCAGATCATGCACATCTGTTGACACGATTTATGGCTGTGGGCCTAAACAACAGAGGATTAAGCCCACGAACATAGTAACCGTCACAACGTGCCCGGGCCGACAGACAAACAGTAGAGGATTCAGCCCGCAACTATAAATCAGGCCACGTGGTCCTTTTCAGTTTTCACTCAAAACCGGCCCGCTGCCCCTTGTCCTCTGGCGCGATTCCTCCGACCTCTGCTTCCGCTCCTGCCTCCTCCGGCTACCGCTGCTCTCCCTCCTCCTTCCAACCAGCGGGCGCGCCCCGCACCGCACGCCATGAAGGTGAGTGAGCATACGAATCTCCGCTTCTCTCCGTTCCTCCGGATGCATCTTGCGCGTGCTCCGAGCAACGGTTACTCCGTTCGCAGTTCCAGGAGTTCCTGCTACCGTGCCGGCCACGTGTTCGACGTAATGCCTCCGTGGGTGTCCTGTGCAGATCGCGGTGGAGGGGTGCATGCACGGGGAGCTGGACAAGGTCTACGACACCATGCGCCGTCTCGAGGAGGCCGAGGGCGTCAAGATCGACCTGCTCATCTGCTGCGGCGATTTCCAGGTGCGCTGGCTGCAGTCCGCTCTGCTCACGCTCTTTTGGATTGGATTGGAGCTGTTTTTTTAACCCTCCAGTTTGTTGCATGTTTCGAATTTGGCTCGACGCATGTGGGAAAATGTGTATGTTGTTCTTGCAAATAGTGGCTTGCTAGTTTGGCGCCCGCCATACCCGCACCTGCTTGGGGTGTGGGAGCTGTCTGGTTGGTTGCTTGTTTGAACCTGATATCTTCTATTAGGTGGAGTAGATAATTGACGAGGTTATCTCAGCATTTTCTAAGTGCACGATGGGTTTATACGTAGGTTGCCTCAAATCCCTAAACTGAATGCTGCAATATGTTGTGTTAACTGGATGTTTAACGCGTGGTTCCTTTCTTAAGAAGGTCATATCTGGCTTGATTCTGTGGAGCATGGACACGCTATTTTCACAAGGGCTATAGTTTAATGTTTGATGGTAATTAACTGTACGCTGACATTGGACCTTTACATGCAGGCTGTAAGAAATGAGACTGATTTACACTGTGTAAATGTCAAACCAAAGTTCCGTACCATGAACTCATTTTGGAAGTACTACTCCGGACAAGCAGTTGCCCCATACCCCACTATCTTCATCGGTGGAAATCATGAAGCCTCCAACTACTTATGGGAACTGTGAGTCTTTGTCATTTATGCCCTACACAACTTCCAAAATACAAATTCTTGGTTCCGTCTAGCTCTAGGACCTTATTGTATATTTTCACTTTGGGGGAAAAACAACAAGTGTTGGCACATACGAATATAGGGAAGACTGAACCATATCATTCTTAATTTTTCCACAGATTTTAGTAAATTTTTCTTTCTAAATAAAATCTGTTCCATGTATGGAATTGAGATGTTATTGGTACAAAGCCACTTATATACTCCTGGCTCTGGGGCCCCTGTATTAATTCATAGAAACATATGATGTAAATGAATGGAATTAAGGGGACAGAGACATCATTTTGACTCTAGGGCTTTCTGTTGTTTCGGACCGATATTTGCTGAGAGTTTAATTAAAGAAGATTTACAGCTTTCACTCATTAGGTACATTGATTTACTCAATATATTTGAGTATTATTGTTCAGTGCATGATATTTTTCATTCTGATGTAATGGCTATCAGGTACTATGGAGGATGGGCAGCACCTAACATCTACTTCTTGGGTTTTGCTGGTGTTGTTAAGTTTGGGAACATTCGAATTGGTGGACTGTCAGGAATACATAAGCGACACAGTTATTACTCAGGCAAGTTAGTTGGTACTTGTTATGGAAACCACAAATAAAGCCCAAGCTCCATACTGGTTGTTTTATTATTGAAAAATTCGAAATCAGCATTTATAGGTTTTAAAAAGTTCTAGGTGTAGATAATGTTGAACTCTACCAGCATGCAGAATCACAATGTAAAATTCGTTGTATGCTAGGCTACAAAAGAAAGACAAATCTAACAAAACTTATAGTTCTGATAATGTGCACTGTAAAATACAATATTCGGATTTGTCTTTTTCACACTAGTAGAGTTCACCATTATCTATATCTAGGATTGTTTCCCCAATTGTTTTGAAATTTTCAAATGCCCCTTTTTGATTTTTCCAAAAAACGAACCTTTCTAGTTTGGATACTTTCTAATATTTGTCCGCTCTAATATTTATTAGGGAAACTTTCTAGTTTGGATACTTTCTAGTTCACAGTAGCCATTTGTCCACTCTAATATTTATTAGGGATACTTTCTAGTTTGGATATTCGTAGTTTGTTTTCCAATAATTTGAGTCTCGAAGATATTGTCTAGGGAGTTGATGCATATTGATGAAGCGTCCTAAACTAGAACTGTAAAATGTCATTAGACTCTGAACAGAGCATGCAGAACTTATTATTGCTAACCTACGCAGGACATTATGAGAGGCCTCCATACAGTGAAGGTGACAAGATCTCAGTGTACCATGTAAGGCATTACGATGTTCTCAAGCTAATGCATGTGAAGGAGCCTTTAGATATATTCATATCACATGACTGGCCTTTGGGCATTACTGAATATGGAAACTGGCAGAAGCTCATCCAAGAGAAATTTCATTTCACAGAAGAGGTAATACCAAGTAACCCACTGGCATAAGTTTTTTTGTGTGACACATTTGTTACGTATGTGTAGTACATCTCCCAGCCAGTGTCACGTTAGGAGGAAGATCCCCTTATCTATCAATTAGGTAGTTTATTTTTGAAATTCAGAAGATATCTTTTAGCTTGGGCGTTAAACCAATTAGACATAAGATCTACGATTTATTACTTAGGTTGGATTGTTAGGCATATATATAAAGAGGACTCTCTGAGGAACATAGCAAAGAATTTGAAGAGTGGTTCCTCTATGTTGCCCCTGGGGTGAGAGTCCCTCCACTCGTCTCTCCGTAAGCCTTACTAGACAACATATTCGAGCCATGTCAACATTCTTCTCTGATTCTCTCTATAAATATGCCTATCACAACTGATCACTTCTCTAACCTTGTGAAAAGGCCTCAAGGGAGAGTGTTAACTTTGTGGTACAAATGCAACAATGCCACATTTTGAGGCGACGCCATGAATAATATGATTAATTAGTGGTGCCATAGTTGTCATGATGTGTTACTGTGCTGTAATAGTTTCCAAGGTTGTAACAGCATATGTGATCAGCTAATCGTTGTTTATTGACCTACTTCTGCTGATTAATCTTGGAAAGGTACGCCTAGATAAACCTTAGCATTTTAGCTGAATAACGTTAATGCTTTTCTAAGTTTCTTACATCGTTACACGGGTAGCATTCATACCTATGGGCAACACAAGTATTTCTATTTGAAAACCAATTCCCTGGAAACCAAATCTTTTATGATGATCAGTGCCGTATGATATGCTTAATGCTTGATTGAGACTGCTTTCTCTTCATGCTTCCCTAACACATACAGTACCTTTCAGGATTGTCTGATTGTGTTGCATCATAATATCTAATTATTTTTTATATTCTCTTGCCATCTCAGGTCCACAGCAGAACACTAGGCAGCGAACCTGCAGCAAAATTACTGAACAAATTAAAACCACCATACTGGTTTTCAGCTCATCTTCATTGTAAATTTCCAGCTATCATTCAACATGGTGAGGATGGACCTACAACTAAGTTTCTTGCACTTGATAAGTGCCTTCCTGGGCGGAATTTTTTGCAGGTACTCTTTTCTCCTCATTCACTGTCATTTGAGCCACTACAAATAAGTTTCTGGTACACATTTGTTCTGAGTAAATCATGCCAATCCATTTTTAGGTACTAGACATTCCATCCAATCCAGGACCGTATGAAATCCAGTACGATGAAGAATGGCTTGCAATAACACGGAGATTCAATAGTGTTTTCCCCTTAACTCGGACACCGTTTAGAATGTCGGTGATAAAATGTCTTCATTTGTTATCATGTGATCATTATTTCTAAAATATATAATAAAATGGCAAATCTGGATTCGTTCAATCGGCTGATCTTACAGGAATGGAGAACTTGACATTCAAGATGACCGGCACTGGGTTAGGAGCAGGTTGAATGCTAGAGGGGCCAAGCCATTTGATTTCGTCAAGACTGCTCCACCTTTTAATCCGTCCTTGCAAGTTCATAATCCCCCCATAGCGGGTAAGCTTTAATAGTGACGCCTTAACTGTGAGCCATAAATAGTAAGATTCCACCATCAAAATGTTTGTTGAATCTTGAGTGACCATAAAGTTTTCCTTTAGCTCCACACCTTTTCATTTAGGTTACAGTTTATTCCTTTCAGCCCAGTTCTTCTTGTATTTAAAGTAGCGCAACACAAAA
Organism: Poa annua; assembly: GCA_026929855.1. Classification (NCBI taxonomy): domain Eukaryota; kingdom Viridiplantae; phylum Streptophyta; class Magnoliopsida; order Poales; family Poaceae; genus Poa; species Poa annua. Next base: position 25,148,947 of record CM049434.1, on the reverse strand, counting down.
ATAGTGTTTAATTCTAAGGATTTGAATTTTATTCCCTTTCTTTGTCAAACTTCTGAAATGTGCTTTAAATGGTTCTTGTGTTTCCAACAGTACATTGCAGGAATCCACAAACTGAATCTTTTCTCCAGTTTTTAGAACTCCCATATCTGCTGGACTCGACTAATCCTGGGGGTATGTTTCTTCCTCTCTAATAAATGCTTATGGCTTTAGCTTACTGTCATCTGTGTTGATATTTAAGTCCAGTTTCATACATATGCCAAGCCAAGGCCTGCTTGAGCTTTTACTATGGTTGGTTGACGGTCTGACCTAGTCAGTTTATACTTAATTCATAGTAGTACTTTGGTTTATGCTTACCAAATGAAAAAGGGAACCGTTATTTCGTCTATAGACATCTCATTGTGGTCATACTTTTGATGACTTGTGGTTCCGCATGGTTTGTTCCACAGGGGTTGATAGAGGAAATGTACCGAGCTCTCAGGCAGCACATCAACTTGATGACGAGAACATAGAGCTCCCTGATGAAGTTGACGATGACGAAGATGATGAGTGAAGCGCTGAAAGTAGTGGGCACGCTGGAAAAATCCCGTTGCATTATCCTTGCGTCGAGTGTTTTGTTGGCAGATATCATGATGACTGTCCTTACCGATGTAGAGTAGAAGGAACTATAACTTGTACACCGTACAGTAACCTTGCTTGATTACGATCAGATCTCCGCGTCCAGCCAGTTCGCTAAGTAGACTCACTCTACCGAGGGGCAACTAAGGTTGGTACTGGAGTTATATGAATGCAGTTTTTTAGAAACCGTACGATTTTTTTTAAACTAACAATCCGAACCTTCTTTCTTTAGACTAACACAATGTGATTTTTTTGGTTAAAAAAAAACGTGATTATTTGTTGTTTTTTTTATGGGAACGCCTAGCATTCCATTTAACTTAGGACTCGACAACATTGTCGGCCCACTGAACGGGATACATCAGTAGGGAAATCAGTAAACCATACAACATGGTTACCAAAGACCCCACTCATACCAAGCTTTGCCAGCACATGCGCCGGGTAATTACAGGAACGAGGGTAATCGATGAAACCCAGATTCAAGAGGTACTTTGCTTCCCTGAAGAGGGTTCCAAGAGGTGCACGATCACGTTCGGTTGTGGAAATGGCCTGCTGTAAACTGAGGCAATCAGTTGAGAAAATGACCCGACCCATCCCCTGCTGTTCAGCTAGCTCAATAGCGTTCAAGGAGATATAGCTTCGGCATGCATGGCCTTAGACAGGTGACTGAGACTCCCTGCTGCTGCGAACAGTACATCCCCAGCACTGTCTCTAGCAATACAACCCCAACCTCCAGTACCGTTTCAGCAACAAAGGATCCATCTATATTGATCATGACCCAATCAGTTGGAACGTGATTTTTTGTTGTTGTTGATGAAACTTTGGTACCAAGTACGGAGTATGTTCTGTTGTGCAGTTTTTTTTCAGTCTTTAGTATCCCTTCCGATCCATAAAAAGTGTCGCTCATCTAGTACAAAGTTTATACAAACTTGGTACAAAATGGACGACACTTTTTTTTATGGATAGGAGGGAGTATGGTCGGTAAAACCAATAAATGGGCCGTGAAAGGCTGTAAAGAAAATGGGCCGTAGCGATTGAGCAGGCTAGCGATACCCGTGTGAAGCCCAGTAAAGGTCCGGAGCTTGGCGAAGCGTCTCTCCCCCGTGATTCCGAACTCACAAACCACCACCGCAGCAGAGGCAGAGGAGGAGAGGAATTCGACTCAGAAATTGCAAAACCCCCAAACCCTTTTTCTCGGTTGGCGGCAATGGCGGCGCCGGCTGAAGACGAGACCCCGCCTGCCTCCCCGGGATACGCCCTCCGCACCACGCTCACCGGGCACCGCCGCGCCGTCTCCGCCGTCAAGTTCTCCCCGGACGGCCGCCTCCTCGCCTCCGCCTCCGCCGACAAGCTCCTCCGCGTCTGGTCCTCCTCCGACCTCTCCCTCGTCGCCGAGCTCGTCGGCCACGATGAGGGCGTCTCCGACCTCTCCTTCTCCCCCGACGGCCGCCTCCTCGCCTCCGCCTCCGACGACCGCACCGTCCGCATCTGGGACCTCGGCGCCGGCGGCGGCGCCCGCCTCGTCAAGACGCTCAACGGCCACACCAACTACGCCTTCTGCGTCGCCTTCAGCCCCCACGGCAACGTGCTCGCCTCGGGCTCCTTCGACGAGACCGTGCGCGTCTGGGAGGTTAGGTCGGGCCGGAGCCTCCGCGTGCTGCCGGCCCACTCCGAGCCCGTCACCGCCGTTGATTTCGACCGTGACGGGGCCATGATCGTGTCGGGGAGCTACGACGGGCTCTGCCGCATCTGGGACGCGGCCACCGGCCACTGCGTCAAAACCCTCATTGATGACGAGAGCCCTCCCGTGTCCTTCTCCAAGTTCTCGCCCAACGGCAAGTTCGTGCTCGCCTCCACCCTTGATAGCACCCTGGTGAGTTACTCAACATATCACCTCTTCCTTCTCCCAGTTTAGAGTTGTTGTAGAGAATTTTCCAGCTCTCAGCATATGTTAATTTATAAGTATAATGCTTGATTGTTCTCGTAGCTAGATTGGATATCAGGATTTATTTTTTTGTGTTTGCAATGAAGTACATTAGTAGTTTAAAAATCGAATGTGCTATAAGTGCATTTCTAGTTTTCTATGGATCCAATAGATGGATTGTCATAAGAAGAGAAAGGGGGGATTGAGAGCTTCCAGGTTGACCGCAGCATGGCTGATATGGCACACTTCAAGAGCTTGCGCTGTAAATGAAGTCCTTCAGGTGTATCTATAGGAATCTGTGTTGGATAATTACGTCGGGAACCTATGTCTGTGATAATTTGGCGGGGTTAAAGATAGGATGAAGATACACAAAAGTTTATTTTCAATTGTGACTATTAACACCTGGAAAACTATTCTGCCATAGACCTAATTCTGCGCCTTGACATGACAAGAACCTCACGGCTCTTAGTTCATATTCCTTTTTATAAAGAAAAATGGGAACCTTGTTATTTTAGTTTTGGCTAAGATCGCTGGACTTTTTCACATGTTAAGCTTCCCCTCTGTTGAGGCTTACAACCTCAGCTAATGTCAGACATAGCCTGATCCTCCTTGTTAAAGTTCTTAGTTATATCTCTTAGAGTAAACATAGCCTTGGGAGAATATTTCACTTGGGAGTTCCGTGAGGTGCCATCGTTCAGATTTTGTTTGGCGGTTATGGATGGCAACTTGTTGCATCCTTGAACCCCAGGGCTCGTGCAAATAGTTGACTATCATTTACATGTAGTCATGTAGATCCTACCTTATTGTGAGTAATCAAGCAAGGTAATCTTCGGGTTGGAGGGAGCAGACCTGCCACAGTACTACTTCTTTTGGACTTGATCTTCAAGTAATATGTTAACTTGAATAGTGAAGATGTCATCTTGTTCGGTCTACACTATGCCACTCATGACATGAGCTTGATAATATGTGATTTTGCATTGGAGAAGATGTGCGTGATCTGCGTAGTGTTTGGTCTGCACTATGCTGAGCAGAGCAAAATATTTGTGATTATGTTCGAGATTTCGAGTTAGTCCTACTATGCTTGCTATGATCTAGAATGTGGTGAAAGCAAAGCATTATTTGTTAACAGTTTATGAGAACTGCATCCATGTATAGTGTTTTGTGCAATCCTGACATGACATGATTTAGATGGATCATACATTTTTGTTTGACAATGAGCTTGGTAGGAATGTGTAAGTTGTGCAATGCCGTAATTGCAAAGTTCACATTTCAGTCATGACTTGATTGTGATATGCGTAAATGGCAATGGATTTGTTTTGGTGATATAGCTTTGTTCGGTCTTTTTGTATTATGATGACATGACTAACTGCGACATCAGTCAGCAGTTCGTTTTTCTTTTGGCTGTATGCCCTCTTGAGAAGTAATTAACTGTGTAGAATTGCACATAGCAAATTGAATTTTCCATTTTAGCATAGGCAGCTGTGGTACTTCACGTATGGGGTTTCAAGATATTTTGGTCGATTGATCCTTCATTAATTATTGTATTCCTTGTAAATTTGTTGTCATCACAATATCCTAGTGGTAGGCTATGGATGTCTTCAACGATTATGATATGGTGCTGGGTGTGAGTATCTGCAGTTTGATGACATGGCGGTGAACAGTAACTGTAGCTGCGATTACAATGCGTACTTTCTTGTGATGTGATCGAGTTTGAGTGGCAGCCGAGTAGAGGGTCGGGATACTAATAAGGTGCTGTTAATTCTAGTGTTGTGAGGCAGACATTGAAGGGCAAGAAACTAAGAATATTTCCTCGCAAAAAAGAAAAGAAATTAAGGGTATTAGAGAAAACGCAAAGGATTCTTTGCGTTTTATTTCATTGAGAAGAGAGAGTTGGGTTACATCCTCCTAAGAGGTTTACAGGCTGTTTCTATGTCAGTTACAATCAGTGCACGTCCCAAGTTGACGGCAGGACTACTCTAAGGCCTTTAGCTCCTGCGCGAGCCCACTGTTTTGCTTCTTCCTTGATGCTGTCGACGAGTGTGGTGGTCGAGGGCTGGATTCTGTCGAACACACACGCGTTGCGGTGCTTCCAAGTCATCCAGGGTGTGAGGAGGGCGATCGAACCTAGTCCTTTGCGCAATTGCTTGGGCGTTCTCTGCTTGGCCTTGCGCCACCAGTCCACTAAAGTGCTCTCATTGTTGGGCGCTGGTGTGGTGAACCGGAGCCAAGCCAGGACCTCGTGCCAAACCTGACGCGTGAAAGGGCACTCCAGCAGCAGGTGGTGGATGGTTTCTGGTGCCTGGTCGCAAAGGGGGCAGCGAGGCGGGTGCTGCAGGCCTCGACGTGCGAGGCGATCCGCGGTCCAACATCGATCCTGATCGGCAAGCCAGTGGAAGAATTTGACGCGGGGTGGCGCCCAGTTCTTCCAGATCATCTTCCAGGAGGGGCTGGCGACCGAGCCCTGGAACGTCGCGGTGTAGCAGGACTTGGCGGAGTATGTTCCGCTGGCAGTCCATCGCCAGACTAGCTGGTCAGGTGCGTCTGTGAGGAGGGTGTGCTGGATCATGTGCCAGATTTGGAGATACTGACCTATCTCTGCGAGGCTCAAAACGCCGTGGATGTCGCGTGCCCAGTTGTTGCCCTGTAGCCCTGCCGCAACTGTCCTCGCCTTGCGTCGTCGCTTGGGGACGCACTTGAATAGTTGCGGAGCGATTTCGCTGATCGCCTTTCCGTTGATCCATCGGTCTGACCAAAATTTGGCGGTCTCCCCGTTGCCGATTGTCATGTAGGTCGAGGCGAAGAACATCGTGCGCTCATCAGCAGAGGACTGCAGGTCCAGGCCGCTCCAAGCACGCTCGGCGTCGGTGCGCGAGAACCATAGCCAGCGCATCCTGAGCGCTAGACCTGCTCGCTCCAGGTCCTGTACGCCAAGCCCGCCCAGCGATATGGGACGGCAAACACGCCGCCAATTGACGTGGCAGTGTCCGCCATTGGCCTCAGCGCGCCCAGCCCAAAGGAATCCTCGCAAGATCTTCTCAATTTGGCGTAGGGTCTTCTTAGATGGCGCAAAAGCGAGTAGCTGGTGTATAGGTATGGCTCCGAGGACCGATTTGACCATGGCAAGCCGTCCCGGCCTGTTCATGAGCCATGCCTTCCATGTCGGCAGCCTGGCAGCGATGGAGTCTACCAGGGGCTGGAGCTCGGCCGAGGTGGGCCTACGCATCGTCAGCGGAATACCAAGGTACTTGATGGGCAGCTCGGCGATCGGGCATCCGAGTTCAGCGATGATCGGTAGCGTTGTCTCGGTGTCGCAATGTAGTAGCGAGGCCGAGCTCTTGGTGAAATTGACTGTGAGCCCGGAGGCGGTGCTGAACAGCTTCAGGATCTCTTTGATCGTGGCCACATCGGTAGGGGTTGGGTGGCAAAATAGCAGCACGTCGTCCGCATATAGCGAGATGGCCGGGATTTCGCGCCGCGGGTGTAGTGGGTGTAGGATGCCCTCATCAATCGCGCGCTTGATGATCTTGCCGACGACGTCGACAGCGAGCACGAATAGCTGCGGCGACAGGGGGTCGCCCTGCCGCAGCCCTCTTCGGTGCCAGATTGGAGGTCCTGCCTCGCCGTTGAGCAACACGCGCGTGCTTGCCGATGTCAGTAGGATGGCGATCCACTCCAGAAAGCGTTCACCGAAGCCGTACTGGCACAGGACCTCAAAGAGGTAGGGCCAGGCCAAGGAGTCGAATGCGCGCGTGAGGTCGAGCTTGAGGAGGATCCGCGGCGCTCCGAGCTGGTGCAGAAGCCGCGCAGATTGCTTGACCAGAATGAAGTTATCATGCAGGCTGCGGCCTCTGATGAACGCGTTCTGGTTACGGCTGACGAGATCGTCGAGCCGTGGCGCGAGTCGTAGCGATAGGACCTTGGCGAAGAGCTTTGCAACCAGGTGGATCAGGCTTATCGGGCGGTAGTCGTTCAGATGGCTCGCATTGGCGAATATTCTATTAGAGCTTAAGTATGTTGAACTCTTGCCATGAGCAAATAGGGTGTGGATATATTAGTAACAAAGATTAAGGGAGACAGGGTATGCAATGGACAATTAATAGAGCGATATCTTAACTCCTAGCCAGCGCAAAAATTCTCGTTTTGAAGAAAAAATAAACCCTGATAATATTTCCAAGATTGGATTTTTTGAAGAAACAAAATCTCACTAACTTTTTTAGTGTAGACAAGAGCATAAAAACTAGAGAATAGCCATGTGCACACAACTACCGCAATGGTAAGAAGCCAACAGAGTGTTTCAGGGCATTGAGACGTGGGTTCGATCCTCCACCTAGCAATTTGTTACTTCTTCGATATTTTCCATTCTCGGCAGTGGGACCTGCATGCCACTAGCAAAATTGAAAAATATAAGCACAAAGTGCAGTGGGGGCAGCTTGACCCTTAACTAACCTACCATTAAAGCAGTTGTTGTTTCATGTAAGCACAGGCTTGAATTCATTTTATTCTTTCTGAAATTCAAATGCGCTCTATATGTTGTGTATATGGGGTTCACTGCTATGGCAAGTAACCGGCCGGTACATTTCAGTCCTGACTATTTCTAATAACATCACTTCTATTTTAGGTAGGCAGTAAATACACGATCTGGATTATTGCTTGTGAATTGCTTAGGGATATCAAATTTGCTAATTTATCTATGTACATTTAATTCCCTAATTTATTAATTCTTTTTCCCAGCCATATTTTCATTGCATAGATCCGTGAATATGAAAATGTTTTCACCATTTTTTCTCTAGCAATGGATAGTTGCTTTAACATTTAAAGTTTTCTTGTGTTATGGCAATAGTTTTTACCCTCTATCCAGCTATTTATAGTTCTTTATTATGCTGGAACATAATGTTTCGGAGCCATCATATTGTGAAGGCCCAACCTCCCGTGTTTGACCATGGCTGGAGACCTGGAGCAAGGCTGGTTGAGAGCATTTCCTTGTGTTGGGTTGTGACTTCTAAGGGCGGTCCATGTAGAAGTTCATTCCATTTGTGCCTAACACCGGTACATCAATAAATGACTTTTGTATCGTGCTATGCCTTCCAGTAATCATATCTAGGGCCCCCAAATTTCTGGAGACAGCCCTCACTCTAATAGTTTCACAGTACTTAGATACAGCTCTTGCAAGCGTTTCTTTGTAAAGCCGAGTTGCCCAATCAGCAGGGATTTTACAGTTGTACTGCATGGAGACCATAAACTGTGTCTTTCACCAAAAGGGTGGAAATAAACTGAAATTAGATTTTTCTCGAGCCTGTTGCAATGCTGTTGGGATCTCTCATAACTTAACGTTATCTGTGAGTGAGCTGGCTGCTAACAACTTCAGGTTGTGTGTTTCCATGAGATCTTTGCTTCAACTGCGTGGAATATTTAGAGGGAGCGTAATGATCACATTTTCAATAACTTATCTCCCTCTCTAGACTGTTGGAAGGCTCGTTTTAAGCTTGCCTGCAGCTTCACTTTTATAGAGTTAAATCTTCTTAGGTTCAGCATATCACTCCTTGGATAGATAGTTTAGATTTCTAGCTTTTTTTCTTTCCTGTTTTTGGTCAATCTGTCTTGACCTTTTTTCTTTTTTGGGTCCCCATGTACTGTTTGAACTCTCCATTTTGATTAAGAAAAACTAAACCCTAGGGATTTTCCCTACGGTAGTAAGGTAAAAAAACTGAAATTAGATGTTTCCTGTTAATATCCTTGTAGAATGCAGTATAAGATTCATAAGTGTGACGTCATCTTATAGCTTCATCTGCTGTCTAACCTGGAATAATGTCGTATGATTCTGTTTCAATAGTACCTTGACCCATGCTACAATCCCAGCTTCGCGGAACCATTTTATGTGGTACAATGAATTATAGTTCATGAGAATTGTGATTACCATGGTCCTCTTTCCAATAGTTCAATTTAATTGGAGAGTTACATGCCTAGGTATTTTGCATGCTGTTGGTCTTCTACCGTAGGCATAATGTGTCTAGTGATGTTCCCCGGATAACTTTGCCCTGCTGCACACCATTCTTGTAGACTACATACATATTGGGATCAGTTTAAATAGGCGTTTGTGGGTACCAAATGATGGTTAAGCATATTACAACGGCACATGTTTGGATTAGCATCTATCAAAAATGAAAATCATGCACTCTGTTCATGAGCTTATAGCAACCTACCTTTATGAATTTCTTATCACAGAATGGCTACTCACACATTATTCGTTTATGCAGAGGCTTTGGAATTTCAATGCTGGAAAGTTTTTGAAGACGTATACTGGCCATGTGAACACAAAATACTGCATTCCGGCAGCATTTTCTGTCACCAATGGCAAGTACATTGTCAGTGGCTCGGAGGACAAGTGTGTCTACATGTGGGATCTTCAATCAAGAAAGATTGTGCAGAAGCTGGAAGGGCATACTGACACGGTCATTGCTGTGTCATGCCACCCTAAGGAGAACATGATCGCATCAGGAGCGCTTGACAGCGACAAGACGGTGAAAGTCTGGGTTCAAAAGGACGACAGCCAACGAGATGCCTAAGCAAAGCTCAAGTTCTTAGTTGTCATGTAACCTGACTGATGATGTAGCCAGGTAAGCTCCTTAGCTTCCCGAGTAATTGTAGATTGCTGCAGTGGAGGATGCGATGCTCTGGGCTGTGTATTTTGTGCTGTGTTGCCTGCTTCACTGCTGGGAGATTGGTAGTAGGCTTGACCGTTCCGGAGAGCTATTCGCTCATGTGATGGTTGTATGGAAGGCTGGACAGAAACATTGCTTGAACTTTTTTTAACTGAACAAAAACAATGCTTCAAGTTCATTTTATTCATTCAGAGCTATTCGTCTTGAGATGTGAAATTATTTTGTCATTTCTTCATGGAAACTTTTTTCCTTACCAGACATCATAAATAACTCTTTTTTGTGCGTGGAACTCATGAATTACTCATAGAGGTACGATGAGTTCATGCTCTGTTGGGCCAAGAAAAATGGGCTCCCCATGTTGAAGTTCACTAGGCTGAGTTGGGCTTATATATTAATCTACACAAGCTCCACACAAAGAAAATCTATGCAATTAAAGATAATCAGTGATATGGCAGATCATTTTATAGATGATGGTGAATGTTCCCTCTCCAAAAAAGAGAGATGTGCCAATGCTCTTGCACTTTTTTTTTTTTTGAGAAACACAGTACAAACGCTCACACACACGCACGTACAGACACCCCTATAACCGCACACACGCAAACCCTACCCCTATGAGCACCTCCGAGAGACTGGTCCGGCAAATCTTGAGGTTGACGAAGTCACCACGGGCGCCTCGCTGTTGACGGGCACGTCACCTACCACTGAAATTTAGATGGTGTTTGCACTTAAATTTTTGTTTTGACAGCAACCATTTAGATGGTCCATAGGGTAAGCTAGACTGCTAGAGCATGGGCCATTTTCTCAGATAACTAGATAAGGTTATGGTTTTAAAAGCTGGTCCTTCTTTGGTACATCAATACAGTATAAACATCTTGATTGCATCGATTTTACCTTCACAGTAAATTATTCTTACCAGGTACACCTAAATGAACATTGCAGTCATTTTGTCCGCACACTGTACCGAAATGCTGGAATACACCTTGAAGCCAATTGAAAGCTACATCCAGGAACAAAAACAGACATTTTTCTGCGACCATGGAGGCGACGGTTGCGCGCGGGGCGCCGCCGCCCTGATCTCCTTGCTCAGGGCGCTGCTGCAGCCTCCAAGACCGGATCCGTATTCAGCTGTGCTTCCTCTCCCCGTCCAGCCTGGAGTTCGTTGCTGGTCGTCGTCCTCGCCCGGAGCATCGGCCGCCGACGCTGCCGCTTCCGTCGCGCTCAGGATCCTCCAAGGGCGGCCGGAAGCTTCGCCGACCTTAGTGGCCCTGGCCGTCCGCGTCCCTGCTTCCGACCTCGCTGGCCGTCGTGTGTGGGGGATGGGGCTCTCGCGACCCCGCGTGCGGCCGGTACGGGCGCGCCGCCGCCGACAGGAACTCCTGCGTTCGAGCTCGCCTGCTGCATGCTCCAGCTGCCTGGGAGCCGGAGGAGCTTCAACGGCCCCAGCATCTGCCGCCTCGCTCGCTGCTGCTGCCATGCTCGACCGTCGGAGGTCCGACCCCGCCATTGGCGGACGGGTGAGGCGCTCTCCTCTCCACAAGCCTGCTGCCACGGTGTCTCTCGCCCTCCTGTCGGCCTCGCCATCGTCCTCGACCGCCTTGGCTGCAGTAGGGTTGAGCTCGGCGCAGCGTCCTCGGGCTAATCCGCCGGCGGCCGCTATGCAGCAGGCTCCCGGAAGTGTCCCGGTTCTGTCCGACGACGTGGACAGCAATGCAAAGTCTGTCGGGCTGCTCCGCCCTGCTGTTGCGGAGTGGCCGGTTCCGAGCTGGGATGGTTCGTTGAGCTCTGACGATGATGATGATGTTGATGAGGAGTTGGCTCTGTCGCCAATGTTGGTCAACCGCTCCAGGGCTGCGGATGTGGCCGTCATGACCACCTCAGCTCCCTTGTCGGATGGGGGGCTTGGGCTCGACCCTGCCGTGGTTGTAGAGGGCCTCGGGTCGTTGTCGCTGTCGCCGGCTGCCTCTGGCGGCCCGGTTGCGAAGGTGCCCCTTCATGCTGATGCTTCTTTTTCGAGCTCCGTCGAGGACGATGATGAGTTGGTTGTTCCTGTCTCGGTTCACGACAATGTTGATGTGCGCCACGTTGAAGAGGTGCCTGCGGAGCCGTGCGGTGACATCTCTGCTGTTGCCCCTCCAGTTGATGAGGAAGGTTGGATACAGGTTGGTCGGGGCGGCCGTCCCAGCCACGCGCCATCGTCTCCGCTTCGGGATGAAGCTCTCGACCGTGGCCTCGCCTTCAAGCGTTGGGCTAGAGGGAGGTGTTTTCGGTGCCTCGAGCGTGGCCACCAGGTCAGCACATGTCGAGGGCCTTTCAGATGTATACGATGTCGCCGTCCTGGTCATCGGGAGCGTTTCTGTCGTGCACGCTCTCCAGCTGCTCGCTCTCGCTCTCCGGATGTTCGGGCTCGTTCGCCGGACGCTCGTGCTCCTTGTCAACGAAGCCGTTTGCAGTTCGCTCAGGCTCGTCCTCCCTTGTCGCCTCAGAGTTTGGCCGAGGTTGTTGGCCACTCGTCGTTGTGTTCTGCGGTGCAGTCAAGGGACACTGCTAGATGTTGCGAGGAGTTCAGTGACTCTATCTTTCAGTCCCACTTTGCCTTGCTTCGTTTGGAGCTCTGTCAGCTGGTTGCTGACCGCATTGAGGAGGCGTCTCGTCCTCTTCGTGAAGAGGTGGCAACTCTCAAGTTGTTGTTGGCAGGCGTTGATGGTTCTTTGCCGCCGACAGAGGCATGTGGTTCTGATGGCCTGGGGCTCACCCAGGGGGAGGCTATGTTTCCGCTAGACTTCGCTAAGCAGAAGTCGTCGTTGGTTGAGGAAGCGGTTCACTATGGTTGTTTCTCTCCTCGTGACCGTCATTGCCCGTCGCCACAGCTTGTTGCCACGTCTGCCCCTGAGGGCGAGGACATGGGTGAGATCTTGGCTCCAGTGCTTCAGGAGTCGTGTAGGGATTCATCTATTGTGCCTCCGACGGAGTTCAGCTCATTGGAGGCTTTGGCGATGGCCTCGACGCCCTCTAGGGGTGGTGGAGAAGTGTTGACTCCTAACTCTGAGGCTCTTTTTGCTAAAGAGCTTTGCGGTTTACTCGCCTGTTTAGAGGCAACTAGTCCTGGCTATGGCAAGGATATTGATTGTGTCTTGGCAGGGAATGCTTCAGAGGATCTAATTAGAAAGGTGGAGAAATCTCTTAAGACAGTTACTATCAGGGGCAAGAGACGAAAGAGGGGAATCACAAAGAAAGCTTAGACTGATACGTGGTCCTAGAGTTGTCATCAGATCGCGGTTGTGATAGATAAGAGGGAGGTTGTAGCTATGGGTTGTTTGCATTAGATGTTGCTCTATGTGGTTGTGTGGGCTCCTCCCCGTGGTGTTGGTGTATGTTGTATGGTTTTCGCCCGGTTTCTTCCGTTAATAAACCGGGCACCTTCTTCTTAATTAATACAAGGCAAAGCTTTTGCCTTTGTTTCAAAAAAAAAAAAAAAATGCTGGAATACCGGTGAAACGTATAGTCGACAGTCGTGCACAAGACACATAACTATAAAGAAACCACAACATCAGGATAACAATTCTATATACATCTCAGTTCTCTTTCTGACCAATTCGTTTTGATTAAACTTGTAATGAATTATTTCTCCCACGTTCATCACATTGTTGCCTGCAGCTACTTGTCTTTATCCAGCTGTTACCTAATTTTAGATGTGATTGCTGTCCATTTCACAGCGATGACTTGGCATTCTTTTCGAGCAGGAATCCAGCTAGATATCGCCGAGCCATTCTTGCCTTTTGTCGCGATTCGTGACGCTAAATCGCTAATTGTTTTTTCAAGCCTTAAGTATACCCCTTTTCATCCTTGCAAGCAACTCTGATTGGCATTGCTTAGCTAACCATGCATGTGCCACATACACAACTAGCAGTAACCGCAAGTTATCTAATCGCCATGTGCCATAATGAAATGAACTAATGTGCATCTGTCTATTCACAGTTTCATCTTCTTTTGTTTGTCTCTTACGTCGCTGGATTTGCGATCTATGCTTCGCTGTGTGTTTTGACTTTTGACCGGCTGCAGCAGCCCTCCCACAAGTTGCCTGTCTTCCAAAGCATCTCACTTAAGTACTTAAGCAATTGGATAGTATAAAAGGTTAGCAAACCGTCGAACAATAGGTGCTTAGTAGCTATAGATTATTTTTAGCTTAGTAGCTATAGATGATTGCTAAATAATAATCTGTGACTGAAATCTTTGATGTGCCAGTCGGACTACCTCTGGTAGGCTGACCTGCATGTTGGATAGGCTCTTACCTAGAAGATAACATTTAAAAGGAAAGGAAGATAGTGACAGTGAAGGTTTACTTGATATTCCTGTCGATTTGGTTTGGGATTTTTCATGTGTCCAAGCTATAGCCAGAAAAGGTGATTACAAGAAGTGTGCACCACAAAACCCAAACATCACAAGGTTGGCTCACCTTAAGCGGTACGTACCATGTTGAAGAGATGATGGGTCACTGGACCATTAACTCCGGCCAGAGAGGCATAAACAGGGTCATGCGTCGTGGTAGCTCAGAGTGCAAAGAACACAGGGCTCATGGCATTTTCTAAGCCGTGCATTATATAGTTATTCTAATTTGGTCTTCAATTTCTTGGATCTGTACATACGGCTCTTGAATGTTAAATCTGCTGTTTCAGAGCAGTACGTTGATGGGCAGCGACACGATCGCGAAGGTGTTGGGTACTTCCCCACCAGATGTTTCGTTCAGAAGAAGTTTAATTGGATCAAGACAAGCATCGTGGAATGCTTTGCTCACCCGATTGGAGTCAATCCAACTGTCGGAAGGTCCAGATAAATTTAAATGGAATCTTACGAAGAATGGTAAATTCTCGGTTGATTCCTTGTATAGAGCACTAATACTACCTGAAATTCCAGTCGATAGTTTAAATAATAAGAAACTTTGGAAGATGAAAATACCACTAAAAACTAAAGTGTTTGCGTGGTATTTACGTCGAGGAGTAATCCTTATCAAAGATAACCTTGCCAAACGCAATTGGCACGGAAGTAAAAAGTGTGTTTTCTGTCAACACGACGAGACCATCACACACATTTTCTTTCGGTGCGAGTTCGCCAGGTCTATATGCTCAGCCATCCAGATAGGTTCTACCTTACATCCACCAAGTAGTGTTGATAACATTTTTGGCAACTGGCTAAACGGAGTGGATCCTAGGTTCAAACTATTCAGTAGGGTGGGCGCGATTGCTGTTATTTGGTCGCTATGGCTATGTAGAAATGACAAGGTTTTTAATGATATAAATGCTTCTCTTATGCAGGTTATTTACCGGTGCACTGCGACGCTACGTGCATGGTCTCCCCTGCAGCGTGTGGAGCACAGGGATTTATTTTTAGAGGCGGCGTCGAGACTGGAGGCTGCGGCCAGGGAGTTATTCTCCCGGCATGGGTGGCAACATAGACTCCGGATAGACCTACCTTCATCTTAGGCGGATCAACACTTTCTCATTTTGATATGTAATTCGCCTATTTACTTTTTTAGTCTCTGAACTGTGTGATGGTGAACTGGTGGCTGTGTGCATCTTAACTATGCAGAGTCCGGATGTAATGCTTAAACCTTTTAAGTAATAAAAGCCTTTTATCCAAAAAAAAAAAAACGTTGATGGGCAGCGACCCCCGAGCCCCAGACAGGTTTGTTCTTGATCGAGTTCGAAATCAGGGCTTGATATGATACGCCGTACGTGCACTGCATCAGGAACCTTATGATATGGGCAAGTGGTGAGCCATCTGACGTGAAGTGACTTTTCTTGCGTTTTGCTATACCGATCGACTGTGGCTTCCACCAACTAGACTGCTGCCGATACCTGTTTCAGCATCCTTCTGTACGCCATTGTGATCAAGAGACGATCGAATACAGTTTAATTAGACTTCAGAGAATTCTTGGGACCTGATGATAATGGTTGCAGTCACCCACGATTTTCTTATGTATACGTCGATTTCTGAGAAGTGTAAATTCAACTTTGGGTTAGCAAAAAGCCGAACTGCGAAACGAACTCATCCATTCCGTGTGAGAATTCAGATAATTTCAAATGTTGTATGAGACAGGAAACAACCCACACTTGAAGTTGCAAGCAATCTTCTGTATTGAATACAGACACGATAGCAAGATGGAAGTGATCGGTAAAAATAGGTAGTAGAATATTGTTAGACTAATTAATGAACGGGTCGATTTGTCGTAATGTACTTCAGTGCTAGACGGGGTTCTACCTAACCAGTATGAATCACTTGATTTGCTGCATGCACTGGTCCCCGATAGTTTTCTTGCGTCTCATATTGCTTGTCAAATCAAATCAAGAAAACGGGAAAATGAAGGTTTCCTGTTTTAGGTCTTTTGGTGGGTTAAGGCGTCGGAGGGAGACATCCAAAATTAAGGGAGACGCGGCGCAATTTCAACCATGGATCGATCCTTCGTCAACAATGCACGCCATGCAGATTTTGCAGTGTACACTGGGGGGAGGGACGTGTGACTGACAGCTCCATGCATGTACTCTGTGGGAACGAGAAATCGCTCACCGCCGCGACCTCACGTCCACATTGCAGTCCCGGCGTGTGTTGCCGCCCCATCGCCGGCCGGCTAGATCGCTCGATCGAGATCAATCCATCGGTTTCTTGTTTCGGACGGAGCTACCGTCTGTCTCCTGCCATTTACAGGTCAAATGTAGTCCCCCCTGATGTATGTACTCCCTCCGTATCTTAATATAAGACGTTTTGGTAGTTCAAATTTGAACTACCAAAACATCTTATATTTAGTTATAGAGGAAGTAATTCAGATCCGGTCCCGGGTTGGGCGGCATGGGCGGTGGATGTCCCCAGCAGCTCTGAATCCGATCTTGCTCCCAGCAGCTAGGCTGACCGTGTCAGTACGTACCGAGCGAGGGAGGGGCCCGGCCGGCCTACCGATCGCCGGCCCGACAGTTGCATGACGGCGCACGTCGGCGCGCGCATGGCTCATCTAATCTACTCATCTCGATCCACAGCTTGTGTTTTCTCACGGTTTCATCTCGTCTCACTGGTGTGTCTGTGTGTGTTGGGTAAATCTCAAGACAGATACTATCCGTTTGCTTATTACAGTTAGATAGAGAACAAGGTTTAAGAGATTTTATTTATCTAGGAAAGCTGGAAACGGTCATTTCATCATCCTAGAAGGGGATTTGAATACTCGCTATTTCCATAGTATTGCTAATGGCAGACACAGGAAAAAAATGCATTCATTCTCTAGTCCAGGATAAAGGAACAAATTAATATAAAGACCTGTTCGGTGCTCAAGCGGAAGGAAACTTCACTCTGGATGAATCTCGTACAGCGGATATCCCACAAGTTTCAGATGAGGAAAATAGCCTACTTACTATACTCTATACAGAGGAGGAAGTGAGGTTGGCGGTTTTCCAAATGAAACATAATTCAACACCTGGTCCTGATGGTTTCCCGACCGAGTTCTACCAGAAATTTTGGGATGTTATCAAGTCTGATCTACTTCAACTGTTCGCCTGTCTCCATTCCGGACAGCTAGAGTTGTTTCGTCTAAATTTTGATGAGATAATTTTATTACCTAAGCTTAATGAGACAGAACGGATTCAACAATTTAGACCGATATGCCTTCTTAATGTTAGTTTTAAAATATTCACCAAAGTGGTAACGATTCGACTGAACAGTGTGGCAGATCATGTGGTTCGTCCGTATCAGACGGCTTTTATGCAAGGACGTAACATTCTAGATGGAGTTGCGATCTTACATGAAACAGTTCACGAGCTACATAGGAAAAAGTTGAACGGGGTGATTCTTAAAATTGACTTTGAAAAAGCTTATGATAAAGTCAAATGGTCCTTCCTTCAGCAGACACTCAGAATGAAAGGTTTTTCTACTGAGTGGTGTGCATTAATAAATAGCTTTGTTTCGGGAGGGAGTGTAGCCATTAAGGTCAATGAGGACACGGGCAAATACTTCCAAACGAAAAAAGGTTTAAGACAAGGTGACCCATTATCACCGGTACTATTTGATATAGTGGTTGATATGCTGGCTATCTTGATCGAACGCGCTAAGTCTGAGGGCCAAATTGACGGAGTGATTCCACATCTTGTAGATGGTGGTTTATCGATTCTTCAATATGCTGACGATACAATTCTTTTATGGAACATGACATCAAAAAAGCTCGCAACATTAAGCTGATATTGTCAGCATTCGAGCAACTATCGGGTCTTAAGATAAATTTTCATAAAAGTGAGTTGTTTTGCTTTGACGAGGCTCGGGATAACGCCGCCTTGTATGCTGAACTTTTTGGCTGTGAACAAGGTCAATTTCCTATCAACTATTTGGGTATTCCGATTCATTATCAGAAACTTACAAATGCTGAATGGAAGAAGGTGTAGGAAAGACTTCAATTACATTTAAATAGTTGGAAAGGCAAACTCTTATCCTTGGGTGCTAACAAACATGGTACTATACATGATTTCAGTCTTTCAGTTGTCCAAAGGAGTCTTGAAAAGATTGGATTATTTCCGGTCTAGATTCTTTTGGTAAGGGGATTATGAAAAGAAAAAATATCGTCTGACTAAATGGAGCGTGGTTTGTTGTCCTAAAGATCAAGGAGGGCTCGAAATTCATGACCTTGAGGTCAAGAATAGAGCCCTACTAGGTAAATGGCTCCTCAAACTTCTATCGGAAGATGGAGTTTGACAAATCCTCCTTAGGAGAAAGTATGTGGGAGAGCAAGCGGTTTCTCAGGTTTTTTGGAAACCTGGCGATTCACACTTCTGGGCTGGCCTCATGGCTACAAAGAAGTTCTTTTTCCAACATGGTTCTTTCTTACGGATGGTTCGGAAATTCGTTTCTGGGAGGATAAATGGCTAGGCCAACATACCCTTAGGGAACAATATCCGGCTCTGTATACTATAGTACGAAACAAAAGCGACACGATCGCGAAGGTGTTGGGTACCTCCCCACCAGATGTTTCGTTCAGGAGAAGTTTATTTGGAATAAGACAAGCATCTTGGGATGCCTTTCTCACCCGATGGATTTAGTCCAATTGTCGGAAGGTCCAGATAAATTCCAATGGAATCTCACGAAGAATGGAAAATTCTCCGTCGATTCTATGTATAGAGCATTAATTCATCCCGAAGTGCCAGTCGATATTAGGAAACATAATAAAATTTGGAAGATGAAGATCCCGCTTAAAACTAAAGTGTTTGCATGGTATCTTCGTCGGGGTGTAATTCTTACAAAATACAACCTTGCCAAGCGTAATTGCATGGAAGAAAAAAGTGTGTTTTATGTCATCATGATGAGACCATCACTCACTTATTCTTCCGGTGCTAATTCGCCAGGTCTATATGGTCAGCCGTCCAGATAGGTTCTACCTTACATCCACCGCGTACCGTTGCAAATATTTTTGGCAACTGGTTAAATGGCGTGGATCCTAGGTTTAAACTCTTCAGTAGGATGGGAGCGATTGCCGTTATTTGGTCGCTGTGACTATGTAGAAATGACAAGGTTTTAACGATAAAAATGCTTCTGTTATGCAGGTTATCTATCGGTGTACAGCTACGCTACGGGCATGGTCGGCCCTGCAGCGTGTGGAGCACCGAGATTTATTTTTGGAGGTGGCGTCGAGGATGGAGACTGCGGCCAGGGAGTTATTCGCCCGGCATGGTTGGCAACATAGACTCCGGATTGACCTACCAGCTTCCTAGGCGGATCTACAATTTCTCATTTTGATATGTAATTCATCTTTTTATTTTTTCTCTGAACTATAACTGGTGAACTAGTGGCTGTGTGCATTCTAGCTATGCAGCTTTATCTAAAAAAAGCAGGAAATGGTAAGATTCTGCTTTGTGTTCTTGGACTTTGATTTTCCTTGTCCTCCTCTCTCTCTCACTGAATTTTTTTCTTCAAATAGTTTCGTCATCCAACATGAATATACCTGATATCCTCGAGTATGTCGTAACCAGCAAATCAAATCATATATATGGTGCTCGCTGGATCAGCATACATCCTCCTGCCCCCAGCCTTATCTCTTGTTGCAGATGATGTCGACTAGACTGACTGCACGCCTCTTGCCGAAGCTTTAGGCACAATATCCCAAATGATTTTGTTGCTTCCGGTGTTTGAGTCTAGTGATTTCATCTCTTAGAACATCTCCAACAGATGATAAATAAGGGCACTCGAAAACAGTTTTAGGGCACCCGAAATTTGTCTGTCGTAGCAGATGCTGTAAAATATAGCACCAATTTTTTTTTCTGCCGTAGCAGATGCTGTTGTAAAATAGGAACCTAAATAACAATGTAATGATTGCCTTTGTTTAGATAACCGAAAGGGGACTCCCCTGCTCCTAAATCCGAAGGTGCACAATACCAGTTATTGCAAAGTTCAAAGTATATGAAAATATAAACAATAGGTTAAAAGTAACCATGCCAATAAATAATGTACCACAAAGCATATTATCATATTTCAAGCTTGCTACTGCCCGCGATATGCGGATGATACTATATGGTCACTGCAATAAGCATCGAGACCGAAACTGAATGGTAAAAAGAAACCCAACCGCCAACAATTGGAAATGTTCTTATCAAACACCACATCTTTATGGCAAAGCCAAATCGAACGACATTGTGGGTTGCCACAAAAAAACTAAGGCGTAGAGCACGAGGAATTTCAAAAAAAGAATTGCCAAACATATGTTAGATCAACCGACGAGAGGTTAAATTACAATCCATACAAACAACACAATCAAGATAAACATGCAAAATGATGATGGTGAAAGAGGACATGTGTTGAGTGGTATTCTCTTGCTGTGGATAATTTACTATTTGCCACACTTTTCTCAAATCTTTTATTATTTGCCACATTAACCACCACCTGTTAGTGACATAGGTGTGGCAAATAATAAAGTGAAAAGTAAAGTGTGGCAAATCTTTTATTATTTGCCACATTAACCACCACCATATAGCTTTGGACATGTTCGCACTTCTGAAGTACCAACATTTTCCATCGCATTACAGCTAATAAATGAGTTATGATATAACTCTAGTTAAATAGCACTTGTAAACAAATTCAAAAAAAAAAAAGCACTTGTATCCCAAACAACTTGCTATTCTTTTTTATGGTTTCAGGAGTTCTAAGCACTTGGGCCTTATTAATATTCATCTTCAGCACATGGATCAATGCTTGTATGATGGATCTAACGTGAGGGCGCGCCACCTCTGGCGCCCATAGCTGCCCCACTTGCCATCCACAGATCACACTTAACCCCAGATGTGTGCTAGCTGATCATAGTGAGGTGTTGATCATGGTGTCCACTGTCCACTAGGACCAACATGGTAATACAATGTTGCAACTTGGTACACCAAATAGGCAAATTGTACAAGTGTATACATTACAATACTACCTGACAAGTCAGATTGGCAAGCTGCACTTGTAAGGTATCTAGTTGTCCTGACAGAAGAAGATAATGATAGTTAAAACCTCTATTTTGGTACCCACGAAAATGAAAACTTCCATTTCGGCAGTTGTATATATATACATATACAGCATTGAACTGATAATCTAGCCCGGTTCTAGTCACAAATTTTCTTATCATAGGAATGCGAGAACTCTTATGGGGCGTGCACGCACAGCTGCGGAACCCAAGTAACCAGGTACGCCGAAGTACATTAGAAGATAGCACCCAAGCGTGTAAGTTGTACCTTGCAGCACGCCCCTGACTGCGGAACGCATCAACTGGTGTAATTGATACTCCAACCAAATTGCTCGATCCAGCTGCAACTGTTAAGAAAGGGTTGCACCACATGGCCCTGTAGAGAGAGCTTATTTTTTTTCTAATGGGTGCTTAGCGATCTTCAAGATCTGTTGTGATCTCTCGGATTGGCAGGGGGAATCTTGACCAACAGCCTTACTAATGCAGCTCATTAACTAAGATAATTCAGGTTATAGTATTACAAGATAAACTTGAATATTGCCGTTGGGTTACACCTGACGTGGCGTCATGAATTGGTTAGTTGCCAAGTTGGCCAGATATAGATTGCTGGCTGCCATTAGAGGCATAGAAGGAAGTACCAACAATGATGCATGCTGCTTGTAGATTTAAAAAGGTGGATGATGATTAGAGTTAATTGGATGCTAATTATATAATAGTGTGATAGCTTATATGAACACATGTGGTTTGTCAAGAGGCGCCATCTTTTTCACCTCGTGGCTCATGGGATATGCGCTGGTTTGTCGATCGATAGTAAAGCCAGATAGGTTCATCAAGGAATGCATGAGCTTCTCTCTAGAAATCCATGGATCAGCTTAAAAGGAAAGCCAGCGGAAAGCGTAAGATCTTGAAGAAGCTCCTTGCTTTTGATAATTTGATGGGTACAGATAGCAAGACGGTGAGTGTACGTGGATCCATGCCTGGAATAATTGTGCTGGCGTTTCTGTCAGCAAACTGAAAAGAGATACAATGTCCATGCCAAAACAAAAGATTCTAGAGTTGTAACAGATTTTTTTTTTGATAATAGGGTTAATTAGCACCCAGCACTTGTAATCCCTCCACATCACACATTTTGCATGAATTAATTTTACCAGTCCTGTGTAAGTAAAATAGTATTTGCTGTAAATACCCAATTGTTGGATGATGATTCAAAGCGAAACCCAACAATTTGGGAAACATATCATAGTCGACAAAGAAGTAGGTCCAGCTAGCTCCATCTCGTCGTGGGATAAACCTAACCCGGTGCAGCATTAATTGAGCTGGTTTACAATTAAGCAGATGCCTTCAGTCTACAGCTAGCTGATGTGTGAAATATTTTGCAGTTTTGTCCCAGCAAAGTAGGATCCCCGTACATGCCCGCATTACACCGTAATGGTCCTTGTACCCAACTAAAGTACTATATTCAAGGACCCTGAGATTAAACAAAAAGATCTGTATGATCCTCTCATTTAACAATGCTGGGCAGGATTAGCGCTGTAATATTCCCGTATGGGCTATTACTCTAAACTCTGTTAGCTTGCTTTTAAATCAATCCAATAAAACAGATATATCGGTAGTACTAGCTAGGTTCTACCGAAACACATGTAGCCATTTTGTAAATATTGTTCTAACACATATCAGCCGATATGTTATCTGACATAATATGCAACTGATATAGATCAATATGTAGATGAGAATGATTGACAATGTTATCGAGAATAAAATTAGGTACGTGAAACTTCACTAAATCATTAAATACATTCATATTTTTCTACGGATGTACATATACTATAATGTAAGAGTCAGAATTTTTTTTAGTATTTATTATTTAAACGACTAGTTAATAAACTTGGAATCATATATTTGTTATGCTTAAGCATGGATATCATTCATTTTCTTGTATTGATGATACATGTTTTGAACAAGTAAGACATTCATTTTCTTGTTATTGTTCGATCTATAACCTGATTATTTTCACCCGATATACACATGCCAAACCGATATGGAGCTTCCAATATTTTGAATTTAGTCATCTACTACAATCGCAAGTGATATAGATCAAAGCATAGGCTGGCTATGAATATTTTAATTTTTGTCGGCATGCAAAAGAAGTCGTTTGATTACTGCAAGGATTCTGGGAACATTCTCATGTTTTTTTTTGGCTAATAGTCGGATATGAGTAGTACGGGAATGTTATTTAAAAACACATAGTACAAATGCAGACATCGGAGACACGTGCACACTCACCATATAAACGCATGTACACGGAACATACCCCTATGAGCATCTCAAAAGATTAAGTCACCAAATCTTGAGGTTTATGAAGTCATCGTAGCCCGCGACTGAAAAACGTCACCGATAAGCCTAGAATAAATCCATAAAATACTAAAACACTTGAGTGTCTTGACAAGTCTAGGACTTAAATCCGGGTGGACATGTTCACCACAAGGGACCTGAACAAGAGAACTATGCTCTGTTTGCCATATAACGGATATGCTATGGAGCAAATATAATCGGTGATTTTAGTTGGGGCAAGAACAGTTGGATCATGATGTAGGTCGTCCAATTTTTTGTAGGACATAGAATGAAGTAAGGCTAAAAAACCTAGACATATCTTGGTTGTTGTGACATCAAGATTTCTTCAAGCATAACAAATCTGCAATTTGTTGGCGGTACCTGGAATGTGCATCAATCAATCATCCTTGATATACTGGAAAAGGATATGTATCTGCATTGCTGACTAAAATACTAAAAGCTTCCAACTTAGCATTTAAAAATCAAGTGAAAGGGGAAGGTACAATGTCGTGTAGGAAGGATAAAAAGGTTCAACAGCAAAAAGGTTAAATCACCAAGATTTTATCTTCCAGACTATAATGTAGCACATTTTGTATATAAGAAGAACCATTTATATATAGGAATGGAGCCATGCCGTGCTATGCAATAAAGTTTTCTGCAGGAATCCATTCAATCGTGCCCTTAATGAGCCAGACAGAGTCTATACTTCAATGGCATACGTGGTGACAGATCCGGATTGAGCGAGGATTCGATCAAATCACCTGGTAATTTTTGGCTTCACTGCAGCGTATCCACCCTCAAAATCTTTGGCCATGTGAGTATATCTTTGAACTCCTCCTCCTCCTCCTCCTCCTCCTCCTAGGTTGCTCTGATTTCGCCCCAAATGAACGCAAAAGGCGGCGCTTGGGAGGTAGCTTGCGTGGTGCAATGCAGCATGGAGGGCAGCAAGGCCTAGCGGCGGATCGGAACTCGCTACCGGATATGGATCGGTTGTTGCCTTGCTGGTGGCGAAGATACGGCTCCAGACAGCAAATCCCTGGCAGCGTTTTGTTATTCGGAGGAGACGAAGAACCATGATTTCTGGGGGCTCTGTTTTAAAACCTTAACACACGAACGGCTGCTCTCCCATGTTTCATATTACTAGGGCTGTGTCGCCTTCTCCTAATGTGGATTTGATCTCTTATTAGTTGTGTAGACGCTCATTGTATGTTCATTTCGATGATCAGGACCATTGAGCGATTTGTTTTTTAGCTGGCCATCGTGCGATCTGAAGAACAAAGGGTGGAAATGGGGAAGCTGCCTAGATGCAGGGAGTTCGACATGTTATTGTTGCGCCAATTAATGGTTGACGGTCCACGGGCAAGCAGGCGCGTAATCTTTTTATTTAGGTAGGTTTTTTTTTAGAAACACAGTACAACGCAAGCGCTCATATACACGCGTACACACTCACCCCTATGAACGCACGCACGCACACCCTACCAATGTGAGCACCTCCGAGAGACTGAGCCGGCGGGTCAGGTCTTGAGATTGACGAAGTCACCATGGGCGCCTCGCTATCGACGGGAACGTCGCCTCCCACTGAAGAATATTCCGTCTAAATGAGAAACACCAGCGTCAAACCTGGGATTTGAACTCTGCTGGGCTGAGGATACAACCACCCTCCTAACCATCTTGCCACAGGCAAGTTCTCTTTTATTTAGGTAGGGTGATACTGTATCGTACTCTAGTAATAGCAATCCTGTTTAATTTGACAAATCATGTTAGCGAATAGCAGCAATGTAGCGGACTGATACTGATAGAAAATAAAATGTAATTTATGCTAACCAACTGTCCAAAATCTATGATTAGGCCTTCCCTTTCATGGTTATCAATGAACTTCGCTGACAACTGACAAGAGATCCCACGTTATTTATTCGGTTATGCGATATTTGTAATAATACTACACTCAAGTTACAAACCTGATTTGTTCAAAAAGAAAAACGCTGATTAACAGCCGGGGGATCCAGCGCTCCCGTCCTCCGCCTCCTGCGCTCGACGCGTGTCCTGAGGGCCCCACCTCTTATCTCCTCCCACCTTATCTCTTCTCCACGACCCGCAGTGGAGACACAAATTTCCCCGACGCCGCCCACATCCACGCCTCGACCTCAACCCTCCGCCGCCTCGACCTTAGCCCTCCGCCGCCTCGACCTTAGCCCTCCGCCGCCTCCACGCCGCCTTCTACGTCGCCGACGAGCCGTGGCTCGCCCGTGCAGCCGCCTCTTTCCCTCCTCCGTCTCTCCTCCTCACCTGGCGAGGGAGCTCAGGACGCCGGCGTCGCTTCCCTCCACCCGGCGAGGGAGCGGAGGACGTCGCCGAGGCCGTCTACGGTGGCTGCTCGCCGTCAGCGCCGCTGCCCTCCACCTGGCGATGCGGGTATGGCCTGGGGGGGAGCGGACGCTTTCCCTCGCCGCCGTGTTCGGGGCCTCAAGTTCTTCCGCCATGGCCGATAGATGCAGATGATGGCCCTCGCTGCCATGGCCGGGGCCTCAAGCATCCGAGCCCGTCCTTGTCGTCGTCCTCCCGGGGGCGTCCCCCTCATAGACAACACCCGGGCCACCTCGACGATGCGGCAGCTCTAGATGCTACCAGGAGTGGCCCGCGTTGCTTCCCAAAGTGTTCGTCGGAGCTGCAAGGAAGAGGTGGTGGCGCCAGTGGCGGACCTAGGATTTTAACACTGGGTATGCCGTATCGAAAATTGATGACCATTTTAATGATAGTACTATATTTTCAACTCAATAAATAATTGTAAATTTACATTATAATATGGTATAAAAGCAATAAATAGTATGTCATTAAAAGATTACGTAGGAAAATTACATAAATTATCAGAAAAATAGTTCAAAACTCGTACTGATAGTTGAAATATGTATAAAAGAGACTTACCGTACTAGTATACATAAGTAAACCGCCGTTGATGAAAGACGCACTTACTACTTTACGGGTGTCGGTGAGGTGTCATCTAGAAATACATGTAAACAATTTAATATTTAGATACGGATATACAGATACATAGTACTAGTAGATATAAGGATAATTTGGATACGGGCATACAGATATAGTACTAGTACTTTTAAAAAAAATACAGTTCTAATCGATCTGTACTATGTACAGTAGCAGCTAAAAAAATTACCAAAACATTAAACACTCTATCATTGACCTTCACGGAACAGGGAAGACCTAGTTGGGCGTCACGGACTCACCGGGCAGGTCGGCAACGCCGCAGCGGTGGTGGCCAGAGCCCAGAACAGCGGGATGGAGGTCGTTGGTGCTGCCAAGGAAGGTCAGCAGTGCTACTGAAGGTTGTTCCATTGCTTCGTGCAGTGGTTTTTTTTGTTCTTCTTCTGTGATGCAAAATTTTGTAAGCTTTGTAGCATAATTTTTGTACTATTGATGCAAAGTTAGAGAAGATTTGTAGCAAGTTTCTTATTAATTTTTCTCTTGATGTGGTGCAAATGTTTTGGATGTTTGAAGCAAAAATTTCCCTTTTTTGGTTCAAATCCGTAGAAGAGTTGTGTAGCAATTTGCGATCATCCATGTTTTTTGCTACATAGATGAAGTTTTGTTACCATTGATCTCCGATTTTGCTACCATAACAGACCAATTTTGCTACCATCCTGGTTAGAGGATGATTTTTTTTGCACCATAATTCTGCTGTTTTTGCTACATGGGATGAACTTTTTTGCTACGATCGTTCTACTGGAGAAAAGCTAGTATAATTTATTTTGCTACAGACAAAATATTTTTTGCACCACCATACCAATTGTCAGATTTTAGGTGCGAATTATTTTTGCTCCAGTCGAACAATTTTTATGCTCCAGTCGAAACGTTTTTGCACCAATGTAGCAAAAGCGGGATTGGGGGAGGATGAAACTACACGTGTCAGCAGGGGGATGCGGGGGCTGGAAACTTTCTAGCCCCCGGAGGACGCTCAACGCTCCCCGTTCAAAAATAAGGCGTCGGTCCATGGGAGTAACCTCTTGACACATGCCAATGATAGGGATTCTCTAACTTTGACTGCCCTGACTTTGGGTCGTTGACAGATGGGCCCCGTATCTGGTTGGCCCCACGTACCAGTGACTCAAAGTC
This sequence comes from Poa annua, assembly GCA_026929855.1. Classification (NCBI taxonomy): domain Eukaryota; kingdom Viridiplantae; phylum Streptophyta; class Magnoliopsida; order Poales; family Poaceae; genus Poa; species Poa annua. The sequence goes on along the minus strand of CM049434.1, from coordinate 25,121,838 downwards.
AGCGAAAAGTTAGAGGGGCAAAGTCAGACAATCTATGTCGGCCAATGATGACCATGCTAAAAAAAATTGGCTAGTTGTATCTTAAATTTTTACACGACAATCGTGATAAGAGACGATTAATTGGCACATGCCTAACAACTTACATTGAGTATACTCAGGCATTGACCCATGGGTGTAACTCTTGCCACCGGCCAATGACGACCATGCTCGAACAGTAAAGACAACATCGCGCACACAGTTAAAACCAGCTTGATCCATCTACATATGTTGAGAAGGAAGATTAGAGTTTGGACCGGTCGAGGAAAAGGAAAAGAAGCCCGAAGCACATATCCTACCCAACGCGTGGAGGTTAGCTTGATACTATCGAGAAATCTAGCAGAAGGATAAACAAAGCTTGGAGAAGCCAAGGAACGCATGGAAAAGCATGCTTGTAACATCGTAACTCATCGGAGAAGAGTAAATCCCCTCTCGCTCTGGATGAGAATACATGAGTCGACCCAAGAACTCTCGATGATAGAAAACGGGCTGTCACATGGGGGAATAAACAATTGTTGGTAGTGGTTGTAGCTTTTGCAACAACAATTTTACATGTCCTTTTACTATTATTGCAAAAGCACATTACGTACTCCCTCTGATCCGAAATTAATTGATGTGAAACTTGAGCTAAGCTAGTAGAAATGTGTACATGGCGGACGACAATGAAGTAGTATCCGAGGGAGCATTAGTTTGTTCCCCAGAAGAAACCTAATGGTTTTTATACTCATTGAGGCGCGCCGGTAAATTAATCTTGATCTTGCTAAGGGCTCGCTTGGATCGCAGTTTAATTCTACAGCCGAAAAATCCACCGGTATTGTACGGACGTTCTGAGGTCCGTAAAATTTGTCCGGCCGTTTCCGGCCTAGTTACATGCTGTCCAAGCGGGGCCTAAAGGATAAGATTGCACTATGTCCTCTCTCAAACTTCCCATGAATGTTCCTTGTTGACACTGAAATTCGTCGATTCGACTCGAAACTGCCCTTCGAAACGGAGATTACATTTTTGCTGTGTTAGACATAGACATTAATCAACATGCCTAAACAAAACACGCTCAGCGGAAGACAGAAAGCCGCAAATCAGCACGACCTTTTTTCTTCATTCACCTGTGATATTTCTGGAAGGCCAAGAAGGTCGTCAAAGGCGGCATCGAGAGTCATGCGACGCAGTACAATCACTCTGTAAAGTGTAAAGCTAACTTTTGATTGATCCGGAGCCAGTCCCGGCCGGCTCCCCCACCACGACCAGGTCCAAATTCATGGATCGCGACGGGGCACCAGCTGTGGGCGACACGGCGGAGGGAGAGGGTAGGCCCAAGAATCCGGGAGCTGAGCTAGCCCGCGCGCGAGACGCGGCACGTCTGAACCCTGAACCGTCCCCAGCCTTCCCGGTAGCCGCCGTTTCCCCGGAAATATTTAAGCCGATCGAAAACGTGCAACACGACGCTGCTTGCCAGTCCGCGTTGGTCAAGGCCGCGGGAGGGACGAGCCGTCCGCACCGCACCGGTCGAGCCGCCGACGCTCGCCGCGTGTAGATTTCTCCATCCGCGGCCGGCCGCGATCGGGGGAACGGCCGCGCGCGGAGACAGTGTTTCCTCTGCCTCGGCAGCGGCCGTCACCAACCCGACGATCGATGACCATGACCATGCCTCCAACATTCTCGCAGATCGTCGTGCGGCTACGGCCTCTCAGATGTTTTCTCACCGGCTTTCGGCGATGTCGGCAGGGCCGGGATCGATGTGGCCACCATGATCAGGTATAACTCAACTAGGCTATCGAACTGTCACGAGAAAGTATCGATCGACGAAATTAGTCGGAGGAAAGGGACACTCACTCACCACTCTCGCAGTGTGGAAAACTGGGAGTGATCTATATCATCGATAGGAGCTAATTAAGCTACCTTCTAGTTCTAGATTATCCAGCATGCCATCGCATCATCATTTGGGCGGAGGAATCCGGCCGCCATTTCAGGTTCGCATGGCTGACGATGCCTGATGGGGATTCCTCGTCGTAGAGGTTGGCAGGGAGGACGACGAGACCTCAACAAAAATGAAGTGTAGTATAGAATAATACTCTAATTAATTAACGAGTGTAAATTCCCCAAAGAAACGTGATCAGGTTGATGTGAAAACTGTTGGAACCAATCTTGTTAGTTAGGACTTCATCATGTTTATTTTCGGTTCATGCATGGAGTTGGGTCATGAAACTTGAAGCTGCGTGATAGTTGCAGCATGCATGCATCGTGTGGAGCTACATGTACCGAGTCAAGTGGTGGACGTAGAGAAAGAAGCAAGCTAGTTGTGGCGCTGTGAGCTTCTAGTGGTCTGCAAGAGGATTTGGTAGTGGCTAACGTGTGTGTAGCTAGCTGTGAGAGAAAAGTGGATCAAGCCGTTGTGGCCTTGACCGTGTGCGTGTGCATGCATCTAGTTAGTGGATAGATTAGTGGATCCAGTAGTTAGTGGGTTAGTGGCCGGTGTGGCCGTGTGGTGTGCAGGTTGTTAGCCTGTGCGTGTATCTTGTACTGGCTATTTAAGTTGAGTAAGTGAATCAGAAGTTAAGGCCTACGGGCAGAGAAAACAATGTAGCCTTCGTGTGTGCCATTGAGAGAGAGAGAGTCATGGCAAAGACATGGTGTTCTTCCTCCTTGGCTGAGTGTGTGTGTGTGTTCTTGTGTGTGTTCATGAGAGCAAACAAGAGTGGTTGTGAGAGGTAGAAGAAGAAGAGGAGCTGCCGAGGTGCAGCTCCTACAAAAACATGCAGGAAACGGCATATGATTGAACCCCTCCTCCGTCCACGCGGCTTCCGGAATTCTGTCAAGACCTAAACTCTAGCCAGTAGCCACTACGTGGTTTCTGAATTATTTGATTTTTGCGAGGATGGTTATATTTTATCCATCAGTCTTAAACTATAGGCAAATACAGCTGTAAGGGAATCAAAATCTGCCAGTCCATACGAACGAGTCCCTTTTGACTTGAACATGCTCGCAACTTCACCATGACCGATCCCGTTTGGTGGAGTAGTAGCATAGCATCGCCCATGAACCTTCCCTCTCGATGATCCTAACGAAAAAAGTCTTGATAAAAAAAATACGAAAAAAGTATTTTTTTTTTTTTAACGAAGGCAAAAGCTTTGCCTTTTATATTGATATAGGAGAAACAAACATAGCACGGTCGAGACCAAAAAGAAAAAAGTCATACATGGCAGGGCCTACTTAAAGAAAAGTAACCCCGCGAGTATCGAAATCAACCTACTCCATCTATTCTCTCAGAAAGATATATCGTCATTTCTTCAAAACGCTACTACACGGCACGATCTAGGGATCGGGAAGCAGATCACGCGGAGACGTCCAGCATCGTTGATGGCGGGAAATCACTCCCCCCTGGGCCAGCCAAGCCAATCAAAGCTTCATCCGCTGCCGTCATGGATGGCAAGTTCAGCCTGAAGAGGGTTCTCAACCCGTTGATTTGCGAATCCGAGAATGGAGCCTTCTTGCAGGTGTTCGCGAATTCTTTCGTAGCCTCCAGCAGTGGCATACCTTCAAACTCGAGCCCCATTTTCTTGTGAAGGACACGTTGCGCTTTGCCGACCGCTGTGAGTTGTGGCTTCGCCGCGAGCCTGCTGCTGCGACGCTTGGGATCGGGCAGGGCTCACGTGACATTGTCGGAGTAGGCGTGGGCAGCAACCGCACATCCGGAAGGCTGAACAAATCCGCGACGCAGCGTATCGCGATGCCTGATGAGGGAGCGTCATCAACATCGGAAGCGAGGAGGTTCTCAATCGTATCAGCCTCCGCGTCAGCGTCGATTACGTCCGCGACGAGATGAAACTCCCTCCTCGCCAAGTCATCGTCGTCATCAAGGCCATCTTCGTGCGCCACCTCCTCGCCGTCCAGCAGCAACTCAAGCTGAACCGGCTCGGCGAGGCCTGGCAGAAGCTGCTCCGTCTTCCCGTCTACAACCTCATCCTCATCATCGTCAGTAGAAAATCCTCCGTCACACAGCGCGTCGCCAGGCGAGATCAACACCGGGTCATGTCCAGTCAGCTGTAGGTTAACCTCCTTCTCCCCAACATGTTCCCCCTGATCGAACAGGGCGAAGCCCGCACCTGGAACGACATTGCCCTCCCCTTGGTGCTCCCGCACCTTGTCGTCCATCAACACCACCTCCTGAGCCAACTCAGCGAGACCAGGCACCAGCTGCTGCAACATCGCATCAGCAACCACAAACTTATCTGTTCTGACAAACCCGCCATCGCGCAAAGGATCTCCAACCTCCCCCAGATCAACCAACAACATCCGGCCGACCCGCTCATTCTCCTCCGAGAGAGCGTCATCCATTCCCTCCCTATAGCACCGCAGGCTGGCTAGCATCACCTCATTCGTTATGGTGTAGCACACGTCCCGCTCCAGGCTCACCATGCCGAAGATGGCATCCTCTTCCGGCCTGCCCACGAGTTCTTTCGGCGCCATGACCACGTCGCGGAAGGAGCGGAGCGGCGAGATGACCGCCGAGCTGAAACGCCTCTTGGAGTTGGGCGGTGGAGAGGCTGGTGGCTCGCTGCAGCTGTCGGCGAGGTTGTCGAGGTCGAACTTCAGAGCAGGTGGCCTCTCGCTGTCCAGCACCACCCACATTGATTTGGTGTAGCACACATCCATCTCCGGGCGCGTCATAAGCACGTCCGCAAACGAGCGAAGCGGGCTAACCGGCGCCCCACCTTGCCGAGGAAGGCTTGCCGGTCCGATTCTAGGCGCGGTCGGTGGCGACGTGTGGAGGCGTTCGTAACGATCAGAGCCACCCCCGTGCCGGCGAGGAGAGTGCTCACATGCACGAGAGATGGAGGGCTGACGAGGTTGAGGGCGAGGCGTCGATGGTTTGGCTGACTTGGCGGCGGGGCGCAAGGGACAAGCACGCTCGCGGTGGCCGGACAAGTTGCATGTGAGGCACCGTATAGTGTTACGGCAGGCTACAGAGCTGTGATGTCGGAGTGAAGCAAGGCAATGGGAGCATCTCCCCTCAGTGCGTCTTCTAAAGCGGAGCACGGCCGCGGCCCGTTGGTGGTCCCTTGTGGGTCTGACCACACCGCCGTCACGATGAGCAGTATGGCGAGCCTCATTGCGTGCACGTCGAGAGAGCACGCAAGACCACTCCCCTTCTGGCGATGTGCTCCTCGAGTCTCGAGGCGCCGGAGAGCGCTCGGGCGGATGGCGAAGCGACCCGCCATGGAGACGAGACGGGAAAGGGGACGCTGCGTCGTCTTGAAGGCTTGGCGTAGGGATGCAGAAGCGCACTGTCTTGCGTGGGCGTGGAGGCGCAGAGGGCTTCATGGCCGGGACACGCAGCATGCCGCGAAGGCACTTCGGCATTGATGACGCGGCCACCGGCCGGCCGACGCGGGTAGGAGGAGCGGCTGGTGATTCCGTTGGGGATGGGCTCCCGAAGCCGAGGAACGCAGGGATGAAGCCGATGGGGAGGCAAACTGGAGGCGGCGGCAGCCTCGCCGTCGTCAGGGCCAAATTGGGGGATGGCAACGAATCTGACGACGGGGGGCGCGAGAGCTCGCCCAGGACGAAGGGGACGGAGCCGACGGGAAGCCGGGGCAGAGGGAGAGGCAGGCGGACGGTCCCGACGACGAGGGACGCCATTCGCGCCGGCGGCGCGGCCTCTTGGAGAATGGGCTCGGACACCTGTGGACGCGGCCGTGATGCAGGTGTCGATGGCTGCCGACCGAACGGACGCAGCGAGACGCCGTCGTCGGAGGAAGCCGGTGTGTAGGGCGCAGTCCCTAACGCCGCGTGGAGGGAATCAGCAGGGGATGGCGTGTTGAGATCGATGCAGAGCGGAGGTGGTGGAAGGCCGTGGGGGCGGAGGGAGATGGAGCTGGGCGATGCGGCGGCCGCCGGCAGCAGCCGAACGGCAGGGCGACGCGGGTCACAGGAGCGTTGGGAGCAAACGGTTTGTATCTCCGGCAGATCCTGAGGGAGCAGCACCACACGGGGGGTGAATCCGGCCGGAATCAGAGTAGGCGGAGGCGGGGGGGCCTGGTGGGGGCGCAGCGAAACGGTGGGTGACGGGGTCGAAGTAGCCTCCGCCAGAAGTGGCCGGTGGTGGGTGGGGGAGGCCGGAGTCATCACCGCCATTGAGGGAGGGCTGGAGGTGGATGGTGCAGAGGCGGTCCGTGAGGGAAGGTGACGTGACCACCAGGAAGCGGCTCGGGGAGCGCCGCCGCGTTGATGTAGAGCACGGTGCCGGCGGCGGTAGGCGTCAGTTCCCCTCGTGTCGCCAGGAGACGGGTGCGCTGAAGGTTGGATGGCCAGAGAGAGCACGTCAAGAGGATGCCGGATCTGGTCAGAATGGTGGCAGAGCTGGCCGGTGGTCGGAGATCAAGGCGGCGGCGGCGGCGAGCCATTGCCCAACGCGGCCATGGTCGCGGGAGCGCTCCTTGCAGATTAGCTCCCCTCGAATACGAAAAAAGTATAACATAGCATATCCACAGAGCGATCGAATAAGTTACTGTTGATGCCCTGTGCACCAGACATTGCCTAAGATGCCCATGCTGATGCTGATCTGGAACAAAAAAAACTACTGCACAGATAAACAATCAAGTTGAAGTCCTGTCCAGTCCAGGCTAGCTCGATCAGGTGGGCAGAATATACAGTCAGGCAGCCGGTGAAACATAGTTAATTTTTCCCAGCTTCTTGATCAAATCACCCGATCGAACCTCAACACGTGATCAAACAGTTTTTCTTCTGGTCCTCGTCACCTCCAGCATGCAGTGCTCATACATGCATGACCCCAATGCCAGGCAGTTTAGATGACTTGTTTAATGGATGGAGCCCTAATTACCCTCTTTGTCACGCATGCATGTGCCCCCATGTACAAACAACACAGTACCAGAGCCCAAACCTTAAGGTTACATCTATCACAGGCGATGAGTTGGCCTTAAAGGAAGATAAGACTCACATACGCAATAATGTGAAATATTATATGGCTCCTTGTCCACTGGTTTCTATCCTAGCTTGGGGCAATTGAATTGAAGTAGGTTGTTGGATCTGCAGGTCGACCTTGCAGACAGATGGCTGGGAGAGGTATGGGAATCGACTTCATGGCTACAAGTTCAGAGTATGGGTGTTTTGATGATAAAGAGAGATTCATGCAGCTATTGTTACTGTGCACATAGTAACAGATCAGAAGAACCAATTTGGCAACTTGAGCTTAGGTCCAGTGTAGTATTACACTTATTGCTAGCAAGCAGTTTTTTTTTACTAATGTGTAAATGTACGGAATTTATTTTCCTCTGTGCTAGCGACTAGTGTTGCTCATTTAATTACTATAGTTATGCAACAGATTAATGCTGGACATATAGGGTAATGTAGCATTCTGTTTGGCGAGAGTATATGTGGTTAAACCCATGATTAGGCACATGAACGAAAAGTTAAGTCTTGCTTAACACGTCCGATGGTGCAAAACTCCTATTTAGATCTCCAACTTGGGGCACCACATGGGTAGTTATTCTCTCTCTCCCGCCTTAGGTTTTGTTCAAGTAGCCAGATCACACAATATCCAATGGCTCTTTTGAAAAATTCCCCAATCTCTTCTCTCTCATCAACGGTTGGGAGTCCACGATTTGAAAAAGTTTCAAAGAATACTGAGCAAATCTTGAACAAATCCCCTGAATAGATCGTTTCATAAATCCAGCTTGCTTTGCCCATTGAAAAATGGCTGTAGATTATGTTAATTTCTTAACTAATCCTATTGGTCGGCTTCAATATACATTTGATTGTCCTCATGTGAGTTGGGCCCAAGGAATCATCAAAATCCACCAACAAATCTTTCTGGTGGGCAACAGGTTGCACTTGCACACATGATTTTTTTCTCTTTAGTTTGTCTGTTTATCCCTAGGTTTAGTGATGCGCGTATGCACTTTCTGTTGGGGACTGAATGGTGAGTTCCAAAGACAAAATATAGTCGGTCGAAAGCGCGAGCGGATCAAAACTATTGTTGGTACTCCATTATAGACCGAGGAGTCCACATTAAATTACACACACAAAAATCAGAGAACAAAAATCAGAGGATCTATTTGTTCTCCAACCCTAGTCAAAGAGATGTGGCTAACAAGGCGGTGGTGATTTTGTAATCACAGTAATTTTAGTTGGCACATGTTCAGTGAAAACCTAAGAACCTAGTTAGCAAAAACTACACGCACAAAAATCAGAGAACGTCGTGTTGTTAAGGAGTTGGTAAAATCAAATAGGCTAGTTCTCGATTTATAAGGGAACATATTGATATCGTAAAATGGTGAATCCGTATCCATTTCCACTAAACGGAGAAGTTTCTTCAAATATGGTACATTTATAAGGTATGTTCTACTATGAAAAATATATGAACTAAATTTGGCTGATTTTGCAAAGCACGGGGCACGTGCTCCTTTTCTACATTGCAAATGAAATTTAATGCCTCTTCACATTTTGCAGAGAAAAACAAACTATTTTATGTCAGTTATGGTGAATTAGCATGTGGAGGTGTAGAAGTATCTTAGTAAGATGAAGTCGTATACGATAGATCATCATTTTTTACTAATACCTCTCGGTCCTCTCAAAAGTATTGTTTTGGACAATGGCGTGGTGTTCAAAATTTATATTACCATTTAGTTCCTAATAGAATATATAATCTACAAAATTGTAAAATATGATGATAAACTGAGATATCAGAACTCTCATGTCGGAGATCCGCACCCCCATGTCGAAACAAATCACAACTCTCATGTCCCATCGTCGCCACTTCTATGTATGTGTTTATTGTTATATTTGGAGAATTTGATTTATTTCTTGCCTCTCATTAAATAAAACTAAACATTTGAGACTATGCAATAAAATACAGAGGATGTGTGCAACATTTTGATGCAAATACCGGTGATCCGCACCTCCGTTACAAAAAACAAATACAGCTATCATGTCCATCATCGCCACTTTCATGTATATATGTGTTTATTGTTATATTCGGAGAATTTTGATTGCTTTCTTGCCCCCCATTATATAAAAGCAAAAACATAGTTGCTATTGATACGTACAATCTCCAAAATCAAGTGGCTCAAACTATTCACGGACAACCCAGCTCTGCCCTTGCGACGAAACACCAACCGAACACTAGTAATAGAAACGACAAAAGCAACAATGCCCAATATTTGGGATCCCAGTATAATTCACACATCTTCTGTCCGATCTCCTTGACATCATCATGAAGTAATACATCGAGTAGAATACATCCTCCTCAACCAATAAGACGCTTGAGAGAGGGAGAGAGACCAATAATCTATAATCCACTTAGACTAACATAATATCACCACGATGCCTAATCATTTTTTTAATAAGTAGGACACGTACAGGAGATAGGTGAGTCCAGCTCGCCAGCCACCATTCGTACAGTCCGAAGGGAGGAGTAGTTCACACCCAACCAAGAGGCCTTAAAATAGTGTGCTGCCCCTAGTCCCAAAGGTTATATAAGCTGCTGCGGCTTGCGTCGTCTTCATTGGTGCGAAGCAAAGGAAAGGGACTAAGCTGACCCCTCTCCACAAAGGTTGGTTTCTCATTCATTCTTGACCTCCTCAGCTCGTTCATCCCTCCCTCCCCTGAAATTCAACACATCCACCGAGACGTCGCAACAGCCGGCCTCTACACATTGCATTTTCACTCACTGTTGTGTTTCCTGCTCTCTGTTCAGGATTCAGGAAGCTAGTTAACTGAGCTTCAAGAAGCAATTTGCGATCTTTGGCTTGGATCAGAGGCTAATGGCGACTCAGTGGTTCTCCAATATGGTAAGTTGCTGCTCGTCTTCTCGATCTTGTCCGCGATCAGGTGGGGGCGAGGTGACTGATCGTGCGTGGTTTTCTTTCTTGGCGCGCAGGTGATGGACGAGCCGAGTTTTTTCCACCAGTGGCAGTCGGACACGACGCTGGAGCAGTACACCGAGCAGCAGATCGCCGTGGCGTTCGGGCATGGGGAGATGGAGGCGCCGGTGATGCAGCAGCAGCAGCAGTACCACCAGTACGCGGCCGCAGGCGAGCACCGGCCGCTAAAGGCGGCCAAGGTCAACACCAGCTGGGACTCGTGCATCACGGACCAGGGCTCGCCCGCCGACTCCTCCTCCCCGACCATCCTCTCCTTCGGCGGCAGCGCCGACGCAACCACCAACGCCTTCGCCAAGGCGGCGCAGGCCCCGAGCGCCAACTACTACGGCGCGGCGGCGGCACCCCTGAAGCCTAAGCAGGAGGTCGGCGCTGCGGCCGTGGCGCCGTTCCCGGGGGTCAAGCGGAGCTACGACGCCATGGTCGTCGGCGCCGAGCCCGCCAGGGCGGCACCGACCCGCCCCGCCGCCCAGAACCAGGACCACATCCTGGCCGAGCGGAAGCGCCGCGAGAAGCTCAGCGAGCGCTTCATCGCCCTCTCCAAGATCGTGCCGGGCCTCAAGAAGATGGACAAGGCGTCCGTGCTGGGGGACGCGATCAAGTACGTCAAGACGCTGCAGGAGCAGGTGAAGGGCATGGAGGAGGTGGCCCGTAGGCGGCCGGTGGAGGCGGCGGTGCTGGTCAAGAAGTCCCAGCTCACCGCCGACGAGGACGACGGCTCGTCCTGCGACGAGAACTTCGAGGGCGCCGAGGCCGGCGGGCTGCCGGAGATCGAGGCCCGGATGTCGGACCGCACCGTGCTCGTCAAGATCCACTGCGAGAACCGCAAGGGCGTTCTCGTCGCCGCCCTGTCCGAGGTGGAGAACCTCGGCCTCTCCATCATCAACACCAATGTGCTCCCCTTCACCACCTCCTCCATCGACATCACCATCATGGCCACGGTCAGCTCTCTCAATCATCTATTCATCTCTTCTTGATTGACATGACATGCTCTCAACTTACCAGTAATTAATTAGATGGTCTTACTGATGTATTATTCTGATGGTAATCTTGCAGGCCGGTGATGACTTCTCGTTATCAGTCAAGGACATCGTGAGGAAGCTAAATCAAGCCTTCAAGTTGTCCCAGTGATCGAAGGACTTGCTCCTCCTGATCAAGTCTAATTTAGATCTTCGGTTTCTTCTATTTTCCTCTTTTTTCATCATTAGCCTTAATTTACGGTTGTTGAGGCTAATGGTTATAGGTTCTTCCCTGCTGATGCTGCTTCTGAAGAGAGTTTGCTTGCAGCCCCCCCCCCCCCCCCCCCCCCCCCCCACACAGCTCCCCTCAAAGATAGCCATTTCCACCTTTTTTTGCCTATGGGTGCAAAAACCACCACTATTCTCACCCTCCTTTTTTGCATGGTCTGATCTAATCACTCCATGTTCTTGGGAGAGAGTAGAGTGTAAACTATGAGACATGTCTTTTTTCTAGGGCTAGTTACCAAGGGGAGTTTGACTTCTACTCCCTCCGTTCCAAATTAATTGACTCAGTTTTAGTATAAAGTTGTATTAAAACTGAGTCAATTAATTTGGAACGGAGGGAGTACAAAGCTCATTTTTCATTTCTCCCCTTCACCAATTTTGCCCTTAATTTCACCCTGTTTTTCCAGTGAGAGGATTGAGTTTTTCAAACCCAAACACCTACCCTTGCCGTCCTCTCAATCCTACCACCATATGGGTTCCGATATTTGTGGAGAAAAATGGCGTCTCTTTTTTTTTCAGCACTGAGGGGGGGACTTCCGCAAGCGTTGATTCAGAAGTAGAATGTCAGGGTGTTCCTGTTTTTTAGGGTATAGTGCAAGCTGGACCCAGCTTGATGAACCCTTTGATTGTAGTTTCCTTGTGGGTTTTGTTGTAACAGGATCAAGATGTAGCTCTCTGTACACCTTGCTTGTTTGATACAAGTATAAAGAATAAATAAATATGCCCTCGGCTGTTAACTTCATGGATCTCTTGGGTTACATGTCTTTTCAGCTAAGATATCTCCTTGATATTGAAGTATATCTGCCTAATTTGTTTATGAACCAGAATCGTTAAACGCGATCCTGTATATTTGCCTGGATACGAGTATACATTACATGTCAACAAATCAATACTAAAAAAAATGGAACAAGACATTTCAGACTACGAAAATACGGCACGTGTGTGTATGCAGATTACAGGGGTGGCGCTTCTCTATTCTTGCAGAACCGGTTGTATTCAGACTCTTTTACAGCACGGACACCATCTTAATCATATTAAGAACAGCTGTCTAACAAAGAAAACTCATTTTTTTTACAAAGAATGGTACATAATTCAAGTTATATACTACAACCATCCGTCCATCCGTGCAACCAACTTAGCAAGATGATGCAAATCTATTTGGCTAAACGTATCTTTAAGCACCTAATTTGTAAATGCTCCCAGGGATATAGTGAATCTTGATGAATAATTGTAAATTAGATGAAGAATCTCAATTCGATAATATTGTACGGTTGTACCCGACTGGCCAACTCTCCACCCAATGCTTCATCTCGTTGCTCTCCTCAACAATTTGGTTGGGAACTTAAAAAACTAGAAACCATCACCATGACAACATGAGATACCTCTCCATGTGAACTCACTCGCAGTTCCCTTTCTTGGAGGTATATACAACCTTAGTAAACTTACTATTTTGCTGCGTCACAGCAAAGCTAAGTGTGACCTGGCAACTAAGGTCTACCTCTCCCAACCTTGCTCAGTTCCTCTGATGGAAATAAGACTTTTTTGCTAACCAAACCATCTGATGAAATCTCCCACTGTATTTTTGTTAAGCCCACACACACAACCACTAACCCGGAGCAGGTGCTGTCTGGTCCTGCGTCTCTGCGAGAGCCATTTGTCTCGTGTGATTTTCTGTTGTGTAGCATAAGGCATGATTGGGGGCATGAGTGACAAGGCAAAGACAGGAGGATCCCACTCTTTGTTGGGCCAATGGGCTGTGCAAGATCTGACTGAAAGCTAGCTTGCCCTGGGGATTCCATGCATATATTGGATTACTGAAGCAGGCAGTCGCTCTCAAACACCGTCACTGATCGCGACGCTGTCCCCTGGAATTAGCTGCTCATCTCACCCAACGGCAATCGATCACCCGGTCATGCATTTTAATCAATGTTTGTGTGCAAACTCGTAGGTGTGTTTTAGTAGAAAACAGCATGAGAAATACTAGTTCCATGCGCTGCCAAAGGAACTGGCGTATCAAAGAGAGGGGGAGAAACGTTTTGAGCGGCGAGGAGAGGATCCGGTGAGGTGAAGCGGCCGTGCTGCGAGGGCGTTTCTACATGACGCCTACTGCAGGGAAATCCAATTTGGCCCGTAACGCGGGAGTGATTCCGCTCCGCGGACTCATATGTGGACCAGCCCATCAAGCTTTCCTTCTCTGTTTTTTTCCTCTTTATTTCTTTCTTTTTTCTGTTTTTTTTACAGTAGTTACAGAATATGTTGTGGAAAAATATTCATGGTAAAAAAATAGTTGTGACATTTTGAACAAAATAGACACAAGATTCGAAAAAATATTTATGGGTCCCAAAACATGTTCGTGGAGTTTAAAAATGCTTTCCTTGGGATTTAAAAACTTTCACTGATTTTGTTACTTTTGAAATATGTTGTACCGTTGGTGATAATCCATAGATCGGGTGATCTGTTACAAAAACAATAAAACATGCATGTAGAGAAGTCTACTTAATTAACTCCCTGCGTAAAATATATCTTATGCTTATTTTTCGATGTACATTTTGTCCATATATATGAAATCCTCTAAATGTGGTGATTTTATTCTTATTTTTTAAATGTGAGGCAAAAGATTTTCCTCGTTCCATTAATTAAGAAGAAGGGAGTTGTCTGATTAATTAGGAAGATCGGGCGAAAACCGATACAACAACACACACCGGAAACGATTACAACCTCAACAGAACACCCACGGTGACCACGAGACCACACACCGAACCGGTCGACATCTCCATCCTATAGGCCAGGAGCAGAGCGAAAGAACAAATCAACAACAACAACCACGAGATTTTATTGTTTGTATGTATTTTTGGATTGATCAAAATCCTATGCCACTCAAGAATGTAGATTTGAACTTAGTCCAACTCCACTGATGAAGTGATGTGGTGGAAACTTCATGTTGTGCTGGACTTTTTTTTCCCTTTTGCAGGTGCAGGGGATATGTTGTGCTGGATATATAAAGATTGTATTGTGCAGTCATGGCACCTTATGTTGTATTCTGATGGCAACTACTCCCTCCGTCCAAGAATAGATGTCGCGACGGCGTTTTATGAAAACCTCCTTACAGTTTTGCCGACATAACCCGCAGTCCAAAACGCATCGGTCTCTTTCCTTCCCTTCCGCGCGAGCCACCGGCGAACTCGATCCACCGGCGCATCTCCACCGACCGCCTGCTCCGTGGCCTCGCCGCGCTCCGGCCACCCGCTCCACCTCTTCTCGCCCGACTCATCCTCTTCCCGCCGCCTCATCCCTCTGCAGCGACCAGATCGCATCAAGTAGGGAGATCAAGAAGAAAATGATCCCCTTTCCTTCCAAGGTTGCAACTTGCCGTCCTGTGACCGGCGGCTGGGATACCGGCGAGGATACCAGCGCCAGTGCGCGCGGTGATGGCGTGGTGGCGGAAGAAGGTCGTCCTCCCGGTGCGCCACGTGCTCGCCGCCGTCTCCACCCGCGTCCGCGCGCCCAAGATAGGTACGCCGCGCCCCGCTACTCCCTCTACTCAGCACGCATGATCGAGTATGGCTTCTTCACCGCCCATTGATCCGTGGGTATGACGGACAAACGTACATATGCGTACTCTAGTTACCAATTACGTAGCTGGGGAATTTTTTTGAATAACTCGACCAGTTTGGACCGGTGTTTTCTGAATAACCCGACCAGTTTTCTGAATAGCCGGTGTTCAGGGAGTTCTTCAGTTTGTGTGTTTGATCAGTTCCTCTGCTCGGATGAAGGGCTACGTTAGCTGTGTTTGACAGTGTGTTTACTCATCAAGTGACATTGGCATGTTGCATATTCCTTCTGGGCAATCCCCTAATTCTTTTTATTATGGGCAAATTGGCATAATAAGCACGGTGTGTTTTACTGTGTTAAATCTTGCAGTAGTAGCAATTCCAGCAACAACACAAATGGGTGCTTGAATCAACAGAAGCACAATCAATCTGAGATATCACTTGACAATCAATCTGAGATATCGCTTGTACAGTGCATATGAAAATCTGGTGTTTTTTATTGTAGATCATCTAGTGTTTTTTATTATAGATCATCTAATTGTATCATCAGGTTGTACAATGGTTGGTCAGCTAGTAGACTCGTCAGGTTGTAGATCATCTGGTCCTCAGTGGCTGGTCAGCTAGTAGTATTAGATCATCTAGTTGTACAATGGTTGGTTGGCTAGGAGAATCTGGAGCTGTTGTTGATGGTGATACAGATTAGATGAACAACCTGGGTGACATGTTCTCAAGTACAGTAGTATTCATCTCCGATGTTTTGAAACATTATTAATCCCCTACTGTTTTACATCTGCAGAATCAGATCTTGCCGAAGGAATCCTAAATGAAGTGGAACTCTGAATGTTGCCAGATTTTGCGATTTGCATTCTCCGGCGAGGCAGGCTCAGCAAATAGTAGAGTAAAGAGTGGTGTATCAGGGAAGGGTGGCATTTGAGTAAAGAGTGGAGTATCATTTATCTGTCCCATTCACATGTATGAAGTATGAAGTATTGAACCCACCAACGTCTGCACCCAAGGGCTGTCAACTGCCACAAGAAGAAGTGTGGTCACAGCAACTAGTTGAGGCCCAAGAACAAGATCAAGAACTAGAGTCAGAGTTTAAGCTTTCGTATCTGTTAGTAGTGCCAATCTTTCCACCAAATGTGACCTCTCCACCTTCACCATACCTTGGTTTCGCCACAGCTATCAAGAACATCACTTTCACAATGCTGCTCTTATTATGCACGGTGCGGAATGGTCTAGGTTCTTCGGGGAGTAGGTAGTAGTTGTTATTTTTCTTGGTCATGTAGAACCATTTTTCATCAATGTGGACAATATTGTCCATTGTCACGAAGAAAGGACAAGGAGTGGTTAACCAGTTCTTGTCGACCATCGAGAAACAAAACTCCAGTCTCTTAAGCTTGTGTGCTGGCGTAAGCGAAGGCCTCAGGCGGCTACTATGTCTTTTCAAGTCACCCAATTGGAACCTAAGGTGTAAGGTTGAGTGACTCACACCCAATGATTTTGCTAGACTTCGAATGGTCTTCCTTTTGTTGAGTGGTATTGTCACTACCCTCGGAAGATCCAAATCTTTCTTTTTTCGACCAACATTGCCCTTCTTCTTATTTGAAACATCAACTTCTTCCTCTCGTTCAATCTGGGCTTGAGCTGTGCTCCATATTCTTTCAACAGTCCGGACACTTGTATTTAGCAAAAGTGCAATGATCACCTTGTCCTCTGTTTGTATCCCTCCATCTCTACTCTTGATTACTTCCAAAGCAAAATAGACACCAAACCTTTGCTCATTCATTAGTTCTGGTTTTGGATGATCAAGGGCTTCTTCAGCAAGAACTTCTTCAACAAGCGCTTCTTGAGCAAGCGCTTCTTGAGCAAGGGCTTCTTCAGACTTCTCATTTAAATCTTGAGCAAAGGCTTCTTTAGCAAGGGCTTCTTCAGCAAGGGCTTCTTGAGCAAGGGCTTCAGCAAGGGCTTCTTCAGACTTCTCATTTAAATCTTGAGCAATGACTTCTTCAGCAAGGGCTTCTTCAGCAAGGGCTTCTTCAGCAATCTCGTTTAAGTCGAGAGCAAGGGTTTCTACTTTTCGAGGGAACTCCGCCTTGTAGGTTTTCTCTAGGTCAATACACATTCCTATAAAAGAGCGAGATTAGGGGCATGACATTGTTTCTTTCGAGAACAAGAAAACACCAGCTGAATCGAGCATAGCTTACCGTGTACCAAAGGTTCGGAGAAGATGTTCCTTTGATGCATCCTATTATATCTCCACATAGTAAGTGCTTTACAGGGTAGTGTCTTCCTCTTGGAAACCAACTTACATAGTTTATCGCCATTGACTTGTTTTATCATGTAGCTGTGTAAAGAGAAAATTAAATTAAATTGACATGATCCAATTGAAACTAATTGACTTGATCCAATTGAAACTAATTGACATGATGAATTTGTCCTTGTAGGTAAGAGCCAATTGAAACTTACTCATTCGAGAGCACTATTTCCTTATCGAATTTCAGCATTGTATTTCTCATTGGAGTTTCCTAAAATGAGGTAAGTAAAGAAAAGTATAAGCTAGACATATCAATATACAAAGCAACCAACAGCTAGAAATTCAAGATAACCAATTTTGTTGCATATATTTTCCTAACAGTTCAAGATAACCACGAGCATGTACATAGCAACCAACAGCTAGAAATTCAGCTACAACAGCATGTGCATTAGATTTACTCAGCAGACATTGCACAATTCAGTTCAGCAAAATTCAGACATTGCAAAATTCAGTTCAGCAAAATTCAGACATTGCAAAATTCATTACTCAGCAGGCAGAGACCTATGCAACAGTAGATGTCGAGTATCTTGGAGACTTGGGTGCTTGTTCAGAATGTACACTTCAATTTTAAGCTCCCCATCACCGCAGCAACAACAACTTGTAAGTTGGGTGAAACTCGAACGCAGGAGAGGAGCAGCACCATGAAACTTGAACAAAGGAGAGGAGCAGCACAAGCTTCAATGGACAGTTTCTTCAGGTTCTACATAGGAGCTTGGACAGTTTCTTCAGGTTCTACAGTAGGAGCTTGGACAGGTTCTTTCTTATTCAGAGAGAAGAATGATAATTTGTGTAGCGTAACTTGTCCCTTTCTAGACAGCAGGTTGGTGTTAACCTGCATTTGTAGTTTATTTTGTCTGTTTTTTGCTTTTTGCATAGTAATTTTCTTGATATCGGGAGTTAATTAAGTCATGGAATCTATTGAATTGGGAAAGGATTTTTGAAGTACTTTTTGTGGATTTTTTCAGGTTGCCAATAGCTACAGCAAGTTCTTTTTTTCTTGAGAGAAATAGCTACAGCAAGATGGCCGTGTCAACTTGGAGTTGGACCCTGATTCTGGAGACGCAGAAGGCCAAAAGAGCAACGTGATCCATTTCTGAACTGCATCCATTTGAGCACACGTTCAGAGTCGACTTTCCACTCCCGAATACGAGTAGGACTAGGTGAAGTAAGTCGAGCTAGGCTCGGACTCGTGTTTGTGCGTGCGTGTGTGTGCCTGAGTCCGTCTCTATATAAGCAAGCGCAGGCCGTGAGTTGACGAGAGAAACGAAAAGATGTCGATGACCGCGGACACGCTCACCGACGACATTATCCTCGACATCCTCGCTCGCATGCCGGACGCGCCCGCGCTCCTCCGCTGCGCCGCCACGAGCAAGCGGTGGCGCGCCCTCGTTGCCGACGACCCTTCCTTCCTCCGCCGCCGCTGGCCGGACCACACGTACTCCTTCCTCGGCGCATTCTTCCCCAAGGACAAGGAGTTGAGCCGCGGAGACGAGGTCTCCTTCCTCGAGGCCGGTCGCCGGTTGCTCAGCTCCTTTGTCCCCGACGCCGCCGGCCTTCCCGCCGACTACGTGTGTCCGCTGACGTCGCACGACGGCCTCCTCCTCTTGACACTCTTGAACCATTGCCCTCCGCAGATCGGCGGCGTCCAGCTGGCCGTGTGCAGTCTGCTTGCCGGCACATGCGACGTGCTGCCCCCATTGAAACGATTTATATACTGGCGAGGTCATGCCGTTCTAACAAGTGCGGACTGCAAAGGCCATGGCGCCGTCCTAACCCGTGTGGACTGCCGGCCATCGTTCAAAGTGCTGGTCCTCGTAGATAGAGGCTGGGAGGACGAGACGGACTACGAACTCCACACCTTCGTGGCTGGCCAGCCGAGCTGGAACTGGAACGCGCCTACCAAGTGCATAAGCAGGTCCGCGCTGGGAATCCTGCTGCACAATGACGCCGTCGTGTGCCAAGGCGTAGCGCATTGGCTCTTCTGTGCGTCCTCGATCTTCCACGTCCTTCACGTCGACGCCGAGACCAGTCGTGTCTCCTCAACCAAGCTCACGAGCCCCATCAGGCCTTTGGCGCATGTCGGTGATCCCATCATCCAGAGCGACGGAACGCGGCTTGCTACCACCACCGACGGAAAGCTCTTGTCGCTTTGCTTGTATGACGCATGCCTCCGGCTGGTGGAGATTTGGACCCAACCAGCAGCAGGCCATGGACAAGCACAAGACTGGACGCGCACCGGGGTGATCGATCTAAAACCAATCCTGGAGCAGCATCAACGAGTTCCATACATTTGGCTGGGAAGGAGGTGCGGCAACGGCAAGCTGCTCGTCGTGCTCGCACACCGCCACGGCTACATTGCCAATCTCAAAACTGGGACGATGCAAGAGATGGAGAGCATGTCTTCTTCTGGCTCCATCCCTAAAGATGTCGTGTGCATGGAGATAGATTGGACTACCTTCTTCATGGCTCGCCTAGCATGCACAAACCAACCATAATAATAAAAAATAATTCTAGCGGGCATGTAGGATGATCGAAGCCAAAGCTGAACTCTCGCGGGCGGCCGAGCTATTTAGAGGTGTCTTCGGCGCGTGAATAGGTGGAGAGTTAAGGAGTGACTAGGAAAGTTTGCGCGACGGCACACCGCGCCCATTACATTGCTATCTGCAGTAGTATTGGGTACGCACTGTGATGGTTTATATATATATATATATATATACTAGTAAAAATGTCCGTGCGTTGCAACGGGCAGCGACTTTGTTGGTAATATAACTCGCCTTATAAAAATACTTTATATGGTAATTAATTTGTTGCACACTTTATTTCTCCTGCTACACATGCTACAAGGGCATGTTTGAAATGATGTAATCTTTTTTCAGAAAATTTTACAATTTCATAAACATTGTTGAAAGCAATGATACAACACAACTACGCCATTTGTTTCATAATATAAGATGTTTTAAATCTATTCTACATTTATATGTTAACACATGTATCCAAACATGTTGTGCGTTCCTACGTGTTTCTTCAATCTTTATATTTCCATCCATGTAAACATAATGCACATAAGAATTTATGTGTGTAGAAAGCAATGGTGGCATCATATTCCAAAAACAATAAGATGCTTATGTGCTTTAAATATACTTAATAAAAATGAAGAATTCGACATCATCGTATCACAGGAAGAAATAACCCAACATCTCTTATTTTGACTAAGATTCCATCAAGCTCCTTTCACAGAGATGGCTTTGGAGTCCAAAGGTCACGCTTCACCCGTCGTCGATCCGATTAGTCAATTGAACCAAAACCGGCTCCATGTGGTTGTCTCCAGACTTGCATCAGCGCATCACCTAAAAACTTGTCTCAACGCCCTCATAGGCCCCATCTTTGTGCATTGCTCTCTTATCCCCGGAGCTCCATCAACATGAAAGAAAATCAAATTATGTTACTTGAGTACAAGGACATGCATGGGAAAAGAAGATAACTTTACTGGAAAAAAACCCAAAAGTGAATCAACGAAGTGAGTATCCTAACTTGAATGATACATACTGATGTAGGTAATAATATAAAGGCGCCGTATCTTATGCATCCGATGGGTTCGGTGCATCCGTGCATCCGTGCCGTATTAGCCAATGGATATCAATCGTACTGTTAGAATTGATTCTGTCAAATTTTCCAAAAACACGCCCGCAACCTGGCCTGCAAATTTGCACACACACCCTTATCCATGCCTACTCGCGATCGATTGCAGTTAAGATTCTACACGGCGGCGACTCGCGGCTGAGACGGAGATCTCGCCGTACAAGGTGTGCCGTGCGCCGGCGAAAGATTGCGAGGGTCGCAACTGCCATCAACCCGATCTCCTCACGATTGCCGCTTTCAACTTCCTAGCGAGGTACGCATTGACTTGATTCTCACCGGATGCAAAGTCGCCGATCGATTCTAGTACTGATGTGGCTCACGTAAGGAGCAAAAAGTAGTTAGCTTCGTGACAGACTGCCAAGGAACTCACCTCACTAATTCACATGCACCTTCAGTCCAGAATCCCGCGACCTTGCAAACTAGGCACTAGCATGTTTTCAGAGAAGAAATAGAGATAGATGTTCAAACTTCAGAGTACTTCTGTTACGAATTGGCAATACACAAACACACACATGAAGAATTAAAGGTCGATGGCCAAAGGATAGATTATGCATGATGTACATTAGAGCTTCTCATTTGGAAGACTAACTATGTACCAGTTTATGCTTTGTGTAGCAATGCAATCTAACAACAGCTTGCATATGGAGTTGAACGAGGCACAATTTTGCACACCGGTAAAGAAAGCAAGTGTTCCTCTCCCTGTAAGTCAATTCTTCCTACTTGTATTCAGTTCAGTTAATTATATACAATGGTGCTTACCGATTCTTTGTTTACGTTGAAGCGTTCATCTTTTACACCGGAATGCGAAGAAAATATAAAGCCAAAATTAGGGATGACATTTCAAGGACTAGATGCCGCTGAGAAGTTCTACAAATATTATGCACATGAATCTGGTTTTGGAGTTCGTGTTGGACAACAGAAGAAATTAGGCAATGAGCTAGTTCGCACTAAACGATATATGTGTAGCAGGGAAGGATTCAAGTGTGAGAAGAATAAAGAGATTGATGACATGTCAAAGAAAAGGCGTAAGAACACGGCCACGAGATGTGGTTGTGATTCTTTGTGAAGTTGTGTGATAATGATACCTATAAAATAGAATCGTGGATTGAGCACCATAATCATGGTCTCGTGTCACCTGATAAGCGTCATTTGATCAAAAAAAATCGTGAAGTTAGCGAGAGGGCAAAGAATGCATTGTACACATGTAACAAATCAAGCATAGGCACCTGTCAGACATATAGGCTTCTCCAAGTAAGCGAGGGAGGGATTGCCAATGTTGGATGCACAAAAAGGGACTTGCAGAACTACTATCCGCCAAATGATGTTCGTTCAGTAGGGAGAAGCAAAAGAATAAGGAGAGGAAAATAGATGAATGGGGAAGAACAGAAAAAGAAGAACAAAGAAACCAAGGCCAAGGCCGCGCGCTTGTGCAAGACATGCCACCAAGTAGGGTTTCATGATAGTCTCAATTGCCCAACAAAAAAGGGTCCAGAAAAAGAAGCCACAAATGTGCAAGACATGCATTTAGATGGTGGATCATGATTTGTATTATGTCCAACTGTTTGTCACAGATTAGAGCTTTCTTTTTTGTTATTCTAGTTGCAAATGAATATATCATTGCTCCTTTGAACATGAGATGATATGTGAGATGATAATAATTGGATATTGCCTTCACATTCTCTTTAAGCTTTCACTGGAAACTGCAGCCTTGGTGTTGTTTTCTTTCACCAAAAATTGCAGTCTTAGTGTTGCTTTCTTTCACTGAAAACTCAAGGATTTTGTATCTACAGCCTTGCAACAATCTGTGCACTACACTACTGCCGAGAGTATCGATCTGTGAACCAATCCTCTTGTTGTATATTCACTAACCTATTTGGTAGTCACAAACAGAATCTGATCTACATCTACCTTATATAAGGCAAATATAACACTCAAATTTCGAATACACCAATGCCTGCAATTGTTTCATTCTGATATTTTCACACACAACAATATGGACCTTCAATCTGCTGGAATCAGCAACTGAACAAGTGAGAAGCATCATCATCATGTTAACTTGGAGGATTTGGCAAGTACGTAATGACATCATCCATGCAAAGGCCACTGAGACTGAATTAAGTGCATCCCAATCTCGTTGTTTATTCATACTGAAATTCACATGTTACAACTCAGTTACAATGTGGCACGCTCAGTTACAGCAGAGTATCCACAACTCTGTTCTAATATATACAGCAAACTCATGTGCCAAATTGTTTTGTTCTCTCACCATTTTGATCACTCGAACTTCACTAAGTACATCCCATAATAAGCTAGCATCCAACCATGCCATCTTTCCTGTGAATCTGCACACTAGAACCTGCAGTTGAAACTGGTGCAGAAATTCAGACATACAAGCGATTTGGGCACAGTTGGAATGAAATCGGATCAGCCTGTGGCAGTCCTAGTATCCAGGTACGCATCCTCCACAGGATACGTCTCGGCGCCTAGTCTGGCAGCAGCTCGTCGACGGCAGCAGCGGCGGCGGTGGCGCCGAGTATCTTCTCGGCGATCTAGTCGAGCATGTGCATGTAGGACGCCAAGGCTCTTCAAATACCTGTACTAGCGGACGGTCTTGCGGAGTTTCTCGCCAGCGTCGCCGGCCTTGAAGTTGCGCGCGGCGGAGGAAATCGAGGAGGGCGGGCGCGTCCATGGTCTCGTCGTCAAGGCGCCCAGCAGAGTAAGGGTAGGGTTCGGGGATTAGACGATTAGAGACTTTTTTGCGAAACAAAACTTTGTTAAGTCTAGAAGCGGGCTGGTAATTGCAAAGTTCCCTTCAACTCAACGCGAGTCACAGGATTTCGATCGTTCGGCCCAAAATGAACGGATGCAGGGATACACGAAGGCAATGGATTCACAGGATACGTCGCCTAATATAAATGTTCAAAGTTATCTATTTAAATCAAACAGGACCCAAGTAGACCATAGCTAAGATTCTGCAATAATGAAGTAAAAAAAGTATTCAGACGATTTCACATACTGTGACTACACTGATTCTTAATTTCTTATTACCTCCTAAAAGTTCTTTATTGTATATTTTTCTAACTTGTAACATGTGGTGTATGAGTGCATACCCTAGCTGCAATCTGCATAAGAGACTCATATCTCAATCAGAATTGCGGACCAAACCAAGAAAGACACGGGAGTGATCCATGTAAATTGCATCCACTACCAAACCAACGAAATGGAAAGCATGGAAACGAATGGATTTCTACACACTTTTGTGGACGGAGCGGTCTGTCAAACTTTGCAAGGGGTGGTAATTGTGACACCAAGCTAACGGTGAAACAAAAGCTGAAGGTGTCATCCTGTTGGCCTCCAATGCAAATTATGCATATAGTGAGAAGGATATGGTTTGGATAAGAGCAGTTGCAAACAAATTTCAGCGTGTGTAGCTCAGTGACGTCCAAGGTATTCAATCTCTGTTATCTATTTTCATTTCTCAGCTACATAAACATTAGGTTTCACATAGGAAGCTATGGTTTTGGACAAGCCAGCGACCATAGGTTTCACATAGGAAAAAGGGTATTTACTCTTTATTTCAGATTTTGTATATGCTAAGAAGCAATTACTGAACTACCCATATAGGTTTGATTAAATGCCGTGGCTCGGGTGGGACTGTAAAAATACTAAAATGGAGTCACAAGGCTTGGGTTCGGTATAATAAAATGTCTGTACAAAATGGTTTTTGGAGCGAATCCTTGGCAACTTAGAGAAAGGATAGAAGGTTGTGCCATCGAAAGAGGATTTTGTGATCAGTAGGCAGAAATCATTTTTTGTTGTGAGCAGCACTGTTTGAAAACCAAATTGGCCAACAGAAACTGTTCAATGGACAAGAGCTAAAATGTGGAATCATGGTTTTTCATTGTATATGTACTTTGATATGTCCGTTTGATTTGCTATAGATCAGAGAACATCTTTCCAGTGATTTCAGTCTTTTGACTCCAACCCTTTTTCCCGTACGGAGTTAGCTCTGGGATTTCACTTGCATATTACTAACACAACAGAAGTCCACATATATTTGATAGCAGACCATCATCAGAATATCACAGGTAAAAAGCCCCAACTGACCACAACCTTACCTGGCTACAGGAGGATCGTATGTTACTTTATGTTTTTTCATGAGAGCCACGGGATAAGCTGTTTTGTGAACTTTTTTTGCCATCACAAGTTACTGTTTTATATAGTTTTTTGAGGCTTACTGTTTTATATAGTGAACCACAAGTTTGCATTATTTGTCACGTCCTAGCTTGTGTACCAAATGTCAAAGCGTTTCCTAGTGCAGTCAAGTGACACTGAACTCTCACCTGACAGAGTTTAAAGATCGTGATCTTAACTCTGCCAGGTGAATCTGGAGACAATCTTGCAATTACTCTCACCTGACAGCGCGTCAGGAATAAGGGAAATCTAGAGACAATCTTGCAATTACTGATTAATGCAAAAGTAATCACAGGACAGAGAGAAAGATTGATGTTTATACCTGTAGATCTCAGTGTCTGAGCTGATGTAGGGGATGAAATCGGTGTAGTAGTTGTCGGCGGCGAGGGGTCTGGTGCAGCAGGTCTGCCTGCCATCGAAGTCCATGGTACCGACAAGCTCAGCGGTGGAATCGCACACAACGATCTCGGCGGCGCCCAGGGAGCGCAACATCGTCATCCCGGAGTGCCAGCCGGCCTTCACACCGTCGAACGGGAGAATTGATTTTAACCCCCCAAACTCAACAGCCTTTGATCATATACCCATTTTCTTACCTGCCTTGCTCTGAACCCCCCCTCTCTGTCTAATTGTAGCTGATGCCCCCCTTTGGCATGGTTAGCATATATGACCAGCAAATAGAGATATGAATGGACAAAATTACCCCTGAGCTCATAAGACACACATAGGTACGCTGTACATATGTCCCAGCGACCAAATACAGTGTTTAAATAAAGAACAATGAAATTGCTTCAGTTTCGAACCAAAAAAAATGCCATGACTCTGCTGCAATATGTGAGCATTTGCACAAACTGACACCAATAATAAAGTTCACAATGATTTCATATAGCAGATAATATCCAAAATGAGTGCCTGACAACAAAGTGAGTCTCTAGCTCACATACACATGATAAGTTCAACATGGCCTAAATAAGTGCATGACAGCAAATAAAAGTGAGTCTCCACCTCACATACACAACAAAATAAAGTGAGTTTGCACCTCACATACATAGCAATAGAAGGAGTTTAATGGCTGCCACACGCTGCATCGATCCTATTCAATATAGACAGAAAATTTCAGAAATTTGATAGATCAAATCACATGCATAAATCAACCTAGCTGGAATAAAACAAGGAGCTATGATGTTACCTTTTCGGATCCATCACACCCCTTCCTCAATCTAGACCCTTCTACTCAAATCCCCATGTAAATCCAACTCAAAACCTAGGGTTTCAACTATTTTAGGAATGGGAACAGAGGCAAAATCCGTGAAAGAAGTAAGGGAGAGAGCTTCTCTTACCTTGGCCAGCAATGGAGGGCGGCGGACGGGCGGCGAACTCGGCGGCGGACGGAGCAGCAGGGCGCCGGCGGCGGGTCGCGGCAGCTGAGGCGAGTGGCGGCGGGTCAGGGAAGGGTTGGGGAAGCTGGGCGAGTGAGAGCGAGTGGAGCAGCAGGCCCACGCGTGATGTGTACTAATCGTAAGTGAGAAGGGCAGTTTTGCCATTTCGGAAATTATTAAGCCCAAATCATTTGTTAGCAACTAATTGACTAGATAAGACAGCAGGAAGGGGCCAGCAGCAAGGATTAGTCACCGACGGGGGGTTCAGAGCAAGGCAGGTAAGAAAATGGGTATATGATCTGTTGAGTTTGGGGGGGGGGGGTTAAAATCAATTCTCCCCCGTCGAACTGGCCAGCCCACCCCAACGATATCTCGCCGCCTTCTCTACCACCAGTCACCAAGGAGAGCACGGCCACCTCCGTGACGTTCTGGTCGGCGCAGGCGACACAAAAGTTTCCCTCCATCTTCCTGACCTCCCACTCCGGGCGGTGGGCGGGTGGCCACCTCGTACGGCGCCGGGATGAGGTCGACGCGGCCTGTCTCCTCTAGTCTGCCCTCCATGTGGGGAAAGGATAGGTGGCCGGTTGGTACACACTGCCTCTCAGGCGACGGGAACGGTGAGGTGCAGATGAATCAAGCAACAAGGTGGCCGGCGTGGTGGTCGCAGGAGCCGAGGGTCGCCGCCATGGCTACTTTGTAGAGCAAGACAGGTAGGAAGTTCTTTGAAGCCGCGGGGAGTCGAGATGACGGAGGAGACCTTCCCCCAACGGTGCGGAAGTACCACCACCGCTCACCACGCTGCCATTGCCATCTTCCAGATCCAGCCGGCCGACTTCGCCGCCGCCGACTCAGCCCGCCAACGAAGACGGAGCCGAGGATACCCCGAGCAAGCAGAGCAGCCCCATCGCTCGCCATCGGCAGCCCACTGGATCGCTGCTCACCGCTGATGCATGTAACATGACCTTGATATTTCAACTTATTTGCATCATATTTAAGTTATATTTATGTTATATAATAATTTTAGGGATAATTCACACTTTTCCCATTTATTTAGAATTAACTCTGCAGAATCAGAAAACCCCTTTTTCCATGTTTTTGACTTTCAGTGAGCATACGACATCCAAATGACCTAATATTTCACGGAGTTCATTTTTAGAAGGAACAAAACGTAGGAGTGAAGGAAGCGAGAAAATGAAAGTCCGAGAATCAAAAGAGGTGGGCCCACGCGGCCAGATTCCTTGGCCGTGTGGAGCACCCCTTTGGGCCCTCGTGGCTCCGATGCCGTCGATCTTCGTCTCCGTGGGTTCGTCTTGACATAAAAACGTCTATAAAAATAATCCCCGAGGAGTTTCGCAAAGAGGCGGCGGAGAAACGAAACCAAAAAACAAAGAGTCAGAATGCTGCCGCCGTAGAAGATTGGAGGGGGGAAGGATCAACTCCGGAAGGCTCCTCCATCCCCCTCTGGAGTCTCCATCAACACCAAGATCAGCACCGTCTACATCACCATCTCCGTGATCCACTTCATCCCCCTCGTAGTTTGAAATTGTTCGAACCCTAACTATTGTCATGACTGGATAGGTGTGGTGCACTCCGTTTTAGAGTTTTTTTGTTCGTCACACCATGTCTAGCGATGAGTCCATTGAGTTTGACAATCTTGTTGAGTGATGTGACTCAGAGCTTGATCGTGAAGGAGCTCGATTGGATGTCATGTCTTGCCCTCGATTTCCTCCTGTCCGTGAGTATTTTCTTACATTATTTGAGGATATATTCCTATGAGAGATATGCCCAACATATCTACGGAGTAGTAAGGAATTTGATCCACTTCCAGAACTTATGACTCTTATGGAGTTTGATGAACAATCTGATGACCTTTGCAAAGAAAAGAAAAATATCTACACCTTTGCAAAGAAAAGAAAAATATCTACGAGCATTATGGTAAATAGGCATCTGAGATGCGCTCCTTGCAATCTCGGTGTTCCACTTGCCTCGAAATATCGGCTCAACTACTCAAATCAGTGTAAAAACATAATTTCGAGAAAACCAGCAAAGTCTGAATTCACGCAGCCTGGAATGTTTCCACTGACAAATGGGATTTGGCTACTCTCAAAAGGCATCAAATACTCAATTCAAGGTAGAAAGATGACACGAAATAATGCAAGGGGCGCGGAAGAATGCATTCAACGATTTGAAGAGTGAGAAACTCATGATTAACAGATTTATGGAGAATCGATGTTGTCAACTATATACAGTTTAACAATATATTCTTCCTACAAAAGAGCAGCAGTGTATTTAATTTCTCTGAAGTCTCAAAACATTCCAAAACACACAGCAGCATCATCACTGTTTTGGAACTTACTGACTGTTCTATAGG
Source organism: Poa annua (assembly GCA_026929855.1). Taxonomy (NCBI): domain Eukaryota; kingdom Viridiplantae; phylum Streptophyta; class Magnoliopsida; order Poales; family Poaceae; genus Poa; species Poa annua. Next base: position 25,093,214 of record CM049434.1, on the reverse strand, counting down.
AAACCAGTATCTTGTATGAACTGTTCATAGACACGAATGTGAACGTCTAACTCTTGTCACACCATCACTTTGCTGTACAGTTGTGGAAGGTTTGATGATCTTTATCTTCTATCCAGGTTCAAGATCTGGGAAAAGCAGTTGAAGCGGGTGATAGGCGTGAGAAGACAAAAAGGCAAAATAATGCAAAACAATTTCAGGAGGCTGTGCACAAAGATGAGCACCAAGACAATATTATGTAACATTAATTTCCTACAAGATCAGAGTAAACCGAGCCAATCTATATTCCAGATTCAAAGACTTGCTTCTAATCCCGAGGAAGATCTTTAGCTTAACAATTAGTTGCGACGAACTTAGGAGGACAAACCAATCAATACCTAAAGTGAGGATTGAATAGAAGTGATTCATTATAGATCAGATTCTTCATTTCTTCTACTGACAATGCTTGTTCCTCGAAAGATGGCACATGGCAGACTTGTTCTTCACTTGTATCATGAAAACCTTGGAAGTAGGGGTGAGCCATTGCCTCTTGAACTGACCAGAAAGAGGAGAAAACAACATTCAGTATGGAGAAACACTAGGCAAGCTATGTTGTTACCACAAACTAAGAACTAGAAACTGTCAATACTTACTCGATATTCTCTGCCTAGGATCAAACCTCAGCATCTTATCAATCAGGTCCGCGGCAAACTGATCCACACTTGCAAGCTTTTCACTAAGTAATTTCTTTGGATAATGAGGGTGCCTCCGGACATCACTTCTGGCTGTATTATCCAAGAAACTCAGTTCTGCGTTTTCTGCCGGTGTACCTACAAACTGTAAACAATATTGAAACATATCAACATGTTAGTTCTGTGATAATTCACAAACAACTTATGTTCTAACACATCAGCACCACTTATCCAAACTACAAGACTAGGCAAGTACCTGAAGTATAAGGCCAAGCTGTTGTTCATCATCTACAGCAGGGAATAGTCTTGTTTTGAGGATTAACTCCGCAAAGATGCAACCGATAGACCAAACATCAACAGCTGCATTGTATTCAGATGTGTGCAGCAACACTTCAGGAGCTTTATAGGATAGTGTGCCCACCAGCTTGGTCAGGTAACGGTCATTTTTTGATATTGTTCGAGCCTGCCCGAAATCACATATTTTCAGCACACCGTCATCACTCAAAAGAAGGTTGGAAGGTTTGAGGTCACGGTGCAGAATATTTCTTGAATGTAAGTATTTCATTCCACAAAGTAACTGGAAAAGATATTTCTGCAAAGATGAGCAATTAACTATTAACATAAATAAGGAATCAAAGAAAATCAGATGCCAAACAAAAGGGAAATGTGAAGATTCGGTTATCCTGTGTACCTTGCAGATATTAGGTGACAAGACATTTGAGTGGATGACTTTATTCATATCTGTATGGACTAACTCAGACGCTATGTAAAGATCATTGAATCCATGCTGACTTTGAGGAGGTATAATGTCAACTAATGTGACAACCTGCATGGATAATTTGCTCAGCCGAAAATATGCAGCGTGAACCAGATTAACGACATAGGGAAACATAAGGAGTGGAGTCGGAGCACATGACTCACATTCGGGTGATTCATATGACGAAGTAACATAACCTCCCTCAGCGCCATCTTGGCTTGGACAGCGTCCACGAACGCATTGCTGATCTTCTTTATAGCTACTTTCTTGCCCTTGTGCAAGTCAAACGCATGGCTGCACAGAATGGAAATTAAAGAGCATATTAAAGCTAAATATGTAATATGCTTACATTCTCACTTGGTACCAAAAACAACTCAAGAGATATGACTTGGCAATGAAGTAAGAGTATAACCTATCCAAACTGATCCCAATATGACACTCTGCTAGAATCTTATAATGTACAATGGCACATGACAGATGTAGCTATAGCGATGTGCTTGCACAATGGCATTTCACTTAAGATATCCAGATATCCCTCTATTGATTGTCAATTACATACTCTGTCTCTCATAACATTTATTACTTACACGTCCACACCATATTTGCCTAAAGTTAAAATTATAATTCATCCTAGGCTCATGGCAAGAGTTTAATATGCTAAGCTCTAATAGAACTATTCCCAAATATCCTTCACTACTGTTTTCTGCAAAGAAATATTATTATTTTATTTCCCTTCAATGCTGCCTCACCACACTACTAGAATCAACAGCACCTTATTAGCATCCCGACCCTCTACTCAGCTGTGACTCGAAATATCATAGAAAAAACACATTGTAACTGCACATACAGTTAATGTGCACAGCTTTGTCATCAAATTATAAACATTCGCGCCAAGGACCATGTCAAAGACATACAAAACATCTAGTATTGTGAATTTAAGATCACAACAAATTTAGAAGGAATGCGGCGATTAACGAAGGATCAATCAATCAATATATCTTAAACCCCATACGAGAAGTATCACTGCCTAATTTAATTGGATAAATCAATTAGCTATGTGCAATTGTATGGCAAAGCCAGTATTGCAGTTGTAGAACAGATGCGACGCATAGAGGAAACAGAAAAAATAACTACTGATTTGATGTCCCGATCAGCAATGTCATATACGAACTACAAAACTTCCAACTGAACTTGGCATACCACAGGCTGAACGACATAAGGTCTTCACGATTGCTAGATGGCATAGTGTAAACTGAAATTCGGTAACCCTAGGTAGTATAGGTAATACTGGAGTGGGGGAGATGAAAATAGGAGAGGGAAGGGGGACGAAACGCACCAAACCATGCCGTATGCTCCACCGCCGACGTAGCCGAAGGGTGGGCCGTACTTGGAGGTAACTTCGAACAAGGTGCCGAGTATGGTGAAGCGGATGAAACGGACGTCGTTGCAGGCCGTGACGGCTTGCTGCTCTCCACCCTCCTCGTCGGCGTCCCAATCCAGAGGTGGACCGTCCAAACGCCCGCTTCTCCTTGAGCAAGTCGGCGAGGTCCTGGTCGAAGTCCTTGTCCTCCCAATCCCGGTCCGTGTCCAAGTCGCGCTCCTCCCGATCGAGGCCCTTCTCAGAGTCGCGGCGGTCCCCATCAAGCCCCTTCCCGATGTCCTGGTCCTTCCCATCAATCTCCTTGCCGAAGTCCCGATCCTCCCAATCGAGCTCCTCCACCGGCGGCGGGGCGGTTGGCATTTCTCCGTCGCCTGTGAAAAATTGGAAGGGAGAGGAGGAGGACGAGGAGGAGGAGGAGGCTGAATAGCTCGCGGACGCGCAACTCGCTCGGGGTGTTTAAATGGGAAGTTTGTGCCGCAGAACTGCGCTGCGAGCTCCGAATGGGATCTCCGGTGCGCCGGCCGGACCCGTCAGCAGCGGAGTCCGGTCCAGCCAACTGCCAGTCCGGCGCAGCCATTAGATCCCGGCGCCTAGGCCTTTGCTACGAACCCGGTTCGTAAATCACTCAACATCAACAGGTTTCATTGCTTTGGGGATCGAAGAGGAACTGAGGCGGAGGTCGGAGAGAAGAGGAATAGAGCGGAGCGGAGGAAGAAGGGGTTTTCTTTTTTTTCAGGAAAGCCTCTGATGCTTACGTGTACAAGCGCTGGCTTCTGGCGAGCTGTTTGGGCTGACACATCGTCGATGGACGTGATAACGGCCCAAGATACCGCAGGCCGCAGCTGGTAAAACTCCATGGTGGTTCGGGCTTGAAAGAGCCCAACATCGTCCATGGTCGTGGTAAAACTCCTCTGTCGACGGGTACCACTATAATTAGAGGTAGGATAAACAAATATTAGCGTCAGTTTTAGGAAAACACGTTTTAGCAGGATTTTTCGGAAAACAAGTTTTCCTAATATTTCTGTTACGAACGAGTGTTCGCAAAACCACGTTTGGGTTGCTCCATTCTTAAACCGGTACTAGTTAACCTGAGCGCGGCCAGGCCGCGCCCGTGGAGTAAACGTAATTTAGATTTGGTAATGTTGACGTTCAATAATTATGTAAGTTTAAAGATTAGTGGGATTTAAAGAAGGTCGTGGTCGAAAGTTTTAGATTCCGAAAGTTGTTGAAGCTGGGGTGTGTTGAGTTATATTTGTTCATGTAATAGTTTTTTTTTTAACTATCAGAATTTGTTGTTTTTTGTGTGAACATTCGGCAATTTTGAATTGTTTTTCTGTAAGCCTATAGATAATATGAGAAGGTGTAATGTTTAGTTCTTGTATTTCTTTTGCTGTTTACAAATACGTCATGTAGTTATTTAAAAGTTGTACTACGAAGTCATATTAGTTGTTGTAATTGTTCTTTAATTGACGTAGAATTTGTTGATTTGTGAGTTTTCGAATATTCGAGTTGATTTTATGCAAGCTACATAATTAATAAAAAAATTATAATGGGTAGTGTAATTTATTTATTTTGAAAAGTTGTGTAAACATGCATGGTGATGCGTTGGCTGGAAAGATCTTTTTTTTCTTGCAAATTTAGGTGTTTTTTTTTGTATTTTTTCGAATTACGGTTTGCAAGTTATGGATTTAGCAATTTTAATTTCTGTCTATAAATATCTGAGGCTGACAACGGGACCCGCATGTCAGTTTTTTTATTTTCCTTTTTTTCGCTCGCTTACAGATCCGGAGGCTGACGGGTGGGACCTAGGGCTGACGTCGGCGTGACATCGCGGCGGAGGAGGCGCTGGAGGCGCCGGAGCTCCCGAGCCCGTGGCCGCGCGGCGGCGGACGCGCGGAGGGCCGCCACCGCACGGATCCGCTCGAGGACGCGGAGGCGACGCGGCCGAGCGGCGCGCCAAGCCATTTGGTCGCCGCAGACGCCGGTGGCGACCGAAACCGTGGCGGCGCAAGCAGATGACGGCGGCGACGAATCCGCGCGATTCCGGCCACCCCGTGACGCGGCCGGCGGCCAGGAAGTGGAGGTCGGTGCTGAAAAGCTCCTCTCGCCCTAGGATTTGGCCGGGGAGGCGCGTGTAGGCGGCGCTGGCCGGCGGCGACGGCGGCGATATCCAGCCTCGCACAGGAGGAAGAGGACGGGGATCGATCTGTCGAAGTTTTTGCATAAAGACCCGTGAAGTTTTCTGTATTCGCAAAAACGGCCCTCGCAACGTTAAACTTTGGACAGCGGGTTGAGAGAACTATTTTCCATATGTTTTTTTTGTAAAACAGGCGCGGTGACCGGCGGGACGGGATTCTCTGTGCACGTGTCAACTTCCTATTGGTAGATATTAGGAAATGAACAGTAACCGTGTTTAGGGGGAGACGTGGACGAATCTCAGCCGTTCATCGAAGCGGATGGACGGACCAGACAATTCGGGTGACGTGGATAGCGTGAAAGGAGGGGAAGAAGCACAGTTTTTATATATTACTGGACGGTGTGCGCGCTTCGCCATGCCGCCTGTTAGGCGCTCGTGTACGCGATGCAATGTGTCGATGTATGTGTATTGTATATGTGTTGGGCCTCTGTATTTGAAGCTCTCATGTCTGCCATCAACACCATGACAAAACTAAAACAGCCCAAGAAACAAAGATTAACAACAGAAAACATTAAAAAACCACAAAAGCCCAGAAAATAGTAAACGCATCTTTAAAAATAACAGAAAAAAACTAAAACAGACATCAATGGTATTGTACCTGTGTCGCCGTCTGTGTGGATAGCTGCGACGTCACACGCACATAGAACTTTTCTAAACTACTACAGAGGGTGATAAGCATAAAGTTATAGGGATGAACTCAATAAATTGTTATAAACTTCTTTGTTTGTGGAGCTACTGCCTTACACTAACCACGGCTACACCACGCCAACATTCAATGGAATTGCACAACACATATAGGTACATAATGTTGAGAAAATAGATATGGTATTGAGCTTAGGAAATAAAAATAACCATCCACGAGAATTTCCCCGAATATTCAAGTTGAATTAAATAAAGTTTCATTAATGCTCTCTATTATATTACAATTGCTAGTACCCAAAAGAATGTGAGAAGCCAACAAATATATATATTTATGGAGCAGCATCTCCTATAATGATAATTCTATATAGAAAAATAAATCGCTATGGTAAATAACATATATACCACCATTCCATACAAACACACGCGCCGTGTCGATCTGCACCTCGTTGGGAATAGCATGACAAGCGTGGAAGTATTGCACACTTAACATGAAAGGCTGATGCAAACAATAGAAAATTGCACAATTATAAATTCATTTGCTACATAGTTTGAGAATTCGATCTTTCCAAAGCTCTTTGTTCTAGAACGAATTATCAAAAGTCAGAACTGGTCTGAGTCCTCAAGCTTCAGCAACGAACAAAACTGAGCTCCACAAGACCACAATTTAGGTACATGACTGTCCATTTTGGATGTCACGACTCACAACCAACATCGCCTATTGAAGCTCCACCGTACTCTGTCAGAAATAATCATGAAAGTTGGCATGTATAAATAGTGTGGCCAAGCACAATCACACAGATATAACTTATAAGGATGAAATAAGCATGTATAAGTAGTGCAGGACAAAATCAGATGGAAAGCCAAAACAAAGATCGGAAAGAGAGAAAGAAAGCCAGAGAGGTGTGTTACTACACATGTGAAGGAATGCATATTTTGGCCATCTTGTGCTCCTGCTGCTATAATTTTGACAGCTAGCTCAACTAAAACTTGATTAAAAAGCATGTCAAATCAGAAGAACGCCATTATAGAAGGTAATACTACCAGCTACCCTGATCAAGTACAATTCAGATGTTTCTCCCACCAATTACAGATGTCAAAATCATAATGTTAGGCCCGAATGGTTTGGCATTAATTAGCCAATACGACATGAAAATCCCACAGAGCAGTCCAGGTCACGTGAAAAATACGCTGGGAGGGGTGGAAATTTCCGGTCTGCAATCTTAATGCTAACCCAATCTGGTGCTCTGCGACCTTACAACCAAAAAATTATTGAGCTTCTACTCAGAAAATTACAATACTTGATGAGATTCTTCCCCAAAACATCCGGTTATAGCTTGTAGCGGAAAAGAGACAGAAATGAAACGACTTTATCAGCAAACATTAAGATATTAGGTTGTACATAAAATAATTAAGTGCCAACATGGCATGGAAAGTTGGCATGTAGAAACTACATCTATCTCAAAAGTATAAGCTATCTAAAATAATCAGAGAATACAATATTATAAAGAGCAATGGATATTTTAATGTTAAAAAAGAAAAACAATACTGAATGAGCTTATTCTCAACTCTTAATACTGTACAGGTTTAGAACAACACAAGATTTCAAAAAAGTTTTCCATGACAAAGTGGGGATGAAACAACTAAGCACCATGCGACATAATAAACAAAAATGATGAAAAGAAGTCCATCTGGTCTAATATGGTTTCCTAAACATCAGAATTGCATCTCTTGTTCAAAACTTAGGTGTTTTCAGTTGAACATAAAAAGTATTGCCTCAGTTCTTACCTTGTCTCAAGAAGAAGAACTTAGCTGCGGCATGCCATTGCTAAACTGAAACGATAGTAATTGGATAGAGAGCACAAACGCACCAAGACAGGCAGTAAACATATGCAACAAAAAAAGATGTCGTGTAAGAAGAATTAAATATAAGTACTCCCTCCGATCCTGTATAAGTGTCGTGAGCAGTTTAGGATTTTGTTCATAGCTAGCACACCTTCCACGACACATTTTTAGGATCAGAGGGAGTAGCATTTGAAGAAAAAAAGTGGGAAACCATTCTACTGTGATCTACATGACCACTCACCCTTTAATATCACATAACACTGTTACATATTACATATACTGACAACTGAAAGCAGTACAATGGAGAGGCTAAATCTGTATTTTAGTCGAATAAAAAACTGCTACTCCCACTGATCCGTTTAAATTGTTGGGAGCAACTAACATAGCTAGTACAACTTGTACTTATAACGTGCGACGCTTTTCTCGGGTCGAGGTAGTGTTTATGTAGCAATGTACTATTCCATTTGTCACACATCCAGATTCCTTCAAATGATTGAGAGCAAATAGTAATAGTTGCCTAAGCCTGTAGTTCTAGCTAATTTTATATTGTCATGTAATTTGATACAGTGAAAACTAAAACATAAAATACCCGTTATACCTTGTTATTGCAGGTAGAAACTACAGCAGCTCTCAAATGGAATTGACAGGTCGAGAGAAAGAGTAAAGGGCACAATATTTAAAAAAACATGTAAAGAAAAAGGTTGCATTGTACCTCTTCCATAGCCAATAAGAAATAACATTGATAAGCAAACTTCAAAACTGTAATTAAATGATTGGGTAACCACTTTGTTTGTACAATACATATAAACTATGTCAAAACTATCAAAAGATACATAGGTCATCACTATATAGAATGTATACTCGGCCACCAAGATAGAACTGCTCGTGATAAGAAATTGCATCCAAGGAAAAGGGGAAGAAATCCAAATGAAAAAGCTGAAAGGGCCTACCAGCTAAAATCGAAAGCAACGGGATAAAAGTCCGAAACACAAACCTTTCAAATATGCAACGTAATGCATAGACATTCTGCTAGTACGGCCATCCACAAAAACTGGATTACTGGAGGCCTCTCACCTACAGAACAATACCCAAAATAAAATCAGAAAATCATCATTGAGGCAAAAATAATAAAACTCTCATGAGACAACATAGAAAGATAAACAAACCACCAAAATGCCAAGGCCTCCTCCGAAGAGGTCGCTTCCTACGATTTTCACGTCACATTGCAACATACAAATCAGGGAAAATTTTATCGTCTCCTAGAAATGAGAAATGAAGCATATGAAACAGAAAAATACGGCAAATCGTCTACCAAGAGAACACCACGACATAGGACCGGCAGCAGAAAAACATGTAGACACCAAAGGCAAAGGATTCACAGGCGAACCTACAGCAGGAGAACGACCAGAAACCGTGTTTCTCATTTAGGCGGAATATTCTTCAGTGGGAGACGACGTTCCCGTCGATAGCGAGGCGCCCGTGGTGACTTCGTCAATCTCAAGACCTGACCCGCCGGCTCAGTCTCTCGGAGGTGCTCATAGGAGTAGGGTGTGCGTGCGTACGTTCATAGGAGTGAGTGTGTGCGCGTGTATATGAGCGCTTGCGTTGTACTGTGTTTCTCAACAAAAAAAAACCGAAACAGCAACAAATGGCTCCAAGCTTGACGGAACCAAACACGTCAGCCACACGACCACACCCATCGTCATACTCATACCCATTCGCTACAGTAGAAACTAAGAAAATTAAGAACAATGCAAGATGTTTCCTCCATGACGAACACAACTCAGCAGCAACGTCGCTCATCACACTAAATCAACAAAATAACCACAACGACAAGTAAGAACTCATCAGAACTGAAAACAACTAATGCCACAAAACTGTACAGAACAAACGACACCACGGCACCAAAAAGAATGGAGGCATCAGCGAAAACCGGAAGATAAGCAGCGACATACAACATCTCCTCAGTCGTCGCGACAACCTGGATGCAAAAGAAAGATCAAGAACAAACATAAGGTAAGCAGATAAGTCAATATTCCAATAGAGAACAAAAAATCAGTAAAAAAGGAAAAATGAATATGACAACGAAGAAAACGAAACAAACCCCATGGCCCCAGCCCTAGCAGAGACAACAGCCAACAACGGCGATACCACATGCCCCTGGAGCAACTTGAGTCAGCAATGATGCCACACCCCAGCAGCAACAACGACCACACCCAACAACAACGCCCTGGAGCAATTTGAGATGAGAAAGGACAAACATATAAGGTCTAAATTACTTAGGGCACAAAAGCAAGTCTATCAAACTAATTAATCATAGTGTTATGCCATACTTCCACGAATCACCGTGAATCTCTCCCAAATTTTGTTTTGGAAAAATTATGGCAAATCAAACGACTTCGTTGTCTCGACAAATATGTCCTTCTCAAAATTGTGTGGTACCATATTTATCTCAGAGCACCGGGATCAGCAATCACATTAGAAAGGTTAAATGTCTAGGAAACATAAATTTCATGAGTTTTCTACAACATCAAATCTAGACTGAAATTAAATTCTAATTCTAGTTAGGGATAAATCAATCCCAAAAGAAAAATGGGGGATTAGTACATGCAGCCGCCAGTTGTTAGTATTCTCATATGTCTGTTTATGGATCTTAGATGTGCCAGCATCATCAGCCGCCGCCGCTGCAAGAGCTGTCGCTTCCTGTGCCCATTCCCCATGACCTTTGGCTCGGTCGCCTGCAATTGGCATCCCCTAAACAGTACCCACGACATGCGTATCCCCTTTCCCCATATTTTCCTGGCTATCGGCTGCCGCCACATCCCGATAAGCACCTCCTGAACAACTTCATCCGGTGGTGGTAAATCGGACGATGACACAGCAGGGGGCGGCGAGAAGGTTGTGCGGCTCAGACTTCCGGCAATAACCGGCCATGAGGTCGTAGACTCTAGATGCGGATGCAATTTAGTAATTGCATAGGTCAGCAGCGCACCCTCATCACCAAAGGAGTTGGACGGGAGGGAGGCCAGGGCTGGGGATTGCTGACGACAGCGATTAGGGATCCCCTAGTACTCGTCCCTGCCGCCCCAAGGACCGCGAATGGGCCCTTGGCTCGCTCGCCCGCTGACCTCGACCGGCGACGGCCAGATCTCGCGTCCAGAGCTGACCGCGCTCTTCCAGAGCCTGGGCCACGCCGCCACCGACGATGAGCTGTCGCGCATGACGGCTGAGGCCGACGTCGACGGCGACGGCTCCATCAGCCTCGCCGAGGTTGCCGCGCTCAACGCCACGGTCAGCGGCGACGACGCCGTCGTCGAGGAGGACCTGCGCACGCCTTCGAGGTCTTCGACGCCGACGGCAGCGCCGCCGTCGGGCTTCCCCGCACCGCCCCTCCCTGCTCTCTACAGCTCCGCGAGCCCTCACCGCCAAGAGCCACGAGAGGAGTGGAGCCGTGCAGGTGGTGGCCGCGGCCGGCCTTGTGCATGCTCCGCGCCCACACACTCGTAGAGGAGGAGTGGCGGCTGAAAAATCTGAACCGCAGGTGGGAGACGGCAACCAGCGGGCGAGTCTACGCGTGGCTCTAGAAGTCGCGAGACCCGGTGACACCGCGACACCACAAGAACATTAAAAAAGAAGCAGGGTCCATAGGCCAGAGAAGGAAACGGGGCAAGTGCCCTGAGAAGGCTTGCTCGGCACCGACTTTACGGCCGTAGTGAATTAGGTAATGTATAGTATCCTGTTTGTCCACACCCTCGCTGGTTGCCCTTGCCCCAAATCAGTATCCTGTTTGTCCAAACCCTCGCTGGTTGCCCTTGCCCCAAATCATCTCTTCCAGCGTCCTCACTCTCCACTTCTCCCCCCAAATCAGTGCTTCTGCTTTCTCATATTCTACCATCTGTTCCTCGCTGAGCTTACCTCGTCGGAGCACCGCCAAGCTCTCCCACCGGCGGCCGGCCGGCCCAGCAGCACGCACCTCCGTCGGAGCGACCTCACACCTAGATGCGTAGCAGCTGTACCCAGGCAGCTCGGAGCATGGAGAGTGCTCGACGCCGCACACCTAGACGCCCAGTCGTCCCCGCACAGCAGAGGTGGGGAGCGGCTCGACAATGTCCGACACGAGGTCCATGGTGGTCGTCATGGCGGCATGCCAGATCTCGGACTCTGATGTCACACACTCACACCCATACAGATTATTTCAAGTGCCCATTCTTTCTCGTTCTAGTTCCTGCAGTCTGCTAGATCTAGGAGAAAGGAGAAAGATGGTCCTATTAATTTCTTGTAGCATGCTCGCAGCTCTAGATTATACAGTATTTGACTGTGATATGAGGATTAGAGCTGTAATTTAGCTCGTAGCTCGTAGCTCCACAACTTTTCATTTTATTTTAGCATTAAGCTTTGAATGTAAATTTCTTGAATCTATAAATGAATGAAAAGTTCTAATGACAAAATTATCCAATGTGCCTACAAATAAGAAGACAACATATATGTAGTGCTTAATTGTCGAGCTTAATCATCTTCCTCTTGCTGACTGTTACGTTGCTGATGATTAGCCCACAATTGTTGAGCGATGGCTCCACGAATCCGCTCACCAGCAGCTCGTTCATCTTCTTGTGCCTGCCCTCTAGCTTCTTGATCGCCATTGTCGATATTTGTTGGTGTTTCCCCATGCTCATAGAGCTCGAACAACTCATTAGGTTGATTAACCCTCCTCATGAAGTTATGGATAATGCAACAAGCCATAACAATTTTTACTTGAGTTTTATATGGATAAGGAATTCCTCCTTTCCTGCTTAAAATTGGAAAACGAGCTTTTAGAACACCGAAAGTCCGTTCAACAACATTCCGTAGTTGGGCATGCAGATGGTTGAACAAATCTTTTGCACTATTATATCGTCGATTGCTTCCACGAAATGAACCGATATGATAGCGATCTCCACGATAGGGGGCAATAAATTTTGGAGTATTTCCATAGCCAGAGTCAACAAGATAAAATTTACCTACATTCAAAGTTTGATAACACACGCATTAGTACTATTATATGTTTTAAGACAATATAGATGAACTTTACTGCCATGCGTGTAAATTCATGTATTCCTATTTTACCTTCTGGAACAACAAAACCAGCCCACCGTAGAATGGCTTGATCTGATGCGGAACCTTCCCATCCAGCAGCAACGTATGAAAAAGTCATGTCAAAAGACACGACTGCCATTACATTTTGAGAGATATAGCCATGCCTATTTCTGTAAGGAGTTTGTTTATCAAGCCTGATTTTTGCATCAACATGTGTCCCGTCAATTGCTCCTAAACAACTCTGTTCCAAAAATAAGTTATAAGAATTTAAGGTTTTACAAAATTCCTTATAGCCATAGAAAAAATAAACATGTGCATGAGAGATAAAAATATACCTTGAAGTATGGGTAGTACCTAGGGTCGCCCAATATTTTTGATGGGACTACATTGGGCGGATCTGTTATGCAAACATCTCGTAGACCATTGATGGCTCTCAAGACTATATTGAAGTGTCGACTTATTGATTCACCAGAATGTTGAAATCTATTGAAATCTATCTTGTAGAACACGATTCCTAACATTATGTCCAATTGTATGAAAAAATATCAATAGTTGTTCATTGACATTCATATGGTTTGTATCCTTCAATAGTTTCCTCTCACACAATGCATCACGAAGTAAGTAAAAGGTGTGCTTTTCGACACAAACTTGTTCATAAAATCTAACCGGGTGTCCTTCCAACCACTCTCTAGTTTTTTGAGCCCCGGTCAATTTTGAGGTGTTACGAGGTGTTTTGAATAGTCTAGTGAACAACACATCTTGAAACACTGTCACTGCAGAAATGTTATTTATTATTATTTTCTCGGAATCAGAAAATTCTTCATCAGCCATATCTTCCATGGTTCTGCAAAATTTCAAATACTAAGCTCGGTACGAAGTGCAAAAAAGTGAACTAGGTTAGTGATATGTCCAAAACGTATCTACTTTCCCGAACACTTTTGTTATTGTTTTACCTCTAATTTGTGCGTTTTGAATGCAACTAACACGGACTAACGCTGTTTTCAGCAGAATTGCCCTGGTGTCTCATTTTTGTGCAGGAAATCAACTTTTAGGAAAAATACCAGAAAAATCATAGAAGTCCTTATTTTGCCCGAAGACTCCCGGAGCCAGAAGACGAGAAGGGGGCGGCCAGCAGGGTGCCCACACCATGTGCTCGCGCGGGTGGGCCCTGGCCGCGCGAGGAGGGGTGTGGCCGACTCGGCCACCCCCTCGCGCCCCCCTCTCGGCTATTTAGCCCCTCCTGACCTAAAAAACACGATTACGGAGATTTTTTCCACGAAAACCATCCAGAGCGCCGCCGCCACCTCGAAACTCAATTCGGGGATCAGAAGTTCCTGTTCCGGCACTCCGCCGGGACGGGGAATCGAAGGAGATCATCGCCATCATCATCGCCACCACTTCTCCATCAACCATCCATGTTTCCCCCATCCATATGTGAGTAATCCACCGCTGTAGGCTTGAGGGGATGGTAGGGATTGGATGAGATTGTTCATGTAATATCTGTAATATCATTAGGGCATGGTGCCTAGTATCCGTTATCGGTGTTTTATGTCATTTGTCGGCCCAGTAAGGACCGGGGTATACACGGCCCACTCCCTACAGGCCTCGCCCGCGAGGATCTTTGACGGAATGACTAAGGACCAAGATACCGCTTGGAGAGACCCTCGAGAGGCATCTCCGCTCGAGGGCCTGAAGAGGACGCCAGGGCCTGAAGAGGACCCTGCGCTTCAAGAGGCTCCCCAGGCTCAGGACGCCTGGAGAGGAGTCAGCAGAAAACCCCTCCACAGGCGACCACGGCTATGTGGAGACGCTTCGCGGCTAAGCAAGCGCTGCAGGACGCACATGGCCCCTGCAGCAGCCGCAGGGTGACGCGAGCATCCCAGTTGCCCTTCTGGTGATAAAGGAGTCAACAAAGCCGCGCCGCCTGCGGCAGGACAGCCAGGACTTTCCCCTTTGGTGATAAAGCGGCTGGACGGCGCAACGCTCCAAGAAGATCGTCACCGTGGGCTCCACCACGACCTCTGCTGAGCCTGCGAGCCGCCCTGCACCGCCTGCAACCTGTCGGCCGCGGCGCGCCGCTTTAGCACGGATGGACCACGTCCATGGACGGATGAGCCGCGGTGGACTCCCGCTCCTCCATGCGACTGGCGTGTGGGAGCCCACCAGCACGAGGACGGAGCCCGGGGCGCCTATAAAAGGAGCAGGAGCTCCACCGTAGAAGGGGATCGATGGCCCGATCGCCCAATCGCGCAATCACACCCCAAACGCATAGGATAGCCAACTGTTGGAGGAGGAAGACGACCATTGTGTCCCTCTCCAAGCACTAAACTTCCGCGAGAGAGCCTTCGGCAAGCTCATTGTCCTGTAACCTTCACAGCTCAATACAGACAAGCAGGAGTAGCGGTTTTACCTCCTCCTGAGGGCCGTGAACCTGGGTACGGGCCGGTGTCCCTCTCTGGCGTGATAGTTCTTCTCCAGGCCCGGCGAGCATCGTCGCCGAGCCTCTCGAGGGTTGTTTGACCTCCGCGTTCAGTCCCCCCTTCGAACCTCTCTTCAGGGCGAGACTATCCCCGTTACGTGGGAGTCACTCCCCGACATCATTGTTACAACTTGTTATGCTTAATGCTTGACACTAGGGCCCGAGTGTCATGATTTCAGATCTGAACATGTTATTGTATCATGAAGATAATTATTGTTTTAAGATCATATCTATGAGTTGTATACACATATTGTTGTCCGGAACCCGATGTCCCAAAGTGACAATAATTGGGACAGCCGAGGGGAATGGCTGTGATGTGAGGATCACATGTGTTCATGGAGTGTTAATACTTTGCTCCGGTACTTTATTAAAAGGAGTACCTTAATTACCAGTAGTTTCCCTTAAGACCCCGCTGCAAACGGCCTGGTAGGACAAAAGATGATGTGCAAGTTTCTCATTGCGAGCACGCACAACTAAATTGGAACACATGCCTATGGTTAATAAATACTTGGATGTTTTATCTTATTTATCTGCAAATGCCCATGACTTGATTATTATATGAAGTATCTCATCCATGCAACGCCCGTTCATCCGTCCCTTTGCCTACAATATTTTAATCCCGCTGTCTACTATAATCATCACTGCTGTTTTTATTCTACTGCTGCTGTTATATCACTACTGTCACTGCTATAAAACTGTTGCTACTGATAATCTGTCTCGAACCTATTCACTGGTGCAGCTGAATTGACAACTCCGCTGTTAAGGCTTATAAATATTCTTTGGCTCCCCTTGTGTCGAATCAATAAATTTGGGTTTTACTTCCCTCGAAGACTGTTGCGATCCCCTATACTTGTGGGTCATTAAGACTATTTTCTGGCGCCGTTGCCGGGGAGCATAGCTTTATTTATAAGTTCACCTGAGTGTGATATTGCTCTCTGGAATTCATTCATCATGGGAAGATCTGGTGATAAGAAATTTCCCATCATACCATCCACTACGAGAAAAGGTACAACTCTGAGTTCCGCTGCTGCTCTTGATTCACCGTCTGTTTTAAGTAAGGTTGTTACACCACCTCAAGCTTCTTGCACTGTTATTCCTGCTGAATCTGAAATTACTTATGATGATGCTTCTACTGTTCTTGATGATGCTGGTTCATTAGGTCCCTTTTTAGATGCTACAATTTCTAGATCTAAATAATTTGAAAATGCTGAAATTCCTAATGAAGATGCTGAAACACCTGTTAATTCACCTGAGTTTACAAATAATATTGATGATCCTGATGAAATGTATGTGGAGCTTGATGATGATTTTGTTGATAAGATTAATGCCACTAAAGATGCTAGTGCTATGAAAAGTCTTTTTGAAAAACATGCTGTTAGATATAAATTATCTCCTGATGCCAAATTTGGTACATCTCCCATAAACATTAAAGATAAAGATTATAATTTCTCTATTGATTTAGCTCACATAGCTATTGTTGAAAGAGAACCTTTCTGTGGAACTGAAAATGAAAGTGATGTAGAACATATGAATGAGCTCTCTAATTTGAGTGGTATGTTTTCTGAAGACATAAAAATGCGCACTTACTTTGTTACTAAAATATTTCCTTTCTCATTAAAAGGGGAAGCTAAAACTTGGTATAACAATTTATCTCCTGGTTCCATTACTAGTTCCATTGGTTTGCTTGATACTTTATTTCAGAAATATTTTCCTGCTAGTGCTCAACATGATGCTTTGTTAAGAATTTATAATTTTAATCAAGAAGAGGATGAGAAATTGCCTAAGGCTTGGACACGTTTTTGCTCCATATTAAGAGGCCAGCCGAATCATGATTTGGAGAAAAATGATCTACTTGATATATTTTATAGTGGACTAACTGCTAAATCTAGGACATACCTGGATAGTTTTGCTAGTTTTGTTTTCAGGAAAAGGACTCCCGAAGAAGCTGAGGAATTATTAGCTAAAATATGCAAGAATCGTGATGATTGGGATATTCCTGAACCTACTCCAACACCTACACCAACACCGAAGAAGATGTGTATTATTGAATTAAATGATGAAGTGATGAAGGAGGCCAAGAAATCTCTTAAGGAGAAGGGTATTAAAGCTGAAGATGTGAAGAACTTACCTCCCATAGAAGACTTATGTAAGCCAATCCCTCCTACGCCATTGATTGAGGTACACTCTCTCCAAAGGTTTGATGATATAGATATTCCTTATTCTAAACCTCCTGCTCAATGCTTAGATGAATTTGATACTTTTATTGCTAAGCAAAATAACTTTAATATGAGAATAGAAAGTCATTTAATGGAAAATTCTCGAGCTATTAGTAACTTGCATGATGTTGTTGATAGAACCTCCAATGATGTTAAAATACTCATTAAACATTTTCATATGGTTCAAACTCAAATTGATCAACTTACTAAAGTGCAAAAAGAATTGTTAGTAAATGCCTCTATAGCTAAAGAAAAACATGTTTGTGAAGTAACAACTAGAGGTGGTAAATCTACTCAAGATCCTTTATATCCTGAGGGACATTCTAAAAGAATTGAACAAGATTCTCAACGAGTTAATGAACCTAGTGCTCCTTCTAAGAAAAAGAAGAAGAAAGATAAAACTGTTGTAGAATCCTCTGAACATGTTAATGATCCTAATAGTATATCTATTTCTGATGCTGAAACTGAAAGTGGTAATGAACACAACAATGATAGTTCTAATAACAATGATAATAATGATGATTCTGATAAAGAAGAATTAGAAGAGGAACCAGAAAAGCTTAATAAAAATGAGAAGTACAATAAGGAAGATTTCATTGCTAAGAAACATGGTAGTAAAAGAGAGCCTTGGGTTCAAAAACAAATGCCTTTCCCTGGTAAGAAACTTAAAACAAAAGAACAAGAACATTATAATAAATTTTGTGAATGGATGAAATCTTTGTTCTTACAAATTCCTTTGACTGATGCTATTAAATTGCCTCCTTATTCAAAATATATGAAAGATATTGTGTCTAACAAAAGGAAAATTCCTAATGAGGAACTATCTACTATGCTTGCTAATTACTCTTTCAATGGCAAGGTTCCAAACAAGCTGGGTGATCCAGGTATACCAACCATTCCTTGCTCTATCAAAAATAATTATGTTAGAACTGCTCTATGTGACTTGGGAGCAGGAGTTAGTGTTATGCATTTCTATCTTTAAAAGAGACTTTACCTTGATAAATTGATACCTACTGATATATCTTTGCAAATGGCTGATAAATCTACTGCTGTTCCTGTTGGTATTTGTGAGGATGTTCCTGTTCAAGTGGCTAATAATTGTTTAATCATGACTGACTTTGTTGTGCTTGAAATGGCTGAAGATGATAATATGTCTATTATTCTTGGGAGACCTTTTCTAAACACTGCAGGGGCTGTTATTGATTGCAATAAAAGAAAAATAACTTTCAATGTGAATGACAAGGAACATACTGTTTATTTCCCCAAGAAAATGGATAAAATGCCTGGAGTTAATACAGTTACTAATGTGAAGTCCATCAAAGTGGGAAGTATTGATTGCCCTTATAAAGAAGAATTCAAAACTCTTGTTATTGGATCCATATCAATACCATATAAGGTAACATGAGTGTCTCACAATGTTTGAATCCTTTTATGTCATCTAAAATTTATTTGGTGGCAAGACTTGATCAACCTTGCTAACAAATATGTTTTAAATGCATGGAAGTGCTACACAACATTTTTCTTCTCCTCTTTACTTTACATACTGTAATACTACTTGGTTTGCATAGTTTTTAATTGGATATGATTTGAAAAATAATTTTCATGCATTAAACTTAATATCTTAAAATCCAGGAAATGCCCAGAAATAAAAATTCTCAGAATTTAAAAAAAAATTATGTCAAAATTCCTATTTTTCTGAGAGGGGCCTGGGAGGACCAGAGAGTGGCCTGGGGGACCCACAGGGCCCCCACACCACATGGTGGCGCGGCAGGCCTTGGGCCGCGCCAGCACATGGTGTGGGGCCCACATAGCCCCCCACTTACTCTCCTTCCTCCCCTGCCTTGCTCTCTCCCGACCAAACACTACCACATTCGAAAAAATCGTGTTGATGTTCTTGCCCTCGGATTTTCGATCTCCTTCCTCAGCCCATCTTTGTTGCTGAGATTTGGGGCATTTGCTCTCCGGTATGTGACTCCTCCGCTCATCCAAATAGAATTTTGTTTAGTGGATTATATGTTGAGTATTTTGCTGCTTTAGATGCCATGTTTAGTGAGTTTGAATGCTTGTTTCAAGTTGGAATAACTAGTTTTGATGCATGCTTAAGCCTCTAGCAAGTCACTATAGTAGTTCCCCTCACTTAGTTATCTCAAAATCAACTTTTGTGACATTTTGTTTAAAATTTCAGAACATGGAATGGAACTCACACCCTATTAGTCAACATGAAATCATTGTGCATGAAGTCATGGGAGTTCACCGTGAGGACGGTGTATTTTCAGCTATCTACCCATGCTCGGAATTCATGCAAGCTGCAGGAATTTACCAGGATGTTCAAAATTTAATCTCCAATGCAGGATTGAGCAATTTTGCTATTGATGAACCTGACCAATATGGCAAGTTAGCCATGTCGGTGGTGCAGGATTTCAAGTGTGACTTGGCTTCACGTCACCCCATGGTTCATTATACCATTTATAACAAAACTGTCCATTTGCCCTTTGCTGATTTTTGTGCAACAATTCGAGTACCTCAGTGGGGATCGCTAGAGAGAGTGAAGGAGAAGCCCAAGCCATTGATGGATCTCTACAAAGATATCTGCAATGGGGAAAAGCTTCTCTCATGAGGATGGTAAAATACGAAGCATTCACCTCCCATCTATTCGATACTTTGCTTATTTTATCACCAAATGTGTGCTTGCTAGGAAAACGGGAAGTAAATTAGCTGCACCTGATTTGGCTTTTCTAGCTGCTGCCTTGCGTGGTGATAGAACTTATAACTTGAGTGCACTGATTGCTTATCGTATTTCCACTAACCGCGAGAAGGGTGGAATTTATGGAGGTCTTATTGCATCTCGTTTGTTAGCTATGCATGGTTTAGTGCCTCATCCTCTTGATTTTCAGCTTACCCCAGGGAAGCTGGATATTATTTCCATGAAGAGCCATAACTTTATTACTGCAAAGAGTAACATGAGTAAACTACTTTATGAGATAGCTTCCTCCAATAGAGTAGTATGGAGGAAGTCTACAACTGTTAGAATTATTAGGTTGCATGTTCCTTCGTTTGATCTTGATGCCAGGAACAACTGGTCACTCTTGGAGGCTGAGATTGATGCACTTGCTGTGCAACCAGTCCCGGATGAGGAGGAAGAAGAGGAGGAGACCGAGGAGGATGTTGAGCAGCCCCCAGAGACCACGGGTTTACACACCCGGATCCTGGATCCTGGGTATGCAGGGCCTTCCGGTTCTTCCTCCACCGCGGCTGAGCCGGGATATGATCACACCATGTATGACCCATCGGGCTGGAGTTCATACTCGCCATGGGGTTGATCTCCACTTAGGCCAAAAGCCTAAACTTGGGGGGAGGTATACCGATAGCACACTCATCTACATATCATTATCATTCGGTACTTTGTATATCCATGGTTCGTTTTCGTTTTCGTTCTTTCTTTTATTTGTTCATGCTTTGCATTACTTTATTAAAACTCAAAAAGACCAAAAATATTTCTGTTATTTCTGTTGCTAGTTTGCTGTAGTATCTAGTATTAGTATGCTTAGTATTCAATTTGGTTCCATATGCAAAAACACAAAAATATTTTGCTTTCCTGTTGCTGTTTCGCGCAGGGACAGATTTCTGCTGTCCACCGTTTAATTCATAACTTTTCACAGAAAAATCAGAATGGCCTGAAATTTCGTGTGCATGTTTTTCAGATATGTACGCAACTTTCATTAGTTTTGAGTTTTCTGATCTGGGCATGTTAAGGTCCTCGAAAAAATTTATCTTCACAGGTTGTTCTGTTTTCAATTTCTAAATCCCAAAACCCAAAAATATTTGTTGTTTATTTTTGGTTTTGTATAGTTTTTTCAGAGGTTATTACCATCCATTGCTGCGTGGGGCTTGGTTATTATTTCATATCTTTCAAAGCACGCAAGTGAAAAGGCAATAATGATGATCTATGACAATTCGAGTTGGGTAAGAGGCTGGTAATGAACTCTATTTGTTTTCATTTTTGTACATATACTCATTTATGTGAGCATGCTTAGATAGTTCGCATACGGTATATGTCTATTGGTGGATGCTTAGTAGTTTATGTTCTTTTATGATCAGTCCCAATTTATTAATGGTGGATAACATGCTTCATAGATGTTTGCTTGCATTGTTCTGTTCATAGTAGAATATGACATTGTGGTATCCTCCTCTGAATAATTCATTTGAATTGACCTGGCACATGCTTACACATGTTATGACTGAAAACAAAAGCCTCGATGATCTATTTTGCCTCAGAGTTCTAATATCATTTTTATGACTCCGTTAATTTTATTTTGTCGCAAGCATGATCAATGTTGGTGATATCGCTTATCGGGAACTTTTCGGTCGACCCATGATAAGGGGTAAATCGCCCGATTTGTCGGCATATCGGTCGATTTATCGGCCGATTTATCTTATCGGTCATATACTGAGAAGCGATAAATCGGCCGATTTATCGGAATATCGGACGATATCTTGAACAGTGAGCATGATTATGACGGCTACTGCTCTCTTGAATTGTCGCTCCCCTGTCTATTGCTAGCCTCCACTTGTACTAAGCTGAAAATGCTTGTGCTTCCAAATCCCTAAAAACAAAGTTATTCCCATAGAGTCCATCATAAACACCTATGTATGACATTTCAAACCATTCAACTAAATTTGCATGTGCTACCTTTAAAACCTTCAAAACACTTTTTAATTTGTGCCACTGTTTCGAGCTCATGAGGAAGTAGTAGTTGGACTTGTTATCTTACATACTAATTAAGTAACCGACTTGCATGCTTCATCTGCTCGTCATTAATTTTGCAAAGAGCTGGTTAGACCACTATAATATCAAAAGATTTGAGAAATAAAATAGACACTCCTTCATGGTTTGAGATTGATTGGTGGGCACCCGAGGATTCGGTTAGCCATGGTTTGTGAAAGCAAAGGTTGGGAGGAGTGTCAAGTTATCAAAATAAATGAATATAAGGATGCATATTATAAATGCTTGTTTTAAAAAAAATCGGAACCGCTCTCAACTTGCTTAGTATGGAAGATAACAAGAACTCTATTGCATCGTTGACGGAACAACCACCACTCAAAAACAATTTTACCTCTGTTTTTAAAATAATGGAAAGCTATAGCACATGTTAAATCCCTGCTTCCCTCAATGAAGGGCACATCTTTTACTTTATTGTTGAGTCACCATCATTGTTTGAGCATCTTCTTGAGAGCATAGTTGTCATTCTTAGTGTTCCCAGAATACTGTTAACTGCGGTATAATTTTGATGCTCTTATCTTTGATATCTTTATTTCTAGTCTTCTCTTGAAACTCAGAGGTGCCGGGGCATTTATGTTTTGCTGTAACATTCGGGCAAGCGAGATACCACCTTATCATACTTTATTATGAGCTTTGCAATCTTGTGAATTGATATGTTTCATGTTGTTTATTATTAATATGATTGGCATCTCTTCCTAGTTTACATGGTTATTAGGTGACATCGTTTGCATATATCTTATTATGAATAGTCTAAGCATTTGTCCTCACAATGAGAATATTTACATCATATGAACAAATGTGTTCGTGAAAGTTCTTTTATCGCACTCAGTTGTTAACTGAATTGCTTGAGGACAAGCAATAAGCTAAGCTTGGGGAGAGTTGATACGTCCAAAACGTATCTACTTTCCCGAACACTTTTGTTATTGTTTTACCTCTAATTTGTGTGTTTTGAATGCAACTAACACGGACTAACGTTGTTTTCAGCAGAATTGCCCTGGTGTCTCATTTTTGTGCAGGAAATCAACTTTTAGGAAAAATATCAGAAAAATCAAAGAACTCCTTATTTTGCCCGAAGACTCCCGGAGCCAGAAGACGAGAAGGGGGCGGCCAGCAGGGCGCCCACACCACGTGCTCGCGCGGGTGGGGCCCCGGCCGCGCGAGGAGGGGGTGTGGCCGACTCGGCCACCCCCTCACGCCCCCCTCTCGGCTATTTAGCCCCTCCTGACCTAAAAAACACGATTACAGAGAGGACAACATGTAACATTCGGGCAAGCGAGATACCACCTTATCATACTTTATTATGAGCTTTGCAATCTTGTGAATTGATATGTTTCATGTTGTTTATTATTAATATGATTGGCATCTCTTCCTAGTTTACATGGTTATTAGGTGACATCGTTTGCATATATCTTATTATGAATAGTCTAAGCATTTGTCCTCACAATGAGAATATTTACATCATATGAACAAATGTGTTCGTGAAAGTTCTTTTATCGCACTCAGTTGTTAACTGAATTGCTTGAGGACAAGCAATAAGCTAAGCTTGGGGAGAGTTGATATGTCCAAAACGTATCTACTTTCCCGAACACTTTTGTTATTGTTTTACCTCTAATTTGTGTGTTTTGAATGCAACTAACACGGACTAACGCTGTTTTCAGCAGAATTGCCCCGGTGTCTCATTTTTGTGCAGGAAATCAACTTTTAGGAAAAATATCAGAAAAATCATAGAAGTCCTTATTTTGCCCGAAGACTCCCGGAGCCAGAAGACGAGAAGGGGGCGGCCAGCAGGGCGCCCACACCACGTGCTCGCGCGGGTGGGGCCCCGGCCGCGCGAGGAGGGGGTGTGGCCGACTCGGCCACCCCCTCGCGCCCCCCTCTCGGCTATTTAGCCCCTCCTGACCTAAAAAACACGATTACAGAGAGGACAACATGTAACATTCGGGCAAGCGAGATACCACCTTATCATACTTTATTATGAGCTTTGCAATCTTGTGAATTGATATGTTTCATGTTGTTTATTATTAATATGATTGGCATCTCTTCCTAGTTTACATGGTTATTAGGTGACATCGTTTGCATATATCTTATTATGAATAGTCTAACCATTTGTCCTCACAATGAGAATATTTACATCATATGAACAAATGTGTTCGTGAAAGTTCTTTTATCGCACTCAGTTGTTAACTGAATTGCTTGAGGACAAGCAATAAGCTAAGCTTGGGGAGAGTTGATACGTCCAAAACGTATCTACTTTCCCGAACACTTTTGTTATTGTTTTACCTCTAATTTGTGTGTTTTGAATGCAACTAACACGGACTAACGCTGTTTTCAGCAGAATTACCCCGGTGTCTCATTTTTGTGCAGGAAATCAACTTTTAGGAAAAATATCAGAAAAATCATAGAAGTCCTTATTTTGCCCGAAGACTCCCGGAGCCAGAAGACGAGAAGGGGGCGGCCAGCAGGGCGCCCACACCACGTGCTCGCGCGGGTAGGGCCCCGGCCGCGCGAGGAGGGGGTGTGGCCGACTCGGCCACCCCCTCGCGCCCCCCTCTCGGCTATTTAGCCCCTCCTGACCTAAAAAACACGATTACAGAGAGGACAACATGTAACATTCGGGCAAGCGAGATACCACCTTATCATACTTTATTATGAGCTTTGCAATCTTGTGAATTGATATGTTTCATGTTGTTTATTATTAATATGATTGGCATCTCTTCCTAGTTTACATGGTTATTAGGTGACATCGTTTGCATATATCTTATTATGAATAGTCTAACCATTTGTCCTCACAATGAGAATATTTACATCATATGAACAAATGTGTTCGTGAAAGTTCTTTTATCGCACTCAGTTGTTAACTGAATTGCTTGAGGACAAGCAATAAGCTAAGCTTGGGGAGAGTTGATACGTCCAAAACGTATCTACTTTCCCGAACACTTTTGTTATTGTTTTACCTCTAATTTGTGTGTTTTGAATGCAACTAACACGGACTAACGCTGTTTTCAGCAGAATTGCCCCGGTGTCTCATTTTTGTGCAGGAAATCAACTTTTAGGAAAAATATCAGAAAAATCATAGAAGTCCTTATTTTGCCCGAAGACTCCCGGAGCCAGAAGACGAGAAGGGGGCGGCCAGCAGGGCGCCCACACCACGTGCTCGCGCGGGTAGGGCCCCGGCCGCGCGAGGAGGGGGTGTGGCCGACTCGGCCACCCCCTCGCGCCCCCCTCTCGGCTATTTAGCCCCTCCTGACCTAAAAAACACGATTACAGAGAGGACAACATGTAACATTCGGGCAAGCGAGATACCACCTTATCATACTTTATTATGAGCTTTGCAATCTTGTGAATTGATATGTTTCATGTTGTTTATTATTAATATGATTGGCATCTCTTCCTAGTTTACATGGTTATTAGGTGACATCGTTTGCATATATCTTATTATGAATAGTCTAACCATTTGTCCTCACAATGAGAATATTTACATCATATGAACAAATGTGTTCGTGAAAGTTCTTTTATCGCACTCAGTTGTTAACTGAATTGCTTGAGGACAAGCAATAAGCTAAGCTTGGGGAGAGTTGATACGTCCAAAACGTATCTACTTTCCCGAACACTTTTGTTATTGTTTTACCTCTAATTTGTGTGTTTTGAATGCAACTAACACGGACTAACGCTGTTTTCAGCAGAATTGCCCTGGTGTCTCATTTTTGTGCAGGAAATCAACTTTTAGGAAAAATATCAGAAAAATCAAAGAACTCCTTATTTTGCCCGAAGACTCCCGGAGCTAGAAGACGAGAAGGGGGCGGCCAGCAGGGCGCCCACACCACGTGCTCGCGCGGGTGGGGCCCCGGCCGCGCGAGGAGGGGGTGTGGCCGACTCGGCCACCCCCTCGCGCCCCCCTTTCGGCTATTTAGCCCCTCCTGACCTAAAAAACACGATTACAGAGAGGACAACATGTAACATTCGGGCAAGCGAGATACCACCTTATCATACTTTATTATGAGCTTTGCAATCTTGTGAATTGATATGTTTCATGTTGTTTATTATTAATATGATTGGCATCTCTTCCTAGTTTACATGGTTATTAGGTGACATCGTTTGCATATATCTTATTATGAATAGTCTAAGCATTTGTCCTCACAATGAGAATATTTACATCATATGAACAAATGTGTTCGTGAAAGTTCTTTTATCGCACTCAGTTGTTAACTGAATTGCTTGAGGACAAGCAATAAGCTAAGCTTGGGGAGAGTTGATACGTCCAAAACGTATCTACTTTCCCGAACACTTTTGTTATTGTTTTACCTCTAATTTGTGTGTTTTGAATGCAACTAACACGGACTAACGCTGTTTTCAGCAGAATTGCCCTGGTGTCTCATTTTTGTGCAGGAAATCAACTTTTAGGAAAAATATCAGAAAAATCATAGAACTCCTTATTTTGCCCGAAGACTCCCGGAGCCAGAAGACGAGAAGGGGGCGGCCAGCAGGGCGCCCACACCACGTGCTCGCGCGGGTGGGGCCCTGGCCGCGCGAGGAGGGGGTGTGGCCGACTCGACCACCCCCTCGCGCCCCCCTCTCGGCTATTTAGCCCCTCCTGACCTAAAAAACACGATTACAGAGAGATTTTCCACGAAAACCATCCAGAGCGTCGCCGCCACCTCGAAACTCAATTCGGGGACCAGAAGTTCCTGTTCCGGCACTCCGTCGGGACGGGGAATCGAAGGAGATCATCGCCAGCGTCATCGCCACCACTTCTCCGTCAACCATCCATATTTCCCCCATCCATGTGTGAGTAATCCACCGTTGTAGGCTTGAGGGGATGGTAGGGATTGGATGAGATCGTTCATGTAATAGCTGTAATATCATTATGGCATGGTGCCTAGTATCCGTTATCGGTGTTTTATGTCATTGTTGCAACTTGTTATGCTTAATGCTTGACACTAGGGCCCGAGTGCCATGGTTTCAGATCTGAACATGTTATTGTATCATGAAGATAATTATTGTTTTAAGATCATATCTATGAGTTGTATACACATATTGCTGTCCGGAACCCGAGGTCCCAAAGTGACAATAATTGGGACAGCCGAGGGGAATGGCTGTGATGTGAGGATCACATGTGTTCACGGAGTGTCAATGCTTTGCTCCGGTACTTTATTAAAAGGAGTACCTTAATTACCAGTAGTTTCCCTTGAGGCCCCGCTGCAAACGGCCTGGTAGGACAAAAGATGATGTGCAAGTTTCTTATTGCGAGCACGCACAACTAAATTGGAACACATGCCTATGGTTAATAAATACTTGGATGCTTTATCTTATTTATCTTCAAATGCCCATGACTTGATTATTATATGAAGTATCTCATCCATGCAACGCCCGTTCATCCGTCCCTTTGCCTACATTATTTTAATCTCGTTGTCTACTATAATCATCACTGTTGTTTTTATTCTACTGCTGCTGTTATATCACTACTGTCACTGCTATAAAACTGTTGCTGCTGATAATCTGTCTCGAGCAAGTCTATTCACAGGTGCAGCTGAATTGACAACTCCGCTGTTAAGGATTATAAATATTCTTTGACTCCCCTTGTGTCGAATCAATAAATTTGGGTTTTACTTCCCTCGAAAACTGTTGCGATCCCCTATTCTTGTGGGTCATCAGTTAGAACAATGAATAGTTCA
Source organism: Poa annua (assembly GCA_026929855.1). Taxonomy (NCBI): domain Eukaryota; kingdom Viridiplantae; phylum Streptophyta; class Magnoliopsida; order Poales; family Poaceae; genus Poa; species Poa annua. The sequence continues at coordinate 25,065,507 of CM049434.1, read as the reverse complement.
TATAATCAGCAAGTAGCACCAAGAAACAAATATTTAAAATACAAAATGATATTGATTGTCTGAACGCAAACTGGTACAAGAATTTAATGGAGGACTAAATGACCTATTCTTAAATCTTGTTGGAGTAAGACAAGAAAAAAAACTAAACTTCTTCAATCCAAAGAGACCGAGTATCTTGATCCATCTCAATGAAAATCGCCCTTTGGTTGCCATCTGCGAATGCTTGTGCAGCTTTTAGTTTTTTCTTCACCTCAAGGTTAGGGATGCTATTTAATATTTGCATACATGACTTCACTGAGTAAGCATCCATTTGTTGTGCTGCATTCTTCTTCGATTCAACAATGCTCAATGATGCGTCAGCAAGGCGGTCTAATGCAGTTATAGCATCATCAGCCGTGTGTTTTCAACCTTTTGTAGTATCTTGTGATCCACTACCAATGAACTTCTTACTTTTATCTATTTTAGTGGCATCCAGCTTCTTAGGACAAGCAGTGGAGGGTTCATTTGCTTCGTTGGATTCAAGATCAACTACCTCATTTGGATCAATTTGTGATTTAATGGTTTCACCTTCCCCTTTGCTAGATATAGCACCAACTCCAGATGCAGCAGAGCTAGCACATATGTCTTGAAGGTCTGTCCAACTAGGCCACACTTTATCTCGGTATTCTTGAATATTCTTATCCTTCTGCAGTTAATTAGTATATTGTTAGTCCATTGGTTAACGATAAGAACGTTGCAATGGTCTATAAAAAAATTATGAGCTAAACTTACTGAAATGAGATCCTCCCAAATTTCATCTTGTGCTTTGATCATTTTGTCCTCATCATCCCAGCCAAACCCAGTGAGTTTTAGAAGTCTGTCCATGGTAGCATAGCAACTCCTGTAGTACTTATGACGATTTTTTTATTTGTTGCAACTCTAGTTTGTCTACCTTTGAATTGTTCATCTATTCTTGGATTTCACGCCATGCTTTTTTTTGTGTGTAACCTGTTCCGTCCTTCCCTCCATTTAAGGTTTGCTCTTTTAGTATATTGAGCAATATTTTGTCCTCCGAAGATTTCCATATGTGACGCTTTGTGAGTTGCTTATCAGTGTTTTCCTTCTTAATCTTTTTAACCTGATCATCCATATTTTTCTACAACGAAAGAAAGCGACACAATAATTACTAGTATCAGATTTGTACTCCAAACCAAGTTATGCAAAGATATAGATGAAGTGTATGAGCATATTAGCAATCTAGTTCCCTGATGACTACTATAGGTTATCACTACATCACTGAAGCCTAAAAATATAATGAACTATAGAAAAGGATTGTCTATTCATCACTCAAGTAAACACATGAGTGCTACAAATATGCTACAATATACACTTTCTATTTTACAGTTGCGTTCTTTCACTAAAACTATGAATACTCTCACCACAGGATTGCATATGTAGCTCAAATTTCCTAAAGCGAATTGGATCATACCTGTAGATCTTCCGTAAACAATCAGATCGAGGAAGAGATCCCCTGTCTTCTGTAAACAATCAGGTCGAGAAGAGAGATCTTCTCCTCCAGCCAGCGAAACAGTGGTAGCAGCCGTCGTCAACGGGCAGTGAATTGATGATCCCAGCTATCGTCAACCGTCAGCCATGGATCTGGCTTTCAATATACTCCCTCCGTTCCAAAATAAGTGTCTCAACTTTGATAGAAAGTGGATGTATGTAGACATGATGTATGTAGACATGTTTTATGTCTACATACATCCACTTTCTATCAAAATTGAGACACTTAATTATTTTAGAACGGAGGGAGTATGTTTGTTGTTGTTGATATGGTGTACCAGCATCCGTAATATATAGGCGCGATCAAAAAAAATGGCGCGCTAAGTGGCCGGGAAAAAGAAGTGGCGGGCTGAGTTTGTTGAGGATGAAGTGGAAAAGTTGTTGCAATTGCGTTTTATATAATTGAGTTTTCTGAAAAACGAGTAATACCCGTTTCTGTCAAAACGCGCTTTCTCGAGTTTCTGGAAATCCCGTTTTCCTTATCCACATTTTGTTTACCCCACCCAAACAATGTTTTAGTTTGTTAGACGGTTATCTCAGCTTACGGAAAACCAGTTCTCCTAAACTCCCGTATCCAAACAACCCCTGAGACACGCCTCAAGCGCCACGTGCCGTTTCGACCGGAAACTGTTCCGCGCGCCGTGCTCGTGCGAAAACCACGTACAACGTGTTCCGCATACGTGTGCCTCCACCCCTCGTACGCCGGCCTGCTGCTGCGAGCATGTACGAGCAGATGCGATCCACACCCCATATGTTGTAAAAATTAAATAAAACACGAAGTATACCAATATTGCTAGTATACCTACATAGAAAATAATGTACGGATTATCAAAAACTGATAGTACACGAGATCTAGTTGTGATAGTACACAGTTTTAATGTTGTACGTACAACTATACAGACTCATACTGTACGTATAACTACACAGACTCGTACAACTACTCAGACGTACAACTACACAGACTCAGGTTGTACAACCACACAGAATCTGCCGTACAACTACACAAACTCAGATTGTACGTACAACTACACAGACTCACGTACCACAAGACTAAGACGTACAACTACACAGATTCAGGCATACAACTACACTGATGATGGGAAAATTGGGCGATCGAAATGATACGACGCGTCCACGTCATATAGAGACAGATAGAGTTTAAATTTAAAATGTGCGCAAATGTAAATGAGACAAATATCAAGTATTGCGAGTACATATTTCCGGAACTCTTACATTTATATAAAAGTACCGTTAATTACATCTCCGAAGAGAAAACCCCTGATTAAGAATTCCGATATTTAATATAAAGGATTACAACACATATGACTATTACAAAATTAAGCTAAGACTACGAAGTCCTCCTCGCCGTCGTCGCCGTCGGATGCTGGAAGGAGCATTTAATCTTCCTTGAATTATCATATGATTATTATTTAACATATATTTGACATATTACTTGCACTAACATTGGCAGTACAAGGAATTTGAATGCATCGGGTACCTAGTTGATCTAATCAGTTTAATAACCAACTAGGAGCATCCGAAATGGTACATGGATTTTGGGCCAGAGACTATGCATGTGCATACCTAATATATAATAGACCCCATGATTCGCTCCACCTCCTGCGTCCACGTCGCCCGACTTTCCTGGGCCGTCCATTCCGCGCGATCGACGTTCAGGATTTGCCCACGTCGCCCCGGAGCGGAGTGTACTGTTCATTTCCGAGTTTCTTCCAATAGGAACGCGCCACGCGTCCCGGTCGCCCGCCGGTGAGCTCCGGTTCCACCGGTCACCTGGCGTTTTTACACAAGAACCACTGAAAAATCGAACCACCACCCCGCGGCCCGAACTTCACCACAGTGGTGGACCTGTTTGCCAAACTGGAAAATGTCACGGACTTTTCTGCAAAACGTCCTACCATAATCTTCCCCGACCTTTTCTTCTCTCCAGCGACCCGGAGGTCGCCGGCGGCGCCGCTGCGCCGCGCTGCCACCTCGCGCTTCCCCGCCCAGATCGAAGAGGGCTGGAAGCTCCTCCGCCTCGGCCTCTCCATCCTGGCTGAGTATCGCGTACTGGGACGTTCGGTCCTCGCCGGAATCGTCGCCGGCGTAGGTCGCTCGCTCCGCCGCTTTTCGACGCGGCCGGCGACGCTCCGGCGGCTCAACTGTGGCGGCGCCGCCTATTCCTGGCGCCCCGCGTCGAGGCGCTTCGGATGCGACCATCCGCGCGTCCCAGCTCGCGCGGATGCGCCGCCGGCGAGGTCGCCGCCGCCGCGGCCGCGGCCGCCAGATCCGCGCTCTGGTGACGTCAGCGCGACGTCACCGTGGGCCCCGCTGTCAGCCTCTCTCTCATTTTCGCTGCGGAAAAAAAAAGACAGAAAATAATCAAATCTGTTATATTAATAACTTCAAATATTTTAACCGTAAAAAAATAAAAAATATATCAAAATGACTGGAAAAAAAGGACCTACATAGTTATGGGAAAATGCAATACATTTGAAAGTTTGAAAAAAGTTGTTAATTGAAACAAATTTAGAGCCATTTCTTCTAATAATTTCAAAAATGTGTCCAACAAGAATAACAAAAAATCTCAACATGACCACAAGAAGAAATACCTGATTACTTGTGGCACAGTGTACTACATTTAAAAGTTTGAGGTTGGTGTAAATTTAGATAAAAAAACAGCAAACGGTTGCCTCTTAAAAATTAATATCTTCAAATATGGCCACCAAAAAAATATGAAAAAAAAATATATATATCAAGATGATCACAAAAAAAAACATCTTACGGCACACTTCAACACCGTCTTAAGGTTTCAATTTGGTGTAAATTTAGGCAAGAGAAATAAAAGATTAACTACGGGAAAAACAATTACTGTCTTCAAATATAACCATCCAAAAAATATGAAAAAACTATCAAAAATGATTACAAGAATACATAACATTTGACAGCTCCAAAACATTTCTTCTTCTACCGACACTGACGTATTTCAAATTTAACTTCCACCTCTACTCATTTTACGATAATGCACCAAATTCAAATCGAAAAAACGCCCCAACTTGAATAACATTGACAGGCAAAACAATTTTTAAATGCGAACTTATCTTAGCTGCAGCAATATTCAAACCTGCTGTTTTCTAAATGTGCGCATTAATACCTAATGTATAATAGACGCCAGGAATCCCTCCGAGGCGTGCGTCCACGTCGCCCACTTTCCGCAAGCCGTCGGATCGGTCGAACGGACGGCTACGATTGAGCCACGCCACTCCCAATCCAACCGGTTACTATTCATTTCGAGTTTCTACCAATGGGAGCTTAACACGATGCCCGGTTTCCAGCCGGACACCCCCGGTTCCGCCGGTGGCCAAGCCATTTTGCAGAAAAGCATTTGAAGAATCCAGCACCTGAACCCGCGGTCCACGGTTCAACGCGCGGAGGGACCTTTCTGCGAAACAGGCAAAACGTCAGGGACTTTTTCGCAAAAACACCACGTCACAATCTCCCCTCCACTTCCCTCTCTCCCGCGACCCGTGGTCGTCGGCGCCGCCGCCGCGCGCCACCGCCACTGCAGCCCTCCTCTCCCAAAACCAAGGCCAAGAGAAGGTCCGCCGTCGTCTCCTCAACCCTCTCACCGGAGGAATCGCGGCCGGCCGCCCGGGGTCGCCGTCATGGCGTCGGAGTTTGCCGCCGGCGACGATTCCGGCCGCCATTTGGCGCGCTACGCCACTGGTCCGATGCGCCTCCACGCGCGCCACCGAATCCGCGCCGACTTTACAGCTAATACGCTTTCATGCACATTCAAACAATTTTTCCCCGCATAAAATTGCAATAAATATTACATCTTCTTATATTAACTATAAATTTATAGAAGCCCAATTCAAAATTGCTGAATGTTCCGATACACAGCAACCACCAAATTCTGATACGGCCAGAAAAATAATAATAATAATAATGGGAACAAATATAGCTCAATGCGACCCAACTTTAACAACTTTCGTAATCTAAACAACTTCTCAACACAATCTTCAGTCAATTTCACTGATATTCAAGCCTAAATAAATATTAAACGCCATCATTACCGAATTTAAATTCTTTTTTACTCCACGGGTGCGGCATTCCTCCACTAGTTTCTCTGTATGCATGCAGCGGCCAACTACATGCAGCCATCATTTTATATTTCTTTCAATACTATTGATGCAGTACTAGTTTTTCTTGTATGAAGACTAGATTTGAGCTGTTTGCACGCCACCACGGCATGCAGATTGATTTTAATTTATTTTGGATAATAGTATCCGTGACATGCAAATGCATTTTTTGATACTTGGGTAAGGCATGATTTTAGCCTATATTTTCTACATGCTTTATGTGGCATGAGAGTTTTATTGAATTTGATTTCTCTTGTATTACTACATCGCATAGCATGGCCTGTGAGAAGTGTAACCAAGGTGAAGTTTGTTTTCTTCATATTTGTATTACTACTAACGTAGCATAAAATGCCCGTAGAGTAACCAAACAAGAAGTATTTATGTGACGATTATATGACGATTTCTTCTTATTTTCGCCCAACTTGGTCATATCCATTTTGAGGACTGATTCAAGTAATATTATAGGGACTTTATTTAGGCTATTCTCTAGATTGTATCCATGTATAGTGACCAAACCAAGGAACGATGCTTATGCACACATTTCATCTTGGTTCGTATCACTAAGGGGACCGAATCAAGAGATATCAAATATATTTCAACATGAGCTTAGTTTGTACCACGATGGCCTAACCAAAATGACGATTTTTTAGAAGATGAAGCGAGCTCCTTGATTTGTACCGCAATGGCCAAACCAAGGGAGTAGATTTTGGTAGATATATGAAATATCTTTGATCTGTACCAATCACCAAATCAAAGGATAAGGGAGGAGATGAAAATACAGCACTTCAGTTTTTACCCATGGCCAAGCCGAAGGCTAAGGGAGAACCATGAATCCCACCTCTCTCTTGGGTGCTGCGGATGATTTTCTCCTTGGTTTCTTGTTTTCTTGGTTAGTATAGCTTGTGGTCTTGCTTTCCGGCCGAGCGGAGCGACGAACAGTGTGGTCTTGTGCTCTTGATCAATGGAGTGGAACTTTGGATGGGTGAAACTTGTGAACGATCGGGGGAAGTGATCGTATAGCCCAATGACATGTGAGTTAAATAGCTCGCAGGCTTTTAAATCCAATGGCCAGCAAAGGACTAATTCCTATACATATTATACACTGATTTTTGATGAAGTGTATAATTATTCTTGATGGAATATATCAGACAACATCGATGACTTATCATGCAGTCAAATATTTCTTTGAAAATTTAGTGTTAGAAAATTTAATTCAATATCGAACCATTGTCATTGATGATGGCGATACGTAAATAAACCCGTTTATATATATTATGCAAAGCCCTTTTTTATAAAAAAAAATTTAATCATTTTATCAACTTTCATGATAATCAAATTATTTTTTATAGTCTGAGACAAAATCGGTGCCAACATACACCGACTCAGATTATACTACACTCACTGTTCAAGATATCGGCTGATATCCCGATTTATCAGCTGATTTATCGCTTATCATTGTCTGACCGATAAGATAAATTGGCTGATAAGTCGGCCGATATACCGATAAATCGGCCGATATGCCGATATATCGACCGATTTAGCCCTTATTATGGGTCGACCGATAAGTTTCCGATAAGCGATATCCCCAACATTGACTACACTATACATATTCAGTTTGTACGAACTATACATAATCGGAAGTAAAAAAAAATTCGTCAAAACCTATCAATATGGGATCTAATTTTAAAGATCTCGACGCGAGGAGCTCAAAAGTGAAAACGGTTCGTAATTTGGATAAACGGTTCTTCAGATATTTTGTTTTGAAATTTCGTTTTTTAAAAATAAAAGGGAAAACTTTCCTCCTACCTCTCTTGTGTTCATTTCTCTCTTATCCTTATCCCATTCTAGTAGCGACACTTGGCGCACATGGAAACAATCATGAAGACCAAGGTAAGCAGAAATTGACACTTGTCACGACGAGAATGAGAGCAAAGTTCCCTTTGCAAAGGGAAGTCTTTTTTTAGCGATTTCCTCTGTCGACTTGTACAATTCAGGCAGATTTGTCATTTCTAAGTTTTATATATGGAGAGACAGAAAGGCTTACCGATTCCTCAACTTATAGCAAAGACGAGTACAGTTTGATCCGGCACTAGTTGTACCAGTGCAAGCACACATCCTATCTATCTGACAACCGGCGAAACAAAACATCCACATCATTTTTCAGAATGGCCTGCAGCAAAGCACAGTGCGATCATCCAACATGGAGGTAGAAGAAACAAAGGCAACCAGCAGCTAAACATCAACATGTTGTAACTGTGGCATGGCCAAACTTCAGGATGCTCCCCGGCTATAAAATATATCGTTTCATTTGGTTTGGGCTGATCAATGCTAGCATTTAGTGGTGCATGTACTGACAAATTCAGATATATTTGAATTATTATAGACATCAAATTCACAAAAATACATCTTGGCAAAGTTTAACATTAACTGAAAAGGAGACTAACATATTAAACATACATTTATTATACTCTCGGGAAAAACAGAGATACATTATAACATCAGCACAATCTTTCCTACAATGACACATCTTCCAGCTGCTCATGAGCTTCCATTTACACCAACTCGAGTTGCTTTGTCCAATAGCAGTGGCGGAGCTTAGTTGAGGTCGGGGGGCCACCGCCCCCCAAGATTGACACATGCATGCAGATTTTTTTTGTGGTAGAGCTTAAAATAGGACGTTTTGTGTGTTTTGCCCCCCCCCCCCCCACACACACACAAACTCTCATGTATTGTGTTTTGCCCCCAGCAAGCTTTGGCAAGCTCTGCCACTTTCCAATAGAATGGCTTCCAATCCTTCATGAGCCACAACCGCACGTACATGTCCTTCCCTGGCAAGCGGAACACCCCTCTCGTGACATTCAGTCCAAAACCAGCGTTGAATTGGTCACATGGACGAATCCATGGTCCAACCCAAGTTCTACGTGGACGTAGGCAAAGTTCTCCGAGCTGACTTGGCGCAAGTTACCGCTTGTTGGGATAAGCTTCTTCATCTCATGCTGGGACCATTCTTCTTCAATTGCCTGGAGAAAACAGAATGGAAGTTATCACAACTTTGATTTCCCGGTGAAAACAAATTGTTCTTATGTATGCAGATAGTGATAGACAATTGACCTTCTTCAGGCGCTTTGTTTGAAGCTTCACATGGAATAGGAAAGAAGTGTTGAAGGAGCATTGTGGTGTGCAGGCAAGCAACATGAATACGGGTCGCATGCAAGCAACGTGAATACGGGTCGCAGGCAAGCTCAAAAGGTATTGCTAGTGGTGCCAAGTACCAGATCATTTCTGATGGAATGTGCTTGTAGCTCTCTCTAAATACTACTCCCTCCGTTCCATATTAGATGACTTTTTTTTGTCAAAAAGTGGATGTATCTACACGTATAGCATATCTAGATACATCCACTTTTGTCCAAATAGAAGTCATCTAATTTAGAACGGAGGAAGTACAACTCTAGCTACAACTCTACAATAGATGTTGTTGTATGTATTGTGCCATTCACACACGGACTGAGGCTGGAATATAGAAGCATGTTTGCATGTTCATGTAGCTTTTCTACCCCTCCTTCTACCTATGAGAATTGCAACACCAGAACTAGCTCGACTAGGGATAGCGTCTATGTGTAGTGCCACAAAAGAAGACTCAGTTGGCATTAAACCATCATCGGGTTTAACGATATAGGTTTCTGCGGGAAAAATGCCATAATTCCAAATAAAAATCCCACAAATGAAATAAAATTCCAGGGAGTTAAATAAAATTGGCTACATATGAGGAAATTTACATCATGAATTAAAGTGACACCATTGAATCTGTCATATTGGTAGGGTCAAGGAATGGATCCAAGTCCGCATGTACAATTTGCTACGTTATTGAAAATTCATATAAGATCTCGTATCAGGTGAAACAAACAAGACTTACATTTCGGTGTAGTTCACCTCTCTTATTCCAGGTACATCAACATCTCCATATTGGTCAATAGTAGTGAGGTCTCTAGTTGGTTTTGGTACAGTCACTTGCTCCACCGGACGCTGTATTTTGTCGTGCTGCAAAAACAACGCTCCACCGGACGCTGCATTTTATAGCGCGTGCGTGGCGGCACAAACACAAAACACACACACACACACATGCCATAGTGAGATCAAACACACATAAATAAAATCAACAATAAATAGTTCAATTATTATTTCAACACAAACAAATAGTCCAAGTCAAGGGGTATGACTATCTGGAGGGTTGCCTTCGCAAAGGCCTCTTTTTGGCCCGCGCGCCCTCTCTCAACCCGCCACGTGGCGTACGGAGCGCGGGACCGCACCAGATCCAGATCCAGATCCACTTATAGATAAGATGTACAAACACCACACAACAGCATGTACAAAAAAAACTTAACTAGTACAACTACACAGACATGGTTGTACGTACAACTACACAGATCACGTTGTACAAATCACGTTGTACAATTACAGCAGGTTGTACAGATCAGGTCGTACAACTATACATATCAGGTTGTACAGAAACAGAACTGAACGTACAACTACACAGATCAGGTTGTACAGATCTGGTTGTACGTACAACTACACCCAGTTTTAGTTGGATGTACAACTACGCATATCAGGTTGTACGAACTGTACACAATCCGAAGTAAAAAAAAAAGTTTATCAAAACCTATCAACAATGGATCTAGTTTTGAAGATCTTGACGCGATGAGTTCAAAAGTGAAAACGGTTCGTAATTCGGACAAACGGTTCTTAAGATATTTTATTTTGAAAAAACGAATCTAAAAAAAATACACATACATCTCTCTGCCCACCACCAGGAAGCTGCCACTTGTCATGCAGGGAGGAAAAGTGGGGATTGAAAGCGCCCGAAATTGCGACACTTGGCAGCAGCGGAGTGGGCTAGAAGCGACCTTCGCAAAGGGAACCCTTTTTTTTAAGGATTTCCCCAAGTCAATACAATAGCAGCTTTGTTCATGTTTGCTCAGCTTTGTTCCATCTTTTTTTCTTCTGCATTTTGGCCCATCCAGGAGAAGGACGCAAACAAAAACCACCCTGCCAGATCCAGGATCACATTCGGCCCATTCAAACCTGCACGGCTCTCCCGAACATTCGAGAGAAAAAACTGCACGCCCCGTCCTCTCTCCCGCTCATCATTTCAAAAATCGAAAAATAGCAGCAGCACGATCCCCCCACGACGGAGCACACATGGCGGAACCGTCCGTCCGTCCACCCGCACCGGACGCCGCTCACCTCTCTCTCCCACCTGCGGGACCCACCCACCACACACCATGGCCCACGCCACAGGCGAGACATCCCCGTCGGCCGTCGTGGAACAGCGGCGCTGGCGTTTCAGTCGCACCAGCCAAGCAGCTCTGATGAGTTGGCCACGCCACCAACCGATCCTTCTCCCAAATTTTTCAAACGCCAGTTGCCACCGACACAGCCAGATCGCACCCAGAAGCGTACACACGCTCCGCCGATAAACTCGGACCCACACGCCAGCGCCGCACATCATGCGGGTAAAACTGAAATCTCCCCCGTCAGGTGCTAACGAAAAGGAAGCGCGCCTACTTTCCACCCCACCCCTCAGCCTCCAGCAAATTGCCCCAACCAGCCCGCACCAGGCCGCGCGGAACGGCGAACCACCCGACCGTTGAGCAAAGCGGGATGGAAGTTCCATTCCAGGGGCGCGGATGCAAAACCGCCACCCCCAACCCCCACCCCTTCGCACGCACTGCTATATAGCGAGCCGAGTGTGGGGAGCGGAAACCCTAAGCAGAGACACCGCAGAGACAGGCGTCTTCGTACTCGCCTCTCTCCGCGCCTCCGAGCTTTCGCCTTCCTCCTCCTCCCCTCCCCAACTCCGTTCCGTCGGCGACCAACCACCGCCACCATGAGGGAGTGCATCTCGATCCACATCGGCCAGGCCGGTATCCAGGTCGGGAACGCATGCTGGGAGCTCTACTGCCTCGAGCACGGCATTCAGGTACGGATCCGCCCGCTTCGTTCCCTGCTTGATCCGTCTCGTCTAGCGCTAGATCTGTGGTAGATCTCGGGTTTCCAGGTGGTTGCTTGATGGATCTAGTCAGTCGAATCTCGGCGGGGATCTCACTGTCTGTCAGTGACGCTGGCCAGATCTGCGTTTCCTGCCAGGGGAATTGTAGATCTAGCGAAATGTTAGGTGCGTGCATGAGCTTGCTTCTGTTGGCCCGTCCGGTTTCGGCAGATCGTACGTAGATGGTTGATACAGTTTGAATTCCGAGAGATTTAGTAGTGGCTCGAAGTTATACTAGCTTATAGCGCCACAGTTAGTTCGCTGGATCTCAGTTAGGATGCAGTTTCTGTATGTGACTGTGGCTGGCCGGCTTTGGGTTGTATGTATGGTTCGGACTAGTGGTAGATCTGATCAATGTACCTACTAGATAGATAGATCATAATGATATACCGTCACATGTTTTGGCATGTCACTGATTGTCACAGTTTTTTATTATGTTTAACATAGAGAACTATGATGATCTAGTACCAGCTATTTACATGCAAGCATAACCATTCTGGCATGTACATGTTTGATCTGCTTGTGATCCAGTACCAGTTAGATCTGTTCGAATTCTGTTAGATCCGGTAGTCATCTATTAATCTCAGTAATTTGCAGTTGTGCATATGGTCAGTAGATTGTTTTGCCCTTTATGTGCTATCATAGCTGTTGGATCTCGAATGTGCATTGCATCTTTATTCAAATTTTGTCCTTATTTAACAATTTTTTATCAGTAAAGATAACTCACAATCGTTTCATGATATGCTATCAGCAGTATACTAGGCATTTCTGAACTGATCAATGATAGAACCAATATATTAAGTGTGCCTACATTTCTCTATTTATCCTGACTCAGAATTGACTATGTTTACTTGCACTTTTAACACTGTCTTGTCTTCATTGTGCAGGCTGATGGACAGATGCCCGGTGACAAGACTGTTGGAGGTGGTGATGATGCATTCAACACCTTCTTCAGCGAGACTGGTGCTGGGAAGCATGTCCCCCGTGCTGTCTTTGTTGATCTTGAGCCCACTGTCATTGATGAAGTGAGGACTGGCACTTACCGCCAGCTTTTCCACCCTGAGCAGCTCATTAGTGGCAAGGAGGATGCAGCCAACAACTTTGCCCGTGGTCACTACACCAGTAAGTCATGTGGCCCTTTGTCTGTTATGATGACAATAATTTGTGTGTTGCTGATCATCTGTCTAACTTTTGCCTCCATAATCACAGTTGGCAAGGAGATTGTTGATCTGTGCCTTGACCGTATCAGGAAGCTTGCAGATAACTGCACTGGTCTTCAGGGTTTCCTTGTATTCAACGCTGTTGGAGGTGGAACTGGCTCTGGCCTTGGTTCTCTTCTCCTTGAGCGCCTCTCGGTTGACTATGGAAAGAAGTCCAAGCTTGGGTTCACTGTGTACCCGTCTCCTCAGGTCTCCACCTCTGTTGTTGAGCCATACAACAGTGTCCTGTCCACTCACTCTCTACTTGAGCACACTGATGTGGCTGTCCTTCTCGACAATGAGGCCATCTATGACATCTGCCGTCGCTCCCTTGATATTGAGCGCCCAACCTACACCAACCTCAACAGGCTTGTGTCTCAGGTATAAGCCCATTTCTTGTACATGTTTTCTGTATGATGAATGCTCCACTGTCTTGTACTATTTTGCTGGGCTCATATTCATTTGGTTAAATCAATGTGCAGGTCATATCATCATTGACTGCTTCCCTGAGGTTTGATGGTGCGCTGAATGTTGATGTCAACGAGTTCCAGACCAATCTGGTGCCCTACCCAAGGATCCATTTCATGCTTTCATCCTATGCCCCAGTGATCTCAGCTGAGAAGGCTTACCATGAGCAGCTTTCTGTTGCTGAGATCACCAACAGTGCCTTTGAGCCTTCCTCCATGATGGCCAAGTGTGACCCCCGCCACGGCAAGTACATGGCCTGCTGTCTGATGTACCGCGGTGATGTTGTGCCCAAGGATGTGAACGCCGCTGTGGCTACCATCAAGACCAAGCGCACTATCCAGTTCGTCGACTGGTGCCCCACTGGCTTCAAGTGCGGTATCAACTACCAGCCACCTAGTGTTGTCCCTGGTGGTGACCTTGCCAAGGTCCAGAGGGCTGTGTGCATGATCTCCAACTCCACCAGTGTTGTTGAGGTCTTCTCCCGCATTGACCACAAGTTTGACCTGATGTACGCCAAGCGTGCCTTTGTCCACTGGTACGTGGGTGAGGGCATGGAGGAGGGAGAGTTCTCTGAGGCCCGTGAGGATCTTGCTGCTCTGGAGAAGGACTATGAGGAAGTTGGTGCTGAGTTCGACGAGGGTGAGGATGGTGATGAGGGAGACGAGTACTAGAGCCTGCGTCCTGGTGCTTTCCCAAGGCCCAATCCACTGCTATCCCGTGATTTGCCTTAGTGGCTGGCTGTATCTGTTGTCTGTTTGAATATTTGCTTTGTGATGTTTGGTTTACAACCTGTTCCGTTGTAAGAACCTGTGCTATGTTTGAACCTGCATCGCACCTTGGTTAATATGCATGTTATGTGGTTATCTACACCTTGGCCTCTATCCCCGTCTGCATATTCTGTATGTTTGTAATTTCATTGTGCTTGTATTTGTTTGATATGATGCCTGATTGTTTTCCATGAGCTTTCTTCAAGTAATTTCCTGTGCCCGCACAAACAGAAACTGTACAGCCTTGTGTAGATCTGGTGATTTCGTGTTTGGTGTTTGACACTGCTGAATTTTGGCCTTTTCTCAGTTCTCTCCCATCTAAAAAGCCTGTACGAGCATCTACGTATAGTCTGTTGGAGTCATTTTCGGGGACAATCTTCTTTGTCTGATGTATACACTATACCAGGTATGCCAACTGAGTTGGCCTCAGCCATATCCGGTGCATCTTGCAGTCCGTCTTGTTGCTTTCATATGCTGCGCTTCACAGGTTGTGCATCTGATCAAATGGTGGCAGACTGGCAGCGGAAAACATGTGCCGGTTTTCCCTGATCGTGGTTTGTGGTCGATGCGTTTCGTAGTGTAGGATTGAAAATGACCTCCCTTTACGCGTCTATTCTTCCTTATTGCTGTATATTTCTCGAGACTCTGACGTTTGAGACAAGTATCAGGCGTCGTGTTTTTGCGATAGCCTATTCCTTTATCACGTGGTATAATCGGAACATTTGTCCAATTCAACTATGAGCACCAGCAATCTTGTAGAAAAATACACGGCGCCATTCAGCAATAGGCACTAGCCGTCGATCGATATCGTCGCAGCCTGTTTCTTTTTTTTTTGAGGAAGGATCCGATTCATAAGAAAAGAGGCACAGCCACTTTACAACCAGGACCTCAAGGAAACACAAAATTACAAAGAAGCCCGGGAAAAGTGCACCAAGCACCCTAAGCCACCGTCGAAGATCACAACCGGACCCAGAGCTTTGCCCAAAGCTCCTAGGCGGCGGCGAAGACGCCGTACCACAGCTCGCCGGGAAGAAGACGCCACCCTTTGTCGATGAAGGCTGCAAGAACCATCCGCCGCTCCGCGCCGGAATCTGGACTCCATGAACGAGCACAGCCACAACGCCGTCTTCCCGCATCCACCCGACATCCAGCCGTCGCGCCAACGCCTAGGACCACCACCACCAGCCGCACCACAGCCTCTCCAGCCACCGCTTCCCGAGCCACCATGACCAGCCGAAGCAGAAGCAGCGAAGAAACCGACCACCAAAGCCACCTGCAACAAAAGCGAGACAACGCCCACCACCAGCTCCTCCCCTCGCCGCCACGGCCGGCCAGAGGAGCACAGAGGGAAGGACGCGCCCGACGCAGCACCTCCACGACCTCGCCAGCGACGCAGCCGGAGCGGGAAGAGGGGGAGGACAAACCCGAAACCAGCGCCACCGACACCGCCATCGGAGACGCCACCGGGAAACACACACCTAAACACTACCTACCTACACACAGGACGGAGCCGAGGCTCCCCCCCACCTCGCGGCGCCGAAACGGCGGCCGGAGGCGGAGGGGAGCAGCCGGCGAGGACGGGAGCGCGCGGTCGCCTTTTTCGCCCCTCTCAAACAGTAACCTTATCCGGGGGGGTCGCAGCCTGTTTCTGAAGCTTCACATATCGTGCATCAATATGTCGCCATGACAGCACACTACTGATTCTATAACTAAAGGACCCCCAAACAGGGGCAAGTGAGAGTATTGTATTTTTTACAATGGTGTATTGTAAATTTGTAGTGTTCAGATTTTTATTATTGAACCTTGTAGTGATCAGCTTGACTGGACATAGTTTAAGCAAGCAACAGGTTCTTCATGCCTCAGTTTTCGCGCTCTTGATTCCTTTCCTATCCACAACCGCAAGAATACAACCTACTTTCAGAGAGTGGATAGGTATGTTTCTTGATAGCTCACTTCAAAAAAGAAGAGAGAAATGGATGTGTATTCTGTGGGCCTGCGTCCTGACGACTGCCAAGTTCACATGTCTCGGTGCATTGAGATATTTGTTCTCCATCCAGCTGATCTGAGTGCATGATGGCAGTGCCATCTGATGAATACCATGAACTGATGCCCCTTGCACCTTTTGTTAAAATCAATCAGCTCTACAGGCTCAGAGCATCCCCACTCCCCCCCACCAAAGGCCCCCAAAGGCTTATGGGGGGCGCCGGCGCAGAAAATATCGCCCAGCCGCGGCCCCTATTTTATTAATCACGCCGGCTGGGTCGAAACAGAACTCCGACGCCCCCAGGCCGAACCCAATACACAGGGGGGCTAGCGGGGGCGCCGGCGCGACGTCGTTTCGGCGGGAAAAAAACGCGCGAACCGCTTTAGCTCGTGGGCCACCGCTGGCAGTGACTCGCGTCCTTTCGCGGGGAAAATTTGACCGATCGGTCGTCTTCCTCCTCGCCATCCGCGCCGCGTTTATTGCCTGCTCGCCTTCCGCACCTGCGACGCAGTGGTCAGGCGGACCGCCGCAGCTAATGACGCGTTTCGTCGGCGTAAATGAGGCCACCGCTCCACGGCCTACCCCTTCGCCGCCCCGCTATAAAATCCCTTCGGCGGGGCTGTTGCAGAGGACACACTGCGCTCTCCACCTCCAGCCACCTCCCCACCGCGCTCAGATCCTCTAGCCATGAGCCGCTCTCTGTTGAAGATAGAGGCCCAGACTCTGTTCGAGGCGGGGTACCCCGCCCCACCGGACTTCCGGTGTCATTCGGGGTGGGTTCTCAGCGTCGGCGGTGTTCCGGTGCCGCCAGTGCCCACCGGCCGTGAGCGCTCCCACGCCATCCGCGACCACTTTTGTAACGAGCTGACGGCGGAGGAGCGCAACGACCCACAGTGGCACCAGGACAACGTCGACGCGTGGAACGCCTTCTTCCAGCAGCAGTGACAGGACCACATCAACGCCAACGACGGGTCCGGGCCGCCACCGACCAACTTCAACGCTGAGTGCCGGCGGCGCTGGTGGGGTGCTCCAGGACGTACGCTTGCGTACGTCATGGACTACATCGCCAACGGGAACAATCCCCCGTTGACGATGTCGCCGGGCCCGTTTTTAGTTTAAATATTTTTAAATTTATATAAATTATCGTGTAACCGCCGAACTATCTGTAAAGTTATTAAATTTCTAGTAAGTTCAATATTTTGAATTGTTTCAATTGGGGGGCACGGCTGGGAGCCGGTCGGCCCCCAATTTCTAAACCGCGCCGGCGCCCCCATATGGGCTGAAAAATGGCCGTTTTGCACGCCGTATGGGGGGCACGAGTGGGGATGCTCTCGGATGCTCCCCCTTCCACTCTGAAGTCTGAACGCTCGCTTTGCCACTTTGTTCATGCATATCGTGTCTGAAGCATTCTGATGATATATTTACGTGGACCCAAAATATTCAGTTTATTTTCTCATTTTGTCGGTTCTACTGTCTCATTTTGTGCAGTCATATTCAGGTTTCTGTAGCAGACCCTTACGGGAACTATAGAATTACTACAAGTTGTCGCCAAATGATGGAAGGATATGGGCTTAGGGATTTAATATCTACTATTTGACACCTCCTCTTAGGTCTTATCTTGATGGTGTTTTGTTAAACCCTGAAACTCTGGAGCGTTCCAGCTATGAAGCCGTGAAACCGTTATGCCAAGCACTCATGTCCCAGACACGATCAGAGGAACACCTGATTGAAGCTGGGGCTGATAGGGATTAGCACACTTTTTTTTTATAGAAAAGGGGTAGGCCCAGCCTCTGCATCGATTGATGCATGCGGCCTTTATTTATTTTTATTAAAGCATCAAAGTTTTACAAAGGCGAGAGCCCTCATGGGTCACTCAAAGTCTCAATATGAATTAACCATCTAAATAAAAGAAACGACATGGAATGACTCTGCATCAACATGTTAATATAAAATCAGAACGCCAAGTGCACTGGGCATATAGATCCGATGCAAACGATTCCAGTACACTGATGCTAAGAGGAGTGGCCACTTGGGAGTAATTCCATTTCCAGGATTGCAAATCCTCGGATCCTCCTATAGCTGATATGGTCAACTTCCCTCAGCCGATGGATATGGATTAACGACGTGGTACTCCAGAGAGAAGGGTATATGGATTAACACATCGTACGTCGATCCCCCAGTGACATGGATTTGCATGGATTCAGGGAGAAGACGTTCACGAAATCACAAAGAACGGCTGGCGATTGCTTCTAGGGTGTTCCTCCCCATTGTTCGCTGAACTGCTCCACACAAGTTGGAGCACACCATGCGGATGCCACGGTGACGCAGTGTTGTCTCTGCCGACTACTAGAAGCCATGGAAACTTAAATAATGTTCCAAGCACAACATAGACAAAACTTAACGGAAGGCCTAAATTATCACGACTATTTCCTATAAATGAAAATAATATTAATTGGTCGGTTTGCCCATGCCTAACTTTCATACATGGCAAGTCATATTATTTTCTTCCCGCTCACGTCAACATGCCAGACACTATAATAATTTTGGGTTGTGTGCGTACCCTTGATGCACATACCGAAAGCAATAAATACATTCCATTAGCTTAAACAAAAGAGTAAATCTCATTCTACTCTTCAGTCATGGTGCAACTAAAAACCATGCTATATTTTATTTATATAAGGACCTCTTTGACCCGTAGGATTCTAAAAGCGCGGACATATGAAAATACATGATTGCAATTCCTAAAAGATTTTTGTATGCACCAAATTTTATTTGATTCCATCATAAGGAAAATAAATGATTCTACAAAAGATATTTGAGTGGATGTTATATTTTCTATGAATTCTAGTGTAAAGGATTCGTATGGGATTCACTCACTAATCAACAAGCACCACATGAAATATTCCTAAGGATTTGAGTCCTCCAATTTTTTGTATAATTTTTTTTGAACCAAAGAGGCCAGTGTGCGAAGAGGAAACTATGCATTTGAAATTGTGACATATTTGTTTTGCTTAACAGAATCCACGTAAACATAAATAGTTTTCATAGGACAACCAAATTAATTTAAATACGGTGTTTGACCGACACTGTAATAATTGTGGGTTGTGTGCATCCTTGATGCACATACCGAAAGCAATAAATGCATTCCATTATCTTAAACAAAAGAGTAAACTCTCCTTTTACTCTTTAGTTATGATTTTGCGATATTCACTTAGTGTAAAAAAGGCTATATTTTAGTTGTATAAGGACCTCTTTGACCTTCATGATTCTAAAAGTGCGGAAATATGAAAAGTGCAGGATTGCAATTCCTACAAGATTTTTTTCATGCACCGAAATTTGTTTGATTTTATCACAAGGAAAACAAATGATTCTACAAAAGATATTTGAGTGAATGTTATATTTTATATGAATTCTAGTGCAAAGGATTCGTATGGGATTCAGTCACCAATCAACAAGCACCACATGAAAAATTCATAAGGATCCGAGTCCTCCAAAGTTTCGTATAAAAATCCTTTGAACTAAAGAGGCTTGTGTGCGAAGAGGAAACTATGCATTTGAAAATGGTGACATATTTGTTTTGTTGAACAGAATCCACGTAAACATAAATAGTTTTCATAGGACAACCAATTAATTTAAATACGGTGTTTGATCGCCATGACTCCTCCAACGCTTTTCTAAACACAAATACATCACAACAAAATTAACTAATAATGCCCTCTTTTGTTTGTTTAATTTGTAATATCTCGAGGCTGGCCCCCTCTACTATTAGTGTGAAGCTCCACGAACGTCACTGCGAGTAATTCCAATCCAAATTATATATGTATCTTCACACATGCGTTATTCATGGACCTTGAGTATCATAGAAGACGAGAAAGAGAAAAAAAAAGGCTCGACAAAGCTACAACTCATGATTTTTCTATTTTCTTTTTATTTGTGCATTTATTTTTATGGAGGCGTTTTTTTCTTGTATATATTGTTGGCCAGGTACATTAAAACACTGCTCCATCATTAAACCAAAATATGTACTAAAATAAATAAATAAAAATAAATACATACTATTAAAAAAAACAGGGGGCAAAACCGTAATTAAGCGACACTGTTTGTTCCATGTTCCAGAGGCAAAGTTGGTCCCGTCATTGGCCTACAAATACGCCCGCACCCCATCCATCTGCACCTCTCTTCCTCCTCTCCTCTCCTCTCCTCTCCTCTGTCGCTCCACCCGGCAGCGCTCTCACACATACACCTGTCTCGGCCTCCGCTTCTTCCCGAGTGCGCTCGCTGCATTCCGATCTCGTCTCGCCGCCGTCCGGTTCGCGTCGCGGCTTTGGGCCTTGGCCGTGGTTCCTTCCGTGCTGGTGACGGGCGCGATGGTGTCAGGCGGGTGCGTGGCGGCGGAGGGGAACGCGGAGCCGGAGGCGGTGGCGGCGGAGGAGGCCGTCTCTTCGGCGCCCGCGCCCGCGAGGGAGCTGGTGGTGGGGTACGCGCTGACGTCTAAGAAGGCCAAGAGCTTTCTCCAGCCCAAGCTGCGCGGACTCGCCAGGTACTGAGTCTGACGAACTTGTGTGTAGATTTGTTGAGCTGCGTTTGCGTCTAGGTACAGAAACAAAAATCTGGATGCGAATGTGCTGATTGTCGGGGAGATGTTTGGGGAAAGGGGTTAAGATATCGTGCATTTGGGGCAAAGGCGCTTGATGTGGCGGTCCTTGTTTGTTTGTCTGTGTGAATTGCATGGAACAGTAAAATCCGGTCCTGGTTTTGCATAGAATTTGAAGGTCAGGAGGAATTCTTAATGATTAATATATGTCGTTTCTCAGTCTTGTTGTGTTTTATTTTTTTGTGTTAGTACAGATACCTGCATATTCCACCATTCATTTTCGATTTGGGACGAAAAGGACCTTTGCTTATCATTGTTCCCAACTAGTTTTGTCTTTAGTTAAAGAGATTACAGAGCTGTTGAGGCAAAAAAGATGGGGGACACTTTGGCTTTATAGGATTAGAAGTGCCAAAACGTATGATTTCTTTGTGTAGTTATAGTTCCAAAAGTGGGCAAATGGCTTTTATGGTATACCCTTGGATTTTAGTTTAGTCTGTCTATCAATTTTAGATAACTAAAAAAAACTATTTCATTCAAAGGATGAATTGGAATCTCTTCATTTTGTTTAATAATTGTCTATAAGATTCAATCATATCTTTTAATTTGTGCTATTTACTTTCGCATAAGAAAGCAGCATCGGTGTATTCCTTGCCTTGTGGTAGTATTATATGATATCCGCTTCTAATAACCCCCCCAACCCCCTTAATTTATCCATAATATAGTACATTAGGTGCATCTCTCCATAAGCCGTACGATCACACTGCAACAGCCTGTATACTTTGTTTCTTGAGTGTACTATTTGCTTTGCCTACCTTTTATGATATGGCTTTTAAGATTTGAGTTTATTCTGGTTAAGTGGAGGCTTTCTTGACACTGTTTCAATAGTCACTTAGCAATTGTAGTTATTTTTAAAATATTTCATGAAATGGTCGAGTCGGAATCTCTTTATCTTATAGAATCATTGTCTCCACTTAATTCAAGCAAACACTTGTATTGCTGTTGTCTCCTTTTGGGATAAGGAAAGCGACATTGATGCATTCCTTGTCTCCTGGTAGTATTATCTTGGCTTCTAATAGCGTCCCTTTCGTATCCAATAGAGAGTAAATGTGGTACATGCCTGAACTAGTTCTGGAAGCTCTAAGATCACAGTGAAACACCCCATTCGTGCGTTTTTCAAGTAAGTCTGTGAAGCCTAATCACATAATGGTTATCTGTTGTGCCTAACTGCTTGTGTCGTTGGCTGGTGTGACCGAGCGTGGAAGAAACTGCAGGGAACCAAACTCGCATAATGCACCAGATATCAAAATAGGTCATCAGTTTGCAAATTACACTTACGTGTTTATATTGCATCATGCTCAGATTTATTACTTACAGCTTGTGCCATCATCTGAATGTAGTTTTGTTGCAACTGGAATCTCGTGTTGCCGCTAGGTATATTTCTGCTCCCACATCAATAGGACCAGAGCAGGATGTGGACTGCAGAATATAAAAATGTTATAGGTCCGGCATGATAAGATTCTGACAATATTTTAATGACCCACATGATTAACATGTGCACTAGCTCTTATCCTTGCTATGATCCACTTTAGTCATGCAAACAGCACACCACTAGTGCTGCTCGGTGTGGACTGAAACAATTCCTTTTAACTTTGCCTCTGTCACTATGAGACATTTCCATATTCTCATGTTGACACTTGATGGTAATTTTTGTTGAATAAGAATGTGAAATCATCTGTCAAAATAGACTCAAGAGTTTATGGCAAAGCATTTTCTTTGTATTTTTATCCTTCCAGGTATATAAAAATTATATGAGCGCCTGCAAATTCTAACTTTTCTTGGGAGTTTGACTTGCATTAGCATATACCACTTCCATTTATGTCCAAGTATATAGCTTTGCTCTGATTTGCACAAAATGATGTTGCGGTTACTTGAAATTATGCCGTGATCACCATTTATACTTTTTTTTGTCTTGCCATGATTTGAACTTTCAGTGGGTTCGTGTTAAAATAATTTTCATCATTTTGCAGTCCTTTATTCAGCATATTACAATAATATGTTTCAGTTTTTCTTGTGATGTTCCATCCTTATAATTTTATTAAATTAGATCTCTGTCTTAATTCATCATAAAAATATAATCTGTAAGCATTCATTTATAGATACTTCACTACTCATTTACTGTTTGCCTGGGATCTTTTTTAGACACAAGAGGTTGAGGAACTTTAAAGAAATGCATTTCTGTAGCTACTTTAGACAGGTGAAAACGCTTTTAAGTTTTAATCTAAGAATTTGTATTAAGATGTTGAAGCTATGTGTTGGATAGTTGCCAGTTGTTTCTATTAAGCAACTGGTGCTGCAGAGTTGCGATTTTTTGTGTGTGTCATATGCAACCTAAGTGTGTACGTGTCCGGATAATCAGCTTCTCATCGTCTAAAACGTATTGCAGGAAGAAAGGCATTCAATTTGTTGCAATTGACCAAAAGCTTCCGCTGTCAGAGCAAGGCCCTTTTGATGTTGTTCTGCATAAGGTTAGCTATATGGAGTATATGATAATATTGTTCTTTAGAAAGTTGAAATTGGGTACTTTTGTTGTTACTTATTTCATTAACAACAAAATGACAACACGGTATTTTCTACAGATGACTGGAAAGGAGTGGCAACGGCGGTTGGAGGTCAGTAATACGAAATATGTTTAATCCAGTGTTGAACTTCTCTTTGCCAGACATGTTCAGTGTATGATAACTTAAATGTCATGTCCATTTTATCTTTTCATCATTTTAATCTTCCATTGACTGTTTTGCATCACGTTAATAGGAATATAGGGAGACACACCCAGAAGTCACCGTTCTTGATCCACCAGGTGCCATAGAGCATTTACTCAATCGTCAATCTATGCTTCAAGAAGTTTCTAAACTGGACCTCTCGGACTGTCATGGTAATTTGTGGTATTATCTTGTTAATTTGGTTTGGAAGTAGCCCATTTTTCTGGTTGAACAAAGCATAAGTTTGTTATCTTCCATTTAATCCATACTCTCATGTCGTGCTAATGCTATTTCAAGTAATGTTATGGATATGATTAGAGCATTTGATACACTATGCAAAAAGTACGAGGCACTGTGTTGTTGTGTCTTCGACAGAGGAGAATCCTTATAATTTCTTGTCACTTGAGTTTTCTTACTTGGCCCCGTGGAGGAACTGTATAGTTATATTTGTTGGCAATTTTACCTATCACGTTCAAAGGTTGTGATTCTTTTTTAATGCTTGTCCTTCTTCTTTACACACGTAAATGCCAGTGAACTTTTGTTATGTGGTTACATCTAAAATTTCCTCTATTGTTAGGAGGATGGATATGATGGATTGGTTCTTTGAACCTCTTCAAAGTCTGATTTGATCACCATGATGCAGTTTCTTTTTGCAGGTAAAGTTGGTGTTCCCAAGCAGCTATTTGTTAACACAGACCCATCATCAATACCAGCTGCAGTTACGAGGGCTGGGTTATCTCTTCCATTAGGTAAGTCTGCCTTATTAACTGTTAATGTTGATTTTTGTATGTTATGCGTATGTAGGAGCAAACATGTCTAGAAAGAAAGCAACAGTATATCCTCAATCATCACTTTAAAAAAACATGCTAACATATAATTAGACACACATATTTTCTTACCAAATCAGCTGAGAATTTTGTAGCTGCAATTGTGCTGTCTCTGTTTAATGAAATGACGTGTTCAGTCACTCTTTGACTACAAATAAGGCATTCTGTAACTACAGAAACAAAATCGGAGTTACCAACTGCATGTTTCTCGCATGAACGGACATGTTCCGTTCGCTTGACTTCTGTGAAAATATTCTACCTTCTAGAGCTTGTAGTTCTTCCAGCATCTTTCCATTTTCTTGTATGGTTGATTGGTGCATACGGTTGTCCTGTTAGTTTTGGTACATACTTCTATAGTCTCTAATTAGATGGATAGTAGCAGGTTGAAGATTGCTTGAAGAATACGAATTGAAACCTTACCACCTAAATTGGCCCACACCAGCACCACCATCAAACCTCATTGATTCCACCTCTCCAATCACATCAAAATCCAGAAAATAACACACAAAAAATTCACAAAATCAGCAGAGAAGCAGAAGCCACCCGGGTACTCCTCAGGCTATTGCGTTCCTCCTAGACCATGCTCTTTATCTCTCTCCACCTTGCAGCCTGGACAGAGGGAGCATGAGTTTGGCCTCTCTAGCATTAGGGTCAGGACACGAGTGAGCAGGAGTTTCATCCCCACAGGTGGCCTTACTGGTGCACCCGACTAGTTTCCCTTAACTGGTGGATTACCCGGTACAAAGTGCAAAATTAGAGCGAGTGACCTGGTGTCTTGTGCGTTACTTGACCATACATGGTGCAAATTGCGACCAGTAACACGTAATTGGTCCAGAATGCAGTTTACGTCAATGTAAGTAACGAGGCATGTGCAGTAATTGTTGTATGAATGCAGTTAAAAGAAATCTAGGCTTGCTGTGTGTGACTGACTGACTGATTTGTTGTTCGTATATCACCTGCTAACTTCATTTGTTGTTTGCAGTGGCGAAACCTCTGGTGGCGAAGTCTCATGAGTTATCTCTTGCTTATGACCCAAGTTCCCTGACAAAGCTCGAACCCCCCTTGGTTCTTCAGGAATTTGTTAACCATGGTACTTCATTTGACTTCAATCTGGTCGTTTCTTCTGCTAGTTTTTCCAATCCTAGATTAACCCTTTATTCTTGTTTCTGGCATGTATAGGCGGTGTCCTATTTAAGGTGTACATTGTTGGGGATGCAATTAGGGTCGTGCGTAGGTTTTCACTGCCTAACGTTGATGCGGGTGATCTATCAAATAATGCTGGAGTGTTCCGGTTTCCAAGGGTCTCTTGTGCTGCAGCCAATGCGGAGGATGCAGATCTTGACCCTCATGTTGCTGGTAAACTTCCACGTCTTGATTTCTCTTGCGTTATAATAGATGGTGCTGTTCTTCATTCATTTTTGAAAACCCTATTGCCAACTGATGCTTCTACATGCTCCATCAGAACTTCCTCCAAGACCACTGCTCGAGACATTGGCAAGAGAGCTACGCCGCCGACTGGTACCAGAGATTCTTGCACTTGTTTGTCCTGCATCATGTGATACCATTTTATTAATATTACCCTTATACCTGATTCACAGGGTCTTAGATTGTTCAACATTGATATGATCAGAGAGCATGGGACAAGAGATCGGTTTTATGTTATAGACATGAACTATTTTCCTGGTATGTGATCAAGAGAGCATGGGAGTATCTAATTTATCATCACATTAGTTTGAGCTAGCTTCTGCTTATCATTTTTCGATAGTCTTTTTTGGATTTGCTATAAAGTAGTTTTACTGCATGGAGAACATTCTTATTGTTAAATATTACTTCGAGTATCCAAAAGTCTAAAATCAGCCCACCGTGTTTTCTTGTGGCGCTCTCAAGAAACAAACAGTCTGTATACACTGTCAAAATAAGATGTTTACCTCCCATGTCAGCTACTGCATCGACATAATCCTGGCAGGTGCAAAATGAGGATACGATGATCACGTCATTTGCATAATGTTATATCCAGTGTAAAAAATTGTCAGACCTCGCACATCGAACTTATGCTTGCACCGTTGGGAGAGATTCCAATTAGCCACAAGCCTATAACCTGTTCATTTTCTGCATATGATAGTTCTCGACAACTGCAAAATCAACTGTGTTGCCAAATGTCATTCGCTTAATGAAGTCTTTTCTTGATTGCAGGGTATGGTAAAATGCCTGGGTATGAGCATGTCTTCACTGACTTTCTACTGAGTCTAGATCAGAAGGAGTACAAGCGACGACCAGGCTATACCTCGGGCGAGGGGTAAAAGAGAAGTCAAACCCCTTCCCCCTTCCGTTGGAATCTTTTCTCATGTTTGCTGTGTGTACAAATGTGCATGTCAGGAAGGAAGTCTGATCATCTCGCCCGCGGTAGGCATATCAGTAGTTCGATAAAGCAGCGATCGACGACTGTGTCAAACTGTAATTATTAATTTCAATTTGCTAACTTGTTCTGTTCATGCTCTCGAATAATTATGTTCGGCTAAGCAATGCAATCGAGCGTGGTATGCACAGCAGACGTCCCATAAATCTCATAGTTATTTATATAGAAGATCGGGGAGGTGATCGCTGGATCCATTACCATTTCAAGATTTTTTTAGGGAACCATTACTAGATAATCAATCATACTTAGTAGTTAGTACCAGTTTTGTCTGCTGGTAGCTATATCAGTTCTTAAAATTTCTCAAAATGTGAAACAGATAAATGTTAAAAGATCCCCGAAACAGGTTTGCATTACATCACATAGGCAAGTTGAGAAATGTTGAGTCACAACGACCTCTTCTGTGTTGTTCCATCTGTGCCAACTTCAGTTCCCTCGTCAACCTAGTTCTTCTCCATCGCGCCTCATCTAGGTTGGACTGCCAAGTGCCAAGGGAGCTCAATCCTTTGCATATTGCATCTCCTTTTTCTGTTGCTTCTTGATGTCTCTCGGTGTGTTGTTCTCCAGTTTGTTGCTAGATGACCAACAAGTCCCAAGTTTATTGAAAATATAATTTGCATACATTTTCTATCAAGCTTTCAGTCTAGGAGGTTCCGGCAGTTCTTCGTTGAGGAGAGTTTTGTCCTCTCTTGTTCTTTTTTTTTGAACAAAGTCCTCTCTTGTTCATGCTGGGTGTTTCTAGTGATCATGAGAAAGAGCTTGTTGTTAGCTGTCTATCAAGCCCTGAGTTCATAAAAAAGGGAGTTCATTTAGTACTGCATTGGTCTTCACAATATTCCCAGTGACAAATCCCTTAGATGCCGCATTATAAACCATGACCTTAGAAAGCTCCCAAGTGTCTCTTAATGAACTTGTAGCAGGATCTCACTTCATCTTAAATACATTTCCATTGAAGATCCAATTTATCGTTGAATACAACTATATCAAAGATACAATCCTCTCTCTTCATCTTGAACTCCTTGGAATGCTTTCCCATGATCTCAATTTGAGGGGCCATCTTTTTACCACAAAACACATTAGACAAAGAATATCCTTATTGATTTCTTCTTTTCCGGCAAACAACTCCCCCAACTTCTTCCACAAAGTGCGTGCATGTATCTCATGGACTTCTTCCACAAAGTGCGTGCATGTATCTCATGGATGATATCGTTCAAAACATTGTCATCGACCCCGTCGAGTGAATCCTCAAGCATGACACTGAAGTACCTTCCACTAATCCTCATATATTTAGAGATGTTAGTGGAAAACACTGTCTTGTAGTTTCTTTGTCAGTTTGAGGCTTGGAATTGCTTGATCACAACTAATACTGGACTCTAGTCTTTTAACGCGAATCCCAAACTTTGCTGGAAAACTCATCAATAAAATTCACAAAGAACTTAGCACTATCAATGGATATTGCCAAGATTTTAAATTGCACACATGACACATCATAATGCACCAAGTCCAAAAATTTAGGCATGAGGTAAACTCTTGAAAGCAACTATATGCTTCCATGCTAGACGATTCGAACATTCGTTTATCTTAGCACCTTTCATAAAAAATCTCTTCACTAGCACTAGTCATTGCCTTCTAGCTCATGTGCCCAAGTCTGCACAAGAATCATTCCTCTCCAATGGTGGTACAAATAACAAAGAACTATTCTGAGATTATCTACCAATTGAGGCTTTCAATTTCATAATCTTCTACTAAGCATGCTGTCAAAATACCTTCCATTGATCCTCATGACATCTTTATGCATCACAACAACAAACAGTAGTTTTAAGTATTCTCTGGCATATAAGAAGTTCCCCGACTCGCTCTTCCAAGCTTAGTAATTTGTACCATTCAATGAAATTATTCTGATAGCACAGATTTCCATCCTTCATCACAAGTATTTTGGGAAATAGCATAAGAAAACTTGCTTTGGTACCACTTTGTTGGGAAAAGGGACGACAACGGTGAACTACACCAATTACCCAATACAAAAAATATGCATAACACAACCCCTCAACTTGTTTAGTCAACTTTGAGGATAGCTTCAACGATTAACACATGCACAAGAGACACGGTTTACATGAAAAATCTACTCAATGTGACATGCCAAAGCCGCTGGACCAGCATTTTAACTCACTTCTAATATTAGCAAAATAATACGACATATTCTTCTTGGAGCTTGTAGAGGATCAGAACAGAAGAACAAAAGTTACAGATTTTCAACAGCAACAACTACTTATAATATGAGGAACAACAACAAAAGTTTCAGATTTGAGCTTGTCCTCGTGTTCCCTTCATTTTTTTTGAGAAACAACTACTTCTAATATGAGAAACACAATACAAGCATAGACGCTCAAATACACCTACACCTTTGAGCACCTCCTAGAATGAGCCAGCAAAGCTCAATCCAAGTTTTGATCTTGTCCTCGTGTTCCCTTCTTTTTTCTCGCCGATAATAAAAGCACGGGCGCTCACATACACACACATCCTTTTCTCTTGAGACGAAGTCATAACAAATACTTGGAGTACCATATATCGACGAGAATGATTTCTCACATGTGTCAAACTTGGAGTTTCAACTCTGATGGGCTAAGCACACAACCATCCTACCAGCGATGCAGCCACATGTTGGTTCTCTTATCGTGTTCACGCTTGCTTGTGTGGATATTTTGTCCACACTTCTTATTCTCTCACAATAGCCATTTAGCACTTCTGTAGGGAGAAATGAACTAGGTCTTCAAGAGAGATTAGTTCTATCTTCTCTCTCAGTGAAGAATCTCAGCCATTGATTCAGCTGAGATCAGCATTCTACATGTACTAGACTTATGGGCGGAGTTTGGCTGCAATATCAGAGCATCTCCGACCATACTAAACTAATTTGACGCCTTATATGTCTGCATATACGTCCGTAAGTGTCGTCAGACAAGTGCTCGCCAGCCCCTATATGTCCTCTCCTGCAACCGCACACCCACTTTTGAACCCTCAAATACATGCAAATTAAGCCATGCAATGTACATTGATATTTATAGAGAGAGCTTCATCACAGACATAAAAGCTTTATTGATACCTAAACGATCTACCATTCAACTAAAACTACAATACCCTGCTTGTCCTCCTTGTCAGACATCACAATAATTCCGACGCCGGAGCCGCTGGCTTCATGGTCATTGGTATGTGTGGGGGTGTCCCCTCGTCCTTCTTGAAAGGATCGAGAGGTCGACTAGAAGGAGGAGGTGAATAGGCGACTATAAATTTTACATTTCTTGTAGCAGATTAGGGATAACTCAAATATATGTTCTATAGATCATGCAACTAGGTGATCAACTTTTATGATTACAAGGATACAAACTAGCATACACGATACATAAGCAAGTAACAATAAATACAAATTAGGTGTTGAGAGATAAACACACCACTACTAGGAAAAGGGTTTCTTCCTGATTTGTGCAAAAAACAAAGCCCAGGCCCGGCCCGGCCCGACCGTCGGGCCTAATTTGAAGGCCCAAGCCCGGTTTTTTCGGGCCGGGCCGGGCCGGGCTGGGCTAAACATGGCCAGGACTGCACACGACTCTCCCCAACCAACTCCGCGCCTCTCCCCAACCAACTCCGGCGCCGCCGCGGCCGAGGGCGCCCTCGACCACGCCGCGCCAGTCGCGCCCTCCCCTGCGTTGAAGCACGCCGCCCCGGTCTCTCCTCACCGATTCGCCACCGCTTGCTTCCCCACCGCGCACGGATCGAACGGCCGGCCTGCCTACCAACCCGATGAGCTCTCCCCCGCTGCTGCCGCCGCGGACGCCGAGACCGCCCCATTCTCCTTCAGCATCTGGCCGCCGATGCAGCGGACGCAGGACGCCATGGTGCGGCGCCTCGTGGACACCCTCGCGGGGGACGCTCTCCTCTGCAAGCGCTACGGCGCCGTCCCGGCCGCCGACGCCGACCCCATCGCTGCAGCTCTATTCCAAGGAGGTCAGCAGCCGCCTCCTCGACTGCGTGAAGTCTTGCTCCGCTGCCGCCGCCAAGTCCTAGGCCGAGCTCCCCAAGGACGAGCCGGGTCCGGCAGTCGTCGTCAAGGACGAGCCTTCCGAGGAGGTCGCCGCTGCCTCCACCACTCGCTTCCCATCGATCAGCACCAGTATCTCCTGCCGCGTCCACCGCGGCAGCCACGCCGCGCGCCCGGAGCATGTACCGTCGTCGGGTACCGTCTCCGTCGACGGGCAGCATTTTTTTTAAAATCTGAGAAACACATTTTGTTGCGCATGTTGTGCAGTGCGCCACAAAATTCTTTGTTTTCTGTGGCGCATGTGCCCGGTGCGCCACAAAATCATAATTTAGTGGCGACGATTCTGTGTCGCATGGCTGATGCGCCACAGAAAGCCGTTTTTGGTGCGCCACTGATAGCCTGTTTCCAACTAGTGCACAATGGACACGGAGATTTATCCTGAAGATCACTTACCAGGGGAAGCTAGTGTCCGTTGGAGAGGCTTGGAGTCATAAGGATTTCCAAATAGCCACTAAGACTCACCTTATTCTCCTTGTGTCTCCATGAAGGTAGAATGACACGTTGCACCAAGTATTTCCCTTGAAGGCGGCAACCAAAACCTGTACAAACAAGGTTGGGCCTATCTCCACAACTCAATTGGATCGGAGGCTACAACAATATCCCGGAGCCCCTCCCACCAAGGCCAAGCTCCAAGATGACCCGTTTCATGTTCCAAGAAACCAAAGAGTAACAAAATCCAGCAAAAATAGTACGAGAAATCAGATTGCTTTGATGTAACCCTAGATCTGAATCTCTTCTCTCACTCCTCAAAGTGTTAACAAAATTTGGGCATGGGAGTGGGAAATCTCATCAATTTAACCTTTGGAACAATGGAGGAGAGAGAATGGAAGTCATCCCTTCCTCTTGTGGAATAAGGAGTCTATTTATAGGCCCCCACTATGTTGCTTCTATTCCCCGGTAGTCAGGATAGGCACAAAACAACATGGCTCCCTAGGATGATTTGTACAGATGCAAACCACAATGGAGATGCAAACCACAATGGGTTTCTCGAAATATATATCCCTTTACAACCGGACCAAGTGTAGGGTCCAAGTACTAGACAACTCAGGGTGATTACACCAGGTGGACGGCCTTGCCCCGACACTAGACCACTAGAACTTTCGGGGCCCGGTACAATCCCTGGTACAATCAGGCTGGCACAACAAATCAACAATAATATTATGAGGGGACATATCTCTAGCAATGGGAATGCTAGGTGCCTATGTATGTATGCGATTTGTTTCTTTTCTCTTTTCACCTAGAGAAAAGAAACAAATTTCAGCGGAGCTAGCTGGTTCATTTTTTTGCCATGAATAGTTGAGGTGGGGCTCCTGAATCAGAGCGCTAGCCGATGCACCATGACTGAGAACCAACGCTGGTTCATTATTTGTGTCCGACCTCTCAGACGTGACAAACGTGTCCGGATGGCCCCTAATCCGCCCCACATATAGACAGATACAATAGTTGCCGGACAACCAAAATATCTGGGCTAGACATTGGAGTCCGATTGGAGTACATATGTGCACATTTTGATCGACTAAACTCGTTACAATGTTTTTCTGAGGGAGTGTCCATTGCTCGGTTGTGGATCATCGAACGACCGTTTTGTGGCGTAGACGAACTTGTACTACAAACTCTTTCTGTCTTATTATATAAAACCTCAGATCTCTCGGGAAGAAAAGACGAGCTCGATCTTCTGTGATACCGACAACGTAAGGTGAAAACACTTAATCCATTTCTAATCTGCACAGTCAGCTCCCTCTAGAACCAAAACAAACCCTGTACCTACAACAAATCGAACAAGCCGTCCCCATCTTAATCATCATCATCTACTTGGGCTAACCCACACCTACACGTATAAATTAAGTCGTAGCTACACATCGGAGGCAAGGCAAGCCACAGATGCATCAGCAACGGTTCTATCGGTTTGGCCTCACTTCTCCTCGATGTTCTCCTGTATGGAGCCAGCCACCTCCTGCACCGTGTCGCAGAGCTCCTGGCTGGAGTTGGACGCCTCCTGAGCGGGGTCCTCCAAGATCATCTCGATCGGAACCTCGCCGTTGTCGCCGCCGCTGACCGGGGGAGACTGGCAGTAGGCGTCCAGGAGGTGCTCGTGGATCTCCCGCATCCTCCCGGACTGGTCGTCTTCTCTGTCCAGCTCTATGAGGTCCTGCACACCCAACATACATATGATCTTGGTTCAAAACATGTTTTTTGCTTATATTCCAACAGGAAAAAGATGTCGTTGGACGACAACGTTCTGCGGTTTGATTATATGGACGTGTTGCTGATCTGACCTGGGCGGAGAATGAGTTGAATATGCGGGAGAAGCGCTGCCTGCAGTACTCGTTGAAGAGGACGGTGCCGATGAGGAGGAGGATGGTAAACCCCGTTGCCACCGGCGATTTCTTGATGGTGAACACGCCCAGCGCTATGATCTGCGTCAGCACCAGGGAGAACACCATGGTGTTGTGCATGATCGGCCACAGCTTCCCTCCCATCTCGTACTTGGGGTAGTACACGTTCAAAATCTGTAGAAAAAAACAAATGTTTGAAAAATCGTAGATGCTACCAACGTAGACGATGTTACGGAACAAGTACAAAAGATCAAGTAGATTCTAAGAAAATACTAACCTGATTGCGGTACACCAAGTAGCCAAGGCAAAAGTAGACGAGCAAGAAAGGCAGTATGAGAGGCGCCATGATCGAAAATGTGAAGCCAAGCAGGTTGAACAAGAGGACTTTGGGGACTTCAGTATGGTATGGGAAAGAATAAACATATTCTGGGTCGTCCTGGTAACAAAATATGCATTTCCTGAAGAAGTTATACACTAGGTTGTACACTTGCAATATCTCAGAGCAGAGACTTGCCCAGCCTGATGTGAGAACATAGGTGATGAAAAATGTTGCCTGCCGAACGCACAATATAGTCAGTGAATCATGTTTTTACCCGGACCGCAGAAAAAAGAATGATATATAAGACCAACATGGTCACCTGCTTTGGCACCAGTTCAGCTAGCATAGAGGGCATGTCCTTGGGTCTTGTCAAGACATTTAGCTGATTGAGCACGGATCCTGATAGCACATTCACAAAGAACACGTTCCAGATGTTGAAGAACAAAATCTTGGTGCACGCACTGGTTTTCCTGCCGCTGCGAGAAATCGACCCCTCGATCGATGAGAAGCGCATCATCAACGGAGGAACGGTGTAAAGAGACAGCAACAGAACAACGCTAGGGAGGTATCCTGTTATGACTCTGACGCAAAATGACCTGGACAAGAAGCTGGTCAGGGTCAGGGCAGGCACGAAGCTCATTCTGCAAACCTGAAATGTAAGTTAACAAAGAATTTCTCAACTTACGTCTTCAGTGCACCTTTCAGGTGTGGGAACATCTGCTTAAGCTGATCCAGCTGCATCATGCTCTGAACAAACGCGACAGGGACGATGAAGACAAACATGAAGAAGACGCTAGCCGAGAGTGTCGCTATTTTCCGGAGCCAGATCTGCCTGTAGGGGATCCAGAGGTTGGACCAGTACACGTCGCGTGGCTCCGGGGCCAAATTGGTCACCCATAGCATAGGATTCGAAGATTGGAGAACTTGAGAAGCGACAATCGCCGCATAGCGAGTCTTGAAGAACACTATAGCACCTGGACAGTCCTGTTCGGCAGTAGAACAAGATTTACGGTGATGCATAGAAATCAGAGATATCATATATAGTGCGACAATATGCTACTGGTTGAGGGCAAAAAGAAATGAGATCATGCAATGTGCTGGTCAGAATGTGTTTAGTTTTCAGATCAGGTGACAATGGCACCGTGTGGGCGAGGACCTTTTGAGCTTCAACTACTTCTGGATCAGTGAGGTCAGACTTCTTGGCATCGACGAACTTATTGCGGTAAAGCTGAAACGAGGAAGCTCGTACTCCGCAGAGACCACATCTGTTCAAGGTTGACCGCACGTTCTGGTCAAATACTGAAAGTTTTACTCTTACAAATTTCCTGTATGCTCTCTCTGCATTATCCTGTAAAAAATAATTTAAGAGTATGTTGAAATTATCTCAGTACAAAAGACAAGATGCACATGTACATGGATTGATGGACCTATTTGATGTCAATCTGAATTTAAACTACAGTAATAAAAGTCAGGCATACATACAACTAAAAGTACAAGTACATAATATGAGTTCCAACAGTATGTGAAAAGCATATGTCCAACAGTATGCGGAAAGCATATGTATCCTTACTGGAATGAGTTCTTACCACAAAACTTTGCAATTTCCCTTTCCGATAGATCATTTGATGTGACAAGTAGCTAGCTCCATGATAGTTAACAAAGAAATTTCTGATCGTGTCATCAAGAAGCTCGTTGCCTGACGTGGGAATAGAACGAACAAGCACCGCAAAATGACCCGGATTTGGCGTTGATCCTGTAATATGGGCTAATCTTTTTTTTGAGAGATACTTGTACTCCTGCAACATAAACATTAATAATGAGCTGCAACATGTAGCTGGTTTCAACCTGATGGAACTTCTGGGCAAGAATTGTTTGGTAACATGAACATTGTGGACGGGTCTTACTTGGTAAAGAAGAACACATGCTGAGATTGTTATAATATATAGAGCAACGCAGTGCACCCAGAGCCTGCACAAGAGAGCAAATATCTTTTTGAAATGATGATAATGTAGGAAAGGGGGAACTGTACTGTATCTTACCAAGATTTTTGCAATTGAAGATATCAATCTGCTAAAATGTAGTGGTAAGGACTAGCATAATGTTGTGGTATGTGCAAGTTAGTTAGTTAGGCAATTTTGTTGGGGACGTGTGTTTAATTTCCTTTAGAAAAATCCTCATTTAAAGATTTAACAGTACAAAATATTATTCCTTCCGTGTAACTTGCATTAG
This sequence comes from Poa annua, assembly GCA_026929855.1. Classification (NCBI taxonomy): domain Eukaryota; kingdom Viridiplantae; phylum Streptophyta; class Magnoliopsida; order Poales; family Poaceae; genus Poa; species Poa annua. Next base: position 25,029,786 of record CM049434.1, on the reverse strand, counting down.
TCGGCTCATTTGTTTATTTTACATAAAATCTGACACGGGTCAGATAATTTGTATGTGTCCCACCAAATTAATAAGGTTCAGTGTCTCGTTCTCCTTCTTCAGTACTATCCAGAAACAGATGGAGACACTGAAGTCAAAAGAGAGCTTACATTCGTGATCCTTCCTTGAGGTTTGCAATGGTGAAAACATTGAGCGACTCCTCTGGAATATGCGTGTGGGCCATTTCCTGGCCATGGTAATTTACAGGGAGCACTCCAAACACACAGATAAAAGTAGTGATCGAGAAGATGCGGATGCTGCATATATATGCGCAAGCATCAGATTTTCTTGTCAAGACACAGAAATCGAGCGAAACCTGTAAACATATATGGCGACGATCGAAAGAAATGCGAGCAGTCAGAATTGAGCGAACCTGAAGATGAAGAGTCTTAGGAAGACGACGGAGTCGAGTCCGGCGACGCGTCGGATCTCGTCCTCGGTGCACCAGTAGGCCTTTACGATCCAGCCGGCGCCGGGCAGGAGCCTCTCGAAGGAGAAGTAGTCGACCTGCTGCCGGAACTTCTCCTCGGCGAGCCGCCTGCCGAAGTAGACGCCGAAGTTGTGCGGCTGCTTGCGGAGGATGGAGTAGAGGGAGAGGAAGAGGACGCAGAGGGAGATGTTGATCCCCGCCGAAGTCAGAAGGGCGGAGAATTCCATCCCCTGCCTCTACCCGGTCTTCTTCGATCTCTGCCTGACGACCATCTACCCATGAACGAACTGCACGCGCGCGTACGTACGTGCACATTAATATGAGATGGGAATGAGATCAACAACACGCTCAATTAATCACTGCCATTTCAGGCGATCTTGCACACACACACACACACACACGCGTTGCTGTTCTTGGCATCGCATTGACGCCGGCTCGATCAATCTCTACCAAATGTGACTGTGTGGAGATGCAGAACTCGCACAACACCGAATTTGGAAAAGAGTAATCCTAAATCGAATGCAAATTTTCAATCGCACCTTGGCGCCGTCGATCGCGAGAAGGAGATGGCGGCGGCGTCGGCGGTCGGTGGCCGGCCGGCCGGTGCCCCTTGGCGACGGCAGCGCGGGAGGCGGTGGCGGAGTTGTCGCCGATCGCCGAGGGCAGAGGCAACCGTGCGTACGCTGTCCGATCGCCCGCTTGTGGTTCGCGTCGCGCTGCGTCCAGTGCTGCATGCAGTCGCGTTGGAGCGAGGACTAGCTGACACGTGGCACACAGGACAGATCCATTGGAGGCCCGTAACGGTAACGCCTATGTGTTCTGATCCAGAAACCAAGTGTCACTAATGGGCCGATACACGGGCCGCGCCATCTTAGGGTGGATGGGGCTGGCAGCTTATAACTAGAGGTAGTAACATGGTTGGGCTGGCCCATTGTTAGCCCAGTCACGACGTTTGGACTTTGGACATTCCATAATCTCAGAAAAAGAAATTGCGCAGTGAGAGTTGACCGTAGTTTGGCTCGAGTTCCTCTCATGTTTATCTCCCTCGAATCAAATCCAATCACTCCATTTTCCATTCCGTCACAGGAATCATAATATTTCCGCGGTCACTCTCACATATCTGCGTGTCGTCGCCGGAAGAACTTGCAAAAGGATCAGGACGTGACGCACGGTTCCGTGTGTTCATCATCCATCTTATCCCGTTCGCATGGAAGAGCTAGCGAAACTTTGACCGCCATACCCCAGACGGCAGGCTAGCATAGCACGATTATGTGTCCAGTTTAAGAATGCTTCCACAAAAACGTAAGACATGTCGGTATATATTAACTGAAAATTTGTTGTGTAGCACGACGTATCTGCCACGTAGAACTCGTACGTACGGGATCTCTACATTTGCACCATGCAAAATAGGTACCGAAATCGTTGATGTGTCGACACGATAGCCACTTGACTGGGTAAGTGTAGAATGGTAGTTGTACTATAATATTTAAATAAACAATAAATTAGAGCGTTTCCACTCGAGCAAGGCTATATGTAGCTCGAGCTACTTTAGACCATTTAAAAAATGACATATGTATTCTTGTGTTTTCAAAAAAATCGAATAGAAATCCTAAATGTAGATAATGTTGAGATCTATCACTATGCAAGATTTTAATGAAAAATCGTTATATTTTAGTCTGGACAAATGTGCAGATCTGGATCGGTAAACAATACCGAGTTTCAATGTTTTGAAATCCGCATTTTGTGTAGCCCGAAATAATTTTACTTTGAAAAATTATGTAGTGGTAAATCTCAACATTTCTCCACCTAGAGTTTTTGTTTTGAATTTTATGAAATACAACAATGCACATTTCAATTTGTTTAAAAAGGACCTACATGTAGCTCGATCAAGCTACGTTTGTACTTTTCAATCTCCACCTAGGCTACCTGTAGCTCTCTTAATAAGGCTCTTGGGACGTCAGAAAGAATCTGCGATCCTATTAGGGCGAAGTTGTCAAACCGGGCCAATAAATTGTCTAACACTCCCATCCCGACACTAGTCCACAGAGAGCGGCATGGGAGTATCAGACAAAAGCGGCAAAAGTGTACACATCGGATTTTGGAGACCAACGAAAACCTTGTTTCACCTTTCCATTCTCATGCTTTTCCCATTCTCATTTCATTCCTCCGCCTGTTTTCGCTCCCGTTCCCGCCCAACCCACGTCGTTGTTGATGCATTTCGATCGCCGCACCGTAGATGTCTTATTTTTGCCTTGTGGGAAGCCAGATCAAATGTGGATGAAGCCAGGGAAAATGAGGAAGACGCTCGCGGATGACCACAACGAGAGCGGTGCCAATGGAGGCCACATCACGACGATGGAGGAGACCTCTCGAACATGTCTCGGTCGATGAGGGCTTGTCATGTGATCAATCAAAAACGGATTCTAAGGGAAATATGCCTTCTGCTGACTATTGGGGAGCCAACCCAACGACAACGGGGCCAACTGCGACGGGAGAGATGGCAACAGAAGAGGCCACAACAACGACGAAGGATTTTTTTTTCCCATTTTTCATTTGATTTCCATAAATTTGATGTTGTAATATGTAATTGTTGACATGGTGGCGGTTTTATAGCCGAAACTTGGAACTCTATTTACAGATAAAAAACTATTAGAAGTGCGTATCGTTCGTCGCACCGCTAGAACAGCTCTATAGCTCCAATAGAGCGGCAATGTGTGCCGGGTTTTCCAATAGCATTAGTCCGTCACAGTTGTCAGACCTGGCCAGTGTGGCGGTGTGAAGAAGCTCTTGGTGTTACTTTCTTGGTTCTCTTTTCCGTACAAAAGGAGAAGTCTCTAACATGACAGTGCGAGGTGAAGTGAGTCTAACTCAGCTGGTTGGTTCCTTGTGGTGGAAACAGCCCACCCAGGTTCAAGTGCTAGACTTGACGGGGGTGTTACATTTTCCTAGATTTTTCAGGATTTAACCGGCGCTGTGCTTTCAGTGGTAGGTGACGTGCCCGTCAACAGCGAGGCGCCTGTGGTGACTTCGTCAACCTCAAGATCTACCGGATCAGTCTCTCGAAGGTGCTCATAGGGTAGGGTTTGCGTCCGTGCGTTCATAGGGTGTCTGTACGTGCGTGTTTGTGAGCGTCTGCGTTTGTACTGTGTTTCTCGAAAAAATAACATGACAGTGCGAGGACACGCGTGAAGGGCGTGTTGCCAAAATGGCTGACATGCACCGGAATTGTGGTGACCCAGCATACCACTGCATGGTGTAGTATGCTATAGTCGTTGACATAGCACCAATGGATCACCGCCCACCAGTGTTACATCATCAGAGTGGTACAACAGAAACATCGCAGGTCCAAGGCATGACTATAGATTACAAACAGAAGATACAGAACAACAGATCTTTAGAACCTCCTCGATACAATGAGGAAAGGCCCTAATAAAAGAAGATCAAATAAAAAAAATCTCGGAGGTCTAACCTGTACTAAGCCTACTGCTACCATTGCCAGGCTTGCGACCGCTGCTATAGCATCGCCTAAAGAAATAGGTTCTACTGACTAGGGATCTGTCCCTAGCTATACTACGCCTTCACTTGTCCTCCATCTTCTCTGGATTGCTTCCACTCGTTGTAGTTTCCTTCTGTGGTATCTTGAGTTTTTCCGCCATCGGAGTCTTCATAGCCTAAGTGCCGCCTTCTTGTGGTTCTTCATGTCTAAGAAGGGGTTTAAGAGGCAAGGGTGAGTAACAGCGTTACCCAGCAAGTTCATTATATAAGGTGGGAAGTTTGATGCATAAATACAGCCACAGACAAGGGATTGTCGTAGGCTAATGCAAGTTTTCGAAAACATTTCTTCAAAAGGTTGCTTTTATTCTAAAGAACTATGTCCGTTAGGAGTCACGGGTGCTAGGGCTTTGAGGAGCCTCCTTTCCTGCTGCGTTCGTCGTTCCGTCCTGGAACGTGGAGTAACATGTCACATTCATACACTCTACAGAGGTGCGCTGCTTTACCCATAAGAGATCAAGACCTTGTTGCACAACCGGGCGAATCTTTCCCGTCCACACTTCCTTGGTGTGGGGCCCAGTTAATAACCCAAGCCAATCACTGCACCTTTCCACCATCCCGCACACCCCCCATTACTTCAGTTGCAGGTGGCGGGAAAACCCAACTTCCAGCCTGCTGACCATTTGAAGCCCGTCTCAAACTGGTCCTGAAGCCAACCTTCAATAGATGCCAGAAGCCACAACCCGAAGGTGAGATTATTATCCGAGCCATCTCAAGCTCATGGGCGGATTTACTACCGCCTGGCTTGTGCTGTGCACCCGTTGGTGTACGAGAGGAAAAGGGTACAGCTGACTTCTCCGTCCCATTCCAGATCTCATGGTTGCGCGTGATATACGGCGCAAGAATCACTGGCGACATTTGTTGTTAAGTCCTAGGTGATACTTTCCCGCGCAAATGGAACCTCCACCACAACATTCTTACCGTGGTCCCATCTGCCAGCCATATGAGATTACCACCTCACTGGTGGATAACCATAGTCATATTATTATAAAATAGGTTTTCTGTCCTTTTTGTGTGATATGCAATGATAACACTTTGAAAATAGTTTCTTAACAAATACTCCAAGAGGACATGAAATAAAGGATGAACTTGCCTTTTTGACTACAAGATTATGCAGCCAAGGTCTTTGATATAATATAAACTCCGAGAAATCTGAAAACAGCATCATTGGTCCGGTAAGGACTAATGTTTAAAGAAGCAACATGATTAATGCATAAGTATGAGATGCATCGCTCTAAACCCCGTAACTAACTCTCCGTGGTTGAGGTAGTTTGGGTTTGGTGATTTCATTTAGATTTGCTTTATCTTCATGTTTACTTCACGAGAAAGATAAGTTCTCTAACATTAATGTTCAAGAATCATATTAAGCATAAGGCTAGAGTAAAACCACATATAAACACTCAATGGTTGTTTTAGGTTGTGTTCATCTTATGTTGGTAGAAGACATGTATGAACTTTAATAACTAGAGCTAGGGTAGTGTTATCTTTCATGATGGCACAAAGAATAACTTTTGAAGAACATAAATAATGTCTAACATTGTTGATATCATATCAATTGGTTAAGGAAGACTCTTTGTATGTTTTACCCAAGACCTTGCATTATGAACAATATGTTAGTTTAAGCAAGCACTTACTTTTTAACTTAGAATTGTTTCTTATGAATGAATGATTTGTGTTTGGAATATAACAAGTTACAAAACTACCATAGTGTTATTAACTTTTTAGGTGTTTGTTAATGTTCTTCACTTCACCAAATTATAAGCAAACATGAAGTAAGTAATAAATGAAATAAGTGGAACATTCATACAAAGTGGAACTAAGTAGTTTTCAAATGTTATTGGATTTTTATTTATTTGAAATGATTACCAAATAGTAGTAGATCAACCTTTATAAGCTTATAACTTTATTTTTAAAATTTATGAAAATAATACTTTTTAAATTATTTTCTTAAATAAAATATCATTTTAAAATAGCAATTATTGAAATAAGGATATTTCATTTTGTAATGGAAATACATTTTAAAATTTAAAGTTGCGCATATGAAACATTGTAATAAAAGTTTGAAATGCATCAAAATAACAATTCAGATTAAATTCATATTTTAAAGGGTATGTAATTTGTATTTCAAATTTATTATGTTATAATTTTACTCAAACACAAATAATAATGATACAACATTATAGATTTTATTTTTCTGAACATTTTGATATAAAGATTATATTTTTCTGAGTTAAAATGAATTACTTATGAATTTTCAAAATTTAATTCATTTTAAACAATTTCTGTAATTTAATAAATAGAGTTGGGCCCACCTATCATATACTTAAGAATTACAGGAATTATTTTCTTAAATGAATATCAGCTGACAGAGGGGTCCCACCTGTCATGGACTTATTCATTTTGAATAAAATTACAGGAAATAATTTAATGGTTCTTGCTGACGTCAGCATGACGTCAGCGATGAACACGATCTTCCTGTTGAACATCAAATCGACGAATCCGCGCTAGACTGGACGAACTGGAACTACTACTGGACATAGAACAACGAAGGGAACCTATTGGTGGCGGCGAAGTGACCAAATGGTCACCGGAGCATCGCCGGCGGCGAGGTTCGGCGGCGGCCGGGCACTACTCCCAGTGGAATTCCTCTACATCGCGAATTGGAGCGAACTAAGGGCACAGGATGGATAAGGAGCTCACCGCGAGCGCGATGGAAGGCTCGGTGAAGCGAGAGGACGCCGGACGGCGACGGGCGGGTCCGCGGAGTCTGTCCGCCGGAGTGGAAGAAGACGGCGCGATACACGAGTTCCCGGGCTCCCCTGCCTGCGTAGCTCGTGGAGGAGGAAGAGGACGTCACGATGGAGCTTCCCAGATACTCATAACGGCAAGGCGAGGCCTCCATCGCCGGCAATCGGCGATCCACGGCGGCGGCCGGAAAGGCTAGGGTTAGGGATTGGGGTAGAACAGAGAGGAAGAGAGAGAGGCTCGAGGGGGAAATGAGAAGGATGGGGACGGCATCCCGGTCCTTATCCGCGCGGGGAAGGCGAGCAGAAGAGGCACGCAAGCACGGGGCGGCGACACGGCTCTCCTCTGCCTTCTGGCCGGAGGAAGAAGAAAGGGAATTAAAGAAGATTTGCAGAAAACCCCCTGAGTTTGAAGGAAATAGCAGAGACACTTGAAACAGGCCCCTGCCTACTGTTTTGGACCTCTTGTTGAATAGAAGACATACAAGTAAGTCCAGAAATGTGTAGAATTCTTTTAGGATGATTATTTCAACTAGTAATTTGAATTCTTTGTACACTTTAAATCCTTTTAACATATAAAGTGAATTTATGCATTGTTGGATTCATTAAAATGTGAGGCTTTCATTTCTTTATGTGTGTGGTGTATTTTATTGATATGAGGATATTTTTCTATGTCCATAATTATATGTAGTGTTTCGTTAACTGGAAATTCTAAAGAGGATTCGAGATTTTCTCTATTTATTTCATTTTGTAATTTGGTTCTCTTGTATAGTTTTAAGTTTATTTTCATATAAATGAATTTGGCATTTTTTTATTTGTTTCTTTTATTAAAAGGATGGGGTATTCACCTCTTGAGTTTAGTGAATCATTTTAACAATGTGAAACATATTGCTAATGATTTATTTATAAACATTTGTGTTGCCATTATTTATTTGTGGAGTTTTGAATGTTTAATATGTTTGAGTTGTAAATGTGATTTGAGGTTTACTCCAAGGTCAAGATAAATAGAATTATTCACACTTATGATTTGGTCCTTTTAAAATCCCTAGGCAACCCCAATTATTTGTGATTGTTTATTATCCACCACTTCTAAAGATGATTTGAGGATTGCTTCAAAATATAGATATAATAATTGGAATTTGTATTTTGGAGCTTTTAGAATTCTTGATATCACCAAATTGATGTCCTGGATTATAAGACCTTTTGGTTTATTTGCACATGACACTCAATTGTTTTGTGCATACAGAAATGATTTGTCAACAAGGTTTCGAAGCTTGTTATCAAACTACTTCTATAGAACCCAAACCTTTGAACATCACACATTTCTAGAGGCATTAATAAAGATGGATGATGATATGAGAGTTTCCATTTCCCCATGATAGATTGACATAACACTTCTATGCCCATCTAAGGAATACTCCTCTAAGCCTTCTTGTTGTGTTTCCTCCTTTCTTGATATCTCCTCTTGTTTATGCATTCGAGAAGGTTGGGAGGTAAGAAAATATGATGTCTAGATAATGTAAGAAGATCTAGATTAAGCTTTAGGTAGACTCTGATTTGTATTCAAGACTATCATGATCTCCATGTACTAGAATTATGTCTAGCACAATTGATAAGAATAGATGCTCAGAGGATATCTAAGAATAACTAGGTTGATCATTAACTCCTAATTAATGTTTTGGTGTATGAGTTTGGTTTTCATTTGGTGTAACATTTTATCGTATATCTCTCTACTCCCAAAATAAGGTTTAAGCCAAGATCATCTCAAAGTTTATAGCGCTCAAGTTGATGATCTATTTCAATTCCACCAACTCAAGTGAAACTTCAATCACTTAGTGTTTTGAAAATTAAATGCGCGAAAATTATTCGGATTTTCTGATGCATGAATGCAATGCACACTCCTGTGTCCTCTATATTTCTGGACTCTAAATTCTGGGATGTTACAGGAATCCACCTTGGTACGAACATGGAATCAACTGCCACTTACCGCTTACGCGTCATTGCAGCACTTGTATATTTTTCCATGGCTGCATGGATCGTACCGCGCGTGATGCATAAGACAATCATGGAAAAGTTGGTAATTCTTTTGGGCGAGTTTTTGGTGGTGCCAATGGATGTCGACCATGGTGACCTGACCACCCGGCTGCACTAGTGCTGCGGCAGCGCACTGGAAAGACACACGGGCCGAGTGTCAACTTCGGATACAGTGACAGGTCAAGTCCGGGCCACGTAAACCTCAAAATAGAGGATGAGGGATTGTGAACCTGCGGAAGAGAATGCTTCTGGTACGATACAAACCTGTCTCTGCCGCGTGGCAATTGTTCGTGCGATCGATGCTTCCAGCAACTACCAACTCCATTCATCAAAAGAAGACGTATACGTATAACTATTTGAAAAGGTTAAACTATGCAAATATTGTTCAATTTAGAAACAATCTTCAACATATACTCTTTGTGTCCCAAAATATAAGATGTTATTACAAGTTATGAGACGCACAGACTACAACACAAAGTCAATGTTGTTAGATGCATCGTAATATAACTTTCCCTATGATATCCATGTAGTATCATGGTTATATTGATAGTTTTTTCTAAAAACTTGGTCAAACTTTACTTGTTTGACTTGTAAACAAAAGTTAGGAACAAAGTGGCAACTAGCTAGGGACACCTCCAAATTTTAGACCGTGAAATGCTGGAGGCCAGAGAAGGAGAGTAAATCCACGAAGAGAAAATCTATGAAGATAGTATATCTACTAGGAAGCACCAGACTTGTCCGGAACAGTGGAGGGTGTCGACTACATTATCACGTACGAAACACCACCAGAAAGAGGAGAAGCCAAGGAGTGATTCTAAGAGTCTAGTACTAGACGAGATCCTAGTCGAGCAGCCCTTGGCTATAGGTTGTTTAATTATAATGGTTCTCGGTTTATTGTTACAAGTCGCACGTTAACTCTCCAAAGTTGACCGCGGTTCGTTTGATCTTCCTCAGTTGACTGGGGAGGAAGTTAAGTTTTATTTTCATTTATATCTTGTAATATTTATCAGTGTGTAATAAAGTGTAAGATTTTGACCCGTAATGTTTCTGTTGTACTTCTCTGAGGGATATGATATTTATAGATAAGGTCATCCATAGGTATTATGTCAACGATTTGCGCACTACAATCCGCAGTGGTGTACTGGATCACTGCACGCAGAAGTTACACATCATTTGGTTGATGATGTCTAATAGTAGGGGTGACGGCCTTGATGTAGTCTAGACACGATTGAAGCTGTGATGGCTTGATATAATCTAGACCGACTTGAAGGAGTGAACATTAGAAGTGCAATTGCAATATAGATACATTGGCACTAATATTTTCTCATGTTCACACGGCTGTTAGCTTCTCTAGCACCCACAGAACGGGTGCGCTAAGTTAAGTCATCATTTTTATTGTCCACGAAAATGGCATGGGCAATCTCATATGTCGAATGTTAACAAATTTTATCTACCAAGAGTTTCAGTCTTAACTCACCTACCTCTTTTTTTTGGATAAACCAAGAGTTCTAGTCTTAACCCACTTGGTGCGTTATATACATTTAGACAAGTTACCAACCGGATCGAATATTGGCAGCCAAACACAGGTAATTGCCATGGGATCCAAGGTAATTTAGAGTTGCCCATTTCAGAAACAATCTTCCACGTGGAGAGAAAAAATCACGCAAGTAATTTTTTGGGGCAAGTTGTAATGTTATAGGGCCACCACCCACAACACTTAGGGCTCGCTTGGAACGTCTTAAAAAAACTACATTTCCTGGCGTTGCATTGACCCTGCCGGAATTTTAGGAGGGGCTAACGAGGTATGTAAATTATACGTGGGGTATTTGGTCAGATTACCCGGCATCCAAGCGCGGCCTTAAGCGTCATTGCTCGAATTATCCCTTGTTCTTTTTTTTTTGACAAACACAGTACAAACGCAGACACTCACATACACGCGCGCACACTCACCCCTATGAACGCACACACGCACACCCTACCCCTATGAGCACCTCCGAAATACTGAGCCGGCGGATCGAGTCTTGAGATTGACGAAGTCACCACGGGCGCCTCGCTGTCGACGGGAACGTCGCCTCCCACTGAAAGAATATTCCGCCTAAATGCAACACACAGACGTCAAACCTGGGGTTTGAACTCTGATGGGCTGAGGATACAACCACCCTGCTAACCATCCAACCACAGGTTGGTTTGCAATTATCCCTTGTTCTCTTTGATGGCCGTTGGCTCCTTGAATATGTTGTAAAGACAAGTTGGTGATGCTATAGTGTGGTACCTTTGTAATTATGTCGTCGGAGCGGAAAAGTGATGGTTTTAATGTGGGAGTGCTTATGTCTCGGTTGACTGATTTTTTCTTAAGTCTCAGTCGACTCAGAAAAGTGTGACTGTAGTTTTAAAAAAAGTGCAACTGAAACGAGTTGCACATTTCTGGCAGAAAAGTGCAATTGCACATTTCTATCAGAAAAAGTTCAACTCTTGCATATTTTTTGATTGACTGAGACTTAAGAAAATTTCATGCACATGGGAATTAGCAAAACCGTTTTAATATCCCTCTATGGCCAATTAGTAATATTATTTTGTTATGTTTTTGTTTCACTACCATACTCGGCGTTTTGTATTCCCTCCGTTTCACAATATAAGATGTTTTAGCCTTTTTCGACATTCACATGTACACATATATATGTATGTATATGTATCCTTATTTTAGTGTGCATCTAAACAACATATACAACATCTTATATTATGGAACGGAGGGAGTACCTTCATTGTATAAGCTTATAACCAATGAATATTATGTGAAGTTTAAAGAGCCAGCTGGCGTTAGATCTAGAGACCACGAAAAATAGCAACATATTACAGTAGATACTATGCTTTGCTGAGCTTTTTTTTAAGCTTGGCCGACACGTGTCCCAATAATGTTGAGAGCTTTTCAGGACCGCGTGCATTGTGTCTCGAAAAGGATACACACTGAGATGTACCTAAAGCCTCGAGGTGGAATAAACCGGAAAGTCACAGATCTACCGTACGCCTAACATTATGTGTAAGTGTAACACCTCGTGGTATGGTTTAGCTCCTTTGGACCAAATGTGAGAGCATGTGCTGGTACTAGCTAGGTCAAGAGGAGTTGCACCCAACATCAGCTGTGGGGTGCTACGCTGCCGCATGCTGACCACGAAACGAGTAGCACTCAAAACTCCTTTTCGATTCTAAGAGCCGCGGGAATCTTAGACTTCAACAAAGAAAGAAAGAAAAATTCTAGATGGTGGTTTGGAGAACAAAGTTTTCATGCATCAATCAAATCAGTAGGTATCCATGAAGCTGTTTGGGAACCTGGTTTTCTTTTTCAGAAACAAACAAAACGTACTTGCATGTAAAAACCGATTTCAAGACAAATAATTTCCAGTTGCAGTCTTTAAAAAAGAGGACACAGAAGATTTTTGCAATATTGGTGAGTGTGACGACGAAGAAAACACCCTTTTGTTTAAATGTGGCTCAATTGCAGCATTATAGTATGTCCTTTGCTTCAAGGGCAAGATGATACCCCATAAACTAAAGTGACACAGAGTATGACATAAATCCTAATAACATATAATGATCTATGTTAGATTATATGTGTATACGGTTATTATGATAGTTTAGGATAGAGATAGGATCTGTTTCCATACGGACCTAACTTGACTTGTACTCTAAGATGATCTCTGTACGCCTATATATACTCGCACATGAGGCTGAATAATACATCTATTATATTCCGCCAATCTCATAATTCTAAATGGTATCAGAGCGGCACCGATCCTTGATCTAGCCAGCCGCCGTCGCTTCCGCACCGCGTTGCCCCCGGGGAGATCGATCTCCATGATCTCTCCCGGGGGCCTCGCGACCCGTACCTAGGGTTCGTCCGCCGTTCGTGTTGATTGGCTGCCCTAGTGTCTTTTTCTCCGGTCGCTTGATCTGATTTTTCTCTCTCGCCGGTCGTTTTTTTACCGACGTTTTTGGTTTTCCGATCTAAGATCGGTTTGCGTCTCCCGCCACCGCCGTCGTCTTCTCGCGCCTCTACTCCGACAACGGCATCGACCTGCACCGGCCCCCTCCTCGACAACCGGCTATCGCGACCGACTCGCCGGCGCCGATTTCGCACCGTTCGGCTCCTCCAAGCCGGCTATCGCGGACGACACGCCGACGCCGACTCCGCACCGACCGGCTCGTCTTCACCAACCGCGTAGCAAGGCCGGACGCGCCGTCCAAAGGACGCGTCGCCGCCGGCATCTCTCGCTTGCGCGGTCTTCATCGCCGGTTCGTCTTCGCCGTCATCGACCGGGACTTCATCAACAACTTCGCCATCGACTCCGATCTGCGCGTTGTCGTCGCCGCCATGGCGCATTCCGCGCTGCGTCGGTCTGATCAACCGATCGCATGCCTGCACCGCCAAGCACGTCCCTGATGCACCGGTGAGGTGTTGTTGGGAAACCCCAAGAGGAAGGTATGAAGTAGTGCAGCAGCAAGTTTTCCCTCAGTTGTGAAACCAAGGTTATCGAACCAGTAGGAAACTAAAAATCTTCTCAAGGCGGCAACGGCGCCAGAAAATATGCTGGTGTAGTTGACGTGGAACCTGCACACAACACAACCAAGATACTTTGCCCCAACTTAACAGTGAGGTTGTCAATCTCACTAGCTTGCTGTAACAAAGGATTAAACGTATGCGTGGAAAATGATGTTTGTTTGCAGAGAATAAAAGTAACAGGATTGTAATAGGATTGTTTAACAGTTTAAGGAAAAAGGACCGGGATCCACAGTTCACTACTGGTGTCTCTCCATAAATAATAATAGCATACATCCGGGTAAACAAATTACAGCTGGGCAATTAACAGAATAAAGAAGTGCATAATGATGCATATACTATAGTTATGATGTCTAGTGTGATATTCATTGGGGCATTATAATAATATACATAGACCGTTCCAACCGCATCTATGACTAATAATCCACCTTTCGGTTAGCGTCCGCACCCCTTTCAGTATTAAGTTGCAAGCAACAGATAATTGCATTAAGCAATGTGTGTAATGTAAGTAATACAAATACCCTTAGATAAAGTACTACTGTTTTATCCCTAGTAGCAACAGTAAATCTACAATCTTAGATCTTGCTGTCACTACCCCAGATTAAATAGAGACATGAACCTACTATCGAGCATAAATACCCCCTACAAGCATATACTTGGCCAGAGCATCTACTAGCAACGGAGAGCATGCAAGATCATAAACAACGTACTCACAAGATATATTATGAAGCAATAACATAGTACTCAATATTCATCGGATCCCAGCAAACACAACATGTAGCATTACATAAAGATGATCTTGATCATGTTAGGCAGCTCACAAGATCTAAACATGCTAGTACAAGAGGAGAAGACAACCATCTAGCTACTGCTATGGACCCGTAGTCCAAGGATGAACTACTCACGCATCAGTCCGGAGGCGGGCATGGTGATGTAGAGCCCTCCGGTGATGATTCCCCTCTCCGGCAGGGTGCCGAGAAAAGCTTCTGAACCCTCTCGATCTAGGGTTGACGACTGCGGCGGCTCTGGACTTCGTGGAGGAAAAATGTGCGCGTCCTAGGGCTTGTATTCTCGGGGGGTATTTGTAGGCGAAAGGGCGAAGGCGGCGGGGCCTCGAGGGCCACACACCCCGTGCTCGCGCGGCCGGCGGGGGGGGGGGGGGGGGGGGGGGGGGGCGCCACGAGGGGGTGTGGGCCCCTCGGGGTCCTCCTCCGTCTCCTCTTCGGTGTTCTGAAACCTCCTGGGAAATATAAGCACTTTGACGTTTCGTTTGTCCAATTCCGAAAATATTTCCTTACCAACTTTTCTGAAACCAAAAATAGCAGAGAACAGGCAACTGGCACTGTGGCATCTTGTTAATAGGTTAGTCCCAGAAAATGCATAAAATGATATAAAAGTGTATATAAAACATGTAGCAAGTGGCATAATATAAGCATGGAACACAAGAAATTATAGATACGTTTGAGACGTATCAAGCATCCCAACCTTAGTTCTACTCGTCCCGAGTAGGTAAAACGATAACAAGAATAATTTCTGAAGTGACATGCTTCACACAATCTTGATCATATAATAATGTAAGGCTCACGTTATGAATGAAGTGATTCAAAGCAATGGTTTACAGTTTGCTAACAAATAGACAATGAGTAAACAACTACATCATATAAGCAAAAACTTTTCATGGATAGTACTTTCAAACAAGCATCAAAATGATTCACATGCGAGTTAACTCATAAAGCAATAGTCTCTAAGTAAAAGAGCATTGAAGCAATACAAAGGAAGATATAAGTTTAAGCATTGGCTTTCAACTTGTAACATGTATATCATATAGATAGTTGTCAACACAAAGTAATATAACAAGTGCAATAAGTAAGCATATAAGAATTGTTGCACACAGTTGACACAAGTGTTTGCTTCTAAGACAGAAAGAAGTAGGTAAACTGACTTAACATAAAGTAAAAGAAAGGCCCTTCGCAGAGGGAAGCAGGGATACAAACATGTGCTAGAGCTTTTTAGTTTTTATAAGTTTTTGAAATCATATAGAGAGCATAAAAGTAAGTTTTGAGAGGTGTTTGTTGTTGTCAACGAATGGTAATGGGCACTCTACCCCCTTATCAACCAGACTTTCAAGAGCGGCTCCCATGAAGGACGTTATTTCTACCAGCAAGGTAGATCATCCCTCTTATCTCTTTTGTTTACACATATAGTTAAAAACTGTTGTCATTGCTTGACTGATTAGATCAGGGCAAAAATGTGAAGAGATTGCAGTGGTTAAAGTTGTAATTAATTGGGACTGGGCACCCCATTTGCCAGCTCTTTTTTCAAAGTTAATGGATAAGCGGATGTATATGTCACTAGTCCGATTGTGAAAGTCTGTACAAAAGCAAATGACAAGGTTGATATCCGTAACACCACATACTTATTCATGAGCTAATAAACATTGACACAAATAAGAGATAATAGGTTTTGAATAAAAGGTAGCACACGAAGTATTTGCTTGAAATGGCAGGAAATACCATGTAGTAGGTAGGTATGGTGGACACAAATGGCATGGGTTTTGGCTCAAGATTTTGGATGCACGAGAAGCATTCCCTCTCAGTACAAGGCTTTGGCTAGCAAGGTTATTTGAAGCACACACAATTATAAACTAGTATAAACTATGACAACAAGACGTATATAAAAACATATTGCAAGTATTATAAAACTCTACATTGTCTTACTTGTTGTTCAAACACCTTTAACAGAAAATATCTAGACCTTAGAGATACCAAACATGCAAACCAAATTTCAACAAGCTTTACGGTAGTTCTTCACTAATAGGTTTTAACTACATGATGTAAAAGCTTAAACATGATCTACTTGAGAGCTCAAAACAATTGCCAAGCACCACAACATACACGATAACAATCCATAAGAGCATGTATATCTTTTTCATTATACCATCTACCACATTTAGCATTTTCTGTTTCCAACCAAACACCAATCAACTTATTTAAAGATAAACTCTCCAAGTATATAACAATGAGATATGAGAGTGTAACATATGAAAAACTAACAGCTCAAACAAGAGATGCATGAAAAACAAGAGCTAATAGTATTGAAATAACATAGGAGAATACTCAACAAATATAAGTGAAGAATACGAGTATTCATAAGAAAAAGCGGAGCGTGTCTCTCTCCCACAAAGAAATGATAGGATCCATTTTATTCAGAGAATGAAAATAACAAAAACAAAAACAAACAGACGCTTCAAGTAAAGCACATAAGATGTGTCGGAATTAAAATATAGTTTCACTAGAGATGACCTGATAGTTTGTTGATGAAAGGCATCCCCAAGCTTTGACGCTTGAGTCTTCTTGAAATATGCTTGGGTGACCCACGGGGGCATCCCCAAGCTTTGGCTCTTTCATCTTCTTGATCACATCACATCATCATTCTCTCTTGATACTACACACCAAACTCAAAGTAAACTTCATTAGAGGGTTAGTGCACAAAAAATTCTTATATTCTGCATGAACACAATTGCTACCATTGCTACTGGACATTAGCTACAGCCACTGATACTTTATGGAACAAAAAGATCCATTCAAAATAGTAAAAGAGGCATTGCAAAATAAATGGCAGAATCTGTCAAAAACAGAACAGTCCCTAAAGACGAATTTTTTCGAGGCACTTAACTTGCTCAAATCAGAAAACTCAAAACTAATGAAAGTTGCATACATATCTGAGGATTACGCACAGAAAATATCAGATTTTTTCAATTTTTCTGTAAGGAGTTATGAATTTAACGGTGGACAGCAGAAAACAGTTTCAGCACAGCAATCCAAATCTAGCATCAACTTTATACTGGAGGCTTAACTTGACACAACAATGCAATAGAGTAAAGATACAAAGGAATTGCTACAGAGGTAGACATCTTCCTTGACTCAATAAAATAAAATAACAGAAATAAAAAGTGGGTTGTCTCCCATAAGCGCTTTTCTTTAACGCCTTTCAGCTAGGCACAGAAAGTGATATTCAAGTATTTCCAAGAGATGAAGCATCAACATCAATAATTTCATCCAAGACATTGTTGGTTGCAACAGGTGCGTTAGGTATCCATGAAGGTGTCCTATTACGTAAATCATTACCATCATCTTTAGCCATATTAGGGGGCTTGGGTTTTGGAATATAGATAAACTTTTGCTCCTTTTCTACAAAGGCTTTCTCTTTCTTAGTTTTAATATAGGAAAAAGTTGAACTTAAAGTTTTCATACCCTCTTCTAATTCATATATCTTATGATTATGAGTGTCAAGGGTGTTGCTAGTTTCTAAAGCAGTGATTCTTACATTAATATCCTATATTGATTCATTACCCTTGCTAGCATTATCAAGAAAAAAATTCTCCATATAATACAACCTTTTAATAACATCTTCTAAAGTGATCTCAGTTTTAGTTTCTTCAATAGGTGGTGGTGATCCTACCAAAATTTCAATTAAATTGCAGCCTTTCAAAGCAGGTGTACCAAGAAAGTTACCCCCCGTAAGAGTGTCAAGAACATACCTATACCAACTATAAATACCAACATAAAAATTCCTAAGGAGGATTAGAGTGGACTGTTTCTTAGTGCATTTTTTATGAGCATCATTTATCCTATACCATGCATCTTTCAAACTTTCTCCCCCTTGTTGTTTAAATGAACGAACTTCAACTTCAGGACTACCCATTTTCAGCAAAACAAAAAGGCAAACCGAAATAAACAAAGACAAAAACCGAAATAAACAATAATAAAAACTGAAAATATAAATAGCAAACCGAAATAAAAATAACAATGCAAGTAACTAATTTTTTTGTATTTTTTATATTAAGGAAACAAGACAATAATAAAAATAAACTAAGCAAGACAATAACAAAATAAAGAGATTGGATGTGAGAGACTCCCCTCGTAGAAGAGTCTAGCTTCCCCGGCAACGGCGCCAGAAAATATGCTTGATGCACCGGTGAGGTGTTGTTGGGAAACCCCAAGAGGAAGGTATGAAATAGTGCAGCAGCAAGTTTTCCCTCAGTTGTGAAACCAAGGCTATCGAACCAGTAGGAAACTAAGAATCTTCTCAAGTTGGCAACGGCGCCAGAAAATATGCTTGTGTAGTTGACGTGGAACCTGCACACAACACAACCAAGATACTTTGCCCCAACTTAACAGTGAGGTTGTCAATCTCACTAGCTTGCTGTAACAAAGGATTAAACGTATGTGTGGAAAATGATGTTTGTTTGCAGAGAATGAAAGTAACAGGATTGCAGTAGGATTGTTTAACAGTTTAAGGAAAAAGGACCGGGGTCCACAGTTCACTAGTGGTGTCTCTCCATAAATAATAATAGCATACATGCGGGTAAACAAATTACAGCTGGGCAATTGACAAAATAAAGAAGTGTATAATGATGCATATACTATAGTTATGATGTCTGGTGTGATATTCATTTGGGCATTACAACAATATACATAGACCGTTCCAACCGCATATATGACTAATAATCCACCTTCCGGTTAGCGTCCGCACCCCTTTCAGTATTAAGTTGCAAGCAACAGATAATTGCATTAAGCAATGTGTGTAATGTAAGTAATACAAATACCCTTAGATAAAGTACTATTGTTTTATCCCTAGTATCAACAGTAAATCTACAATCTTATAACTTGCTGTCACTACCCCAGATTAAATAGAGACATGAACCTACTATCGAGCATAAATATCCCCTCTTGGAGTCACAAGCATCTACTTGGCCAGAGCATCTACTAGCAACGGAGAGAATGCAAGATCATAAACAACGCACTCACAAGATATATTATGAAGCAATAACATAGTACTCAATATTCATCGGATCCCAGCAAACACAACATGTAGCATTACATAAAAATGATCTTGATCATGTTAGGCAGCTCACAAGATCTAAACATGGTAGCACAAGAGGAGAAGACAACCATCTAGCTACTGCTATGGACCCATAGTCCAAGGATGAACAACTCACGCATCAGTCCGGAGGCGGGCATGGTGATGTAGAGCCCTCCGGTGATGATTCCCCTCTCCGGCAGGGTGCCGAGAAAAGCTTCTGAACCCTCCCGATCTAGGGTTGACGACGGCGGCGGCTCTGGACTTCGTGGAGGAAAAAGGTGCGCGTCCTAGGGCTTGTATTCTCGGGAGGTATTTGTAGGCGAAAGGGCGAAGGCGGCGGGTCCTCGAGGGCCCCACACCCCGTGCTCGCGCGGCCAGGGGGGCCGCGCCACGAGGGGGTGTGGGGCCCTCGGGGTCCTCCTCCGTCTCCTCTTCGGTGTTCTGGAACCTCCTGGGAAATATAAGCACTTTGACGTTTTGTTTGTCCAATTCCGAGAATATTTCCTTAACAACTTTTCTGAAACCAAAAACAGCAGAGAACAGGCGACTGGCACTGTGGCATCTTGTTAATAGGTTAGTCCCAGAAAATGCATAAAATGATATAAAAGTGTATATAAAACATGTAGCAAGTGGCATAATATAAGCATGGAACATAATAAATTATAGATACGTTTGAGACGTATCAGTCCCCGAGCACGCGCCTACCACCGATCGAGCTACAGGCTGCCGCTGCGTCGCCCCTTCGGGCCGCTGCGCCGCCGCCATTGGTCCATGTTGTCAGCTGCCAACGCGCCTTCCCAGGCGTGTACGCGGCTGGCGACACCCGCTGTCGCCTCGACCTGCAAGCTGTTGTTGCGTCGCCCCTTTGGGTCGTAGCGCTGCGGCACGCGGTCCTCTTCGCCGTCCCCGTGCGTCGACTTCTACGTGGTATGCGCCGCGCCGACTCCCTCGGCGTGGGAACGCTACTGTCCGCGCATCGTCTTTGTCAACCCGCCGGGTTCTTCCTCGCCTACTTCGAGTAACGCTGCCGCCATCTAAAGGTAACCTGCATGGCCACTTCAGGCCGTCGCAGGTTCCGCCGACCACCCCTTGTCCAGGCTTCCAGCATGGCCACCCCAGGTCGCCGCTGCCTTCGCCGCCTTCTACGTCTTCGTCCACCACGGCCATGTCTCCAGCGTCATCATCCTCGTCCCCGACTACGTCTACTCCGACAACCGCGGACGACATCGGCACTTACTACCCCCCGTCGATTGGCGCCACAACCGTCGTCGAGTTCTCCTCTTCTGGCCCCTCCGACACTGGCGTATGGTTCATGGTGGTCCCTGCCCCCGCACACACGGTACTGGCAACACCAGTGTGTGCTTCGTCCCCGACGTGTCCCCGGGTCTGGCAAACCCGAGATGGCGCCTCGTCTACATCGGCTGCGACAACGTCTTCGGCACCATCTCCCTCCTTTACGGCTGCCTTGACCGCGTCACCGACTTCTTCTACGCGTACTCGGTTCTGGCAAAACCGGAGTATGCCTTCGTCCCCGACGTGCGCCTTGTTATGGCAAAACAATGGCCGCACCTCGTCCTTGACGGCTCGTACTGCGTCTTCTTCGGCATCGGCATCCTCGACGACTACCTCGACGCTCCGTCACTCTTCACGCGCACTATGCGCCTGCGACTTCTTTTGCGTCTACCTCGACTCCGGCACCCCGACCACGACATCGACCACGGCGACCCCTCGCACGGCTACCCGACCATGGCTGCACCGCCCAACGCTCTCGGCTCCTTCGACATCGGCATAAAGGGCTATCACCTCGCTTGAGCACCTCATCAGCCCCTCTACAGTCCAAGCATCTGCGCCGCGACACCGTCCACAACGTTCCCGCTCCTACTGCGGGGGGATGTCAGTCCACTGGATTCTACTTCGGCTTATCTCCAGTCTGACCGTCCGCGACGTTCCAGTTGTTCACGACGCTACCGCTACGACTGCGAGGGGATGTTAGAGTATATGTGTATACGGTTATTGTCGTGGTGGTGTCACGGCATATGCCACAGGGTGGCTAAAGTGTGGGGCCGATAGTGCGCTGGAGGATCCGGGGAGGGCTTGCATGCCGAGAGACATGCGGAAACGAGCTCAAGAACTCGTAAGAACACGCGAGGAGAATCTAACCGACACACACACAAATAGCAAACACCCGATGTACCCAGGTTCGGGGCCCTCGTGAGGAGGTAACACCCCTACTCCTGCCTGTGTCTCTCTCTATATGTTTCACAAGATCTACAAGGTGCTCCTTGAGCTGTTTCTCTCCAAGAATACAAGAACAAAGATGAACTCTCTCACACACGCGCTAAGTCTCACAGGAGTAAATGCTAGGGCAGAGTCTTGGCAAGAGGTTGGTCGATCTCCCTTCTGGAGGAGTTATGACGCCTTTTATAGAGTTCAGGCCGGGTTAGGTGGAACCCTACCGGTCCCTGGCCCCACCGGCACTGTAGCCACGCCAACGGTAAGTCATCATGTCCTCTCCATGACCTAGGCGCCGGGCTATCCGACATAGCCCGACGTAGGCCATCATGCCCCTAGCCACAGTTGACGCCGAGCTAGAAGCCGTTAGCCTCCTCTGTCAGAGACAAGACATGGCTTCTCCATGTCCTGTCCCCTGTCAGCATGTCAGCAGCGCCTCGGGAATGATCACGCCGCCCTTGTCGTATGCCTTTTGTCCCGCGCCCGTGTCAGGCGGGACATGACTTGGGCTTCCGTGTCAGGCGGGAGGTGACACGAGCTTCCGTGTCAGGCGGGACAGTGTCCTTGCCCTTGACTTCCACTCCGACATATGGTATGTCGGCATCCTTGGCCTAACCCGGCATGGCTATGCCGGATTCTTCCCCGTATCCCGGCAAGACTATGCCGGGATCTCCTTCTCGGTTTGTCCTCCCCTGTCCCGGCATGGCTATGCCGGACTCTCCTTCCTGCACACACGAGATAAACATTGACTGCCGACATTGGCATGTCGGTTATGTTAAGTCGGTCCTTCTCCACCCGGACTACCTGTTACTCGGCCCTGGCCTCTGCAGCGCCGTACACATGTCGGTTACTTCCAGCATAGGTTTATGCCGGATTTTCTCATATGTTGATCCCGACACGACATAGCTTACTTGTGTCTGTGCCCACTATCTTATTAGAGAATGTCCCTAGGCCCAGCTGCTCGAATATGTCTTAGGCATTCTCTCGAAGACATCTTCGAGAAGCTGGTGTTTAGGGAAACTCTCTGCCTTTGCCCGAACGAGAATGGGGAGCTGGTGGTCTATTTATAGTGTCCACCGAGGGGACAGCCTGACCTTTGCCTTTTCCAAAGGACGCCTCCTGACCTGTCCCAAGAGCCAGCTCTTGGCTGTGCCCAAAGGGCGTCCCTTCATACCTCGAAGGGTCACTTGACCTTTGGCACAAGTCAAAGGGCAAGTCTTACGGTCAATAAGGGTATTTTATCCTGGCCTTTACCCTACCCGGGGTAGCCCCCCGACACTTATTATTATTATGATAGTTTAGGATAGAGATAGGATCTGTTTTCATACGGACCTAACTTGACTTGTACTTCAAGATGATCCCTATACGCCTATATATACTCGCCCATGAGGCTCAATAATACATCTATTATATTCCGCCAATCTCATAATTCTACAATCTATAAATGGAAAATAAATATGTATAAATAATCGAGATGTGTAGCGAATGTAACTAATTTTGTGGAAAATATTCAGTGTTTTGCAATTGTAGAACAAGAACTATGGTATCATAATGAAGAGCAAGAGACTTAATACAAATAACATGTAGATACATTGTACTCCCTCTGTTACAGAATATAACATGTTTTAGGCCTTTTCACATTCACATGTATACATATGTATCTAGACACGTTTTAATACATATGTTCACTCCTTTTTAGTTCGAATCTATACAACACGTGTAACACCTAAAAGATCTTACATTGTAGAACGGAGGGAATATTTAGTTAAGGAAATTTTCAATCGTCATAATTGTATAAAATGGTTGTATTATAATATATACTTGGAGTTCTAGTTCTCAAAGATATCATGATATCAATAAATTTCATGGAAAAAGACCATTGAACCATACATCGAGACACTTGGGTAACGTTGATTAAATTCAACGTTTTACTTAGCACTTTGTTCTCATTGCCATGTAAGACAAGAGTTGTTGCTCACTCCGTCAAAGTTATTAAGTTAACACACAAAAGTAAGGATAGCACATACATTAAGGTGGAGGGAGTAATATTTCACATATCTCTTATATACTGCAATCATATTGTTGATACGTCAACCCGCACTCACACTATGCGTGTGAGCTATAGTCACACAGTGCGCATGTCGAGCTTATTTTAAGATTTTAGCTAGTTCCACTTCTTCTGAAAAATTATGGATGTAGACAATGTTATACTCTATCGGCGTGTACAATCTCAATCAGCAATATCTTGTACTTTGACATGTACAAAAATAACAGTCTGACATTTGAAAGTAGTGGACAGTGAAAATTTCAGCTCCTCCAATTCTGTCAGATTTTATTATTTTTATGTAGCAAAAAAAAAGTTTAATTCGAGATTTTACACGGTGATAAAATACAACATTGTCTACACTCATGATATTTTTCAGTTTTTTCTTAAAATTTCAAAAGCTGATTTTCAAATTTGTGAAAATAAAGGGTATCATGTAGCTCGACTTGGTTTCCGGTTGTATTTGAACTACTCCATCATCCAGTACACTTGTCGGTAGAAAAGAACTAATCATGTACAATCAACCAGCACATCTCACGAAAGTTTTTATAGGAACGGAGGGAGTAGAAAACACGACAGTTTACCCTTAGTACATACAGTATAAATAGTTTCTTTTAAGATCATCCGGCCTCTATATCAAAATGATGCACACAATTATATACCATACAAATAGATGAAATGAAATAAATACACACGTGAAATTACACGAGAAAAGGGTGGCCATTCCCAGTGGCGTATCCAGTGGGGGTGCCCATGGGTGCCATGGCACCCCCTAAAATATGCACACTTTCCAATCTAGTAATCAATTAGCCTTATTCTACGTGTATTAAATGTTTTAAAATAATTGTAGACAATGTGTTTAAGCTAAGAACTGTGAGACTAGTCACAATGGGGGTATCATAGGTGGTATCATGCATGTCATGTTGGCAAAATGATGACGTGTCACATCAATTAATGAAGAAAGAGATGATAATAGTATCATAGATACCGTAACATAACGGATTCCAATGCAATATGAGTCTAGCACCTAATAAATGTTGTGTGATATGATACCACTCATATGTTACTATGCATTGTGAAATTAGTATCATATACTAGTATCATGTGCATGATACCATGTGATACTCCCCATTGTGACTGGTCTGAGTTGGCACCCCCTGTTTTTCGGTCCTGCATCCGCCACTGGCCATTCCTCTCACGCAACAGGCAACAAAAGAGGCATGGGTAAAACCGGCCAGGTTGTGACGGGTCTTCCAAAGCTCCATGTTCCCAAGTCCCAACCTCCAACCACACACTGCCAAAGCCCCAGGCCGCAAACACAAGAAGGAAAGGGTTAAAAATCAATAAAAACTGGACGGAAAGTCAGAACAGGGGAAAGAATCCGCACATAAAAATTCACCATTTTCCTTCTCCTCTTCCTCTTTCTCCCGTCCCCCGTGAGACCGCGAAGCTGAGCCTCTATCTCTCTGCCCCGTCCATCCGCATCGCGTCATAAATCCCTCCCCTGGCCTGCATCACCTACCGCCATTCCCCAAATCGCCATATGCGCGAGCCCCGAATCCACTCACCACCACTCTCGCATTTCTTTATCGGCTCCCTCCTCTTCTTTCCCAGTGGAAAACAATCTGCGTGGTACTATATCACTTAGATCCGGCCGGCCTTCCACTGGTGCGGGGGAGGGAGGATTTAGGTGAACAAGCATATCTCGATTTTGACCAATCTCACTCGGTTCGACCGCCTACTGCGTGTTTCCCCTTAAATCTCCTGCGGTGGGAAGCGGAGTCGAGAGGCCATACCAAGAACAGCTGCTCCCAGCATCTTCTTCTTTGGTGGTATCCAAAGGTGAGATATTTCCATGGCCTCGTTCTTCTGCAAATACTGGACATTTTGCTTGTGCCGTGGACATATCTCATGCAGGTTCCTGAGCTCATTTTACGCGCCTCCTGAGTTTGGGTTTGGGTTTGCCTTGTTGGGATGGTTGTGTCATGTGTGGTGGTCGGTTTAGCTGGGCCTTCAGGTTTCTTGCCTGGATTTGGCAAGGAATCCCCGCAATTAGGATATGCTTATTTCGGATAAGTTCGTTCCCATAGCTCAAATCTTTCCTTTCAACATCTTAAATTGTTCATTGCGCTGTTAGGTGATTGGAGTTATCCTGTGTTTTCTTTTCAAGTGAACTGTGGTTACCCCTGCTTCTTTGAGTTCAGCAAATGAGTTTGTGCTGCGTGTTTTGTGGAAACATTTGAACTCTTACTTGTTTCCTAAGCTGTCTGGGCATTGATTAGTGCTATTTGGGGTTAATAACGTAGCAAACGTTCCATTCTTGTTAACAATCCCTGCCACTTGGTTTTCGTTCCAGAAAATTAACCTGGACAGTTATTTTGTGCACATGCTTGGGTTAAAGGTTCCAGTTAGGAACTTGCAAGAGGTAGTTCAGATCTGAAATCCATAGCTCGTTTCATGTGACTACTGTTATCAAATTGTCTGTAAGACTGCCAACGTGCCAGAATATAGTTCTTTGCTTGTGATACGAGTCGTTGGATTCATATATATGCATTTTGGCTCATCTAAAAGTTGACTTAGACAAGTATACTGTCCATTTGTTTACATACTTCATGAAATTATTTTATTCCGATGTTTATCTTTTGTTAACCTTATCATGCAGGAAGGCCTCAAGGTGTTGTAGGAGCGGACTTTGGATTTCAAAGTTGTTCTTTACCTCTAGAGACTGACAATGCTGAGGCAGAGCTCTAGTAGGAACCACAGATCGAGAGGTCTAAAGCTAAAGAAAGCTCTTCAGATAAGTCTTTTGGTTCTTGTCTCTGTTTGGCTGCTGTACCAAGTAAAGCATTCTTACGAGAAGAAGACGACGTATAATGAAAACAATGACAGTAACAACACCAGTGACGTGCATAAAGATGATCAGAGCCAGGGGGAGGTCATCAGATTGGGCAGGAAAGACCTACCAGCAAAGATGGAGGCCGATTCATCAACACTGGATGAACGGGTTGAGGACGAAGAGACTGAAGAGATAGAGCAAGAAATGAAGCATGATGAGCATGATGACGATCCCATTGATGAGCCAGACTTGGACAAGGATGATGACCTTCCTGAGCCTGGTGAGCACTCTGCTGATAATGATGAAGGATCTGAAGGCGTGGGTGTCTTTGAGGATGAAGAGCGGAAGGAGCGGTCTCAGGAGGATCAAGAGAAGAGTTTCCACGGTGATGATGTATCTAGTGCTGTTACTCATGACCCTCCATCATCGCAGCATGCTGCTGAACTGACCCATCATGCTCAAGAGAAAATCTTATACGTGGATGATGCTTCAACAGCAGTTCCTCATGAGAACCAAGAACCTGAACACAAGGAGCTGGAAGCTCATAAGGCTACCGAGAAGAGTTCTGCAGGTGATAACGTGTCAAGTTCTGTGGACCATGATGCACAAGTTGCAAAACCTCTCCCAGATGAACAATTGAAGAGCATGGATAGAATATTTGAAGGCACCACTAATTTATCAAATGGAATAACATTGCAAGGCCCTGGGGTGAATGGAACTGATGCTGCCGGGAAACATGGGGCTTCGTTAACTAATTCATCTTCTAACCCAAATCTGAGCACCACCTTGGTCTCGGAAAGCAAGACTGACCCAGCTCCAGAAAACTTGACAAACAAAGATGCTGGAACAGAGATAAGTAATTCAACTTCTTTGAAAGGTCAACATGAGCAGCAAGTAAAAGATTCAACGGTGGCGTTGAACAACCAAACACAGCTCTTCACTGACCTGACGTCTGCCGAGCTGAATTCTCCACCAAATGGGACTTTAGCTTTGGTTTCAACCGATGCCCAAAAGGCCACATCCAGAGACGGAGACGGTGGTAACACCGGCACATCCTCCATGCCGGTAAACAATAAAACTGACGACGTAGACACTCACAAAGAAGACGTAGATGTATCGACAAAAATCATGAACAAGGCAATTGGCGAAGGTGAAGTTCTCCCGGAATAAAAAAAAGATTAGGAGTTCTCTCTCCCACTTGTTAGCTGCTTCTGGTGCAACCTGTAAGTTTGTAGGAGTTCCAAGAGATGCGCTGCAAGCCTATATCGCCCACTTTTTGTGTAAGTTTGGTACTACGTAGGAATCTGCTTTGTACATCACGATCTGGAGCATGTGATGAACAAGAACTTATGTTGGGAGAACTATCATACCCATTCGGCAGCTCTGAACCTTTGCTGCTGTAATGCCAACTATTAGTAGTGTCAGCCTTGTCAATAGTTGTGTTCTAATGGTCAGTGCTGGTATTTTAATGGGTAGTCTTGTTACTGAGATTTTTATTTGTGAAGCCTTTGTGCTGTAATTCAACAAAAACTATGAAGCCAAAAAAAATGCAGGTACACTTCAGAGTTCAGCACTGTGTGCAAATATATACACTGCGTGCAAGTATATACACATATGTTGCAGCGCACGTTTCATTTGTACAGATGTTGCCATGTCATTGACCTGTTGAAATCATAATCCTCTGCTGCACAGAGTGTTCTAGACTGTCCCTGATTCCTGACATCCTAGAGAAAGATATACCTGATGTACTGATCAGAATATTCAATGGCGTCCATAACTTTTATTGAAGTGTTTCATATTATTCTATATACTAGTAGATAACAAATGACGTGTCAATCAGTGTGGGCAACCTGGCATGCCACCCAACACAACTGATGGTGTGCCGGTGCCATCCAAATAACTGACTGTGTTGATGGCTCTGAAGATGGCACTCATATTTATTCCTGTCTACTATGCTCATCCTGTTCCAATCCTGCCATCATCGAAACATAAACCATGCTACTCCTGTTGTATATATATGAGTTTTGCTGAACTGTGCAAGCATATTTACATTCGAGGAAATGAGAATGGTCAAAGATCACCTTGTGTGGTGTATCTGTATGATTTTTGTTGCACAATACACAAAGCTACAATCCTACTGCTCCTGGACGATCATTCAAGGCCAAGGGCTCCTGAACATTGAAAATTGCTCTTGATTGGTTCGCAGCACTGAATAGTAAATACTCACCAGTCGGCCTTGACTGCAATGCAGTCGCAAGAACCAAACGACATACGAAACTACTGTAATGTCTTATTCAACTGAAGAACTGCAATACAGTTTCTATGAAAGATGCCGGCCGTAACTGCATAATAATACCAGATAGCCCTCGGGTCACGGCCAGAACCGCTGCATATAACAGGAGCAAAAAGCTATATTGACAAGCAGCCAATTGGCTGGCCGATATATTTACAGTACCCAATACAATTAAACGTCTGCATGCGGCCAGGACCAACTGTCACATGAATGAATCGAAGTAACCCCTACAACGAATACTTCCCTGCAGGTTAGCCAGGAGCTAACACACGCATCACAAAACATCTCACACGACACCAAAAGACTAATGCTACTACATGCGGGTTAGCCAGGAGCTAACGCGTGCATGACAAGAACAGACCCTTTACTGCTACATTTCCTTAGCTGGGCAGGTGGGTGCTTGCAGGTCAGCGAGGAGCTAACGACGCCAGTGACACCGCCATGGCTTATTTTACTTTTGTCCTTGACTGGGGAGGAGTGAGGTCAATTAGGTATTGGCCTTGGTTCTCCCCTCCGATCTGGTCTGGTTACTCGCAGAAGCTGAGGAACCCCATGTATTCGTGGTTGTTGATCATTGAAATGCTCTTCTCGGTCCCAACGACACCTGGATTGTCAGGAAGAATCATGTTGTTAGGAAAACTAGGAATGATTGGTTGCTTTCGGTTTATAAATAATCGAGCTAGCATAAGAGTTAACAAAGCAGGATTGACTTCCAAAAATGCATGTTACTTGCATCAGTGACAAGCAACACTAGTACCATAGAGTCAATGTTTTATTTCGACATTTTCAAGGAAGACCTGCGGTCCCTGGTTACCTACGGTCTTTCTTGGATGGATTTTAGTTACACTGCTAGGCAGTGAGATAGTAAGTGAGCTTGTTAAGTTGAAACTTTGAATGTAAAGATGATCAATACCCATGGTAAGAGCACTGGCGAAGATGACAGAGGACAGGATGAAGACAATCAGCGATGCTCTCTTGAGCACATGCACGATCTTACGGACCAAGCACTGACCCCAGAATCCAGCCAATATGGAGATAAAGATAAGGTAACCAGCTGCAGGAGGAAACAATACACATTGTTACTAAACAGTTCCTTCCATTAGTGCTTGTCAAAATTCTGAAGAGCTTGCGAGTAAGGGATTTACCATAAGGAAGTGGGAACCTGCCCAGGAAGTAGAACTCGACCACGGAGAGGGATGAGGAGAACATCATCACGAATGTTGCTGTTGCACTTGCAACCTGGCGGGCACAAACAATAGTTTTCCTTAGCATTATTTCCAACAAGGTATACAACATAATTTCTGACGATCAAATACAAGTAGTAATCAAATCACTCAGATCTAGGGATATAAATAACAAAGTTGTGTGATAGTCTTCTTTACAATTTTTTTGAACGTGTTCAACTGAATACAAAAGCAGTAACAGATAAATAGACACGATTTTTTGCATTAAGAGATTGAAGTCATAACATAGATAGATGAACCAACTGAACCCTTTTTATATTCAGTTGCAGAGGAGGATACCATTACTTCAAATAAATAGTCATCTATGATACCAGTACCTCAAACTCAATGAAGTTTAAAAGAAATAATTTTTCTGAAGACGAAAATCTCAGTTAACCACCTATCCAACTTGGTTATCCAGTTTCTATTTAAAGAATCAGATAATAACAATTAAATCAAATAGTAGAAGAATCTGAATAGATCCAGATCTAGGCAAAATTACATCAATACGGAAACTAGCCTTCACATCTCTCATCCCTCAAGGCACGGCATGTAGGCCATTAACCAATAAATGCCACATGGGGTTCAGTTCACTAGTCACAACAGCCAAGCCAAATACAGACATGGTGGCAGATGTCTTTTTTCGTGATTACAAGCCCGTGTCCACATGCAATTTAAGCCTGGACTATGGACCAGACTAATAAGCTACTCCAGGAAATCTCAAAGTCATAACGAAAATATAAAAGGACAGCATAGCATGAGAGTTGGTTGCTTCACACTGATTTTCATGGAATGAATTATGCCAAAATAGATCAGATCTAAACTGGTACATTAATGAATGGCAGCAGTCCTGCCTGCTTGCCAAAAATAACTCCTATATCAAACCTGCTTAGGCATAGATATCAAGACCTAACAAATACTCCTACGTACAGTGCACCTCATGCAGATCTTATGTGAGATCAATCTCATATCTGAATACATGATTCAGATAGTAGTTTAGCAAAGGGAAGTGACTACCATATAAATAGACACAGATGGAGACATCTACAACAGCTAACTGAAGGATGGTATGATGCTTCTTAGAAGTGAAGTTATTGTTGAAATGAACATGGGAAGAATGATAAACAATATTTGAGAAACTGTAGAAAATATGTGATAATGTAGTCTTAGTTATTAGAGAAGTAAAAAAGCTGATGTATTTACAAGCACATAGTTTTGGTTCCAATGTGTAAATACTGCAATATTTTATTTGCGCTGCCTCTAAGGCTAATGACAAAATTAGCAAATTCAAAGATGTCTCAATGTTAATATATTGCAAACACGATAAATGAAAAGATCTGTTCTTATCTTCCATCCTCAATCTTGTCACTGATATCAAAATCTAGATGCCTCAGGCTTGAGTATAATGTCATGGTACATACAAACAGGAGACACGATAACTGCAATCTGAACTACAGAACCTATGTGGTTTTCATTATGTGTCTTTGGAACGCTAGTTATGCTCTCTGAAGTGTTGCATGTGCGCAACAGGCAAATAGCTCTAGTGTGATCATATGAATGAACAACATGATTGCAGCTGATAACACTTGAAAATGAATTGTAACATAAAAACTTGTCACCAGAAATGGCTCAAATACCTGAGGGATGCACCCAAGCTCAAGAAGAAGGGGACCAAGGATAAAGCCACCTCCAGATCCTAGAAGACCACCAACTGTACCACCCAGCAGACCACAGAAGGCGCAGAAGATGAGCTGTGCTGGTGACCACTCAATCGAGGCCTCACAGACACACTCCAAGTTGCCGTTCATGCGTCGAGCACGGCTGTCCCTGCAAAGTTCCATGGCCTTCCACAGGAATACGCTTACTGCAGCCGGGACCTACATCAATGGATACACATGGTATGAGTAAGAAAAAGGCTGCAATTCGAGCCCCTAATCTGTACAATGTGCAATAGATCTTAAGGTTTGGTGGAAGTTGTCAGATGTCCAAAAGTCGGTGATGAATGATCTAATAACCTAGGCCCAGCAAAGAATTTTACACGAGTTCTGAAAGACAAATGCGTGCCCATGGCAATGATATTTTCTACAAAATCAACAAAAGGATGACAAGGTTTCTGTGACAGCTTAAGACAAAGGGCAAGGCTGGATCCAATTAGGCTAACTAAAAGTGCTTTTCTAGCACATAGTATATAAATGTTTAGATAAAGTAGTGGCGACTAGAAGAGTGATTACTCACCTGAAGAATATTGATCGCCCAGTAGAAAGTACTGCATGATTGGGAGTTATTCTGTGTGTAATAAAAGATTAGAGCAATTAGTACAGTTCTCAATCAATCTATCTGTCAAGTTGAAACCACAAATGTACACAATATAGCAGAAACCTAGGTAGCAATAAACATTGACAAATAGAATAACATATGCACATGTGCTCACAAACCATTGACCATGAATAATAAGCACATGTAAACTTATCCCAAGAATTACTACCCTGGTTATGTATGAAATGGGGTATCAACGTTCTTTATAATTCCAATCAGTGTAAGCGTTTAAAAGTTTCCGAATAGACAGGATTAAAAGTACAGAGATACTGCGGTGATGCATATGCAAGATAGAGACCTTGAGGATTTGCAGCACCAAGAAAACAGACCAAGCAGCCATTAGCACTAGGATATTCTTCCAGCTCAGATTGAACCACAAAGTCTCCTGAAATATAAAAAGGCAGGGAATCAATGATTAGGACACATAATGACAAGCTGTACTTTTGGGGTTTTCTTGTATTCTTGCATGTTCCTAGCATTGTAGCATGCACTGGCCAATCTAAACCATGATATGTCAACCTAAGAACCATTGAATGGACTTAGTTAACCTTTCTAATCATGTCACCGCTTCCAAAGGTAGATCTAAAAGTACAAGATCACTCTTATTTCTATAATATGCTGTAAATTTTACAGTGGCTTAACAAAGAGCTACATATATAAACCGGCGGGTATTTGTAGCTTACCAGGCCAGACTTCTCCGTGGGCTTATGCTGAGGCAGAAGGGGCTCGGCGTAACTAGGGTCAAAAACCACTGCAGATATTGGGTCACAAAACCGCGTTAGGATGAGAAAATGACTACGTACTGGGTGGTAACCTGAATTACAAGATTTACCATCAGTTGCCGCACAGGCAGACGACTTGGATTGTGCATCTTGCTCTTGTGTCTCCATCTGCAATCATTTCCAGAAAGGGATCAAATACATTTTTGTCACAACACAGTAATAAATTATACAGTGAACAGAGGTAATGTGACAAGAACAAACCAGGATCCTTGTCTCCTCCCTCCACATGAGAATTCCCTTGTAGAAGGACCGCGAGGAAGTGCCTGCCAAGGAAATTGGTCACACCAAACACGTACACATACATCTCGGTGAGCTCACCGGACACACAAAGTAGGACAGCAAAAAAGTATCAGCGTTTGCTTAACAACACTTTGGCAGCACGCAAATGAACGCACCTATGAAGAGGATTATGATGAGCACGGTGATGAGCCAGTAGGGGAAGACGACGCTGAGCTCGACGCCGATGGTGATCCCGAGCATGAGCATGGGCTGGAAGAGCAGCGCGAGCTTGTAGTCGATGACGGGCGCCTCCTTGGTCGGGTGCGACACCTGGAGGTTGTACCAGACCGAGGACGCCGACGCGCCCATGAT
This sequence comes from Poa annua, assembly GCA_026929855.1. Classification (NCBI taxonomy): domain Eukaryota; kingdom Viridiplantae; phylum Streptophyta; class Magnoliopsida; order Poales; family Poaceae; genus Poa; species Poa annua. The sequence goes on along the minus strand of CM049434.1, from coordinate 24,996,250 downwards.
CATGCCTACATGCGCCACCAAGCGATGAACAGGACGAAAATTACGCACGGGCATGTGTCAGCGAAACCGATCCCAGCATGTGCTGGTTGGCTACCGGCGGCCGCGAGGAGGGAGGGTAAGGGTAACTGGGTAAGGGTGTGCTTACATTTGGAGAGCGCGGCGGCGGACTTGGTGTCGAAGCCGAGGACGAGGTTGAGCAGGGGCACGAAGATGCCGCCGCCCCCGACGCCGCCGACGGTGCCGAAGGCCGAGCCGAGGAAGCCCACGATGGTGGCCACCACCAGGCGCCAGTTGAACTCGAGATCCTGGAAACGCACCGATACACATACAGTACATCCGAGAGGTCAGGGCCGTGAGAAAGGAGGGAGTGAAAGCCGGAAAGGCAAAAGGGCGAACGGCTTACGGGCCAGACGCGCGCCGAGTGCGTGCGCGAGGAGAGGCGGAGCGCGGCGCTGCCATTGGAGTTGGAGGAGTCTGCGGCCGGCTCGGCGGCGGAGATTACGAAGCAGGCGAGGACGGCGGCGCAGGCTCCCGCGGCGGCGACGTACGCGAGGAAGGCGCGCGTGCTGGCCCTGTTGAGGCGGCCGTAGAGGCCCGACGCGGTCGCGGAGGCGGCCGCCGCCATGCAGATAGCGTGCGTCGCGAGGCGAAAAGCGGAAGGAAGCAAACAATACTAAACAACAACCACCGCTGGCTACAGGAACGGAGGAGCAGGAGAGCAGACGCAGCAGTGCGGCCGCCTCCGCCACGCTGTTTTATAGGAGGAGGATTTTGGGGATGGGAAGATCGGGGTGGGTGGAGGGAGATCGAACGAAGGAGGAGGCGTAATCGGAATCGCCTTCCTTGTCTTGCTTGGTCACCAGTGACCGCAGCGGCAACCGCGACGGGGGAAGGGAAGGAGCCAAAATTTGTGGTACTGGTTCCAATGGCTCGCCGTCGCCGGCGTGGGGGCTCCGTTACAAAATCTCTTTTGACAGCTCCGGGCTCCGGCTCGGTGAAATTCACCCGCACCACCGACGGGCAGGAATTCAATGCTCCACCTGTCGAAAAACAAGGGAAGGAATTCATTGCTCCAACGTTTCCGTATTGTCCGGATGGGGTTTGCACCCGCAGCAAGCATCCCCGATATTTTGTTGCCAACCCTGTTAACCATAACGATCTGAAAAACACATCCGGATCCGGAGCATAATATAGACCATTCAACATATTTATGCGCTTTTAAAATTTTCTACTTCAGTTTAATCTAAAAATACAAAATTGTTTTCACTTCAAAATATGTATTCTGAAATTATGCTAGTACAAATAAAAATTACGCTAGGAGTGTTACGACACGACAAACTTACTTTCAATTATTTTTCAGGATGATTGTTCAAAAAATATTATCAACCAATCGCCTCTTGCATATCGAATGACCCAAAAAATATTTATCAACCAAATCACCAACCCAAGGGAATTTGTTATTGTACTAGAGATTCAACATGAGTCTACAATAATAAGTTTAGAAGATAGTTCTACCAAAGCCACACACGGCAATTGCTACCATTGGTACCGGATGAATGCCATTGTGCACGAAAGCGGTTTTTTGTTTTAAGGAGCGCCTGAGGGCAGCCGAACAAAACGGAGCCACGTACAAAAGAGGTGTTCTCTTATTCGACGTAGCTCTTTTGACGAATTATAGGGGGTAATTTCCCTATTAATATCATTAGATAAAGAAAGATTATTATTCTTAGTCTGGGTCATGTCACCTATCGTAGAAGCAAACATTTGAGATTTTATTATTACTATGAAGTATGAGGCGTTTCAGTTGAGACAAAGTATAGATAATGCAATTTATGAACTAGCCTCACTTTGTACTATCGTTGATGATTGCACGTACTGCGCGTTCCTAACGTACTGAGTAAGTGTTTAGCTAAGTACCATTTTACGTTATCTATATTGAATAGTTTGCACTTGTGCAGATTCTAAGTTTCTTACAAAAACCATAGTACAACATCAAGAGTACTAGATTATCTTTCTTGAAAACTATGTATGGTTGCAGGTCTGACAATTTCGATTTACATTTCTCATTTGTTACAATGGTTGATAATCTGGTGCACTTATCGTTTGGATTCTTAGCATGATGATTCCATGTTTGTCTAATACAACAAGCTATCACCCGATAAGGTATGATTGTCTCCGATGAGTGAGTGTTGAGAACGACGGTGCGACATCAGCTTGATGTATTTGTGAATTTCAATACTCTTAAATATCTTTGTATTATTGTTGATGATTTAGTAATACATCGGTGATCTTTTCACATTTTTTTTTAAAACTAGTTCATCCCCTCGATCTCTCGTCTTCGACCAACCCAGGGGATCGTGCTATCTTCCAATCAAAGGCCCTCCAAGGCTAGAAAAATATTCAGTAACGGTCGTGGACAGGCGAGCAGTACAGTTGGCAAATGCAAGTGTAGAGCCAAGTCCACGGCCGGTAGTCGTAAGCCACCATGACTGAGATTGTCGCAACGAGCGCCCAATCAAAAGCTCCGCTCAGCCAACGCACACAGCACATGCACACTAAACTAAACCCTTCATGTCACTTTGCATATAGTCAGATCAATATATTACTAGCACGGATGATTGCGTCGATCCCAGGAAACAGAATTTAGGATTTAAGGCGGACGACGTTGAGTTGGCATCCCAAGTTCCCAACATTCGTTGGCCTAGCAAAGAACCAGCACAAATTATACTAGTATCATACTGAAATCAACTGGTCGCGTCATCCAAGGATAAAATTGGCATTTTGTGACTGATTGAGATCGACGTTGTATTAATGTGATGTGGATGCTTCATAAGGAAGTGTCCATCAAAACAGTACAACACGTTCTTTTGCCTCGCCTTATTCATGTGCTATAGCCGGATTTGATCGAAGTGGCAAAGGACCAGCTCGACCGCTGGTAGGTAGCACATGTACGGCTTAGATCCAAGAGAGGGGGAAAATCCAAAGGAGAAGATAATGAAAAGATAAATGCGTGCTTGAAATCATGTGCTTGCGGTTGAGAAGAGGAGCTAGTGCTTTCTGGATTACTACTGCTTCAACGGGACATCGCGTTCAGCCTCGGTCTCCATAGCGATCTTATCACGGATTTGGTGATCAATGGGGATTGGGGAAAGATCATATCCAAGTTGCATACTCGCATTCTACGATGTCGCAGCAGGTGGCTGGTCTGGCTATGCGTCGAGGTGGAAGTACGCACCGGCCGGGGGCACTGATGTCCACATGTCTTAGACTTTTTCAACATGCACATGTTCAAATTTATATTTATACATATTTTAATACATGTGTATCTTTAGTTTGGTATGAATCAAAATAACATGTACAACAACTATGACATCTTATATTACTAGTAATCTTGCACGCGCAATGCGCGTCTCACCTGATATAGATTTGATAGCAAATCATCAACACATTTGTTAATCTCGTGCACTCGAGCCACATTCCAAACTCACCACAGCTCAATCTGGATTTTGGATCATATTTTGAACATCATTAGAAATTATTCTATACCCTTAATGTTCTTTTTAAGTTTCACAAATGGCTCATGCAAGTCTTTAGCCATCACCAATAAGTTCAAATATGAGACGATAGTCCAGTACTAAGATATATGGACGCATCCTTCTTCTGCTGACGGGCGATGCGTTGCCTTTGCAGATGTTCTGCTTTTTTCAGGCGTTAATCGAGCATACCACCCTTGTCCAGTCTGTTGTTTTTGGCCTTGACGACTCTGAATATTAGAATTGTTTGCTAGTTCTGTAAATGGGGTACGCTCAGCAGATCGCGAAGAAGATTCGCCCGGTTCATGCTCCATATGCGACTGACTGTTTCTGAACGAAAAAGACAAACTTAGAATATGCAGAAATAACAACTTAAGATATATGCCATCCTTTTTACATTTAAAGATAATTCTACTCTAACATGATCTCTTGAAACTTCGAAAATCATATGGCTATAACATACACAAATGTTTGGAAGTGAAATGTATTTTCAGATATAAGGTGTAGTAACAATAGTGAAAAGAATGAACTGTTAAGATAAATAGAGGGTAGTATCAGGTTATAAGCAGATAATGCCAAGTGTTCAGTTTTAGGGGCTTGCATTACATTTATCTACTGATACATGTAGCTATGTTCTGTAGGTACAACTGCACAAATACGAAATATCTACAGAGGCAATCATGGAGATAGAACAAAATTTAGAACCTGTAAAACTGGTTGGGCTGCTACTTCAAGTATTTTCAACTGCATGAAACAGGATAATTAAAAGAATCTCAGTGACCAAATGCCAAATGTATTTTCAACTGCTACATATATGTTCCGCAACTATTTTTTAACATCATTGTTCGAAAAAAAAAACTTCACGGCAGCAACTAACTTGAGGTGGTGCGTTCCATAACAGTTTACATGTAAGGTCCAAGAAAAGTAGCAATTGTAAGGATAATGACAGATTTAACAGGGGAAGTAAATTTTATTCAACACATCAATGATGCCAGCCAATTACTCGAGTGAACTCTCCAGTAACTCACCAGATCACAAGAGCTTGAAGAAGAACTTGACAAGGAGACCTCTTCCAGAGAAAATAATGGAAGTGACTTACTTTTGGCAGTCTCTAGTATGTACATGCATGAATCCAATAGGGGAAAATGAATCACCCATTAGTCACTAAATCAATCAACAAACACTGCTACAAACAATCTCCACTTATTTTCAAAATAGGGATCTTTTCACTTCTCCCACTACATTTGTTTTGTTTCTTTTTCATATACCTCCCAAATATGACCTATTTTGATATAGAAACGTGACATGCTTACAAAACAGCACCTCCTACATATAGGACTATAGTTGTAGTGAGTGTACTATGCAGCAGGGTAAAACTAAATAGATGACAAATGCCCGGTCAAAAAAGCCGACTGTGCGCAGGGTTGTTGCAGCCATGGTATGATATATATCAAATATTTATTCAGTGTGAAAATGACCGGCGATGTAGACTAATGACATGAAGGTAGATACGTACAGAGGTCTGCTTTTATCAAATGTGCCCGTGAAACTGAAGGGAAAAACAATTTTAATCAAATGGCAGATGATTATTTGTCCTCAAATAAACAAGCCTACAGACACTGCAGCAGCAGAGAGCCCAACCCGACTGACCATCTATTATTTCTCACAAACCCAACTTCCCGGAGAGGATAAACCTAAATATGCTAAAAGTCTAATCATATAAGAATTAGCAACCAGCAGGATAATGATACGTAGCAATCAGGGAGTGTTGAGATAGTCAGCAGCCGTAGGAGCAGCCTCCAGGATACATCATTCTACCAGAACCAAAGCATCAGAATTCAGAAGAAGTTGAAATTTCCTCATTTGGTTCAGAGATTCAGTTACAGTTGATGTGTTGCCTTATCAGAACTGTAGAGCGGTGACGACGGCCGCCTCGCTCGTGGACGGCGTGCAGGTCGCCGCCTTGCTCGTGGCCGTCGTGCAGCTCGACGCCTGGCTCGTGGCCACCGTTCTAAAATTTCAGAGCTAGCTGCTGTAAATTTCAGAGATTAGAATGTGGAAGATGTAAGGTGTTTTCGGATAATCGCATGAGATGTGTTCAAGCACAGAGATGATAAAAAATATTTTGAGTTACCTACCCACTCATTCGATCGCCGCTCCAGCCAGCCGCGTTCGCGAGGGCGAGAAGGACGGTTATGGTCGAGGTGGGCGGCGGTGCAGCGACCTGGCCACGCGGTGATTGGCGGCAGGGGTCTCCGCGGCGGTGGGCGGCAGAGGTCTTCGCGGCAGTGTGCTGCAGGGGTCGTCGCGGCGGTGGACTGCAGGGGTCGTCGAGGCGGTGGGATGCAGGGATCGTCGCGGCGGTGAGCGGCAGGGGACGTCTTAGCGGTGGGCGGCAGGGTCGTCGCGGCGGTGGGCGGCAGGGGCGGAGGCGACGGGGCAACGGCGAGCTCGGAGGAGAGGTCGTGGAGGGCGGCGGTTCCCGAATGTCCGTGTTTTTCGTGTTGATTGATGATTGAGTTGTGTTTAGTGCGCTCAACATTGGAGTTCCGTAGACCGTAGGATGGACTGTGTGAACGGATGTGATGCTTTGTATCTCCGCCCTCTGGGTCTTTTAATATTAGTGGAGAGGAGATGAAACAAAGGGAGTATTGCATTGCTCATCGTCCGACAAATGACATCAATCGTTTGCGTGATTCACATAATTACATGTATCAAGTTTGCTACCTAATCCACGCAAGTTCCAAACTTAATCCAAGAGTTTATTTCATAACCAAAACATACATGATCGAATACAATATGCACTTCTTTCTTTTCTTCAACTCCCTAAGCCTTTTGTATTTAAAAAGAGGAAATATTCCGACCTCTGTATCGTTGGTTGATGTACATAATGCTATATTCTTCACTATTGTAGAAGTTAAGCAAAGTCAAACATTGATGCCGAGCAACTCGATCAGCAAAGAAATAGCCGATATTATATATCTTGCTCACAATAACCCCACCAACTTACCGCTAACCTTTGCGTCTTTAAAATACCAGAAGAGAAATGAAAATTATACAACTCCTAGATAAAACCTTCGAGAAATGAAAGTTATACAACTCCTAGATAAAACCTTCAAGAAAAGAGTCATCGATCGCGTTGGACTGAGTTGTCATATGAAGGATCAATGCTCCAATGTTTCCGTATACTTTCAGTGAACTTGAAACGTTGTTGTCATATCTAAGAACGGTCTTAGAGGATCTTATTAGCGGATTTCAATCATTTCAAGTATACTGAAACTATTTTTAGTTTGAACTTAAATTAGATAGAGCAAATAAACTAATTACCATTGTCTTGTTTTTAACCGGCATGCTCACTCAAAATCAAGATAATGAATGCTATCCAACCTGCGCAAGGACCTCGTGGTCCGCCTTGGCGGCTTTGACACTGGCAGGAGCATCGGAATCGTCGTACGCACCGCTTTCGTAGCAGCAACCAGTTCGTCGTCGATATGGTCGGCCCGCTGGAAGCATGCTAAAAATGTGCTTGAAGAGCCCATCAAAGGTGCATTACCCTGTCGCTCGCCGCCCACAGAGATCACCACATCACTCGTCAAGCACCTCAATCAGCACAACGTGGGAGCTACCCTACCCGCCTCCGCGTCGTGAGAGGAGGGGGCGGTTGGGCGGCATGCTCGTAGGCCTTGCCTAGAGGGAGCAGCATGGCTCACCTACGCCCTCGAAGGCGATGGCGCTAGTAGGCGTTGGCCAAGCAACCATGAGCACACTCCTCCTCCTCGCCCAGAGGCGCACAATCTCCGTCGCACCCGCCACGCCCGCCACTGCCGCACAAGGTCGATCCTACCATCAATCCACCGCATAAGTGGGCGGGGTTGGCTAATGAGAGGATCCTATGATTTCATTCTGCATCTAAAATTCGATATCGTAGAAGAAAAAAATCACATAACTTATGACGTGTACGTTCTTTTTCTAATGCCGCCAAAAGCCAAAGGGTCCCATGTTGTAGTGTTAACATGCATGTTTCATACCTGTCCTTCGTGGCAAAACACAATTTTAGCATGCTCTCATTATTCAAATGCAATCATTATGTTATAGGCTTATAGCAATATCTGTGTTTGGATGTATCGCCCTATGCGAATCTGGAGTTGTTCGTGCTGGTGTGTGTCTACTACATGTGTGGTTCTTTCTCTAGTTCGAAGTCGGGTTAACAAGTTCTTGGCCATCTGCTTGGCCTGTTCGCCTCTTGTAGCAGTAGGTTTCCCTTCTGTAGGTCTTCCTTTTCCGTAGAGAGCGAGTGGAGGGCGGTTGCTAGGATGGTATTCTTGGTCTCGACCATTCTCGTTCTCTTTCCATGGTCCTCCCTCCTTCCAGGCTTCCTTCTCCCTAAAGAGAGAGTCGAGTTTTGTAGCTAGTGAGGTAACCAACTAGCCACATTCGCTTCGATGAAATATTGATGATGTTGATCTACTTTTAGCCCACGTCTGCCAACCTTGGATCCATGGTGGTGTTATTTCCTGGAGATTTAAACCGTGCATGGATAATGTCTACTACACGCTTATATTCTTATAGACTTTGTTGGGCCTCCAAACCGTAGAGATTTTTAGTACAACAACAAATTTTCTGTAATTAAGTGAATGACCCAATGTTTTTCACCCACCCCCACTTTGCAAGTTTGTGGTGGTATTGTACATGCCAGGCAAGTTTGTGGATGTGCCATGCATGTACTTAACTCTAGAAAAAAACATAGAACAATGATTGATATTACTACTCGGTATTTTAGTAGATCCTCTTTGTTAATAAACAGTTGAGTACCTCTCTCAATCTCTCGTCCTGCAATCTACTCGGGATGGCGCTATCATCCCATCAAAATCCCTCCACGGATAGAGGGCCAATTCGTGTATGTAGAGAGACGGGGTCCACCGTAACCACCACCAGCCGCACGACACATCGCTACTAAATTAACCCTTCATGTCAGCTTGCCGATCTCAGCTCTGTCATGGCCCTTTTTGTCGTGGGGATATCACGGCAGATACCATAGGATGGCTAATGTGTGGGGCCGATGGACGCTGGTGGATCCGGGGAGGGCTAGCAAGCTGAGAAGCTCACACGAAGGAGAATACGAACCAAGCAAGAACCGACTTGACTCCACTCAAGAACGAGAAAGAACACTCAAGAAACCTCAAGAACACAAGCGAATCCACAAAGAACCACAAACACACACGATATACCCAGGTTCGGGGCCCTCGTGAGGAGGTAACACCCCTACTCCTGCCTTGCCTCTCTATATATGTATCTCACAAGATCTACAAGGAGCTCCTTGAGCTGTTTTGGTAAGAACTAGGATGAACTACAAGTGAGAGAGGAGTAAATGCTCTAGCAGTAAATGAGACTATAGCTTTGGCTCTCTGGTTGGTGTCTCCCCCGCTGGAGGAGTTATGGCGCTATTTATAGAGGGTCGGCCGAGTTGGCCGGGAACCCTAATTCCTCCGGGCCCCACCGGACAAGGGCTACTGTCCAACGGAAATGTCGACACCCCTACCACGACCTAGCGCCGTGCTATCCGACATAGGTCGAGGTAGGCCATAATGCCTCTTGCCGTAGCCGCCGCCGGTATAGGCGATGATGGATCCCCTGTCAGAGACAGGACGTGTCTTCTCCAAGCCTTGTCTCCTGTCAGTCAGTTGTCAGTACAGTGGAATGATCACATCGCCCTTGTCCTATACCCTTTGTCCCGCGCCCGTGTCAGACGGGAGGTGACTTAGCTTCCATGTCAGACGGGACAGTGTCCTTGCCATGTACCTGCCCTTGACTTCCTGCCCGACATAGGATATGTCGGATGGTTTCGCCTATCCCGGCATGGTTATGCCGGGCTCTTCTCCGTGTCCCGGCAGGAGCATGCCGGGCTCGGTCATCCGGTACACCTTCCTGAGTCCCGGCATGGCTATGCCGGAGCCTCTCTCCTGCACACCACAGATACACAGCCAACCTCGACAAGGAAATGTCGGTTAGAACATGTCGGCTATTTCTGACATAAGCTTAAGTCGGCCAAGCATACAACTTGGTCTAGCCGGGACCCTGCACACCAGCACCGGTTTCTGGCGTTGCACAAGAGAATGCCCCTAGGCCCAGCTACACGAAGATGTCTTAGGCTTGCTCCCAAAGACATCTTCGAGAAGCTGGTTCTTAGGAGAAATCTCTGCCTTTGCCTGAATGAGAGTGAGGGGCTGGGGGTCTATTTATAGTATCACCAGGGGAGACAGCCTGGCCCCTGCTTCCTCCAAAGGGCACCTCTTGACCTTTTCCAAGAGCCACCTCCTGCGTACCTCCAAAAGGCGTCCCTTTACCTCCCGAAGAGTCATAAGACCTTTGGCACCAGGCCAAAGATATTTACCACTGTAAACACGAGTATCTTACCCTTGCCTTTACCCTACCCGGGGGTAGTCCCCCCGACACTAGTCCCCGAAGCTGGTGTAGTCCTGCAGCCTTGGATGAAGGGCTGCATCAGATTTAACCCAATAACTGCCTTGAACCAATAGCCGACATAACTATGTCGGGTAACTCGATTGCTCCGACTTGCTCAAGTCGGTCACTTTTAAGGCCCTCCGACACCACCATGTCGGCCTGATAAGAAAACTCCGGCATGTCTATCCCGACATACTGTAAAATCATCCGACATGGCCATCTTGGTTTGACATTGAGCTCTCAGCCATCCTTGGTTATTGTTCCGGTACCTTCGACATCAACAAATCTTTTTCTCAGATCTTCTCCCGAGACGTGTCATATACATGCTGCACCATCCCGAGAAACGCGCCACGCGGTCTGACAAGCTGTCCCGAAAACGTCGCGCAGGCCCCACCAGCCGTCATATCCCGCAGACACTCGAGTAGTTTGACCCCGAGGCGCCTCCTCGATTCCCGGGCTAGCAACCGCATCCGATCCGCCGCCGACGATTCCTATTCTGTAACCCATGGTGTGGCCGATCGTGCGGCCATAACCGCTCCATCCGCGCCAACCGCTGCAACCACGATCCCACGATCTGCTCGAAACCAACGGGCGGGAAAAAATAGCAACCGCCTCTCCTCCTTCCCTCTTAAATACGGCGGCGGGGTTATTTTTCCTTCTTCCTCCGCATCATCTTCTTCCCTGCTTCCCTCCCGCTCTCGAGCGAACCGCCGCCGCGACGCACGCCGCGCACGCACTGCACGCCGGAGAGCTCGACGCCGACGATCGGGAACCGCCACGCCACCGTCGGGACGAGAACCTCTCGCGCCGCACCTCCGCCTTCTCCGGTGAGTTTCTTCTCGATCCCCACTAGATTCATCTCACGCTCGGCCACGGCGACCCTTTTCCTAAGTTCCTCTTGAGGATGAACTACACCCCACGCCCATGGTATCTCACCCATAGATTAGGGCTGGATACACTCGTCTTGGCCGCGGTACCTTTGATCTTTCCTGGCCAGATTTGGTTGTAGACTTCACCTTCGCATTCCCGTAGCATTGCTAGGGTTGTTCTTCATTAGAACCATTTACTTTTCCTTTACATGGCCCTGTCAGATCTTGGTTGTTTTACCCCGGTTATAGACTCGAGTTATTGACCGTGCTCTCTCTTTGCCGACATGCCACATGCTTCTTCTCGGTGCACCCGACTTAACATATTGCTTATGCCGCAGGCCAGCTCCGACATGTCTTCCGAAACCGCCGACATGGGTACCGAGGGAGTTCGGGGAGGATGGGAAGGTTCCGACGCGAGCCAAGACGACATCGACTGGCTGCGCCGGACTCATCGCATCCCGGAGGAGGTCATTTGCCGACTTCCCGAGGGAGAGAACGAACCGCAAGCCGAACCCGGGGAGCGGGTGGTCTTTGTCACGCACTTCGAGCGTGGCTTTGCCCTCCCGGCGAGCCTTTTCTTCCGCTCTTTCCTCGACTACTACGGCCTTCAACCCCACCATCTTCCGGCTAATGCCATCACCCTTCTCTCCGGCTTCGTGTCCTTCTCGGAGGGATACCTCGGCCTCTGGCCGGTTGTTAAGCTCTGGTCCAAATATTTCCAACTCCGGAAGCAGAACATACCCAACAAAGGTGTCAAGGACAAGGAGATGACTGCCTGCGGGGCTGCCATTGTAGTTACTCGGAGGGAGTCCGACTTCCCTCGGATCTCGGGCCTGGAGTCCTGCCGCAAATGGCAACGGAGTTTCTTCTACGTGAGGAACCCCGACTTGGCTGAAGGCAACGAGGAGGAGTCCGAGTTCCTCAACCTACCCGAGTTCAACATTGCTCCCCCCACTGCTCAGCTCCACTGGAGCTCCGACCAGAAGATGTCGGACCCGGAGGTCGACGAGATTCATGAATATCTTCTGTCGATCAAGGACAAGCTCACAGCCGAGGACCTGCTATGTACATTTGTCAGCCGCCGGGTTTGCCCCCTCCAGGCCCGGGTTCACAAGATCTGCCATATGAGCGGCCGATACGACCCGACTCGGGTCAGCATCTTTACGCTCACCGAAGCGCAAGTATATCGACGGGTCCACGCCATCGCCCAGGCCGAAATGGACGAAGATTGGACCTGGGGGCTGAGGCCCTACTCGCGCTCTCGTCCTCCACCACAAGTAAGCTCGCTCACTTAACCGACCTAAGCAAATTTCCGACAGCCTCATGCCGCAACCATCTTTTTACTGATATGATATTCCTTCTCTTCTCTCGCAGAGGTTTGCCCGGCAGCTCCTTGAAGATCAGAGTCATGCCGCGGGAGAGTGGCATCCGGACTTTCCCGTCCCGGAGGTTCTACCGAGAGAAGATCCGGATGACGAGGATCATCTGTCCATTCCACTGGCTCGTGCCCCTGCCCCGGGTAAGCCTCGTGCCCCCATTCCCATCAGCGAGTGGTCCGACGACGACGATGACGAATGTCGGATCCTTGATGTTATTGATGCTACTCCTCTAAACTTCGCGCCTCCAGCGCCTCCGACAGCGACTACCTCCACGAAGCGAGCCGAAACTCGCAAGCGAGCCGGCACCGGTACGTCGGATGCTGGCGGCTCTGAAGCTGGGGCCAAGAGGGCCAAGATCGGCAAGAAGCCGGCAACCAAGCCGCCCAAGAAGAAGAAGGGTCCTCCGACTTCCTCCGGGTAAGCCGGTTTCCCGACCCTACTTGCCTTGTGTTACTCTAATTTCTCTAACAGCGCCTTCCGAGTTAACACACAATTGTCCCGAAACAGCGCCCCACTGAAGCTGAACCCGGCCGGACCCCATGGTCGGAGAAACACTGAGGATGCCGGGTCGACCCGCACAGAAGGCTCCCCGACACGCAGCAGTCGGGCCGCCACACCGCCACAGACCGCCAACGCCGCGCCCGGGAGAGATGGAGGGGCCTCCGACCGGGACGTCGGATCCGGTGGGGACGTCCACTCCCCCACACTGGGACGATCTCAAGCCGCAGCGTCTTCCCCCCAGCCGGGAGGTTCCCGACAGCAGCCGACACAACGCCACCCGCAGCAGCAACAACAGCAACAACCGCAGCAACGGCAACAACAACAACCGCAGCCGCAGCCACAGCAACAACAGCAACAGCCACCGATCCGGATTCAGCAATAGAGGCGCCCGCAGCCCTCAGACGCTAACACCTCCAAGGTGATTATCACGCAATCCGGGTCGGCCATCTCGGGCCAGCGTGCAGGGAAATCTGCGACCACCGGCAAGACCACGGATCATAAGAGAGGTGAGGTTCCTCCGGGTAAAATCCTAGTGGTACCTCCTCCTCGCGTGGCAGTCAAGACAGCCGCGTTGCAAACGCTAGAGGCCACTGCCGGCCAAGGTCCTCCTGCTGCCGAGTTGCTCATCCTGGGTGATGACTGTTCAGGTTCGCTGGAGCAGTTCAACCTGGACTGGAATGCTGCCGACACCAGCGAAGTATCCTCCTCGGACCCGAACGTCCGACATCCAGCCGGCCCCGGGAAAATCGCCCAATCTTTGCACACTCTACAGTGCGCAGTTCTCCGGATGACCCGGGATGCCGAGGTAAGTCCCTTAAATACACCTCCCCACTAGTCCCCGAGATTCGTGCCGAGTAATCGAAACTCGACCGGGCGAAGACTACTCGGCGGGAATCTTCTTATAAACGTGTCAACGCCTTGCCTCATTTCAGGCCTGCAACAAGGAGCGGAACAAGCTGTTTCAAAAGCTGCTCGTCAAGCACAGTGGCCTCCGGAAGAAGTACAAGACTCTTGAGGCGGCACAAGGTACTCCCCATTCTTTACCGACATATTTCTTCTTTTCCTACTTCCTCTTCTAACATTCCCGGCTTGCCGACCTTGCCAGCTGAAAAAGAAATCCAAGTCGCTGCTGCGCATAAGTCTGCACTTGAAAAGGTGCAGGCCGAGGTAAACCGACTTCGCCAAGAACTCGCGCAGTCCCAGCAGGAGAAGGCCGAGATGACGAGGGCCATGGATGAGGTCCTTGTGTCTCAGGAGGAGGTTGTGACGGACCTCCAATCTCGCGCCGCCTTGGCCGAGGAAAAACTATCCGTCCTTACGGCCAAGTGTGACATCTAGCTGGGTGAGCTGCAACGGATCAATCAGCAGATGGACAGTAAGTCTGCTTCCTTTTCCGTCTTGTTTATTCGGTTTCCCACATGCCTTTTCTAATGCCGGTATGCCTTCTAACTCGACAATAGCTTTTTTCTCGTCAGAGTACTTCTCGCACTCGCAACTCGCTGCTGTCCAGGCTGTCAACAAGGCCCGGGGTAAGAGAGCGCATCTCGGTCCCATCTCGACCGAGTGGGACGTCGAGGATCATCTGATAGCTCTCAACGCGCGCCTCGTCCCCCTAAAAAGCATCGGCCTAGGACTGCTTGATGCCGGCATTGCGGTCTTCCGGCAATTGTGGCCCGGCATCGAGCCTCCCAAAGAAATTCCCGGGTTGGCCGAAGAACTGAAGAAGGCCGAGCTACGACTCCGGGAGTGGAGATCCTCGGCTGCCCGTGCCGGGGCGGATCAGGCCTTGTCCTTTGTACTATCCTGGTACGAAGAGATTGACCTGGACCACGTCAAGACGCAGCGCGAGAACTCTGCCTGGACCACCGAGCCGGCCAAGATCCAGCGCCGTCGAGAGGCCGCCGACTATATGGCCAAGTACTCGCGCCCTCATGAATTCATCGCCGGCGTCGTCTACTCGGACGACGAGGACAACGAGGCCAGTGAAGATGAAGATGAAGAAGAATCTGATTCCGAGGAGCGCGCCGACACGGAGAGCGAGGCGGAAGTCCCCGAGACCTCCGACAAGACCCCGGGGTCCGCGAGCGCGGCTATAACCACCGAGCAGACTGCCGCCAACGTTTCCACATCCGTCGCTGCCGACACCACCGAGCCGGGAGCACCCGACCTCACCAAGTCAGCTGCCACCGACACGGCCAACTCGGGAGCGACCGGCACCGCTGCACAAACCGCGCCTGCGACTCCCTTGGAGACATCTTCTGCCGCTGCCACTGCGTCAACTTCCACCCCGACTGCCGAGACAGCTCCCGCCGATGAAAACCTCTCTGGCCCGACTGCTTAAACATTTCATGAGGCAAACTTATTAAATCCCCGGAATGCCAGGTGCAGATGTAATATATACAGTCTTCCGTAGGTTATTTTGTTACTCTGCTTTATTGAATCGAACAAGCATGCTGTTATGTCGGATCTCTCTATACCGAGTCCCCGGGTTTACTTTCTCGTTTACTATACTTAGTGATTTTTGCTCTTGTCTACCATACAGGTGTTCGACAGTTGAGTCACAAAATCACGGCTGTAGTATACGGTACTCGAAAACGCCCGAGTAACGGTTTAAAGGTATCCGATATAACGAAAAAATTACTAAAAACAGGGTTAGCACACGACATGTGCCGAATTGCTTTTATACCGAGCCCCCGAGTTTGTTTTCGTGTTTACCATTTTCCACTATCTTTGCTCTTGACTACCACTTTGGGCGTTCGTCAGTCGAGTCACAAGATTATTTCACACAGCATACATTACTTAACTTTGAAGCAAGGTTGAAAGATTATTCGGCACATGGACAATATATATAAACATACACGGCAGTCCCCGAGTCTCACTTGGAGATGCCGGCATACAGATAATAAGGGAACAGCTGAAATAAAATACAAGTAAAGATAAGGCAGTCCCCGGGTTCACCCCGGGGTGCCGACATGCAAAAGACATCAGGAGGGAACAACCATGTGGACAAGGCAGTCCCCGAGTATCATTTCGGGGTGCCGGCATTTTATTCATAAGGGACCGAGATACATACACTGTGCCCTTAAGTGTGAAAGGGACGAAGCAGAGCTACATTCCATGGCCGTTTGGTTTCCTCTCCCGCTTTATCCATTACACCTTTTCTGGCTTCCTGTGCATCTACAAGATAATAAGAGTCGTTGTGCAGAGCTCTGCTCACAACGAAGGGTTCTTCCCATGGCGGTGACAACTTGTGCATGCCGGCAGTGCGCTGTATTAGCCTCAGCACTAGATCTCCTTCTTTAAACACCCGGGGGTGCACCTTCCGGCTATGATAGCGTCGGAGGTTTTGCTGGTATATTGCTGACCGAGATAGGGCCAATTCTCTTGCTTCCTCAAGCAAGTCGACATCGTTCTCTCGGGCCTCTCTTGCCTCGGTCTCTGTGAACATTGCCACTCTGGGCGAGTCATACTGTATGTCGGTTGGTAACACTGCCTCTGCACCATACACCATAAAGAATGGTGTGTACC
This sequence comes from Poa annua, assembly GCA_026929855.1. Taxonomy (NCBI): domain Eukaryota; kingdom Viridiplantae; phylum Streptophyta; class Magnoliopsida; order Poales; family Poaceae; genus Poa; species Poa annua. The sequence continues at coordinate 24,979,978 of CM049434.1, read as the reverse complement.
CGGTGGATCTATTGGGTGTGGTCCGGAGACCCCATAGCACTGCCGGTATCTCTTCTATCCAGCATCCCGGAGTTCGCAGGAGTGGTTCTATCAACCGAGCTTTTATGCCGGCAAGCACTAATGCATTGGCTCTTTCAATTTGTCCGTTTGCCTCCGGGTGAGCCACCGATGCCACATCAAGCCGGATTCTCTTTTCAGCACAGAACCGAGCAAACTCCCCTACTGCAAAATTGGTGCCATTGTCGGTGATAATGCTATGCGGGTAACCATATCTCAGTATGATATCCTTCAAAAACGAGACGGCGGTAGCACCATCACACTTCCGAATTGGCTTCACCTCGACCCACTTGGTGAACTTGTCCACCATGACTAGTATATGAGTCATGTTACCTCGCGCCGGCTTGAATGCACCCACCATATCCAAGCACCATACTGCAAACGGCCAAGTGATGGGGATAGTTTTCAACGCTGCCGCCGGCATGTGTATCCGGTGGGCAAATCTCTGGCAACCTCCACACTTCCGGACGATATCCTCCGCTTGCTGCAGAGCCGTGAGCCAGTAAAACCCATGCCGGAAAACTTTAGCCACCAATGCCCTTGAGGAAGCATGGTGACCGCACTCCCCTTGATGTATCTCGAGGAGCATCTCTTGCCCTTCTTCCGGCTCGACGCATCGTTGCAACACCTCGGTGACACTTCTCTTGTACAGCTCTTGGTTGATAACCGTGTAGGCCTTGGATCTTCTTACTACTTGCCGAGCTTCAACCTCATTGTCGGGCAGGGTCCCATCCACAATATATGCCATAATGGGCTGCGCCCAACCCGGCACCGGCCTCTCAGGGAAGATTGGGGCGTCTATTTCCATAGGTTCGGCTGACATCACCTCTGCCGACATATTCTGCGCAGTCCCCGGGTTCAGCCAAATGCTCCCGACATCCACCTCCATGGGCACGGCCTCTGCCTCCAAACTCTTCGGGATAAAGATGGATTCTGACTCGGGCGATGGCTTGATTGACGGTTTCCTCAAGTGCTCCAAAGCTATGCCGGGTGGGACCGCGTCCCGTGACGACCCCAACTTGGATAGTACATCCGTAGCCTCATTCTCTCCCCGGGGTATGTGCTTGAACTCGCATCCTTCAAAAAACCCGGAAATTTTCTGCACATGGAACCGATATGACGCCATGTTGGCATCCAAAGCGTCCCAATTCCCCGACACTTGCTGCACTACTAAGTCTGAGTCGCCATAGCACTCTATCCGACGAATGCCAATCTCCTTAGCAACCTTGAGCCCATGCACGAGTGCCTCATACTCGGCTACATTATTGGATGCCGAGAAATGAATTTGGAGCACATACTTCAGCACATCTTGCTTCGGTGAGGTGAGGACTACACCGGCACCCAATCCAATTTTTTCCTTGGACCCATCAAAGTGCATCTTCCAGAAGTTGAAGTCGGGCAGGGGAGGCTCATACTGCATCTCGGCCCAGTCCACCAAAAAGTCTGGCAGCGCCTGCGACTTAATGGCGTCTCTCCTCTCGTAAACCGGGGCGTATGGAGATAACTGGATAGCCCACTTGGCAATTCGGCCGCTGGCATCTTTGCACCCGATGATCTCGGACAGGGGGGCCTCACTCACCACCGTGACCGGATGTTCTTGAAAGTAGTGCTTTAACTTGGTGACCGCCAGATATACGCCATAGGCCATCTTCTGGTAGTGCGGGTAATTCTGCTTGGAGAGGGAGAGCACCTCACTCAGATAATACACGGGCTTCTGCACCACCTTATCACCTTCTTCTCGTTCCACCACCATTACCACGCTTACAACCCGGTTTGTAGCCGCGATATAGAGCAACATCGGCTCCTTGGGTAATGGGGATGCCAACACTGGTGCGTTTGAGAGTGTCTTTTTCAGGTCATTAAAAGCTGCATCGGCTTGCGGTGTCCATACAAAGGTTTTGCTCTTTTTCATGAGCTGATACAGAGGCAAAGCTTTCTCTCCTAACCGGCTTACAAACCGACTTAGGGATGCCAGGCATCCGGTGAATTTTTGTACATCTTTAAGGCGGGTGGGCAGTTTCATACTCTCGATAGCTCGGATCTTGCCCGGGTTAACCTCAATACCCCGGCTAGACACCAGGAAGCCGAGTAACTTTCCGGCCGGCACACCGAAAGTACACTTATCCGGGTTAAGCTTCATTCGAAATTTTCTCAAGTTAGCGAATGTTTCTCTTAGATCATTGATCAGAGTGGATTTTTCTTTTGTTTTTATGACTATGTCGTCGACATACACCTCCGCATTCCGACCTATTTGTTCATGCAAGCATTTCTGCATGCATCTTTGATAAGTGGCACCGGCATTTCTCAACCCGAAGGTCATGACACGATAGCAATAAGCCCCGTACGGGGTAATAAAAGCAGTCTTTAATTGATCAGCCGGGTTCAAAGGTATCTGGTGAAAACCAGAATACGCATCTACAAAAGACAAAAGCTCACACCCGGCAGTGGAGTCAATCACTTAATCTATCCGGGGGAGCGGGAAGGGATCCTTCGGGCATGCCTTGTTGAGGTTGGTGAAGTCGATACACATACGCCACACCTTGGCCAGGAGAGGGTCATCCTTTTTCTTCTCTACCAGGACCGGGTTAGACAACCAGTCCGGGTGCAGCACTTCCATCACAAATCCAGCCGCAAGCAGTACGACTAGATGTTCCATGATCACAGCTCTTCTCTCGTCCGAGAGACGTCTTGTTGGTTGCTTCACCGGCTTTGCATCCGGCCTGACGAACAAAGAGTGCTCAGCCAACTCCCTCGGAACTCCTTGAAGGTCATCATTCGACCATGCAAAGACGTCCCGATTCTCACGGAGGAAGTCGGTGAGCTCGCCTTCCTATTTGCCGTTCAGACTTGTGCCAATGATTACCCGGTGCTCTGGGTTAGCCGGGTCCACCACGACCTTCTTGGTCTCCTTTGGCGGCTGGAAGGAAGCATGCTGCTCCGGGTTCGCCATCCCGGGCACGCCGAGTTGGGAGGCTTGGGCCAGCGTCACCACCTGCTGGATTCTCTTCTTCTCCTCGGCTATGACCAAGGACTCGGCCAAGCATGAGCCGGCAGTAGCACACTCGATAGAGCGCTTGTAGTCGCCCGAGATGGTGATTATGCCATTCGGACCCGACATCTTCATCTTCAAGTAGCCCATGTGAGTCGAGATCATGAACTTGGCCAGAGCAGGTCGGCCAATCAGGGCATGGTATGGACTTTCGAGATCCACTACCTCGAACTCAAGACTCTCAGTCCGGCAGTTCTCCCGGGTTCCGAACAGCACATCTATCCAGATTTTGCCCATAGGCGAACAAGAAACCCCCGGCACAATGCCATGGAAGGTCGTGTTGGTCGGCAGCAGCGTGTTCAGGGACACTCCCAACTTCAGCGTTGTGTCCTTGTACATGATGTTAATGGCACTGCCATTGTCGACCAGGACTCTGCTGAACCGGACGTTGATACTTGGCCCGATGAATGTCGGGTCCACCACTAAGGCGTAGCCTCCCGGCTTAGGCATGACTCGGGGGTGATCCTTCCGACCCCAAGTGATCTCCATCTCGGACCAGTGCATGAACTTGGGCACAGCCGGCATGACGGCGTTTACCTCGAGTGCGCGCTGGCGCCGACTCTTCTTGTCAGTGGGCTCGGTCACAAAGACCACATAGCTCTGATGAGCTTCCTGATAATCGCCCTGTGGGTACCGGCCCTGGTTGCTAGGACCGGCATTGTTGTTACCCCGGATGTTCACCATGTTTACCGACCTTGCCGGTGGTCGTCTCTGGGCTGGCGGATTAACCCGGACAGCATTGGCCCCACTTACTGGTGCCGGCGGTCTTGGAGCTGCGGGCCTTTCTGGGGCAGTTATCAGAGATCCCCCTGGTGCACCTTCTCGCCGCATGCGCTGATACCAGCTGCACTGCCGAGTTGTGTGGTTGGCCGGTCGGTTGGGCTCTAAGGTGTGATAGCAGCAGGGTTTGTCCAGCATCTCCTCATAAGTCAAGGGCTTCCTTTGCCCGGCCCAGGTCTTCTTTACCTCCTGGTTCTGACCCCAAGCCTGGCCGCTGGTCTTCTGACGTTGATTACTATCGGCATCGCCTTGTTCCCCGGTTACCGCCGCCACTTGCTGCGAGGCATAGCGAAAGTCGGGCTCCCTCCTCTTGTGCCCGAAATCCTGACGGTCATTGTTTCTGGCCGGTCCGGATCTGTTGTTCCCCGGATTCCTCCTACTCGGTTCGCCCGAGTCCAGCTGAGGTTGCATTGGATCACCGAGAGCATAGCTGTCGGCAATTCTCATTGTCTCGGCCAAGGTGGCCGGCATCTCCCTCTGCAGTTTCTGCCAAAGCATGGAGCCGTGTCGGCATCCCTGCGCAAACCAAGAAATGGCTTGGGCCTCCACAACCCCTTCGCAGTAATTGCGAATTGTGCTCCACCGAGTCAGGTACTCTCGGTCAGTTTCGTTGTCCCTCTGCCTGCACATCGCAAGCTGCTGAGGTCGGTTTGGTCTCTTGTAGGTGCTGGAGAAGTTGCTGACAAAGGCTTCCTCGAAGTCCAGCCAGCTGTTGACACTTCCCTCTCTCAGGTTGTTCAGCCATATCCGGGCTGGTCCCTCAAGCATCTGCGGGATATATCTCACCGCCCACCGGCGGTTTCCCCCCGCAATGTGCACTGCTGTCACATAGTCGGTCAACCAGTCCTCTGGCTTGGTGCTGCCGTCATAAGTCTTGGCTCCCCTGTTCAACTGAAAGTGGGGGACAGGCTGCTCCGACATGATTCTGGGCCCAAAACAAGAAGGACCAGGTGGGCCTTGCTCCTCCATCAGCTCGGATCGATATATTCGATCCAGCTTATACCGGGCATCATTTGGATCCAACTGTCGAGTTCCCAGTCATGACCCCAGAGCACTCTCATACGCATGATACCCGGCTTTGGCCATTGCCGAGTTGCCGTCATCGTAACGGCTGGCTCCCTGTCCAACCACTTGCCGTTGTGGCACCGCTCCGACAACCTGACGCCTCGGGGCCTGATTCTGCACCGGATAGCGAGGTGGATGCCCGCGACCAACCGAGTCGACATTTCCGACATTCTGATTACTCGGAGCCTGCCGGCTTCTGCTCTGGGCCTGCCCAACATTGCCCTGGCCTGCTACCTGCTTTCCGGCATACGCCGGGTCGTATGTCTGCATCTGGAGCTGCTGATTCCCTCCGGAGTTTCTACTCCGGCTCTGACTTCCCCTGACATGCGGAGAGGATGCTTGTCCTCTAGATCTGCCGCTGGCCGCTCTGGCTGAGTGAACGACTTGAGATCCACCCACAGCCATATGGGCCCTCTTAAAGACCTCATTCTGCCGGGTTGCCATCTCCACCAGCTCGTTGACTCGGTCCTGCTGTTTGCGGCGGGCCTCTCCGGTCAGACCGGATAACTCGGCCCTCGCTGCCTCAGCAGCCCTGAGAGTCTTGGCCGGAGAACTGTAATTCGGCCTTGCTGCCGACATTACGCTGGGAGTCACACTGGATGCAGCCCTGCCATCCCTATCTATCTCGGCATTGAGGCCCTTGCCTCTTCTGCGTACCTCAGCCTCACGGTTCGGCCGGCCTCCTACCGGCGATAAACCATGAGCCGCGTCATACTCACGCATGACCCGGTCGAAGTCCCTCCGGACCTCGGCTAACTGCTCGGCCGCCTCCAGCAAGCTCAGCCGCTCTGCCTCTAACTCGGCCGCCCCCGGCACATTCAGCCTCTCTACTGTCTCTCTAAGAGGTTCAGTCCTTACCGGGACACGAGACGTCTCGGCGCCATGTTGGACCTGCCTCTCCAGTGCTTGCTTGGCTCTCCGGGTCGACCTCTCCACAGGCGCGATGACAGGTTCCTCTGCCGGAGGAGCCGTCACGCCAGCCATCATGACTGCGCAGATCTCGGGGCGAGTGGTACGCCGGCCGCGAGCCGCACAGACAGCTGGGGGATCCTCGGCCACGAGCACCTGTTCCGGGTACTCGCAGACGAACTCGGTGGCGACATAGGTGGCGAAGGCGCCGAACTCGATGACGCAGCCGTTGGCCGGGAAGGGCCTGCCGCGGAAGCAGCCGGCGTTGTCGCTGACGAACTCCATTTCACCGAACTTGACGACGAGGCCGGAGAGGACCCTCGTGTCGGAGTGGATGACGGAACCCGTCCGGATGAGTACACCAGCCAGCGCCTCTACCCGCCCCACGGTGGGCGCCAACTGTCGTGGTGGTATCACGGCAGATGCCATAGGATGGCTAATGTGTGGGGCCGATGGACGCTGGTGGATCCGGGGAGGGCTAGCAAGCTGAGAAGCTCACACGAAGGAGAATACGAACCAAGCAAGAACCGACTTGACTCCACTCAAGAACGAGCAAGAACACTCAAGAAACCTCAAGAACACAAGCGAATCCACAAAGAACCACAAACACACACGATATACCCAGGTTCGGGGCCCTCGTGAGGAGGTAACACCCCTACTCCTGCCTTCCCTCTCTATATATGTATCTCACAAGATCTACAAGGAGCTCCTTGAGCTGTTTTGGTAAGAACTAGGATGAACTACAAGTGAGAGAGGAGTAAATGCTCTAGCAGTAAATGAGACTATAGCTTTGGCTCTCTGGTTGGTGTCTCCCCCGCTGGAGGAGTTATGGCGCTATTTATAGAGGGTCGGCCGAGTTGGCCGGGAACCCTAATTCCTCCGGGCCCCACCGGACAAGGGCTACTGTCCAACGGAAATGTCGACACCCCTACCACGACCTAGCGCCGTGCTATCCGACATAGGTCGAGGTAGGTCATAATGCCTCTTGCCGTAGCCGCCGCCGGTATAGGCGATGATGGATCCCCTGTCAGAGACAGGACGTGTCTTCTCCAAGCCTTGTCTCCTGTCAGTCAGTTGTCAGTACAGTGGAATGATCACATCGCCCTTGTCCTATACCCTTTGTCCCGCGCCCGTGTCAGACGGGAGGTGACTTAGCTTCCGTGTCAGACGGCACAGTGTCCTTGCCATGTACCTGCCCTTGACTTCCTGCCCGACATAGGATATGTCGGATGGTTTCGCCTATCCCGGCATGGTTATGCCGGGCTCTTCTCCGTGTCCCGGCAGGAGCATGCCGGGCTCGGTCATCCGGTACACCTTCCTGAGTCCCGACATGGCTATGCCGGAGCCTCTCTCCTGCACACCACAGATACACAGCCAACCTCGACAAGGAAATGTCGGTTAGAACATGTCGGCTATTTTCGACATAAGCTTAAGTCGGCCAAGCATACAACTTGGTCTAGCCGGGACCCTGCACACCAGCACCGGTTTCTGACGTTGCACAAGAGAATGCCCCTAGGCCCAGCTACACGAAGATGTCTTAGGCTTGCTCCCAAAGACATCTTCGAGAAGCTGGTTCTTGGGAGAAATCTCTGCCTTTGCCTGAATGAGAGTGAGGGGCTGGGGGTCTATTTATAGTATCACCAGGGGAGACAGCCTGGCCCCTGCTTCCTCCAAAGGGCACCTCTTGACCTTTTCCAAGAGCCACCTCCTGCGTACCTCCAAAAGGCGTCCCTTTACCTCCCGATATTTACCACTGTAAACACGAGTATCTTACCCTTGCCTTTACCCTACCCGGGTAGCCCCCGACACTTTTACATACTCCTCAAGATATGGGAGTAGCACAGATGATTACGCCGATCGATCCCACAATATGAAATTTGAAGGCGGAGGACGTCGTTGATTTGGGCTCCTCCGAACATTCGGTCGCCTCTAATCATGAACAGATCAAGACAATTCGTCAGTACTCAGTAGTTTATGATTGGAGCGTCAACCCCGTTAATACACCGATCTTATCATGGATTTGGTGATCGATGGAGGTAGCTGATCGTATTCGACTTGCATTCCTCGACCGATACACCAACTGCCTAGCGATTTCATCATCAGAAAGGAAAAGAAAAGAACAGCTGGTTGGCCGAGCAATACGTGGAGGTTGACACAAGCACCGGCCGGGCCACCGATGTCCACGTCCTCGGACAGAGTGGACGGCGCAGCGCCACCAAGCGATCGACAGTTATCCACCGGAGTATTTTAGATTTCACTTCCTCTTTTTCATTCCATTGCTATCGCAGATCTATCCTCCAACAATACTAGTGACAAGTGGCTGCCGGTTCGTCCCCGTGCTCTAGTTTTTTAGCATGTCCCCTTGTGAGCAGTCGCCATCGGTACTCACGCCAACAAAAGATAGAACCGGAAACTCGTAGGAAGTAGTCCGAACACAGGTTGCACGTTGTTTCTAGATCTAGTAGAGGAAAAGGGTTTCATCCCGGTTCCATTAAGAAATGAAATGAAGCCACCGCGACATGGTTTAATTTACAGCGTCCGGGGAGACGGCCGGCGCAACAACGTGAGTGCATGCATGTTTGTAAAGTCACCATACTTTGGAAGTCGAATCCGTAGCAGCAGCCAGCAGGAGTTTAAAAGAGAATGGTTAAGATGCATGGCAGAAATGGGCTTGCGGTCCATGACCATGGAGGTGGTTGTGGAAATTACTAGTCCCTCTGTCCTTTTAGTCAAGATCGACCAGCGCATTCAGCTTCGATCGTGTGTCGATCTCATCACGCATTCGACTTGCGTTCTTCAAGCCGGCATCACCAAAACTTGCTGTCCTGGCCGCCCGGCGACGTGGGCCGGGTGCCCAATGGATCTGTGCTGCGATCGAGCTTTTTCGTTGCTACAATATCACGGATCTACAACATTGTTGACTGGCCGGGGAAACTTCTGCCCTGCCTCCCTCTCAACAACTGAACTTGGCCAATCGTAGAGGTTTACCAACGGCGCGTTTGAAATCCCATCCATTTTTAAGAACTTGTCTGTGATAAAATGGTTAGGAGAATGGTTTTAACTCCAGTCCACCAGAGTTTAAACCTCAGGTTTGTTGTTGTTTCTCATTTCGCGAAATCTATTCTGTGCTTGGGCACGATCTCAGTCCTACTCGGTGCTCACGCTTTTTGTCCGTCCGATCGCATCCAACGCACGATACTGCCCGCTCCCGTTTCTCCTTATCCACTTCTGCGCGACCCCGTCCCCATCGACTCGATCACTCCGAGGCCCTCGAATCTCGCCGGCGAGTGCTCCACCGCTCGGCCGTCACACCCACCACCAAGACGTCGAGTTCGACGAACTCATCAGGCTTCGCGGAGTGTAGTACCCTGGTGACGGCGCCGCCGCCGACGGATCCGGTGGAGCAGCCCACCGGGGTGGTCATGAAGGACCTGCTCGGGATGCCCGGAACGGCCGACGGTATCCGCCTCGCGCGGTTCGCCTTCGTCGGCGTCTTACTCGCTGTCATGGAATCCACCGACGACTTCCCCTCCGTAAGCCCGTTCTGGTAACGCCCCTGGTACTGGTCCTACTCCCTCCTCTTCCGCCTTGCTAGGAGTACAATTCCTCTCTAGCGAGCTGGGCCATGTAGGCCTAAAGAGCATCGTTTGCTTTAGCTTGTTCGAGAAAAGAAAGGAATCACGTTCTGATCCGTGAAGCACAATTTTGTAGTTGGGGACCGTGGGGAGCTGAAGCTCGTTGTTGGGCCAGTTAATTAGTTAACTCTAGACACTCCCCTGTGCACTCCTTTGTTGGAGCTAAGCTCATTTCGGCAATCGATTCCCAAATCTTTTATGATTGCAATGTAACTTCTGAACCAGTGATCTCTCCTGCCTTGCCTGAAAGTAAACTAACACTGCTCATTAGCAAGTACGCCCGTTACATTTGAATTCTGAACTTTTCTGGGTAACTTTCTACATATTGAGTGCAATGGAGGATTGCCTCGTTGATGAGAAGATGAAGGCTAAAATGCACTGCTTATTTGTAGACTTGTGAGGCAAGAGGAGAAGAAGGATGTAATTTCTGTTTACTTTTTGAGATGTACTTCATGTACTGGAAGATGTAGTCCCAGAACTTTTTGTATGTAGGTTCTGCAGTTTTCGAGATGTAACTCATGAAGTTAAGATGTAGTTTCCCCAAGTTAAAACATACTTCATGTACCGGAAGATGTACACTTGAAGTTTCAGAGATTCAGTTTTCTTAATGTGTAGATGTAGTTTCCTCAGGTCACCTTGTCGTTGCCGTCCAGGCCTCCTCCTCAGTGCTGTCATATGTGGCATTGGGATTCTTTAGATGCGAGCCTCCTCTGCTGCTCGTAATGCAATCTGAAATTCCCAATCCCAACCTGAGTTATTTCTTACTGCTCTCTGTAGATGTACTTTAATCGGCTATCCTACTAGGCTATTCCTATCGGATGTTTTTCTTCTTAACCATGCAGCGGCACCAGCAATAGCTGCTGGATCGCCTCACCTTAGTCTTGTCAGGGTTGCTCTCCTCGGTGATTCCTTATTATGTTTTGCACTGCTCCAAAGTGGTTTGCTGATTCTGGCCGGCGTTGCAGATAGCTCATGATAGTCTTTTTTGCCAATTTTCAGTTTTGGAGTCATGTGCATGTCCAAAATTGTGCAATGCAACTAGTGTGTAGTTTATAGAAGATTGTACATCACCCATGGATTTTTTAAAACTGGAATTGCCGGTGCAGTTGTGTTAGTTTAATAAGATGTTTTTGCAACTTATTTGCATGTGTTATGTTACATCTGCAAGGTTGTTAGGATGTAACAGTAGTAGTTATCCCAACTATGTTAGATATAACATTTTTTGCATTTAGAAGTATCTTCTACCTTTCCATTTTATACATGCATAACGATTGAAGGATGTAACACTAGTTCCACATCCATGGGAATGTAGTTGCTGAGGTGACATATGTAATTTCTATAGTTGGAGCGCAAAATATATTTTTTGTGGAGTGCGCTCATCTCTGCTCAGACTTTCTTGAAAGCTCAATATTTACCCATCTAAACATTGTGTAATTACTATTTTCTGGCGATGCTTGTTACATAAGTTTCCATGAAATTTTGTGTATGAACTGATCAAACGGACTAATCTAAATGTTTTTTTACAAGACTAATCTAAATGTTACTAAGTACTGAAATTCTACATTATTTGCAGCATGAGATGTACATTTTCGTCGTGGCCATTGTATTTTCTTGTAACTTTTTGTTCTCTTCTTTTATGGAACTTCTGAATAATTTTGATCACTGATGTAACTTCTTAATTTGATGTACGTTTTCTTTATGAAATTTTCTAAAACAATATTGCTCACTAGATGTATATTTTTTTATTGGATGTGAGATTCTTTTTCTTATGAAACTAGTAAATTCATTCTTTTTCTGGATGTGAGTGTTATAACTGGATGCAACTTCTGTTTCTGATTTTACATCAAGAATGGTGGAAGGCTCAAGCTGTATTTTAGAGTAAAAGAAAGAGAAAGTAGATGCATTTAAATGTGCTTTTTCTTAAGGTTTACCGACTTCAAAATGGACGTATTTTGTTGCAAGATTAAGTCTCATTATTTTTCCGGTCATGAATTTGGGCACCGCCAGAATGGTGAAGCAGAAGGTGCACGAAGGTGTAGGGAGTGGGGACTGCATGTGTTGTTTTCAAGTGACGGCAAAGTAGTTCCGGACGCCTCACGGTACAGAGGGACAGTGAGCAGTGAACGTGTGAACAGGAATTTTCTATTTTCGGAATGCGCGTGATTGCATGCTTGCTACTTTCCGTTTTGAGGAGGGGCACTGCGTAAGGCAAAATCGTGCCCGGGCACTGTGTAGACAAGTCCCATTTAGGCGGAATATCCTTCAGTGGGGGTGACGTTCCCGTTTACAGCGAGACGCCCGCGGTGACTTAGTAAATCTCAAGACCTGATCTGCCGACTCAGTCTATCAAAGGTGTTCGCAGGGGTAGGGTATATGCGCATGTATGTGAACGTCTGCGTTTTATTGTGTTTTGCAAAAAAAAAGTCCCTATCCATTTTCTTCATTTCACGATATATTTATAGTAGAGAAAAGTATAAGGTGGATACATGAGCTGACTGTAACGTTGACAAAAAAAAGTGTAAGAGAAACGCGCAGATCTTCAATATGTTCAAGCAATTTCTTTTTTTACGGCATAATCTTCTATGTTTCTGAAGGGAGCTGTAAAAATATGACATAGATATCAAAACACAGACTTTATACGGTGGCGGATCTAGTGTTGGGGGTGCTAAAATTTTACGTTGCAATCGAATAACATAACTTCAATAGTTTTGGTTAAAATTGTGAAAATTATACTACAAATAGTGTGTTTTGGTCTTAATATGATTGCGAGTCAATATTACATGGCTCCACAATAGAATTTAAACTGTTGACTATTGTATATGTATAGTTGACTTGAAATTTTGGAGGCGGTGCCATGGCGTCAGTGGAACCCCTCTAGATACGCCGTGCCTAAATAACAATGAGAGTTCTCACATAATTTTAATCTGGGGACGCTAAAGCTTCATGCACGCACACATCCATTAAGTTGATCAACCAACACATGTGAGAATACCAACACCAGTATTTTAGGAAAAAGCAACCGAATAACATGGTCGGCATAGTTAGGACATAAGAATATGAATCACCATTATCGAGAGCGTAACAGTCGGGACAAATATTACGAGGACAATCTTTTTCACAATAACCATGAGAAAATATCTAATATCGGTCTCGCAAAGCAAGATCTAGAAAAACATACCTAGATAAATTTAATCTTTCAACACACCATTGACGTTATGAAGGAGATCTTGTCCTCAAACGGTTGACCAAACATCACTTTTTGTAGACGATACTATCTAAGAAGATGGCTAAAAAACCCTAATATAATCTACTAAAAACACTAGTTTTTTTTTAAAGAGGTCAACTCATAGATCGGGTTTCCCGTCCCTCCTAACGTCGGTGAGGCCGACCGGAGGAAACGGGAGAGGATACGGCGGCTTTTCCTTCTGGTGGCGGAACAACCTGCACAAGCATAACATCTAACCATGTTCGTCTTTATGTTAGGGTCAGTGGCGGAGCCAGGAATTGAGACGAGGGGGGGCGAACAGTAAAAGGTGTGCCACCGGCAAATTTTTTTTTTGACAACACATGTAATCCACAATTGTACGGAAAGAACAATGTAAATAAGTCGAAGTCTCTCAATATTACAGCTCACAAAATTTAGGCAAAAAAGCAAGTGTATTCAACACAAAAAGGTTCAAACAGATTCAATTTCATATTTCATGAAGCACAAGTACAAACTGACTACAAAGAACAAAAAAAGTACATAAAAAATAGTGCTACATTTTGATAAGAAGATAGTACCATTAAGTTGAATCCATGTTGGCAAGGCGAAAGTGTCGAGGAAGATGACCTCTACGATCATTGTAGGAATGGAAACGCAGCATAATCTTCTTGTCATCAATTTTATCTCTGATTTCAGGGGTACCATATGAAAGAGCATCTTCTAGTAGACCCTTGTTTTGGTGCTAATGACAACACAATATGTGTTCTAACGTGGCTATTAAAGTTTGCAGGATGTATCTAAGAACTTAGCAAAAAGGAAAGGATCGAAACGAGCGCTGCAAAAGCTTTCCAGCAAGCCTTGCTCCAGGCAGCGGTAGTACCGCTGGCATCAGCGGTAGTACCGCTGCACTGGACTGAGCCTTGCTCGGAGCCCTGGCTGCCGCTGGCGGTACCGCCCGAGCTACCGCCGTTTTCGGCGCTCTGTTTCTCAGAGCGGTACCCCCAGCGGTACCAGAGCGGTACTACCGTTGCCCAGCGGTACTACCGGGCCTTACAGCGGTAGTACCGCTGTGTTTATTTTTTGCAGGTTCGCAGGCCAGCTCGAAGTCGAGGTACCGCTGGCGGTACCGCCGGAGGTACCGCCGTTTTCAACCTTCTGTTTCTCAGAGCGGTACCTCCAGCGGTACCGGAGCGGTACTACCGGCTCGCAGCGGTACTACCGGGCTCGTCAGCGGTACTACCGCTGCGTGAAGTTGGACTCACTGTGAAGTGCGTGAAGCGGGCAACGGCTGGATTCAAAGGTCCAGCGGTACTACCGGCCTCCCCAGCGGTAGTACCGCTGCGTAAGTTTCAGCTCCAAACGGCCAGATTTTGGAGGAGCTATAAAAGGACCCCTTCACCTACCTTTGGAGACTTGAGCTTCTACACTCTCTCACCTCCATTAATGCGAAGCTAAGAGCTCCAAGTTCTCCCAATCCTCCCACCCAAACTCGTTGACCTTTGGAGGATTGAAGGAGAAGGCCCCGATCTACATCTTCACCGAGCCGATTTTCTTTTCCCCCTCATTCATTTGAGGGAACATTTGCTAGGGTTTCCACTAGGAAAACCTAGCCCATTGTTGTACTTACCTATTGTCTTTGTGACAGATTGTAGCTGTTCGGGGGCCCCCAAGCCCTTTGTGGGTCATGCCCCGAATCGTTGTTGTAAAGGCTCCGGATTCCGCCTCGAAGGATTCCGATAGTGAAAAGTGAACCAAACCTTTGTGGTGCGGTTCACCGGAGATTTGGGTGAGGCCTTTGTGGCCGTTGAACCATTGTGTTGGTTCACACCTCTCCAACGAGACGTACTCCCATTGAAGGGAGGAACTCGGGAATACATCCTTGTCGTCTCGTGCTTTCACTTCGGTTACCTCTATCCTTGTTTACCGCCTTTACCTTGTATCTTGTTTAGTTGATAGCTTGTCATATAGGTAAATTCACCGTAGTTGCATATCTAGAGAATTTACCTTTCGTGTCAAGCCTTAAATTGAAAAAGAACTAAAATTTGAATTAGCACCTATTCACCCCCCCCCCCCCCCTCTAGGTGTCATACCGATCTTTTCAATTGGTATCAGAGCTAAGGCTCTCTTGTTGGGTTTAACCGCCTAAGAGAAGTATGACACATAGTGAGGATGAGGCCGAGACTCTTGCCAAGGCTAATGAGGCCCTTGAAAAGGCCAAAGTCACCATGGCATCCATGGCCGATATCAAAGCTTTGGAAACAACTTTGACATCGACCATGAATGCCAAATTTGATGAGTTTCGTGACATGTTCATGAAATTTGCAAATGGCAAGCGCTCGGAAATCATCCCACTAGAGGAAGCCTCTAACTCCGAAGAGGGTGATTCCAAGGAGGATAAAGAGAAAAAGAAAAAGGGGGTTGAAACCGATACTAGACCTAAAACTTCTCCTACTTTGCATGAGGAGAAGGAAGGGTATCATGCCGTTCCGGGATGGTACTCTCCCGATCCAATTATTACAACCCGCATAAACCCTCTAGGTCCTCCACCTAAGCTTAATGCATTAGCTTTTGCAAGTTGGCAACGCTCAATGAAATCTCATGTTAACAGTGCCTCCATCGAGCTTTGGAGGATCATTGAAGATGGATATCATTTTGAGGATCCAAGCAACATGACGAAAAGAGAGTTCGCCGAAAAGCAACTCAATGCTTCCGCCCTCCACATGATCGAGCTCGCCTTGGGCGACAATGACAAACATCATGTTCTTCATGTCACCACCGCCAAAGAAGCTTGGGATTGTCTTGAAGTTGCTTTCCTTGGAAATGATAGCATGAAGAGGAATAGATATGAATCTTTGAGCAATGCCGCCGAAGGTTTCTACATGCTTGACAATGAGAATCATGAAGAGATGTATGGAAGACTCAAGACTCTTGCCAAAGCCTTCTATGATGTGGGGGCAACATATGTGGATGATGCTTGGGTCAAAAGGAAGTATGTGAATGCTCTCTTGCCTTCGGAGCCTATGGAGTTGAAGTCAATTCAAGGGAGATACAACTATCAACAAATGTCTTCACATGAAGTTATGCAAGAGGTTCAAGCCTCCAAGGTTGCCTCCAAGAATGCGGAAGATAACCGTGCTAGGGCCATGGGAATGAGACAAGGCCCCTCACTTGCCTTGAAGGCCAAGGTGACTAGTATGGATGAGAACGATGAGGTTGAAGCTTGCCCAAGCAACATTGCTCCACATGATCTTGAGCAAGCCCTCAATAGTCACATTGCTCTTGCCACAAGGGTGTTTTGGAATGACCCGGCAAGTGCTAAAGCTCGTGTTGATCGAGAGAACAACTCAAGTGGCAAGAAAGAGCTTGCCTCAAGGACAAAGACTTGCTACAATTGTCATGACAAGAATCACTACATAAGAGAGTGTCCATATGAGAACCGTGAGCAAAATGGTGGGAAGCTTATCCCAAAGGATCACTCCAAGTTGATTCAAAAGAAGCCCGCAAGACCAAGGAAGCCCTTCTTCAAGAAGGCACCGAGAATTGTGTTGGTGGCACAAGAGGAATATGCCACAAGTGATTCCGAAGATGAAGATGCACCTAACAAAGAGGTAGCCGCATTGGCTATTGTCTCCACTTCATCATCATCTCTCTTTGAATCCCCCAATGAGAACCTCTCCACCAACACCGCTCGTTGCCTCATGGCTCATGTCACCGAGGTATCATCCCCTTCTCCTAAGACTACGCATGATCAATCTAGTCTTGAGATTAAGAAGGAACTAGTTGCCTTCGATACTTTTGTGACTAACTTGCAAGGTGAGGCCAAAGAACATGTTGAGTCTCTCATGAGACAACTATGTGCGGCCGAAGAACTTCTTCAAGAAAAGAGTAAGATTGAGAGAGAGGATTCTCTCACCATTGCATCTTTGAATGCTTCCATAGCATCCTTAAATAGCTCTCTTGATGAAGAAAGTGAATATAGAACCACTCTTGAGGAAAGACTTGAGTCTCTTGATGCTAAAAATGATGAAATCATTGATAAAATCATTAAGGATAGAGATCATGTCTTTACTAAATATAAAGTGATTAAAAAGGAGAAAGTTGAACTTGGAGTTGTGAATGCTAGACTTCTTGAGGATATGGAGAAGCTTGAAAAATCTCACAAGGTCTTGGAATCGACCCACTCCCTTCTAGTCAAGTCTCATGAACAACTTCAAGCTCAACTTTCTAAAACTCGTTCAACTAGTATATCCATTCTTCCTCGTATTCATGAAGATGTTAGTGAAGAAAATGCTAGGTTGAAGGTGGATCTTGCTAAGGCCACTAGTGCTAAGACCTCTATTCCCAAAGGTAAAGATAAGGGTATTGCTTACTTGTTTGAGCAAAAACCACACAAAGGGACGGAGGGTCTTGGTTATGTGGCCGAAGCAAAGAAGTGAGCAACATCAAGAAGAACAAGACCAAGCCCGCACAAGCAAAGACTTCCATTGCGGGTAGTAATGCCACTAGGGGCAAGACTACTCGTAGTGACTTCGCGGGGCATAACAATCCCAATTATATTCTTTATGTTGACTATTATGGTGATGTTTATGCAAAATATGTTGGTCCTTATGATGGTTACATTGATTACTCTATTTGGGTTCCTAAGACCCTTGTTGCTAACCGAAAAGGACCCATTGAGAAATGGGTACCTAAATCCAAGATATGATCTCTTGTAGGACTATGCTTCCTGTGGATCTAAATGGGTGATTGATAGTGGATGCACTAGTCATATGACCGGAAGCAAGGAGATCATGACGGAGTTGAGACCAAATCTAAATCACTCAACCGTCTCTTATGGCGACAAGTCTAAAGCCGAGGTAAAGAGTCTCGGCAAGGTGGTAGTTGCAAGGGATATCACCCTTGTAAATGTCATGCTTGTTGAGTCTCTAGGTTACAATCTTATGTCCGTTCGTGCTCTTAAGAAGATGAACTTTGATGTCCATTTCACTCTTGATATGGTGGTACTCTTGAGGAGCAAGACTCTAAAGGTCATGTTCGTTGGGTATGTTGAAAATGAGTTGTTTGTGGTTGACTTTTCGGGGTCAACCAACACTCAAGCAATATGCTTATTCGGAAAGGCCGACGTGGGGTGGTTGTGGCATCGCCGCTTATCCCATGTCAATATGAGAACTTTGCAAAGTCTTCACAAGGGTGGCCACATTCTTGGACTAAATGAGAATGTTTCTTTTTCTAGAGATCGTCTTTGTAGGGCTTGTGTTGAAGGAAAGATGCATGATTCTCCCCACCCAAGCAAGACCATCATCTCATCAACGAGGATTTTGGAACTTCTTCATGTTGACCTCTTTGGTGCCGTACCGCAACCAAGTCTTGGTGGGAAGAAGTATTGCTTGGTGATTGTTGATGACTATTCAAGATTCACTTGGGTTTTCTTCTTCAAGACGAAGGATGAAACTCAACAAACCGTCATCGACTTCTCCAATGAAGTTCAACGTCAACACAATGTTCCCATATTGGCCATTAGAAGTGACAATGGCTCCGAGTTCAAGAACTACACCCTAAATGAGTTTCTTAGTGATGAGGGAATTCGTCATCAATATTCCGCTGCGTATACCCCTCAATAAAATGGTGTAGCCGAGAGAAAGAACCGGACTCTTATGGATATGGCTAGGTCCATGTTGGCGGAGTTTAAGTCTCCACTCTTCTTGTGGGCCGAAGCTATCTCCACGGCGTGTCACTCCTCCAACCGGTTATTCTTTCGCAAAGGGAAGAAGGAAACTCCTTATGAAATGCTTACCGGCAACAAGCCCAACATCTCCTACTATCGAGTATTTGGTTGTAAGTGTTTCTACAAAATCAAAGGTGTTCATTTATCTAAATTTGAAGTTAAAGCTTTAGAAGGTGTTCTTGTTGGGTACGGTGCGAACTCTCACACTTATAGAGTCTATGACAAATCCTTAGGGAGAGTTGTGGAATCTTGTAGTGTGAGGTTCGATGAGAATGACGGCTCCCAAGTGGCGCAATTTCATGTTTGTGATGTAGATAATGAGGAACCTCAAGATGC
The DNA here is from genome assembly GCA_026929855.1 of Poa annua. Lineage (NCBI taxonomy): Eukaryota > Viridiplantae > Streptophyta > Magnoliopsida > Poales > Poaceae > Poa > Poa annua. The sequence goes on along the minus strand of CM049434.1, from coordinate 24,961,217 downwards.
CATAAGAAGAATGGGAGTTGGTTTCCATCGCCCCATTGAAATCCATCATGAGCCTCCTCAAGCAAGTACAAGCTCCACTCAAGTGGAGACTCCATCATCACAAGTTGAAGCGGCACCTACTATGGAAGCAAATGAGACACCTATCCAAGAACAAGAACAAGTTCCTCCTCAAGTTGACAATGAGGCCACACAAGAATCAAGTTCTCCTATTGTCAACTCTTTTCAAGATCAAGAGCAACCATCTACTCCCATTATTGAAGATGTACAACAAGATGGTCAAGCTCATCATACCGGTCAAGACGGGGACTCAAATGATCAAGATGATCAAGCCGAAATCCCTCGCAACAATGGGGATATCGAAACCCGTCGTCAAGCAAGAGTCAAGAGAAACTTGGAAATCAAGTGTCACAAGCTTGAAGCCATCATTGGTGATGTTTCTCGCAAGGTGTCCACAAGAGGTCAATTGGCAAGTTTTAGTGAACATCAAGCTCATATCTCCATGGTGGAACCAAAGAAAGTCTTTGAAGCTCTTGAAGATCCGGATTGGTTGGAAGCCATGCATGAAGAACTCAACAACTTCAAGCGCAACAAAGTGTGGAATCTAGTGGAGAAGCCAAAAGATTGCAAAAATGTTATAGGCACCAAGTGGATATTCAAGAATAAGCAAGATGAACATGGAATGGTTGTGAGGAACAAGGCAAGATTGGTAGCTCAAGGGTACTCTCAAGTTGAAGGCATTGATTTTGGAGAGACCTATGCTCCCGTGGCTCGCCTTGAGTCCATCCGTATCCTTCTTGCTTATGCATCACATCACAATTTTAAGTTACAACAAATGGATGTGAAAAGTGCATTTCTTAATGGTCCATTAAAGGAGTTGGTATATGTTAAGCAACCACCGGGATTCGAGGATCCACACTTTCCAAACCATGTCTACAAGCTTGATAAGGCCCTCTATGGTCTCAAACAAGCACCTCGTGCTTGGTATGAGCACCTAAGAGAGCTACTAATAGACCGTGGCTTTGAAGTGGGGCAAATCGATCCCACTCTCTTTACCAAGAGAGTAAAAGGGGAGCTTTTCATATGCCAACTTTATGTTGATGATATTATTTTTGGCTCATCTAACAAAGCTTTTAATGATGAATTTTCAAAGCTTATGACCGATAGGTTCGAGATGTCCATGATGGGAGAGTTGAAGTTCTTCCTTGGTTTTGAAATCAAGCAATTGAGTGGAGGGACCTTCATCTCACAAGCCAAATATATTCAAGACATGCTCAAGAGGTTCAAGATGCAAGATGCAAAAGAGAAGAGGTTTCCTATGGACACCAAATGCCATCTTGAACTTAGTCCAAAGGGTAAAGATGTCGATCAAAAACTCTATCGCTCTATGATTGGTTCTTTGCTTTATCTTTGTGCATCTAGACCCGATATTGTGTTAAGTGTAGGAGTGTGTGCAAGGTACCAAGCGGCTCCTAAAGAAAGTCACTTGATAGCGGTGAATCGAATCTTCCGATATTTGGTTTATACCCCAAGGTTTGGTTTGTGGTATCCTAGGGGGTCCAACTTCTCTCTTGCCGGTTACACGGATTCGGATTGGGCCGGTTGCAAGGATGATAGGAAGTCAACCTCCGGTGCATGTCAATTCCTTGGGAAGTCATTGGTAAGTTGGTCCTCCAAGAAGCAAAATTGCATATCACTATCCACCACCGAAGCCGAGTATGTGGCGGCCGCTAGTGCTTGCACTCAATTGTTATGGATGAGGCAAACTTTAAAGGAATACGGTGTCCATTGTGACAAAGTGCCTCTTTTATGTGACAATGAAAGTGCCATCAAGATTGGTCACAACCCGGTGGAGCACTCAAGAACGAAGCATATTGAGATTCGCTATCATTTTATTCGTGATCACATCAACCGGGGTGACATTGAACTTGGCTATATTCCCACGAAGATTCAACTTGCCGACATGTTCACGAAGCCTCTTGATGAAGCAAGGTTCACATTTTTGAGGCATGAGCTAAATATCGTGGATTCGAGGAGCGTCGGTTGATCACCTTGCATGCACACCTCTATCTTAACTTTCTATTTGAGCTAGGTGTAGGCATGGACATAGGGGGAGTGCGGTCCTAAACCATTGGACTATCCCTCCCCCATTATGCCGATAGCAAGTGTCCTTTTCTCTCTATATTCATTCTTATGTCTAAATGAGCTAAAATGACGAGTATTGGTTATGTACCCAAGATATATCTTCGCGGTGACATGCCATACGCTCCAACATGGTGGCCTCGGCCACCGCCCTCTTCTCCTTGTAAGAAGAGTTGGATTTCATGACATTTTCGTGGATTTCTTTTGCTTCGTCTTGGTTTTATGGGAAACACACTCATTTTGGTCTTCTTGAGTTTCATGCGTTTTGCAAAGTGAGTGTGAAGTACCACTCTCGGTTTGAGTTTCTATCCTAAGCCCCAACTCACTTCCCTAAAGCCTTTCTCTCTCTAAATGCCTTGTTTCATGATCTTGGTTTAGTGGATGGTCGGAACCGGCGTGAAAAACGCGTTGTGGGCATCATTTTGAGCCACAACCCATTTTTCCCCAGGCGCCGGTACTACCGGTCACCCTAGCGGTACTACCGCTGCATCGCACCACGCGGTACTACCGCTGTCCCCAGCGGTACTACCGTGCGCAGCGGCAGTTTCGCTCGGGCGCCCGACAGAACCGGGGCGGTACTACCGCTGGACCGAGCGGTACTACCGCCACGGGAATCTGGACGATAAGGGCACGGGGCTGGGCGGTTTGAGAGGGCACTCCCTCACTTTCCCCCAACCCCATCTCCTTCTCCTCCACGTCCCCGCCGCCGCCGGCCACTCCACCGCCGGGAAGAGCCCTTCCCCGGCCTAGGACCTCGTGCTCCTTGCTCCGGGAGGACTCTAGCTTCTCTCCTCCTCCTCGATCCTTCACCATGAGCTCCGGTAAGCCAAATCCCTCTCTCTCATCTAGTTGATGGATAGAGATGACATTAGCGCTTTTCTCTTCGGATGTGTGGTTGAATGAGTTGGTAGAGATGCTTCTTTATGGATTAAGAACCTTGTGTAGAAATTTCATGGAAAGTTATAGGCTAGATTTAAAGTTCCCCTCTTAGATTTGTTGGAGCAACCCTAGATAGGTCTAATGCTTGTCTTAAGCTTTACATCTACTCATTGTTGCACCTTCAAACCCAAATGTGGTACTTTACCTCTAGATTTACTCTTCCTAGAATTTTGTACACTCGTGTTCTTCGTTCATAGTTCATGAAATTTGTGCATTCTCATCTATATGCTTTCCACCTCATGCTATTCACAGGTAGGGGTCGTACCAAGTCCGTTGCGGGTAGGAAGAAGCAAAAGACCGCTCCCACGGATGAAGTCCAAGATGCCCTTGATGGATTGCAACGCCGGAGGTACCCGGCTCCATCAAAGTCCATTCCCAAGCGCCCGAAGACAGCTAGTCAACTCAGTGAGCCCGAGTTTGTGGCAAAGAGAGCTGTGGATTACTATGTTATTGATCGTATGGATCAAATGCCCTCCGTTCGCGGCAATAATCCATATTTTCACAACTCCTTCCAAGAAGAGTGTGAAGGGAATATGCCCTAGAGGCACTTAATAAAGATAGTTTATTAGTCATATCCCAATTGTTCATTATATGTTTTATACCATGCTATAACTGTATTAAGCGGAAACATTAATACACGTGTGGTAGATAAACAACCAGGTCCCTAGTAGCCTATGTTTTGACTAGTTCATTGTGCAATCGATGATCGAGGTTTCCCGATCATGTGACTTGGAGTCTATTTGACAATGAAGTCATGTCGTTGGAAGAACGATGTGATGGACATACCCAATATTTGTAGGACGTAGTCATTACACCTTCGACCGTGAGATCTACTCTTATTGCTATTCCTGGAAGACACTTTGATTGCATCAAACGTCATATCTTACATAGTGTGACAATAAAGGTGTCCCTCTCGGGTGTCGGAAAGGAGTATGTTGAGACGGGGGGTCAAGAGCGGGATTTGCCAGTCCGCATAGCAGGATAGATACTCTAGGGCCCACTCGGTGAGATTATGTCAAATGAGTTTGCAAACATGTGACTAGGTCACCAGCTGACATAATATCATAGACGAGTAGAAGATAGTGTTGTCGGTAACGAGATCAAGCTAGGTATGGAGATATCTATGAATGAGTCTCGGACACGCTAAGTATCGCTATGGCAAAAGGTTTAAGACTCAGACGTCCAGGTTCGATAGGTAAAGTATTCGTTATCTCGCAGGGATTAATTCTGGGTATCCTCGGTCCACGAATTAGTCATTGATCGGAGAGGAGTCTCGATCATGTCTGGTGAGATAATCGAACCGCTAGGGTATCACACTTAAGGGGAGTCGACATTTTACCGGAAGAGAAAAATAGGAAAAGAGAGACCGGGAACGTCCCGGGAGAGATCCGATGGAGATCGGGCAGCGACGAAATAGTTTTCGGAGCTAGAATAAATTATATATAATATGTTTGATATTAATTAGTGTAATTAATGATTAAATATGATTTTATATATTTATTTTCGAATTTTTAAAGGCTGATTTCCCTAAATGGGCCTTCTGGTGGAAAGAAGGCCCATGAGGGGGGGAAAGTTCCCCCAGGGCTTCGGATTGGGGGAGGGCCGGCCTAGGTGGGCCAAATGGGGCCCACCTAGGGCCGGCGGCTGCTCCTTGGCCGAACCAGGCTGTGGGATAGTCCCACATTGCCTGGCTGGCAAGGTTGGCTCCCCCCCGGGAGCCTATATAAGAAGGGGCACCCCTGGCCTTTTAATTCACCCAATTAATTCTCGATTTCTCCTCGATCTCGTGATTCCCTTTGTCGGAGTTGCGCCGAGGAGGATGAGAGTTCTCTCTCCACCATAGCCCGCCGCCGTGCTGCTGGTCTTCCGGTCCAAGTCTTCCGCTGCTCGTCCCTGGATCGGGCCCGGAGTTCGTCGGCTTCACCGTATGTGTGTAACGCCCTGCGAGGTGCCACACTATTGGTGCTGGAGGTCTGCTTCCTCCATACGGCCTCGAGGTCGTCGTCGGTTTCACCGACATCGCCGCGTCATCGTCTTCTTCGTCGCGCCAAGTTCTCCGCGACCTTGAGGTCGGCTACGGCGTCTACGTCGTCAACGCTTGTGCGGGAGCGTAATCCCCGCTTTTCGGTCTACAAGAGGTGTGTATACCGACCCCCCCTTGCGTACTACTATATCTGCATAGTATAGATCTTGGCTAGTTTTTGGTTATCGCGGTTAGGAATTTTTTTGTTTTCTGCCTGCGATCCCCTTCAGAGTGCTACCGGGAAATCCTCTTAAAGAAACCAAAGGACAACACCGTGATCCAACACCACATCAACATCGAGTTCATGAGGTCCAAGCCCAACTATTTTGGTGAAGCTTTGGAAATCTGTGAGGAGTTTGACCTTTTTCACATCATGGAGCTAGAGCAAGACTATGATGAGGATATTGTGGCTCAGTTCTTAGCCACCGTGCACATGGGCAATGAGACCAAAAGAAGAATCAAGTGGATGACCAAAGAGAAGGTGTTTGAAGCCACTTGGGAAGATATTGCCGAGTCCCTCAACTATCAAGAGTTTGGCCCTTTTCCTCCGGAAGAGTTTGATGAGACCCACTTCCGTGTTCACTTCCAAGGTGGAAGTGCCTATGGGGTTGAGAAGCTTGCTCCCCTCTACAACCCGGATAGTGCGGATAAGTGGAAGTATGGAGATTCCAAAGGCCTATACCCCACTTGGGACATCATGCACCGCATCTACCGTGAGACAATCAATCCAAAAGTGGGCAACTTTGATGAAATTCATGGCTACTTGAAGAACTTGATGGTCCCCACCATGCAAATGAAGGGACAAGGCAAGAAACTTGATGTGATGGACTTCATTTGGCATGAGCTATGGCATGTGATTAGCAAGAAGAAGAACATCTCCTTTGCTCCGTTGATCATGAGGATCGTGGTGTGGAAGTGGCTTGAGCACAATGACATTGATGATCTCGGTGACACCGAGAAGTGGGCCCCTCACAAGAGCAAGAGGCTCCTTATCAAGCCCCACAAGCTCAAACCTAGGAAGGAAGTGGTGGATGAAGCCGGGCCCTCCAATGCCTCCAAAGGTGGTTCTTTTGCTTGGATGGCTCGTGCTATGAAGAAGATCTTCCAAGTGTCCAAGAAAGTTGAGAGGCATCAATATGATGTCCATGAGGAGAAGATGAAGGCTCGCCAAGTTGAGGTTGCTCGCCGCCGTGCCGAGGGGGAAGATGTGCCTTCCGGGTCCGAGCAACACATCCCCACGTGGGATGAATGGCAAGCCAAGAATGACGAGGGCGAGATCATCGCGTGGTCGAGCCCGGAACATGATGGTGCTTCTTCCTCTCACCCGTATTGGGACCCTTGGGGCGTGTAGGTCCGATCTTTTCCCTTTTTTGGTGCTTTGGTGCCAAAGGGGGAGAGATAACTATTAGGTTGATCTCGGGAAGTTGCATGGGTGGGTGTCACGAGCTCGTTTTTCACTTATTTCGACCTTTTTAAAGCTTGTGAACACCTAAATTTATCGTTACTTGTGGAACTCATTTATGTATGCATGGTGTAAGACATGTGAAACTCGTTATCTATCTATGTGTTGCTTATTTGTATTTTGGTTAATGTTGCATTTGTGGTTGCTATCATTGTGGCTTGGCTTGTAAAATTTAGGGGGAGTGTTGATTCTAGATGTTGTGCATTTGTGTATTCTAAGCACTCTAAGGATATGCACACATCTAGGGGGAGCTCCGTCGAAATTTTATGAACCCTCGCCTTTTATGTTGTGTTGTCATCAAACACCAAAAAGGGGGAGATTGAAAGAGCATCTTCTAGTAGACCATTGTTTTGGTGCTAATGACAACACAATATGTGTTCTAACGTGGCTATTAAAGTTTGCAGGATGTATCTAAGAACTTAGCAAAAAGGAAAGGATCGAAACGAGCGCTGCAAAAGCTTTCCAGCAAGCCTTGCTCCAGGCAGCGGTAGTACCGCTGGCATCAGCGGTAGTACCGCTGCACTGGACTGAGCCTTGCTCGGAGCCCTGGCTGCCGCTGGCGGTACCGCCCGAGCTACCGCCGTTTTCGGCGCTCTGTTTCTCAGAGCGGTACCCCCAGCGGTACCAGAGCGGTACTACCGTTGCCCAGCGGTACTACCGGGCCTTACAGCGGTAGTACCGCTGTGTTTATTTTTTGCAAGTTCGCAGGCCAGCTCGAAGTCGAGGTACCGCTGGCGGTACCGCCGGAGGTACCGCCGTTTTCAACCTTCTGTTTCTCAGAGCGGTACCTCCAGCGGTACCGGAGCGGTACTACCGGCTCGCAGCGGTACTACCGGGCTCGTCAGCGGTACTACCGCTGCGTGAAGTTGGACTCACTGTGAAGTGCGTGAAGCGGGCAACGGCTGGATTCAAAGGTCCAGCGGTACTACCGGCCTCCCCAGCGGTAGTACCGCTGCGTAAGTTTCAGCTCCAAACGGCCAGATTTTGGAGGAGCTATAAAAGGACCCCTTCACCTACCTTTGGAGACTTGAGCTTCTACACTCTCTCACCTCCATTAATGCGAAGCTAAGAGCTCCAAGTTCTCCCAATCCTCCCACCCAAACTCGTTGACCTTTGGAGGATTGAAGGAGAAGGCCCCGATCTACATCTTCACCGAGCCGATTTTCTTTTCCCCCTCATTCATTTGAGGGAACATTTGCTAGGGTTTCCACTAGGAAAACCTAGCCCATTGTTGTACTTACCTATTGTCTTTGTGACAGATTGTAGCTGTTCGGGAGCCCCCAAGCCCTTTGTGGGTCGTGCCCCGAATCGTTGTTGTAAAGGCTCCGGATTCCGCCTCGAAGGATTCCGATAGTGAAAAGTGAACCAAACCTTTGTGGTGCGGTTCACCGGAGATTTGGGTGAGGCCTTTGTGGCCGTTGAACCATTGTGTTGGTTCACACCTCTCCAACGAGACGTACTCCCATTGAAGGGAGGAACTCGGGAATACATCCTTGTCGTCTCGTGCTTTCACTTCGGTTACCTCTATCCTTGTTTACCGCCTTTACCTTGTATCTTGTTTAGTTGATAGCTTGTCATATAGGTAAATTCACCGTAGTTGTATATCTAGAGAATTTACCTTTCGTGTCAAGCTTTAAATTGAAAAAGAACTAAAATTTGAATTAGCACCTATTCACCCCCCCCCCCCCTCTAGGTGTCATACCGATCTTTTCACCATAATCATGGATTGGTCTCCGAACTCCAGGATCAGCAACGACATTTGCTACATCAAAGATTTCAGCGGCATTTGCTTTTTGAGTATCCTGCAACACAGAAATCGAAATCAATCTTTCATCAACATCTCCTACACGGCTACACACTGCTGGTCACTAGACAACAGACATCATAATTAAAATCTGAAATCAAAAGGGGAAACTAACCTGGCGTAACCTCTTGAGGTTTCTGGAGATGGCTGCCTCCTCTTCTTGCCGAGCTAGAACCAAGGCTGCTGCAGCTTCGTCCTCCTCGGCCTGCATCTCTATCCACTCGGCTTCTTCGGCGGAATCCATCAAATCGTGGCGGCCACCAGAATCTCAGATGGGGGCGGGCGCCGGGCGCCAGGAGATGAGCGGCGCGGGTGGGGCTACGCGGTGGGAGACTGAGGGTCGGCCGGGCAGGGCGCGGCGTGGCGGTGGCCGGCGTCCGGCGAGGGCGTGGCGGGTGGCGGCGCTGAAGCCTGGAGATCGAGCGGGGCGAGGAAGAAAAGCAGGGCGCAGGGCAGGGCTTCGCGGAGGGAGACTGAGGGTCGGCCGGATGGCCGGCGAGGCCGCGGCGGTGGCCGGCGTCCGGCGAGGGCGTGGCGGGTGGCGGCGCTGGAGCCTGGAGATCGAGAGGGACGAGAGAGAAAAGCAGGGCGCAGGGAAGTTGGGCTGGGCACGCAGGGACGGGTTCGTCTCGGTACGACGCAGGACTTTTCTTTTTCTGCTATCTAATTTTTTTTCCACAAAATGTGAGCCGGGTCGACGGCGTGCCCTCGACCCCCTACTGGCGCCGCCACAGGTTAGGATCACAGTTATGGATCCACCTCGTGCTACCCTGCTACAGCAATGTGATTATCATGCATGATCAGACCTACATGACGGATGACCACATGGAACACATGAGCAATCATGCATGCGTTTTGGAGCATCTGTGATAACGGCACTAACCTCCCTACTAACCCGGATCCCCGAGGGAATGAATTGATCCGTTCTTTGTCTTTCAAATCAGTTATTGATCGGTGACTGGCTCGGACTAAAATATGCAAATGAAGTACTACATCCATGTGAGATGTCGGTGTTGATTGTTATCGGCGCAACAAACAAGGTAGACCCGCCATATGCAGTGCGAGCTACATGTAGCCTGGGTTCAAAAAAAAAATTGAATACACATTTTTTTATTTCAAAAATAGATGTAGATGAAGTTGAGATCTACCACTACATAAATTTTCAAGTCAAATTCATATTATTCTAGGTTCACAAAAACAACAATTCTGACAAATATTGAATTTTTAACTGTGTACTGTTCGGAGTTCTAAATCTGCATATTTGTCTTTTCTCCTAACCCGAAATACAACTAATTTTTCACTAATACTTTGCACAGTCTTAGAACTCACTACTCTCTACATTGTTAACTGAATATGATATTCTGAGTTAGCCAGTTAGGATCAGTTAGTTTGTTAATATCTCTAACTATATCTAGCATTCTAGCTACAGATAACCGTTAGTCTAATCTTGCTTTTATGTGTACCGCAAGACATATGCGCTGTTTCGTAACGCTATATATAGTAACCGATTTATATCAATAAACTCAGTTGCCCGATTGCCGATCTCCTCCTTCATAGCTAGCTTTGACTCTTTCATGGTATCAGATTTCTAAAGATCCGATCCAAGCCTTCCGCTACCCTCTTTCCTCCACGCCATGAGCTCCTCTTCGTCTTCTGATTCCGATTCTGGATCTGACGAGAACTTCGGCATCCCGTCGCCCGACTCAAACTCTTCCCACCTCCCAGCTTCAGTCTCTCCGGTTTCGTGATCATGTGCTCGTCACACTCGATTATGAAAAGGAAAACCACGGCATCTGGCGCCGTCAGTTCATCACCGCCCTCTCTAAGTTTGGTCTCCGTGGTCACATCGACGGCTCCCTTGCCCAGGGCGACTCAGATTGGGTCCTCAACGACTTCACCATCGTCTCGTGGTACGACGGCACCGTCACCCCCTCCACCATGGAGACCGTCAACGCGCGGCATGCCACTGCCCTTTCTCTCTGGCGCTCCATCCGCGCTGTTTTTCGCGACAATTGCGACATGCGCGCCACCTTCACCCGCGACGAATTCTACAGCTGCAACCAGGGCGACCTCTCCATCGTCGAGTACACCTCCAAGCTGAAGCACATTGCAGACACTCTCCGCGATCTGGGCTCCCACATCAAGGAGCGTGATCTCGCCCACAACGTCCTCCTCCGCGGCCTCAACCAACTCCACGGATGCTGGAGATCCTGTTTCATACACGTAGTAATGTTTTTTGGTTTTCGATTTGTTGACAACAAAAATTTGGATTCTAGTACTTCTTTTACAGAACCGAGCTACATGTAGCTCGGCCTCCATTTTGACAACAGCGATGTTTTGGAAACATTAATTAAGCTACGGCCCCGCAACATGATCGAGGATGCAACTGCTGACCGAACAAGCGTTCCATGTGGAGCAGCAGACGCATTCGTGCTTACTTACGGCCAACCTACCCAATCTATCATTCAATCTCGATTCCTTCCGGTCGATCGAGCCTGGCGATCGACGGAGACATCTCCATGTTCAGCTAGCGCCTGGCGTTGGAACTTCCTCACATGTCTCACGCTACGATCCATTATACGTCGACCCAGTTCTCGCGAAAATGTTTCAGACCAATACACTTCGAAGAAACATTCTTCGAAAAATAATCGAATACTATGTCGCTGCTCGCCATTTCCCGTAGCGTAAATATTGGTGGCGACGTGGATCCGACCGGCCGAGATCTTGGGTCCCGCACATCCTCCCCTTCGCTGTCAACGACGACTACGTATGCTTCAGAATTAATTTGCCAGGATACAAAACAACAAATGGCTTCGCAACGAATCGATGGAAAGATACATGGGCCACTCGTTGGCACCAAAATAGTATGGATTTTATTTTATTTTTGAGAGACAAATAGTATGGAATCTTTGGATAGACTCCAGAGCTTGTGGACATGGCAGCTGCTTCACGTACACGTCGCGCTCCCGTCTCCCGTACGTCCGCGAGATACGTTAGCAACTTGGTAGCAGCAATAGACAATGCACATATATACCAACAATGTCGACATGAAGCATGCGACGACAACTACGTGGTTGTCTGGCTAAGCTCCTTCATACATATATTGGAGTTTGGTTACTTCGTGGAATTAAGGACGTATTTTCATGGCATAACTGCATAACAATATCCGTATATGCTTTGCAGCAGAAACAGTGACGTGCGACGGTGTCAAAATAACTTTCCGTGTTTGAGTGAGGATTTGGTGCCCCCGGGCACCAGTGATCCTAGTTTTTTGCATCTTTTGAAAATGTTACCTTTGAGTTTAAAGAAAATCTATTTTTTGAACATGAATATGTACATATGACATATATATTTATGCAAAGTTTCCTTAAAAATACGTTCTATTTCAGACTAAAGAAAAGTAGAAAATTATGACGGAATAAAATTGTAAAGAAATCCCCTATTTTGTCTCGAACAAAGTTTTTCTAAATGAAGTTTGGTGCTTACGTAGTTCATATGTATATACCCGTAAACTTTTTTCCCATAAGTTTTTGAAACACAAAAGTGTGATTTGTTATTATTTAAAATAAATAGAGGATCACTTGCGCACAGTTGCCAAAACAACTTTTCGTGTTTCATAGGGTTTGTGTGGTTAGATGACGTCCGCTCTATGCATGGTGGTTGATGCTCAGGATGTCTGGATTGATCCCGTGGTTGGACTTTGTTTTCGGCCCCTAGGAGTTTTGGTCCACTATTACGACAGGAGAAAATGTGCAGAGCATTTCTGGGAGGTTCTTCGGACGACGCATTCGCCTCGGTCACCTGAACAAGTGGCTTCATGGGCCGTTTCTAGAGCGGCCCAATAAAAAATCACAGTTTTTCTTTCTATTTTAAAGTTCTTCTTAATCTGAACATTTTAAATCCAATTATTTTTTAATATAAACAATTTAAATTCTGAATCTTTTTTCGACATCTAAACAATTTTCAAATACTGAACTTTTTTTAAAATTCACACAATTTTTAAAATATGAAAATAAATTGATTTTCTCTAAATCTAAACAATTTTCTTATTTAAATTTTCAAATCCAGACAATTTTCAAAATCTAAACATTTTTTTAAACGTGCATAACTAAAAAAATAAAATCTATACAAATTTAAAATATAAACTTTTTTGAAACCTGAAACATTTTTTGAAATGTGAACAATTTTCATAAAAAAAACTAAGAGAAAGAGAAAACAAAAAAAGAAAATGCCGGAACGGGCCGGCCCACACAAGCGACGCGGCCTACTCGCATGGCTTGGCGATGTATAGATTTGCCGGCATTTCTGGGAGCTCCTAGTTGACGCGGTACGCGGAGCGAAGGAAGCTCCGCGCACCCGCTCACCGCTTCGCTGCGTTAAATGGGCCGGCCCGTTAATAATTTTCGAATATTTTTTCAATATCGAATATTTTTTAGTTATACATTTTTAAAAACTGAACCATTTTTAAAATTTGAAAGAATTTTTAAGTTTCATTTTTTCGAAAAATTAACAATTTTTAGTTTTGAAAAAATTTCTATTTGAACATTTTAAAATTTTGAACATTTAAAATTTAAGAAAATTGAACATTTTCAAAAAATATAAAAACATTACTAAATTTTGAATATTTTGAAAACAGAACAGTTTTTAATTTTGAACAAATTTATGTTTGACCATTTTTAAATTTTGAACATTTTAAATTTAAGAATGTTAAACATTTTTTAAAATATAAAAAGTGCATAGAAAAAAGTCTATAAATGAAAAATATTTTTAAATATTTTTTAAAAATTCAACAAAAAGGGTATTTGAACAAAAACTAGTTTTGAACAAAATTTCAGTTTGAACATTTTTAAATTTTAAACATTTTAAATTTACAAATAATTGAACATTTTTAAAAAATATATAAGATATTACTAAAATTTGAAATATTTTAGAAAACTGAACATTTTTTAGTTTTGAACAAATTTGTGTTTTGAACATTTTTTAATTTTGAACATTTTAAAAATATATCCACAAAAAACAGAAAAAAAACGGAAAAGAAAAAGAAACTAAGAAAAAAAGAAACTGCCTCAAAAGAAAAAAAGAAACGAAAAAGGGAAAAAAATAGCAAACAGAAAAACAAAAACATGGAAACGAACCTTATTGGGCCGGCCCGTTCCGCCCGGGAGGTGCGCGGAGGTATGGTATCTCTGCGGTACGCGGAGACTAGGAAATCCGGGCATTTCTTATACGGCTTTATTGCCGGCAAACAGCAAAGCTGAAAAGCCTGGGTCTTCGCGAACGAAACAAGAACTGAAAGCCCATCAGAGCCCCGATTCATAACGAGGGTGTACGTGAATTCAGTGCACAATGCACGGCAGCTAGCACGTACGGTGTAGCCATCCGATCTTAACCTCGCCGCGCCGCCGCCTAGCGCTCTCGTTCCTTCCTCCTCCACACGAGAAGCAGATCAAGATCGACCGGCGTCGACGATGAAGCGCCAGTTCTTGAACCTAGTTCTGGGCAGCCAGAAGACCGGCTCCTTCTCGCTGCGCCGCATCAAGACGACGGGCTTCTTCCACCCAAAGAAACAGACCATAAACCCAGCGCCGCCAGCACCAGCGGTGGAGATCGCCGAGCTGCCAGAGCCCGCCCTGTCTTTCGGGATTCCGAGTGCCGGGAGGATGATGACGATGCAGTTCATGCCCCTGGGCGGCAGCGCGGACAAGATCGTGAGCACGGACCACGTCGGCAACGTGATGATGTACGACGCCTGCGAGAACAAGCTGCACGCCATGCCGAGGCTCACCGGCCGCTTCATGCGGTGCCCCATCCCGATCGCCGCCGGCGACGCGCTCTACCTCATCGAGGCCTTCCCAGCGCGACGGATCCCGACCAGCCGTACTGGCACTGCGGAAGCTTCAGGGTCCTGATCCACGGCGACGCTCCCGATGGGGCTCAGCTGGCTCCAAGCCGGGGTGGCACTGGCACCCGCTCCCGCCGCCTCCCTACGTGGGCGAGCCCCGCCACGGGCTCCAGGATGGGCCCTTCTCCTCCTCCTCCAGCGGATGCAGCAGGATCTCCTCCTGGGCGGTGGTCGGGGACAGCATCTGGGTGTCCCACGACGGCGTCGGCGTCTACGCCTTCGACACCACGACCCGCGAGTGGAAGGAGAACGTAGCCCGCAGCGGCGAGATCCCGCTCCTCGGCCGCGCCGAGCACGTCCCCGACCGCGACCGCCTGTTCGGCTTCCGCTTCGTGGCCAGCGAACGGAACCAGCTGCTCTGCGCTTCGGACCTTGAGGGGAAGACGCCGGACACCGTCTGGGAGGAGGAAGCGCCCGAGCAGGAGCACCGTGGGTGGGAGCAGGACACTGCGAGGGCGCCCGAGGACTGGCAGTCGCACCACCTTGTGCACCTGGGCTCCGGCAGGTTCTGCACCGCCAGGTTTTACCGCGATGATGTCGACGGGAAGAGATTCGCCGTCTTCACCGGCGTGGACGTCGACCGGGGACTCAACTTGGTCAAGCACAAGTCGCTGCGTTACAACTTGGACGACGACGAGCCGCTCCACTGGGTTTTTTAGGCCGGATTGTACGTATGTGTCATTCTAGCCCAGTTATGTTTTTGTTTTTTTCCAGCGCTTTCTCGCATCTTAGGATACTACCAAGGAGTAGATACCATTTCTAGTTTAGTGGAATTTTTCACCTAAGATTCTTGACTTCACTAGAATGATCTTGACTAAATCATGTAAGGATGTGAACAACATACAATCCAGAGTGTTGCATCATTTAAAATAAACAAAGCACACAATAATAGTTATTATTTTCATCAATATTAGTATCATTCAAAACGAATTCAAAGCAATACTAGTTGAAAAACAATTTAAAGTAACATTATTCACTATTTAATATTTCATCAACATCCAGATCTTTATGCGATCAATAATTCCTCGTTCGTAAGACAAGAATATTGTTTATCGCTTCATGTCTTACCTAAGAATATGTACCAATAATCGTTTTCTCACCTCAAAACCATTCTACATATCCACATATCAATTATACAATGGTGTCATATAAATTTAACGTTTAAAGTCTGTGCAAATGAGTTTGTTGAAAATATTCATCGATGATATCGAAGAAAATGACGATTCATCGCACCATGAGTGCATTAAATTAAAAACTAAATAATCAGAGACACAATAGTGCATACATATGAAATGTAACTTTGAGCGTTGAACAAATTAAGTAAGGTTATACTTGAGTGAAAAAATTCATACCTATGCATTGCGTCCTTGTTTGAAGATGTGACATCCTTCCACTTGGGGTTTGTCAGTTAAAGAGAAACGTTTATCTTATTGTTAATTCCCATATTCTTAATTATGTACACCTGGGAAATTCGGTTTTGAAAGCGGGTCCAAAACATAGACAATTTTATTTTTTGATCCATGACGAACAATATGAATATTAACATATAATTATAGGTTTAGAATAAATCAGTCACATTGTACTAAATGAACCACGACCGAAGGAATAAACTTTCCCAGATTCTAATATATGATACTCCTTACTATTAGGCAAGCTATGAAATAGCTGTGCTAACCGATCAAAGTCAATGATTCCGCACTTGTTGGGCCTCGTGCAAAGTGATGCATCATCTAAAATAGTAAATCAAAGTCAATGATTCCGCACTTGTTGGGCCTCGTGCAAAGTTGAAAGAACATTTCTTAACCCCTAGTGTTTTGTGTGTTAGTTAACAATACCAATGATATACTAATTCTAATGCTAAGTATTTCAGTTAGTGTATGACTAAAATATCATATGCATCAAAGCCAAAAATGCAAAGAAGAAGTTGCTCTGAAAAAGTTCCAGGAATCGGATTATTGGAGCCGGAAATTCCCAGGGCCGGAATTTCCGGTCCACCAGAACTTCGCAAAAATTGGCTAAGGAATTGTTGGAAAGTGGTTCTGGCTTCAACCGGAAATTGTGCCCGGAAATTCCAGTCTACCGGAATTTCCGGGTGCACCCAGAAGAGCCCCCAGAAACGACTAAGTCAAGTTGAGAAAGCGTTCTGCCTTCAACCGGAAATTGTGCCCGGAAATTCCAGTCTACCGGATTTTCCGGGTGCACCCAGAAGGACACCCAAGAAACGGCTAAGGAAAGAAGAGGTTTCGGTTCTGGCTCCAACCGGATTTTCTGGTCGGATATTTCAATATTCCGGATATTCCGGGCCACCGGAATTTCCGGTTGTGACTTATACCGGAATTTCCGGGTGGTCGAAGCAGCCAACGGCCAGTTTTTGGGCAGAGCTATAAATACCCCCCTCACTCCCTCAAGAACAGTTAGCTCTCTTACTCTCTCTCTCCTCAACTTCAAGAAAGCTCAAATCATCAAGATCTCCCAATCCCTCCACCCAAATTCGTTGATACTTGGAGGATTGAAGGAGAAGGCCCAGATCTACTACTTCACCGAAGCGATTTGCATTTCCTCCCCATTCACTTGGGGATTTCGTGGCTAGGGTTTCCTTTAGGAAAACCTAGTTCACCATTGTTGCCTTCTTGGTGTTGCCTTGACCTTTTGTGGTCCTTGACCTGTTGTGGTCATCTTGAGAGCCCCCAATTAAGTTGTGGGTGTGTGCCTCAAGCTTGTTGTAAGGGATTCGATCTCCGCCCCAAAGGGGATCAATAGTGGAAGGTGAACTCGCAACCTTTGTGGTTGAGTTCATCGGAGAAGAAGGTGAGCCTTTGTGGCGTTGTGGTCAACCTGTTGTGGTGACCCACACCTCTCCAACGAGACGTACACCCGTGTGGTGGAACTCGGGATTACATCTTCGTCTCCGCGTGCTTCACTTGGTTCCCCTAATCCTTACTCCCTTACTTGCTTGTTTCGCACTTGTATTTATCTTGTATCTTGTTTAATTGCCTAGCTTGTCATTTAGGTAAATTCACCTTAGTTGCATATCTAGAGAATTTACCTTTGTGTTAAGCTTAAATTGAAAAAGAGTTAAAATTTGTAATAGCACCTATTCACCCCCCCCCCCCCCCCCCTCTAGGTGCCGGATTCCCGTTCAATTGGTATCAGAGCTAGGTTCACTTTTAAGGGCTTTACCGCCTAAGTGATACGATGTCGGAATCCGAACCCGAGAGGGTAGCCCGTGAGTTGGAGTTGGCAGAGGCGCATGCCAAGGGAGCAACCATGGGCGATCTCAACTTGTTGAAATCATCCATGGATGCCCAATTCCTAAAGATGAACGAATTGCTTCAAGCAATTTTGAAATCTAAGGAAACCTCGAATGCTTCTCTCTCAACCCCACTATCTCCTAAGGAGAAAGGTGATTCCTTCAAGGAATCATCGTCGGGTGAGTCCAAGGAAACGCCTCCGGGTATTTCTATGGAAAAAGATGGAAAGGGTGAACCACTTAGCTCCACTAAAACCCCACCATCCGGAGAGAAATATAATGAAGTCTTTCACACCTATTCTCCGGATCCTCCCATTCCACACCCTCATGTCAACATTAGAACCGATCCCCCAAAGCTTAAACCTCAACATTTTTCTCAATGGCAATTTCAAATGAAGTCTCACATTTGCAGTGCTTCCATGGAGTTATGGCGCATCATTCAAGTTGGATTCAAGGCCAATGACCCAACCAACTTGACAAGGAGAGAGGTGGTTGATGGTCAACTCAACGCCACCGCACTCCACCAACTTCAAGTGGCCGTTGGAGAAAAGGACATGCCTCTCATCCAACATCTCTCCACCGCGAAGGAAGTTTGGGATGCTCTTTCTGACATTTTTGTCGGTAATGAGAGCATGAAGAAAAACCGGTATGATGCCTTGTGTAACGAGGTGGAAGGGTTCTTCAAATTGGATGGTGAAAACCATGAGGACATGTACCGGAGGTTGGTGGCCATCGCTACTACATTTAGAAGCCTTGGTGCGGTCTACGTTGATGACCAATGGATCAAGAGGAAGTTTGTGAGCACTCTCTTGCCCTTTGAGGAAGCGGACTTGAAGACCTTACAAGGAAGACACGACTACGCCAAATTGACATCCAATGAAGTCATGCAAGAGATGACCGCCTACAAGGTTGCCGCGAAGATTGCTCAAGACGCAAGAGCAAGAGCTATTGGGATGCACAAGCACGCATCGGTAGCCTTGAAGGCCACCGTTGAAGAAGAAGAGGATGATGATTGTGATGACTCTATCGAGCTATCACATGATCATTACCAAGGTTCACTCAACCAACATCTTGCTCTTACGGCTCATAAGTTTTGGAAGAATCCCTCGAAGTCCAAAGCAAGGATGGACAGGAGGTTTCCAAACAATGGAAAGAACCAAGGTAACAAGGTGAGGACTTGCTATAATTGTGATGACAAAGGCCATTTTGTTGTAGATTGTCCATGGGAGAGGAGAGAAGAGCATGGGGGGAGGCTCGTGGCCAAGCCCAAGGGCAAAGGGCCACTATCCATGAAGAAGAAGCCCTTCTTCAAGAAGAACCAAAAGATTGTTTTGGTGACTCAAGAGGAATATCCCTCCGATGATGAAGATAGTGACAAGGATGACACTCGAAGTGAAGTAGCCGCAATAGCCACTACCTCTACCACTTCATCACTCTTCTCATCCCCAAATGAGAGCCACATCACCAAGAATGCAAGATGCCTTATGGCTAAGGCATCCGAGGTAAAATTGCCTCCTACTTCTATATCCCATGATCTTGATGATGAAGTTAGTCTTGAAGTAAAACAAGAAATTATTGCTTTTGATGAATTCATGACTAACTTGCAAGGGGTTGGCAAGAAACACTTTGGCTCTCTCATGAGTCGTATAGGTGAGCTTGAAGATGAGCTTGAGCTCAAAGGTGAGATTGAGAGGGAAGATGCCTATGCTAAGGCATCTCTCCAATCTTCTCTAGAGGATGAACAAGAAGCTCATGCTCTTCTCCAAGAGCAACTTAAAACTATTGTGGAGTCTCATAACTCCGATGTTGCCAAACTAACTAAGGATCGTGATCTTTACTTTGCTAGATATAAACTTGTGCAAAATGAAAAGGTCGAGTTTGTGGCTGCTCATGCTAGACTAGTGGAAGACTTTGAGTCACTTGACAATGCTCACAAGGCATTGACAAGTGAACATGATCTTCTTACCAAGTCTCATGATCAACTTCAAACTCGGCTGTCAAACCTTCACAAACCTAGCACCTTTATTCCTTCAAATGACCATGCCATTGTTGTTGAGAATGTTGCTAGGGTGAAGTTTGTTCCTTCAATGGCAACTACAGTCAAGACCTCTCTTGATAAGGGTAAGAAGGCACTTGCTACCCCTCTTCATGAGCAAGTGACCCACAAAGGGAAAGAGGGTCTAGGCTATGTTGCCAAGAAGAATAAGAAGACCAAGAAGAAGGCCAAGCCCGCTCTAGCCAAGAAAGATGACATTGCGAGTGGAAGTGTCACAAGGGGCACACCCACTCGTGATGACTTTGCGGGCATATCTAACCCTAACTATGCTCTATATGTTGATTATTATGGAGATGTTTATGCTAGATACATTGGTCCATTTGATGGTTATATTGAGTATGCTATTTGGGTTCCAAAGACCCTTGTTGCTAACCAAAAGGCACCCATTGCAAAATGGGTACCTAAGTCAAAGAATTGATTGTGTGTAGGGCCTTGTTTCCGGCGGATCGAAATGGATAATTGACAGTGGATGCACTAGTCACATGTCCGGAAGCAAGGAGCTTGTAACGGAGTTGAGGCCTAATGATGATCATATAACTGTTACATTTGGCGACAAATCAAAGTCTAAGGTAATGGGACTCGGCAAGGTGGTAGTGGCGCCGGACATCACTCTTGTGAATGTCTTGCTTGTCGAATCCCTAGGTTACAACTTACTCTCGGTTCGTTCTTTAACTAAGTTGGGTTTCTCCGTTCTTTTTGAAAAGGATATGGTTATCCTCTTGCGGAGCAAGTCTCTCAATGTTGCTTTCGTTGGGTACATTGAAAATGAGCTCTATGTGGTTGACTTCTCCGGAGTCACCACTTCTCATACAATGTGCCTATTCGCTAAAGCGGACTTGGGTTGGTTGTGGCACCGCCGCCTAGCCCATGTCAACATGAGAACTTTGCAAAGTCTCCAAAAAGGTGGCCATATCCTAGGACTAAAAGACCATGTTTATTTCTCGAAGGATCGAATGTGTAGGGCTTGTGTTGAAGGCAAGATGCATGATTCCCCCCATCCAAGCAAAACCATCATTTCATCAAAGAGGGTTTTGGAGCTCCTCCATGTTGACCTCTTTGGTCCTATTCCGGAAGCTAGTCTTGGTGGGAAGAAATATTGCTTGGTTATTGTTGATGATTATTCGAGATACACATGGGTGTTCTTCTTCAAGACGAAGATGGAGACTCAACAAACAATCATCGACTTCTCCAATGAAGCTCAACGTCAACACAATGTCCCAATCTTGGTGATTAGAAGTGACAATGGGTCCGAGTTCAAGAACTATACGTTGAATGAGTTCCTTAGTGAAGAAGGGATTCGTCATCAATATTCCGCTGCGTACACTCCCCAACAAAATGGTGTAGCCGAAAGGAAGAACCGCACTCTCATTGAAATGGCAAGATCGATGATGGCCGAGTTTAAGTCCCCAAACAACTTTTGGGCCGAAGCCGTCAACACCGCTTGCCATTCTTCAAACCGGCTCTTCTTTCGCAAAGGACTCATGAAGACACCCTATGAAGTGCTTACAGGGAACAAGCCCAATATCTCCTACTTCCGAGTCTTTGGTTGTAAGTGTTTTTA
The DNA here is from genome assembly GCA_026929855.1 of Poa annua. Classification (NCBI taxonomy): domain Eukaryota; kingdom Viridiplantae; phylum Streptophyta; class Magnoliopsida; order Poales; family Poaceae; genus Poa; species Poa annua. The sequence continues at coordinate 24,940,081 of CM049434.1, read as the reverse complement.
TCTCATCAAAGGTGCTCGCTTAGGAAAGTTTCATACTAGATCTCTTGAAGGGATATTTGTTGGTTACGGTGCCGAATCCCACACTTATAGAGTCTATGACAAGGCTTCACGCATTGTCATAGAATCTTGTAGTGTGGCGTTCGAGGAGAATAATGGCTCCCTTGTGGAGCAAGTTGGTGTTTCCGATGTAGGTGATGTTCAACCTCAAGATGCTATCCTAAGGATGGGGGTGGGCTTTCACCGCCCCGTCGAAGTCTATTATGAAGGTGATCAACAAGGACCAAGCTCTACGCAAGTGGTAGCTACTTCCTCACAGGGAACCCAAGACAACAACACCGTGCCCAACACGTCCAACCAAGAAGATGGACAAGAACCTTCGACTGCTCCAGGAATTTCCGGAGAGCCGGAAAATCCGGTTCAGCCTGATGTCGGAAATTCCGGTGGGTCGGAATTTCCGGTTCATGATGAACCCGGAATATCCGGTTCTGCTGAAATTCCCGGTGGCAGTTCGCAACAAGGCCAAGATCAACCTACTCCCTCATCTCATGAAGTCACTCCAAGGGTTGATCAAGGCCATCAAGACGGTCAAGGCGGAGACAAGAATGATCAAGATGATCAAGTGATTCCTCCCACCTCAAGAAGGGAGATCGAAGTCCGCCGTGTGAATAGAGTTGGCACCTCTCAAGAATTGAGAGCCCTCTCTCTTGACAAGGTTCTTGGAGATGTAAGAAGAAAGGTCTCCACTCGAAGGCAACTAGCAAGCTTTAGTGAGCATCATGCTCACATCTCCATGGTGGAACCAAAGAAGGTGTTTGAAGCGCTTGAGGATCCGGATTGGCTGGAGGCCATGCACGATGAACTCAACAACTTCAAGCGCAACAAGGTGTGGAAGTTAGTGGAAAGACCCAAAGATTGCCGCAATGTTATCGGCACTAAGTGGATATTCAAGAACAAGCAAGATGAGCATGGCATAGTGGTGAGGAACAAAGCAAGATTGGTGGCTCAAGGCTTCTCCCAAATTGAAGGCATTGACTTTGGAGAGACCTACGCGCCCGTGGCTCGACTCGAGTCCATTCGTATACTTCTTGCCTATGCTTCTCATCATAACTTTAAATTGCAACAAATGGATGTTAAAAGTGCTTTTCTAAATGGTCCACTAAGCGAACTTGTTTATGTTAAGCAACCTCCGGGGTTTGAGGACCCCAAATATCCGAACCATGTCTACAAGTTGGATAAGGCGCTCTATGGCCTTAAACAAGCCCCACGTGCGTGGTATGAGCACCTTAGAGAACTACTTGTAGACCGTGGGTTCCAAGTTGGGGAAATCGACCCCACTCTTTTCACTAAGAAAGTAAATGGAGAATTTTTCTTATGTCAATTATATGTGGATGATATTATATTTGGATCTACTAACAAAGCATTTAACGAAGAATTCTCTAAGCTTATGACCGATAGGTTTGAGATGTCCATGATGGGTGAGATGAAGTTCTTCCTCGGATTCGAGATCAAGCAATTGAAGGAAGGGACTTTCATCAACCAAGCAAAGTACACTCAAGACATGCTCAAGAGGTTCGGGTTGCTTGAGCTCAAGGGTGCCTCTACTCCAATGCAAACCAAGTGCCACCTTGAGCTCAACCCCAAGGGTAAGGATGTGGATCAAAAGGTATATCGCTCGATGATTGGATCTCTTCTTTACCTTTGTGCATCTAGACCGGATATAGTACTAGCCGTAGGAGTGTGTGCAAGATATCAAGCGGCTCCTAAAGAAAGCCATGATGTGGCGGTCAAGAGAATCTTTCGGTATTTGGCTCATACCCCAACCTATGGATTGTGGTACCCCAAGGATGCTCATTTCACTCTATGCGGGTACACGGATTCCGATTGGGCGGGAGATCAAGATGATAGGAAGTCCACCTCCGGTGCTTGTCAATTTATTGGGAGGTCATTGGTAAGTTGGTCTTCTAAGAAGCAAAACTGCATATCTCTCTCCACCACTGAAGCCGAGTATGTTGCCGCCGCAAGTTGTTGCACCCAATTACTATGGATGAGGCAGACTTTAAAGGAGTACGGTGTCGATTGCGACAAAGTGCCTCTTCTATGTGACAATGAAAGTACCATCAAGATTGCATACAACCCGGTGCAACATTCAAGAACCAAGCATATTGAGATCCGCCATCACTTCATTAGAGATCATGTGGCCCGAGGAGACATTGACTTATCTTATGTGGGCACAAGAGATCAATTGGCGGATATCTTCACAAAACCTCTCGAAGAAGGAAGGTTTTGCTATTTGAGGAATGAGCTCAATATCATTGATTCGAGGTCCCTTGCTTGATCTATTGCACACACACCAAGGACGCGATAGTACCATATTTTGTCTAGATGTAGGCATGGACATAGGGGGAGTGCGGTCCTAATACATTGGACCATCCCTCCCCCCATTATGCCGATAGTAAGTGTTCTTTGATCTCTATATTCATTCTTATGTCTAGTGAGCTAAAACGACGAGTAGTGGTTATGTACCCAAGATCTATCTTCGCGGTGACATGCCATACACTCCTACATGGTGGCTTCGGCCACCGCCCTCTTCTTTTGAAGAGTTGGTCTCATTTGGAGCGTTTTTGTTGCCTATTAATTTCTTGTTCATGCATGTGGGAAATCTACTCAACTTGGCGCTTTATGCTTTGATTTGGTTGTTGTAAGTTGAGCATGATGTACCAATACCAGTTTGGAAATCTATCCCAAGCCTATTCTTACCTAAAAACATTTCTCTCTATTGCACACAAGTCATCCGTTGAAAACTGGGATCTTTGGTTCAGCAGGTCGGAATTTCCGGTTCCTTTTGGGTCGGAAATTCCGGTGACCCGGAAATTCCGGTGTAAGTTACACCCGGAATTTCCGGTCGGGCGGTTTGTCCAGAAATTTATAGGGCAGGCTCGGGGTGAAGGGTTCATTCGAACCCATCTTCCACCCCCGACCTGCCCCACTTCCCAGCCGCCGCTCCTGCTCCTTCAAGCCCTCCCGGAGCTTTCCGGCCGGTGGAGACTCTCTCCCTTGGCCAGATCTGGTGCTCCTCCGCCCCGTGGACCTTCTCCTCCAAGCTTTTTGCCCCATGGACGAGGGTAACTCTCCCATTCATCCCTTTTAGTGCTTGCACTTTGGATCTAGATGAGGAGTAGTTTGTTTGCAGATTGCTTGGTTGTAGTGGTCCCTAGTGGTATACTTACTAGTCTAGATACATTAGATTTGATTTGTATTGGATCGATCTAGTTTTAGACCTAGCACAAACTTCAAACTGCAATGTTTCGACAGACCGGAATTTCCGGTCTGAACTGAACCGGAATTTCCGGTCTGAATTTTTCTGAAATCGGCAGTTTCCAGTTTTTCCAGGTTTAGCTAATTTTGATCAATGCAAATCACCTTTAATGTAACTAGTTTCTCCCCACTGACTTGTGTGTACTCATCTTGTGCTATCCATCTATTCTAAATTCACAGGTAATTTGAGTGGGAGTTCTTCTCCTTCCATGAGTGGAAGACTCTCAAGGCAAGTCACTCGAAAGGTTAAGGGCAAAGGTCTTGCATCTTCTAGCATGTCCATGTCCAAGAAAGCAGTTGCCTCCTCTAGCAAGCCCAAGTCCAAGAAGAGAAAGGAAGTTCCTCCTCCTACTCGCCGTCTGCCGTACACAAAGATGAGTGCAGTTGACTATGCTCTGTTTCGTCAAAGGGATTGGTACCTTAGGCCGAGGGATGATGACCTCGATGATCGCAGTTTTTGGTGCAAAGAGCAAGAATACATCCTAAAGGACGTCTATTACTCATTGAAGAAACCCATCCGCAAGATGCAGCCCTACAACCTTCAGGCGCTACAGAAGAAGGCCTCATTTGCTGAAGCCATCCATCTTATCAAGGCTATGGGGTTGGAGAGACTTGTGGTCACCCGCTGCGACTACAACTCTCAGCTCGTGCTGCAGTTCTTTGCCACTCTTGTGATGAAGGGTGACTCAAGGAAGACCATCAAGTGGATGACTGGCGAGACATACTGTGAGTCTGACTGGTATGAGTTTGCAAAGGTGTTGGGTTACTCGTTTGATGGTGACAATCCTCAGGGTTACCGCATGCACCACAACTACCGCATCAACAAGAAGGATACCGCTCATCTCTATGGCGAGGGTGGAGTTCCCGGTCTCTCCAAGGACTTGCTCCCTCTGTATGATGTCCTTGTGCGCATTCTCCGGGAGAATATTGCTCCAAGTGGTGGAAACAATGATAATGTGGTCACTCCCCTTTGCAACTTGCTACTTCATGCCCACACCATTGCTATGAGCACAGATGATAGTGCGGATTGGAGTGTGGATGTGATGGACTACATTCACCATGAGATGCATGATGCCATGACCACTACGGTCACCATTCCCTATGCTCCATACATCATGATGCTCATCAAGTCCAAGTTCCCCGACCATGATCTTAGTGATGATGACTTGGAGGTCCATGACTTCAAGCAACTTTATGAGAAGAGGACTGTGCCCAAGCCCCCAAGTGTGCCATCCTCTCGGTCCACTCGGGGTGGTTCGTTCATGGGTGATGCTCGGAGGGCTGCTACTCCCTCTTATGCCCCCTCCACCTCCGGGCACGTGAAGAAGCTGAATTGGTTCCAACGCAACATCCTTTGCATGAACATCGACATTCGCAAGGAGCAATACTCAGCCTACAAGGACCGCCGTCAATCTGCCCACAATCAAGAGATGATCCTCCATCACATTTCTGGATCTCCCGCTCCTGCTGAGCTCACACCGCCTCTCTCCTATGCTCAGTGGAACCAGGGGTCTATGGCTCCGTGGTCTCAGTTTGAGAACGATCTTGGTGGCAGCTCATACTCCACGGGACAGGCATATGAGGAGGTTACTTCTGATGATGATGACGAGGATGAAGACGATGATGAGGATACCCCTTCCGAGTGATGTTCTTCGGGACGTAGTATCGCTCTTCTTCCTTTTTGGCGTTTCGATGCCAAAGGGGGAGAAGTTGATCTATTAGGAACGGGGATTTGCATGGGTTCGGGCACAAGCATATGCTTCTACCATTTATTTGCGCTTGTGTCCATTTATCTTATTTGTGTTTGTCAAACTATTTATGCTTGTTGAACTATTTGTGAGAACCTTTGTGTGTATTGAGACAATTCCCATGCTATCTATATTATCTATGGTTGAGACTACAAGACTATTGTGTTGGTATTCACCTCATATGTTATATGCAAAAGGTATGAAATTCTATCAAGTCTCTAGTTATACCATGGCTGTATATTGTCTCATTACTCCTTATGATATCATGTGCTCTCTATTGCAAAAATGCTCTTGTCTATTGTGCTATCCGTTGTCTAGCTGTTTTCAAGTATGCACATGTTTAGGGGGAGCCATTTTTTACCATAAGCATGATATAGCATTGTCTTTTATTGCAAATCTGTGTATTGTCATCTAACACCAAAAAGGGGGAGATTGAAAGAACATTTCTTAACCCCTAGTGTTTTGTGTGTTAGTTAACAATACCAATGATATACTAATTCTAATGCTAAGTATTTCAGTTAGTGTATGACTAAAATATCATATGCATCAAAGCCAAAAATGCAAAGAAGAAGTTGCTCTGAAAAAGTTCCAGGAATCGGATTATTGGAGCCGGAAATTCCCAGGGCCGGAATTTCCGGTCCACCAGAACTTCGCAAAAATTGGCTAAGGAATTGTTGGAAAGTGGTTCTGGCTTCAACCGGAAATTGTGCCCGGAAATTCCAGTCTACCGGAATTTCCGGGTGCACCCAGAAGAGCCCCCCAGAAACGACTAAGTCAAGTTGAGAAAGCGTTCTGCCTTCAACCGGAAATTGTGCCCGGAAATTCCAGTCTACCGGATTTTCCGGGTGCACCCAGAAGGACACCCAAGAAACGGCTAAGGAAAGAAGAGGTTTCGGTTCTGGCTCCAACCGGATTTTCTGGTCGGATATTTCAATATTCCGGATATTCCGGGCCACCGGAATTTCCGGTTGTGACTTATACCGGAATTTCCGGGTGGTCGAAGCAGCCAACGGCCAGTTTTTGGGCAGAGCTATAAATACCCCCCTCACTCCCTCAAGAACAGTTAGCTCTCTTACTCTCTCTCTCCTCAACTTCAAGAAAGCTCAAATCATCAAGATCTCCCAATCCCTCCACCCAAATTCGTTGATACTTGGAGGATTGAAGGAGAAGGCCCAGATCTACTACTTCACCGAAGCGATTTGCATTTCCTCCCCATTCACTTGGGGATTTCGTGGCTAGGGTTTCCTTTAGGAAAACCTAGTTCACCATTGTTGCCTTCTTGGTGTTGCCTTGACCTTTTGTGGTCCTTGACCTGTTGTGGTCATCTTGAGAGCCCCCAATTAAGTTGTGGGTGTGTGCCTCAAGCTTGTTGTAAGGGATTCGATCTCCGCCCCAAAGGGGATCAATAGTGGAAGGTGAACTCGCAACCTTTTTGGTTGAGTTCATCGGAGAAGAAGGTGAGCCTTTGTGGCGTTGTGGTCAACCTGTTGTGGTGACCCACACCTCTCCAACGAGACGTACACCCGTGTGGTGGAACTCGGGATTACATCTTCGTCTCCGCGTGCTTCACTTGGTTCCCCTAATCCTTACTCCCTTACTTGCTTGTTTCGCACTTGTATTTATCTTGTATCTTGTTTAATTGCCTAGCTTGTCATTTAGGTAAATTCACCTTAGTTGCATATCTAGAGAATTTACCTTTGTGTTAAGCTTAAATTGAAAAAGAGTTAAAATTTGTAATAGCACCTATTCACCCCCCCCCCCCCCCCCCCCCCCCTCTAGGTGCCGGATTCCCGTTCAAAAGTGATGCATCATCTAAAATAGTAAAAACATTAGTAATACGACAAAACATGTGATAAGTAATTAAAGTAACTTACACAAAACTTTAGATCCATATAATGAATTGCAATGTTAAGAAAAAAATAAATCTTGTGACATGCTAGTATGCACACAACCATGTTGAAGCAAATTGCGTCCAAATATTCATTTTACTTGGACATGTTCTTTATCAGTCTTTTGTTTAAACTAATATGACAAGGCTTTGAGATTATCACCGGTCCTCTTCTTTTAAAGAGACATATTCGTGACTACAATGACACATGTATAACACAAAATGAAGTGACAAGAAAAAGGTGACTCGTTCCAACAAAGGTACACCATCAACTATGATGATGTGTATTAAAATTCATCTATTAGGTTGGTGTTTTTCTTCATTGATGATGTACCTTTGTTGGAGTAAGTCACATTTTCTTGCAACTTCACTTCGTGTTATACATGTGTCATTGTAGTCATGAATTTCTCTCTTTCACAAGAGCGAATGGATCATAAGCTCTAAGGTTTATTCTATTAGTTTAAAATCTAAGACAAATATAAAACATATTGAAGATGAAGGAATATACGGATGTATATTGTTTCAACATGGTTGTGCAAATACTAGCGTGCGTCGAGATTCACTTTTCCGTGACATTGCAGTTCACTATATGGATCTAAACTTTTGTATAAGTTATTTGATTTACCTATCACATTTTTCTCGTATTACTTATGTTTTTATTTTTTATACCATGTCTCAGTTTGCATGAGACACGAGTGTAGTGTCGAATCCTTTATTTTGATTGGCTACCACAATTATTTCATAGCTGGCCTAATATTAGGAGTATCATATATCAGAATTTTACACGGCGATAGTGTATTCCTTCGGCCATGACAGTGATCCATTTTGTATCAATCTGACTAATTTACTTCTAAACCTATCATTACTTTTATTGTCTTCTGACATTCTTGACATATTTATATTGTTCCTTTTGGATCAAAAGAATAAAATCGTTTATATTTTGGACCCGCTCCCGATACGGGGGCGCACATAATTAAAAATATGGAAATTAGAAACAGGATAAACCTTGCCTTCAACCGGCAAATCCAAGTGGAAGGACGACATCAAAATGGGGACGCAAAGTCCATGGTGTTATGATAAACTTGCACGGGTATGAAGCTTTTCACTTAAATGTGACCTTACTTGATTTGTTCAGTTCTCAATGTTACATTCTCTATGTATGCACTATTTTGTCTGGTTATTTGGTTTTTAATTCAATTCACTCATGGTACGATGACCTGACATTTTTCCAATATCCATGGTAAATATTCTCAGCCATGCCCATTATATTTGATCACACTTTGAACATGAACTTCATGTGGCAATGTGGAATAATGCATATGTAGGATGGTTCTGAGTTGATAAAGTGATTTTTGGTACATATATGCTGAAGTAAGATCATGTAGAGAAAAAAATATATTCCTGTCATGGAATGAGGAATTATTGATCGCATAAAGATATGGACCTTCATGAAATAATAAATAGTGGATACTGTTATTAAGAATTTGTTTTTCAACTATCGCTTCAAACTAGTGTTGAACTATTATATTTATGAAAATAATAATATTTGTGGATAGGGTTTAAAAAATACCAAGGTCACATTTCTTAGTCAAAAATTAACTGGCCATGAGTAATACCGTTACACGTAGCACGGCATTGTCTTAGTCAAAATTCAACTGGTCTTGAGTAATACCGTTACACATAGCACTGAGTGACCAGCTTACGTTGGCTAATAATGTTTCTGACAGTGGACACCACATAGCAGAGAAAAGTAAAACATAATAAGACGAACTTTAGTTGTGGCTTTTTTTTGTAAAATTTCGTGACCACTTGTTAGCTCCCATCTTTCTTGAAAACATATTGGTGACGGAGTTCCAGCACCATGACGCCATTACGGCGTGGCATGTGAACAACACACAAGCGACATTAAAACAAGAAAATTGTTAACCTTGTGATGAGCATGGACCCTTGGTTAGTGACGAAGGACACACCAGAGCCTTCTCCTAGTCGGATTCAGCGAGGGCAGATCCATTCCTCTCAAGCCCACCCTTTTACTTGAGCATGACATTACAAATGGCTTAAGATCGGAGCATCCACCATGAACATCCATGACACCGACGCACAAAAAAGCTTCACCGCGGCGACGGTGCTCCGTGCTCGACCACGGGTCATGTGGTGGTAGAGCTCGGCCTTAAGACGTGGACGAAGGAGCGGGAAAGGAGACAGTTGCCGCGCTGGAATCCGGACGGTACACACTGGCAAGTAAGTGACAAGTAAGAGTATCTCCAATCAGGTTTTGGCTAATCTGATCCCTATATATCCACGGACAGTAGCAGATCACCCCCTATATGTCTCCTCCTCTAAGAGCATCTCTAAGAGAGCCCAACAGAGTCAAAATCACAAAACTCCGGCCACTTAACGGGCCGAGGCCATTGTTTGGGCCATAGCAGAGCCCGTAAACGTCGGGCGGCCCGTAAACGGGATCAGGGCGCCCGTAGATGCGAACCGCCGACCGGTATTCATGCCGGGTTCCACACATTTCTTGGTTCGAAACCCTTATTCCCCACCGTTGCCGACGAGCAATCCGCCGCGTGACTCCGTCGTCTGACGAGCAATCCACTGCCGTCGACGTAGATCCACCACCGCAGCCGCCGTAGAATGGCCCCCAAGTTCTCGTCATGCTCCGTTCCATGCGGGAGGCGGAGGGGAAGAAGGCGCAGCTCGACCGTGACGAGGAGATCGGCGAGATCCTCCTCCACCAGGGGCTCGAGGCAGACAGCATCGCCGCGAAGAAGAAGGCGTACTGGGAGACCGACGCGGAGTACGTCGTCGACCTCGTCTCCAACAAGGAGTGAAGCTCCAACGCCTCGGCCTCGACCTCGTCGCCGCCGTCGCACCTAAGGCTCCGTGAGCCGATTTTTGGTAGTAAGGTTAGGGCGGCGACGAATTAGGAGTAGTTTAGCTTTTGGATTAGCGTAGTTTTAAATAAATTATATATGAATCGGTGATGAACTGGTGTACGCAATGAATCGGTGAAGAACAATCGTTTGTTTCCACCAAAATTAGAAAATTTACAGTTTTGTTTAAGATTTCTGCTATGCGCCGCTCGTAGTTGTGAGCAGAATTTCCAAAAAACGTGAACTGTAAACCTTATTTGTATTTGAGGTTCCACGTTTAAGGGCTTGTTAGAGATGCTTTAACCACACATCTTATTTTTGAACCCTCAGATCCATGGAGCCCATGCAACACAAACATAGATATATAGCTTCATCCTTCATACATACTCTCTTCGTCGCAAAATATAAGATGTTCGGATATTCCAATGTGTGGTTAGATCCGTGTGAACTAGAAAAAAACTAGACATCTTAATACGGAACGGACCAAGTACAAACTACATACTACCTCCGATCCACTAAAACCGTCGTGGACATTGTATTGAGGTAGTACAAAATATATATACAAGTCCCGACACTTATTTCAGATCGGAGGGTGTATATAGATTAGATGGAAAACTATATCGCCCTACTTACCAATAATGTTCACACCGGACCCAGCCTCGTAGTCCGTTGGCGGCCGGAATCTCCGAGACATGTCCATGGTTACACGAGTCTAGCTAAACCGCAGTGACGCATCAAGATTCATAATATTGGGAGTGTCAGGATTTACAAGAACAACACAATTTAGAATTTACATGAATACTACAATTTTAATACATGAGTTGTAATATTTTCAATGTTACGGTATAAATATATTTTGATCAAGTATCTTCACAATTCGAACAAATGGTGTCAAGATTTGCTCAGCGACTTTCAAAAGGCTGAAAGGCTCTAACTCTTCGTAAGAAACCGCTCCATCTCTCTCGTCAAGCGCGACCTAGCTAGGGTTTCCGCCGCCACCCGCCACCGTGTTCGCCCCTCTCTCATCTCTTCCTCGTCGCGCGCTACCGCCGCCCCCTATGGCGATAGTGCGCGCCGTCCTGCGCCTCTCTCCTCGACCCTCTTATCCTCCATCTTCCTCATCGCTGCCGCCGACAGGGGCCGTCGGGCGTGGCCTGGACAGCGCTGGCGACGTGTCCTTCCCCGCGCCATGGTAGATGGAGGCGGGGCTCCCCTGCATGGCGGCGGTGTTCCTCGGCGGCGTAGGTCCGGGGCGACGACATGGATTCCCTGGTGTTGTCCGGGTGGCTGGTGTGGCAGTGGCGCCGCCGTTGGTGGCCTGGGTGGTGGTGGAGCTCTGTCGGTGCCCTACAAGGCCAGATATGGCCCTTCGGGCCCGATATGGGTCTGAGTGGGCTTGTGCGAGTTCGGCCTTGCTGCATGCAGTACTGTGGCGGCAGGAGCTTCGTGGGTCTGTCTAGGCCCGGACAAGCCTATGGACCGATCAAGAGGGTAGCGACGGTGGCGGCCTACGTGCAACAATGTGGCGGTGGGGGCTTTACACGCCTCTTGGGGCTCGGCCGGGCCTGGTCGGCCATATGTGTCCCTGATGCCGTATCCGACCGATTGTGGTGGACTCCTCCATGTGGTTGTGCTATTGTCGCCCTCCGACTTCAATGGCACGATGTGCTCATGGCGTTGCGTCCGGTCGGTTACCGTCAACGACGGTGGAGGTTGTTCCCTCCCGTGTTGTTGTGATACTGCAAGATCTTGTCTACGGCTGCTTCGTCTCGGGCTGGCCGGCCTTGCTACATTTACGATGGTGAGACGATGATAATGACTTGAAAACCGTGGTGGCGTATGTCGGTGGATGGCAGGTTTGGTGGAGCGCTATAGATTGTCCGGGTTGTGTTTTTTGGAGGTCGGGAGAAATCCCTGTCGTTTGGCACAGTGTCGGGATTGTGGTGGGAATAGGTCGCAGAGGACACAGCGGTTGCCAGCCATTTTTGTTTTCGTTGATCCGCTGATGTCGACTTTGTTTTCTCATATTTTTTCTCTTCCTTTTCTTTTTAGACATGACTGTTTTCTTTTAGACATGACTGTGATGTTTGCTCCAGCAATAAACGAGGAGATTTGCTCGGCGAGCGTGGGCCAAACGGCGCCTGCGGTTGATCTGTAGCTGGTCCGAGACGGCGGCTCCGGCAGTTGACCTTTCAAACTGGCAGCCTGTTTCGACAGTCAGCAAAACATATGTTCTTGCGACGGCGCGCGGCCGGCCGGTACCACTTGCTGACCTGCCGGCTGACTCGCCAGCGGCGATCCTCCACCTCCTCCTCACCGCTCCCCCCCTGATCCCTTGCCCGCTCACCACCGCTCCAGCCTCCCCCGTCGCCTCTACCTGGCCGGCCGCCTCCTCACCGGAGCAAGCCGGACCAGATCGCCGGGACGCCCTCCCAGGAGCATCTGCAGCCCTCAGCCCCTCACCGCCGGATCCCACCTCTGCCCTCCCCAGCTAGTCAACGCCGGACACCCCCGAGCCCCCCTCCCGAGCTCGTAACTCCCGGAATGAGGTAGCAGGAAGGACCTAAGGGTTCCACCCAATCCCTCTCTCCTGCCCTCTATCTATCATGCGGTTTCCTGGGAACTACTAGCATGTTGACATGTGTGTATTTGCCATGGATTGAGGGTAGGTTTAGGTGGATCTGAAAGCTCGTGCATATGTTGAATCCGTTAATCGTAGAGCTCCATTTTGCTCTGTTCATGTGCAGCATTCATGGTATTTTTTTGTTATGTTCTTGGGTAGGCCCCAAAGTTCATGTGCCCTTTGATGTGCTACGCAACGACTATGACTAAATAGTTGCTGGAATAGTCCAACTCTAAACATGTTTTAGTATGATCCATATTGGCCAATGAATGTAATTCGATATCTTAGTTGAGGTGATGTTTGAAAAACATTTTCAAAAGGCAATCATCACGTATTTGTATACTGGCTTGTTCATTGTCTAACTGGGCTCTTCACAACTAGTATTAAGTTTTGAAATGTATCACGCAGTGAGAAACTCACGAGGAAATACTAGAATTGTTCCATCTAGTTCGATTTTATTTAGAGTGTGCAAATGTTATACTCCCTCCGTCCCAAAATAAGTGTCTCAACTTTGATAGAAAGTGGATGTCTACATACATCTACTTTCTATCAAAGTTGAGACACTTATTTTGAGACGGAGGGAGTAGTTTTTATCCACTGTACTGCACTTTGAAGTGTCATCGGTTTCATTCACATGCTTGATCTAGAGTTTCAGATTTTACCTAGAGATACTCCACAAGATAAAACCTACCAAAAAATTGACCTACTGGTCAACATAATACATATGATTCATGCATTAAACAACTGGATTACTGTAGTAAGCACACTGTTTTACCTTGCAGAATTCCTCAGTTAGGCATTCATGTGGATCCTGGCACCTCTCCCGGGAGAAAAGCACCGGAGATTACAACTAGTCCGCCCATGAACGGTGAAAAGAGTAAGCTCTGGGATCAGATTGGAGGACAGAGTGCACTGGCAAGTCCCATGAGGAGAGAAATTGGGAACAGGCATGTAAGCTTCCCTTTATCATTGTGTCAAATAATCAAAGTAATCCTGGAATATCTTGAGCATGGACCTCATACTCACCTCCTGGAATGAAACTTGTTATGTAAGCAATTATACCTTAAGCTAACCCAATCCACCTTTTTTTTGGTTCATATTTTCTCCAGATCTATGACGAGGTCCTTCTCTGCTGATGACATTGAATTGGGAGATTTAAAGGCCTCAAAAGATAAAGATAGGCCTTCAGGATTCCTTAGGCTCCCAAACATTCAGAATCACTCTCTTGTATCTGGTCTTGCTTACTGCATAGCATCGTGCAGCATGATTTTAGTTAATAAGTTTGTTTTGTCTGGCTACGGTTTCAATGCTGGAATATTTCTGATGCTTTACCAGGTATATTGCATTGCTGACTGTATACTTTTCATGCAATTATGTTTTCCTTCTACATTGTGGCTATTGGGTGACATTGACATTATTTTCTTCATCATTTTTTACTGCAGAACATTGTATCCGTGATCATAGTTTCCACACTGTCCTTCTCTGGTGTTGTCCCCACAGAACCACTAACATGGAAATTAATCAAAGTTTGGCTGCCTGTGAACATCATATTTGTCGGAATGCTAATTACAAGCATGTTTAGGTATGTATCAGATCTTCAAATCCTTTTATCTGAGGATTGTTTTCAGCGCAGTTTATGTTGATGTGTACTTATATACTTTGTTATCGGAGCATGGAATTGTTTACTGAATAAGCAGTTATTTTATGTTATTATTGTATATTTTCCAAAACTGCTTTATATTTGTTCACTGAGCCATGCATAAAGTAACACATATATGATATAATTGTTTCTCCTTTAATCAGTATTGATGCTGCATAATATTGGTTTCATTTACGGATTAAATTTTGCTGTGCTAAGGCTCATCTGCTTTTCCTCTATTCATGGTGAATTTGTCAGTTTCGATGATAGCAAACCTGAATAAATTCCTAAGTTTCTGAACATTGAGTTGAACTTTTGTGAGTCGTGAAGAACCTGTAAACTTTAATAAGGATATTTCGGATTGAAACTTTAAGAATTCCTGCACTTTTTAATATTTTCTTTACCTTTCAGTTTGAAGTACATCAATGTTGCGATGTTGACTATATTGAAGAATGTCGCCAATGTTCTTACTGCTTCTGGGGAAACCTACTTCTTTAAGAAGCAGCATGACAGACAAGTTTGGATTTCTCTCATGTTGATGGTATGTTTGAGCTGGACTTGAATGTCCATGGGCCTTATTTGTTTCTTCTATTACTAAATATTGGAGTAGCAGGTTGTCAATTATCTGCCATATATCTATCCACATGTGTTCGTGAGACATTGCCTTACCATAACACTATTATGCCCTTTAAGGCCTGACTCAACTCTTTCTTGTGTAGATAATCTCGGCTATTGCTGGAGGAATAACGGATCTGTCATTTCATGCTGTGGGATATACGTGGCAGATCGTAAACTGTTTTTTAACAGCATCATATTCGGTATGGTTCTTCTCAGTGATTACAATATGCAGACGATTATCAAACTGTTACTCCTGCCAAGTGTTTTAGATTCTTATATCCAGTTCAATGGATTTGTGCTCTACCTTATAGGTGAAACATCTTAAGTTCTGAGATGCCTCCATATAAATTTTATTATTTTGACAAATGAACTAACTTTTCCAGCTTACACTGAGGCATGTAATGGACAGTGCTAAGGAAGCCACCAGGTCTGGCAATTTGAATGAGCTTTCAATGGTTTTATTGAATAACGTTCTATCAATACCATCGGGAGTTATCCTCGTGCTTGGTTTCAATGAAGTGGAGTACCTGTTGGAAACGTAAGCTCATGATTCAGACTTCATTTGTCCACTTGTTGTAGCATGAAACCAATGAATTAAATGCAAACTGTGGAGTGTCCATTTATGTAACAAAAACTATATGTCTTGAGAGTTCCTTTCATGTCCATCAGTCCATGACACACAAACACAAAATGGTGTAGTCTAAAAGTACCTGTTATGGACATGGCACCTGAATCTTGCAAGTTGTCAGAAAAGTGATGCATAAGGTCAAATGGGTTTATCTGCTATTAAAGAAAAATTACTTGGGCTCCTACCAAGATAAAACTCTTGCAGAGAGCAGATTAGATAGAAAATTTACTCATAATTGCAAATGATACTTGTGTCTTATGGAGGGTAAAATTTGCAGGCCTCTCCTAAGGATGCCTATGTTTTGGATAGTCATCACTGCTAGCGGAGTTTTGGGGCTTGCTATCAGCTTTACGTCGATGTGGTTTCTTCGTCAAACAAGCGCAACAACATATAGGTATGGAATTCGATCAACCTTTCTAAAATTGATGCACTTTACTCTTCTCGAGCTTGCAATGCCAATACTGTTCCCCTGTTGCAGCCTTGTGGGCTCCCTCAACAAGATCCCTCTCTCTATCGCCGGAATCCTTCTCTTCAAAGTCCGCACAAGCATGCAGAATTCCATAAGCATTCTGCTCGGTATGTTTTTGTGTGTGATACGAGCTATTACCTTACGGCTGACACGTACCGCATTTCACTAACAAAGAAAAAACATACCCTTCACCACCCTGCAGGCCTATTAGCCGGAGTATTTTTCGCCAGGGCAAAGTTGCGCGGCAACTCCCAGTCCTAGGTGCCATCTTTGTAGGTCCTAGAGTGCAGGGTTCCAGTCATCATCAGAGCAGGTTGCTCCCTCAAATTACAAAACCTGGGAAGATTGTGCAGATGTGAGGTTCTTTCCCAGTTGGCAGGGCAAGAGGCAACATCACGCTAGTTGTTAGCCTGGGGCTTCTTCGTCTTTTTCTCCCGAAGCGCCTTGGATCCCTTGTTGTCGCTCTTGTGGTGGTGCTGGTATACGTCTTCATTGTTCCTTGTAGTAAGATACAAGGCCAGATACTGCTAAAATCCCTTGCAATTGGGACATACTCGCTCTGTTCTAAATTAGATGACTTTCATTTATCCAAAAGTAGATGTAACATGTCTAGATATATCCACTTTTATACAAATGAAAGTCATCTAATTTGGAGTAGATTACAAGGGTATATACAGGTAACCACACATGTATGTGTGGCTGATTCTTGGGTTGGAGATCTTCCTCTGAAACCTCAGCTTGACAGATTGTAGCTGTATATTCTTTTCCTGCGTCACCTCTCTGTCATTTGGGAAGCATTGCTCATGAGTCATGACTGTTGCTTCGAGGTTTGGCTAGTGTTGTTGTGAATTCTGTGAGTGTCCCCCGTGTTCTTAAGCTGTCCCTACGCCTTGGCATTAATGTTCTGGAGGCTGTCCCCTAGTTGAAAAAGAAAGAGAAGAAAAAGGAAGCAGAGCAAACGAGGCAGAGGAGACAGATGCTTCAGTGCTCTTGTTGGACACGCGACATGACCTCTCACAAAGGAACCGAGAGCAGAGCAGAGGAGGAAGAGGACTCACATTCATTCATTGGAGCAAGTGTTCAATGGGGGCTCAGCACTGTCCTTTTCTCGCACCCAGGTTGCTAGGCGAGATTTTTTGCATACCTGCACGTGACAGGATCTCGATTCAATGCAGCGCTACTACCACTGGTAATCTCTGCTGAAGGCTTGAGTTAGCCATGCATGCGCAGCACAGGCCTAAATCAATCTGTTGGTGTTAATCTTAACAGTCATGGCCTGTTTGGAACAGTGGCGGCATGTTTGCGGGGCGTCGTAGTTCCGCCTAAATTTGTAGAAATTTGAATTAATTCTATCATAGAGAAATAAATCAGCAGTGGCCAGAGTTGATGTTAAACTTGCGATTCCAACGAGTATGTGTGTGTGTAGAAGGAAGTGTCGTTTTATGGCTTGACTACTTTGTTGGCAAGCAGGAGAGTCTGTGTGCAATCTTTGTGCAGCGAGGGGATTGGCTTAAACGTTGAAATATTTTCCTTGCACAAAATCGGAGTTTTTGAAGCGAATCCCTGGAGGACATGTCCTGGAAGCGAATCACATGCTTCAGGGCACAAGTTCTTCAGAAGAAAAGACAAGGCTCCCGCAATGATGAGCAAGGCTCCAAGGCTCGATTTTTTTGTCTTGCTGTTTTCACCCCTTTTCAGAGCCTTTATTCCGAAAGGACACGTACCATTATATTTTATTTTCATAAGTAAAATCTTTCTTGTTTTTTCAAGGTTCAAACTATCCACAGAACTCGCATCAGCCAGACAGCTACGGAGTACCACTGATGTCCCGACAGGACATGACATTATCAATCCATAAAAACGACAATGCAAAGTGATTTGTGATATCACTCTCTTAATTACATCACATTCTTGTAAGTACAATATACGTAGTAGGAACTAGAAGCAACTGTTAACACACACACACACCTCAGGTAGCTCATTGGTTAATCAGTGGAACATCTTCAGAAAACTATCTAGCGGATCACGTTCAGCATTATGAACTGCTCCTATACCTACACCGACCAAAAAAGGAGAGGATCTCACTCACTGAGCGCAACTTCTCCCAACAACTCACCAGCTGCTCTCCGATGGATGGATCGAACAGACATGTGTTGGGTAGCTCAGAGATCTCGACAAGAAACCTGGCTGGCTCATGGAAGGTCACTCACGGGTTGAGGTTGAGGACGGGCAGCCCTCCTGTCGGCGCACCGGCACCTCCAGTTGAGCGGCTTGTAGTTGGTGAAGCTCTCGTCGCCGCCGAAGGCTCTGGACAGGCGGAAGTGCTGGCTTCTGGCTCCGGCTCCGGCCGCGAGCTTGTCCCGCGGCGCGACGGGCACCTGCACCGCCTCGCACCTGCCGCACAGGGCGCACCTCCCCTCGCACCGCGGCGGCCTCGAGCCGATCATCACCGCCGACGTCTTGACCCCCTTCCTCTCCGCCTCCGCCTGCGTTGCGTAAGCAGATCGACCGTCAGCCCATGCACATGTATGTATGTAATGTAACCCAAGGAAGATGACAGCACGGGAACGGCACAATGCGTGCGTCGTGGATCTTTGTTACCTTGAGAGCTGGCTCCTGGAGCTGGTAATGCAGGCCTCGACCACCTGCAAGAGGCAGCACGACGCATCAGCAAGAGGCAGAGAGCGAGCAAGGAGGGGAAGATGAGGCGTAGGCACACTGAGTGAGATTTCTCGGTACCTTGACCTTGAGGAGCAGGGCCTAGGCCATGGCAGGGGAGCAAAAGGAGAAGCAGAAACGAGGAGTAAAGTAGGAGGAGTTCCATGAGGCTCGACGACTGAAGCTCGCTCGCTAGCTACTGTAGCTGCTAAGCACTCACTGATGAATGACTGACTGAGCGAGTGAGTGAGTGAATGAGGGAGGCAGGAGTAGCTGGGATGCTGCTACTTATACCAGGGATCGCAAGACGGCCACTGTTCACATCCGCAGGGGTTCCTCCTTGCTTCCTTCCTTCCAGCCGTGTGTGGTGCTCCAAATAAATGGTGAAGAGAGAGGAAGAGAACAGAGGACGGGAGCACAAGAGTTGGGGTGGGAGAGAGAGGCGGCAGGAGGACCCAAGGGCTGGGGGCAGAGATGGCAAATGCAACAGTGACACTGCCTCAGCGCAGCGCCAGCGGGCAGGGGCACGGATTAATGGGGTCCTCCGAGCACCGTCCGGTGAAAAGGGCGCCGCGTACACGGCGCGCTGGAGCTGGAGAGGAAGGAAGCACGGGGGGATGCAACGCGAGCAGGCTCGACAGAGCACTTACGTGGAGCTGGACTCGTTGCCAAAGTAGAGGGGACCCGCCTGTGCCCCCAGCCCGTGCCGTGCGGATTTCCTCTTCCCTGCAAAGAAAAGGGTATCAGAAAATAGGGCCGAGAATTTCAAGGGGCAGATGAGTAGCGATGGAGAACCGATGGAGCTACCTACCTGTTATAGGCGCTAGCTACACTTGATCATCAGTTCATCACACTTCACGGCTGCTGATGATTTTGCTCTTGCATTGTCAGATAGCTAAATCATTGTATTTCTCTTTCTATCTCTCCTATGATTATGCTCCTCATGTTAGTACATTTCAAGGCCCAAGAAGCATTTTTACATCTTTATTGATGAACAGTGGTGCACTGTGCATGCATCCTCATCATTTCACAGATCACAAGCATAACTTAGTAATATTATTTATATAAACAGTCAAAGGCTGGGAATAAAAAGAAATTTCAGGTCAAGCTCTGGAAACATGCTGCGGGCAGCAGCAAAGCGTGATGCACGGCAAGAGGTCAATAGCCGTAATCCTCGCCATGGGTTCTCTGTGACGTAGCAGAATTTTATTATACTAGTGCTTCTGTACAACAGATTGTGGTCCATTTTACATGCGTGCATGCATGCACACTGATATACAGAAGCATGGAAGAAAGGAGAAAAGAACCTACGAGACCCAGAGTTTTACAGGAACCCTAGCCTAGACCCAACACTCCTTTACCACAAGTTCTAGTACTCGTTCCACCGCATCGGCATCTCTAGTTTTCTCTAGTTAACCCTGTCTTCAAAACTAGGAAACGGGAAGCCCCATCTTTTTCCTGTTCAATTGAAACTGAATCTCCAAATGGAAGAGAAATCGACATCATCGCTTCGTGTTAATAAACGAAATGGTCAATCATGTGGAAAATCACGTCTGCTCCGTCAGAATTGAAGAAATAGGTCTTAACCTGCAACAAAAAACAAAATGAGAAGAACGGATCAGTTTTTCAAACGGTGACACCTTTGTTTGTAACTCTGCTTTAACCTACTTATGAACTGACAGAATGTACCACATTTCAGTTCTGGTATCGCACCTTAGAGTGTATATGGCCAAATATTTCTTTCAAGGATCAACTCATATGACCAAAGATACTTTAGATAGCTCTGTCCTTTCCCCCCCTTTTTTCAAGAGCATAATGAATAAAGCTACCCATCAACGCAAGTTGAGCTTAACCTTATTTAATAATTTTTGTGATTGCAGCTATAGCGCATAAGCACCAAGCTTTCCTGAATAGGCATAAAATGGAGGGCCTGCTATGTTTGACAGCATGGACTGCATCCGGATTGGTTCGTGACAACCTACCAACTTAAATGGTAGCCTTTTCTATCTCTTGTGTCGGTGGAACTATGCCCCACGTGATAAACTACTATCTATCATCGCAGAAGCAACTGTAGCATTTCGAAAATCAACAGCGCAAGCATGGACAGTTTTGCAGTTAATCAGAAAAGAGTGATCACTTCTTATCCTGGACCATAATTGAATCTCTTGGCTGCACGGCATTTCTAGAACATACCTGAATAGTGCTATGAGCAAGAATCCTTTGTCTACTTTTCTTGAAGCTAACATCTACCCTTTCCCAGGGAATTCTATTCAGGCTTTTGAGCATCGCTTCTGAAAGTTGAAGACAGGTCAGTTCTGTTAGAAAAATAGCATCTTAATCATAGTGAAGAAATGGAGCCCTACTCGCTAGAATGCATAACAGGAAAAAAAAACTTCAGCTCCGATGCAAACATTAACCAGCCTAAAGGCACCATCACTCATATTTCTGCTGGTTTATCAAATCCTTTTACGGCGAACAGTAAATCACCGTGGATCCTATGGTAGTAGACTACTATACCTCCATTTCTACTCTTATTCTGTCCTGCTTAGATAAATGTGCACACGAGGGTGGGGGGGAGAGGGGGGTAGGTATCTTTACCTTCCATTTCATTTGTAGTTTTTGCCTGATAAATCATGGTATCCGAAAAATCAACATCCTGAGCCTTCGGTTTTTCCACATATACGACATGTGGATATCTACTATCATCCACAAAATCTTGTTTCTGATGCAGAGAAATTTCCAAACATTAGAATCCTGTTACAAACCATATATGGGCTAATAATAGATACATTACTTACCTTAGGAAGTTCATGCTGACGGCGTATTGATGATGTCCTCCAGCCAACAATGACTGAACTTATAGTAAAGGATATAATACAGTGGTTTCAAAACTTTAATTGGTAAATAGATGACCAATAGGTTTATATGCTAAGTAGAAGTATATATGGAAGAAGGATACAATCGCCACAAACATTTGAGTAAGCAACACAGCGCCTGAAAGAAAAAAGAGCTGATCTGCACACAAAAACTAAGTGTAAGTTATGCTGACATAATGATCATTAAATGCACCTATTTTTTTTCAAAAAATGAGATCTAATTTCATGACAGTTCACCGAAAAGAGCATATATACAGCATACATGAAATGGAGATCACCGTAATCAGTGACCATCTGAAGAAGCAAGGGTGGCTTCTCATCTTCGATATCCTTCAGAAACAGATGTTTTCCACTTCTCCCAGCAATCCAAGACATACGGAAAGCCATCTTTTCCAATCTATAGGAACCACGGAGAAGTGGCATCTGCATGTAGCAATCAGAAATTCAGAATGGAGTCAATGAACCTGTCAGTTTGCCACTCCCCGTAGGAGCAACAAAAGTTGCTCACACTTAATAGTAGAAAACAAAAATAAGTAGCAATAACAGGTATGGTAGCAACCATCGGAACGTAAGGAGATTCAAAGTTTCAAACTAATTACCTTCTTACTGAAGAACACTCAGTAATATACAGAATTGAGTAATTCAAGTTTAAGATGTCACATGGTGCAAGTTAAAACTACACCCCAACATACTGGGATCTGGCAAAGGCACAAGATCTAAAGTAGAAAGTGATGCAAAATTTGAACATAACCTGCTTGTGTGATCTCGTGCCAAGGTGTGGTGTTGCAAAAGTTATAAAGTTAATGGGCTCCAAACCAGCAATCTTGCCTCGACCCGTCGGTTGGTTGCTATGAGCATCATTGACATCCTTCTCATACTTTTCATGACAATCTGTTTGTGTAGTAATCTCGTCCTCATATAGTAATGCAATGGCGTATCTTGCAACCAATCCACCCAATGAGTGTGCAACAAAGGAGATCTTCTTAAGTTCTGGTCTACCCCCAACAACTGAAATTACCTAAATGCATAAATCATAAGTTAAATGGAAGGAAGGAAATAAGAGAGAGAGTAATAGGAGCTGATAGATTGATAATACGAAATAAATATGAATTTTCAAGTAAAGGCGGTTGGGAGATCCCCCAGCTGAAATAATAAATCTGTTTATTATGAAAGAGAAGAGGAGAAAATACTATAAATAATATGTATATTATAGTACTTTCAGGCAAGCTCGGCTTTGTACTTTTCCAATATGAATTTAGTAATACTTACCTCCTCTGCTAATCTTCTTCCCATCACATCAACACCATCAAGAGTTCGAGTTGCTGAATTGCATCCACTGCCTGTGGTGCCACACAACAAAAATCTCATTAACAATAAAAAGGCACCATGCAACTACGGATTATTTTCCCGGACAGGCAGTGGCACCAAAATGCACGCTTTTTAATATAGTATCAACTAGCCTTATTCTATGTGTATTCAATGTGTTAAAAATAATTGTACATAATATATATTTAATCTATAACAGTGGTTTATTTCTGCAGCCGCCACTGCCGACAGGGGTTGTGCCTTAATTTGCAATTTTATATATCCAAACTAGCGGGCCAACTGAAAGAGTACTGGTGTTGATGTTAAATATATTGGGCATGAATAGTAGCACACTTTAAATGACGCTGTTAAACTTACAGTGAACTACCACATCCTCGGGGTGTTTTTTGATGAAATGTTTTGCTGCGTAACCCCAATTATCTGCACTGCATGGTAGAAAGGGCAAACATTTGAGAAGATATATGGAAATAGATGGGTGCTCACAACACAAGTGCACTGCAAGGTAGAAAGGGCAAATAATGAAAGAAGAAAGATGAGTAATAAATGTGTCTTCACAACACATTAACACAATCAAGAAATAAAGGTAAAATAAAGGATTTTGCATATTATTATATGTCTAGAATACTTGCACGGTCTTGATTATGTACGAATATACATATATATAAGTAGCAGGTATCACTGCTGGTAAATTAAATACTACTGTACCACAGGGAGTATCCATCTTTTCTTTTTTCCAAATGAAATTCCTAATACAGTAGGAAAGGAGCAGAAGAAAAGGCAGAAAGATTCAGAGAAGGTCGGAGCAAATCACCTGCCGACGATCCCATTGACCGTCACGACCAGATGCGTCGGCGCCCGCCTGCCCCCCTCGTCGGCGCCGGAGCCCGAGGGGCCCTCGTCGGTAGCGGACACCGTGAAGCAGCCTGGCCGCGGGAGGCACGCCGCCGGCAGCCACCTCCTTCTTCTCTTCTCCCCGCCCTCTCCCGGCGCCATTCCTGCCTGGATTTT
This sequence comes from Poa annua, assembly GCA_026929855.1. NCBI lineage: Eukaryota > Viridiplantae > Streptophyta > Magnoliopsida > Poales > Poaceae > Poa > Poa annua. Next base: position 24,916,409 of record CM049434.1, on the reverse strand, counting down.
GACTTGGCCGCGGGGGCTGGTGCTGGGGGTTTACGTAGGTGGCTGGATTTCAGAAGCCGCCAAGAACTTTGTGCTACTGCTCAGTGACGCGAGCGGGCGGCGTGAGGTGGGTGCTGACAGGGCGGCGCGAGAGCTCAACCGCCGCGGCGGAATTGGCTGAGGTTTTGCTTCTGTCTGTTTGTGCTTGCGCGCGAGTGGTGGATGGCCGGATGACCACCACAGCCAGGCAGCTTTCACCTTTTCTTTCTCCGAGTTCTTCCCTGACCTTCTTCCCTCCGGAGATCAGATCAGAATCAGGGAATCGCGCGGGGATGGATGGATTGATCTGGTGCGAATTCGATTGGCAACACTCGCATGCTATGCCGATGCTGATGTCGTGATTTGCCTGCTAAAGTGGCGATATGCTTCCCCAGAATCTCCGTTATTTCGTTGCACCAGATCAGATTCGTACCTGTTTGTATAGAACCGAACAGTTTCAATTGTTGCCGCAGTTGTAGTACTAGGGTAAGAGGGAGAATTTCTAGATGGCATCTTCTTCCCAGGCGTTCTCGAATAGCAGACGTTTCTGCCATTTGACTGACCATTTCGCGACCCATGGAAATTATTTTCTCTTTTCAATATTCACATGTGGCGACTTGTTGGTTAAACTAACTCGACGGTCACAGTTACAGTTAGGCGAACAAGCAAAGGCAGACACGCATTAACATCTAGTACTAGTAGGATACACCAGTAATCTAGCATTCATCCCTATTTCATCGTTCCAAATCTAGAAGGGTGTAAGAGACTTCCAGCTTCGACTGAATTTACGAACTGTACCGGTCTCATGCGGACCAACTGTTTCATCTCTAGAAGCGGCCCGCAATTCAACCTCTGGCTGCTCCGCTGATGATGACCGTCCAGACCAGGTCGCCATTTTTTAAAAAACAAACCTGACAAGTGCATCCACGTACTAGCAATCTAGAACATCCATTGTGAAGTTTTCCTCTGCTTTCCTCTCCTTTCTTTTCCCCCATGGCCCACTCTGAAACCTAAGTTTAGCGGTCAATTATCTTCACAGCAACAGCCTCGCTGCAGTAAGGGCAGTTCCCGAACAGAACATCGAATGACCTGTAAATGCACAATAAACTCAGTGAGGAAACAAGCTTACCACATGATACTCCAATGAATCTGGAGGGAAAAACAATTGATGTAGAGGGTGTTTGGATGAGGGGTAATGCTGGGTAGAGTATTGGTAGTTGGTTCAAATTTGAACGATACAGCAAAACTATACCAAGTATTACCCTCATCCAAACAGGGTTTAGGGGTTCTCATTTCGACGTACTGTCTTGTCGTAGTAATTGCTCGCAACCAATCTCTCAAGCACACAGAATGGAAAGCTCTGCTACAGTTGGAGTTCTCGCACGTGTAGTCCGTCGCGCATCCGCTTTGAGTCCCAAGTTCATCATCTTGAGAAGCAAAAGACACAAGACTTATGGTCCGGGATTACACTACATACAAAATGATTGCAACAGGAGGTAGAATAAAGCAGTTTACCCGTAGGCAGATGCGTGGAATAGCATATCCCACAATCAGCTTGCTGATCATCTGTGATGCTGACAGAAGGGGGTTGGGGCAGTGCAAAATCTAAGACGGCTGCCAGGTTTTCATGGAACTTTTTGTCAGCACTCCTAGTAACAGAATAATATATTAACAACACCATGTTGCATGACCTTTGATGTAACACTAGGAGAATTTCACAATTATGAACTCCTAGTTCATAAAGCAGTTGTGAAAACAAGATATTAATGTCAGCGGGCTTAAGCAGAACTACCCTCACCAAGTTATAAAACAGCTGAGCACGACATATTTCTTTTAGAATAGATAGTTAGAAAATGTAACAACACTTAATAATCTAGGAAATCTGAGAGTATACCATCGTTTACGATTTTTTCTCCAATTCTTTATCAGCTTCTCCAGTTTCCCATCTGTGCCCAGGAAGCGGCACCTGGAAAATTTGTTGGTGATCAATGATGGCGAGCTTGCCTTGAAATACAAAAATTGACATCTGAGCTTACTCAGGTAAGGAGCTGGGCTTCCGTGCATCAACATTTAGTAAAATATAGCAATCATCGCCTAAAGCTATACGACGATGAGACATAGCATATGTCGGCTTTGTCGGATCGACAACCCAAAGGGTCTTATCGATGTCATCCATTGTAGACCAGTAATTTCGCAATACCTTCAGGTGCTAAATGTGTGCAAACAACATAAAAATTTGATAGGTGATGACCTATGAAAAAGCAGCTCATGAGTGGATTTTTTTTTTGCCTACCTCCTGAAACTGACAGACAACATCCTTCAGTCTCGAGCTTTTTGACCACTGTAATTTGGGGAGATAAGGAACATCCTGTAAAAGGTAGACAGCCATTTAGGTCTGTGATCTTCGCGAAATATTTGATATCACACAATATCATGGAACCAATCTTGGCACAGGCGTTGATAATAAGATGAAACATACAGCAGCAATTGAAGGAGGACATGCAGGGTAGTTGATGGGCAACATGATCTCCAGTAAATGTTGCCGGCCGTGCTCATCGCTGATAATCAGAGATACCACGAGCCATAAGTTTTATATAATGCAACCATAGAGCTGAAGCGACGTCATAGAAAAATTTGCATCCATGAGAAGTTGAGAACTCTGTTCAGTTTTATGGCATCATCCCATGAGACATGATAAAGGAACAACCTGACCGAAACAATTTATCAAAGTGGCAAATTTCAGGAGTGGTTGCGCTAGCCACACTGAACAACAAGTAGTAGTTCACTCAAAGCCGTCAAGAGCAAATGCAATAAGCATAAGGCATCATCGAAAGGTCCGACGCGGAATGCGATGCACGACAGGCCGTGAAGAGCAAATGCACTAAGCATAAGAAACCCTTACACGACGCGGAATGCGAGGCACGACACGCCGTCGTCGCCCGTGGCGCTCGCCAGCCGCCCCCATCCGACCTCTTCGATCTGCGAGCAGGAGACGATAACGCGGGTGTCATAGAGCACGCCTCCCGCCGGGAGCCAAAAGCGAAGGAAACGCTCGGTGCCGCATTTCGTCGACCGGGGGACGCACCTGCGCGAACACGGAGCTGTAGAACGCGGGTGGCCTCCGCGGGCGTTCTGGCCCGGATTCCTCCCCCTGGCTATCCCGCGGAGGATCCGAGTGAGCTCCGGCGTCGCGCGAGTGGGTGGCGGGCAGCATGTCGCGAGAGGCACAACCGCCGCCGCCGCGGGTCCGCTGCTCTATTTTTTTTTTCTGTCGGGGGAAAGAGAAGCTCCAGCAATCCGAGGCAGGCTGGCCTAGTATGGCCGTGGCGGCCTGCTAGTTCCATTGTTCGTCCCGCTATGCAGGCCACAGCCCACGTCCAAGCCCGGCATGGCCCTATAAGCAGGAAGACGGTACAGATTCATCAGGGTCAAGATCACTAACTTGCACCCTGCCGGTTGATTAACGATCTATCCATGGAAATTTCAACAACAAAAAAAACGATCTATCCATGGCCGCGCGGCGCCGCCTCGCCGTTGCCGCCCTTCTACCCACCGCAGCGACGGCGGCCGGTCACCGTCGCCGCCGGGCGCCGGCGACTGACGCGAGGTACGTACGTGTGTTCACTCTCTTTCGGTGTCGTCTTCTTTCATCTCGTTGTTTGTCGGATCGGAGCCTGTGTGCCGTGAGATTTCCGTAACCTAGTATAGTTTGAATGTTTGAATCCAGATGTTAATTAGAATATGGAAGCAGAGAATTGCCCTATAGTGATGCAGCAAACGACTTGAGTAAATTGGGCGATCGTTTGGCGCGAGACTGTACCCATGATCATAATTTGGAAAACAGTGCATTCACATTTTTTTCCGATAAGCTTTCTGCACGAATTTTAAAGCATAACGACGGCTATGATTAATACTCCTCTTACGTCACTTTTAAATTTCATATGATCGAGCGATATAGTAACGGTCCAGTCCTATATATCCCACTCCTAACCACAGCCGTCACTGTGTTTGAAAATTCGTACAGAAAAACACAGGAACACTTGCGATGGCAGCCACTGCGATGACAACGGGTCCAGGGTACACTTGCGATGGCAGCCACTGCGATGACAACGGGTCCAGGGTTTCGTCCTCTTATCCGTGGTCGCTTGGGTGTACCGGATGTTGGCAAAGCTGCTACTAGTCTTCAGGTCCACTAGTTGTGAAAAGTGAGGACCAATCCGATCCGCTAGTGTCGGGGGTTAGACATGTAAATCTCGAGAGACGAGCGCGCCGAGTCCGGTGTCTCCGTTTGGATGGAGCTCGGTGTCAACTCCTCTGCTCTGTTCTCAAAGGACAGATGGTTGGTGGTTTGTTGATCCCAGAGATGGTGCCTGGTCTTGTGCTTTTGGTGAGTGTGAGGCACACTAGACAGAGCAGGACCATCTATGAGGCCATCGTTGATCACCGGTGGATCACGGACATCAGCGTCCCCATTAGTACATTGGCACTATGGAAATGCGTCCATGTTAGGATCGTGATCCGTGATGTGCAGATCTTCCTAACCACGATGTCCAGTCGTCGTTTGGACTCAAGATAGCCGGCACACCTCAAAGATTGCTACAAAACCCTCCTCGAGCGTGTGATTTGCTCATGATCTTGTAGGTTCACCTGGAAATCTTGGGCACCCCCAATGTCTAGCTATTCACGCAACCGGCTTCCTAGGCTTGTCACAAACGGTTTGGGACAACAGACATGTTGGTGTGACGCAGTTTGCCCTACCATCTATCTATGTGTGTTGCACGGCGAATCCGGTAAGACTATGGCCCATGTTCCCGCGCTCGCACATCCTGTGGTATGAGGTGCACTTCTGGATACGATCGACGACATCCTATGGACACATCTAACCTATTAGAGAAACTCAATCTCTTTAAAAACTAACTGATATAGAATTTGATGTTATTCCTATCTTCCTTACACACCGCATGAAAAAGTCACATCCCGTTGTGTCGGTGATTTCTATGCGGACAAGTGGGACCATTGCGTGTGTTCTATCACGACCACCGCGCAGAAGGGCATTTCATCCATCAACATGCTGACGACTTGGTGGATTTGGAAGCATTGAAATGCACTCATCTTCAGTGGCACCAATGTAAGTAGCACTCGCATCTTCAGCATGTTTCGCGAGGAAGCTCGACAATGGGTTAGGGAGGGTGCGCAAGGCTTGGAGGAGGTGCTACCGGCTTCCGGAAGAATTAGCTAGGGAGTGTTTAGTTGTAATAAGTGGGTGTCTCATTTAATAAACTCCTTTTTTTTATCAAATGCATCAAGACACGAAGCTTTTGGATTTTCTCCCAAAAAACTTATGTCTATTCAATATGCAGTCAAATCATCCTAACAAGTGGATCCAGTCACTTTAGGAAAATGAAAAATACAGTAAAATCTACCGAAGTGTTATAACTTAAATGCAAAAATGTAGCAAGGTTTGTTTAATAGGATAAACACAGTCAAAAGCTCAAGTCTTGGAATGCCCTCGAAGTAGGTAAGGCAAAGCAAGTTAAATGACTTTTTGGTGACGTTGTGATCGAGATTTTGCACATATAGTTTTCTTTGAACAACAGTTAAGTTTTTAGATGCTTCTTACATGATTATCCGCTAGTTGTACGGATGATTACCGCTCTTTGCTTAACACGTCACATGCCGACTGGATGCAGATTTCACAAATAAATGTCTAAGAGCATCTCCACTCCCGACACTCAAATCGGGTCCTGCAGCGTCGGACGGGCGCTATTGGGGTCGTCCGGACGCGTCGCGGGCTATTGGGGACATAGCTCCCCACTCATGGCACCAATAGCCCTGCCAGTTGACTTTTAAATTATTGTTTCCTCCAAATTCAAATATTTCATGAATGCAAATCAAACTATCTCAATGTACATAGATATCAAGACATAAAACAAATTTTAACAATAATTAAAAATAATAATGAATTATTTCATCCATAAAATTCAAATTTATTGGCCTACTACGGTTGTTGCTGCCCTTCCCGGCGTGCCCACAAATGCTCAGCTAGATCATTTTGAAGCTGATGATGAATGCCTTCATCCCTGATCTCCATATGCAAGGCGAGAAAATCAGCAAAATATGCTGGCAACAGGTGACCAACATCAGCTAGAGGACCATGAGTCAAATGGAAGAGGATCGTTGACCGGATGCACGCTCTCACTCTCGATGATCTGCATGATCACACACGCATTCATGACTTGCCATGTCTACTCGTTCGACAGGTACCAACAATAGCAAACCGAAATTGGAGCACTCGAAATACCCGCTCGACATCCTTCCTCGCACTCTCTTATTTAGATGCAAACCAACAAGTTTTGTTTCCCACCGGAGAGATTGTCTTGACAAATGTAACACACCTTTGATAGATTCCATCGGCTATAGTACCCTTGGTCATATGAGTGGCTGTTGATCTCATAGTTGAATGCGAGCATGACCTTCAACAAGCTTCGCAACCACCGGAGAGCGTTGCAGCAGGTTGCTGTCATTGTGAGATCCTGGCCGAAAAAATGGGCCAAATCCATAATTCATGACCGGCCACACCTTCACGACCACACTTCAATATCATTTGGGCCCCCTTTGTACAATCCTTGCCAACAAAATAAACAATTGTTTCAGCACCAGTGCATGCAGTCTATGCTTCGAAGCATCCGAGAAAATCCCCTCGCTGCTGCGTTATGTTCCATGATCCTCGTTGTTTCTTCTTCATTTGATCCTCTCAAATAATACGGGCCAAACAAAGTAATCACCGCCCTGCAGTATATGTACAATTATTTGATAGATATAGACTTCGACATGCATAGCCATCACCTTATCGTCGATATCCATATGTTGAAATCAAAGATAAATGAATTGATCACACGGTCACCGATTCTAATAATGATCGCCGGCCTACAAGTCGATCCGCCAAACACCTTAACACCTTGCATGCAAGGTGAGCGTGAGGTTGTTGGAGCTCTCTAGGCAGAGAGAGTCTACGAGAGCTAGCGTGGGAAGCCTAGGGGAGATAGGGGCCTGGCGGCACGCGATCTCTATGGCCGACAAGACGACAGAGAGGTGTGGCGGGCGGCAAAGAGGACGACACGACCGGAGAGGAGGGATTTTGTAGGATAGGACCTAGCGTCATATGTGACATCGTCCGGAACGCCCAAACCACAACCAATGGGGAGGGTGTGGGCTGAGCGCGCCAAACGATTTATTGGGCTGCGCCGGACGTAATGTCGCTATAGGCGCCTTGAGTTGGTGAGAAATTATGTCCGATGCATCTAATAGAGCTATTGGCGGCCCTTTTGACGCTACGAGTTGAGATGCTTTAACGCTATAAAGGATAGCTAAAATGTGGCAGTTGCTAAACCTACCTCCTAGTCGGACATCACTGTGTCCAACATAGAGCACCATAACAATAACGACCGATACCACCATGTAGGAATCGTTTCAAATGCTAAAATATCATTAACGGTAGAATCTTATATGTGAAAATCTTATTTGAAACGACACAAAAGGTGAAATGTGGTTCACTCTTCAAATTGTTGAAAATATATTGTTCAAAATGGTATTTGCTCTAGTATATATACAAAATATTCCGCACATAAGGGCAATAAAATGTAGGTCTAAAATATAATGATTTGTAATTTATATATACATTACATCAGATTTTCTTATTGACTAGTGAAGTGTACATTGTTAGCATGGAATTGTACATAATTTACAAGATATAAAATTAACTAGCTTTCGTTAACCTGAAAATGCACATATGCCAGGTCAAAGCACCTCCTTGGTTCGCAAGTTTTGTTTAAAAAGTGGAAGAAATTATATCTAGGATTGTAATAGAGGGCCTTCTAGAATATATCACGGAATTAGCACCTACAAGTACATATAACAGCAAAATGTAGGAACTGAATTGACATATATATTTTTATGTGGTCAACTAATATTACCATCCATGGACGAAGTCAGAAACAAGCACCAGTAGAAATCAAATAGATAGTCATTTTGTCCATTTCGAGCATTTATAATCTTAGAAATTAAACAATATCTACGTGCAACATCTCTAAAGATTAAAACCTTGCAAAATCCTCCAAATCAAAGAGACATTTGGGATTCTCACCGTGACACTTGACCTTAGGGCATCTCCAGCCGTTCGGCCCCTGCAGGGCGTAAAACTGCGGTTTTTTCGGCCGCCGCGGCGCCAAACGACGCGAATCAGGAGCCTGCGGGCCCGTTTTCCAACCGTGAACCCAGGCCGTCCCCCCCAGCCGGCGATTCGGCCATATTTCGGCAAAAAACAAAGGTCTACCATTTTTTGCATACAAATTCACACATAGAAATAGTTTAACATACAAATTCACACACAAATAAATAGTTCAACAATGCATACAAATAAAACAAATCATACTAGGCATTGGCATCGCCATTATCGGCATTGCCATTGCACTTGCGCACCCACAAGTGCTGCACCAGATCATTATGTATAGCTTGATGTGTTGCAGCGTCTCGAATCTCCTGGCGCGTGGCGAGGAAGTCTGCCCATGATGCCGGCACCTGGTGATCAACATCTGCAAGAGGACCCTGACGGTAGTATGGTGCCCTTGCCTCACTGTCAGGCGCCGGGTCATCCCGCTCACTCTCAATGATCATGTTGTGCAAGATCACACAACACTGTATCACCTCCCACATGTTGGACTTCGACCAGGTCATAGCTGGGTACCGGACAACAGTGAATCAAGATTGCAGCACGCCAAATGCCTGCTCAACATCCTTCCTGCAAGCCTCCTGGCACTTGTAAAACCAAGCTTTCGCGCTTCCTGGCACAGGGTTGGAGATGCTCTTAACAAATGTTGCCCACTTCGGGTAGATGCCATCTGCAAGATAGTAGCCCTTTGTGTACTGGTGCCCATTGACCTCATAGTTCACAGGGAGAGCATGGCCTTCGACAAGCTCGGCAAAGACATCCGAGTACTGCAAGACATTGATATCGTTGTGAGTTTCTGGCATACCAAAGAATGTATGCCAAATCCATAGATCATATGAAGCCACGGCCTCGAGAATCACCGAGCACTCTCCTTCCTTTCCCTTGTACATCCCCTGCCAATCAAATGGACAGTTCTTCCATGCCCAATGCATGCGGTCGATACTACCAAGCATCCCAGGAAAGCCTCTTGCTTCATTCTCTGCGAGGAGGCGAGTAGTGTCTTGTGCATTGGGTGACCGCAAGTACGTTGGGCCAAAGACTGCAACCACTGCCCGACAGAACTTGTTCAAGCATTCAATGGTCGTGGACTCGCTCATGCGCAAATAGTCATCATGTGCATCTGCGGGAGCACCGTATGCAAGCAACCTCATGGCCATCGTGCACTTCTGAATAGAGTTAAAGCCTACCAAACATTTTCTCTAACTTGAATGTTTTGATGTCCATTGTGTAATAGCTTAGATTTCGCTCGCTCCTACTGTAATAGCTTAGATTTTCATCGCCAACCAGGAGCCAACAGCTTCGTACTGAACCTGCGGGTAGGGACCAATCACCTCTAGGGAGTCCGACTGTCTGCTGACTCTGCCACCGGATGGAACCTTCGCCATTGTTTTGTAAAATGGTGTAATGTAAATCGGGGAAAGCTCGGTTGCGTCGAAGCACAAACATCCCAGTCCTGCCTTCCCCTGCCTCCACCATGGTCACCTGAATACTACTATGTTTGGCCTCAGGTGGCAGTTCAACGATGGAGAACTCCATCCCCGGCTGTCGTACACAAGCAGTTTCACTCCTTCCGTCCAGTAAAGCGGATTGGTCAGCCAGTAGAAGCAGCCGTACGCGGACTTGCGAAAGAAGAAGTAAGGGTACTCTGTGGACGATTTCGAGCCGGGAAGGAGATGGAACCAGCTCCGCGGCGGGACGACGCTCCATTGCCGCGTGCTGCAAGAGAAGACAAATGCGAAAAGCCTAGTTTTTCCCTGCAACATCCACGCCACTCCGAATGACGTCTCCTCGTCGTCGTTGTCATTTGTAGGAACCAAGAAGGCCTCGCTTCTGAGGAGTGCCTCCTCACTCAACGTAGCGGTTGCTAGGTTGGGAGGGACTTGAGGAAGCACAAGATAGTGGCGGTGCAAGGGGTCGCACACCGCGATCTCCTTCATTGACTTCATTCATCGTTGCGGATGTAAACATGTGAAAAGTCACATATATAAAATAGATAACACACAAGTCATTTTGTAGTCTCCTCGTTCAAAGTTGTAATTTAATTTCCACCAAAAGCAATGTGTAGTCTCCTCGTTCTAAGTTGTAATTTAATTTCCACGATATCAGTGCCTCACATCGTTTTAATTTCCACTTCACCGCCCATTTATAGACCGTAGGGCCCTGCCATTGCCGCATAACACCTAGATCTTGCTTTCGCCGCCAACAGCAACCACCTCTCCACGCCGGAAATGGACTCGCTGCCGATCCCTGACGAGCTCCTAGAAGACATATTTTGTCGCCTCCCGAGCCAGGCCGACCTCGCCCGCGCCTCCGTGGTCTTCACCGCCTTCCTCCGCGTCGTCTCCAACCACTCCTTCCGCCGGCAGTACCGCAGGCTGCACGTCCCACCCCTCCTCGGCGTGCTCAATGACCAAACCTTCCACCCTGCCGTCCCGCCTCACGCCTCTGCTCCGGCAGCAAGCGCCACCGGCCTCGCCGCCGACTTCTCCTTCTCCTTCCTCCCGCCAACCGCCTTCCACTGGGTCGTCCATGACGGCCGCGTCCTCCTCGACGACAGGCCTCGCCACCTCGACCACCACAACTTCAAGGAGATCGCGGTGTGCGACCCCTTGCACCGCCACTATCTTGTGAAGCGAGGCCTTCTTGGTTCCTACAGATGACAACCACGACGAGGAGACATCATTCGGAGTGTCTTTTCTTCCAGCACGCGGCAATGGAGCGTCGTTCCGCCGCGGAGCTGGTTCCATTTGCTTCCCGGCTCGAAATCGTCCACAGAGTACCCTTCATCTTTCGCAGGTCCGCGTACGGCTCCTTCTACTGGCCGATCAATCCGCTTTACTGGACGGAAGGAGTGAAACTGCTTGTGTACGACAGCCGGAGGATGGAGTTCTCCATCGTTGAACCGCCACCTGAGGCCAAACATAGTAGTATTCAGGTGACCATGGTGGAGGCAGGGGAAGGCTGGACTGGGATGTTTGTGCTTCGACGCAACCGAGCTTTCCCCGATTTACATTACACCATTTTACAAAACAATGGCGAAGGTTCCATCCGGTGGCAGAGTCAACAGACAGTCGGACTCCCTGGAGTATGAACCTGTTTGCTCCTGGTTGGCGATGAAAATCTAAGAGCATCTCCACCGGGGGCCTCTAAAGGACCCCTAAAGGCCCTTTGGGGGTTGGACACCAAAAACGTGTACCAGCGGCACCCCCCAAAGCCTCGCCCCGAGCGATTTTATGTCCAGCAACCCCTATCGGGCCTCTATACTTGGTGGCCCTCCTGGGGGTGCCGGACATCGACCGGTCATGGCCTCCAACAGGTGCGCCCCACCCGTCATAGACATACAGTGCTCTAAATTGCGCCGGTGCAGGAGGCTGCTCCGTCCGCGTTAATGGCGACGCGTTTCTGCAGGCGACGAAGCGACGGGACGGCGAGGCGTCTGCGGCACGCGTCGCAATTACGCCGGCGCCCAGGCTTTCCCGGCTTCCCAAGCGTCGGCGTGGCCGAATCGCGTCGCCGCCACATTACTCCGACGCGACGCGTGCTCACCCACCCGCCGCTTTCCGCCCAGCGCCACCGCTTCCCGCCCCTCCTTTTCCCGCCCCTCCCCGCCTATATAACACCTCCGCCGTGCCCGCAGCCTCACCACACCAACTCCTCCGCCGTGCCCGCAGCCTCCGTCGCCTCCGTAGACTTCCACCATGCCTCGCCGCCTCCAGACCAGCTGGGCCACCCTCACCCAGGCTGCGCGCCGCGCCCACCCTCTGGGGTAGGAGGACCAGCCGGAGCAGGCTGCGGAACAGGCGCCGGAGCTGGCGCTTGTTCCTATCGGCGTCGACTTGCCCCTCGACTGGGCGAACATCGACATGGAGGAGGCGCGGGAGGAGCCGCCGTAGGAGCAGGCGCAGGAGCAGGAGCAGGAGCAGGAGCAGGAGCTGCCGCCGCCACTGTGGCCCGACCAGGTGGCCGCGTCGAACTCCTTCGACACATGGCGTGTCGAGCAGGCGGCCGGCCAGTTTAGGGCCGGCTACGAGGCCCTTGCCGACGTCGTCCAGGCCTCTCTCGAGAGTGCGGAGCGAGACGATCGCTGCCGCGCCTTCATGGCCGCCGAGCGCGCGTCGTACGCCAACCTCAACGCCGTGGCGGCGGAGCGGGAGGCGAACCTGGCCTCGATGGAGGCCGCCCAGCTGGTGGTTCTCGACGAGCTGCGCCGGGCGCGCGTGGCGAGGGCGGCTGACGAGAGGGCCAACCTGCGCCGTGCGGAGAGCACTGGCCGGCAGGAGAGGCGTGTCCGCTCGCCGAGGCAGGCCAGGACGGCGAGGCAGGCCAGGGCGGCCTCGACGGGGTTTAGATTAGGGTTATGGCTATGCTAGGTTTAGATTAGGGTTCATATTCATTCAAAAAATTGTAATATATAACAAAAATGAATGAAATATGAACTTTTTATATTAGTTTGCAATTTATTTTAAACGCCCGCGAGGTGTTCGACCGTTTGCGCGCGTTTGTGGGTGGGCCTTTAGGGAGTGCCGCTGTGGGCCGGATCTAAATGTTGTCCGGACACATGTTCGACACCACCCAAAGAAGGCCCAATTGGGGGGTGCCGGACACACATTTAGAGGCCCCCGGTGGAGATGCTCTAAGCTATTACACTAGGAGCAGGCGAAATCTAAGCTATTACACAATGGACATCAAAACATTCAAGTTAGAGAAAATGTGTGGTGGACATTCTGGCAGCCCATATAGCATTCAAGACAATATGCAGTCTAGAAGAAATAGAACTCATGCAATACAAGGGTATATTGGATGACAAATGTGGTCATATCAAGTTCATGTGACCAATGTTAGTAACCATTTTCATTTGGGAGTCAAAACTAAAGATGTTTACTGTACCGAAATTCAGAAGACCTGAGAGGAACTATAGTCAGTACTAAACACATAACTCTTTGGATCGTTGCAAACAGGAAGGTCTACTATGATTAGCATCCAAGGACAAAGTCAGAAAAGGCACCAGTAGAAATCAAATAAGTAAATTGCAAGAACGCAAATTATTCAAGCATGCACATAGAAAGGCATGTAGCAAACAGGCAGTGTACTATATGGCCACGCCAATAGCATAAAACCACACAAAAGCGACAGATCCATACATAAATTGTAGGTAGGTCTGGTTATCAAAATAAGCATGCGTCCTCCTTCCAGGACGCGAGGACGCATGCGGCACACAGAGAGGCTAACTAGCTTGGGTTGTTGATCGGACCCAAGTGCTTCAGGATAAGGCTGCCCATGACGACGAGGGACAGGAGAGCTACCCGAGCCTGTAGAGCCCACTGTCATTGACAAAGTGGCCGTCCATGTAGAAGGCGGCATTAGGTGGGTGGTAGCCGTCCATCATCACGAACTGCAGCTCGTCGGATGGCTTCCAGTGGCGCTTCCTCTGATTGATGAACCAGTTGTTGATCTGCTTCAGGTCGAGGCCCGTCGACTCGGCCAGCATCACCTTCTGGCTCTCCTGTTAGATGACGCAAATGGTTAAGTTAGGAAACAAGATTTCAGCTCTGTAAACCCTATTTCTCGGTGCTGCACATGATCATAGAATATAAGACATGACAGGCAAACAGAAAGTTCCTGCGTAATGGTGCATATAAGATTCTACAACAGAAAGAATGCTTTCATTTAAAAGACACGTTTTCAAAATACGTAGAATATGGGAGCTCATGGAGATTTGAATACCGAGGGGTAAGGCCATTTGTAGTGCATCTCCCACCAGCTGAGGAGCTGCTGGCGAGCATCCTTGGGAAGCTTCCCTTTCTTCTTCTTCTTTGACAGCTCTTGCTTGAGGGAGCTCAGATACCCACTGTACTTCTTCAGCAGATGGTGTTTGAGCTCTTGGTCCACCCCATGGGCATCAATCTCCGGAAGGTCCGTCTCTCCTCCACTGCCTTCTTGATCTTCCTCAGAAGAGCCTTAATTTATTCATATGAAATGAAATTTGTTAGTACTGAGAAGATACAAAATATGTCTCACTTCGACAGTGAGATCTATGTATATTTTATACACAGCATTTAGAAATATGTAAGTAGGCATGGAGCCAGATTGATAATTGCGCACAATAGTAGACTTAAGACATAAAAGATATAGTTTTCGCTGAAAAAGAGTCTGGCATCACAGATTTAGTGAAATACTATCAACTAGCTACTGCAGATGTCAAAAGTGAGATAAACAGGAACTTAGCCTTTGGCCTTTGGGAACTAGCAGGTTACATTTTTATCTATAAGAAAATATCTGGTAGAAACCGGTAAAAAATATGCCAAAAAATACATGTTTCAGAAAAACAATACAGACACAACATGTTGTGGAGGTAGAGTTATTAATAAACATGTAAGATTTAAGCTTGAAACAAAAATTGTTTGGGCAGTATGGAGAACCAAATTTATAGATGGATTTTTTTCATAAATCTTTTGAATTAATATGCGTTTGAAATTAGAACTTTTCATGTTTCTAAAATAATCTTCTTTGATTTTTTGAAAATTTAAATTTGGTTCCACCGTTTTGACAATAGGGAGGTCTACTTTGTCTTTACCTTATACCATATGTTTTACTTAACAATGGTAAACCAGTTTTGTATAAAGATGAGATAAGCATGTGTCAATAACACAATATATATGCTTCGGGGTCTTTTTTAACTTAAATTTGGTTTCCTCGGAGTTTTCACAATACCGTCGTCTCATTTGGATACTTTGTCTTTAATAACGTATACCATATACTTAACCTAACAATGGTAAATATATTTTGTATGAAGATGAGATAAGCATTAGCCAAGAACTAAATATATATGTATTGTTGTTGTGGACTAAACTCTAAAAATATGGACCTGCACCTTAGATTTTCAAAAATAAGTTTATAAGTCAGTTCATAGATTTGGAAGAGAGAACCTTCACATACAAAGCTAATTTATTTGTAGAAAAATTAAAAAGTGTCATTCACAAGAGTTGCAAAACCAAATATGAGGGTTCAACTTTATTTGAATCTAAGGGTTCAACTTTACTCCCTCCGTTCCTATGCTTAAGGCGTATATGTTTTCCTCATTTTTCACCAAAAAAGAAGGCATGCATGCGGAAGAAAACTAACTTCCCAATCGTGCCCCTCTCTCACGCTAGAAACAAGGAAGAAATGCATGCGGTGATTGGTTATGCGTGGCTGTCCTTGAAACGAGGAGGCGCATGGCTGCATGCAACAAATCAGAGAGAGGGATAATAGTATTGAGTAGCTATCTAATAGGGGCACAAAGGTAAAGAAACTAAGCGCTGTGGTTCTTCTTAATCCACGCGCTGGAAGATTCACGCCCTATTCATTGAAACGGAGGGAGTATTTGAACTTCTCAATCATTTTTGGATAGAAGTTTTTTTTTTTAATTTATTTTTTTGGATAGAAGTAGTTTATAAACAAATATGACTTGACATTTGAACCATTGAGCATCGTGTAGACCGGACTAAAATATTTCTTATTTTAATCTTGTATTTTACGAAATAAGTTCATAAGTCAATTGAACAAATAGGGTTGGAAGAGAGGACCACCAATTACAAGTTTTCTTTGAGAAATTGTTAACTTATAAAGCATCGTAAAGTGGCACTCATAAGAGTTGTGCAATTCAATCTATGAAACCCATAAATAATATACGTTTTCAATTTTATTCTAACTCATTAATCATTTTAGAATAAATCTAATTTATAACAACTTGTTATATCTGAGTTAATCTTGAACTATCAAGTGTCATGTGGACAGCACTAAAATTATATATTTCATCTTAAATTAAGAAAAAAGTTATAAGTTATATAAGTTCAACAAATATAGTTGGAAGAGAGGACCACTGCACATGGAGATAGTTTCTTTATAAAAATATTACAAAGTATCTTTCATAAGAGTTGATACATGTGGAGCTTTGACGTAAACAAGCGATAAGTTTAAGTTTTTTTCTTACTTTTCAACCATTTATTTGAGCTATAAATCATCAGTTATGCTGAAATATTTAGGGGATTAGATCAGGTCAGTCGAATGTATGATTACAGTTTTTTCTTAAATAGAGTACTCAGGTATAAATTACTTTAGTAAAAGTGTATGTCGTTATTATGTTCCAGGTAGAACAGAAACACGGCCCACCTCTTCAGAAATCACTTCCAACTTATTTGAACATTTACCATCCATAGCTTTTGCATTCTAAGTTGTCGTGAGGGGTGATATTCTCTGGTTAAACTTACCTATTTGTGCAGTCAATCTTAATAATTTCTTACCTAAGATACGGCAGATTATATGGCCTGACCAGATACCAGAAGAAAATAATGTCCTATATTTGAGATCGAGAATTTTTTCATTACATATAACTTGAATGTGTCTTGTAATCTTTACTATTTATTATTATAAATAAAACATGTTAATACAATTAGTGCAAAGAGAGTACATGTGCATACGTCACATTACAATGAGGTGGCAGTATTGTTTCTAGTGTCATTTGTTTTCAGGCTTCGATATGTTAATTGGTGCATGGATATCACTTGTGCTAGGTAAGTTTTGTTTAGCACATGGTTACATTTATACAGTCAATGTCTGATGTGCACAGTACTATACTGGACTAATTAGGAATTTAGGATACACGACTTAGAGAAAGCATGCTTAGTTGCCAAAAATATGCTTGCGCAGATAAGATCCTAAGCGAGCTTAAAATCATGGGTGTTACACTATTAGCTTTTATGCTCATATTACACTATTAGTTACTAATCAGTTCGTTCAAAGAAAGCTATTTCTATCAGTGCATTTGAGAGGTTCTTTCATGATGTCTTTTAAAAACATGTGCCCCTTCATATGGAGCAGTCATTGTCCTGCATAGGAACAAAAGTATATAGTAAGAGAGTTAGAGAGTATTGATCACAACTTGTGGCAGAAAATGCTAATAATACTTCTGAAAGTAACATATTGCTCCCTGGAGTGGTAATTATGACATAGTACTACTTTGCATTTTACTCAGCGGAACAACATAAGTGATCCATGTGAAAGATCTCTAGGCAAGCCGCCCTGGCATAAACTTATTTTTGCAGAAAGTATTATAAAATAACTCATCATTTCTACTCCTATCAAACTGGAAGAACAAACATCTAGCACCTCATTCATGCATTATGAAAGAAATGAAGAGAATGGAGAATAAGTTGCGCATGGTATTGCATGTACTGGGAAAGCATGAAATTACTCAAGCTAAGAACAGAAGCAAATGACTATGGATTTGCAAGTTGGCAACCCCTGTGTTTCGCAAATATTAATTTTGGACTGAACATGAGATCTAGAGAACACAGGAACCATGAGATGCAGATGACTACATAAACGATCTGACAATGATAACATGCAGAGATGAAAGTATCAAATCGTATCAAGTCATGCATGTAATTTTTTTTTTGAGCATTCGTCGTGCATGTATTTTTTCAGCTGCATTGTCTTTTCCAGTGACGTTCCAATGCAAACTCAAGACAGGTTCTTTACCCATTTGTTTTCTTTTGGTTGCTTTTTACCACCAGGCAAGTTTCAGTATCTCTTTTGGCCTTACCTCAAGACAAACGGAAACTCGTGATATCTGTGTCCCCCGCTTTTGCATGCCTTGAAAGAATGCATGCAACGAAGAATCTTGGGAGTACAGGTGCAACATCAATCAGAAAAAAAGCGTTGTTGTTTTCTGATCAACACAACTCTATGCTTGCGTTTATTATTAACGAGATATAGTGGCTTACTTAGGGCAGCATTTTGGGCTTGTTTAATTGGTGAGTTATACATTTAGCAACTTCAAAAAAAAATCGTGAAATTAGACAAGTAAAAAGTTATATTTCTTGTCTACGAAAAGAAAAGGAGAACGCATGTAGAGATGTAGTCTACGAACAAGTATAGGACAAAGAACAATTGAACTGGAGAAGAAATGTGAGTTGACGTCTGAAAAATGCAGACGGGGTTGAACTTGGACTGGCCTCGGAAAGCATCCAATGTATCTTGACCGCCATTATTTATGAGAGAGAAGGCTGTCACAAAATACAGCAACATATCCAGTACTAGTACTCTAGCTATACTGCTACTCTAGATCATATAGCATGGATATAAGGGCATGGCCAGTGGTATGCTCCAACCCACTGCCCCGCAGGTCCACGTAGGTTCGGATGTCCCAAAGCTAAAAAAGCAATAGCCTCAAAAGTGTAGTTGTGGCTTGCAGAGGAGTCCGCCTCTTCATCAGATAAAGGAAGAAAAGAGAGAGGGAAAAGGAGGCAAGAGAGGATGGTTGCTGAGCTCACTGCATGCGGGGCATTAGCTTTTAGTTTTGGGTGAAAAACAACTAACCATAGCTTCATAATTCCATACCTATGTGGCTGTACTGAGGCAGTGGAAAGCCAATGCTTCCATTGCTCGTGCCCTAATATTGGCCGAATAGTTGTGCATAGATTGCTGGAGATCTCACATCAAATAATGGGTCTGCTTAACTGTATCTATGGTTCTCGAGGCACACGGACCAGTCTGTCAGTCAATGCCACTGCGGTGGTCAGAACACACAAAGAACTAAAGCCAGCCTCATATGCTATTTACTCATCTGTCTACCTATGCATCTATATATATCTGGGAAATATATGCTTGATCACTTCATTATTTTTTCGCCAGAGACTATGAGGGTTCTCAGAAATCTTAAGGCACTATTGCTCTACCACATCAGAGCTGGCAGCTAGCTAGTTTCATCCCTGCACGACATGCTCTATAATGAAGAGATCGTGTGGCGCCAGTGCAGGTGCAGCGCCTGAGCCCCCTGGCCCAAGTGAAAATCACGGAGAGCACTGAACAGCTGTGTAGTACTAGCAGTCACTATGGCCTCGTGATAGGTGATTAGAAAGGCCCCTCGCATTGGCATAGCGTCGTCGTCGTCTCGACACACCTGGGATGTGTATGCATCGCGTTTTAAATTGAGCAGACTGTGAGCCCTGTATCTGGAAGACCGCAGCCCAGAACAAGAGATTCTAGGACAAGAGGTAACTACATAGATTTCTTGAGGGAGGGGAGAAAGATGACAAGAATGTTGTTCTGGCTTGCGTGACAGATGGGGGATGAGATGAGATGAGCCTGCTCTCTCCCCTCTCCCATTAACACAACATGTGTGTGCATGTACTTGCTCCACTGACATACGGCAGTGAGACTCCTCGGCCTTGCACTGTTGGGTTGCACAGTACCACCTCCGGCCCTTCCCAAAACCCTAGAAGAAGAAGGCTGGGTTTCCCTCATGGGGAAAAGATGGCTGAAGCAAGAACCACTCAGAGTCACATGCACATGTTCCTCTCGAAAGGGGATCGGCCATATATATTCTAAGGAGACCACACCAGCTCATGGATCTAGCTACAAGAATTAACAAAAATTCTGCAGTTGGTGATTACTGGGAAACATAGGGATGAGAAGGGTCAATCAACAAACAAAAAAATCAGATGCAGTACGCATGTGTGAGGGGAGGACTTTCTATTCCTATCCTATCCGTATCCAGCAGAAGAAAAGATCCATGGATGCCCAGGTAGAAGAATCTCACGTATGTATGCTCCTTCAGGAATAGAAAGAGCGGGCCAAGCTGGGGAAAGAATCTTTCATGGAAAACCCTGATCAGGAATGCCGCGACACTGGAACATCAAGAGCACAGACAAGCAAGCAGGCCCATTCGTGCGCACAGTTTTGCACATGCATGTGCAATCATGAGATGGACAAGAAAATGATAGCTATGAATATAATTTTTCGTTCAAGGGGCCAAAAAATCTCATTTTTATGCTGCTATGCAACCAATAAATAAGAGTAGACAAGAGGGGCAAAAAGAGATAGGAGATCATGGTCGAACAGATGCAGGAACAGCGATAGTAAGCAAGATGTGTGGATGGATTGTGCCCCGATCGGTTTCATTACCTGAGGAAAGGATATTGCGCAGCGATCTGCCGGAGATGGAGAGGGAGTTGATCTGCGTCTCCACCCTCCTCAGGAACTCCATCGCCTCCTGCAGCGGCCGGGTCAGCTCCTCCCGGTACTTCACCAGCATCTCATGGTACGCCTCCTGGATCACACACACCGACACACGAGCACAACAACGAACGAATAAGGTCATCAATGGTAAGTAGCAAGAACCGCCCAAAGAACACCCAATGAATAAAAATGTTTGTTCCAAGATCGGCCAGCGAGCTCACCATGAATTGATCCAGCTCCGGCTCCGTCGCGGTGCCGAGGCCCCGGATCGCGGTGCGCTGCCGCAGCTCCAGGTCCTGCGCCACCGCCGTCAGCCTCGCTGACACCTCCGGCGGCGCTCCAACCTAGAAACAATGAAACAACCACGTACGGCAGCTCAGCAGAAGTACTCCACTTACGAATAATAAACACCACTTCGATGCACTGTAGCTACTATGAGAAGGCCAGAGAGCATGCATGCTTCATGTTTGACATGAGATGTAGAACAGAAACTTCTTGTGCTGAAGCAGAAGCAGCAGTGCTACTGTTAGTGTTACTAGTAGCACTAGAACTATGACTTGCCTTTTGGCAGTCGAGGTAGGCGGCGAGGAGGGAGGAGTAGTGGGGGTGCGAGATGATCTTGGCCTTGATTGCCTCGACGTCCGCAGCGTAGGATGACGACGAGGGCTCCTTAGCCGCCTTGGCGCACGCCTCCAGAAGGCTGCCGTTGGCCAGCTGCAGCACCGGGTTGCCGCCACCGTGGCTTCCACCGGACGGCGCCGTGTTCAAGGAGAGCGGGCTGTGGGCCAGATAGCCGCCAGACTGCTGCTGCGGCGGCGGTGCGACGACGGCGCTGAGCGGTGAAGACCCCCATGGGAGCTGGTTGTGGTGGTGCTGGTGGCCGTGACCGCTGGCTCCAAGCCCGAAGTGCTGGGCGATGTCCTCCATGGGAGAGAAGGAAGGGGTTGTTATCTCCAGTGATGTCGTGGTGCAGCGATCGAGCTCTCCCGGCCTCACTCTCCCCGAACTCCTGCGCAAAAGGAGACGGATTGAGGTTGAGGTGAAGTTCTTGGGCGGAGAGAAAGAGGAAAAGGGTTTGGGGAAGGAGAAGGGCACCTGCCTTACCTTGCCTTGAGCTAGCCTTTTCTCCTTGCAGTCTCTCTATCTCTCTCTTAAGTTATCATTAGAGAGAAGGAGATGGCTGAGGGAGAGGAAAAGCTGGGAGGCCAATACAGTACACATCTGCCTTTGGAGAGAGACAGTGTAGTCTAGGGTGGGGCTTTCTTTTTCAGGTCAAATCAGAGGCTTGGAGTGGCTTTGTAGGGAATTTCTGTAGCTCGCCAGTGGAGACGAAGCTGGATTTGTTTTCCTTTCTTTCCGCAGAGAAGGATTTGTTTCTGAAACCAAATGCGCGCAGCTACGGCCAGCACCGCCCCGTAGATCTTTGCCGTAATGCTCCAGCCAGGAATCCAGGATACGCTATGCAAAGAATCCTAAATACAGTAGTATCTATACCGATAGACCTAGAAACTACAATTTGTAACTAGCTGCGCCCTACCCATTGTCGCTGTCGGATGCACCATTTCAAAGTTTTCGAAAAATATGAAATAAATCATGGCCGTAGAGTATGTTATATCTTGTGCAGACATAGATTTTTTACCAAAAAGATGATCATATATGAGCTGTGTAAAAAGAACAAGTGAAATGTGAATACCACCTGATAATATTCTCTTGTGTTTTTTTTCTTTTCTGCATAGGTCATAATGAAAACGGAGCGGACAACATCTTATTTCATTTTTTTATCTTCACATTTTTAAATATAAATAACTCATAATAAATATAGGGAAAAGATAGCGTAAGACGCCGCACCCCGAACTTCGCATGCGGCGGGTGATTTGCGTGGTTTTCCCTCTATATGGAGAGCACATGCATGTATGCATGCAGCACCATGCAACACTACGGGTGACATCATCACATTAATTTGATTTATCTTCTAAACCGTTATTCCGATTCACTATCTGTTTATACCGCTAGATTTGTCGAAATCCGAGTGCTTCAAAACTAAATCCATTGTTAATATATTTAGATAAAAATAAAAATTCTAAACCAGTTACCAAATTGTGATACTATGGCTATCAGATTAACAGAAACAATTATCAATAATTATATATCGTTACTATATGAATCTTTTCATATTTTGAAACACTTGTGACACATGTACAATCGGGTGTGACGAACTTTTCGCGTCACATCAGTTAACAGATTAAATATTATATTTACCATATTAATATTAAACAGTTATCACGATAATTATACATGGTTATCACATAATTTTTTAGATGCTTTTATACATTGCAATGATATGTACATCTAGTTAGTAAGAGTTTTAGTGTTTTCAAGATCAAAGATATGATACCCATTCCATTCCACATAAAGTAGTATCATTCGGGTTTATATTGGTGTAGAACGGTGTATAGAAACCACATAGTCTTATAATGTTATAAGCTAGTTACAACTACTGAAAGAAAGAAAAAAGTTTTCAAAACATGGAAACATGGGATATAATTCCTATATCTCATCACGACTAAGCCAACGGTGAAAACGGATATTCAATCGGAGTAACCATTTGAAAGATAAATCATTTTTAGTATAAACAATAAAGGGAATATATATTATGTCATCTATTACGTCACTGCATGCATGCATAGCAAGGTGCCGCCGCACGGAAGAGAAAATCTGCGGCGCCACCGCGTAGTCCTATCCCTATCCATGAATGTAACATGATGTATGAAAATGAATGTCTCTTTCAGTGTAACAGGATATGCGATGATCCAGTGTAACATGAAAGTCAGTTTTACATGATCATGCACCAATATATAACAATGAATAATCATAGTAAGGCATGTAATGTAAAAATTATGGAAGTTGCATGGCAATATATATGGGAACGGCTGTGAAAATGTTGTAGTGGGTAGATATGTTAACTGTTGAGGAAAATATATATGCTTTAAGTGTAGGAGAACGAGATAAAGTCCTTCCACGGGGTTTTGATGTACTGGCGAAGTATGCATCAAGTCTCGCTATGAGAAGAAGGATATGCACAACACCGAATAGGCTAGCAAATTAGGATGGTGGAAGTGCCAAAGACCGTAACTCAACATTAATAAAAAAGAACTCACAACTTTATTGTAAAGACAACTAGAAGTCTAAACATTAAGAAACATGATTAAAATTACTCCTCGAAGAGCCGTTCCCGCGAGCACAAGTACTCCCACGGGTGAGGGCAGGAACTCGCCCACGGGTGGTTGGCTTAAACCATCACTTCTAATGGAATATGCCTAAAATTTGGCTACCCCCACTCATCTAACACCATGAACCAAACAGGAGCTAACCACCTAAAAATGGCTACCCATAGCCACTTGGTGGCTAGCCACCAACCAAACACACCCTAGATCTCTCGACCTTAGCCACATCCATGTCATTACGAACTACTATCAAAGATAAAACAGTTTTCTAGAACAATTACATTACTTAATATTTTTGTATTACGGAACAAACTTTTATCGACAGACTACTACTAATTAGTCTTAACTAAGCAACCATAAAGTTTAAACTTAAGATTATTTAATGCCTCAAAACAATTAAAAGTAATCAAGTTAACAAATTTCAATCATCTACAAGATTACGCAAGTTTTTCATTATACCACTACCATAAGCATGACATTTTTAATTCCAACCATTTAAGCAAATCTCCAAATTAATATGAGTGAAACACATGAGATGTAATATGATAATGTGATAGCTCTGAATATACTATGAGTGCAAAACAAGAGCGAAACATCAACAATATGAAATGGAAATAATACTCACCAAGATAAGAGCTAAGAACATGAGCATTATAAGAACAAATGGAGCGTGTCTATCTCCGAAACAAGAATGTTAGTATCAATTTTATTGTAAAGACCTGTAAACAAAAACATAATCAAACTGAAGGTAAAAATAATTGACGCTTAAAATTAACATATAATTTGTGAAGCAATAAAAAATAGTTTCAACAGAGACGACCTCGTGGTTGTTGATGAAGAACGGGGTGCCTTGGGCATCCCAGGCTTAGACGGTTGGCACTTCTTGGATATATTAGTGGGTGCCCGGGGGCATCCCACGCTTTAGATTTTATCTCTCCTTGATCTTATTTCACCATCCTCTTTTTCAGTACTTTAGAACTTCCTTCACAAACAACTCATCATAGACACTTATTAGAGGGGTTAGTACTCAAAAATATAATCCACTTTGGTTCAGTGGAGACCGGATGCAAAACTCAATTTCAACATTAGCTATAGGTTACTCAATTTCAAATATATGATGACGTTAGCCACAGGGTCGTGGTGTACAAAGGCGTAGAAGGCGGTGATGGCAGCATCGGCCTGGAGTGGCCATGCCGGACGCCTAGACAAGGTGTGGTCGACGGGACCTGCGACAGCCTAAAGTGGCCGTGCAGGTTACCTGAAGAGGTGCGACAACGGTAGTCGAAATAGACGAGGAAGAACCCGGTGGCATGACGAAGACGGTCGTGGACGGTGGCGTTCCCACGCCTAGGGTGTAGGCACGCCGCATATGATGCATCCAAAATGCATCTACCTTTTCAAGTACTTTTCTTCATAATTTGCTATGGAATCTTCCCATATTATTTTAAAACTATAGAATTTGACGTTAGTTTAGCAAAGTCTCGTTTCTACTCGTTTTTGTAGAAAACAAAATCGGGGAAAATATCACGCCACTTTTTTAACAAGAGAAGTAGTTCGAGCATTGGGCAGACACGAGGAAGTGTCTAGGGGGCAAATGGGCATGGCTCACGCGGCAAAGAAGGGTGGCCGTGTGAGCAGTACCCGTTTGGCCCTCGGACGACGTACCCTCTTGTATACCCCGAAAACCTATCACCAAAGAAGAACGGAGCTTTTCGCGAAACAGAGCACTTCCAGAGCCCCGATCTTTGATTTCGGGGTCAGATTGATAAAGGATTTACTCCCTGATACGTCTCCAACGTATCCATAATTTCTGTTGTTCCATGCTTATATTATACCAATCGCAACATGTTTTATACACACTTTATATCATTTTTATGCATTTTCTGAGACTAACCTATTAACAAGATGCCACAGTGCCAGTTCCTGTTTTCTGTTGTTTTTGGTTTTAGAAAAGTTGTTCTGGAAATATTCTCGGAATTGGACGAAACAAATTGCAAAGTCCCTATTTTTTCCGACACGCTCACGAAGTCCAAAGAGCAAAGAAGACCCACGAGGGAGCCCCCCCCCCCCCCCCCGGCCGCGCCACCACATGGTGTGGGCCCCTTGGGCGCCCAGCGACGTGGTGTGAGTAGTTCATCCTTGGACTATGGGTCCATAGCAATAGCTAGATGGTTGTCTTATCCTCTTGTGCTATCATTTTTATATCTTTTGAGCTGCCTATCATGATCAAGATCATATTATTGTAATGCTACATGTTATGTTTGTTGGAATCCGATGAATATTGAATACTATGTCAAGTTTCTTAATTATATATCATGTGTATGTTATTTATGATCTTGCATGCTCTCCGTTATTAGTAGATGCTCTGGCCAAGTAGATGCTTGTGACTCCAAGACGGGTATTTATGCTAGATAGTGGGTTCAGTCTCCATTTAGTCTGGGGAAGTGACAGCAACCTCTAAGGTTGTGGATGTGCTATTAGCACTAGGGGTAAAACAGCGATGTTTTGTCTAAGGATAATTGTGTTGCTTACATTACGCACTTTACTTAAT
Source organism: Poa annua (assembly GCA_026929855.1). Taxonomy (NCBI): domain Eukaryota; kingdom Viridiplantae; phylum Streptophyta; class Magnoliopsida; order Poales; family Poaceae; genus Poa; species Poa annua. Next base: position 24,890,389 of record CM049434.1, on the reverse strand, counting down.
GCAACAATCTGTTGCTTGCAACTTAATACTGAATGGGGTGCGTACGCTAACCGGAAGGTGGATTATTAGTCATAGATGCGGTTGTAACGGTCTATGAATCATATTGTAATGCCCAAATAATCTCATAGTAGACACTGTGACTAGTATATGCATTGTTATGCGGTTCTTTATTTTGTCAATTCCCCAGCTGTAATTTGTTTACCCGCATGTTAGTTATTTATTATAGAGAGACACCACTAGTGAACTGTGGACCCCGGTCCATTCTTTTACATCGATAATATAACCTACTACAAACACTCTTCTCTTACATTCTCTATAAACAAACATCATTTTCCACACTATACGACTAATCCTTTGTTTTCAGCAAGCCGATGAGATTGACAACCTCACTGTTTCGTTGGAGCAAAGTAGTTTGATTGTGTTGTGTGCAGGTTCCGCGTTCGTCGTTGACATCGGTAGTGCGCCTGCCAAAGTCATCCACCAACAACCTTTAGAAGCGTCTTCATCTCCTACTGATTCGATAACCTTGGTTTCATACTGAGGGAAAACTTACTGCTACACTCATCATACCTTCCTCTTGGGGTCTCCCAGCGAACCTTGACACAGAAGCATCAAGATCTTCTCTGGCGCCATTGCCAGGGAGATCAAGCCTTCTGCAAGGCGGTCTCTCACTTCCAATCTCTTTACTTTGTTACTGTCTTGCTTAGTTTATTTTTATTTTGTCTTTTTTCTTCTATTTATCAAAAACATAAAAAATTTGTTTCTTGCATCTAGTTTATTTTGGTTTGTTATTATGTCTAGTTCTTTATTTGCTATCAATGGTTCTCTATTTGATAAAAAATATTATTGGCACGATGGGTTCACGGAGGAACAACAAATTATTATAAGGAATACCGCTTGTCTAAAAAAGGGGCACGTTTATGGGAACAAATAATTAGATTGAATTATTTTGCTAAAAACTTGTGCTCTACTTATGATGAATCATGGTACTTTAATGAATGTTTTTGCTGTAGGAGGCATAAACACCTCCCTTTCCAATGTGATTATAATGATGATGAGACTTTGGCTTCTTATGCTAAAGGAAACTATGACTTTGCCAATCTTGAAAAAATTGAAGATTTTTTTGTTTTTAAGGATGCTTATGAAATTGCTTGTGCTTCAGGGTGATGATGCCCCTTATAAGTCTGCGAATTCCGAATACTTGGTTACTGCTTTGAATATTATAATGATAATCCTTATATCACTAAATTTCTTGAGAAAACTTATTCTTCAGAACAACTTGCTTCCTTTCAGGGACCTATGGAAGTAGAAATTGCTGAAACTATAATCTCATTGGATGAAAAAGAGGAGGAGAGTGAAGAACAAAAGGAGGATCTACCTCCTAAAGATAGTAACTCTGTAACTCTTACACTATTTGATTGTCCCCCATACTTATCAAAGGAGGATGAATGTTCTGTTCATGTGGATTCTCTTGAAATATTCCCTACGAGTTAAACTTGTGGGAATAATTATGCTACTGTTATCTATGATAATCCATGCTATTTTGATAAATCTTATGATAATCCTTTATTTGTGCCTAATTTCGAAATGCATGGTAATGAGAAAGTTTATTTAGAAAATGTTTATGATAAAGCTCTAGATGATGATCCTATATTGGTTGATAATATTAATTGTACTACTATTGAAAATTGGATTGGAGAGGTCTTGACTTTATCTTGGAGCCCCATACCTCTTGAGAATGATCACTCGTCTTGTTATAAACTTGTTAAAAGTGGATTTGAAAGTTTTAATCCCACTATTTTGGAGCTTGATAAAAATTATGTGTTTGTAGATCATGAAAAGCATGCTTTATGTGATAGTTATATTGTTCCGTTTATTCATGATGTTTCTGAAAATTATTATGAGAGAGGAAAATATGGTTGTAGAAGTTTTCATGGTACTAAAACACGTCTCTATATGCTGAAAGTTTTGAAGTTACTCTTGTTTTATCTTCCTATGCTTGTCACTTTGTTTTTTGTGAATTTATTTGTGTACAAAATTCGTATGCATAGGAAGTGGGTTAGACTTAAATGTGTTTTCAATTTTCTTCTTGATGCTCCTTTTGCTTCATTTTCTATTTTCATGAGAGCATCATTAAAACTATCAAGACTAGCTAAAATGCATTAAAGAAAAACGCTTATGTGAGACAACCCATTATTTTATTTCTGTGATTTTTCTTTTATTTGAGTAAGGTGCTTGTTTACTTATGTAACAACTCCCGTGTATCTTTATTTTATTGCATTGTTGTGCCAAGTAAAGTCTCTAGTAGAAAGTTGATACTAGATTAGGATTTCTGCACAGGGACAGATTTTCTGCTGTCTGCCGTTTACTTCGTAATAAATTCCACACAAATCGCAATGTCACGAATTTTTTTGTGTGTGATACTCAGATATGTACGAAACTTTCATTAGTTTTAAGTTTTCTAATCTGAGCAAGTTAAGTGCCTCGAAAAAATTCTTCTTTACAGACTGTTCTGTTTTGACAGATTCTGTCTTTTATTTTGCATTCTCTCTTTTACTATGTTTGAGTGGATTTCTTTGCTCCACAAAACATCAGTGGCTTTAGCTAATGTCCAGAAGTATTGGTGATGATTGTGTTCATGTAGAACATGTGAATTTTTGATTATTCACTAACCCTATAATAAAGATTACTTTGAGTTTGGTGTGAAGAAAGTTTTCAAGGATCAAGAGAGGAGAATGATATGATGTGATCCAGAAGAGTGAAAAGTCTAAGCTTGGGGATTGGGTCAGCCAAGCATATTTCAAGAAAACTCAAGCGTCTAAGCTTGGGGATGCCCAAGCCATCCCATTCTTCATCAACAATTTATCAGGTCATCTCTAGTGAAACTATATTTTAATTTTCTCACATCTTATGTACTTTACTTGGAGCGTATGTGTGTTTTGATTTTTGCTTTGTTATTTTCATTTTCTGAATAAATTGGATCCTATAATTCTTGTGTGGGAGAGAGACACGCTCCGCCTTTTCATATAAATATTTGTATTCTTCACTTATATTTATGGCGAAAGCTGAAAGCCGCAACACTAATTGTTTTTATTTGGCAAAAGCTTAAATCCGCAGCATTTGTAGAAATACTCTATTGTTTCATTGTTAAATACTTGGAGTGTTTATGTTTAAATAAGTTGATTGATGTTTGGTTGGAAACAGAAAATGCTACATGTGGTAGATGGTATATTGAAAAGACATACATATTCTTGTAGATCATTGTCTTGGATATTGTGGTGCTTGGCAATTGTTTTGAGCTCTCAAGTAGATCATGTTTAAGCTCTTGCATCATGTAGTTAAAAACCTATTAATGAAGAACTACTAGAGAACATGTTGAAATTTGGTTTTCATGTTTGATATCTCTAAGATCTAGATATTTCCGGGTAAATGTGTTTGAATAACAAGGAAGACAATGTGGAGTCTTATAATGCTTGCAATATGTTTTCATTTAAGTCTTGTTGTACCAATTGTTATATTGTGTTTGCTTCAAACAATATTGCTAGCCTAAAACTATGTACTCAGAGGGAATGCTTCTCGTGCATCCAAACCTTGAGCCAAAACCCATGTGATGACTCCCAAGTGCAGGAGATCAATTGTAGTACCTTTCGAATAGAAAAGGTTGTCGAACCCACGAGGAGCTGAAGGTATTGGTTAATAAGAATGATAGATAAAACAATGAAAGATGCAAGTGTTTTTGGGGTTTTTGGTTGTATGGTTGCAAATAAACTAAAAGTGCAGAAAGTAAATAATAGTAGTTGAAAGCTCCCAATGAGAGAAAAGCTCAATCCTTTATGTGGCAAGAGGACAAGCTCAAGTGATGTGTGTCTTATATTTGGAAAACGTTCCCGAGGGCGGCATGGATATAACTAGGCATATAGATCTATTATATACTAAAATTAAAATGAACTAGTTTATTAAAAAAACACGTTGAATATCTTGTCAAGTTTTAATCTTGTTAGGACGGAGCCACAACTTAGGTAATGCTAAACAAATAAACTAAACCCTCTTATGATGTATCATGTGGCCAAGCAAATGACTGCACAAGAATTATTAAGACATAATGTCCCACCATATCATTACACTCTAAGGTCCCCGATATTAATACCCCATAATAATAACTTCATGACTCATTCTCAGGTTTCTTGTCCTCCCAAGTCTTTCTCATTTCATTATACTACGGTGTTCTCCTATGGGCCCATATAGGTGAAGTGTTGTGCAGTCGACGTTCGCACAACACCATCATAGAATCACATAAAAAGATAAACACTAAACAAAATACCAACACATGTCATATATAAATCATTACCAATTCATCCTATGCCCTCAGGAACATACGGGAACTACTCACAACGTGCAAACATGATCATATTCAGTGGCATAAGTGGTACAACACAATATGAAAATATAACTTCACCACCAAATAATGACAAGTGCTTAATCACAAAAATGAATAGTAGCACAAAACAAGTATCTAGGTTATAGCAACTCTCAAACTACGAGGGGAACGGAGTGGATCACGGAGATGATGATGGAGATGGTGTTGTTCTTGGTGATGGTGATGATGGAGAGGCCTCCTCCCATGCCAAGGAGGAGAGGTGATGACGGTGACGATGATTTCCCCCTTCTCCGGAGCTCCGGAGCAGCAGGATCTGACCCCCCCTCGGAGGGAATCGGGAGTTTCGCCGCCGCCGCGGCCTCGAATCGTCTGGGAAAAAATTAGGGCGTAGGTTTTCGGAGGAGACGGAGGTCGTGGTAAAAAGCCACAGGCGAGGAAGTGCCCGAGGCTCCACTTAGTGGGCCCCACGCGGCCAAGGAATCTGGCCGCGTGGGCCCCCTCTTTTGGCCCTCGTGGCTCTTCCCTTTTCGATCTTTTGCCCCCTCTGGTTCTCCTGATGCAAAAACTGTTGTGTAACTTTTCTTTTTCCATTTGGGTTCCTGTAGCTCCTGCAACAATAAAAACAAGAAAAGGGGGTTTTCTGCCTCCCAGATATTAAATATCAAAAATAGGGACTTTATATGAAAGTCCCCAAAATCATCTAAAACATGTAAAACATTGATATAATTGTTCCAATAACATTCTAATATGATGATATAAGTTGTATAAATGATGATATAAAATGCACGTATCAACTCCCCCAAGCTTAAACCTTTACTCGTCCTCGAGTAACTAAGGACATAGATCATTACATGCATCAATGGACTTATGGTTGATAAATAAATACGTGCATAGTATCATCATCATGTTCAGTTGTAATGTAAGATAAATGGAACTAAAACTCATACACATGTGGGCAATATAAGTAGAAGCTCTAGCAATCACCCCTTACTTTTGAACATAGAAAACCATTGTATGTTGGACAATTGAACTAACTCTTATTCATACTCTTTTACCAATGCATTTGCACTCATTTGCAAGCATTATACTCTTTTATGCTTTGCTGAAATTTAAAGACAAGATAAACTCTCATGGGATAAATAGTTAGAGGAAGACAAATGAAAGGATAAATATGATATTGCTTATCACCTTGCCTCTCTATTAACTAGTACAAACTTAAGTCATGGATATTTCAATCAAGTTCTTATGCTCACACAACCTTTGTTTAACACTTTCCATGGCTAACCGAGTCCTCGGGTGCCCACCTTTTCATTCACTTTTCAAGAGCATAAGTATTGAAACATCCATGATCATTAATTTGCTCAAAAGATACTAAAGTCCAGCAAGAGTGTTTCATATTTCCTTTCATTGACCTTCCTAAATATTTATTCTACAAGACCACATCTTCACCTTAAACTTTTATACTTCATGTCATATTGACTTATTCTTTCACTTATTCTACTGATGAGATAATTCTACAAGTGTCCAACATACTCAAGTTAACCAAGTTCAAGGAAAGATGTGACTGAAACTTCTAAATATACCACGCACATTTGCATGAGTGTTACCCATAAATCTCCAAAACAAGAGACCCATGAATGACACCACACTTTAATATTCATTGATAAACCATAGGGGATACATGATAATGCTCAATGAGCTCACACAAGCCTAAGAGAGATTGATAACTAAATGATAAAAAGCAAAGCACACCATGACTAGATAGATATGATAAACTAGTAAAGATAAAGACCAGGTTGAACTCCCCCAAGCTTGAGGTTCTGCAGACTCTTTATTTCTCCTCTTTCTTGACTTCATAGTAGTTGTCTTCAAGTTCTCCAATGACACTCATCATAAGATTGTAGGCTTGCTCAAACTGGTTTGTGGCATCTCCCAGCTTTTCCATGAGATTCTTCTCCCTTGACTCCTTGCTAGGCTTCCACTCCGGGCTTGGTACCTTGGTGTTGAGGTAGCCTTCTGAAATTCCCTGTCAATAAGAGTAGAAACCACGTTTCTGCTTGCAAGAGCGTGCCTAGGAGCCTTCCCTCCAGTGCTCATGCGAGCGGTCTGCCTCTTGTTCGGAAGAGACATGTTCACTCTCACGGCGGTAACAGGGATAGGAGCAGGTGGCGAAGGTGGTGCAGACGCGAGGTGGACGAAGGGCTTGTATTCTCCATCTTCTTCTTCTTCCTCCTCCATCTTCTCTACGTCGGGCTTGACGTCCTCATCATCCGAGTAGTCCTTCCTCTTCCTGTTCCTCCTCCACATGGACGTGGGGTTGTTCCCCTCAAGCTCATCATCATCATCGTCCATGGAGGAGCATTGGAAAGAGTCTCCCGAAGACATGGCCAAAACCCTGACAGACATAAACAAAGAAAACAAAGATCGATCGAGAACGCTCGGTGCGAGATTAGATTGACGAAAGGGGGTATATATTGACGGTTTTTAGGGCAAGACGAAGCGTCGGAGTCCAAAACGAGATGAAACGGGACTCCGAGGGGCAAAAGGAGTTGGCCCACGCGGCCAAAGCATCTAGCCGCATGGGGCCACCTCTTTCCTCCCTCGGGGCTCCGTTCCTTCCAAGTTTCTTGTCCTATATGCTAATTTTCATAAAAAATGATCTCCGTAAAATATTATGCAATTCCAAGAAACTTCCCAACACAAAAGTTACCAATTATTGATTCTGAGTTTCCAAAACTGCAGAGTTTCTCTCTATTACCTCCTCCGGTGTCTTTAAGTCCATTTCTTCCACCATTCCGATTAAGCTTTTTCCTGCAATATAGTGTTTAAGGCGTTGTCCATTGACCACATGAGGTTTACCTTTCATATCACCGTGAAGACGAATGGCTCCTGAACGGTACACCTCCCGTATCACCAATGGTCCCTGCCATTTTGAAGCAAACTTTCCTGCAGAAAACTTGAAACGAGAGTTGTATAATAAAACTTGATCACCTAATTTGAATTCTTTCTTCTTAATTTTCTTGTCATGCCAAATTTTAACTTTCTCTTTAAATAGCCTAGCACTTTCATAAGCTTCATTTCTCCACTCATCAAGTAGGTTTAAATCAAGAATTCTCTTCTCTCCAGCAGTTTTTAAATCAAAGTTAAGTTGTTTAATGGCCCATCTAGTTTTATGTTCTAATTCAACAGGTAAATGACAAGCTTTTCCATAAACCATTCTGTAAGGAGACATTCCCATAGGATTTTTATAAGCAGTTCTATAAGCCCATAGTGCATCATTAATCTTAAGTGGCCAATCAGACCTAGACCTATTAACTGTCTTTTCCAAAATGAGTTTAATTTCCCTATTACTTAATTCAACTTGTCCACTTGTTTGAGGATGATAAGGAGATGCAACTCTATGATTAACATCATATTTTGCTAATGTTTTCCTAAGAATACCATGCAAGAAATGAGAACCACCATCAGTAATTAAAAACCTTGGAACACCAAACCTGGGGAAAATGATGTCCTTCACCATCTTCATTGATGTGGCATGATCTGCACTTTTGGTTGGAATTGCTTCCACCCACTTTATAACATAATCCACTGCAACCCAAATATGAATATGCTTTGTCTTTGAGGCTGGGAAAGGTCCCATTAAGTCAAAACCCCACACATCAAAAGGCTCAAGTGGTAAAGAATAATTCATAGGCATTTCATTCCTCCTACCAATATTTCCTACTCTTTGACATTTATCACAAGTTTTAACATATTCAGCACAATCCTTAAATAAAGTAGGCCAATAAAAACCAGATTGTAATACCTTTGCTCCTGTGCGATCTCCTGCATGATGCCCTCCATAAGGACTATCATGACAGTCTTTTTATAATAGCCTGTTGTTCATGCTCAGGTACACAACGTCTAATAATACCATCTACACTCTTCTTATAAAGGAAAGGATCATCCCAAAAATAATGTCTAAGATCATAAAAGAATTTCTTTCTTTCTTGAAGAGTAAAGTGTGGTGGCAAAACTTTGCCAACAATAAAATTTGCATAATTAGCAAACCATGGAGATGCAACTTTAGCCATAGAAACATTAATGTTTGCAAGTTGTTCATTAGCAAAACTATCATTAACAGGAATAGGATCATCAGGTATATTTTCCATTCTAGAAAGATGATCAGCTACTTGATTATCTTCCCCTTTTCTATCAACAATATGTAAATCAAATTCTTGCAGCAAAAGTACCCATCTTATTAATCTAGGCTTAGCATCTTTCTTATTCATTACATATTTAATAGCAGAATGATCAGAATGCACAATGACTTTTGAATCAATAATATAAGGTCTAAACTTATCACATGCAAATATCACTGCTAAAAATTCTTTCTCAGTTGTGGCATAGTTTCTTTGGGCACCATCAAGTGTCTTACTAGCATAGTAGATAACATTAAGTATCTTATCAACTCTTTGGCCCAAAACAGCCGCAACTACATAATCACTAGCATCACACATAATTTCAAAAGGTAAATTCCAATCAGGAGGTTGAATAATAGGAGCACTTATTAAAGCATTCTTTAAAATATTAAAGGATTCAATACAATCATCATTAAAAGAGAAAGGAACATCCTTTTGCAAAAGATTGGTTAGAGGCTTTGATATTTTGGAGAAATCTTTAATAAACCTACGATAAAAACCTACATGCACAAGAAAGCTTCTTATACATTTGATATCCCTTGGGTATGGTAACCTCTCAATAGTTTCTATCTTTGCCGGATCAACTTCTATTTCTCTTCCAGAAATACGATGTCCAAGAACAATACCTTCATTAACCATAAAGTGACACTTTTCCCAATTAAGGACTAGGTTTTGATCTTCACATCTCTTCAAAACTTTGTTAAGGTTGAACAAGCATATATCGAATGAAGTTCCATAAACAGAAAAATCATCCATAAAGACTTCCATTATCTTTTCAATATAATCAGCAAATATAGCATTCATGCATCTTTGAAAAGTAGCAGGAGCATTACACAAACCAAATGGCATTCTCCTATAAGCAAATGTACCATATGGGCAAGTAAAGGTGGTCTTTTCTTGATCATCTTTGTGAACAGGAATTTGTGAGAAACCTGAATAACCATCTAAATAACAAAAGTGAGAGTTTTTAGATAACCTTTCTAACATTTGATCAATAAATGGCAATGGATAATGATCTTTACGAGTTGCTTTATTTTACTTTCTGAAATCAATACACATCCTATAACCAACAACAGTGCGTTGAGCCACAAGTTCATCTTCATCATTTGGAACAACAGTCATTCCACCCTTTTTAGGAACACAATGAACAGGACTCACCCACTTACTATCATCTATGGGATAAATAATACCAACTTCAATAAGTCTTATTACCTCTTTCCTTACCACTTCTTTCATTTTTGGGTGAAGACGTCGTTGAAAATCAACAACAGGCTTTGCATCTTCCGCCAAATTAATTTTATGCATACATAGAGCTGGGCTTATACCTTTTAGATCATCAAGAGAATATCCAATGGCTGCTCGGTGAGCTTTCAATACATCAAGTAATTTCTCTTCTTCTTCAGCTGAAAGGTTAGCACTAATAATAACAGGATATATTCTCTTCTCATACAAATATGCATACTTAAGATTTTCAGGCAAAGGTTTTAACTCAAAACTAGGATCTCCTTTAGGTGGTGGTAACACTCCTAAATTATCAGGTGGAATATGCAATTGTAATTGTGGTGGTTGTTGCCATAATATTTTTTCTAGAGCATCCTTTTCTTCATCATTAAATGGTTCATCTTGATTAAGCATATAACGTTCTACCACATCCGTTGAAGCTACAGCTATATGAGCAAGAGTTTTAACTACATCCTTATCAAATGGTTCTTTCTTTAAATGTTTACCAGCAAATTTAGAAAAGTTAAACTCAAGTTTTTCTCCAACACACTTAATAAACACTTTCTATTTAACCAAATTAATTTCAGCATCAACAGTATGTAAGAAAGGTCTACCAAAAATGACAGGACAAAATGAATCTTGAGGACAACCAAGCACAATAAAATCAGCTGGATATTTTATCTTCCCAACAAGTACTTCAACATCTCTAACAATTCCAAGAGGACTAATATAATCTTTATTGGCAAGTTGAATGGTCATACCTGTCTCTTCCATAACAATAGGATCAATGTCAGGCTTGATTTCAAGATAAAGAGAATATGGAATAACACTAATACTTGATCCAATATCACATAACCCATGATAGCACGAAGTCACAGTAGCACATGATATAACAGGCTTACCAACCTTGGCCGAATTGCCTTTGATAACCTTAGTAGCATCTTCACATAAATAAACATCAACAGGATCTTCTTCATTTAATTGTTTGATAACAGAAATTTGACTTTTAACTCCCACCTGTTCATAAGACTCAGAACATTTTCAGTTACTCTTGTTAGTAACAACAATAAGCAAGTTCTCCTTAATTTTCTTTGGGTAAGGAGGTGTTTCAATATACTCTTCAATTGTCACAGATGATACTGGTTCCACCTGTTTAATAACTTTAGGAACAACAATAGATTGTTTAACAGGTTCAACATATACTTCAAAGCCAGTTTCAGGAAGACACATATGCTTAGCAAAACCTTTAGATATTTCTACATAATATAAGGGTCAAGACAAAAATTATCACTCAGATTTTTAAATAAAGTAGAGGTAGAGAAGTGCTCTACACACGAATATTCATAGTCCAGATAGGGTTCATTACATTTATCAAGATCCCAATGTCCAGTGTTCTCAGTAGTAGTCTCCAATAAATTCCATGCTTCTTCTTCAGTATTATTTGTAAAACTTCCACCAGACGAATTATCCAGAGTTTCCTTCGGATGCTTAGGCAGCCTCACATAAAATTTTATCAGAATAATTTTCCTTGTAAGATCATGACAAGGATTCTTGTGAAGGAGCTCCTTTAATCTCCCCCAAGCTTGAGTAATACTCTCTCCCAGATGTGGCCAGAAATTAAATATATAGCAGCGGTTATCATAAGCTTCTTTAGGAGTAAAATATTTAAGAAAGAAAATCTTACTCAGCACATTCCAATCTTCTTTAACTCCTTCATCCAAAGACCTGTACCAAATACGAGCATTACCAGATAAAGACAAATATAACAGCTTCCTTTTTACCTGATCATCAGAAATATCAGTGAGCCTAAATAACCCACATATGTCTTCAATGTGTTCAATATGGTCCCGTGCAGACTTAGCTCCATCCCCTAAGAATGGATCCTTCATAACTCTCTTAACATGACCAACGGGAATTTTATACCCCAATCTAGGTCTCTCAGGCACAGCAGTTTCCACCACTTTTGGAGTGGCATAAGCACTTTCATATAAAGCAAGTTGCAAATCATGACGATTCATAAAATCCATAGTAACAATAAGATAACAGCAGCTGATAAAATTCAGCTTCCAAGCTTCCATACCAAACTTCTTACCAATAGCACAACGCTCCCCGGCAACGGCGCCCGAAAAGTATCTTGATGACTCCCAAGTGCAGGAGATCAAATGTAGTACCTTTCGAATGGAAAAGGTTGTCGAACCCACGAGGAGCTGAAGGTACTGGTTAGTAAGAATGATAGATAAAACAATGAAAGATGCAAGTGTTTTTGGGGTTTTTGGTTGTATGGTTGCAAATAAAGTAAAAGTGCAGAAAGTAAATAATAGCAGTTGAAAGCTCTCAATGAGAGAAAAGCCCAATCCTCTATGTGGCAAGAGGACAAGCTCAAGTGATGTGTGTCTTATATTTGGAAAACGTTCCCGAGGGCGGCATGGATATAACTAGGCATATAGATTTATTAAACAACACGTTGAATATCTTGTCAAGATTTAATCTTGTTAGGACGGAGCCACAACTTAGGTAAAGCTAAACAAATAAACTAAACCCTCTTATGATGTATCATGTGGCCAAGCAAATGACTGCAAAAGAATTATTAAGACATAATGTCCCACCATAGCATTACACTCTAAGGTCCCCGATATTAATACCCCATAATAATAACTTCACGACTCATTCTCAGGTTTCTTGTCCTCCCAAGTCTTCCTCATTTCATTATACTACGGTGTTCTCCTATGAGCCCATATAGGTGAAGTGTTGTGCAGTCGACGTTCGCACAACACCATCATATAATCACATAAAAAGATAAACAGTAAACAAAATACCAACACATGTCATATATAAATCATTGCCAATTCATCCTATGCCCTCAGGAACATACGGGAACTACTCACAACGTGCAAACATGATCATATTCAGTGGCATAAGTGGTACAACACAATCTGAAAATATAACTTCACCACCAAATAATGACAAGTGCTCAATCACAAACATGAATAGTAGCACAAAACAAGTATCTAGGGCATAGCAACTCTCAAACTACGAGGGGAACGGAGTGGATCACGGAGATGATGATAAAGATGGTGCTGGTCTTGGTGATGGTGATGATGGAGAGGCCTCCTCCCACGCCAAGGAGGAGAGGTTATGAGTTATGACGGTGTGACGATGATTTCCCCCTTCTCCGGAGCTCCGGAGCAGCAGGATCTGACCCCCCTCGGAGGGAATCAGGAGTTTCGCCGCCGTCGCAGCCTCGAATCGTTTGGGGAAAAATTAGGGCGTTGGTTTTCGGAGGAGACGGAGGTCGTGGTAAAAAGCCCCAGGCGAGGAAGTGCCCGAGGCTCCACTTAGTGGGCCCCACGCGGCCAAGGAATCTGGCCGCGTGGGCCCCCCTCTTTTGGGCCTTGTGGCTCTTCCCTATTCGATCTTTTGCCCCCTCTGGTTCTCCTGATGCAAAAACTGTTGTGCAACTTTTCTTTTTCCATTTGGGTTCATGTAGCTCCTGCAACAATAAAAACAAGAAAATGGGGGGGTTTTGTGCCTCCCAGATATTAAGTACCAAAAATAGAGACTTTGTATGAAAGTCCCCAAAATCATCTAAAACATGTAAAACATTGATATAATAGTTCCAATAACATTCTAATATGATGATATAAGTTGTATAAATGATGATATAAAATGCACGTATCACCATGCCATTTTTGTCCACCATACCTACCTACTATATGGTATTTCCTGTCATTCCAAGTAAATACTTCGTGTGATACCTTTATTCAAAAGCTATTATCCCTTATTTGTGTTAATGTTTTATAGCTCATGAGGAAGTATGTGGTGTTTTTTATATCAACCTTGTTATTTGCTTATGACGGACTTTGACCAATGGACTAGTGGCACATCCACTGATCCAATAATTTTGCAAAAAGAGCTGGCAAATGGGGTGCCCAGTCCCAATTATTTACAACTTTAACTGCTTAATTCTCTTCACATTTTTGCCCTGGTCCAATCAGTCAAGTAATAATCCCAGTGAATAACTGCATGTGTAAACAAAAGAGAACAAGAGTGATGATATCGTCCTTCAGTGGGAGCCGCTCTTGAAAGTCTGGTTGACAAGTGGGTAGAGTACCCATTACCATTCGTTGACAACAACAAACACCACTACAAAATTTACTTTTATGCTCTCTATATGATTTAAAAAACCTATAAAAACTAAAAAGCTCTAGCACATGTTTGTATTCCTGCTTCCCTCTGCGAAGGGCCTTTCTTTTACTTTATGTTGAGTCAGTTTACCTATTTCTTTCTATCTTAGAAGCAAACACTTGTGTCAACTTTGTGTGCATCAATTCTTATATACTTACTTATTGCACTTGTTATATTTCTTTGTATTGACAATTATCCATGAGATATACAATTTGAAAGTTGAAAGCAAATACTGAAACTTAAATCTTTCTATGTGTTGCTTCAATGCCTTTTTACTTAGAATCTATTGCTTTATGAGTTAACTCTTATGCAAAACTTTTTGATGCTCGTCTTGAAAATACTATCCATGAAAAGTTTTTGGTTATATGATTCAGTTGTTTACTCTTTGTCTATTTGTTAGCAAACTATAGACCATTGCCTTGAATCACTTCTTTCATAACATGAGCCTTACAATATTATTTGATCAAGATTATGTGGTAGCATGTCACTACAGAAATTATTTTGTTGTTATCATTTTACCTACTCGAGGACGAGTAGAACTAAGCTTGGGGATGCTTGATACGTCTCCAACGTATCCATAGTTTCTGTTGTTCCATGCATATATTATACCAATTGCAACATGTTTTATACACACTTTATATCATTTTTATGCATTTTCTGGGACTAACCTATTAACAAGATGCCACAGTGCCAGTTCCTGTTTTCTGCTGTTTTTTGTTTCAGAAAAGTTGTTATGAAAATATTCTCGGAATTGGACGAAACAAATTCCAAAGTCCCTATTTTTTCTGACACGTTCACGAAGTCCGAAGAGCAAACGAAGAAGACCCACGAGGGAGCCACATTTGGTGGTGGCGCGCACCATGGCCGCGCCACCACGTGGTGTGGGCCCCTCGGGCGCCCACCGACGTTGCCCTTTCGCCTATATAATGCCTTCCTCGGGAAAACCCTAAGGACCCGATCACTTTTCCACGAAACATCCCGTAGCTGCCACCGTCGTCAACCCTAGTTCGGGAGGGTTCTGAAGTTCTTCCCGGCACCCTACCGGAGAAGTGAATCATCACCGGAGGGCTCTACACCACCATGCCCGCCTTCGGAGTGATGCGTGAGTAGTTCATCCTTGGACTATGGGTCCATAGCAGTAGCTAGATGGTTGTCTTGTCCTCTTCTGCTATCATGTTTAGATCTTGTGAGCTGCCTATCATGATCAAGATCATATTATTGTAATGCTACATGTTGTGTTTGCTGGGGTCCGATGAATATTGAATACTATGTCAAGTTGCTTAATTATATATCATGTGCATGTTATTTATGATCTTGCATGCTCTCCGTTACTTGTAGATGCTCTGGCCAAGTAGATGCTTGTGACTCCAAGAGGGGGTATTTATGCTAGATAGTGGGTTCAGTCTCCATTTAATCTAGGGGAGTGACAGCAACCTCTAAGGTTGTGGATGTGCGGTTGCCACTAGGGGTAAAACAGCGATGCTTTGTCTAAGGATAATTGTGTTGATTACATTACGCAATTTACTTAATGCAACAATCTGTTGCTTGCAACTTAATACTGAATCTGAATGGGGTGCAGACGCTAACCGGAGGTGGATTATTAGTCATAGATGCGGTTGGAACGGTCTATGAATCATGTTGTAATTCCCAAGTAAATCTCATTGTAGACACTGTGACTAGTATATGCATTGTTATGCAGTTCTTTATTTTTTCAATTGCCCAGCTGTAATTTGTTTACCCACATGTTAGTTATTTATTATGGAGAGACAACACTAGTGAACTGTGGACCCCAGTCCATTCTTTTACATCGATAATACAACCTACTGCAAACACTGTTCTCTCACATTCTCTGCAAACAAACATCATTTTCCACACTATACGTCTAATCCTTTGTTTTCAGCAAGCCAGTGATATTGACAACCTCACTGTTTCGTTGGGGCAAAGTAGTTTGATTGTGTTGTGTGCAGGTTCCGCGTTCGTTGTTGACACCGGTAGTGCGCCCTGCCAAAGTCAGCCAGCAACAACCTTCAGACGCGTCTTCATCTCCTACTGGTTCGATAACCTTGGTTTCGTATCGAGGGAAAACTTGCTGCTACACTCATCATACCTTCCTCTTGGGGTCTCCCAACGAAGCTTGACACAGAAGCATCACTCCCCCGATTGAGGGATTCAGAGGTCATCCTAACCGTCTTCATCCCATCAACCATGAGCTCCATCACCCTCACCATGGGTGAGTAGTCCGTTGTAGGAATATAAGGTGGATGGGGATTGGATGATATTTATCATGTAATTGTACTCGTTGTCCGAGATTAGATGGGTTTGTCATGAAGATATTCTTATAATAGCTATGTTTAATGGTTGCTATTAGAGCCCGAGTGGCATGATTTCAGTAGTGAACTTAGTTTGCCCCATCATATAATTGAGTTTGTATCTGCAAAGTGTATTTTCTGTTATTATGTTGAACTTGCGAACCCTAAAAGTGACGTATAGGGGAAAAAATAGGGGGGGGGGGGGTATTTTAGTTTAAGTATTCTATGTGTTTATGAAATGTTAATGCGTTGTTCCGGACTATTCGAAAGGGTAGATCTTAATTACCTGAAGTTTCAAGTTGGCCCCGGTGAAATGGGTAGGTACGACAATATATATTGTGCAAATTCTCTTAGTTAGTACGCACAACTATTTTCGGAGCACAGATCTACACACATCAGAGTTAGAGAAAAAAACCGTGCTATTTGTATTTTATTATATGATCAATCTTATTTATGCAACCCCCCGCTATCACCTCATGCCTTCGTTTTAGTCTCTGAAAGTTACACGTTCACTACTTCCGGTGAAAACTGGAATACCGTTCCAATTGCTACTGTTTTATTTTCATGCCTGAATTAAATCACTGCCATCACCATTTTCTCTTGAGTTTAAGGTGTGGTTGAGAGTGACGTCTCAATTGCTAAAATCTTATTAATATTCTTGTATTCTCCTTAAGTCGAACTACAAATTTGGGTAATACTTCTCATCGATGATTTCAGCGATCTCCTATACTTGTGGATATCAGCATACAACGTATAAGTCGACATGCGGGGACAGCGGACTGGACCGCGTGCCGCCGCGCTACAGCACAAAGGGACGACGCAGCGACATCGCATGTATCTGTGCAGCGGCTAGGTGTCACCGGCGGCGTACATGCGTAGGAAGGCACGTTGAAGGGGTGACGCGACGTCAGCCTGTAGCTCTATCGATGGTAGGCGCGTTCTCAAGGACGTGCTTGACGTAGACAGGCGCACGATCGGTTGATCAAACCGACGCCGTGTGTCGCGTTTGCGTACGCGGACACCAGGGAGAGAGCGATCCCTCCCCTTTAGTTGTTCGGTAGCTTAGGGGGGCGCGAAGACCTCTTCGGCGAGAGATGCCGAACGTGTGCCGATCAACCTCGCCGGTACAACACAATCCACAACAACACACAGATTTACCCAGGTTCAGGCCATCTGAGGTGGATGTAATACCCTACATCCTGCTTGTCTGATCTTTGATTAGGTGTAGAAGATTACAAAAGGTAGTGTTCTTCCCGCTACTCCGACTACCCGACCACCGGTTTCCCTCTTCTCCGCCTCCTCCGGCTCAGAGTCTCCTCCACCACCTAAACTTACAACCCATAATGTTCCAACCCTTTCCCCTCACGAGCCGAGTCCCCTTTTATAGCACAGGGGCTCACACACGACCGACGAACAGTCGTGCCACATATACGTGCCCGTCGACAGATGGCGCAACACTTATGCAGTAGCGACAAAACCTCGACACTGCGCTGCCCACGCGTCGACCTTCGCTTGATGCCGGGGTATGACTCGTCATCTTTCCTCCCCGGCGACGACTTGTCCAGCTTCAAGTCTTTGCCGCATCTCTCCTCCCTGGAAGGAATGGCTCTTGCCGGGCCTGGGGTGCCCCCGTGACACCAAGTATAGTACCCCCGTCGGCGGGGTACCGACACGGCGCGGTATGCGTCATGGCGGCGGCGACGACGTGCAGATCGGAGTCGATGACGAAGTTGTCGGTGAAGCCCCGGTCGATGACGACGAAGACAAACCGGTGATGGAGACCGTGCAGGCGAGGGAAGCAGGCTGCGATGCGTCGAGGCGTACCTTGAACGACACGTCCGGCCTAGCTGCGCGGTCGGTGAAGACGAGACGGTCGGTGCAGAGTCGATGTCGCCGAGTCGGGCGCGATGGTCGACTTGAAGGAGCCGACCCTGCGGAGTCGGCGCCAACTAATCAGCCGCGATGGCGGGTTGTCGAGGAGCGGGTCGGTACAGCTCGATGTCGTTGTCGAAGTAGAGGCGCGCGGAGACAGTGGGCGGTGGCGGGCGACCAAACCAATCTTAGATCGGAAAACCAAAAAAGAAAGGCTGATAAAAAACGACTGACAAGATAGAAAACCGGATCAAGAGACCGGAAAAAAAGACTAGGGCAGCCAATCAACCGATTGGCGGACAAACCCTAGGTACGGGCGGCGCGCCCTCGTGAGAGATCATGGAGATCCATCTCCCCGGGGGCGGCGCGGTGCGGAAGCGCGGGGGCGGCTAGATCAGGGATCGTGCCGCTCTGATACCATGTAGAATTATGAGATTGGCGGAATATGACAGATGTATTATTTAGCTTTATGGGCGAGTATATATAGGCCTATAAGGATCATCTTAAAGTAAAAGTCAAGTTAGGTCTGTATGGAGACATATCCTTTCTCTATTCTAAACTATCATAACAGCGTGCCATACTCTAATAGTCACCGTTAGAAATTTCACCTGATCTTGCCCTTACATTTCTTGAGATTGTGTCCGAGATTTATTCCTCGTGACCCCTCACCACCGCTCAGCTTCCCACCAACCCGTTTGGGGCTACGATTTGTGCGGAACCGATGTGGGTCGAAAGAGCCTTCCAAACTGCCGGTAGTTTGGGACAAAGCCTCAACATCTCTGCCGACAACGCCGTCGGACATCGTTTGGAATCTCCCTATGGAGATGCTCTTAGGGCACCTCCAACGGCCCTCCGCATATGGACAGCCAAAGCGGACCGATTCTGTCCGCTTTGGGCTGTCCGCGGACAGATTTTGGGCCTCTGTCCTCTTTGGGGAGTGAGTGCCTGCAACGGCCCAGCGCAAAACCAGCCTGTTTGTGTGAAGGGGGGGAGGAATGCGGACAAGGGAGGACAAGGGTTTGTGTGGAGGGTGTCCGTTTTCTCCCCCAAATCTGGGACAAGGGAGGATAAGAGGCTGTCCGTTTTCTCCCCCAAATCTGGATAAAATTTGGTACAGGTTTGGGATCGAAAACCTGTCCGCGCGGACAGTTGTCCCTATGCGCCGGACCGTTGGAGAGGGTACTCTGTCCGGACAGATATGGACAAGCCATGTCGATATGCCCATATACGCTGGGCCGTTGGAGGTACCCTTACATTCCTGGAGATTGTGTCCCAGATTTCCTTCCTGGTGACCCCAAGCCTCACCATTGTGTACCATAGGTGCCATAGCTAAATTGTACTTGGCTGCAAATGAGAAGTTAAACATTCACAGGTGACGTGGCTAATAAAGAACACGGATCATGCATGCAAAGCAAGAAACGGAGTATATGGGAATAGTACCTCAATTCTGGCGCTCCGAAACCGCATGCAGGCAGTAATGTACGTAGTATCTTCATAGACTGAGATCACGATCTCAGACTAGCCACAATGGGAGTATCATGGGTGGTATCATAGATGCCATGTTGGTAAAAATATGACGTGTCACTGCAATTAATGAAGAGAGAGGTGATAGTGGTATCATAGGCAGATACCGTAACCTAACGGATTCCAATGTAATATGAGTCTACAACCTAATAAATGCAATCACATATGATACTACTACATGTTACTACCTCCACAATTGTGACTAGTCTCACTGGGATGGATCCCTCGTTATACGCACGTACTGCAGAGGCAAGGCAGGGAAGGGTATGGGCAAGTATGAGCAGTGATTGATTTCGCGCCCGAAACCCGGAGGAGAGAGACAGAGCGTGTTTGCGTGTACAGCGGAGGGGACAGAATATAGCGTCGGGTGCCGCGAGGGTACCCGGAGTGGAGCTGCCATTAGATCACTGGTCGAGCTTTAGGTTTTCTAGCTCCATAGGCGTTGCGTCGGAGTACTAGTCTAGCCGTAGCCCGTGGGCAGGTAGCAAGCAGGCAGGCACCCGTCGCGCGCATGTGGGCTCAGGGGCAGGGCCTCGTGGTCACACGGAGCCGACGGGCCCGCGTCCGCTCATGCTTTTCTACCAGTGCACTACTGTTTACTGCTAGTCGTAATCATCTTCTCTCTCGTACACACCTCTCATCCACTCTAGTACTGTATCTCGTACTCTCTCCTTTGGAGTATTATTAGGTTAGGGCTTCTTCAGATGATAGGATTAGAAAACATAGAAATTAAAAAAACACAAGAATTTGATAGGATCGTAGATGTAAAAAAGAGTATTGCAAAAAAGAGAAAAACAACATGAATGGTCATTTGAATGATATATAGGAAAAGAGTCTCGATTCTACACGAATGAGTGTAGAAAATAGGTTCGAGTGGATGTTAAAATTCCTATGGAACTGTGGTGTAGAAATGCATTTCATACGAATTTTGAACTTGTCATTTTTTTAAACCAAAGGCAACCCATAAGAAAAATTCTAAGCATTGGAATCCTATGAAATTCTTTTAAAAATCCTACAATCTGAAGATGCGCTTGGTTTTCTTAACAAAAGGCAAAACAATGACATTTTGGAGTAAAGGGTTGCACAGGATAGACAGGATGACGCAGCGTGCCAAATGCTGAGTGCTAGGTTAGTGGAGCTCCACGCTGTACGCATTCAGGCTTTTTTGCCCTTGGCTCCTCCAGATCTCCCTTCAAAGATAACGTAAACTAGCTTGTGTGAGTTGACATATGATACGGTGCAAGCTTCCCCGTTGTGAACATAACTTAACCCAGCGAAGTGGTTGGATTTTGTAACAGTTTCTGTGCTCCTGCATATGCTAGTTTGGAATAACAGTCTAGTCAGCCCTGAAAGCAAACAGCTGATCAATGTCTTTGTTCTGTACAAGAGCAGCAAATTGAACGTACCATCTGCATTTTCGAATAGGATTCTCAGACCACGAGACATGTGATTGACGCGATATTACCTTTCATAGCACAGAGAAATCGCCGAAAGATTTGCGTCAAAGAGTTTTTTATAACTGGACTGCGAAACAGAGAAAAATACAAAAGGTTTCGTGGATAAAACTTGCTAAATCGAGTATAAATGGAATAGTAGGACAAAGTCTCCTATGAACACGATTCTCACTAATCAAACCATCTCCATATACAAAAATATCCCGTGGACCGAAAAAATCTTATGAAATCATTCAAATCGAATAAGTCATAAATGCCATTATTTTCTTATCGAGATGTTCCATATCTTAGCCGGAAACATTTTTTTTCTCCTTATAATAACAACCGATATCTAACGCCGTGGGTGTTACCCCCCAAATCACCGAATGCTGCCACCTCCCCGCCCCTTCTCTTGGCCTTGCCATGCAACATGTTTAAGCGAACACAAAAAAAATCCACCATTGCACGATCCTCATCCCTTTCTCTTCCTCGTTGCCAAATCTTGATGTTGTTTTCCCACTCTCCGCCTCTATCTTCGATCGATGTCAACATGGGCATTAGACTCACGTGTAAGGTGATCCCCCACCCCTCTGTCACGAGCGCTCTCGCCCGGGATTACGGTAGGGCATGTATTTTCTGAGAATGGTTTACACGAAAGTGACATGTTCTTGTGGTTTGCCTAATCTTTACGAAGTTTCTAGGTCTGCCACTTTCCCACTTATTGACAACAAATATGAAAAACTAGCATATATAATTGACTACTCCTGAATATCCGCCTCGCCTTTGTGGCTTCTCTACTATCAAGTCATTGCAAAGAGAAGTGCCACCACACATAGAGAATAAGGAAGTCTGTTTGAAAAAAATGAAAATAAAGTTTTGGCTATGCACAAATAAAAAAAAACTGCACTAGATCGATTGCATTTGGTTAGAAGTTAGTAAACCCGTGTCGATGCATGGGTCCCATCGAGATCGACTGCATAAATTAATTAAAGTAAATTCCATTTTTCCACATAGTTGTGCATTTGCGATAATTATTGCTCCATTTGGTGAAATAAAATCAAATACACTATATATTAATATTGGACATGGTTTTATCTGTACTGACATCCTGTATGTTCCATTAGAATAAACGGGCGTTATTGATTTATGTGGCATGTCAAGAAATGTAAAGATCGAAGTACATCACAGACGGCAATTTTTAGTTTCCTCTTAACCGTGGATTCAACTTCACGTCGAAGTCTAAGACATTTTTTGCTAGATGGGTAATTAGTTTCATAAATTCTTAACTAGAGGGTAAACAGTGGAATTGATCCCAATAATTATGCTTATATTGGAGTCGGAATACGCAATTTTTATTTTCGTCATGACATTAGTATTAGCATGGTAGAGCTGTAGAGGGCGGTGCTCGGCACAATTTGGGGTTCACTTGGGATGGATGGAGTACTTCCGTCGAGCTGTCAAAGTTGGATGGTACTGTACATAACCAGGGAGAGTGGTGCTCGTCAGAGTAGGGCATGCAGAATAACTTGGGTTCACTTGGACTTGGAGTAGCTAGCATGCCGCATGGGGCGTGGACTGACAAAGACTGACTGCGCCTGACCCTTTCCTGCTGGTTTGTTGTATCACATTGGGAAGGCAACGACCGCAGTTTAAAATAACCCGGAGAGGAGATGGTTCCTTCCCCATGCCCTGCAATGCAATGCAAGCCCCATGCCGCGGTCAACAAATGCATCTGCTACGAGCTTCTTGTCATGGATTGCTTTTGGACTCGCGGCCGGCTACCATGCGCGCGCAGCAAGATCGACGAGGATCTGCAGTAGCTTGCGAGCTGGATCTCTCTACTCTACGGGTAGGAGTATTACTTTTTATTTGTTGAAATTTGACTGATCACTAATGTGGCAGTGTGTGAAGTGAAGTCAGGTTTTAGCTAGCTTGCCGTACTCCGAGTACCGAAGCCAGTGTCCAGCGCACTGCCGAACCCTCGAGATTTAGTATAGATCGGTCCATAGGCTTGATAATTATTCACCCGTGGATAAAATGGAACGGAAATGCATCTAGGCTTGCAGACTAATCATCTCGTAGGCCACTAGTGCGACCTACTGGCTTGATTCGGTGCTCATCTGCGCCATATCCAGACAACATTAGTCCGCGTCGAACACCACCTTAATTGGACGGGCCAATTAAGCCGTCGTGCTTACTCCACCAAGTGCAACTAATCAAACGTCCTCTCGTTCATGTATCGTTGACGGGATAGATTATAGGCTAGAATATATATTATTTCATTAGCCATGATCATCCATCGGTCCCGAAATCCCATGCATGATCCATGACCGCATGCAATGACAGGTTAGTGGGAGACATTGCTCGGAGTTTAGCTGTCTATGACGCTTACGTGGGCGCGTGGTGACTAGTTAATCATGACTTAAACAATGGGGATTACATTACATGCATGGGGCCTGCTTTATTGGAGTAGCTTTGGATGACTTGCTAGCGAATCCCATGCCAGCAGCTCAAGAAAAGTTATTCCGCTTTTTTTTCAGGATCTATAATGTCTTGTGATATGGTGCTAGGACCTAATTGCTGGTTACAGTATTTCAAGAGACACAACCACAACAACCGTGTCTTACAAATATCCGAACAATATACTAGTCTAGTGTTTATTTTATTTTATTTTTATTGGGGCCATGTTACACAAAATAGCTTCACTTAACTAACGGTGTGTTTCTACTTTCTAGTAAGCGTACTTGATGCCACTAACTTATATTCACAGGTGTCGTGTGTGCATCACATGCAGGGTCTTAGATTAATTAGTGAATTAACCAAGTAAAAGCTAACTTTTGGAAGTCTTTAACTAACTCTCTTAGGATCTTACTATCAGATCAACAAAGGTACTAATCATCGGATGTAAATAAAGGAGAGCGTTGCATACACTGATGTGACCTTAGGAGTGTTTATGTTAAACTGCCGAACCCATTGGTGCGTTAAAAGTGTGCAGTATCTTGAGTTCAATATAAACTAACTTATCCCAATCCTAAGAATTAGTGCTGTGTACTTCTTGACAGACTTCTTCGAGTAAACAACATGGGCTGGCGTTATTGGAGAAATCGTTCTGCTATTACTATAATTTAAAAACAATTCCTTTTTTTAATTTAATTTAAAAACAATTCCGAGGTTACTCAAGTGAGTACATTAGTAACGAGAAAATTGCACCAAGCACCACACGAGCGTGCTTATTTAAAATCATAATTATAAGTAAAAAATCTGAAAACAATCTTGCATATTGTTATTTATATCCAACAAAAGATGCAAAATCTCGATTTAAGATACTTTCTATTCGGATCTACACAAAAAATGGCAAATGTATGATCTAAGTTCACACACTTTTAAATCTACAAAATGTAAAGTATTTCAAATCAATATTGTGCACGATTGTGGGGTGCATCATTGGCAATATGCACCATTTTTTTCAGATTTTTGTAGAACTCATAAATATGAATTTTTGAAGAAAAAAGTAAAGGGAGCACCGAATTTCAGGAGCCAAAAGTATTATCTGAATTTCGAATAAATATTTATTTTCCTAAATATAAGGCGTAGTGGACAAGCTTATTTATTTACTAGTAAAATTGTTATTATTTTACTATTCCCTCCATCCCAAAATAAGCGGGTGGCTTTTGTTAGTAAATAAGCTATGCAAAGTGGTCTCCGAAACTAATCGCGACCCTTTTAAACAACTAAACACATGTTACATGTATGGTCTCTACCCAAAATTATTTTCAAATTTACCCCTTGAGGTCGGCATAAAAAAGGATGAACATGAACTTGTTTAGTTCGACGTCAACCACCTTTGTCGTCGAAAGTGTCATATTTTCGAGAGCAACTGAAACTGACCTATGGAAGGTCGACGCCATCCTCTCTAGAGCTGACGTCCGTTGAAATATTAGGCATAACTTACATGATTAATTCCAGTATATAAAGCGTGATCGCAAACGCTACTAAAATGTTAACCTCAAAAATACTAGACGTATTAATTAACATGAACAACAGCATGACATCTACGAACACAGCCATAGTAAAACAGCAAATCGGAACGTGGCGAACGTACCGAACGATCGTAGCTGAAGTAGTTGTAGTCGTAGTCGTTGTAGTAGTTGTCGGAGCAGCGGCGGCGGCAGCTTGAGCAGCAACGGTAGCAGCTCGAAGAAGACGACGTTGAAGACGAGTCGCCCGCGGACCCGGAGATCGTCCAGGAAGTCGAGCCGTGATGAATACCTTGAGAGCAGTCGCGCGGAGCGCTTACCAAAAACCTTATTCGCCCTCTCCCGTACAGGATCACAAGGGCGAGCGGTTCCGGAGACCTGCTGTCCCGTTCGCCGGTGCACGCCGGCGCTCGGGATGGAGTAGACTACGGTGGCGGCGCAAGGCACGAGTTTGGCAAAACCTAGATTGGTTCGGGGGGTATTTGCAGCGCACGTAGTGCAGGGCATTATATAGCGCAGCTCGGAGGAAAACCCTAACGGGTACGGAATGGGCCAAGTCCACGTCGCACACGTTTAGGTCGGTTGGTAGCCCACGATCCGGGAGCGACCCGAACCGACTAACCAAAACGCTTGCGTGAAAACCGTTTTCCTGTACCGTGACGAGACGGGCGGGCGGTGCGTGCGAGCGGCGGCGGAGGAGGAGGAGTGCGTGAGAGAGCCTCATGTTCTCACAAGCTTACCAAGTAGCACAACACTCCACTATATAAGGTGGTGCCACTCCTCTCAAACTAGCAATGTGGGACTAAACTTTAGCTCACACACCACTCACATGTGAGCTGCCATTTTTCCATGGGCTTTGAGATATCAGAAATTGCTAATTGGGCTTCCCACTAATGGGCCTAAATTTTAACAATCTCCCACCAGATTTCAAATCCCATTTAGAGATGTTTGCCAGACCTCGAGTCTTGTTTATATACCAGTGTTTCAGCAGAGACTGTTAAGTTGAACTTCTGTCTAGAACCTTGAGCTACGTCTATCGGCAACTTGAACAATGGACGAACATTGAATTGCAAGTTTGGTGCTTCTAGATTTCACACAAAATCATAACTGGTACTTGGCTGCCAGTAGCCTACCCCACGGGTGTAGCATATGCGTCATACTACCTGGTCTCTTCATTAGTATACTAGAGATCACCCAAATCTCATAGATTGCGACGTTTTAACAATCTGACTCATATATGTGTGTTATTTAAAGAATGCTCTGTAGAAAAGCATCTTTGCTATGAATAGCCAACAGAAACACATTAAGGCATGCTGCCAACCTGCCTTACAGATTTTGAGAGTTTTGCATCATAGAGAGGGTTAGGTAATAACTCTACTCTGTCACACCACTAGCTTGTTTTTCCCAGGTCCTAATTCACGGGATCTCCGATCACATAGGTTGGGTTACACTATGGAGTAACGCTTATGGGCCTCAACCCCATCTCACTCGATGTACTTTCTATCACATTACGTGATAGTCCCTTCGTAAAGGGATCTGCCAGGTTTTTGTCTGTTTGAATGTACGAAACAGATATTACGCCGGAGTTTCTCAATTTACTGACAGACTTCAAACGACTTTTAACGTGTCTTGATGACTTCGCGTTGTCCTTAGCACTGTTCACTTTTACGATAACCGTTTGGTTGTCACAGTTCATAAAGATGGCCGGTAATGGTTGTTCAACCACCGGCAAGTCCATCAAGAGCTCACGCAGCCATTCTGCCTCAACAGAAGCTGTACCTAAAGCAGTAAGTTCTACTTACATGGTTGACCTCATCAATATGGTCTGTTTGCAAGACCTCCATGATACTGCGCCACCTCCAAGAATAAACGCATATCCACTGGTGGCGTAGAGCTCATTAACATCTGAGATCCAGTTCGAATCACAATATCCCTCAAGCACAGCAGGGTGCCCTGAATAGTGAATCCCATAGCTCATTGTACCGTTGAGATAGCGCATGACCCTTTCAAGTGCATGCCAATGATCAGTACCCGGGTTAGACATGAATCTGCTCAATTTGCTCACAGCAAAAGAGCAGGTCTCGTCGCGCTCGCAAGGTACATGAGTGAACCGATCACTTGAGAGTATCTTAATTGATCTCTCGTTTCTTTCTTGTTCTTTCTGAGTGTCACACACTGGGATCATAGGGTGTTGGAGAAGGCTCGCTGCCTGTAAAGCCGAATCGGCTCAAGACCTTCTCAACATAGTGTGATTGCGTTAACGTAATCCCACTCTCATCCCTAATCAGCTTAATGTTCAGAATCACATCAGTTTGTCCCAGATTTTTCATATCAAATCTCTTTGACAGGAAAGACTTGACCTCATTTATCACTATCATGCTTGTACCGAAAATTAGTATGTCGTCAACATACAAGCATAATATGAAACTATCGCCCCCACCATGGCGATAATACACACACCTATCAGCCTCATTAATGGCAAAGCCCACAGAAGTTAAACTTCTGTCAAACTTCTCATGCCATTGCTTAGGTGCTTAATTCAGCCCATACAAAGATTTTAACAATTTGCACACCTTTCTCTTTTCACCTTTTACTACAAACCCATCAGGCTGATCCATATAGATTTCCTATTCCAATTCTCCGTTAAGAAAAGCTGTCTTTACGTCCATTTGATGAACGATCAGACCATAGGAGGCAGCCAGGGAAAGTAGTACACGAATGGTGGTCAGTCTAGCAAAAGGTGAATAGGTTTCAAAGTAATCTTCGCCTTCACGCTGGGTGTAGCCCTTGGCTACAAGCCGTGCCTTTTACTTCTCAATAGTACCATCAGGATTTAGCTTTTTCTTGAACACCCACTTACAACCCACAGGTTTGCAACCGTAGGGTCGTTCAGATAATTCCCAAGTTCCATTAGAAAGAATCGAGTCCATCTCATTATGGACAGCTTCTTTCCAGTCATCCGCATCAGGAGATGCAAATGTTTCTGCAATGGACGTAGGAGTATTGTCCACAAGGTACACAATAAAATCATCACCAAAGGATTTTTCAATCCTCTGTCTCTTGCTCCTCTTGGGAGCTTCATTGTCATCCTTCTCAAGGACTTTCTCAACATGTGGTTGTTCAGAATGATCAACAGATGTACTAGATTCATTAAATAACTCAGAAGAAATTCTAGCAGTGCTATGCATATCCTTCATAGGAAACATGTTCTCAAAAAATGTTGCATCACGAGATTCCATAATAGTATCAACATTCATGTCAGGTATCTCAGATTTAACCACTAAAAATCTATAGCCGATGCTCCGCTGAGCATAACCAAGAAAGTCACAATCTACTGTCTTTGGTCCAAGTTTACGTTTCTTAGGTATTGGAACATTGACTTTCGCCAAGCACCCCAAAGTGCGTAAATAAGAAAGTGATGGTTTTCTCCCAGACCACTCCTCGTAAGGGGTCTTCTCTTTATTCTTGTTGGGAACTCTATTCAGGACATGACACGAAGTCAATAAAGCCTCCCCCACCATGCCTTAGATAAACCAGCAGTGTCCAACATGGCGTTCACCAATTCGGTCAGCGTGCGGTTTTTCCTCTCGGCAACCCTGTTTGATTGGGGAGAATAGGGAGGCGTCCTCTCATGAATAATGTCGTGTTCCTCACAGAATACATCAAATATTTTAGAGAAATACTCGCCACCACGATCCGACCTGAGATGTTTGATCTTTCTCTCTAGTTGATTTTCTACTTCGGCTTTGTAAATTTTAAAGTACTCTAAAGATTCATCTTTAGTTTGCAACAAATATATATAACAGAACCTAGTAGCATTATCAATTAAAGTCATGAAATATTTCTTTCCACCTTTTGTCAACACGCCATTCATCTCACATAGATCGGAATGTACGAGTTCCAGCGGTGCCAAGTGTCTCTCCTCGGCTGCCTTGTGAGGCTTTCGAGGTTGCTTTGATTGCACACAAACTATGGCACTTTGAACCTTTGGCAATAGTGAAATTCGGAATTAAACTCATACTGGACAACTGAGACATCAAACCAAAACTAATGTGACATAAACGAGAATGCCAAACACTGGTATCATCGGAAACACCGCCACAAATATGGTTTACTGATTTATTACAGAAATCTGAAAGTGAAAAACGGAACAAGCCTCCGCACTCATAACCTTTACCAATAAATTGTCCAAACTTTGACACAACTACTTTATTGGACTCCAAGACTAGCTTAAACCCATATCTGCATAGAAGGGAACCGCTAACGAGATTCTTGTTCATAGTAGGGACATGTTGCACGTTCCTCAGCTGCACGATCTTCCCCGAAGTAAACTTCAGATCTACCGTGCCAACACCATGAACAGTAGCATGTGATCCATTCCCCATTAGGACGGAAGAATCCCGAGCGACTTGATAGGAAGTGAACAAAGAGATGTCAGCGCACACATGAACGTTAGCACCCGTATCAATCCACCAACATGGAGAATGAAATACTGAAAACACAAATGGTAAATTACCATACCCATCAGTATTGCTAGCGGTCACGACGTTGACAGTCTTGGCCTTCTTCCCTTTCTTGTCTGCACGATCTGGGCAGTACACAGAGAAGTGGCCGAGCTCTCCACAGGTATAGCAACCTAGCTAAGACTTGTTCATCATCTTCTTCTTCTTATTCTTGAAAGAATTAGTCTTGACAGGTACATTGAAAGCAGGCTTGTTCTTTCCTTTGTTCTTGCCGTGGTTATGGTTCTTCTGCACCATGTTGGCGCTAGACTGACCTTCACCACCTCTCTCAGCAGTGTCCTTAGCTCGAGCCTTCTCCTCAACATCAAGAGACGCTATCAGGTTTTCAACCGATATCTCATGTCTCTTGTGTTTGAGAGTTGTGGCGAAGTTCCTTCATGAAGAGGGCAACTTTGCAATAATGCACCCAGCCACAAACTTGTCAGTTAAGGCACACTTAGCGTGCTCAAGCTGCTTAGCAATGCACTGTATCTCATGAGCCTGTTCGACTACAGAACGGTTGTTAGCCATACTGAAGTCATGAAAGCTCTCCATGATGTACAGTTCACTGCCAGAATCTGCTACACCGAACTTAGCGTTCAGTGCCTCCCAGAGCTCTTTGCCATCTGTAATGTGCATGTACACATCAAACAGTTTGTTGCTAAGAGCACTCAGAACAAGTCCCACAAAGGCAGTATTGGTATCCTTGAACTTGTTCTGATACTCGTCAGATATAGTTCCTTCAGTTAAACCCTCACTAGGCTCGAACACTTTCAGAGATCGCAACCACAACGTGGTCTTGATCTGCCATCTCTTAAAATCCGCACCAGTAAACTTATCCGGCCTCAGCGCATCAGATAGATGTCCCATGTTTAATTCAGAAAATTGCCTATAACACAAATAAGGTTTTTGGATTGTTTAAATATTAAGCATAATTTCCATGATTAATTCCAGTATATAAAGCATGATCGCAAACGCTACTAACATGTTAACCTCGAAAATACTAGACGTATTAATTAACATGAACAACAACATGACATCTACGAACACAGCCATAGTAAAACAGCACATCGGAACGTGGCGAACGTACCGAACGATCGTAGATGAGGTAGTTGTAGTCGTAGTCGTTGTAGTAGTTGTCGGAGCAGCGGCGGCAGCAGCTTGAGCAGCAACGGTAGCAGCTCGAATAAGACGACGTTGAAGACGAGTCGCCCGCGGACCCGGAGATCGTCCAGTAAGTCGAACCGTGATGAAGATTTTGAGAGCAGTCGCGCGGAGCGCTTCCCAAAAACCTTATTCGCCCTCTCCCATACAGGATCACAAGGGCGAGCGGTTCCGGAGACCTGCTGTCCCGTTCGCCGGTGCACGCCGGCGCTCGGGATGGAGTAGACTACGATGACGGCGCAAGGCACGAGTTTGGCAAAACATAGATTGGTTCGGGGGGTGTTTGCAGCGCACGCAGTGCAGGGCATTATATAGCGCAGCTTGGAGGAAAACCCTAACGGGTACGGGATGGGCCAAGTCCACGTCGCACACGTTTAGCTCGGTTGGTAGCCCACGATCCGGGAGCGACCCGAACCGACTAACCAAGACGCGTCCGTCAAAACCGTTTTCCTGTACCGTGACGAGACGGGCGGGCGGGCGGGCGGTGCGTGCGAGCGGCGGCGGAGGAGGAGGAGCGCGTGAGAGATTCTCATGTTCTCATAAGGTTACCAAGTAGCACAACACTCCACTATATAAGGTGGTGCCACTACTCTCAAACTAGCAATGTGGGACTAAACTTTAGCTCCCACACCACTCACATGTGAGCTGCCATTTTTCCATGGGTTTGAGATTTCAGAAATTGCTAATTAGGATTCCCACTCATGGGACCAAATTCTAACAACGTCAGGAGTCGACTTTAAAAATAGTTTTGAGAAGAGGTCAAAATTGAGATTAGTTTGCTTGAAGGCATATTTGATAAGAAAAAAAATACAGCAATCACCTGTTTCCTCTGGTCTTGAGGGTTCCGATGTGCACACGACGTCCCACACGTTCAAACGGTCTAGCGTACGGTGTCGAGTCTGAGTGTGTGACTGTCTGACGCCGTGCTCGTGTAAGTTGTAACCCTACGCAAAGAAAAATTTATACACGTCCTGACAAGCAACCACACAGTAGTACAGTAGGAGTACATTGTCCTCTGTCCCGGCCGGTCCAGTCAGTCAGTCACCCATTCCATTCGCAAGGAAACAAGGGGAAGACGTGGATCGGTTCCGGCCGGTCAAAATGCATACGTACGCCGTGTACGTATGCCGTGATCCATACAGTACTGTGCTGTACAGATACGAGAGGAGCCGTAGGATGGGATGTATGTATGTCGACGGCGAGGGACGGGAATAAATAAAGCTGGAGGTGGCGGGGACACGATGATGGCCAAGAATCTAAGTGGATTATTTCGAAGTGACGCTTTGTCCGGCCGCGCGCACACCTCATGTTTGCTAGCGTGTCCCCTAAAGTTCTCCCACTCTTGGAACCCTACACTACACTACACTTCCCGTTGAGTAATACGGCGAACGGCGATGCAGCACAGATGCTGGAATTTCTATCTATCTTTTTCGCAAGAGAAGCCAATGCCATATTCTTTCTTCCCACTGGTTTACAGTGATCGGTCAGGTGTTGTTTTGTCAAGTTGATTTGCTTTTGTCCATCTCATGACTCGAGAATTATAGCAATTAGTCATGCACTGGAATAGCTTATATAGCTCAATAAATTCTGAACCGAGGGGATAATGTCTCTGATACGTTGAAATCTAGATCAAGAGGGCTCTCTTTAGATTGTAATAAGAATGTTGTCGGAGTTTAATTTCGGATTTTTTTCGCTATAAAAATGTCGTCCAGACGATCAGATGAAAAGAACATTCCCAACCAATTGTATCAAATGATGATCTATCTATTTTGTTTTATAAATAGGTCGGATTTGCTCTTTCTAGAGATTTCACCAAGAAAGGTAGCTTGTCATACTCCCTCGGTCTCTCTACTCCAAAATACGTTGCGTATAAATTTTTTATAAGGTCAAACTTTATCAATATTAATAAACTATCAGCACCTATTGTATCAAATTAATTGTATTATTATCAGTATGAAATAAATTTTCGCACTGTAAATGTCCATACATTTTTGTATATACTTGGCCAAACTATACAAAGTTTGACTTCAACCAAAAATGATATGCAACCTATTTTGTCCAGGTGGGAGTATTATATTGTTTTCGATAGATTCAACTCTTAAGAACAAAAAAAGGATGATGAATAGACTATTAGAATTTTAAGTAACTCTAGCACTTAGATTTACATTTTAGAATTCCAAATAAATCTACATTGCCATTTGTTGCTTGTACAATGTCTACCACCATATTAGGTAATTTATGTGCCTTGTATTTACATATTTCCTACTTGAAACTACCCACAACCATCAATGAGCTATTAATCACCCGAATTGAGTAGTATGACAACTGTTGGTGTATACTTTTCAATGAGCTTATACGATAAATCTTCAAAAAACCAAAGCCAAAAGGTAAAGATGTAAGTACACAACTTTGTTTAACCAGATATAGTAATATGGGTTGGAAAAACAGGTTAAATTTCTGATATTTATGGCATCCCAATAATAAATTAATAAAAATTTGCTCTTTTTTCAGCGGATCCTACTTTTTTAGGACATTTAAAAGCGAACATGGAAATTCAGTGTTTCCCTCTCTGGCCCAGCATTAGCTCGTATTCTGGGCCTTCCCCAGCCTGTTATTGGGTTTGGTTTGGGCCAGATCAAATGTGGTTAATGATGCCATTCTCATTTGGTCGGTGTGGATGTAAATGTGGGAATGGTTTTGGATTAACTGGGTAAAACGGTTTGGTTTTGTGCTGTGGGTTGAATTGGTTTGGGTTATAATGGGTTTAGCATGTAACGGGTTTGGTTTGGTTTGGATTTATAGAGATACGAGTTGGGTATAGTCAGGTCTGGGTCTATTCCGTTCAGTTCCTAATGGTTAGGAACTACGGTTTAGAACCGGTTATTTGGATCAGTTCGCCTCGTGGGGAGGTTTGATGTCAGGTGTCACGTAGTTCCTACGGTTTCAAACTATTCTCAGCTTTATGTGGATGCCAACATTTAAGCCATCCCAAAACCAGAAGCCCAACCTGTAAAAAAAGAAGAAGCCCAAAACCGAAGGGCTCTGGAACAGCGGCCTGTCGCGGCGTCGCTTCCTTCCCCCTCCGGCAGCCTCTCCCGGCGAACTCCGGCGCCCCCTCGCCTTTTTCTGCTGCCCAGGGACCGCCACGGCCGAATCCCCATCCCATGGGGGCTTCCGAGTCTCTCCTGGCCAGGCAGCCGCAGCAGCAGCCGCGACCGCAGTGGGCAGACGAGATCACGACGGTTTCCGACGGCCGGCGCGGTGCCGCGGACGAAGATCCCCTCCTCCGACGCATCCGCTCACTCACCATCGTAAGAACAAATCTCCCTCCGCCTTTTTTCTCCTCTCTGTGGCTTCTTGACTGCTAATTTTACCACATGATTGGGATTTTTAAGGCCCCGCCGCTGTTGAGTGGTCAGCCAGCAGCGAGCTCGGAGACGGAGCTCAGCTTCACTGACATCCTTGTCCGGAAACCTTCTACTGCGTCCTCGGCTGCCTCTGGTGAGTGAGTGCCATGCTGCAATGGTAGAAATTTGTTGATACAAACCGATGCTCGGAATTGGGCAGAAAATTAGTAGTACCTCATCCATGTTCTTGCAAATGTTTGTAGGTAACATGAATCCAAATCTGATGTTTGAGCTTTTCGCAATGTACCGTGAATGGCAAGAAGAGATGGCCAAGGAAATTAGTGGAAGACAGGTAGGCAGGAAATTTGTTTTGTGACATTTAGATGTTCGTAACTTGGTTACTCCGGTTTTAAAGGCGTTAAGGCGTCCTAAGGCGAAGGGGGGGCGCCTTAATGCCTAGGCGGACGCTAGGCGCCTAAGGCGGTTGTTTTTCTAAGGCGGATGGTGGGCGCCTTGACGCCTAGGCGGACGCCTTTAAAACCATACTTACTCGAGCTATGTTTTTAATTGTAATTAAAACTCTGTGACATGATAGACGAGATGCAAGTTCTGTTTATGTTTAGTGGAAGGCAGGTAGGTAGGAATTTGTTTTGTGTCATTTTGATATTCATAACTTGGTTACTCAAGCTATGTTTTTAATTTGAAATTTAAACTCTGTGGTATGATAAATGAGATGCAAGTTTTGTTTATGTGCCCTTCTTAATCATAAGTTTCCATAATGCCTAGGGCTGTCAATGAGGGACGGGTGCACCGGATTATCCCCTTAGGGATAAGCCTAGATAAATGCGATGCTAATTACTTACACGTTAGGTTTTCTGATTGTCGATGCTGATTTTGCTTTAATCGTGATACTGAAAAATACTGAGGTCATATAGATTAATGTGAAGCATATTGTATTATTGATTCAGCATCATGAACAAATACTATTGGCATAATTATACTTCATTAGTAATGAATTATGTACAATTGTAGTCCATGCGCCATGTATCCTTTAGCTTCACTGTTCTGACGAATTTATGGAAAAACACTGATGGTTTTGCTACTACCTTTTACTTGGGTTAAAAAAACATTGGCATCGTACTGAGTTTGTAGGGTCTAGACTCTAGAGTGGATCTCGAAGGATGCTCTTTAGAATGTACGATAGATTACTTAACTGGTAAGGATGTATTACTCAGAGGATAGCTGAAGATGTTGGTGTTAGAAATATGTATTTCATGTCTACTATGTTTCTGTTTTGACTATTTATAGCAAGGAGTTCTAATATATCTGCATATGTTGCAGGGAGAGGTCGAGAATAAGATAGAAACAGCGGATGCATTGGCTGCCAAGCTTCTCCAGAGGTTCAACTACTCTGTTACTTCTATGAGATCAACCTCTCACAATCTTGCTGAAGGTAACAAATACAGTGTTTCATTAGATACTTCCTCCGTATCTTAATATAAGATGTTTTGGTAGGCTAAACTACACTAGCAAAACGTCTTATATTTTGAGACGGAGGTAGTAGATAACAATCAAACCTTCACCACATCACATCTATCTGAGAGCATGAGCACTACCTGTAATGTGAGAATGGCATGTAGATATTGGAAGTATAAATTGACAGTCTTCTACGACACATTTGCAGTTCATCCACTGCAAGTGGAAGTTGGTGAACTGAAGGGCAGGTTAACTGAAGTAATAAGTAATTGCGATGCATTGTGCAAGAGGATTACTGCAGAAGGGCCAGAAAGTCTGCGAACCTCTGTTCAACCTTTTACCACTGCGAGAGTGGAGTTGGACGGTGGGTCCCTTGACCCAAAACAAGATACCTGAAGACACAAATTGTTTGATTGTCTGAACTGGTGGTGGCATAAAAGCAGGAAACTAGTTAGTGCACCAGGATACCCATTCAAATCGTGTGCCTTGAACGGATTATTGGTATCCTTTTTTTGGACTTCAGTCTGTTCTATTGTGGTGCTTAATTTTGCTTGTGTATAGGGTGTGTGGTGTGTATGTCCAGTTGTAATTGCATAAAGCATAGGCATTATTAGTTCCTCAATTCCAGTTCCATGTTAAGAATATCTACATCGGCTAATCGGTTCTATTTCATATGGATGTTAGTTTTTAAGGAAGTGTAGAAGTTTTGTGTTTTGTATAGTGCTCTGCTGGAAGCAGGAAACATTTGAAGGGTTTGATTTCTTAAGAATAACGAATCATATTCCTAAATTCTGGTTAGGCATGGAACAACATCACAGGAATCACATAATATGGAAAACATAATGCTTTCCAGGAAACTAGACATGAGCCTAAGCTCAGAATAAAATCCTTTGGAAGGGTCAGCATATAATCGCAGCAATGTTATCTAAAACAAAAGCTCTTAGTCCCAAAGTTTCTGCATTTTCTCTGTGCAGATCCACAAGCATCTAATCAACACTCAAATTATGCTTCCAATTCGAATGGAAAATCTTAGTGATCGTGTTACTGATGTGAAATTATATCGTTGATACCTTCTTCCATGACTGATTTTGACTATCCAAATTCATGCTTTCGCAAATAATTAATTTAAGTAATTTGTCAATTGTCGTTTTAAAAAACTTTATTATGTGGGCTGGCGTTTTGGCTCCGGGAGCATATGCTTCCGGTTTTTAAATTGTATTTTAAACACATTTCAAAATGTAAAAAAAAAGAGAGCAAACATTTGACACGTACATGATCTCGACATTCCAAATGCATCAAGTAGATGCATATATATCATTTGTTAGTCCTCAAGTAGATCTCACAATATTTTCACCGATCGCAAAAGCATCAACAGATTCAGCATAACAAATCTTGTGGAAAATGCCAGCCCTCTTTTTGACATGAGATGTCCCTTTGCTCACCTTGTTTTTGTCGGTAAGAAAAACTATCACAGTACTCGAGCCTTTCCAAAGAAAAAAACACTTGAGCAACAGCCTAACTGAGCAAGTAATTGAGCAAGGTGGATAATTGAAGAAAAACTTGGCATGATTGTTGAGACGATGCAACGCTACAGGGTGTTATGCTAGTCTAATACTTCCTCCGTATCGAATTATTACGCGTTCTCACACCTGCGTAGTATACGGTAGGGACAGTCCAGAAAAGACTAGCTACGATCGAGAGGCCTGGCCGGTGGCTGCGATGATAGGCTGCGCGATGTCGATCCAAAATTCGCATGGGCGGCACCGTGCGCCCCATCCCCTTTCGGCGCTGACTACGGCCGGGCTGAGCTGGAACACGAGCGGCGTTGTCACTCGTCAGCCGTCAATTTGGCCTGTGCTGATTTTTACGTAGACAGGGGAAGTGTTCAACTTCTCCTCCGATTCCCACGAAACATTGTTGTGCGACGTGCGTCTGTGCATGGCACGGTCGAGTCACACGATCGAGTGTTGACCGAACTAAGAAGATCGATCCTAGTACGGACGTCCGATTTTCTTGTTTCTGAACACGGTAGGACATCCGAATGAATAAGATCAATCGTAGTACGAATGGTCGGTGGCGCGAGGGCAGGCGTTCCGGCCGTGTCCCGGCGGCGCCGGCCATGCACGACGCATGCAGTTACCGCCGGCGCAAACCGGCAGGCCGGCCGGCCTGGTGGCGCCGCGCGCGCTGCTGCCGTGCTGCGTCGATCGCCGCCCACATGCATGTCATGTGGAACACAGCGACGTGCCCTGTGGCCGGCCAGGGGCACGCACGCAAGGCCGAGCGATGTTGAGCGTGAAGTTTTTCTTTTTTTGACTTGACTAACAAGGTGTTCGATCATGGCGTGCGATATCATCTCGGATCCCCGGCCCGGAGAACCAATCCGAGCACCAGCAACGGAATCCTGGGTCCATATCCGGGCGTGGTGGTCGGCACACGCTATAGCTCGTGCCGACACGCTCTGCATGTATGTCTTGGATACGCGCGCGGGGACGATCTCGTCTACCTTAGCTCCCAGACACTGAGCAGAAACTTTGTTTCTACATGGGCGCGCACAGCCCGGGTTAAGTGCAGCTCCATGCATGCAAGAACGAACGAAAAGGATCCCGTTGGCATTGCAGCGTCAGGAGGCAGCAGCATTTCTCAGCAACAAAAAACGGTCGCCGTCAGCCCGTCATGCCGTGTGATCATGCCAAAATCTTGGAACCGGGCAGCTAAGCTCTGCCGGCCTTTTGGGATGCCTTCCTTGACAGTCGGAGACCGTGTGTCCGTTCTCGCAAGGTAGTAGACGACATGGGACACAGAGCCGCTGATTAGTTTGTCTGACTCACCATTCCTAATAACCGTGCTGTTTGTTTGCTTGCATGCTTGCGACGGTATTCTTCAGATTTCTGACTGAGTTGATGGTTGGAATTTCTACTAAGGCAACGTGGTATATAGTTGCACCAATGAGCCAGTGGCATGCAAAGCAAGCTTGGAGTCATCGACACATGATGACATGAGTGAGCAGACAACGTGGTGTTGTTGGGCTGTAATGACAAATCACAAGACTATTGGTGCGTAAGAGACGACATGGTTTGACGTTGGCCCCCCATATTACACGATGTGTCGCAATGCATTAGCTTGTTGCTTTTCGTCCCGTGATCATCGTTCAATCACGTGCTCGATACGTACGATGGTTCTTCCTTGTTACAAGTGCGGTTCTAATCTTAGACTTACATGACGTTTCGAAGTTTCAGAACTGGTAGCCGTCAAGGAGTAACTCAAGTTTTCCATGAAACGCAAAGACCGTATTTTTTCCAAATAAACTTCGTACGATCATCAAGTTCAAAAGTGAGCACATAAATATCATGTTACAAACAGGGAATGCCGGAATGGTGAAGAGGACCGTGGCAAATGTCCAACAGTAAACTGTAAAGCTCAAACCACAAGGACATTCGCTTCTTTGCGACTTTTTTATTTTATTTTGTCGGCACCATTGCTTACTAGCGTGTTTATTTCTTCAAAGAACATTGTGTACAAATTGTCCAGCCCGCAACCAAGTTGCCAAAGAAGTAGGGTTTCCAGTACCTATCCAAAGCCTACCTCTGCCCCACGTCTTGATTGTCTGTCGGACCTGTGTCACCCATAAGAGTATGTCTCTACTCTCTACACTCTCTACTCAGTATTTTTTTCCTACTACGGAGTACCTGTTTATAGAGAGACTACTACTATTTCTAATTGTCAGCGTAAAGGAGAGAAGATGACGAAATATCTAATTGAAAAAGTTATTATACCCTGGGCTTTTCACCGTACTTGTTAGCTACTCCCTTTACTTCTTGGTTTTGGTCTAACTCAAAAGTTTAATTTTTTTATCAACTTTATATAAAAGAGTAGTAACGTCATATATGGCATCAATTATGAAAGTCATTTCAAAACAGGTATAGTGATGCTATTTTTTTTGAGAAACACAGTACAAACACAGACGTTCACAAACACGTTGTTCATCGCACCGGCCTGCTCTAAATAGATTTTGAGGATAAAAATTCAAATCATAGAAGACGTCTATAGCATGAAAAAGTTCTAAGTTGATCCTATTATTATATTCCTTTCAATGTCTATACAGAAGCATACCTGACAATCGAATATTATCTCCTTTTTTGATATTTGTAAGTTCTATACCATTTGCTTTACACTAGTTTTGAAGGCTTAAATTGATCCTAATCTTATAGTATGAGATGAGTTATGGACTCAATACAGGACAATAGGATTTAGGAACACCCGCAAAAAGAGAAGAGAATTAGAGACTGAGGAGACTAGCCTTTGCTTGCCTGGTTGCCCGGCGCTCATGGTGGCCATGCGACCGGCCGGCAGTGCGCCCGTGCACTGTTCTTCAATCGATTGAAAGCTTCACGATGGATGACCAGAAACTGACTAATGTTGACGACGAGTACAGGTGGACAGGAAGACGATGTACAGCCAATTACTCTTCTCGTCCTTTTGTCTTCTAAACTAACGCGCTGGATTTGGGCTGCTATAGATAAATATATGGGTTTAGATTGTTAAGCAGCCAAGCTTCACGTGATTAGTGGGGGCGAGATTACTCATTCACGCACAGAAAACATGGATTCCTAATCGCCATCAAGCAAAACTACGATTCGTTAGGGGGGGCGTCGCCCCCGCTCGTCCTCCCCTTGAATCCGGCCCTGCTCCCACCATGAGAAGACAGGCTTTGGGGTGGTGAAACATTCTTGGTAATTTAAAAAAAAAAAAACATTCTTGGTAGCTACATCTTCACCGGGTGGCTTGACGAGTTTCTCGTACCAAGATCATGTGATTGCTGGCTTGTCTCTAGATCCCCGCTAGTCAAAGCTTGCCTACTTTTAACTTATAGCAATCCCCCGCAACCATATGGGTCGGTCGATTTGATTGCAGGAGCTTTTAGCATTTCGTTGCATTGGTTTCTCCATCTACCAACTGATGTTTTACTTATTATGAGTGTATCCTAAAGAGATGACATCGAAAAGATAGCATGATAGCTAGAAATATATAAGATTATCACCTTTTTCAGAAAGATCTTACGAAGGAAATTGCATCTTTGAATAAGATCAAACTCACATGCAGCGATGGTGTGTTTGGTGCATGAATGGATCGTTTTTCACCTCAACTAGCAAGGTGGCCCTCGCAAATGCGAGGGCATAGTCTTCAGGGTGTTTAATCTGCTTACAATTAAATTTATTATGTCATAGATATGGAAACCTAAAATTCTAAGCCAATAGTCTTTCTAGCTATCACAAAAATTATATGAGCTAAAACATCGCACATGTAGAGATTTTTTTTTGAATCAGTTCAATGTATGAAGAATAAATTACTACTACCTCCGGTCTAGAATAAATATCGCGGAGATAGCCATGCCATAGTAAAAAGTTAGTTTACACTGACGACAGTTTTTATGGATCAGAGGAGTATGACGTTTCCGAATAATACCACGTCACATATTTCAAAATTCTTTTTTGAACCGTATGATTGCTACTTTTATATATTTCTTCTATCCTTCCTCTTATCCTCTGCTATTTAATGGATATGTTCTACTCTTCCATTGACACATGACCCAGTTGCATGGAACATTGTTTCATATAACATCTTGATGTTAACACTACTTGATGTCTTAAATAATCATTTAAATCCCATTTCACACCCAACTTCCCCTCAATGTTTATTTGCACCCCGAGTATTACAATAGTGATGCATACACTTGAAATTTAAAGAAATGAAACCATCATGATATATTGAATGGATTACACATCATGGAAAATATATATGAGCTCCGCAAGTCATCAAAAGAGATGTTTTACAAATGGTTGACTCAGAGTCTCCTTTCAAATGCATCGTGGTCACAAATCATTTTGGAATTGTTTTAACTAATAACCCATGGATTTGTTACCTAGGCACCGAATATGAAATCTTGCATTATTGAATTCTACCTGTCACAATCCAATGTAATTGTATTGTTGCGCTAACTCTAACACCATTGTTCTCTCCAATGACCGACAGACTAAACTCCACCTCAATGTACGACTTGAAATTTACTCTTTTTTTTTTGCTTAACACCAACTATTCCATAGGTTACTAATTTACAATAAGCTCAGGTTCATCTAAGAACTCCAATATCGTTCACAAACTTATCTAAATCTAAGTATTAAGGTACAGGAAGTAATTGCTTACCCCGA
Source organism: Poa annua (assembly GCA_026929855.1). Taxonomy (NCBI): domain Eukaryota; kingdom Viridiplantae; phylum Streptophyta; class Magnoliopsida; order Poales; family Poaceae; genus Poa; species Poa annua. Next base: position 24,848,611 of record CM049434.1, on the reverse strand, counting down.
GTCTTTATCCTAATGCCAATGTTTAAATTTTGATTGGAGAAAAGCAAGTTTACATGCACATTTGCATGGCTATCTTATTTTTGTATTGCTCTGTTTATGGCTTTTAATTTATTGTATGTATTATTAGTCTATCTAGCAAATTTTCAAATTCCTGATAAGTATTGTAGCCTAAACACACGATGCGTACACTTATTTGGGTAATTCTTTGTCAAATATTGTCGGGGGGCTACCCCGGGTAGGGTAAAGATATGGTAAAAGCTACATCCAGGACGGAACCGACATACTTGCTGACCGACATATGCCCGGGTCGGAAGGGACCGGGATATGATATTGGTGCAGCCCGACATACTCTAACCGACTTAACCATATTTTACCTGACATATCTATGTCGGTATGCATTGTGTTATTCTTATGTGCAGGAAAAACGGTTTATGAAGGGTAATCCGACATAACCATGCCGGGTCTTGGGAGAAGAAGATTATCCGGCATACCCACACCGGGTTGGGAGGTGGAATCCGGCATATCCATGCCGGGTTGGCCAGGAGAGGAGTCGCCAAGTTATCCGGCGTATCCATGCCGGGTTATACGGAAGATTCTGAAGACAGGCGCAAGCAGACAAGACAAGGACGCGCGCCGTCCGGGTTCTGCCTGCCATGAGTGTGACCAGGCGTGGCTACAGTGCCGGTGATGTGACTAGAGTACAACTCATGATGCGGGGAATAGTGTTGACAAGACCCCGGTAGTCATGTCAGCTACATTGCCGGAATAGTGTCACGTGGGCCATCTCTTGTCCCCTGGGCTCCTCCTATATAAGGAGCACCAGGGCTCCTCCTATATAAGGAGCACCAGGGGGAAGGCCAAAGAAAAGGAGAGACACACATCCGCGGCCACGGCCAAGCCACGCACGGGCTGTTTCCCTTTGCCCCTTGCTCTCTTTCTCCCCCAAAACCTCTTAGAGGTAACTCGGTAACTCGGTTCAGCTCATGGAGCATCCTGTACACAGCATATGCGGAGAGAAGAAATACACCAAATAGGATAGATGCTGCAGTAGGGTTTTATCTCCTCACGAGAGCCCCGAAGCAGGGTAAATCCTCGTGTCCCCGTGTCGGTTGTGTTTATTTGTGTGTGCTACTTAGCGCGCTATCCCTCCCCGAATCCTCTAGCGTCCATCCGGCCCACAAATAAGCCTACCCGTAGGCATCTGTCTGTTCACCACGACGACAGTTGGCGCCCACCGTGGGGCATCAGTGGCGCTTGCTGGACTAATTTCGGACGGGACCTTCTTCATCGACTCGGGGACTCGACATCACCATGGTCCACACGCTCCAACTCGCTGCCACACGCAGAGGCCGTTCCGACCTACACCAGCGCTCGCCGGCGACAGATCCCTCCCCGACAGTCGCCCGGGTCATGTCGGCTCCGTCGATCCCGACCGCACCAATGCTCCGTGAGTATCTTCATATGTATCGTGGAATCTGCCGGTCTTGAGAGTAACTCGGGGACTGCCCCTTCGTACCTAATTTAGTTGTTAACCCGGGAGCGAGAGGTCGTAACCCGGGGACTGCCATGTTATGTTATCTGTATATTCTTCCCCGGGGACAAGATGTCTTGACCCGGGGGACTGGCTCACCGGTCAGTTATCTTCTTCGTCCTAAGTCGGTAGAGCAACTCGGAAATCAATTTATCTGTATGCATGTGGTTTATGTCTATTAGTTCCGAGTTATTTGCATAGCGGCACTCCGAGATGAATCTCGGGGACTGCCTTGCCCGTGTGCGTGTTATATGTATCGTTTGTATGCCGGATAAGCTTTTAACCGCGTTTGCCAGTTCAAGTAATATATGCTATCAGATATAATCTTGTGACTTGACTGACGAACGCCTAAATGGTAGTCAAGAGCAGAGGTTGTGTAATGTAGTGAACATGAAAACAAACTCAGGGGCTCGGTCTAAAAAGCAATTCGGCATGCGTTATCCGTGTGTTTCCCCCGGGAGCAGGATGTCTTGACCCGGGGACTGGCCGGCTAGTCGGTCCTGTTTTTTATCTCTAGATCTGAAGAGTAACTCGGGGGCTCGGTGAGGCCGAGTCCACATCCCAGTACTTAGCTCGGCAGCTAGTCATAATTTATGTCTCAGGTTAAATTTAGTTTTACCTGTTAAATAGAGCTGTCGCTCCTGTTGAATATTTACTATGCATGCATGCCTGGACTAACATTGAAAGGTGATGTCGGTTTTACCGAGAGGATATTTGTGTCAAATGTCTTGGTTGTCTTGGTTATCTTGGTTGTTATGTCGGTTATCTCGGATCGATCTAATATTTATTATGGCCTGAAAATATGTCCCGAACTAATTTTGATGTCGGTATGCCGAGGAATAAATGACCTATGACATTGTGTTGTCGTCCATGTCGGTAAGATTTAATTTGATCGAATAGTTAGAATTGGTGTTCCTGTTGAATATTCATTATATATGTCTGCATGAGCTAACATTGAAAGGTGATATTGGTTTTGTCGGAGGAATACCCATGTCGGAAGCTTTGGTTATGTCGGGAATCTCGGATCCATCTTATATTTACTATTGTCTCGAGATATGTTGCATATGGTCTTTGGTATCGGCTTGCCGAGTTATAATGGCATATCATACCGAATTGTTATTCATGTCGGATAATCGTTGGTATCGGCTTGCCGAGTTTCAAATGGCATATCATATCTCGGTTGTTACTTGTGTCGATTCGCCAATATATCAGGGCATCATGCCATATCTCCAGATCCCCGTTTATTTCGGTTCGCCAATGTATCACGGCATCGGGCAATATTTCCAAATCGTCGTTTGTTCCGGTTTGTCAAAGTTCGTCAGAGGCCACACCCGAAATACCGAGACATGTGTGATATGCCCAGAGTGGCCGAGGTACCGAGACATGTGTGATATGCCCAGAGTGCCCGAGGTACCGAGACACCCGAGATACACTTATGTCAAAACAACAGAGGTTGGAGGCGTCTGTGTCGGTATACGCCCAGAGTGGCTAAAAGCCGGCACATGAGACTCTGTGTCGGTATACGCCCAGAGTGGCTAAAGGCCGGCACATGAGACGTCCGTGTCGGTATACGCCCAGAGTGGCTAAAACCCGGCATGTGAGGTATGTTTATGTCAAGCCGGCAGTGGCCGAAGACATCTATGTCGGTAAAACGCCCAGAGCGGCTAAGGCACCGGCATATGATTGTGTTTTTGCAGGTACACGGTGGAGTAGGTAAAGATGGTGGTGTTGTTATTTCTTCTAAGTCTGCGCGCGACTCTGCGAGTCCCACGCAGCCTCGGGGACTAGTGTCGGGGGGGCTACCCCCAGGTAGGGTAAAGATATGGTAAAAGCTACATCCAGGACGGAACCGACATACTTGCTGACCGACATATGCCCGGGTCGGAAGGGACCGGGATATGATATTGGTGCAGCCCGACATACTCTAACCGACTTAACCATATTTTACCTGACATATCTATGTCGGTATGCATTGTGTTATTCTTATGTGCAGGAAAAACGGTTTATGAAGGGTAATCCGACATAACCATGCCGGGTCTCGGGAGAAGAAGATTATCCGGCATACCCACACCGGGTTGGGAGGTGGAATCCGGCATATCCATGCCGGGTTGTCCAGGAGAGGAGTCGCCAAGTTATCCGGCGTATCCATGCCGGGTTATACGGAAGATTCTGAAGACAGGCGCAAGCAGACAAGACAAGGACGCGCGCCGCCCGGGTTCTGCCTGCCATGAGTGTGACCAGGCGTGGCTACAGTGCCGGTGATGTGACTAGAGTACAACTCATGATGCGGGGAATAGTGTTGACAAGACCCCGGTAGTCATGTCAGCTACAGTGCCGGAATAGTGTCACGTGGGCCATCTCTTGTCCCCTGGGCTCCTCCTATATAAGGAGCACCAGGGCTCCTCCTATATAAGGAGCACCAGGGGGAAGGCCAAAGAAATGGAGAGACACACATCCGCGGCCACGGCCAAGCCACGCACGGGCTGTTTCCCTTTGCCCCTTGCTCTCTTTCTCCCCCAAAACCTCTTAGAGGTAACTCGGTAACTCGGTTCAGCTCATGGAGCATCCTGTACACAGCATATGCGGAGAGAAGAAATACACCAAATAGGATAGATGCTGCAGTAGGGTTTTATCTCCTCACGAGAGTCCCGAAGCAGGGTAAATCCTCGTGTCCCCGTGTCGGTTGTGTTTATTTGTGTGTGCTACTTAGCGCGCTATCCCTCCCCGAATCCTCTAGCGTCCATCCGGCCCACAAATAAGCCTACCCGTAGGCATCTGTCTGTTCACCACGACGACAGTTGGCGCCCACCGTGGGGCATCAGTGGCGCTTGCTGGACTAATTTCGGACGGGACCTTCTTCATCGACTCGGGGACTCGACATCACCATGGTCCACACGCTCCAACTCGCTGCCACACGCAGAGGCCGTTCCGACCTACACCAGCGCTCGCCGGCGACAGATCCCTCCCCGAATCCTCTAGCGTCCATCCGGCCCCACAAATAAGCCTACCCGTAGGCATCTGTCTGTTCACCACGACGACAAATATTTTCCTACGCACATTATGTTAGTCTAATCCATCAATCCATTACTGTTGATTTATCATTCATTATATACAAATGGATGAGAAAATATGTATATCTTGTGACAAGGTTACTCGATATAGATGAGAAATCTTTTCACTTGTCATAAAAATTTATTGATAAAATCCGGATATAATAAACTAAAAAAGAATGTTGCAGTATGGTTAGTAGCTTTTACGCTCCATCTTCTGATCAGTCATTTGTATCTACCAAAAGAAAAAATCTGAAAAATAATGGTTCACATAAACCTAGAGATTGTGTTATCTTTTTACAAAATCGCATTGCTGGTAGTAAAGACTTGTTTTGATTTATTTGTGTGATGCCATGTTAAATGCATGCTCATCTTCGAATATAGATAGTCTAGTCATCTAAGATAGTTGTGATATAAACACGTCCCATTAGAATTGATGATATATTCTCACACACCTTTATAGACAATGTTTGTTATTTTCATAATTTTAAAATTGTCCTGCACGCATCGAAACAAATTACCACACTTGACATAGCCCTTTCTGGGACACGCGGATCTGTGAATACTAATTGTGCCGGATATATTATTTGTTAAAAAGATGAACTGATGTCACAAAAAATGCTAAGATGGGTTAGATAAAACTGTAGAAATTACACGATTTCTCCGTTCAACCGTTGTAATTATACATGTTATGAAATAACTGTATTTTTCCTTTCAATCTACCACTCCGGCTGGTATTGGGACTGGATGTGTGTGTTAGGCAAAATATTCCGTCCAGTTGATGTGCGTTTTAATTTCTCATGCATGCATGTATGCATGGCTTTGTGGGACAATCGATATAGGAAAAAAAATAGATCTAATCTAGTACTACACGTAAAGCATACGGACTCCTATTTAACCAAGTCAGTACGCATCTGTTGGGTTTTTTTCTGCGAGAGGATTCGTTTAATGTACGTGCCATGTTTGTGTACCGGACCATATTTTGTACGCATAGACATACAATCTCGGCTGTTAATATTCTTAGTTGACGAAGAGGTAACGGATTAGATTTTTTTGGTATATGTGGCTTAACGTGGTGGCAATATTAGACATCCGTATATTGCTTTTAGTATATGATAGATATAATTTCATTCATATTCGGTCGTGAACGCATACAGAGATTACAGGTGACAAGTAATAATCATAAAACACCCGCACATAGCTACTCATATCTCGAACACACTACAAGAAAAACATCGTAAGTCCACTTGTACCACTTAGGAGCATCACAAGTCGAGATCGCACCACGGATACCACACCCGACGCGCTCGAAGACCCCAATGGAGGACATCACCCATAACAGGAATACGGAAGAAGACGAGAACCACCCACCACGACAACGAAAACATGGAATAGTTTTACAAAAGAGGAATTAAATGTACACTTGTCATTACCGGACAATCCTAGATATTCATGTTGGCAAGTATACATTTTTGGCAAGCGTACGTGTCCACACCCACACACACACAGTGATGTGTGGACCTACGTACGATGACAAGTCGTCAATGTGTACTTATGTTGCGCAAATTCGTCACAGATCGAAGTCGTCGATCGGGGTCCCTGATGTCCATCGATGGATCCAAGGCCAATATCAACTGTTGGCATGCCTCCAATAATTGAAACGGAAAATACACACATGATGGCATGACGGAACAGTTTACATCTCTCGACCCGTCGGGTAAACCAATATCAACTGTTGGGGAGATCAGGCTCTTGGGCGCTGTCATGTACGCATCAACGCTCACTGGCAATGAGCTAGGAACACTGGATCGACACGCATGTACGTACGCCGGACTAAGAAAAATGTAATCGTATCTGCTTATCGAACGTACAACCACGTACGTTCCTATGAATTTCGCATGACGCAAAGCCTATATACTAGTATATATACTTTTTCCCGAGCTCAGCTAGTCAGCTCAATGTCCCAACGTCCCCAAAAGGGCTTAATTAGTTGCTAATCCAAACTCTCGCCTTCAGCGTACGTCCGCCGAACTGGAGATTAAGTTTGTAACCTATGTCAAGAGGGATTGCCAAATCCGGAACGATCGTCCGGCGGTGGGGGCAGAGAAGGGAAAACTGTCACTCACGCTCGCCACTCATAAACTAGTAGCCAGATGAGATGACTGAAAACGATGCACGGCCAACAATAGATTATTAGGAGAAAAGCGCGTGGTGCCGAAGAAGATCATATCAGTGCTGCCTGGATAGACTAGTTTTTATACGCTTTGGTTGGTGGCGTGTGATGGATGGATGCAAACCGAATAGAACGCAGGGTGGGAAGCTTCGAAATATGGGGGCGGGGCTCGGAAACCGAAGCCGATCGCGGCACCCCATATCGGCGTTCCATCCATCATTCCATCATCCTACTACATGAGTCGGTCGAGACGGGGATCGATCGGAGTCCCTGTCGTCTAGCCACGACTAGATCAACGCCGACACGAACAGATGCAGTTCATTTGTATCTAATCCATTCTTACCCAATTATATGGATCAATATAGTTTGTGAATATACTATGCCTGACGCATCTGATTGAACTAAAACTGTGACACCCAAGTTGATATATTTTTCACTTGATGAGACTTAAAATATTTTGATCGAGGACAAATCTAGAATTTCAATTATTTGAAAACAAATGCGTGGTCTTGTGACCGGTGTGGCCGCTCCGGGTTTTCTCCTTGCGTTGAGGTCGCCTCCGCCGTGTTAGTGTCGGTCATGATTGATAGGGTAGCATGGTCATCGACTTGTTTTGAGCGTGACCTTGGGGCCGGCGCGGTGTGTGGTGTTGTATGATTTTTGGACGGGTTTCCTTATAAATTGACCAACTTGTTCTTTTTCTTATTTATCAATATAGCGGCAAAGATTTTGCTTCGTTTTTTAAAAAATGTATCAATATTGTGAATATCCTATGCATGATGATCTGATTGAACTAAAACGGTTCCCCAAGCTGATATTTTTTCCACTTGATGAGACTTAAAATATTTTAATTTGGAAGCAGATGGAGTACTTGCCGTCGTGGTGAACAGACAGATGCATACGGTTAGGCTAATTTGTGAGGTCGGATGGACGCTACAGGATTCGGGGAGGGATAGCGCGAAGGGATCGCACACGAAGAACACGTGGACACAAGGATTTACCCTGCTTCGGGGCTCTCGTGAGAAGATAAAACCCCTACTGCAGCATCTAGCCTATTTGGTGTATTTCCTCCTCTCTATATATGAACCTTACAGATGCTCCATCAGCTGAACCGAGTTACCTCTAAGAGGCTTTGGGGAAGAAAGAGAGCCAAGAGGGGAAGACAGCAGCCCGTGGCTCGGCCGGCCGCGGGTCTGGGTCTGTGTGGCCGTCCCTTTGGCCTTCCCCCTGGTGATCCTTATATAGGAGGAGCCCAGGGGACAAGAGGTGGCCCACGTGACACTTTTCCGGCACTGTAGCCGACATGACTACTGGGGTCTTGTCAACACTGTTCCCTGCATCATGAGTTGTACTCTAGTCACATCACCGGCACTGTAGCCACGCCTGGTCACACTCATGGCAGGCAGAACCCGTTCGGCGTGCGTCCTTGTCTTGTCTGCTTGCGCCTGTCTTCAGAATCTTCAATACCAGTTAGGGAAGTCGGGGGTGACTCCGAGTCAGGGAAGTCGGGAGGGCCGCCGCGTCGGGGTAGTCGGGAGGACCGCCGAGTCGAGGAAGTCGTGAGGGCCGCCGAGTCGGGGAAGCCGGAGGTGACGCCGAGTCGGGGTGACGCCGAGTCGGGGAAGTCGGGAAGAGCCCGAAGTCGGGGAAGCCGGAAATAGCCCGAGGCCAAGGAAGTCGGAGCGACGCCAAGTCGGGGAAGTCGGGACTGCCAGGGCGAGGTTGAAGACGGCTTGGTGGAGTCGGCAGGGTGGAAGTCGAGGTTGGAGATAACTCGGACGGTCCGAAGTCCACAGGCACCGTGCCCCTCGATCCACCCGGGTTATCCATAAAGTCGGCCCTTTCCCAGCTTAGGCTGGCTGGGAAAATGCTTATGTCGGCCGGGTAGCGTCCGGACATAACCATGACAACACCATAGCTTTAGGATACCGGGGATTACATCCCCGACACTGATCCCCGAGGCTGCAGGGGACTCGCAGAGTCGCGCGCAGACTTAGAAAGATAGTAACACCACCAACTTCACGTACTCCTCCTTGTACCTGCAAAAATACCATCATATGCCGGTTCTTTAGCCACTCTAGGCGTTTTCCCGACATAGATGTCTTCAGCCATCGTCTTCACGTATTCCTCCTTATACCTGCAAAAATACAATCATATGCCGGCGGTTCCTTAGCCACTCTGGGCATTTTACCGACATAGATGTCTTCAGCCACTGCTGGTCTGACATGGGGGTATCTCGGGTGTATCGAATGTCCGGTAGCCACTCTGGGCACTTACCGACATAGATGTCTCCAGACTCTGCTGGTTTGACATAAGGGTGTCTCGGATGTCCGGTAGCCACTCTGGGCACCTACCGACATAGATGTCTCCAGACTCTGCTGGTTTGACATAAGGGTGCCTCGGGTGTCTCGGATGTCCGGTAGCCACTCTGGGCACTTACCGACATAGATGTCTCCAGACTCTGCTGGTTTGACATAAGGGTGTCTCGGGTGTCTCGGATGTCCGGTAGCCACTCTGGGCACTTACCGACATAGATGTCTCCAGACTCTGCTGGTTTGATATAAGGGTGTCTCGGGTGTCTCGGATGTCCGGTAGCCACTCTGGGCACTTACCGACATAGATGTCTCCAGACTCTGCTGGTTTGACATAAGGGTGTCTCGGGTGTCTCGGATGTCCGGTAGCCACTCTGGGCACTTACCGACATAGATGTCTCCAGCCACTTCTGGTTTGACATAAGGGCATCTCGGCCACCCTGGGCATGTTACACACGTCTCGGTACCTCGGCCACTCTGGGCAACTCACACATGTCTCGGTACCTCGGCCACTCTGGGCAACTCACACATGTCTCGGTACCTCGGCCACTCTGTGCAACTCACACATGTTGTCTTTGGCAAACCACACAAACGATAATCTGAGATATAGAAAGATGCCGTGATACTGTGGCAAACCGAAATAAACGGCGATCCGGGATATGGAAGGATGTCGTGATACAGTGGCGAACCGACATAAACGGCGATCTGAGATATGGAATGATGTCGTGATACAGTAACGAACCGACATAAACGGCGATCTGGGATGATATGCCATTATAACTCGGCAAGCCGATACCAAATACTATCCGTGATATACACTGAGACAATAATAACTGTAAGATGGATCCGCGATAACCGACATAATAACCGACATGATCAAGACCTTTGAGATGAATATTCTCTCGGTAAAACCGACATCACCTTTCATCGTTAGTTCATGCATACATATATTATGAATATTTAACAGGAACGACAATTCTAATTAACCGATCAAATTAAATCTTACCGACATAAGCAATAATACGGTGTAACAGGCCATTCATAACTCGGCAACCGTCATCAAAGATAGTCCGGGATACACTTTCAGGCCATAATAAATTTAAGGTGGATCCGAGATAACAGACATAATAACCGACATAACCAAGACCTTTTGACACGAATATCCTCTCGGTAAGACCGACGTCACCTTTCAATGTTAGTCCAGGAACGCATGCATAATAAATATTCAACAGGAGCGACTGCTCTATTTAACAGGTCGAACTAAATTTAACTTATAGACAGAAATTACGACGAGTTGCAAAGCTACGCACTAGGGTGCCGATTCGGTTTTCACCGAGTCCCCGAGTTATATTAGAGATCTAGCAGAAAGAATAGAATCCACTGGCGGGCCAGCCCCCGGGTCAAGACGTCTTGCTCCGGGGGAAACACACAGACAACACCTGCCGAATTACTTTTTAGACCGAGTCCCCGAGTATGCTTTCATGTTTACTACACTCCACAATATCTGCTCTTGACTACCATTCTAGGCATTCGTCAGTCGAGTCACAAGATCATCTCGGATAGCATACATTACTTGAACTTTGAACCAAGGTTGAAAGCCACTCGGTACAAGGACACCACAGATAACAAGACAGACATATAAACATGGCAGTCCCCGAGTTCCATGTCGGGGAGCCGGCATACATACGATACAGAAAGAAAGCATGCATACAGACAACGGGGCAGTCCCCGAGTTCATATCGGGGTGCCTACATGCAAATAACTCGGAACTAATAGACATAAACCACACGCATACAGATAAATTGATTTCCGAGTTGCTCTACCGACTTAGGATGAAGAGCACAACTGACCGGTGAGCCAGTCCCCGGGTCAAGACATCTTGCCCCCGGGGAAAATATACAGATAACATAACATGGCAGTCCCCGGGTTACGACCTCTCGCTCCCGGGTTAACAACTAAATCAGGCACAAAGGGGTTGTCCCCGAGTTACTCTCAAGACTGGCCAATTGCATGATACAGACGAAGATACTTACGGAGCATTGGTGCGGTCGGGATCGACAGAGCCGACATGACCCGGGCAACTGTCGGGGAGTTACCCGGAATCGGTCGACGGCGAGCGCTGGTGTAGGTCGGAACGGCCTCTGCGTGCGGCAGCGAGTTGGAGCGTGTGGACCATGGCGATGTCGAGTCCCCGAGTCGATGAAGAAGGTCCCGTCCGAAATTAGTCCAGCAAGTGCCACTGAGGCCCCACGGTGGGCGCCAACTGTCGTCGTGGTGAACAGACAGATGCCTACGGGTAGGCTAATTTGTGGGGTCAGATGGACGCTAGAGGATTCGGGTAGGGATAGCGCGAAGGGATCGCACACGAAGAACACGTGGACACAAGGATTTACCCTGCTTCGGGGCTCTCGTGAGGAGATAAAACCCCTACTGCAGCATCTAGCCTATTTGGTGTATTTCCTCCTCTCTGTATATGAACCTTACAGATGCTCCATGAGCTGAACCGAGTTACCTCTAAGAGGCTTTGGGGAAGAAAGAGAGCCAAGAGGGGAAGAGAGCAGCCCGTGGCTCGGCCGGCCGCGGGTCTGGGTCTGTGTGGCCGTCCCTTTGGCCTTCCCCCTGGTGCTCCTTATATAGGAGGAGCACAGGGGACAAGAGGTGGCCCACGTAACACTATTCTGGCACTGTAGCCGACATGACTACTGGGGTCTTGTCAACACTGTTCCCTGCATCATGAGTTGTACTCTAGTCACATCACCGGCACTGTAGCCACGCCTGGTCACACTCATGGCAGGCAGAACCCGTGCGGCGCGCGTCCTTGTCTTGTCTGCTTGCGCCTGTCTTCAAAATCTTCTGTACCAGTCAGGGAAGTCGGGGGTGACGCCGATTCGGGGAAGTCGGGAGGGCCGCCGCATCGGGGAAGTCGGGAGGGCCGCCGAGTCGGGGAAGCCGGAGGTGACGCCGAGTCGGGGAAGTCGGGAAGAGCCCGAAGTCGGGGAAGCCGGAAATAGCCCGAGGCCAAGGAAGTCGGAGCGACGCCAAGTCGGGGAAGTCGGGACTGCCAGGGCGAGGTTGAAGACGGCTTGGTGGAGTCGGCAGGGTGGAAGTCGAGGTTGGAGATAACTCGGACGGTCCGAAGTCCACAGGCACCGTGCCCCTCGATCCACCCGGGTTATCCATAAAGTCGGCCCATTCCCAGCTTAGGCTGGCTGGGAAAATGCTTATGTCGGCCGGGTAGCGTCCGGACATAACCATGACAACACCATATCTTTAGTGTACCAGGGATTACATCCCCGACTGTACGTATGCTCCATCAAGATTTTTTACAAAGTATTTATTCAATTCACCGACGCATAACCAGCATAAATTATCTATGTTGTTGTCGTGATTCATCCAAGGACATCGACGTGGACACCATGCCTCTCAAATCCCATCCATTGTTGTCGTGGTGGTAGCACGGCAGATGCCATAGGATGGCTAAAAGTGTGGGGCCGATGGACGCTGGTGGATCCGGGGAGGGCTAGCGAGCTAAGAAGCTCACGCAAGAGGAAAGAAGAAGCGGACACGAGCCGACTCGACCCGGGTCAAGAACAAGCAAGACCAACCAGGAAAACGCAAGAACATGAACGAACCCACACGGTACCACAAACACGCACGATGTACCCAGGTTCGGGGCCCTCGTGAGGAGGTAACACCCCTACTCCTGCCTTGCTTCTCTCTATATGTGTCTCACAAGATCTACAAGGCGCTCCTTGAGCTGTTTTGGTAAGAACTAGGAAGAACTACAAAATGAGGAAGGAGTAAATGCCCTAGCAGTGAATGAGACTATAGTTCTGGCTCTCTCGTTCGTGTGTCTCCTCACAGGAGGAGTTATGGCGCTATATATAGAGTTCCTGCCGGGTTATCCGGGAACCCTAATTCCTCCGGGCCCCCCGGACAACAGCCCCCGTCCAACGGTAATGTCGACACCTCTACCACGACCTAGCCGCCGGGCTATCCGACATAGGTCGAGGTAGGCCATGATGCCTCTTGCCGCAGCCGCCGCCGGCCTAGGTGATGATGCTTCCCCTGCCAGAGACAGGACGTGCCTTCTCCATGCCTTGTCTCCTGTCAGTCCGTTGCCAGTACAGTGGTATGGTCACGTCGCCCTTGTCTCATGCCCTTTGTCCCGCGCCCGTGTCAGACGGGAGATGACCTTACCTCCGTGTCAGACGGGACAGTGTCCTTGCCTGCACTTGCCCTGCACTTGTACTTGCCCTTGACTTGTTGCCCGACATGCGGTATGTCGGACACATCCTCCTATCCCGGCACAAGAATACCGGGCTTGTCTCCGCATGCCGGCATGGCTATGCCGGGCCTGGACCTCCGACATACCTCACCGGGCCCGCACCTGTATGTCGGATCCTCCTTCCTGCACAACACATATAGATAGAGATCTCGGACATGGTTATGTCGGTTAGAACCTGTCGGCTACCTCCGACATACGCTTAAGTCGGCCAAGCAAACAACTTGGTCTAGCCGGGACCCTGCACACCAGCACCGGTTTCGGGCGTCGCACAAGAGAATGCCCCTAGGCCCAGCTACACGAAGATGTCTTAGGCTCGCTCCCAAAGACATCTTCGAGAAGCTGGTTCTTAGGGGAAATCTCTGCCTTTGCCTGAATGAGAGTGAGGGGCTGGGGGTCTATTTATAGTATCATCAGGGGAGACAGCTTGGCCCCTGCTTCCTCCAAAGGGCACCTCTTGACCTTTTCCAAGAGCCACCTCCTTCGTACCTCCAACAGGCGTCCCTTTACCTCCCGAAGAGTCAAAAGACCTTTGGCACCAGGCCAAAGATATTTACCACTGTAAACACGGGTATCTTACCCTTGCCTTTACCCTACCCGGGGGTAGGCCCCCCGACACTAGTCCCCGAAGCTGATGTAGTCCTGCAGCCTTGGATGAAGGGCTGCACCAGATTTAACCCGAAAACTGCCTTGAACCGAAAGCCGACGTAACTATGTCGGGTAACTCGATTGCTCCGACTTGCCCAAGTCGGTCACTTAAGGCCCTGCGACACCACGATGTCGGCCTGATAAGAAATTTTTGGCAAGCCTGTCCGACTTACTGTAGAATCATCCGACATGGTCATCTCGGTTTGTCACCGAGTTCTCAGCCACCCTGGGTTATTGTTCCGGTACTCTCGACATCACCAAATTTTTCTCTCAGATCTCTCGCCGAGACGTGTCACATACATGCTGCACCATTCCGAGAAACGCGCCACGCGGTCTGACAAGCTGTCCCGAAAACATCGCACCGGCCCCACCAGCCGTCACATCTAGCAGGCACTCGAGTGGGTCGAGCACCCGAGGTGCCTCCTCGATTCCTGGGCTGGCAACCGCATCCGATCCGCCGCCGACGGTTCCTATGCTGTAACCCACGGTGCGGCCGATCGTGCGGCCACAACCGCTCCACTCGCGCGAACCGCCGCACACACGATCCCACGATCGGCTCGAAACCAACGGGCGGGAAAAATTAGCAACTGCTTCTTCTCCTTCCCTCTTAAATACGGCGGCGGGGTTATATTCCCTTCTTCCTCCGCATCATCTTCTTCTTTGCTCCCCTTCTGCTCCCGAGCGAATCGCCGCCGCGACGCACGCCGCCTACGCACCGCACGCCGGGGAGCTCGACGCCGGCGACCGAAGTTCACAGCGCTGCCATTGGGACAAGAACCCCTCGCTCCGCGACACCAATCTCCACGGTAAGGCCCTCCCCGATGCTCGATTGGATCGAACCATGGTTCGGCCGAGGTAGTTCATCCCCGTTCTTTGCTAGAACAGGCTAGAACTAGGGTTGACTTCCTCGTAGATCGTTGTTTTCGTCACCACCACACCGCTAGCGGGTTCTCTTCATTAGATCTTGCCATGCCTCGTCAGTAGCGATTCACCATTGTACTGCTAGCGGTTCTTCCCACCTGGAACCAATTAACTTCCTTTTATACGGCCTTGGTAGATCTTCTTTCTGGCACCTCGGGCGTAGATTGTGTTTATTGCCGGGATGCCCCGACTTATTGCATCTCTCCTCTTTGTGCCCCCGACTTATTACACTTCTTATGCTGCAGGCCAGTTCCGACATGTCTTCTGAGAACACCGACATGGGTACCGAGGGAGTCCGGGGAGGATGGGAAGGCTCCGACGCGTGCCAGGATGATATCGACTGGCTACGTCGCACGCGCCGTGTCCCGGCACCAATCATATGCCGGCTTCCTGGTGACGAAGTCGAGCCCGTGCCCCAGGAAGGAGAACGGGTGGTGTTTGTCGCGCACTTCGAGCGCGGCTTCGCCCTTCCGACAAGCAGGTTCTTCCGAGCCTTCCTTGACAAGTTCGAGCTACAGCCGCACCACTTGCCGGCAAACTCCATTACCTCCCTCTCGGCCTTCGTCGCCTTCTCCGAGGGATACCTCGGCCTGTGGCCTCTGGTCGGCCTCTGGGCGAGGTACTTCGTGCTCCGGAAGCAGAGCATCCCGAACAAGGGTGTGAAGACCAAGGAGATGACGGCGTGCGGGGCCGCCACTATCACCGCCCGCAAGCTTTCCGACTTCCCCAAGGTCTCCGGGTTGGAGTCCTGTCGTAAATGGCAGCGTAGCTTCTTCTACGTGAAGAATCCGGACCCCTCCGACAACGCCAAGGGGTACGACTTCCTCAACCTCCCGGAGTTCCGACTTGACCCGCCTAACTCTCAGGCGAATTGGGGCTGGGATCCGTCGGGCTGTGACGCAGAGTCCCAGGCCATCCATGAACACCTGCTCTCCATCAAGGACGAGCTGACGGCGGACGACCTCCTGAGGACCTTCGTCGCCCGCCGGATAAGCCCCCTGCAGAACCGGGTGCACAAGATCTGCCACATGAGCGGGCCCCGAGACCCAACTCGGATCAGCCCGTTCGAGTTGGACAAGCCGGCAGTCCGCCGACGTGTCCGAGCCATCGCCCAAACCTCCATGGGAGATGACTGGGAATGGGGGCTTGAACCGTACAGCCGCGCCAATCCTCCGCCCCAGGTAAGCTCTAGCCACTCATCTCCGACATATCTTCGAGCACCCGACATAGCGGTTAAACTACATTCTTGCCTTTCTTGCTTCCTTAGACATTTCTTGCTATTCTTCTTTTGCAGCGGTTTGACCGTCAAGCCCGGGAGGACCAAAGGTGGGCGAATGGAAGTTGGCGCGCGGACACTGCCGTGCCGGCAACTCCGCTCACTGAAGACCCGGACGACGAGGACCACTTGTCGATCCCAGTACCCCGCACTTCCGGCCCGGGTAAGCCTCGAACTCGGTCCCGTCCCCAAGACGATTCTGACGACGACGACTGTGTGATGCTAGAGATCACACACGCCACTCCCTTGGCCTGTGCTGACCCTCTGCCTTCACCATCAGCCGGGCCGAACACCCAAGCAGCCACGCGTAAGCGCGCGGGAGCCGGCACCTCTGCCGCGGATCCCCCGGGGGCCAAGAAGGCCAAAACCACCAAGAAACTCTCCCGCAAGAAGATTCCGACCGCTGCCGGGTAAGCCTCCTTTCTTTCGCCTTCCGACCTCTTTGCTTTATTCCTTCTAACCTTTTACTTCATGCTCAGAGCCCCGCTTGAGCTCGACCAGAACGAGCCGGCGGCCCCGACAAACGTCGGAGTTGGCAGCCCCTCCCGGGCGACACCCGCGGCTGCCGACTTAGCTGGGTCCGACACCTCCCCGTCGACACTTAAGACGGCAGCGGAAGCGAGCCGAGCCAGCCCGGACCGAGATGTCGGGGCTGGTGGTAACCAATCGCGCTCTGCCGCTGCACAAACCGAGACCACGGCGGTGCCGGACGCACCCCCGCAGCAACCAACGCCGCCGGAGCCACAATCCTTTGCTGCAAGCAAGCAGCCATCTGCACAACAACATTGCCGGGCACCAACTACGGCCGCCAAGAAGAAAACTGCCCCGACCCCGGATCAGTTGGCGGCCAAGAAAGGTCAGCTTCCTCCGGGTAAACTCAAAGTGGTGCATCCTCCCCGCATTGCCGTTAAGACGGCGGCCCTGCGCATGCTGGAGGCCACTGTCGACAGGGTTGCTAGCGCTACCGACTTGGAGAGCTCAGGGTTCCTCACACCTAGTACTGACTCTTCAGGTTCGATGGAGCAGTATAATCTGGATTGGAATGCCGCCGACATCAGCGAGGCTACCTCTTCCGACCCGAGTATCGACCACCCGGCTGGGCCCGGGAAAGTCGCTCAGTCTCTGCATGCACTTCAGTCTGCGGTCCTTCAACTGACAACAGCCGCAGAGGTAATATCTTCCACATCCACTATTCCCAGTCCCCGAGGTTCTGGTCGAATGGTTAAGACTCGACCGAGTTAAGACCATCCGGCGAGAAACTTCAACAACTTGCTCTAATACTCCGCTTTCTATTGCAGTCATGCAGCAAGGAACGCACCCGGGTGTTCCAGAGACTGTTGGTCGAGCATGGGTCCCTCCGGAGGCGGTTCAAAGAGCTCCAGGCTGCGCACCAGGGCCATGGTACACTTCCTTGTTTCTGAAACATCTTTCCTTTCTCTAGTTTGCCTTTACATTTATCACCGACTTGTCGCCTTTTTCAGCCGACACCGCCGCCCGAGTTGCCGCCGAGCACCAGCTCGAGTTGGAGAAGGAGCGGGCCAATTCAACTCGGCTTCAACAAGAACTGGAGCAGGCCAAGATTGAGAAGGCCGAGTTGGAGAAGACCCTGGCGGACGCCGTACGAACTCAGGGTGAAGTGCTCGAGCAAACTGAGTCTCGCGCCACCTTGGCCGAGAAAAAGCTCAACGCCCTCAAATCCCAGTGTGACCTCTGGCTGGCCGAACTTAAGAAGATTAACGCCCAGATGGACAGTGAGTTCCTCCAAACTCTTACTTCTTCTTGCCTGACTCTCTTGCTGACATTCACATTATACTGACCCGCCTTCTAACTCATCAACAGCTTTCTTCTCCGCAGAGCACTTCTCCCACACGCACGCCGTCGCTGTGAAGGCCATCAACCGGGCGCGTGCGAAGAGGGCTGAAGCCGGCCCCATCTCTGGAGAGTGGGACGTAGAAGACCATCTCGTAGCGCTTAACGCGCGCCTCGCGCCGCTTAAGAGTATCGGGACAGAGCTTCTCGACGCCGGCATTCACGTCTACCGGAAGCTCTGGCCTGGCGCCACGCCTCCGGACAATGTGTCCGACCTGGCCCAGGAGCTGATGAAGACGGAAAGGCGCCTCCGAGAATGGCGGTCTTCCGCCGCCCGTGCCGGTGCGGACCAAACCCTTTCCTTCATACTATCCTGGTATGAGGGGATCGACCTTCAGAGGGTGCGGGTGCAGCGCGAGAACTCGGCGTGGACAACCGATTCGGCCAAGATCCAGCTTCGGCGAGACGCGGCGCACTACTTCGCCGGCTACTCACAGCCCCATCAATACATCGAGGGCGAAGTCTACTCGGATGACGAAGATTACGCCGAAGACGTTGAGGACGAGGAGGAGGACGATGAAGAAGAAGCCCAAGGCAACCGCCCCGACACCTCCAAAACCTCCGGCAAAGCCCAGTCATCCGGGAAGGCTTCCACTTCGGGGACCGCCGATGTAGCCAGCCAGGACGCCGCCGCCGACATCACCAAGTCGGCCTCGACTGACCAGCCGAGAATCGCCGTTGAGGCCACCGTCGAGCGGGGAGCTGCCGACACCACCGCGGCTACCGATATTCCTGCTGCCCGTTCTCCTGTGTAAAACTCTAGAGAACAAATCTATCAAATCCCCGGAATGCCGGGTTCATATGTAACATATACAATTTTAAGTAGAATACTTTACTGTTTGCCTTATTGAATCGAGCATGTACATAGTTATGTCGGATCATTTTACACCGAGCCCCCGAGTTTACTTTCTCGTTTACTATACTTAGTGATTTTTGCTCTTGTCTACCATACAGGCGTTCGACAGTCGAGTCACAAAATCACGACTATAGCATACGGTACTAGAGAATACCCGAGTTAAGGTTCAAAAGTATTCGACATAACGGAAGAATAATTGAAAGACGGGGTTAACACACAACACGTGCCGAATTGCTTTTACACCGAGTCCCCGAGTTCGTTTTCGTGTTTACCACCTTCCACTATCTTTGCTCTTGACTACCACTTTGGGCATTCGTCAGTCGAGTCACAAGATCATTTCACATAGCATACATTACTTAACTTTGAAACGAGGTTGAAAGTTCATTCGGCACGTGGACAACAGGTACGAAATAAGCACGGCAGTCCCCGAGTTTCACCTCGAGTCGCCGGCATGCAGGTAACGAGGGATTAACCGAGATACAAACATAGATAAAAGGTCTGGCAGTCCCCGAGTTTACCCCGGAGTGCCCGACATGCAAAAAACATAAGAAAAGAACCATCATACAGATAAGGCAGTCCCCGAGATTCATTCTGGGGTGCCGACATTTCATTCATAAGGAACGGAGATACCTACACTGTGCCTTTTATGCAAAAAAGGGACGAAGTAAGGCTACATTCCATGGTCGTTTGGTTTCCTCGCCGGCTCTATCCATCACACCTTTCCTAGCTTCCTGCGCATCTACAAGATAATATGAGTCATTGTGCAGGGCTTTGCTCACCACAAAAGGTCCTTCCCACGGAGGGGATAACTTGTGCATGCCGGCCGTTCGCTGTATCAGTCTCAGTACCAACTCTCCTTCTCTAAACACCCGGGGGTGCACCTTCCGGCTATGATAGCGTCGGAGGCTCTGCTGGTAAATTGCTGACCGAGATAGGGCCAACTCTCTTGCTTCCTCAAGCAAGTCGACATCATTCTCTCGAGCTTCTCTTGCCTCGGTCTCTGTAAACATCGCCACCCTGGGCGAGTCATACTGTATGTCGGTTGGCAACACTGCCTCAGCACCATACACCATAAAGAATGGGGTGTACCCGGTGGATCTGTTGGGCGTGGTCCGGAGACCCCATAGCACCGCCGGTATTTCCTCTATCCAGCACCCCGGAGTCCGCAGGAGTGGCTCTATCAACCGGGCCTTTATGCCGGCCAACACCAATGCGTTGGCCCTCTCAACCTGCCCATTTGCCTCGGGGTGCGCCACCGAGGCCACATCAAGCCGGATTCTCTTCTCCGCACAGAACCGAGCAAACTCCCCTACTGCAAAATTGGTGCCATTGTCCGTGATAATGCTGTGCGGGTAACCGTACCTCAGTATGATATCCTTCAAAAATGAAACGGCTGTAGCTCCATCACATTTCCAAATTGGCTTCACCTCGATCCACTTGGTGAACTTGTCCACCATGACTAGTATATGAGTCATGTTGCTCCGCGCCGGCTTGAATGGACCCACCATATCCAAGCACCATACTGCAAACGGCCATGTGATGGGGATAGTTTTCAGTGCTGCCGCCGGCATATGTATTCTGTGTGCAAATCTCTGGCAACCTCCGCATTTTCGGACAATATCTTCTGCCTGTTGCAGAGCCGAAGGCCAATAGAACCCATGTCGGAAGACCTTTGCCACCAGTGCCCTTGAGGAAGCATGGTGACCGCATTCACCTTGATGTATCTCGAGCAGCATTTCTTGCCCCTCCTCCGGGTCAACGCAACGCTGCAGCACTTCAGTGACACTTCTCTTATACAGCTCTTGATTGATTACTGTGTAAGCCTTGGCCCTCCTTATCACCTGCCGAGCTTCCACTTCATTCTCCGGCAGGGTTCCATATACCATATATGCCATGAGGGGCTGCGCCCATTCTGGTACCTGCCTCACCGGGAAGACTGGTGCATCTATTTCCATAGGATCGGCCGACATTACCTCTGCCGACATACCTGGTACAGTCCCCGAGTTTATCCAAATGCTCCCGACATCAATCTCCATGGGCACGGCTTCTGTCTCCGAGCTCTTCGGGATAAATATGGACTCCGACTCGGGTGATGGCTTGATAGACGGTTTCTTCAAGTGTTCCAATGCTATGCCGGGTGGGATCGCGGCCTGTGATGACCCCAGCTTGGACAATACATCCGCAGCCTCATTCTCTCCCCGGGGTATGTGCTTGAACTCGCATCCTTCAAAGAATCCGGAAATTTTCTGTACATGGAATCGGTATGATGCCATGTTGGCATCCAGCGCATCCCAATTTCCCGACACCTGCTGCACCACCAAATCCGAGTCACCATAACATTCTACCCGCCGGATGCCGATTTCCTTAGCAACATTTAGGCCATGCACGAGTGCCTCATACTCGGCCACATTGTTGGATGCCGAGAAATGAATTTGGAGTACGTATTTCAGTACATCCTGCTTCGGGGAGGTGAGGACCACTCCGGCACCCAACCCGATCTTTGTCTTGGACCCGTCAAAATGCATCTTCCAGAAATTGAAGTCGGGCGGGGGAGGCTCATATTGCATCTCGGCCCAATCCACCAAGAAGTCCGGCAGCGCCTGCGACTTAATGGCGTCCCTTCTTTCGTAAGTTGGGGCGTAGGGGGACAGTTGGATGGCCCACTTGGCAACTCGGCCGCTGGCATCTTTGCACCCTATAATCTCGGACAAGGGAGCCTCGCTCACCACTGTAACCGGATGCTCTTGAAAGTAGTGCTTCAACTTGGTGACCGCCAGGTATACACCATAGGCCATCTTCTGGTAGTGCGGGTAATTCTGCTTGGAGAGGGAGAGTACCTCACTCAGGTAATACACGGGCCTCTGTACCACCTTTTCACCTTCTTCTCTTTCCACCACCATTACCACACTTACAACCCGGTTGGTAGCCGCGATATAGAGCAACATCGGCTCCTTAGGCAACGGGGATGCCAACACTGGTGTACTCGAGAGTGTCTTTTTTAAGTCATTAAAGGCTGCATCTGCCTGCGGCGTCCATATGAAGGTTTTACTCTTTTTCATGAGTTGATATAAAGGCAAGGCTTTCTCTCCTAACCGACTTACGAACCTACTCAGGGATGCCAGACATCCGGTGAATTTTTGTACATCCTTAAGGCGAGTTGGTAATTTCATGCTTTCAATAGCTCGGATCTTGCCCGGGTTAACCTCTATACCCCGGCTAGATACCAAGAAACCGAGTAATTTTCCGGCCGGCACACCGAAGGTGCACTTATCCGGGTTAAGTTTCATCCGGAATTTCCTCAAGTTAGCGAATGTTTCTCTCAGATCCTTGATCAGAGTGGATTTCTCTTTTGTTTTTATGACTATGTCGTCGACATACACCTCTGCATTCCGACCTATCTGGTCATGCAGGCATTTCTGCATGCACCTTTGATAAGTGGCCCCGGCATTTCTCAACCCGAAGGTCATAACACGATAGCAATAAGCCCCGTACGGGGTAATAAAAGCAGTTTTTAATTGATCAGCCGGGTTCAACGGTATCTGGTGAAAACCAGAATACGCATCTACAAAAGACAAAAGCTCACACCCGGCAATGGAGTCGATTACTTGATCTATCCGGGGGAGCGGGAAAGGATCTTTCGGGCATGCCTTGTTGAGGTTTGTGAAGTCTATGCACATGCGCCACACCTTGGCCAGGAGAGGGTCATCCTTTTTCTTCTCTACCAGGACCGGGTTAGACAACCAGTCCGGGTGCAGTACTTCCATCACAAATCCAGCCGCTAGCAATACGGCTAGATGCTCCATGATCGCGGCTCTTCTCTCGTCCGAGAGACGTCTAGTCGGTTGCTTCACCGGCTTTGCATCCGGTCTCACGAATAATGAGTGCTCAGCCAACTCCCTCGGAACTCCTTGAAGGTCGTCATTTGACCAAGCAAAGACATCCCGATTCTCACGGAGGAAGTCGGTGAGCTCGCCTTCCTATTTGCCGTCCAGACTGGTACCTATGATCACCCGGTGTTCTGAGTTAGCCGGGTCCACTACGACCTTCTTGGTCTCTTTTGGCGGCTGGAAGGAAGCATGCTGCTCCGGGTTTGTCATCCCGGGCACACCGAGTTGGGAGGCTTGGGCCAGCGTTACCACTTGCTGGATTCTCTTTTTCTCCTCTGCTATGACCAATGACT
Organism: Poa annua; assembly: GCA_026929855.1. NCBI lineage: Eukaryota > Viridiplantae > Streptophyta > Magnoliopsida > Poales > Poaceae > Poa > Poa annua. The sequence goes on along the minus strand of CM049434.1, from coordinate 24,825,510 downwards.
CGGCCAAGCACGAGCCGGCAGTAGCACACTCGATCGAGCGCTTGTAGTCCCCCGCGATGGTGATTATGCCATTCGGACCTGGCATTTTCATTTTCAAATAGCCCATGTGAGTGGAGATCATGAACTTGGCCAGAGCAGGTCGGCCAATCAGGGCGTGATATGGACTCTCCAAGTCCACCACCTCGAATTCAAGACTCTCGGTCCGGCAGTTCTCCCGGGTCCCGAACAACACATCTATCCAGACTTTGCCCATAGGCGAGCAAGAAACCCCCGGCACAATGCCATGGAAGGTTGTGTTGGTCGGCAGCAGTGTGTTCAGGGACACTCCCAACTTAAGCATTGTGTCCTTATACATGATGTTAATAGCACTGCCGTTGTCAACCAGGACTCTGCTGAACCGGACGTTGATACTCGGCCCGATGAATGTCGGGTCCACCACCAAGGCGTAGCCTCCCGGCTTAGGCATAACCCGGGGGTGATCCTTCCGACTCCAGCTGATCTCTATCTCGGACCAGTGCATGAACTTGGGTACCGCCGGCATGACGGCGTTCACCTCCATAGTGCGTTGGCGCTGACTTTTCTTGTCAGTGGGCTCGGTCACAAAGATCACATAGCTCTGATGGGCTTCCTGGTAGTCACCCTGGGGGTACCCGCCCTGGTTTCTAGGACCGGCACGGTTGTTACCCCGGACGTTCACCATGTTTACCGGCCTTGCCGGTGGTCTCCTCTGGACTGGCGGGTTAACCCGGACAGCATTGGCCCCGCTCACAGGTGCCGGCGGTCTGGGCGCTGCGGGTTTTTCGGGGGCAGTCACCAGAGATCCCCCTGGAGCTCCTTCCTGCCGCATGCGCTGGTACCAGCTGCACTGCCGAGTCGTGTGGTTGGCTGGTTTGTTGGGCTCGAACGTGTGATAGCAGCAGGGCTTGTCCAGCATGTCCTCATACGTCAAGGGCTTCCTCTGCTCGGCCCAAGTTTTCTTGACCTCTGCCCAACCCTGACCATCAGTCTTCTGCCGCTGGTTGGTACCGGTATTGCCTCTTTCCCCGGCTACCGCCGCTACCTGCTGCGAGGCATAGCGAAAGTCGGGCTCCCTCCTTTTTTGTCCAAAATCATGCCGGTCACTGTTTCTGCCCTGCCCGGACCTGTGGTTTCCCGAGTTCCTCCTACTCGGTTCTCCCGAGTCCATCTGTGGTTGCATTGGATCGCCGAGGGCATAGCTGTCGGCAATTCTCATTGTCTCGGCCAAGGTGGCCGGCATTTCCCTCTGAAGCTTCTGCCAAAGCATGGATCCATGTCGGCATCCCTGCGCAAACCATGAGATGGCTTGGGCCTCCACAACTCCTTCGCAGGAATTGCGAATGGTGCTCCACCGAGTCAAGTACTCTCGGTCAGTCTCATTGTCCCTCTGCCTGCACATTGCAAGCTGCTGAGGTCGGTTTGGTCTCTTGTAGGTACTGGAGAAGTTGCTGACAAAGGCTTCCTCGAAGTCCAGCCAGCTGTTAACACTTCCCTCCCTCAAATTGTTCAGCCAGATTCTGGCCGGTCCCTCAAGCATCTGCGGGATATACCGTACCGCCCATCGGCGATTTCCTCCGGCAATGTGCACTGCTGTCACATAGTCGGTCAGCCAGTCCTCCGGCTTGGAGCTGCCGTCATAGGTCTTGGCTCCCCTGTTCAACTGAAAGTGGGGGACAGGTTGCTCTGACATGATTCGGGGCCCGAAGCAAGCAGGACCGGGTGGACCTTGCTCTTCCATTTGCTCGGATCTGTACAACCGATCCAGCTTGTACCGAGCATCATTTGGATCCAACTGGCGAGTCCCCAGTCGAGACCCCAGAGCACTCTCATACACATGATACCCGGCCTTGGCCAATGCCGAGTTGCCGTCATCGTACCAGTTCAGGTCTTGCCCGCCCACTTGCCGGGTCTGCAGTGCTCCAACAACTTGCTGCCTCGGGGCCTGGTTAGGCGCCGGGTATCGGGGTGGGTATCCCCGACCGACCGAGTTGGCATTTTTGGCGTGCCGATTACTCGGAGCTTGTCGGCTTCTGCTCTGGGCTTGCCCAGCGTTGCCCAGGCCTGCAATCTGCTTCCCGGCATATGCCGGGTCATATGTCAGCATCTGGAGCTGCTGATCTCCTCCGGGATTCCTACTCCGACTCTGATTTCCACCGACATGCGGGGAAGAAGCCTGTCCTCTGGACATGCCACTGGGAGCCCGGGTTGAGTGGACAACCTGAGATCCACCCCCGGCCTTCTTGACAGCCTCATTCTGCCGGGTTGCCACCTCTACCAGCTCATTGACCCGGTCCTGTTGCTTACGGCGAGCCTCTCCGGTTAGACCGGATAACTCGGCCCTTGCTGCCTCGGCAGCCCTGAGGGTCTTGGCCGGAGAGCTGTAATTCGGCCTAGCCGCCGACATTACGCTCGGAGTCACACTGGGTGCAGCTCTGCCATCCCTATCTATCTCGGCATTGAGGCCCTTGCCTCTTCTGCGCACCTCGGCCTCACGGTTCGGCCGACCTCCTACCGGCGAGAAACCATGAGCCGCGTCATACTCACGCTGAACTCGGTCGAAGTCCCTTCGGACTTCTGCTAACTTCTCTGCCTCCTCCAGCAAGCTCAGCCGCTCTGCCTCTAACTCAGCTGCCCCCGGCACAGTCAACCTCTCTACTGTCTCTCTAAGAGGTTCAGTCCTTACCGGGACACGAGATGTCTCGGCGCCGCCATGGCCCTGCCTCTCCAGTGCCTGCTTGGCCCTCCGGGTCGACCTTGCCTCGGGCTCCAAGACAGGGTCTTCTGTCGGAGGAGCCGTCACCCCGGCCATCATGACCGCGCAGCTCTCGGGGCGAGTGGTACGCCGGCCGCGAGCCGCACAGACAGCTGGGGGATCCTCGGCCACGAGCACCTGCGCCGGGTACTCGCAGACGAGCTCGGTGCCGACATAGGTGACGAAGTTGCCGAACTCGATGACGCAGCCGTTGGTCGGAAATGGCCTGCCGCGAAAGCAACCGGCGTTGTCGCTGACAAACTCCATGTCGCCGAACTTGACGACGAGTCCGGAGAGGACTCGCACGGGGCCCGTCCGGATGAGTACACCAGCCAGCGCCTCTCGCTGCCCCACGGTGGGCGCCAACTGTCGTGGTGGTAGCACGGCAGATGCCATAGGATGGCTAAAAGTGTGGGGCCGATGGACGCTGGTGGATCCGGGGAGGGCTAGCGAGCTAAGAAGCTCACGCAAGAGGAAAGAAGAAGCGGACACGAGCCGACTCGACCCGGGTCAAGAACAAGCAAGACCAACCAGGAAAACGCAAGAACATGAACGAACCCACACGGTACCACAAACACGCACGATGTACCCAGGTTCGGGGCCCTCGTGAGGAGGTAACACCCCTACTCCTGCCTTGCTTCTCTCTATATGTGTCTCACAAGATCTACAAGGCGCTCCTTGAGCTGTTTTGGTAAGAACTAGGAAGAACTACAAAATGAGGAAGGAGTAAATGCCCTAGCAGTGAATGAGACTATAGTTCTGGCTCTCTCGTTCGTGTATCTCCTCACAGGAGGAGTTATGGCGCTATATATAGAGTTCCTGCCGGGTTATCCGGGAACCCTAATTCCTCCGGGCCCCCCGGACAACAGCCCCCGTCCAACGGTAATGTCGACACCTCTACCACGACCTAGCCGCCGGGCTATCCGACATAGGTCGAGGTAGGCCATGATGCCTCTTGCCGCAGCCGCCGCCGGCCTAGGTGATGATGCTTCCCCTGCCAGAGACAGGACGTGCCTTCTCCATGCCTTGTCTCCTGTCAGTCCGTTGCCAGTACAGTGGTATGGTCACGTCGCCCTTGTCTCATGCCCTTTGTCCCGCGCCCGTGTCAGACGGGAGATGACCTTACCTCCGTGTCAGACGGGACAGTGTCCTTGCCTGCACTTGCCCTGCACTTGTACTTGCCCTTGACTTGTTGCCCGACATGCGGTATGTCGGACACATCCTCCTATCCCGGCACAAGAATACCGGGCTTGTCTCCGCATGCCGGCATGGCTATGCCGGGCCTGGACCTCCGACATACCTCACCGGGCCCGCACCTGTATGTCGGATCCTCCTTCCTGCACAACACATATAGATAGAGATCTCGGACATGGTTATGTCGGTTAGAACCTGTCGGCTACCTCCGACATACGCTTAAGTCGGCCAAGCAAACAACTTGGTCTAGCCGGGACCCTGCACACCAGCACCGGTTTCGGGCGTCGCACAAGAGAATGCCCCTAGGCCCAGCTACACGAAGATGTCTTAGGCTCGCTCCCAAAGACATCTTCGAGAAGCTGGTTCTTAGGGGAAATCTCTGCCTTTGCCTGAATGAGAGTGAGGGGCTGGGGGTCTATTTATAGTATCATCAGGGGAGACAGCTTGGCCCCTGCTTCCTCCAAAGGGCACCTCTTGACCTTTTCCAAGAGCCACCTCCTTCGTACCTCCAACAGGCGTCCCTTTACCTCCCGAAGAGTCAAAAGACCTTTGGCACCAGGCCAAAGATATTTACCACTGTAAACACGGGTATCTTACCCTTGCCTTTACCCTACCCGGGGGTAGGCCCCCCGACAATTGTTCTACACTAGCGACGCATAAGATTTATGTGCCACAAGGGCGACCCGGTGAATTATCTCATTCTCTTGTTGGTGGGTGATGCATAACCTTTTATGTTCTCAAGTAGATCATACAATACCGTCGCTGGTCGCTAAAGCATCAACAGGGTTCAACACAACAATCTTATGGAAAATGCAATACCCCTTCATTGTCATGAGAGGTTCCATTGCTCGCCTTGGTTTTGTCGGCAAGAAAAACTATTACACTTGACACTTGAGCCTTCTCAAATAAAAGGGAAAAGAAGTGAGTAAGAGCTTTTTTTTCAGAGGAAAAAGGCATGATTAGTTGAGCAAGCAGATTTCTTTGCGGTGGGGGGTATAATTAATATCTACCGCATGAATTAATGGAAGAAAAGGTTGCCATGATCCTTGAGACGATGGAAGTTTAGGGTCTCTTTGGATCACAAGATTGAAAAACATAAGAATAGAAAAAACATAGAAATCCATGTAAAACACATAAAAATTACAGGAATAATCGTTTGGATGAAATAACGCAGGAAAAACACAGAAATAATATCTCGATCCTACGCACTTTAGTCTAAAAAAGGGTTCGAGTGGATATTTAAATTCCTATGAAATTGAGGCGTAAGAATCCAACCCATAGGATTTTGGTAACACCATGCTTTTAAACCAAAAGCAATCCATATGAAAAAATACTAAGGATTGAATTCCTACAAAATCCTTTAAAAAAATTACAATCCAAAGAAGGCGCTTAAATTTCTTGGGACGATGGCGTGCAGTGGGAGAAGAGTTAAATACGTTAACAGTCCCTGTACTTGTCAGGTTGGCTCGATTTAGTCATCATACTTGAAATTTGCTGAATTTTACCCATGTATTTGTGAATTGGGTACGATTTAGTCCAATTTGATGTTTGTCATCGAATTTGAACTGCCGCGGATGACATGTGATCTGGAATCTTACAAGAGCACCCTCCCGTATCTGATAAAATTACAAAAAAAACAAACATAATTGGGGCTAGGGCTTAAAAATAGGGACAAACGTAGCACATTACACGACTTGCTCTGTTGGTCGTATCTCTCATCAAGACATGCCAACATGACTTCGCCTTTGGGGCCCACGCCCCCGACACGGTGGACGTCGACAGCGGCGTGTCGTCGCTGCTAGCCATAAGCAACGAGGTGCTAGTGCATGCATGTGTTGGGGTGCTCGTCTCAATGACGCGGCAGAGCCCGTCCCTGAGTGAGTTCCTTGGCGAGGTCGATGTGTTTGCGCTACATGCGCCGCCGGTGGGAGGTGGTTCATGGACATTACTTTTCAACGGGTCCACTCATTAAAAACATGTTAGATATTACATCATACTAACATTGTCCGACCTGTCAGAAATAACATTAAAGCGACTAAACTTGTCCATCGGCGCTATCCGCAACAATTAGAGGTTTTTAAATAGAAGTATGAATAGTGCTTGCTTTTTAAAGCCTAGTCCAAATTGTGATCGTTTAAAAAAATCTTGAATGCGAGGGTGTTCTTGCAAGATTATAGTCCACGTGTCATCCGTGTCAGCTCATAATCGATGGCAAACATCAAATAGCCTAAATCGAGCCCAATTTACAAATACACTGGCAAAATTCAGCAAATGTCGAGTACGATGACTAAATCAAGCTAACCCGACAAGTACAGGGACTTTTAGTGCATTTAACTCGTGGGAGAATTCCAGAAAAGACTACTCCGTAGATCGCTAGCCTAGCCACATCTCTGGAGCCTTCGTGGTCGGCGAGTCGATCGGCGTCAGGGGGTTCGACAGGTCAGTGGAGAGCGATCTCCCCCGATCAAAGAACCAACCTCAGCACCCGCACCAGCACCAGCACCATGCTCGCTCGCTGCATACATATATGGATGTACTCCCTCCGTTACATATTAGATGACTTCATTTTGTCAAAACGTGGATGTATCTAGACTTATAGCATATCTAGATACATTCACTTTTGTTCAAATAAAAGTCAAAGGAGGGAGTATGTACGGGGGCGAGATCGATAGAATCCCGGCCTGGAGATAAGTCTACGCTAAGTACTATTGGATACGCGCGCGGGGACGATTCATCTGTGAGATTGAGACACTACTGATCATAAACTTTGTTTCTACGTGGCTACTGTACACACGGGTTAACGTACAACGCCATGCAAGAAACAAAACTGAATTGCAACGCCAGGAGGTGGCAGCATTACTCAACAAGCACTGGCTGATAGAGTTGCGGCCGGCTTGCCTGTGCAGTGTGCCGTGTGAATTGTGATCATGCCAAAGTCTTGGATAGTTGGATTGGACCGGCGAGCAAAGCTTTGCCTTCCTTGCGGCTGATGTGTCTGTCTCCGAGTCGCGATTCTTGCGCGCGTACGTGCTGTGTACTTGATAAAAAGAGCATGATCCGCACCCCTGTCATTCTAGTTGTGCAAAATAACGCACGTTCCCATGAAACAAAAAAGAATATTTTTTTCCTTCCAAATAAGACTTCCTATGATATGAAGCTCAAAAGTCAGCACATAGATCTCATGATAAAAAAAGGCAATTGGTTAGGAGGTTCGTGGCAAACGTCCAACCGTAGACTGTAAACTCAAAAGACATGCGCATTTCCATTTTGTCGGCATTGTCTACCAGCTTGTTTAATTTTTTTCCGAAGAATATTATGTACAAGTTGCCCAGCCCGCATACAAGTTGCCAAAGGAGTTGGGTTTCCAGTACCTATCCAGAGCCTAGCTCTGCCCTACGTGTTGATTGTTTGTCGGACATGTGTCACCCATAAAGACTCTGTCTCTCTACTCCCTACTCAGTTTTTGATCCTACATCTTTATGAAAAAAGACTACTCCCTCTAATTATCAGCCAAACAGAACATACGGCTGATCAGTCCTGAAGGATGGCAAACCTGAAGTTGTCCCGATCAAGAGAGTATGACTGAATATGTAATCAAGTTATTATACCCCGGGGTTTTCACCGTATGTTAGCTAGCTAGCGATTCCCACCCCTTTCAAAGTACAATAATAATAATAATAATAAACTCCTCCTTAAGACGCCAGGCTTCTAGTCGGTGAAACATTCTTGGTAGTTGCTTCTTCACCATGCGGCTTGGCAAGTTTCTCGTACCAAGATCCTGCGATTGTTGTCTTGTCTCTCGATTCCTGCGAATCAAAACTTTATTACTTTTAACTTATCGCTAACCCCGCGACCATATGGGTCGGCCTATTTAACTGCGGAAGCTTTTAGCAACTGATTGCACTGGTTTCTTCAGCTACCAACTAATTTTTTACTTATTTTAAGTGGATCGTTCAAAGATAGCAGCATAGAAAGATGAAATTGTCACCCTTTTAAGAAGATCTTACGGAGGAAAATGCATCTTTGGAATGAAATCAAACTCACATGCAAACTAAGAGCTCGGTTCAACCGAGACCAAACCTTGACACCTTAGGGCCATCGGCGGGTTCAAAGGGCAGCACATGACAAGACTATGCCGCAACACCAAGCGTGTCATGGACATGGTCAAAGGGCGACAAGCAGTTGAGACAAAGTCGAAGGACCAATCCGCCTAGATCAGACCCAAACATCGATCAAGTGTGCCATCAACGTAGCCGAAGGGCCACACGTGGACAAGACCACGACACCGTACGACGACAATGTCACCAGCGAAATCGAAAGGCATAACGTAGCAGAGCGCACACCATGTACGTAGCCATGAGCAAATCAAAGGGATCACCGAGGTTACACTGTCAACCAGTCCACCAAAGAGCAACACAATCCGAGATCGCACCATGGACACCATGCCCACCCCGCACGCTCAAAGGCCCCCAATGGAGGACAAACACCCGTAACGGAAGACGATGAGAACAACCCACCCCATGGCAGGACACTTATGGATAGGAGGACGCCCCAACGAAAACCTAGAATAGTTTGACTAGACAAAAGCTAAACCTACACTTGTTACGGAGAGAGTATGCATTTTGGCAACCGTCTCACACAGACATGCATGTTGCATACATAGTGACGTGTGGACCTACGTACGATGGCAAGTCCATGCCTATTTCTTTATGTTCCGCAAGCTCGACACAGAAGTGGTCAGGGTCCATGATGTCCATCGATCGATCGATCCCAGGCCACACGGCACTTACGAGCATGCCTCCAATAATTGAAACGAAAAATACAAACATACATCATCACATGACTCTGACAGCGACGTAGACATCTCGACCCGTCCGTTAAACCACTCTCCAATAGTCCTGTAGGAGTATGCATCAACGCTAACTGGCAATGAGCTTGTATCGACACGCACGTACACCCGAGACTAAGAAAAATGTGATCGTATCTGCTTGTGGAAAGTACAGTACTAATCACGTCCCTATGAAATTTCCCGTGACGCAAGCGTATACAACTGTACGGTTTTGATGTCCCAACGATCTAAAAAGGCTTAATTAATATTCGAGCTAATGTATCAAGAGCGGTGGCATTCTTTCAGCACCCTAATTTCTCAAAGTAACGATGTCGGGGGCACGACCCGATCAATTAAGGTTAGGAGCATATCGTCGGTTGAAGGGTCGAGTAGGTCGATGCTCATCATAAGACGGACCGCTTTACCCGGACTCATTTTAGTATGCATCTGTTATATTGGTTTTAAAATAATAGCCTTTTAAGCAAGTTAAATCGTAGTGGCGGCGTACTCACTCTGTCTTTACATTATGGAAACGGAGAGTAGATAACATACATAACATTTAAAACATCTTATATTTAAAAAAAGAGTGAGTACTGTTACGAAAGATAGCACGAAAATAATAATGCGGAAAGATCAAACCAACAGGGACACGAGATTTAACGTGGAAAACCACTCCAAACAAAGGAGGAGAAAAAACTACGGGAGCCAGCCAGCAATACTTCACTATAATCGGATGAGGTTACAAACGCCGGAGATTTACAACTTACGACTTATCTCAACCGGCGGCTTGCAAGAGATATATATGGTGGCATAACCCTATGTCGGTTGCAGTCCGACCCGAAAACAATTCATACCCTACCGCGGGGAGCTGCCGCCCCCCGTACCCCTTCCGTACATACCGGATGGGCCCCACTCTGGAACGCTCCGTTCTACTACGTCACAAGCTGACTTTTATCAATATATACGAATTTAGATCACTATAAAACAACAAGTACGCCGCCACGAATACATCACGGTGCATCCGGAACGGGCGTCCCGTTCGACCGGCAGTGGAAGCAGAGAAGAGAAAACTGTCACACTGTCCACTCGCGGATCGATGATGAGCAAGGATGAACGAAACCGCGGCCGCGCAGAAACTACTCCGTAGTAGCTAGCCAGATGACGACTGAAAACAATGGGCGGCCAAGCATAGATTAGGAGAAAAGCGCGTGGTGTCCGAGGCAAATAGAAGATCAGTGCTGGATAGACAAGTTTTTAATTAGAAGCTGGGTAGGTTGGTGGTGTCTGATGCAAGCAAATAGAACACGGATGGGATTGGGAAGCTTCGAAATATGCGGGCTCGGAAAGCGAAGCGGATTTGCGGATCGGCGTTCCATCCCTCCCAGCAAAGTCGGTCGAGACAGGGACGGATCCTAGTCCCTGTCGCGCGCCTCGGCCTGCATGACTCGATCAACGCCGACATGAACAGATACGAAATCAAATTAACCTGTTCTCTTATGCCCTACTACTAATAAAGTATAATCCTGCTTAACCAATCGCTAACCATCTCGTTTTGCTTCACTCCAACGACACAGCACGCCGGCTGCATTCTTTCAATAATTGCGGGCTGCTGAGCAAAGCTAGTACCGCTCCAATCTCTCAACTGTATAGTCGTCGTGGCCGGACAGGCAGCCCTACACGAGTACGCATCGCCTTATCGACATGTCCCTCCCGTGGAAAGTCATTCGTTCATCTTATCGACATGTCCCTCCCGTGGAAAGTCATTCGTTCATCAGTCGATCCATCCGTTGGCCATTGGCCATTGCAGGTAGCTAGGGCCTAGGAGTATATACAAGCGTTCTACCATTGGCCCGGCACCCGAACGTACCGCACTCATCGAGCATGATAGTTACTGAAAATAGCAACTCAACTCGGATAAGGAGGGGCACGTGATGGTGATGTTGAGCAGCAGTCAGCAGATGGATCTAGTGGCCGCGATAATTGGTGCACAACATTGGTTTGGCTGAGTTCCCGAAGATAAGTCATGGATGCGACAGGATCCATCGATCGACACTAGTTGGAACTGCAAGGAGTAGAACTGTGGAAGAAGATGGTGTTGCGTTGTGATTGTGGGTGGGCCAAGTCATTTTCCCCTTGTGGGTAAAACATCTGAGCCCATGCCAGGCCCACAGCCTCGGGTGTCGTTGGTTTTTTCCTTCTTTGGTTGCGTCGTTGCTGCGTGAATGCAGGACTTGTTTGTGCTACCCCATTCATGTGGTGTGCCTATGCCTCACAGGTATATCTGGCCATGGGCCGGGCCGGGCCGGGCTTCGGGCCCGGCCCGAAAAAGCCCGATGTCATAATGCCAGGCCCGGCCCGGCCCGACTGTCGGGCTGCATAAATGAGGCCCGGGCCCGGCCCGAGGCCGACAAAGCCCGAAAAAGCCCGACCGGCCCGGCCCGACCCTTCCTATTTTGCTGTTTTCGCAAGGCCCGGCCCGACCGTCGGGCCCGAAAATCAGGCCCGAGCCCGGCCCGGTGGTCAGTCCCGTCAGGCCCAAGCCCGGTATTTTCGGGCCGGGCCGGGCCAGTCGGGCCGGGCTGCCCATGCCCAGGTATACTCACAGGTCACACCCGAGTCTCATGTCCCTTAAATTCCTAGTCCAATTCGGTTTAACACGTGTTGTCTGCCAACAGAGTCTCGTTCCACGGCCATCTCAATACGTATATCTTTTCTTTACAAATATAACCTTATGGCGGTAGGTACTTCCCACCGTCCCATATGACGGGATGACACGTGTCGCTTTCTGCTCCTCCCGCCAGGTCATTTTGACAATAAAATTAGGAGGGGTTAGTTTTGACAATATGGTTCGCTACAGGGTTATATTAGATGAAAATTTTATATATCCTACGGACTACTTTCTTGGTAAGTCAAAGCGTCTCAAATCTTTACCACATTTACAAACAAATATAACCATATTTATAAAATCAAAATATAATTTTATGATGCACATACTTTTTATCATGAATATAATGATAATAATTTGGTTACATAAATGTTGGTACCCTTTTTTATGCAAAAGGTCAAAACCTATAAGATTTGGCTTTCCGGGACTACTGTAAATACACTAGTTCGTTCATGAAGGAAGTACGTCGTTTTCAGAGGCACTCGACTATTCTTGCCTACTCTGGAATGAGTGATTTCACGTACTACTTAGGCATGTTAGATGCACCGTATTTTTCTTTCTTGTCCCCCAAGTAAAAAAGTGTGGAATAACATGGAGTGGGAAGACTCGTACACTTAGAGCATCTCCAACCGAGATCTTATCCCAACTGGACAGAAATCTCACACCTAAGAGAGTCCTCCAAACTAAGCCGAACTGTCCGTCAACCCTCATACCTATCCCATGTGGGGGATTGAAGCCGTCCGGAGCGTCCGCCACGTCTAACTGACAGGGCGGACCCCACGGAAAAATGAGTGGCACCATTGTCCAGCATTCATGGCGGATAAAACCCTATCTGCATCTCTCATGACATATTCGACTCTGTCGCAATGTTCTTTGCATCCTCCCCTCCCGTCACCTTCCTCATCCGCCAACGTCGGCTACCCATGACCTATGTCAAGCTGACCCTGGAGCGCCGCACGGAGATCGAGGCGTAGTTTCGCACCCACGAGTTAGAGGTACTTGCCCGTCTTGAGGTAGAGTACCGTAGTGGAGATGGGCACCCACCATGATGGGCGGGCGTGTGGGCGTCTCGGCGAGGCGCGGTAGGAGTTTTGTGTCGCCATGGAGGCGGAGCAGTAGCTCGAGGACGAAGATGCCCATGCGGCCCTCATGACAGCAGATGAAAAGATGACACCGCCCTTTGTCGCGGAGAACCGCACCATCCTCGAGTCCATGGAGGAAAACCAAGGCCGCATAGAAAGCACTAAGGAGATTAGAAAATAAATGGATTTTTCTTTCAAAATAAATTATTAGGATAGCGACAAATAATAATTGAGGATCCACAAAAAAGAGTTGCATAGCTTAGAAACATCATACTTACATGCATCATTGACCAGTGAGATTGTAGAGAATGAATCCAACGAGGAGTGACCAGGAGATGCCTCCCGCCGCGAGCGACCACGAGGCCGACTGCTCTGGCTCGAACGTTGTTGTGATCTTCGACAAGGACGAATAGTTAGGATATCATATATATCTGGTTCGATCTACGTAGTTAGCATATAGACATATTTTGCTATCTATGTTGCATGTTTTTGTAAGAAATTGGGTGTCAAAAAAATGAGAGGTGTGGCCATGCATGGGACATGAAAAATGAGGGTTGTCCGGTCACTATCCACTATATCTGTGGACATTTGAGGGATCAAATTTATACATTGTGGTTGGAGATGTTCTGAGCTGTGGCCCTACCGGTTTCATTTCTTTGGTTTGCGCGGCGTCATGTCGAGGTTGACCGTTGCAGCGCGAGGACCACACGGCCTTTCAACCGCAAATCTGCTGCTGCGTGGCGCGCGCGTCCGAATATATGTCCACCGGAGCAGTGCAGAGCTCCGTTGATTTATGAAGGTGGCGACGACCGGCGCCGTTAGCTCGTGGTAGCATGTGGGCGACGTACGCCGCGCGCCGGCCGTAGTTAATGACAGCATTAGCAGCAGAGATCCAGCGTTGACTGGTTTACTGGTAGCAACATGGAGGGGGTTACTTTGCAGCTGAACAGGAGAGGGCTTTGAAAACGCCGCTGTCCAAGTGGTTCGATCCGGTTTGACTTCACGTGAAAGCGATTACAAGTAGAGTATGCAAGTTGGCGACCAAATGGGACAAAGGAAATCTCTTTTATTGACCAAATAATAACCGGCGACATAATAATAATACAGGAGTACAAACGAACAACTGCAGAACTCCGAAGGATTCCGCAGTCAAAAATACACGATCAGATACCCATGGATGGATCATGGATCGATCGGCCTCCCCCTACCCCGGAATGTAAATACAACACTCCTCGGGCACTAGCTAGTAGCTACCGTGCTCTGAGGAAAAATGGTGGTGTGCAGGAAAGAAAATAATGAAGGAATAGGCAACTAGCTAATGTCGCAGTAGAGCTAGTATGTACTAATGGCCATGGCCGTAAGCTGGCTCTACGGTGTGTTCCGCGCACGCGCGGTAATGCATGCGGCAGTAACTAGATCGACGTACGTAGCGGCGGCGGCTCTGTCTACCGCTCGGCCTTCCGGTCGGCGGAGAGCGGGTTGAGCCTGAGAGTCCACTTCTTGTTCATGGCCAGCGGGCAGCTCATGCTCCTGGCAGGGGCGGCGGCCGCGCGCCGCAGCGCGCCGACCGTTGCACCTTTGCTGGTCTCGACGAACGCCCTGAGGCGCTGCATGGCCACGTCGAGCGTCTTGGCGGACATGTTGGCGAAGCAGACGCGGAACCACCCGGGCTCGCTGCAGTGGCAAGACGACCCCGGCGAGATGTTGAGCCCGACCTCGAACACCACCTTCTTCCACAGCGACATCTCCCCCTCGAACGATCCGTGCGTCATCAGGTGGCTCATGTCCACCCAGCAGAAGAGCCCCGCGTCGCTCTCCAGGCACCGGATGCCGATCGCCTTGAGGCCGTCCACCAGCTGGTCGCGCCGCTCCTTGATCCGCCGCTTGTTCTCGGCCAGGTACCTGCGGGTGAAGTCCTTGTCGCCCAGCAGCGCGGCCAGGAGGTGCTGCGTCTGGGAGGAGACGAGCCCGAAGCTGGACATCTTGGTCGCCGCGGAGACGACGGCGGCGTTGGCGGAGTAGATGGCGCCCACGCGGAACCCCGGGAGGCCGAGGTCCTTGGACAGGCTGTACACGACGTGCACGCGGTCCTCCAGCGGCGCGTAGTCGGCGACGCGCGGCCCGCGCGCGGCCAGGACCTCGAGGACGCTGACGAAGCCCGCGGGCTCGGAGGAGAAGGCCGTGCCGGAGTAGATCTCGTCGCTGACGAGGTGGATGCCCTTGGCGGCGACGAAGTCGACGATCATCTCGAGGTCGGCGCGGGGCACGGCGGTGCCGAGCGGGTTGGACGGGTTGGTGATGAGCACGCCCCTGACGCGGAGGCGGCGCTTCTGCGCGCGGCGGTAGGCGTCGTCCAGCGCGGCGCGCGTCACCCGGAAGCCATTGGCGCTCGTGCAGTGCACCGGTACGATCTCGGCTCCGGTGCGCCACTTGAGGTCACGGTCGAAGCTGCATGCGCAAGCGTGGAAGTTAGCCATGTGTTCCGTGACGGTGGCAGTCCACATGCACCCTAGCTAGTCCCACATGATGGAACACTGCAGGCGAAGAAGAAAATGTGAGGGAGTGGAGTGCATACCCTGGGTAGTACGGTGTGGGGATGAGGAAGGCGTCGCCCTGGTCGGCGAGGCAGAACATGAGCGCCTCGTTAGCCGAGGTCGCGCCGGCGGTGAGCACGAGGTTGCTGGGGTCGAACATCACGTTGTATCCTCTCTGCTCTGACATGAACCTCGCCAATGCCTGTGCAAATTAAGTAACGTTGTGCGTTAAGTCTTTGACCACACTAGAAAAGTAGAGAGAGGGGGTGTAGACCGGGAAATATAACTTACATTCTTGAAGGCCGGGAGGCCGTGGTAGTCCTGGAAGAGCGCGAGCTCGCGGAAGACGGAGGCGGCTCCTCGGCGGAGCCCGAGCGCGTCCGGGTTCTTCTCCAGCCAGTCCTCCACCAAGTCGAACGACAGCTGGTTCTCGGCGAGGCCCATCTGGATGATGCCGCTGGGGTTGGCGACGGCGTCGAAGGGGTTCTTCTCGTACTCCTCCCACCCCAGGAAGTAGGACGAGTCCTGGCCGTGGCTGTTGCACCCGGCCTTCTTGGACAGCAGCGACGGCTCGTCGGCGACCTTGTTCACCATTTTCACTCAACTAACACAGCGAGCGAGCGCGTGGTTGGTTGTTTGAAATTGGGGGTGCTGGAGCTGGAGGCGGCGTCAGAAGGTGTGATCGATCGAGTGTCAACTAGTAAGAGTGTAAGACTGAGCCGGGAGAGCAGCTAGCAGCCGAGAGAGGACGATGAGTAGCTGATATGTAGCTTGGTGTCTCCAGAGGTTGGCAGAGCGAGCATATATATAGGGGCCGCTGAGCTCAGCTGCAGGGTGGGGTGGGGCAGAGAGAGTGTCATTTCCCGCTTTGTTTTAGTAAAATCTGCGTCAAAGAAGCGGCGAGTTGATAGTGGCGGGTTAACATCAGAACAGCAAGGACTCGGATAGGCGTTGTTGCGGTTAGCAGCTAACCATTGCGTGTGTGTTGTTGCTGGGTGGGTCCATCGTCGATCGTAAGCCATCCGCGGTTTGCCTGATGCAGCAGACCAGCAGCCGAGAGGTTCCACTAACAGTAACAGTGCTAGTTTAGCTGTGTTCCTTCTCTGACTCTCTCTAATCTTCGTACTGAAATCCTTTTTTTTCGACTGGTTGTATTTTTAACTAGCTACAAGAGTAGATGATTTTCTCCGGCATGTGGGCTCCACGCTTGCGACGTGTGTTTGTGCCTGGTCTCTGATCACTGACATCGATCAGTGAGATAAATTGCATCACGCGCCACAATTCACGTCCCGTCTTTAGCCTGTTATTTTGTTGTTGTTGTGAAATACATTTTTTGTCGAAAGGAAATAAATCGACATAGGTTGTTGAATTAGTCTGATCTCGAGATGATGTGGACGAGCTAGCCGATTGTTCAGAAAGGGAGACACGATCAACTATAGGAGAAATTGTAAGGGAATGGTGCACGAAAATGACAGTGTCGCGGCAGGAGTGTTCTCTCTTACACCTTCTGGATTTGGCTTTAGCCTTTAGGTATATCAAACTAGTTTCACCCATGTCACGTAGTTGGGTGGATACATAACGCCCGTCGCTTATCTGAACTGCATTCACATTTGGTTCGGTTAAAGGGGCTAGTACAAGTATTTAACTACTAGTGAGTGTCGTCCGTCGTTCTGAACTTACTCGTTGTAAAATGCATAAGCCGGTAAAGAGTAAATATGTTGAGCTAAGGAAATAATAACCCCTCAAGAAGGTAAAACAAGACCTTATTAATTGAATTATCGATTGTGTCTAGGGGAACAAGGCTTGAAAATCAAAGGCCTTCGTGTTTGGAGAACGAAGCTTGTCGCTCACTCCTCAACTCGGAGGTCGTTGCAGTTGAAGCATGTTTAAAAACTACATGGTGTGCCTTAGCTCTACGGGGGGTTTCCCCTTTCCAGACCATTTTTTAGGAGCGGGCATGACTCGATGAAACACCCTAGAATTATGTAAACATTGCAACTAATTTACTAGTAATAAATGTATGTGTTGTGTAGCATAGAGAATAGAGGACCAAAAGATGGGGATGGAAATAAAGTTAAGGTTATGGACGCTATTTGCTACTAATCCAGATGAGTCTACTTATCACCATGCACTTTTGTATGCAGATTTCCATTTATTTAGGCATGGAAGAACAATATCCCTCTTCTCAATGACACAAACGGTGACCGCCACGGGATTTGCCTTAACAAGCTGGCTGGCTAAAACTTTGAATGACGCACTATCCCGAACCACCCAACGTAGTACTACTCCACCGACAACGATTTGAGATCAGTGATAGGTCCATCACAAGACTTAAAACGTAACCAAAATTTGTCCAATTCAAGCGCGGGTACGATCATACGAAGGCGTCGAAAGCACCTTGTTTAGTCAACGTATCTTATTTGCATCTTGTATTTTTTTTAGTAAAGTATCCGCATTTGCTTCTCAATAACCAGCTATACACCAGGCGCAAAACATTTGTAGTACTCCCTCGGTTTAGTAATGTCTCTTGCATTATTTTAGTAAAGTTCCAATGCGCATTTGGGGTAGTAGTAGTACTTTGCTAATTCATGCATGCCATTACTCAAATCAACTAACAAAAAGTGGCATGCGTGTACACCAAGGAGTTAATTAAAAACAAATCACCGCCAAACATCTTCTAATAAAGGCAGGATTAGAGAGTCTACAACACCCAAAAAATAGTGCATCTGGTTGATTAGAAAATTTCATATAGTATACTCCATGTCGATGAATAGAAGGTCACCAAGTCCTGTATTAAGTCAGACAATTTTAAGTTTGACCAAGTTTATGAAAAAAAGATACTTTGATTTTTTTTCATAAACATGGTCAAACTTGAACATGTTTGAGTTAAGACAAGACTAGGTGACCTTCTATTCAAAGAATTTCGTCAGTTCAATGTATAACACACAAAAATCCTCTCTTTAATATATCACGTGATTTTTACATCGGTTTTTAACTTCGCCATGTCACATTAAATTGATTGTCGAGAACATACCCTTTGTTTGTAATTTCCATCTATGAGCTTCTATGGTAGAAGTATGAGATACATTATTGTAATAATATATCATGTGGCTAGTGTCAATTATGTAGGCCAAGGAATAGGGGAACTCCTAGCAAGGTTATTTTAATCCTTAAGTAGAGCCCACATATATTGCGCCTCAACTTTTTACCCATTTTACTTATTCTGAGTCGTGCGAGATTTTCTTATATCAAAGATGATGCCTACAATGTAGGGAAATCAGTTTTGGGTCATAGTAGCATATGATCCCACTACTTAAAGTGTCGAAAATTCCAAATGATTTTTTCAGGTGTATATCCGAACATTTTAAGTCGTAGGAGCATATGTCATTTTTACGGGTTGTGTAAAAAGATAAATCTCGATGCTATAAAATGACTTTGTACAAGACTTTTTTATCTTTTTTGCACAGCCCACATAAATATTTTTTCGTGAATTTTTTTGTGTGAATGTATAATGTCTAAATGTACCTCTAAATTTTTGTTTAATATTTTTTACATTTTAAAAATCATTTTCATAACGGGTGCATCTACCTATGAGTTAAAACACCGCGCCCATTTTCACATTTTAAATGGTCAGTCAAGGGAGGGGGAGGGGGGGGGGGGGGGGGGGGGCATAGCCCCCCTCCTGAATTTTTGATTATTTTTAGAGGTAGAAGGCACAATATGGCCGTATGTGATTACACAGAAGAGGAGAGGTTACAAGGGGGTTATCAATGATCCCAAAGGCAGATGAGCCAGGCCGCAGCATTGGCCTCACGATCGGTTTTTTGCACATTCACATGTGTAACATATGTAGCGAGACATATTGTAATGTAAGTGTAAAGTTATTTAGTGTGAATCTATACAACATGCGTATTACACCTACGACATCGCTATATTGTGAAAGGGGGAGTACAAGCTTACTCGAGTGGAAAATTCTACCGACTGAAATTTTCATCTGGAATGACGCTTCCAAATTCATGATAGCCAACAAACGGTTAAATACGGAATCTCAATTGAGTTTCACGATTTTAACATGAAATGATCGATGACAAAGGAGTTGTCGTATATTTGAACTTTGGTCTACTATACTAGTCCGTTGCGAGATAGATTAGGTCGTCTCGGGCGGTGAGCTCGTGCTCCCGCAGCTGCCTGAGGTCATCTCCAGCCGTCCGACACAAACGGACCGCGGACGTCCGTTTTCGTCCGTTTTGTCCGGGGCTCGGGAAAAACCCGGCCTAGCGGTTCGACGCAAATTGACTGTGTTGTCCGCCGCGATGAAAATATGTCCTAAATTTGGGCGCGGTTTGCGTCTGGGCGGATGGACCGCGTTGTCCGCGTGCTGTCCACGTGTTGTACGCCCCAATATATGGCTGGCCCGCCTGGCAGTGGCGCCAACACCACACACACTTCCGCCATCTGCCAATTTTCCCCCGCGTTCCAACTCCAAAACCTCCTCCGGCGCCGATGGAGAATGCCGCCAACGACGACGACATAGTCGTGACCGGCTCCGTCGCGGCCTCCGCGCCTTCCGCCATCACCGCCACCGCGAAGGCCAAGGTCAGGGTGAAGAAGTACCCGGTGAAGAAGGAACCACCGACTGATGAGGAGAGGCATTCGGAGAACGCGAAGCGGCAATCGCGACAGTTGGCCGAGAAGCAAAAGAAGGCACAGAAAACGAGCGCAGCCGTGGAGGAAGCCAGGCTCTTTCGGATAGCCGTCTTGGCCGCCCGCGTTCAGGCGCAAGAAACCTGAAGTTCATCGGCGAGGGCAAGATGGACTTCGTGGCCGGAGCGGCATCGAGCAGTTCGGTGACGTCGCATGCTCTACTTCCTCCCGTGACGCCCCACTCCCCCGCGATGCCGAGTGCGGCATCGCCGATTGTGCAGGTCCACGCGCTGTCCCGATTCGAAAGCGCGCCATCGATATCGCCGGAGCTGCCGCTAACCATGATGGGCGGGCCATGGCGTCTGAAATCGACCTCAAACACACCACTGCGCCCGTGGACTCTGTCCCACCGGCGTGCAAACAAGCTCGGGATGGGCCTCCGGCGAGTTTCATGAATGCCCGCATCCTGTTCGGCGAAAGGGCCACCCCGACCCCGTCCGATCCGGTACGATCCTTCTCACTGCCATTCGTTAGTTCATTTTGCATGTGGTCGGTATTAACACCGAGTCGAACGTAGGAGCTTGGCAAAGACCAAGATCATGGCCGAGGAGAAGGAGATCATGCTCGTAGACACCAACAACATGGCCGAGAATTAAAAGGCTTGGGTGACGTGTCATTGTTGCACAACGCGACGCGTGATCGATTTTACGTCAATTTTCTCTTATTTGTAATGCAAAATGAGTTATTTTGCTAGTGAAGACAATGCAACAAAAATCGTAGAATTCGTAAAAAACGTCGGACCGTTAGGCTGGGACGCAACCCAAAAGGTCATCAGGGCGGACATCACCCAATTTCTATCCGCGGTTAAACGTAAACGGACTAAATTTGACGCGATTTAGATTAAAATACGTCGGGCGCTGAAGATGTCCTAACGGCGACCTGCCCGGTTGAGCCCCAGACGGCGGCGCCACCCGCCTGCAGATGCAGATGCAGTGCGGGGCACCACGCACGGCGAGCTGCCGGATTTAATTGGCCCGAGCGCGCGCGGGTCCCCCAAGCTGGCGGCCGGGTCAAAGATACGCGCGGCGTACGTCTCGTCGTGGACGCCAAGCCCGTACTACGTCGCCGGCAGGGCCCGCCGGCGGGCGGAGGAGTCTTAAAGCACGAGACAATGTCGGCGGCGACGCCTCCTACCCCCGTCCCGTCCGTCCGTGTCGGTGCCGTCGTCTGCCGCCGCTGTCGCGAACCCGGCGTCGTACGCGCTGTGCGGCGCGCACGCACTGTTGCCCCGCTGGCCGAGATCGACGAGGTGAGGCGAGACGGCCGACGGCGACGTGGTGCCCGCGGATCTGCCGCCGATCGAGTCGTACGCACTCCGGCCAGAGTGAGTCGGTGGTGACGCTGATATGTGTTGCGCCGTGACGTGGCAGCGCAAGTTCGCAACGCGGTTCGCGAACGTACGGACGATCGGATCCGAACCTTCGTCGGCTCCTTCCGCGAGCGGGGCCAGGGTGTGGGCAGCGTCTCCTTGCAGCCTTTTGTTAAAGTAATCGAAAATTCGAAACCCAAATAGAACCGGGGTTACATAGTGCTTTTCCCTAGACAAAACAAATAAAAAACGTTATTTTAAGACCTAGAAAAATGTAATAATTGCACATGTACGTATATAGCTACAAGGTACTTAAGTATAAATTTTCATTAATACCTTTTCATATATGTGGTATATACACAAAAAGGACAAGTATAGCCGTATAGGTATGTGGATCAATATAGACTTGTCTTATAATTGCGTAGCCGACAAATTAAACATTATATTTCATAAGTTTTACAAACATCTAGAGCACATCTACATGTATCTCCATGGAAATAATAGTTTTAGCTTAATTTTAAGTATGACTTTTGGATATTTTTATTTAAGAATACCAGCTTATAGACGGAGAGCGAAATTGCAGCTTCTGGTTGTGCTAGTGCTAACTCTTCTTGTTGGCTCTACGATACTTCGGACAAATCAACATTTGCTTCGATTCTAGCATGTGTAGGAAACTTTCAACATATGTGTAGTTGCATGGAGTTATTATATTCGACAAATACTGACCTATACACTCTATCTTTGGAAACGAATGGATAGTCCTCCCAGTCCCACCCTGTCGATGTCATGTGCCAAACTTTCTTCACACGACATCGGAGGCGTTGATTTTGAAATTTAGAACATGCAAAAAAATGAAGCAACTATCATGTTTTTATATTTTTTTAACACTTGGTAATAGCCGAAGAGCGAAATTTCTGCTCTTGGTTGTGCCGGTGTTAACTCGTCTTGTTTGGTTTACAGTAATTTGGATATATTTTTTTACATAAGTTGGTTCGAGCTTGTGTAGAAACAACTGACCTCTGAAGTGTAGTTACGTGGAACAAAGATGTGTTGTTGTTTCCTCACGTTTCAAGTACATTATTTTCATTTTTATGTTCTTCTTTGACAATTTCGATATTTATAATTTAAGTGTCAACCTAAAGTGTTATACTTGGAGAATACTAACCTATACACTCTTTGTTTGAAAACGAAAGGATAATCCTCCCACCCTCTCGATGTCACGCCAAATTTTCTTCACACGACATCGAATGCATTGATTTTGAAATTTAGAACACGGGAAAAATGACATATTGTGGCCCTTAGAGAGAAATCCACCGACCCTGAAGTGACGACATTTTACTATTATATCCAATTGTTATCACAAAAATTTCGCTAAAACTAATAAACATCATATCCCTAAAACCAAACCAGGTTGCCCATACTTTTTTTGGCAGAAGGCGGCCCTCGTGTGTGGGATTAGGATGGTACAAAACTCTAATCCCAATAGCCCATCACCTCCTAGCTAGGATAGCAAAGCGCTATGATGGTCCAATCCTAGATCTATCATTTGCTTGTACAAGGCCAGTTTGGATCCATGCGATGAAGGAGACAACAAGGATATTCACACGGATAAGATTACCATTGTTTTCAACAACAACATCTTCAAGTAATAAGAGAAGACACTCGTGCATAGCCATTGCCATATCCAGGGGCTAGTAAGGACAAATGGGTGGTTTTCACCCCACGACTTGACCACGATAGCTTCACCAAAATCTCCAATGTCGTCATTGTAAATTGTCACCGTCGCTGAAACCCATAATGGATTACAAAATCAAGATATATCATCAAATGGTTCAGTCCCATTGGTAAAAAAATCCTTCATAATACGCCAAACGGGAAGACTTCCACGGTCGAAAGTACCAGAACAAGATACAGAAACACCCATGAATCAAACAAGGAAGTCTGGTTTGTTGTTTCTTGGAGAAGTGGACTGGTGAAAAACCCAAGTTTTCCTCATCTTCACGTGGGGGTCAAAAGGGACTTGAATAATTGGACTGAAGTAAATCTGCACATTGACTTGCCGATAAGAGTAGCTGCTTCACGGTCCTAACGGGGAGATTTGCATTGATATCGGCCGCAGTAATCGTGTCAAGTCCCTCTCAAAATTCAGAGGACAGTTGGCGTGGACCATTAACAACATTAACAAGAGGGGAGTCAGCGCCTCCTACCGCAACAATTAAGAAGTTGCAAGCCAATTATGGAACACTGATATTACGCGTCTAATCGCCAAGTCAAAGGCGTTTAATTTGGTTCATCATTCATTCATAGCTTTGCAAGTTGGTGCAGCCAGGGCCCTCTGCATGCCGTCTACTGCTTCAGTCGGAGCTGTAAAAAGTCAGAGGCTCGAATGTCGCAGGACAGTTACATCTACGACAGTCCGTTGAGTACGGTAATGGTACTGATTAGATGGTAGATCGATCGAGAAAGCGATTTGCAGTTGCAGGGGAAGTGAACTTACTTGGAGTGAGAGGACGCATGCATGCAGTATCTTCGTTATCGCGGCATCACTTGTTTGACAATGCGCAGGGGTCAACTCACCAGCTAGTAATTTGCCCCTCGCGACAACATGAAGCCGAGATGGATCGATGTACAGCTGTATAATTGACACTCCTCGGCGATTAAGTCTGATGATGGCGACCACGATGCTCCGTAACGACTGCAGTAATGATGCCGTGGAATTCCAGGAGCAATCTCCATCCCAGGAAAAGGAGAAGGGACAAGAGACAAATCCCAGCAGCGTACGCAACAGTAGACTGTATAGGCAGGGTATAGCTTGTCTATTCAGGGTGGATATTTTCATGGATGAAATCTTTTTCACGGCGGCATGGGGCATGGGGCATGGGCAAGGCAAGTCACGGCCGTCCCCATCAGGTCACTGTTAATACGTGTAGACTGTAGAGCAGAGACCATGTAGAGTACGTAGGAGCCATGGTATGGTTGCAGACTAGAGAGCCACACCGGTTGTAGCGACTGAGTGTGAACTGAAGTCAGTGAAGATCTTGCCGATGTTCCCTATGCTGATCCCTGGGGCGACCTCTCGGCCCTACATGCCCTCTGCTGGACCCTTCGTTTCGACATGGTGTTGGCCGGCTGTCTTAACTTGGACGACCGACCACGACCGCCATGCGCGCGCTCGTACCAACCAGGCAGACACAGTTTATCCGCGTCGAAGCCGCCGTCGGATCGCTTCGATCGGACGGCGAACTGGGAAGAGAGTAGGACACGGCGTCGCAGGGCCGGACGGACGGACGCCGGAGGTCGGTCGGTCGGAGGAAGTTTCCGGCGACCGCGGCAAGTGGGGCGCCCGGACACACAAGCGATCGTGGTGGCCCATCAAGCGGGCCTGGGCGGCTGGGCAAGACATGGGCGCCCGACGTTATAGCGTGGGCGTTATTCGGTCGGGCCCATCCGAGAACACCCATGATGTTTCAAGTACGTACGACGGACGGACGGACGGAGGACCCGGCCTATGATATGCTATGCGTCGTCGTCGTCGTAGACCGCGGCTGGCTACGGCCGGCGACATACGGGCGAGCTTGAATGCTGGATGGCGATGCGACAGTGCATGGGAGAATCAACGGAGCACGTACGTACGATACGATCGAGCTGCAGCCGGCCGAGGGCCGGGTCGCGGGTCGGTTAGTTAATTGAGAGGCGTAGTAGGCGGGGCCATATCTGGGGTCGGCATGCATGGCCTCGCCATGGCAGCGACGACAGCCCGACGTGGCGCTGCGTCCCCTGTCGCGAGCTCTGCCGCCGGGGAGGCATGGACCGGGGACAGCGGGACTCGCCGGCCCGGCCGTGGACAGGCTCAGCTGCGGGGTTCCCTCCGGCGTGTATCGTATTGTTCTGCTGCGGCCTGCAGGCCGGCCTCTTGTGACCTAGCGCAACGTGTGTCTGCACTGCATGTATTGTTGCTCGATCGTGCCTTGATCATTCTGCATTAGTTTCTGCGACATTGTGGTCGATCGCTCGTCTTATGTCGAACTGCTGTTGTGTGCCCTTGTTACCTGATTATTTTCGAACTCTCAAGTGGTTTCTCATACAAAAAGAACGTCCACCATTTAGTAACAAATGGTTTACAACTCACAAGGAACAGGGCAGTAGAAAAGTTTACACACGGCATGGATGCATCGGAACAGTTTACAAGCATAAATCAAATGGAGGGGATTGTTTTTTTTTCTTATAAGGTGGGAGATGGAAACACTCCGGCCCATAAATCCGATTCACCGAGGATGTAATAAGGCCTACAGTGCGTACACCACAGAAAGCCCACTTTTTTTTGAGTTGCAGAAAGCCCACTTTTGTACACAACCCACTTGGACATCCTGAGCATTTTGCGGCCCATAGATCATCCAACTTTTCTTCTTCGCGCGGGAATATTATCAGAATATTTTTCCTGACCAGCTATAGTTTTTTTTTGCGGGTAAGCTATAGTTTTTTTCGTTTAACTCGTCACTTCCCTTTTCTACTTACGTATCTATTTCCATTGTTGTAAAGAGTGTAATGAGACGTTTGAATGTCAAGTTACTCTAAACTGCATTCTTAAGATTCGAATGTTACATTGTTTTCAACTGAACGTCCAAATCATGATCCGTACCACGTTTGTGTTACACTTATCAAGATCCTCAAAGTTAGATTTAATTTTCATATGTTTGGACGATTTTTTTCATGTGTTCTACCTTGAGTGCATGTGTGCACTATCTTCAGCTTCAGGTTGAACTCTGATAGGGTGTACTTCCTTTGCCATGAGGGTCATGGTACGACGTTGGGATCTCTTGTTCAAGTGTGTA
The DNA here is from genome assembly GCA_026929855.1 of Poa annua. NCBI lineage: Eukaryota > Viridiplantae > Streptophyta > Magnoliopsida > Poales > Poaceae > Poa > Poa annua. Next base: position 24,799,592 of record CM049434.1, on the reverse strand, counting down.
TGTTTTGTACATCCTTCCACTTCACTATATTATGATGTCACTCTTAAGTTCAAGTTTTGTCAAGCATGAATTGGCTATGTTTTGGATGTCTTATCTTTTGTATTGTTCTCAGTGCATATATGTTTTTGTCATGTCTTCCGTGTCTTGTCTTCTATATTGTCCTTGATGCATGTTTTGTCCTTCCTTCAGCTACACTCGTTTGAATGTCATGCCTTGGTCCCGCTTTGAGTGAACCTTTTTGCCATGGTTTGAGTGAGTGTCTGTCATGTCGAACTTTTTTTTGGCTCGCTCCTCGCGTCGCCCCTCCAGGCGACGGGGGAGCGCAAAACCTAGCCCGCCACCGCCGCCTCCCCAGCTCGCCCCTCCCCTCGTCACCCCCCAAGGCCGCCGGCGGACAAAGGCCGCTCGGCGCCGGTGAAGGGGGCGGCGGGGATTCGTTCCTCGGGGCCTCTCCTCTGCGCGATTTGGTGGAGTCTTGCCGGAGTAGGCCACCGCCGCCCTCGCCTCTTGAAGTTCGGCCACCCGCCCTCGCCTCCTCTTGCGTCCCCTGTTCGCCGTCGTGCCGCTGCGGCTGCGGGCGCTTCTCCTGCTGGCTCGGGCTTCTCCGGGACCGATCTGGGCCCTGGATGGGCCTGGCGGGCTGCCCGCCGCGCGTAGGCGGTCTGGATGCTGCTGGCCGGTGCAGCGTGATGATGGCCCTCGGAGCTCTGCACCTCGCTTCAGAGCTCCCTGCCCCGGTTGTCCGGCCGTTGATCCCGGCCCCGGGGGGCGCTGTCGGCTTCGACGGCGCTCGGCCGTACCCTCCGATGGTTGCAAGGGTTGTGTCGTCGTGGTGAACGGACAGATGCCTACGGGTAGGCTAATGTGTGGGGCCGATGGACGCTAGAGGATTCGGGGAGGGATAGCGCGCTAAGAAGCACACACGAAGAACACATGAACACGGGGATTTACCCTGCTTCGGGGCTCTCGTGAGGAGATAAAACCCCTACTGCAGCATCTATCCTATCGGTGTATTTTTCCTGTGTATATGTGTGGTACAACTCGCTCCATGAGCTGGGCAAAGGAAGCCTCTAAGAGGACTTAGGGTGGAAAGAGCAAAGGGGCCGAATGACCAAGCCGTGGTCGTGTATCCCGGAGCCTTCCCCTGGTGCTCCTTATATAGAGAGAGCCCAGGGGACAAGGGTGGCCCACATGACACAGCACTTACACTATTCATGATGTGACTACTGGGGTCTTGTCAGCACTATTCACTATGTCATGCAGTTGTACTCTCGTCACATCAGGGGATGGGCTTGGCATGTCTTGTCTGTCCTTTGTCCAGTAGCGCTTGGCATGGCATCTTCTCCGCATAACCCGGCATGGATATGCCGGATAACTTGGCGACTCCGCTCCTGGGCAACCCGGCATGGATATGCCGGATTCCACCTCTCAACCCGGCGTGGGTATGCCGGATAATCTGCTTCTCCCGAGACCCGGCATGGTTATGCCGGATTACCCTTCATAAACCGTTCTTCCTGCACATAAGAATAACACAATGCATACCGACATAGATATGTCGGGTAAAATATGATTAAGTCGGTTAGAGTATGTCGGGCTGCACCAATATCATATCCCGGTCACTTCCGACCCGGGCATATTTCGGTCAGCAAGTATGTCGGTTCCGTTTTGGATGTAGCTTTTACCATATCTTTACCCTACCCGGGGGTAGCCCCCCGACACTAGTCCCCGAGGCTGCGGGGAACTCGCAGAGTCGCGCGCAGACTTAGAAGAAATAACAACACCACCATCTTTACCTACTCCACCGTGTACCTGCAAAAATACAATCATATGCCGGTGCCTTAGCCGCTCTGGGCGTTTTACCGACATAGATGTCTTCGGCCACTGCCGGCTTGACATAAACATACCTCACATGCCGGCTTTTAGCCACTCTGGGCGTATACCGACACAGACGTCTCATGTGCCGGCCTTTAGCCACTCTGGGCGTATACCGACACAGAGTCTCATGTGCCGGCTTTTAGCCACTCTGGGCGTATACCGACACAGACGCCTCCAACCTATGTTGATTTGACATAAGTGTATCTCGGGTGTCTCGGTATCTCGGCCACTCTGGGCATATCACACATGTCTCGGTATCTCGGCCACTCTGGGCATATCACACATGTCTCGGTACCTCGGCCACTTCGGGCATATCACACATCTCATTTCACAAACCAACATGAACGATGACCGGGGATACAGGATGATGCCACGATACTATGGCGAACCGAAATAAACGGCGATCTGGAGATACGGAACGATGCCGCGATACATTGGCGAACTGACAAAAGTGACAACCGGGAAATGATAGGCCATTTATAACTCGACAAGCCGATACCAAAGACTATCCGACATGAGCAACAACCTGGTATGATATGCCGTTTATAATTCGGCAAGCCGGTACCAAAGACCATATGCAACATATCTTGAGACAATAGCAATTATAAGATGGATCCGAGATAACCGACAGAACCAAGATTTTCGACATGAGTATTCTCCCGATAAGACCGATATCACCTTTCAACGTCAGTTCATGCATGCATATATATTCAACAAGAACAATAACTCTACTTTTCAGATCAAACCAAGTCTAGCACAAGACAGAAATTATAGTGAGCCGCAAAGCTATGCACTATGATGCTGACTCGGTTTTCACCGAGTCCCCGAGTTATTCTAGAGATACAGCAGAAAGAACAGAATGCACTGATGAGCCAGTCCCCGGGTCAAGACATCTTGTTCCCGGGGAAAACACTAAGCATGACATAAAGGGGGCAGTCACCGGGTTACGACATTTCGTTCCCGGGACAAACAATCAAGCTAGGTAAGAAGGGGCAGTCCCCGAGTAAACTTTGAGATTATTACATAGCATGCAACATAAATATACTGTAAGTACTCACATTGTAGTCTCGGCGTGGGTGTATGTCGTTGCAGCGTCCGCGATGTCGGCACAGCGGATGACACGGGGATCCCGGCCCACCTGACCGGAATGCGACCGGATCATCCGAGACGTCGTATCGCTGATATGTAACTCGGTTCGCCTGTACGTCGGCCTCCCGACTTGAATATCCCGACTCACCTGGATGCCGAATTGCCGACATGCATGCCTCGGCGCATATCTGACACCGGTAGCCTTTCTTTTCAATTCTCTATTTCTCTTTCTTTCCTTTACTGAACCGCACCATCTCAGCTTCCTTTTTTCCTTTCTATTTCCTTTCCTTTTTCTTTTCCTTCTTTCCTTTTTTCTCTCTCCACTCCCAATCGCACGGGGCCGTTCCGGCCAATCGAGCACAGAATGCTTCCGGCGACCCGGCCGTCGGCGCATCCGGTGACCCGGGCGAGGGCGTAGCGGGACGCGCGGGCCGGCCGGCGTCAGGCCGATGCGGGCGCCCTGTAGGCGGCGGGGAATCCATGGCGAAGGCCTGCCGGGCAGCGATGCGATGCAGGGAGCCGGGCTGTGGTCGCGTAGGAGCGAATGCGGCTGCCGGTCGACGAGGTTAGGAGCGGGGGCGCGAGGTGCAGCTGGCTGCGGCGAGCTGACCGGCGACGACGCGGGAGTTGGCCGGCCGCGGCGCACAGATTGAGAAGCAGGGGATAACGGCGTACTCATGTTCGCTGAGACGGATGCACGGGCGCGGACAGCTTGGGGATGAGGCTCGGCCGCCGAGCCGCGTCATGGGAGGAGACTGTCACGGGGCGGAGGAGCCGGCCGTGGTTGCGGGAGGAGTGCGACGAAGCTAGGGGCGGGCCGCTAGCAGCGCGGCGGCGCAGATAGCCGGTGCGCGGGAGCAAGCCGGGGCCGCGGCCACGCGCGAGGCCAGAGCTGGCTGGGCGGGTCGGAGCAGCCTCGGTTAGGAGCAGCGCGCAGGGGGTCAACGTAGGCGGGCGGCACGCTGGGCGTGGTCGCGTGCGGGCCAGAGGCGCGCGGCGCGGCCACGGTCGAAGCGTGGAGGCGCAGGGAGCCGGGCGCGCTGTCGAGCGGTGATGCAGGGGCGAGGTCGCACGGACGAGCGCCGGCGCAGTGTAGCTTGAGGATGAAGGCGACGCGGAGGAGCTTGAGGACACGCCCGGAGCCGATGACGACGACGCGATGGGCTTGTCCAAACCGTCCCGCGAGCCGAACCGCGGAACCCGGCCGGAGGAGCTCGTCGGAGTCGATGAATAAGGTCCCGTCCGAAATTAGTTCAGCAAGCGCCACTGTTGCCCCACGGTGGGCGCCAACTGTCGTCGTGGTGAACGGACAGATGCCTACGGGTAGGCTAATGTGTGGGGCCGATGGACGCTAGAGGATTCGGGGAGGGATAGCGCGCTAAGAAGCACACACGAAGACCACATGAACACGGGGATTTACCCTGCTTCGGGGCTCTCGTGAGTAGATAAAACCCCTACTGCAGCATCTATCCTATCGGTGTATTTTTCCTCTGTATATGTGTGGTACAACTCGCTCCATGAGCTGGGCAAAAGAAGCCTCTAAGAGGACTTAGGGTGGAAAGAGCAATGGGGCCGAATGACCAAGCCGTGGTCGTGTATCCCGGAGCCTTCCCCTGGTGCTCCTTATATAGAGAGAGCCCAGGGGACAAGGGTGGCCCACATGACACAGCACTTACACTATTCACGATGTGACTACTGGGGTCTTGTCAGCACTATTCACTATGTCATGCAGTTGTACTCTCGTCACATCAGGGGATGGGCTTGGCATGTCTTGTCTTTCCTTTGTCCAGTAGCGCTTGGCATGGCATCTTCTCCGCATAACCCGGCATGGATATGCCGGATAACTTGGCGACTCCTCTCCTGGGCAACCCGGCATGGATATGCCGGATTCCACCTCTCAACCCGGCGTGGGTATGCCGGATAATCTGCTTCTCCCGAGACCCGGCATGGTTATGCCGAATTAACCTTCATAAACCGTTCTTCCTGCACATAAGAATAACACAATGCATACCGACATAGATATGTCGGGTAAAATATGATTAAGTCGGTTAGAGTATGTCGGGCTGCACCAATATCATATCCCGGTCCCTTCCGACCCGGGCATATGTCGGTCAGCAAGTATGTCGGTTCCGTCTTGGACGTACCTTTTGAAGGAGATATGCCCTAGAGGCACTTAATAAAGATAGTTTATTCGTCATATCTCAATTGTTCATTATATGTTTTATACCATGCTATAACTGTATTAAGCGGAAACATTAATACACGTGTGGTAGATAAACAACCAGGTCCCTAGTAGCCTCTATCTAACTAGTTCATTGGCCAATTGATGATCGAGGTTTCCCGATCATGTGACATTTATGTCAGTTGACAATGGAGTCATGTCATTGGGAGAATGACGTGATGGACATACCCAATATTTGTAGGACGTAGTCATTACGCCTTCGACCGTGAGATCTACTCTTATTGCTATTCCTGGAAGACACTTTGATTGCATCAAACGTCATATCTTACATAGTGTGACAATAAAGGTGTCCTTCTCGGGTGTCGGAAAGGAGTATGTTGAGACGGGGGGTCAAGAGCGGGATTTGCCAGTCCGCATAGCAGGATAGATACTCTAGGGCGCACTCGGTGAGATTATGTCAAACGAGCTTGCAAGCGTGTGACTAGGTCACCGGGACATAAGATCATGGACGAGTAGAAGTTAGCAGGGTCGGTAACGAGATCAAGCTAGGTATGGAGATATCTATGAACGAGTCTCGGACACGCTAAGTATCGCATGGCAAAAGGTTTAAGACTCAGACGTCTAGGTTCGAACGGTAAAGTATTCGTTATCTCGCAGGGATTAATTCTGGGTATCCTCGGTCCACGAATTAGTCATTGATCGGAGAGGAGTCTCGATCATGTCTGGTGAGATAATCGAACCGCTAGGGTAACACACTTAAGGGGAGTCGACATTTAGACCGGAAGAGAAAATAGGAAAAGAGAGCACCGGGAACGTCCCGGGAAAGTTCCGATGGAGATCGGGCAGCGACGAAATAGTTTTCGGAGCCGGAATAAATTATGTAATATGTATTTAATATTAATTAGTGTAATTAATAGTTAAATATATTTTTATTTTTATTTTTCCTGAATTTTTAAAGGCAAAAATCCCTTAATGGGCCTCTTTGGGCAAAGAGGCCCATGAGGGGGGGAGAGTCCCCCCCAGGAGGAGGGGCCTGGTTCGGCCAGCCCCTAGTGGGTCACATGGGGCCCACTAGGGCCGGCGCACCAGCCTTGGCCGGCTGGGGTGTGGGATTAGTCCCACACCGCCAGCCTGGCAGGTTGGGCAGCCCCTTGGCCTCCTATATATAGATGGGTACCCCTGGCCTTTGAAGACACAACCTTTCTCTCTCTCTCTCCTTGGATCACGTGACTCCCAAGTTTGGAGTTGCGCCAAGGATAAGTTTTTCTCCACCATACGCACGCCGCCGTGCTGCTGGTCTTCCGGTCCCAGTCTTCCGCTGCTCGTCCCTGGATCGGGCCCGGAGTTCGTCGGCTTCACCGTATGTGTGTAACGCCCTGCGAGGTGCCACGCTAGTGGTACTGGAGGTCTGCTTCCTCTACACGGCCTCGAGGTCGTCGTCGGTTTCATCGACATCGCCGCGTCATCGTCTTCTTCGTCGCGCCAAGTTCTCCGCGACCTTGAGGTCGGCTACGGCGTCTACGTCAGCAACGCTTGTGCGGGAGCGTAATCCCCGCTTTTCGGTCTACAAGGGTATGTGCACCGACCCCCCTTCGTACTACTATATCTGCATAGTATAGATTCTGGCTAGTTTAAGGTTATCGCTGTTAGGAAAAATTTTGTTTTCTGCCTACGATCCCCTACAGTGGTATCAGAGCCGATCTATGCGTAGACATAGCCGTACGCTAGCTGCACCCGTGTTTATCACGGGGACATCGTTCTTATTATTTGCTACCCTCTCGCGTGCACTTGCACTGCTGGCAGTATTGAGTTGATGAAGCGGCCCAGACCGACCTTACGCGAGACTGGTTCCACAACTGACATACGGTTGGTTCCGTATATGTGGCTGGCGGGTGTCTCTCTCTCTTTAGTTGGCTTTGCATTTTCAATGGAGGGCCCGAAAGGGATGAATAAATATGCAATTATTTGATCGTTGTTGTGGTCATAGGTTCGTAGGTATGAAGCGGTTCTATTTACGACAGCCCCAAGCCACGTAAAATATGCAAAAGATAAAGTAGAAGCGTCTAACTTTATTTTGCAGGGGCAATGTGATATGGTCAAGGTAGGTTTATTAAATTGTTTATAAACTGTGGGCGCGAAGGAGACCACCGACGCAAGGACCATATCACGTCGCATTACGTATTGATGTTTTGTGTGCATCTTATATTGTGTGTATATATATATAGTATATATTATTCACACGGCGGTAGTAATATAAGATGATCCCTCCAAAATACCATTTGTGTTCTCCCTTCGACGTGCACCACCAAGAAAGTTCTACGTTATGAGGCAGGCCGTGACGATCGGGTGTCAGACATATCGTCGTTCGCATACAGTGGGTGTAAGCCATGTTGCACACGCATTTACGTTGAAGGTTATTATGGCGAGCCTAGCATGTACAGACATGGCCTCGGAACAAGGTGACCGAAAGGTTAAGCATGAGTCACAAAGTTGTTGTGATTGACATTTCGATGTCTACCTTTGAAGTTGTGTTGCCGGCTCTGATGATGAGGGGTTGCACAATGGATTAGGGTCGTGTAATCACTAAAACGATTAGAGGGATATTCGTTTTGAGTGGGAGTTCTGGTAGTTTTATTTTATTAAAACTTGAACCCTATTTTATAATGAACAAAGTCTTTAAGTTTTGCAAAACCTTTGTAGATATTAACCAATGTGATAACCTTCTTTAAAAATTAGGCGCAATCCTGCCATTGAGAAACTTAAAAAGTTGGGTCCAAACTTCATAGTTTTATACTTTAGCTGAGGATACTCCTTGTTTAAACCATTAGTTCTTTGTGATACAATACCCGCTAGGAGATAAACCCGGAGATTCCGCTAACAAAAGGATAATTTGGATTATCAAGTTTTTGTGCGGATAATATCATCATAGTCCAGTGTATGTTGTGATCTCTACCATAGAGCATTGACGGTGGGTACGAGTTGTTAGATCGCGAACATATGAGATGATCGCTAAACTCGGGATACACCTAAAGTTGGGTTGATGAAGTTTAACAGTATATTGACTGTTTTTCTTCTCAACCAAGATGGAAGAGAATACACGCATTGAAGGAGCACATGGCAGTCATAATTGATGACACTGGTCATACTCGATGACATTGGTCATATTTGATGACATTGAGACGCCTCGCTCAGCTCGATCACTAGATGACAGACGACGTTGCCAGGTGCAAATGCTTTGTCATAGACTATGTCATACAAGGGGAATCGTTCACCTTGATGGTTCTTGATTGCGTTGGAAGAATCAAGAAGATGAAACAGATCGCCGGGAAGTCATCAATGATGATGGTGCATATATGATATACACGTTATGAATGTTTCACCTAAGCAAGTACTCGCAGTAGTGACTAAGTTTTTGATACTAATCATGTTTTATGAAAACCAGATTCACTGCTTGAGTAGCTTAGAAGGATGAGGCGACAATGTGTGTTGATGATGGCAGACAAAATGTTGTGATGGCCATGGACACTCTCCCTCTAGATCTACCATTTGAATAAATTCTTTTGATCACCTGTTAGTATGATCGTTATAAATGTGTCTCCTCTAGCGAGACCATTATTCATATATGTTAGTGACAAAATCGTTGTCCTATATTTATGAAGTGATGATCATAAACCGATTTGAATTTAGATGGTAGAAGCTCCCACATTCATAATATTAATGCCAAAGGATACAAACTTAATAAAGACACCACATTCGTGTGGCACTACCGTTTAAGTCATGTCAATGTTATAGTCAATGAACAAGCTCCATACGGATGGATCTACAAGTCATTAAAATTGATCTTTTGACACTTGCAAGATAACTAAGACACCGTTTTCGGAAAGCGGGCATATAACTTATTGATAATCATGCATTTTGATGTATGTGGATCAATGAAGTAATTAACGTGTAGTGGAGATCTTTATTTCGTAAGCTTCAATGAACGTTTGAGTATAACTTGTTGAGAATCATGCATGTGGGTGTATGTGAATCAATGAAGTACTTTAACGTATAGTGGAAGTCTTTGTTTCCTAAACTTCATGAATATTCCGAGTAGATATACGGATATCCACTTAGGAAATGTTGGTCTGAAGATTTTGATTCGATCAAACAAGTTCAGAGTGAAGTAGGAAAATAAATTTAACAAGAAAATCAAATTCCTGCGATACAGATCGAGGAAATAAAGATTTGAGTTATAATGTTGGCATATCATTGGAAGACTTGTGAGAAGAGTTCCACAAATTACGTCGCATGGAATACCATAGTGTCATGGTATGTTAGGACGTCGTAATCGCACCCTATCGGATAGTGTGTGGTAAATAAATCTCTTATCGAATTGTTGTGATCATTAGAGTCATATGGTAGAAACATAACATTCACGTTAGATAATAGGGAAACCATTTAAATCCATGGAGACAATACCATATGAGTGATGGCATGGCTTTTAGCCTAGATTGTCGTTTCAGCAATTTAGTGTTTTGATGTGATCAAACCTAAAATGGATAAATCTTTGTAGTGTACCGTACCTAAAGAATGAGTTGGGTACATATCTCACGACATAGGCAAAAACGTTGCCGGAATATGCCTTGCAAAAGAAATAGTTTCTTGTCCAAGGGTATAAGTGGGAAAGAAAGTAGAGCAAGACGAAGTTAATGAACTTTCTCTCCAGACATCAGAGTGGCGCAACGGAAAGTGTTTCCGGTGTCATGCTGCTCAACTTGAAAGAAGTTGATAATAAAGATCATGATGCTCTGAGCTCATACTGAGAACGTAGGTGTACGAGGTTGTGTTCCACACTGTGTGGTACGATAATCTTGTTATGAAGGTCATATTAATGGAATATGAAAGACCTACGAACTACGAAGAAGAGATGGTAGACCTAAGTCCGAGAAATGGCTATGAGTCATATATGATCCGAGATAAAATCCATATACGATTACCAGGTAATGACTTGGGAGATCTTCTTGATGGCATCTAGGCTGTTAATAGAATATGGAATTTTATGAGAGAATAGACGCTGATAAGGATCGATTTGTCGTGAAACAGTTCCGACAGATTCAAAAGTTGACCACAACAAGATTTTGTCTCAAGTGGCGAAGCCTAAATCTATTCGGGGTCGTTTAGCAATTACTACAATTTCAAATTGAGAAATTGATAGATGGATAAGAAAACCATGTTTCTTAATGGTATCATTAAGAAAGAGTTGCAATTAGTACAATGAAATGGTTTGGTGATCCTGAGGATGCTAAACATGTATGCAAACTTCAGCTGTCCATTCATGGGCTGAAGCAAGCATATCGGAGCTGGAATCTTCACTTTGATGATGTGATCAAAGGATTTTGGAGTTGTCCAAAATAGTTGAAGAAACTTGCATTTGCAAAAAAGTGAGTGGGAGCTAAGTAGCTTTTCTTGATCTTATATGTGAATGGCATATTTGAGTGGGAGCTAAAAGAAATTCCTTGGTCTTATATACGGATGACGTATTTAAGTGGGAGCTAAGTGTCATTCCTGATTTTATGTAACGACATATTGAGAATGATACAGATCCTCTAGCAAAGTATAAATGATTATTTAAGTGATTAAATTTTCTATGAATGAAGTTAGGAGTATTAGGCATTCGATCTATAATTGTATAGATCAAAAGGGGCTTAATAACATTAGGTCGGAATATTTTCCTAGGTTAAGATTCTGAAGTGTTTCAGAATAGAACAAGCGAAGAAAAAGGTTCTTCCTTGTATGACTAGGTATAATATTAAGTTTATCTTGGCGTTTTCAGTGATAGCTGATGAAAGAAAAATGATGTTCGACATCCTCTATGCCTCAGACAAAGATTCTATCAGACTGAAAGCTCGACTTGGTGTGACCCACGTTCTTGGTTGAAGAACGGGTTCTAGAGTGATCCTTGTGTGGATCAATGAACAAATGTTAAGTATATTCTTCAGTGTCTGTGAGAACTGAAGATATGTTTTCTGGTAAAGGGTAAGAGTGGAAAGATAACTTGCCGTAAATCGGTTACGATGATGCAAGTTATGACACTGACCCATACGACTAGAAATCTCATATAGGAGATGTCCTTTGTTTTGAAGAAAGACATGGTTAGCTTGCGAAGTCGCATATGAATGCACTGTCGCATAATCTACATAATAGGTATAGAAATATATGGCAACTTCAGAAGTAGCAAGTGTGATTGGACTGAGTCTCACTCCATCGACTAAGATATATTTCGCCGTCATCGTAAGATGAGGGATGATGTCAAACTGGTTGACATAGAAGTGTTGCAAAGCACATACAAATCTCAATGTGTGAGATCTGTTGACTGTATTCCTCTTCCACGAAGCAAGCATGCACCAAGTTGCTATGGGTGTTGAGCTTTTACCAAGTTGTAAACTAGATTAAGTGTTACTCTAGTGCAAGTGGGAGACTGAAGGAGATATGCCCTAGAGGCACTTAATAAAGATAGTTTATTCGTCATATCTCAATTGTTCATTATATGTTTTATACCATGCTATAACTGTATTAAGCGGAAACATTAATACACGTGTGGTAGATAAACAACCAGGTCCCTAGTAGCCTCTATCTAACTAGTTCATTGGGTAATTGATGATCGAGGTTTCCCGATCATGTGACATTTATGTCAGTTGACAATGGGGTCATGTCATTGGGAGAATGACGTGATGGACATACCCAATATTTGTAGGACGTAGTCATTACGCCTTCGACCGTGAGATCTACTCTTATTGCTATTCCTGGAAGACACTTTGATTGCATCAAACGTCATATCTTACATAGTGTGACAATAAAGGTGTCCCTCTCGGGTGTCGGAAAGGAGTATGTTGAGACGGGGGGTCAAGAGCGGGATTTGCCAGTCCGCATAGCAGGATAGATACTCTAGGGCCCACTCGGTGAGATTATGTCAAACGAGCTTGCAAGCGTGTGACTAGGTCACCAGGACATAAGATCATGGACGAGTAGAAGTTAGCAGGGTCGGTAACGAGATCAAGCTAGGTATGGAGATATCTATGAACGAGTCTCGGACACGCTAAGTATCGCATGGCAAAAGGTTTAAGACTCAGACGTCTAGGTTCGAACGGTAAAGTATTCGTTATCTCGCAGGGATTAATTCTGGGTATCCTCGGTCCACGAATTAGTCATTGATCGGAGAGGAGTCTCGATCATGTCTGGTGAGATAATCGAACCGCTAGGGTAACACACTTAAGGGGAGTCGACATTTAGACCGGAAGAGAAAATAGGAAAAGAGAGCACCGGGAACGTCCCGGGAAAGTTCCGATGGAGATCGGGCAGCGACGAAATAGTTTTCGGAGCCGGAATAAATTATGTAATATGTATTTAATATTAATTAGTGTAATTAATAGTTAAATATATTTTTATTTTAATTTTTCTTGAATTTTTAAAGGCAAAAATCCCTTAATGGGCCTCTTTGGGCAAAGAGGCCCATGAGGGGGGAGAGTCCCCCCTAGGAGGAGGGGCCTGGTTCGGCCAGCCCCTAGTGGGCCACATGGGGCCCACTAGGGCCGGCGCACCAGCCTTGGCCGGCTGGGGTGTGGGATTAGTCCCACACCGCCAGCCTGGCAGGTTGGGCAGCCCCTTGGCCTCCTATATATAGATGGGTACCCCTGGCCTTTGAAGACACAACCTTTCTCTCTCTCTCTCTCCTTGGATCACGTGACTCCCAAGTTTGGAGTTGCGCCAAGGATAAGTTTTTCTCCACCATACGCACGCCGCCGTGCTGCTGGTCTTCCGGTCCCAGTCTTCCGCTGCTCGTCCCTGGATCGGGCCCGGAGTTCGTTGGCTTCACCGTATGTGTGTAACGCCCTGCGAGGTGCCACGCTAGTGGTACTGGAGGTCTGCTTCCTCTACACGGCCTCGAGGTCGTCGTCGGTTTCATCGACATCGCCGCGTCATCGTCTTCTTCGTCGCGCCAAGTTCTCCGCGACCTTGAGGTCGGCTACGGCGTCTACGTCAGCAACGCTTGTGCGGGAGCGTAATCCCCGCTTTTCGGTCTACAAGGGTATGTGCACCGACCCCCCTTCGTACTACTATATCTGCATAGTATAGATTCTGGCTAGTTTAAGGTTATCGCTGTTAGGAAAATTTTTGTTTTCTGCCTGCGATCCCCTACACCTTTTACCATATCTTTACCCTACCCGGGGGTAGCCCCCCGACAGGTTGCAACCTTTTCATTCAGCCATTTTCCTGCAGCGGGGCGCCGTTGGGGAGGACGAGTGCCGTGGCTTCGCAGATGGCGGCCATAGTGGTGACGAGCTCCCTACGTGGGGGGCCGTCGTGGCTGTATGCCGAGCCACCTCTGTCTTGCCATCAGTGTCATGCTGGTGTGCTCCATGGTTCTGCAGATGGCGGCCATGGATGCGGTCTTCTCTCCAATGCGAGGTGAGCCGTGGCAGTGGTGGTGGTTGCTTCTCCTTGTCGGTTGCTTGGCCCTCGCGTCGGATCCTGTCGAAGTCCTATGGCGTGGCTGGTGTGGGTGGTCTTCGTGCATGCTCTAGGCTAGCCCACCCTTCGGGTAATCGAACCCAGATGGGGTTGGGGTTGCACTCGGTGGTATCTCTGATGCCCTTCTATTTCGGCCGGCGACTCACAGGCGTCGTGGCGTCTTCTAGCCGCGTGCGACCTTTCGGCCATGCCCCCGACACAGGTGGTGTCGGCGCGCTGTGTGGCCTCGGATGTGCGATGGTGTTCGAGTACGTCGATGGTGAAGAGTCATGGCTGGGTCTCCGCTGTCATGTCCGGTGGATCCTCCCTTGTGATCGCAGTGCTTGGGTCGTGATGAGCTTCTCATCAATCAACTGTCTTCGAGATTTTCTCGGAGTGACTCTCTCTTATGTGTTGTCGGTGTGCGTTTTCTGTTTTATTTCTCTTCTCATGTATCTCTGTAAACTCTGGTTCATTTGAACCTATCTTATAGAGGCTGCAAAGTCTCATAGGCATTTGATAAATGAAGTTCAGGCTGACTCTAAGAGCCCGCCGTAGTCATAGTAAAAAAAAGTGTGTGTCATGTCTTGTCCTGTTGACGAGGTTATACCAAACGGGTACCTCATCGTGTGGGTACCTGGTGCACGTAATGACTACAACCCAATTGTAAACAGATCAAAGAAGCCCATCAAGAGAAGCCCAAGACAAAGATTACTTTCCAAGTTTTACATAGTCGGTTATAGTTTCCATATCTGTAATCCTAGTCGGTTACGTACCCGAGACCTAGACCCCCATATATGGGCTAGGAGGGTAGCCGATCAGGGGGAGACGCATCCATAACCACCAAACCCTAGCGAGATCGACATCTCGCTGGACATTGTAATCACCACATATCCCACAATCAATACAGACAGGCAGGAAATAGGGGTGTTACCTCAGTCGAGGGCCCTGAACCTAGGTAACTCCCGCTTGTCAGCCGACGAATCTACTAACACTATGCTTTCTCTACCATATAACTCTAACCCTATGCTATCAGTCAAGGGTATTGACGGGGACACCCCTCGTCACCTGTCCTGAGTTTTTTTTCTTTCAAAATGGGAGGCTAACTCGAGCCTCTGCACACAACTATTTTATATTAAAAAAAATAGTGTCAACGTGTTACAGTCAACTTATCGCATTCAAGGATTAATTAGAGTAGCAATATGAATCAATCACCAAAAAGAAAGAACAAAAATAAAGACTACTCATTTTGAAGTTTTCTACTATGCTGCCACTCGTTTTGGTTGAGGATAGCTCGCACAACCGCCATCAACCGGGTCATCCAGAATCCATGAACACTCGTTGATCATGTGGCAAGAGGAAGGACCACATATGTATTAAATATAGGGCTCAGTGAACAACCTACAAAAAATGAGCATCTCTAGTCTTGTTAAAAACCACATTATTTCGACAAGTCCAAATGACCCAAACAAAAAAAGACAAGTACCAATGTGAATATGGCATTCGATTTTTTTTTGTCTACTCCATCTAACTAATGCACAAACATATTAGCTACACAAGTTGGTGGATAGATGCTAAAAGTAAAATGAATTATCTCCATATACGTCGTGCAAAAGGACAAGAAATAAACAAATGCTCAACAAACTCATCCGCTTAACAAAAAACACATTGTTTAGTACTAGTCCATCGCCTTTTGATGAGTTTATCTTTAGTAAGCAGAACTATACGTTTAAGAAATCTAATATAAAATGATCTTGAGAGGAACTTTTGATTTCCAAAGATATTTATGCAAAAACGGATTATGACTATGCATGAAATAAGCATACATTGAGTTGATCGTAAACTTCTTGGTTGTTGTCAACTTCCAAAGAAAAGCATCATCATATTCTACTAGATTTACATTCATTAGTCTCTCTACCATATTTTCCCATGAAGTCCACATGTCCTCGTCCAGGCTCTCCTAGACACAATGTTTAATGTATTACGTGCTAACTAGTAAAAATGCCCGTGCGTTGCATCGGGAGAAAAGTCTTAATCGTTCAAATAATCATCGTCCACTGCATTGGCGACAGCTAAGAGTTCATCGACGAATTCTCGTTTATTTTCTCCGAGGTGTACATCGACGACAAGAAAAACTTTTTTTTTTGCCACGCCCTATCAAGTTTATGTAAAATATAACCGTATAATCCGACGTTTAGTTGAAACATATTCCATAATTCATTTTGTATCTTTATTTCTTCAATAATCCTAACATGTCGTAATTTATTATTAGAAATACTCCTTTTTAAGTAGGAGTATTAAAGATTAGCTGAAAATCCCATTGCCTCAGCAAGTCAGCAGCGGCAACACATCCATTATTCTCTTTAACTTGCATAGTCAATGAAAGCTGCAGCATCGCTGCCCTCTCCCCCATTTCACACACCGAATAGAAGACGACACTCACTCTGTTCCTTGGTTAATCTTTAAAGGATATCATGCCTGACCTTTTACACCGGCTGCACCATGGGCATCCTCTCCACCAAAGATCACATGGCTGCCAACCGATGGGTTAGGCATATCAAGAGTAATCTATCACCCGCTGCGCTTCCTCTGGGGTCAACTACAGTACTTTGCTCTCTTGCCTTTGCAGCGTGACAATTGCTTGGAAATGGTCTCGTGATGGATCTTTTTTGGTGGCATCGGCTTATGAATTTCAGTTTGAGCGCAGGAAGCAGGATACAGACTACTCTCCCAGTTCTTTTCATGGCTGCTGATAATTTGCAAATATACTTGCACGAAGGTGTCTCCAGCTTTCTTGTCAGAACTGAATATTGCAAGCAAACTCAAACAGTGCGAAGGCAACGAACTCAAGTAACGCTCAAGCTCCATCACGGAAAAGGAAAGGATGTGTGGATTAAAAAAGGAGAAAGAAAAAGAATCAGACTGAAGATTGCAAGGCAAACCCATTACAGGCACATCGTGCGACCTCCCGCCCGACGCCCTTCTCTCCCATTCTCGCTCGTCGCTGGCATACCCGAATTCTTGCTCTCCAGCGCCAAATCGACGAACTCTGTTGCTGAATTTTGAAAGAATCTCAGGCCGGAATTTGTACCAAGCAGCGGGACATAGGAGAGGCAGCAGCATCACCAGGTTCAGGAAGACTTTGCGGAATACGACGATTCCACCGTGACGACAATGCCTGCTTGGGACGGCGGCGTTTGCAAATGAACAAACTGGGTCGTCTGTTTTTTGTGTGGAGTCCACACCGTCCACAAGCGCCGTCGCCGCAAATCCTCCGGTGGCGCCGCTTCCCGTAAGCCCCTGCAAATGTTGTGTCATTAACTCCTTCCATCTCTGCAGGTCCATCTGCACGTGGCCCGTGGCCATGGTTTGTCTCGAGCCTGGAGCGAAACTGCTCCTTTCCATCACAGGCCACCACCAAATTGCTACAGCAAAATCCCAATTTACATTGCTGCTATGTTCGCGGCGGACACCGAGCTAGCTACAGCTGTGCGTCGCTTGGTCGGCGAGGACGGCGCCACTCCTCGCCTAGCCGGTTTCCTACATCCGCGCGCCGCTCGGCCAATAAATCACTCCACCATGGCACCGCGGCCATGGGCGCAACAGTGAAGTTGACAGTCAAGGAAGCGGCGGGGCGGGGCCCGCGGCGATGCTGTGGATAAGACGACATGTGGAAGAAGAGTCGCTTCGGGGTCGACGGAGAAAGGGGCAGCGCCGACAGTCCCTCGTCGTGGGTCTCCACTGCCTGGACACCTCCATCGCGAGTTCGCGACGAAAGATAGGATGGGAAAGGCTGGGTTTGGGACCGGGAGGTTAGCGGCGCGCCGGAACAGGAGGAGTTTGGTCTGATTCGAGCCGGTGATACACACGGACATCTCCGGGAGGAGCGGGGCGGCCATGGAGGCGGGTGTGAAGGGGTTGGGGAACGAAGAGGTGGGTTGGAGGAGAAGAAGAAAGTTTTTTTTTCTGAAGGACGAACCGTTTTTTACTTAGGAGTGGCATGGTGGGTAAATAGCTAAAACTGGTAGGGGCAAAATCGTCTAAAAAAAGGGACGACGAAAATTTTGGCAGAAGCCTTACTGCTTTTATTATTAGGTATAGATACTTGCGTCACCACATTCTTATGACAGACAATATATTAGAAAGCGAGGGATATTGGTCAGCCAGTGGCTTTTCAGGCCAAGTATTTGTCCAGAAACGAGTATAAAGGCCATTGCCAACATTAAAAGATCCTCGTTGTAAGAAATCATCTTTGACCGACATCAATCTTTCCAGAAGGGAGACTTGCCCATTTAAGTGACATTGGATTAACTAACGGATATGGTTAATGCTCATTAAAAACAAAAAAATCTAGACAAATCGTATATGTCCTGTTGAGTATTCTGGAAAAAATCGTTAGCGCTTAATTGTATTTTGAGCACGAAACATAAAAACCTATTTAATCACACACTGCTTCTAATGAAACAAAACTTTACGAGAATACAAGTAGAACGAGTTCCTCAATTTTCCATTTTCCAAATGATTTAGTTTTGAGGTTAAAAATTGGGGAACCATGTTCGGCAGGTCTTGATTCAATAGCGAGTAATGCTGAGGCCAAATTCATGTCCTTTGGGCGCACCATCTAGACCTTGGCACTACGCCTTTTTTCGTTTGACAATCAACACCATTATATATTACAGTAATGAATAATACATAGTAGAGATACATGAGCTGACTATAGCGATTAGAAAATAAAATCTCAACGAAACGAGCAAATCTTCACTCTTTCTTGTTCCATGATACAATATTGTACTTTTCTGAAGGCAAACATAGAAGCATGATAAAGATATCTGACCACTCGTACCTATAAGTATCAATAATGAGTGTTCTCTCATAATTTTAAGTTTGAACCGCAGTGCCAAGTTTAGACGCACTACTCATCCATTAAAATAACAACGTCAATAAGAGTATAAATACATGTATGTCAAGAGCAAGTAACCGAACAACCTGATCGACATCGCTAGGATCCGAGAGTACGAATCACTATCGTCTTAGACGTATCAGTCGAGATACATACTGGAAGGACAATCCTCCTCGCAGGAAACCATGAGAAAAAAGTCAAATATCGATCTGGCGAAACAAAATTTGAAGAATCATACATAGATAAATAAAATCTTCTGAAACTATCGTTAACACCGGGAAGGATATCCCGCTGCTCAAGGCGAAGTCCCAAAGATAACTTATTATATACGATGTCATCTCCATTGATGAGCAAGATCGCTACTGAAACCGTTACCAATCTATTTAAACACTAGTTTTACTAAGAACCCCTACCCTATTGTCACCAGCAAAACCAGCCAGATGAGTGGGAACCGAGTTACGTAGGAGCAGCAGCTGGTGGCGGCGGCGGCTAGGTTTCGGGAGCTCTCGTACTGCATTTTTGCTCCTTGAAGACCCTTGATTTTTTAATTTTTTTGAACGGGGGAAACCCTCGATGGATCAGGGAGAAGAAAGCGTGCCGGCCTCGAGCGCATACAATTTATTTGTTCATTGTTCAATATAAAAGCAAATTCAGATCCATTCCGTGCTCGTGCGGGGACCACCGCTGCCCACACCTTGCCATGTTCGCTCGTCCAGCGAAACCGCAAAATTTCAAAACAGCAAACAAAAGGCTCCCGCCTGCGCGCGCGACGCGAAAAAACGGACAACAAAAAA
Source organism: Poa annua (assembly GCA_026929855.1). NCBI lineage: Eukaryota > Viridiplantae > Streptophyta > Magnoliopsida > Poales > Poaceae > Poa > Poa annua. Next base: position 24,780,262 of record CM049434.1, on the reverse strand, counting down.
GACTTCCCGCAACATTTAGCATTTCCGCTTCTCGTCGCGCGCCCGCGCCCCCCAAACCCGGATGGAAACCGCGTCCTCCACCCGTCCAGCGAAACAAACGCCGATTCGAAGCGGCACGCCTGCCAGTTGCCAAAACTGCAAGGGAGGGAGACGAGCGGGCGGCAGGCGGCAACTTGCCAAAATTTGGGCAAAAGACGCGACCGCGCCGCCCGCAGCGCAGGCGGGGGAAAGCCGAAAAGGCAGGCGCCCTCTCACTCCCCGCGCCCGCCGCCGGAAAAACTCAAACCACGCCTCCCAAAATCACGCTGCCGCCTCCTCGTCTCCCTTCAAAACGAAAAACATCCACCCCCGATTCCCCATCTCCCACCGCGCCATTGCCCATCGCCGTCCTAGCAATCCGCTCCCAAATCGCCCAGCCATGCCGTCCGCGGTCGTCGTCCGCCGCGCGCGCTCGCGCTCCCCGCCCGGCCGCTTCGACTCCTCGCGCCGCACGCGCCCGCGAGTCGAGCAGGAGGAGGTCTCGCAGGCTCCACACCTCCACCGCGACGCCGACGCCGACATGTTTTCCGCGCTGCCGGACGACATGCTGCTGGAGGTCCTCAAGCGCCTGCCGCCCCCGACGGGCGTCTTCCGCTGCGCCGCGGTCTCCCGGCGCTGGCGGCGCGTCGCCTCCCGCGCGGGCGCCGCGCTCCCGGCCCCGCCCCGCCACTTCGGCTTCTTCCGCAACTACGGCCCGTCCCCGCTCCCCCCGTTCGTCTCCACCGCGTCCGCCGCCGTCCCCGCCCTCGACCTCCGCTTCCTCCCCGTCTCCCCCACCTGCGGCGCCATCCTCGTCGACAGCCGCGGCCACCGCCTCCTGCTACGCGAGCTCGGCGGCGCCGGGTTCGAGACCGAGGCCAGGCTCCTCGTCTGCAACCCGCTGGACAAAACCTTCACGCGCCTGCCGCCGCTCCCTATCAACGGCCACAAGGTGTCCGTCTACGCCGTCATTCCAGGGGAGGAAGGAGGAGCCGGGTTCCGCGTCGTCCTCGTGCTCTTCGGTGCCACCTCCCCCAGCTTCTACGTCCTGATATACTCCTCCGCCTCCAACGCCTGGGAGGCCGCCACCGGCGCGCTGAAGCGGCCCTTGGTACCGCACCAGGGCCCGTCCGTCGTGGTCGGGGAGGTCGTCTACCGGCTGGAGTGCGAGGACAGGTACATCATGGCCGTCAACGTGACCAAGATGACGCTCTCAGCGATGCCCCTCCCCGACGCCGGGATGCTGCTCTACACGGGCAACAATTGGATCGGCAAGACGGAGGACGGCCGACTCTGCTTCTTCGCGATCAAGGAGCCGCTGGTTCTGATGAAGTGGGTGCTTGAAGCGCCGGGGAAGTGGACGCCGCAGGAGCCGGTGCCGCTGCGGCAGCTGATGAGCCCGGCCACTGTTGGGGACCTCCACGGCATGAAGCTTTCGGCGAAGATCGGCGACCAGCTGCACGGGTGCAAGCTCGTGAGCTTCGGTGGGTTCTGTGAGGGTACTGGGACGTTGTTCTTCGTCATGGCTGACTGGGTGGTCTCGCTGGACCTCAAGACGTTGAAGATGGAGAGGCTGTGGCGCAATGACGATGAGTGGCGGCCACTTGGTGATGTGTTCCCGTTCGAGATGGTGGCCTGGCCGCCGGCGATCAGGGATTCTGTGAAGGTTCCGATGATAAGCAATCAAGAATAGTGTGACGCTGATTACTGTAGAATGTTTTGGTTGTGTTGGTGAGATTGAACTGCAATGTACTCCTAGTGTCGTTGGGTTTGTTCTTTTGGATATGCTTGAAACGGTGAATGCCAAAAATTGTTCTGTATAATCTTTTTGTTTCAGTTAGCACTGCAGTAATACCCATCATCAATTGAGTTCTTTGTAGTAACTCTACGTGGCTTCGGTTAGCACTGCAGTAACATCGATCATCAAAGATGATTGTAATTTTGTGTTGGCTCAGTTAGTAGTGTGATAATATCGATCAGCAAAAGTATTGTTTTGTTAGAAAAAATGTATTGCTTGCAAGCTTTCAAGTAACGTTCGTATACAGGTGATTTTTTTTTGAAAATTAAACACACCTTATAATAAGCCAGCAAGCCATGGTTGCGTTACATATCCGAAAAGCAATCAGATATGCTTGAACATTTCGTAATGAAACATTGCATTACCTTTTTTGTGTTAATGCTGAAGGTAAAGCAGGATCCCAATGCGTGATATCGATGCACTTCTTAGTTCTCACAAATTTATCTTTTAGGGGAGTAAAAATAGTGTGCTAATTGTTGAGTAGCAGCAGGCAGTGATGTTACAGGACCAGAGCTGCACCATCTTCAACGGTCATCGTAGTCTGCTGTGCAAACAGACCATAGACTGGATCATAGCCTCATAGGCAAGATCTTACAGGATACTCCTAGGTTGCTTGTTGGGCCATGAGCGATAAGATTGCAGTCATCTGTCAAAGTACACTGTACTGGTGTAGTCGCATTGACTTCTTCGATTCTCCCCGTGACTCGGACAGGCAAGTGTACTTCAATCTCTTCAGTCCTACAGTCAGAAAGCACAGGGACATTTCACTGCTCCAGGCTCCACAATCCTACATGAGTTAAAAACACAGCTGACATGACTATTCAGCTTTGACAATGAACAGAATGTAGACTACTGTGCCCATGTTTGTACTTAGTATATCCTAGTATGAATTTATAGCAGACAGCATATCAACTCACCCTTGTGGTAATCACGTGCAATCCGGATATAGTCAGTCAGGGCACAAGATGAGAACCGTTGATGTTTTCTTTTAAAAAATGTGGATGTATAGTCTAAAGATTGTTGCAGTTACTTTTAAATCAAACTTAATACTCAAAAGCCTGCTACAAGAAACAACACAGCCAAGTTTGATGTGCATATTAACATGTCTTTTTGGTTTTTCATGTGCTGTATTTCCCATTTGTTGTTACTCATAACATTGTGTTCATAGGTAGAGTAAAGTGGGAAGTTTCTTCGCAATTTCGTGTTGATTCGGCGCCTAAAAAATAACCAAGGTACACACCTTGTTAATGTTTTACAAGTAGATGAAGGTACCTACTCATGGATACTGAAGATAGTGGGAACATAAATCAGGGCAAAAGAGAGAAAATCCTTAGATTTGGAAACAAAAATTGAAAATAAAAACTAGTGGATAATATACAACAAAACATATAAATGTCATTCATGCTATGTATCCAAAACAGGTTTCTGCTTCATGAATATAATTGCATATCGAAAAGCATTCCAAATGTGCATATCTATTGTATGCAAACTTTAAAAACACATGTTACTAACATCAGTAATACATCGGAAAAAGAAGGCAAACCATACCTACTGTTCTGCAGCCTTTTCGCTGTCCATAGAGGAAGGTCTCCACTTTCTATCAAAAGGCCCATAGCTTCTCTGCACAATTGTTTGCTGTCCTTTTAGTTTTGCATCAATCAATTGCAGCAACTCTTTCAATCCTGTCCCCGTCACAGCTGAAGTTTTCACGTGACAAGTGGATTCTGGCCGTGTCAAAGTGCAACCGCTTGTACTTATAGCTTCTGCGCTATTAGGCACTTCCAGTACTAGTTCAGAGTTCATTGCTGTCATCTTGATAGGCTCAGGAAACGACTCTTCAGATGCCAATTTATCATCGTCACAATTATTTTCTGGTAAAGACTCTAAATCCGTTGTATCATCCAAGGAATCAAAAGACGATTGCTCTGATGGCACATCTTCTTCAGAAAATAAGTCTTCCTCCTCTTCACCTTCAGTGAGAAAGGTCTCGTCTTCAACCCCATCAGTTAGAGCAATATTATCCACAAGATCAATCTGAAATTCTCACATTGAACAAAATATCAAAATGCATACAAAATAAAGTTACCAGGGAACCATATGTAACTATCAAGTGCCAGAACCAACTCAAATCTTGATAAGCACCTTATTCCAAACTTCAATCATACTGTCGATCTTATCCTGTGAAACACCAATCTGCTGCAGTACTTGCAGAACAGTAGAACGATGCTCTGCAAGATCAGGTGCGCTGGAATCCAACACATGCTGCACCAATGCATACAAAGATAAATGTAATTTCAAACCACTTCTGTTAATCTTCATGAAATAATTTGTGTCTTACAACTAATACAACCAAAGCAAAATTGACAGTACAAAAGCACATGGCCAAGTAACACTTGTTGATAGTATGACTTTCGAGAACGGACTGAAAACAAGCCAACTCCACCTACCACTAGCATGTCTGCCTCGGCAACTTCTTCCAGGGTAGCATGAAATGCTTCCACTAGCTGCATAGGGAAAAGTAAAGAGGTTAATAACAGGTGAGGGGAAATAGGACCATATCATTTTTCCTTTTTAATTAGAAAGAGACTGACAGATGCAGAGCATACCAAACAATAAGGAGATTAAAAACAAATGTTGTTGAAAGCAAGATTCCTGTATGGATGTTAGTGATAATGTCATGTGGGGCCAGTGTTATCGACACCAAGGTCAAGCCCAGAAGGAACCGGCGGCTGAGGCTTAGCATCCTTACCGCTTCTTTGCGAAGGTAGAATATTTACTTTCCATAGATCTGATTAGTTAATTTGTTAAATCAAGACAGAGTCTTTCTCAGCTAGGCAAGAATTAAAATCCTGCTTGTGGATCGATCGTCATATAAAAGTGACTAGCGTGTAATCCAACGCATCAAACCTCCCCCTTTCCCCCACCGGGCGCACGGCACATCACCCCCTTCATGGCTATGCACTTAGGAGCCTAGTTCAGGACAGAGAAGGCTATGTAGGGTTTAGCAAAGGTCAGCTGGATGGACCATTTTTAGCTCTCTGAATCATGCTATCTGCTTAGCTATTCTGCCAAAATCTGTAGCCCATATAAATTATAAATGTGATATAGTCAGAACTGAATCTCCAGTTAAAATGCAATCACTATTTTTTTTTACCTGTACAGGCAAATCTGATATGAAGCCAACAGTATCACTGAGAAGTGCTTTTCTCCTGAATTAAGTTTTGGAAAACAAAAGGTTATGCGCTGAAGATGCGCAAACTGCAGAACTGTACCAACATATTATAGCAGAATGAAAAGTTTCTATGTTACCCTGATGGAAGAATCACACTGCGTAACCGAGGATCCACTGTTGCAAATAATCTGCATGTAAAAGTAAAATAATTGGCCTTTGCACTAATACTGTAAATTGAGTACAGGCCTACAGGGTGAAGTTAATTTTAGCATACCTATCATCACTGTATAGTTCAGTTCCAGAAAGTGCACTCACTAGAGTAGATTTTCCCTAAGAAAATAACATCAACGAACTCAGATTCGGGATGAGCATAGGTTGCAGAGAATGAATATTTTATTTTACATTCGAACAAGTTACGCAATTATTCTGTAATATCACTTTACGACATAGATATCTAAGATGAAATTAATGAAAGAACTGTCACAGTAGATCGACATACAGCATTTGTATATCCGACGACTGCGACAGTTACAAGCTCTTGACCAAATGAGCCACCATGCCTCTTTCGACTTGAACGCTGTATCTCCCTAGTACGGCGTACGTCTTCAATTTGAGCTAGCAATCTTAGACGCCGTTCTTGGATTCTAGATGAGATGCCGACATAAATGAGAAGTTGTTGCAAGAATGTAAGTGCAAATATGATGTTGTCTATCTACTGTTAGGCACCTCCTGCGTTGTAGTTGAAGTTCTGTTTCACCAGCACCACTCATGAAACCCTGTCCGCCACTTCCTCTCCTAAAGAACACAACAGTGACATGAGCATTGCATGCCAAGCGACACATGAAAAGAGATAAATCAACTTATCAGAAAACGAGTCACAACATTAACAGAGTTTAAGAATTAATACGTTAATATCGCCACACAAGAAATAAATTACAAAATGAAGGATGGCCTTCATACCCCCATGTGAACCACTAACCAGAGCATACCACTAACTGGACCACCACGGTAATCAGAAAGGAAAATGAATTTGCTCTCATTTATATAATACAATGATATTCATATTCTGCCACATGCCTTCAAAAAGATACGAGACTATCTATACTTTAAGAATTTCAATAAGTAATGATCCATGAAGCATTGACACAATTTAGTTATGAAGCCCATCTGTTCACTGAAGGGCACACGGCACTATACAGACAGGTACATTTTAGGGCAAAAACATCTTTTCTACTAGTACCACATACAAAAAGAAGAAGTGCCTAATAGTCTCCTGGAACTAGATTATTGGCACAAAAGGACTGTTGAAATCCAATGTAAATTTGGATCATTGCGTGCGATTTTTCGTTCTCGTCTGTATCAGGAAAATGGCTCCTCAATAGTCAAGAGTTCCTCAAAGCAAGATTTGATCTCCAAAGTGATAAAACACCACCAGTCTCCTGGAAGGATTTTCAGAATTTGCCCCTTTTCACATGCAGATCACTATAAAGTGCTTACGTGCAATATAAGCGACCAAAATTTGACAAGTTGCATGCTCTTTAGAATCAACTGGTAAATGCACATACCAATTTATACAGTAGCATCACACAGGAGAAAACATTCACAGGATTAGTTTACAAAATAATTAATAACCACAGTTGGACACTTAGGTGTAATCAAAAGTAAACATACCCTCGAGCACTGACAACTTCAGCTTCCCCACTTGCACCAAAAGCTAGTCGTCCACCTGGGCCGCGGACACGGACAAGCCTAGTCTTCATGTACATGAGAGCTGCTAACTCTGACTGTACAAAACGAAAGACAAAGTTAAATAACTACATAAACATCAATATTCAGCTCTTCTCATTAATTCAATACAAATAAATACTGTATAGACACTGACTAAAATGATATGACCAAAGTAACACTGTAACAGCATTCCAATGTGCACCTGTAGCTTTGCTTCCTTTGTTTCAGCGTGAGCATTGAATATCTCAATTATAAGCCCAACACGATCTAAAACTGGCTTTGCCCAGGCAGCCTACCAACCAAAAAAAAAACAAATAAAGCATCAAGAGATCACAAAGTCGGAACACACATTTCTTGGTAACCTCAAATAAGATTCAACCAAGGAGACTTGCCTCCAAGTTCCTCTGTTGGACCCCAGAGAGGAGCGCATTGACAAAAACTGCATCTAACTCTTCCTGATAGGATCAATGCAAATACCAGGTAAGTGAAAGAACAAATATGTCTTCTCTTTTAACAAATGGTTCTTAAGATATACTACCTCTGTTTTTTAATATAAGACGTTTTAGCCTTTTTCCACATTCACATGTCCAAACTTGTATCTAGACATGTTTTAGTGTCCATATTCATTCATTTTTGTGTGTATCTAGACAACATATGCAATAGCTAAAACATCTTATATTAAAAAAAAGGAGGAAGTAGAACACAATGTTTTAACACATATCCATGACACATGACATTTTTTCATGTATAGAAACCATAAGCAAGTAAATAAAAAACATAGAAGGGAAAATAATACATAGCACACTGCTTATGTATAGGAGGCAAAAGAAACATGCACCTTTTCGTCCAATGCCCTCAGGTAGCATTTGATATTATCCACAGTTCCAGGTCCAAAATATGTATCTGGCAGGATGAGTTGTGAGATAAAATGAACACTACTAGTCCTAAACAAGCCCCACAGAATAAGAAATACCTAAGTGGGCAGAAAACAATTCAAATGCTAGCAAAAATGGTTCAGGACGAGTTCTAAAGCACACCAAAAAGAGATGTGCTCCGGTGCTTTCCGGAAAAACAAGTTGCACGAATTTAAAGTGCATCGACGGCTATGATTAGGTTCACAAAGTGATCTAAGAGGAGTACTAACTATGCAGGATTAGTACTCTTAATCCCCACCCCTAATCACAGCCATCGATTTGCTTTAAAATTCGTGCAACATGTTTTCTCGGAAAGCATCGGAGCATTTCTCCACCAAAAATCTTTGCAACTCAAGTCACCTCTTGCTTGCCAATCCAACTCCAGCATACACATACTCTTGGCTGTGTATGTTAAGCTATACGGCATTTTTTTTTGTAGTAACCATTGTCCATTTCAAAGGGGTTAGCACAAGCAGATCTCCAGTCAACAAACTAATGTAAAAATAATGATAATACTCAAGAAGCGTCGTGTAGACTCTGAACCCACAAGGCCAAAACCTCAATCATCCAATATTCTGTGCTCTACCACTGGAGTCCCACTTACCTCATACCATATCAAATAGACATCTACGAGCTCCATGGAATGTGTTACATATACACTAATCTCAGGCAACTAGGGATAGTAAGTGAAAGCAATGCAGGCATGAGCCTTGAAGAGCGGCCTGTGCATATTGCCGGAGTGTAACTTAAACAATGGTGGAAGAGCAAGCAAAATGCACTTCCTCCTATTCCGTAAAATAAAAGGTCCTTCTCATCCCCCGACACACAATCCCATGTCACCCAATAAGCTAAATTTCACTAGTCTAACAGAGCAGTTTAATTCATACACAGATTGCAACGGTAAGCCACACAAACATGGAATGGAACGCGATTCTTATCGAAACATCAATGCAGCCGTCAATGCAATCCAGAAGTACAAAAACACACCGACTTCAGCTTAGAAGTCAGCACCGAGAGGACAGGTGAGTTAGATACCGGCGTGGTTGCGGCCGCGGGAGGCGGGATTCTGGACGACGAGGTGCGGCGGCCCCGTCCCGGACTTGGCGGCGGACTGGGGCTGGTCGCGGGCCTCCTCGAGGGAGCTGGCGAGGTTGAGCGCCTCGGCCAGCTTGGAGTCGAGGAGGGCGCCGGGGCGGAGGCGCGGCTGCACCACCAGGAGCCGCGGCGGGTGCGAGGGGTCGCGGGATAGCACGAAGAGGCCGCGCATGAGGCCCTCGTCCTCGGGTTCGGGGGGCGGCGCGGTGGGGGACGAGCGCTTGCCGCGGCCGCTGGAGAGGGCGCGGAGGGGAGGGGAGGCCGGAGAGGGTTGGCGGCGCAGGTGGGCGCCGAGGCGCGACATGGCGGCGCGGAGCATCGCGGCGGCGCCGGCAGCGGCAGCGGCAGCGGCGGCGGGGGTCCAGGGATGTGGGGGCAGGGTCCACCAGTCGGGCGCGGGTGACGAGAGAGTGCACAGCGTTTGCGCTGGATTGGTTCCGAAGGTTACATGGCGTTCCGATGGTTACGTGGTGGTCGGGGAGAGGCCGAGCGAGTTGTCACGACGCTGCGCCGTCGAGGTCGGCACTCGACACGGCAAAAGCGGCAGATGATCGTGCACTGATGTGGTGAGCTATTTGGTTGCAGCCATGTTTTCGTAATCACTCTAGTTTGTCGTTACAATCATTTTTTCTTCTTGAAATACAGCGTCAAGAATATACGTCCATGCCTCCCACTAAAAAGTATTCCGATTTATTGAGAATATCAGTGCCATTTCGGATTTGAACTCACAGTGTTAGTTTTCAATTGTTACAATCATTTGCTAACTAAATTTTGTCACGGTCGTGGTGACAATTTGTTCACCACAACATTTGTCGCATATCATTATCGCATAGAAGTGTAGAAACTTAAGTGGATAATTTAAATCTTTATTGGACTCGATGTTACACCTCTGATTTTTTTAAAGTAAATGCTCCAACGTCTTTCCCACTAATTAGCATGATTAAAGGAAGGTAAATGAAACCGAGATAATTTGTACAAAATACACAATGCAACGATGCAACTGCTTTTGTCACTATCGGGGAATGGGATCTATCAAGCTATCAAACCATTTCGTCGCCTTGAGTTCATCATGTCTCCAGGCAACCCGTTCAGTCCAATAGTCTCAAGGATAGCTAGCAAAGAGGTGACGGTAGCATTAAGATCCTTATGTCGCGTTCCTTCCCTAAGGTGCATGGAAGTAAGCATGATTTTCATTGACCACTGTTCTTTCAGCTTAAGAGGGGACAAGCAAATGCTCGTGGACGAAGGTCTGACAAGCCTGACGAGGAAGGAGTAGTGCAACAACATATGAGAAACAATTCCTTGCGGAGAAACAATTGAGGTTATGCAGTACCGTTGTTAAACATTTGCCCTTGGCAACAAGCCAATACATGAATGTACAATTGGTCGGGATCTGGTGTTCCCGTATGAGATTGATCACGGGAGAGCTGATTGAGCCCTCAAATTGAAACCATTAGGCATGTTTGAAGAGTAGACACCCAACTATGTCCATTTCCACGTGATGGTATCCTGCACGATCACTTACAATTTTATGTGATGCCACAACTTAACAAGATTCCTCCTTGATGTTATGCATCCATGCATTGTTAGCGAGAACCTCCCAAAGAAGTGCATTGTCTACGTCGATTATATCATTACATATGAGAAAACCGAACCCTGAGAACAAACCCAAAGACACAAATGGTCATGCGATAATCCGACGAACATCTTGCGTGATTTGTCGACGGCGATGTACGTTTTATCCTTCTATCTCTTCTCCAAAACCAATTTACGCGTGTCATTGTTAGGATAGTAGTACAATTGTTATGCGGCAACCATGCATTGTGTAAGAGGATTTGTTTGCGTCTTTGAATAAGTTTTTTTGAGTTTTATCTCTCTGGATAAGTTGATTGGATAAAAGCCGGATTAAGTCGGATCAACGGAGTTAACCAACTACAGTAGTACTGTAGTAACGACTCCCAAGAGAATCGAGAGTCGAGATTGAGCTTGATGTTAATCCGAAACATAGTTTCCGGAATCCAATCATCATCACTTTAGCAATCCAAAAACCCGATCTACGGATGAAAAATGTTGTAAAGAAGAATCCAACGGACGGGAAGCCCTCCCGCTTCTGTGCAGCACGCGGATTAGCACGGGCCCGATCGAACCCGTGTGCCACAGCGAAAGCCCGAAAGAACGGGATTCCACCACTCCAATCCTACGCGTCGCCACGCCATCAGTCGGCTCCGGCCACGCGACCCGTTCGTCCCCTCGTCGCCGTCTCTCCCCCCTCCCGCACCGCCCACGAATCCAACTCCGAATCCTCCTCCTCCGCCCCGACCCGAGGTCGCCGGTCGCCGCGACCCAGGAGAAACCCGGGCGGAGAAGCTAACCGAAGCGACGGAGAGGAATTCGATCCCGGAATAAGCATGAGCCTGGCCTCCCACGCCCACCGGCATCGAGCTCGAATCGGGAGAATATAGAGGATTCGCGGTACCAGAGGAGATGTCCTCGCCGCAGGAGGACGGCAGGCCCGCCGCTGGGAGGGACAAGGAGGGGCGGCCTTCCAAGGCCTGGGGGATCCTCATCTTCGGCCTCGTCGGGGCCGCCAGCGCGACCCTCGCGGTGAGCACCAGCACCGCCACTTCCCCTGTTTACGTTCTATAGCTCGGTAGATGCTTCTCGACTGCCTCTGCCTAGGCGACGAATGCATGTACTAATCGCGGTGTTCATGCTCAGCGGCCTCGCTTGCTTGTTTAGCATCACGGCTTTCTCTATTTAGTTCCGGCTTAATTGCAGTTTGTTGTATTCACAACTCCACATCAACTGCTTCAAATGATCGTTAGTATTTAGTGCTCAGAGAAAAATGTACCGTAGGATCTGCTATTAGGTTTCATTTGTCTGACGTTTTTATTTCTTCTTACCTCTGTGCCAGGTTGCCCACGTGCGTAGAGGTGTCGATTGGTTCTACACACAGGTACCTTACTAAGTTAGTACTCATTTCTTGATTGTACACAACCCTTGTTCTTCTTTGACGTGACTCTCCTAAACTAGCGAGGAACTACATTCAAGATCATCTGACGAGGGTTGTTAGCTTGTTTACTCAAATTGGAGTAGTAGCGTTAAGGAAACCCCCTAAATCTGTGTTTATATCTTGAGAAATTACTATATTGCTTAGATCGGTGTTAATATGGGAAATAGCAGAAGGATCCTTAGGTGGATGTAATGGTCTGATGACAATTGTAACCCCACTCTCTCAGCTTGAATATAATGCGGTGCTTAAGATTGTGCCAAGGCCAGCCTCTCGTCATTATATTGGGCCTATATTGAGGTAGACCATCCAGGAATTTCCACAGGAAGAAAAATACCATATTTTTCGCGAAGCTCACTTTTGTATTGCCCGAGTCCTATTGGTTCAGTTGTTTGTCCATTGTGAACTCTACTTTGATGCCATAGGAAGAACCGAAAGCAGTTGATGAATTTATCATCCTACACTCAGTTATATGCTTAGTTTTCGTTGCCTTTGACTTCTAGGTTCTTACTTATATCCTCTTTTTTTTTCTGCCGCTCTTCCTTTGAAAGCTGAATAAGGTGCAGACAACATCATCTTGGAGGAAGACAAGTAAAAACTCTAGCGGTGGAAGTTTCACTGAGGACGCTAGGAGAAGATATTATCAACGTATGCAGCAGGAATTTGAGGATGAACAGGAGAGAGTTGTAAGTTTATTGAACTCTATTGAACCTTTTCTTTATAAATATAGGCATTTAAAGTGTATAACTTTGAATTTTGGAAATTATACTCGTTATCTATATGTTGTTGTTATGCTTCATAACATTGCCTGCAGTAAATGTTAACACATATCCATGAGAATGCTAAATAGTGACTTCTTTGTCCTGACCTCAGTTTTAGTGTATCAAACATTGCCTTGAGATTACTTTCTCTGTTTACTTCAGTATGCTGACTTCTTGTTGGCTTCAATTTTGGCCAGCAAAGAATAAGGCACATGCAAAGTGTTTTCAACCGAGAGAGGAACAAATTCAGGAATAGTTATGAAAGTTGGAAGGAGAATGGCCCACCAGGTGGCTATAATTACATCCCACGGGATGACTGGTATTGGCAGACAGATACGCCTAACTCGGAAAATAAAAATAAACGAACATATACTCCGGCGGGACCTAGGGCTTATCCTATGTCGCATCATTATGCAGTTCTTGGTCTTGACAGGTATTTCCATATTTGCTTAAACATCTAGCTGTATATTTCTGTTCATCTTTTAATCTGCTTATGGCATGGTCATTTTGTTATTCATGATCATACCTTTGTGAGAGACCTTTTAGTTCCTTACACAGGATTAAAAAGGGAATGTGTGTTTACGACTCTTTATGCACTTGAATTCCACAAAGTAAAAAATGCTAAGAGCCTAAGACCTTATCTTTCAAGATTCAAAAGAAGGGATCTGAGGCATTTGGTTAGATTTGCAAGCTCTACATAGCATTTCACTGTTTCTCATCCATTGACTTGATGACTTTTTTTCCACCCAATCACCCCAAAACTATCAATTCGGTGTGCTTATTCTGGCTTATTTGTCAATCAGATAATTAATCTTTTTGTTTCACCATTACGATGTGTTTGGGATTGAGTCCTATGGTCACTTGTTTCAAGAAAATAAGCATATACCTACTTTGCTTCCGTAATGCAATTTTTCACGAGTCTTGCTACATACCTCAATGGGCCTCTTGTAGTAGCAAGCTGACAAGCTACATGATGAAGCTTGAAGCATATTGCAGCCATCTGACACTAATCTTGTGATAATTTTTTTACTGCTATGCTGTGCTCTGGAATCAGTTGCATCTGTTCTTTACCGATTCCAGTAAAATATTTGTGTTCAAACAGGGTTTTTTAACATTGTTTACTATATTAAGAAATAGCACTACGATCGCTTTGAAAAGCATATGTGGCACCAAACTTGTTCTTTCTTTTTATGAATATGATGATGTTGTTATCCTTAGCTATACTATTATATTTACAAGCCATGCAATTTTTTTTATAGGTCACGAGGGACACCATACACAGACGCGGAAGTAAAGGTATTGCAATCCTATCAGCCTATTGTCCCTTTAGCCCTCTGTTCAGTATTTGAACTTGTCCCACCTAACATGACCATCTTCTATATTGCGTCGATTTTGTTTTTCTTATGGTGAGCATATATTGCTGATCAAATATCTAAGCCAACCTTAAGATCCTTAAGGAAGCTGTCACATCAAATTTATTTTGTTTGAACAATGAGCAGTTTTCATGAGATTTACTTTAAGAACTTTGATGTTTGGTTAAACTCTTGTTTTCACCAAGTGCATTGTCAAGAATTCAAGATTAGCGACCTTCACCACAAATCCAAATTTTCTTGTCACATTATTAGATTTCTCCCCCTATGGTTGAAGCAATCAGTTAATGTTTCTTTTCCAGTTCCTTATTATTTATTTAGGTGGTTTATGAGGGAAGCTTATTATGAGCAGGATGACTAAAAACCACATGCTTTATGAGATATTGGTTTTTCATTGAGAGCCTCCCAATTACTTATGTTAAAATTTTGTTTTCTCCCTCACATTGCCTTATGCCATTATCTGTTACTGGACCCTCCACACATCAAATTGTTAGGATTATTTGGTTAAAATGTTAGGACCTTATGTATGTGTGTCAGACTTGTTTTCTGACTTTGGGACATTATCTGCAGAGTGCTTTTAGAACAAAAGCAATGGAGGTCCATCCTGATCAAAATCACGATAATAGAGGTTGTTAACTTCTTCCTTCATCTCTTCGCGAATACCGTGTTTCTTCTTATGGCATTCTTTGTGTTGTACTAGTTACTAATACCATGAAGGTTTTACCTGGTGCAGAGACAGCAGAAGAAGAGTTCAAGGAGATTGTAAAATCTTACAAAGCAATAAAACATGAGAGGAAAAATAATGCAAATTGATGCGTATATCTCGCTTGATTGGATCTTCCTGGAAAGAGTTTGGTATCAGTTGTTTACGGCCCTGTATACGCAAATCGCAACCCATGCCGTCAGGTGGATGGCCAAGAGGAATCTCCTGCTGCTCTCGCCGGCATGTAGGCAAGTTTTACCACCGAGTTTGTCCTTGGGAAGCACACATCCCTGATGTAGTAGACTAGGATATTGCCGACAAAGGTACAAGCGGCGTGTTTCCGTTTGCATTGCTAGTGACTTGACCATTGACTGGGCAAGGAGCCAACATTTTTGTTGCCACCTCAGATGGAACTATGTGTTCCAGTGCTGTACACCTGATGGGTAGAGTTTAATTGCGTTGAAACTGAAGATCTGATCGAAATAAAAGGTATCAGTACATAGTGGGGTATTTTTTATTTGGTTGAGCGGTTTCGGCCGGGCTGTAAACTTGTATATACTGAGTTGCTATGCAGCATCTTCAAACAAATATAACCAGGGAGGTCGATTAAGTCCAGTTGATACGACTGGTTCAGTCATGAAGGTGATACACTGATCGTGATATGATTGCAGGTGTCTGCTGCTTGTCATTGGGCGAAAATGTAATCAGTTTGTCAATTCCTTTGAGACGCCAAGTTTTACAGCTCGGAATCATTGTGAGACAGTGAGACTCGTCAGCTTAAATGCAGCAACAAGCGAAGTAGCACAACAAGAGCATCTGCTCTTATATTCGTTTGAGATATGTAGAATTTTTTGAAATCATTCATAAAAAAGTGTGTTACTCCACCATGCGTACCTGCAAAATTCGTCAAAAATATGATCGTACGTGGCCTGTGCAATTTCTTTACTCAATTTTGACTCTGAACTCCCGCGTACCGTGGTACAGCGTCAGTTCAGTCACGCTGCCCCGGGGAACCGAGGCCGAGATTTCCCCAATGGCGCGGATGCAGCGCCTCCTCTCCGCGCCTCTCCGCCGCCACCTCTCCTCCGACGCCACCTCCGACCACAACCTCGCCTCCTCCGCGGAGCTCGCGTATCGCCTGCTCCGCCGCCACGGCTCCGACCCGCAGAGGCTCGCCTCCGCGCTGTCCGCGTCGGGGCTCGACGCCACCTCCCCGCGCCTCCTCGACGCCGTCCTCCGCCGCTGCGGCGCCGCCTCCTCCCTCGCGCTCGACTACTTCCACTGGTGCTCCCCCTCGCTCCCCTCCCCGCCCCTCCCCTCATCCCTCGCGCTCCTCGCCAAGTACTTCTCGCGCGCGTCCGCCGCGCCCTGCCCGTCCCTCCTCGCGCCGCTCCCCTCCCACCTCCTATCCTCGTCCATCCTCTCGCCCGTCCTCCGCCGCCTCACGCCGCCGCGCATCCTGCCATTCGCGTTGTCGCTCCTCTCCTCCCGCCCCGACCATGACCACCCCTCCCTCTTCCTCTCCCTCCTCGAGTCCCTCTCCAAGACCGGCCATGTCGCCGCCGCCGAGCGGCTCGTCGAGGAGCTCCAGCCGCGGCTCCCGCTCTCGCTCCGCCACTACACCGCTCTGCTCTACGGGTGGTGCCGCCTGGGCAAGCTCGACGAGGCCAAGCACGTGCTCGCCCGCATGAAGGCCGCGGGGGTCGCCCCGGACGTCGTCGTCTTCAACACCCTGCTCGCGGGGTTCGTCGCCGACGGCAGGTTCGAGGACGCGTTCGAGCTGGCGAGGGAGATGGAGCGGCGGGACTGCCCTCCCAACGCCGTGTCCTACACCACCCTGATGCAGGGGCTTGGGTCCAGGGGCAGGGTTGACGAGGTAATGCGGGTGTTTGTTGAAATGCGTAGGAAGGGATGCGCGCCGGATTCTGTCACTTACGGCACTCTGGTTAGCGCCTTCTGCAAGGCCGGCAGGTTATCCCAGGGGTATGAGTTCTTGGACGCCATGTCGAGGGACGCACTGCGGGTGGATCCTGCCGTGTACCTTGGGTTCTTTGTGGCACATGAGAAGAAGGAGCAGCTGGAGGAGTGCTTGGAGCTGATGGCGAGGATGAGGGAGTGCAAGTGCCCTCCAGACCTCAGTATCTACAACGTGGTGATCCGGTTGTCCTGTAAGCTCGGAGAGACGAAGCAAGCCGTGGCTTTGTGGAACGAGATGGAGAATAGCGGGCTTAGTCCTGGGGTCGACACGTTCGCAATCATGGTGAACGGGCTTGTTGGGCAGGGGTCACTGGTCGAAGCGTGCAATTATTTTAAGGACATGGTTGGGAGGGGGCTATTTGTTGCACCACAGTATGGAGTGTTGAAAGACCTTCTCAATGCGTTAGTCAGAGATGAGAAAGTTGAGCTTGCAAAGGATGTTTGGGGTTGCATTTTGAGCAGAGGTTGTGAACTAAATGTGAGTGCATGGACAATCTGGATCCATGCACTGTACGCAAAGAAACATGTCAAGGAGGCCTGCTCGTATTGCTTGGACATGCTTGAGGCAGGGCTGATGCCGCAGCCTGACACATTCGCAAAGCTAATGAAGGGACTGAAAAAACTGTACAACAGACAGATCGCTGCTGAAATCACTGAGAAAGTGAGGTTGATGGCTGAGGAGAGGCATGTAAGCTTTAAAATGTATAAGAGGCGCGGGGTGAAGGATCTCGCGGAGAAGCCTAAGTCAAAGAAGAGGAGAGGGCAGAAGAAGAGCCGCGGAAGGCAGCCTGTTCAGGATCAGTCCAGTGGACATGCTGATAGTTCGGATTCTGTTGATGACGAAGAATTTCCAAGCTGAGTTAAGTTTGAAGCACAAGAGGGTAATGAACTAATGTATATTCACTTGATTGAATTGTCCTTGGGAGCGATTCTATATGAAGCAACCAATAAGGAAATATAGGTCTTGCTGAAAATGGAGTAGATATTGCAGTATTTCCACTGGAAACTGATATTGATACATTGGCCAAATAATTATGATCCTATCTGAACTTCATCCGCCAGTATGTACTTCAGTATTCAAAACCTTTGAGGGGATATTTATATTGGGGCCTTTCAGTGCCAGTGCAAGAAAATAAAACCAATATGACTGAAACTGAGTCCAACATGTCTGAGCTAGGGTATGCTTGAACTAGCTTGTTAACCTCCGAAAGATTGACCCAAAGCAAGTTTTGAGCCGAGGTTGGAGATGCTAGGGATAAATGCAGCAGTTTGCAACTACACAAGTAACAAACCTCTCTATCAATCACGACCTTGAGAATTAGTAGTGTGTTTCACATGTTCAACTTCTCTTTTACTTTCCATGCTTATCTCTGAGCTGCTAAGAGGGGTTAGTTACTGACTTACTGTACAAAATATACCTAAACCCATTTCAAATTATGATGTTGGTAGTTTACAGAATGTTTATAGTAACTGTGGTTGCCTAGGTGATACCTACTTACTATATCCGAACTATTATCTGAACAGATATTACTTCTGGTATATTTTCCATTGAAATGTGTAAAACTATAAATTCACAAATTTTATGCCAGCAGTCACTTATCCGGAAGTAAATATGTCTGATTCTGATTTGTGTCTATTACATGGTGCTGTTGATATTTCATCAAGTTAGAACCCCTAGTTTCCATGTCATTTCAATTTTCATGCACAATATCGATTTTAACCAATTGTAATTTAGGCCTTTTGAGCTTAGCTAGGGAAAGACCGTTCATGCTCTGCAACATGCAGCTATAACATATACTTTTTTTTGCGGGTGAGCTATAATATATACTTATGTGCACTTTCATCAGCTGGTGCTTGGGTTTTGGGGCCCAACTCCCATGCATGGAGAAGTAAATAGTATACGTTCTTATACAATATATTCTCATTTCTTAATAGAAGTATACACATATTGTTTCTCGATACGCTTAAAATTAAACATGCTACCATTATATGTATGTATACGGCATACACATCTCCCCAAAATTGAACACTTCAAATGTTCCGGATCTCTATTTCTTATCAATCTTAGCTCAGGCCCTGGTATCTAAACAAAAATTATGTTAAAAAATATTAACCGAAATCATCACTAGCATATTTGCCATGGGCTTTAATTCTTGATTCGATGAGGTCGAGCTTTCCGTTAAAATGTGCATCATTAGGAATGTTAAAACGTAGGGGGGTGTCCTTTTTAGCGGGTGCTCGTCTTAATCGGCTGTGGAATTACATGCATGAAAAACCAAGTAGTTTTTGTGATCTACTACTTCCAACTGTGCTTGGTACTTCTCCTTCCCGGCTTTCTCCATCAGCTTTCCTACCCGTTATTCAGGTTTGTGGACGGTGGACCTCCTCCGAAAACCATGGAACGAGTTGACCATGATCAGACTCCGTATAGATAGGCTTGTTTACAACTCCGTATAGATTTCCAGATTGCCAACGTTTTGTGTTGAGTGTGCTCGATCCATCTCTTCACTGCTCTGATGTAGTACTGATGTTCAGGGTCCTATTATCCTATATCGATTGTAAATTTATACCATCGTTTCCTCTATATACATATTACATATGCAAGCAAAATCTTATTTCTGGAGAATGTAGGTTGTATAAGGATAGAGCATTTCAGCTGATTAACTGTCACGAGGCCATTAGTGAATTGAGGACACCCTGTCACTTGTCCACTCATTGTAAAAGGATAGAGCAAAATCTTATAAGTATTATACTCCCTCCGTTCCTAAATTGAGGACATCCTGCCACTTGGCCATTAGATGTCGACTCTGCTCGCTGTTTAAACAGATCAGAAAACCGGACGCTATGTTCAGTATTGCAAACTATGCTGTCAAACGTTGCAAAAGGACCAGCGGGTGTTTTGGTTCCCAGCACACTCCGTGCATTCAGAAAATACACAACTTCAGCAAAAAAGGCATGTTAGAAGATGATTACTGTAGTCTGCTCCGCAAGAGCAGGTTTGTGTGCTCTCTTTCCACAGAACTTATCAGAGCATTTCTTTTTCCGAGCTGAGAAAAGTAGATAATTAACAGGCCCAAACCAAATCCCTGCTAACAAGGTCTAATTAGTATTAGTATCAATGCACATATTAGCAGGCACAAACCTCTGCTACAACAGCCGGATATGGAGCAGTTTCGTCAGGTTGGGCTCTTTCAGTCTAGGTTCAGAGAAGCAGCAACAGGGTTGCAGCAGCATGAGCTCCACCGGCGGCAGGGGAGAAGCTGGGGAACACATGTGCGAGCATGGGCGGGACTTGGGTGCCGCCGCCGCCGTTTTTCAGTCAACGGAGGAGGCGCGACGATGTCGAACTCATGTGGGGAAGCGGCGACCAGAGTGGGAGGAGACTGCCTCGATTCCATTGATCCACGGATTCCCGATAAGCATGGCTCGAGGAGGGTGTCGATATCGGTGAGGCGGAGCTCCTGGTCGAGCGGAGGAGGGCGGAGGAGCTTGAGGTCGAGCGGAGGAGGGCGGGAGGGGCAGCAGCGTACTCGAGAGGGCGGAGAAGCTAGGCTTGTCCGGCGGAGGAGCTTCGCGACCTTGCTCACTGCGGCAGAGTAGGGCGACCCCCTCGGCGGACATCGACGAGGCCGGAGACGGAGACAAGGCAAAGTTACAGTTTGAGATGGATCAATTTGACATGTCTATAATGTATACGGTTTTTTTTTGCAAACAACGAATTTAAACTATGCCTCCGACATCTTTTGTTGGACTGAGGTATGTAGACGTATTTTTAGTGGGTTTGTTCACTCATTTCAAGCCGTATTTAGCCCACATGAAAATAGCCAAAACATCTTGTAATTTGGAACTGAGGGAGTATTATATTATGCTCCGTGATTGGGTTGCACAACAGCCGAATGAAGAAGTGGAAACAAATTTGAACCAAGCGCATTTCATTGCTAAGCGGGAGTTTAGGGAAGAACAGACGTACATATATGCCAGAAAGCAAAACAGATAAACATACTTGACCTACTATGAACGCAACATTTGCTCCACGGCATATGCAATCCCGCGCTAAGAGTGGCTACTAGACTTGCTTCTTGCACAGGACGTGACGTATGGAAATTAATTTAACTGCAGAGGAAACGTGATTCTAGTTCATAAAAACATAATATGCTCTACGATTCAATGGCAGAAATCAAACCCCTCCACTAACTGACCAGCATCCCTCTATCCACTCAACACATACTTGCACATTCACAAGTTGAGATTCCTGGACGTTGATGGTGTAGCTGGATAGGAGCTGAAGGGTTGTGAAATGTGAAAGGAGGATCGGCGTCACCCGTATAGAAAGATGCCGCTGGAGGGTTTCATACCTTCTACTCCCTTCTTTTTAGCTGACCAATATATGTCTTCAGAGATCATCTCTTCTTTTTAGTCTTGAACACCATTCTTGTAGTTGTCATACAAGGTGATGCCGCTAGAGGGTTTCATACCCTCTATGTGGTATATACAGTTGGCCTCAATGGATGGGAACTCATCAGCATCAACAGCCAGGCACCTACGATAGCCGACAAAAATTCCGCGGCCGACGATGCCCTTCACAGGTTCCAGCACAGCTCTGCCGGCGTCCATCTTGAAAACCTCCACGGGCTGCAGCTTGATGACGAGCAACACTACTCCCGCAAACTGCACTAGGAAACAGCGGCTCCCGATCCCCGGAGCATCATCAACCGCAAATCATCTCCGGAGCTCATCATGGTATTATATAGCGATACATAATTTTTTTTAATTCTACTAGTGATTTATATGTTATCTAGTACACATATATCAACAAAAATACACATTCTCATGACTCCGAGGGTATTCCAGACAAATCCTCAAAAATACAACATCAGCTTTCACAGCTTACTCTGCGCAGCCAGGTCACGGCAGCTTCAACAGCACATCCATCACAAACAAAGAGGCATCGAGTCATGTAGGTGAGAGACAAAAGTTTAAGTGTTCCAAGTACCTAAAAACTCTAATATTTCTAGGCCTCCCACGACGTTCAGTAAGCCCTTGTGTACTTCGCCACAGGATTGGATCTCCATAGAGAGCAAATCGACACCAACAACATAACCATCGGAGGAGTGACCATGACCAGTTGGTAAGAAAAAGTATACCAGATAAGTACATGAAGGATCAATAGTAGGATATGCAGGTACAAATTTCGGTAGACCCCTTGAAGAATATGCTGTGCCCTCCCAAAATTCTACAAATTTCATCTCATAATCTTCAACCCAGTTCCCATCTCTCCAACTCCAAATCGTGACAGAATCTTCACACTGCTGTGAGTTGTTTCCATAATCAAAGAAAAGGTGATTTTTCCTAAAGATATGGACACATTTAAGTTCTCCATTGGTGATGCTGACACACCGATCTTCTCTCATGTAAGACTCAGTCTCACCAACCTGGAAGCATGCTGATGGAAGTGGGACGAACACAAGAGTAGACTGCTGCTTGTCAACATCATAATAGAGGATTCCTCAACCCAAATCCACCCACCAAAAACTACTGCCATTGGCAAGCACTACGCCAATGTCTCAATTCCAGGAAGTAAATTCGTCAGGGAGAGACACAGACCTACATATCCATTTTTCTGTTAATGTAGAAAAGATGCAAACACATGGCCCTTCTGGTACTTTACTCGTTTTATATCCAGACAACACAGAAGAAGCCGATGGAATTGTTGGTGTCATGCTTTCCTTCAACACAGCCACTGTGTAATGACCACTTTCATGATGCAGGATGCCAATATTAATCTCATGAGGACCAGGCATCTCAGGAAGACGAAATATGGTTGGAGTTGGCACATCGTTCTTGAGCAAAAAATAATCGTGACAGAAACAAGGCAAGGTCCCAGTTTCAACACTTGTATGCAGCAGAATAGCATTGTAGCAAGTTGCCATTGGTTCAACATACATCCTCTTCTTCATATCATCAAACGATAAAGTGCTGGTGGGGGTGTCAGGCGGTGCATCATCCGTCTTCAGAAACAGTTGAGAAAACTGAGGTGGTGATTGAGTGCACAATGAGATTTTAAACTTTATATCATAATAACTTGCTTCTGCATCTATCCATGTTTTGTTTTCAGTGTTGTCCGATGCTGTTTCTTCATACACAACACGGTTGAGAAAGAACTTTCTTAACTTCCCATGAGCAAACAATCTTAACTTCCCAGAAGCCTCCCTTCCTCCCTGAAAGACAACAATTGCAAAGATCAATTACCATGTAACAATTGCATGTTGTACAGTAAAAATCCTGCAATAATCACATGAAGCAGCTAATAAACTAAAACTCAACCAAATCCCTGCAGCAGGAATTGAACCAATATGGCAATATCTCAATGAAAATAAAGCTTACATATATTGCATCAAGGTAGCATTTATTCCTGAGCAAGAAAACACAAAGAGCACAAATTGTCTGTACTTCTATAAATTACGTTAGAAAAACGACCCACTGTTCAGGAGGGTGTGTGCGCACACCTCCTTTGCATGACACCTGTCGCTATTTGGTCAAACTTTGATTATTAGAAAACTGTGTCTAGTGCTGTTAATTGTCTGACCACTCACGGAAAGCTGAGTGACGACTGCATTCGAGGTTCCCCACCCCATGCCCCATGGCCAAACACATCTTACCTTATCCAAATCACTCTCGAATATTTTTCGACGGTTTCTCCAAATCACCCTGAGAAAATAAAGTATATTTCTTGTTGAATGTTCCTATACAAACTAAGATTTCAGCTATAATTTTTTTCCTCCTGTCGAATGACAAACATCCCGTGAACAAACGAATAATGAAGTTCCTCATCCCGGAATAGTGAACCACAAAAAAAAGAGCAAATAAATCAGATCACACACATTCTTCCCTCATAGGTCATAGTATCATCATTGAAGTAAAGAAGAAGAGCAAGTACCTCAGGGGCATGTGTATCCATAGTGCAAGGAAGGACCACCTACAAAAATGGAATGTGAGACAGATTAGAAATGTGATCCAAAGTGGCATGAGAAAAACAGTACAAAATCACCAGTCTCTTTGAATCACACAAACGTCCAAATATAATTAGAACGTTTGTATTTATATAATTAAGTATACATTTATTTTAAAACTCAAAATCGGCTCATCTATGTGCTAGCTAATGACAATGTTTTCAGATTTCCGACCAAGGTCACGGGTCCTGCCAAAGCACAGTCTCAACTAGCGTCGAAAGCTTGCTTTCGTCTGGGCTTCTGCCGAAAGGTGGCCGGTTCTCGCACATACAGGCCAAACAGTCCTTACATGTATGTACAGTTTTTTCTTAAGTTTTTAATTAAAACAAAATTTGTTCAACAGTGTCTTTGTTCCACA
Organism: Poa annua; assembly: GCA_026929855.1. Lineage (NCBI taxonomy): Eukaryota > Viridiplantae > Streptophyta > Magnoliopsida > Poales > Poaceae > Poa > Poa annua. The sequence goes on along the minus strand of CM049434.1, from coordinate 24,756,348 downwards.
TAAAATATATGCATATCAATGAGTAGGTTTTATTTCCGTAAACATTTTTAAAATTTGGTCGACTCTAACTTGTTAATTTAAAATTGCAATTCACAAAATTGTTTGGTGAATATTGTCAAATTCATCGCACTTAGTCGACCGTTCGATTTTTTTTCACGAGTAGATGAATCTTATGTCTACAAGTTTTACGTTGTAATTTTTTTATTTCGAGGGATGTACTGATATTTTATGTATCATCTATAGAAAAACACACGTACTTGAAAGAAAACAGGGTGGTGGATTCGAGGGGTCAAGTTAGCCTACATATGCGTCGTATCCAATGGGTGAGAGTAAAAATGTCTTTGGAATTGAATGGGTGGCTCCAGTATGATGGGAAATGATCGCATCGCTTCGTTTTACTCCAGTGATGGAAGTTGTACAACTCGATGTCGTTACTTTGAATTAATCCTCCCCTCCGGACTGGAAAAGATAAACAGAAGGCCGTTGGCATTCAATCTCCAGACCGCATAGTAGCGGTATGCACATGCACAACTCAACCAACCAGCATGAGATTATTATCTACTCCGCCTGTTAGTTCTGAGTTGCAAGTAGGCTAACTGTAATTGGTCTAAGAAAGTTCTGAATGAAGTTTTATCGATGTGACGCAATTTTATAGGCTTTTAGCCAGCCCTTGAGCGGATACACCAGGTCATCTGTGATAGCCAAATACCAAGCCCAGGAGGCGCACCCCACACTAATCTTTTTGGTTGATCCAAATGCATCAAGTGCATGCCATACAATCTACAAAGATCGATCTAAGTCATCGCTTCTAGCTCTAGTAATACAACAATGCTGCACCAAGTCATCGCTTTCTCTTGCCACTTGCTGGTGTCTTCTGCGGCTTGGAGGCGATTGCCGAGCTCCACAACGCTCTCTCAACATCCGAAGGCGTGAAACTTTCTCCTCCTACGCTCAGCTCCTTCAAAACAAACATGGATATGTCAGCCAAATCACCAAATGACAACCACATGACAGATGCTCTTTTTAGTCGGTGTTTGGCAACAAACTACATTTGAGATCACGTTCACAGCCTAATTGGATTAGTGGTGGAGCCAAAAGTTTGGACGGCACTATGATGGGCATTAGCACAAATTATTTAACAGCCTGCAAGCAACATGCCTCACACCATAAATACTTAGCATATAGCCCTATTGTGTTGGCTGGAGCCTGGGATAAACAGGATAAACATCCATGTCTTCAATCTATACATATGCAACGAGATAATTGGAGTTTGAGCTGCATATGCATCTCCTGGGAAAATCAATGTTGCCATGCTGTCTTAATGTTATTTTTTTTTTTTTAAGTTCACTGCATAAAAAACTAGTGCTATTTAACATTGATAATACAATTTCTTCTAAAGCAAATGATTACAGAAATATATATACAGTTTATATTCAACTCCAAGCTGCTACCTAAGATCAACTCTTTTAGAACTATAGCACAATGCCACGATGAACTACTTCTAGATTGTCATTTAAGATCTTCTAGGTGGATAAGAGGGATCAAATATATCTGCAGCAAAGAACATCCATGCTGCAGAACAATTCAATCATAAGAACCGAAAGAAAATATGCACCTCTGCTGCTCTGCAACATTTTACAGACATGAGAACTCAAATGCGCATACCTTCGCTCTAGCCTGCAACTTCTCAGCGAACGCTAGGTACTGCTTCAGAGTGTACTCCTTTGCGTTACCCAAGGCGGCTACCATCGCCTAAACATCCAACAAGGCTTGTAGTATCAACAAATGTGATCATCTCGCCCAGAGAAGCAAATACGCAAAAGAGAAAACAATGACAAGAAATGAAGAACCCACTTCGTCTGACATGAATGGCGCCACGTCAGGCGCATATGCGGCAAGCACCGCGGATGCAGTGGCGGGGCCAACGCCCTTGAGCACGGTGAGCTCCGTGATGGCCTTGCTGAGATTGGGCAGCGCTGCAAATGCCTTGCGAGACGCCGATTCTACAACTTCATCATCCAAGCTTTTGACAAAATCCATCAGCCTCGGCCTAGCAACAAGGAGCACAGTCAAGGTTGGATTTTGTTTTTTTGAACATAAATCAAGGTTGGATATTGGTCAGTGAAAGTACGAAACTAGCACACAGCCTAAATGGATCAAATTAAAGAAACCAAACAAACATTAGCATCATGGTAACATCCCATCCAATCACATTCCAGGTTACCGGCAAGATCTCTAATCAAATTGAAGGCAATAAGCTGCACCATCAACTAAGAAATCTTCGAGAGCTGTTGTGCTAGCTGCTAAGCAACAGAGGAAAATAAGCTAAGGTAAAGGAAAACCCCGACCTCCACTTGCCGCGCTTGAGCTTCCACTGGAGGAGCTGCTCCAGCTCGGCCTTGGCGAGAAACGGGTCCGGGTCGCGGCGGCGCAGTAGAAGGGGGAGGTCGTGTCGGTAGAAGGAGTCCGCCTCTAGGAGGTCGGGCTTGTCAAGGGACACGAGCCGGCGGTCGTACGCGGCCAGCGCAGCGCGCCAAGCTTCCCCGTCGGTGCTCGCGAATTCCACTGTCTCGGCCATCATTAGCGGCTGCACTAGGGACGGCGAGCGGCGGCGGCGGCGGCGGGCTGGAAGGGGAGTGCTGTGGAGAGTGGAGTTGCCTGCAACTGCGAAGCGGTCTGTCTCGGTCTCTTGGACGGGAACAGGCGGATTCACCTTCACATGGACATGGGCTCCTACGTATGGGCCAGTACTGTGTGGATATTTTTCGGCCCATGTATCTGGCTCTGCACCATGGCCCATGGGGACGAAGCAGCGCCGCTCGCGCCAGCAGGAGGAGCAGGTAAAGACGATGGCGGCAGCGCACGAAGACGCACCGGCCGCCGCCGACAACGCGGAGGAGGAGGCTGAGAAGGAAGCGGCGGTGGAGGGGCAGAGCCCACCGGACGCTGCGAATGGCGCCGTGGCGGAGGAGGGGAAGGTAGAGGCGGCGCCGTGGCGGAGGAGAAGGAGGTGAGCTTTGACGAGCTGGGACTGGACGAGCAGCTGAAGAGGGCTCTGAGGAAGGAGGGCATGACCATTACCACCCCGATCCAGCGAGAGGCCATCCCGCTCATCCTGGTGCGCACTTTCTTGATTCTCTCACTAGTATTCAGTTCGCTGTGTTTGTGCTCTGTGCTAATCTAGTGCTAATACCCGACTGCATCTTACCTTTCCCGTTGCTAACAAAAAAATGCTGTGGAGTCTCTACGATATAGGGCTCAGGTATGGGGTGATGAATGTGTAGTTGTGTACTCAGTCCCCAGATGTACTCTTAGTTGCTATATCAGCTACCGCTAGAACAGTTTAGGTATCGATCACTTGCTCTTTTAAGTATTGTGCTAATATGTGACTAGAGTGAGTTTGCCAAGCTGTTCGAAAAACAAAATTGAGGCTATGAAGACCAGTTTGGTTTTGTCTGTTCAGAACTTCTATATCTAAACACCATTGGTGCTAACTTTACATTTGGGCCATTCTGCCAACTTCTTTTAGCCACTCTCTCTAGCTTTCAACAGACATGGTTACTGAATATGTTTTACGTATACTGTGGAAAACAACACTAATTTTATTAGCCATTCTGCCTGAATCATGAATAATATGGGGTCCCCGCTTTTGACAAGCTAAAGCACGATACAAGTTTACAGTAGAATCAGTTCTTGAGCCCATCTGTACACAAGGTCTTTAGATGCGATACCATAAACCATACACTACGGGGTTGGGGAGTAGGAAATCAGCAACAAATGGTTAGGCCTCCAGCTATACAAAACTTGATTCTGCAAGCGCTTTACGGTTCACAGAACAACTCCACAGTTAATACCAGCACAGCAACTCACTGTTCAATCTTCATGGGACCTGCAGAGTACATGTAGAGTACTTCTGTAAGTTTATTAATAGGTCGCTATGCTCTTACACACCTTTTTGGAAAGAGAGTCGTATATACCAGCATTGTTGGCGCTGCTATCTGCGGCCACAGCAGGGTTGAAGTTCATGTGAGGGATATTTTGAAGCGCTTCCCACATTTCAGGCATCTAGATTCAAGGTTCACATGAGTCCATTCACATGGCTTCAGATGCTACATGTGATCAGCATGTGGTGAAAATGGACTGAATTTACCTGGTGCATTGTGGATATGTCATGTAACGCAGGAATGGAAGCATTGGACATCATATTTGGCTGCATGATTCCTTGGTTAAAATGAGCAATAAGGGGGCTTGATCCTGGGGCAGCTCCATAGAAAGCAAGATGTCTATCATGCGGAAGCATCATCTAAAAACAAGAGTTAAAGTTAAACAGGTGGTGTCTAAGATTCTCCGATACTAATATTTAGAATGATTTCGACAGTGAATTTACTTGTTTGGACAGAATCTGCTCAATATCAAAGCCAAGCTCAGGGTTGACAGTTGCAAGTTTCATCGACAAGAACTGCAAGTTCCAAGTTGCATTAGACCACAGGATGATATTCCAACAGATTACCCAGAAACAACCCAATTAGAGATCCAGACAATATTACCTCAACTTGTCGTTGTAATGACTGCACATAATTGATTATCTCATCAAGCATGACTGCCTTGCCAGTAACCTACGAAAAGGAGCATGGTAAGGTGTGGAGTACAAGATGGTCGTAGTACGATAGAAAGACGAAAGTTACCTTACTACATCCTGGAACAAGATCCTGAAGAAGCTTCATTCTCTCACTTATCTTTTTTCTCCTCATCTGTGAAGAGTTCCATCCAACTTCAACCATGAGAATTACAAGAACATAAAGCAAACTGAAATGGGATCTTAATATTACTAATAAGAAGCTTACTCTTTCTGCAAGGCTGTGGCTATTAGTGGCTTGGCCTCGCTTTGCCCGCATATGAACATAATCTTTACTGCCATCACCATCCGAAGATCCTTCCTTGCTTTGCGTTCTGGGTGAAATCTTTCTGTTGTCCTCCTCAAGCCAATCCTTTTCTGGCTGAGATGAAACATCTGTTTGTTGATCACCCACATTCTGAACCCAGAATTATAACACAGTTAGGCAATACATCAAGATTAGAACGAGAAGATATACCACAACGAAAGCTCACTTGCATCCTGCTACTGGCTGATGGGTTTAGAAACGCAGTGCAGTCATCTGTTCCCTTCCTTTTCTTCACACCACCACTATGCTCATCACTCATCTGGATGTTCAGAGAGAATGTACCTACAAGAATAGTTGCTATTGCCATCAACCACAGAATTATCACTTTTAAAAAGATCATGACAGAAGCATGATAAGAACTACTAACCAGTAGAAGATGTGTACATTCCCGGTTTTTCTTCGAGCTCCATGCTGTAAGCTTGAAATCCATATGTCCCACTGCTGTACCCCATCTTTTGATGCATTGCCACAGAATCCCAATTCCCCTCCAAAAATTCTTTGCCACTGTTTGCACCTGGACCCTGATCAGATTGCTGGGCTGAATACATCTCAAATTCCCTCCTTAATTCCCTGTTCAGGATAAAAGAAAAGGAGGAGAAGGTACATTAGAACTACCACTAGATTGTCCCAAAAGAGCACAGAAAGACAAAGCCGCCTTGATACAGAGCAAAAGTTTATCAAGGCTGCAAAACCCCTTTGCATCACATGAGAACAACTCAACTGGTAATCCTTAACAGAGGGGTGAAAAGCAACCAGTCCCTTCAAGAATCACACCCACTATCCCTACCAACAGATGAAAGAAAGCCAAAAAGAATGATCCACCGTCCAGGCAAAGGCCTGCTGTAACTGCATTACAGCTGGAGATATGCTTCAGAACCTTGAGGAACAAACCAAATCTGCTACTGATTACAGAAGCACACACAGTCCAGGTTCCAGAAAGCGAAACTTTAAACCCAGAGCACAAAGGTAGAGGTAGACACAGAAGAGGAAAAAAACATCATTAACCAAACAGCACTCATTAACCTAGGTCTTCCGTAGCAAAGTGATGATGATGATGGGGGAGCCTGCTCTTCCTAAAAGATTGAAAACACCAAAGCTAATTGGAAACAGCAAAAGCCTACCAAATCTTCAAGAAGCAGGCATGAAGCACATTATCAGCATGTAGCTTTAGAGAAATGGGAGATGTTTCACCCGATGAAGAACTCCCAAACAAGTTATGAACTAACGAAGGAGTGACTCTCGCCCTTTTGGTTGGATATGGCTTACATCCAACAAAGTTAAAAAATAGCACCTTACATCTAAACAAAACCACCCTTATTTGACTCACAAAACTAGCACCCTCAGGAAAAAGTTGTACCTACCTTGTTGCAGGAATTTTGATCACCCTAAGATACGAAGCTATGGAGAAAAACAACACACATAAACAGAGGCAGTCGAAGGGAGCAAGTGCCCAAGCTATCCAAATAAGAGCACCGAACTGGTGAGGCCGTTTGAATGCAAACATAGCTAGACTAGGATCTGCGGGAAATAACTAGGGAAGTGTTGAAGCATGCCGAGAGCGGGAGGACGGAAAGCAACAACCTTTGACCAATCCTCCACCACACCATGTATGGGGCGGCGTAAAGATCTTGGAAGGAACACATACTAAGATGTCTTCCAAGACAGTAACTGCTCGAATATTACCTGACCGTGATGGAACCACACCAAGCATCCGAGACTCCGAGAGGCCGTCAATTCACCTGCAGGCGCGAGGATGGGGGATGAAGCGTTGGAACGATTCAAGAACGCAGGAACAGCTTCGTAATCTTATTTTTTTTTGCAGCGATACGATACCTGGTGCTGTCTTGCGCCTGTCGCGCGAGCCTCCCCCGGAAATATGGATCGCAATTTGACCGCAGGGTAAGAGGAGGGGTCGGTGAAAGATTTGAAGGGCGGGGAGGGAAGCTGCAGAAGGGCAAGAAGGGGATGGAAGAGGGGAGTGGTGTTTGTTACCGCTGAGGTGAAATGGTTCCTTCTTGTTCTCTGGCAAAGGGTTGTTAACCACTTCAACTGCCCCACTTCTCCCGTCAAAAGAAAAAAAACTGCCCCACTTCTCTCTCTCTAGTTTCCCTCTCTAATGTTTCCAAAACCTTGGCATAAGCAAACAACTAATCAAAAGTTTGGGCAGGCTCTTGTGTACCAGGAGGAGTAGTTTACTGCTGTGCTTTACTTTGGGTTCTACAAGAAGATGGATTAATTAGCTCTAGCCTTGCATACCCTCAATGTCAAGATAGCATACTGTTCTCACCTGCTCCAGCCTTGCATACCCTCAATGTCACGTGGGCCCCAGCTGTACTGTAGGATATGTTTTGAATAAACAAGAGGTACACCGACTGGCCACTGTTTGTTATTCTTTAATTCATCTTCTCAGTAGATAGATAGATAGATGCACTGGTGCTGCAAGTTTGAATTATAAGAAGGGTTTGACCAAACATTTCAAGAAGATTTCACTGAAATTAATGATAGGCTATACTCCGCCGTTTGAGATAAAAGAGCGTCATGCACTCTACCTAGGATGCTTACATATTTCTGGTGGTAGTAGTATATTTAATCTAGAGAAGAGATGGCTGCTTTTATTTTTACACATTCAGCAATTTTTTTAAATGACTTGGCAATACTGTTTTGGTACATTTTAAACATTGTACCACTTGTTGATGGTAAACTATGATGGCTTTGTTTATGATGGTGGGGGAGGGAAGGGAAGGTGCTTGTCTTCCACACCAAGCTTTGAATGAGGGAGGGAGATCTCTTTCCAACTGACATAGTACTGCCCATGTACCTATTTGTACACTTGGGCCTTTTTCTCCCTACCCTACAGTCATCCTACCACTGTACTTCTCCCTGTTCTCTCTCTCACTCACACAAAGGAAATAAAAGAAAATAAAACATGGGGAATCTTGTAATCTTTTCACCTTCTTGTCCTCTACAGTCGGAAATGAAGGACGAGCTGGATTTGTGGGGATATGGTCAAAGCGAACACTGTTACTCTGTGAGGCATCTGCTGACATTGCTTGCTTAGGTGTCCTATCTTTTTTTCTAATAGTATTTCCTTGTAGAACCAACAGTAAACAAAACAAGAAACCGGCTACTTGCAGATGGAAATGAAAAGTACGTCTGAAATTTTAATCATAAGACGCCTGCCAAATGTGCACATCCCAATAAGAGAATCCGGGACTTGTATTATACTACTATGCAGGAGCGACTGATTGGCTGTTTACATGCTTGTAGTAATCTAATCAAAGCATAGTAGCAGAGTCATACCAATGGTCCGTCCAAATTGCCTATTTTATCATAGAAACATCAGCTGTTCATGTTCCTCGGTTGCTGTGTGTGTGAGAGAGAGACGGCATAGTGTTCACTGGATTTTGAGTACTGTATGTCCTTGACATGACCCCAGGAAGTGATCGTTCATCTGAAATATATATAACCCAACTCTTTTTTAGGAAGATCTGGGAGCAGGAGGAGTAGTCATAGTCTAGTTCACGCGTACCAAGTGTGCTAGGCCTAGTGACATCACGCTCGTATCAGGTAAAGAGCCCACGACTTTTGTTCTTAAACCATTTTATTATGTCGACGTTGTACAATGCAACGGGGAGGAGCTCTGCTTTAGCGTGTGAATTATTGCATCATTCCTTTTGCAAATACAGTTGTTTAGGCCTCTTTAATTTCTAGGATAGGAAAATCGCAATGTCTTGCACATCCTAATCATATAGTAGGATTTTGTATGCGTCAAAGTTTATTTGATTCCACCAAAGGAATTGTAAAATGAGTTTGAAATCAAAGTTGGATTTCCTATGGGAAGTAGTATCGTAGGATCCAATGGTACAAATCAAATAATCAAAATAGAGGAAATTGCACATTCCACCATGCTCACGTCATTGTCATTTCGTTGCGCAAACGAACAGTTTTATAGATTTTTTTTGCACTCTGCACCATGCTTACGTCTAATCCGTTACAAACCATTCTAAATGTCCTACCTCTCCCAATTGAGAGCCAGCTAACGGTCGGGTCTAACATGGATAAATCGAACAGTTTTTGTAATCAGGTGACCGTGTATTGAAGTTGTCGATATATATCTGTTTTCAGGAAAGAAAAAATGGTGTTGTCAATATATTGAAATATATTACCCTCTGATACATCCGCTAGATTCGGCAGGGGAGGGTCCGAGCATCGGCGAGTGCGTTAGAACATGTGCATGGGTCAATGGACATTCAGTGGTTGTGTGTGTTGCCTCGCGACGGTCGTAATCCATAGCGGTCGGCGACGGTGTTTGTTCCGACCATGGAATAAAATTTCGTCGAACTTTCGGTCAAAGTTCTCAATATTACGGTTTTCGATTAGGGCCGAGAAATATAATCTCGTCCAATTTTTTTGATCAAATTTAAATAAATTATGTACGTAACACTTCATATAGGGTAATATCAATAATATGTTAAAAGCAACACACTTGTCTATTGGTAAATGGTAATTGTGGTTGAATGTATGGGTATGAGTCGACTCCAGCTTCTCTTGTCTACTTTTGATGATTTAAGTTAATGTTCAAACTTTGAAATCTGACCGATTTTTTAAATTTTTTCTTTGAATTTTCACTAATTTCATGAAATTCACGAATCTCGAATAGGGGTGAGAGAAATAACCAAAACGAAATGCAAAACCCTGGTTCCAGCTTTTGGTTTGTTTCTGCTAATTATGTGGTTTCCCTTATTAATGAAAATGACAAATCTTGTCTCGTTTAAAAAAACCGTCCGCTCAGCTATCCTTTTCATCCATGTCAAAAAAATTGTCATGCCCAAAAAATGTTATGTAGCGTGTAATCTTGTTGATGGGTGGTTAGTGTCAAATTTTGCTGTTAACCATGTGTTTGGGTTGCAACAGATTAGATGTACACTTGGTGAAGAGTGAAAAACATGTAAACCTGGTGGTTTCTACAACGTCATGACATGAGTATGGTGGATTCTACGATTTTCTCGATCAAAATAGGAAATTTTCCTATAGAATTCATCTCTCCAAAAATCTTTTGCAACTCCTTTGAATCAAACGAGTCCTTACTGTTTTGTGTAGACGGGGCGTAATAATTTATCTACCTATTTCTTGCAACGAACTGGAACATTACCAAAAAAACATTAAAATTACACTTCAGCCTACAATGATGTCGGGACTCTTCCAGACCAGTCATATGAAATAAGACCAACAAGGCAACAACTCAACAATATTCACTACAGCACCGCGCAATTGACCCCAAAGGCTAAACAGGGATCCGGACAAAAAAAGCGTCCACAACGACACCCAAAATTGTGGACACCCAAAATGTTCGGACTGTGTTGATATGTGTTCGGCACCCCCAGGTGTCGACATTATCCAGACATGTTTTCCGACAGACGACACTCACTCGTCATGCATAGACACCGGACCGCAATTAATGGTGTTGTGTAGGAGTCCGCTTCGCCCGCGTTATAGCGAAGCGTTTCCACAAACGATGACGACAGCCGAGTCATATCGTCAAGTTGAGTTACAGTATACCGCAGACCGGTTATACGTCATGAGTTTGAGTTTTGACACGATCATCTAGATTTCCTCTTTGATCCGTTGGATAGAAAAGATGCAGAAATAGGAAAAACATAGGATTGCAATATCATGCACACTCCATTTCTTATGTATCCAAGTTTGTTTGATTCCATCAAAAAAATTGTAAAGATTTTGGAGTGAATATTAGAATTCTCGAGGAATTAGTACAAATGATTTCTTTAGAAAAAAAATCTATAGGATCCAATCCTACAAATTAAACAAGCAAAATTGGAAAATTTCCATAGAATTTAAATTCTCCAAAAATCCAATTACTGTCAATAAACTAGACTGATTAGAAGTATCTCATGCTATCTTTACTGTTACATGGAGTTGGTACTTACCCCTCCTCCGGCACGCGTCCCGCCGATGGACGCGCTCTACCAAGCCACGGTCTGCCTCGCCCGCTTCGTACGTGAAAGATGGGCCACAAAACACGAACGGCCTGCTAACGTTTCCTCTGGAAACCTTACTTCTCTCGCGATTGGGAGGCGACAGGGGCGGCGGCGAAGACTGAGTTCTCTGCATCGTCCTGTCGATCGCACGCCCGGAGCTCACTGCCGCCCGCCGCATCCAGCCCTCGTGTCAGCGCTGCGCTCTGCCTCCCACCCTCCCATGACCGTCGTCTGCGTTCGCTCGCACGCGCGAACACCACCTGGGCCAAGCGACCAAAAAAACCGCGCCTCGATGACCAAAAGATCTGCAAGACCCTGCTGATCTGGGTTTGCCAGTGCAAAGAGGAACGATGGGGAAGAGGAGCGCGTGGCGGCGCGATTTTCAGAGGGGTCACAACTCACAAGGGGTGAGATCGGAGGCGGAGCTGCCGGGGCGAGGATGTGAGCGTCCATGGACGTGGCGATGCAACATGAGGGAGAAGCGACAGCTCCCATGCCACCCTCCTCTGCATCGTGCGGGTCCGGTGGTGCGGGGCATCTGCATCCCGCCCGACGAGGACACTCCTCCTCCCGCCAGACGAGGCCTGCTTCAAGTGCTGCCCCGGCTCGTCGTCTCCATGGATCCATCATGATCCAGCCGCCCGTGCCTCCTCACCACCGGATACATCCACATCGAGATCCACAGTAGTAGGGTGTCATGGAGGATCTGACCTCTCTCTGGATGCAGATGGCCGTCATGGAGGATCAAGCGGGGACGAAAATTGGAAGTACAGTGGCTCCATCTTTCCTCGTCCTCTCTCCCTTCCCTTACCTCTCTCGTTCTCTCAATCTCACATCTGCCTATGTTTGCAGCACGCAGAGGGAAACGTGATGCTGCCGGCCAGGATTTGTGATTACCTCACCTTCTGGTGGCTGGTAGTAATAGCGAAAGGAGCCGGCTAGAATGGGGCGAGATGAGCAGCGTATAAGCGGCGAGAGGAACAATCCCGATTGTGAAGGTATGATTTGAGTTCCACGTTCCTGTCTGTTGAACTGCATAAGTTTTCAGTAAACATCATTGGCCTTTTCCAGAGAGTTCAGACAACATGCATGTGTTTAAGTGAATATAAAAAATATTTCCCCATAGGCTGACGCAAAATGGTCAGGATGCGTATGCTGAGGTAGCAACCATTGCTTAACAAGTAGTATATTTTTATTTCATTGTGAACCAATAAGAAAATAAATCATGACAAACATTGCCATGGGGCAATTCAGTTGCAAAATAAAGCATGGTTGGCTGTACAACCATCAGCTAAATGTTAAGTTAAGTCGTGTGTCCTGAGCAGTGTTTATTTTGCTGTCAATATTATACAATATGACTTTGTACTCCTTCAGAAACGAGACGCTTGCAAAATATTGTTATGCTACTTCAGTTCAATAAACTCTGCGTTATGGGATTCTGATAAGTGGTGAAATTGTAGTTGCCATGTTTGCTATTATTCTGAGTTGATTGTAAGCATGTTGATTTTAATAGATTTCCTCACATTTCTACATTTACACATAATCATCTTACACAATGCTCTTAAATTGTTTGTAGAGGATTTAATCAAGCACCAACGAACTTCTATTCTTTTGAAATGAAATCAGTTCAACTTCTACTATAAACCCTGATGGTCGTACCTCATCCTCAGTGGCAATATCAAGTTAGGTAATGCCAAGTTAATCTATCTCTCACCATCTTTTTCATTTCGTGGGAGATTTGGCCGATTGATATTTTGGATACATACACGTTGGTCGGGGGTATTGGGCGAAATTGGGGGTTTCCTATTTCGTTTTCGTACAAAAATTATAATCATGTGCTCATGTTGATCGGGGACATTAGATGAATTTTAAGGTTTACAGTTATTTGGGAGTTTAAGGTTTACTTATTTACATGGAGTTGAGACCAGGTTAACTTGATACTCTCATATTGATTTTCTTGTTAGTCTGCATAGTCGAGCCGATGATATTGCTAATGGCTCACATGGCTCAACGCTACAGAGTCCCTTGTGCCTTGTTGTTTGTATGTATATTTCAGGTTTGAGTTCTTGTTGTTTATATCTGCTTTCAGGAGACTGCCGGAAATAGCATATACATAGAGATTCCTTCTTATACACAAGTTTTGGGCAATCTGAGCATAGTTTCTGTAGATTATTGCATCATCTTGTGGTTCTCCCATAATCACACATTAATGATATATCCGTGGTACCTGATCCAGATATGTTCCAAACTTGACACTTGATGAGATGGATATACAGATGGTTGGGAACAATCTCATGGATAATTTCCTAGGAGGCCACACTCTTATCCTGGGATGACCGGGCAAGTTCATGTATTTACGAGGTGAAAGGGTATCATGAAGCGCTTTTTTGTTAAATAATGTTACTTAGTTGCAGTATATGCTTGGAAAAAATGCAAGAGTTACTGGAATAATTTTGAGCAAAATACCTCAATATGGAGGAGTTTTGTATGGACAACTTGGTAAGTTTTGGAATATGCATTTTCTCTTTAAAGAACTAAGGTACCCATATTCGACTTGAAGAGAGGTGCTAATAATATCTATTGTACTCTGGTGGTGCCTTATGTGATTGCTCTATTGACTGAAGTTACACGGTGATTTATCTTGTTATCTCTTTTTTATGGAGGTTCAGATAGATGAATGACTTAGCAGAGAAACAAACGACATTCTATTACTGGAAAAGGACCAACGTTTTTTCGTGTTCCTGCAAAATCTCTTAGTTTGTAAGTGAAAGCCATTTTCTGCTATATGGTAACTGCTTGAAGCTTATCAACCATCCTCTTACTTGAAGTAATAAGATCAATTTCATCAAGCAATTTAATGGGAAGTCAAGCAAGAAAGTGAGAACTGTTATCAAAAGTTAATTAATAACATCTTGTATCATAGACTGTCTGTATCAAGTGAAGTTTGTCAGATATGAAACAACTCCCGATGGAAGTTTTCCACTATTAATTCATTTACTCATGCAACTATTTGCTCGAGAACAACAATATTTACGTGAGTGGTATAGAAAAAAGGTTATTCAGTTGAAGTTTTCTGCTAAATAATGTTACTCAGTTGCAGTAGAGAAAAAAGGTTTGTAACCTTGCAGAGATGTGTGTACGTATTGTAGGTCCATTGGAGAAGGTAGGTGCCTACAGGTTTAACGGACCTGCTGTAGCTCGACAGAAATGGCAGAAAGAAAGGCCTAATAGACCTTCTTTGGCTTGAAAACAAAGTAAAGAATTTAAAGATTCAATTTTTTTGTGTGGTAATGTTTTGACTCCTAACTCAGTGTGTGATTTAGGTGGTTAACAACGTTATATGTATTTTGGCTATGATTAATATTTTTTCTTTGTTCGTCTCCTAACTCACCGACGAACGGAACAAATTTGGGACCCGTAGCAACGCACGGGCATTCAACTAGTTGTCGTTAAGAAGAAAGGTACACCATCACAAAATCCGATTGAGAGCACGGATGGGTGGGAAGGCATCAGCCCCTTCCCACCACTCGACAATCCCCTAAAAGAACTAAGCCGCCTGGGATTGCAGCGCTATGGGGATGTCCACTTGTCAAACCGTGATACGCGCGCATATCGTGTGCCCGTGCGACCTTTGGTCGGTTCGTTTCTAGCCTTGAAGCGATGCATGGAACACGTGTGGCGTTGGTTCGCTTCCACCTCCACGCCCCCCTCGTTTCCACTCCACCTTCCTTCCTCTACCTCCTCTTCCGTTCCCAATCCAGCTGCCACCGAACCGTCGGACGGCGCCACGGACGAAGCGGAGGCACGTGGTTCCGAAGCGTCAGAGGAGGAGGCGGCGGGCATCATCTGCTCCCTCCGCGCGGGCGACCTCGCCGGGTGGTCACCGCCATGGAGAGGTCCCCCTCCCTCCTCCTCTGCAGCTACCCACGGAGGAACAGTGACAGAGGAGAAGCAGGAGAAGGCCTGGCCGGCCGTGACGCGGGGGAAGCAGTCGCGGTCGTCGCGCCGCTGCTCGCCGTCGGGTTCCGGCTCCGCGGCGAAGGGCGGTAGGTGGGCGCGCGGCAGCCTCGCGCCCCCGCTCGACTACAGCGGCGGCTCTGGCGCGTCGACCAGCGGCGGCGAGGACGGCGCCTTCTGCTCGCCGGCGGCGCCCAGCACCGCCACGGCTGCCGCTGCTGCCGCACCAGCGTCTTCGTCGGCGAAGATGCGTCAATCCACATCTTCTTCTTCTCCTTTCTCCTGGTTGGTTGGCTGCCCGCCTGCTGCTTTCCTTTCGGTTGCGTTGCGTTGCGTTTGCGTGCGCCGGTTTGACGTAACTGCTCCTCCACCCCCACCGTGGCACCACCAAGACGGCAGGCAGATGACTTGTGGATCAAACATCGCTAGCGGCGGATGACCCACAATATCAGCACTGCCGTTGAGCTTCCCGCCCCCTTTGCTGCCAGCCGACCTGAAGCTCCAAGAACAATACACATCTACATTAGTAAGAACTAAGAAAGTCAATATTTTTCAGAGGTTCTTATGAGTAGATACCGTATACAAACATCTAATAGCTACTACCATCACGGTTAAACTATCAATCTTAATGTATAGTAAGGCTCGAGTCTTAACTATTGAGTATGAATAAATTCCTGTTTTTGAACCTTAATATGCAGTATGATTACATAGTGTTGGTCTTGCTTATGTAGCCAGATGTTAAATACTCAAAATAAAAAGATTTTGACAGTGGTGGAATAGTTGGAATTGTTTGAATGCTCGGCTTATTCTACTGGTTGCAGAGGAAGAAAATGATAGGAAGGCCATTGTAAAGAAGTGGGAGCCGCACTACGAAACATCTAGATTGATTTTTGTGACCTCATCTCCATGTTTTTCTTAGATATTAATATTTCTGATGACACAGTTTCCTATTTCTGTTGCCACAAGATTATACTCTGTTTTAAACCTTTCCCTTTGATTATATTATCTATTTTGTTATAACAGAGCTATCATTGAACCAACACTGGTAGTTGGTGGATATTATTATTAAGTATCCCCTCTGCTAGACAACATGTCTTGCAATTTGCATATTCCTTAAATTTCCTTGGGCTTTGCCATTAGACCAGGAGATCGATAAGGAGCAAACGGGCAGTGCATTTTGGCAGTAATTTTTTCTTCTAGGAGTAAACTGAAAAGGAACTTTTGCGAGTAATCTTTAACTTCTGAAATCAGCTTCCATGTAACCAAAGAAAGTAGTAAAGGTGCGTTGTAGCTGTGAGGTTTAGCAACAACACATTTTATTTGCCAGCATAGGACACTTGTTGTACAAATGATAAATTTAGTTGAAGTAGTAACTAACCATTCTCGGTTATCACTTCTTGGAAATAAAGTTAATAGATAAAGAAAATGAAATATAAGCCTAATTGGCATGACCGCCATAAACTGGACTACTATTAATATTGTATCATCTCATGCGCAGTTCTTATATAGAAACCTACTTTGCCTCAGCTGAATAAACGGTTGTCTGAATGAACTGTCATTTTCATATTTAGGAAGCTTTCTTTCTTTCTCTCTTCTAGGAAAACATAACCTTTTTTACAGGAACACCACATCTTTTTTGTAATATGATGCTAACACATAGAGACACCAGGGGTGCAAGCTTGTTTCGTTTTCTTTCAAGTGTATTACTTTACGTGTTATGTCCCTGGAATATTCTGTGCACATAATAATCACACCACATCTCTTATTTGAGACAAATGCCAAACATGATAGGAGAGATTGAGTACCTACTATTGCATGTTCACTTTTCAGTTGGCCTGAGAGTTTTTGTATGCCTAATTGTTTACTCAATGAAATTCCCACTACATATATATTCGTAAACATAACAGAGTATGCAAGTGTTACTCCTCTGGTTTGACTCATCTTCTCCTATTTGCGAACATAACTTTCTGCCTTTGTAATACCTGCCAGTGCTTATCTTATGATATTTCCATTTAAAGCATAGCGATACTATCTCTTGGTTTATTCTGCCTATAGCACACAAAATTACTTTCATTCACCATCCATTACTTAGCTACTTCTGATGCTTAGCCATGCATTCTAACAATGTTACCATTCTAGAGACGGAAAAAATGGTTATATTTTTCTGTCCTAAGTGATAATACATGCAAAACGATGTCCATTTCACGAGAGTTTATCTCAAAAGAAGCCTGAACTGGTGGCTGTAAGGTTATAGACAAGCTATTGTTGTGCAGTTGGATGGTAAAATCCATGAAGTCTACTTTCCTGTTATTTTGCCACATGCCTATTGGTTAATATTGTCACTTTTTACATGTTTTCAAATGTTGACAAGCAATGTATATGTTATGTACAAACATTTCATATAGTTCCATTGTTTTACATTTGTCGTTGCCTTCATAATCAAAACAATTTACAAAAGTGCTGACGTGATGACATTGGTTTATATAATAGTACTGATTATGAGAAGCCAAAGCCAGTTAAACAATATATAATTATATAAAAGTATATCGATCGCCACCTATACACGGGCGCGGCAAAGCGCGCCTTACCCTTCTAGTTCCTTTTAATCAAATGAGCCAAGAGTCTACCCTAAACAATCCAATTCTTAATATCAAAACCAATTCTTAGTTCTATGTCCACATTCTTGAGTCGACGGTTGATTTTTTACAAAACGGGAATTTGGTGCTAAAGAATTTTCAAATTTTGCGCAACTCTAGACCTTATACTGATAAACCTGGCCGACTTAACGATAAATCTTTAAACAGTCTTAAAACAGCAATGCGGTAAACTTGGCCACACCTATTGTGAGCGTCGAGGTTCTTCACTTGTGCTCGCACGCAAATATGTGTTTGAGTGATTATGACGTGCATGGCCTACACAGGGAACTCCAACTCCAACCTAGCAACTGAGCTGCAGCCAAGTGTACATCTCTCCTGTGATCGATTGGATAAGTCGGGGGCCTTCACCTCCTTCGTCGCCACCCGCCACTACACGATCGCCTCTCAGCTCCGGCCGTCGCATTCTTCACGACTCCTCCGGGCGCCTTCTCCAAACTTCTAGAACGCTCGCCTTCCTCCTCCTCCTGAACCATTTTTAAGCGCTTCATCATGAGCTCCTGGATGTCCACAGAAAAATCAAATCACCACATCGAAAAGTCGCCACAACCAAGCTCCACAGCTCGACGTCAATGGCTTCTACTTCTCTCGTGCCCTCTATCGTGTGCAGCAGCAGCAGTAGCAATAGTAGGAGTGCAGCCGTATCAAGGGGCTTCTGCAAGAACCTCCTCAGGCCCCCTCTCAGGCCTCTAAGGAGCAGCTCCCTCGTCAGGTGCTCGCGGCAGGAGCAGCAAGATCAGGCCAAGGAGAACCGGCCGGCCTCCTCCATTGCCGTGGCTCCTGAGGAACAAAAGGTCGAGGAGGCGAAGGTGCCGTCGCATCATGCCGGAGGAGGAGATCATCGGGAAGGAGGTGTTGATATTGGTGAGGAGGACGGCGAGAAGAAGAGCAGGGAGGAGCAGCAGGAGGTGGACTGGAGGTCAGACGAGGAGTTCAAGAAGTTTATGGGCAACCCGTCCATCGAGGCCGCCATCAAGCTCGAGAAGCAGCGCGCCGACCGGAAGCTCCGGGAGCTCGACCGCGAGCCCGACGCCAGCCCGGTTTCCGGCCTGCTCCGGGGGTTCATCAAGGAGACGCTGGAACGGGAGAAGCAGAGACTGGAGGAGGCCGCGAAGACCTTCAAGGCGCTTGACCTCAACAAGGTAACCTCATCCATCGATCATCACCTTGTTCTGCTAGCTAATCGGAAAGCTCAGTTGAACTATAGATGAGAAACTGACGAATCGAATTGCCTACGTTTGAGCTAAATAATGGTGCAGCTGAAGAGCTGTTTCGGGTATGACACGTTCTTCGCGACGGACGTGCGGAGGTTTGGCGACGGCGGCATCTTCCTCGGCAACCTGAGGAAGCCTATCGAGGAGGTGAGGCCGAAGCTGGAGAAGAAGATCGCCGAAGCGGCAGGGACAGAGGTCACCCTGTGGTTCATGGAGGAGAGGAGCGACGACATCACGAAGCAGGTTATCATTAAGTAAACATCACTGTGCCCTGCCCATCCAATGAAATCGCACTCCATTTGTGAGTTGCAAAACAAACCTGAAATTCATGTCCTTTCGGATTACTGACAGTAACAGCGTTCTGTGATTGCGTTTGGTTCAGGTCTGCATGGTGCAGCCCAAAGCAGAGATCGAGCTGCAGCTCGAGGTCACCAAGCTGAGCACGCCATGGGGCTACCTGAGTGCCGTGGCGTTGGCCGTCACGACCTTCGGGACTATCGCTCTCATGAGCGGCTTCTTCCTCAAGCCCGGCGCGTCCTTCGACGACTACGTCTCCGACGTCCTCCCCCTCTTCGGAGGCTTCCTCTCCATCCTCGGCGTGTCTGAGGTAAACTTGCATATTCAGTTTCTCTTGCATATTACAACTTTGCTGTGATCATCTTGGGACAAATGACAAGATCGTACGTGTCAGATTGCGACTAGGTTGACGGCGGCCAAGTACGGGGTGAAGCTGAGCCCGTCGTTGCTGGTGCCGTCCAACTGGACTGGGTGCCTGGGCGTGATGAACAACTACGAGTCGCTGCTGCCGAACAAGAAGGCCCTGTTCGACATCCCCGCCGCCCGCACGGCCAGCGCGTACCTGACGTCGGTGGTGCTGGCCGTCTCGGCCTTCATCACCGACGGGAGCTTCAACGGCGGCGAGAACGCCCTGTAAGTAGCAGTGCTACCATACATTTCTTCTCGCCATTGTTAGTACCAACCAGAGCTCTGACGTTTTTGCGGGCGGCAGGTTCATACGGCCGGAGTTCTTCTACAACAACCCGCTGCTGTCGTTCGTGCAGCTGGTGATCGGACCCTACGCCGACGAGCTCGGGAACGTGCTGCCGAACGCGGTGGAGGGCGTCGGCGTGCCGGTGGACCCGCTGGCGTTCGCGGGCTTGCTGGGGATCGTGGTCACGTCGCTGAACTTGCTGCCGATCGGGCGGCTGGAGGGCGGCCGGATCGCGCAGGCGCTGTTCGGACGGGGCACGGCGGCGCTGCTGTCGTTCGGCACGTCGCTGCTGCTGGGAGTGGGTGCCGTCAGCGGCAGCGTGCTGTGCCTGGCGTGGGGGCTCTTCGCCACCTTCATCCGCGGCGGGGAGGAGATCCCGGCGCAGGACGAGATCACGCCGCTCGGCAGCGAGCGCTACGCGTGGGGCTTTGTTCTCGCCGTGGTCTGCCTCCTCACGCTCTTCCCCAACGGCGGCGGCACCTACTCCAGCTCCTTCCTCGGCGAGCCCTTCTTCAGAGGCGGCATCTAATTGGTTTGGGTGCAGCTTGATCTTGTTGTAGTAGTAGTAGGGCCGTGTCCATCTGCAGTACCGTGACACTTTACTGACCACAACGTTTTTACAACATTTCTCCAGCTTGTCTCTCTAAAGCGATTCCCTGTAACTGTATTGTAGAAACCACGTAGCATTGTTCTTCATTTCTCATTCGAGTATAAGAGGATATAAATCCCCATCACATTCGAGCCACAGCATGGCAGATTTTTCTCTTTGTTTTTGTTTTTGTGAGGGAATATTTATGTACTTTATTAGGATTTTCAAGAGGCACATTATGCATTAAGAATTACAAGGATTGGGTCAAGCTCCATATATCTATGAGTGGTTGATCAGCTACATCTTAATATTACATACATGGCATCGCCTCATGTGATCTTGTAAAAGAACTCGGTCCTGCATATGCTCCAACTACATTCTAATCTGGCCATCTTCGCCTCCAAAAATTGTACTTACACAATAGATTGTCAAACCTAGTAGTCGGTGGTAATCATCGCATTTTTTTAGCATCACCACCTCCGCACCAGCGATGTGAGCAACTGCAAGGATAAAGTAACATCAGTGCTTTAAATGAAACAATTCCCAATAGGAATGAAGGTGGCAATAAACGAAAACCAAGAAAACACAAAGCCTCTACAGAATACAGAATTTGCTACCCAAAATACTAAGCATTACAGTTCAACCTTCGTCGCGGCATTTGATTTAAGAGCTTTTTTTTACCTGGTTACAGATAATAGCTTCTCCATTCGAGAGAAGATTAAGTTGAAATTGTATAATAGAAGTAAGTTATGAGGAGAACATGCCACAGAGGCAACTATATCTGCAGGCCACAGTAAAACTTTCACTTTAAATTAAGAAAGAAATATGGGGAGAACATGTTGTCATTTGGTAAAAAAAAATTCAACTAGTTTTTATATGTCAATATAACTGCAATAACACTATAACATGGTAGAGTAATTGATAATATAGGTAGCTGCATATGATTACCACCCCCCACAGTTTACATTAATAAACAAAATATAGTTTCCAATCATAGTTTGTAATCATCAGAGGTAAACAAGTAACAAATAGAACAAGTAATAAATAGAACATTGTTAGTAACAGCTCTACAAGTGATTATTTGCAAAAATAAGAATGTGCATACATTTCTTTGACCAAACGAGCTACAATTAAGGGGAAAAGTGTG
Source organism: Poa annua (assembly GCA_026929855.1). Classification (NCBI taxonomy): domain Eukaryota; kingdom Viridiplantae; phylum Streptophyta; class Magnoliopsida; order Poales; family Poaceae; genus Poa; species Poa annua. The sequence continues at coordinate 24,734,857 of CM049434.1, read as the reverse complement.
CCAAAGAAGACGGAAGCATATGTTTGGTCAAGGTTGTTAATTGACTAAGGAATTGTACATTTAAGAGATGTTTGTAAGCTCAGATGACCTTCCATGCAAACATCTGCCTCAAATATAAGATGTTGCAGTAACTGTGTCAGATAAATTCTCACCTCAAAAAGCTCAAAAGGGTTTCCCTTTTTGTAGACATCATCCTTCTTGCTCTGTCCATTGGAAAGAAGTTGTGAAACCAGAGCACGCCATGCAGTTAGCAAGACTCCAGTACTTCCCATGGCCACCAAGATGAAAGGAGTCTGTGGAATATGACCAGATGACAACGAACGAATGGCAATTCCTAGCTGAGAAGAGAGAGATGAATAGTCAGGACCAGAAATTAAACAACAGTGCACAAATCACCATCAGATGTTCTAAGCTAATGAAACAAAAAAGGGTAAAGGAACAATCACATAATATGGCACATGAGTATGAACATTTTTCGGACTAGCCACACTATGAAGTCAGGTCTAGGGCGCAAGGGATGTTAGTCGCTGATATCCAAGATGACATCAAGCACTACAACAGCGCCCTGCGTCTTCATCTATGACAACAAGCTTAAGGTGTCTGCACTACAACATTTTTTGTGTGTGTGCTTAGAATTCACCATACCTCCAAAAGAAATCGCTCTCGGCCATTGTTTCAGAGTTCAGAAAATTAACAGATGCAGACTTATGCAAGTTAACAGTGGCTCTCCAGCTTGAAAAGACCATGACCAACTTCGTGCATTCGGTTTACATGCACAAAATTTTGAATTTCACTTTCGCCAGCCATGAAAATGTGTGAATGGCCACTTTAACTTTATGTAAGATTTCCTAAATCTAATATGGTTGAATGGTTCACGGAAATGTAAAAATATTACATTGAATAGATATAGCAAATAATACGTTTAGAATGTCTTCCTAACTTGCCTTCAAAAGGTACGGAACCAAAACCGTATGCGCATGTATTTGCTAATTAGAGCTGGTATTCCCCTCTATATTTTATCAGATAAAAAGAACAAAATATCCCCCAGATCACTTAATAACAGAAACATCCATACAATAAGGTCACAACGTATTGGACACCATGAAATCTGGAAAATCTATAAGCTAGCACATGTTCAGCAGAGACGAAATGTGCAGCATGCTGGAAGAAAAAAGCTACCACCTTTGTCCCAAATTATAAGCAGGCCATTTTAGTCTAACAAAACGTCTTATTATTATGGCCGGATGGGTTATGTCTGTTAAATATGATGGCCTATAAAAATTACAAAATCTGCATTTGTGTTCTTCTCGGCAAACTAAGTAATACAGATCAGTGGATATATGTACGTTCCAATTACAGATCTAGTTTGGTTTTGAATATAAGTGCTAATAGAAGATAATTACCGGAATCCCAACAGCCCATGATTTGGCCGCAACAGTCACAGCTTGCCCCACACCATTGCTTCCTTTGGCGTCATCTCCGAATCCACCAAGGAAGTAGGCACCAAGCAACCAACCTGCAGAAAACCTGATACCATGAGCAATCCCATCGTCCAACGGATGAAAAGAGCAGAGAAGAAAATGTGGTATTCTGACCAGCAATGAACGGGTCGGCGGTCTTGACCGTCTCGGCGTCAAGAACAGGTAGGCCATGGCTCAACCTTCCTATCGCGGAGAAGACCAGGAGGCAAAGCAGATCCCCTCCGGCCAAAAGCCCTACCTTCCTGCGAACGCACGCAACCGCGGGTCAGATAACGAAACCAAGACCTACGAACCGGGAATGGAGCGTGCCGGGAGAAGGGGATTACGCGTAGGAGACGAGCTTGGACTGGGCGGCGGCGGCGCCGGGCTTGTCGACCTGGATGACGCCCTCGAGGGGCACGCGGTCGTCATTGACGCCGACGAGGACGGGGTCCTCAGCGGCGGAGGAGCCGGAGGGCCCCTCGCCCGTGGCCGCGCGGGGCTGCGTGGACGCACGTCGGGGCGCGTCGGCAGCGCCGGATAGCGCGAGGCGGCGGCGCGCGACGCGGGGGTTGGCGAAGAGAGGGTAGGGGTTGGCGCTCCGGTGGCTGGCGGGCGGCTTGGAGGGCAGCCGCCGCGCGGAGAGGGAGCCGTTCGCGGCCTGGCTCACCAGAAGCATAGTTTCCGGCGGGGTGGGTGGAGGGAGGAAGGGTGCTGGGATTTCCGGTTTGAATCGGAAGAGGAGGAATGGATTTGCTCCCGGGTTTGGGTGGTCTAAATTTTGCTTCCCGGTGTGGACGACGACGAGCGGCGGGCCCGGGGGCAGCTGCGCCGGTCACGACTCGCGAGTGGTTTGCCATTTCGTCGCATGGAAAATATGACTCGTTGCGTGTTCGTTATGTACGCATGGTTTGGTCTGCTGCATACAAATTCTCTTTTGGCGAATCTACAGTACAAAAAAGTTTTTAAAACGGTTTTGCTAAAGAGATTTAGCTTAATTCTCAGTCACATTCTTGTCCGTCCGATCTGGTTTGCTTTGCGATTCGTGCATGTGGTGGGTTTGACCCGTTTGTGGAGCTGTTTTCTGTTGTTGGGCTTGTTTTTGTCTTTTTTTTTTCCTGGAGGTGCGAATTGAATTATTGGGCTGGCCCGGGCAGTACGGTCATGGGGGTGAGCTCGGTGTTTCATTTGTTTTTGCTAGGGATTAAAAAACAGTGCGGTCTTGGGCTGGGCTGGACAGGTGCCGTCTGTTTTTTTCCTGTACTTTTTTTCATTAATACCTGCACTAGTTTTTGTATGATTCGACTAAACAAAAACAATATCTATATTTTTTAGTTTTCCTTTATTTGCCTAATGTGCCAAAGTTTTTCGTGTGTAGGCAATTGCTCTTTTTTTGTTGTAGGTTTTTGTTCTTTTGATTGGTTGATTTTTAGAATTGTGGACTTTTATTTGTGTTTGGTTATTTGTCTCTTTTTATCTTCTTATAAGTTGTATGAAATTATCTTGATTCAGCTCGATTGGGAATGATCGGCCATAATTAGTCGATGAAAAAAGACACCGACAAAACTAGTTGATCAGATGAAGGAATTGGCTATCCAAATTTTTGCATATGTTCGTATAGATTAGCAGCAAGTCACGAGATGAACATATTAGTTCTTCTTCTTTGTTAGTTCAAATAATAACCCTATAGAAGCCAGTTGCAAGTGAACTCGCAACTGGACTTGCAACTGCAATTTTCTTCTTAATTAGCATGTTTCTTCTTAATTAGCATTTTTTGGTACTTTTATTTTTATTTTTTATTTTTTTCGTGTTTTGTTTTATGTAGTTGCAAGTGCACTCGTAACTGAGTTTTTTTTCCAGAGCCAGTTGCAACGGCCCTTGCAACTGAGTTTTTCCCTAAGACAGGCCAGTTGCAACTGAGTTTTTTTTTGGAAGCTAGTTGTAATTGCGCTCGCAACTGAGTTTTTTCCAAGACAAGCCAGTTGCAATTGCGCTTGCAACTGAGTTTTTTTTCCTAAGACAAGCTAGCTGCAATTGCGCTTACAACTACTGAGTTTTAATTATTATTTTTGTTACTAAGTAATTTTAATTATTGTTTTACTGTTTGTGTTTTTGTTTTGTTTGGAAGCCAGTTTTGGCCAGTTGCAAGTGCGCTTGCAACTGAGTTTAAATTATTATTATTTGTTATTTTTATTATTAAATTTTGTTTTATTGTTTGGAAGCCAGCTGCAAGTGCGCTTGGAACTAAGCTTTTTCTTGAGACAGGCCAGTTGCAAATGCGCTTACAACCGAGTTTTTCCCTGAGACATGCTAGTTGCAACTTCACTTGCAACTGAGTTTTTTCCTGACTCAGTGCAACTGAGTTTTAATTATTATTTTTTTACTAAGTAATTTTAATTATTATTATTATTTGTATTTTTTGTTTGGAAGCCAGTTGCAACTGTGTTTACAACTGAATTTTTTTCCTGAGACAGGCCAGTTGCAACTGCCCTTGCAACGGAGCTTTTTCCTGAGACAGGCCAGTTGCAACTGCACTTACAACTGGTTTTTTGAATTTTTTTTGTTTTTTTGGATTATTGTTTATTTGTTTTAAAGTCAGTTGCAACTGCACTTGCAAATGAGATTTTCTCAAGTCTATAAGCAAGTTGCAAGTGCACTTGCAACTGAGATTTTTCGAGTCTACGAGACAGTTGCAACTGCTTCTTTTTTGTCATTTGCAATTGCACTTGTGATACCCACAAGTATAGGGGATCGTTGAAGTCTTCGTTGGGAAGTATTACCCAAATTTATAGTTCGACTCGATGGGAACACAAGAATATCAATAAGACTTTAGCAATTGAGGCATCACTCTCAACCACACCTGTATATCAATAATTTGCAGCAGTAATAGTGATGGCAGTAGTATGATTCAAGTAACCAGCAGAACAGCAGCAGTAAAGAAGTGTTTCCCAGTTTTCACCGGAAAAGTGAAAGTGCAACTCAGAGATTTAAAACGTAGGCATGAGGTGATAGCGGGGTGTTGCATGAATAAGATTGATCATATAATAAGATATAGCAAGCAATGGGACGTATCTCTAACTCCGATATATGTAGGTATGTGTTCCATAATTAGTTGTGCGTACTAACCAAGAGAATTTGCACAACATCTATTGTCCTACCTGCCCATTTCACCGGGGCCAATTTGGAACTACAGGTAATTAAGGTCTACCCTTTCGAATAGACCGGAACAATGCATTAACACTTCATGAACACATAGAATCCTCAAACTAAGACATCTCCCCCTTGTTTTCCCTATATGTCACTTTTAGGGTTCGCAGGTTCAACATAATAGCAGGTGATACACTTTGCAGATAAGTACCAAACTCAATTATATGATGAGGCAAAATAAGTTCAGTACTGAAATCATGCCACTCGGGCCCTAGTAGCAAGCATTAAACATAGCAAGAGTGCATCAACACAATACAAAAGTATCTTCAAGATAAACCCCTAAAATCCCGAACAACGGGTAGCATTACATGATCAATCTCATCCAATCCCCATCCACCTCATATGCCTACAGCGGACTACTCACACATGGTGATGGTGGAGGAGCTCATGGTCGATGGAGATGATGGCGGTGAAGATGGCGGTGAAGACGGCCTCCGGATCCCTCCACCGGGGGAGAAATCCTGGATCAATCTGTCTCCGAAATGAAGATCGTGGTGGTGGCGGCGTTCTGTTTCGCGAAAACTCTTCTCCTCCTAGGGCAAGCAGTTTTTCGTCTATATGAGGGGGTACGTCGAAGACCGAAGGCGAGGCGGTGCCCGAGGCCCATTTGGGGTGGGCCCACGTGGCCAGGTACAGAGGCCGCGTGGGGCCCCCCCTTTTGGCCCTCGAGCGCTTCCTCGTGTCCATCTTTCGTCCATTGTCTTCCTTTTCCATAAAAATTGGCGTGGTATTTTTCCCCGATTTTATTTCCTGCAAAAATAGCCAGAAAAGAGACTTTGCTAAAAACAGCGTCAGATTCAGCAGTTTTATTCAAATATGGGAAGATTCCGGAGCAAATTATGAGGCAAAGTGCTTGGAAAAGTAGATGCATTTAGGATGCATCAGCTCCCCCAAGCTTAGCTCATTGTTTGTCCTCGAACAACTCAAACGTAGTGCAGAAGCGATGAAAAGACTTTGACAAGAACTTTGCATTGCATATGTAACACCATTTAATATCAACAAGCATTCAAAACATAGCTTCAACAACAAATGATAAGATGCTAGCAAAGGTATATCTAATCAGTGTTAAAGCATTTATATTTGTTACAAGAGAGATAGCATGTAGTGTCAATACTTGGATGAGTTTGCTCAACTGTAGAAATAAGCAAAGGTTCTTGCATCGCTATTGATTGAATCATGACAAGACTTTTGAGATCTTTTGATTCTTTCTTTTGTTACCTGGTGAAATCATTGTGCTTACAACCTTGTTCTTAGTTTCAACAAACCATTTGGTATTACTAATATGACTCATATGCTTGACCGACTAATGGTTGAAAACCTCATGCCCCGTGAATACGAGTACCTACACCACGGCTACTCAACTTGGGTCACTCGGCAAGTTCGAAATTTTCAGTCATTGCAAGTAATTAAAGCGTCATCAAGAGCGTCAACTAGGGTACCTCTTGCCCCAGGACATGGACAAGCCCATGTCCAAACAACAAGACAAACAGACAATGAACAATCTCAGCACTCTTTTATTTACTATTTGCATAGCTTTTATTATGAAGTGCATCACTGAATGTCCACCATGGTACGCTGTAAATTTCCACCATGAATGATGCATGGCTTAAGTTGGCGGCCCAGGCGTCTCTCTAGGAAATTATTCTTACTCATCAAACTTGCTAAGTTTCCACTTTTATTTCGCACATGATAAGCATCCATAAACAAAAGTGCATGATATCAACTAGATATAATTTTGTGCAATGTTGAAAGCTTTACATGTGTCAGCACATTTCAGCTAACTCCCAACCACTAAACCTGTCAAGCATATAACTTCATGTTTATTATTTGAAAAATTCTTTAACTTTCTATTGGTTGGCAAGTTTAGTAAGCACAATGGGATGCGTAGACCTTTGTTTAGAGCCACAATTATTCAATCCACAACCAAGTATTGTCACTAAATAAAATTTCACTTGCATCATCATATAACATACTAGAACATGAGAAGATAAACATTTGCTACCATTTCTCTAGATGTCAAAGAAACTATGATGTGCTCACTTGCTGTTATAAAAGAGTCCACATAAGCACAGCAAAGGTGTCATACCTTTCATCCACTTCACGCACATCAACTCATCATCGTTGTTCTCCTCTCCCAACTTGGACTGCACAATAAAAACTCAAATCTGCCAGAAAATGTCACTGCATACAGTACTGTTTTTACCCTACCTAGACACCTCAGAAAAATCTCATATTTTACAGGTGTGTGGGTTATGATGTGTTGCAGCAGTGGTTAAAATTTTAGCTCAATCGGAGTTACAGGGAAAAAATGAAAAATAAAACAGTGAGCAGATTTCAGCAATTTCTGCACCTCCGTTTTTGCGTTCGTTTCAAGAAAACGAAAATATTTTTGTTCTTTTTCGTTTTAAGAAGCAAAAAGCAAATGACCAGAAGTAAATAAGCAACAGAAACAAATAAAATCTTTTTGTGTTTTTGTGGTTTTCAGAACAAGAGACTGATCATAACAATATAACGGTGATATAAAACAATGAAATGGAGAGTAAGGGAAGTACTCCCCCAAGCTTGCGATTAAGCTAGTATCCTGGGTAGTGGCCGTAACCGCTTCCACCTCCAGGGTAATAACCATATGGGTAGCCTTGCATGGTTGGGTATAGAGGTTCTGCCTGAGGTAGGTACCCCTGTATCTCTGGAGCTTGTGGCTCCTCTTGAGGCGGCGCTTCCTCCACTTTCCACTTTCCAGTACTCCTGTCAAAAAGGTCAGCACGGGGGAGTCTAATGGGCACTCGTTGCCCATTAGCACTCAAATAGTTATACAAATAATGCTCTCCATGCTTCACACTTATTTCCATGCGAGTAGTCAAAGTAAAATCAAGTAATTTGGACTCTCGCACAAGAGTACCCATGTTATCATCATATCCTCTCTCATTTTTAATGTACTTATACACTAATGTAGCAATAGCACCAGCATAAATAGGAGTTTGATCAGTAACATTTCTACTCACAGCAGTATGCAATGATCTAGGAAGAATGACTCCCAAGTTATACTCACACGGTATGTTTTCTTTTGCACATTTAAGTAGATAAACTATCGGTCCAGTGCAAGCAGAATTGTTGTCCCTAGCAAGAAATCCTCTTGCAAGAAACAACGCAAAGTATCTTAAACTTGGGTGCTGTATATGAGTAAATTTACCCCTATTCAATCTAACAGGAGAGCTCACAGTAATAGAATGCCAAAACGCTACAAGCTCAGGGTTGGAATCAGCACCAGTTTCATTCCAACTTCCCGTGTTTTCTACACCAATAGCATTGCAAAATTCCTCTAGAGACATAACAAGGTGCTCACCTCTCATAGTAAATTTGCAAACAAAGGTAAGAGGGGGTGCCTTACTTTTCTTCCTGTGCTTGTAGGGCTCCGGACCCTCAAATCTGAATGTAGAGAGGAATTCTCGCGAGAGCTCCTCGTATGTATCTTGTGGGTTCTGAGCAAACCGAAGCAAGCCAGTTGCAGTGGCGAAGATGTCAAAGTCCTCTTGAACCCCCCAATGCTCAAGAACATAGGGATCTTGCCATCTAGTTGTATGGATCTTCAACTTCTCTCCAACATAATATGCATCATCTTCCCAAAGATGTTGGTCATCAAGGTTGAGGGAGACTTTGCATTCCCTTCTTCTAGATCTTGAGTTTATCCCAAGCAATGCCTTGCCCTTGTTAAACATGGTACCTTGCTGCCCATAAACAATATTCGTCAAAAATCAAGATGCAACACTCTAAAACAACATTAAGCCATCCATAACTAGTCTCCACATCAATATCATGCATCAATATCAATTAGAAAACTTAAATCTATGGATTTCTTAAGCATAAAAGGTGACACCAAGTGCAGCAAAATACTTCATACATGAGGCACAAGAACAAAAAGTAATTGGATGGGTGGAGGAGTCACATACCAATGAGCAATCCCACCAAGCAGATTTGAAAAATCTGCCCTATACTTGGAGATCCAAGGATAGCAGGAAGAGAGCTCGAGAAAATTTGGGGAAAATACCTGGAGCTGGTTTTCTGTCGAGAGGAAGGAGATGGGCACTGGCCATCCACCTAACTCCCTCTGTGGGCCAAAATGGTGGGTCCCACGTGGCCAGGTACCGTGGCCGCGTGGGACACCCTATTTTGGGCCCTGGTGGCCCTCTGGTGTCCCCCTTTTGGCTGTTTGTTCCCCTGGTAAAATAACTTACCTCCAAATTTTTCTGGAATTTTTAGAGACAATCTTCTGAACAGAATTTTTCAAACTTCATATTCTGGAATTTCTGAACTTTGAAACAATTATGTCCATGCAAATACTCTAAAATTCTAAAATGAATACAATTAAAAATGCAATGTAAATTTTATTGGAATCAAGTTTGCATCATTTCCACATTAGTAATGAGGTTGATCAAGTCTCATTAATAATATGTAAAAGATATAACACATGATTCTTTATTTTATATATATATAAAGAGAAACTTCAAGGCACCTCATATTTAATTGGAATAGTTCCAATCATCAAGATAGCATATTTTGGCTCAGGAGGTGGTAATGCAAATTCAAAGCTTCCAATTATAAGAGTATTTCTTTTAATGGAGTTCACACTCTGGCTTACCATAGTAACAGATATCTTCTTGGGGAAATAGATAGTGTGCTCATTTCCTTTGACATTGAATGTTACTTTGCTCTCAGTGCAATTTATAACAGCTCCTGCAGTGTTCAAAAAGGGTCTTCCACGAATAATAGATAAATTATCATCTTCAGGCATTTCTAACACAACAAAGTCTGTAGGGATTAACACATTAGCAATAGAGATAGGAACATCCTCACATATTCCTATAGGCACAGCAGTTGATTTATCAGCCATTTGTAATGATACTTCAATTGGAACCAATTTGTTTAGGTTAAGTTTCTTATATAAAGAAAAAGGCATAACGCTAACACCAGCTCCTAAGTCACATAGTGCATATTTCACATAAGTTTCTTTGATATCACTACAAGAAATATGGTGACTCGTGACCCTCAAATTTGGTCACTAAAAGGTCATAATTTTTCATCTATGACCTTTTTATGACCAAAATCAGAAGGTCACATACCGAGCGTCTCAAACGGTCATATGTGACCTTTTTTTTGAATTGGTCATAACCATCTATGACCAAATCAGATGGTCATAACTCTTATGACCAATTTATTTGGTCACGGGCTGTCTGCCATAGCCACGTCAGATCCTACGTGGCAATCCTACGTGGCAAGATTGTGACCAAAATCAGAAGGTCATAGAACAGATTCAGCCCAGTCCAGTTTAGTGCTTTACATGGGCCAAGCCCAACAATTGAACCTATTTATATTTTTTTACCATGTTAATTCTGTCTGTTACATGGGCCAAGCCCAACATTTTAGCCTATTTATTTTTGGGCCGTGGCATTTTCGGCTCAACAGATTCAGATTTGTTTTTTCGAAAGCAGGGCCCAGTGGTCAGTTCAGGGTCAAATTACAGATTTCAATTTTCCAGAAAAAAAAATTCAAATAGAAATTGACAGAAAACACAAGTAATAATTCAAATATTGCCAGAATCTGTTTGTTAGATCATATTACACGGATACAATGGCAGAATCAGTCTATTACATCATATAACACAATACAATGGCAATCACAGTATAACAAGCTCTAAGTTTAATAACTAGATACTCCAGGTGTCTTCAAACTTCTACAGCTCACTCTTCCAATTCCCCAGCGTCCAAATCTTGGTTCTTGCTGATCTGCAGCACAAATCAGCACCACGTTAATACACCAAACTTGGCATTACAACCAAAATGTTCTATTTTTTAACTAGCATGCTTCAAAGTGTAAGAGTACTGCGGTGTGTTGCAACTTTCAACAACAGATGAATGAATGTGTGGTATCTTCTTCAAAATAAGTTGAATTTGTTGAGATTGAGATAAAAAACTAGAAGCCATCCACCCTCTAGCAGAATTGCCATGCATATGTTTAGTTACTTGGTTTAACTAACCTACGGGAGCAATGCAAGTCAAATTGCCATCATAACAAGTATGAAGATCGACAGGGAGAAATAGCATGACTGGAACCATCAGAGACTACAAGTACTCAAGGCAAGTAAATATGGAACCAGTTTCAGTGCAGTTAAGAGTATGGCATTGCACAATGGGGCGAAGAGGTCCAGATGTCGGGCGCAGGAAGATCTTCACATCCTTCTACATGAAACAAGAAAATAAGATGATAGTTCTGGAAATAGTAAACTTGCAAGTCAATATGACCACAAACATCCTATTCGTTCACAGTTATTAGTAACCACTAACACCAATTAAGTAAGCAACAATCACAGGACATGGAGGGCAGTGGAGTCGCGGGTTGCTATACCTGCAAGCTTGAGAGCAGATAGGTGGAGGAGAGACATGATTGACAAATTACTACTTTCAGGTGTTGCGAGCTTCTAGTTGCGCTTGTCGGGGCTGGCAAGACGGTGGATCCTGCAATGCGAAAGGAAACAATATTAAGGATTATCAAGAAAATACATACTACTAGCAAACATCATAACAAACAATTGAGGCCTCATATTTTTGGCAGATGCATTTGCCAACAGCAGCTAAGAGTTAAAAGGGAAATCCTTTAGCATTGTGAATCAAATAGCCATAGAACAATAAAACATAGTGTTGAATGTGACAGTATTCACAAACAGTCAGATCTGCTAGCAATTCATTGAACTCAAAAAACACATGGTGCAACATCTCAGTCAATGATCTTAGACATGAATAATGGATATTTACTACAAGGACAATCTAGCAAGAACACATATCAGAATTAAGATCTATCGCATTAGTCCACCCAGACATATGTGATCACACAGTGGTTAACAGAACATCCTATGACAACCCTCTATAATAAACACAACCACAACAAGTGGAATTTCATAAGTCCACAGCCTTGTTCTTGTTAGCTACAGAGTAAGAGTAACCAGAGGCGGTAGGCGATTGCCTCGCAAACAGACCATGCAAGTTAGGACCTGCAAAGAAAAAATAACTCTCATAATCAACTACACCAATCTACCAGCATAGGCTCATGAATCCATACTAAGATAGGATATAAACAGAAAACCAGCAGGAGGGACTCGATGCACTACTACCACTACAACCAGCAGATCAATGGCACAGTAAGTGCGACAAGTGCAAGTACTAGTAACAAATAAACATAGGGCAACAAATCTCTATGCACTAACACACAATAGGGAAGACCGAGAAGGTGTACATGAGAAACTACCTGATGTGAGGTCGACCACCAGATCCCGCACGAGTCACCGGCGGCCACCGCACCTGACAAACCAGAAAGACAAGGAAAACATCAGATCGCAGTCTTCACTGTTGTGGACATACAAGAGAAGATAGAGAGGGATCTAGGGTGCCTCGTGTGAAGGACGCTTCTGGGATGAGGGAGACGACGGGTGCCACCGGTGCCTTTCCGGCCTGGTCCCGATGATGAGCAGAGTCCAGGAGCCGTTGTTCTGGGCCGGGTGCTCCACCCAGTCGATCTCGGCGGCGACCGGAGCGAGCCACTGCAAGGACCGCGAGAACGGAGGTCGGAACACGCCTCCTCATCACCAAGGGAGGATGGGCGACAAGGACGGGACTGAGGTTAAGATGAAGGAGGGCGAGGAGGGAGGGGCTCCGAGTAGGCAACGAGGAGAGAGACGCCGGTGTTGAGGTGGTCTCCGGCGTCTCTACGGCGCCACATGCGGGAGAGGTTGGGCTCGATGCGATCTGGAGTGGGGCGCTGGGTAGGAGGGATGGGCGCTAGGGTTTCTCGCGGTGGACGGCGACGACGCGCTGGTTTTATACCAGACGAGTGCGCTCCGCACCCTCGGATCAGCATCCGACGGCTCGCTATGCAGCAGCTGCTGTCCAACGGGCCTAAGAGCTGGGCTGGACCAGTTTCGGTCGAGTTCAACCATATAGTTATATGACAAAAAAAACTTTTAGTCTGAAATAAGCAAGCTTTAGTGCTTAAGTTTAACATAAATTAATATGCTTATCATTGTTAGATTATTATATTATGATAAAAAATAAGAAATATGGAATACGACAATTATCTACAAAAATTATTCTCAGAAGTACGAAGATTATTATATGCTGATCTCGAAATACGGTCAAAACGGCGGACATGACCTTTCATAGGTAGGGGTTGAAACTTGCGAAATTTTTGTTGTATCTATGATGAAATAGGTACTTGCATACCTAAAATTGATTTTTTCAGAAAATCATGAGCAAACTACGAGGCACCTTTAGTTCAAATTTGGCCCGCTTTCTATTTTTCGCACTCGAGAAATGAAAAATGATATTTTACCGCAAGGAAAATGAAAAATTTGTTCGGCAACATTGTTCATGGTTCCAAGATGCACGTTTGTGCCCAATATGGGCACAGTTGCACAAACTATGTCATGAATGTGGCCATAACATTCGTCATTTGGTCTGAAAGCCATGAATCTTCGTAGATGATGGCTCATTTATGAGAACACTTTTCCAATACAATTTTTCGTATTCCAAGTTTATTATTTGTTATGGATACTATTACACATATAATGAAACGACGCGAAGGTTTTCCAATTTTTGGAATTTGTTTTGAATTTTGTATGCCGATTTCGAAATTCGGTCAAAACGGCGGACATGACCTTTCGAAGCTAGGGGTTGAAACTTGCAACCGTATTTCGAAATCGGCATAAAAGGTTCATAAAAATTCAAAAAAAAATAGAAAACCTTCGCGTTATGTCATTATTTGTGACCTAGTATCTGATACGTCTCCAACGTATCTATAATTTCTTATGTTCCATGCTAGTTTTATACCAATTGCTACATGTTTTATATACACTTTATATCATTTTTATGCATTTTCCGGGACTAACCTATTAACAAGATGCCGAAGTGCCAGTTCCTGTTTTCTGCTGTTTTTGGTTCCAGAAAAGTACTTCTGCGAATATTCTCGGAATTGCACGAAACAAAAGGCCAAGTCCCTATTTTTCCAGCACCGTCACGGAGTCCGAAGGAGAGACGAAGGAGGGCGCCGAGGTGGCCAGACCATAGGTCGGCGTGGGCCCACCTCCCGCCGCGCCGACCTATGAGGTGGGCCCCTCGGGCGCCTCCAGCCGCCGCCCCTTCGCCTATATATTCATCTATTCGGGAAAACCCTAGACACCCGAGCCATATTCCACGAAAAGTTCCAGAGACGCCGCCGCCGTCAACCCTAACTCGGGAGGGTTCTGAAGCTCTTCCCGGCACCCTGCCGGAGAGGGAGATCATCACCGGAGGGCTCTACATCGCCATGCCTGCCTCCGGAGTGATGTGTGAGTAGTTCATCTTTGGACTATGGGTCCATAGCAGTAGCTAGATGGTTGTCTTCTCCTCTTGTGCCATCATGTTTAGATCTTGTGAGCTGCCTATCATGATCAAGATCATCTTATTGTAATGCTACATGTTGTGTTTGCTGGGATCCGATGAATATTGAGTACTATGTCAAGTTGGTTATTGAATTATCATGTCTATGTTGTTTATGATCTTGCATGCTCTCCGTTGCTTGTTGAAACTCTGGCCAAGTGAATGCTTGTGACTCCAAGAGGGAGTATTTATGCTAGATAGTGGGTTCAGCCTCCATTTAATCTGGGGGAGTGACAGCAACCCCTAAGGTTGTGGATGTGCTGTTGCCACTAGGGATAACCTAATAATGCTTTGTCTAAGGATGAATGTGTTGTTTACATTACGCACTTTACTTAATGCAATTGTCTGTTGCTTGCAACTTAATACCAGAAGGGGTACGGATGTTAACCTGAAGGTGGACTATTTAGGCACAGATGCATGCTGGATAGCGGTCTGTGTACCTTGTCGTAATGCCCAAACGAATCTCATAGTAGTCATCATGCCATGTACATGCATTGTTATGCATTCTCTATTTGTCAATTGCCCAGCTGTAATTTGTTTACCCAGCATGTTAATTATCTTTTATGGAGAGACACCACTAGTGAACTGTGGACCCCGGTCCATTCTTTTACATCTGAAATACAACCTGCTGCAATCATTGTTCTCTTTCATTCTCTGCAAGCAAACATCATTTTCCACACTATACGTCTAATCCTTTGTTTTCAGCAAGCCGGTGAGATTGACACCCTCACTGATTCGTTGGGGCAAAGTAGTTTGATTGTCTTGTGTGCAGATTCCAAGTCAGTCGTCAGAATTCCCCTTCAACACGCCATCAAGTTTTCTGACGCCGTTGACACCTTAAAGCATCACCGATCTCCTACTGGATTGATAATCTCGGTTTCATACTGAGGGAAGACTTGCTGCTATACTCATCAAACCTTACACTTGAGGTCTCCTGACGAACGTGTACTTCACACGCATCAAGAAAGTTTTCTGGCGCCGTTGCCGGGGAGCTAGGAGGTGCTTCTGGAAGTCTTGCACTCCCGCACCGGAAGAAGTTTCTGCCGGCGTTGGATCAAGTCTTCTGTTAGGGGAGTCTCTCACTTCCAATCTCTTTACTTTGTTTTTGTCTTGCTTAGTTTATTTTTATTTTTGTCTTGTCTGCTCTCTTTGTCAAAAATACAAAAAATTAGTTACTTGTTTTAATTTTGTTATTTCGGTTTTTGCTTTATTTCTGCTAAAATGAGTACTCCTGAGAACACCAAGTTGTGTGACTTCACAAGCACAAATAATAATGATTTCATATGCACTCCTATTGCTCCACCTGCTTCTAAAGCAGACTTTTATGAAATTAAACCTGCTCTATTAAATCTGGTTATGAAAGAGCAATTTTCTGGTGTTAGTACTGATGATGCTGCTGCCCATCTTAATAATTTTGTTGAACTTTGTGAAATGCAAAAGTATAAGGATATAGATGGGGATATTATAAAACTGAAATTATTTCATTTCTCTTTGAGAGGAAGAGCTAAAGAATGGTTGCTATCTTTGCCTAGAAATAGTATTGATTCATGGACTAAATGTAAAGATGCTTTCATTGGAAAATATTATCCTCCTGCTAAGATTATATCTTTGAGAAGTAGCATTATGAATTTCAAGCAATTTGATAATGAACATGTTGCCCAAGCATGGGAAAGGATGAATTCTTTGGTAAAGAATTGTCCCACTCATGGACTGACTGCTTGGATGATCATCCAAACCTTTTATGCAGGACTAAATTTTTCTTCAAGGAACCTGTTGGATTCAGCTGCTGGAGGTACTTTCATGTCCATCACTTTGGGTGCTGCAACAAAGCTTCTTGATGATATGATGATTAACTATTCCGAATGGCATACCGAAAGGGCTCCTCAAGGTAAGAAGGTAAATTCTGTTGAAGAAACCTCGTCTTTGAGTGAAAAGATTGATGTTATTATGTCTATGCTTGTGAATGGTAACTCTCATGTTGATCCTAATAATGTTCCTTTAGCTTCATTGGTTGCTCAAGAAGAGCATGTTGATGTGAACTTCATTAAAAATAACAACTTCAACAACAATGCCTATAGGAATAATTTTGGTAGCAACAATTATAGGCCTTATCCTACTAGTGGCAATGGTTACTTTAATTCTCATGGTAGAACTGGATTGCCTAGTGAGGAAAGGATGTTAGAAATTGAAAGGACTACTAAGAACTTTATGCAATCACAATATGAGCAAAATCAATTGTTTACTAAAGCTATGAATGAACAATCTGCTATGTTGAGAAATATAGGGCACCAACTCGAAAATTTGAATAAGGGGATTTCTGGGTTGCAAACTAAGGTTTCCACTGCTGAAGACCGTATTTCATCCATGTCTGAAGCACAATCTTCTTTGATTAACAAAATGGCAGCTAAAACTGAAACTCTTGATAGTGGTACTTTTGCTACAGCAAACGCTATCCAAGTTAAAATTGATAACAATATTAGGATGTTGGCTGAATTGCATGCTAGGTGGGAAAGAGAGGATAAAATTGAAAAAGAGAATAGTATAGCTAGAGTTTATACTATTACCACCACTAGTAATGCTAATGTTTCACATGCTAGTAAACCTCCTACTATCAATGGTAATGTTATTGGTGTTGGCAATGTTTCCACTACCCCTGCAAAACGTTTGAAATTGCCTAAAACTGCTGAAACTGTTTCTGATAAAAGTGCTGAAATTTTTCACACTATGGGAGACAATGGTTCCTTTACCATTGACCAAAATGATTTTGATTTTGATGATTGTAATATTTCTGAAGTTATTAAGTTCTTGCAAAAGCTAGCTAGAAGTCCTAATGCTAGTGCTATTAATATGGCTTTTACAAAACATATTACAAATGCTCTCATACAAGCTAGGGAAGAAAAATTGAAACATGAAGCTTCTATCCCTAGGAAGTTAGAAGATGGTTGGGAGCCCATCATTAAGATGAAAGTGAATGATTTTGATTGTAATGCTTTATGTGATCTTGGTGCTAGTATTTCTGTTATGCCTAAGAAACTCTATGATATGCTTGATTTGCCACCTTTGGAACACTGTTATTTGGATGTTATTCTTACTGATAATGCTATGAAGAAACCTTTGGGGAGAATTGATGATGTTCTTATTATGGTTAACAATAACCTTGTCCCCGTTGATTTTGTTGTCATGGACATCGAATGCAATGCATCTTGTCATATTGTTTTGGGAAGACCTTTTCTTAGAACTGTTGGTGCCATCATTGATATGAAAGAAGGAAACATAAGGTACCAATTTCCACTCAAGAAAGGTATGGAACACTTCCCTAGAAAGAGAATGAAGTTGCCTTTTGATTCTATTGTTAGAGCAAGTTATGATGTTGATGCTTCTTCTCTTGGAAACACTTGATTTTCACTTTCTGCGCCTAGCTGAAAGGCGTTAAAGAAAAGCGCTTATGGGAGACAATTTTTCTTTTATTTTTGAGTCAAGGTGCTGTTTACTACTGTAGAACTCCTTTGTATCTTTATTTTATTGCATTGTTGTGCCAAGTAAAGTCTCTAATAGAAAGTTGATGCTAGATTTGGATTTCTGCGCAGAGACAGATTTTTGCTGTCCACAGTTTTGATCTTTATTCACTGCAGAAAAATTGAAAAATTCTGAAAAAATTCACGCATCATCCTCAGATATGTACGCAACTTTCATTAGTTTTAAATTTTCTGATCTGAACAACTTAAGTGCCTCGAAAAAATTCATCTTTACAGACTGTTCTGTTTTTGACAGATTCTGCCTTTTATTTCGCATTCTCTCCTTTACTATGTTTGAGTGGATTTCTTTGCTCCACTAAATATCAGTGGCTGTAGCTAATGTCCAGAAGTGTTGGAGATAATTGTGTCCATGTGGAACATGTGAATTTTTGATTATGCACTAACCCTCTAATGAGAATTACTTTGAGTTTGGTGTGAAAGAAGTTTTCAAGAATCGAGAGAGAAGGATGATATGGTATGATCAAGAAGAGTGAAAATCCTAAACTTGGGGATGCCCCCGCGGTGCATCCTAGCATATTTTAAGAAGACTCAAGCGTCTAAGATTGGGGATGCCCAAGGCATCCCCTTCTTCATCAACAACTTATCAGGTCATCTCTAGTGAAACTATATTTTAATTCCTTCACATCTTATGTGCTTTACTTGGAGCGTCTGTGTGCTTTTATTTTTGCTTTGTTTTCATTTTCTGAATAAATTGGATCCTACCATTCTTGTGTGGGAGAGAGACACGCTCCGCTTTTTCATATGAACACTTGTGTTCTTCATTCATTTATGTTCATGGCGAAAGCTGAAAGCCTCAACACTTATTATTTATGTTCATGGCGAAAGCTGAAAGCCTCAGCACTTATTATTTATGTTTATGGCGAAAGCTGAAAGCCTCAGCATTGATTGATTGATGTTTGGTTGGAAACAGAAAATGCTGCATGTGGTAGATGGTATATTGGAAAAGACATATTCATGCTTGTAGATCATTGTCTTGTTTAATTTGACACTTTGCAATTGTTTTGAGCTCTCAAGTAGATCATGTTTAAGCTCTTGCATCATGTAGTTAAAACCTATTAGTGGAGAACTACCGTAGAGCTTGTTGAAATTTGGTGCATGTTTGGTATCTCTAAGGTCTAGATATTTTATGGTAAAATGTTTGAGCAACAAGGAAGACAATGTAGAGTCTTATGATACTTGCAATATGTTTTTATTTAAGTCTTGCTGTACCGGTTTATACTTGTGTTTGCTTCAAACAACCTTGCTAGCCTAAACTCTGTACTGAGAGGGAATGCTTCTCGTGCATCCAAAACCTTGAGCCAAAACCCATGCCATTTGTGTCCACCATAACTACCTATTATGTGGTATTTCCTGCCATTCCAAGTAAATACTTCATGTGCTACCTTTAAACAATTCAAAAGCTATTATCTCTTATTTGTGTCAATGTTTAATAGCTCATGAGGAAGTATGTGGTGTTTTATCTTTCAACCTTGTCATTTACTCCTGACAGACTTTCACCAATGGACTAGTGGCATATACATCCGCTTATCCAATAATTTTGCAAAAAGAGCTGGCAAATGGGGTGCCCAGTCCCAATTAATTACAACTTTCATTAATAATTCTCTTCACATGTTTTGCCCTGATTTATTAGTAAGCAACTTAATATGCAAATAGACACTCCTCCATGGTATGTGAATGTTGGAAGGCACCCGAGGATTCGGTTAGCCATGGGTTGTGTAAGCAAAGGTTGGGAGGAGTGTCATCCTATAAAGAAACTAAAATACATGTGTAAACAAAAGAGAAGAGGGATGATCTACCTTGCTGGTAGAGATAACGTCCTTCATGGGAGCCGCTCTTGAAATTCTGGTTGACAAGGGGGTTAGAGTGCCCACTGCCATTCGTTGACAACAACAAACACCTCTCAAAACTTTACTTTTATGCTCTCTATATGATTTCAAAAACTTGAAAAGCTCTAGCACATGATTTAATCCCTGCTTCCCTCTGCGAAGGGCCTTTCTTTTACTTTATGTTGAGTCAGTTTGCCTACTTCTTTCTATCTTAGAAGCAAACACTTGTGTCAACTTTGTGTGCATCATTTCTCATATGCTTACTTATTGCACTTGTTATATTACTTTGTGTTGACAATTATCCATGAGATATGCATGTTGAAAGTTGAAAGCAATTGCTGAAACTTAAATCCTCCTTTGTGTTGCTTCAATGCCTTTTACTTAGAATCTATTGCTTTATGAGTTAACTCGTATGCAAAGCTTTTTGATGCTTGTCTTGAAAGTACTATTCATGAAAAGTTTTTGCTTATATGATTCAGTTGTTTACTCTTTATCTATCTGTTAGCAAACTATAGACCATTGCCTTGAGTCACTTCATTCATAACATGAGCCTTGCAATATTATTTGATCAAGATTATGTTAGTAGCATGTGAAAGTGCATGTGTTGCCCCATGCGTGGTTTTGGTAATTAATGACAATCCTTATGGACTAATGTTTGCATTGAGATATTCTTGTAGATCTTGTCCATAGAAAAAGATTGGAGTTCATGTGTTGGACTCTAGAAGATTTCATGATGACCAAGGTTTTATCCAAGGGTTTATATGAAGAATGGTCATATGAAGAGTTGAGCTTATTGCAAGATAACATGAAGACGGAGCTTATAATGGTGTATGGGGGAGCATTTGGAGAAGTCTTCATCAAGCATGTGCTAGCAAAGCGCAATCAAGAAAGGTGGTCCACTTGAAGAGATCAAGATCGTCATCATCTAGCTCAAGTGGAATGCGCAAGGCAAAGGTATGATCTTGATAGGTTTTCTATTTTACCGGTCTCATGTGTTAGTGGGAAACCGGGTTATAGGATAGACGGCGTACTATCAAGAGGGGCTCTCAAGTGAGTAACTTGATCGCATATTTGTGGAGAGCTCAAACCTTTGCATTCTTGGCATATCATCTTTCTTGGTTCTTATGTGGCTTTTCTCCTTGTTGTGTTTTGGTGCTTGTCGTGATCTTCATGACAAGTCTAAGTTCTTCGAAAACGGTTTCTTATGGAAAACTTGTTGCGTTTTCGGTGTTGGAAGATTTACCGGTTTGTCTTTTCTAAGAGAGGTCAAACTCTTTACTTGTGGTTTCCTCCTCACATGATGGACTATGATGTGTATATGCATAATCTTGTAGAGCTTGTGAGTATCTTCGAAACAAGCCTAAGATCATAGAGAACGGAGTCCGGATGAAAAACATATTGCGTTTTCGGTTTTGGAGGTTTGCCGGTTCATCTTTTATAGAGAGGTTTTACCTTTCCCCATTTGGTTCTATCCTCCATTGTTGGACTATGATGTTTCTCTGCTTGATCTTGTAGAGCTCTTCGTTGCGATTTCAACGAGCCCAAGATCATCAAAATCGGAGTCCGGATGAAAAAGATATTGCAGTTTTCATTTTGCTGTTTCTGTCAGTTTTCAGCAAACCGGATATTCCGGCCCAAACTTGGACAGGAATATCCGCCCCCCCCCCCCCCCCCAGTCTGCCCAGAAAAACGGCCACGGACTCAGCGGCGCGAGCCACTGGACCAGGCCGGATTTTTGGGCAGAGGCCGGATTTTCCGGTCTAAGTGGCTGCGCAACGGCTATTTTGGGAGGGGCTATAAATACCCCTCCCCTTCTTCAACCTTGAAAAGCTGAGCTCGTTTTTCCTCTCTCCTCCATTGTTGAAAGCTCATTTCTTCGATTACTCCCAATCCCTCCACCCAAACTCGTTGATCTTTGGAGGATTGAAGGAGGAGACCTAGATCTACATTTCCACCAAACCATATCTTCTCTAAGTGAGGGGAACCCTTTCGATCTAGGTCTTGGAGTTCCATTTGTTGTGTTATTCTTTGTTCTTCCTCTCTTCTCCCCCCATAAGCATTAGTTGCTTTTGGTGGGATTTGAGAGTGAAGGATTTGAGTACTTGTGCTCTTGCCTCTTGCATTTGGTGCATCGGTGTGCTCTCCACGAGGATTCGTGGAAGTTGAAAGCTTGTGAACTTGTTACTCTTGGGTCCTTGGACCCTGACGCCATTGTGGTGGTTGGACCCTTGTGTGGTCACTTGAAGCCGTTCGGGAGCCCCCAAACCCATTGTGGGTTGTGCCCCGGATTGTTGTTGAAAGCCGTTCGGGAGCCCCCAATCCTTTTGTGGGTTGTGCCTCGGATTGTTGTTGAAAGGCTCCGGATTCCGCCTCGAAGGATTACCGATAGTGGAAGGTGAACCAAACCTTTGTGGTGCGGTTCATCGGAGAAGAGGGTGAAACCTTTGTGGTTGTTGAACCGTTGTGTCGGTTCACACCTCTCCAACGAGACGTACTCCCTTAACAAGGAGGAACTCGGGAATACATCCTCGTCTCCGCGCGCCTCGGTTATTTCTATACCCGAGCTATTTACTTATGCACTTTACATTGTGATAGCCTTCGTGCTTGAAGTATTCTATATTGCTATCACCTTGTTGCTTGTCTTGCTTAGTATAAGTTGTTGGTGCACATAGGTGAGCCTAGTTTATTTAAGTTGTCGGCTTGTTAATTTAAACACCTAGTTTTATTCCGCAATTAGCAAGCCTAAATCGAAAAAGTTTTAATCGCCTATCCACCCCCCCTCTAGGCGACATCATATTGTCCTTTCAGCATGTCACTCCAGAAATTATTTTTGTTATCGTTTTACCTACTCGAGAACGAGTAGAACTAAGCTTGGGGATGCTTGATACGTCTCCAACGTATCTATAATTTCTTATGTTCCATGCTAGTTTTATACCAATTGCTACATGTTTTATATACACTTTATATCATTTTTTTGCATTTTCCGGGACTAACCTATTAACAAGATGCCGAAGTGCCAGTTCCTGTTTTCTACTGTTTTTGGTTCCAGAAAAGTACTTCTGCGAATATTCTCGGAATTGCACGAAACAAAAGGCCAAGTCCCTATTTTTCCAGCACCGTCACGGAGTCCGAAGGAGAGACGAAGGAGGGCGCCGAGGTGGCCAGACCATAGGTCGGCGCGGGCCCACCTCCCGTCGCGCCGACCTATGAGGTGGGCCCCTCGGGCGCCTCCAGCCGCCGCCCCTTCGCCTATATATTCATCTATTCGGGAAAACCCTAGACACCCGAGCCATATTCCACGAAAAGTTCCAGAGACGCCGCCGCCGTCAACCCTAACTCGGGAGGGTTCTGAAGCTCTTCCCGACACCCTGCCGGAGAGGGAGATCATCACCGGAGGGCTCTACATCGCCATGCCTGCCTCCGGAGTGATGTCTGAGTAGTTCATCTTTGGACTATGGGTCCATAGCAGTAGCTAGATGGTTGTCTTCTCCTCTTGTGCCATCATGTTTAGATCTTGTGAGCTGCCTATCATGATCAAGATCATCTTATTGTAATGCTACATGTTGTGTTTGCTGGGATCCGATGAATATTGAGTACTATGTTGATGGCCCTTCACGTAGTTACCTGCGTGAAAAGTAAATGGGTTAGGTTGAGAATCCAAGTGCAGAGTGTGTAGTAAGTGGAAGACGTGTTTTCCCCACGAGGGGTGACTCGAGGGTTTAATATCGAACTCTCGGGGAATCTGAAGTGGTAGATTTATCTTCTTATCCTTCTTTTTGGTTACCTACAAAACAAGGTTAGATGTTTTGGTCCTCAACCTCACCTGTGGTTGTCAAGCACAAGGTGTAAGAATAATATCAAGATAAATGTGCAATGCAAGCAAGAGATAAATATGCAATGATGGTAGATGGATATGCAAGGATGGTGGATGCAATGATAAATGATATTTTTTGGTTTTTGGATGATGAATGCAAGATGATAAATGTTTTTGTATTTTCGGATTTAAAGATGGCTGAAAATATAAAAGTGGTATATGGTGTTGGAAAGGTGTTTCTTATGATTAAAAATGGACCGGGGTTCATGGTTTCACAAATGCACTCTCTCTTTATCATGTGGTGGACAATGGAACAACAAACAGTTAACATATGAGATTGCAACACAGGGTTTGATAACAAGTTACTTTAGATATATGGGCATCACGTCCTAACATAGAGATCTTTTGGTTATTAATCTCTCTTATACTCCACCAAGATGCGAACCAAATCATAACACCAAGGTAATTAAGATAACTCAAAGTATAGCATTAAGTATCATGACATGAAGTGAAAATAAGAACATGCTAGATCTAGTCATGGAGTAGTGGCAATGGTCACACCCACATCTCCGGTAGCATGGTATTTTAGTTTATCCCTAGTGAGGCAACAAAGTAAGGTAAAGATACCAAAGTGGATCGCAAAACTTTCTCTCACGTTCACTGCACTAGCCACCCCCCGTTACTCCAACTAATGCACACGTTCCCCCACACACGCTCTCATAAACAAGTTTGATCAAAACAAGAAGACAAGAACGGGGTACATAATATGCATCTATACTCATAACTGAAACAAACATTGCAATCTCAAACATATATTAACTCATAAAGATCCACCACAAAGGTATTACAACGGTGACCGTAATCATGTTCAGCAGCTCATACGGTACTAATTAGTGAAGCTCAAGAGAGGAGAGATACATAAGTTACTTCCACAAACCCATAGTCCAGAGGTGGACTACTCCCTCTTCATCATGGAGACGGTGGAGAAGTCGATGGAGAAGATGGAGACCATGCCGACAGCGCCCCGCCGGAGTTTTCCCCCTCCAATCTGCAGCTCCTGATCTCCGTTTCGGTGTTTCTGTGTTTGTGCGGCGCTCTTTCCAGAGAACGCCGGGGGACCTTTTTTATAGGCGTTTTTAGGTCAAGAGTATGTCGGTGGAGCAAAGATCGACGGCAACGGAGCCACGAGGCCCGAACGGGTGGGTCCCACGTGGCCCAGAAGCCTGGCCGCGTGGGCCACCTCCGTTCGGCCCTCGGGCCTCCGTTTGCTCGCTTCTTCTTTCCGTAGGTCTTCTTCCTTCCAAATATTGACGCCCGTAAATTTCCAGGATTTTTCGTTGACGTTTGGGTCCCTGAAATAATAAAATACGAAAACAGGGTTTTCTGCCTATGCAGGATTAATTCCATAAAAATAGGAAATAAATGAATATTTCCAAATATCATTATAAAACATTGATATAACCCTCATATGATGCAAATATGATTGGAATATAAGCAATTAAAGTGCAAAGTTCATGTATGCATTTTACATGCATCAACATCCCCAAGCTTAATCCATGCTCGTCCTCGAGTATGAAGATGATAAAACTAACATGGACTTTGCAATTTAATACTTAACAATGGATATCAAAGATGATTACAATTGCTACATAAAGTCAAATGATTCATTCTTCAAAGGAGTAGCAATATGCAAGATAGTTCATGAAGTGATATCAAGTATTCAAGGCAAGGATGTTCATTGATAGTTCACAAAGTGTAACATAGAAGCAAGTAATATGGAACACATGTATGCATAATGATAAGTAGAACATCCTACAATGGTCATAGAGTGTAGATGAAAATCTGAATATGAATGGTGTACACTTTGGAGAGATGTATATGTGAGTAGAGGTAAAGCATGCATAAGTTTCATCCAACTTCCAAACTCTTCTACTTAAGTTAATGATTGCAATAAGGTATTCATTGGTGTCAAGCTCTCATTGCCCCTATCATAGCATCTTGAATGATTAAGGTTAAAGTGAAAGCAAATATGAGTAGTGTGCTTGATAAAGAATGGGTTGAATGTCTCATGCCCCTTGAATACAAGTACTTACACCATGTTTTACTCAACTTGGAAAACAAAGCAAGTTCAATTAAATATCATTATAAGCATAATAGTATCATCAAGAGCGTCAACTGGGGTACCTCTTGTCCCAAGATATGGAACAAGCCCATATCAAAATGACAAGACAAACAAACAAAATGAACAATCTCAACACCCTTTTTATTTACCATAGGAATAGCTTTTTATTGCAAGGTGTATCACAGAAGGTTCACCATAGTATGTAAGTAAATTTCCACCATGAATGATGCATGGCTTAGATTAGCGGCCCAGGCGTCTCTCTAACCATTTACACAAACTCATTTAAACTCACTCTATTTCCACATTCATTTCAACATGATAAGCATCCATAAACAAAAGCACATGATATCAACTAAATGAGATGAAGAGCGTGTTGAAAGCTTGCCATGTGACAGCACATATGGGCTAACTTCCAACCCAAAACATTCATCAAGCCACAAACATCATAATCTTAATCACAATGGGTCAAGTTTTATTATGCAAATAAAAGAACATTGTGCATCAAGTTCGTGAGAGCTATATAACCAACTTTTTTCCATTGCAATCAATAACATAAACATTTTCATTCAGAAGTATAGATAACACAAACAACATGTTAAACATACTCGGAATAGCATAAAGCCAATAGGTAGATATGGTGGACTCACTGGAATAACTTTGGTTGAAGGTGTTGGAAACAAGTTTTTGCTTGTTGGAATTTTTGGGCTAGCAAAAGGGAGAAAGTTGACCATCTAGATGCATGCATGAGTGTCCATAGAACTAACTTATCCATATCAAACCAAGTAATATAACAATCAGCACCTTAACATGAATAAGTGATAGCTCTACAAAAAGAATTTGCAAACTACTACTCATAAACAAGCTCATGAATCATGCAACTATATGTATGATTAAAAATCAAGTCAAACATCCCTTTTCCCAATCTTATAAAAGCATCCAACATATTTCAACCCATATTTCCAGTAGCTCTCTCATATATAATTGATAGTGTGGTGGTCTTTCAAGACTCAACAAAAACAAAAACGACGCTCCAAGTTTATGCGATAAAGTGTTTCGATCGAAAAACAGAAGTTGGACATGTGCAAACCGAGAGTGTGTAGGTCTAGCGGGGTTTTCTTCACATCCCCAAGCTTATGGTCTTCACCATCCTTGGATAGCTCTTGGTGCATCTCCTCCAATCCCTGTGAAAAAACTTCAAAACACCGTTTCTCCCATCTCTTTTCTGTGGGGTGCATTAATAGTGATAAACAAATAGGTTCCTTGCTGCATATAATACTTGAACAAAAATTCATATGACATGTCCAGAAAGTGTATAATGTTGTATGCCTACTCATAAACTCAATTGGATCAAAAAGATTCAACTTAAAAGCTCAAAGCATGCATCAAACAAAATGGGACAGAATCTGTCCAGAAAAACAGCAGCAGCAAAACGTATTTTTCTACCCTACCAAACTTTCTCGAAAAATTCCGAAAAAATTCATGCATACATAGGATGAAAATTTGCAACTACAGTTCAAATATGAGCTCATTCGGAGTGACAGAATAAGAATTAAAAATCATACCGTGCACAGACTTGTGCAGGAATAAAATCTCCGAACGCTATAAGCAACTTTTTCAAACCAAAAAGGGTAAAACTTGGCACTTTATTGAAAACTCCAGAACCAAAACAAAAACAAAGTCTCTTGGGACAGCAAGAGAACACAAAGAAAATCACACAAAAATATAACCGGGTTGCCTCCCGCAAAGCGCTTTCTTTATAGCCATATAGCTAGGCTTCTTACTTGTTGTTTTATTGTGGACGAAGCTCATGAGGGAGCTTGAACTTTGGCGGTTCCCTCTTCCTTGGGAAGTGTTCCATGCGCTTCTTGTGTGGAAACTGAAACTTCACATTCCCTTCTTTTGAATCAATGATAGCACCTGTGGTACGAAGAAAAGGTCTTCCAAGAATAATAGGACTAGAGGTTTTATTCCCCATGTCCATGATTAGAAAATCCACAGGCACAAAAGTCATATGTAACTCTACCATAACATCATTTACTTTTCCCAAAGCATGTTTAATAGAGTCATCAGCAAGTGCAAGTTCAATAGAACATTTTTCAAGATTTTTCAATTCAAGCACTTCATATAGTTCCTTAGATAAAACAGAGACACTAGATCCTAGATCAAGTATGGCATGGTGTGTCTCTTTTCCAATAGTTACTAGTACCTTAGGTATCCACGCATCCCCAAGATTAGGTGGTATCATAGCCTCTTGGTTGTACCTAGCAATCTTTTCTTTCAAGACATGATTAGCAATATAAGAACCAAAACCAGCTTGGTTAGTGTTGATGGAAGGATCACTTGCAAATTTTTGTAAGATAGATATCAATTCATGCAAGCTACAATTTTCTAAGTCAAGCAAAGGATCCTTGACTTCACTAAGCATTTTAACTTCTTCCACTTTTCTCTCTAACTTAATAAGCATAAGAGATTCATCATGTTCAGTTTCTTTAACTTCTTCTCTTAAACCACTAAGTTGAGACATGAATGGCAACAAATATTCAGGATAGTTCAATAGTTCATCAAGAGTTTCCTCCAAAGTGAGAGGAACATTTTCAGCAATGTTAACAGAATTCATTCCAACCACAGGTGATGCTTGTGGTTTCCCTGCAGACATACTCAATAAGGTAGCTTGATTATCAGCTAGTTTTGACAAAGCTTTGTCTAGTCCTGCAGCTTGGAGTTGTAAGCTTTTAATATCAGAACTAATAGAAGCAACAGACTTATTCAACTCATGTATCATGGTATTATGACTAGCAACTTGTTCCATGAGAATTTTGTTAGCCTCAGAATTATCATTGCGTGATAACATAGGCTTCCAATTATTATCATTAGCATTAGGATAAGGAACAAAAGGACGATTGTTGGGAATATATGGGGGTTTATTATAGGAGTTATAATTGTTACCATACCCATTATTACCATAGTTCCTAATGAAGTTGACATCAATATTTTCAGAATTGTTTCCAACTAGTTCTTGCAAAGGAACATTTTCAACACAAGGTTTATTAAGCATAGCAAGAATAGTATCCATTTTAGATGACAAATCATTAGTTTCCTCAATAGAGTTCACTTTCTTAGAAGAGTTGGGTGCCCTATCAGTATGCCATTGACTATAGTTTTGCAAAATGCTTTCCAGAATATTTTTAGCTTCTACTATAGTCTTACTCATAAAAGCACCTCCAGCAGCAGAATCAAGTATGTTCCTAGACATGTAGTTTAAACCATTGTAAAAAGAGTGTAATATGGTCCATTCATTAACTCCATGTGAGGGACAAGTTCTAAGCATAAGTTTTATCCTATCCCAAGCCATAGCAACATGTTCATTTTCATTTTGCCTAAAAGAAAGGATGTTGTTTCTATTTTGCAAAATTTTAACAGGGAGATAATATTTCTTAATGAAAGCTTCTTTAAGGTCATCCCAAGAATTAATACTACCAGATGGCAAGGAATGCAACCACTCTTTAGCCTTTCCTCTAAGTGAAAAAGGAAATAACTTCAGTTTTAGGATATCACTTTCCACATTTTTAAACTTTTGCATGTCACATATTTCAACAAAGTCATGAAGATGCATAGAGGCATCCTCCACAGCACTATCACCAAATTGTTCCCTAGTTATCAAGTTCAACAAACTAGGACTTACTTCATAGCTCTCAGCATTTATCTTAGGAATAGCAATAGCTCTTGTGACAAATTCATCATTAGGAGTGTTTGTGTAGTCACACAACTTAGTTCTTTCTCCCAATTTAGGAAGTTTTTTTTTGGTATTTTTAATTTTTGATGCAAAACTGAAAATAAAATGTGTCTCACACGTGTAAACTGAATTACAAAAGCAAGACAATGCAAGCGGAATATGATATGCAATGACACAAACAAAACAAATAAATTGCTTTGTAAGTAAAGATGGATAAGATGGTGCTCACGTAGGTGCAACCTCCCCAAGCTTAGGTGTTAGCACAAGTTGGTGACGTTGACTTCGTTGTGAGATGAATGCGATGATGCACACCCTTGGATAAATCTCTCAGCTACGATTCCCCGGCAACGGCGCCAGAAAACAGTCTTGATGGCCCTTCACGTAGTTACCTGCGTGAAAAGTAAATGGGTTAGGTTGAGACTCCAAGTGCAGAGTGTGTAGTAAGTGGAAGACGTGTTTTCCCCACGAGGGGTGACTCGAGGGTTTAATATCGAACTCTCGGGGAATCTGAAGTGGTAGATTTATCTTCTTATCCTTCTTTTTGGTTACCTACAAAACAAGGTTAGATGTTTTGGTCCTCAACCTCACCCGTGGTTGTCAAGCACAAGGTGTAAGAATAATATCAAGATAAATGTGCAATGCAAGCAAGAGATAAATATGCAATGATGGTAGATGGATATGCAAGGATGGTGGATGCAATGATAAATGATATTTTTTGGTTTTTGGATGATGAATGCAAGATGATAAATGTTTTTGTATTTTCGGATTTAAAGATGGCTGAAAATATAAAAGTGGTATATGGTGTTGGAAAGGTGTTTCTTATGATTAAAAATGGACCGGGGTTCATGGTTTCACAAATGCACTCTCTCTTTATCATGTGGTGGACAATGGAACAACAAACAGTTAACATATGAGATTGCAACACAGGGTTTGATAACAAGTTACTTTAGATATATGGGCATCACGTCCTAACATAGAGATCTTTTGGTTATTAATCTCTCTTATACTCCACCAAGATGCGAACCAAATCATAACACCAAGGTAATTAAGATAACTCAGAGTATAGCATTAAGTATCATGACATGAAGTGAAAATAAGAACATGCTAGATCTAGTCATGGAGTAGTGGCAATGGTCACACCCACATCTCCGGTAGCATGGTATTTTAGTTTATCCCTAGTGAGGCAACAAAGTAAGGTAAAGATACCAAAGTGGATCGCAAAACTTTCTCTCACGTTCACTGCACTAGCCACCCCCCGTTACTCCAACTAATGCACACGTTCCCCCACACACGCTCTCATAAACAAGTTTGATCAAAACAAGAAGACAAGAACGGGGTACATAATATGCATCTATACTCATAACTGAAACAAACATTGCAATCTCAAACATATATTAACTCATAAAGATCCACCACAAAGGTATTACAACGGTGACCGTAATCATGTTCAGCGGCTCATACGGTACTAATTAGTGAAGCTCAAGAGAGGAGAGATACATAAGTTACTTCCACAAACCCATAGTCCAGAGGTGGACTACTCCCTCTTCATCATGGAGACGGTGGAGCAGTCGATGGAGAAGATGGAGACCACGCCGGCAGCGCCCCGTCGGAGTTTTCCCCCTCCAATCTGCAGCTCCTGATCTCCGTTTCGGTGTTTCTGTGTTTGTGCGGCGCTCCTTCCAGAGAACGCCGGGGGACCTTTTTTATAGGCGTTTTTAGGTCAAGAGTATGTCGGTGGAGCAAAGATCGACGGCAACGGAGCCACGAGGCCCGAACGGGTGGGTCCCACGTGGCCCAGAAGCCTGGCCGCGTGGGCCACCTCCGTTCGGCCCTCGGGCCTCCGTTTGCTCGCTTCTTCTTTCCGTAGGTCTTCTTCCTTCCAAATATTGACGCCCGTAAATTTCCAGGATTTTTCGTTGACGTTTGGGTCCCTGAAATAATAAAATACGAAAACAGGGTTTTCTGCCTATGCAGGATTAATTCCATAAAAATAGGAAATAAATGAATATTTCCAAATATCATTATAAAACATTGATATAACCCTCATATGATGCAACTATGATTGGAATATAAGCAATTAAAGTGCAAAGTTCATGTATGCATTTTACATGCATCATATGTCAAGTTGGTTATTGAATTATCATGTCTATGTTGTTTATGATCTTGCATGCTCTCCGTTGCTTGTTGAAACTCTGGCCAAGTGAATGCTTGTGACTCCAAGAGGGAGTATTTATGCTAGATAGTGGGTTCAGTCTCCATTTAATCTGGGGGAGTGACAGCAACCCCTAAGGTTGTGGATGTGCTGTTGCCACTAGGGATAACCTAATAATGCTTTGTCTAAGGATGAATGTGTTGTTTACATTACGCACTTTACTTAATGCAATTGTCTGTTGCTTGCAACTTAATACCGGAAGGGGTACGGATGTTAACCTGAAGGTGGACTATTTAGGCACAGATGCATGCTGGATAGCGGTCTGTGTACCTTGTCGTAATGCCCAAACGAATCTCATAGTAGTCATCATGCCATGTACATGCATTGTTATGCATTCTCTATTTGTCAATTGCCCAGCTGTAATTTGTTTACCCAGCATGTTAATTATCTTTTATGGAGAGACACCACTAGTGAACTGTGGACCCCGGTCCATTCTTTTACATCTGAAATACAACCTGCTGCAATCATTGTTCTCTTTCATTCTCTGCAAGCAAACATCATTTTCCACACTATACGTCTAATCCTTTGTTTTCAGCAAGCCGGTGAGATTGACACCCTCACTGATTCGTTGGGGCAAAGTAGTTTGATTGTCTTGTGTGCAGATTCCAAGTCAGCCGTCAGAATTCCCCTTCAACACGCCATCAAGTTTTCTGACGCCGTTGACACCTTAAAGCATCACCGATCTCCTACTGGATTGATAACCTCGGTTTCGTACTGAGGGAAGACTTGCTGCTATACTCATCAAACCTTACACTTGAGGTCTCCTGACGAACGTGTACTTCACACGCATCAGTATCCATAGAAAATAATAAACTTGGAATACGGCAATTATCGTGAAAAAGTGTTCACAGAAATGAGGTATCATCTACGAAGATTCATGGTTTTCGGGCCAAATGACGGATGTTATGACCACATCCATAGCATAGTTTGTTACATTGTGCCCATATTCCACAAAAACATGCATGTTGGAACAACGAACAATGTTGACGAAGAAAGTTTTATTTTTCTTTGAATAAAAATACCATTTTCAATTTTTGGAGTGTCAAAAATGATACAAAGGCAAAATTGCTGGGGTGGACGCCCCATCATTTCCACATCAGAAATTAGCGTCCACGACCATCTAAATTGGTCAACATCGACAAACAATAGGGAAGCAAACATGCGATGTATGCTTCGTGACCAATTCGTGGGAGCACACAACGACCTTTCTGACCCAAATGGTCTCTATCTTTTTGGCTTTGGCCCCTCCCAAGCTGCTCGCGACCAACCGATTCAAAATGGTCGCAGATCCATGACCAATTTTTTAAGAGTCGCTACCAGAAGGTCACTAGTTGACATATTTCTTGTAGTGTATGACAAGGAATAGTTGGAATACCAGGATCTCCACGTTTTTCAGGCATTTTCCCTTTAAAGGAATATTCAGCAAGCATAGCAGTAATTGCATCAGTAGGAATCTTTCTTTTATTAGTGACAATATCTTTCATGTATTTTGAATATGGAGGAATTTTCATAGCATCAACAAGAGGAATTTGCAAATACAAAGATTTAATCAATTCAAAGATTTTTTCAAATCTAGCATCATCCAAAGTTTTCATTACCTCTTGGGGATATGGTATGGGTTTTTGTACCCATGGATCCCTCTCTTTACCTTTTTGTGGATTAGGATGGCTCTTCTTCTTATTCTTCTCAGTAGATGGTGGAGGGTCTTCTTTATCATTGGGTTCAGGTTCTTTAATATTTTCATCCTCCTGTGGCTCTTTTTCAGGTGTAGGTGATTCCTCTCCTTCATTATTATTATCTTCAGTCTCAGCATCAGAAATAGAAATATTGTTATCCTGTTCTTCAGAATCATCAGTATCTTTGTTTTCATTGGGAGATTTCCCTGCAGAAGATTTCTTCTTACGAGCCTCTTGCTCTTGCCTCTTGGGATGGTCTTCAGGATAGTCAGGATCCTGAGTGCTTGCACCTCCCCTAGTATTAACTCCACAAACCTGTTTCTTCACCATAAGACTTTCATACAATTGATTTTGAAGAGAAACCATTTGTTCAACTTGATTATTCATCATCTCACAGTGTTTAACAATTCTTTTTACCTCTCCCACACTAGCATGTAAACTTTCACGAAGAGATTTAATTTTGTGAGAGTTCTCCATGATAATCATTCTAATATTATGCTCCTCAGGGTTATGATAATAAGCAAAATCATTCACGTATGATACATCAATAGGAGGTGTTACCTTTTCATTACCTTTCATGGAGCTAATAGCATTGACTTGGATTGGAAAACATGGTTGATCATCAGGAAGTTTAACACCCATTTCCGATAATTCCTTAAGATGAGAGGTTTTAATTCCCTTCTCTTTAATAGCCTTGAAGCTTCTTCCATTGTCTCTTTGTCTAATTTGAGCATGCCTCCTTTCTTCTCCGGGAATATCTCTTCAATATTCCAATCTTCATAATTTTCGGAGATAGTCTCCAATAGCTCAGTTGCTTCATCAACGGTCCTTTCCCTGAAAACATTACCTGCAATACCATCAAGATAGCCTCTGGTGTTTTCGGTTAGTCCATTGTAAAATATATCAAGTATTTCATTACTCTTGAAGCCATGGGTAGGACATTTCCTAACCATCTTACTATACCTCCCCCAAGCTTGGGGTAAATCCTCCTTCTCTTTCTGTGAAAAGTTGCTAATCTCAATAGTTAGACCATGAATCTTATCAGCAGGGAAATATTTATTATAGAATACCTGCAAACATTCTTCCTTGCTAATAATACATCCAGGTTCTAAACGATTATACCAAGTTTTAGCACTTCCTCCCAAAGTAAAAGGAAACAATTTTAAGAAATAGTAGCGCTGGTGGATCTCATCTTTCCCAAATAACACAGATAAGTCATGCAAAACAGCAATGTGTTCAAAAGGAAACTCATCCTCTCTCCCATAAAACTTGTATTTCTCAGCTTTTTTAATTATTTCAGGATCAACACTAAATTCATAGTCTTTATCTTTGATTTTAATAGCTGGAGCATTTATTTTCTCAATAACAGGGAAATATTCGTCAAGAGGAGAATTTTTATAGCTATCAAGTTTATCCAATTTATCAAAATCGGGATCCATAAAAGCCATAGCAAATGCATCCTCTTCCTCAGAAGAAGTTTCAAACTCATGATCACAATATTCATTATCTTCTAACTCAGATTCCACATTTTCATTAATAGAAGATTCAAGATTTTCAGGTGTTTCGGTTATCTCAGATGTCTCAGGTGTTTCAGGTGTCTCAGGTGTCACTTCTTTGTCTATGCTACCACATATTAAATCATTTTCATTGCTAGTAGACATTTTAGACAATGGTGAACTAGATAAAACTTTTCCTTTCTTCTTAGGAGCAACAGCAGAAGCAACATTAGGTGAAAAGTTTGGCCTACTTGGCAAATCCGTACCTCTGCGAGTAGTTGAAGGCCTCACTTCTGCCGGAGTATTCTTTTCCTTTCCCATGGTTAGGAACAAGCAAGAGCAGCAAATGAATGATAACAAGTTGTCTTACCAATAAAGCTAGGTTCCCCGGCAACGGCGCCAGAAAACATCTTGATACCCACAAGTATAGGGGATCGCTGAAGTCTTCGTTGGGAAGTATTACCCAAATTTATAGTTTGACTCGATGGGAACACAAGAATATCAATAAGACTTTAGCAATTGAGGCGTCACTCTCAACCACACCTGTATATCAATAACTTGCAGCAGTAATAGTGATGGCAGTAGTATGATTCAAGTAACCAGCAGAACAGCAGCAGCAGTAAACAAGTGTTTCCCAGTTTTCACCGGAAAAGTGAAAGTGCAACTCAGAGATTTAAAACGTAGGCATGAGGTGATAGCGGGGTGTTGCATGAATAAGATTGATCATATAATAAGATATAGCAAGCAATGGGACGTATCTCTAACTCCGATATATGTAGGTATGTGTTCCATAATTAGTTGTGCGTACTAACCAAGAGAATTTGCACAACATCTATTGTCCTACCTGCCCATTTCACCGGGGCCAATTTGGAACTACAGGTAATTAAGGTCTACCCTTTCGAATAGACCGGAACAATGCATTAACACTTCATGAACACATAGAATCCTCAAACTAAGACATCTCCCCCTTGTTTTCCCTATATGTCACTTTTAGGGTTCGCAGGTTCAACATAATAGCAGGTGATACACTTTGCAGATAAGTACCAAACTCAATGATATGATGAGGCAAAATAAGTTCAGTACTGAAATCATGCCACTCGGGCCCTGATAACCCACAAGTATAGGGGATCGCGTGTAGCCTTTTCGATAAGTAAGAGTGTCGAACCCAACGAGGAGCTAAAGGTAGGATAAGTATTCTCTCAAATTCTATCAACCACTGATACAACTCTACGCACACTAAACGTTTACTTCATCTAGGAAATAATACTAGAGTAACAATACGGGTATGAGAGATAGCTTTGCGAGATAATAACTACAAGAAAGTAAAAGTTAGTGCTGCAGCAATAAAGTACACCAAGTAACCATATACTAACAGTACCATGAGTGTGGAAAAGTGGTGGTAATTGTGATGGCTTTGTCCAAGATTAATTAGTCAAGATATCAGGTTCATTGTCTTCGATGCAGTTTTCAATGTGGGAGAGGCTAAATATACATGCACTCCACTACTTGGGATTACAAGTACTATATGATTGGATATTTAGCAAACATCCGTAAATACTAACAATGCATTAAGATTTCCCCAACCATATGACTCCCATACGTGCAACTAACCGGTTTGAGTCCTTAGGTTTCTGTCACTCCGGCAGAACTACTCCCCTTCCTTTGCACATACTACTAACCCTAGGGTGTTGATCCATGCGCGCACAAGTATAATGGACACCAAAGGACAGTACCATATCAACATACAACTCTAATGAACCATAAACATTCAACAAAGCAATCAAAAGACAAATAAACTACATAAACATGACATAGATCATAGGATAAATATTATAGCATCAAACACCATGTTTACATAGGACGGTACAGAGGTTTGTGGGAGGATGAACCACTGAATACAAGGAGGAGATGGTGATGGAGATGGCGGTGAAGACGGCGGAGAGGGGCAGCGCGGCGGCGCAGGGCGGCGGCGGCGCCGGCGGTGCGGGGAACTCCTTTCCCCGCCGCCGACAAGCTTGGGGAGCGCCGCCCCTTAGCCTCCCTCCTTCATGGCTTCTTGGGAGCCCTCCCCCATGGAGATGGGATCCATGGGGGAGGAAAAAACGTGGCTTTTGGTGGCTGAAATTCGTGGGTGGAGGAGTCCTCCACGAATTAGGTTTCCTCCCTTTATATAGCTTCTCGGATTTCCGTCACCCCCTTTTAGGGTTCCACCAAAACGGGCCTACAGGTCACGTCCGAACTCCGATTGGGCTGATCTCGGGCTTAAAATCTTCGTATGGAAAATTGTGACAACTTTCTCTTCAGGCCCAACTCCGTTGGAGGTCATCTTCGAGGGTCAAACAGACAAACTCCGAAAAAAGTTCTCAGACAGATTTCTGGAAAGTCTCAATTTGACTCCAACAAGGTTTCCTCTTGTATTCTTGATAATTCCTACACATCAAAGTGTAAAACAAGAACATTGTGCACTTTTGCAACTATTAATAGGTTAGTCCAAATAAATCATAAACTTAATATAAAAACAAGTGCCAAAGGCATAATATTAACATGAAACAATCAAAAATTATAGATACGTTTTGGACGTATCAACATCCCCAAGCTTAATTCCTGCTCGTCCTCGAGTAGGTAAATGACAACAAAATAATTTTTGATTGTAAATGCTATGATCAGGTCTTTAACAATTGCATGATGTATGGATAATAAAACTTAGCAATCATGTTACCTAATCAAAAGTATCAACCAACTAAGAGCTCATAATATGAAATTTATAAACATCAACAAGATTGTAATGATCATAATAAAGCATGGTAGAGTGGTATCTCGCTTGCCCTTAATTGTGGAGCAAAACATAAATGCCAAGGCACCTCTGAAGTTCAAGTGAAGACTAGAAGTAAGAATATCAAAGATAAAAGCATCAAAGTTATACCACAGTTAACCGCATTCTGGGACAAGCACATTACACTAAGAATGACAGTTATGCTCTCGAGAAGGTGCTCAAAGAAAGGATGGTGATTTAACATAAAAGTAAAAGATTAGCCCTTCGCAGAGGGAAGCAGGGATAACATGTGCTAGAGCTTTTTATTTTTAAAACAGAAGTAAAAATGTTTTGGGAGGTGGTTGTTGTTGTCAACGAATGACAGCGGATGAAAACAATATTCCCCCTATCAAACAGACTTTTAAGAGCGGCTCCCATAAAGGACGTTATTTCTACCAGCAAGACAGATCATCCCTTTTTCTCTTTGGTTTACACATGCAGATATTTCACTGGTATCATTGCTTGTCTGATAAATCAGGGCAAAAGTGTGAAGAGAATTAAGCGGTTAAAGTTGTAATTAATTGGGACTGGGCACCCCATTTGCCAGCTCTTTTTGCAAAATTAATGGATAAGCGGATGTATATGCCACTAGTCCGGTGGTAAAGTCTGTTTGACAAGTTGAATAAAGAATAACCCACAATACTTCCTCATGAGCTATAAAACATTGACACAAAATAAGAAGTATTTTGAAGGTTTTAAAGGTAGCACATGAAAATTTACTTGGAATGGTTTGAAATGCCATGCATAGGAATTTATAGTGGACTCTTTGGAATAACTTGGTTTTTAGGGATTTGGATGCACGAGCAGCATTCCCGCTCAGTACAGGTGAAAGCTAGCAATAGACTGGGAAGCGACAATCAAGAGATCAATAACCGTCATAATCATGCTTGCGACAGAACAAAATTAACGGAGGCATAAAAGTGATACTAGAACTCTGAGGCAAAGTAAATCATCAAGGCTTAAATGACTTTTTGTTTTTTCAGTCATGAGCATGCGTGAACATGTGCCAAGTCAATTCAAGTGAATCATTCAGAGGAGGATACCACAATACCATACCATTTTATGAACAGGACAATGCATGTTAACATCAAAATATCATAATATACACTATTAGCTAGTTGAGACTATCCATAAGAAAACATAACCACTAAACAATATCATTCACGCATCATTTTTAAGTTTCATCAAATAATCCATTAACCAAGTAAACGTTGAAAACAGAAGATAAATAAAACATGTGACGATCCACTTATTATTGTAACCGGTTTTTGATGCTAAGATAAATAGATAATAAGATACAGCCGCTTCAAGTTTAGTCAAGTTCCTATGTTGCTCAAAAAGCAAAGTTTAAAGGTTTGCAAACCGAGGGGCTATTGATGAAGAGGGATGCGGGGACATCCCCAAGCTTATGACTTTGGCCATTCTTCAACATTTCACAGTTTGGTGTTCCTTCATTCTCTGTGAAAAACTTCAACACAAAAACTTTCCCATTCTTTTCTGCGGTTAGACATTAGTGCAATAAATAATATTTCCAAAGTGCTGGTATTAAACCAAATCAAATTTTGTTTTTAGGTTACAGAAATGTTGCTTAAATGTTCAACTTATAAATGAAAGGTAAGAACCATTAAAAATCAAATGCAAACGAAAAGAGGCCACTCTTGCAACAAAAGTCAGAATCTGTCCAAAAAAAACAGCAGCTGGAAAACGCAATTTTTAGGTGCTCTTAAACATGTCCGAAATTTTAGCCAATTTTTGTGCATGCATAGAATTCGGTGATACAAAATCAGTAATATTTTCGTGATTTTTAGAGTTTCCAGTAAAACATGAAAAATCGCGCAATGAGCAGTAGATACTGAAAACAGAAAAATCACTTTTTACAATTGTATCAACTAAGCTAAATGGGTAAAACTTGGTACTTTATTTTTGATAAACTAAAAGACCAGAGGCTAAACAAGACCTAAACATGCTAGCTACAGCAAGGAAAACTCTAAAATAAAACCAAAAGTAACAACCAAATAAAGAACCTAACAAAGAAGTAAAACAAAAGAAAATATTTTTGTTGTTTTGAATTTATATGTGAAAGCAAAGAAGCAATTGAAACCAAATAAAGAGCCTAAGGAAACCAAAAAAAAAAAGGTAATACCAAGACATATAAAAGCAGTTATAATACACGTTAAGACAATTCATATCATGTGGACGGGTAATATAGAGTATGAACGAGATAACCTCATGTTTGTTGATGAATAGGGGATGACTCGGGCATCCCCAAGCTTAGATGCTTGTATGTTCTTGAATATGTTCCTGGGATGCACCTACACATCCCCAAGCTTGAGCTCTTACATCTTCTTGTTCATCTCATATCACCATATCGATTGGATCTTATAAGCTACATTCACATAAAACTTCACAAAACTCATTAGTAGGGTTAGTACTCATTAAATAAAATCCACTCATGTTCAAGCTTTGACAAGTTTAATTGAAGATTACCTACTGTATACTAACCAATTTATAAAATTTAGTGATCAAATAAAGATTATAAACATTGAGTATAAGCACAATACTAAATAAGCATGACAATCTGCCAAAACTGAACAGTCTGTAAAGATGACACTTAACGAGATATCTACGTAGCTCAAATGAAGAAACTCAAAACTAATGAAAGACAGGTAATAATCTCAGGTTTATGCACAAAAATTTTCAGGTCAAAATAATAATCTGAGATTTATCACGATTTTATTTACAGAGAAGCACAAAATCTGTCTAAACAGAACAGTCAGTAAAGATCGAATTGTTCGACCTATCTACGTACCTCAAATCAGAAGAGTCAAAGTTAATGAAAGTTGCGTACATATCTGAGGATCACGCACGAATTTTTTCAGAATTTTTCAATTTTTCTGGAATTTTTAAAGCTCAAAACGGTGGACAGCAAAAATCTGTGCATGTGCAGAAATCTAAATCTAGCATCAACTTTCTACTAGAGATTGTTATAACCAATTTTATTTTTATGTACAGAGATATATACACAATATTTACATGTTTTTGATGAAAAGCTTCCATGGAAAGATTTGTTTTGGTTTCATAGGCATGAACACAAGTGTTCAAGGTCGACCCCCACTTAACCATTACACATCTTTCCAATCACTTTTCTTTTTGAAAACTTTTTAGATAACAATTACAACTAATTTTTTTTGTAATTCACATTCCCTATCCATAGTAAGATAAAGAACAACTTAAAAATGAAAATAAAAACTACTTAGAGATAAAGCAAACAAGTGCACACAAAAACATTCACCTACGCTATGGCTCCCCGGCAACGGCGCCAGAAAAGGTCTTGATAACCCACAAGTATAGGGGATCGCGTGTAGCCTTTTCGATAAGTAAGAGTGTCGAACCCAATGAGGAGCTAAAGGTAGGATAAGTATTCTCTCAAGTTCTATCAACCACTGATACAACTCTACGCACACTAAACGTTTACTTCATCTAGGAAATAATACTAGAGTAACAATACAGGTATGAGAGATAGCTTTGCGAGATAATAAATACAAGAAAGTAAAAGTTAGTGCTGCAGCAATAAAGTACACCAAGTAACCATATACTAACAGTACCATGAGTATGGAAAAGTGGTGGTAATTGTGATGGCTTTGTCCAAGATTAATTAGTCAAGATATCAGGTTCATTGTCTTCGATGCAGTTTTCAATGTGGGAGAGGCTAAATATACATGCACTCTACTACTTGGGATTACAAGTACTATATGATTGGATTGTTAGCAAACATCCGTAAATACTAACAATGCATTAAGGTTTCCCCAACCATAGCCTTAAGTTTATGGTCCTCTTACTCCCATACGTGCAACTAACCGGTTTGAGTCCTTAGGTTTCTGTCACTCCGGCAGAACTACTCCCCTTCCTTTGCACATACTACTAACCCTAGGGTGTTGATCCATGCGCACACAAGTATAATGGACACCAAAGGACAGTACCATATCAACATACAACTCTAATGAACCATAAACATTCAACAAAGCAATCAAAAGACAAATAAACTACATAAACATGACATAGATCATAGGATAAATATTATAGCATCAAACACCATGTTTACATAGGACGGTACAGAGGTTTGTGGGAGGATGAACCACTGAATACAAGGAGGAGATGGTGATGGAGATGGCGGTGAAGACGGCGGAGAGGGGCAGCGCGGCGGCGCAGGGCGGCGGCGGCGCCGGCGGTGCGGGGAACTCCCCGCCGCCGGCAAGCTTGGGGAGCGCCGCCCCTTAGCCTCCCTCCTTCATGGCTTCTTGGGAGCCCTCCCCCATGGAGATGGGATCCATGGGGGAGGCAAAAACGTGGCTTTTGGTGGCTGAAATTCGTGGGTGGAGGAGTCCTCCACGAATTAGGTTTCCTCCCTTTATATAGCTTCTCGGATTTCCGTCACCCCCTTTTAGGGTTCCACCAAAACGGGCCTACAGGTCACGTCCAAACTCCGATTGGGCTGATCTTGGGCTTAAAATCTTCGTATGGAAAATTGTGACAACTTTCTCTTCAGGCCCAACTCCGTTGGAGGTCATCTTCGAGGGTCAAACAGACAAACTCCGAAAAAAGTTCTCAGACAGATTTCTGGAAAGTCCCAATTTGACTCCAACAAGGTTTCCTCTTGTATTCTTGATAATTCCTAGACATCAAAGTGTAAAACAAGAACATTGTGCACTTTTGCAACTATTAATAGGTTAGTCCAAATAAATCATAAACTTAATATAAAAACAAGTGCCAAAGGCATAATATTAACATGAAACAATCAAAAATTATAGATACGTTTTGGACGTATCAGGCCCTAGTAGCAAGCATTAAACATAGCAAGAGTGCATCAACACAATACAAAAGTATCTTCAAGATAAACCCCTAAAATCCCGAACAACGGGTAGCATTACATGATCAATCTCATCCAATCCCCATCCACCTCATATGCCTACAGTGGACTACTCACACATGGTGATGGTGGAGGAGCTCATGGTCGATGGAGATGATGGCGGTAAAGATGGCGGTGAAGACGGCCTCCGGATCCCTCCACCGGGGGAGAAATCCTGGATCAATCTGTCTCCGAAACGAAGATCGTGGTGGTGGCGGCGCTCTGTTTCGCGAAAACTCCTCTCCTCCTAGGGCAAGCCGTTTTTCGTCTATATGAGGGGGTACGTCCAAGACCGAAGGCGAGGCGGTGCCCGAGGCCCATTTGGGGTGGGCCCACGCAGCCAGGTACAGAGGCCGCGTGGGGCCCCCCTTTTGGCCCTCGAGCGCTTCCTCGTGTCCATCTTTCGTCCATTGTCTTCCTTTTCCATAAAAAATGGCGTGGTATTTTTCCCCGATTTTATTTCCTGCAAAAATAGTCAGAAAATAGACTTTGCTAAAAATAGCGTCAGATTCAGCAGTTTTATTCAAATATGGGAACATTCCGGAGCAAATTATGAGGCAAAGTGCTTGGAAAAGTAGATGCATTTAGGATGCATCAACTTGGAACTGATATTTTCTCGATTTTGTAAGCCAATTGCAAATGTACTTGCAACTGACATTTTCTGCGTCTGAAAGCCAGTTGCAACTGCACTTATAACTGAGATTTTTTTAGCCAGCTTTGCAACTGCATCTGCAACTAAAGATGACACTTTTTGAGTACTTCCTTGTACTTATTTCCTTTTTGTTTTCATTATATTTTCATATTTCCCCTACTAATCCATGTGGGGTTGGGTATGCCTTATGTGTGCCGTATTTCTTAATTTGTTTTCTCGATAAATTTTTGTGATGCAATTATAGGAATTTTCTATGTGCCCGTTTTTTGGCTCGCAAGTCGAGTTGCAACTGAGTTTTTTTGTCAACTTTAAGTTCGGTTGTAACTGAGAATATCCAGCTGCAAGTCGGGTTGCAACTGAGTTTTTAATTTTCCAGTTGCAGCTCAAATTGCACTTTTCTTACCGTGAACCATTTTCTTAGGTGAACACTTTTTCACTTATTTATGAACCATACTTTATTATAGGTGAACACTTTTTAATTTATTGTGAATCATTTTCTATCATGATCAATTTTTTTTTGTGAGCCATGTTTTAAAATCATGATTTTTTTGGCAAAATTATGAAAATTTCTATGTCTTACAAACTAGTGATTTTTTTCAGACCTCGTGAATAAATTATGTAAGCCCCTGAAATTTTCTTGAAAACCATGAACATTTTTCTTAGCAGAGTGAACATGCCTTATTTTGAACATATGGAATATTTTTTAAGCTCCGTGAACAATTTTCGAACAAATGGACATTTTTATTAAACACCCTGAATATTTATAACCCGTGTATGTTTTTTTGGAACTAATGAAATTGTTTTCTAGCCCGTGATTTTTTTTGGAACTCCGAACCATTTTGTAACCCATAATATTTTTTGGAAACCATGATATATTTTAAACCCGTGATAATTTTTCTGGTATGGTGAAAGAATGTTAGTTGTTGCTTGATTATGTTTGAACGAAAAAATATTTTTAAATTTGATGGGATTTTTATAATATTTTTTGGTTCTACTATGAAGTGAAAAATCTGGTTCTACTTGAAGTTAGCAGCGAAATATTACTTGAAGTAATAGTAACAATATTTTTTGGTTCTACTAGAATGTAAAAAATCTGGTCGCAGGGGCTCGTACACACTAAACAGAAGTTTAGAA
Organism: Poa annua; assembly: GCA_026929855.1. Lineage (NCBI taxonomy): Eukaryota > Viridiplantae > Streptophyta > Magnoliopsida > Poales > Poaceae > Poa > Poa annua. Next base: position 24,690,810 of record CM049434.1, on the reverse strand, counting down.
AAAACTGTGCACAGGAAGACGCGCTACGTACAAGCAGCTGGTTGGACGTTTCCCTCCAAAAAAAATAAAACTGGTTGTACGTACACAGTAAACGAAAATTCCAAAATAGTTCTTCTGGGCCGTGGTTAATGGGCCTTCGTCTGGCGAATAGCTCAAGTGAGCGAGTCGGGAGTGTACAGCTCAGCTCCAGAAACAGAAATACGAGGGTGACGTCACCTAGCTGAGAATTAGCTTAATTCTCAGCTAGCTGAGATATACACAGAACCTTTTTAAAAAGGCTTTTGCTAAGGGCAGGGTAACCGAGATTTAGGTTAACCCTCGGTCAATCCCGCAAGTACCAAATCGAAATCGAGAGGAGCATGAGAGAGAAGGAGGCAGAGCTCCTCGTAAGCGAAGGCGACGACGCGGCTGGCCGCGGCAGCGACGAGAACGACGAGGACGGGAGCGAGCCGGAGCCGCTGTTGACACTGCCGCCCACGGCGGAGCCGAGCAAGAAACTTAGTTTGGGGGATGGGGTGCCAACGCCGGAGAAGATGCGGCCGGAGGTGGGGGGATTTAGAGGATGGTCGTGGTGGCGGTGGACCGGCGGAGAAGGAGCTCGAGGCAGGGTGGGACGGGGAACCCTATTGATCAGATGAGAGACTGAACCTAGTGATCTTTCTCCTGCTGGCAAGCATCGATGTGAGGAAGTTCAGCTCTACTCCCGTCCCGATGGGAGACTGATCTCAAGGCGTCGTGACAGCGTGTCGGCCGCTGGCGGGGACGACGCTAGTTAGGCACCTAGGCCGATGGAGGCCGTGGGGGGTTGCCGGAGGGGTGGAAGAAAGCTTTGCAAGAAATTGACCGAGCGATTTCTTCTTTCTCGATCGATCGAGTGCTAGGTGAGTCCTTTAGAAAAACCTACGGGACAACAGGAACAGGAGATATCATATTTGAACCCGTAATAGCGAACGGGGATTAGAAACTAGATTTTCAAGCTATAAGAATCACATTTAGCTCAGTGCAAATGGACTGTGAAAGAACAACCGAATCCAATTATACATAATTAGCGCGGAATTGGGCCACTTTGAGATAAAATGTATCTTTTGTTCTAGCATAATCTTGTTTCGCAAAAAAATTGAAGTGCCCAAATTTTGGTCAACATTGCTCAAGATTTTGCTGAGTCATGGCCAACAGTGATAGGAGAGAAAAATCTCAACATCCAAAATAAAGTATCGTGATCAAAAAATTTGTAGTGTATATTTTTTTGCGGATCCAAACACACGATATTTTTTTAATACAGTTATAAACCATAAAATATGATGAAAAATACCAATTTAACCTTTCTACAAGCATGGTGGTTTAATAAAGATGAAGAGTAAAGGTTTGCGCACAACAAAAGGGCTATATGTGCAAACCAAAAGCTCCTATAGTGAATCTTTTTCGTTGAGATCATGACATATGGGCTAACTTGCCAATGGATTTCAATTCTACTTCAAAACGTTATGGTCATATTATTTACCGAAAACAATAAACCCAGTCCTGCCCCTTGAATTGTGCTCATTTTTTTAAAATAATACACTAAATTAATTAAATTCCAGAAATAATACGCGTTTTTTTTTCTTCAAAACTAGGATCCCGTCGGTCTTGGCGAAGCCGACAGGACCTAGTCGTCCTTGCTAACGCCGACTGGTGCCTTGTCGTCCTTGCTAGTGCCTTGTCGTCTTTGGGGAAGACGACTAGTGGCGTGTACTCGCACATACACGCCACTGATAAGCCACCAGTAATAACACAGGAAAGACGACTAGTGGCGTGCACTCACAGATACACGCCACTGATAAGCCACAGTAATAACACAGGCAGCTACCACGTGGACGGGTGGGGCCTCTCGTCCTCGGCAATGACGACTAGGTCCTGTCGGCTTCGCCAAGACCGACTAGATCCTAGTTTTGAAAAAAAATAAAATCACGTATTATTTCCGGAATTTAATTAATTTAGTGTATTATCTAAAAAAAATTAGCTTGAATTGTTGTCTTCCCCTACGTGGGAAAATATTTAACAACACGAGCTCTAGTGACCTTTTATTCCAACTGTGACTCTCAACCAGGAAAGGCTTCAACATCAAGGTTACCATGTTTCTTTCTCATCCTTTTCTGTTGCGTTCTATTCACATTTATAATAGCTGAACTTTTAGTATTATGTTGTATTTTTTATTTACATGTTGTACTATAAATTGTCGAATGCAAACGATATAGAATAACACAAATGACTTATCAAATTTGGCTTATATTAGGAGAGGAAAAAAAGGCAGGATAACGTTTCTCTCGGAAAGAACGTTTTGCAAATCTCAAAGCATGTTTCAGCCTTTGAGTGGACATGATAACTCTTGTACCCATGCGTTCATGCAATGATGTACAAATATATTTCTGATTTGTGTTATCACAGAAAGTTTTTTGTTCAAGGTAGACAGAGAGGTGTAATGTTCTCTGAAGCCAAGAGCGTGATCTAGTATGTTTGGTGTGCAATTTCTCTGCAGTAATGTGCAGTTGTAGCTTTGATACGGAGTCAGAACCTGGGTTTTGACCATTCGAGTTCATGTGCAGTTGTAGCTTTGATACGGAGTCGCCATAATATTACTACCGAACTACTCCCTCCGTCCGAAAATATCCGTCGCGGGGTACAAAATTTTAAACTGCGGTACATTTTACAAATTAGTCCTCTGTAATTGAAATTCGTTTCCGTCCCGTCCTCCTTCCCGTCCCCATCGTCCTCCTTTCCGTCCCCGTCGTCAGTCCTCCGCCCTCCGCCGTCTTCCGGCCATCCCCGTCCCCCGCCCTCGTCCGAGCTCGCGGGCGCCGCCCTCCCCGTACTCCGCCCTCGTACGAGCTCGCGGAACACGGGAGATGGATTCCTAGATCGCGGAACTCATGCGCCCGCATCGGAGCTCGACCTCGTCGGACTCCTAGCTCACGGACGGCGCCTCCCCGTCCCTCCTAGATCGCAGAAGGTGCCTTCCCGTCCCTCCTAGATCGCGGGCTGCGCCTCCCTCCACTCTTCCGCTCCGCTCGACGGGCTCAGGCCAGCCGGCCTACTAGCCGCGCTCCCTCCTACGGCCACGCCGCTCCGCCGAGGAAGGCAGGTCCGCCGAGGAAAGAGGCAGGAGGTCCTCGCCGCCGTCTGCAGCTCCCTCCGCATCTGCTTGTTGAACTGCGGCCAAGGTCGTCAAGGTCGAACAAGGACCGCTCCGCCGAGGAAAGAGGCAGGAGGTCCTCGTCGCCATCGGCAGCTCCCTCCTCCGCTGCTTGTTGAACAAGGTCATCAAGGTCGAACAAGGTCATCAAGGTTCCTAGCAGCAGGGCTCAAATTCGTCGCAGTCAAGGAAACCACACACTGAACTTGAAACCTGAATGAAACCATGGCTGCTTGTTGAAACTGCAGGTACATTCATGAGAAGTGTCAGCTCCAAACTGTATTTAGACTAGATTTCAACTTCACAACAGCATCCATATGGATACTCCCTGTATGGAACAATCATGAATTAGAGTAGGAAATATCAATACACCAATTTCAGTTTGCTGAAACTGAAATTGCATCAAACTGACAGAAAATTTAGTAAGTACAAACTGAAATTAGTATGTCACTGACTTAGACACTGACAATTTCATTCATGTAAAGGAATGAAATGAATGAAACGACCAGATTCTTGTAAAAGAAAGTGAAATAAGCAGTAAACAGTCTGTCTTGTTGAATAACGACCAGATTCTATGTAAGAAAACTTACTCCAAAGTCTGCAAGCTTAACACGACCACAAGCTTAACCTGGAGTAGTATGTTTGCACCTTTTATATCCCTGCATATTGTGTAAGCGATAGTTTAATACACCAGTATTAGAAAAACACTCAACCTCCTAGGTATTAGAAAATATAACTAAATAATCAGCTAGAGTATAATGTTATGATACAAACACATGCAAATGACCATATAGATTGAAACTAGAATCCTTTTATTACCACAAGGGAATGGATGTCAGTAATGGTTCAGGGAATAGAAGGTAGTTGGATAATGATGGAATTTGCATGGCAATGGACCTGATAGCTTCTACATGGTAGATTCTCATGTTTTGTTTGGATGATATTAACTTCCACGTAGATGTAGCAGGCCATGCTTGCAAAAGAGTTAAAGATTGATAGAATGAAGTTTGGTGTATCTTTTGTCGATCCTACCACGCTTATTTTCCAGAAGATGGATAAAATGGTCCACCTCGATGAGAAGTGGTTCGATATGACAAAGGTGAAGAACACATACTACCTTCTACCTCATGAGCCAAGACCCTTGCGCACCATGCGGAACAAGCAAAGCATCGGAAAAGTGATGTTTCTAACAATTAGTTGTTGTTCTCTTATTTGAGAGTAGAAAAATACTCTTAGTTGTTGTTCTGTTATCATCAAGTTGCACATGAAGTAATTACACACACAAGAGGCACAAGGAGTAATTATTGTCACTGCCCATCCTAAATCAGTACACTTAATCAGCCTAAAAGCTAAAATGATAAACCAAAACAGTTCATGAGCCTATAAGCTCAAATTTAAGCTAGTGTTGGTGTTCAACAGCCTCCTCCAAGTGACAACAACAACCAAGCAGAGAAACAGTTCATGAGGCTATATAGTGCATACATTCGGTTCTGAAATTATTAACAGTGCAAAAATAAACCAAGACATCGTAGATGTACGCTTATCAATCCATCAAACTACTCCAAGCAAATTTATTTTGACAGCCAACCTTAATGTTACTCCAAGTAAATCTAAGCAAACAAATATTGCCCAGAATTCAACTTCACTGCAAATTCACAAGCAGAAGGAAATTCAGGATACGAGTACAACTACAGATCATCCCAGAGGTAAAACTGGCGCTCAATCACAGAGGCAGGGTCACCACCTGGTCGACGCGATCCCATCACCGGAACTCGGCCTCGAACTGGTTGCGCAGCACGTTGTAGAGGAGCGTGGGGTAGAAGAGCACCCTGGCGCCGGCGCCGACGAGCGCGCGCTTCGCCCTGAGCCGCACGACCTCGCGGCCAACCTGGGCCGCCTCCTCCTGCTCCTCCCCATCTACCACCGGCCTCCCGTCCCCGTCGCCCAGCTCGCAAATCCTCATGCGCCTCCCTTCCTCCCGGCCCCAACCCTAGACGCCGAGAAGCCTCCAGGCTTCAGATCCCTCCTCATGCACCTCCCCTCCTCCCTCGACGCCGGATACGTCGATTTATCGCCGGATTGGACTGAAAACTCAAAGCTTTGCCGCCGGTCGGTGGAGGGGAGCGCGGTGACGCGAATCAAGGTGAAGGGGAGTGCGGCGATGCGAGATAAGGTAGAGGGGGTGGAAAAGAGCGGATCTTGGTGGAGAGCCCGAGCAGAGAGCGTCGGCAGTGAGCGCGTCGGCGGCGAGCAGGAGCAGAGAGCATCGGCGGCGTGCGCGAGGAGGAGAAAGGGAGACGGGGACTGCGGGTTTGGTCGGAAAGAAATTGAGGGGGTTTTCGCAAAATGTAAACTCACGACGGATATTTCCGGACGGAGGGAGTAAGTGTTTTCAGCGAGAGGGGAGCCTAGAGTTAGCGGTTGTTTTTTGGAGTTTCTGGAGTGCTTTGAAGTTATGAATGATGTATTATTGGTTTCTTTTCTATGAAATGAAATCAGGAGCGAGGCTCCTTAATTATTTTTAAAAAAAATCTGAAAAAAAGGCCTTGAGTTCAAGACCCGGCTGAAACAATAGCAAATAATAATAAAAGATGATGAAACCACTTTCAGTCACTGAGAGAGCAAGGAGAGCACTACTAAACCAAAAATAAACTAGATGCAGGAAACTAATTTTTTGTGCTTTTGATAATTAAAAGCAAACAAGATAAAATAAAATAAACTAAACAAGACAAAAACAAAGTAAAGAGATTGGAAGCATGAGACTCCTTGCAGAAGTCTGCTGATTCCCCGGCAACGGCGCTCGAGTACGAGTAGGAACTAAGCTTGGGAATGCTGATATGTCTCAAACGTATATATAATTTTTTATGTTCCATGCTGATATTATACCAATTATTACATGTTTTGCATCCACTTCATATCACTTTTATACATTTTTTGGGACTAACCTATTAACAAGATGCCACAGTGCCAGTTCCTGTTTTCTGCTGATTTTGTATTCCAGAAAAGTTGTTCTGGAAATATTCTCGGAATTGGACGAAAATCAACGGAGTTTCTGGAGTACATGATGTGCAGATATGTAGCATTCCACAACTTTATCTAAAAATGTAGCATTCCACAAGGAATGATAGTATACAAATATTGCTATATTGCAAAACTCCATTTGCAGCGCTCACAGTCAGAAACATATCATGCACCAGAAACCAAACCCTGCTAAGCTCCTATATTTAACAAAGTGTGACAAGCTTCGCTACCAGGAGCCAGTATTTCGAAAGTCATCTGTTGCCAAGCTTATGAAATATGTCTGTACAAGAAGCATCTGCACAGCGAACCGAACCTGCACGGGTAGAAAACATATACAACCACGTGCAGCTTGTGAGCAAAGCAAGTAATCTTTCAGGACTGAACTTTCTTTTCATGAACTTTAATTTGGCGTTGTTGTGTGTTAGGATGGCTTTAAGAGCACGAGTACCTGGCATACCCATCGGTAGGACTCAAGATCAGACAGCTGGAACTTTACAGCAGATGTTCAGGACATCATCTAATGGCGCATGGTCACCTGTGCCCTCATCTTTCCTCGCATATAACAGTTCTTTTCCTTTGAACATGAACATTCCACCCTAACAAACAAACATGCAATTCCATGGATCAAGACCGTGTAAAATCCCTAATTAAGTTCAGACAGTGGTGGCATCAGCAGTTGAGTATGGATAAATGATCTAACCTGTTGCAGGACACTTGGCCTGTCATCTGGGGTGGCTTCTATTGTATAGTTCTTTGTTGCCTCCTTGAGGGAATCAAACCGCGAAAACACTTTCACCTTTAAAAAATACGTTCAGCTGCCGCGACAATGTCCAAGCAATCTTCATGATAAAACAACTAGACAGATGAAAAATCACTGCTACAAAATTATGCTTACACTAGCTGGATTGAAGAATGTGCGACCAACACCAAAATATAGTCCCAATAGATCATATGCCTGAAAAGGTTTAATGGAAGTCATGCACTTAGGGACACAATAAGTAAATGGTTTTTATGGATAATGAAATCTCCAATCCACAGATGATTGATCCTCATGTACCAAATACAGTATATCCATGTGTCTTATCTCATTTACACATCTACAACTACGTTTGAAGAAACGAGTAACACATATGCAGCATGCAGTTATGAAGGAAGACCACGGTAACAAGAAGGATCGTTTCCAAGGGAAAAAGTTATGTGTCAATCTGGCATAAATACTCACATACTGCGAATTCACATTTCTCTGTCTTGACAAAAAGTAAGATAATTTCCAACTCACTTTCCACAAAATAGTCATATCATATTTTTGTGGGATCTATCTTTTTAGTACACTGCAGCCAAAGGCGAGGACATGCTAACAAGTTTAACAGACACAATGTGAATGCAGAGCACTTTGCTTATACAACGGGGATGCAGATATCACATAGCAATGTAGCATACAGTATAGAAATATCAAGTAGGTACAATATTGTGTTAGCACACGAATTAGTACCTTGCGCTCAGGATCTGCGTAGAGGTAATCCAAAGGAAAAGGCAACTGCAGTAAACATATATTTTAGGCAAAGTTACTTCGGGGATAAAAAAAAATCAAAATGTTACCAGTGAACTATCCACATATACATGAATAATTCGGGTTTTAAGATATCCATGGTCTAGCAAGTCCCAAACGAGGGGAGCACGTTAAATTAAACCATCAGCAGGATTGTGCAATTATGGCAATGGTCGAATTCAATTAACTGATGAGCAAATACCCTCTCAGGCAAGTTGGGGCTGAAAATGGTAAAAAAATCTGTGTCTAGGACAAGATATAGATTATCACAAAGTTCACAGTGTTTGCTAGCAGGGTAAGAGATAAGCTATAAACTGAAGTGTGATACATACACGCTCAGCGAGAATACGGGCTTTATCAGGAGTGCCAACACCAACAGCTATTAGTTTGACGCCAGCAGCATCAAATCTTTCTTTTGACTCCTTCAACGTCAATGCCAACTCCCAACTACAGAGTTGATTATTAGGGCAGAAAAGGAAATTAAACAGACAGGCTCAAACTCTAGCCAAGTATATAGTCCATGTACAGTTATGAGGAGGAGCTATCTCTTACCAGCAAGGACATCCGAAGTGCCTTAGCAAAGCTACAACAGCTATTCCCTGCACAAGCCAATCTAGTTATGTCCGGCATCAGATTCATGGCGTCATCAAATGATTTCACAGTAAAATGGGATTTAGTGTTTCCATCTACAGAATTCAGAAGGGGTAATTCGTTCATGCCATGCAGCAATTGGGGGCGTCTTACTCTGAAAGGACCTCTGCGTTGTAAACCTTAACCTCAAACTAATCTTATGCTACGTCTCCACGGAATACAAGGACAAGGCTGAAGCTAATCGGAGAAAAGAGCGAGCATCTCTACCTCGTTCTGGTCCCAGAGATCCCTGATCAGGACGGGCTCGCCGGTGGCCGCTGAGAAGATGGCGACGCCACCGAGGGCATCGCCGATACCCGACCCTGGCTCCGGAGGGGAGGATGGAGCGGAGGGGGAGCTCGCGGCAGAAGCAGGTACCACCAGAGAGCGGTGGAGACGGAGGCTGAGACGGCGCCGCTTGGGGACAGAGACGAGGTTGATGCGGAAGCGAGAGGAGGTGGCGGTAGAGCGGGTGGCCGCCGGCGTGAGCGAGGCGACCGTAGTTGCGGACATGGCTAGGGGGGACGCGGCGAAACCCTGTCCGGGAGGAAGAGAAGCGCGCGGATGCCAAGCAAGCGGACCGGCGTGGCGTGGTGGAGATGGTTGCCGACGGCGGAGGTCTGGCCACAGATTTGTGAAGAGTGTACCTCATTTTGTTTCCTATCTTGAGCACGTGAGCATTAGAGCATCTCCACCGGCCTCCAAATGACCCCGAAGTACCGATGGGGTCCGAACGCTAAAAACTACTACCAGCGGCACCCTTGGAGGCCTTCTCGGGGTGCCGGACATGGAGGCGGACATTGTCCTGACAGGGGTGGCCCGCCTGTTATACACACAACACCCGCGCCCGTGTTAATGATGATGTGCTGGAGGCCGTTCCGCCGCGTTTAATGTCGAGGCGACGAGACGGCGACACGCATGTTAGCACGCGTTGCAATAACGCCGCGCCCGTTCCCCTTGCGGGCGCAGAGCGAAGCGACGCGTCGCAATAACGCCGCGCCGGTTCCCATGACGCAGACGGAAGCGACGCGCGCTGAAGTCGCAGCGGCTGCCCGCGGCGGCGCCCTGCACACGCGTCGTCGGCGTCAATGCGCGGCCAGGCGAAGCAGTGGCCGCGTTAATGCAGCCACCAACCCCGCTCCTCCGGCCGCCTTTAAAACCCGACGCAGCGCAGCCCTCCTCTCCCCACACCACCACTTCTATCTCCCTCTCCCTCTCCCACAAGAAGATAGGCCGCCATGGCGGGCAGCCGCGACGAGCGTCACGGTGAGCAACGCCGCGAGCAGCTGGAGGAACGCCGTCGTCGCAACGAGGAGGCGGAGATGGCCAAGGCGTTCCAGCGGGACATGTGGCGCGAGGAGGCCGACAACGCGTCTCCGTACGTGCTCTCGCTGGAGACCGCGCGGCTGTGCAGCCGCCACGCGGTGCCGGTGGAGGACTTCGCCACCCTACCGGACGGGTGGGTGAGGAGCGCCGTCAACGTTCCGGTGGCGCCGCGGCTCAGCGGGCAGGAGCGCATCGCCTTCTCAAGCGGAAGTGGATGGAGATGTCGTACGGGCAAAAGCTCGACCCCAAGTACTCCATCTCAGCGCCCTACTGGCACGCCGTGGTGGACGCGGAGTACGAGGCGCGTCGTAGCGGACGAGAGCCAACGCCAGAGTTGCCCGCAACGGACGACGAGCGTGACGGCGAGGACGACGACGACGGCCCAGAGCTACCCGATCTGCCTCTACCACCTGCTGAATCTTGGTCAGCAGCGTCATCGTCACCGAAGAAGGGGGCACCGCAAGCCGGAGAGGCTTCCCATCAAACGCCCCGCCGCATGCCACGGCGGTAGATCAAATGCCACCACGCGCCGGCGAAAGCAGAAGCCTCAGCCGGCTCAGCCGAGGCTACGGGACGTTCCTCAAGGCCGGAGCCAACGCACTGGCCGACGGGGACGTTTCTAAAGGCCGTAGCCGACGGCAATAGCAGATGAAATTTCCGGCGCCGGATCATTGAGGTATGCAAGTGATGCATGTAAAATGCATACATGAACTTTGCACTTTATTACTTATATTCCAATCATATTTGCATAATATAAGGGTTATATCAATGTTTTATCATGATTTTGGAAATAATTTAATGATTTCCTATTTTTATGGAATTAACCCTGCACAGGCAGAAAACCCTATTTTTCTATTTTAATGTTTCAGGGACCCAAACGACGTCTAAATGACCTGCAAATTTACGGACGTCAATATTTGGAAGGAAGAAGACTTGTGGGCGAAGGAAGAGAACAAACGGAGGCACGAGGCCCGAATGAGGTGGGCCCACGCGGCCACTGTACCTGGCCGCGTGGGACCCCCCATCTGGGGCCTCGACGCTCCGTTGCCGTCGATCTTTTCTCCACCGACTCCGTCTTGACCTAAAACTGCCTATAAAAATTATCCCCGAGGCTCTTCGGAAAGGAGCGCCGCCGAAACACAGAAACACCGAAACAAAGACTTGGAGCTGTAGATTGGAGGGGGAAAACTCCGGCGGGGCGCTGCCGGCGTGGTCTCGATCTTCTCCATCGACTTCTCCACCGTCTCCATGATGAAGAGGGAGTAGTCCACCTCTGGATTATGGGTTTGTGGAAGTAACTTATGTATATCTCCTCTCTTTGAGCTTCACTAATTAGTACCGTATGAGCTGCCGAACATGATTACGGTCATCTATGTAATACCTATGTGGTGGATCTTTTTATAAGTTAATATATGTTTGAGATTGCAAATGTTTTGTTTCAGTTATGAAAGTAGATGCATATTATGTACCCCGTTCTTATTTAACTTGTGATGATCAAGCATGTTTATGAGAGCGTGTGAGGGGGAACGTGTGCATTAGTTGGAGTAACGGGGGGGGGGGGGGGGGGGGGGTGAGTGCGATAAGTTGACAACTGTAATATCGCGATCCACTTGGGTGTTTACCTTACTTTGTTGCCTCACTAGGGATAAACAAAAATACCATGCTACAAGGGTTGTGGGTGATCATGCCACTTCTCCGTGACTAGATCTAGCATGTTCTTATTTTAACTTCATGTCATGATACTTAAGGCTATATTCTGAGTCATCTTAATTACTGAGGTGTTATGATTTAGTTCGCATCTTGGTGGAGTATAAGTGAGACTAATAAACAAAAAGTCTCTATGTTAGGACGTGATGCCCATATAATTAGTAACTTGTCATAAAGCTTTGTGTTGCAATCTCATATGTCAACTCCTATGTTCCATTGTCTACCACTTCATTAAAGAGAGAGTGCATTTGTGAAACCATGAACCCCGGTCCATTTTTAATCATAAGAAACACTTTTCCAACAACTTTTACCACTTTTCCATTTTCTGCCATTATTAAATCCGAAAATACAAAAACACTTTTACATCTTGCATACATCATTAAAAACCCAAAAATATCATTTATCATTGTTATCACCATCCTTGCATATTTATTTACCACCACTGCATATTTATTTCTTGTTTGCATCACATACTATCTTGATATCATTCTTACACCTTGTGCTTGACAACCACTAGGTGAGGTTGAGGACCAAAACATTTAACTCTGTTTTGTAGGTAACCAAAAGAAGGATAGGAAGATAAATCTTTCACTACTGATTCCCCGAGAGTTCGATATTAAACCCTCGAGTCATCCCTCGTGGGGAAAACACGTCTTCCACTTACTACATACTCTGCACTTGGAGGCTCAACCTAACCCTGTATACTTATCATTGCAGGTAGCTACTGAAGGCTATCACTTCTACGGGTATCAAGACTGTTTTCTGGCGCCGTTGCTGGGGAATCATACTGCGAAGGTTTATCCAAGGAGATCACAACAAAGTCAACATCACCAACTTGTGCTAACACCTAAGCTTGGGGAGGTTGCACCTACGTGAGCATCATCTTATCCATCTTTACCTTCAAAGCAAATTATCTGTTTTGTCATTGTCTTGCATTGTCTTGCATTTGTAATTCGGTTTGCATTTGTGAGACTCATTTTATTTTCAGTTTTGCATAAAAAATTAAAAAAATACATAAAAATTTGCTAAAATGGAGAAAAGAACCTTTTGGCCATTTAGTGTTAAGAACTTTTCCCAAGATATGAATATCCCTGTTGAGAAACGTGTGGTAGATCCTAATATCATGAAAGTGATTTATGAACACCGTTTTTATGGGAAACCTAAATAAGATCCTATACTTCATATTAAGAAGTTTGATGAAAGGTGCAAAATGATAAACTTGAGCCATGCTATTGTTAAAATTAAGCTTTTTCCTTACTCCCTAGGTGGAAAAGCCTTAGATTGGATATTAAGATGGCCACCTGGAAATTTTAGCACTTGGTTTAATTTAAAAGCTGCTTTCATTGAAAGATTTTGTTCCATTGAAAAGGTTTGTAACCTTAGACAAGTACTTATAACCTTTAAACAAGAAGAGGATGAAACTCTAGTGAAAACATGGGAAAGATTTAGAGGTATAGCTTTTGGAATGGAACATGGTCTTAGAGATTGGATGCTCATGCATATGTTTTATAGAGGATTGTCTGAAACCTCTAAAGTCTTTTTGGATAATGAATGTGAGGATTCTTTTATGAATACTGCTGCTAATGATGCTCACTATCTACTTGATGGCTTGCTTTTGGAAGTAAGAATTAAAGAGAGTTTAGAAAAAGCCCAAGTACCTGAAGATGTGTTTGATGACCGTTATGAAATATTCAACCTTTACAATAGGGAAAAGAAAGTTGAGGAAGTTAAAATGCTTAGTGAAGTCAAGGATCCTTTGCTTGACTTAGAAAATTGTAGCTTGCATGAATTAATATCTATCTTACAAAAGTTTGCAAGTGATCCTTCCATCAACACTAACCAAGCTGGTTTTGGTTCCTATATTGCTAATCATGTCTTGAAAGAAAAAATTGCTAGGTACAACCAAGAGGTTATGATACCACCTAAGCTTGGGGATATATGGATTTCCAAGGTACTAGTAACTATTGGTAAAGAGACACACCATGCCATAATTGATCTAGGATCTAGTGTCTCTGTTTTATCTAAAGAACTATATGAAATACTTGAATTGAAAAATCTTGAAAAATGCTCTATTGAACTTGCACTTGCTGATGATTCCATTAAACATGCTTTAGGGAAAGTAAGTGATGTCATGGTAGAGTTATATATGACTTTTGTGCCTGTGGATTTTCTAATCATGGACATGGGGAATAAAACCTCTAGTCCTATTATTCTTGGAAGACCTTTTCTTCGTACTACAGGTGCTATCATTGATTCAAAAGAGGGGAATGTGAAGTTTCAGTTTCCACACAAGAAGTGCATGGAACACTTCCCAAAGAAGAGGGACACACCAAAGTTCAAGCTCCCTCATGAGTTTCATCTTCAATAAACAACAAGTAAGAAGCCTAGCTATATGGCTATAAAGAAAGCGCTTTGCGGGAGGCAACCCGGTTATTTTTATGTGTGATTTTCTTTGTGTCCTCTTGCTGTACCAAGAGAGTTTGTTTTTAGCTTAGTTTCTGGAATTTTCAATAAAGTGCCAAGTTTTACCCATATTGGTTTGAAAAAGTTGCTTATAGCGTTCGGAGATTTTATTCCTGAACGAGTCAGTGCACGGTATGATTTTTAATTCTTATTCTGTCACTCCGAATGAGCTCATATTTTAACTGTAGTTGCAACTTTTCATCCTCTGTATGCATGAATTTTTTCGGAATTTTTCGACAAAGTTTGGTAGGGTAGAAAAATACGTTTTGCTGCTGCTGTTTTTCTGGACAGATTCTGTCCCATTTTGTTTTATGCATGTTTTGAACTTTTAACTTGAATCTTTTTGATTCAATTGAGTTTATGAGTAGGCATACAACATTATACAGTTTCTTTACATTCACATGAATTTTTGTTCAAGGATTATATGCAGCAAGAAATCTATTTGTTTATCACTACTAATGCACCCCACAGAAAAAGAAATGGGAGAAACGGTGTTTTGAAGTTTTTCACAGGGATTGGAGGAGATGCACCAAGAGCTATCCAAGGATGGTGAAGACCATAAGCTTGGGGATGTGAAGACAACCCCACTGGACCTACACACTCTCGGTTTGCACACATCTAACTTCTGTTTTTCGATCGAAACACTTTATCGCATAAACTTGGAGCGTCTTTTTGTTTGTTTTGGTTTGATTTTTGTTATTGTGAGACCACCACACTATCATTTATATGTGAAAGAGCTACTGGAAATATGGGTTGAAATATGTTGGATGCTATTATAAGTTTGGGAAAAGGGATGTTTGAGTTGATTTTTAATGATACATATAGTTGCATGATTCATGAGCTTGTTTATGAGTAATAATTTGCAAATGCTTTATCAAGAGCTATTACTTATTCATGTTTTGATGCTGAAAGTTATTTTACTTTGTTTAACATGGATTAGTTAGTTCTATGGACACTCTTGCATGCATCTAGATGGTCAACTTTCTCCCTCTTGCTAGCCCAAAAATTCCAACAAGTAAAAACTTGTTTCCAACACCTTCAACCAAAGTTATTCCAGTGAGTCCACCATATCTACCTATTAGCTTTATGCTATTCCGAGTATGTTTATCATGTGATTTGTGTTATCTATATCTCTGAATGAAAATGTTTATGTTATTAATTGTTATGGGAAAAGTTGGTTATATGGCTCTCACAAACTTGATGCACAATTTACTTTTATTGTATTAATAAAACATGACCCATTGTGATTAAGATTATGATGTTAGTGGCTTGATAAATCTCTTGGGTTGGGAGTTAGCTCATATGTGCTGTCACATGGCAAGCTTTCAACATGCTCCTTCACTTCATTTAGTTGATATCATGTACTTTTGTCTATGGATGCCTATCATGGTGAAATAAATGTGGAGATGAAACAAGTTTAAATGAGTTTGTATAAATGGTTAGAGAGACGCCTGGGCCACTAATCTAAGCCATGCATCATTCATGGTGGAAATTTACTTACATACTATGGTGAACCGTCTGTTAGGGATGAAAACGGAACGAAATCTTTCCGACTTTTCCGCGGAAAAACGGAAACAGAATGGAAATATGGAAACGAAAACGGAAAATTTTATGCGGAAACGGAACAGCATATTCCGGCGGAACGACCACGGAAACGGAAATTTCCGTTTCCGGTAATATGGAAATTTCCGTTTTTGTTATGCAGAGATTTCCCAATCCAGCAGGCCCAGATAATTCCAGTGGAAACATTTGGCACAATCAAAGATATTTTTATTATATAATCATGATATCTCGTTATATTTTATTTCATCTTAAAAACTTGACAATTTTGTTGATTTGATTGAGTTTCCTGCATTATTCAAGGTCTCTTGGTTCCGATAAACATCCGCTTCTTGTTCCGTGTCCGCACCGTATTCGGTCCATATCTGTTTCTGACAATATTTGTTTCCGGGGTTTCTGTATCCGTTTCCGCTTCCGTAAAAAAATATGAAAACAAATGTGGCACCACCCAGTTCCGTCCGTATCCGCTCCGTTTTCATCCCTACCGTCTGTGATACACCTTACTATAAAAAGCTATGCCAATGGTAAATAAAAAGGGTGTTGAGGTTGTTCACTTTGTTTGTTTGTCTTGTCATTTTGATATGGGCTTGTTCCATATCCTGGGACAAGAGGTACCCCAGTTGACGCTCTTAATGATACCATTATTACTTACAATGATATTTAACTTGAACTTGCTTTGTTTCCCAAGTTGAGTAACTCATGGTGTAGGTACTTGTATTCAAGGGGCATGAGACATCCAACCTTTACTTTGTCAAGCACACTACTCATATTTGCTTTCACATTAAACTTTAATCATTCAAGATGCTATGATAGGGGAATGAGAGCTTGGCACTAAGGATTACCACATTGCAATCATTAACTTAAGTAGAAGAGTTTGGAAGTTGGATGAAACTTATGCATGCTTTACCTCTACTCACATATACATCTTTCCAAAGTGTCCACCTTTTATATTCAGATTTTCATCTACACTCTATGACCAATGTAGGATGTTCTTACTTATCATTATGCATACATGTGGTCCATATTACTATCTTCTATGTTACACTTTGTGAACTATCATTGAACATCCTTGCATTGAATACTTGATATCACTTCATAAACTATCTTGCATATTGCTACTCATTTGAAGAATGAATCATTTGACTCTATGTAGCAATAGTAATCATCTTTGATATCCATTGTTAGTATTAAACTGCAAAGTCCATGTTAGTTTTATCACCTTCATACTCGAGGACGAGTATTGGTTAAGCTTGGGGATGTTGATGCATGTAAAATGCATACATGAACTTTGCACTTTATTACTTATATTCCAATCATATTTGCATAATATAAGGGTTATATCAATGTTTTATCATGATTTTGGAAATAATTTAATGATTTCCTATTTTTATGGAATTAACCCTGCACAGGCAGAAAACGCTATTTTTCTATTTTAATGTTTCAGGGACCCAAACAACGTCTAAATGACCTGCAAATTTACGGGCGTTAATATTTGGAAGGAAGAAGACTTGTGGGCGAAGGAAGCGAACAAACGGAGGCACGAGGCCCAAATGAGGTGGGCCCACGCGGCCACTGTACCTGGCCGCGTGGGACCCCCCATCTGGGGCCTCGACGCTCCGTTGCCGTCGATCTTTTCTCCACCGACTCCGTCTTGACCTAAAACTGCCTACAAAAATTATCCCCGAGACTCTTCGGAAAGGAGCGCCGCCGAAACACAGAAATACCGAAACAGAGACCTGGAGCTGCAGATTGGAGGGGGAAAACTCCGGCGGGGCGCTGCTGGCGTGGTCTCCATCTTCTCCATCAACTTCTCCACCGTCTACATGATGAAGAGTGAGTAGTCCACCTCTGGACTATGGGTTTGTGGAAGTAACTTATGTATCTCTCCTCTCTTTGAGCTTCACTAATTAGTACCGTATGAGCTGCCGAACATGATTACGGTCATCTATGTAATACCTATGTGGTGGATCTTTTTATGAGTTAATATATGTTTGAGATTGCAAATGTTTTTTTCCAGTTATGAAAGTAGATGCATATTATGTACCCCATTCTTGTTTAACTTGTGATGATCAAGCATGTTTATGAGAGCGTGTGAGGGGGAACGTGTGCATTAGTTGGAGTAACGGAAGGTGGTGAGTGCGGTAAGTTGACAACTGTAATATCGCGATCCACTTGGGTGTTTACCTTACTTTGTTGCCTCACTAGGGATAAACAAAAATACCATGCTACAAGGGTTGTGGGTGATCATGCCACTTCTCCGTGACTAGATCTAGCATGTTCTTATTTTAACTTCATGTCATGATACTTAAGGCTATACTCTGAGTCATCTTAATTACTGATGTGTTATGATTTAGTTCGCATCTTGGTGGAGTATAAGTGAGACTAATAAATAAAAGGTCTCTATGTTAGGACGTGATGCCCATATAATTAGTAACTTGTCATAAAGCTTTGTGTTGCAATCTCATATGTCAACTCCTATGTTCCATTGTCTACCACTTCATTAAAATTAAAGAGAGAGTGCATTTGTGAAACCATGAACCCCGGTCCATTTTTAATCCTAAGAAACACCTTTCCAACAACTTTTATCACTTTTCCATTTTCTGCCATTATTAAATCCGAAAATACAAAAACACTTTTACATCTTGCACACATCATTAAAAACCCAAAAATATCATTTATCATTGTTATCGCCATCCTTGCATATTTATTTACCACCATTGCATATTTATTTCTTGTTTGCATCACATACTATCTTGATATCATTCTTATACCTTGTGCTTGACAACCACTAGGTGAGGTTGAGTACCAAAACATTTAACTCTGTTTTGTAGATAACCAAAAGAAGGATAGGAAGATAAATCTTTCACTACTGATTCCCCGAGAGTTCGATATTAAACCCTCGAGTCATCCCTCGTGGGGAAAACACGTCTTCCACTTACTACATACTCTGCACTTGGAGGCTCAACCTAACCCCGTATACTTATCATTACAGGTAGCTACTGAAGGCTATCACTTCTACGGGTATCAGCAAGTCTCTAGATGATTCCGGCGCTTGGTTCGCATCTTCTTCCCCGTCGGCAGGCCATGAAGCGGCATCTCTCTCCCCGCCGGCGCGTCTAGTGGTTGGCTAGACGCCGTAGCGTGTAGCTGGTACCGGCGTAGTTTAGGTTTAGTTTGTTAAATCTTGTTTAAATTCGAAATTGTAAGTTTGTTAAATCTCGTTTAAATTCCGCCGGAGTTTTCAATGAAAGTTATAAAAAAAAATGTTTGGGGTGCCTGTTTGGGGGTGCCGCTGTGGGCGACCTCCAAATCTCGGGCGGACACATGTCCTACATACTCTGCACTTGGAGGCTCAACCTAACCCCGTATACTTATCATTACAGGTAGCTACTGAAGGCTTTCACTTCTACGGGTATCAGCAAGTCTCTAGATGATTCCGGCGCTTGGTTCGCATCTTCTTCCCCGTCGGCAGGCCATGAAGCGGCATCTCTCTCCCCGCCGGCGCGTCTAGTGGTTGGCTAGACGCCGTAGCGTGTAGCTGGTACCGGCATAGTTTAGGTTTAGTTTGTTAAATCTTGTTTAAATTCGAAATTGTAAGTATGTTAAATCTCGTTTAAATTCCGCCGGAGTTTTCAATGAAAGTTATAAAAAAAAATGTTTGGGGTGCCTGTTTGGGGTGCCGCTGTGGGCGACCTCCAAATCTCGGGCGGACACATGTCCTGCACCCCAATGGGGCCTCCATTGGGGGTGCCGGACACGAATTTGGAGGCCCGGTGGAGATGCTCTTAGTGCTCTTACTTTCTTTTTTTAATTCAATCATGTACTTCTAGGTCTCTAAAAAAGTCAACGGAAAAATAAACAAGCAGGTATCCACATCCACCATAGAAGTTACAATTTTCGTAAAAAATACATTGTATTTTGGGCTACAGAAAAAAGAAACTTGGCTAAAATAAAGAGTTTTTTATTCCTATTTACAACAACATATTTTTTCATAGCTCAAAATAAAACTCTTTTTTCACCTAAATATGTATAGACATCTGTGAAATTATTATTGTGATTTTTTGAAACTTAAAAATACAAATTTTAAATTTTCCAATTTCAGGAGCACTGATGCCCGCGTGCACCAAATCCTCTCTCAGTGCCAGTTCGCAGAGTCGCCGTCTATTTAAACTCTTCGTGAACTTACAAATTCAATTTTGATTGTAAACTAATTCTGGAAATTCACTATGGCACATGGGGAGCATATACTCTGCTATCGAAAAACATTTTGATTTGTCAAAAAATTCGAATAAAAATTTGGCGCGTAGATCTCAACATTATATATGCGCACGACAAGTTCCGTGAAAAACCGACACGTTTTGTGACCTGTATAAAAAGATAAAAAAAATGTCTCGTGAAAAGACCTTTTATCCCCAAAACTTGTCTTTTCTACGCATGAGACAAAAAATGTCGGGTTTCTGTAAAAACGACTTTGTAAGCACGTAGAATATCGATATATACGTTGCAGAACTTTTGTTCAATTTTTTTTAACATTTCAGATTTGGCTCAAAATATATTTAAACAACGGGAGCATATTCTCACAGGTGCCAAAACATCATCCCAACTAATTCTACCTTCTAAGTTCTAAGAGCAACTCGTTCGCCCTCGTTTTTATCTGTGCGGCCAGAAAGCATGGCCTAACGGGGTGGCGCATTTCGTTCGCCCTCGTTTTTATCTGTGCGGCCAGAAAGCATGGCCCAGCGGGGTGACGCAAATGGACACCGGTCCGTTTTTTTGCCTGTTTGTACCCGTTTCCAGTCCAAATTTGGGTCGTCTTTGCGTCCCCGCGGATAGAAGGCGCACCGTCTGCACGTTTGCCCCGCGTTTCCCCAGAACCGCATGGCAGTGACCCACAGCTCCCAGTCTCCCCCGTTCGGTTCTTTTTAATGCGTATACGTGGACATGTGTCCCCATCCGCGCCCACTCCGCTCCCCTAGTCTGTCCCCCAACCCCCTACACGCAAACCCTAGCCATCGCGTCTACACCGCCTCTGACCACCGCCCCAACGACTGGCATCTGAATCAGGAGAGAATACATGTTCTCGGGGTTCTAGCGTCCTGACACGCGCGGAGGGCGGAGATCCGTCGCCGTCGAGCCTAGCTCCAGCCGGATTTGCTTGAGAATCCTGACTTCACCAACAATTCCCCAAACTAGGACACGTGGTTCGTGGACGAGCACGACCAGCGGCGTCGGAGCTACTTCGCCTCGCGCGCTCCAGCGACGCCATCGCTCGCACATGAGCCACCATGGCGTGCTCCAGCAGCCACCGCGGTGCTTTAGCGCCACCGCTCATGGTGAAGGAGGAGGAGCCCGAAGACTACGAGGAGGCGCAGGTTCAGCTGGCCATCGAGCTCTCCAAGCTCAACGAGTTCAAGGAGTGGCCACCTACCCGTGACGCTGTATATCTCGGATGCGGCAGCCAGAGAGGGCGTGCCACCACCACCGTCACCACGAGCGGACCGAGAGTCGGGGACGTACTGCCCCCCTAGTATGTACAACCAGTTGTGAGCATGGACGTCCAAGGTTCGGGCGACACGAGAGCCGGAACATGAGGAGCAGGCATGGCCACCTACACCACCACGCCATGGCCGACACCTAAGCCACCACCGGCAGTAGCCACGTCCACCACCGACGGAAGGCTGGCCATGGCCGGCTCCAGTCTACATCGATCTCGTCGCCACCACCGATGATGACGACGCGTAGTCTCCAACTAGTCGGGCCGTGCTCCGGTGGCCCTGTAGTTTAGATCAAGGGTTATGTTTTTTAGTTTTAACTAGCAGGGTGGCCCTCACAAATGCGAGGGCAGCTCTTTATATTAGCATTTAAGTGACAGGTAAAAATTATACTTTTATGGGATGTGGTAGGAAAATATAGCCACCTAGCTAAATGTAATGCTAAATAAAATACCGCATTTATGAAATGCATTTTAAATTTTTAGACGAATGATTAGTAATAGAATCATTGATTTTTGTTGTTGTTTTAACATGGTGTTAAATCATATTTGCATGATTAAAGTTAAGATCGTGAGCTGGTTGTTGTGATGTTGAATCATTGTGGTAGGATTTAAGTCATTGACATTAACTGTAACGTTACACAAATTTTTATGTTTTAATCCAATTAATAATTGTAGGTGAACCTCACAAATGGAAAGGCTGAGGATACAAACCTAATTTGTTTAATGCGCCAATTTATACCTGTAAATAGTTAGACTAACTAAACATCAAGAAATGTATTTAATTTGTGTAGATCTTTCTATTATCACCGACTTATAATAGCAAGCATGTTTGTTGTTACTGATCATATTTATGTAGTGATATTTTCTTTTGTCCATGCATAATCCTGATTAACAATCATGCAGTCTTCATATTCACGTACATCTCGACTCTCCCTATGTCTCTTACCCCGTCCCCCCTCTTTGTATCTCTCACACATATAGGTATGTGTTACCATGTAACATCGGCCTACAAAATAACAATCGTCATACAAACTCAAATCCATCCAAAACTAATTAATAATTAAGAATATAAAGATAAAATTGTCATTGGTCATCCTCTAGTGGCACTTCAAGAGTTACATCTTTAAATAAGGCGTAACATGTATATGTTTTGGTGTCTATCTACTAATTAGGATTCACATCCAACAGTTCGCTGATGATTGTACGTTGTGGTATACTTGTAAAATCTATTAATTAGTTGTATTATTGTGCCCGTCAATACATTTTACGGAGCTATTATTCTCTAGAGATTTTGAGCGGGGTGTTTATCTGAAGCCACAAATTGGAGTAGAGATATCACTTTTTACCAGGTTCACAAAGATTCTTTGTAAGAAAGGCCTAAATCTTGGGCAGAGATAAGGTTAAATGTTCACTGAATCTTGTAAAAATAGGTCTAAGATGGACCACACTGGATAGCTTGTGTGTTTTCTTATTTGTTTGCCGCATCATGGTGAGTTATTATTTTATGGGTAGAGACAAAAAATGTTAATCTAGATTATCCGCTTCTCTAGTCGTCCGATGATGTTGTCTGAGCATATGTGTATGGATGTATGAGTGAGTGTGTGTATATTTATATATTACTTCATGTTTTCCAAACAAAATAAATCGTGATATGTCTCTCCAATGTTCTACAATATATGATCTTATAGTTTTACTTGAATTTCATCTCAAAATTTGGTTGATGTATTTGTGCCTGCAAAATCGTTCGTCACCCGTTGAGTGTCGTACAAAAAAATAGGGCAATATTTGTTTTCTCTTCATGTCTTGCGCTAACAGAATCCAAAAAATATCGTTTTGTTACCAATTCGTATGCATAAGTAGCCATGTAGAACATTTTAAAATTGTGATGAAATTTTTCTTATTACTCAGACATGTATAATTAATAAGATTATGTTTGTATGTTGCCTTTTTTACTTACTATGTATGTTAATGTGTATGCCCAATTTTACACGCTGGAAAGCCATTTTAATTGTCTCCTTGTTTCCTTTGTTCCTAGAATTGCGGGTGGACATTTTTGTTGTTCCATCATGGTGGGCTGGTGTTATTTACGTGGTGGATGAGGTACATGTTATACGCACAATGCAATTAGCGATGTGGCATGTGGGACGTAAAGATTATAGATAAAGGAAAACATACTCAGTTCGGCCAACTCCTTTTTATTTTCGGGGCCAACTAAGCGATATCTAGTATTTTTCTTGTAATAGTACGCGGACACCTTTCTTTGACTTAGTGGAATTCGTTTTTTGACTATCTATCAGATAGAAACTATGGATCGTGTTATGCTTCAAGACATATATAGTTAATTAGTAAATTTTAAAAAATAAGATAAAAATCTATACAGGAGCGAGCCGTTCCTAAGAAAGCACATGGTTATTACCGATCGATCGATCTATCAGCTAGTTATACGACGTACCGATCGGATTGTACTACATATCCCAATTTGAACACGGACATCTTTCTTTGACTTAGTGGAATTGGTTTTTTGACGGACTATCAGCTATAAACTATGGATCGTGTTATTCTTCAAGACAATATAGTTAACAATTAAATCTTAAAAAAATAAGATAAAATCTAAACATGAGCGAGCTTTTCCTAAGAGAGCACATGGTTATGACCGATTGATCGATCGATCAGCTAGTTAACGTCCGATTGATCAACTTATATGTCCGATCCGATTGTACTACAGATCCAAATTGTATTTACCGATTTGTACTACAGATCCAAATTGTATTTACCGATTTATCGACCAGCTATTTATACGTCCGATCTAAGGGCTAAGTATACGTCCGGCCGGAAGCGCTGGTCGATTGGATAATTATACGTCCGGCCGGAAGCGGACGCGTGCCTACAGATCTTTCCTAAATGCGATGCATGATATCGATGCATGATATGTAACATGTTGGCGTTATACACGTGACATGATTTCTTTTTCTTTTTTAGAGATAACGTGACGTGATTTATGTGTTGAAAACGAATTGTTTGTACCGACTAACGTTGTACGTAATTTTTCTATCTTTTAATCTCAACCATCACAATAAAAATCAACGGATTATGTATTTATAACCTATGTGGATTAACGTGGTGGCTCGAAACACTAACTCATTTTGCTTTTAGTATATAATAGATGTAATGAATAATGTGAACTTTTAGAGAGAGAAAAACATGAAATGCGTCGCGCGTGTTGGGTGCATTGGCGGGTCGCGAAGATACGACGGACATTTTGTGTCCGTCTGACGTTCCAAACGGACAGAAAATGGACATATTTTACGTACGATTGGATTGTGGTGTTGGAATTGTCCGAACGCCAATTGTATTAGTTACGGTTTTTTTTGCGTGGAAAATGGGAGTTTTTATTCCTGGAGCAGAGTAAGTATCTAACTAACTCTCGGTCCCTTTGACTGTGCATGCATATTTTGAACCAAGGTGAGCCGGTAGATTATAATAGATCTCAGGTATTCACCATGAGACAGTCCTCGCTCTTAAAAACAAGACCATTGCAAGGCACAATCAATTAAGGCCAGATCTTGGGTTTTCATCCTGAAAGATAAGACTTAGGACTTCTCCTGTGCAGTCGTCCCCACATACATGCCGCTGCTCGAAGTCACAAATCACCTAGCCAATTTCTCATCGCCACAAAGACTCAAACCCCCATTGCATGTCCTCAGATCTCGCCTTCCAAGACATTCTCCGCCAGCACCATGGAACGAGAAAGCGCGCTCCATGATATTAATAACCAGCAGAGTTTCGAAGCGCTCACTCTGAAACCAAACGACCAGAGAAAAACATGGGTGTGCACGATCGAATGCCATCCGATCTAGCAATCTCCAGTCATGAGTCGCCCACTAGAGTTCGCCGATGGAGCCTTCCGAAACACGACTGTCCAGCCAAATCAATGGGGATAGGCATCCGGCAGATTGCAACTTTGATGCCAGAAGAACCCTAGGACCAGCTCCTTTATTCACCTTGAGCACCCGAAAACAGGGGTTGAACGGAGGAGATCCAGCCTACCGTCGTCTTGCCGGCCGCCGGCACCACCTCGGTGCCCAGCAGTCGGAAACACTAGGTGCCCCGCACCAGCCTGCTGCCGAGGGGCGAAAGAGGCTTGCCCGAGGCCTCTCTAGGCCCGAACTGGCCGTCGCTCTCCGCCGCGTCTGCAAGGGGCGGCACCGTCGTGAGGTAGTAGGGCCTCCTCGGTCACCGTCGGCTGCACCTCCACCGGGATCCAGCGACACCTCGCCACCGCCACACGGCCGAGCCACGCGCCGCCGCAGCCGCCGAAGATGTGCCCGACAGCCGCGCGCGGAGGAAGCTCCGCTGCCGCCGTCACCAGCCCGGGCTCAGGCCGACGAGACCTCTGGCGGCGGCGGGGAGGAAGGGGATGGGAGGGAGGTCCGAGGGGCGGCGACGCTGTTCGCCCCCGAGTCGCCTAGGGTTAGGCGACGCGAGGTTTTTTTTCCGATGCGGTTGGGTTGCATGAGCTATACCGATGGCCTTCGATTGACGTTGATATGTTTTATAAATTTGGTAAAACTTGAATATTTGGATATATGATATAACCAGAATACACTATATTATGAATTTTGTTCTGAGATCTGTACTCCCTAATGTAATTTTGTATTAGGTTATATTTTCATTGTCATATAAAGTTATGATCAAACTTTAGTTTTGTACAATCATAAGTGTTACTAAGCATAAGAGTAACTTAAAACGCTGACGTACAGTATTCATCTGGATTTCTCAGTTTGGTCATTGTACTGCAAAATTTGATTGTATTTTGCTGGCTTAATTTACTCGCTTTCTCTCATGAAGCGCCTGATTTGTGGAAGTCGTTCCCTGTTTGCGCCTTTGTGGGTTGACTACTTTTGTGACCATGGAGGCAGCTTTCTCCCTTCTCTGTTTGTGCTCTTCGATGCTACGAGTTCAAATCGAGTATGGATAGCGAGATGCTGGGAGTCCATGCATTCTGTTTTATTGTGGGTGCAAGAATTATTCGATCCAACATTTGTTGTAGTTTATGTTTTGGTAGGCAAAAGCATCAGCTTAAAGGTCACTTTGGTGAGAGATTGAGAGTGAGAAGGATATATATGCTGCTAACGCTCTCTGGACGTGCCAGTTTAAGAGGACTTCCCAATGTAGCAGAGACTGCAGAGTAAATTGGACTCACCACACAAAGTACAACTAGGACTACAAGTTATATAGCTTTTTTTTTTTTAGATTACAAGTTATTTAGCTAGGAGTAGAGAGTAGCAGTCCTATTGAACAGGAGAATCATTACAGATATCTCACTACACAAAGTACAACTACGAGTACAAGTTATTCAAGTAGGAGTAGAGAGTAGTAGTCCTATTGGACAGGAGAGTCATTACAGATATCCAGCACTAGACAGAGTACAACTAGGATCCAAGTTATTCAGCTAGGAGTAGAGGAATAGATAATCCGACAAGGATAAACCATGTCTACAGTAGCTGCGACGTAGAGTTCCGCGCCGACGCAGGTTGCGATGTCATCTCTACATTTGCACCTGTAGATATATTTGAGTTGTGTTAAGGCATATTTGAGTATATACTAGCATGCAGGTAAGACAAACCAATGTAATCACCTCGATATGAGTCGTCAGACTGGTCGCTGGTTTCGGGGGATTTCCTAAGCTTGACAGCTGGACCAAAACACTTACAGCAGAGGTAAACTCCTAGTCCAGCAGCCGCTATGCATCCAAGAACTATGCCAATGATGGCCGACGAGCTCAGCTTTGTCCCTTTGTTGGGTTTCCTCCCAGAGGGTGGGGTTGGGGTTGGGGTTGGGGGTGGGGGTGGTGGCGGGGGTGGGGGCTGGGGCTTGTCATCGCCATGGGAGCAAGGTCCTGAAATATAGTACTCCCTCCGACCCGAATTAATGGGCAGACTGATGTTTTAATTTTTTTTTACAAAAACCTCCCCGCCTGTTGGAAATGTTTTGAAATCAGCTCCTTCTTCCTCCGTGACGACCGCTGCCGTCCGCAGCTCGCCGGAGAAAGCGAGTCCGCGGCGATGGGCGCGAGGCCGCTGGCGACGGAAACGGCGCCGCCGCCCTGCAGGAGCTGGTCGGCGAGGACGGAGTAGTACGCCGCGAGCTGCTGCGCCGCGAACGGGACCATGGCGCCCCCGGAGTACTCCGTCCAACCCGAACAGTAATGTGCGTGGGCTGCAGCTTGCGGCGGCGCCTTGCGGCGGACCCGTCGCCGTCGAGGACGGTGGTGGATGAATCGGCGGAGGCGGCGGACTGGGTGGGATCCGGCCGAATTCCTCCGATTCCCACGGCCTCGCAGATCCCGCCGCACCACCCGATGACCTACCGGCGGGTGGAGGCGTGCGACTCCTGGTGCCCGCCGCTTTCGCACGCGCAGCCGCCTGCTCTCCTCCTCCGCGTCGGTGGCCGCCCCTCCGGCGCCTTCGCGCCCCTCTCCGTCCGCGACGGCGGGGAGGCCATGGCCGCCAAGGCGGAGGAGGAGAAGGAGGTGGGGGCGGAGGGGTCCGGGAAGAAGGGCAAGGTGCCGCCCGTGGCGCAGCTTCTCAAGCACCCCCTGGCGCTGCTAGCGCTCGTGCCCAGCAGCGTCGCGCTCTTCGCCGCCGGCGCCGTCGCCAAGACTGTCAATGCGTCGCTTCTTTTTTTGTGTGGCAGGGATGTTTGGCTTCAGGTGAAAAACAGTAGGGTCTTTTTTGCAAAAACGCCACTGCGCCCATTAATTCGGGTCGGAGGGAGTAGTAGTATATCAGGTAAGTATATTACTGAGTGCAAAAATAAATACGTAAAAGTAGTTAGCCCTACGTACGTACTCACCATTGCAATCTGGTATGGGTGCAGATGCAAAAAAGGGCACAACTCGGGATGCATCTTTTCCTTGACACACACGATAAGTATAGGCTATGTCGAATGAAAGTAGAGGAAATTTCTCCACATACTTGCATAGGCAACATAGGCCTCTACCCTGCTCAAAATCAGGATTTTGGTCTATGGCGAATATCAGAGCTTCACAGCATGACCCTGTTGGAGACATAGGGGACTCACTACATGATATAGCCGCGAGGCTTGTGAACTCAAAGTTGCACGGATTTGAAGGCGAAGCGAGTACAACAGTGCAACAAGATGATAGCACTAGCAGAGGAAGCCACAAAGAAGGCCCAAGCAGCAACGTCGGCCCTGGTTTCACCGAGGAGAATCATGTACGGTGGTCAGATTAAAACAACGAAAATGGCAAAAGAAATAAAAGACAAAGAATTGGAGTGAAAGTTCTTTCAAGAACCAGAAGAGGGAAGTGAGAGTAGGAGACACACCATGGCAAGGGATAGCAACCTTGGCCACCCTGGAGCTGCAGGAAACGTCTAGTCGTCGCGGACGATACGATGGGAGAGGCCTAGAACAGTAATGGCGACGACGACGAGGCCGCTCCTCCGCCTCCACGGCTTCGGCAGCTGCTCCACCTCGCCGAGAACCCGGCCGCGTCTCGGCACCCACGACGACAGCGGCTGCTCCACCGGGTGGCCGAGTAAACTCCGGCGCCTCGGACACCATGTCGACCGTGGCAGGTCCAGCTCGCCGAGCACCCTGCAGCGCCTCAGCAGCCTCAACGACGGCGGCAACGCCACCTCGCTGAGTACCCGGGGGCACACCCGTCTCCGCCACGACGTCGGTAGCTCGGCCACGAGTACGCAGCCGCTCCTCGGCATTCACGGCTCCGGCGGAAGCTCCACCTCGCTGAGTACACGCCGGCACCCCCGTCTGCTTCTCGGCCTTCACGGCTCCGGCCGTAGCCAGACCTCTCTGGGAACCCGGCCGCATCTCGGCCACCACAGCGACAGCGGCAGCGGCAGCCCCACCTCGCCTAGTACCCGGCTGCGTCTCGACTGCAGCTCCACCTCGCTTAAAGGTGGCAACGGACTCCATGACCCTGAAGGCTGTGGCTGTGCTAGCTACCGACTCCATGCACCAGAGTCCAGAGCATTGATATATATAGGGCTGGATAATGAGGGCGAGGTGTGCCTGGTGGGCAGAAATAATGCATTTCTAGCGTGCAATGTATGTCCCGTACACACGTCCACCCTTAGGTCGCTTTGAGATCCGAAATCCTACCAACCCACTGGCCAAGCATTTTGTATTTCCATGTATTCAAACAAAAAACTATGTGTATTTAGTGCTGTAGAAAAAAATATATGTGTTTTCAGGTATCCCATCAATCCCATCGATCAACACTGACATTGGTAGCATCTCTGGCATCTTTTCTCTTTCCCAGAAGACCCTCCTTCCCATCAATCAATCTAGAGTCTCAGACTGACATTGGAGCACATGATTTCAGTTTGGATGTAAAATTACGCACTCAGAATACGCCAATCATTTTGGCTTATCTGAAACTGAAAAATAAAGAACAACGGCCAACTCATATGAAATAAGCCTATTTGATATGACGTTTTTACAATCTGAGAGCCTCTGAGATTGTTCAAAACGCCACAATGCGCATTCTAATTTTCAGAGTGTGTGGAGAAATCTCAGAGACTATGAGGATGCAAAATACACCATATCAAATGGCTTCTATCAAATGACTTGGCCGCCTTTTGCATTTCCAAGTCTCGATCAGATAAGCCAACGATAATGGCTTCTTCAGAGATTCTCAGAGCCTCTAAGATTATCAAGGCGCGTAACACAGCTGCATTTTATGAGGGGGTCATATTTGTTTGAAAGTTTTTTCGAGGGGCCATTAGTGGATGAAAGTTTGCTGAAGGCCCCCAGTTTCAAAAAAATTATACATAATTAAAAATATGTTTTATATGGATTGTTCATCTGGATGAATTTCCAAAATATTCCCAATAGTGTACATGTTTGAAGAGAAACTGATTTCAAGTATTGGAACTAATACCATTATATTACTTCGCGTGGTTTGCTTAAAGTCGAAAAATTAAGTGTTTGATCAATCATATATTACCAATGCATGCAATACAAAGTATATTTAATGTTGATTTATTAATATTGGTTTGGTATTGTAGATGTTTGTCTTTTTCTATATACTTGGTAGAACTTTATAAACTTGACTTTGACCAAATTAAGAAAGTGATTTTTTAAACGGGGGTAATTTGTGTTTTGCCCTAGAATAATTGTGAGAGGAGTTTCAAGAAATTAAAAGGCAAGGTTACATATGGAACCACTCTTGTCATTATTATATCATTTGAACGTTTCGCTCCATGAGCACCGAAAGGTTTCCACAAACTTTATCTTCACTGGAAGTGGGAAAGGGAGATGCTTGTTGTTGAAGACGTGAGCATTGCGCACATTCCAAGTATCCCAAGATGTGAGGAGGATAAGGGAAGCCAATGAGGTTTTTATTTGTCATGTTAGACCACCAAAAATGGATTAATTGAGTTGGCCATTGAGCAAGGTCAAAGTAATGCAATCCAAGCCAATCCTTAATAAGGCCCCAAAGTTTTATGGCGAATCCTAACCCTAAACGGTTCTATTGATGTTTTCATCAAGTTTGAAATTGCAAAATCTGAACTTTTCAAAAAAAGTATTCAACGTTGGTCGCGTTGCCGGGAATATAAATATATAAAAGTTCACAAATCAGCTGTGGCCACAACGGATGTCGAGGGGTGTGGCGATGTAGGAAATGAGACCTTGGATCCTCTCGGTGCCCGTGACGGCTACGGGAAAGGGCCGGATGCGGAAGTTGAGTGTTGGTTGGTAAGGTTGTGTGTATCATTTTGATGCAGAGCCTGGGGTTTCAACTTTCATTTTGAAAAAAAAAAGTGTGTGTTGGTCTCGCGGAAGTTTTGTTCGCGTGCTGGACACGTCCGATTCAGGGGCATGTATTTTCTCTCTTTGATCACTAGATTTGCAGGCCAAAAGAAGGCACTTTACAGACTCCTCTAAACTATTTTTCAAGCCCGGTTTTGGACATCTACTAGATCTGTTTGTAGCACCCGGCCTCTAAAATGATAAACTTTTTACAGTGCTGGTGATTCTGGGGCATCCGATCGAGTGTCTCAGTAGACACTGGTAGAATGTTTCAGTAGGAAAATCTTTGTTATACTTTTCCAAGGCTAAAAAAGAAAGACAAGTTTGCGTATCGAAACATATGTCTGCGAGTGGGTCAATGAAATTGCGAAGCAGCAGCATCTAACTATCTGGCAATGGTCTGAACTGAACATTTTAACTCCCATTTATTGTTGTGTTCGAACCAAGTGGTGGCATGAGTTTTGGTCATGCCAATTCATGGTCATGCCAATTCATTTTGTTCTTATCATAAGAAAGAACACTCGATTTGATTAGCGAACTGGTCTAAAATGAGAATTTTTGGTAGTGGGATAGCTATGGGAAGAACATAATCTAGCATGAGCGATGTGCTGGCCTTCTTTAACCTTAGCGCAACCCGAGCATAGATCCTTCTCAATCTGGTAATTAATGAGAAACCACCGAAGCTATGTGCTGCGTACCATTGATCTTGAGAAGGCGAGGCAAAACAACAAAAAACGTCAATTCATTCGCATGCAACAATTTAATTTTGAAAATTTGAAGAAGATGACAGGCATGTCATATGCTTTACAGGTTTCTCTGCGGCCGCTGCGGCAGGGCAACGCCTCACTCACCGTGACTAGCTGATTTAAATGAGCCTCTGCCACGCCGGTCTATCAGAGACGACCATACATTCATGATCAAAAGATTCAGGTAGCGTGCGGGCATCATTTCCTCGGTCTTATCTCTGAGAAAGAAAGAAACTTGTCAGTGTTTCTGTTTCCTTGGACGGAGGCGGGGACGAATGGACGGACTCACGGACAGGAAGAGCCACACATGAGGCCGGGGAATGTCTTTGCCATGGATAAAAAAACATTCGGCAGTATTGCTAAAATATGGTTTAGTATTTTTGAAGATATAAACGGTGAGACTTAATGAAGACTCCTCAGCGATTTGAGCTTTCTGACCGTCCGATCTTCCCTGCTCCGTGCCTCCGCACCGTCCGATCCCTGCCGGTTCCTGGAGTCGGAATGAACAGGGATTTACAAAGTTGCTAACCGTACCAATCTTCGTACACCCACTCTCGCTGACGTCCGACGTGGATCGCCCAATCGGTGTGGCAGACGGGTCAGAGCGGTGCAGATTCACAGCGCGTTCGTCCGATTGGTCGATTATGTTCGTTTGTCGTACCGGGTTTTAGCGGTGCCCCTCTGGGCTAGCTTTCTTCGTACGTGCTTCCTCCCTCCTCTCTCTCGCTGACGATGGGCCCCTTCCGTTCCGAGGCCCACAGGTCGGTTGCTCGGGCCGTTGCATCGCCGATCTTTCCCTTCCAAGCGTCGCCGCTGCGTATTTTCTACAGTATGTCGGGGCACGCTGGGTATTTCACACGATCGTCGATACGTTGCATTGTTCGTGATGTCAGGGGAATTCGGGCCCGGTTTCTCTGTCCGAGGTGGCCTCCCTCCATTCGTCGGCGGGTACGTTGCACTGCGCTGGTAGTCAGAAGGCCCGATTTCACGTGATGATGGTGGCTCGCTATTGGTTCCGAGTGGTTACCGACCTAAATACAGTGCTTGAGGGAACGAGGTATATAGGCTCCATTCTGGATCGGATGGTTATTTCAGCTCTCATCCCCCCCCCTTTTTTCTTCCTCGCTGTTCTTGCTCCGCCGTGCTTTTCTTGATATCTGTCGTGTTTCTGTGGAATCTGTTTGCTGTTCTTCTGGTCACGTTTGTTCCCGTTGAGGTCATGTTGGGTTTTCTTACCGTTGTTTACTCTCTGTTCTTGGTCGTTCTTTGTCCATGTTGTTGACCGTGTGCTGGATCTGTGTTCGTTTGTTGTTTCTTGGTTATGCGGTTTGTTCTTTTGTGTTCTATCGGTTTCTAACATCTCTTTTTTGTTTGTTTCTCTGTTTTTTCGCAGGTCGCCGGCTAACTGGTTTCCCGTTCGTCTGTTTAAGGTCAGTTGTGTTGAGATGCTCCCGTTTACTTATTTTGTTCCGTTTGCACGGTTTGTTTTCTTATTGATTTGCGTGTTTTTGTGTTTCCTTTCGTTTGGGAATCTGTTTTTTGGTTTTATTATTTCTAGGTTTCTTTTTTCGTTCTTGTATTTATTCTAATGTTTTTTCTTATATATTCTCTTTGTTAGTTTCTATATATATTTTTCAGTTCGTCGGCTTATTGGTCTGTTGTTCTTCCGTTTATGGTTTAGTTCCGCTGAGATTAGGTTGTGCTTTCTTGGTGTGTATATTTGTTAGTTATTTTTTCTTTTCGGATTTTCTTATTTGCTTGTGGTTTCTTTTCTGCCAATTTGTTGCAGGTCGCCGTCTTACTTGGGAGCGTCTCGCTCATGGTTGTTCTTGCTGCTGTTTAGTTCTGTGTGGTGAGTTTTCCTGGTCGTTGGTCGCCGTTGTCTCATGTTTGATTTTCGTCTCTTAGATCCGTTGATGCGATCTAATTTGTTTATTGGTGTGGTCATATTCTTTTTTGTTATTTAATTTCTTTTTTAGAGGTCGTTGTGTGATCTCTGTTTGTTCTACCTAATTGGTTATTATTATTTTTTGTTATTTTGCATTTTTCATTTGTTTCTGTAGTTTTTCCTCCGTGATTCGTAGTGTTTTTTCGTTTCTTCACCCCTCCGTGTATTCGATAGGATTTGTTTCTTCCCGGGTCGGTGTTTGCGATGGAGTAGTTCTGTTTTGCAGTTTCGTCGGCTTGTGTCTCCGCTAGAATTTGTTTTACATCACCGACTCGGTCTCTGATACAAATTGTTTGTTTTGCAGTCTCGCGTGCTCTTAATTTGTTTTTAGTTTGAAATAAAATTCGGCTTGGTGTGTCTAATGGACAGTCGTTTTGTTTGGTGTTTTTGCCGGCTCGCTTTGTGTCTAATTGTCTGTGTTTTTGTTTGATTTTTTGTTTCAGGTCGTGTCCTGTTAGAAGTCATTGCTACTGCTGGTTTCTCACAGGTTGTCTTGCCGACCCGGTGTCTCTCGTACTCATAGTTTTGCCGGCTCAGTGTCTCTAATAGACAATTGTTTTGTTTGATACTTACGTGGCCACCGTGTCTTCGATAGGATTTTTTTTGTGAGAGTCGGCGGGGTTGCCGAGGAATGAGACGGAGAAGGTCAGTGTTGCCGACTCCGTGGAGTCGGCGGAATCGCCGAGCAGTGAGATGAAGTAGGTCAGTCCTACCGACTCCCTGGATTCGTCGGGATGACGAACTTAAACCACGACACTGATCAAATCATTGTATATTTTATATCCCTTTCGACCCCTCCATTGAAGATGTTAAGGTCATCTATTGAGAGAGAGACAGACACCCGTCAGCCGCAAATATGGTACAAGCCATATGACAATTGCGGAACCAGTCTCACGTAAGCATACGCGTAAGGTCGGTCCGGGCCGCTTCATCAACTCAATGTCGACAACAGAAGCACATGCACGCGAAAGGGTAACAATTCTAAGATCAATGCCCACATTCAACATGTGTTCTAACCGTACCAGCAAAACTAAGCATAGATCGGCTCTGATACCACTGAAAGGGTTTGTAGCAGAAAACAATAATTTTTCTAACTAGCGTACACCAAAACTTTGCCAAGGATCTATCTATCTAGTAATGCGGTAACGGAGAAGATATCAGTAACATACCCTTGTAGACCGAAAAGCGGGGATTACGCTCCCGCACAAGCGTTGTCGAAGTAGACGACGTAGCCGACCACGAGGTCGCGAAGAACTTGGCGCGACGAAGATGAAGACGGCGCGACGATGACGCCCCGGCGCCCTAAGTGTGGCGCCTCCGAGTACTCGCACACATGCGGAGCTTGACGACGACTCCCGGGCTCTCCGATCCAACCGAGATAGCGGAAGTACACTACCAAAAATCCGGCGATCAGGGACGATTCAATAACGTGGTGATCGTGGTTCAAAACGTGGCGATGTGCAATCCTCGACGTTTCACGCGACGTTAAGGAAAAGTCAGGAACCGAGTCTCATAGGCGATTCTACGACGGTTTGTTGCACCTCAGAATGTCGTGAGAGATCCTCGACGTTTCATCAATTGTCGCGAACAACTGGGCCGGCCCGTTACTAGGCCCAGCATGACACGAAGTTTTTTTCTTGTCGTGGTCTACGACACGTGGCAGACGCCCGTTACCGCCGTTTGATGACGTCATGTTACACTCGACGAAAACGAAACGTCGCGTTATATAATGACGTCATGTCCGCGAGGTAGAGACCGCCATGTGTGCTACCCACAATAGCGCCATGTGGAGAAAATTTCGTGACCATTTTTTCCTTCGCGACGATGGTGTTAACGTCATTAATGAGTAGGACGTTACCTATCCGTCACGGTTGACATTGAATTTGATTGTGACGCGTGGACCAACCATATGGGTCCACGTGTCTTTTGTCCATGACGAAAGTTTCCGTCGCTCGTAATTCGGGACGTCACCGTAGCCGTGACGTTTTCGTTCGATCGTTATTCGATTGGCCATTTTTGCCATCGAGACGAATTTTAAATAGTTTTCACAACAAAGCAAACACAACACATGCAACAAATACATACATTCTGAGCAGGAGGTCACAACCTTGCTCACCAAAAGCCACAAAGTCCATGTTCTACAGTTCACGAGACAACAAGTGGTTGTCCAGCAGTGGCAACATACAGTGTTCGGCCTCTCAAAGGCCACCAGCAACATACAGTTTGAGACTCACGAAGGGCAACAAAAAGCCTCACGAAGACTTACCAAAAAGCCACGAGTTTGCAGAGGTTTTCACTAAGCAGCGAGTTGAGCCAACATCTGCTTGATAAGGGCATTGCACGATGCTTGACTCATCCTGAGTTTTTCTTGATCCTTGATCAAACAGTTCACGTATTGTCCACACTCGATTGCTTCTGCGTCAGCATGTTCCTTTGCCTTCTTGTACTCATCAACCAGAGACTCCAGTTCATGTCTCCTTTTTTTCTCAGAATCAAACTGAAGCTGAAGCTGAATCATTGGCGCACTCGTATGGTTTGGTATCACACCTATGTTTTTCGGGAAACTAGGCTTTCGATTGCCCCGACACAACACAACAGCGACAACTTCAGCAGCAGAAAGAGGCTCCTTGACAGTGCCATCGGCTGAAGTAGATGGTTCCATCTCCCTTTCCATTTCAGCCTATAAGATGAAATAGAAGCTGAACTAGAGTATAAGGTACATTGATATAAATGCGAGATGACAAACATGTAAGGAGTATCGATGAAATATAGCAGACAAACAAGCTTGTACAGAACATAGGTTGGAAACCATGCTGAAATGACAAGGGATCTTCATGTACAATCATAGATGCAGATAGCAAATCACAATGATATATGAAGAAGCAGATGACAAGGAAGTAAGCATGCATGTACATGAACTATCAGATGACAAGCATTAGTGAAGTAGTTGATCACGGGAGTTTGCAGCAGAATTCACAAAGGTATACCTCAGAAGGTACCTAGAAGAATCTATTCAGATAAATATTGTTGATTCTAGAGATGTACACAATTTTGAGGGACTTACAATTGCTGTTTTCACAGGTGAAGTGAATCCACGTGTCTGATGACGGGAAAACACACGTTCGTTGGGAGACCCCAAGAGGAAGGTATGATGTAGTGCAGCAACAATTTTTCCTCGGTATGAAACCAAGGTTATCGAATCGAGGAGTAGAAGTGCTCAGAAGGTTATCAGCGGCACCAGAAAATGTGGCGTATTAACGTGGAACCTGCACACAACACAATCAAACTACTTTGCCCCAACGAAACAGGAAGGTTGTCAATCTTCCCGGCTTGCTGAAAATAAAGGATTAAACGTATGGTGTGGAAAATAGTATTAATTGCAGAAAGAAAAGAGAACAATTGTTTGCAGTTGGTGGTTTTATCAGTGTAAAAGAATAGACCGGGGTCCACAGTTCACTAGTGGTGTCTCTCCATAAAAGATAACTAACATGCTGGGTAAACAAATTACAGCTGGGCAATTGACAAATAGTGAGCGCATGACAATGCATATATATATGACAAGATGATTACTATGATATTTAATTGGGCATTACATCAAGATACATAGACCGTTATCCAACAGCATCTATGACTAATAATCCACCGCCAGGTTAACATCCGTATCCCCCGTTGGTATTAAGTTGCAAGCAACAGATAATTGCATTAAGCAAAGTGTGTAATGTAAACAACACTAATGAGCGTAGACATAGCATTGTTGTTTTATCCCTAGTGGCAACAACACATCCACAACCTTAGATGTTTCTGTCACTCACCCTGATTACTGGAGGCATGAACCCACTATCGAGCATAAATACTCCCTCTTGGAGTTAAAAGCATCTACTTGGCCAAATCATCTACTAATAACGGAGAACATGCAAGATCATAAACAACATATAAAGATAGACTGATAATCAACTTGATCATAGTATCAATATTCATCGGATCCCATCAAACACAACATGTAGCATTACAATAAGATGATCTTGATCATGATAGGCAGCTCACAAGATCTAAACATGATAGCATAAAGTGGAGAGACAACCATCTAGCTACTGCTATGGACCCGTAGTCCAACGATGAACTACTCACGCATCACTCCGGAGGCAGGCATGGCGATGTAGAGCCCTCCGGTGATGATCTCCCCTCCAGCAGAGTGCCGGGAAGAGCTTAAGGAACCCTCGCGAGCTAGGGTTTACGACGGCGGTGGCTCTGGAACTTTTCGTGGAATATGGCTCGGGTGTTTAGGGTTTTCAGGGCAGGAGGAATAAATAGGCGAAAGGGCGGCGTCGGTGGGCACCCGAGGGGGTGTCCCCACCCCTCGGCGCGGCAGCATGTGGGGCCGCACCGAGCCCTGGGGAGGCCGCCTCCTGGCGCTTCTCCGTCTCCCCTTTGGACTCCGTGGACATGTCGGTGAAATAGGTGCCTCCGTTGATTTTCGTCCAATTCCGAGAATATTTCCTTAACAAGTTTTCTGAAAAGGAAAAACAGCAGAAAACAGGAACTGGCACTGTGGCATCTTGTTAATAGGTTAGTCCCAAAAAATGTATAAAAATGCTATGAAGTGTATACAAAACATGTAACAGTAGGCATAATAACAACATGGAACATCAAAAATTATAGATATGTTTGAGACGTATCAGTGTCCTGCTATAGTGCGTAGCTTTGAACAATTCAAAGGCATCAGCTTCCCAATTGTTGCTGACAACCTCATAGCTACGAGAACCTGTGGCACCAGGGAACCGAACGGCATGTCTGCTCATCCTGGCTTTCATACAAGTCATCTACACAAACAAAAAGTATGAACATATTAGTTATAGTCCAGATAATAGAATTGACACAGTGGCAAGGTTGAGTGAACAAAGGCAATACCTCATTCCGGGTTGTGGACCATTTATCGACTAACTTGCACCAATCTGCTTGACTCATATGATTCACTTGAAGATGAGGTGTTCGTGCAACCCTATCCTTGTCCTTACAATGGTAAAAATATATTTTCTTCAGGAAATGGCGTCTTTGTCTTATATAGTTCTTTAGATTCTCAAAGAAAAACAAACCGCATCAGCAACAAACAATACAACAACACGGATCGAACACATGGTGAACGACACGAACAAAAAACAACCAAAAAAAGAGAATCCAACACGGCAAGAAAACCCAACCTGATCTCAACGGGAACAACCGTGACCGGAAGAATATCAAACGAATTCCACTGAAACACGGAAAATATCGAGGAAAATACGGCGGTGCAACAACACGAAGGAAGAAGAAAAGAGGGGAAATGAGAGTTGAAGTGACGATCATATCCAGAACACAACCTATATACCCCTTCCCCTAGCACGGTGTACGCAGCCAACCTAAATAGGTCGGTAACTACACGGAGCCAATGGCGAGACGCCAGCGCACGCGAACTTGGGCCTTCTCACTACCAGCACAGTGCAACGTACCCGCCGACGAATGGAGGGATGCCATGTCAGACGGAGAAATCGGGCCCAACTTTCACTTGACGTCACAAACAAAACACGTTGCTGCGAAATACCGAGCGTGCCCTGGTATACTGTAGAAAATACGCAATGTGTAGAATATGCATGGGCGACACACAGAAGGGAAACATCTGCGACGCAACGTCCCAAGGGCCAAGGATATGGAGGGACCCGTCGTCAGCGAGGGAGAGCGAAGATGAAACACGTAGCACGATCGCTCTCCCGACGGACACGCAATGCAATCCCTAAAACCTAGAACGGTAAATGAACAAAATCAGCCAATGGGACGAACGCGCTGGGAATCTTTGACACTGTCTCACCTCCGCCACACCGATTAATCACGAACTGTGAGGCTGACTGGTAGGCCCTTGGGGTACAGGGTGCATCCAAGTAGGATGTCAGCTAGAGTGGGTGCGATAAAGTTGGTATGGTTAGCGAATTTGCAAATCCCTGTTCATTCTGACTCCAGGAGGCGGCGGGGATCGGATGGTGCGCAGAGGTGTGAAC
Source organism: Poa annua (assembly GCA_026929855.1). Classification (NCBI taxonomy): domain Eukaryota; kingdom Viridiplantae; phylum Streptophyta; class Magnoliopsida; order Poales; family Poaceae; genus Poa; species Poa annua. Next base: position 24,651,373 of record CM049434.1, on the reverse strand, counting down.
CGCGAAAGATCGGACGGCCAGAAAGCTCAAATCGCTGTGGTGCGCTCAATAGGTCTCACCGTTTATATCATTGGATTATTTGTCTAATTAGCATTGTGTATGGCGTGTCGACAAAATAGGGCTCGGGGGTCGTGCGCCAAGGCGCACCCCTAAATCTAGTTATGGTAATTTGCATCATATTTATTGGACCTGCTTAACAATGCAAGCATTTTAAATCATTTGGAAATAGAAAAGGATATTTTCAGACATAAATGTGTAATATCTTTTGTCACAATTGTTTATCATGGTTAGAGCCATGTTTATGACAAAAAATGGAGGAATTATCATAATAAATGTCTGAAAATGGCCATGCACTTAATCATTTGAGTTGAAAACTATTGATGTTCATACATAGTAGACCATTTTGCAAACCAAGTTTTCTCAAAACATGTTGAATTTCGAGTTGATCATTTTTTCTAGGTACGAGTAGACACAATAGGACTTTGTGCCAAAGCATTCTTTTTATTTACCTTTTAACAACGTTTTCCATTTTTCTGTTCTTTTAATTGCCAGTCAACATTTCCATACAAGGATTATGAATTTTTCAAATCCCATGTGAATTTACAATGATTTATACATGGTTTCATGAATATTATTTATTATTATTTTCTAGAATAACATGTAGTGCCAATTTCAATTACTTTTGACAAATTCGCAGAAATGCATTTAAATGCAGAAATATAGAAGAATGTCTTGAAAATTTAAATATTCCGGTCATCCTACTAAAATATGTCCCAATATTTTTGGAATTATATTTCTAGAAATCTGTACCATATTTATTGGACCTTCTTAACAATTTTATTCATTTTGAAAATGGGAAAAGATATTTTCAAACATAAACGTGGAATATTTAACGGTTACATAGAAAAACCAATATAGCTTGTAACAAGTCCTACTTATTTTGGTTGGAATCGGAGATGTAAATAATGTCCAAATTTTCTTTGCAGGTGGCCTTGCTGGCCTTGCACTAGAAGAAATATGGTCTTTTACCACGGGGCAGTTTCGTGGTAGAAAGGCCGTTTTTCGTGGCTAAAGGTTTTTAGCAACGAGGGGGGTACCGTGTATTGGGTTACGTAGCGGAATTTAAAAATTTTCCGACCTACGTAACGTCCAGGAACAACTATGTAGTTACATGAGAGGATAGTACTGTTCGTTACCAACAACGAGACGCGGAACAGTTGTCGGTGACGATGTCGATGAAGCCTGATGAAGATTCTCACGGTCAAGCCTGACGGTGAGAATGTCGCCGATCCCTCGTACAGTCTTCTTGATCCAGCAGAGTGAGGGTCAAACGTCTAGGATGCTTCACCCCTCCGAGAGCTCACACACGTACGTCCGTCAAGATCCAGCAGCGTTTCGCCGTGCCAGAGTTAAGAGCTACTGGTGTACGTAAGGTGGAGAGAACCCCAACACATGGGAGAGAGGGAGAGAGATTAGATCTAGACTTGAGAGCCTCCGAGGAGAAATCTCACGTCTATTGTGTATCTCCAAAAGAGGAGGGGGTGGGGTTTATATAGATGGCCAAGGGGTAGGGGTGCTTGGACAAGGGGAAAGCTTCCCCTAGTCCAACTCGACTTGGACAAGGGGAAACTTCCCCTTGCCCAATTCGGCTAGGGAAGGAGGAGTTGGAGTTGGACTCCAACTCTCTCCCCCCACCGCCTCCTCCTTGAGCCGCCGCCGGGTGGGGCCCACCGTGGCCGACCGACCTCGGGTGGGGCCCGCCTGGCGCACCGACCTCAGGCGGGTGGGGCCCACCCAGGACGGCCGCCACTCGGCCACCTCCTGCCGCCGCCTTCCCCCGTGGTGGTGCGGCTGCATGTGGGCCCCTAGGGCCCATGTGGCAGCCACCTTTCATTGGCCTAAATAATTTCCTATTAATTAAATAAATTAATATTTAATCAATAAATATTTTGTCTAATTAATTCCCAGAATTAATTACATATCATACAAACATATTTATATGATCCGGGGCACCTAGTGTCCGCCGACATAATATACTTGGACAATTATTTCCTTTCATATAAACCTTCTTTCTTGTCGGTGTATCGACATCGTAGACAGGAGATGGGGGTCCTCTAGCCGAGGGTTAGCCGAAGGGAAGAAGGGGAGCGTCGTCGAGGTCGAGATTGTACACGGCGGTTTACCCAGCTTCAGGCTCCACGGCGGTGGCGGAGCCCTACGTGCTGCTATAACTCACTATAAGGCAATAGCCGTGTTACAGGTTACAATGAGTAGATTGGATGTTGGACGTGTGATACCCACAAGTATAGGGGATCGTTGAAATCTTCAATGTGTAAGTATAGTATCGATCCCACGAGGAGTAGAATGTATAAGTATTTATCCTCTCAAATAAGAGTGTCACTTCTCTTATTATCTATGCACTAAACAAACTAAAATGATTAAATGATGCAAGTGTTTTTGGGTTTTTGGCGTAGAGTTTGCAATGAAGTAAAAAGCTGAAAATAAAATATGACAAGTGAAAGCTCTCAAAGAGAGAAAGCCCAATCCTCTATGCAGCAAGAGGACAAGCTCAAGTGTGTGTTTCTTATAAGTGGAGAACGTTCCCAAGGTCTACCTAGACTTCATGGCATAAATATTTCTAGAACAACAAGGTAAGCATTTTGTCAAGTTTTAATCTTCTTTTGGACGGAGCCATAATTAGGGAAAGCTAAATAAATAAACTAAACCCCCTTATGATGGTTCTTATGGCCAAGTAAATGACTGCACAAGAGTTATTAAGACATAGAGTCCCACCATAGCCTTAAACTCTAAAGTCCCCGATACTAATACCCTCATAATGCAACTTCATGACTCGGTCTCAGGTTTACATGTCCTCCCAAGTCTCCCTCACTCCATTACACTACGGTGTTCTCCAATGAGCCCATATAGGTGAAGTGATGTGCAGTCGACGTTCGCACAACACCATCATAGAATTACATAAAAAGATAAACACTAGACAAAATACCAACACATGTTATATATAAATCATTGCCAATTCATCCTATGCCCTCAGGAACATACGTGAACTACTCACAACGTGCAAACATGATCATATTCAGTGGCATAAGTGGTACAACACAATCTGAAAATATAACTTCACCTCCAAACAGGGTCGGTCCATACATTTCCGAGGCCTCGGGGCGAGACCACAAAATGGGGCCCTTGTATGAAAAAAAATGTGTTGAATTTCATTGGCAATTCAGTAATTGTCGGTACATTATTCCTTCAATTTGCTGCAAAGCTGAGTCGACACACATGGTCGCTGACTGCAACGTTTTACTCACCGAGTTTACAGCAAATAAAATGTCATGCCAAATGACCATGCCGAGTAAAAATTCAAATTATCCCAATTTCGTGGATCTAGGATATCAACAGTAAAAGGTTGTTGTTCTTCAACATTTGGAATTTCTGAATTTGTTGAATCGACGGGATTTTCAGGCTGACTAAAATTGCTATCACCCTCGTTGGTAACATTATCTTCAGCTAAATTCTTAGTTCGTTGCTCTTCAACAGGTACTATGGCAAGTTGCAATGAGTTCCTAGAAGAACTATCGGTTATAAAAAATTTGTCAATTGAACCTTTCTGGGATTCTAGCAATTCTTCTTTCCGTTTTTTTATCTTCCTTTTCTCACTACCAGATAAAAAAATTCTAGAAGACATGGCACCAAACAATTTGCATAAAAATTGTATTCACAGAACAAAAGCACCGGGATTTGAGCAGCTCGATGTCGAATTGTCGATGTAGCTTCGCAGATGTGCAAGGCCGCAACTCTCAATCTCCGTTCCCCAATCTCATCCCCTGAATCTTCCTCGTTCTCCCTGCACTCTCTCAGATCGATCGAGTCTTTGAAGAAGAACAGGCCTACGGCAGAAGAACAAGAGAAGAATCGGAGATGTCAGATCGAGCCAGGGGAGCTGGCTATTTAACAGGGAATTGAGATATTAGGGGAAGAAGGGAGACGTTGAGGATGGGAGAGATGATTGGGGAAGAAAAAGCACCGTTGGTCTTGGTGGTCTCCATTAATCTTGAACGGGAGCTGCGGCCGTGGCCTCGTCGCCTCGGATTTGGAGCGGCAGCGGCGGGGCTGTATGTGGATTGGAGAATCTGGGAGGAGGCGAGGAGACGAGCTAGACGCGATTGGAGGCGTGTGCGGTGCGCTGCGGGCATGCGGTCGAGGCCCCAGGCTGCTCACCGCTGACCAGATCGATTGCATCGATTAGATTTTTTTTTCTGATCGATCGAATAGTAGGTATACTGGATTACTACCTGGGCCGAGGCCCCTAGCTTCGTGAGGCCCGGGGCGGTCGCCCCGTCGCCCCGGCCTGTGGGCCAGCCCTGCCTCCAAATAATGACAAGTACTCAATTACAAACATGAATAGGAGCACAAAACAAGTATCTAGGGTTCGGTAACTCTCAAACTATGAGGGGGACGAAGTGGATCACGAAGATGGTGATGGAGATGGTGCTGGTCTTGACGGTGGTGTTGATGGAGACTTCGGAGGGGGGATGGAGGAGCCTTCCGGAGGTGATTCCGGCGGCGTTTACCCCCTCCGATCTTCTCCGGCGGCAGCCTTCTGTCTCCTGTTTCATGGTTTTGTGTTTCTCCGCCGCCTCCTCGCGAAAACTCCTCGGGGGACTATTTTTATAGTCGGTTTTAGGTCAAGACGAAGCCACGGAGACGAAAACGGACGGCATCAGAGCCACGAGGCCCAAGATGGGGGGTCCCACGCGGCCATGGAATCTGGCCGCGTGGGCCCACCTCTTTTGGCCCTCGGGTCTCCATTTGTTCGCTTTCTTTGCTCCTACGCTTCGTTCCTTCCAAAAAAATGATCCCCGCAAAATATTAGGTCATTTGGACGTCGTTTGGGTCCCTGAAAGTCAAAAAGATGGAAAAAGGGGTTTTCTGGTTCTGCAGGGTTAATTCCAAATAAATGGGGAAACTGTGAATTATCCCCTAAAATCATTATAAAACATAAATATAACCCATATATGATGCAAATAAGTTGGAATATCAAGTAATAAAATGTAAAGTTCATGTATGCATTTTACATGCATCAACATCCCCAAGCTTAACCAATACTCGTCCTCGAGTATGAAGGTGATAAAACTAACATGGACTTTGCATTTTAATACTATCAATGGATATCAAAGATGATTACTATTGCTACATAAAGTCAAATGATTCATTCTCAAAGGAGTAGCAATATACAAGATAGATTATAAAGTGATATCAAATATTCAATGAAAGGATGTTCAATGATGATTCACAAAGTGTAACATAGAAGAAAGTACTATGGACCAAATGTATGCATAATGAAAAGTAAAAAAATTCTATAATGGTCATAGAGTACTCTTGAGAAATCTGAATATAAAAGGTGGACACTTTGGAAAGATGTATAAATGAGTGGAGGTAAAACATGAATAAGTTTCATCTAACTTCCAAACGCTTCTACTTAAGTTAATGATTGCAATATGGTATTCATTGGTGTCAAGCTCTCATTACCCCTATCATAGCATCTTGAATGGTTAAAGTTTAAAGTGAAAGCAAGTATGAGTAATGTGCTTGACAAAGTATGGGTTGAATGCCCCATGCCCCGTGAATACGAGTACCTACACCAACTGGCTACTCAACTCGGGTCACAAAGCAAATTCGAGTTTTAAAGTCATTGCAAGTAATAAAAGCGTCATCAAGAGCGTCAACTGGGGTACCTCTTGTCTCAGGACATGGAACAAGCACATGTCAAAATGACAAGACAAACAAACAAAATGAACAATCTCAACACCCTTTTTATTTACTATTGGTATAGCTTTTTATTGTGAGGTGCATCACTGAAGGTTCACCATAGCATGTAAGTAAATTTCCACCATGAATGATGCATGGCTTAGATTAGCGGCCCAGGCGTCTCCCTAGCCATTTATACTTACTCCTCAAACTTACCAAGTTTCCACACTTATTTCGCTCAATGTTAGGCATCCATAGACAAAAGTACATGATATCAACTAAATATATAAGAGCATGTTGAAAGCTTGCCATGTGACAGCACATATGAGCTGACCCCCAACCAAGACTCTTGTCAAGCCCACAACTTCATAATTTTAATCACAATGGTTCATGTTCATTAAATGCAATAAAAGTAAAGTGTGCATCAAGTTCGTGAGAGCTCTTTAACCAACTTTTCCCATAACAATCAATAACATAAGCATTTTAATTCAGAGGTATAGATAATACAAAATAACATGATAAACATACTCAGAATAGCATAAAGCTAATAGGTAGATATGGTGGACTCACTGGAAAAACTTTGGTTGAAGGTGTTGGACAACAAGTTTTTGCTTGTTGGAATTTTTGGGCTAGCAAGAGGGAGAAAGTTGACCGTCTAAATGCATGCATAAGTATCCATAGAACTAACCAATCCATGTTAAACAAAGTAAAGTAACATTCAGTATCAAAACATGAATAAAAGATAGCTATTGATAAAACACTTGCAAATTAATACTCATTAAAAAGCACATGAATCATGCAACTATATGTATCTTTTTGAATCAACTCAAACATCCCTTTCCCAATCTTTTTAATAGCATCCAACTTAATTCAACCCAAATTTCCAGTAGCTCTCTCATATATAAATGATAGTGGTGGTCTTAAGACAAACAAAAATCAAACCGAAATAAAAAAACAAATAAAAGACGCTCCAAGTTTATGCGATAAAGTGCATTGATCGAAGAACAGAAGTTAGACGTGTGCAAACCGAGAGTATGTTGGTCCAGTGGGGTTGTCTTCACATCCCCAAGCTTATGGTCTTCACCATCCTTGGATAGCTCTTGGTGCATCTCCTCTAATCCCTGTGAAAAAACTTCAAAACACCGTTTCTCCCATTTCTTTTCTGTGGGGTGACATTAGTAGTGATAGACAAACGAATTGCTTGCTGCATAAAATACTTAAACAAAGATTCATATGAATGTCCAGAAAGTGTATAATGTTGTATGCCTACTTATAAACTCAATTGGATAAAAAAGATTCAAGTTAAAAGTTCAAAGAATGCATCTAACAAAATGGGACAGAATCTGTCCAGAAAAAACAGCAGCAGCAAAACGTATTTTTCTACCCTACTTAAACATGTCTAAAAAATCTGAAAACATTCATGCATACAGAGGATGAAAAGTTGCAACCACAGTTCAAATATCAGCTCATTCGGAGTTACAGAATAGGAATGAAAAATCATACCGTGCACAGACTCGTGCTGGAATAAAATCTCCTAATGCTTAAAGCAACTTTTTCAAGCCAAAATAGGTAAACTTGTCACTTTATTAAAAATTCCAGAAACTAAACTAAAAACTAAGTATCTTGTTACAGCAAGAGGACACAAAGAAAATCAAAAGTAAAAACAACCGGGTTGCCTCCCGTAAAGCGCTTTCTTTATAGCCATATAGCTAGGCTTACTTACTTGGTATCAAGATGGTTGGAGTGAGGTGGTTCGGCATCCCCAAGCTTAAATTCTTGTAATTATTTGATATATGTTGGGTGAGTCTAGGGGTAACATCCCCAAGCTTGAGTGGTTATCCCTCTTGATCTTTATTCATCACCCTCAACTCTTCCACTTGAAAGTTCTCTTCACACAAAACTCATCATAAAACTTGATTAGAGGGGTTAGTGTCTCCATAAATGAAATCCTCATAGGCACAGCAAAGACATATCGTGAGTTGATTCTACACATTAGCTAATATTACTATGGTTGTGTATTGCTCTTTGATCAATAGAACCACACAAAACTCAAGTAATGAGAGTAATGCAAAATAAAGACAGAATCTGTCAAAAACTGGACAACCCGTAAAGAGTGAATTTTCAGAGGCACTTACGTTGCTCAAATCAGAAAACTTTGAACTAATGAAATGTGTATTAATAACTGAATATTGCTGTCGTAAAATTTCAGGTCAAAATTCCTTTTCTGTGATTTTTAACATTTTTCGCAGTGAAGCTCAGGAATCTGTTTTCTGGACAGCAAATCACTATTGCTTAATCCTACCTCTCAAAAGAGGTTATTCTTGCCATTAAGATGAAAAATAAGATACAAAGGTGATGTTACAGTAGTAAACAAGCACCTTTACTCAAAAACCTAAAACTTAAACTGAAGAAATCAAAAAGAAGCAAAAAGAACCAAGAAAGATTCAAGAGAAACAAACAAAGAAGAAAGAAAATATTTCTGTTGTTTTTGATTTAGCAAAAAGGCAAAAGAGAAAGCAAATATATACAACATAAACACTCTTTTTATTTGGTTTTAGCTTTGGGAAAAGTTTTAATGATAGAGACTTTGCAACGGTTCCATTGGCATGAACAACACATGTTTAAGGTCGACCCCAACTTCTCCATTACTCATCCTTCTCATTTACTTTCCCAAATTTTATATAAAATGAAAATGTTAAACTAGCAATTAGAAAACAGTAGGTAAAGTTATTTCACATGTTTTCAAGATACAAAGGTGTGTCCAAACAGAATAGGAAATAAAAGCATAAAGAGCACACCACAAAACATTAAACCATTAACTTTTAAGTCTAACTCCTTTCCTATGCATTGGCATTTTATATATGAATAAATAGCAGCAATTTTGTGGTAACTAATGCATGTAATGATCAGTAGGTTGCATTTTAAATAACATAGAATCATAAAAATAAGTCTTTCTTCCTCTCTCATAATAGTTACAAGTAGTGGAAACAAATTTGACAAAAGAACTATTAGATTGGTGCAAATTTGCAAACTTAGGAACATATAGAGGATTATTAAAACTATCATGTGAGCTATTAGTGTGTTTCCCTCTCTCAAAATAATTGCAAGAAGCACCATAAACATGATGGTTATGGGTGAAATGGTTATTAGTGTAAGATAATTTCAGCCCACATAAGTACTTTTCAACATATAAAAGCTTCTCCTCCATGGTGTGAATAGGAGAGTTCAAAAATAAAGTAGGAATCTCATAAGTAAGAGTATTTTCACACACAGCAAGTATATCATTTTTATCCTCACATAAAGTAGTAACAAGTTCTAATCATGGAGGATCATCAAGCAAAATAGGATCATCATCTAGAGTACTATCATAAAACATGTCTAAACCATACTCCTCATCATTTTTAAAATTATTAATAATGTTCTCATTAGGCATAGGTTGATAGTCATCCTCATCATCAGAATCATAAAAGCAAAGTTTATCATCAACAAAATCTTGAGTGTTACCCTCATCCATAGGTGGTGAAGGTGGAAATTCCCTTTCTTCATTCTCTAGTTGTTCATCATTTTCATCATCTTCTTGGGGTTGTATGGGCATCCCCAAGCTTAGGCTTTTGTCATCTTCTTCCTGCAAAATATTAGAGCTTTCTTGGGCAGCTCTCTTCCTTGTGTGAACAACATAGATATTTTCATTACATTCAACTATGCAGAGATCAAGGATAGTGGCAATCAAAACTTTAAATTGAGAAGCTATAGGGCAGGTTTCATGTTCATCTATGAAGGTGTATAATTCATAGGCTGCCATAAAAATAACAAATTGCTCTACTTCTTCCATCCCTAAGTGAGCATAATTCCATGTATGATAAGTTGCAATAACATGTTCTTTATTGGAAGGGCATTGGAATTCAAAGTGTCTAAAGTATTCAGAGCAACAAATTTCTTCCTCATGATAATTAAGCAGCCCACTAGCAATTTTATTTAGAAGCTCTATGTAGCCTCCTAATCTTTTCCCTTCATTTGATTTTCTAAATTCAGCAGCTATCATGGCGTTTTCATAATAGTTTTCCATTTTCTAATTTTTTTGTGTTTTGATATATATGACTGAAAGTAAAACTAAACTAAATGCAAAACTGAAAGTAAACTAGAGTATATGCAAAACTGAAAATAAATATCTAGTGCAAACAAGAATAAAAACTTAAGCGCTACACTCCCCGGCAACGGCGCCAGAAAATGTCTTGATATCCACAAGTATAGGGGATCGTTGAAATCTTCAATGTGTAAGTATAGTATCGATCCCACGAGGAGTAGAATGTATAAGTATTTATCCTCTCAAATAAGAGTGTCACTTCTCTTATTATCTATGCACTAAACAAACTAAAATGATTAAATGATGCAAGTGTTTTTGGGTTTTTGGCGTAGAGTTTGCAATGAAGTAAAAAGCTGAAAATAAAATATGACAAGTGAAAGCTCTCAAAGAGAGAAAGCCCAATCCTCTATGCAGCAAGAGGACAAGCTCAAGTGTGTGTTTCTTATAAGTGGAGAACGTTCCCAAGGTCTACCTAGACTTCATGGCATAAATATTTCTAGAACAACAAGGTAAGCATTTTGTCAAGTTTTAATCTTCTTTTGGACGGAGCCATACTTAGGGAAAGCTAAATAAATAAACTAAACCCCCTTATGATGGTTCTTATGGCCAAGTAAATGACTGCACAAGAGTTATTAAGACATAGAGTCCCACCATAGCCTTAAACTCTAAGGTCCCCGATACTAATACCCTCATAATGCAACTTCATGACTCGGTCTCAGGTTTACATGTCCTCCCAAGTCTCCCTCACTCCATTACACTACGGTGTTCTCCTATGAGCCCATATAGGTGAAGTGATGTGCAGTCGACGTTCGCACAACACCATCATAGAATTACATAAAAAGATAAACACTAGACAAAATACCAACACATGTTATATATAAATCATTGCCAATTCATCCTATGCCATCAGGAACATACGGGAACTACTCACAACGTGCAAACATGATCATATTCAGTGGCATAAGTGGTACAACACAATCTGAAAATATAACTTCACCTCCAAATAATGACAAGTACTCAATCACAAACATGAATAGGAGCACAAAACAAGTATCTAGGGTTCGGTAACTCTCAAACTATGAGGGGGATGAAGTGGATCACGAAGATGGTGATGGAGATGGTGCTGGTCTTGACGGTGGTGTTGATGGAGACTCCAGAGGGGGGATGGAGGAGCCTTCCGGAGGTGATTCCGGCGGCGTTTCCCCCCTCCGATCTTCTCCGGCGGCAGCCTTCTGTCTCTTGTTTCATGGTTTTGTGTTTCTCCGCCGCCTCCTCGCGAAAACTCCTCGGGGGACTATTTTTATAGTCGGTTTTAGGTCAAGACAAAGCCACGGAGACGAAAACGGACGGCATCGGAGCCACGAGGCCCAAGATGGGGGGTCCCACGCGCGTGGGCCCACCTCTTTTGGCCCTCGGGTCTCCGTTTGTTCGCTTCCTTCGCTCCTACGCTTCGTTCCTTCCAAAAAATGATCCCCGCAAAATATTAGGTCATTTGGACGTCGTTTGGGTCCCTGAAAGTCAAAAAGATGGAAAAATGGGTTTTCTGGTTCTGCAGGGTTAATTCCAAATAAATGGGGAAACTGTGAATTATCCCCTAAAATCATTATAAAACATAAATATAACCCATATATGATGCAAATAAGTTGGAATATCAAGTAATAAAATGTAAAGTTCATGTATGCATTTTACATGCATCAACGTGTTATCTGTTATGTGTTACCCTAAAGGCTGCCCGTAGGCTGGCTTATAAAGGCGGCCAGTCCTAGGGCTTACAAGGAACGACTTATCCGGCAAGTAAATAGATTCCTATCCCTAGTCGGCAGAGTTGCCGCTTTCCATCTTGCATGTCAAGGATACCCCCAGTTGGTATATCCCCAACATTAGCCCCGGGAAAGGTTTAAGTTCTCAAGTTGTCGTCTTTGTCTTGATCAACGTCTTCTCTTGTTTCTTGAATGTTGGCGGCTGAAGAGCTTGAAGCATTCCGAAGAAAGGTAAATAGGCGGCAGTCCAACCAATGTTGTCGGACTAGCTGCTGCCTTTGACCAATACATAGGAAAGACGGCCTGACAATTTTTGTCAGGAATCTTCTGTGCAGATGTCTCGTCAAGTTAACGTGCTCGTGTCACTCTGGTCCACGACAGTTTGAACCTACAGAGAGGCCGAGCGACGTCATGATGGCATTTCTGCCTTGCCACGGAGGCGATGGTGGTGGCCGTGACGCTGACGACAAGGCGACCGTGCCACGTCAGCAATTAAGCCAGAACATGGAGCTTTATTGTTTTGGTATCAATCGATGTCTTACCAAACTGGCCAGATTTGGGCGATTGAAAACAACAGCTAACAATCTGGCGATGAATTCGCCTATACCGAACACGATGATGATAGCGGCGTCCCGCCCACCATTAGGGATACAGCGATGCTAAGAACAGGTCGCATCAGAAATTACGTGATGGTGATGACGAGTTGTGTATATCCGCGGGTCTGACCCAACGGGATTAACATATACGCTGTAGTAAACACGAAGGAAAACTGATTCTCGTATATCCTGTCCAGCATGTATCTTTGTTTCTTGCCAACAGGCAACATCCATGTACGTACGTGGATAGCCTTGCTTTTCCAATCACGAGAGACAAGATCACGTGTTAGCATAGCTTGTTGAAGCAAGTTAGGTTTTGCATGCTGATTAGCAGTCTGATACATAGCGGATCTGATGCATCAGGCCGGTGCCTTGCAGGTTTGCTTTGACCAACCGATATGCATCAGGCCGGTGCCTTGCAGCTTTGCTTTGACCAACCGGTATGCGATGAGTATAGGGATCCCAACAGTTTTCGAGGGAAGTAAAACCCAAATTTATTGATTCGACACAAGGGGAGCCAAAAAATATTTATAAGTCTTAACACATGAATTGTCAATTCAGCTGCACCTGAAAATAGACTTGCTCGACAAAGTTTATCAGTAGCAACAGTTTTATGATAGCAGCAGTAGTTAAATAATAGCAGCAGTAAAATAAAGATAGCAGTAATAATTGTAGTAGACAGCGGGATTAAAATAATGTAGGCATATGGATAGATGAATGGGCGTTGCATGGATAAGATAATTCATATAATAGTCAAGACATGGGCAATTGCAGGTAGATAATAATAAAGCATCCAGGTAATAATCAATCATAGGCATGTGTTCCGTATTTAGTCGTACGTGCTCGCAATAAGAAACTTGCACAACATCTTCTGTCCTACCAGCCCGTTTGCAGCGGGGACTCAAGGGAAACTACTGGTAATTAAGGTACTCCGTGAACACACGTGATCCTCACATCACAGCCATCCCCTCCGGTTGTCCCAATTGTTGTCACTTTGGGGCCTCGGGTTCCGGACAATTATATGTGTATACAACTTGCAGATATGATCTAAAACAATAATTATCCTCATGATACAATAACATGTTCAGATCTGAAATCATGACACTCGGGCCCTAGTGACAAGCATTAAGCATAACAAGTTGCAACAATGATATAAAGTACTAACAACGGATACTAGGCACCATGCCCTAACAATTTGATATCTATTACATGAATGATCTCATCCAATCCCTACCATCCCCTTCAGCCTACAACGGGTATTACTCACACATGGATGGGGGAATCATGGATGGTCGATGGAGAGGTGTCGGTGATGATGATGTCGATGATCTCCTCCAATTCCCCGTCCCGGCGGAGTGCCAGAACGGAGTTTTTGATCCCGAATTAGGGTTTTTGGTGGCGACGGCGCTCTGTAGGTCTTCTGGAAAAAGTATCGAACCCCCCGAGGTTTTTAGGTCCAGGGGGTTAAGTAGTCGAAAGGGGGTCACGAGGAGGTGCCTGGGGTGGCCACGCCACCCCCCGGCGCGGGTCCCCCTTGGTCGCGCCGGCCCATGGCGTGGGGCCCACGGGGCCCGCCTCCTTCTCATCTTCTGGTTCCCGGCGTCTTCTGGAAAAATAGGAGCTCCAGGATGTTTTTCTGGGATTTTCCTGAAACTTGATTTTCTGCACAAAAACAAGACACCAGGGCAATTCTGCTGAAAACAGCGTTAGTCCGTGTTAGTTGCATTCAAAACACACAAATTAGGGGTAAAACAACAGCAAAAGTGTTCGGGAAAGTAGATACGTTTTGGACGTATCAGTATGCGCAGGACGATTGCTGAAATTGAGCCATACCACCAAGGCGGTCGTACCATGTAGGTGGTCATGTCGTTGATAACAAGTCGGCCGAGTCGCTGTTGACGTGAAAGCACACGTTCGTTGGGAGACCCCAAGAGGAAGGTATGAAGTAGTGCAGTAGTAAGTTTTCCCTCAGTAAGATACCAAGGTTATCAATCCAGTAGGAGTAAGAAATCACTTCTGAAGGTTGTTGGTGGCGGAATGTGGAATGGCGCAACCCCAGGGAAACCAGTACCTGACGTGGAACCTGCACACAACACAATCAAACTACTTTGCCCCAACGAAACAGTGAGGTTGTCAATCTCACCGGCTTGCTGTAAACAAAGGATTAAACGTATGGTGTGGAAAATAGTATTTAATTGCAGAGAATGAGAAGGAACAATGATTGCAGTTGGTTGTATTATCAGTGTAAAAGAATGAACCGGGGTCCACAGTTCACTAGTGGTGTCTCTCCATAAAAGTTAACTAACATGCCGGGTGAACATTACAGCTGGGCAGTTGACGAATAGAGAGCGCATGACAATGCATAAATATGACATGATGATTACTATGATATTCATTTGGGCATTACGACAAGATACATAGACCGTTATCCAACAGCATCTATGACTAATAATCCACCTTCAGGTTGTCATCCGAGTTCCCCGTTGGTATTAAGTTGCAAGCAATGGATAATTGCATTAAGTAAAGTGCGTAAAGTAAACAAGTGCATATGACCGTGGACATAGCATTGTTGTGTTATCCCTAGTGGCAAAAGCACATCCACAATCTTAGAAGTTGCTGTCACTCTCCCAGATTACCGGAGGCATGTACCCACTATCTAGCATAAATACTAACTCTTGGAGTTACAAGCATCTACTTGGCCAAAACATCTACTAGTAACAGAAAGCATGCAAGATCATAAATAACATATAAGATAGATTGATAATCAACTTGACATAATATTCAATATTCATCGGATCCAAGCAAACACAACATGTAGCATTACAATAAGATGATCTTGATCATGATAGGCAGCTCACAAGATCTAAACATGATAGCACAAAGTGGAGTGACAACCATCTAGCTACTGCTATGGACCCGTAGTCCAAGGATGAACTACTCACGCATCACTCCGGAGGTGGGCATGGCGATGTAGAGCCCTCCGGTGATGATTCCCCTCTACAGCAGGCTGCCGGGAAGAGCTTCAGAACTCTCCCGAGTTAGGGTTGACGACGGCGGCGGCTACGGAACTTTTCGTGGATGGAGGCTCGGGCCTCTAGGGTTTTTGCCTCGGGAGGAATAAATAGGCGAAAGGGCGGCAGCTGAGGGCACCCGAGGGGCCCACACCATGCCACGGCGCGGCCAGGAGGGGGCCTGCGCCGCCCTATGGTGTGGCGCCCTCCTCGGTCGCCTCCGTCTCTCCTTTGAACTCCGTGTACGTGTTGGAAAAATAGGAGGTCCTGTCCAGGTTTCGTCCAATTCCGAGAATATTTCCAGAACATCTTTTCTGGAATACAAAAACAGCAGAAAACAGGAACTGGCACTGTGGCATCTTGTTAATAGGTTAGTCCCAGAAAATGCATAAAAATGCTATGAAGTGTATATAAAACATGTAACAATTGGTATAATATCAACATGGAACATCAGAAATTATAGATATGTTTGAGACGTATCAAGCATCCCCAAGCTTAGTTCTTCTCGTCCTCGAGTAGGTAAAACGATTCTGAGGTGACATGCTACCATTATAATCTTGATCAAATAGTATTGTAAAGCACATGTTATGAATGAAGTGATCCATGTCAATGGTCTATAGTTTGCTAACAAGTAGATAATGAGCAAACAACTGAATCATATAAGCAAAAACTTTTCATGAATAGTACTTTCGAGACAAGCATCAAAAAGTTTTGCATAAGAGTTAACTCATAAAGCAATAGATTCTAAGTAAAAGGTATTTAACCAACACAAAGGAAGATTTAAGCTTCAGCAATTGCTTTCAACTTTCAACATGTATATCTCATGGATATTTGTCAACACAAAGCAATATAATAAGTACAATATACAAGCATATAAAAAATTGTTGCACCAAAGTTGACACTAGTGTTTGCTTCTGAGATATAAAGAAGTAGAAAAACTGACTCAACATAAAAGTAAAAAAGAAAGGCCCTTCGCAGAGGGAAGCAGGGATTAAATCATGTGCTAGAGCTGTTTAAATTTTTGAAATCATAAAGAGAGTAAAAATAAGTTTTGGGAGGTGTTTGTTAATTGTCAACGAATCAGAAAATGGAAAGTACAATATGACCCCTGCCAACCAGACTTTTAAGAGCGGCTCCCATGAATGACGTTATTTCTACCAGCAAGGCAGATCACCCTCTTCTCTTTTGTTTACACATGCAGGTATTTCACTGTTTGTCATTGCTTGACTGATAAATCAGGGCAAAATGTGAAGAGAATTAAGCGGTTAAAGTTGTAATTAATTGGGACTGGGCACCCCATTTGCCAGCTCTTTTTGCAAAATTAATGGATAAGCGAATGTATATGCCGCTAGTCCGGTTGTAAAGTCTGTTTGACAGTTGACATAAAGACATCCACCTCGTCCTCATGAGCTTGGTAAACATTGACACAAAAATGAGTAATAGTTTTTGAATAGTTTAAAGGTAGCATATGAAAAATTTACTTGGAGTGGCAAGGAAATACCACATATAGGTAGTTATGGTGGACACAAATGGCATGGATTTTGGCTCACAATTTTGGATGCACGAGAAGCATTCCCTCTCAGTACAGAGTTAGGCTAGCAAGGTTATTTGAAGCAAACACAGGATATCAACCGACACAGCAAGACTTATATGAAAACATATTGCAAGTATTATAAGACTCTACACTGTTTTCCTTGTTAACCAAACCCTTTTACTAGAAAATATCTAGACCCTAGAGATACCAATAATGTAAACCAAATTTCAACGAGCTTTACGGTAGTTCTTCACTAATAGGTTTTAACCACATGATACAAAAGCTTAAACATGAACTACTTGATAACTCAAAACAATTGACAAGTATCAAATTATCCAAGACAGTGATCTATAAGAATATGTAAGTCTTTTCCATTATACCATCTACCACATGCAGCATTTTCCGTTCCAACCAAACATCAATCAACTTATTTCAACACAAACTCTCCAAATAATTATAAGTGAAACAAGAGAGTACTTTCTCTAAAAGAACTAACAGCTCTGAACAAGATATGCATGAAAAACAGGAGCTAAAAGCATAGCAGTAGCTAGACAAAAATACTCAACAAATATAAGTGAAGAATAGGAGTATTCACATGAAAAAGCGGAGCGTGTCTCTGTCCCAATCAAGAATGTTAGGGTCCAATCAAGTTGATCATAGGAAAATAAAATACTGAAAATAAAAGCACACAGAGGCTCCAAGTAAAGCACATATGATGTGAAAGAATTAAAATATAGTTTCACTAGAGATGACCTGATAAGTTGCTGATGAAGAAGGGGATGCCTTGGGCATCCCCAAGCTTAGACGCTTGAGTCTTCTTGAAATATGCCGGGGTGATCCAAGGGAGCATCCCCAAGCTTAAGCTCTTCACTCTTCCTGATCACAATATATCATCCTTCTCTCTTGACCCTTGAAAACTTCCGCCACACCAAACTCAGAGTAATTCTCATTAGAGGGTATGTTCTATAAGGACACAAACATTAGCTACTGCCACTGATGTTATGTGAAGCTCTTCCACCCAAAAAAATAATTCCACTCAACACTAGTAAAAGAGAGAATGCAAAAAATAAAAGACAGAATCTATCTAAACAGAACAGTCTGTAAAGACGAATTTTTTCGAGACACTTACGTTGCTCAGATCGAAAAACTCAAAACTAACGAAAGATGCGTACATATCTAAGGATCACGCACAAAAATTTGCATATTTAAATAATTTTTCTGTGATTTTGCAGAAATAAAACGGTGAACAGCAGAAATCTGTTCCTGCGCAGAAATCCAAATCTAGCATCATCTTTCTATTAGAGGCTCCACTTGGCACAACAATTCGAAAAAGTAAAGATACAAAGGGGTTGCTACAGAAGTAAACAACTCCTTGACTTAAAAAGAAAAGAAAAATTGCAGAAATAAAACAATGGGTTGTCTCCCATAAGCGCTTTTCTTTAACGCCTTTCAGCTAGGCGCAGAAAGTAAGAATCAAGTGTTTCCAAGTGAAGAAGCATCAATAGAATAATTTGCTCTAACAATAGAATCAAACTGTAGCTTCATCTTCTTTCTAGGGAAGTGTTCCATACCTTTCTTGAGTGGGAGTTGATATTTAATATTCCCTTCTCTCATATCAATAATAGCACCAACAGTTCTAAGAAAAGGTCTTCCCAAAACAACAGGACAAGAAGCATTGCATTCAATATCCAAAACAACAAAATCAACGGGGACAAGGTTATTGTTAACCATTATAAAAACATCATCAACTCTCCCCAAAGGTTTCTTTATAGTGTTATCAGCAAGGTTAACATCCAAATAACAGTGTTCCAAAGGTGCTAAATCAAGCATATCATAGAGTTTCTTAGGCATAACAGAAATACTAGCACCAAGATCACATAAAGCATTGCAATCAAAATCATTCACCTTCATTTTAATGATGGGCTCCCAACCATCTTCTAACTTCCTAGGGATAGAAGCTTCATGTTTTAATTTCTCTTCCCTAACTTGCATGAGAGCATTGGTAATATGTTTAGTAAAAGCCATGTTTATTGCACTAGCATTAGGACTGCTAGCTAGCTTTTGCAAGAACTTAATTACTTTAGAAATATTGCAACCATCAAAATCAAAATCATTATTATCAGAGGTAATGGGACCATTGTCTCCCATATTTCGAAAAATTTCAGCACCTTTATCAAGAACAGTTTCAGTGTTATCAGGCAATTTTAAACTTTTTGCAATAGAAGTAGAGACATTGCCAACACCAATTACTTTACCATTGATAGTAAGAGGTTTACTAGCATTTGAAACCTCAGCATTGCTAGTGGTGGTAATAGTACAAACTCTAGCTATACTATTCTTTCTAGCAATTTCATCCTCTCTTTCCCACCTAGCATGCAACTCAGCTAGCATCCTCACATTATTATCAATTTTAACTTGTATAGCATTAGCAGTAGCAAAAGTATTGTCATCACTAGTTTTAGGCTTTGCTGCAATTCTGTTAATCAAAGAAGCTTGTGCTTCAGACATGGATGAAATGCAAGTTTCAGCATTAGAAATCTTAATTTGCAAACCAGAAATCTCCCTATTTAAATTCTCAAGTTGATGTCCTATATTCTTCAACATAGCAGATTGTTCATTCATAGTTTTAGTGAACAATTGGTTTTGCTCATATCGTGTTTGCATAAAGTTCTTAGTAGCCTTTTCAACTTCTAGCATCCTTTCCTCACTCGGCATTCCAGATCTACCGTAAGAATTAACATAACCATTGCCACTATTAGAAGGATAGGGCATATAATTGTTATTACCAAAATTATTCCTATAAGAATAGTTATTAAAGTTATTGTTTTTAATGAAGTTCACATCAACATGCTCTTCTTGAGCAACTGATACGTCCAAAACGTATCTATAATTTTTGATTGTTTCATGTTAATATTATGCCTTTGGCACTTGTTTTTATATTAAGTTTATGATTTATTTGAACTAACCTATTAATAGTGACAAAAGTGCACAATGTTCTTGTTTTACACTTTGATGTGTAGGAATTATCAAGAATACAAGAGGAAACCTTGTTGGACTCGAATTGGGACCTTTTCCAGAAATCTGTCTGAAACTTTTAACGGAGATTGTCAGTTTGACCCTCGAAGATGACGTCAAATGGAAATCAAATTTGAACGAAAGTTGTCACAATTTTCCATACGAAGATTTTAAGCCCGATAACAGCCCAATCGGAGGTCGGACGCGACCTGGAGGTCCAATATGGTGAAACCCTAAAAGGGGATGACGGAAATCCGAGAAGATATATAAAGGGAGGAAACCTAACTCGTGGAGGACACCCCGTACCCATGAATTTCCAGCCACCAAAGCCACGTTTTTGCCTCCCCCATGGATCCCATCTCCATGGGGGAGGGCTCCCAAGAAGCCATGAAGGAAGGGGGCTAAGGGGCGGCGTTCCCCCATGATACCGGCGGCGGGGGAGGAGCTCCCCGCGCCACCGCCGGCGCCGCCGCCGCCCTGCGCCTCGCGCTGCCTCCTCCACCGTCTTCACCGCCAACTCCATCACCAACTCCTCCTTGTATTCAGTGGTTCTGTCGTGGTGGGAATCACGCAGATGCCACGGGGTGGCTTATTCTGGGGCCGAACGGATGCTTGTGGATTCGGGGAGGGATTGCGCGATGGAGTCGCACACGAAGAACACACGAAGAATAAGCAAGAACAAGAACAGGAACCGCAAGAACACAAACACAAGCACAAGCACACCACGATGTACCCTGCTTCGGGGCCCTCGTGAGGAGGTAAAACCCCTACTGCAGCACTAGCCTACTTGGTGTATTCTCCTCTTTGTATATGGTGGGCTACAAGTGCTCCTCGAGCTGTTTTATCCAACAATGGAGGGGAGCTCTAGGAAGAAGAAGGAGCAAAGGAGAAGAGCCTCTGGCTGTGCGCACCCGCGCGTGTCCTCTCGAGCTCTCCCCAGGTGATCCTTATAAAGGGGAACCCAGGGGACAATGAGTGGATGAGGAGCCACAACGCACTGTACAAACACTGTTGATGAGTTGACTCCTTTGTCTTCTAGCACTTGTCTCCGGCATCTCCGGGAGATGCCGTCTTTGCCTTTGTCTTCTAGCTGTTGTCCTCTGAATCTCCACGTCCTCTTCTTATCCTCTCCCGAAGATATTTGTGATGATTCGGATAAGGATGTCCCGACATCGGCGGGGGTGATCCGGTTAGGGATGTCCTGGCGTTGGTGGAGATGATCCGGTCACAGTAGTGTCTGGGTTGGCGGCGAGTGATCCGGTTAAGGATGTCCCGGCATCGGCGGAAGTGATCCGGTTAAGGATGTCCCGGCATCGGTGGAAGTGATCCGGTTAAGGATGTCCCGGGGTTGGCGGTGAGTGATCCGGTTAAGGATGAAGAGTCGAGGCCACCTGCCTCCACTTGGAGCGCATCTGACGTCCTAGGAGCTTCGGTTAAAGCAACAACTCTGGGGTACCCGGGGTCACATCCCCGACAGTAGTCCCCGAGGCTGCGGGGGGCTCGCAGAGTC
The DNA here is from genome assembly GCA_026929855.1 of Poa annua. Lineage (NCBI taxonomy): Eukaryota > Viridiplantae > Streptophyta > Magnoliopsida > Poales > Poaceae > Poa > Poa annua. Next base: position 24,630,100 of record CM049434.1, on the reverse strand, counting down.
GCGCGCAGACTTACAAAAAAGAAGAATCACACCAGAAACCTCCATATGCACAACCTCCTGCTTGCATTGGCGCCTTTGTAATTCGGTCGTCTAACCATGCCCTCCAGGCCAAATGTGACATCCGGTTGACCGAGCTCACCCGAATCAACAACGAGATGGACAGTTTGTACCGGAAATATGTTGCCTGCATGGCCACCATTATATGTCGGTTCTTAGCCCTCCTGGCCTTTACCAGACTCGGATGTTGCCAGCATCGGTTAGCCCTCCTGGTTTTTACCGAACTCGGATGACGCCAGCGTCGGTTAGCCCTCCTGGCTTTTACCGAAGTCGGATGCCACCAGCGTCGGTTAGCCCTCCTGGCTTTTACCGAACTTGGATGCCGCCAGCGTCGGTTAGCCCTCCTGGCTTTTACCGAAGTCGGATGCCACCAGCGTCGGTTAGCCCTCCTGGCTTTTACCGAACTTGGATGCCGCCAGCGTAAGCTGGACCGACATAAACCTGCAAGTATGTATCTCATATGTCTCGGTATCTCGGCCTCTCTAGGCATATCACATATGTCTCGGTATCTCGGGCCCTCTGGGCATATCACACATGTCGGTACTTCGGCCTCTCTGGGCATATCACATATGTCTCGGTTCCTCGGCCTCTTTAGGCATAACTCATATGTCTCGGTACCTCGGCCTCTTTGGGCATATCACACATGTCTCGGTATCTCGGCCTCTTTGGGCATATCACACATGTCGGTTCTTAGCCACTCCGGGCGTATACCGACATAGATGTCTCCAGCCACTGCTGGACTCACATAAGCTTATCTCGAATGCCGGTTTTAGCCACTCCGGGCGTATACCGACATAGATGTCTCCAGCCACTGCTGGACTGACATACAACCTGCAAAAACATATCTCAAAGGTTGCCTCTGGCTAACAAACATAAACAAAGATCTGGTATGCAAATGATGCCATGATACGCTGGCAAACAGAATAAACAGCGATGTGGGATATGGAATGATGTCATGATATTGTGACAAACCGAAATAAACGGCGATCTGGGATGGGGAATGATACCGTGATACTGTGGTAAACCGAAATACACGGCGATCTAGAGAATACCGATAATGCTAGGGTACCTTGGATAACTTGAGATAACTAATATAACCATGATACCTTGGATTTCCATTATGACCCGGACTTCCAATATGATCCGGATTTCCAATATGATCCGGATTTTCAATATGATCCGGATTACCAATATGATCCGGATTTCCAATATGATCCGGATTACCAACATGATCCGGATTACCAATATGACCCGGATTACAATATAATCCAGATTTCCAACATGATCCGGATTACCAATATGATCCGGTTTACCAATATGACCCGGATTACAATATACCTCGGATTTCTGGAATACTTCGGATTTTCAGGATACCTCAGTAACGAACGTTCTCAACAAAACCGGTGTCACCTTTCAACGTTAGTCCAACATACATATCATGAAGAATATTTGACGGGAACAACAATTATACCAACCGATGCAAACTAGCTATAGCACTTGATAGAAAACGAATCTAACAGCATATACTATGCACAAAAACTAGACTTGGTTTCAACCGAGTCCCCGAGTTACTTTTCTTATCTAGGAGAAGGTGCAAAACAGACTGGCTATCCAGTCCCCAGGTCAAGACATCTTGTCCCGGGTAGAACACTTAGACAAAAAGCGAGGGGGTAGTCCCCGAGTAACTTTTTGAGATAAAACAAAACTGGACTGGCTGTCCAGTCCCCGGGTCAAAACACTTTGCCCCAGGGGAAAACAACTAAGCATGGCATGAAGGGGCAGTCCCCGAGCTATTTTTGAGATTAACTATTTGCGTGCGGTACCAAACCGAATACCGTAAATACTTACATTGCATCGTCGGTGCAGACTGGGCGGAGGCGTACAAATGAGTCCAGGCCAGACATCAAACTGGTGAGATGCTAGACATAGATAGCCTGGATACAACTGAGTCGGATGCACTCGGTTCAGCAGACCAAATAGCGCAGGCGACGAAAGCAACCTTCAGGGGTAGAACCGGGCATGCCTCACTCGGCCAACCAAACGGAGCCAAGATATCACCTTTTCATCTTGGTCAGAAACATATTTTTTGACGTCGGCCGGCATACTCTTTACGCTGGCCTGACACTCTTTATGCTGGCCCGAGTCATTTTGACCGAGTCATTTTTTCTGATCCGACATACCCGTTCTGGCCACTCTTACTCCTGACATCAGCAATTAATTCTTAGCCGACACAGACTTTTTATGTCGGCCGGCTCAGCCTCTATGCCGGCTATTCTCTCCCACTCTTTTTATACTCAACTGCCGACAAATTCCATATATCGGTCGTTACCTCTATCGCCACCATACTTCTCTCCCTTTCTTTCTTTTTCTTTCCTTAGACCCGGCCAGCCGACACAAGCACTACTCGGCAGCCAACTCTCTCTCTCCTCTTTCTCTCTTTCTTTCTTTTCCTACCCGGATGGGTCCTTAATGCACATGGCAAGGAGAGCAGATGCTCACACACGTAAGCACCAAAGCTGCTCCATACATGCAATCATAGCTCGAGTGCATTAAAGCACCTGTGGTGCTAGCTCAAGCATGCTCATTCCGTGCCTCGGCTGAATATGGACTCGGATAAGTGAGCGGCCGGCACGCTACGCGGGACAAGCCCAGCGCGCTGCTGATTCTCTGCACATGGACAGACTGTCCGACGGGGAAGCAGCGGAGCAGCCGGCCAGCACGGAGGCCAGCAGGGCGGCGACGGACGCGGAGATGCCGGAGCCGGGCGGTGAGGCGCAGCTGGTCGCGGAAGGAGGCGAGGGAACGCGGGCACACAGGCGCGGAGGAGATGCTGGGCATGAACGCAGAAGTGCGGAGAAGGCCGATCCACGACCGGCAGGCGCAGATCTGGACAGCGGAGACGCGGCCGGAACGCGGCCAGCGAGCCGGCAAGGCGCGGCGCTGCCGGCGCGCAAGCGAAGCAGGAGCAGATCTGGTATCCGCTGATGACGCCGTTGACGAAGGCCGCGCCGACCTCTACTCGCTGCTGCAAGCTAGATCGTGGAGGACCATGGCGATGCCGAGTCCCTGCGTTGATGATGAATATTCCATCCGAAATTAGCTCGACAAGCGCCACTATCAGCCCCACGGTGGGCGCCAACTGTCGTGGTGGGAATCACGCAGATGCCACGGGGTGGCTTATTCTGGGGCCGAACGGATGCTTGTGGATTCGGGGAGGGATTGCGCGATGGAGTCGCACACGAAGAACACACGAAGAATAAGCAAGAACAAGAACAGGAACCGCAAGAACACAAACACAAGCACAAGCACACCACGATGTACCCTGCTTCGGGGCCCTCGTGAGGAGGTAAAACCCCTACTGCAGCACTAGCCTACTTGGTGTATTCTCCTCTTTGTATATGGTGGGCTACAAGTGCTCCTCGAGCTGTTTTATCCAACAATGGAGGGGAGCTCTAGGAAGAAGAAGGAGCAAAGGAGAAGAGCCTCTGGCTATGCGCACCCGCGCGTGTCCTCTCGAGCTCTCCCCTGGTGATCCTTATAAAGGGGAACCCAGGGGACAATGAGTGGATGAGGAGCCACAACGCACTGTACAAACACTGTTGATGAGTTGACTCCTTTGTCTTCTAGCACTTGTCTCCGGCATCTCCGGGAGATGCCGTCTTTGCCTTTGTCTTCTAGCTGTTGTCCTCTGAATCTCCACGTCCTCTTCTTATCCTCTCCCGAAGATATTTGTGATGATTCGGATAAGGATGTCCCGACATCGGCGGGGGTGATCCGGTTAGGGATGTCCTAGCGTTGGTGGAGATGATCCGGTCACAGTAGTGTCTGGGTTGGCGGCGAGTGATCCGGTTAAGGATGTCCCGGCATCGGCGGAAGTGATCCGGTTAAGGATGTCCCGGCATCGGCGGAAGTGATCCGGTTAAGGATGTCCCGGGGTTGGCGGCGAGTGATTCGGTTAAGGATGAAGAGTCGAGGCCACCTGCCTCCACTTGGAGCGCATCTGACGTCCTAGGAGCTTCGGTTAAAGCAACAACTCTGGGGTACCCGGGGTCACATCCCCGACAGGTTCATCCTCCCACAAACCTCTGTACCGTCCTATGTAACATGGTGTTTGATGCTATAAGTTATTATCCTATGATCTATATCATGTTTGCGTAGTTTATTTGTCTTTTGATTGCCTTGTTGGATGTCTATGGTTCATTAGAGTTGTATGTTGATATGGTACTGTCCTTTGGTTTCCATTATACTTGTGCGCGCATGGATCAACATCACGGGGTTGGTAGTATTTGTAAAGGAAAGGGGTAGTTCTGCCGGAGTGACAGAAACCTAAGGACGCGAACCGGTTAGTTACACGTATGGGAGTAAGAGGACCATAAACTTAAGGCTATGGTTGGGGAAACCTTAATGCATTGTTAGTATATACGGATGTTTGCTAACAATCCAATCATATAGTACTTGTAATCCCAAGTAGTGGAGTGCATGTATATTTAGCCTCTCCCACATAGAAAACTGCATCGAAGACAATGAACCCGATACATTTACTAATTAATCTTGGACAAAGCCACCACAATTACCACCACTTTTCCACACTCATGGTACTGTTAGTTTATGGTTACTTATTATATTTTATTGCTGCAGCACTAACATTTACTTTCTTGTATTTATTATCTTGCAAAGCTATTTCTCATATCCGTATTATTACTCTAGTATTATTTCCTAGATAAAGTAAACGTTTAGTGTGCGTAGAGTTGTATCAGTGGTTGATAGAACTTGAGAGAATACTTATCCTACCTTTAGCTTCTCGTTGGATTCGACACTCTTACGTATCGAAAAGGCTACACGCGATCCCCTATGCTTGTGGGTTATCAGCAACCAAAGAAGCTAAAGGAACGTTATTTGGGTCAACATGCATTTTTCCATTTGCAAGCATAGACATAATGGTAACAATCTTATCACTCAAGGAAGAGGTTTCTTCAACAGAATTTACCTTCTTACCTTGTGGAGCCCTCTCGGTATGCCATTCTGAATAATTTATCATCATATCATCTGCGGCACCCAAAGTGATGGACATAAAGGTACCTCCAGAGGCCGAATCCAATAGGTTCCTTGAAGAAGAATTTAGCCCTGCATAAAAGGTTTGGATGATCATACAAGCAGTCAGTCCATGGGTGGGACAATTCTTTACCAATGATTTCATCCTTTCCCAAGCTTGGGCAACATGCTCATTATCAAATTGTTTGAAATTCATGATGCTACTTCTCAAAGATATAATCTTAGCAGGAGGATAATATTCTCCAATGAAATCATCTTTGCATTTAGTCCATGAATCAATACTATTTCTAGGCAAAGATAGCAACCATTTTTTAGCACGTCCTCTCAAGGAGAAAGGAAAAAGTTTCAGTTTAATAATATCACCATCTATTTCCTTATACTTTTTGCATCTCACAAAGTTCAACAAAATTATTAAGGTGAGCAGCAGCATTATCAGTACTAACACTAGAGAATTGCTCTTTCATAACAAGATTTAAAAGTGCAGGTTTAAATTTCATAGAATTCTGCTTTAGAAGCAGGTGGAGCAATAGGTGTACTAATGAAATCATTGTTGTTCGTGCTAGTGAAGTCACACAACTTGGTGTTCTCAGGAGTACTCATTTTAGCAAAATTAAAACAGAATAACAATTCAAATTAAGCAACTAGTTTTTTTTGTGTTTTTGATAAATTAAGCAAACAAGACAAAATAAAAATAAACTAAGCAAGACAATAACAAAGTAAAGAGATTGAAAGCGTGAGACTCTCCTTGCAGAAATCCTCTTACTCCCCGGCAACGGCGTCAGAAAAAGTCTTTGCTGACGTGAAAGCACACGTTCGTTGGGAGACCCCAAGAGGAAGGTATGAAGTAGTGCAGCAGTAAGTTTTCCCTCAGTAAGATACCAAGGTTATCAATCCAGTAGGAGTAAGAAATCACTTCTGAAAGTTGTTGGTGGCGGAATGTGGAATGGCGCAACCCCAGGGAAACCAGCACCTGACGTGGAACCTGCACATAACACAATCAAACTACTTTGCCCCAACGAAACAGTGAGGTTGTCAATCTCACCGGCTTGCTGTAAACAAAGGATTAAACGTATGGTGTGGAAAATAGTATTTAATTGCAGAGAATGAAAAGGAACAATGATTGCAGTTGGTTGTATTATCAGTGTAAAAGAATGGACTGGGGTCCACAGTTCACTAGTGGTGTCTCTCCATAAAAGATAACTAACATGCCGGGTGAACAAATTACAGCTGGGCAGTTGACGAATAGAGAGCGCATGTCAATGCATAAATATGACATGATGATTACTATGATATTTATTTGGGCATTACGACAAGATACATAGACCGTTATCCAATAGCATCTATGACTAATAATCCACCTTCAGGTTGTCATCTGAGTTCCCCGTTGGTATTAAGTTGCAAGCAATGGATAATTGCATTAAGTAAAGTGCGTAAAGTAAACAAGTGTATATGACCGTGGACATAGCATTGTTGTGTTATCCCTAGTGGCAACAGCACATCCACAATCTTAGAAGTTGTTGTCACTCTCCGAGATTACCGGAGGCATGAACCCACTATCTAGCATAAATACTAACTCTTGGAGTTACAAGCATCTACTTGGCCAAAACATCTACTAGTAACGGAAAGCATGCAAGATCATAAATAACATATAAGATAGATTGATAATCAACTTGACATAGTATTCAATATTCATCGGATCCCAGCAAACACAACATGTAGCATTACAATAAGATCATCTTGATCATGATAGGCAGCTCACAAGATCTAAACATGATAGCACAAAGTGGAGAGACAACCATCTAGCTACTGCTATGGACCCATAGTCTAAGGATGAACTACTCACACATCACTCCGGAGGCGGGCATGGCGATGTAGAGCCCTCCGGTGATGATTCCACTCTCCGGCAGGCTGCCGGGAATAGCTTCAGAACCCTCCCGAGTTAGGGTTGACGACGGCGGCGGCTACGGAACTTTTCGTGGATGGAGGCTCGGGCCTCTAGGGTTTTAGCCTCGGGAGGAATAAATAGGCGAAAGGGCGGCGGCTGAGGGCACCCGAGGGGCCCACACCATGCCACGGCGCGGCCAGGAGGGGGCCCGCGCCGCCCTATGGTGTGGCGCCCTCCCCGGTCGCCTCCGTCTCTCCTTTGGACTCCATGTACGTGTTGAAAAATAAGAGGTCTTGTCCAGGTTTCGTCCAATTCCGAGAATATTTCCAGAACAGCTTTTCTGGAATACAAAAACAGCAGAAAACAGGAACTGGCACTGTGGCATCTTGTTAATAGGTTAGTCCCAGAAAATGCATAAAAATGCTATGAAGTGTATATAAAACATTTAACAATTGGTATAATATCAACATGGAACATGAGAAATTATAGATACGTTTGAGACGTATCAATCGCTGACGACGAGACGGCCGTGCCACGAGGGCAGCCCGACCTTATTGCTGACAATAAGACGGCCGTGTCGATGGCGACATGGCGGCCGTGACGCTGGTGATGGAGCTGCATGTCGTGCAGCCCCCAGTATTGGGCGAAGGCATTGTCGATGTCAAGCCCCCGAGTATCTGGCGAGGGGTAGTGTCGATGTTGAGCCCCCAGGCTTCGTTCGCCGGAGTTTTCTTGATCCGCCTATCTGCAGCCTCCGAGCGTTGAGTTGACGTACTTGAAAGTCGGCTCGATGCTTAGAAGAAATTGTGGCGTTGTAGATCGAATGGTTGAAATTGCCGAGGTATATGCCGCCTTGACGGAAAGGCGGCTCGAGACTTGATGAAAGTGCTGCATTGTAGCCCCCCAGGCGTCGAGTATCCTGCATAGTAAACGTAGCTGCATTAAGATGTACTTTTAATGTAAGCTGATCAATGTTAAGGCCTGAGCCGGTAATTTTTTTAACAAACACACTTATGTGTTGTAAATTTTATGTGGCCCGTCTTAATATTTATCTGGCCTATATGCTTAGCTTTTTATATGTTGGCAGAACCTCATCTCAGTTACTTTAGCTAAGCCAACCAGGTGCAATACCAATTAGTTTAGACTAAAGACCAAATCCGGCATGTTGGTGCCAACGACATACTACTAGACAATCTACATATAAGCAATCAGAATAAGGATATTAGGCGGTGCAAAATGATTGCTTAATTTGGCCCGGAGGCGGCAAGTATCGAAAAGTTTGAACCACGTAGCACAAAGCAGATTTTGGGTAACTTTGATACTAGAGGTATATGATCATATGAAAAGATAAAAGACGGCATGATCTCAGAGCATAATGAGCAAACCATATACATTTATTTCATGACCATATATAATGAATATAATGAATTTAAGTGTATAAAGAACTTAGCTTTTTGACGTTTGTTGACGCTGATGCCGAGGAGGGCGAGGCGGAAGACGGCAGCCCCCAGGCTGAAGAAGGCAGCCCCAAGATGTAGGCGGCAGCCCCAGAATATAGGCGGCAGCCCCCCGGGCTGATTCCAGCAAGGCGGTGCCTTCCGAGTTCTCCTCTTATGCTGCATGCCACAGCTTGTCGGTGGCTCCGTGCTTAACGAGTAGGCGTCGATGAGGTGGCCACGACGGCAAGTAAGTCGGGACGCGGCAACGATGGTGAGTACGTGAATATGCCACGTCGGCAATTAATAAGCCGGAACACGACAGCAATTAAGGCCCCGTTTGGAACATAGGAAGTAAAAACGTAGGAATAGGAAAAACATAGGAATTAAGGTGTCATGTTTCCTGAATTCCTACAGGAATCAAAACCACGGGAAATTTTTCAAAGTGTCGTTTGGATGTCACACAGGAAAAATACAGGAATTGTAGACATAGGAAGATTAAAACATGAGGTGAGACCTCATGTTTGTTTTCCTCTAAAATTCCTATGGAATAGTCTATCCCATAGGAATTTCAAAGGAATCCAAATTTCCTATTCCTTTGTTCCAAACAGCACCATAGGAAATTTTCCTCTAAAATTCCTATCCTCCAAAATTCCTATGCAATTCCTCTGTTCCAAACGGGGGGCCTAAGCCATGACGCGTCGTAGGTGACGGTGTTATAGTTTACTGGAACTCGTTCGGAGACGGCAACAGCGGAACCGGAGCCGGAGCTGCCGTACTCGATCCTCCGAGCTGACCGTAACCCGCCTACAGTAGATGGTTGTCCGACCGGGAGAGCCACGAAGATTGCTAATTAAGCTAGCAATAACGATGATCTGAAGCAACGGAAGCTTCACGTGGGTAGCTAGCCGGAGAATACATGAGATTGCCTTCCTTGCCGCGTAATCCATGCACCTGCTTAGTGGATGTGATTAGCTCTGGACGGAAAATGCATGTATGCATATTGATCATCACGATATATAGTTTGTTGTTTTGTATAGATCGATTTCTTTGCAAACTGGCCAGGTTTAGGCGATCGGCCAACAAGTATGCCGGAAAGACGTCGTGCCACGTACGTCGGAACGTGACGGTAAATACGTCGGAGCAGCGTGTGCCACGTTAACAATTAAGGCAGAACGCGACAACTAAGGTGGTGACAAATCCACCGAAGTCGGACGTCGGAGCGAAACCGAACACGTGGCGTAGTTGATGATGAATTCGTCCAAGCCGGATGCGATGATGGCGATATGTATGCCGGAAAGGCATCATGCCACGTCGAAACGTGACGATAAATACGCCGGAAAGATGTGTGCCGTGTTGGCAATGTAACCGGACCACGACAATGAAGGTGGTAACGAACCCGCCTAAGCCGGACGTCGGAGCGAAACCGAACATGGCGTAGATGGCGATAGATTCGCTAACGATGAGTTCGCCTAAACCAGACTCGATGATGGCGGCGTCCAGGGCCGGTCCATACATTTCCGAGGCCTCGGGGCGAGACCACAAAATGGGGCCCTTGTATGAAAAAAAATGTGTTGAATTTCATTGGCAATTCAGTAATTGTCGGTACATTATTCCTTCAATTTGCTGCAAAGCTGAGTCGACACACATGGCCGCTGACTGCAACGTTTTACTCACCGAGTTTACAGCAAATAAAATGTCATGCCAAATGACCATGCCGAGTAAAAATTCAAATTATCCCAATTTCGTGGATCTAGGATATCAACAGTAAAAGGTTGTTGTTCTTCAACATTTGGAATTTCTGAATTTGTTGAATCGACGGGATTTTCAGGCTGACTAAAATTGCTATCACCCTCGTTGGTAACATTATCTTCAGCTAAATTCTCAGTTCGTTGCTCTTCAACAGGTACTATGGCAAGTTGCAATGAGTTCCTAGAAGAACTATCGGTTATAAAAAATTTGTCAATTGAACCTTTCTGGGATTCTAGCAATTCTTCTTTCCGTTTTTTTATCTTCCTTTTCTCACTAGAAGACATGGCACCAAACAATTTGCATAAAAATTGTATTCACAGAACAAAAGCACCTGGATTTGAGCAGCTCGATGTCGAATTGTCGATGTAGCTTCGCAGATGTGCAAGGCCGCAACTCTCAATCTCCATTCCCCAATCTCATCCCCTGAATCTTCCTCGTTCTCCCTGCACTCTCTCAGATCGATCGAGTCTTTGAAGAAGAACAGGCCTACGGCAGAAGAACAAGAGAAGAATCGGAGATGTCAGATCGAGCCAGGGGAGCTGGCTATTTAACAGGGAATTGAGATATTAGGGGAAGAAGGGAGACGTTGAGGATGGGAGAGATGATTGGGGAAGAAAAAGCACCGTTGGTCTTGGTGGTCTCCATTAATCTTGAACGGGAGCTGCGGCCGTGGCCTCGTCGCCTCGGATTTGGAGCGGTAGCGGCGGGGCTGTACGTGGATTGGAGAATCTGGGAGGAGGCGAGGAGACGAGCTAGACGCGATTGGAGGCGTGTGCGGTGCGCTGCGGGCATGCGGTCGAGGCCCCAGGCTGCTCACCGCTGACCAGATCGATTGCATCGATTAGATTTTTTTTTCTGATCGATCGAATAGTAGGTATACTGGATTACTACCTGGGCCGAGGCCCCTAGCTTCGTGAGGCCCGGGGCGGTCGCCCCGTCGCCCCGGCCTGTGGGCCAGCCCTGGCGGCGTCCCGCATGTCATCGCAGTCACAGTAAAGTTGACGACTTTAAGTTGGTCATGTTCCTGACACGGCGCAACTGAATCGCGCGGAGCGATGCTGGCCGGTCGTATACTTGATTAGTATTTCTTGCCGGAAAATCCATGCATGTAATTGAGTCTCACTTAATTGGTTGCTCCTTGGAAATCGATCCAGCTGATGGACTTCTTTTTTCCTCGTCGCATGAAGCACGTGATTTGTGCTGGCATGTACGTGAGACTTACGAATCGATCCGATCCTGAATCGAACGAAACATGCCTTGCTAACTGCACGTCTCTAATTCCGTCGTGATCAGCTTCGTAGCCGGCCGGCCGGGCAGCAAGCTGTTTGTCGAACTCGATCCCGCCAAAGCAGATGAGGCGGCCGGATGGATCCGTCCGATCAGGTTGATGCTGGTCGCGCCGGAACACATTAGCCAGTGCTGGATGTCAAGCCCTTGCGCGGCCGCGCCGGTGAAGATTAGCCGGCCTACACGACCACGGAGGATCTCGCGCGCACCGGAAAAAGCGGATGAGCCGACAGGATCCATCTGTCGCGGCCGTTTATTGATGAAGTTGCCGACCAGGGCAAACGAGTCGATCAGATGCGAATCTAGTCGCCGTTGTTGACGGTGAAGTTTAGATGCGATCTGGCCGGATGGCGTTGATAGTGCCAGAGCGGATCAGTCGGCCAGATGCGATCTTGTTGATGAAGATGTTCCCGCCTGGAACGTGACGCCTGACGCCTTATGCCCTACTGTGGGCGTCAACTGTCGGTGTATCGGTATCGTAGACAGGAGATGGGGGTCCTCTAGCTGAGGGTTAGCCGAGGGGAAGATGGGGAGCGTCGTCGAGGTCGAGATTGTACACGGCGGTTTACCCAGGTTCAGGCTCCACGGCGGCGGCGGAGCCCTACGTGCTGCTATAACTCACTATAAGATAATAGCCGTGTTACAGGTTACAATGAGTAGATTGAGGTGTTGGACGTCATGTGTTGCCCTAAAGGCTGCCCGTAGGCTGGCTTATAAAGGCTGCCAAACCTAGGGCTTACAAGGAAAGACTTAACCGGCAAGTAAATAGAGTCCTATCCCTAGTCGACAGAGTTGCCGCCTTCCATCTTGGTCGTGTGGGCCTGGTGGTATTCGTCTAGAACCTTCTCCATTGCCGGCCACCATCTTACTTGCCGTCAGCTTGCTGGGCCGCCAATGTCGGGCCACCTCCAACAAGCCGAATTGATCCATGTCAAGGATACACCCAGTTGGTATATCCCCAACATTAGTCCCCGGAAAGGTTTAAGTTCTCCAGTTGTCGTCTTCGTCTTGATCAACGTCTTCTCTTGTTTCTTGAATGTTGGCGGCTGAAGAGCTTGAAGCATTCAGAAGAAAGGTAAATAGGCGGCAGTCCAACCAATGTTGTCGGACTAGCTGCTGCCTTTGACCAATATATGGGAAATACGGCCTGACAATTTTTGTCAGGAATCTTCTGTGCAGATGTCTCGTCAAGTTAACGTGCTCGTGCTACTCTGGTCCACGGCAGTTTGAACATACAGAGAGTCGAAACGACGTCATGATGACATTTCTGCCATGCCACGGAGGCGGTGATGGCGGCCGTGTCGCTGACGGCAAGGTGGCCGTGCCACGTTAGCAATTAAGCTGGAACGTGAAGCTAGTCTGTTTTGTTCCAATCGATGTCTTCCCAAACTGGCCAGATTCGGGCGACCGGAAATAACAGCTAACAATTTGGCGATGAATTCGCCTAAACCGACCACAATGCTGGCGGCGTCCCGCCCAATATTGCAGATGCGGCAGGACTGAAACTTGAATGTTAGGTCATGTTATATCCAATGGATTCATGAACTTCCTAGCTATATTACGTATCTGCTGAAATAAACACGTACGAGAAGTAAAATCAAATCTCGTAAGCCGTGTCCAGCATGTATCTTTGATTCTTACCAATAGGCAACAGCCACGTATGTACGCAGATAGCCTTAGCTCTTTTTCCAACAGGAGACAAGATCAAAGGGGCAGGCATGCACGTACGTAAGGCAACTATCCTTAGCTCGATGCAAATTGGGCGCTGATGCAGAACTGATCTGATGCATCGGCTCGGTGCCTTGCTGTCCTGCTTTGACCAACCGGTAGAACGGATTTTATCAGGCTAACGCCGACAACTTGTTCCAAGGCGCATGTTCCTTGTGAAGTCTTCCACGTGGCTTGCTCCTTCCGAGATTTATTCTGTTGGTGACGACGTGATTGTGACGCGGAAAACGAGCATGCGCAGGGACGAAGGTGATCGTACCATGTAAATGGTCATGTTGTTGACGACAAGGCGGCCATGTCACTGATAACAAGGCGGCCGTGCCACTGAGGACAAGGCGGCCATGATGCTGATGATGGGCTGCATGTCGTGCAGCCCCAAGTATTGGGCGAAGACATTGTCGATGTCAAGCCCCCGCGTATCTGGCGAGGGGTAGTGTCGATGTCGAGCCCCCGGGCTTTGTTCGCCAGAGTTTTTCCTGATCCGCCTATCTGCAGCCCCCGAGCGTTGAGTAGACGTACTCGAAAGTCGGCTCGATGCTCAGAAAAACTTGTGGCGTTATAAATCGAATGGTTGAAATTGCCGAGGTATATGCCGCCTTGACGGAAAGGCGGCTCGAGACTTGATGAAAGTGTTGCATTGCAGCCCCCAGGCGTCGAGTATCCTGCATAGTACACTAGTAGGAAACTACCTATTATGTGGCGCACCAAAAAAAAAATCTGTGGCGCACGCCATAGAATCATCGCCACAAAAATATATTCCCATACGCCACAGAATCATGGCCACAAAAATATTTTTCTGTGGCGCATGGGTGGGTACGCCACAGAATTCTCACATTTCTGTGGCGCACCCGCAATACATGCGCCACAGAATTCTCAAAAAATGCAAAAAAAAGTTTAAAAAATCAGGAAAAAACAAAAAATGAAATAATATGAAAAATCCTAATTATTTGAATTTTTTTGAAAATTTTGAACTAATGACTTCCCGCTAGGTCACCCATCCTCAAATTGTTCCAACCCAAGTACGCTTAACTTCTATGTTCTATCCAGTCCAGCTACCCTCATGCACCGGAAAAAGCGGATGAGCCGGCGGGATCCATCTGTTGCGGCCGTTTATTGACGAAGTTGCCGACCAGGGCAAACGAGCCGATCAGATGCGAATCTAGCCGCCGTTGTTGACGGTGAAGTTTAGATGCGATCTGGCCGGATGACGTTGATAGTGCCAGAGCGGATCAGTCGGCCAGATGCGATCTTGTTGATGAAGATGTTTCCGCCTGGAACGTGACGCCTGACGCCTTATGCTCCACGGTGGGCGCCAACTCTCGGTGTATCGGCATCGTAGATAGGAGATGGGGGTCCTCTAGCCGAGGGTTAGCCGAGGGGAAGAAGGGGAGCGTCGTCGAGGTCGAGATTGTACACGGCGGTTTACCCAGCTTCAGGCTCCACGGCGGTGGCGGAGCCCTACGTGCTGCTATAACTCACTATAAGGCAATAGCCGTGTTACAGTTTACAATGAGTAGATTGGATGTTGGACGTGTTATCTGTTATGTGTTGCCCTAAAGGCTGCCCGTAGGCTGGCTTATAAAGGCGGCCAGTCCTAGGACTTACAAGGAAAGACTTAACCGGCAAGTAAATAGAGTCCTATCCCTAGTCGGCAGAGTTGTCGCCTTCCATCTTGGTTGTGTGGACCTGGTGGTCTTCGTCTAGAACCTTCTCCATTGCCGGCCGCCATCTTCCTTGTCGTCAGTTTGCTGGGCTGCCAATGTCGGGCCACCTCCAACAAGCCGGATTGATCCATGTCAAGGATACCACCAGTTGGTATATCCCCAACATTTCTTGATGATCTAATTTCCGAATATAATTCTATCACGCCGGAACCATCCCAGGTGATACTCCTTCTCTACTCCTAACCAATCTACGTATACAGCAGACCTTGAGGTCTTGAGTATGTGACCCCTACAGGTTCGTATAACGTATAACTATAATTGGAAATGCCTATCCAATCACTTGCCAGTGTCAGAACCATGGACGTTCTGAATAGCTGCTATCGTTATGCGAAGACACTCTATTGAACTTGCTTGATTAACATGTTCGTTCCTATCACTTCACGATACTCATCATTATATGACATCACCGTAAATGATATCTTTCATTTACTATGTCACCTTATTCTTGTTACCGGTATGATGCCATTACTCTTTACCCGTGTTTAAGTATCCCATGATATTTGCATATCAAATCTTTGTCTGCGCAGACTTGTCAATGGACACTTCCACACTAGAGTGGATCCAGGTTGTATCTCTCTTTTACCTAGAGGTGTGATTCACAGTCTTGAACTATTATGGTTATAATATACCTTCAAGGTTACACAACGATATCCTTTTTGATTACCCTGTTACGGCCGTAATACTTGACTATGCCAAAGCTTCCTCTCCAGTATATACAACCATAAATTCTCATAGTCTAAGGAATAAGCAAGCAATCAATCTTAGACTATACTATTTTCATACTGAAACTTGATCTCGTAGTATATCATACTTTTGGGTGTTCACAGTCACATTGTTAACTTAACAAAGTGATCTCATTAATAATGGCAAGAGCCCTTGCCCATGGCTGGAAAACATCGCCATCCAGTATTAACGAGTTTGTCCAAGAGACGGGACAAAGGGTAAAAAGGTTTGATTATATCCTTACATGTGCGTATGTGTTTCCCTATAAATCTCACATTTATAGACCATTGCAGTTATAGCATAAAGATATAATACATTAATCATGAAACAGATATATATTTATTGTCTCTTAGGGCATATTTCCAACACCGTGGTGTATACAGCATGGATGATTTATTAACCACGGCGACGGGATTTCGTGGTAGATGGTTTCATCATCAACCACGAACAAGCTATCGTGTAAAAGAATCTAATGGATACGTGGCAAATGGCGTTATCTCTTCTAACACGACGTGAAAACCATGGTAGATGCCAGCCCACTGGGCCTGCTACTGTTACGTGGGCCGGCCGTTGACTTAGATGGGCTGATATGACAGACTTAGGTGGGCCGGCCTGCTCTATTTCGTGGGTCGGCCTGCTTGGAGCACCTGGGCCAACCCGTTATGTGTAATGGGCAGGCCTACTAGCGTAGCTGCTATGATCTGTTATGGTTCGTGGACCGGCCTGCTAAGAGTAGGTGGGCCAGCCTGTTATGGGTAATGGGCTGGCCTGCTTGCATAGATCATACGGCCTGTCATAGTTCGTGGGCCGGCCTGCTAACATTATGGGTTGGCCTGTTATGGTTCGTGGGCCGGCGGGCTAGATTTATGTGGGCCGGCCTATCACGTTTAATGGGCCGACCTGCTAGATGTATTTGGGCCGGCCTGTTTGCGCTCGTCGGGCATCATGCACTGTAGGTGGGCCGGTCTGCCAAACTTAGACAGGTTGACCCATTTGTTTTACTGGACCAATTCGATATGGTTTACGGGTCGGCCCTTTAAGTCTCATGGGCTGGCCCTTTAGTACATTGGGCCTTGACCATAAAGTTTAAGTGGGCTGGCCTGTTAACGATTAATGGGCCGACCTCTAAATTGCCTGGCAGTCTAATTACATTTTCGCATGTTAATTGTCACGTCTAATTACCGTCCGAGCGAAAACGTCTGATACTGCCAGACTCATACATCACGGCTAGTGTGAATCAACATGCAACTTGACGGTAATCCATAAATTAAGTAAACAATATATAAGCTGGAAATTCTTCAAAAAATATTACACAGCACTCAACAAATTGAATAGTAACTAATCATCCATCCTACTTGTATCGTTGAGCTTCACTCAACAGGTAAATAGAGTTGTCAATTCATCCAGGTTTGCGAGAACTTGCACAACGGGCGTCTTGATATATATTGTGGATGGAAGCAAGAATCGACACGATCGTAGGGCCCTCCCTGCTTTCACAGTAGGCTGAAACAAAGACATAACAAGTTACAGCAACAACAAGGCACACACATTACCAGAGCAATATATATAACACAAGCAATCCACCAGAGCATCTTACTTCTCCTTATAATCTTAATAAAACACAGTAGAATGTGGCATGGTTTGATCATTCACCAACTCATAATAAACATAGGACCTGCTTGCAATTAAACAAGTGTGTGCCTAAGATAGACAAAGAATATAGTGTAATAGGCAATCAAACATTTTCTACCGTCTATAGACTAGCAAGATCATATCATCAAAGATATAATCGAACACAATGTGCTTCGTATCAACTGCGAGATATTTTTACCGTTTTAATCAGCGGGCAACTATAATAAAGAAAAGACCATTTGTGTAAAGCAACTGTATCATTTTTTGCATAATACAGACTAGGTACATAATGAAATGAGCTATTCCCTCAGTTCCATAATATAAGAACTTCTAGATATATCTCAAGGTGGACTACAGACGGAGTGAAATGAGTGTAAATTCACACTAAAGTGTGTCTAGATACGTTTAAATATGTACTAATCAAGAAAAAGATAACAATGCTTATAATTAGGCAGGGACGTAGTATTAATTATGTCCCCCTTTTATAAACTAGCCTGATCATTTGAGTATAAAAACAAGCTATTCAATCATCATGTGACATGTATAGCAAGACACATTGGGATAAAACATGGCACTTACAGTGCTCTTTTAGTAGATCGTTGTTGTCTTACAATTCGATGAAGATGTCCATAGTTACCCGCTGTTAATTATATGTGAGAAGCCGGTTGTTCTTCCTCTGCATGGTTTCAACATAATAAATAGATTTCCCATAGAGAGAATACATAAGGGACATGTATTTCAAAGGTTATAACAGTGTGATTAGTGTTGCAGCTTTGTAAGAGCAATATAGCACACAAAACTATAATTGCAACAGTATGACGACTCTAAACGTGTATAAGTATATGTTTGGTGACTTAAATCATGAATAAAATAACAGCAGGCAGTTAACAAGCTGGAAATTATAATTCCATCATTTCTGAAGTCGTAGAGCAGGGAATGGATGTTAACTGACATGAATTTTAGCACTAGATAATAGCAGTTCAATGACTAGAGGATAAAGCTAATACAACTAGTTCAGGGTGCCATTTAAGAATAGGCTGGTATGAAAGCAGTGCCTTGGTATTTTGCACAAATTTTGAAATACAGTTCATTGCGACAAACTTGAAAACCTGAAACATTGCTAACAACAGTACACAACGCAACGGGAGATGTGGTTACCTACCTGGCGGCAGGTTCTAGGCTTACTCAACGCAGTAGACTAGAGTATCAGTGAAGCAGATCATAATTAAATATATTTTATATTTTAATTTTTGGGACAACCCAACTTAATTGGCCTCACCGAAGGGAGGCCAAGTGGGGGCCATGTGCCCCAAGTAGGGGAGCCAAGGTGGCCGGCCCACATGGGGCCCACCCAGGCCGATGACAGCCCTTGGTGGTCAGCCATATGGGGATTAGTCTCACATTGCCTGGTCACTGAGGGTGGCCTCCCCCTGCCTCTATATAAGGAGAATCCCTCCTCCTCCAAAGGCATCCCATTTCCCACCAATTCTCTCTCAACCTCGAGCGTGGTTCCACTTTTCGGAGTTGTGCTAGGGTAGAGGTTTCTCCACCATACGCACACCATCGTGCAGCTGGTTCCTCTGTCGGAGCCATTCTTCTTCCGCCGCTTCACTGGACCGGAGCAAGGAGGGACGTCGGGACGCGTGTAGAGCTATGAAGGTGCTGCCAGATGTAGCACTCGCCGCAAGTACGACTACACGAACTTGAGGTCGGCGTTGTACGACTCGCTCGCCAACGTTCGTGAGAATGTGAAAAAGCTTTCGGTCTTCAAGGGTGTGAACACCGATTCCCTCCGTTAATTTATATCTGCATAGAAATAGATCTTGGATAGTTTACAGTTCATGTTGCAAGGATTTTTTTTGTTTTTTGTCACGGAACCCTTTCAATATAAACCCCTCCTTTGGAGGACACACAAGTTTTCCGGCGGAGTTTTCTCGAGGAAAATTCCTCTCTCAATCCCTCTCTATATATATCCAGGGCCGGCTCTGGGGCAGGGCAGCAGGTGCGACGGCCCGGGGCCCCGTCCAAATAGGGGCCCATATTTTATATGAAGTAGGTATATAGTATATAGAAAAAAGGAAATACAAACGATCACTTTGGCCTAGTGGTAAGACGTCCCTTCCTCACCTAGTAGGTCTTAGGTTCAATCCTTGCTTGGCACATTTTTTAACCGGATTTTTTGTGTGTTTGGGCCCATCGACGAAGCTCGCCCCGGGGCCTTTGAAATCCTAGAGCCGGCCCTGTATCTATCTAATCTCATGTGTTGAGATAACCTCTCCTACGGGTGTATCTAGGAAAAGGCCGGCCTTCGCGAAGGGAAAAGCGGGAGCGCGCGCGCGCTGCCGTTGCGACATGTGGCGCAAGCAGACAGAACCGGGAGCGAAGAGCGGGCGCAACGCGGACCCGTTATCTTTTTCACTTTTTCTCTTTCCTCGCGAAGCGGGCGCGCTACGCGGACCCGTTAAGGAATTTTCCCTTTTTCCCTAGGTCACAAACAGATTTAATTTTTCCCTTTGTTATTTTCGGGCAGGGAGATTTCAGGGGTAGTTAAGGGAGGGAGGTAGCAACTTTCAATCAAAATATGATAAAACTTTCAATACAAAATAAATAAATTTAAAGATAAATAATGTATAAATAATAAAATAAATAATAAAAATTTTGTGGGAAGTGTGCTACGGCTCGGCTTCGCCTCGGCAATGACGGCTCGGCTTCGCCTCGTTAACTTTTAATAATATCTTGAAAGGGGGGCATTGGTCGTTGCGCGCATTTGTCGTAGCGCGCATTTGTCGTAGCGTGTGCTACGGCTCGGCTTCGCCTCGGCATCTACGGCTCGGCTTCGCCTCGGCAATGACGGCTCGGCTTCGCCTCGTTAACTTTTAATAATATCTTGAAAGGGGGGCATTTGTCGTAGCGCGCATTTGTCGTAGCGTGTGATACGGCTCGGCTTCGCCTCGGCATCTACGGCTCGGCTTCGCCTCGGCAATGACGGTATTTCTGGTTGTACGTTAGTAGGTGTTTTGTTGTACGTTCTGTGCTTTATTTGCTGTACATCTACAGGTATTTCTGGTTGTACATCTAAAGCCTCGAGGTTGTACATAGTGTTATCTACTGGTAGTACAGCCAAATTTTCATAGTTGATTGGTATTTGCCTACTGGTTTCTACTTTCACACCTTACAGGTTGTTCAGAATGTTTAAGAGTGACAGTTCGATCAATCCTGAACATTAACTTACACTCTGGACGAGATAATAAATTCTTTCATCCTACACAAACTTCAACTGCTTCTCCATAATTTCTGTTAAGTCAACTTTGTTCTCCCTGTTCTTTATTAGTCTAGCTGCAACAATCTTCCGGTACTGAATAATACTTTCCAATCTGTATTCCACCACTTCTCTTGAATCATAGTATTCCATGAACAGCATGCAGAAGAAGCCACAATCAAATCTGTGTTTTTGTAAGTTTTCAAAATATTTATTAACATTCACCATCAACTCTATTGTTGTAAATCAAACTTATGGCGGTGTAAACTTACATTGTTTTTTGCTTTGGGTGATCAGGAGTGAAGTGCTTGAAATTTCCAAAGTCTTTTTCAGATATTTCAGAGTCTTTGACAAGCGTTGAGAAATTCCTGAACTGTTTCATCGAAAACATTGTCTTGTTATCCATAGTTAGATATTCTATATCAGTTATTTTGTTTCTAGGTTGTTGTCTTCTTACCAGATTCATTGCTTGAGTTTCCAGGATGCTTGCTTTATAATCTGACTTCATGGAATCAAAAATGTTGAACTGTTGGCGCAGAAGGTTGAAGCAACAAACAATCCAGTGATTGTTTTTCACTACTGGGAAGAACAACTGTATTACAACATTAAAAAAACAGAATTATAGTTAAAAATCAGCAACTGGAGAAAGTAAACAAAATTGGGTAAAGGTTTTCAAAACTTACGAGGTCGTCGTCTAGAACGCTGAACTTTTTATTTATTCTCTTGAAGGCTCTCATACAACTGCTGGACTTGAATTCTTTTGGATCAACAATTAGATTCATCTGTTTTATTTTACCGAATTTTGTAAATTTAATAAAATTCGATAGAGAGGCCCAAGTGTGTAGTAATCTTTAAAGTTCTTACCGCCAGGTAGCATGAGAATGCATATTTTTTTACTAGAAGCTTGTTTTTCTTAGCCAGCTGTCCTTCTCTTTTATTGAAATCCTCTGCCCATATATCCATGACCTCGGAGCTCAGTTCCTCGCGTGGCCTAAGAGAGTCTTTGAAATTCTTGTATGAGCAGTGTGCTTCACCAATCTCAATAAAAGGTTGCCTGCAAAAGTTAGGCCAAAAAAATGTATTTAGTATGTGCTTGTAATTGTTTGATTAATTTTTCTTCTTCTAAATAAGCTTGTCCGACTTACGTGTCTTTGTTTACGGCCTTGGTATTCTTAAATTTTCGACCATTTGCTACGTATTCGCAGTACAAGTTCTGCTCTTCCATAGTGGCCTCAATATTCCTTTCGTTATGAATAAGCAGGTCCATGTCTTCTCTTTTCTTCAATTTTGTCTTCTCCATTGTCTTTTTGCCTTTTTCAAATTGTTGATTGCTGGCTTCATCTGAAAAAATATCGTTCACCTTAATTGTAAATAACAAAAAATTAAATTTTCTGGCTTAATTGGCGTGTCATGTGTCGTAAAAATTGCAGAGAAGTTGAATTGAATATTGGCATCATAACTGAGATAATTTGTTACAAACCTGTTTGTGTTGTCTGTCTCTTGGTCATTTCATCTGTTTTTTCAACAATCTGCTGTATCGATTCATAATCTGGATTGTCTATGTGATCAATGGAGTCTATTATTAACTCTTTTGTTAGTGCCCCAAAGTTTTCTGGTAGTTCTTAGAACATAAAAGGAAGGCTATTGTAATAAAAGGAATGAAAAATATTATAGATTGCAACCTTCTTGTTCTGGTCTCTCTTCTTCCCTTAGTTTGTCAACATGTCCTGAGGTATTATCATTTGATCTTTATATTTATGCAAGCAAAAAATTTCAAATAGAGGAGTTTAACATGAAAATGTTGTTTTACATACCTGTTGTTTTAGTCATCTCTGGAGCCTCTGGAGCTTGTTCCTCTGGCAAATCAGCCGATGTTTCAACATTCTGCTGTGTTGTTTCTGTCCCTGGAGAGTATATGGGGTGAGTGGAGTATATTTCAACAAAAGGAAAGAAAAAAATATTATAGATTGCAACCTTGTTGTGATGGACTCTTTTCTTCCCTTTGCTTGCCAGCAGGACCTGAAGCAATATCATTTGTTTGTGAGTTGAAGGCCAAAATATATATATTTCTAATAGAGATGTTAATCTTGTATTGTTGTTTTACAGACCTGATGTTTTAGTCATCGTTGCAGGCTGATTCTTGGTCAAATAATCTGAGGCTTCAACATTCTTCTGAATCAATTCAGTCTCTGGATGGTTTATTTTATCAGTGGAGGCTCAATGTTTTAAGTTATTTCCTAATACAAAATAATATTTCTAGAAACTGGATATTGCATAATAGGAAGGTCAAATATTATAGAAAGGCAAACCTTCTTGTGCTGGTCTGTTATCTTCATCAGGATTGATCGTCTGATTCTTTTCCTGAGCTTTCCTGCCTTGTTTTTCCCTGATGTTCTTGAAGTTTTTATATGATTCTTTGAGATGGAATGTACTCCGCTGCAAGTGATGTAGAAACAGATTTTCTTCTTCGTCGTTCGCATGTGATTTTTCTATTGTTAGTGAAACCTCGTATGTCCTAGTCATCAAAGAATCAATTTCTTCGAATGCTGTATAATTTGGACTTTTGCTTCTGCTTCCTTCATATTGTTCTTTTGAACAACTTGGACTTCCTTTTTGAAACTGTTTTTTGGTTGCCCTTTGTTCTTCATGAGTTTCGGCTACTCTCTTCATTGGAGTTTTTGCATGGTAGTAAACAATGTCGTTTGGTGCTTTCCACTGCAAACAATAATTACAATTTTAGTTCATCATTTTAATTCTGCAGATATAGGCGCGGTATATTAGAAAATTATTTTGAGAATTTGCTCTTACCGGTAAGTTGCCGTACCCCCACGATTTTGCACCGCCACATCCTTCAGTAACCCTGTCTGCCTTTGCAAGCAGCTTAAGCTTTTTTGTATCCAAGTAGTGTATGCGGGGTGTTTTCTTGTCCATATCAGATAAGTTTCTTTTGAGGCAGCAGTCCAAGTATATCAGCAACGGCGCCACAACGCAACCTGGTACTGCCTTTACTTTTGAATTTGCTTTCTGGAAGTTTATGGCTGCTCTCTTTAGCTCGTCAACAATCAACTGACAGATGTCCATTTCTTTCAGATTATTCAAGTCCAGGTTCTTCACCAGGGTTGCCTCCCTTGAGACTCGCACAGAAGTTCCTGGACATATGATTTTCATGCACATTATCAGCATAAAAACTTTTATGGCTTTATCATCCTTCCCTTCATCTTTCACATACTCCTCAAGTAGTTTCCTAAGTTTATCTGTTTTGATTTGCTCGTTCCTCTTAAATCCCAGCTCTTCCTTCAAGTCAAATAAGTCCTGGTCATTGCCGGTGTCCGAAGGTCTGGGTGCTGTGCTGTTGCCATGAGGTAGACCAAACAATTGATGGATTGCGTATGCAGTTATTTGTATAACTTTGTTTGATACTCCGAGGTCCAATGTCATTGTTTCTGGATCTAATTTTTCCATGATTCGATAAGCTAGCTGCCGATCAATGTTTTCTTTCACTTTTCCATCTAGGAATGGTCCAAGTCCTGCATCCCGTAGCCTTTTTATGTGTCGTTCTTCATCCAACAAATCTACGCATTTGTAGAACTCTGTCAGAGAGCATCTGATAGTTGTTTCTCTCAGCCTTCTTTTCAGCTTTTTTGCTCCTCTTCTCCTCGTTAAATCCTTTTTCTTGAGTTTTTTGCCCTCCCTCTTCTCTTCTCCTTTCACTCTTTTCCCCTGCATTTATTATGAGCATTTAATTCCATATAAAATAAGTATTGTAAGTTTATTCAGCACATCAAGAGTAAAGTGTTATTGTACCTTCAGGCTGTTATTGTTTTCCTCCTTATTGTTGTCATCGCTACTATCACTACAATCTTGTTGCTGGCTACTTGTGTCCTCTTCATCCTCCATTTCCACCCCTTGAAAATTACTATCACTAGTATCTTCTTGCTGGCTACTTTCATCTTCTTCCTCCTCTGAGGGATTCAGGTGTACATAATTAGTACTTTTGGCAGTATTTTTAAATCTAGGGCTCCTGCGCTCGCCAAGATCTTTCCGGGAAGCAGATTTCTTGGTCTTTTTCCAGACTCTTTGCCCTGTAGTTTTCTGTTCCAAATGATCCTGTGTGTTCTCAGTAGTTGCTTCTTTATCTTGTTTTTCTGGCTTTCTTTTCCTTCCCCTCCTCCTCATCGATGCATGAGGCTCGTTTTTGGGGCCTGTTGAGTCCTTGGAACTATCCGGAGGTAAAACATTCAGTGGTTCCACTGAAATGGTATTCTCATCTTCGTCGCTAACTGTTGTGCGATTAGGGTCCATATATTTGCTCTGCAACATTGTTTAGCCAGCACTTAGACATCGAAATCTAAAAACAGAAAAAGTATTACACAGATTCCTATTTGTACATAGTATATAATATTTCGCATCTACGAAAAATCATATAAGTGTTGTTCAACCCGTCTTGAAATTGTTGTCCAACTTGTGGTACTTTCAGGATCTCCTGGATTTCAAATTATTTGAAAACTATTTGGGCGGTTATTTCCTTAATTTTTCTTCCTGGCTTGTTGAGAAATGGTGGAAAATCTCTTCAAACCCTAGCGAGCAGATCATTGCTTTGTTTATTTGTTTGAGTGGCAGAGATTTAAAGTTGCAAATGCGTTAAAGAAAACTAACCTCTGAATTGTTGCTCCTGCTTGTTGCTGTGTAGTCCGTCCTTTCCGATGTGCTGGTTCGATTTGAATTTGTTCGGAGTTGTTGCGGGCGGAGGATTTTGATGCGCCCGCTGCTTGATCCCGTGGCGTTGCGGCGTTGCTCCCAGGGATCTCCGAGTTCCGAGAGACCGAGCCAAAACTCTGGTTATCTCGGCGGCGTTGCTGCCTAGTTGTAGGCGGCGGCGATGCGGGAGGATAGATCTAGGTGGCGGCGATGCGGAAGTGAGGTCCCAGATGAACCTCGACTGCTCGGCTCCTGGAGTTGTGCGCGGCGTGGGAGAGAGACGGCATAGGTTGCGAAATGGTGGTGGTTAGTTTAGTCAGGTGGTCCCCCAATTTATCAGGCCCCACTAATCAGTGACCCCAAGGTAAGGATAGAGTTGTACAGGGTAGACGTACCTTCCTGTACGATCACGCATGATAGGGTTGTACAGGATTTCGTTCATGGTTGTACGAAACTTTGATTCGGCGATATTTGATTCGGGTTGTACATGTCAATGCGCGAGGATCGTACGGCCACCGCTAAGTGGTTGCTAAGTGGATGTACAGGAAAAATTCCATTGGTGTTCGAAGAAAGAGGGGAATGCTATCCCCAGGTCAGGAAAGTGTTGTACAGTATAGAAGAACTTGCTTGTACGGACCCAAATAAGGGTGTTGTACAGGAAGAAAGAGCGGGTGCTAACCCCAGGTCAGCAAAGAGTTGTACAGGATAGACGCACCTTCCTGTACGATCTCGCATGATAGGGCTGTACAGGATTTCGATCATGGTTGTACGAATCTTTGATTCGGCGATATTTGATTCGGGTTGTACATGTCAATGCGCGAGGATCGTACGGCCAACGCTAAGTGGATGTACAGGAAAAATACCATGGGTGCACGAAGAAAGAGGGTAATGCTATCCCCAGGTCAGGAAAGGGTTGCACAGTATAGACGAACTTGCTTGTACGGTCACAATGAGGGTGTTGTACAGGAAGAAAGAGGTGGTGCTATCCCCAGGATAGGAAAGTGATGTGCAGGATGGTCGGACCTTCCTGTACGAACACGCTTGATGTCGTTGTACAGGAAGAAAGATAGTTGTCGTACGAAAATTTGAATCGGACATATGTTTTTCGGGTTCTACAGAAAAGTGCGCGTGGAACGTACGGCCATCGCTAAGTGGTTGTACAGGAATATATCATGGGTGTTCTAAGTAGGAGGGGGGGTGCACCCCAGGGCAGTATAGTGTTGTACTTGATAGATGTACATACTTGTTCGGACACACATGATGGGGTTGTACAGGAAAACGATAATGGTCTATATTATACATATATGACTATAATATGTACTCTAAAGACATATCTGAGATTAGCAATCCCTGTTCTCTACGAAATCCGAGTCCCAGCTTCATTTCTATCTGATATTCCTGTGTCTTCGCTGTCATTCCTGATTATTTTGATGTGTTCTGGAAACAAAATAGTGCTTATGTTATTAGTCCATTATTAATAAGTTTGCTGAATAGTTAATCTTGGGTGCTAGGCAAAAAAAAAGATTTATTTTACAGATTGTCAACTCTTACTCTTGTAGTCCGGTGGAGCAAATTCCTCGATCTCTTTTGGCAATTGTGCCATGTTGTGCGAGCTGAACAACATGGTGTACAAGTACTCCGCCTTCCATTCATTTGAGTTTGGCTGTAAGATCACAAAAACATGAGGTCAGATTTATTGTTGTTCAAGTAGAGCCAGTTTTTCAGGCTTAAAAATAACATTGCAACCGAGCTTGCTTACATCTTCGTCCACAATTTTTTTGTATTTCATCCTGTTCTCTGGTTTGTCGTAAATCATTTGATGTCCATCAAAATGGTAGGCGTACCGCAGCATGTAGAAGCCACACTCGTTGACCCCTTGGCAAGGGACTTTGATCCTCTGTTTTTTTTTAGCCAGTTGAACCCAATCTGGCTGTTTGCTTGCTTTGTATGCAGCCTCTCCGTACTTTTCCTTTAGTACTAGTTCCATTCTGCACATCTGTTTTAATATAATTTGAGCTCATTTCATCAATACTTTTTCAAACAGAAATAATAATCATGTAGTTGATGATTGAAAAATAATATGTGAGAGTTCAGAACTTACAATCTTCATTAGTTCATAGTTGAAGGAGTTGTATGAGCGCACATCCCTAGGTTTGTATTTCCTTGAGTCAATTACTTGAACTGACTTTTTGTATCTATTCATTATGTACAGGCAGTAATGGTTGCATTTGAAATAAGGTAGAAGTATCTGTTATGAGTACAAATATAGAGTTGTAAGTGTTGGTAATCAAGACCAGTAAGGCATATCATGTGGCGTACAAATTAAAAGAGTCAGGTTGTACAGGTTCACCGGACCTGGTGTACATATAGAAAGAAAATAGCTGTGCAAGATATTTTACTGACGCAGTAGTAGAGACGATTGTTGTACGGGAACCCAAGACCTGTTGTACAACCAGAAAGAGTAGCTGTACAGGCTATCGGAGTAGTAGTAGGTTCATTAAAAGTTGATGTGCATGTAGTGGTAGGAGAGTAGTGCATGAATGGCTTATCATGTTGTACAATACAGAGGTACCACTTGTACTGGTTTATCTGAACTGGTGTATCCCACGGCAAATCTGAACAAGCACGATTGCTAATGCGATCCCACGGCGTTCAATAATACGGTTAATAGTGGTACAGGATCGAGTGATCTTCTGTACAACTAGGTAGTAAATAGTTGTGCAGTCCACGAAAGTTCTTATTGTACAACGAGTGACAAGATTACGGGAAAAAATCATGGATCAGAAAACTTACCAATTTTGCTTGAAGCATGCTTTTGTTCCTTCTTATGTGTCTGTCAAACATTTTCATTGCATTGTCCATGTCAAATCCCTTTACCATCTCGTCCTTTGTTTGAACTTTGCCAGATTTGATTTCAGCTTTTTGTCTCTCCATTTCTACCGTATCTGCTGTCGATTCAAAAACTTGAATCACATCCTGTGGAGATAAGTTTTCTAGTGAGATATTCTGTTTCATTCTATAAAAAATTATCTGTGAATTTGCAGTTTGGTTGTTTTCCATGGTAACGAGGACTTACCTTTATAAAATCCGGTGTCAGCATAATGCGTTCTCCTGTCCTGTATAGTTCGGATGTTCTGTACCAGTCATCAATGATATAATCCATCACCTGACATTCGATGCAACTGCGAGGACCGAACAATTCTTGGATGTGATGGCCATTCAGAGAAAACGTGAGTTCATTTTCAGGGAATTTAAGATGTTTTGCTTCGAACAGGAGATCTCTGCAAAACGGTCAGTGTTGTTAGATTTCATAGCATACGTTTATAGTAGTAGTTTTTGAGGCAGTTTTTTCAATTCAAACTACTCACCCTGCAATCTTTTCTCTTGTCTCCTGTCCGAATATGACATCCATCACCTTCTTTGCTAGGTTGCTATTTTTAAATACAAGTGGACGATAATCAGCAACTTCCTCGCAGACCTTGTTTGCAGGTGCAATCGGCCTCACGCCTGACAGTATGTCTGCAGAGTTAACACCTTTCTTCCTTTTCTGAATCTCTGGGGACTGCGAGTCTTCTGATATCTGCTGAAGAGCCCTATAACGATCAGGTGTTACTGCGTAACCTCCAGGTTGTTGATTTTCCGTTGGTACTGCGTAGTTAGTAGCAGGGAGGAGCTGCATCTGTGGGGTATCTGTTCTCGTTGTCTCTTGTTTATCTGGTTTCTTCGGTTCTTCTTTTTCGGTTACTTCTTCCTGGGGTCCATCCTCCTCTCTCCTTTTTGTCCTCCTGTACTCCATGCTCAGTTGCTTCTGTCTGTTATCTTCGATATCAGCTTGATCAATCACCACAACTACCTTGTGTTGCATTTGTTTGTGAAGGACATAGTTGTCTGTACTCGTCCTTTCTCTTATGATTATTTGAGGGGTTTTTTCAATCTCCTCCATTAACTTTGCTTCTGGATGGATCTTCACGTCTGGGAGCAGTCGACTTAATTCTGGAAACTTGTGCAAGTAATCTACACAATTGAAATTAGGGTTGTCAGGAATTATAAAAAAAAATCTGTAAGTGTCACCAGGATTCATATTTGCATTCATATTGGATTTGTTATTGTAAGGGAATTTTTGAGTATTTATCTAAGAACAAATGAGGATAACAGAAAATTGGTTTTAATTTATTTTGTCCAAATGAGATATATCCCATACTATATACACAATATATTTTAGGGCAGGGAGAGTTCAGGGGAAGTTGTGGGAGGGGGAGGTAGCAACTATCAATCAAAATATGATAAAACTTTCAATAACAGCTGAACTATCATAAGCACACGTGTTCGTTCTCCTGTACAACCCCCTCTTGCGGGACCGTGCAAGCTTGTTCGTCTATATTGTACAACCCTTTCCTGACCTGGTGGTAGCACCCCCTCCTTCTTCGTTGACCCATTTTTAGCTTTCCTGTACAACCACTTAGCGTTGGCCGTACGTCCTACGCGCCCTGTCCTGTACAACCCGAATAACATATCTCCGATTTAAATTTTCGTACGACCACTATATTTCTTCCTGTACATCCCCCCTCATGCGAGTTCCCCCTCCTTCGAACCCCTATTTGCACTTCCCTGTACATGCACTTAGAGGTGGCCGTACGTTCCTCGCTCCCTCCGAATAATATTTCTTTCATTATCAAATTTTTCGTACGACAATTATCGTATTCCTGTACAACCCCCTCATGCGTGATTGTACATATCGCCCTGACATTATTTTAATTCTATTTTACTTATCCACTCCATCATGATTTAAGAAGGAACCCAATGCAATGTATTTCCACTAATATACATAAAAGTAGATTAGATAGAGGGTATAAAACCTTGCTATCTATATAGTTTTTGCTTCAAAGAAAAGGACATATCATATGGTGTTAGGGAATGAAATATAGTAAGCGAATGAAGCATGTTCATTAACAACTCAATTTACCTTTGTTATAACCAATCAGGCTGAAGTCTATCTTCAAAGTTTTCCATGTCATGAGTATGTATAGTATTTTTTTTCTGATTTGGAGAATATCCGAACTGTCAAACTTGTGCAACGAACTCCCAGTCCAGTGCATTAAGATTAAGATCATGTGAAATCCACAATTTAACCTGCATTAAACATCCAGATTAAAAAGCTGCCAATCAATGGTATCCAACTTTGTTTTCTGATGTTAAATAATTTTTTGTTTTTTTAAGATTCTTACGTCTCTCCTTGGTCTGGAACATTAATCTTGTAGCACTTAAAGTCGTCTATGCTTGGCGGCGATAGCTCGTTGCCGCTTTCCTTTACTGCAAGTCTCCATAATTCCTTTAGAACTCCCACCATTCTGAAGAAAAACAGCTCGTATCTTTTTCCTCCTAAGGAATCCAGTAGTTCGAATCTTTTTCTCTTTACGTTCAACGTTATCGCGAAGAAATGGGCAATTTCTCCCACTTTATCAGGCTCATCCATGCAAGGGATCTTTATCTGTGAATAATCAGCATTCCAGTAAATCTTATTATCCATTCCAGGAGCAAAACAACATTAAAAATCAGAGGAAAAAACAGATCATTGATGTGAAATTATCGTACCAAATTGTATCCCTTCAGAAAACGGACTGGGTTGTTTGGATCCATCGCTTTGAGTAGTCGTTTCAGAGCATTCTTTGTCATATCCACTCTCTTTGTTACTCTCATCTGAGGAAATTTAAGTGCGATCATTTTTTTCTCATATTATGATGAAGTTTAAATCATAATTAAACTGATGCAGATAAATGTACTCACAAGCGTGAACAGTGGAACTATCAGGGTTTTTGTTTCTTGTGCTTCTTCTCGGATTCTTTCAATTATTATGTTTGCTACACGTGAATCAAGACCAGATAGATCTTTAAATGATCTTGCAAGAGTACCAAGATTCACTATGGTTTCTTCATTTACTTCGTCGCCATGTACGACAAATGTTTCCTCCCTGTTGTATTTAATCAAAACAATCGGTAAAAAAATCAAATGCATTTTTTCCTAACATGTACCTCGGTGAAATTTTTTGGTTGTTTGCTTACATTTTTTCTTTTGTATGCTGTTCTGTGCAAATATCGCTGTGCAGCTTCTCTATCACTCCCTCCAATGTTTCCATTTCTTCGAGTGCACGTTCTTCTTTTCTTTTTTCTCCAGAATCTTCTTCAGGTTCCCTTGTACCTACAATAGAACAAATCCAGTGCACCGGCGATAAGAGATTCATAGATTCAATCAAGTGATAATTAAGTTTGAACTAATATGAGCTTCAAATCAGTGCAGCAGATATGAGATACATGGACTTTCCTTTTTTGTCTTCGATCCAGCATGAATAATTGGGAAAAAAAAATCTAGTTTGAGAGTCGCCTTTATTTGGCTGCTCAAAAGTCTTCTCTTTATTTATAAATATTGTCCTTGAGTAAAAGGACTACAAAATGGCAGGAAAGATCGCAACCTCCCATGAAGTACATTTCCAGTACACCATGAGAAATATACATGATCCCTCGATTTTCTTGATGTCTGCATGGCCCATGGTTTTAAAAAACATAAATCTACTTGCCTATGTCTTCGAAAGGTCTTGGTAGGGCCTTTTCTACTTGTTGTTCTTCCACCTGTTGTATTTCCCTCGATGAGTTGGGTTCTTCTGGTTTTTCCGGTTGAGGATTATCACTTTCTTGGCCTCTTTCTTGTTTTTGTTTCTTATCAGTGCCATCATCTTGTGGAGCCTCTGCTATCTGTCCGGTGGTTTCCTGGATTAAATTTTGACGTAATGGAATTGAGACGACAGTTTGTTTTTATTTTTGATGTAAAAACCATAATTAAAATCGAAAAAGAACATCTTACCTGATTCCTTTTTCCCTCTTTGGTATTATTTTCGCTTTCAATGCTTGCCCTTAATTCTCCTGTATTTTCTTTCCCACAGCCTTGAATGGAAATTGAAAAGAAAGATGCAACTAAATATTAGATGGACTATACTGGTCTGTTATTATATTCATTTATGTGCAGTAGTTTGTTACCTATTTGTTTTTGTTGATCATGTTCGTCGTCCTCTTGTTGATAGACAATTACACTGTCCGCAAATTTCAGACTCTCGGCGTCTGTTGTATAAGAAATCAAAAGAACTTTATTTTAGCTATTTAGCAACTCTGAGTTTGTAGAAATAAAATTTTGATTCTAATTGTTCTTGCCTGTCTGGTTTTTAGGAGCTTGATCCTGTTGTTGAGTCTCCTCTAGATCAGCAGTTTTATTGTCCAGCTTGTTTTCTTCGTCGCCATCCTTAGCAGGAGTTGTCTCATCATCTTTCTCCGAAGAGCGATGATCTTGTTCGTCGAGTAACTGTTTAGCAGGAGTTGCATCCTTAGGCTGATTTTGTGCTTCTCCATCCTTGAGCTGACATTGTGTCTCGTCTGGTTTATCCTACAAAAAAGTATAAACATGATGAACTTGCGATAGAATAAACAGAGAACACCCATTTGGTAGAACGAGAACGCAAGGCCTGTTGATCAAGCTCAGATGCTGGTTCGATCCTACGGCGTAAATAAATACGGATATTGGTGGGAGAAGATTACCTCGCCAGAAGTAGTCACCCCATCACTCACTTTAAGTTCGTCAGCTGTTTCTCCAGTTGTGGGATTTGATTTGCTTGATCCTGAAAAATAAGAAACAACGACAGTTGAATCAATCAAATCATTGTTGCAATTGTTCAGTGCCCATTTAAAATTTAGCCGAACAAACAATTTCACCTAAAATTTCTTCTGGTTTGCCAGCCAGTGTTTCTGTCCCTTGAACCGCTGACGCTGGATCGACCACTTGTTCGGAAATTTTTTTAGCAGGTGGCTGTTTCTTCAACTTTTTCTTTTTCTTGTTGTTCTTTTCATTTATGTGCTCGTCTTGGTTGGAACAGCCTGCGGTTTCCTGATCAAACCGCACTTGTTTTGTTGTATTGTGAGACGGCACAGCCATGTTTTCATTCACTGTGTACTCCTGGTCTTTGGCAAAGTTGTGAAGCATCTCAATGAGATTGCTGGTCTGGTTTATAAAGCTTTTTATACTTCTCTCTTCCCTAAGGACATCTTGAGCAAATGCATCCTTAGGTTTTTTGTTGTTGTCTCCTATGATTTCACCAGATGTTGGTATTATTTCTGCCAGTCGAACCACCTCCTGCAATTTTTGTTCAATCCTTCCCAGTACATCCTCTTTGCATTCTTGGTCACCATCAATCAATTTCCTCTTCCTTGATTCCAGGGGCACTACTTGGGTTGAAGGATCCCCATCTGTAGCACGATAGATGGCTAAGGCCTTGTATTTTCTAGCTTCTTTTTCTGCTGCCTCATGATCTTTGTAAGTTTTGAATACTCGTTGTGCCTGTGCTTTCCAGGCCTGAAAATCAAGTTAATATCTTTGTCAGTCCAAAAAAAGTTCTCACAAAAAGGGATCGTAAAGGAGAAGTAAATCAACTACATTCTGACAAAGAAGTAGGAGAAGGAATACTCACTTTAATATTGCCAAATTGTATCCCATCTTCATCCTTTCTGCAATCAAGCTGTGCAATTCTTTCTAGATTAGCTGTTTTCAGATAGGATATTCTAGGAGTTCTAGTAGTCATTTCGGCTAGGTTGTCACATATCAGCGAATCTAGGTACATCAGCATTGGTCCAAGGGTGAAGCCTTCTAGATACGTCCATTGAGTCCTTTTTGTATTGTTTTGCCATTCCTCCGCTGCTCTTTGTATCTCGTCCACAACAATTTGGCAGTAGTCCATTTGTATCATTTTATCGAATTGCAGACCCTCAACCATTCCAAGTTCTCTCATCAGGCGTGCTGAAGATCCGGGGCATAATATCTTGTTGAAGAAGATTAGGTAGAATACTTTCAGTGCAGTGTTTTGCCTTCCAGGCTCAGGTGCTTTCAGTTCATCGTCTACCAACGTACCCAGCTTTTCTAGAAGGGACTTTATTGTTATCTCACCCTTATTCCCCATCGTTATCTGTAGTTCACTCTTCAACTTCACAACTTCTTCTTTATCTTGCGCCCTTTTTCTTGTCGGTCTTGGGGCTGTCTGGTCCCCATTTGGCAGTCCAGTCAACAAGTGTATATTGTACCGGTTAACCTCTATCTCTTTGTTGTTGCCAAACTCCATTGTCATTGTATGGGTGTTGAGAGTCTTCATGCAGAAACCCATACAGTTCTTGTTCATTGATGTGGATATATCAGTGGTACGGAAAGCACCGAACCCTGCAGCATTGACACTCTCTAACCAGGCTGGAACCTTTTCTAACTGTTCAAATGCTTTCTTTACCACTGAAACCGATTGCTGGCTCTGGAAATCATAAGGAGACTGGTTTTCCTCATCCACTAGGACTAGTTTTTTCCTTGACGCTTTGGGTCTCTTTGGTTTTGCAGCCACTTGAGGATTAGCAGTCTGGGAATCATGAAGCACAATCTGGCTATTTTTTCCGTGTGGGGATTCTTCATCATTTTCGGCAGCATAGTCGCTGTCTACTTCATCTTGCTTCCCCTCTTCTTCTTTGTCCTCTTCCTCTCCTTGCTCTTCATCCTTATCTTGTTCTTCTTCTATTTGTTTCTCCTTTTTATGTTCATCTGCCCCATTTCTTCCAGTAGTTCCTGCCTTGGAGATTGCTGCCGAACTCCTGAGATTTCTATTTTCTGATTTTCCTTTTTTCCCATCGTCTGCAGCAACCTTTCTTATTTTCTTGGTCCCTCCCTGCATCATTGGCTTCTTTGGTTTTGCAGCCACTTGAGGATTAGAAGTCTGGGAATCATGAAGCACAATCTGGCTAGCTTTTTCGTGGGGGGATTCTTCATCATTTTCGGCAGCATATTTGCTGTCTTCTTCATCTTCCTTTCCTTCTTCTTCTTTGCTCTCTTCCTCTCCCTGCTCTTCATCCTTATCTTGTTCTTCTTCTCTTTGTTTCTCCTTTTTATGTTCCTCTGCCCCATTTCTTCTACGCTTTGCGTTTCTTCCAGTAGTTACTGCCTTGGATCTGGCTGGCGAACTCCTGAGAATTCTCATATCTGATTTTCCTTTTTCCCCATCGTCTGCAGCAACCTTTCTTATTTTCTTGGTCCCTCCCTGCAACATTTTACTGTCTGCAGCCTTCCGAGTTTTAGACCGTTTGTAAACTATTTCAGATTTTTTTCCTGATGGGGAATCAGCCTGAGCCTCAAAAGACTTCAAATCAGATATTGTTTCAGCAATCTTCTGGCTAGTCGGCGAATTTGCAAAAACACCTGAGACCAGATGGTAAACCCCGGATGAGCGAGATGCAGAAGGTCATTAACTATTAATTGATCTAGGGTTTCGGAAGGGTTAACAGCAAGGGTTGTCTTCACCTGTTTTTTTCTTGGAGGAAGACATCCGGCAACAGCCTTCTTCTCCTCCTCACGGCTCCGATTGACTCCTCCACCTCTTCACGGCTCCGATTGCCCCGATGTCCCCGACGCTGTTGAAGATTAAGAAGCCGTGACGAAGGTGATGGAGTTGGCGGCGTCGGAAATGGCGGCGACGGAGTTGCCGGCGTCGGAGTTGGTGACGACGGTGGCGACGGAGATCACGACGACCGCGGCGTCGGAGTTGGCGACCGAGTTGGCGGCGACGGAGATGGCTGCGGCGGGGTAGGCAAAGGCGACGGAGATTTGTGGCGGCCGGGTTGGCGACGAGGGCGCCGACGGGGATAGTGACGACGGCGGCGACGGAGATGGCGGCGACGGTGGCGTCGGTTCTGATGGCGCGCAGCGGTTCCTCCGATGTACCAGTCCCCTTTGCTGCTATTGAGTAGTTTCCCTCTACGAGTTTTCAAAATAAGCTAGTGGGTGCTTCGGGCGTGATGGAGAGGGCCCTGCGTGGTGGGGCAGTCTCGTAAACGGGATTTAATTGGCATTTGTACTTCCTGGAATACAGACATGTACAACTCTAAAACAAGAGGTTGAACTACTTTCTAATACATCCAGTACACCCTCATCCGATAATATTTCCATGAACATCTTTGTATATCTCGGCGTACGGCCATTTTGCTCACCGTGTACAGTTGGTTATATGTGTTTGTTCGTGGGTGTATGAATTGATAGTGGGGCAGTCTCGTAAACGGGATTTAATTGGCATTTGTACTTCCTGGAATACAGACATGTACAACTCTGAAACAAGAGGTTGAACTACTTTCTAATACATCCAGTACACCCTCATCCGATAATATTTCCATGAACATCTCCGCGTACAGTTGTATATCTCCGCGTACGGCCATTTTTCTCACCGTGTACAGTTGGTTATATGTGTTTGTACGTGGGTGTATGAAATGATAGTACCGCAGAGGCTAAGTCGTTGTAGACGTTTAGCAACAGTGATAACACAAACACGAAACATTAGAAAGTGCATTCTTTTAATCCATACTAACTCACTGTTCTTTCATACCAGTTACTACAAAAACATTAGAAAGATCACCTTGGACTTCCCCTGCTTGTACAAGCTAGTTTAGAGGTCTATGGGGATGCTTTTGCAGAATTTATTTGCTGTTGTTTTCTAATTTTTTTAGTGCTAACCAATAACCATCTTGTAAACCTTCACCTCTTTCAGAATATGCAATGTATCAGAGAAACCATGAAAGTACCTAAAATCATCATTGATCCTCTAGCTTGTGTCATCTTTCAGATTGTGATTATGATCTATGTTTGGACAGGGAATCTGATGCAAAGAGCAAAGACTATAGTTTGGTCTAGGATTGCTATCAAGGAGGTGGATGCTGGTTCCGGTTTACCTGAAGAGCAAATGAAGAGAATCTACTGGTCTAGGAAAGACTTGCAATTAAACCTGCATCCGGATGGCTAGGAGGAGACTCAATAGTACAAACATTGTAAGTTTATTGTACAAAATCTAGTGGCTCAATGTACAAACTTAATTTGAGTTTGGCTATCAAAAAGTTGAGCAAAAAAATGTATATTATCCCCTCATCCAGAAATAAGTGTCTCAAGTTTGCCAAAAAACGGATGAATCTAGACAAGTTTGATGTATACATTTATCAAAAAAAAAATCCAAAATTGAGACATTTATTTTGAGGACAGAGGGAGTAATTGTTTAGAAGGCAGTATAAGGAAAAAAATGGCATTCTCACTCACCCATAACATAAAATTGAAAAAAACATAAACAACCAAATTATAAAAACCGTCACCCACGCATAATTAACATAAACATTGTCTTAAACAAACCACTCACTAAAATTTAAAGAGAAATAGTTTCACACACTGATAGGTTTAGGTAGATAGATGGAAGTGGCAAATTGGGGTCCAGGCTGCATCAGTTAGGACTGGGTGGCAGCGATGGAACGAACCACATTGGTGCCTCGCCACTAATTACATCTCCGTGAAATCTCCTTATGCCCAGCGATCCTCCAATTGCAGCCCCCCCACGGACGTGCATGCGGCTCCAGGTTGGTTCTTGCTGAGGGTCGAAATCAAACACGCTTGGATGAGAAGCATACACGCAGTCAGGCCTGAACACTGGCTCCTTTTGGGGAACCTCTTCAACAACAGCAGGCTGTTCCTCTTCACCCCCAGGAGGCTGTTGATCATCATCACCAGCAGCCTCACCATCCGGAACTTCTTCATCCTCAGCTTCAGTATCATCACCATCAGCAGCAGCAGCACCAGCAGGCCCTTCTCCTTCTTCATCACCATCACCAGGTGCTCTTCTCCTACTTCATCACCACCACCAGCAGCAACAGCAGCAGCAGCAGCTTCCGCTTCCTCGGCGGCAACAGCAGCAGCAGCAGCAGCTTCCGCTTCCTCGGCGGCAACAGCAGCAATAGCAGAGTCAGGGGGGCTTTAAGAAAAATGGAGTGTTGACACCCACAAATAGAGCAAGGCCATCGAAGCTGCCCATTCTTGACCA
This sequence comes from Poa annua, assembly GCA_026929855.1. Taxonomy (NCBI): domain Eukaryota; kingdom Viridiplantae; phylum Streptophyta; class Magnoliopsida; order Poales; family Poaceae; genus Poa; species Poa annua. The sequence goes on along the minus strand of CM049434.1, from coordinate 24,591,954 downwards.
CTCTACTGCAACAGCGTCATTGTGGTACTCATTTGCATCCCGCTTGAAAACGTCGCATCGGCGGTCTGGGTAAGAGTATAATCTTCTCCCCATAACCATCGATGGACCGCGAGACGTCGCTGAAGAGCCACTGATCTGGATCCACAGAAGATCAAATCGATCTTGTACCAGGAAACAGTTTCGAGAAGCAGGGCCTCCTTCGACTGCGTCTTCAACTGTTGGGGGCTGGATGAGTCGCGGCGCTGCGTGCGTACCTATGAGTTTACTCTGAGTTAGTTGCTATTATAGGAAAAATATTGACTGATATACACAACAGCAGTAAAAATGAATCTCAGCAGGAAATTAAACAGTAAAACAAAATATACTCATATAAGCAATATATATAACTCTGAAGTTTTTATCTAGACTTACCCCATACGAACGGTTCCCAGACATACACATTGCCATGGGGTTTAGTTACCGCGTATACGCGGCCAAAGCTCCGGTAATCCGAGCTTGGGTGACCACCCACGGCATCCACGTACGTCGATGGACGCAGGTCTGTGTGGGGCAGGAATGTCCATGCCTTGTCTTCCGGCCAGCAGATGATTGCGATGGCTTTGTCAAACACAGCTATCGCATCGCAGCGCCATTCATCGTTGATCTGGTAGGGCCTTCGAGGGAACTGTACCTTTTGGAGCACTATTTTTGCCCCATCGTAGATGAAAGTGAATGGGTCGTTTGCCAGCCAACCTCTGTAGTGAGATAAGCCGGAAACTTCTAACGATGGCATTCTGAACTTAATTGCTCTGTTTGACAGAATCCAGCTGCAAGGATCTGCAACATTAACCATCATAATCCACTCTTCAACTCCCCCGACCCAGTACTGTCTGCCAGCTCCCTCCTGCACGCGCACCAACGCCGGGACATCGCCCTTATCCAAGATCATAATTTTAGTGCTTATCTCGTCCTACAAGATTTAAGTTCAAATTTGTTAATTTAACAGCAGATGATCAGAACCAATGGTCTGTATGTCAACAATTTAACAGCATAAAATTTGTTACAGCCTAGGCTGTACTGGTGGCACAAATCATATATATTGGTCAGTACAAACAATAGTGACCGGTTGTATATGGAAATAAAAAATATTGCAACAATCTCAAACTACATCTGGGGTAAAAAGAATTATCTAATTGAGTGTCAGCATAGGGTTTACAGGTTGTACAGTCTAAGAGAACTGGTCTGTACGGCCACATCTCACAAACTGTACGTGGAAATAACAAGAGGTTATACGATCTATCCTACCACAGAAGACTAGAAACACAGACCAAGGGTTATTCAGGTTGTACAGACAAGGTATTATGGTATGTACGAACGCGGACCTGACCGGTAGTACAATGGAAAAAAAAGGCTGTTAACTTCTATACCTCTATCCCAGAGAATCTACAGCTAGTTTGGGTTTTATTATTACCATATCAGATAGTCTTGATGGATATATATCACACGTTTTTTCTTTTTCGTACAGTATAAGTGTAACGATCTGTACGTCGACATCTCTCAGTTTGTACGGGGAGTTAACAAGAAAATGTACGTTAAATCATACCAAAGATGATCATTGTTACGTTTACTGGCAACACAGACTGTGAGTTTTTCAGGTTGTAAAAACAAGATATTCTTGTATGTACGACCTGACCTGACCTGACCTGACCGGTTGTACAAGGCAGGAAAAAATGGCTTTTCGCATCTATGCTCTATCTCAGAGACACTAGGTTGTGGGTGGTATAATGGTAGTAAGAAAGCAACTGAAAGATATAATGTAGAGCTGTTCAACAAACATAGACCTATCCAAGAATCTACAGCTAGTTCGGTTTTTATTATTGCCATTATCAGATAGTCTTAATGGTAATATATCACTCGGTTTTCATGTTGTATAGCCTAAGTGCACCGATATGTACGACCACACCTCCCAGATTGTACGTGGAAACAACAAAAGGTTGTAGGTTCTATCCTACCTCAGATGTTCATTGTTATGATTATGGTAACGCAGACTATGGGTTTTTAAGGTTGTACAAGCAAGGTGAACTGGTATGAACGACCGGACCTGAGCGGTTGTACAAGCAAAAAAAAAAAGAGAGACTACTCGATTATATGCTCTATCAAAGAGATTCAATCTGAGGTATAATGGTAGTAAGCATGTCATAAGATACAAACTAGAGCAGTTCAATAAACGTAGATCTATTCAAGAATCTACAGCTAGATCGGATATTAGTATTACAGATTCAGATAGAATTGGCGCAGAATTAAACAGTTTCAGATGAACTCCTAACCTAAACCACTCCTATTCCAGATTGTGCAAACAATTGAAGGAATGCCAACATTGAAAAAACCGAGGGAGAACTCACCGACGGTTCAAAAGCCGGTTCATCACCATCTTCCATGTGAAGGAGACCCGGCATGTTGTAAGGATGGTTCGTGTCTTGTCGCATCCCTTTGCGAAAGCCAACGAAGGCGCGACTGGTGCGACATGCAGTCATGATGTCCATGCTGCTTGTGATATTCCCAACGCTTGCGGGATCAAGGTTCCCCCATCCCCAATCCTGGCGGTACCTTGGGTCCGTGGTGTTCTCCCCGACGCTGAAGTACCTCCCACATAGCCACCCATCAGAATCTACAGCCCTGCGCTTCGACATGGCGGTGCTCGTCGCGTGGGGTTTTTTGATCGGGTCGAGGGTGGTCGTCGCGTGGGGTTTTTTGATCGGGACGAGGGTGGTGATGAGAGCGGAACGACGGGGTCAGGGGTGCTGTTAATATAGTGGGAGGATCGACCAACGGGACGGGGAGGTTGTTGCCGTATTGCGAGGGTGGTCGTTGGAACTACTCCCAATCTATCCGCGAGTATCTCTAACTGATTCGTTCGCGAGCGAGGAAGAAGGAAGAAGAGCTAGATTGGTTTCTGGAGGTGTAGGCTTGAGGAGGATGAGTGGGCGCTGGGCGGCGGAACTCCAACTGAATCGGCAGCGAGGAAGAAGGAAGAAGAGCTAGATTAGAGATTTCCAACTGAATCGGCAGCGAGGAAGAAGGAACGCCGGGTATATCGGGGGTTTGGGGGTTTTCCTTTTTTTTTTGGGCAAGTTTTCCGACTAAGTTATAGCGGATGAGATCCTGTCCATCCACACCAAACGGCGCAGCTCGAGGGCCGCAGGATCCCGAGCGGGCGGTGATAACTGTATTGAGGTGACCGGTGGCGACTGGTGGTGACTGGCGAGTGAAAATGGTTGCATGGAGGTCACCACAGTCCTGCAGATTTCTGAGTGCGTACAACGTTTTCTCATCGGATGTACATGGTGTCAGCTGCGCGTGTACACGTGCATCAGAATTGCCTGCACAAACTGTAAACACACTGGCAGAGCACCACACAGGATTTACGTACATCAAACTTGCTATACAGGAACGAACTTCTATTATTCCTTGCTTGTTCAACCAGGAAACCTATTAGCTCATCTCCTAATAGCCCCCACGTTGTGCCTACAATCGTGTTTCGTCGGGTACACACGTGATATCAAACAGAACATGTAAACACACTCGCAGTGGGTACCATCAGCACACAGGTTGTACGTACAACCGTTAATTTTTCCATGTACATATTTGAATATCACGGCGTACGGCCATTTTTCTCACCGTGTACAGTTGGTTATATGTGTTTGTACGTGGGTGTATGAAATGATAGTACTGCGGAGACTAAGACGTTGTAGACATTTAACATCAGAGATAGCACAAACACGAAACATTAGAAAGAGCATTCTTTTAATCCATACTAACCCACTGTTTTCTTTCATCCCAGTTACTACAAAAACATATCATTACAAAACCATCCAGAGTACAAAACGGCAACAAAAAGATTTGAGCTTGATAGGGCAATGCTAATCAGGTTGTTGTTCCATTACAATTGTCTCGCAATAATATCCTTGACACCACTCGGGCAAAAGGTGTTGTGCGAGAACGTAAGCATGTAGTAGGCAAGTTGTTCACGGAGCTTCTTTACGTTGTTCTGCACACAAAAAATGTTAATCAGCAATTTAATATTGAAAAAGAGAGAGTCAGATTTTAAAAAAATGATAGCTTACGGCTCTAATAAAATATGGGAAGTCTCCATTATGGCAACGTAAAATCTCCATTACAATAATGCCAGCGTCATTCCTGTTTCAACAGAGTATAAGAATAGCGGAAGAAGAAGCAAGTAAACTTCATCACAAAATGCTGCACAAGTAAAAAGGAAAATTCAGCAACAAATGTAATATGAGAAATCCTACTCATTAGAATCATCTGTCACGATTTGCACGGGCTGAATCTGCATGTTATGGGCACTGAATGGGTGAGAATGGTAGGCCCCGTGATGGGCGCGCTTGAAGTTCGCAATTACAACTCCTGCAATTCTATCAACATCTTGGGCGTTGTTGTAGGGGCAGTACGTCTCAAAACATTGACGTTGAAAATTGGCAACAATAAGGACCCAAAACTTCTCTTCTATAACTGGAATATAAGCCTGAAAATAAACAGAAGCATGAATACAGAGAGCACGCAAAAGCAGGAGAGTGGCAGCACTGCAGAATTATTGTACTCACAGCAGAAAAAAAAATTCATCCTGGCAGGCATGATTGGCTCACTGATCACTTTTTTTAACCTCTCAACATCTGCATCAACGGTCGCGAACAGTGTCTGACAAATAAATAAATAAATGAATGAGAAAACAGAAGAAAGAAAACAAAACAAGATAAATATACAGCATTAAATAAGCTAAAAAAACGCACCACAGCTTCATGGTTCATCATGTATTTTAAAAATGTTGGTCGACGATGATCATAGTGTTCAGTGTTGTCATACTGCTCTTGCATCAAAGTTGCAGTAAAAACATCCATGACATATCCATGAACGTAACCACCAACTTGCATAGAAAGGCCAAAATTACGATGCACCGCGTATCTTTTGTTAATCTTTACTATTCTTGGACTGTGCAATAAGAAAGTAAATTTATTGTTAAAATGAACACCAAGACAATTAAAGTATCAACAGAAAAAAAAAATACACTTAAAGTACCTTCTGGCAAATTTCGCTGGCAAGTATCTATTAACCCATTCCAACATCAGAACTTCTTTCTCTGTCGATTCTCTCACGATTAGTTCTGGTTTGTTATCAGTTGTAACGGCGTTTTCCACACTAAGAACAGCAGAGTTAATCGTTGGATGATAACCAGTTCCTGAGTTTGCTGATGAATGGCTTCCAATCCCAGAAAAACGACTACCAGATCCTGAAGAATGATCAGCATTGAAACCTTGCTGACAATTGCTGAAGTTTTGGTGGTTCTGATGCCCGTAAGACGAAGAAGGACCACTGTCAGTTGGACGGAAGCTAACACAAGCAGCAAACCGATTGTTACAACTATTGCCTGAACCCATAGGATTAACAAGAGAATGGTCCATCCTCGTGCTAGACGACGGGGCTGAACGTGAGTGCGAATAAAATCCTTGGGAACAAAAGCTGTCGAGGTTTGGCTGGGAAACATATGGATTCTGGGAGAAAGGCCTTGCGCATGGGTCCGGGCTGCTGTACATAAAACCTGTTGCACCAGCTGATGCTCCAAACCCAGGACTAGCAACGCCACAAAAAGAATTCGCCATTGTACCAGGAGAGTGTCTAAAATTATCCATTCTTTGCATTCCAGGATGACTGGTTTGTCCTCTGCAATCCATCACACCAGTTGCGGGAGGCGACTGTGAATACATATGCGACACAGGCGGGTCTGAGAAGTTAACAACCCTTGGACAAGCGATTGGCGTTCTGGATTGATTTTCACGAATGAAGCTGGAATGCCTATAGGAGGGTCCATCAATTGAGGGTTGGAACGAGTTGTTTGCAACGGGAGAAGGGTTCTGCTGAAAACTGCAGACAGCTTCTTTCATCCTCAGTGAGCTTGGATCTTGGGACAAAGGAAACCTAGTAGAATCAGAAAATGAAACCCCCGACCTGGCAGTTCTCTTTCGTTCTTCAATTTTATCTATTCTCTCCCACACCTCAATACTATCCAAGGAACTATCAAAGTCCGAAACAATTGAGTTCTCAAGGAACAAATCCTTCCCTGTCTCAACAATCCTCGTCTTCTTCACAGATTCTGGATCAACAATTTGCGGAAAGTATCTTTTCGAACCAGATAAACCTACAGCCTGATTTTCTGAGTGTTTGGACTCATCGAGGGAAATAGATCCTTCCTCTGCCACTATCTCTGGGGCTCTAGAAGATGACACATCTTTTCCAATATCGTTTGCTACACCCATGACCTTTTCAGTTGAAAGTATAACACTCGAATCAGCTCCACCAATAGGTTTGCAAGCAACTTCAGAGCTTGTTTCATCTTTTCCAATGATGATTGCTACACCCAAGCCTTTTTCAATTGAGGACACAAGATTAAACTCTAAAGCTTTCAAAGAGGATTCATCCTTTTCAGCTTCACCACAAGGTTTGCAATCAACTTCAGACCTTGATACATCCATGACCTTTTCAGATGTAAGTGAGACATTCGATCCAGCTCCACCAATAGGATTGCAAGCAACTTCAGAGCTTGACTCCCCTTTTCCAATGACGTTTGCTACACCCAAGTCTTTTTCAGATAAGGACACGAGATTCAAGTCTGCAGCTTTCAAAAAGGTTTCAACCTTTTCACCTTCACCACAAGGTTTGCAAACAACTTCAGAGCTTGATACACCCTTGCCCTTGCAAGAGTCACAAACACGGGGAGTGTTTAGTTCTGCACAATCGATGCATTCATCCATCGCTGATTGGAATGGAAGCGTATATGGAAGAACATCAACAACACGGTCTAGATAATTCTTAAGGTTCTGGAGGAAATCTATGTAGAGAACATTGGGACTGTACTCGCAATCAACCTTTATTACCTCCTGTAACAACCTGATCTGCTCATGGACTGTCTGACTTAGTGGAATAATCCTATCCTCCAATTTGCCATCAGATGAATCAGGCTGACTCAGTGGCTCGATCCTTGCGGAACTATCTTGGATGCCCTTGTCTGTCGAGTTGGTACGCAACTTTTCACTTGAGATTACGATTTCCAAAAATTTACATAGACTCTTGTCAACTGCAGGCCGGATAGCACAGAATATGTCCGTGTACATATCCCCGAGAATTCCCTTCAGATCATCCATTGCCTATAGTACAAAAACAAGAAAGTTTAGTTGCACAGGGCATGCAAATGAAGGAAGGATAGAATGCCTTGAAAGATCGAACATTGGTAGTACGGGAACATAAGTCCAGTTGTACAACTAGGAAATTAAATTGTGGATGCACTCGTACAAAACAAGCATTAGTACAGAAACGTCAAAACAAGTTGTACAAAATTGAAGGTCAGCTTGAACTTGGACACCTGAACTGACGTACAACTACAAGGGAAAAGCTGAATAAAAAACGAATGCTAATGCGATCACACGGCCTACAGGACCGAGTGTCGTTGTGTACAACTAGAAAGAAAAACCTGATGTTCATATTGTACGTAGAAGAGAAAACAGTTGTTCGGGAACACAAGACTCGATGAACAAATTCAAATAATGTACGGGATCACAAGACTTGGTGAACAAATTCAAAAAAAAGCTGAACAAGCAAGACGGGCAGGAGACCATCCACGAAAATAACCAGATCACTCAAATCGATACCATCCTAGTTGAATACGACTACATACCAGAAAATTATGTCCAGCTCCAACGAACGAGCTCAGGGAAGAACCAAGATCATGTCGCACATCATCATCCAGCGGAAAATCTGGACGAACACACTGATAATAAACAGTATGCTTGGTATCTTTCAACTGTGACAAACATAGAAAAAAATATATAAGCAAAATAAAACAAAACAAAACAAAAAAGTTACAGCCAAAGATTATAGGTAATCAGATAGCACATAAACTTACAGATAGTCCACCGAATGTTCCGTCTTCTTCACGTATCAAATCAAGCGCCCGATAGAGTTTGACTGTTTCATTGTCCCATACACTGATCCGCGGGACAACTCTCGAAAGCTTCACAGCTTCAGTGTTCAGATGATCAAGATATGTCACCTAGAAGAAAATGATCACAAGGGAATCAAAGTTAGAGAACTTTGGATGATATGAACTTAAGAATAAGAACTACTCCATATGTCCAGCTCAAAACTACTGACCAGAGGAACAAGAAGGCAACCACCCAAAGCTCCAGAGAAGCCATTGTTGATAAAAGTTTCAACACACTTTGAGAGCTTCCAGAAAACAACGCTGGACCGGTCGTAAGAAGCTATCTCTTCAGTTGGACCTTCCAGTGCGGATAGGTATTCCGGGCTGACACACTCATATGTGGTGGGGCAGAGGAAGACAGTAATGTTGAACATCATCCAGTACATCTGGAAATCAGCATCATCTAAATCAGTTTTCAGAATCTCAATCAACTCGTTGATGGAGGGCAACTGGCCAGCACATTTTGTCTTCTCTCTGATTGCTACCCTGAATTCCTCACTGCACCTGTTAGGAATTAAACGGCCACCGATGGGGACGCCTAGAACCTTGTGAGTACACATCGAGTTAAGGCGAAAGCTTGAACCATCAAGAAACTCGACAGTATTCTTCCGTGGGTTGAAATGTCGAACGATCCATATGACAAGGTCTCTGGGCAACTCTTCAAGACACAGACCTAAAAGAGAGCCTTGACCAATATCATTGACAAGCTTCTCTCGCTTGCCACATAGAGAACGCCGGACAGACAAGAACTTTGGAAGACTAAATTTAGTAGTCAACTCAAATTTAGAGCCAGACATAGTACTTGCCCTGTCGACAAGAGAAGAATTAAGTTTGGATCAATAAACTTAAAACAGGGGCAACAACAAGTTTATAAAACTTGAATGAGTAACCACAAGTTAACAAAGAATCCAGACGGAGAAGTACAACCACTCATTTTTTGTTGTACGTGGAAAGGAGGGAGGTAGTACAACTATAAATTACCATGGACAAGGATCACTAATAACAGTTTAAGTTCAGATGTACAAAAGTTGTAGGGCAGCATGTACAAACTATACTCTTATCTAGTACACATATGGCTATTATCCTGAATCACACAATGGTTTCAGATATAATGGAAGAAGCAAACCTGGATTTTCTGTTTCTGTACTCCTCGACAGACAATTGAAAGGCAAAAGTCTTGTCCTGAATCCTAACACGCTCTTTTTCTAGCTGGTCTCCGACCATATAATCCTGCGTAACTATCTCAGATCCTTCGACTGAACATGAAGGCGTATCTATCCACTGAGGACATGAATCAAATAACAGATCCTGATCACACGAACTCGACTAATCCAGGTTGGCGAAAACCCTATCTCCAAACTGACGGACGAAACCTCTCTCCAATCTGACGAATCTGACGGACGAACCCTCTCTCCAATCTGACGGACGAACCCTCACTCCAATGTGGCGGACGAACCCTAGAACCTAGAAGAGACGAGGAGAAAAGAGGTGAGCCGCCGGAGAAAATGGAAAGAAAAGAAACGAAAGGAAAGGAATCGAGAGGAAGAAGATGGACCCACACGTAAGGGAGGAGAAGGGGGCGGAACAGAAGACGCAGAGTAAGTTGGCCCCACCTGTAAGAGATCGAGAAATATCTGTACCTTTCCGAAGCTTTCCCTTCTCTCACCTCTCACCCCTTTGATAGATTCAAATTTCAAAACCACACAAGAGAAAACCAGGCGGCGAAGGCGATCGCCGAAATCTCATAGAGCAATCCTCGTCCTCATCGTAATTCCTCCTCGTCCTCGGCGATAGGTTCGTCCTAACTTCTATCTTGATCTCTGATAACCGGATTTTATCTCCGATTGAATATAAACAGCCGGAGCATGCCGTCAAATAGCTCGCCGATAGCTGCATCGACGACTAATTTGTTTGTTAAGAAAGCTCGCTACAAGCTAGGCAGTAGTCAATCTCCCTACGAGCTGCTATTTTCTTGCGTCGTCGTCAATCTCCGACTTCCTCCTTGTTCCTCGAGCTCGAGATCACACACGCCTTCCGGTGGTATGACGCTTGGGGTTATCCAACGGGCAGTGAGGTGGAGCCTCGACAGAGATGGGGCTCGGCCGCGGCGTTGTAGACGAACAGATCGATGGCGCTCGACCAGCGTCCTTTGGGGGCGCTCATCTTCACTAGGAGGAGGTCGCGGTCGCAGCCGATCACCTGCGGGATCCTGTACGACTACGGGAAGTTCATGGTCCAGCGGTCCAGCCAGCCATGTGCACGTCGACGTAGGGTATGCCCGGCGGCGGCGCGAGGTAGAGGGAGACGCAGAGCAAGAATGCATGATGCCCAAGCTCGTTTGGCAATCTCGGTTGAGGTCGCAGTGAACATGAATAATTGCCTAGCGAAGATCACAATCATCACCATGAATTGCGATTCCATCGGGGCGGAGCCAGCTGCAGGCGACCGCGGGCAGCTGCCCGGGCTGTTCCTGCAGCTATTCCTTGAGAATTAGCTTAAAGATAGTGATTAGGCAGGGGCAAAAGCTAGTTGTCGTGCATTGTTATTAGTTTCTACCCAGACTCCCTGAGTGGTCTGGCTCCGCCACTGCCATAAGCCACCAGATGCCAACCTAACTGGTGATAGTTCAACAGGATTTATCTTTTGGGTCTAACTAAACCTATTTTCTCTTGAGTATTACTTAAATTGGTTTATTCTGAATATGGTTTTTCTTGTTGAATACAGGGCAGCGAGGATGCTAGATAAGATGAATGAACAGAACAACGGAAATCTTATACAAAGCAACCCACCACCAGAGATGAGGAGGCTACCAACGAGAGAAGAGATGGGATCAATAATAAGAATGGTAAAGAACAAAACGAAAAGATTGGTGTTACACCATACTAGCAACCGTGAGTTAATGTTACAATGTGTTGTTTCAATTGCAGTTAATTTCTAAAAGATGGCGCGACAAGAGAGCAAGGAAAGATACAGATCAAACTACTACGCTCATAGAATCCATGAGAGAGGTACAACAATCTCACCTGAGACGAGCCTTGGTAGAGGTAAAGAAAGAAAAAGTGTGGCAAACAGCAGAGTGTACCACTGGCAATAAACATCCACTAGACAATACAGTGGATGAAAAAAATAGAAGGAAAAAAATGAGGAAAGAAACAGCATCAACAAATTCAGCAACAATCTACACTTCAACGAATCTGACGCATACACCAACGAACATGGTATGACTTGAAAATCTTTGTACTTTGTCAGATATAATAGTTGTACAACTAGCATTACATGACCTGAACTTTTTATGTTGCCCTTCTAGTTTCTTGTACACCACGAACCTGGTAGCTTTGCAGTTGCACAATATAATGATTTCTAAACATCTTTCTGTACAACATAGACAGGAGACCTGCTTTGAACACTATGTACTCTCCGACCATGCTTGCTCGTACAATTTGCAATGGTTGTACTGTACTTGCGAATTAGCTACCTTGAACGATGTGGAAACTGGAAGCTTGTACTTAACCTGATCCTTTCTTTTATTTTTTAACAGAATGGGGACGCTACTGCAAGTTACTCTGCTGGGATAACCCAATACGGAGAACCATCAGTTTCCAAGGTGCGCATGGTTTCTGGAAAATTTGAACTATTGATTATCTATTATAAGGTGGATTAAACCAGGGGTTTATTAAAACTTGTACTCCAACAATATGGCTTCGCTATACAAGTTGATGCACATCAGAAACATGGATTATGACTTGAAAATCTTGAACTCCGTCACATAACCTCTTTGTACAACTTCCCTTAAAAGCCATGAACTTTTATGTTGCCCTTCTAGAGAATTGTATAACTGACAGCCAATGACCTGTACTAGCTATTGATCTTCCTTGAACGACGTCGAACTGGTATCTTGAACTTCACCTGAATCTTTCTTTTATTTTTGAACAGGATGGGAACACCACTACAAGTTACTCTGCTGGGATAACCAAATATAGAGAACCACCAGTTTCCAAGGTGCGCATGATTCCTGGATGGAAAATTGACGAAAGCATAAAAAAGAAGAAAAATAAAAAAGGGAAGCTAATTTAATTTACATTTCTATTTCTAGGAGAATTTCAAGACTAGTGGAATCAGACAGGATAGCAGGTTTCACAATCAACAACAAATGACGGCTCGAAACAATCAAAGTGAAGACTACATTGGAGATGAAAATTACTTCACACCGAGCAAGGTGAGAACCTAAATCTACAATATGATCAACAATACTGCATATCTTAAATATACCACCCACCACCCACATATCTTCTCTGTACCTAATATTTTCCTGGAAATATTGAAACTCTTGATTATATATATAAGGTGGATTAAGCCAGGGTTTTAATAAAACTAGAACTCCAACGGTCTGGTTTTGCTATGCATGAAGATGCACATCAGAAACATGGGTCATGAATTGAATATCTTGTACTACGACACATATGCTCTTTGTACAACTTGCCCTAAATGTCCTGTACTTTTATGTTGCCCTTATAGAGAATTGTACAACTAGCAACTCATGTCCTGTACCAGCCATTGATCTTCCTTGAACGACGTGGAACTGGTAGCTTGAACTTTTCCTGATTCTTTCTTTTATTTTTTGAACAGGATGGGGACACCACTACAAGTTACTCTGCTGGGATAACCAAATATAGAGAACCACCAGTTTCCAAGGTGCGCATGATTCCTGGATGGAAAATTGACGAAAGCATAAAAGAGAAGAAAAATAAAAAAGGGAAGCTAATTTAATTTACATTTCTATTTCAGGAGAATTTCAAGACTAGTGGAATCAGACAGGATAGCAGGTTTCACAATCAACAACAAATGACGGCTCGAAACAATCAAAGTGAAGACTATCTTGGAGTTGAAAATTACTTCACACCGAGCAAGGTGAGAACCTAAATCTACAATATGTTCAACAGTACTGCATATCTTAAATATACCGCCCACCACCCACATATCTTCTCTGTACCTAATATTTTCCTGGAAATATTGAAACTCTTGATTATATATATAAGGTGGATTAAGCCAGGGTTTTAATAAAACTAGAACTCCAACGGTCTGGTTTTGCTATGCATGAAGATGCACATCAGAAACATGGGTCATGAATTGAATATCTTGTACTCCGACACATATGCTCTTTGTACAACTTGCCCTAAATGTCCTGTACTTTTATGTTGCCCTTATAGAGAATTGTACAACTAGCAACTCATGTCCTGTACAAGCCATTGATCTTCCTTGAACGACGTGGAACTGGTAGCTTGAACTTTTCCTGATTCTTTCTTTTATTTTTTGAACAGGATGGGGACATCGCCAGCCGGCTACTCTACATGGAAGTATGCAACGAATCAGAGAATCTTCCCTGAACGACGTGAAACTGGTATCTTGTACTTTTACTGATTCTTTCTTTTATTTTTGAACAGGATGGGGACACTACTGCCAGTTGCTCTGCTGGGTTTGCACAGTATAGAGAAACAAAAGTTTCCAAGGTACGCATGGTTTCTGGAGGGAAAATTGATGGAAGCAACAAAAGAAGAAAAAAAACAGAAGGCAACTGATTTATTTTACATTACTATTTCCAGGAGACTTTCAAGTCAAGTGGACTCAGACAGGATATCAGCTTTCACATTCAACCACCAACGACGTCTCGAAACAACAAAAGTGAAGACTACACTGGAGTTGAAAACTGCTTCACACCGACCAAGGTGCGAACCTAAAACTACAATATGATCAACAGGACCGCGACTAACAAGTGTACACCCCCACCAATCTTCCTTGAAACTGATTTTTCCTGGAAATATTGTACTCTTGATTATCTATAAAAAGTGGATCAAACCAGGGATTTAAAAATTTGAACTCAAACGAACTGGTTTTGCAATACATGTTGATGCACATCAGAAACATGTTAATCTTTGTACTAGATTATTGTACAACTAGCAATCCATGGCCTGTACTAGAGATTGATCTTCATTGAACGACGTGGAACGGATAGCTTGTACTTTACATGATTCTTTCTTTTATTTTTGAACAGGATGGGAACACCACTACAAGTTACTCTGCTGGGCTACAAGCAGAAAATAGCAGCCATAGCGAATGGAAAGGAAAAGAGGTAATATATAAAACATAACCAAATTCCACTTACTCTTCTGCAGCAGCAGACCATATAAAAATATGTAGTTAACATAACGAATGTACACAGAGTTACGAAGGAAGCTACATGAACAAGGAGATGATGGAGGAGAGCGCAGGCACAAGAACACCATACACAGAAAGTTCTGCAACAAAACTGGGTTGTTCACCACATGATCAGAGAAGCGGTCAGAACCAGATCAGACAGACAATAAGAATACTTGAAAATGATTTCACTATGCACGGTGAGATAATGGGAGAGAGCTCTCCAAGAAAAGTTGGAACAGAAAGCTCAGCAGCAAAAGATGATGGATCAAAAGACAAGCAAGAAAGCAAGCAAACGGAGGAAGAACAAGAAAACACTGAAAGTATACAAGATGACGACCCAACGATAAACCCTGAACCACCAACCATGATGGAGGAAGAAATGGACAGAATGTTTGATGCAGACAGCCATCCAGCAGTGGAAGAAATTGTCAACGCACCAACCCCAAAGGAAGGAGATAATTTCAAAACTTTGGAAGATGCATTTTACAGATACGCTCTGTATGCAAGAAAAGCAGGTTTCTCAATAAAGAAATTCAGCAGCAAGAGATCAAGGAAGGACAATGAGATATACTTGCAGTTCTTCACATGCAACAAACAAGGGGAGACTAAAATGGATGTCAAACCTGCCAAGACAAGGAGAACAACCTCTCTAGTGAAGACTGGGTGTGGTGCAAATATAATGGTGCATAAGAGTCAGAATGGTTGGTTTATCAAAAAAGTGAACCTCCAACACAACCATCCACTGGAACCAACTGACTATCTGACCAGGTTCTCGCATTGCCACAAAAGGATGACAGACCTAGACAGAAAGCTGATTCAGCTTCTACAAATGGGCCGTCTGCCACCTAGAAAGACGATGCTAATCTTCAGAAAGATCAGAGGGAGTTTCCGCAACATACCTTTTGATGCAACAGATCTGAGCAACTTACAGTGTCAACAAAATGTGATTGAGAAGGACCACGATATTGACCACTGCATAGAGCGTTTTAAGACGCTCCAGAAAAAAGTGCCTGGGTTCTATTACGCAATTGAAAAGGATGAGCAGAAAAGGGTAAGAAGCATTTTCTGGATGGATGCTATGTGTGTCATGAACTATAAGATGTTTGGAGAATACATATCATTTGACACAACATTCAGCACAAACAAGTATAACCTGCCGTTTGTTCCCATAGTCGGAGTGAACAATCACGGGGCAACTGTGCTCTTTGGCGTAGCGCTACTGAAAGATGAAAAGATTGGTTCATTCAAGTGGGTCCTCGAGACATTTGTTGAAGCAATGGGAGGAAAGGAGCCACAAACGATAATAACGGACCAGGACAAAGCTATGAAGAGAGCTATCAAAGAAGTACTGCCAAACACAACGCATAGGAACTGCTACTACCATATTGTAACGAAGATGAGCCAGAAGGAAGCTTCCTTCTTCGCAACACACCCAAACTGTTCAGAACAATTGAGGTTTGCAGCGAAGAATGCCTTCACTCCAGAAGAATTTGAACAAGCATGGAACCATGTCATAGAAGAACATGGCGCTGCAGGAGAGAAGCATCTAACTAAGCTGTACAGAATAAGAGACAGATGGGTTCCAGCTTATTTCATGGACAAGTTCTATCCATTTTCATCAAGCACAGGAAGAAGCGAGAGTACAAACAACATGTGGAAATGCTACAGTAGGAACTCAGACACAATAACAAAGTTCCTCGAGCAGTACGAAGTTATCCAAGATAAGTGTTTGTCAGCTCTGGACAAGAAGAAGTTGAAGTCAACACTTAAAACAGCGACAACAATTACACACAATCCGTTCGAGAGGCAAGCTCTTGAGGTGTACACCCATGACATTTTCCTAAAGTTCCAGACTGAATTAAGGAACAGCACAGCTTTTGCAGTACACGGAATACTTCCAGGCCAAATAAATCTCGTGAGAGTGAGCAGTTACGACAAAATGGAGTTTCGAAGGAAACATTTTGATGTGTATCACGACCAGGAATACAAGGTTTTCAGCTGCAGTTGCAAGAAAATGCAGAGGGATGGAATACAGTGTTGCCATGTTTTAAAAGCACTAGTGCACCTTGGAATAACAGACTTGCCAGACAGTTTTGTAATTAGAAGATGGAGGAAAGATATAGAGATTGAAATAGAAACATTAGGAGCTTCTGAGGGTGATAGCAACACAGAGGAAACTCTAAGGTTTGCAGGCACCATGAGCAGCATGGCAGAATTATGCAACCTGGCATGCCCAGTGGATAGAGCATACAAGGTAATGAGGGAATGTATGCAGGATATGCAATCAAGAGTAATGGCAGCGCTGGCAGGACAAGAAAACGAACAGGAAAATGAAGAAAACAACAACGAGGATGACAGGCTTCATGATCCGCCGATAACAACTAGAAAAAACACAAACAGAGGAAACAGACCTAAACCTGGTTCAGAAAAATCCAAGCAAAGAAAGTGCGGCCATTGCAAAGCGTCAGGGCACATTAGGACATCATGTCCTACCCTAAAAGCTGAAACAGAGGCTGCTAAACACAGAGAAAACAGTCAGCAAACACAAAACAATCAGCAACAACAACAGCAGCCACAGCAGAACCAAAATACTTCAACAACACAAAACACGTACAGAGACAGAGGATCATGGAATCAAAATGATGGAAGGGTATGTGCTGGATTCAATTTCTTGTTATTTGGAACACCAAGAAACAGGTAAAAAGTTCATAATGTTGTAACAAAGATATCTAGCAACATTTTTTTGTTTCTTGCTTATAAATCAATACAATCATTACAAACTGTAAAAAAAATTAATGCAGGGCAAACAGCTGACATAGAGGAGAATAGAATGACAAGATAGAGTGATAAAGAGGAAAGAGGAAGATAGTATGACAAGATAAATAGAATGAAAGGCAATAGTTACATATGGCATCTAGTTTCGTAAAATATTACTGCACCTGTTGAGAAATATGTAAGCTACAATTTTTAAACACACAATATGTATATTTCACACACTTAAAGGATCATTCCAGGAATTATTTACTGGATGTTATCACAGAATATATGTTATCATGATTGTACAGGTCAGGGCGCGCGGAACGTACAGACACCTATAAGTAAATGTACAGGAAAGAAGAAATTAGTGTACGAACATGGAGTAGGTGCTAACACCAGGTCTGAAAATAGTTGTACAGGAAAGACTTACAATCCTGTACAGACTCGCATGAGGGGGCTGTACAGGAGAACGATCACGGTCGTACAAACTTTAGCCTTGCGACTATGTTATTCGGGGTTGTACAGGACAGGGCGCGTGGAACGTACGGCCACCGCTTAGGCCATGTACAGGAGAGAAAAAAATTGTGTACGAAGAAGGAGAAGGTGCAAACACCAGGTCAGGAAAGAGATGTACAGGAAAGACTTAACTTCCTGTACAGACTCGCATGAGGGGCTGTACAGGAGAACGAAAATCGACGTACGCGCATTAGAAACGGAGATATGTTATTCGGGGTTGTACAGCACAGGGCGGGTGGAACGTACGGCCACCGCTTAGCCCATGTACAGGAGAGAATAAAATGGTGTACGAAGAAGGAGTAGGTGCTAACACCAGGTCGGAAAATAGTTGTACAGGAAAGACTTACAATCATGTACAGACTCGCATGATGTGACTGTACAGGAGAACGGAAATCGACGTACGAGCATTAGTTTTCGATTGATAGTTCAGCTGTTATTGAAAGTTTTATCATATTTTGATTGAAAGTTGCTACCTCCCTCCCTTAACTACCCCTGAAATCTCCCTGCCCGAAAATGACAAAGGGAAAAAGGGAAAATAGACGACGAAGAACAAGGAGGAAGAGAGTACAAAGAACACACAGAAGAATGTACAAACAATGTATACAGGGAAGTACGAAAACAAAAAATCTCTCAAACCTACTGACAAGGGATCTACTTTTGAAGATCTAGACGCAAGCACTTCAAAAATGAAAACGGTTTGTAAATACGATTTACGGTTCTCAAGATATCTCGAAAATTGTATTCGGATATGAAAAATTAAAGAGAAAAAGGGAAAAGGACCACCCGCGCCCGCTAACGGGTCCGACAAACCCGCTACCCGCTAAAGATGCGGACCCGCAGTTCCCAAACTAGCGCACGAACAGGAAACTGACACTTGTCACGCGCAGAGATAAAGAGGGGAGCACAAACGAACGAAATTGCGACACTTGGCAGCAGCAGAGGGCGCAAGAAACGACCTTCGCGAAGGCAAGCCTTTTTCTAACGATTTCCCTCTCCTACACGTAGATCTTATCTTGCACGATCACGTTATACATCTACACCTACAGTGTAAGGCTGATCTTTCATCACGAGTACGAGTCCTCGACAACGGACTGCTAACGATTAAAGTATTGGACGTGTGCTAAACGGTGGAGGGAATGCATACGTCTGATCCTGTACGAGGGATCGGGAGCGTGGGATTCTGCATCGAGCCGACAACATCCTCGTACCCCGGCGCGGTTACGTGGATCTACCATAGGCGGCTACATCAACATTTTTCTTTTTGACGGGAACACAAATGTTCCATTAAGACACGACGAGATAGTCGGCCACTAAAACAGATACATTGTTAGGGAGGTCAGACAGCTAGTTAGCAGATCCAATCGCGTAAATTGTTACATCTTGGGCCATCTCTCCTCGCTCACTTCAGTTCCCCCAACCCCAGGCAGCGGGCTCGTCTCTCTCCTCCAGGACTCTCGTTCTCGTTACTGTAGCGTTGAGGGTCGACTCCTGATAACCGGGCGATCTGGCCTCTCCGCCGGAGTAGCTGGCCGGAGCTTGTGCTGGTGAGGTGCGGGAGAGTTGTATATAGTAGAGCTAGTCTAGATTTAGAGTCTGCCTCTATGGCGTATGGGAGTAGGTTGATGGATCTCATCGGCTGGGTCCAGCGCGCCCTCTTCTGGATTCTCTCTGCGGCGTTGCTCCGGTGGGTGCAGCGGCGTGTGGAGGAGCTTGGAGGAGGCATCTCCGACAATAAAGCCGTCTTCCCCTTCTTCCTCCTCGGCTGGCTTTCGGTGATTCGCAGCGACGGCGAAGCCGGATTTCTTCTTTTCTGTAGAGTGGATCCTCGGTGGATTCCTTGCAGGGATGGAGAAGATCGAAGCCGATTCAATAAAATCGCTAGCTGTATCTCCTGCGTTGCAGATCGCGGATCGAGATGGTGCCCTCTTCCTCTGGCCGGCCGTGGCGGCGAGGAGCGGAAGTGGCGGTGCCGTTCTTCTTCCAAATCGGCTGAGCAGTTCTTGTGGCTTGCCCTCTGCTGGAGTGATTGCGAGCTGTGTGGCTGGTGCGCCGCGCCGAGTCCAGCTCGACCACCTGTTCATGCCAGGGCGTGCCCCCCGCCGATGGTGCATCTTCGTCGCCAAGGTCTCACCGTGCTTGGTGGGCGATACATGCGGCGACCTCAACGGGATTTGAATCCTAATAGGCCTGTGCAGGTGACTCAGCTGCCTTCCTATATCTCTTCGTTCTTCTCTGCGACGGCGAGTTCACGGGCGGCGGCGGACATGGAGAAGCAGAGTTCCTCAGGGTTGCGTGCGTAATTCTTTTTTTCCCTGGGGGGATTTCTGTAAAAGAGGGACAGCTATTACGTGTCTGGAATTTTCCAGTGTAATCCGATGTACTCTTTGCTAATAAAATTCCAGGGACGTTGTATGAAAAAAAAATTGTTACATCTTCATACATTCATCTTGGCGTTTGCGTAGCGAGCCGGTTTTTTTGTTTTCCATATGCACATCCCTGACTTTCGACATGTCGTCTATCCTTCAGACGAGGACAAGTTTCCCGACGGAGGGAGCCTCCATCGGGTAGCTAAGGGCATCTCCAGCCGTCCCCCCAGGGCCCAAAAAAGCGCCAAAATGGACTGGGAGCGCCGTTTTTCACCCAGTCGCCCCCAGGAGCCCAAATAGCCCCGGATCGACGGAAAATAGCGCCGGCGCTCTCAGGCCAAACCCAGCCCACCGGGTCGGCCTGGGGGGTAAAAGCGCGCGTGGGCCAGCGCTGTCGGCGAGATAGCACATTGTCCACCCCGCGCCGCGTTCTTTTCCCCATCCCTCGCGTCGCCGCGATGTCGCCGCCGGCACCACCCCTCCCACCTCCGCCGCATACAAGTAGCTAGGAAGCCCGCCTTCTCACCCAATCCTCCGCCGCCGGCCGACCCTCCTCCCTCCGCCGTCATCTCGCCGCAAAGAAGACTCTCGGGAAGGCTCGCCCCCACCTCGCCTACTAGGTGTTCGGCGATTTGTCCGCCCAGCCATGGACTCCGACGACGAGGAACTGCTCGCCGAACTGCTCGACGAGGAAGCCCAGGCCGACATCGACAATGAAGAACACTTGCTCGTCCTCGCCTGCCTTGCCGGCCTGCTCGACAAGGCGAAGCCGCGGCGTGGTGGCTCAAAGCCCGGCCGCCGCAAGAGCAAGCCGAGGCAGCGCTACGAAGGCTACTGCATCCTCTACTCTGACTACTTCGCCGAGCTCCCCACGCAGGACGAGGCTGTATTCCGACGTCGTTTCAGGATGAAACGGCAAATCTTCCTCGACATCATGCATGCCATCCGAGAGTTCGACACCTACTTCAAGCTGAAGACGGATTGCACCGGCACGGTAGGCTTTACCTCAATTCAGAAGTGCACGGTGGCGATGAGATTGCTTGCATACGGTGCTCCCGCTGACGCTCAGGATGACTATCTGCGCATGTCCGAGTCTTGCGCCCTTGATTGCTTGAACAGGTACTGCAGGGCAGTGGTGGCAGTGTTTGGGCCAAAATACTTGCGATCACCCAATGCGGATGACACTGCCCGGATCCTGGCTACCAATGAAGCAAGAGGCTTCCCAGGGATGCTTGGAAGCATCGACTGCATGCATTGGCAATGGAAGAACTGCCCATTTTAATGGCAGGGCATGTACAAGGGGCACAAAGGAGCTTGCAGTGTGATTCTTGAGGCTGTGGCTACACAAGATCTATGGATTTGGCATGGCTTCTTTGGTATGCCAGGAACACACAACGATATCAATGTTCTGCATTGCTCAACTGTGTTTAGCAAGCTTGTTGAGGGTCATGCTCCCCCGGTGAACTATGAGATCAATGGGCACCAGTACACCAAGGGCTACTATCTTGCAGATGGCATCTACCCAAAGTGGTCAACATTTGTGAAGACTATCTCCAGTCCAATTCCAGGAAGCGCCAAGTCTTGGTTTTCCAAGTGACAGGAGGCTTGCAGGAAGGATGTTGAGCGGGCATTTGGTGCGTTGCAGTCTCGATTCGCTGTTGTCCGGTACCCAGCTCTGACTTGGTCCAAGGCCAACATGTCTGAGGTGATGAATTGTTGTGTGATCTTGCACAACATGATCATTGAGAGCGAGCGGAATGATCCGGTGGATGACACTGACTACTACAGGCAGGGTCCTCTTGCAGATGTTGATCACCAGGTGCCGGCAACATGGGCAAACTTCATGACTATGCGCCAGGAGATTCGAGACTCGACGGTGCATACACAGCTGCAGAATGATCTGGTGGAGCACCTATGGAGGCGCAAAGGCAATGGCCATGTCGATGCCTAGTTTGTTCTATTTGCTTGCATTGCTGAACTATTTGTGTATGGATTTGTATGTTGAACTATTTTTGTATAGATTTGTATGTTGAACTATTTGTGTGTTCATTTGTATGCCGAAATATTTGTGCAATTTGGAATGCCAAGTTTGGCCGAAAATTGGCCGGATGGGGGCGGCCTGGTGATGGCTCCCAAGTGCAGGAGATCAATTGTAGTACCTTTCAATTAGAAAAGGTTGTCGAACCCACGAGGAGCTGAAGGTATTGGTTAGTAAGATTGATAAATAAACAATAAAACATGCAAGTGTTTTTGGTATTTTTGGTTGTATAGTTGCAATGAAGAAAATAAACAGTAGCAGGTGAAAGCTCTCAAAGAGAGAAAGCCCAATCCTCTTATGTGGCAAGAGGACAAGCTCAAGTGATGTGTAACTTATATGTGGAAAACGTTCCCGAGGGCGGCATGGATATTTCTAGGCATAGAGATTTATTAAACAACACGTTGAATATCTTGTCATGTTTTAATCTTCTTTCGACGGAGCCATAATTCGGTATAGCTAAATAAATAGACTACAACCCCTTATGATGGATCATGTGGCCAAGTAAATGACTGCACAAGAATTATTAAGACATAATGTCCCACCATAGCATTACACTCTAAGGTCCCCGATACTAATACCCTCATAATATAACTTCAAGACTCTGTCTCAGGTTTACTTGTCCTCCCAAGTCTTCCTCAATTCATTATACTACGATGTTCTCCTATGAGCCCATATAGGTGAAGTGTTGTGCAGTCGACGTTCGCACAATACCATCATAGAATCACATAAAATATAAACTCTTGACAAAATACCAACACATGTTATATATAAATCATTGCCACTTCATCCTATGCCCTCAGCAACATACGGGAACTACTCACAACGTGCAAACATGATGATATTCAGTGGCATAATTGGTACAACACAATCTGAAATTATAACTTCACCCTCAAATAATGACAAGTACTCAATCACAAACATGAATAGTAGCACAAGACAAGTATCTAGGGTATAGCAACTCTCAAACTGCGAGGGGAACGGAGTGGATCACGGTGATGATGATGGAGATGGTGCTGGTCTTGATGGGGGTGATGATGTAGAGGCCTCCTCCCACGCCAAGGAGGAGAGGTGATGACGATGACGATGATTTCCCCCTTCTCCAGAGCTCCGGAGCAGCAGGATCTGACCCCCCCCCCCCCCCCTCGGAGGGGATCAGGAGTTTTGCCGCCGCTGCGACCTCGGATGGACTTGGAAAAATTAGGGCGTTACTTTTCGGACGAGACGAAGGCGTTGCTAAAAAGCCCCAGGCGAGGAGGTGCCGGAGGCCCCTTTTGGTGGGTCCCACGCGGCCTGGTACTGTGGCCGCGTGGGCCCCCCTCTTTTGGGCCTCGTGGCTCTCCTCTCTTCGGTCTTCTTCCCACTGCCTTTCTCCCGATTAAAAACTGACGTGGTATTTTTCCTTTTATTATTTGGGTCCCTGTAGCTTCTGAAACAATAAAAACAAGAAAAGGGGGTTTTTCTGCCTCCCAGAAATTAAATACCAAAAATAGGGACTTTGTATGAAAGTCCACTAAATCATCTAAAACATGTAAAAACAATGTTATATCAGTGCAAATAACATTCTAATATGCTACTAAAGGTTGCATAAATGATGATATAAAATGCACGTATCAACTCCCCCAAGCTTAAACCTTTACTCGTCCTCGAGTAAGTAAGGACATAGATAATTAGATGCATCAATGGACTTATGGTTGATAAATAAATACGAGCATTGTATCGTCATCATATTCAATTGCAAGATAAGATGAATGATCTAAAACTCATACACATGAGGGCAACATAAGTAGAAGCTCTAGCAATCACCCCTTACTTTTGAAAGCAAATAACCATTGTATGTTGGACAATCGAATCATATTATTTTTCACATGCTTTTGCTCTTCATGGCAAGTTTATACTTTGCTGAAATTTAAAGACAAGATAAACTCTCATTGGATAACAAGTTCAAAGAAGACAAATGAAAAGATAGGTAGATATAAAAATTATTGTCAACCTTGCTTCTCTAGTAACTAGTGCAAACTTTAGTCATGGATATCTCAATCAAGTTCCTATGCTCCTTTCAACCTTTATCTTACACTTTCCATGGCTAACTGAACTTTCAGGTGCCTTCCTTTTCATTCACTTTCCAAGAGCATAAGTATTGAAATATCCATGATCATTAATTTGCTCAAAAGATACTAGATTCTAACAAGAGTGTTTTATATCCTTTTCATTAACCCTTCTCAACTTTTTATCCTACAAGACTATATCTCAACTTTAAACTATTAATTCCAAGTCATATTGACTCTTTACTTATTTTATAATGAGATGATTCTACAATTGTCCAACACACTCAAGTTAATTAATTTCAAGGCAAGATGTGATTGAAACTCTAAATATGCCAAGCTCATTTGCATGAGTGTTACCCATCAATCTCCAAACAAGAGAATTATGGATGACACCATACTTTAATATTCATTGATAAACCACAAGATAGAGATACATGATAATGCTCCATGAGCTCACACATGCCTAAGAGATATTGATAACTAGACGATAAAAGCAAAACACACCATGACTAGATAGATATGATAAATTGATAGAGATAAAGACTAGGTGGAACTCCCCCAAGCTTGACGTTTAGCTAGAACTTCCTCTCTTCTTTCTTCTTGTCTTCATAATAATTATCTTCCAGTTGTCCATTAATGCTCATCATAAGGTTGTAGGCTTGTTCAAATTTGCTTGCGGCTTCTCCCAGTTTTTGCATGAGATTCTTCTCTACCGTCTCCTTGCAAGGCTTCCACTCCGGGCTTGGTACTTTCTTGTTGGGGATCTTGCGATCCCATTCACCAGGATAGTTCTCTGGGGTGACACGCCGGAATTCCCTGTCAATAAGAGTAGAAACCACGTTTCTGCTTGCAAGTGCGTGCCTAGGAGCCTTCCCTCCGGTGCTCATGCGTGTCGTCTGCCTCTTGTTTCCAACAGACACGTTCACACTCACACCGGCAACAGCAATGGATGAAAGAGGTGCTGTCGCCAGAGGTGCGATGTCGACGGAGGGCTTGTACTTTCTTTCTTCGGCTTCTTCCTTCTCCACCTCCTCCTCGTCAAGCTTGTAGTCTTCATCATCGGAGTAGTCCTTCCTCTTCCTCCTCCATATGGACGTGGGGCTGTGGCCCTCGAGTTCATCATTATCGAGTTCATCATTATCGTCGTCCATGGAGGAGCATTGGTAGGAGTCTCCCGAAGACATGGCTAAAAACCTGACAGGCAGAAACAGCAAAAGAAAGAATCGCTCGAAAACTCTTGGTGCGAGGTTAGATCGACAGAGAGGAGTATATATTGAGGGTTTTTAGGTCAAGACGAAGCGTCGGGATCGAAAACGAGACGAAAAGGGACTCCGAGGTGGAAAAGGAGTGGGCCCACGCGGCCAGGTACATGGGCCGCGTGGGACCCCCTCTTTTCTCCCTCGGGTCTCCGCTTCGTCCAGTTTTCTTGTCCCACACGTTAATTTTCATAAAAAATGACTTCCGTAAAATATTATGCAATTCCGAGAAACTTTCCAACACTAAAGTTACCTTCTATTGATTTAGGGTTTCTGGAACTGCACGGTTTCTCTCAATTACCTCCTCCGGTGTTTGTAAATTTAACTCCTCCACCATTCCGATGAAGCTCTTTCCTGCAATATAAGGTTTAAGGCGTTGTCCATCGATTACATGAGGTTTACCTTTCATGTCACCGTGAAGGCGGATAGCTCGTGAACGGTACACCTCCTGTATCACTAATGGTCCCTGCCACTTTGAACGCAACTTCCCTGCAGAAAACTTAAAACGAGAATTGTATAGCAAAACTTGATCACCTACTTTGAATTCCTTCTCCTTAATTTTCTTGTCATGCCAAATTTTAACTTTTTCTTTAAACATTTTAGCATTTTAATAAGCTTCATTCCTCCATTCATCTAGTAGGTTTAAGTCAAGAATTCTCTTCTCTCCCGCAGTTTTAAAATCAAAGTTCAATTGTTTAATAGCCCATCTAGCATTATGTTCTAATTCAACAGGTAAATGACAAGCTTTTCCATAAACCATTTTATAAGGAGACATTCCCATAGGATTTTTAAAAGCAGTTCTATAAGCCCATAATGCATCATTAATATTTAGTGGCCAGTCAGACCTAGATTTATTAACTATCTTTTCCAAAATGAGTTTGATTTCCCTATTACTTAATTCAACTTGTCCACTTGTTTGAGGATGATAAGGAGATGCAATTCTATGGTTAACATCATATTTTGCCAAAGTTTTTCGAAGAACACCATGCAAGAAATGAGAACCACCATCAGTAATTAAAAACCTAGGAACACCAAACCTGGGGAAAATGATGTCCTTAAGCATCTTCATTGATGTGGCATGATCTGCACTTTTGGTTGGAATTGCTTCCACCCACTTTGTAACATAGTCAACTGCAACCAAAATGTGAGTATGCTTTGTCCTTGATTCTGGGAAGGGTCCCATAAAGTCAAAACCCCACACATCAAATGGCTCAAGTGGCAAAGAATAATTCATAGGCATTTCATTTCTCCTACCAATATTTCCTACTCTTTGACATTTATCACAAGTTTTAACATATTCAGCACAATCCTTAAATAAAGTAGGCCAATAGAAACCAGATTGTAATACCTTTGCTCCTGTGCGATCTCCTGCATGATGCCCTCCATAGGGACTGTCATGACAATCTCTTATAATAGCTTGTTGTTCATGCTCAGGTACACAACGTCTAATAATACCATCCACACTTTTCTTATAAAGGAAAGGATCATCCCAAAAATAATGTCTAAGTTCATAGAAGAATTTCTTTCTTTGTTGATAAGTGAAGTGTGGATGCAGAACTTTACCAACAATAAAATTTGCATAGTTGGCAAACCATGGAGATGCAACTTTAGCACTAGAAACATTAATATTTGCAAGTTGTTCATTAACAAAGCTATCATTAATAGGAATAGGATCATCTGGTATATTTTCCATTCTAGAGAGATGATCAGCTACTTGATTATCTTCCCCTTTCCTATCAACAATGTGTAAATCAAATTCTTGCAATAAAAGTGCCCATCTTATTAATCTAGGCTTAGCATCTTTCTTATGCATCAAGTATTTAATAGCAGAATGATCAGTATGTATTGTGACTTTTGAATCAGTAATATAAGGTCTAAACTTGTCACAAGCAAATAGTACTGCTAAAAATTCTTTCTCAGTTGTAGCATAATTTCTTTGAGCAGCATCAAGTGTTCTACTAGCATAATAGATAACATTCAGTTTCTTATCAACACGTTGGCCCAAAACAGCCCCAACTGCATAATCACTAGCATCACACATAATTTCGAAAGGTAAATTCCAATCAGGAGGTTGAATAATAGGAGCACTTATTAAAGCATTCTTCAAAATATTAAAGGACTCAATGCAATCATCGTTAAAAGAGAAAGGAACATCCTTTTGCAAAAAATTGGTTAGAGGTTTTGATATTTTGGAGAAATCTTTAATAAACCTACGGTAAAAACCTGCATGCCCAAGAAAACTTCTTATACCTTTGATGTCCCTTGGGTATGGTAGCTTTTCAATAGCTTCTATCTTTGCTGAGTCAACTTGTATTCCTTTTCCAGAAATCTTATGCCCAAGAACAATAGCTTCAGTAACCATGAAGTGACACTTCTCCTAGTTAAGAACTAAGTGTTGGTCTTCACAACGCTGCAAAACTTTGTTAAGATTGAACAAGCAATTATCGAAGGAAGTACCATACACAGAAAAATCATCCATAAAGACTTCCATTATCTTTTCAATATAATCAGCAAATATGGCATTCATGCATCTTTGAAAAGTAGCAGGAGCATTACACTAACCGAATGGCATTCTCCTATAAGCAAATGTACCATATGGGCAAGTAAAAGTGGTCTTTTCTTGATCATCCTTATGGACAGGAATTTGTGAGAAACCTGAATAACCATCTAGATAGCAAAAGTGAGAGTGTTTAGATAACCTTTCTAACATTTGATCAATAAATGGCAATGGATAATGATCTTTCCGAGTTGCTTTATTTAATTTTCTGAAATCAATACACATCCTATAACCAACTACAGTGCGTTGAGCCACAAGTTCAACCTCATCATTTGGAACAACAGTCATTCCACCCTTTTTAGGAACACAATGAACATGACTAACCCACTTACTATCAGCTATAGGATAAATGATACCAGCTTCAATAAGTCTTATTACCTCTTTTTTTGCCACTTCTTTCATTTTTGGATGGAGACGGCGTTGATAGTCAACAACAGGCTTTGCATCTTCTTCCAAATTAATTTTATGCATACATAGAGCTAGGCTTATACCTTTAAGATCATCAAGAGAGTATCCAATGGCTGGTCGGTGAGCTTTTAGCACATCAAGTAATTTCTCTTCTTCTTCAGCTGAAAGGTTAGCACTAATAATGACAGGATATATGCTCTTCTCATCCAAATATGCATATTTCAGATTTTCAGGCAAAGGTTTTAATTCAAAACTAGGATCCCCTTTAGGTGGTGGTAGCACTCCTAAATTATCAGGTGGGATATGCAACTGTAATTGTGGTGGTTGTTGTGATAATATTTGTTCTAAAGCCTCTTTTCCCTCATCATTAAATGGTTCATCTTGATTAAGCATATAACGTTCTACAACATCTGTTGAAGCTACAACTATATGAGCAAGAGTTTCAATTAAATTTTCAGAAATTGGCTCTTTAACAACATGTTTATCAGCAAACTTAGAAAAGTTGAATTCAAGTTTTTCACCAGCACATTTAATAAACACTTTCTCTTTAAGTAAATTGATTTCAGCACCAACAGTATGTAAGAAAGGTCTACCAAAAATGATAGGACAAAATGAATCTTGAGGGCAACCAAGCACAATAAAATCAGCAGGATATTTTATTTTGCCAACCAATACTTCAACATCTCTAACAATCCCAAATGGACTAATATAATATTTATTAGCAAGTTGAATTGTCATACCTATCTCTTCCATAACAATAGGATCAATGTCAGGCTTGATTTCAAGATAAAGAGAGTATGGAATGACACTAATACTTGCTCTAATATCACATAGACCATCATAACTTGAAGTTCCAATAGAGCATGATATAACAGGCTTCCCCACCTTGGCCGAATTACCTTTGATGACTTTAGTAGCATCTTCACATAAATAAACATCAACAGGGTCTTCTTCATTAAGTTGCTTGATAACAGAAATTTGAGTGTTGACTTCCACCTGTTCATAAGGCTGAGAACATCTTCTATTACTTTTGTTAGTAACAGCAATAAGTAAGTTCTCCTTAATTTTGTTTGGATATGGAGGTGGTTCAACATACTCCTCAATGGTCACAGATGACACCGGTTCAGCCTGTTTAATAACTTTAGGAACAACAATAGATTGTTTAACAGGTTCAACATAAACTTCATAACCACTTTTAGGAACACACATATGTTTAGCAAAGCCGTTAGCTATCTCAATTGTAACATAAGGATCAAGACCAAAAGTATCACTCAGATTTTTAAACAGAATAGAAGTAGAGAAGTTCTCTACACATGAATATTCATAATCAAAATAAGGCTTGTTACCTTTATCAAGATCCCAATGACTAGTATTTTCAGAAATAGTCTCCAATAGATTCCATGCTTCTTCTTCAGTATTATTAGTAAAACTTCCACCAGATGAATTATCCAGAATTTCCTTGTGCTTCATAGGTAGCCTCACATAAAAGTTTATCAATATAAGTTTCCTTGTAAGATCATGACAAGGATTCTTGCGAAGGAGTTCCTTTAACCTCCCCCAAGCTTGAGTAATACTCTCTCCCAGATGTGGCCAGAAGTTAAATATATAGCAGCGGTTGTCATAAGCTTCTTTAGGAGTAAAATATTTAAGAAAGAAAACCTTCCTCAAGATACTCCATTCATTCTTGACTTCTTCATCCAAAGACCTGTACCAATCACGAGCATTACCAGATAAAGACAAATACAATAGCTTTCTTTTTACCTGATCCTCAGAAATACCAGGTAGTCTAAATAAGCCACATATGTCTTCAATTCTCTCCATGTGTTCTCGTGCAGACTTAGTTCCATCCCCTGCAAATGGATCTTTCATAACTCTTTTAACATGACCAATGGGAATTTTAAATCCCACTTTAGGTATCTCAGGCACAGTAATTTCAACCACTTTAGCAGTAGTGGCATAAGCACTTTCATATAGAGCAAGGTGCAGCGAAGAACGATTCATAAATGCCATATTATCAATGAGATAAAACAACAAATAAAATTTAGCTTTCAAGTTTCCTTACCAAACTTCTTACCAATAGCTCAACGCTCCCCGGCAACGGCGCCAGAAAAGTGTCTTGATGGCTCCCAAGTGCAGGAGATCAATTGTAGTACCTTTCAATTAGAAAAGGTTGTCGAACCCACGAGAAGCTGAAGGTATTGGTTAGTAAGATTGATAAATAAACAATAAAAGATGCAAGTGTTTTTGGTATTTTTGGTTGTATAGTTGCAATGCAGAAAATAAACATTAGCAGGTGAAAGCTCTCAAAGAGAGAAAGCCCAATCCTCTTATGTGGCAAGAGGACAAGCCCAAGTGATGTGTAACTTATATGTGGAAAACGTTCCCGAGTGCGGCATGGATATTTCTAGGCATAGAGATTTATTAAACAACACGTTGAATATCTTGTCAAGTTTTAATCTTCTTTGGACGGAGCCATAATTCGGTATAGCTAAATAAATAGACTACAACCCCTTATGATGGATCATGTGGCCAAGTAAATGACTGCACAAGAATTATTAAGACATAATGTCCCACCATAGCATTACACTCTAATGTCCCCGATACTAATACCCTCATAATATAACTTCAAGACTCTGTCTCAGGTTTACTTGTCCTCCCAAGTCTTCCTCAATTCATTATACTACGATGTTCTCCTATGAGCCCATATAGGTGAAGTGTTGTGCAGTCGACGTTCGCACAACACCATCATAGAATCACATAAAAGATAAACTCTTGACAAAATACCAACACATGTTATATATAAATCATTGCCACTTCATCCTATGCCCTCAGGAACATACGGGAACTACTCACAACGTGCAAACATGATGATATTCAGTGGCATAAGTGGTACAACACAATATGAAATTATAACTTCACCCTCAAATAATGACAAGTACTCAATCACAAACATGAATAGTAGCACAAGACAAGTATCTAGGGTATAGCAACTCTCAAACTGCGAGGGGAACGGAGTGGATCACGATGATGATGATGGAGATGGTGCTGGTCTTGATGAAGGTGATGATGTAGAGGCCTCCTCCCACGCCAAGGAGGAGAGGTGATGACGATGACGATGATTTCCCCCTTCTCCAGAGCTCCGGAGCAGCAGGATCTGACCCCCCTCGAAGGGGATCAGGAGTTTCGCCGCCGCCGCGACCTCGGATGGACTTGGAAAAATTAGGGCGTTACTTTTCGGGCGAGACGAAGGCGTTGCTAAAAAGCCCCAGGCGAGGAGGTGCCCGAGGCCCCTTTTGGTGGGTCCCACGCGGCCTGGTACTGTGGCCGCGTGGGCCCCCCTATTTTGGGCCTCGTGGCTCTCCTCTCTTCGGTCTTCTTCCCACTGCCTTTCTCCCGATGAAAAACTGACATGGTATTTTTCCTTTTATTATTTGGGTCCCTGTAGCTCCTGAAACAATAAAAACAAGAAAAGGGGGTTTTCTGCCTCCCAGAAATTAAATACCAAAAATAGGGACTTTGTATGAAAGTCCCCTAAATCATCTAAAACATGTAAAAACAATGTTATATCAGTGCAAATAACATTCTAATATGCTACTAAAGGTTGCATAAATGATGATATAAAATGCACGTATCACCTGGGTTCGGCCTGGGTTCGGCGACCGGAAAAACGCCGAACTCAGGGCGTCAAATAGCGCCGGCGTCCCCCAGGCCGTCCAAAAAGGCGCCGTTTTTCGGCCGGGGGGGGCGCAACGGCTGGAGATGCCCTAAGCATGAGCCGTCTCCTGGCTGACTGCATCGGTATGTGCATTAGTTTTTTTTTTTTACTTTGAATGGTACTGGGTATGCATAATTTCGTCACATGCAAAACCCTGTTAATATGCATGTCGTGAAACTGGTGGAAGTCCATAATTTGCTTTCCTTGCTAGAACAATAGTTTCTACCATTGTTTAATTAACTAGCCCATTCTTGAGAAGATTACTTTGTCTTTTTAGCAAATGTCAGGTCTTAAAATAAATTTTACAAAAGTGGATTTTTTTTGTAAAGTAAGAATATAAGTCTATTTTTTACATCTAAGGAGGGTAAATTCCCTTTAGATTGGGGATTCCCATGAGTTATGTGTGTTCAAATAATTCCGATTTAAAAAATCGTTGAAAAAGTTGGAAAATTAAACACAGGGGAGGCAAATTCTTATGGGCGTAGACTTATTCTGCCCAGAACTTGTTGAGCAATGTTCCTTATTATATGATCGTATTTGAATTCCTAAAGGTCCCTATAAACGTATTGAATTATGTATGAAAATATTAGTTTGGCAGGACGACGAGGGTGTTAGGAAATATCATCTTGTTAGTTAGGACAAACTCTGTCATCCTAAGGAACATGGAGGTTCAGGGATTGTTGATTTGAATATAATGAGTGTCTTCTAAGTACATGACTCTCAGAGACATGAGACCAGTAATGGTCTTTTGGTGAGATATTCTTAGGGAAATCTCATTTTCAGCGGGGTTTAGTGAAAGTGAAGGATAATTTTCTTAGAATTATGGAAAATATAGTTGGAAATGAAGTGAGGACTAGGTTTTGAGAGGATGCTTGGATAGGAGATATGCCTTTAATGTCATAATTTCTTAGACTTTACAGTTTGACTTATTTTAATATTAGTGTTGCTAGAGTATTTGAAGAAGGGTGGAGTTGCGCTCGGTTTAGGAGGGTTTTGTGGGGTGAAACAGCTGAGATGTGGAGACAATTATAGCTTGTATGTGCCAATGCTAATTTGACAGAAAATTATGACACTATTAGTGGATTTTGAAAAAATATGAAAGTTTTTTTTTCTGTTCAATCTATGTATATAGCTTTTAAAATGTCTCAAGTAAAGTGGCAACATTTGAAGTTGTACTTTGTTAGATTTCATTTGAAATCGAAGTTTTTCTTTCGTTAGCAGGTCAAAATATTATTCTCACTAAAGTTAATATCATTCACGGAGGTTATATGGGGGTTGGGTGGGAAGACACATGTATGTTTTGCGGTAGTATGGAAGCCATAGATCATCCGCTTTTGAGTGTATGCTAAATATATTTGGGGAGTTACTGGGTGTCCTTCATGTATAGTGTGCCATGGAAAATATTATGAGATTAGTTCATGGATTTGCGGCTTTCACAATAAAGCAAGACCCATGATTGATGTGAGAATAGTTGTTGTAATCTAGGTGATATAGAAATAGGCCAGTAATCTGGCCTATTTTGAGAATAAGTTTCCTAGTGATCGTCGTATTTTGAGATGGGCCACAGTGTCGGGGATTTCCGACTCTAGGGTTCACCGCCGCCACCCCTCTCCTCCGCCGCCGCCCCTCTTCTCCCCCACCCTCTCCTCCGAACCCCTCCCGGGCTGCTCGCGTGGGCAGCTCCGGAGGGCCCAAACCCTAGAGGAGAGGCACACTCGGGCGAGTCTGCCTGGCCGCTGCCGCTGTCTGGTGCCGGCCGTGCTCGGCCGTCAAAGGCGGCGGGCGGGGTCGGCGCAGCCCGTCTGGTTCCCTTCGCGTGGGGGGGGGGGGGGGGCGACCCATGGCGGCGCAGGTGTGAGACCTGGCGGCGGGAAGGCGGCGGTCGCCATGGGCGGCGCTTGCCGGCGCGCGACAGGGAGGCGGAGGCACGAGCCCAGGACGGCTGGCGCGGGGCTCCGGAGGCAGCGGCGCTCGACCCTGCTGGAGCCTTTGGGCTGTTTCGATCTGGGGCCTGGCCATGCGGCGGCGCGACCTAGCCTCGCTACGGCGGTGCGGCCAATCCATGGCGGCGGCGCTGTTGCGGAGCTTCTGGCCGATCTACTTTGTGCTCTTGCGGGCCGAAGGTTGTTCTGCTTGTTCCGTTCGCCGGGAGTCGTACGGCGGTGTGGGGACTGCTGGATCGACAAGAATAATGGTGGTTAGCGGTCCTAGGGTTCCAAGTTGCGTCAAGAAGAAGATCGGTCTGATGTGTGTCCCCTTTGATCTGGCCAGAGTGTCGGGTTTCGGAAGGCTCCACCGGCGATCTCACATGGATTTTTGCCTGGAGAATGTTGGATGAGAGGGATTCGGTCGTGCCGGAGGGAGCGGTGTGAAGCTCCGCTTCTGTTACCATCATGGGTAAATCCATGATTGAGTTAGAGACGGAGAATGTCATGAAAGCGAGATTAGAGGACCACTAATGGTGATTCGAGCCTTTGGCGGCGATGAAGAACTTGCTTCGAGCTTCAGGACTAGTATGCAGCGGTATGCAAGTGGGGGCCATAGCACAGGTGAAGTTCAAAGTACTACCTTTTAGGGTGAAAATCCAAGGTCTGGCTTAATTGGTTGTGCCTGGCAATGACCTTGTTGAAGACATTGTTTTGAGAGTGGGAACTATCTCCAGGGTGAAAACCCAAGATCTTGATCGGGCGATGACGGTGATTACGCATTGTTTCCTTCAGGAAGGCGTTGCTTTTGGAGAGCTTGGATATCAGGTTTTGTATTGATGATGGTTGTGCTGCTGCTAAAAGGATTGTAACTCTGTAGCGGGACTTTTCTTTTTTTATTTCTTGTATTGGATTTATAATTACAGTTTTCTGCAAAGAGCAAACGACGATCAACGGAACGTAGCCGCGCTGCTTTCTAGAGTAGCTTCTGAAGCCTTCAATGCGGGACAGGGATGAGCTCCAACGAGAACAAGAATCGAGAATGGACGAGGTGTAAAACTTGGCAATGTAGGAGGTGCTCGTGAAAATCTGGAGGAACTTGAGGGTTTTTGAACAATAGTGTGAAGGTTATTTGTCATTAATCCTCGTTTCTGCCTTTAGTCTTGTTTTGCCTTGTTCTGACGTATTCCTTGAGATGTTGCTAGTGTCCAATATTTCTTTGTGTGGTATGTACTGCAAAAAGTTGTTTATTTTCTTTGTTTCTTATCTTATTCGAAAAACTACTCAGTATTATCGGTTTATGAAAATAAAATCAGGAGCGACATGCTCCTCGATTTAGAATAAAATCTTACGGCCTTTTTGATTTACAGGATTCTGAAAACATGGTATACTAAAAATGCAGGATTATATTGTCATGTCCAGTTAAATCCTACGGGATTTTGAAGCTGTAGGAATTTTCGTCAATGAGTGTTTGAATCACAGGAAAAACAAAAGAATTGTAATATAAGGTTTGACTTTGAGTGGGTGAAAAATATTCAACAAAACATAGTGTAACAGACAGAATCTATACGGGAATATTTTTCTAAGTAATCATATGAATCAAACGAATAGTAAAAATACTGAAGATCAAATCCTACAAAATAGCTATGGAATTCCTATGAATCGAAGGAACCTTAGAGCATCTCCAGTCACAACCCCCATATCCGGCCCCCAAACTGAGCGGACAACCCCTAAAAACATGGTACTACAACCACATACCTCAAATCTAGATACCAAATTATTACAAAAGCATACAACGTGCACATATTGCTATCCGTATCCTTGCCTGCTCCGCCTCCACCTGCGCTCTCCATTGGTGCGCCGCCCTCTCCGACTGCGCACGATGCGCTTCGTCCACCTGCCGGATGTACTCCGAACCCGTCAGTTCGACGATGTCGGAGTCCTCTTGGAACATGGCATAGCCCACGTCCGCTGCCTCCGTCGCCGCCACTTTTGCGGTCGCCTCTTCCGCATCGCGCACCTTGGCTTCGAGGTAGATCAGCGCCATCTTGTCCGACGTGAGCTTGGCGCAGGTGGTGGGAAGGCGGCGAGGCATGGTGGAGGAGGTGGAGGATCGGAGGAGAGGGCAGCGGTTGATGTGGAGGAGAAGAGAGCGGCGGCTGTGGAGGAGAAGAGAGCGGCGGCGGATGCGGATGGGTGTGAACTAGGGTTTGCTCCGGCACCTCCATTTATAGTCGGAGGTGGCCGGTACACCATGAATGTTGGCCGGTGCGTCATGAATGCCGACGTCGGTCAAGCTATCTACTCCGCGTGGCCGGGCAGTCAAGCGTGGGACCACACTGTCAGCGACCAGGAGGCGGACGCGTGCGGGCCGCCCCAAACCCGCCCCAGATTTGGGTTAGGTTTGGGGTGTGCCGGACCGCCCGGTCATTTGGAATGACTATGCGGTTTTTGGCCCAAATGCTGTCCGGACGGACTGCCCGGACGTTTGGACGGGTTTTGGGGGAGCCGGTTGGAGATGCTCTTAGAGAAGATCGTTCTGGTAGGATTGATAAGGAGGCGACGTTTGTTCGCAGTGAAGTAGTAGTTGCCATGGGAAGGCAGCGATTTGGGTAGTGGGTCTAGATGCACCCATTACGTAATTTATTTTTGGTTTTTTTTCAGAAAGTCAAAAAATTCCAGATGTACATTACAGCGTGATGTGTTAGCACAAAAATTGGCATGGTGAAAAAAAAAATTTAGCAACATGTACAAAAAAGACAAAATTCTGACACGTATATATACATTTCGGTATGTCCGAATTTGTCTTTTTTGCATAGGTTGCAAAAAAAAATTTCTTCGCGTAACTTTTTTTGCTGACTTGAAATGTGTTGGACTACATGCAAAAAATTTATTTTGAATTTTTTGACATTTTGAAAATTGTTTTACGGGTAATGGGTGCATCTGCAACCACCACCCGTTGTGAATATCCGTTGCCATGGTCGCTTCATGTTTTTTAAAGAAAAATTCTAGCTGCCTGGCTTCTTGTGATTCTGGACTTCCCACTTTAGTTAGTACTAGGAAAAAATGCCCGTGAGAAAAAATCCGCGTCGTTCTAACTCATAAGCGTTCTCTCCAACATTGGCGACACTTAGTACTCCGCCGACGAAATCTCATTAATTTTGACCAATGTCGATTGGGTTTATTGAGAAGACGGCTAACTAAAAACATGTTTGTTCAAACACATAATCATCTCCTCCCATCAAATTTGACCGTCGTTGATGTGGTTAGTGTAGGGGAGAGCCAAAAAATAGTGGAGTTAATCTTTGTACTCCGATTTTGTTCTTCACACAGAGCCACACCAATCTGTCCGCCTAACCTATCTTCTCAATCCGTCACACACACACCCTTACTCTGATACGATGCACAACTCGTCGGCGGGAAGCGCCCCTAAACCCTAAAGCCAACAGTCCAGCCCAAGGCCCAGGTAGACCGAAACCCTAAATCCCCTTTGTTTTTTGCCTTTCCCACCCCTGGCATCTTGCAGCCACCCTCCTCTCATTTTTTGTTTTGACAGTCGGGTCCTCCCACCTCTCTCCCTTCTCTCCGTGCACACGACACACACCACGCACGCAAGCAAGCAAGCACACGCACAGGAGCCCTCACCCATCAGAGCATCTCCAACAGCAGCGTTACGCTCCGACACGCTAATTTTTTTTTACAGCGCCAAAAAGGCGTTTTAGCGCGCCGGTCGGATGGTTTACTTCATCAGACGCGCTAAAATATAGCACGCATAGAACAGCAGTTTACCAGACGCTGTAAAATAGAGCTCCACAAACATATTTCTTCAACACATGTATAACAAATAGATCCCTGACTTTTACAAAGAAGACCCTAACCCTTACAAATAGGTCCCTCACGAAAAATTGAAAAAGCAATCAAGCCCCCAATCGTTGGTGGAGGCGTGGAGCTAGCTACCTGCTGTGTGCAGCACACCACGGCGTCATCTCCGTCTCTGCCCACGGCGCCGGAGAGGCCGTGCGCGAGGCCGCAGCGCCTCCGCGTCTGCCCGTCCGCAGCGCCTCCGCGTCCGCCCGGCCGCTGCTGCTCGCCGGCCCGTCCTCCGCTGCTCGCCGACCTGAATCGACTGAATCAGCAGATCGACGACGCTCACGCATGCCTCCGTCGCGTATCCCCGCCGCCTCGTCCTCCCCTCGCTCAGGGATCCTTCTCTCCCTTCTCTCCCTCGCGCCGGCCGCCAACTGCTCCTCCTCCTCCTCCCCTCGCGACCATGGCGTCGCGCTCGCCCGTCCCAACTCCCACCGGCCGCGCTGCCCATGTCCGCCGCCGCTGCCCACGTCCGCACGCACCACGCCGTCGCCGGCCTTCATGGCCTCGACGCCGGGGGCAGGGCCGACCGTCTGCCCGCCAACCACGGCCGCCCCGCCGCGCTGGTCGTCGCGCGCCGTCGCCGGCGTGCCAAGTCGAGCACCCACGGCCACATGCCCTGCCCACTGCTGTTTGTCAGGGGATCGCGGCACGCGCGGGGAGGCGCGGCCATGGCGCCGGCCCGGTCGTCAGATCGAACGGCGGCGGCACGAGGCCCCTGGCGCACGCGGCCATCCCTCACGCGCCGAGGAGGCGGCGAGGCGGACCGAGGACGGCACGTGGTCAACGATAAGTTACTACTTGGTGGTGGCAAAGGCTGTAATTTTCATCAAAATCAGGGCAAATAGGATGACGTACGAAACGAAGGAAGCCTTCCTCTTATTATTAGGTAGAGATGTATGTTCATCTCTACTATGTAATATGGCTTGAGGAGGTGTTGGTACGTCGTGGCATTTTTGCAGTTTAGTCCCTGATAAATTCGGAAATCAAACCGTAGTCCTTTTGTAAGTCGCGTATCGTTTTTTCCCGTTTCGTCTGTTTCCCCCTGCGAGTTGACCGAACGTTCGCTCGTTCCTTTCCGGCGAGAAAGCGTGGCCGGTTGGGCTACGCGCCGCCGGCCGAATCTCGCCCGTCGTCCCTACGAATTATCCGCCGCCCGCTTTGCCCCAAATATCTCTCGCAGCCGTATGTCCGCTTCCGTCGTCACGGCCAGCAACTCCGCCCCCGAGCCTCTCCTGCCCCGACCTGCACTGCCCGCCGAGACGACGCCATCCAGAACAGTGGCGGATGCAGCGGGTGGGCCGGGTGGGCCGTGGCCCACCCAGAATTTTGGAAAAAAACCCGACCCCCCCAGATCAGAACTGCCCGTCTGCCCCAGATATTCAGAAGAAAAAAAACGACTCACGAGCGGACAGCGATACTGCGAGAGGACGAGGCGTCGAGGCGCCATGGCGAGGACGACCTAGCGCGCGCTCTGCTGCTGGCCTGCGCCCTGCTGCGGTGCTGCCTGCCGGCTCCCCCGCGGCCCCGCCGCCGGACTGCTGCCGGAGGACTCCCGCCGCCGGACTGCTGCCGGAGGACGCCCGCAGGATCCCCCGACCCCCGCTCTTCGATCTCGATCTGGGCCGCCGCCGGACGACCCCCGCCGAGGCGCCGAGCCGACTGCTTGGCTCTCCCGCTGCCGGCCGCCGCTGCAAGCGGCAGCACACCCGCCGTCGGCCACCCCCACCCGAGCTTCTCCAAAGGTAGCTGAAACCTGAAAGCCTGAAATTATCCTCCTATATTTTGATGCTTGCGATTACACTGATTTTCCTGTATGTTGTTTCCTGCATGGAAACTGATATTAGATACCCTATTCCTGTATGTTGTTTGCAGTGCGGCAGTAGTAGATTAACATCATTTTTTCTGCTAGAACCACAATTTGCTATATATTGTGGAACCACAGAACTGAACCAAAGAACCACAATTTGCTATATATTGTGGAAATTGACAATTTGTGTCTCCAACTAGCAACCTATTAATTGTATGTGTTGTTTATTCAATTTTCTTCTAATTGTAGAATTCAACATGAAGAAGAGAAATAGCGATATTGCGTCTCTTTTTCGGAAACATGAAGCAAAGAAGATGGTGGTAGATGATTTACACATTGAAGATAGTGGGCTTGCGTTGGTGTGTATTGATTCCACACCTCCGATCCAATCCGATTCCGAGTTTGAGAGTGAAACGGAGATGGAAGAGACTACATCAAATCCACCATCACCCCAACAACCGTCTACAAGGACATATGATTCTCACTTTCTTCCACATGATCCGGGTGAAAGAATTCCTATATCAAGATATGATGTGATAAGGTTGTTTTGAAGAATGCTCCCGGAAATTGCATCTTGAATAGTCCGGGGATACAACGTGACATTATTAAATGTTGTGCGGAAGAAACTACTAAACTAATTATTGAAGATATTGGCATGGACCACTATGCAATTCTAGCCGATGAGTCAAGTGATATGTCTCACAAAGAGCAACTTGCTCTTTGTGTTCGTTATGTTGATAAATTTGGAAGAGTGTGTGAGAGGTTTCTTGGAGTAGTGCATGTTTCCGATACTACTTCTATGTCACTTAAGGTTGCAACTCTAGCCTTGCTAAAAGATAATGGTTTGACTCCCACTCAAATCCGTGGGCAAGGATATGATGGGGCTAGCAACATGAAAGGGGAGATTAAGGGATTGAAAACATTGATCATGAAAGAGTCACCATGTGCTTATTATGTCCATTGCTTTGC
This sequence comes from Poa annua, assembly GCA_026929855.1. Taxonomy (NCBI): domain Eukaryota; kingdom Viridiplantae; phylum Streptophyta; class Magnoliopsida; order Poales; family Poaceae; genus Poa; species Poa annua. The sequence continues at coordinate 24,551,501 of CM049434.1, read as the reverse complement.
ACATCAACTTCAATTGGTTCTTATTGCCGTGGCAAAGGATAATGAAGCGTGTCAATGGTTTTTTGATCATGTTTCTTACTTGTTCAATATTATTGGAGTTTCTTGCAAGCGTCATGATATGCTTCGAGATGTGAGAGCCCAAAAACTCTTGGAAGCACTTGAAATGGGTGAAATAGAAAGTGGAAGTGGATTGAATCAAGAAATGGGTTTATCTAGACCCGGTGATACGCGATGGGGCTCTCATTTTAGAACTATTTGCAACATTGTTGATATGTACCCCACAATTGTTGAAGTACTTGTGAGGATTGGAAAAGATCCTTCACAAAAGGGTGAGTGGACAAGAATACGTGGAGTGGCTCAAGCCTTTGAATCATTTGACTTTGTTTTCAATCTTAACTTGATGCTTGTTATTCTTGGGTACACAAATGATTTGTCTCAAGCTTTGCAAAGGAAGGATCAAGATATTGTTAATGCAATGGCTCTTATTGCGTTGGCAAAGAATAAACTTCGTCGTATGAGGTCTCATGGATGGGAAGGATTTCTTGCAAAGGTGACATTGTTTTGCAACAAACATGGCATTGAAGTTCCATCACCGGATGATCAATATGTGGCTCATGGAAGATCACATCGGTATTATGAAAAACAAACAAATGATGATCGTTATAGAAGAGAAGTATTTCTTGGTGTCCTTGATCAAATTATTCAAGAGCTTGACAATCGGTTTGATGAGGTTAATATGGAGTTGCTTATTTGCATGTCGGCTATGAATCCATCAAATTCATTTGCTTCTTATGATGCACAAAAGGTAATGCGGCTTGCCCAATTCTATCCCAATGACATATCAAGTGTGGAGTTGATAAGACTTGAGTTCCAACTTGAAACCTTTATTGATGATATGAGAAAAGATGATAGGTTCAAATGTGTGAATCATCTTGGTGAGCTCTCTACTATGCTTGTTGAAACCAAAAAGCATCTTGTTTATGATTTGGTCTACTTACTTCTCAAATTGATATTGATCTTACCGGTGGCAACGGCGTTTGTTGAAAGAATATTTTCTTCCATGAGTTTTGTGAAGAATAAGATGAGAAATAGCATGGGTGATAAGCTCTTGAACCATTGCTTAGTGACATTTGTTGAGCGAGAAATGTTTTTGAAAGTAAGTGAAGATGTGATTGTTGAAACTTTCATGGCAATGCGAGAACGTAGAGTTAGAAAAAAATCAAAGTGATGTAATCTTCTATTTATGCTATCTTTTATCATGTAATACTTTATGTATGTGTTCGAACTATTTTGCATTGGAATCACACAACTTTGAGAAATATGTATTAATCTACATTGTCATGAATCAGTTTGTTGTTTATTTTGTCATTTGCCAACTTTTTGTGGAGTGTGCCCACCCTCCAATTTTTTCCTGCGTCCGCCACTGCGTGGAGGAGCACGGACAGGAGAGGTCAGGGCGGAGGAGCACGGACGCCGACCGCCGACGGAGGGGAGGTATTCTCTCGCGCCCGCCGACCGCCGCCTCGAGAGGTCCCTCCTCCTCCGAATCCTCCGCCACGGCGAGCCCGATCCCTCCTCCTCCGAATCCGATTCCCCCTCTTGCGCCCGCCGCCATGGCCGCCCTGTTAGCACTAATCTTGATTTAGTTATCTGCATGTTGCTTAGTTCAGTTTAGGCCTTGCATATAGCTAGCTAGTTTCTATAGTTCCAGCGAAGACATGCAGGTGAGATGCTGGAGTGGCCGAGCGATGAGGCTAATCTGGTGAGATGCCGTGGTGGTGTGAGGCCGCTACATGCATGTAGGGGATTTGGATAGGATCTAGTTAGTTAGTCAGTTGAGTGCATGCATTAGTTTGTTAGCTGGTTAGCCAGGCCGTGAGTTAGTGGCCGGTGTGGTGGGAGTGCATGCGTGGATGGAGGTAGTGGGCGATGTGGTGCCCGGCTGTGTGCGTGTGTTAGCCTATTTAAGGCAGTGTTGTAAGCATGTTTATTTCCGAGAGATTACAGTGAAGAAAAAGGGATCGTGCTGAGCGTCCTCCGGGGGATCGGAGCCCCCGATCCTCCCTATGGAACGCCTGACACGTGTCCCCGGATTGGATCGGTCGCTTCCCGCGCGTTGTTCTCGCGCGTCCTCGCATCGCGTTGACTGAGCACCTCCTTTCGTCGCGCGTGCTAGCTAGTAGCACCTAGCAATCGCTTCCGGGCCGCGCAACGTTGGATCGTGCTAGCACTTTTTTCTAGCTAGCAACTGGATCATTTAGCACAGCACTGCTAGCTAGCACTTTTTCTCTTTCAATTCATGATGGTATTTTCGGTGATCTCGGTTGCATGCAACATCAGAGTAGGACCGGTATGCTTCTATACATGCATGGTTGATATTTTGCTACGTCCACACACTTCTTTCATTTGTAGTAAATATTTTGGGCTGCTCGTTGCAAATGTTTCTATGCAGAAACAAATTATATTTATATAGTAAATATTTTTTTGCTAATGTAGCAAATCCGACGAGACCTGGCTGGCAACATTGGAGAACACAACGTCGCCGATGCAGCAACATCATGGTAAGCATTTGCAGCAAATATGGATGGTCTCTAGTAACATCTTCCTCCGGAAATCCGGCGAGACATCACCCGCTCGCACCATCGTAGATGTTGTTGCGGAGCAAAACTCGCATAAACAGTAGAAACGCTACGTGCCATTGGCAGCAACATCGCGCACCCCAGTAGCATCAGCGGCATCGTCGGCATGTCGGTAGCAACATCACGACACGTAGGTAACATTCAGTAGTAGCATTGCTAGATACCATCGGCAGCATCGTCGGCTCGTCAGTAGCAACAAAGCGGGCATCAGTAGCATCGTCGGCTCGTCGGTAGCATCGTTTGCTTCAGAAGATTTTACTTCTGAAGCAAAAAATGGTTCGATCAAAATAAGAATTTTGTGCTATTGCAGCAAAAAATCTTTTTTCCGCCAAAAATCACGTAAATGCTTCTATGAAGCAAAACGGTTTGTAATAAGAATTTTGTACTATTGTAGCAAAAAAAACATAATTTCCTCTCAAACACACACAAAATGTTTCTAGGGAGCAAAAAAGTTTATTTGCAGCAAATTTTATTATTGTAGCAAAAGTTGAGACACAAAATGATTCTACGGAGCAAAAAGTCTCACTTGTAGCAATTTTTTTCTATTGAAACAAAAAGTCTGGCACAAAATACTTGCACGTAGCAAAAAGTTACATTCGTAGCAAAATATTTATTTTGCTACTGTAGCAAGTTCAATTAGACCTCAGCGTCGCGGTAACACCACATATCAATAATAGCAAAAAAAATATTTATTTTGCTACTGTAGCAAGTTCAATTAGACCTCAGCGTCGCTTTTGCTTCCGATGCAGCAAAACGGTTCGATTGAAAATAAAAAATTATACTATTGAAGCAAAAAATTACTTTCACACCAAAAATCACGTAAAATGCTTCTATGAAGCAAAAACAGGTTGTTTATAAGAATTTTGTACTATTGTAGCAAAAGTCCAATTTCCTTTTAAAACTCACAAAATGTTTCTATGGGGCAAAACTGTTTATTTGCAGCAAATTTTTTGTGTTGCTCATAGCAAAATGCTTAAATTGAGAAAAGCAAAAGTTTCGTTTGTAGCATTTTTTTTGCTGTAACATTTTTTTGCTATTGTAGCAAAAAGTTCTACGGAGAAAAAAGTTTAATAGCAATTTTATTTTGCTATTGTAGCATCCCACGTAGCAAAAAATTATGCTATTGTAGCATCTCACGTGGGAAAATGGTGCTACTGTAGCAATATTAACTTTCGAGCACGTAGCAAAATTTGTGTTATTTTTTCTATTGAAGCATTCTCAGTGGGAAAATTGAGTTGTTGTAGCAATTTTTTTGATGTAACATTTTTTTCCTTCAAATCTTGAAAAATGGCAGATGGTAGCATCTTCGGCTACTGTGAGTAGCAATGCGAGCTTCTTGCAGCCCCTTGCAGCAGCAGCGCCCATGTTTTGCAGCAAACCGTCCGCCGCTCAGAGCACCGCCGACCGGGTCAATGTAGCAAATCCATCCGCGTGAGAGCATTTTCAACTGCCGAAGGTAGCATCGTCGTTCAGCCATGAGAGCATCGTCGTCGTCACGTTGCATCCTACCATGGGAGGCTGGGAGCATCGGCCATGATGCAAAACGTAAGAATCTCGGTAGCAAATTTCTCCTTGCTAGGATGCAAAACGGAAGAACATGAGTAGCAAATTTCTGCTTTGCTACAATGCAAAAAAAAAAGAAAAATGGCAGCAAATTTCTTCTCGCTAGGATGCAAAACGGAAGAACATGAGTAGCAAAAACTCTGCTGCTACGATCCAAAATAGAAGAATGGTAGCAAAAAAAATTATGCCAGGATGCAAAAACGGAGGAACATGGTAGCAAATTCCTCCTTCCCACGCCCCCCTCGTCTCCTCCCGCGTACGCCTCCTCTCTCTTCCATGAGCACAGAGGAACATGAGCACGCCGGCCCGCCACGGCGCCGCACGCGCACCATCCGTGCCGCCTATGGAGCTGCGCGCTGCTCCGCCAGGCCCAGGCGCGCAGATCCGCGGCGCTCGTGCGCACGCGTATCGCCACCGCCGCCGGACAGGCACCACCATGGACGTCCCCCGACGAGCCTCGCCCTCCAACCTCCTCCGGCGGAGAGGAGGCTGTCTCGCAGGCCGCGAGCAGGACCCGCAGCGCTACCAGCCACCGCTCCGTCGCGTCGTCGCGGGCGTGTCGTCGTCGCCGCCGCCGCTCCGCCGCGCCGTCGCGGGCGTGTCGTCGCCTTCCTCTCGAAGATCCTCGACGCCGTCGTCTCCTCGGACGCCGCCTTCCGGGACGCCCTCGCCGTCGGCGCGTGCGGGCGCGCGAGGGACGGGCAGCGGCAGCTGGCGGCGCGTGCGGGCGTGTGGCGCGTGGCTTGGGAGGCGGCGGCGCGGGGCGTCTGCGGAGGCGGCGTGGATTCCGTGGCGGCGGCGCCCGGAGAAGCGGAGACGCGGCGGCGGGAGCCCACCGGAGACGCGGCGGCGGGAGTCCACCGGGGTGTGGCTGCGCCGGCGCAGCCGCGCATCGCTTGGAGCTGGGGTGGTGAGCGAGCGAGCAGGGATAAGGCAACAGATATTTGTATGGGGATAAGGAAAGCGAGACCCACACGATCATGCCCATCCAACGGCTGCGCATCCGGAGGATGGAAGCGCTTGATCCCCCGGTGGAACCATATCATTTCCCAAGAAAAAGCTCGGCTGTGTGAGGCAGTCCGAGGCCAAATATCTGTGTGTTCTTCCATTCTTGTGTGAGCTGTGAGAGGCAGCTAGAGGTTGAAGAAGGGAGCTGCCTTTGGCAGCTCCAACACGCCCTTCCTCCTCCGCCTCCAGGTCCGGGGGCCGCCCTTGCTCCTCCTCCTCCAGGTCCAGGGGCCGCCCTTCCTCCTCCGCCTCCGGGTCCCTCTCCCTCGGTTCCACAGCGCACGGACGGCGGCGGTGACCCCAAGATGCGCACAGACGCCGGCGGCGGGAAGCGCAAGAACCCCAACGGCAGCTCCCTCGTCCCCTCAATCATCAAGGTAACTGAACATTATCTTGTGGCTGACCTCGCCTAGATGCTAACTGAACCTAGGATTTGTGTCTCAGTTTCGTATTTAGGCTAGGATTGATCGATGCATGTTCAGCTTCCTCCTGATGAAAATATGTAATTTAGCATTAGCTGGGCTATAATTTAGTAATACGTGAGATGATGCTGACTTGGGTTCAGTTTTCATTTGAGCAGTATTTGGCAATCTGACAAGTCAGGCAAACGTCTCGCATGTTGAATATTACTGCCATTTTCTTCAAGTCATGATATAATGGCGTGCTTTACAACTGCATGCTTGTTGCATCAATAGCCAAGCAAGGTTTGAAGAAACAATAAACACAGTTGATAACTATGTAGAAAGAAAATTTTATGAACTGGTAGCATAGCAAACAGTTACAAGCTGCTCAAGTTATACTGTATTTTAACATTCCTGCAGCATCTACCTATAAGACGACTTGCTGCCACTGCCTAAACCAAATAGACATGGTTAATAAAAACGAGTGATTTATTAAGAGAATAGTTATAAGCACGCTGCTGGCATGTTTCTTCTAACACTGCAAAGAGAAGTTGAACCCATATAGTTATGCAAGGATTGTACATATCCTGAAACTACAAAGGAAAGTGTTATAATGAACTGCGATCATGACATTATAAAAGCACTGGAATTCATTGAGTAAACAGTTCTGTCTCACTACTACATCGTGCATTGTCATGCTATTTTCGGATTAGTTTATCCTGTGTGAACATTTTGATGGACATATATCTAATGTACTTATTATATCTCTTTGTTTAATAGGCACCTAGAAAGTCAGCTAGTACAGCAATACGATCGCCAATGCAAGCAACGAGTTCACCGGGGGTTAATTTCCTTCTCAAGTCTGCAGCAGTGAATAGAGCAAGTATGGCTGGTTCTCCTAAAACGCCACAGCCACCAAGTTGTTCCCCTTCTCTTCATGATTTATCTCCTGATACAAGAGCCACGAATTCACAAGGTATGACCAAGTTTTTATTCATGTGATTTGTTATCTACTGTGAGGAAAACCATGCTGGAGCTTTTTAATGATTACAATAAAGAGGTTGCTGGAGAGTCACACAGAGATAGTGGCACTCAAGAGGTTCAAGATGATAATGACCCACTAGCAGAGTGGGATCATTACATGAAGTCTAAAAGACAGCAGTCAAGCACCGAGCTAGATCAGTATTTGAAAGAACAGTTGACACCTCGAAAGGAGGAGGTTGACATTCTATATTGGTGGAAAACAAAATCTGAAATATATCCCGTGCTCTCTAGGATTGCTCGTGACGTATTAGCAATCCCTGCTTCAACTGTGCCTTCAGAATCCGCATTTAGCACGGGAGGACGCGTCGTTAGCGATTATAGGAGCAGACTCACGTCCACGACCGTTGAGGCTTTGATATGCCTACAGGATTGGTTTAAGGCAGCCGGTATGCATTTTCCCTTGAGCTTTTTTCCTTTGGCTCATTTAATATGTTCTTGTGGCTGATAAAAATTCTTTTCCACTTTCAGATGCTAAGAAGATGAAAGGCTTTGAAACTTAAAAAGAAGAGAGAGCTGAAGCTGAAGCAGGTTATTTAGTATATCATGACTCTGTTTCTTTTGTTCAGTTGAAGTAGTTCTGATCAACATTCATTGTTGTTATCTAGTCAAGAACATGTTAAGATTTATTGAAAACACTTGGTGAATATCCTCTTTAATTAGAGTATGCACAATTGTTCAGGCTGATGTTCAGTTTATCCTTGGACAGTTTACCTTGGACAGTAATAACCTATTAGACTGTTTGTTACCAGCAGGTTGTAATTTAGGATCTTGCTCATACCTTGGTGTTGTATAATAGTACTAGCGACATATAATAGACCATCAAATTCTGGTTGTATAACAGTACTTTCTGTAATTTAGGATCTTGCTCATGGTTATCCTTGGTGTTTACCAGCAGGTTGTGTGACATGGATTCAGCAGCATTTCACGAAGGAACCGGAGTTTCTTTGCTGGAGATGGTGGTGCATGTTGATCCTCTGCCTAAACTAGCCTAATCACTTTTCTTTGATTTGTACTACAAAAACTCTACAAGAAACAAACTGGTTGTTTCTTTGCTGGAGATGGTGGTGCATGTTGTACTCGTTGCTTATCTTAGTTGTGGTTGAATACTGTGAGAGCTAGTTTTTATCACTCGTGTTTATCCAGTGGATACTTCTGAATATATGTGCTACACTTCTTGGATACTAAATCTAGTTGCCTGTCATTTTAATACAGAAGATGAACTGTTCTGGAATGCCACTGTTTTTTTTGTACCGATGTTTTTGTAATATTTGAAACTTTGGAATTATTGCTGTTTCATTTTCTGTAGTACAAAACCTAGACAAAGCTAGCGATCGATCGGCGTATGCTGCGCAGCCAGCCAGCGAGCTAGCGAGCGAGCGATCGAGCGGCCTACACGGCGCTAGCGATCGAGCAAACGGCGCGCGCGGCGCCGCAAAGCGACGCGGCACAAGTGCGGCCCAGTCACGGCATACCGCCGAGCCGTAACGGCGTATGCGGCGTGCACGCGGAACTCCGCAGCGCGTCCCGCTTGCATCCCGAGATGGGATCGTGGGCGGAGGACGTCGGCCACCTCGTCTCCACGCCGGCTTACCTCGCACGCCTCGTGCGCCACCAGACGGACATGATCAAGCTCGTGGAGGTGGGGCTCCACCTCCCGGTGCTCGCTTCTCGCTCGCGCTGCACACCACGAGGCGTCTCCCGGCCGGGCTCATGCCGGTCCTCAAGCGCCTCCGCGACCTCGCCGCGCCTGCTTCCGTGCTCTCCTGGACACGCTCTGCCGGGCGTCCTTGTTCGAGGGCGTGATCTCTTCGGAAGCGCCAAAACCTGCTGCCACGAGACGATGACGGCCACCTCGCCCGCGCGGGTCACGGTGAGACTGAAATTCAGTAGGAAGGTGGTCGTCCGGCCGCGGCAGCATCACCGTGCCACCATGGTCCACGTCGAGAGGACGCCTCCCCGTACAGCGTCGACGTGGTCCCCGTACAAAGTCTTGACTGGACCTGCCCACTCCCAGCGATGAATCGGGGGCGTTTACACGTTGACCTTGTTAGCCCAGACCTGATCTTCACGATGACGCAGCTCATCGAGTTCTTTCCGACGACCACCACGCACCTAGCGCTACTCGGTTCAACTCCCGGCGAGACACGTACGATCCATCTAACCACACAGGCAGGCCCCTCAATGGATCAGCTAGCTATTTCACGTACGCACACAATCGATCACATAGGGAAAGCCAGATTGGATTGCTAGAGGCGCATCTTTATTTCTTCTGCTCACGATCTGGTACCACAGATTATACGGTAGGCTGGCTATTTCCAACAGATCAGCAATCCTACTCGAAGTATATGACGCACACGACGCCGTGCCAGCATCGGTCATGCTTATTTCCAACAGACCTGGCCTCGAAGCGTTTCTTTCTTTTTGCGGTGGCAGTCTTTGTAATTATCACGAAAACGAAAAGGTGTGTTGAGTTGTCAAACATTGAAACGATCTGGATCGTTGACGGAAATTGAACAGCTCAAATTTAATGTATCAACACAGCTCAACACATGTTTGCTCTTTTAATAATACTAGTTAATTTGTACGTGCAACGCACGTATAATCGAGTTGTAGTAGTAATAGAAAATAATCAATTTATAGATATGTGTTTACAGTAATAAGCTAGCGTTTTTAAAAATAATCAGTAGAGAGGATCTTTATAAATCGCTGATTATATTACCCATGCGCGAGCGAGATGGGGCATGTGAAGCCACCAATTCTCCTCCGCGCCTGACACCGGCATCGCTCGTCCTAAGTCCTAAGTACAGGTATTTCTATATCGATCAGCCCGGGAAGGAGCAAACAGGGACCACTCAGTTAGTGCCATCATCTAATTGACAGAAAAACATTTCAAAGTTTGATGGTAAAAAACCTTTCGGGATTTGATGTATGGTTAATATTTAATATATCAACACAACTCAACACATGTTTGCTCATTTAAGGATACATATAGATAGATAGTTAACCTGCACGTGCAACCTACAGTTCTTAGACAATGCAAATTGTTAAGAAATTATGAAACTAAATGGCATCATGAAAGGCAAGGCGACGCACGATTCTTTGACCAAACCCTCGTGCTATCCGAGGATCATTTGTGTTGGGTACTCCATGCAACTCCCTGCTCTGTTCTTCCTCGTTAATCCATGTCTGTAATGTGGGTGCACTCCAAATCTGAGAGATGTTTGAAATGTTGACGCTCACACTACGAAAAGCCGAAGCCTAAAATATCAGATGAATTATGTTCAAAAGTCGTAATGTCATAAATTAAGAATAGTGTTTATATATGGACAGCGCTGAGCGTCCCCCGGGGGATCGGAAGCCCCGATCCTCCGCCTTCCGAGCCGTTGGATCGTTGTCTCACGTACGTCTAGGATCAGTCGTTGACTCAGCCCACGCGCCGTGTGTACCGCGTCGTCTCCAGTAAGAAGAAAAATTCCCCACGATTCTCTCCGCCGCTCGTCTTCCTGCGGCGCGCCCCACGATACCCTCCCACACGGGTCGTTGATGACGCTGGGTGCCGCACGGAGCTCCGCCGTGCTACTTCAGTCGCCGGCGGCCGCCGGCGAGGAAGTTCCCAGCAAACCTTGCCCGCTCCTCCTAAGAACTCAGTCCACCCTTGCAGCAGCACCGCCCCACGTGAAATCCACTGGAAAAATCAGATTCAGTCGCTGCGAAAAGACGAGGAGAACCGGCCGTGGACAACGACGAGCAACACCAGCGCTCCCCGGCCGTTCAGCGGTCGATCGGCCGGAGATATTTGTCTTGCGCTAGATACAGGAGGGAAGGCAGCTGGAGCATCCCTTTCGTCGCATTTGCTTCCTTCTGTTGCCTTGCGAACGATCAATAATATCAGCTGAGTCGCTTTGTAATAAAAAAATTGTGCTATTGTAGCAAATATTAAATTCTCCAAAATCCTGCAAAATACTTATATAAAGTAAAACCGTTTTATTTGAAATAAGAAACTTGTACTATTGTAGCAAATGTTCAATTTCCTATCAAATCTCACAAAATGCTTTTACAGAGCAAAAAGTTCCATCCGTTGCAATTTCTCCGTGCTAATCGTAGCAAATGCTTATGTGGAGAAAAAGATAAAGTTTTAGTTGTAGTATTTTTTTTTACTATTGTAGCAAATTCAGCGAGACCTCACAGGTAACATTGGAGAACACTTCGACAAGGCGACGTCGTTGCAGCAGCACCATAGTAGACGATTGCAGCAATGTGGATGGTCTGTGATAACATCTTCGACTGACAACATCCTCGTCTGACAATGACCATGGTAACATCGTCGTTTCCTTGCAGCACTTCATGGTAGTTTGGTCGTCCGTGCGTGGTAGTATCGCCGTCCACCCAAGATAGCATTCATGTCCGCGCATGGTAGCACCGTCGTGCACAGTAGCATCACCGTCTGCCTAAGGAAACATCCTCGTCAACTTACGGTAGCATCGGCGAACGCCCAAGATAGCATCTCCATTAGTCTATGGGAGCAAAAAAACGGTTCGATTGAAATAAGAATTTTGTGCTATTGCAGCAAAATTTCAAATTTCCACCAAAATCACGTAAATACTTCTACGAAGCAAAAACGGTTTGTTTCTAATAAGAATTTTAAAATATTGTAGCAAAAAGTCAAATTTCCTTCCAAATTCACAAAATGCTTCTACGAAGCAAAAAGTTCTATTCGTAGCAAATTCTATTATTGTAGCAAAAGTCCAGACACAAAATGAGCAAAAACTTCTATTGAAGCTTCTACGAATGATTCATTTGTAGCAATTTTTTCTATTGAAGCAAAAAGTCTGGGCACAAAATGCAAACGTAGCAAAAAGTTTCATTCGTAGCAATTTGTTTTGCCACTGTAGCAAGTTCAATGAGACCTCAGCGTCGCGGCAGCACCATGGTAGCAAATTTCTCTATCTATTGTAGCAAAACCACATATCAATAATAGCAAAAAAATGTTATATTGCAGCATCGTAGCAAAAATTCTTCCGACGAGGTTCTCCGACAGCAGAACAAAATTGTAGCAAAAAACACGGAATTGTATGGTGCCGTAGTCGGAGAACCCGAAGCGGCGTCACCGATGCAACAGGCGGTTGTAGCAACGCACATAATCCATGCTAGCAACTCCGGCGGTCGCTAGCCGCAACGCCGCCATGCCATGGCAGCAACGCCGCTAGCTCCTTGTAGCAGCGCCCATGTTCCTTGGTAGCAAGGTCACCATACCATGGTAGCAACGCCGCCACCACACGGAGCAACGCAGGGAGCAGTCGTCACAGTTCCCTCGCCGTCGTCCACTGATTCCTTAGGCAGCAACGCCGCCCTGCCATGGGAGCAACGATGCCCTCCTTCAGTAGCAACGCCACCGCCACATGGCAGCAACGACAACGGAGCTTTGCAGCAACGCCGGAAGCAGCGGCGTCGTGCCTTTGTAGCACCGCCGTTGTTCTCTGATAGCATCGCCGGGTGCCGTTGGACCAAGTAATCTGTGTTGCTACTGTACCAAGTTCAATGAGAGCTCAGCGTCGCAGCAACACCACGGCAGCAAAATTCTTTATCTATTTTAGCAAAACCACATATCAATAATAGCAAAAAAATGTTATATTGCAGCATCGTAGCAATAAAAAAATTCGACGGTGGTGGTGCTTTGTAGCAACTCAGAGCCGCCATGGTAGCATTGCTCCCGTGGGTTGGCAGCACGCCAGCACCGCCGTGTCGCCATGGTAGCATCACAGCCTACGGGGCAACACCGACATGCTTCGGTAGCACCTCCAACCTCCTTCGACAGCACGTCCGTCCTTCGATGGGAGCAACGCCGCACTTCCATGGGAGCAACATCGCACCCCTTCCGCAGCACTGGCGCCGTCCGATGAGAGCAGCGCCGCGGACTTTCGACAGCACTGCGAACCTTCGACAGCACGGCCGTCCTCCGACGGGAGCAACGCCACACTTCCATGGGAGCAACATCGCACCCCTTCCGCAGCACTAGCGTCGTCCGATGAGAGCAGCGCCGCTGACCTTCGACAGCACGGCCGTCCTCCGACGGGAGCAACGCTGCACTTCCATGGGAGCAACATCGCACCCCTTCTGCAGCACTGGCGCCGTCCGATGAGAGCAGCGCCGCAGATCTTCGACAGCACGGCCGATGTACACTCTCCTTCGGCTGCAGCCGAGAAACCACGTCGAGCTCGATACGGAGGAGGGCGGCCGACCATGGCGCTGGGTCGAGAAGGTCATGGGCGGAGCAGGTGGCAGGACGAGGAGGAGGCAGGGAGTAGAACCGTGCACACCGAGAAACCACGTCGGTGGAAAAAGGGAGCAGTGCGGCCGCAGATAGGGATGGCGGCGTGCGGGTTGCGGGGTCGGGGCTGACGGCGCAGGCCCTGCTCGCGGGCGACTCGGCGAGCGAGCGCAAGCCCTGCCGAGACGACGAGGACGAGGCCTAGTACCGTCTATGCTGCTGCCCGCACTCGCGTGGTGGTGAAGCGCTGCGACGGCAGCGATGCGCAGTGGATCTGTCCGGCGGCGGCGCAGTGGATCCGACCAGCGACGGCGATCGTCCGACGGAGGCGCAGTGGATCCGTCCGGCGGCGAAGCGCAAGGGGAACGATCCGGCGGCGCGGAAGGGGATCCGTCCGGGGCATGTCCTGTGCATCGTGCGGGTGAGTTGGAAGTTTGATTGGGGAAGAGATATACGGACTCGTTTGGGCCCACAGAAGACACGCGTCACGCTCTCAAGCAGGAGGATGGGGGCGCTGATCCTCCGGGGGATCAGTATCCTTTCCCTTTATATATCTCGCTCCTTGTGATCCCCATAATACAACAAATAAAAACATATTGCTTATTCACTTTATTCCTTAGAACATGCATACACATGCAAGGCATGTCGATCTAACCTCGCCATTTATCAGTGTACAACAATTCGAGTATTTTTTGCCAAATCTGGCCGGTATCACGAACTAATAACGGATCTGGCCCTTCCGGAAAACTATTTTCGGATCTGGCCGCCCGGGTCGGCGCCACGGAGGTTGGCGCCGACGTTGGGCAGTTCGGCGCCAGCTAAAATTGGCAACAGGCCGGTCGAAGTGGTCGGCGCCATTGCCATTGGCGCCGACCCAGCGTCGGCGCCGTCCTCGCGAGGCGCCGAACTGCACTACGTCGGCGCCAAACTCCCTGACGCCGACCTCGACGGCCAGATCTGAAAATAGTTTTGCCGGGCGGCCATTTGTGCTGTTAGTTTGCAAAAACGGCCAGATTTGGCAAAAAATACACAATTCGACACAGTTCAAGATACAGACGATTGAATAATCCAAAAATCGGAGGAAACATGAGAAACATCTGAGTCTGACCTAATTGTAGTGGTCTTGTGGACGTGGGCAGCTGGTAGGCACCTCTAACAACAAAACTGAAATTTCAAAATTAACACTTAACATCATGAGTGAGAAAAAGACATTTATGTGTTTCATTCATATTTATTCAACAAAATATACTTCTGGTGCATCAAATTAAGAAAATTAGTGCCAAGTTTTCACTCAGTCACAATAACTGATCTTATGAAGAAAACATTGTGATGACACAATTCCTCACTTAATAATTACTTTATTGGTTTTACTGTAAAATAATTTTGACCATCAAATGGATATGGACGTGCAAATTGTTTCTGGAATCAAATATCTATATATCACAATTTCAAAAGTGCAAAACAATAAATCAGGAGCATCAGGCTTTAAGAAATCAATTCTACAAATAACAATAACTAATTGGATTATGCCCTACTTGCAGTAAGAAACGGACATGGATCAATAGCAATGTAGATATTTAATACATGAATCTTAAGCTAACATGTCAGGTGAGCTATGGCTTCCTCCCCAAATCTTTGTCCGTCGTCTCACCTTCCCAGTTCCCATCATCCGTCGACTCGCCTGGGAGTCTCAATGGTGCCAAGGCAGCCCAGCGCTTGTGCAAGAGGAGCACGGGGAGGCCAGCTCGCGTCAGACCATGGCTTCATCCCGAGGGATGGAGCGACAACTCGGGCGCTGTCTAAGTCGGAGCAAAGGGGTGCACAACAACGATGCCAACCGGCGTGCGGCGGAGATGCAATCTGCACCGTGCAGGCTGAGGAAAAGCTCGAGGTCGGGACGGCGGGATCCTGTACAGGGTAGGAGCAAATGCAGCGTTGGATGATGTTCGTCACCGTCGGCTCGCAGGGAGCCATGTCGGCGCGCAGGGGATATCGCTGGCGCTAGATTCCGGGAGGTTGGGCACTTCCCAAGGAGCGATAGCTGGCATGGGGTCGAAGGTTGGGCACTTCCGCCGCTGCCGAGGAACTTCCCTTGGTCTCTTTCCCTATTCCCGAACGTTTTCTTTTGGAATTTTATGATTTGTGTTGAGTTACAATCTAGGACGTTGATTAAACTAAACGGTTTTGCTAGTTCTAAGTCGCCTGAGAACTCACGAGTTCTCAGTCGCGTCCAGCACCGTTCGATCATGCGCCAAGATGCGTGCGTTTTTCTCTTTTTTTCCATTTTGCGCTTTTTCCAGTTACATGCGACTTGTAACCGAGATTTTTCTAATTGTAATCGGGTTGCAACTGAATTTTTTCCAGTTGCAAGTTGGTCGTAACTGAATTTTTTGAATTTTTTGAATTTTTTTTTGAGTTACAAGTGGGTTGTAAGTGGCTCCCAAGTGAGCTTTTTTCAGTTACAAGTGGGTTGCAAGTGCTTACGTCAGCCGACTGAGAACTCGTGAGTTCTCAGTCGACTGAGCTCTAGCCACGCCCTAAACTAAACGGTTCAGATTTAAACTATCAACACAACTCAACACAAGTTTGCTCTTTTAATAGTAGTGTAGAAGTATAGATATCTATACCTAATAATAAAGGCATTAAGGTTTCTTGTGGTACGTCGTTGAAAATATCCCTAAAGTTCGCAACAATTACCCACCACTGCCACCCATAAGTAGAAAAAAGGTTCGGGCTAATTTTCGTTTCTTACGTGGCGTGAGGTTCGCTGGGTTCGAAACGTAATCGTCCGCAGACACGTACGACTCGATCGAGTCCTGCTCGAAAACTCCCTCCGTTTCATATGGTACTAGGACTCCATCGAGTTGCGCCATCACGTACTATAAACATACGGGCAGAGTCGGTGCTCCAGAGAAGCAACACTTTCGTCTCCATGATGCGAAAGACAAAAAGATCGGCGTCATCTTGACATGGCGACGCTCGGACTATAGCTGCGAGTTGACGGGTCAAGCCAGCCCTTACCTCTCCTTCACAATCGGCCCTGAGGCGGATCCTCCCGACGGCGACCTTCGGCTCGGACAGCAGGATGGAAGGAGGCAAGCTGATGCATGTGTGGATTAGTCTTGCCTTGAGGTTGTTGCAGCCATCAGGACGGTCACGGATGGGGCTTTCGAGCACTGGGACGACATGGGCGCCGATGTCGGCTGCCGGCGAGGACCTTCTTCCCGGCCGCGCAGCCGCTGCTGGGCATGGCGACCAGTGACCACGGTGAACTCGCTAGCGGCGAAGGTGTTTGTGCTCAGGAGTCACGACGGACGGTGGATTTTGCTTCGATCTGAAAGCCACGGGAGAGACAAAATCTTATCCCTCACGGACTGCCCATGCACATCTCCGGTTGTTGATTGTTGAATCAAGCGGTTTCCAAGTTTTACAGGACGATGATGTGGTCTAAGACTTTTATCCTTCACGAACTGCCCATGCAGTGGTCGCGCTTCTTTTCCTAACAGCCATGGCGACGAGCATATCGATTCCTCTAGCCTATTGCTGGTCGTCATGGCGGCGGATATGTCCATAGTAAACATGCCGGCATCATGTGTCATTAAAGCTGGCTCTCCAAAGCCGTAGCTGGGTCACTGACTTAAAAGCATAGCAAAGGCAATCCATCCATGTAGATGCGTTCATGTCTACAAGGTTATTTTGATGCTTCAGATGGTGGCAAATGGCAGGATCCTGCTATTTTCATGCTTGGCGAAGCCGCAGCCCACACATAAGAATGGTTTTGCACGGTGAATTGACCAGAGTGCATGACAACACGGTCTTCAGCACACAAAACTCCTCGATCTGTGTCCCCTGCAGTTCCCTCAGGCTATCCTCTTGGCTATTTTCATTTGAGCCTTTTTGTTTTTTGTTTTAAGGTATTTACTAGCTAATTCTGGCATACAGTAAAGCTTCACAGCTTATATAGATTTCTCATAAAAAATTTAGAGTCTTCATACTTCTTATCATTGATCTCAATTAATTTACGCATAGAACTTTGGATTTCAACTTCGGTTCTTTTTTCTTCAACATCAAACTTTGATTGAAAATTATGAGTAGAATAAAGAGAAGCCAACTTTTTTCTTTTCTAATGTAGAAGTGAAGAAACATGTAGTAGGAACTTCATGTTTATTGAGACACATATTTTTTAACTATTGGGTGGACGAAAATATTTGATAAAACCGTACCAACGCCCGAGCATGTTTGTTGGTTATGTATAATAACTGAGAGCTCTTCAAAAAGAATTCTCCGACGTCGAAAGTGAATGTATATTAGTTATTTAGAATCCGCAGCAATACGCGGGCATTTGCCTCATTTTACATTGCAACCGATCCAATGACCCTTTGACCTCTTAGTTAAATTCATGTGTACCTGTTATATATATCAAATCATTTTCTATACCCTATCAATTTTCTCTCCCGTTGCAACGCACGGGCATGTTTACTAGTAGATTATAAAGTGCGTTATATATTAACTATTAAGACCTGGACCTAATACAACCAGGAGACAAACGAAACCAAGTTTTGCTTGAAAGTAAACTACAACCTTCCTTAGGCCTTAGCTAAAATATCAGCAACCACGTTGGCCGAACGCCGTGCCCACTGAATCACCACATCATCAACCTCTTGAAGATCCCTTCTGATCTCATCAACCAGCAGCCCATGGATTTTCTGGTGCTCTGTTTCAGTTTCTTCTACAGCTCTAATGTAATGGAGTTCAATTCTAAATAAGAAACTCCGGACATACCGGGGATCATCAGAATTTAATTGGAAGGTCATCCTCATCAATGTACAAGGTTTAGAAGTAACAGAGAATACCGGGGATCATATTCATCTTACTCCTATGTCTTCAACTTCCATTTTTCTTTAGATGCATCTTGATCCATCTCATGCCTAATCTAGACACCTTATTTGTTCTTAATAATGGATCAGCCTCGCGGAGTTTGTTGTTCACCATGGTGTCGCATAAACTGTTTCCATGTCTGGTTAATTTAGTTCATTCAGTGAGATAGGTTTTATTTGGTAGAATGTGTATTTTTAAAGACATAGCTAATGTGCTAGAGATATAGTATGATATTTTTGTGCTTGAATATGTGCCACTGAATCATGTTGTGTACATGGCGATTTTAGATGTTGATATTCATGCAAAATATCTAAAAGATAGATCATGCGTCCCTGTCAAGAATTTGCTTTGGTTTAACATTCCAGCGAGCAGCAATGCTGGGCAGTGGGCACTCTGAGTCGTCGTGCAGCATACCTCCCTATCTGAAGGTGTTTAGCCCTGTTACTCGGTCAATCTGATGTGAAGGAAAGAGTAAATAGTACGGGCAGCCGCAAAAGTATTACATACTTGCTTTAGCACTCAGCTATCTGCATCACGACCCACTTGAACCCATGCCCGAACCCCTCATGAAGTGACTAAGAGCATTACTAGTAGTACCCTCAAACCCTCAAACCCTCATAGCAGTTTAAGTCCTCATAGCAGTTTAAGGGTTGAGAATTGACATTTTTTGGCAGGGTTCTAGTCTTTGCCTCAACCCCAACCTTTAAAACTGTCATTTGACATATCACAAATTTCATCATCTCAATAACAGTTTGCAGAAAACAATAATCATTCTAGTTATTATTACAGGACCGAATAGTACTTTCAACCACATAATAATCATCTGTGACAATCTTCACAAACAAATTACGACGCATTCGGTACCTTCTTCGGAAGAGGCGAGGAGGGTATGTAGGAGCATCCGCGAAGTAGTCTTGCATCAAATGCTCATGTCCGAGAGCGCGGTTCCGGTAGATGGTGACTCGCCCCATCTTCGACCCTCTCCTCTGATCCATCAGCTTCGCCCGGTCTTCAAACGCTTGCACGTCGATGAGGAGGCTCATCATCTCGACGTCGTCGTCTTGAAGCAACTCCTCAATGTCCGAATCGTCGGATGACGACCAACCGGACGAATCGGACAACGACTCCATGTCGTCGTTGTTCACCTCCATCTACACAATACAACGATAATACATTGTGTGACCCTAAACAATGAATCAAAAAGGAAAAAATGAAACAAAAAAAAATTGGAGACATACCTGCGGGTCGGTGCGTCGGGCGGCCGGCGGGCTGGGGAGGAGGCGGCCGGGGGGCGGGGCGTCGCGGCCGGCGGGGGAGGCGGACGGGGGTGGGTCGGGCGGCCGGGGGGCGGGGCGTCGCGGCTGGGGAGGAGGCGGGCGCGGCCTGGGGTGGCTCGGGCGGCCGGGGGGCGGGGCGCCGCGGCTAGGGAGGAGGCGGGCGTGGCCGGGGGTGGCGAGGGCGGCCAGGGGGCGAGCGGCGCGGGCGCGGTCGGGCGGCGACGGGGAGGCGGGGAACGGCCGGATCCGGCGGGGCGGCGGTCGGGCGACGGGGGAGGAGGCGGCCGGGGGGCGGGGCGAAATGGCGGTGACGGCGGCCGGCGGGCAGGGGAGGCGCGGGCGGGAGGTTGGGGAGGAAAATTCCCTCCCGCGCGAGGTTGGGGAGGAGTGCGGGTTGGGGCAGGGGTTGGCTGCCCAACCCCCACTTCTACAGGTTCGCAGGCGGTTTGAGGGTTGGACCTCTAAATTTTTTTGAGGGTTTGAGGGTTAAGGGGTTCTAGTCTACGCGTTTTTTTCCTGGTAAACTGTAAAAAAGCGGTTATTTATAAGGATTTGAGGATACTACTAGTGATGCTCTAAGATCTGCTTGGAAGCCTATTAGTCAGCCTTGTGTTCCAAGTGAAGAGCTGAAACGGGCAACCACTCCTGCAACTAAACCTACTGCCAAGTGCTCCAGAGTTACTTTCTCATACGCTGCTAAAGATTCAGCTTCCAAAGCTAATCGGAGACTTTGTGAGCTCATTTTTATCATTTATATCCTAATCCTTGTTTTGATTAGCTTTATAGTACAGATCAGTAAATATCAAGAGGATTATCGTGAGAGTAACTTTAGGTGGCAAACTACTTGAGAGGGAACATGCTGCCGGATCGGTGGTGGCGGACAATCCTCCCCGTGTTGCTATCGGCTTCCTCCTACAACTGCTGCGGCCGTTCTCCCGGAGCTCCTTCCATCTTCTTCCTTTCCAACCACGAGCAAGGTGATGCGCTCACCACTGTCTTCTTTCTTCCCCGTTGTGCTCTGTTTTTTGTTTTTTGTTCGGATTTTTTTGTCTGCATATCAGTAGATAAATTGGTCTACCTTGTGTGTAGACGTGAAATTTGATGCATAATAATGGGATGGCCAAATTTTCAATTCCGTTGGAGACTGGCCTGGATTCAATCCAGTACAATGAAGCTGACGTGAATTTTCAATTCCGTTGGAGACTGGCCTTGTGTTCCAAGTCAATCCAGTACAATCCATTGTGCTTTAAGCTGCTATGCCTTTAGTGAGAAAAAGGGAGATAGTTACATGTCTTGGATCAGACTGTCAGTGATGATAATAAGTCAATGAAATTGTGAAGAGTGTCGAGAACTAAAAACCTGACAACATGGGCAGTTTCAAGCAGATACCAAGCTCATTATCATTATGTCGTATTTAAGTTATTGTTACTTTCAGTAACATCTGCATTTTGTTCGGTGGCAGTGCTTCGAATTGCAAATTGTTCGTATGATTGGTCCCAGAACAACACTCATGGCCAGTTGGTTGTGGCATCTGAATTTTGCCCAGAAAAACACTCAGCATCTGTATTTTGTTGGTTTGCATCTGAGTTAACATCAGTTATTACTGCTCAATTCTCCACAGATGCCACATACACAGCTGAAAAGTCACTCTACATGGCGGCTTGGATAATCAAGCCTGAGGCACCGCTTCGAGGTCGCGCAGGGGCGGGTGGCCGTCGGCGAGGTGTTCGTGGACACCGTCGATGATGGGAAGAGATCTGGCACCTATCATGGACTGTAGGCCCTTCAGCAAGGGATGAGTGAGGCTTTCGAGTACGCGCCATGGTCCATGAGTAGCGATGGACTTCCGCGAGGATGGCGCTGATTACAGGGACGAGAGTTTAGGTCCCTCCAGGCGCGGCGCTGGAGTACGTTGTTCAGGTCAATAAGGTGTACATCACGCTGGGCGTGACGCTCATCTCCTTCCCCAGATGTCAGTGGAGCGATTACCAACTTATGCTGTACTGTTGTGTACTAAAGCTTGTTCCTGTGAGCTTCTTATCTCTACTATTTCAGGAAATTTTGTTTCAACAACATGGGTTTGTGCGATCATGGTAGTTCATGTAAAACAGGTTTCAAATAGAAGAATAAGTTTGGAACATGTAATGGTTCAGTTACCAAGGCAGCTTACTAGAAAAAGAAAAAGAATAGAACATCTATATTTATTTGTAGCATG
This sequence comes from Poa annua, assembly GCA_026929855.1. Classification (NCBI taxonomy): domain Eukaryota; kingdom Viridiplantae; phylum Streptophyta; class Magnoliopsida; order Poales; family Poaceae; genus Poa; species Poa annua. The sequence goes on along the minus strand of CM049434.1, from coordinate 24,530,208 downwards.
TTGTCTTCAATTTATATATGTCAGAATTTATAGTGGATAAGAGAACTAATGTATCCAAGTGATGTGGGTAACAAATAGATGTGATTTACAAGGTATGAAGCTATAAAAAGTCTGGAGAAAAATTTGGGTAAAGTATTCCTTGTATTTGTGCTTTTATTTCATTCTTAGAAGCGTAACACATGCTAAAAAAAAAATCAAAGTTGCGACACGGCTTCATATCCCTGTTCCAATCAGATTGGCCGTTCCCACGACCATTCGCCGTGCAAATTTGATATGGGTCGGAGTGATTATATTCTCGTAAGAACTATTTATATTTTCTTCACCCGTTGCAACGCACGGGCATTTTGCTAGTTTATTTTAACATGCATCTAGTCAATATGTGGAGTAGCTAAAATATTTTATATTTAGGAACGGAGGGATTAGTATTCTTGTGAAATACTTGGATTCCCGTGAATAGATAACCAAAAGAACATCGTAGTAGGACAAATAAGATACTGAAAATACTGGGATTTCCGTGATTAGAGAACCAAAAGAACCTTGTAATAGTGAATCATATCATTCATCAACACATCTAGCATCCCAAGTAAGAGCCGTTGTCGTAATCATCACACTGGTCGGTGAAGATTGCAGACTCGGGACGGGAGAGAAGGGCAGCCCCGCGAATCGCCGCTTCCTCCTCCACGATTGGCTCCCGCCCATGGAAGTAGTCTCTGAAAAACTGACGAATCTTTCGGATCCTCACGCTGCCGCCGACAAGGATGATCTCATCGATGCTGTCCTTGCGGCTCTCCCACTGGTCGGGCGGGGCAGGCCACGTCACCGTCTGCTCCACCATGCCCATGGCTCTCGCCAGCAGATCATCGTTCAGCTCCTCGAACTTGGCCCTCGTGAGCGGCTCAAAGAAGTTGGCACCGTCCAAGAGCGATTCGACCATCACCGTAGCCTCCTTGCGGTAGCTCTGGCTCAGTGCCTTCTTGGCGTTCTCGCACGCCGCCCTCAGCTCCCGGAGCGCGCTCTCGTCCCGGCGGATGTCCCGGTGGTGCTTCTCCTTGATCAGTTGGACAAAGTGGTCCACAACCCTGCCGGTGAGGTCGGCGCCGCCCAGGTGAGCATCATAGCGTGCGCCCAAGAGACGGGCCATGCCGTCTTTATACCTGAACCTGGTGGCATGGGTCGTGCGGCCGCCCATATGGAAGACAAGGATGGTCTTGCCGTCGCGCGTCTTCTCGTGAAGGCCGTACGCCGCGGCCACGGCGACATACTCGCGGACGGACCTTGTGGCGGAGAAGCCGCCCTCGAACTGGGCACGCGCCCTGAGCGACTGCCTTTGTTCGCCCGTGAAGTGCCTGGGGGCGGTTACTAGAGCCGTCGGGATCTCGCGGCCCAGGTGCGCCTCCGCCATCTGCTTCAGCTTGGACATGAGGATGCCGGCGACCTCCTGGGGGAGCAAGTCCTTGGCGTCACCTCCCTCGCCTCTGATCTGGATTCCGCACTTTCCCAGTTGCCCGACAACAAGATTGTACGGCACTAGCTCCATCTCTCTCTTCACCACCTCGTCTTCGATCCTGCCAACAGAGAATCATCCATCCACTCAAACTTCAATAAGTACCATCGATCGACGACCTTGCCCAAGCAGCAGGGAAGAAACGACTATGTACTGTGCAAGATAATTAATTACCGTAGGCCCATGACGCGCTTGAAGCCAGAGACGGCCGTCCCGGGGCTGACGGCGGCGTGCTTCAAGGCGGCCTGGCCGAAGAGTGTACCGTTGTCGGTGAAGGCGACCCAGGAGGGGATACACAACGTGTACGAGGTGTCCGGATCATGGGGGCCTCCGTAGCCAGCGATGCAGGACTTGGTGTTGCCGATGTGGATGGCCGTCGTGTTGCCCGTTCTAAACGCCGCCGCGCCCGACGCCGCTGCAAGAACCAAACGGTTAAGCAGCAGAACAGAAAAGAATATGCGATTTAACTTGCGAGCACGAAGAAGAGGATGGACAGACCGATGAGCAGTAGAAAGCCCAAAGAGAGGAGATGACTCGCCATGGATTAGAGCTTTTTTTCCCCTTCCGGATGTGGATTGGAGCCTTTTTTTCCCCTGGATGTGGATTGGAGATTGGGATCTTTTTACGGCCCGACTTGGCTAGGCGGCTGCGGTGGCACCGGGACATGTCACCGGATCGTCAGCGGCCGTTGGATCCTGCAAGGAGCGGTGATGGCCGTTGCCTAAGTCTCCTGCCCGTCCACATGTTGTTCCTCTTTTAGTTCATTCTTACCAGGGAAAGTCAAGGTTTCTCTTTTCGAAAAATCCAGGAAAATGTGATTTTGCTTATGAGAAAAGTATGATATAGCTTTGTTTTACTTTCGGATAGTCTGACGTGCATTATTAGTTTCTTCTCCGTCTGCACGAGCACTTCATGCAGGATCAAAACGGAGTGGAAACGAACTCAAACGTGTGCAATCATATTCATTTCCATAATTTTTCATTAGAACCAGAATTTGAAAACAAATGCTGAAGCGGATAGTGCTGGAAAACATATGTGGCAGGTTAGTCATGACAGGAAGAGAGGACTGCCGGCGCCTGCAATCTGCACTTTCCGTGACCAGGAATAGGAAACTATTGATAAAATAATGGCCTGCCCTTTCTCTAAGGAATTCTGGCTTCATCATCCATATATGCTTCAAAACAAAAATTATTAATCGTTTCCAGGAAAGTTGGGTTTTTTCTTTTGGAAATTCCGAAAATTGTGATTTTGCTTAAGAGAACATATAATTTGCCTTTCTTTTAGTCTTAGATAGTCTGACGTGCATTAGTTCCTTCTCCCATCTGCACGAGCACTTCATGTAGGATCTTTTTTTTTTTGACAAAAATGTAGCATCAAAATCACGCTAGGCATCAGACGACTGATTTCACACCCAGAATCGGTCAGTTTGACCACAGCTAGATTTCACCGCATCCATATAATTAAAATTTAATCAAATAGTCTTACATTGCAATAATGCCGTTGTTGATGTGCTGCATTACTGCACCGTATAATTAAATATTGATCAAATACACTTGCTAATTTCATCACAATATTTTGTGTGTTCACAACATAACGCATATAATATTGTTACAAATATTGATCAAATACACTTGCTCAAAGGATTTCCCCCAATGGTTATTAAATGGGTAAAAGAAATACTGTCCTCTGGCTCTTCCTCTGTTTTATTAAATGGCATACCTGGGAAATTGTTTCATTGCAAGAGGGGTGTTAGGCAGGGTGACCCTCTCTCCCCGCTTCTGTATGTTCTTGGAGGAGATTTATTGGAGAGCATTGTTAGGGTGTGTTCGGATGTCCTCCACGCTCCAGCTCCGTGGTGCTCCGGCCCGGAGCAGCACCGAACAGGCCAGCTCCACGGAGCTAGATCCGCGGAGCAGGGCGATTTTGCTGTACAATTTTCGGAGCACCACATTTGCAAATCCGCGGATCAGTCCTCGGTGGAGCAGTTAGAAATTACGGGCATATGCCACCGCCAAGTCAAAATAACGTTTCGCCTTTGTTCCTTTCTCCTCCCGAGCGATTCCCAGTCCCCACAATCCCGTCCCCTGGCCTAGCCGTCACCCGCGTGCGTGCGTGCTCCGCCCGCCGCAGCCGCGAGATCTTCTACTCCGGCCGCCGGATTTCCCTGCGAAACCCCAGCGCCTCCGCCTGCACGCCCCTGCGCCAACCCTACTCATACCCTACACCTCCTCCCTGCACCTCTGCATCTCCACCCGCACGCATCCGTCCGCGCCGCCGGCCTCTCTCCATCGAGCTCCAGCACTGGCTGGCTTCCCCTCGTCGAGATACAACAGCGGCCGAACTCAAGCTCCTCGCTCCGCCTCCGAGCTTGCGCCATCCTGCTCCTCCTCACGCCGCATCCACGTGTGCCGCTCCGGGAGGCGGCGATGCATTCCAGGGCGAGGCCATTCCCGGGAGGTTGAGGGAAGTCGACCTGTTCGTCGGGACGATGCCAGGTTGAGGGGAATCGACCTGTTCCTAGGTGGTGTACGGCGCCAGGAGAGGAATCGGGCGTGCGTTCGATGGGGAAGACGACCAAGACCTGTTCTTGTGGGCTCAATTGCTCCAACCAAAACGGGCCCAAATCATAAGTGGCTGCTAGTTGTTGGGTTGGGCTGGCAGTATACAGCCCACTATCGGAGCGGAGCAGCGCCGAACGTTTTCGCTCCGGCCGGAGAGCAGTTTTGTTGTAAGCAGAGCCGGATCGACGGATTTCCTGAGAGCGGAGGACATCCGAACACGCCCTTAATATGGCTCTTGCTAATGGTAGCTTGCAGCTTCCAATTCCAGTGCGGACTGATTACCCTATAGTACAGTATGCTGATGATACCTTAATTGTCCTTCCTGCTGATCCTGTTCAGTTAGAAGTGTTTAAGGAGCTCTTAGATCAGTATGCTAGTTTCCAATGGACTAAAAGTGAATGAAAGGATCGAGTAGGTTGACTAGGGGGGGGGGGGGGGGGGGTGAATAGGCAAGTACCAATTTTAATTTTCTTTTCAACAAGTTAGGGAATTGCTCAAATATAAGTTCTCTAGATGTGCAACTAGGTGAACAATCCTATATGATGAGCAAGAAGCTAGCTAACAAGATATACTAAGCAAGGTAAGCTAGCAAAACAAGTAAAGGTATATATATAAAAAGGATAAGCACACGGTGACGCGGAGATGATACCCGAAGTTCACTTCCCAATGGAAGCTACGTCTTCGTTGGAGCGGTGCGGGGTCACAAGTGATCCCCGAATAGCCGTGATATGGCACACCGTATCTCCCTCACTATATGATGCCCTCGAGGTCGGCAACAAACCTTTACAAGGATGAGGCACACTCCACAACCGAATTGGAGGCTCTCACCAATTCCCACGGCTCCCAAAGCCGCAATAATCACAAGGCCGGGGCATGTCTCCACAACTCAATTGGAGGCTCCCGGCTTTTCCCCGCGGCTACCAAAGCCACGACGAACACAACTTCCGTCTAGGGTTCAACAACCCAAGAGGTAACAAGATCCGCTAGGGATTAGTGGGGGGAATCGAAATTGCTTTGGTGGAAGTGTAGGTCTTGACCTCCTCCGTCACTCCTCGAAATATCAAGGTGTTTGGACCGGTGGAGTGGGAGATCAAGGAGCTTGAAGCTTTGCAACAATGGTGGATGTGGATTTGGGAAAGCTTAGTCTAGTTGGAGAAGAAGACTAGCTATATATAGTCCCACCAAATAATATGGCCGTTGGCCATTCTCTGCGAAGGTCCGGTAGTACCGGACCCAAGTCCGGTAGTACCGGACCGCAGATCTGGGCGAGGGTCAAACTTGAGCTTTGACGGTGAAACGCGAAGGCCCGGTAGTACCGGGCCGGATGCCCCGGTAGTACCGCCTAGGATGCATAAAAACAGAAGGGTTACAGAAGGGTTTGGCCCAAACCCGGTACCTGTCCCGGTACCAGGATCGGTACTACCGAGCCAGCCCGGTACTACCGGAGCCCCCAGCCCGGTACTACCGACGCCTGGGAAAACATGGAATTTGATCAGAAAATGTGTGGGAATAGGATGGCTGTGGATATGATTTGTGGTTTGTGCATAATAAGAGTGCAACTCGATTCCGCCCAAATATCCACAACGGATCCCCCTCTTGATAGTACGGTTTTCCTAAAGTATACAAACTAGGAAAACTATAACTACAAACTTGGAGCTTTGTAGAGAGACGATCCAATCATCATTCAACATTTGTTCCTGTAAATCTTGAAGCACACAATTAGTCCGCATATTGTGTTGTCAACAAACATCAAAAACATATAGGGATAGAAGTGTCCTTTCAATCTCCCCCTTTTTGGTGTTTGATGACAACACAATGTTTAGCGACAAAAGATTTGCAAAAGACAAGCGGGCTCCCCCGGAATGTGTGCATTATTTGTAATTTGCGTTTGAATGCAAAACACACCATTTTATGTGGAGGAGCACCCCTTATATTTTACAAACCAAGCAAGTAAACTAGATAATCATATGAATAATAACTTGCTCAAATCATAAGACTAGATAGTTAAGTAGATCTCTACTACAACATAGTCTTAAACAAATAAGTTCACACATGTCTTACACCATGTTATAGAAAGTTCACAAACCAAATAACATGGAACACAAGCAATAAGAATCAAAGCAAGAGCAAGCTTGTGTCCCTCCCATGCAAATCCCCTCGGTCTAACATATTTCTCCCCCTTTGTTATCGAAATGCCAAAAAGGGAGCAACTAAAACGTCCCACGGAGAATCACTCTCCAACGAAGCCGTGATGGAATGAGGTGAGATCCGGATCATGTGACTCGGGGAAGACATCCTCTTCTTCCCAATTGCCATGTGTTGCGATCCATTCTTCCTTGGGAGTGATGACCTTGTCGCTAGGGAGCTCGGGAGAGTGTGAAATGTTCATGGCCCTCATCATCTCTTTTTGCCTCATTGTGGACTTCTTTTGATGGACATGAGCCTCATATGCACGATCCACATTGAAGCAGAAGGCTTTCTTGATCTTGACTTCAAGCTTCTTGAACCATGAGGGTTCCTCCTCACGAGGCGGAGCACTAGAACTTGCTCCAACATCCGGAGCACGAGAAGGACCACCGGGTGTGCGAGAAGTAGCTTTGCCATGCCTATCCTTTGGTAAAGTGTGTGTCTTCTTTTGCAGTTGCTTGCTATTGTGCTTGATCACGGTCATACCACACTTCAAAAGATCCTCATTCTTCTTTGCCCTCCACTTCTTGCAAATGAGTTCCATGATAAATGGTGCATAAATGGGAACCCTTCTATCAAGCATATTCAACCACATCTCTTGATATATAAAATCCATGACATCAAGAAGGTTTCCGGTGCCTCGGTTTTTGTGTGAGTTGATCATGAGGTCAATAGTGTAGGAATGCACTTGATCCCAATTCCCAATGCGTGGAGCAAGGCACTCACGATAAATGCGGTGAAGTATCTCAAATGTTGGGATCAAATCCTCGGTTTGACCCGGAACTCCGCCTTCCATAGTGATGGGCTTGAGCACCTCCTTGAAATTGTGTTCAAAACTTGAGTGGTTTCTCCACCCACGAGAGGAACTCGTACCACCATCATGATATCCACCCAAAATATTTCCAAACTCCTCCATGGTGGCTTCAAGCATAGTGTCATTGGTCATCCATTTGAGTGTCCGAGCTTCATCATTCCCAAAGTGGATGGTTGCATAGAATTGATGGATGAAGTACTCAATATATGGGTGATTTTTGAGCATGAGGTATTTCGTGTGCATGACCACATCTCTCTCATCTATCTACACTTGGTGGTGTCAATCACCTCATGACATGGATAAACAAGGCATTATGCATAAATCGAACCATCACATGCATCATAGAATATCTCCAAAGTATGACAAGTCATAAAAGATCCAACACAACGGTAAATGCATAACAAATATCATCTCATACCACAATATCCACCATAGGAATTACATAGATAGATCCATACTTATGCAAGGCACATCATATGGATTTCAACAATGATCATACATAGAGAAATTAGATCAAGTTACCACCATAAACCCAAAGTACAGGGGGTGGACTACTCCCCCTTCATCATGGTGATGATGGTGGAGATGTTGGAGAAGATGGAGATGATCTTGCTGTAGATGTTGATGATGAACACGGCGGAGGGGGGTGGAGCCCTCCGGAGGTGATTCCGGCGGTGTTTCCCCCCTCCGATCTTCTCCGGCGGCAGCCTTCTGACTCTCTGTTTCGTGGTTTTGTGTTTCTCCGCCGCCTCCTTTCCGAAGGGCGTCGGGGACTATTTTTATAGTCGGTTTTAGGTCAAGACGAAGGCTCTGGAAGAAAGATCGACGGCTGCGGAGCCTCGAGGCCCAAGATGGTGGGTCCCACACGGCCAAGGAATCTGGCCGTGTGAGCCACCCTATCTTGGCCCTCGGGCCTCCGTTTGTTCGCTTCCTTCGCTCCCACGCTTCGTTCCTTCCAAAAACGGATGCTCGTAAATTTCCAGGACATTTGGACGTTGTTTGGGTCCCTGAAACATCAAAATATAGAAAATAGGGTTTTTTGCCAGTACAGGGTTAATTCCATAAAAATATGAAAACTGTGAAATATTCCCAAAATCAATATAAAACAATGATATAACCCTTATATGATGCAAATATGATCGAAATATAAGTAATATAATGCAAAGTTCATGTATGCATTTTACATGCATCAGGTGCGAAACTCAGAAAGAGATAGATCATCAAAAGACCGCTGAGGTTCCTTGTTCTTTTGGCGCCGTGCCTTCTTGGCATTGGAACCTTGACTGTTTTCAGGAGTCTCATCAACAGAAGGACGAGGAGGACGAAGGGCAAGATGCTTGGATCGACCACGGCGAAGTTCACCACCTGCAGGAGAAACAGAGTAGAAGGAAGCAAGGGGGTAAGCACTCATGTCCACGGAGCAAACAAAAGAAGCAACGAGATGATTCAGTGCGCACGCAGCGGCCGGAATCGACGTCTTGCTCAAAACATTTCCAACAAAAATCAAATCGGACAAGCCTAGATGATCATTTCTACCAAAGGAAACGAGGTACAAGTCTCTAGAATCACTAGGTTAAACGAAAATCACTTCGTCCTAGATTTGAAAATAGAGAGCATTACCGGGCTCCATGGCGAAGATGATCTAGAGGAGAAGGATCCCCTAGGCGTGGGGATGCAGATCCGGCGCGGAACCGGAGGAATCCGAGGCCGAAAGGCCCCGGGGAGATCGCCGGCGTCGAGGTGCTCCGGGCGGGAGAGAGAAAAGAGCGAGGCGCGGGGGTAGATCAACTGTTCGAGGAAGAAGCAGTTGACCCCGCGCCTCCTTGTATGTCGCCCGGTTCACTAATGCCGGATATTTCTGGCCTGGGGACCGGATATATCCGGCCCACAGCCCGGAATTTCCGGGCATCCGACGCCCAGTTTTCTCTTTCTTGGAAAACAAGGACATGAGTGATAGAATAGCATGGTTTTTTTAGATAAGAAGGCTTAGGAGAAGACCAAAAAACAGGGAATGGTACTTCACACTCAAACATATGAAAAAGCAAATGGAAAGCCATGAAACCCAACATTTGAGTGCGTTTTCCATAAAGAACAACGGATAGGCAATAAGATCCAAATAACCTCCAAGAGAGCAACTCTTCACAAAGAAGAGGGCGGTGGCCTAGGCCACCATGTATGAGTTTGTGGTGTGACACCGCGAAGATATATCTTGGGTTCACCGCCACTACTCGTCATTTAAGCTCACAATTCATAAGAATGAAAGTAGAGATGCAAAATGAGTTCTCACTATTGGCATAATGGGGGGGAGGGATAGTCCAATGGATTAGGACCGCACTCCCCTATCTCCATGCCTACATCTAAACTAGTTATGATGTCTACTATGGGTATTTGTGCAAGGCGGTCAAGCAAAGTTACTCGCATCAATGATATTTAGTTCATTCCTCAACTCTCGAAATCTTGGTTCATCAAGGGCCTTGGTGAAGATGTCCGCGAGTTGATCCTTGGTACCTACACATGAGAGGTCAATGTTGCCCCTCTCCACGTGCTCCCGGATGAAATGATGACGAACTTCAATATGCTTCATCTTGGCATGTTGCACGGGGTTGTGGGCGATCTTGATGGCACTCTCATTGTCGGAAAGGAGAGGCACCTTGGTGAAGTTGACACCATAGTCCTTCATTGTTTGCACCATCCATAGGAGTTGAGCACAACAACTTGCAGCGGAGATGTACTCGGCTTCGGTGGTGGAGAGAGCAACACAATTTTGCTTCTTGGAAGACCAACATACCAAGGAGCGGCCAAGAAATTGACAATCCCCGGAAGTGGACTTCCTATCCTTCTTCTCTCCGGCATAATCCGCATCCGAGTACCCGATGAGATGAAAGCTTTAACCCTTGGGATACCAAAGACCAAAGTTTGGGGTATGAAGCAAATATCGAAAGATGCGCTTAACCGCCATCATGTGGCTCTCTTTGGGAGCCCCTTGATACCTTGCACACTTATCCACACTAAACATGATATCCGGTCTAGATGCACAAAGATAAAGCAAAGAACCAATCATCGAGCGATAGAGTTTTTGATCGACATCGTTACCCTCGGTGTCGGTGTGGAGGTCAACGGTGGTAGACATGGGTGTCTTGTAAGGTTTGAGCTCCATCATCTTGAACCTCTTGAGCATGTCTTGGGTATATTTGGCTTGATTGATGAAGGTACCTTCCCTATATTGCTTCACTTCAAACGCTAGGAAGTACTTCAACTCCCCCATCATGGACATCTCAAACTTGCTTGTCATTAGCTTTGCAAACTCATCATTGAAAGCATTGTTAGTAGAACCAAAAATGATGTCATCTACATAGAGTTGGCATATGAAAAGATTGCCACCCACCTTCTTGGTAAAGAGGGTGGGGTCAATAACACCAACTTGGAATCCACGGTCTACAAGAAACTCTCGAAGGTGCTCATACCACGCACGTGGGGCTTGTTTAAGGCCATAGAGCGCCTTGTCGAGCTTGTAAACATGGTCCGGATGGTTGGGATCCTCAAACCCGGGAGGTTGCTTAACATATACCAACTCATTAATAAGACCATTAAGGAAGGCACTTTTAACATCCATTTGTTGTAGTTTAAAGTTATGATGAGATACATATGCAAGCAAGATGCGAATAGATTCAAGACGAGCAACGGGGGCATAGGTTTCACCAAAGTCAACACCTTTGACTTGAGAGTAGCCTTGTGCCACCAATCTTGCCTTGTTTCGAATGACGATGCTGTTCGAATCTTGCTTGTTCTTGAAGACCCACTTGGTGCCGATGACGTTCTTGCACCCATTTGGCCTTGGCACCAACTTCCACACCTTGTTGCCCTTGAAGTTATTGAGTTCTTCATGCATGGCATCAATCCAATCATGATCTTCGAGTGCTTAATACACAAAAGCATGGTTGGTGATAAAACTCGCCAATTGACTTCTTGTGACGACCTTGTTTTGGACACCACCGAGAACTTTGTCCAATGAGTGCTCTAAGAGTTCTAGGTTTCTCTCTCTTCGTGCGTCTCTTCTCTTCTTGATCTCCTCTGAGGTTTCTTGAGAGATGACTTGATCATTTCCTTCATCATTGGAGTCATGTGCATAGTGTTGATCTTGAACTTGATCTTGATGTGGACCATCTTGAGCTTGTTCTTGATCATTTGCTTGAAAGTTGTCTCGTGCACCATCTTGAGCTTGGTATTGAACATCAAGTTGTGGAGAGGAACCACTAGGTTGATCTTGTTCTCGACCTTGCTCACTTGATTGAGGGTTCATAGTTTGTCCTTGGTTGCTTGGAGGATCTTGTGTATGTGATGATATGACTTGAGGAGATGCTCGTGGAGGATCTTGAACTTGAGGAGGATCCTCTTCAATAGGACGAATGTCCCCAATAGCCATCCTTCTTAGAGCAAGCTCCATGGGTATATCACCTACAACATTAGAATCAACTTGCCCCACTTGGGAGCCATTATCCTCATCAAACTTCACGTCACTAGATTCCTCAACTTGACCGGTGGTCTTGTTGTAGACTCTATAGCCGTGAGAGTTTGTGGAGTAACAAACAAAGATACCCTCTATTGATCGAGTCTCGAACTTAGATAGCCGGTTACCTTTCTTGCGAATGAAGCACTTGCATCCGAAGACACGAAAATAAGAAAGGTCCGGTTTCTTCCCAAGAATAATCTCATATGGAGTCTTGTTCAAGAGCTTGCGGAGATATAACCGGTTTGTTGCATGACAAGCGGTGGAGATGGCTTCGGCCCAAAAGTTAAACGGAGAAGCATACTCCGCAATCATGGTCCTAGCCGCGTCCATAAGAGTCCGGTTCTTCCTCTCCGCAACACCATTTTGTTGAGGGGTATATGGAGTGGAATATTGATGAGCAATGCCTTCTTCACTAAGAAATCCCTCCACGGTGTAGTTCTTGAACTCGGACCCATTGTCACTTCGGATTGTCTTGATCTTCTCTTGATATTGGCGTTGAGCCATGTTGATGAAGTCAATGACTCTTTGTTGAGTCTCACTCTTCTTCTTGAAGAAATAGACCCATGTGTATCTTGAGTAGTCATCAACAATCACCAAGCAATACTTCTTTCCACCAAGACTATCATAAGATAGTGGACCAAAGAGGTCCAAGTGAATGAGCTCAAGAATCTTGTCGGTGGTGATCTTTGTCTTTGATGGATGGGCTTCTCCATGTTGCTTTCCTAGAACGCATGATCTACACACACGATCTTTGGAGAACTTAATATCGGTTAGTCCAAGAATGTGATCACCACTTTGAAGATCATGGAGTGTTCTCATATTGGTGTGGGCTAGTCGGCGATGCCAAAGCCAACCCACATCAACTTTAGCCATTAGACAAGTCACGGCCGTCATGCTTTCTTTCGAGAAATCAAGCACATACATGCCGTACTCGACATGTCCAACAAAGACTACTTTAAGAGATCCCTTCACGGTGATGATCACAATCTCGTCATCAAAATAACACCCATAACCACTTTTTGTAAGTTGATAGACGGAGAGCAAGTTGTAACCAAGGGACTCGACAACAAGTACATTCTTGATAGAGATTTCACTAGCAACAACAACCTTGCCTCGTCCCAATACCTGAAGCTCGCGGTTGTGACCTATATTGAGGTAGAGGAGGTTCAATATCATCCACCAAGTCAATGCGTCCGGTCATGTGTTGGGATGCGCCACTATCCACCGTCCATCGACCCGCACCGGACGCCACACCCTACAAGAGGTCAAGTCTTTGACTTAGGTACCCATTTTTGGATGGGTCCTTTCTTGTTAGTCACAAGGGTCTTTGGAACCCAAATAGCCCAATGATAATCATCACCATATGAAGTACCAACATATTTAGCATAAACATGACCATCTCTAGATTTCATAAGAACATAAGATGGATTATATTTGCCGGCAAAGTCATTATGAGTGGGAAGACCCCTTGTGATCTCACCACCCACAATGGTGTTGGTCTCCTTCTCTTTAGCCATCTCCCCCTCCTTCACAAAGATAATAGCTTTGGAAGAGGGAGTTGGCTTCTTCTTCTTCTTGTTCTTCTTCTTTGACTTGGTAGTGAAACCAAGTCCTTCTTTCCCAATTTGATCCTTTTGACTACTCAAAAGATCAATGAGGTTCTTCTCTCCTTGGGAACAAGACATAATGCCCTTCTCAAGTTGAGATTTCAACTTAGAATTCTCTTCAACAAGATTAGCATGCTCACAACAAATAATAGATTGATCAACAAGTTCATTTGATGTGGAAGCAATAGCTACTTTTACTTGTTGACCTAGGAATTGATCATGAGACTTCTCAAGGTTGGCAAAAGACTCTTTGAGGGTTTTGAGTTCCTCTTCAAGTCTCTTGTTTTCCTTCTCAAGTCTAGCATGGTCAATGCCTAGCTCATTCTTCTCATTTTTATAGACTTTGGAAGTAGCAAGAGCATGTTCATGATCCTTCTTAACTCTAGACATGTCAATAGCATAAGATTCCTCTAAATTAGATAGAGCCTCCTCAAGAGACCCTCTACGATTTTGCTCTTTTACAAGAGCGATAGAGAAATCCGCTATCTCATTAGCATAGTCCACTTCACGATTAGCCATGCCTGAGATGATCTCCTCCTTTTGATCTACAAGAGAGTTAGTTTCCTCAAGTTGCTCCAAAAGAGCATCAACATGCACCTTATCATCTCCCTTAAGGTTAGCTAACCACAAGTCCACCTCATTTGGACTTTGGGGCTCCTTCACAACATTCTCTACACAATCCAATAAGGAGGGAGGTGTAGAGGTAATAGGTTTAGTCGAAGGAGTTACCGAGGTGGCTTTTGCCAGGAGACATGTGTACGGAATGGGCTCATTCTCATTGGGGGATTCAAATAGGGATGACGATGAAGAGGAAGGAGTAGCTATGGCAATGCGTGCGGTAGCTCCGGCTTCATCTCCATGTTCATCACCGGACATGTATTCTTCCAACACCTTTCTATCTTGAACACATAAGGCATTGGGAACCCTCTTCTTCACATAGTTCTTGTTGATGTTGGCCTTGGTCTTGTCTTTCCTCACAATCTTGCCATTGTGATCCTCTCTATTCTCCCAAGGGCACTCGGCAATATAGTGGTTGAGGTTGCTACAATTATAGCAAGTCTTAGGACGCTCCCCTCTTGGTTTGCCACCGAAGCTTTTCTTGGCAAAAGGCTTTGCTTTGGAGCGGTTGCCCCAAAATGCTCTTGAAGCAAGAGCCATGTGCTCAAAGTAGTCATCTTTGCTGTCATCCACATCTTCTTCATAACCTCCATGGTCACAATCTTGTTCGCAAGTGGTGGCCTTGGACTTCAATGCTAGGTTTGGAGATTGTCCCGCAAGTCCTCTTTGCCGAGCTTGAGCATGAATAGAACTCTTCACAACCATTCCGATGGAGACAAACTCATTGAGTATGGTGTTGGAGTCAAGTGTTGAGAAGTCCAGTCTTGATCGAATGGTTTGAGCCAAGCTTTGATTGGAAGGAGTGATAGCCTTGAGGAACTTGCGCTTGATCCAACTATCCTCAATCTTCTCAAAGCCAAAATCATTCAAGGTGATGGCAAGAGCGGAGAGCCTTCGATAGAGATCTTCGGGTGTCTCATCCTCATTCATCACAAACTCTTCGGCCTCGTCTAGGACCGCTTCATACTTGCAAAGTTGAATGCTTGCGCTCCCCAAGAACAAATTGTGGAGACTGTCCCAACATTGCTTGGCCGTCTTGCATACCCGGATATGAGTGGTATAGGTTGGGCCGGCGGCCGTTTGAATCATGCGCATGGCGGTGGCATTGAGTTGGTGATTGACCTTCTCCGTTGGAGTCATGTTGAGTGGGTCTTGAGGATGAAAACCTTGCTCTATAATATCAATCAAGAAGACACAACAATTAGACATGTGTGATCGCATATTAAATTACCAATTAGGAAAGTCTTTTGGGTCAAGCATAGGTGGTGCGCCCATGTTGGCGATGTGTGGCGGAGAAACGTGTTGGTGGATTGTGTTGTACACTTGTTCCGGTGGAACATTTGCATACACCCCAGGTTTCCTTGGGATTGGGCCACCGCCCGCGGCATTCGGTGCTTCGGGATTGGCTTTCACCTTTCCATCCACATTGACGAGAACCGAAGAAGATAGAGCATCTACCTTCTCCAATTCATTTTCCGCGGGGGGTGAACCAATCTTAGGTTCCGGTTTCCCTAGGAACTCCTTGAACATTTCCCGCATCGATTCTTTCATGCTTATGTTGAGGTTGGTAGTAATCTCGGTATTGAGATTCGCCATCTCACTCTTGAGATCACTAACAACCTCACCAAGGCGTTCATTAGTAACCGATGCGAGTGAATCCAAGTTGTCCGACATATTCTCTTAGGCGGTGAAGCCTTAGATAAGAGCCGAGGCTCTGATACCAATTGAAAGATCGATATGTCGACTAGAGGGGGGGTGATTAGGCGACTACCAAATTTTAATTCTTTTTCGATTAATTAAGGCTTGAGCAAGGTATAACAAAGGTTGACTAGATGTGTACTAGATGATAGCAACCTATGTGATACAAACAAGGTAAATAGCGTAGCGAAAGCAACAAGTAAAGGATAGAAATAACCGCAAAGTGGAGACACGGAGATGTTTTCCGTAGTTCCTTCCCAAGGGAAGTACGTCTACATTGGAGGAGTGTGGAGCCACCTAGGCGCTCCAATAGCACGGATGTGCTCACTCTATTCTCCGTGAGCTTTACCCGTGGGGGTTTGGCTCATCCACTATGAGGTCACCTTGATGGCGTTGACCAAGCCGGTACACAAAATTCGGGGAACTCCACAATGAGTTGGAGCCTCCCAACAATGCCTCGGACTCCCTCCGAGACTCACAAAGGCACCTAGGGTTACAAGCAACCCAAGATGCGAAATCCACACGGAAAGTGTGGGGGAATGGAATTTCCTTCGGTGGAGATGCAGATCTAGACCTCCTCCCTCACTCCTCAAAGTATCAAGATGATTGGGTGGTTGGAGTGGGAGATCTAGTAGTTTGAAGCTTTCATTAATGGAGGAGAGAGATTGCTTGAAGCTTGAGAGTGCTTGAGGTATATGGAGGGGTATTTATACCCCTCCACGAAATCTGGCCGTTGCAGTCTTCGCGGCCCCGGATATCTCCGGGCTAAGTTCCGGATATTTCCGGGCGGCCGGATATTTCCGGATCTAGGGGCGGATATTTCCGGCCTACGCCGGATATCTCCGGAAATAGTTCCTGCCTGAGGTGCACCGAGTCCAGTAGTGAAATTGCTAAAAACTTAGCCGTTTTCACGTAGACCGGATATATCCGGCCCTCTGGCCGGAAATTCCGGCCCCCGGAATTTCCGCCCTCTGCCCGGATATCTCCGGGCTTCTGGGAAGAGTGCTGGCTCTCTCTTCCTCCTTCGACATCTAACACAGCTGCAAACATATTTAATCCTGAAACATAGCAGCTTATTAGGACTCTATTCATGTTATCTTTATTCACCAAAAGCAAGATGAAAGATATGCTCTTTCACCCTCTTAGACTTATGGCTTAGTTCTCTCCTGTAAAGTTTACTTTCCTGTTTGTAAATAACTTGTACAGTTCTGGGTGATGAATAAAGGACCGTGGGGGGCTCCCCCACAGTAGAAAAGCTTCAAAAAAAATATTGTTACAAATTTAAATCAGGTATATGATAACCCACAAGTATAGGGGATCGCGTGTAGCCTTTTCGATAAGTAAGAGTGTTGAACCCAACGAGGAGCTAAAGGTAGGATAAGTATTCTCTCAAGTTCTATCATCCACTGATACAACTCTACGCACACTAAACGTTTACTTTATCTAGGAAATAATACTAGAGTAATAATACGAATATGAGAGATAGCTTTGCAAGATAATAAATACAAGAAAATAAATGTTAGTGCTGCAGCAATAAAATATACTAAGTAACCATAAACTAACAGTACCATGAGTGTGGAAAAGTGGTGGTAATTGTGGTGGCTTTGTCCAACATTAATTAGTAAAGATATCGGGTTCATTGTCTTCGATGCAGTTTTCTATGTGGGAGAGGCTAAATATACATGCACTCCACTACTTGGGATTACAAGTACTATATGATTGTATTGTTAGCAAACATCCGTAAATACTAACAATGCATTAAGGTTTCCCCAACCACAGCCTTAAGTTCATGATCCTCTTACTCCCATACATGCAACTAACCGGTTTGAGCCCTCAGGTTTCTGTCACTCCGGCAGGACTACCCCCTTCCTTTGCACATACTACCAACCCTAGGGTGTTGATCCATGCGCGCACAAATATAATGGACACCAATAGGACAGTACCATATCAACATACAACTCTAATGAACCAAAGACATTCAACCAAGCAATCAAAAGACAAATAAACTACGGAAACATGTCATAAATCATAGGATAAATATTATAGCATCAAACACCATGTTTACATAGGACGGTATAGAGGTTTGTGGGAGGATGAAACACTGAATACAAGGAGGAGTTGGTGATGGAGATGGCGGTGAAGACGGCGGAGAGGCAGCGCGGGTGCGCAGGGCGGCGGCGGCGGCGGCGGCGCGGGGAGCTCCTTCCCCGCCGTCGACATCATGTGGGAGCGCCGCCCTTAGCCTCTCTCCTTCATGGCCTCTTGGGAGCCCTCCCCCATGGAGATGGGATCTCCACTCCATGGGGGAGGCAAAAACGTGGCTTTTGGTGGCTGGAATTCGTGGGTGGAGGAGTTCTCCACGAGTTAGGTTTCCTCCCTTTATATAACTTCTCGGATTTCCGTCACCCCTTTTAGGGTTCCACCAAAACGGGCCTACAGGCCGCGTCCGAACTCCGATTGGGCTGATCTCGGGATTAAAATCTTCGTATGGAAAATTGTGACAACTTTCTATTTATTGAGTTTTCCGTTTGACGTCGTCTTCGAGGGTCAAACTGACAAACTCCGAAAAAAGTTCTCAGACAGATTTCTGGAAAGTCCCAATTCATGTCCAACAAGGTTTCCTTTTGTATTCTTGATAATTCCTACACATCAAAGTGTAAAACAAGAACATTGTGCACTTTTGCAACTATTAATAGGTTAGTCCAAATAAATCATAAACTTAATATAAAAACAAGTGCAAAAGGCATAGTATTAACATGAAACAATCAAAAATTATAGATACATTTTGGACGTATCAACATCCCCAAGCTTAATTCCTGCTCGTCCTCGAGTAGGTAAATGATAACAAAATAATTTTTGATTGTAAATGCTATGATCAGATCTTTAACAATTGCATGATGTATGGATAGTAAAACTTAGCAATCATGTTACCTAATGAAAAGTATCAACGAACTAAGAGCTCATAACATGAAATTTATAAACATCAACAAGATTGTAATGATCATAATAAAGCATGATAGAGTGGTATCTCGCTTGCCCTTAATTGTGGAGCAAAACATAAATGCCAAGGCACCTCTGAAGTTCAAGTGAAGACTAGATGTAAAGATATCAAAGCTAAAAGAATAATAGTTATACCGCAGATAACCGCATTCTGGGACAAGCACATTACACTAAGAATGACAGTTATGCTCTCGAGGAAGTGCTCAAAGAAAGGATGATGACTCAACACTTAGATTGGCCCTTCGTAGAGGGAAGCAGGGATTAACATGTGCTAGAGCTTTTTATTAAAAACAGAAGCAAAAATGTTTTGAGAGGTGGTTGTTCCTGTCAACGAATCAGTAATAGAGTTCTTGTTATCTTCCATACTAAACAAGTTGAGAGCGGTTCCGAGTTATTGATATTAGGCATTTATAGCATGCACTTTTATATAGTATGACACTCCTCCCAACCTTTGCTTTCACAAACCATGGCTAACCGAATCCTCGGGTGCCTGCCAACAATCACATACCATGGAGGAGTGCCTATTTTTATTTGTTTAACTTTTGAATGTTATAATGGTCTAACCAGCTCTTTGCAAAATTAGTGACGAGCAGATGAAGCATGCAAGTCGGGGTACTTAATTTAGCATGAAAGATAACAAACCCAACTAGAACGTACTCATGAGCTAAAAACAGTGTCACAAAATGAGAAGCATTTTGAAGGTTTTAAAGGTAGCACATGAAAATTTACTTGGAATGGTTTGAAATGCATGCATAGGAATTTATAGTGGACTCTTTGAAATAACTTGGTTTTCAGGGATTTGGATGCACGAGCAGCATTCCTGCTCAGTACAGGTGAAGGCTAGCAATAGACTGGGAAGCGACAATCGAGACAGCAATAACCGTCATAATCATGCTTGCGACAGAACAAAATTAACAGAGGCATAAAAGTGATACTAGAACTCTGAGGCAAAGTAAATCATCAAGACTTAATTGACTTTTTGTTTTTCAGTCATGAGCATGCGTGAGCATGTGCCAAGTCAATTCAAGTGAATCATTCAGAGGAGGATACCACAATACCATACCATTTTATGAACAGGACAATGCATGTTAACATCAAAATATCATAATATACACTATTAGCTAGTTGAGACTATCCATAGGAAAACATAACCACTAAATAATATCATTCACACATCATTTTTAAGTTTCATCAAATAATCCATTAACCAAGTAAAAGTTGAAAACAGAAGATAAATAAAATATGTGACGATCCACTTATTAATGTAACCGGTGTTTGATGCTAAGATAAATAGATAATAAGATACAGCCGCTTCAAGTTTAGTCAAGTTCCTATGTTGCTCAAAAAACAAAGTTTAAAGGTTTGCAAACCGAGGGGTTATTGATGAAGAGGGATGCGGGGACATCCCCAAGCTTATGACTTTGGCCATTCTTCAATATTTCACAGTTTGGTGCTCCTTCATTCTCTGTGAAAAAACTTCAACACAAAAACTTTCCCATTCTTTCCCGCGGTTAGACATTAGTACAATACATAATATTTCCCAAGTGCTGCTATTAAACCAAATCAAATTTTGTTTTTAAGTTACAGAAAGGTTGCTTAAATGGCCAAATTATAAATGAAAGGTAAGAACCATTAAAAATCAAATGAAAACGAAAAGAGGCCACTCTGGTAACAAAAGTCAGAATCTGTTCAGAAAAACAGCAGCTGAAAAATGCAATTTTTAGGTGCTCTTAAACATGTCCGAAATTTTAGCCAATTTTTTTGCATGCATATAATTCGATGATACATAATCAGTAATTTTTTCGTGATTTTTAGATCTTTCAGTAAAACATGAAAAATCGCGCAATGAGCAGTAGATTCTGAAAACAGAAAATCACTTTTTACAAATGTATCAACTAAGCTAAATGGGTAAAATTTGGTATTTTATTTTTGATAAACTAAGAGACCAGAGACTAAACAAGACCTAAACATGCTATGTACAGTATGGAAAACTCTAAAGAAAAACCAAAAGTAACAACCAAATAAAGAACGAAGTAAAACAAAAGAAAATATTTTTGCGGAAAATCCTTTTGGAGGACGAGCTCCATGGAGCTCGTTTAGGCTCTGTTCTTCACTTTAGTCTCTAGCTATTCTCCACCGAAGCCTTAGCTCCCGTGCCAGGGCGTCGACCTAGAAGACCCAGCATCGCATCACAAGAAGGAGATGGTGAGAGACTGTCCGGAGGAGAAGAACCTCTGCTCAAGTTCGAGATCCATGGGCTATCCGTTGGTGGAAGCGGCGAGCGGCAAGCATGTCTGGGTCAAGATGAGGACTGTGAGCCGTCAGAGGCAGGTCGCCGCCGTATGTGGCGCCATCTTCGCACCGGAGCACCCCGAGCCTGTCGGCATCAGTTGTTCATACGCCATACTGACGCTGGATAGGAAATATTTCATAGGAGACCCAAGTCCATCCCCAACCAGTTTGAGACATCTCCAAATCCTCAATTTGTCAGGTAATAACTTGCACCTTAGGACACCAAGAATCTTTTTTGACGTTAAATAGCAGGAGCTCTGCCTATGCATTATAAGAGGAATAGAATTGGTCCAGTTAATAAGGGAAACCGGACCCAAAAACCATACAAACGCGGTTAAAAAGACCGCACACTCAAACTCATGGAACGTCATCTGTGCCTGAAACAAGGGAATCTAGTCCCAAACTAACAGGCCAGACCTCATACCCAACTATCAGAAACTCTCCAAACACACACAAACTCTCACCCCTAGAGATGCACCGGCGTGCACCCTCCACAAAGAATAGGTCAAGCATTACTCACAATTAACTCTCGAACCGCTTCCATCACCTGCGGTGTGCGCTGCTTCTTGTACATCTGCAAATAAAATTCCATCTTCTCCTCTATGGCTTCATCGGTGGCTTTCTCTTTACTCTTGAGTTTTGGGATTTCCCCAAAAGCCTCCGCCCGCCGAAACTCGGCGCGCTTGGCTGCTGGAATGCCACAATCTTTGTTCTTCTTGTCCAACCGGATGCTTCGTCGCTCAGCCAAAGAGGGAGCATCCACCCGAAGCTGCTTGTACTTGGGCATGTCCGCAATCTCTCGGCAGAGCTCCTCCATCGAAAAAGGTAAGGTCTTCTCCTGTGGCTCAATCGCGTCAAATTGAGCCATCACCTTCGCGATCTTCTCCTCCGGGCTAGGGGCATCAGAACCCCTCAACATCTCCAATGCCAAAGGCATCTCCACTCGAAGATCCTGCATCAGGGGCCCCTGCACCACCAGAGAGACATGCTCCGAAGGAGCAATAGGCGTGGAGGTGGAATCAAGGGCAAGCGCCGACGCTGAAGAGCTCACCCCCCTGGGAGAGTAGCAACCAAAGCGCGCAACCCCGCCGTCAGCGCAATCAGCATTGCCCCCGGTACACAGAGGTGGTGCTGGCTCCACCTGCACCACAGCCGGCGGCAAGGAGAGCCTCTCCAGAGCCCCCTCTGCCCGCTCCAACAGACTCTCCAGAGCCACCTTGGCCCGCTCCAAACCACTCCCAAGCCGCTCCAGCACACCCTGCACAGCCACCGTCATCGCGACCTGAGACGCGACCAACTCCTTGAGCTGAGACACGACGAAGCCTTGCACCTCAGCCCGCATCAATGCCGCCTGCTTCTCGACGAGGGATCTCATCAATGCTTCTGGAGGGACCAACGTCGAGCTTGCCGCCATCTCCGCACGACTTGGGGGCCCCCGGTCCCCAAGCTTGGGAGGGGGCGCAGCAACAGATGCCCAAGAACGGTCCAGAGGATGGCATCGACCGGAGGCCGGCGACTTGGAGCAGCGGGGCGCTTGGCTAGCCTTCTGACGCTGCGGGCAGTCACGTTCCCGGTGGCCGGAGCAGTGGCAAGCAAGGCACCGGATGTCTCCGTGACAGCCAGCCACACGATGGTCGCGGGCCAAGCAGCGGAAGCACCGGCCCTGCACCCGACGCCTGAAGGCCAAGGCGCGGTCTTCGCCTCCACGAGGAGGAGAAGGCGGCAAAAGGCTCCGTTGCGTGCGCTTCTTGTTGCAAACCAACTGCCAAGGAGACACCTCGCCGTCCGCCTCCGGCGCATCCGGCCTCGGTATCCCCAGCTCCTGCAGCTTGAGCTCGGGCGGCGGCCGAACTGGAGGAGTCGGCGGGCGGGAAGGCAGAGTGGCCTGCACGGGCAACTCCTTCTCCTTCAGCCGGGCCCCCGTCACCTCCGGCAAGCCGAGCAAGGAGAGGTCGCCGACGACCAGAGAACGAAGTGGGGGGCACGGCGGGTCCGAGGGAAGCAGGATCACCCGGGGAGAGAAGCCGGCCGGGACGACGGCCGGCGGCGGCGGCGGGATCTGATGGGGTTGCAAGGATATGGTGGCCGACGGCGCCGGAGCGGCCTCCTCCGGTAGGGGCTGGTGGTGCGTGTGGGGGGGGGCGGGGTTGGGGGGAGGGAGGTCGCATGGGCGGAGCTAGGCGGCGGGGGCGGCGGCGGCGGCCGCCGCGGGGTCTCCATGGGTCGCGAGAGCGGTTAGGTCATGAGTCAAACTTGCGCATGGAATACACCAAGAATCTGAATAAATGATTTCTACTTCACTCGTGTACTGATCGGATTCATAAATATGAAAGTATAACCTAGAGATTCCGATGGGAAAAGGGGTACACTAGATTAGACTAATCATCAATGTGTTAGGCACCATTTTGCACCCATTCTTCAGGTTCACAGTTGACATCCTAGATAGCATGCAGTTCTATGAATTGCTTTGTACGTGTACTAAAGACTAACCTGATGTACAAGTGTTATAGCTAAACTGAACCGTGCTAAATTCAAAGTTAGTAACGGCCTCACATGACCATTTGCCAGTCTAAATAGCTGCACGAATACTTTCACGTGTGGTCTTCTTTCCATTGAAAGTAGTAACTGCTAGTACATGTTCAGTTGAGTAATGACTTAGCAAGATGGAACTACAGGTTTATTCTGTAAGTACATTAGCTCATGTCCTGAAGGTTAAAACTGCTGTAGCTTGCTCTATGTGTGCATGGCTTGTTAATCTTGCTGTACAAATTAATTATAAACTGAACCTTTTCACTGAAAACCATATAAAGAATACCTCGGATCGTAGTGCTCAGATAATTTAGTTGCACTGGGCTATTAATATACAGAGAACCCTGTAGCATATATTTTGTCTCCAACATCTGATTTTCACTTCATAAAATCTTCAGGCTGCACAACTAAATGGGTCATGTCCTGTACTGGTTACTCCAGGCTTACAAATTACCTTCATTTGCTGCAACCTGTAGTTCTGTAGAAGCCAAACTAGTACCATCAGAAACCAAACATCATGCATGCTTGGTTATTCACATAAGTCACACGACCTGTTATTCTGTACCTGGCAGTAGAATTTGGTGATCAAGTAAGTTACCAAATACTAGCATGTCACTCCACTACCTGAAGTTGATGAACCTGATTAGTTAGATCAGTACTCATGTTATTTATTCTTCAACTATTTTCTTCCATAGAGAAAGATAGTTAGAAGCCTGTAAATGACTTAAATCAATTAGTTTGCTGAACCATGTGAACTAAAATCCATGCTTGAGATGAAATCGAATTTGGGTGATGTAAATAAGAATAATCGGAGATAATTAACATCTGACATATGTATCCTTACAAATAAATCTGGGAATCAATTATTCTTCATTCTTTGGTTATGAACTGCCACAGCTCGCTCAAGAACAAATCTAAATGCATGTCTTGTATCGTTAGTAAGTTCTACATAGAAATCTTGTCCATTGCTTGTTGGAATACATTGTCCTAGATAAATTAATCAACCAAGAGTGCTCTAAGTGAACCACCCACACTTCAGTGCTGATAAGTGTAACCGTAGCATACATATGCATCATATATTGTTCTGTGAACATCTGTGTTAGTGTTAAGTGGATTTCATTCACCTTTTCCAGTTTGGATCTTCTTTGGAATTCTTATGGGATGAAATTGAATCTTTGGTGTTGTGCTAACTTCCGGATAGCTCAGGCAAGTCCAACTCATGTCCACTTGATTATTTTTATCAGAGTATTTGCAACTTATTATCTGTGATATCACTTGCATCAAAGAAAAATATATGTTATGAATAATATGATATGGAACCTGTTGATCGACTGATGGAGCAGTCGGTGAACTATTATGGTGGGTAGTTGAACTCTTGTTTGGAGGCTGTCAAGCCATTGGAAGCGGGTTCGACTACATGGGATATCACCCTAGGATTAATAACAATTGACTTCTTGGGTTCAAGCACCGTAGCAACAGCGTTGACCACACGACCTGTATGGACGAGGCTCAGATGAAGAAATACCACCTTATAAGGCATGTCACCCGGGGATGGCAGTTTGGGAGTGGCCTATTTGGCGACCAACTGTCGCAGTTTGGGAGTGGCCTATTTGGCGACCAACTGCAAGAGGGCTCCAATGCAGCCATGTTATGGACGGGTAGCTGGTTCTGCCAGCTACGGTGCGAGTCATGTCAAACAAACGGGGTGAAACAACTCTGTGATCCAAAATCTGGTAGTGAGTGCAGGGCACGGTCACCCGGATTGCGGATCGTCTGTGGGTAAAGTAACGCACCTCTGCAGAGTGTATCAAATTGTGGCATTGTCACTCCCTGTTCCCGGAAGGAGCTGCGAACGTGGCGAGAAACGAATCCACATGGGATTCTAACAGCTCGTGAGGCAAGAAGATCATAGATTTCATAAATAAAACCTGACCTTTCCTAAAAATGTTTCCGAAAATCATTATACTTCTGGACCATTGGTCCTAGTAGATGATAGTGCATCAAACAACTTTATCTGGACTTGTTGAGTACTCATACGTAAATTCCTTCCCCTGCTTAGGTTGTGAGCCGGTAGATAGTGAAGCGGAATACCGAGACGTTCAGGACTAGTTGGACTTCAACCAGCAACCCAATGGGTGTCTATCTGGAGATTGTAACATTTAGGCCATTGTTCTTGTAAATACTTGTAAGAGATGAATTGTAATTTGATTTGTAAAAGTAATTCAAATGTTTATGTATCGAATCCACTGCCGTGCTTCTGTTATGCTACTCTGATGGGCGAGATGTTGGTGAAGTGATGCTTTACTCGCGTCGAGCCAAAGACGTGCACTTGCTACACAAGTGGTGGCAGGTGTGGGTCGCTTCAGGTGGTATCAGAGCAATGGTCGGTCTACAGCTCGTAGGTAGCGAGGGACCATAGGAACCATAGGTAGGATTCTATAAATCTTTTCATCCCATTCTATACTTGCTTCTATTCTATTCAGTCTACAATCAATTGTTATCTACACCTTTGGTCTATCTTAGTATATCTTTGTCCATACTAACTTATCGCCTAAGTGCGAAATCTGACTCTTGTAGTACTAACTCAAGTTATAGGGCGATTAGGTAGTTGACCTTAAAACGCTCCTTGGTCGTTCGACCTGTTATTTATGTGCAAGACTATATTTTCTTAAAATCTATTTCAAAATTGATTAAATTGTTTGGATGCCATGATCATGTTGATCATCATACTTGATTATTTACATTTTTGGAGTTGATTCTTTCTTTTCGCTCTTTTGGCAGACTTGTTGTGCTTTCTTAGTGGATAAAGTAATTTTTGATGGGTCAAAATTTGAAAGTTAAGTATGGATGGAGGTGAGGTATCAACTTGAGCATTGCTCTCAGGAGAAAGGGGAAGAGCATGCTCGGAACAAGATCAAACGCAATATCGATTGGAGCAGAAATTGAAGTGATGTCCAAGACATAAATCTTTCTCATCTTTTCAACTCTTATCTATTGCTTTTCACCATCATCCGGAATCAAGAGTCAATGAGTCTTTGGAAGTGACCGAAGATTAATGTTGTGTGCTAACTTGAACTTCCTTGTAAAATTCCTTTCTGTTGACCATGAAAATATATTTCTAAACACGACATATGCTATATACATTACTTGAGCATATTGTTTACCAAATGACGTTCTAAGATAGTTGTTTATATCATCGTAGTATTAGAAAATGGTTTAGAGAAAATGGATAAAGAAATATCTGCAAATTTATATTGTTATAACCAAGTATTTGTATAGCATAATATTTAACATGAACCAAATGCAGCTGTGATTTAGTAATGGTAACAGCATCCTGATATCTCATCGCCTGATACTATGTTTGAGTTGTATCTATACTTCTATACTATTATTAAAAGAGCAAACTTGTGTTGATACATTAAATCTGAGCCCTCCAATATTTGGTCAACAGTCCAGATTGTTCCCATGTTTGACAACTCAACACATCTTTTCGTTTCGTGATAATTACGGGGTTTGCCACCGCTAAAAGAAACGATTCGTTTAAGAAAAGACACCCCGATCCTCTTTGCTCCACCTCCGACGCCGGAAATCTCGCCTCTCGTGCTCGCGACGCCGTCTGCCTTCCTCCTCCTTGCCCGACCACCCCAGCCCGGCTATCCTCTTGCTCGACGCCCATCGAACCGACGCCGCGCTGCTCGTCCTCCCACCTCACCTCTCTTCCTTCACCTGTTCCACACCAACATCCCCGTCGTCCGATCCTCAGAGCGCGGCATCCTCCGTCTGGTGCTGGCGCCGACCTCCGACGAGCTCTATTTGCGCCGTCCTCCTCCTTGCTACGCCCCGTGCGCGCACAACGCCGTCGCCCTCTGGTCGCCTCCCTCCGCCGTTGCAACATACCTGCACTTCTTCAGACGCCTCTCGCGAGGATGTACCAGAAAAGACACAAAATTGACTCAGCGTCGATTCCTCTACACGACGCCCCCCTTCTACCGGCGCATGCCCGCTCACCCGCATGGTATAGCCTAGGCGGACGCTGGTGGCTGGTCCGTCCGCTGCTACCAAGGCGGCGCACGCGCCGCCCGGCCGCCGGACCACGCGCAGCTGCTCTTGCCCCACGACTAAGGGTACCTGCACCACCCGCATGGTATAGCCTAGGCGGACGCTGGTGGCTGGTCCGTCCGCTGCTACCAAGGCGGCGCACGCGCCGCCCGGCCGCCGGACCACGTGCAGCTGCTCTTGCCCCACGACTAAGGGTACCTGCACCCTGCTACCCTGCGTCTGACGCACTACCACCTGGTGTTGTGGCGCCGCCCTGTTGCGGCGCTGCTCGCCATCTCCTTTATGCTCGCGA
Organism: Poa annua; assembly: GCA_026929855.1. Classification (NCBI taxonomy): domain Eukaryota; kingdom Viridiplantae; phylum Streptophyta; class Magnoliopsida; order Poales; family Poaceae; genus Poa; species Poa annua. The sequence goes on along the minus strand of CM049434.1, from coordinate 24,502,537 downwards.
GAGCCATCACTTTCGACGGAATGTGTGCAAGAAACATTATCTTCTGCTCCCAGTCCATCGAATGCTCCTGTGAAATACAGTTTCTTCGAAATAGGAAGTTGACATTTGATGTATTCTGTGCCAAAGCGTTCATGTAGACAGAGAAAGACCCAAGCGTTCATTGAATATTTGCTTCACAGGTTGTTTCTTCTTATTTTTATCGGAAAGGTGTGCAAATCTGATGCTATTATTTGACTCCTAAGTGGATGGGAATATAAGTGATCTTCACGACAGGTAAATCCATTTTCATGGGTTTATGCAGTATGAATCTTCAACCAGGCTCATATAAGTACTCTCTCAGGTACTGTTTTGTGTGACAAACTCAGATTGTGCAAGTCCATGGATATTAGACTTCAAGCAGCTGGTATCTGAAGATGGTTAGTTAGTTATCCCCATTCCTGACATCGGCCGATGGTCCTTATATACGTTAAGACATTGTGTTGTACAGTAAAAGCGTGTTCCAACTGTAGATTTAAGTCTCAATGAATGTATCCACAGCGGTCCATTGTGGATTTTTTTACAAATATGGCCATCTGTCCAATCGTTTTGTCAAAAATAGCTCCCTTCCAATTTCATTGTCAAAACTGGCCTGGCGGGAAGCTACAAAACCGACACGTGGCACATCCAGCCATATGGGGTGGCGGGAAGGACGTCCCGCCATGGGGACTGGTGGCAAGTGCATCCCGTCTTTGGGAATGGCGGGAGGTGGTGGGTCCCTAGCTGGTCGATGGCGGGAGGTCAGCTCCGAATCTTTGCTTGCTACGTACGGAGTACATACTTGGTTGGCCATAGAAAGCTGTAGGTGAGGCACGCGCGAAGAGAGTAGCTTGTGTGATTGTGTCAATGTGCGTCAGTGCGTGCATGCATGCATCCTAATTATTATTTTTGTTTTTCTTTGAAACTCGCTCTGTCGTTTGCGATGCATGCCGTGAGGCTTTCACGTGGGAACTGAGCAAGTTGTGGGACCCACCACCTCCCGCCAAACACAGTGGCGGAACGCCCTTTCCGCCAGTCCCATGGCGGGACGACCTTTCCGCCACCCCACGTGGCTGGATGTGCCACGTGTTGGTTTTGTAGCCTTCCGCCAGGCCAGTTTTGACAATGAAATTGGGAAGGGGCTATTTTTGACAAAACGATTGGACAGAGGGCCATATTTGTAAAAAATTCGTCCATTGTGCTATCATAATTTGCAGTCTGGTATCTGTCTTTTCAACTGACTCGGTAGAAAATTCTACTACTAAAATTACATTCAGTTGATTGATAATCACAAGGATCAAGTTGGAGACCACCTGCACCTTGTAGGTACTTATCTCATTTTGTTTCCAGTCATCTTCAATGTCCATACGCTATTTTCTGTTTAAATCTTTGAAAGTTACAAAATGAGTTTGAGACGTGCGTTGCACGTACATGTCAACTAGTATTATTAAAAGAGCAAACATGTTGGGATACATTAAATCTGTGCCGTTCAATATCCGATCAACGGTTCAGATCGTCCCAATGTTTGACAACTCAACACAGCCCAATGTTTACTGTTTTGCCCTCCCACCAAATCACATAATACTACGAAGTTGCCACCGTACCAGTTCGTTCTTCTGTTTCTCCTCTCCCAGGCGGAACATCCGACGTCCCACCCGGTCCCGCGATTCCCCCAGAGTCAAGGCGAGGAGGAGGAGCCGCACGGTATGGTCGCGTCTTCTGCAGGGGGGCCATCCAACAGGATGAAGCGGAGGTACCGCGTCGATGCGCTGTCGCCGGCTCGGCCGGTGATGACGGAGGAGCAGCGGTGTGAAGAACGACAGGTACTTCCCGCGACGCGGCCGGCGGGACAGGCGACGCCCGCCCAGGCGGCGCAGGGGTCTGCCCTGTCTGGCCAGTCCCGCGCGCGCACGCACAGGGAAGTGCGGACCCGTGGAGCGCGTCGAGATCCTGCGGCCGGAGCGGCTGCCCCTGGCCCTGTTCGGCGAGCGCCGCGGATGAGACCAACAGCAGGCGGAGGAGTACGGCGAAGCCGCGGCGCGGGAGCATGGGGGAAGAGGTGCTGGGGTTGGAGCGGAGTGGGTGTGTGTGAGGTAGCGGTAACGGAAGCTACGGGACGGGGTGGTGTTGTGGTCTGTGTCATGGCGCGCCCATGGCGGCGCGCAAGGTGTTCGGTATTTTGGGTGGCCGATTTGCTCGCCGGTCAGCGTCTGGAGAAGCAACCAAGTTGACCACCGGCAGACGCGAGTGCACGTCCGCGTCGTGACCTCCTGGAGCCCCGCGTCCGCTCGAGGCATGGAGCAGCGCGTGCTGGTGGCGAGTAGGAGGCACGCCGGCCAGGTCCGTCGCTGCCCCGCGGTCTGCAGCCACGTCCTCGACCACCTGGACCATCTGGAGGCCCCCGCGTCCGCGTTGTAACCTCCTGGAGCCCCGCGTTAACCTGCAGGTTTGCTGCTGGCTGGGAAATACAACTCCACCGTTCCATTGGGCCCCCGGCACTATCTATACCATCTATTTGTTGGAGATTCGTGCGGAAAATTTTGTAACAAGACCCTCCCACCTCAGTTCAAAATGATTCTTTAGGTCCATTCCAATTTAGCACAACCCCCTTACTATTTCGGATATTTCAACTTTCCTTATATGCTTCTCAGTCCAATAAGGAATGGGACAATTTTTCTTTTAAAATAATTTAACCAGATTTGAAACCTTTTTCTGTGGCAATTTTACCCATATTCGATTTTTTTTTCACACTTCGGTATAATAAATCCTCAAAATATAAGTGGGAATTTTAAGGAAACATGAACGAATTTTTGTAACATAGAAATTTCGTTAAAAATAAATCCAGAGTGAACCCTTTTCTGTGTCAATTTACCCATATTTTTTTTACACTGCTGTATAATACATACTAAAAGAAGATTCATACATGTTTCATACAAGATTCATACATTCAATCAAAGAAAATTCATACAACAATCAAAGAAAATTCAATACATTCAATTATTTCATCCAAGTTTCTGGAACGTTTTTATTAAATTTCCACAAAATACATACAAGTTTCATAGAATTAATTTTTTACCCATATTCGAATTAATTTTTTTTCACACTTCGGTATAATATATCCTCAAAATTTAAGTGGGATTTTTAAGGAAACATGAACGAATTTTTGTACATAGAAATTTTCGTTACAAATAAATCATCCAATTTTTTTCATTCATGATTCACAGTAAATACAATACATCCTGAAAGAAGATTCATACATGATTCATACAATTTTCGTACACCATTCATACATGATTCACAGTAAATACAATATTTCAGGGGATAGTCATACACAATTCAAAGAAAATAAACCATCGAAGCTTATTTATTCATCCCAAAGAAAATCCCAGAAAAGAGTTCAGTTCGATCCATATAAAACACGAGAAACATATACATTTTCAACAATTTTAAATGAATATAGACAGAAACGAGATCAAATCCTAAAAGAAAAAATACCAACAGAATAAATCAAACGAAGAAACAGAGAAAATATCATGATTAAAAAACAGATCTAAATAGGCAACATGCTTCATCACAGCAGCATAGAAGAAAATTCATGAACATAACGGATCCACAAATATAGAAACGGAAAAGAAAGAAAAGAGAGGAGATCCCAGATCCTTGCAGCCCCTGCATTAGCCCGACCCCTGCGCACGGAACGGAGGTCGCCGGTGCGTGGCTGCGTGCCGAGGCGGAGCTCGACGGAGGCGCACGTCGGTGCGTGGCTGCGTGCGGAGCTCGACTGAGGCGCACGATGGAGGCGCACGCCGGTCGGTGGGGTGGGGATGAAACGAGAGAGCTCGAGGTGGCAGCTCCAGTCCGCGACCTCGCCGGGGAGGAGATCGTCGTCTTCCTCGGCGAGCTGGAGGAGGACGGTCGTCGGGGCCGCCGGAGAGGGCAGTAGGAGGCGGCGGCGGCGGAATGGGGAGAAAGGCAGAATGAGAGGGCTAGGGTTAGGTTTTCGGTTCCGGAGCACTTAAATAGAGTGTGTGGGAGCACGGGTTAATTTCTCAGTTTGCTGGGGGTGGAAATGAAAATAAGTCTGGCACTTTGACTGGTGGACTTTTTTCCACATCTCAGAACTACCAACGGCTACGATAGTGCCGGGGGCCCAATGGACATGTGGGAAATCCGCGTTGCTGATTTTGATCTGTGGTGTGCTGCTAGCTAATGTCCTGTGCAGTGTACATGCACAGCAGATTGGTACCGCTAGCTGAGTGCTGATATGTGGTAGATGAATGCCGATGTGTGCTAGCTAATTTTTTTTTGTCGATTTGCAATGTCAAAATTTGGTCTGCAGTTTGCAATGCCGATGTGTGCTAGCTGATTAATTTGATTTCCATATTAAGTTTGTTTTGGGGAATATCCATTGATGAAGGATAGTCTTTTTGACTATGCATTTTCATGGAACTTATAAGTTGTTTATCCTATCAACCAAGATGCTTAGACACCCTAGGTTAATTAAGTTGCATGTTCTCCCGAGTATCCATGATCGGACTTTTTTCCTTCTCATTATGCAATGATTCCAATCATGCAAGTATTGGAGGTAAGTCGTTAATGCTTCAGGTCAGTTAAATGTTGCTTCACTTTCGATTTTAAAAGATTGGAGGGTAGATGGAGTAATCTACGTGTACGTCTTAAAAGATTGGAGGGGATTAATCTAGGGCATCAATGAGACAATGACCGGTAAATGTCTAACTTGCTTGGTGCTTTTGAGGAGTTGACTCCTTATCCTGTGGTGTTTGCTGTTGCAATTTGACTAAGATAAAATTTTGTTGTCATGGGATAGAGAACTATTTCTTCTGTCCTATTGCATCTTTCCGCACATGTTGAAATTGACGAAGCACAAAAGCTGAACCACAGTACAGTTTGAGAAAGAATTTTCCAGTAAAACATTGACAGGTTTTCAGTTAATGAAAATGAGAATTGTTTGATTAATTAAAAATGAGTCTACTTTGGCTTTTTAACAGGTTTTTTTTTCGTCAAAGAACTGCCTAGCTCGGAAGTATTTTTAGAAGTTTACTCCATGCAGGATATATTCTACATGCATAGATCCTGGTTAGGATTCATTACACAGCCTGAACAAGTATATCCGTGTAAATAATGACCTTTACTCCATGAACATCAATTTTGGAATACCAGAACAAAAATCCGCAGAAGCAAGACCCTTTTGCTGATGTCACCAATTATGTGCCACAATCAAAACAAAACAACGTGTTCGGTAGCCCTACCCGGGAGTCCCTCTACAACAAATTGTGTATCTACTATAACGAAGGGAAACAAAGGTCCGTCGTCGCACCCTGCATAAACCATTATTTGATTGTAATATTATTTTCTTTAATCACTTAAGGTTTACTTAATTGTCAGCTCATAGTCAGAAATCTTGAGGTGATGAAATCCATCTATACTCCCAGATGAGTAATAACAAGAGTCCCAAACGGTGTAAATACTTCAGATGCTAATCATACCATATATGCTAACATTACTCTTTTCAAGGAGAATACTTGGGTAGAATGCATGGAAAAAACTCATAGATCAAGATAGAGGGAGCGCATTGTCAATTTCTTTCAGTTCTGACGAAAAGCTGATCCAAATTTGAAATGCATTAGTTAATTTTTGAGACGTGCGTTGCACGTGCACGGAATTGACGAATCACTGTCGTTTGATGACCTGACTATAATATTAGCATTACACGTGTGCCTCAAACTTCATGGCCGCTCCTTGTCACTAAAAGAGACACGAAGTGGTCGTATTACAAAACATGTGTGATTTGAATTTGTGACTACAAATGGGCTAAAAATCTACAATATTTTCTACTCCCTCCGTTTTTTATATATGATGTTTTAGATGTTGTACATGGTGTCTACATGCATGCAAAAAGGAGTGAACATGTACACTAAAATGTGTCTAGATACATATGTATACATGTGCATATTCTATACTATTATTAAAAGAGCAAACATGACCGGATACATTAAATCTTGCACGTTCGATTTTTGATCGACGAACCAGATTGCAAGATCGGTGTTGAGCACCTCAACACATCTGTACGAAACGTTATTTTTCTTTTTGCCGACCGAATAAACTTTGCCGACGAGTCAGCCGGGCAGCATCGCCGGGAGGGAGGAGCAGAGAGCAGTGGCCGGTGGCGGCGCTCGCCGCTGCCCTTGCCTTCTTTCCCCGGCACCGCCGCCACCTGCGGCCGTTTCACGGGAGCCGCTGTCAAGCTCGACTTGGCATGTCCCTGCGTCGGATGCGCGCCGGCGACACCGGATCCGCGCCGGCGACACCTCCCTCGCCGCCATCGCAGTACTCGGCATCATCCAGTGGCCGCTCGCCAGGGAAGTTTCCGTCTTCAAGCTCGACTACTTCTCCCTTGCCGTCCAGGTCCCCTACCCGCTCCACCGCGTCCTCACACTCTACCCGTCCATGCGTAGGAATATCCATCGGCAGGCGGCGTTGCCTAAGAACGTCAATGGGGGCTCCTTCCAGTGCATGTTGCTGCCCAGGCGGCCAGGCCGCAGCAGTCCTTCCATGTGGGAATCACCTCAACTGGGATGTGCCAATTCGTGTCTAATCCACTCTAGGTATGTGCGCGTCTTCCTTTCATTAGTTCCATGTTCAGCCATCCATGAGTACAACTTGATTGGCTCAGCTTGATTTCTTCTAATCTTCCTTTCTTGACTTGGGATTAGTTAGCAGCATGGATGAATTAAATCCTAATGTAGTTTTCCCTAAAAAAATCCCAATGTAGTTTTAGCTCTGAAACTTTGTGTCCTTCAACTGTCCAACACATGCCATCTGTTTGTGTTAATGCCTTAGAGAATATACATCACCCAGAATCGATTTCTCATATGGGCAACAAACCACGTTCCTGATAAGTAATTCGTATTAGTGAATTATGTGCATGGGGTGGTCAGCACTGAGGCTTATACAATTAGTTAGGGCATGTACAATGCGGTGACGTCAGCCTTCCCTTAGAGATGCCACGTCAGATTTTTGCTTAGTTGGAGGAAAGAGAATGAAGAGAGAGAGGGTTGCCTTCCCTTACCTAAGGGATGATCTCTTAAAATTAAGAGAAGACTATTATGCCTTCCCTTATTAACATAATTTCTTACTAAATTTAATTAGTTCTCATTAATTGCTAGAGATGACAACAAGAGTTAACGCATTGTATGACTACTACTTGTTGCCTTCTCTAAGTGACGTGGAGAGCTAAGAGAAAGCCGGCCTTCTCTACCATTGTACATGCCCTTATACTTCATTGATTCATGGCTTCTGCACTAGAGGAGAAGTGATGGCTACATCCAATTTGCTTGTGAAAATGATGGAAAGAGGGTATACTCCTGCTGTGGTAACATTTGGTCCCTAATTCATATTAATGGGGAAAAAAATGTTAAATGGAAATCAACAAAAATTCAACTCCGCGATTGTCAAGTTTGTAGTGTTTCTTTATTATACATGCGTTACACGTGCACTTGTACTAGGTCAGGCCATTACTAAGTTTGGTGGAAGAAAATTCTGTGACGAGGTCAGGCCTTGTGGTGTTTTCTCCATCCAGGCTTTGTGCTCTGTTATTATACATTGTAATTTTTAAGTGATCCCATAATTTATAATTAAGAAACTTTTAGCTGTAACCCATTACACAGTTACCAAACTCCTGCTTCTTTCGGTGATTTTGGAGCAAACTTATTACTTTGCCTTGCGCATAACCAGTACTTGTGGTATTAATCCTGCTCAGTTGTTGCACCTGGTGATTTCCATTTAACATTATATATATTGAATCTATTTCTCAAAAACAAATGTGATGAATGACATAATTAATTGAGATGTGCGTTGCACATGCAATGTTACTAGTATATATGAAGTTGTTTGAGTTTAATCTGTTCAAGCTATGATGCGTGGCCTAAAGATATATTCATTCTTAACTAAAATTAAATAGGTACTACTCTCGAATGATTGCGGTTTTATGGAAAGGTACATTATGATTGCGGTTTTATGGAAAGGTAGATTATTACTATGCTTAGGATTGGTCAAGTTAAATATTAAGTTGATCGCATGAATAAATTGTTATACTAGGAAAAAATCATGCTAGCTTATTATTGTGGTTTGAAAATGAATAAACATGATTTACCATTTCCATGTACTGATAACATTGAGAAATAACTTCGGAATTTAAATTTTGGTTTATAAATGTGTGTTAATCTTGCAAAGAAACTTCTTGGAACATATGCATGGAATTCTTAATTGGACTTCAGCTTCGATCAATATAATACTATTAATTCAATTGGACCAATTAGTATTTGTTCTGCGCATCTGTTGGTAAACTAGCATCTTATATTAAATGTTCACATGTAATACTCCTAGATTAAGCATGTTAAGAATTAGAATCATGCCATTTTGTACAGCTAGGGAGAACGAATAACCATGAGTTTGATGTTGTAGATAGTTTTTCAAACTTTTGCTCATGATAATAAATGAACCTTGTATACAAAATTTGCCCAGAGCAGAAAAAATGTCATTTCATCACTAAATTTGGTACGTGTGTACAAAAGTTGTATATATTCGTCACCAAAAAAATTCGGATTTCACCAAAAAAAGTTGTACAATATAAGTCAAGTTCAGGACTTTGATCATAAAAGCTAGAAACCAAAGCAAACTACTCTATGTATATTTAGAAAAAATCTGTAGAAATGTTGTTAGCTACATGAGCATACACTGATTTTACCAGAGACCACTAGCTGCTGGCATATCTATTTGATTGTTGACTGGACAACTTCAATTGCGCATACTGAAATTCAGAAAAGCCGCAGCGCACGCATAGCACATTCCTGCACACCCTAAGACATAATTCCAACTGTAATGTGCTTTTCCCTGTTGATGTTAATAAATACACAAAACACAAAAGGAACCAGTTCCTGATAACCTAGAAGTGAGGTGGTGGTTTCTGTGTGAATAATTGCCTTGTCTGCAAGCCTGTGCAAATAAGCTGTAGAAACAAGAAACAGTTGGAATCGTGTTATTTTTAGGATCGAGAGTAAGCATGGTCCTGATAATTTTAGTTCAGATAAAAGATGTGTGCTTCAGCACCACCAATCTGATTAAACTTGACCAGTATCTTTCAGAGATGTACATTATGGCACCATATGCTCAAGTTTAGGCAGAATAACTAGAACCTAGAAAAACCAACATATTAGTGTTCCTGGAGGAATTTAGGACTCTGAACCTAAACGTAAGACGATCGAAACCAGCAAACACGCCTACATGCTAAGGACCCATTAACCTTCTGAAGCTGCCTCAAGATTGCTGGCTGGATGCAACCAATTATAAGAAGACTTCAGAATCGAAACAGGCCTGCAAAGTGGGACAATATAACCGACAGATTAGTTAACAATAAAAAGGAGTTTACTACTAGCTGATTATATACAAGGGCACTTGTACTCACATGTACCGAACGATCAACAGTCCCCGTCCCGAAAGACAAATTGGCCGCCTTCGATGTCGAAAGTGACACCGAACGATTTAGTTATTGAGCTCCCCAGGATCTGTTTGCCTTTCACTCCAGCTTCATCCGACGAGAAGTACATGCACAAACCGAAAGACGGATGAATGTAGAACACGTTTTGGGGAGGTAGCCTTAGCTTAGCGCGGGAAGAAAATGAGAGCTCCACCACGGGCAAAGCTGACCAGTTCTTGAAAGTTGTGAATAGGGAATTCTCAAAACAAATGTCAGTTTTAGTATATCGGACCCGCTTGTAGCCAAGAGCCTCTACGGCTGGAGTGACTGCATTATCGAGCTGATTGAATGTGTCTGATAGTACAAATGTATATTCTGACCCGGTATCGACTATCATCTCAGAGGATGTTTCCACATTGATTCCATTGACACTTATACCATCCAGCTCCAAAGAATACATTGGCCGGTCCGTAGCCTTCAACAATTGTGTAGAGTAGGAAGAACTGACACGGCTATAATTTCCAATGGACAGATATCCTGGATTCTTCTTGTCGCTGGGGAAGCAATAGCTGAATGCCTTGTACCCTACAAGGCGCGATACTTGCATGAAGAATGAGAACTTCTCCCAGCCGAACCCCATAATGCCGGCTTCATAATTGTTGTATTCCGTGTCTAAACTGCAGCCAAAGACAAAGCCCCTCATAACGGCCACATCATTGGGTCCAAGAGTAATTTTGTCCGTCACTAATTTTCCGGCTGAGTATGCCTTCCCTGCTCCATACGTCATGGCATACAGGCAGGTATCCTCTAATTCGACACATGCCTTGGTCTGAAAACTCACTCTCAAGCTCCTTTGTACTTCAATGCATTGCTGAGTTGAGCACCCAACACGACCAAATGTTTTGGATTTGGTTGGGTCAAATATTTGGCCTGCACCAGCTTTTTGTTCGTGGCACCTCACCGTGCATGGTTCGCACTGAACGAATGATAACGTGGAACCTGTATCAAATGCCACCAGATTCCATATGGGTGGCGTGCCAATTTTGATTGGCATCAAATATGCAAAAGAGTTGATTTCGGGCTGCCTTGTGACATTAATGGCGAGCTTCATAGTATCTTCGGTTGGCCTCAGATGTCCGATAGATTCCTGGGCACATGCGTGTTCTCGGTGGAACACTGGGAATTGCAGAGCGCCCTCTGAATTGACAACATGGTCTGTTGTGAGTGGACAAAAAATAGTTAGTTTTAGCTTAAACATACTAATGTACAAGAAAACGTTGGAAACAAGGAAATAAAGTACACTTGTTTACTGCTGAGGTACAACACTATTGTGGAGTGTACTGTGTGAAGTACAATTTGTAATAGACTGAGAAACCTAGCATTTGTTATGTATATGTATTAAAACAACCGACACGTATATAAGAAAACATATGGGGAAAATTAAGATAAAATGGTAATTGGGGACAATGAATATCATCCCTAGCAATTAATGAGAATTAATTAAACTTTAATGGAAATTTAAGTTAATAAGAGAAGGCATGTGGTACAATGGAGAAAATAGTGTTCTCTTAATTTTTAAGAGATCATCTCTTAGCTAATAGAAGACAATTTTTAAATTCCCCCTCACCCAACTAAGCAAAAATCCAACATGTCAACTCTAAAGAACTATAGGCTTGCAATATTTTATTTTTCTTGTACGAAAACGCCTTGCAATATGTGTGTCGTGTAAAAAGGATAGTAACTTTGTTGTGTGAAAGAAGCCAACATACCATATATGGAGGACGGGCACTCGGTGCAGTATGCCACTGTCGGTGCAAGAATCAGGATGAGGAACACAAGTTCGAAGCACCCCTTGTTGTACTGCAAGATCTCTGTGGATTTGACAGCCTCTAAGGAACAAGCTGGGATTCTTAAAGAGTGTAGTAACCTGCACCAACGAAACAATTAGCGTCTTAGCCACTTGAGTACTAGCAACAATACGGTGCTCATATACTGCATTTGAGTGTAACCATGAACCTAAACATTGCAAGCTACTCCCTCCGTTCTAGTTACTTGACTTGGCTTTGTCTAAATACGGATGTATCTAGACACTAAACAGGTATAGATACGTCCATATTTGTACAAACGCAAGTCAAATAATTTGGAACGGAGAGAGTATTTTTCTACACATATCGCATGGTCGCTAAACATGCAAACCCAATCATGTCAGTCGGAAGGCAATAGAAAATGCTGAGAAAATAAAGTCAGCTTTCAGTATGAAGGCTGAACTTGAGAGCTCTGTAATTTAATAGACAGGAAATCTGAAATAAATATACACGTAAAACAAAAGCTGAATCTAATTTTTCTACATTCAACTCAGAGATCAAGATGTAGTAAAGGGCAGATCAAAAAGGTCTCGCGCAGCTGTGGGATCAAAAGAAGCCTAATGAGACAGAACATTGGAGATTTGCTTCTTGACACAGGGTACGACCAACTAATGCTGCTCGGGCTGCCAAGTGCCAACGGATCAAATGGGGAATCAAATTTCCACAGAACCAAACCAAATAAATGCGAGAGAGACAGAAATATTGGAACTTTGGCGGAGACTAGAGGACCACGACTGCTAACTCAGATCTTATTTTTGAGACTATTGGTTACCTTGATGGGTCATCAAACCAAATGCACTTCCAAAGCTCGCTGATCCCATCTCTTCCCACAGAGAACAACTGAAAGGCAAGGATCAAGGTCAGAAGATACTTTGGATCTAAAGTCGTAGGCACAGACAATTTGCACCGGCCGGCCGCTAGCAAGCGCTCAGATCATATAAACAAACCTTCGCGGCCGAGACGTCGAAGACGGCGATCAGGAAGGCGAGCAAGACGCCGCCAGAATACCACATTGTCCTGCTGCCGGCCGGGCTCCCAGCGAGGTCGGATTGATTTTTTGGTCTCGCTTGACAAACAAGGATGGACGGCTCGCGAACTAGTATATATGGAAGGCAACCCGGCCGGTGAGATTTGTGGCATTTGCATGCAAAGGGTAACCGTTATATGTCATTTTCGTTGCCGTATATAATTGTGATCATGAGGAGGACGGCCGTACGTCATTTCCTTGACCGACTACGCAACGCGCTAATCCGATGCATGCCACAACACGAGCTAGCTACTCCTCGTATAGCTTTCTTCGACAACTCACACTTTCCCAGTTCGTACATTATGGTCCAATGCGTATAAGTCAGGCAAGTATGGAACATTTGTCGGTAAACAATGCAAATATGACGTTTAACATCCCTAGCCACATGGACAACCTTGATTACTGGTGAAATCAGGAGAGGGTGCCGATGGACAAGAAAACCACAAAACGTTTTGACAATTGGATCCCTAGCCACACGTTTTGACAAGAAAACCAGAAAACGTTTTGACAAGAAAACTGCTGGCGTTTGTGGAAGCAGTGAAATGCCAGAGTACATGGGAATTTAAACCAACAGTGTAAATGTGTAATGAAGACATTCTTGCTTCCAGGATCATCCAAGACATGAAGCTTATGAGTAGAGCCCGTGTGGGTGATGTAAACCTTGTATGAGATATTGCTAGGTTTTAGTTCTATGGTGAATGTGCAGCTATTCTAGTAGGTTGCTGCTTGTCTAGCTTCATCTAATTACACTCTTCTTCTTCTATAAAAAATATGGTACGCAGTTGCGTAGTCTCGAAAAAATAAATACAAAGTGGGTAGGGTCCGTGAGTGAAAGTGGACGGTGACGCAGAGGAAAGACGGACACATAGACGCATGGAAATTGCAGCGTGCGCGTTGTGGAATATTTGGAAGAGTCGCAATGATCTGATCTTTAAGAACATCCAACCTTCTGTGGCGAGATGGAAGGTTTTGGTACAGGCGGATATCTTGCTTCACCAGCATAGAGTTAGATCTTGCTTAGTTCAGCCGCTTCTTGATTGGACAGTAGCTACTTTTACTTAGATGGCTCCTATTTCATCCTTTTTGTTTCACTACTTTCCTCCATAAGAGGGTTTTTTATCAGAGTTGTACGCCTCACTTGTAAGGAAAACCTCTGGGTTTTTTTTCTATATATAAAATCTACACCGTAGGGTTTTACCCTACGGTACTCTGTTCAAAAAAAGCAAATTAACCCTGCCACACGGTCGCAACGGTCAGTGTCCAGAATTCGGAGTTGATGGCAACGTGGAGCGTGCACTCACTTGTAGACGAGCAAACCCGCCATGATCGCCGCAGTTAGGGTCTTGAATTAAGAACAGAAGACGCGACAATGTATACATGAGGAAATTGCAACTTCCACCATCTCCTACTTCATGTGTTGCATAAACCATCATATGGACGGATTTGTTTTATCTGTTGCATGTTTCACTACTTGGTTATCGTATCAACTATTTAGCTATGTTAATTTGTTAACAACAAAGTTGTTTCAATTGGTGCAAAAATGTAATTCTTTACAAAAAATATAAATGATTATTCGTCAGAAAGTTATGAGTTTATTTGTGTGGATAAACTGTACAATGTAATGGACGATACTCAAAAAACATATTCTAAATAGTTAACAAATCAAATATTCGTGACACACTAAATAAATCACAGGAATAACTGTCCATAAAAATTATGTTTTTTGTTGTCGATCCTTACAGGGTCTAATAAACCTAGTTGTGAACATTAATTGTCCATTCAAAAGTTTGAACCGTCACTTTTGGATAGAAAATTCATGAACTCGTTGTTATGTAAATTTTTGTATGTTCAATTATTTTCTAGTGTACAGTTCAGTGTGTCATGCACATTTGTTTTAAAATATAAGCATAAAAACTGATGCTACAAATAGAATAGAGTCTATTACATTATAAAGTGCATCTGATAGCAAGGCAAAACAATTGATTAGCTGACTAAGTGGTGAAAGTCGCAACAGATTAGACCACACAACATGGTGTAAACTGCAAAAACTCCGTCCAAGTGGTCGGCTGTGCAACACATAGAGTATGAGGTGTTGGAAGGTACAATTTCCTCTATATACATAGATGAGCAAATCCGACTGTGGACACATCAATTAGGACCCACGAGTCGGAGTGAACAGTGCCACGGAGCGACGAAATACTTGTAGGCGAGCAAACCCTACCACGGTCGCAGGGGTTAGTGTGTGCGAGTTGGAGTGAACGGGGGCGTGAAGCATCGACAGACGGGAAGGCGAGAAAACCTAGCTGGTTGAGGAAAAAATTATGGTTCGCATCCTCTCACCATAAAAGGTCACAACTAACCATCCATCCGACGGGCCATGCCTCTTAGCTATTTGATCGTTAGATGGTAGATGTGCCCTAATCATATGTCACAAGATTATATTTGGTTTAGAGGATTTTTCGTTTTCCACATGTCATTGAAGTGCAGCACCGCCGTCCCCTGGCAGCACTTGAGGTATAAAGACCTATAAGAGAAACTCTAAGATGGCGATCCAAAACGGACACCAAATGTGTATGTTTTGGTTCTTTCGGGTGCACTACTAGAAATCTCCATATTTCCGACGGTGAAATCTAATACCCGACGGCCCGTCGGTTAATACACTAATAACCGACGATGGCGTTGATAGCCGACGGTGATTCGCCTCCCCTCGGGTATGACCGCCAATAACCGACGGTACACCTTATTTCCTGACGGGGATAAACTAACTCTCGGGTAACTTAACTCATACCCGACGGTGAATTTGAATACCCGACGGCTGATTATCTTACGGTCGGGTATTACGTTGTATAAACGACGGGTAATACGTGCGTGGTTGAGGTCCACGCCGGGCACCACGCGCGCAGGGGTCGCCGAGGGACGGCGCGCAGGACACGCCAGTCACGCCGGTCACGTACGCGCGCTGCATCCGTAGGTTGTTGTCCGCCGTCTGCTTCGACAGCGGGACGGGGCAGCCTGGCGGGTGGCCCGAACAGAGCACAGCGGGAGAGAGGAGGAGCACGGCGGCCAGGAGCAGCGACGACAGCCAGAAGGTGGTGGTCAGCATGGTAAGGGATGGGGAATGAGAAGATGTAAAATAGCAAGGTATTTTTTAAAAATAGACATGCCACGTAAGCTGATTGTTTTTTTGATAAAAATTCGCATCATGGTGGTTTTTGGGAACCCAAACCTGAAATGTGGTGTTTTTTTTGCAATTTTCTCTGAATCTCAAGCTCTAAATGCACTTTCCGACCATCCTTGTCCATAACTTGACAGTTTTCTATATTCAAGGATAGGTTTCGTCCACTTGGTAGGGTCGACAGGGCCGATAGTTCATCCAAACCTAATCTCCGGGCGATCGTCTATTCTATGAGTCCTCTGTGAAATCTTGAATCACCTGCCCTTGGTTTAATGCAGTTCCAGATTCTTTTGTTAAAAAAACAAAACAAAGAAAGCTTCACCATTGCTCAGCAACACATCGCAAGTTCGCAACATAGCTAAAAGAAATCCAGAAGCAACGCTCCCTTCGTCAACATAAAGCAACACTCCATCAGAGAGCAGAGATTTTATCAGTGGTGTACTTTGATTTGCTTCTTAGTTCTTTTGCGCTAATCAAGCGTAGCTATTATTCGTACGTGGTCCTTTCTCCAGCCACTGGAACGCCGCCAGGACATGGATTTTGGGTGCAACCGTTTGGAATTGGTTGCCCGGCAATTATTCAACCAATACGGCTGGCAGCTTAATTATAGGCTATCATGTTAAAGCATAGGCTTCTCATGTTATTAGCTTTATTTAGATGGTTGATCCATGTCTCAACCTTATGTGATCCATGAGATGTAATAAGCTACAAAACATACTTTGAATAAATTAATAAAGCGGCCGTATGCATCACTTTGATGCAGAGGCTGGGACTCCCCATTTCTAAAAAAAAAAATCAAGCGTAGCTATGTTTAGATATAGGATTACGGATATGCAATGAAAATGATGTCCAGCTCCAGGAAGCGGGTCCCTCATTCTCGATCATGGTAGGTTTGACGAAAGGGACTGGGAGTCTGGGATGTGATGTCCAGAGCCACACATGGCTTTGCTCAGTAGGAGTGATCGAGTGATGAGTTGGCCTCACAGGGACAGGAAGAACACTCCACACCGGCGCAGGATCATTGATCCATGACGTCGATCACTGTCAGGGCCTCCTTGTCTTGTCCACATGCTTGAGCAAGCTCGAACGGTCAAAGCCTCGCAATGTTGCGCACTGATCAACCCAGCTTGCGATAGAGAAATGTGCTCTTCTAAAAAAGTAGAGGAATAATCAGTTTAAGTATATGGCTTTGCAATTTGCATGCATATCTCGTTTCACTCGGTATTTAAAAAAACATATTTGGAGCTAAGCTTTTAATAAAAGCTACCAAGATGCGAAATTTATCAAACAAAAACTACCGATATTGAGTAATAGCGGCACTGAATGAGTGACTTTCTGACGAGTCGACCCCAATGTCAGGCTAACGTGGTGGTAGAAACGTTCAAGGGAGACGCCCGTAAGACAAGTCCTAAGTTTTGGATATTTTTATGAAATTTCGAGGGACCAATTTTCCATATCCTTATAAGAAAATCCGAAACGGAAGGAAAAACCTCACTGGAGAAAACTAAAACAAGACTTGGCAAGTAGATGTGCTACTTATTTAGATGACGCTAATCCAGTGTCGAGCACCTTGTAACCTAAGAGACAAGAGAAGGCCACCGAAGCTGCGTGCATCGTTTTGTTTTCGGAAAAAAAAATCAAAGTTTCAGAAGAATGTTGAAAAAAAAACTAGATGTAGACAATGATTATTTATAGTGGTGTGCAAAACATCAATGCGAAATATTCTGTATTTAAGCTGAGTAGAAATGAACATTTTCTAAAACTATGTTGGTGAACATTGCCCAATTCGAAAATTTCAGATTTGTTAGGATTTACAAATTTTGTGTGGGCCGAAATATATAGTATTTCTAGCTCACATTTTACAGGACTGTAGAATACGTCATTGTAACCATTTATGTTTTTCTGAATTTTTTGTAACATTAAAATGTCGATTTCAAAAAAATTCAGAAAAAAGGGCTACCGAGACGAGCTCCAAAACGACTTTTCGGTGGAAGCTCCACCATGAATTGAACGCAAGGGAGGCGTCCGTTCCGGCCCAGTACGAACCTCTCCTCCTTTCCCTGCCCCAGTCCAAAAGAGGAAAAGAACCCGCAGCCTCACCTCGCCGACGACGGGCGACCGGAAACAACCAGCTCGCCGTGGGTGCGCGCTCAGTCTCTCTCACCATTTTTCCTCTCCTCGGTGGGTGCTCTCAGGCCGCACGGTCGTGCTCATGTGAGGTTTCTGATCTGAGCTCGTGCAGTGCAGACCAACCCTGGATCTTCCCGCGGGCCCATTAATTCCGCCTCCCTGGATTCCCCTCCCCATTGCTGGTGAGTCCTGGCCAATTGCCCTCGATGTCTTCCTGCTTCGGAAGGAATTGGAGGTCCCGGCGACATCGTCTGGTGAGTATGTGTCTCAATCGTGCTTCACGGCTGCTAACAATCATTTTAGGATATTGCCTGTAGCATTCTCATGCCATTATTTGGAAAATGGTGAACCCCTCTGCCTATGTGCGTGCGGCATAGGCTAAACACATGATTCATGGCCGATGGCTTGACTCATTTGCTAATTCTTATATGGACAACAACAACAAAAAAAAGATGTATAAAGGGGACCAAATTCTCGAATTCTGCAGTGAAAGTTGGATAGTGTTTTGATTTAAACAGCAGTTATACGTGTATTCTATTGTACTAGTTACGATTTGTTGAGTATAAGATTTCGAGCTTGAATGCAGTGGTTACTAGCTGTTACTTCTAAAGTTTGTCGCATTTAAATGGAAGACAAGGTTTTAAATACTTCTTTATTTTATTAGATGAAGATGAAGATACCAGGTTTTCTTCGGTCCAAGCGAAAAGACATGGAACCGAAACAGGAAATAACCATGCCATTACTAACTGATGACCTGGTGTTGGAGATTCTGTCTCGGCTGCCGCTCAAGTCCTTTTGCCGCTTCAAATGTGTCTGCAAGAGTTGGCTTGCCTTCTCATCTGATCCACATCACCGCCAGAAGCTCCCGATAACTCCTACTGGTCTCTTTTACCAAAGGTGTGAGTATCGTGATACCATCCATCTTGCCAGATTTCCGTCAAGTGACAGGGAAACTGATACAACTCTTTGCTTTGTGCCATGTTATGATCATCTAAGGCTAATGGATTGTACCAATGGCCTGCTCCTTTGCTGTTATGAAGGTTTCTCATCATATTTTCCAGACATTTCACGGTCCATTGTGTGCAATCCGGCAACGCAAGAGTGGATTTTTCTTCCACCTACTCAACCTGCAAGTGACAGTACCCATCATCTCGTGTTGTGCTTTGATCCATTATGGTCTGAACACTTTTATGTCTTCAGATTCTGGAAGAGGAAATCATCACATCCTGAAGTTCATCCAATCAATGAAGTTGAGATATTTTCTTCTCAGGATTTCACATGGCATAGTAGTCTCTTGAAAAGTGAAGTTGGATTTCATGGTCGATCTCATTTCAACAATGGGATGTTGTATGTTGAGCATTCATGGGATCATTGTGTCCTGGCAATGGAAATAGATGCAAAGGACACATATACGCACCTGCTCAAACAAAGGACTATTCAGCTGCCAGGATTCCGTGTCAGCCCAGAGCTGTTCCGTTGTTCTCGTGGCTGCGTTGCCCAGTCATCAGGGGTCTTATGCTATGCACAGCAAGAAATAGATGGTTGCATGATGCGGATTTGGAGTTTGGAAGGCTCTTCGCCTGAGAGGTGGGTGGTGAAGCATCGGCTAAATATGATGGATGCATTTGGGAGGGATGTCTTGATCCGCACTGATCGTGAAGGATCCTTGTGGTTCGATTATTCCATCATAGCTTTTGACCTGGAGAGAGAAATTGTTATCCTTGCCGAGCGAGGTACTTGGAAATTCCTCTTGTTTAGCATCAGTACCAGAAAACTCTCACAGCTTCAGACTCCCACAACCTGTGAACTGTCTGAAGAATTTTACTACGTGCCATACTACTGCAAGCATTCCAGTTTCAGCACTTCAAGGGGCTCAAGATGAATGTTACCTTGCAAATACTATCTTATGAATGATGTCATCTGTATGCATTGTTAGTGCTTTAAAGC
Organism: Poa annua; assembly: GCA_026929855.1. Taxonomy (NCBI): domain Eukaryota; kingdom Viridiplantae; phylum Streptophyta; class Magnoliopsida; order Poales; family Poaceae; genus Poa; species Poa annua. Next base: position 24,482,882 of record CM049434.1, on the reverse strand, counting down.
GCTAAAGAATCTACGTTGTCTATACTATGCTATGAGGGCTGTATTTTGTATATGCATCTTCTGTGCATTAGCTGCACCAAATAACTGTTATGTATATGCATCAGATTATTAATTGCTGACTTTGTGCCAATCTGTGATACTTGCCTTTCACTGTTAACTCTTGTCGTACTTATGCTCGTTTAATTTGGAAATCTGTAGATTAAGTACCACCTGTTGTTTGTATTGAACATGTGGAGCTACATGAACTAATATTTTGGGCACATAGTAAACTTGTTTGCTCAATACACTGCTATATACATACATGAATGGGGGCATTTCATCGGTGACTGGTTTGAAAGATGGATGCAGAGGTCGGTAGGGGTTTGATCTCGTTCACTTGTATTGGCTTGATATATTACAAGTAATCAATAAAATATTTTTTCAGAATAAAATGTAGGACGACCATTAGTCTCACCACCTACACACCTACTCCCTCCGTTCTAATTTAATTGACTTGATATCCATCAAATATGGATGTATCTAGACATGTTACATGTATAGATACATCCACATGTAGTGAATAGCAAGTCAATTAAAATGGAACGGAAGTCAATTAAAATGGAACGGAGGGAGTACAAACCACCACCAGATCAAAGTTTAACTGAACAGGCCCGTGAAGTCGAACAACCCGAGCTTATATGGACATTAGCAACCCAACTAGTGGCTTATTAAAAGCCTAATTTTTTAGTCAATTTTCTATCTATTTGGCAATGCATATCGAGCAGTGCAATGCACAACCATATGGTGAAACCTCAGGTAACTGAAACTTTGCCGCAAATGCTAAGGACATCATCCAAAGGTGCATGGTCGCCAGTCCCTTCATCCCTCCACGCGTACAACAGTTCTTTTCCTCTGAACACAAACATCCCACCCTGCAGAAAGGCAACACGAGCAAACATATGTGATCGATGAACAAGGATCAATGGAGATTCAAATCCACCAGACGTCAATCTTCTTCTGGATAACAAAATGCAGATGTCGGGAACGGCGGATTCAGTTAACCTGCTGCATGACACCCGTCAGGTCAGCCGGTGTCCCTTCCAGCGTGTAGTTCTTCGTCGCCGCCTTGATGGAGTCCAGCCTCGAGTATATCTTAGCCTTCATCACGCACAGACGTCAACATTCTAGTGGCGTTAATGGAAACAACGTCTGAATTCAGAAGAGAAATGCGCCATTGGTGAAGTGTGCTGCTTACACTAGCTGGACTGAAGAGTGTCCGTCCTATTCCGTGGTACAGGCCCAAGACATCGTAAGCCTGAAAGGGAGAGTACAGCAGAGTCAGTCTTGCATCCAAATCCAAAACACCAGGGATTTTTCTTCACTCGATGTTGCTCAAAAGTCCAATCTGGAGTACATTCCGGCAAGAAAAGAGGAGACACTGTTCATATTGTCGCAGTGTCACTCAAGGAGCAGCAGATAAATGGAGTGGATCGTCACCTTGCGCTCGGGGTCGGCGTACAAGCTGTCCGAAGGAAATGGCAGCTGCAATCATCCAAAGAGAACAGTCATGAAATAAGCAGAACAATTTGATACCCTGACTAGATTTACTACGATGTCTTTGCCAGCTCGGAAGATTATTGCACGGTGCCAGCAGAACTAAGAACCGTGAACTCAAACACAGGCTCACCCGATCGACGAGAATGCGAGCTTTGTCAGAGGTGCCGACCCCGACGGCGATCAACTTAGCCCCCGCGGACTCGAATTTTTCCATGGAGTTCTTCAGGTCAGACGCCAGCTCCCAGCTGCAGGCATGGCAAACGACAAAGCTTAATTAGCAGCCGACGATCGAAAACCAACAACCAAGAAACAGAGGTATTGAATTGAGCATGCAGCGTGTCTGTCAGCACAATCACAATGGAAGCCTCGCCTCCGAATTCCTCACCAGCAGAAGCATCCGAAATGCCGTAGCAGCGCGACCACGGCCACCCCCTGCTTCGCAGAAACAACAGGAGTTGATCACTGGTCTGGTAATGGTTCACCCTTTCAGAGTCGGACTGCGCGACAGTGAAAGAGGCAAGGAACTGGGTACCTCGGTGGGCTCCCACAGGTCCGTCAGCTGGACGGCGTCGCCCGTGCCCGCAGCGAAGACCGAGACGCCGGCGAGGGCGTCCCACACGGGGGTGCCGGCGTCGTCGAGGGGAGAAGGCGAAGAAGGCCCCGCCGCAGCTGAGACGTGCAGCGATCGGCGGCGGCAGAGTCGCCGGAAGGGGTCGCGAGATACCGGGGCGGACACGCGCCCACAGCGGCACCGCGCGCGGGGAGCAGACGTGCGGTGCTGGGCGTACGAGGGCGAGAGCGAGATTACCATTGCCATGGCGATGAAGAACTACCGTGTGCGCGGTGAGGTGAGTGGCAGCTGCTGTGCGGCCCGAGGGCTCGTGGCGTGGCGCGATCTCTTCCTGTAGATTTTTTTTTTGCAGTAGCAGCACCCAGGTAAGAGCTTCTCTAACCGGGCCGTCTTGTTTACGGGGCCGTTAGACGCACACGTGGATTAATCTCAGCAACAAGCCTAGCTAAGTTGGGCCACAGGAGCATTTGTCATCTCGGCCCAAACATTTAGTGAACAAGGTTGCACCGTCCCGCAGGGTCCCCCTCCATCGCGCCCGGACGATGCCCTGCTCTCGTTTCGCCCGGTAGGGCTGTCTGTCCCAGTTACACTGGACCAGTTTTTCTACATGTTCCTATGTTTCTGTTCCGATTCTATTCCTTTTCGCTCAGTTGGTTCCTTCAGCGGTGGGGTCGGGTTGTCAGACTATATTGAGTGCCTTCGTATTGCTAGTACACTGGTGGGCAGACCTGGCTATTTAAGTTGGTGCAGATCTCATTCAGCTTCCGACGTGGGACTAAACGTTCCGCGCGCTGCAACTAATACGGAACGAAGAAACGTTATGCGCTGCGCCTGTTCCGGAACAAAGGGAACACACACTTTTTAGGAAAAAAAAACGTTAACACTTAGGAACAAAAGGAACAAAGCTTCTTGTTCAGGAAAGTGAAGGAACGAGATTGCTTTGTGAGGTTCTTGATCCTTGTGCTACACACTATTCGGGAACAATATGCGGGAAGGTAACACGAAGGAACATGACTATTTCCCGAGGCTGTTTATCCGTTTGATGCAATCCTTTTCGGGAACAACACATCAGGAACATGAAGGAACAAGTGTGTAATATCGTGACTACAGAGGAACAAACATGTTTTGCTAGGTTTTCTGGGAACAAATAAGTGGAAACATGAAGGAACAAGCCTCGCTTTGGAGAACTCGGAGGAATAAAACTTTTTTGATCCGTGGTGTTGCACACTTTTTGGAAACAAAAACTATAGGATAGAGGAACATACCACTATTAAAATGGAACAAAACTCCTATTTGAAGGAACAAGTCTCCATATATTTTAAGAACAAATGTTCTAGATTAATAGATTTAGGAATTTAAAAAATCTACAGGGGAACAAAACTCTAAAAGAAAAGGAACATTACTCTAGTAAATGGTACACAAACACTTGAGAGAAGAAAGAAACTGTATGGAGGAACAGAAACTACTATGTAGTGTAGAGAAGTAAGAATTTAAAAGAGGAACAAATATTCATTGATTTAGGAATTTAGTACTAAATTATTAAACGGTTTCGCTTGGCAGTTTTGGGAACAAATAAGTAGGAACACGTAGGAACAAGACTAGCTTGTGGGAACTGAGGAATAAAACTGTTTCTGATCATGTCTGGGAAGAAATCGAATCTACACTTGGAACAATACTATAGTGTCTAAAGAACAAATCATGTCTCCACAAGGAAAAAATACTATACTATAAGGAACAATATATTAGACTCTACAGAACAAATATCACAATACAATTGGAACAAAATTAAAAGGCAACGAAACGAATCAAATCTACACTTGGAACAATATTGTAGTGTCCAAGGAACAAAACATATCTCCACAAGGAACAAAAATATTATACTATAAGAAACACAATATTAGACTATAAGGAACAAACATCACACTGCATTTGGAACAAATTATAAGGCGAAGGAACAAACCAAATCCACAATTGGAACAAATCTGTAGTGTCCAAGGAACAAATCATGTCTCCACACAAAACAAAATTACTATACTATAAGGAACAAAATATTAGACAATAAGGAACAAACATCACACTATAGTTGGAACAAAATTACAAGGCAAAGGAACAAATCAAATCTACACTTGGAACAATATTGTAGTGCCCAAGCAACAAATCATGTATCCACTAGGAACAAAAATACTATACTATAAGGAATAAACCTTATTGATCATGAAACAAATCACGGGTGCAGAAGGAACTAGGGCAAGTGGAAACAAATTTGGCATCCATGAACCGAATCATGACTTCATGGGGAAAAATATATGGAAAAAAGTGGAACAAATTTTTGGGCACGTGGAACAAAACATAGTTATAAGAGGAACAACATGAGATCACACGAGATAATAGATTAAATAGATGACAAATAAATCACGACTGTTCAAGGAAAAAAAATAGACTACATGAAAAAATAGCACTAATGGCACTAAAATTAAGTCAACCAAGCTGAAACACATGAGAGACATTTAAAATCATAGATAAAAAGCTTAATGTGCACAGAACAAAATCGTGCCTACGAATCCGACTAATTGTAATAAAGTTTAGTTCTTCATACCAAGAAAAAAGGCCCGAGGTACAAATCACTCCTACACAAGGAACAAAGATTTAGACTAAATGAAACAAAATCACACTACATTTAGACCAAAATTTGATGACGCCGAAGGTACAAATCATAACTACTCGTGGAACAGACAATTGAAGCCCACGGAACAAGATTTAGTGATCGTGGAACAAGTCACTAATATAAAGGAAACTAGACTATGTGGAACGGATTTTTGGTAAGGTGCATATCATAACTCAATTAGAAAAATAGCGCCTATATAACACATCCTCACTATAAGCGGGTAGTGTTTCCAAACAAATTGGAACCAAAAATAAATCAGGTAGAAATATGAACCTAATTAAAACTGAAAACGATAAATAAAAACGATAAGAAAATAATAAGAAAAGGCATGAAAGAAAAATACCAAAAAAAAAACAGGAAGAAGAAACTAGAAACGGGAACGAAGCATACAGAAAAAAGAAGAAACAATAGAAAAGAAGAGCGTGAAAGATACGTACTTACTGTGAACAAAAGCATGCTCGTACATGTGGGGTCATGTCGCTTGACGTTGTAAGTAACTACCACCAAACACCGTACGCAACGCGAAACATGCTAACGGGCCGAGCCCACAAAGAAAATCTTTAAACGAAATGGTGGTACAAATCACCTGAGCGATACGGAGTGATTTCCGTCCCGCAAGCCCATCTTCTTGCAAACTTTTTTTATCTCTCCCTTTCCCGTTGTGCGTAGGAAGCTCTCCTGTTGACGTGGGAGCACGAGGCAACTTGGGAGTGTTCCACACTTGTCGGTTAAGAAACTTGTAGCCTAGCTTCACTAGTACTACTACTAATAATGTTGCGTTTTCAAGGCAAGCCATTAGCCATGGATGGAGCTAAGCTAGCTAGTAACAAAATAAACTACGATTGCGTGCATGCATGCATGGATAACCACGAAGGGACATTGAGAGATGTTTTGCGTGATGCCATTACCTAGGAAGATGTCTCCCTCCAGGTCTAACGCTACTAACAGCCATGGTAACCGTGCTATACATATAGAAATCCGCGTTCAATTCAGACAAGACGATCCTATCTAGCTAAGCTAGGGCTCCCTCCAGGTTGTATATGTGTGAAAAGGGACAATTAGTACCGCCTCGTGCATAAAACACTAGCGTCCATTTCCTTCACGGCGATGGGATCGGAATCCACCGGAAATCATCTTCTCATCAGCGTAGCAAGTAGAGATGTTTTCAGCCATACTCTGATTCGGACAAGACATTAACCAGGGTAGGTAAACACCCCTCACTAACATCATATCGTGGCGACAAGTACTCGACGTTGCCACTGTTGATGCATGGTGCACAACACTGTGCTGTCCCATGGAAACACCGAGAAATCACTATTACAGCTAGCTGGGGCCACAGCTGTGTTCGTTGGAGTTCTTGCTAGCAGAACTTTTTCAACAGTACACTAGCACCACTGGGACATTGTTAATAATCGATAGGCCACGCACTCATGGAGCGGTGGAGTCAAAACTTCACTTTGGCGCGGTCGGTCGCAAATCCCGACCCAGCTGCCGTGGGGACGTAGGAGGAGTAGCACGGAACCCCATGCTCGGTTAAAAACAAACCAAGATTCCCATCCCTCAACCATGTGAGCGTAGTAGGCAACTAGGCATGCATCATTCCTTGGTTAGCGAGAAACGGCCTCCCAAAGCAGGGTTAAAAAGGGTTTAGTTGGAGAGCGACAGGGGCACTTGTTAATCATGTCTTCTTGGGTTATAAGCCGAGTTTGCGTGAAGCTGACCCTACTAGTATACGGATCGAGTACTCTTACTAGTACTAGAAGCTAATGAAGCTACATTTACCATCGTAGTACAACTAATGACACAGCTTTATTTACCATAATCACGGTTTTCCCAAGAGGTGATCGAAGACAACCAGCTCTTGTGTAAAAAGACCGAGAAGCAAAGCAACATTATCTTACGGTACTTCTAGCTCTGTTTACACGCTTTATTTTACTACTACTCCGTATGTACTTACACTATGTTACTGCTTTACTTAATTTATTTGGACATCTTCACCGCCGTTGAAGTCACGTACCATGCGCATTTTGAGGCTCACGTGAAGCTTGGGCAGTGCATACACATCTCTCCTCGGTCGGGAGAAAACGATCCTGACCAAGAAAGCCGAGATTTTTACCTTGAGGCAAAAGATAGCTTTGAGATTTTTTCTTTCTCCAAGAATTGTGTGATCGATGCTCGTTAGATTAGTTGTGCGTGGCCGGCATCTCGATGCCTTCTTCTTTGGAGCGAGTAAACTAAACAGCTTAGCATCCGTCGGGTTCCACCCAATCTCACTCACAAGACTTCTCTTTTGTTCTCTTCTTCTCAAGTACGTATTGTCACACATCCTCCAATCCTCCCTCGCTTCTCATCATTCTTATATCATGCTACTCCTAGTAGGCCAGTGGGGAGTATGTTAAGATCGCCATTTTTAGCGTAAAGTATGTTCCGCGTGGAACCACTCAAACTACGGAAAGAATCAAAGTGATGTTTGTGTTGGTAAATTAACCATCTGCACGCTCTCGAGATCTGCAGAATTCTATATTCGGAGAGATGTCCTGTGTGTGACCTATGGTGTGCTTTTGGTTGAACTTGTGTGTAAACGACTAAACGAGTTTGCTGTTAACTCGGCTATGTGCTGACTTTCACAGTAATTCACATTCTACATCGTCTCATTTTTTTGCTTTGCTCGATCTGTTTGGAAATGCATTTCCTGTATTATACGTGTTTCCCTTTCTGAACCAACATATGTATTCATGAAACATACCAATTAACACTGCAAACATTAGCTAGAGGCATGTAGCATGCAAAATTAAATCCGGTTGCACATGCTGATCAACCATTGGAGCTTGGGCAGTACGTTGGTAGTTCTCTCTCACTCTCCCTATGAAAATGTAGACGCGGGTACAATTTTTTGTTCTAAAAATACTCTATTTCAGTATTTACTAGCACTACTAGTAAGTTCGTGATCAGTACATACTTTCATATATTGAAAATATATGTGGGTACTTTTGTGTCGCTCTGAATATAAAGTATTTTCAATCAAGAATATATACTTTTGTGATATGCATCATTGACAACATACATGTTTTTCAGATTTTTTAAAATTTATAAATATAATTGTTCAATTTTTAAAATTCGAGTAGCACTCGAACCGGAACACAAAATGACTTTCCGATATATTCCTATATGTGCTAAGTGCAGTGCTTTGGACGTCGAACTGCATGTAGCTCTTTTAAAAAATTCAAAATCTGTAATTTATGGTTGTACATAATGTCGAGAGATCTAGTAATGTGAAAAATTTGGATGAAAAATCCATTATATTTTGGCCAGGGCAGAAAAGGCAAATATGTAGATCAATATGTGTGAACAATCCATAGATGCAAAACTCTGAACTCTTGCGAGATTTAATCATTTTTATGTAGCTTATAAATTTGCATTGAAAATTGCACTATATTAATCTTGATATTATCCACACTTAGAATTTTTTCAGATCAAGAGACATAAATTTCAGATTTTTTTTCATTCCTTTTTCTATATGTGCAAGTGGTGAGAGTCTCAAATTAACTGGATGAAGAGGCAATGATTGACAAAGCTCTTTTTTACCTTTAAATCAATATTTTGAAGAAATCTCAGATGTGAACAACGAAATATTTTGCGGTCCTACACAATTTTCAACTCTAAATAGTTTGTATTCCAGAGTTCACATCAAAATGCGTAATGTTACGCATTACCGTTTTTGCACACCGGTACAAATAATCAATGTGTACATCTGGGATTTTTTTTTGCTCTATGTTTCAAAACTCAGAGATATCCTTCCTGAAGTTTTGGGGGGGAAACGGGAGCTTGCTGCAGAAGACAACTCGGTTGTCGCCGTCTACTACTCTTGGTGGAGCACAGTACGTACAGAGATACGGACCGAACGTGCTTGGTGCACAGTACTAGTACACGCTGTAGCTGGTAGTACGTGTACGTCCCCATCATTTTGTAGAGCGACAATGCATGGCAACGGTGCAGGTGCAGCGAGTACTGTACTGCTATACACAATGCAAACGGCTGTGTAGCCAGCCGGGGTCCCAGCACTGCAGCACGGAGATAGCCGACGCACGCGCGCGAAAGGTACACAAAAGGAAGGCGCGCGCGGACATGTGTATGGGGCTGCGCCATCGGAAATTCGGAATGATGCCTCCATCCAAACCACATGACTAGCCAAGAATCTGCATTGCGTGAATTCTAAGCCACGGCCACGTCACGGAAACCCAAGTACTCAGAGCATTTCTAGCCGAAAAATTTGCGGAATCGAAAAATAGATGTCACTTTTGGTTTGTGCGACAAAAAACGAGACAGAAGAGAGTGGCCGAACCAAAAAAATAACTTGTTTCACGCATCGAGAATTTTCCCCTCGAAACTGAAAGTGGAGAGTTTTCAAGGCCAAAACGAGTTTTAGGAAGGAGTTGGTGGGAGGGAATGTTCAGGAAGGAGTTTGTGCGACGAAAAATGAGACAGAAGAGGGTGGTCGAACAAAAAAAAACTTTTTTTACGCGTTGAGAATTTCTCCCTGAAAACCTAAAGTGAAGAGTTTTCGCAGCCGACCCCAGTTTTACAAAGCAGTTGACGGGAGTGAATGTTCAGGATGCGATGGTTAACTTCTTTCCACGAAACTCATCGAAATTCGACCACCGCTGCCGCCTCGTATAGTCGTATGTCTGCCTCTCCCTCTCCACCCTAGCGCGCTCTTCTGCCTCACCACCGCCTCGACCATCAAGCATCCTCTCTCTTGTACTTCTGGCCTAAAATCCGCCATCTCCAACACATGTGTTTCGTTGGCCCGGTGAAATAGCTTCTTCCACTACACGAAGGTGAGCATTCGTCACGTAGCGGCAAGAACTCACGTGCGCCGTTGGGCCTGCAGGCTTGATGGTGTTCAGCTCCTCGTGGCATCGCATCGGTCTCGTTCGTCTCCGTGAGGGCTGCGTGTACCTGGAGCTACGACTCCCCTTCAATTCATCTGGACGTTTTGTACTGCTACTTACTTAGGCCCTGTTTGGAACACATGAAGTAAAAACGTAGGAATAGGAAAAACACATGATTTGATGTGTCATGTTTCCTGAATTCCTACAGGAATCAAAATCACAGGAAATTTTTCAAATTGTCGTTTGGGTGTCACGTAGAAAACACATAAATTGTAGACATATGAAGATTAAAACAAGAGCTGAGACCTCATGTTTGTTTTCCTCCTAAATTCATATGTAATAGCCTATCCCATAGGTATTCTACATGAACCCAACTTTCCTATTCCTTGTTCCAAACATTATCATAGGAAATTTTTCTATAAAATTCCTATCTTTCAAAATTTCCACCGTTTTCTTTTATTCCAAACGGGGCTTTAGTTTTATAGAATTGACAAGATCGTCGGTGGAAATGAGAAAGTCCATGGCAGCCGATGTGTATGAACAAAAATTGCACACCAAGTCTACACGCCTCGGAAACATTATCATAGGAAATGAGAAAGTACAAACGCACGTACACGCCTCGGAAATTCTCCGGCCGCGTGCTGGCCGGAGCAGACGAGAGGAATGATCAAGGCGTGATTGGTACGATAGCGGTAAGTATCTTCAAAAGCCAGGCCGGCCGCCGCCCGCCGGGAGGAAAAAGAAAGGTCCCTATACACACGGCGTCGCCGCTGCCAGCCAACACCAATCACCGAGCCATATCTCTCTCCCTCCGGGTCCTGTACCGGGCTAACGTTTTAGTAATTTTTACTTGCAACATACAGTTACGTACGCTTCACACATGGTGATTGAAAACAACTGGAGTAAGGGCACATCCAACGGGCTGACGCATACGGATAGGCAAAATGGTCCGCATTTGTCCCTTTGGGGCGGACAATGGACACATTTTGGGCCTATGACCGTTTGGGGTTAGGGTGCCCCCAACGGCCTGGCGCAAAGAGGCCCAAAAATGTAGAAACACCCCTCGGCCGTTGATCATGTCGTCCATGGCATCCTCGGCGAAGTACGCCGGGTTGGCAGGCGTCGTCGGCGGGAACTCGGACCCGTCGCACCCCTCGAACATGAGGTGACGGGCCTCGGGCATGGTCATCCTACCACCCGTCGCGGTCTTCGATTTGCCACGCCGGCCCTCGACGGCGTCGGGGTCAGGTTGAGGTCGAGGGACTTCGGCTCGGCCGGGACGGACGATATCTCCGGCGGCTCCTCGCGGGAACCCAGCCGCGACACCGGGTGATTGGCGGCGGCCGGAGACGGCGTCGATAGGCCAGGGGACGCGGTTCTCGGCGGCTTGCCTTTGGCGGAGGAGACCGAGCTCTCCGCGGACGGAACCGCGTCGGGGGAGAGGCCGGAGGCGGCAGCGTAGGCCCCTGCAAAGACCTCACCTTTGAGAAGAAAGACGGCTCGGGCGGCGGCCTGGGCGGCGATGAGGTCGGAGTTGGCCCGCTGTGCGATGGCGGCGAGCCGCTCCTTCTCCTTGGCCGCCTCGATGGCGGCCTTCTCCTTGGCCTTTTTCGAGCGAGTCCGCTCCCTCCGGCCTTGTCGCTTGATGGAGGCCGGCTTCGGCTCCTTCTTCACCGCGAGGAGGGCGGCGCCGGTAGCGGCCGTCGTTCTGGACAGTCCGTCCTCCATAAACGGCGGGGGCGGCGGCGGCTGGGGCGTCGGCGGCGAGGGCGGCGGCTGGGGAGGGGAATGGCGGCCGAGCGAGGGTTTGTGGGAGGGGATTTCTGTGGCTGGACCTTGGGCCCGACGCGGACAGGGAGAACATAGTGGCGGACCGAGCCCTGTCCGTCCCGCCCCAAAGCCACCCCAAATTTGGGCCGAGTTTGGGTCGGAAACTGGTGTCCGGACGGACACCAGCCCGTATGCGCCTGACCGTTGGAGCCCCTCTTTTGTCCGTTCCGACAAAAGAGGACTGGGCTGCTCCATATGCGCCAGCCCGTTGGAGGTGCCTAATAGCTTTGACCTCGATCTAGGGGCAAAAGACCAAATGTTTAGCTCTGATTTCTTATCGATGGGAGATCGGAGAGGAGAGGGTCCCGGCAACGAAAGAGGACTACTGGTGCCAGCCCCAGCCAATTAACCGGCCGTACCATAATGCGCACCGCCCATCCCATGCTTGTTGAATGGTAGGAGGAGTATGATGATGATCGATGACTACGATGAGCACGGGAAGGAGGACAAGCCACGTACGGGGCCGGCCAAGCCACCGGTTTCTTACCCCAATCCTGCGTTGGGACTCGCCCACCGGTGCATGTGTGCATGCACGCAGAGCACACGCGGCCGCTCGCCGCCGGCCGGAAAGGCGATCGTGCCGCCGTGCGAGGGAGCGACGGTGTCACGCACTTCTTCTTTGGATGTATGCGTCGCGTGGCGCCGGAGGTGGCGAGATGTGCACATGCGTTGTTTACTGACGGATTCACGCAATTCCGTGAACAGCATTGTCCTGTTTGATCTCGAGTTCTTGACCCTATGTGGAACCATCTGGTTTGGGCCAGTATGCCGACAAGTAAACTTTTCATCAACCGGCTGAAATACCACAAGATAATATACCTACTATAGTTGATTTGTGAGTTGTAGGCTTGTAGCTAGTTAAGTTACCGCGAGGTGACCTTCTCTCATTTACGAGACTTAAGAGGGTGTTTGGTTAGGCTTTATACTTGGCTTTTGCTTTTGGCTTATAAGCCATAAAAGCACCTAAATAGGTGCTTTTGACTTTTGGTTTTTGGCTTATGTTACACTATGGTATAAGCCAAAAGCCAAAATCCAAAAGCACCTATTTAGGTGCTTTTATGGCTTATAAGCCAAAAGCAAAAGCCAAGAAAAAAGTCTAACCAAACACCCTCTTATGATGACTCTAACAGGGTGACCAAATGGATAAGCCTTTTATCCATTTTTTATCCGTTTGAATCGTCGAATGAAAAGGATTAAGTTCATGTCCATTTCTTTCTTGCCACTACTCCCAGCGGACTAACACATCTAGTCCGCCCGGTCGCATATTTTTTTCATTTTCATTGTTTTTTCATTTCCAAAGATTTGTATAGACAGGGAGCTGGCCGTCGACGACGAAGCGGCGACGAGATTTTTACAACTTCTAAACTCTAAACCCTAACTAAAAACTTGGACTAATATGAAAAAGAATTAACAACCGACCACCTCTGTGGTCGGCTGCTGTGACACCCCGATAAAAAGATCAGAATAGTCTCGTATACTAGTCCCAGAAACACTAACTAGTATACGATTGCTTGTTATTAAAGACAAGACCAAACACATAGATTCGAATAATATACATAACACGACTCGCGAGAGTGGCTCCGGAGTAAGGCGCAACGGCGCACACAATAGTTTGTATATTATTCTTGATCGTCGGAGCTAAGTACTAATGCAGCGGAAAGCGTAGACGGAAGCGTAGTACGGCGGGCGGACTCCACGGGGTTCTGCCTGGAATACTTGATCCTAGTTTTCGTAGAGCGGGTACTCCGGGACGGGCGACGGAGGGTCTGACCAAAGAATTAGCAAGGTGAGTACTCGCAAGACATCGGCCACACGGCACACATGACTATCTATATGGCATGGCATAAGTACGGAAGATAGCATGGCATAGGTACGGAAAGTAGCATGGCATTGTTCTAATCATGGCATAGATAAAACAAGATAGAATAATCTAGCACAACATCTATCAATGAACAGCGAGTCCCAACTTAACGTTGGGGCTTAAATATGACACCGGGGAGCGGTGTCCACAACATATATCTTCTGGTAAGTTTTCCCGATTCCAGGCTCTCTAGCCCATCGCCAACTCTGGCGCCACATCTAGACTCCTCGAGCCTCGCACAACTTATCAAGTTCATTTGCAAAGTTTTCCCCGTGACAAGACTGACTCTAAGTGTGACTCAACCCAAACTTGTCCCGTATCCTTGGGACTAGGCTAGTATCTAGATACACTCTCGAGAGGTCGCAACAACACGCGTTGGAGTGCACAATGGTCCCGCCGGTACCGAAGTACTTAACCATTCCTAGCGGCGAGTGCCCACTCCCTAACGGTCCACAAGATCAGAATGCCCCCTGTATAGTCACCGACATGCCCGACGGGCCTTGTCTTAGGCTGAACTACTTCCCGGCACGTCCCCAACCTATGAGCGACGCCTAGCTCCGGACTATCACAAGACTAGCCCCGACCACACAGGTAACCGACTAGACTCACCAAGGGGTGACATCAAAGGGGATCCCGATAATGCTACTAAGATAGGTCCGCCCATTTCAGACGACGCGTGACTGAGCAAAAAGGTTTGGTGAATGGCACCGATGACTCAATCTAGTCGAGGGAGGTGGTTAAGTTCTTAGTCAAGTTTATCAAGATCTTTCCAAAAGATGTTTCCAGAACAATGAATGTCAAACCAGCGCTTCCAAATGCATCAACAAAACAGGGTTAGCATGACAACAGGCAAGTATGATGATCACAACATATATAGATATCCATATCAAATAACGGGAAACAATAAAGGTCAATTAAACCGACAGGGGGCTCTTAGCTGTGAAGCTTAGACCCACCACTTGTCGTCTTTAGTGCGTTATTAACAGTCATAATGATCCACAAACAAGAAAACAATCAAAACCAATTAATCCGACAGGGGGCTCTTAGAAGTGAAGCCTAGATCCACCACTTGTCGTTTTTAGTGGGTTGTTAGCAGTCATAATATCAACGCAAGCAACGAAACAAACAAGGTCAATTAAACCGACAAGGGGCTCTTAGCTGTGAAGCCTAGATCCACCACTTGTCGTCTTTAGTGTGTTGTTAACATTCATATATCAATATAACAAATGCAAATGACATGTTCATATGCAACGGGAAAAATGCAAGAACGAGTGCAAAACATTCAAGTCAATTGGGGCTACTCCAAAATGCAGCAATGGTGGAATGTGGTGGATGTCTTGCCTTCCACAAGATATGGTTCTGGTTCCTCCTCAAAGTCCTTAGAATCTAGTTGAAAATCAATAAATATGTGTTAAAAACCTACCAAATGCTACTGAAGAAATGGACTAGCAAATAAACTCCAAATCAACCCAACTTGGTTGCATTGGATAGAGAATTTTCTCTAGTTTCCAACAAGCTAACGTTTGCAATTTTTGGACAAAAATTGAGTGAGATGTGCCCTTTCAAAGTTTCTGTTTGTAAATGAAATAAAAACAGGGTTTTAAATAAAAAAGAAAACGGTTCGGTTAAAGTTTAAAACGCTGACGTGCGGGCCTGATACGTCTCAAACGTATCTATACTTTCTTATGTTCCATGCTTATATTATACCAATTGCTACATGTTTTATATACACTTTTATATCATTTTATGCATTTTCTGGGACTAACCTATTAACAAGATGCCATAGTGCCAGTCGCATGTTTTCTGCTGTTTTTGGTTTCAGAAAAGTTGTTAAGGAAATATTCTCGGAATTGGACAAACCAAACGTCAAAGTGCTTAGAATTCCCAGGAGGTTCCAGAACACCGAAGACCACACGGAGGGGACCGCCGAGGGGCCCACACCACCAGGTGGCGCGACACCCCCCTCTGCCGCGCGAGCAGGGGGTGTGGGGCCCTCGAGGCCCCGCCGCCTTCGCCCTTTCGCCTACTTAAACCCCCGAGAATACAAGCCCTAGGACGCGCACCTTTTTCCTCCACGAAGTCCAGAGCCACCGCCGTCGTCAACCCTAGATCGGGAGGGTTCAGAAGCTCTCCCAGGCACCCTACCGGAAAGGGGAATCATCACCGGAGGGCTCTACATCACCATGCCCGCGTCCGGACTGATGCGTGAGTAGTTCATCCTTGGACTACGGGTCCATAGCAGTAGCTAGATGGTTATCTTCTTATCTTGTGCTACCATGTTTAGATCTTGTGAGCTGCCTAACATGATCAAGATCATCTTTATGTAATGCTACCTGTTGTGTTTGCTGGGATCCGATGAATATTGAGTACTATGTTATTGCTTCATAATATATCTTGTGAGTGCGTTGTTTATGATCTTGCATGCTCTCTGTTGCTAGTAGATGCTCTGGACAAGTAGATGCTTGTGACTCCAAGAGGGGGTATTTATGCGCGATAGTAGGTTCATGTCTCTATTTAATCTGGGGTAGTGACAGCAAGCTCTAAGATTGTAGATGTACTATTGCTACTAGGGATAAAATAGTAGTACTTTATCCAAGGGTATTTGTATTACTTACATTACACACGTGCAATTATCTGTTGCTTGCAACTTAATACTGAAAGGGGTGCGGACGCTAACCGGAAGGTGGATTATTAGTCATAGATGCGGTTGGAACGGTCTATGTATATTGTTGTAATGCCCAAATGAATATCACACGAGACATCATAACTATAGTATATGCATCATTATACACTTCTTTATTCTGTCAATTGCCCAGCTGTAATTTGTTTACCCGCATGTATGTTATTATTATTTATGGAGAAACACCACTAGTGAACTGTGGACCCCTGTCCTTTTTCCTTAAACTGTTAAACAATCCTACTGCAATCCTGTTACTTTCATTCTCTGAAACAAACATCATCTTCCACACATACGTTTAATCCTTTGTTACAGCAAGCCAGTGAGATTGACAACCTCACTGTTAAGTTGGGGCAAAGTATCTTGGTTGTGTTGTGTGCAGGTTCCACGTCAACACCAGCACTTTTCTGGCGCTGTTGCCACCTTGAGAAGATTCTTAGTTTCCTACTGGTTCGATAACCTTGGTTTCACAACTGAGGGAAACTTGCTACTGCACTACTTCATACCTTCCTCTTGGGGTTCCCAACAACACCTCACCGGTGCATCAGGGCCCCACTGGTCAGTGACCCACGGTTCATTCGAACCGTTACGTCGCGGGAAACAGAACGGGGCGGCGCTCCCGTCGCCGGCAAGAACTCCGGCGAGGGTTTGCGGCCAGGGGAGGGGGTGCTAGGGCTAAGGGAGGGTACGCGGAGGCTCACCGTGCACGGGGTGTCACGGTGGCGAGGTTTTGGGCGGTGGGGAAGGCTCGGGCAGAGATGCCCCTTTTCGTCTACGGCTCCGGCGTCGGTCGCGGACGAATCCAAGGATTCCGAGCACGGTTTGCCTAGGCGAGGGTCGCGTTGGAAACGTAGGAAGCTAGGGAGGCTAGGCTAGGGTTAATCGACGAACGGAGCGTCGCTGGCGAAGAATTCGTCCACGGCCGTCACGGCTAGGGCAAACCCATCGCCGGTGATGCGGTGCTCGTCAAGCTTCAATCAGGCTAGGTGAGTGAGGCGGGAGGGAGAGGAGGTGGTGTGCGTCTTCACCGAGGGCTGGGGGGTTTACATAGGGGCGGAGCGAGCGGCCGGAGTAAAGGGGGTAGCTCGGCCTGTGCCGAGGCGTAACTCAGCGGAGTGAACGCCGGTGTCGCCGGGGCGGTGTCACAGTACGGCTCGTGGCGCGTCAGGCGGGGGTGGATTGAATGCGCGACGCCGCTGGACACGCTGACGAGCGGTGCCCGACGAGCACAGTGGTCGGGCGGCGCGTCGGCTAGCTGCTGGCGGCTCTGCGGCGGCGCGCGTGCGTGCGTGTGCGTGGACGGTCAAAGGGAGGAGGGGAGTGCGGGAGACTCGCAGGGACGCGGATACGCGCGCGTATCCGGCGACCAGAAACGGGCGGCGCTCCGCGGGCATGGCCATGCCGATGCCGGCGCGTCCAGAGCATGCCAAAAGCGGCATCAGCTCCGTTCTCTGCGCACAGGTTGCCAAATGCAAAAAGGAGGACATCCCCGTGCGCCAAATGAGAAGGGCTACCAGATTGCAGAAGAGAGTTTTTGCAAACTCGATCAAAGTTCTATACAAAATTTTCGAAAGACAGTTCTGGTCAAAGTGAAGATATTTTGTTTGGAGGGGTTAATGAAGTTGGGTGAAGATGCCCTCTTGTCCTGAGATAGGAGAGGTAAATGTGAGCCTATCCATGCCTTGGGTTTGACCAGGAGAAATGATTTGAAGGGTTTTAAAAATACATGTGGAAAATGGGCAGAATAGAAAAAGGGGTGTGGAGAAATAATTTCCTAAGACAAGGCTCTATATTTTCTTAGAAATAGTTCCCACATCAACTAGGGATGCTTCCCTGATTTTTGCCGAATTTTTGGAGATATAAATATAGGGGTTCCTTTGAAGGGCTAGATAAAAGGGAAAATTTTAAAAGAGAAGGAATTTCTCAAATTAATATTTGTCCAAGATAAAAAAATATTGTCAAGTACCAAGTGGGAGGGAAAAATGAAAAGCACAAGATCCCACTTGATTTATCAGATTTAAAAGATTTAGAAATTCAAATGGTTTTGCCGAGGTTTAAATCCAAATACATTTAAATAAATAAAATAATGTATTTTGGAAAATTTTAAAAGGCTCAAAAATCCAGGGTGTAACAAACCTCCCCCCTTAAGATGAATCTCGTCCCCGAGATTGCTGCGGCTCGCTGAACAGGTACGGATACTCAGACCTCGGCAAATCTTCGCGTTCCTAGGTTGCTTCTTCCTGTGTGTGCTTGTCCCACTGCACTCGATAGAACTTGGTAACCTTGCTGCGGGTGCGGCGCACTGCCTCTTCCAGAATCCTAACTAGGTGCTCTTCATAAGTTAAGTCGGTGTTTAGTTCCAGCTCCTCAACATATGTCTGCTTGGTGGGTGGGGAGACACATTTCCTCAGTTGTGACACGTTGAAGACGTCGTGAACTCCCGCTAACTTTTCTAGCAGTTCTAACTGGTATGCGACGGCTCCCACTCTTGCCAAAATCTTGAAGGGGCCGGTAAACCTTGGAGCGAGCTTTCCCTTGAGATGGAATCTCTGCAGGCCCTTGAGGGGTGTCACACGGAGGTAAACATGGTCGTTGTCGTGGTGGTATCACGGCAGATGCCATAGGATGGCTAAATGTGTGGGGCCGATGGACGCTGGTGGATCCGGGGGGGGGGGGGGGGGGGGGGGCTAGCAAGCTAAGAAGCTCACGCAAGAGAAAACAAGAAACAGACACGAGCCAACTCAACTCGGCTCAAGACCAAGCAAGCACAACCACGAATACTCAAGAACACAAGCAAACCCACACAGCACCACAAACACACACGATGTACCCAGGTTCGGGGCCCTCGTGAGGAGGTAACACCCCTACTCCTGCCTTGCTTCTCTCTATATGTATCTCACAAGATCTACAAGGTGCTCCTTGAGCTGTTTTGGTAAGAACTAGGATGAACTACAAGTGAGGGTGGAGTAAATGCTCTAGCAGTGAATGAGACTATAGTTTTGGCTCTCTGGTTGGTGTCCCTCTCACAGGAGGAGTTAAGGCGCTATTTATAGAGGTCCGGCCGAGTTGCCCGGGAACCCTAATCCCGCCGGGCCCCGCCGGACAACCGCTTCAGTCCAACGGCAATGTCGACATCCCTACCACGACCTAACAGCCGGGCTATCCGACATAGGCCGAGGTAGGTCATGATGCCTCTTGCCGTAGCCGCCGCTGACCTAGGTAATGATGCTTCCCCTGTCAGAGATAAGACGTGTCTTCTCCCTGCCAAGTCTCTTGTCCGTCAGTTGCCAGTACTTCGGAGTAGTCACGTCACCCCTGTCCGGTGCCTTTGTCTTGTGCCTTTTGTACCTCCGTGTCAGACGGGTCCGTGTCCTTGCCCCGTACATGCCCTTGACTTGTTGCCCGACATAGGATATGTCGGACGGTTCCACCTAGCCCGGGCCTGGTTAAGCCGGATCCTCCTTCCTGCATACCATGGACAAGTAAAGAATCCCGACATGGGGATGCCGGTTAGAACATGTCGACTCTTTCCGACATAGGCCTAAGTCGGACAAGCAATAACTCGGACCAGCCCTGAGCCGGCACACCAGCCGCTCCACTCCGCGAAGGGTCGCACGATCTTTGCAGCTGGACCAAGGTCGATTACCGTGTTAACCTGAGCGGATTGACCATGCCTTTACCCTACCCGGGGGTAGCCCCCCGACACTAGTCCCCGAAGCTGGTGTAGTCCTGCAGACTCGGATGAAGGGCTGCACCAGATTTAACAAAACCTCTATCCGAGACCAACCGCCGACATTGCTATGTCGGGCAGTCCAACTACCCCGAGACGCTTAAGTTGGTTGCCACACAGCCGGTCCGACATCGCCACGCCGGCCCGACAAGGAGCTTCCGATATGTCCTTACCGACATATCGCGGAGCCCCCGACCTCAACAAATCTTTTCCCGGATCCCCTTCTGAGACGTGGCATTGATCTGCTGCACCGTCCCCGAATCATGCCACGCGGCCTGACCAACCGTCACAACCGTGCCGCCCGGGCCCCACCATCTGTCCCTTCCAGCAGGCACTCGAGCGGTTTGACCCCGAGGCACCTCCTCGATTCCCGCGCTGACAACCGCACCAGATCCGCGGCCGACGGTTCCTATTCTGTGGCCCACGATGTGGCCGATCGTGCGGCCACAACCGCTCCATCCGCGCCAACCGCCGTACGCACGATCCCATTACCCGTTCGAAACGGGCGGGCGGGAAATTCGGTAACCGTGCTTCCCTCTCCCTCATAAATATGGGCGCGAGGGGATTTCTTTTCCTCTTCCGCATCGCCCTCTTCCTCTCCTCTACCTAACCTCTCGCTCTCGAGCCCACCGCCGCCGCGCCGCACGCAGCGTACGAGCAGCACGCCGGAGATCGCGACGCCGGCGACCGGAGCTCCTCACGCTGCCATTGGGACAAGAACCTCCCGCGCCGCGACACCAATCCCTACGGTAAGGACCTCCCTGACGCTTGGTCGAATCGACCCACGGTAGTTCCCTCCTCTTCTGTTCTTCCTTGGGACGACCGATGCCGCCGTGCATCTCCCCGTAGATCCTCGTAGCTGTTCTCGTCGAGGCCCTTTTGACCCTTTACTTCCTATATCTAACGGTAGATTCCACTCCACACTCCCGTATCCTTGCTAGGGTTCTTCCGAATAGATTTCCTTTATCTCCCCTTTATTCGGCCCTGGTAGATCTTCTTTTCTATACTCCGGTAATAGATTTTAGTTTTATGCCCGGCATTCGATGTCTGCCATCCGACTTACCCTACACCTTGGGCCATCATCCGGCATCTGTTTTGCAGATAAGCCGACATGTCTTCGAGCCATTCCTCCGAGCAACCCGACACATCCGCGGAAGGAATTCGAGGAGGCTGGGAAGGCTCCGACGTAGTGCAAGACGACCTCGATTGGCTACGTCGCACGCGCCATGTCCCGGCACCAATCATATGCCGGCTTCCTGGCGACGAAGTTGAGCCCGCGCCCCAGGAAGGAGAACGGGTGGTGTTTGTCGCGCACTTCGAGCGCGGCTTCGCCCTTCCGACAAGCAGGTTCTTTCGGGCCTTCCTCGACAAGTTCGAGCTGCAGCCGCATCATTTGCCGGCAAACTCCATCACGGTCCTCTCGGCATTCGTCGCCTTCTCCGAGGGGTACCTCGGCCTGTGGCCTCTGGTCAGCCTCTGGGCGAGGTACTTCGTGCTTCGGAAGCAAAGCATCCCGAACAAGGGCGTGAAGGACAAGGAGATGACGGCGTGCGGGGCCGCCACCATTACCGCCCGGAAGCTCCCCGACTTCCCCAAAGTCTCCGGGTTGGAGTCCTGCCGTAAATGGCAGCGCAGCTTCTTCTACGTGAAGAATCCGGACTCCGCCGACAATGCCAAGGGGTATGACTTCCTCAACCTCCCAGAGTTCCGAATCGACCCGCCTTATTCTTAGGCGAACTGGGGCTGGGATCCGTCGGGCAGCGACGCAGAGACCCAGGCCATTCACGATCACCTGCTCTCCATCAAGGACGAGCTGACGGCGGATGACCTCTTGAGGACCTTTGTCATCCGCCGGATAAGCCCCCTGCAGAACCGGGTGCACAAGATCTGCCACATGAGTGGGCCCCAAGACCCAACTCGGATCAGCCCGTTCGAGTTGGACAAGCCGGCAGTGCGCAGACGTGTTCGAGCCATCGCCCAAACCTCCATGGGAGACGACTGGGAATGGGGACTTGAACCACACAGCCGCGCCAATCCTCCGCCCAAGGTAAGCTCTTGTTCTTCCTGTCCGACATAACCCAGCGACCGACATAGCAGTTATATCACATTCTTGCCTTTCTTGTTTCCATAGTCATTTCTCGCTATTTTCCTTTTGCAGAGGTTTGACCGTCAAGCCCGGGAGGACAAGAGGTGGGCCAACGGTGGTTGGCGCGCAGACCATGCCATGCCGGCAACTCCGCTCACCGAAGATCCGGATGACGAGGACCACTTGTCGATCCCGGTATCCCGCACTTCCGGCCCGGGTAAGCCTCGAACTCGGTCTCGTCCCCAAGACGATTCTGACGACGACGACTGTGTGATGTTAGAGATCACACACGCCACTCCCTTGGCCTGTGCTGACCCTCTGCCTTCACCACCAGCCGCGCCGAGCACCCAAGCAGCTACGCGCAAGCGCGCGGGAGCCGGCACCTCTGCCGCGGACAACCCGGGGGCCAAGAAGGCCAAAACCACCAAGAAACTTTCCCGCAAGAAGATCCTGACCGCTGCCGGGTAAGCATCCTTCTTATCGTTTTTTGACCCCTTTGCCTCATCCACTCTAACTTTTTATTTCATGCGCAGAGCGCCGCTTGAGCTCGACCAGAATGACCCGGCGGCCCCGATAAACGCCGGAGTCGGCAGCCCCCCTCGGGTGACGCCTGCGGCCGCCGACATAGCCATTCCCGACGCCTCCCCGCCGACTTTTACGACCACAGCGGAAGGGAACCGAGAAAGCCCGGACCGAGATGCCGGGTCTGGCGGCAACCAATCGCGTCTCGCCGCTGCACAAATTGATACCACGGCGGTGCCGGACGCACCCCCGCAGCAACCAACGCCGCCGGAACCACAATCCTCCGCTGCAAGTAAGCAGCCATCTGCACAACAACAGTGCCAGGCACCAACTAAGGCCGCCAAGAAGAAAACTGCCCCGACCCCGGATCAGTTGGCGGCCAAGAAAGGTCAGCTTCCTCCGGGTAAACTCAAAGTGGTGCATCCTCCCCGCATTGCCGTTAAGACGGCGGCCCTGCGCATGCTGGAGGCCACTGTCGACCGGGTTGCCACTGCTGCCGACTTGGAGAGCTCAGGTTTCCTTATGCCTAGTGCTGACTCTTCAGGTTCGATGGAGCAGTACAACACGGATTGGAACGCCGCCGACATTAACGAGGCTACCTCTTCCGACCCGAGTATCGACCACCCGGCTGGGCCCGGGAGAGTTGCTCAGTCTCTGCATGCACTTCAATCTGCGGTCCTTCAACTGACAACAGCTGCAGAGGTAAGCCCTTCCAACATCCACTATCTCCAGTCCCCGAGGTTCTGGTCGAATGGTTAAGACTTGACCGAGTTAAGACCATTCGGCGAGAAACTTCAAAAAACACTTCGCATCCAGTCCCCGAGATTCCTGCCGTGTAACAATACTTGCCCGAGTAAAGGTTACCCGGCTGGCATCTTCAACAATTTGCACTAATACTTTGCTTTCTATCCCAGTCGTGCAGCAAGGAACGCACCCGGGTGTTCCAGAGGCTGCTGGTCGAGCACGGGTCCCTCCGGAGGCGGTTCAAGGAGCTCCAGGCTTTGCACCAGGGCCATGGTATACTTCCTTGTTTCCGAAACATCCTTCCTTTCTCTAGGTTCCCTTTACCATTATAACCGACCTGTCGCTTTTTTCAGCCGACACCGCCGCCCGAGTTGCCGCCGAGCACAAGCTCGAGTTGGAGAAGGAGCAGGCCAATTTAACTCGGCTCCAACAAGAACTGGAGCAGGCCAAGACAGAGAAGGCCGAGTTGGCGAAGACCCTGGCGGACGCCGTGCGGATTCAGGGTGAAGTGCTCGAGCAAACTGAGTCTCGCGCCACCTTGGCCGAGAAAAAACTCAATACCCTCAAGTCCCAGTGCGACATCTGGCTGGCCGAACTGAAGAAGATCAACGACCAGATGGATAGTGAGTTTCTCCAAACTTTATCCCTTCTTGCTTGACTTTCTTGCCGATATACACCCTATATCGGCCCGCCTTCTAACTTATCAACAGCTTTCTTCTCCTCAGAGCACTTCTCCCACACGCACACCGTTGCGGTGAAGGCCATCAACCGGGCGCGTGCGAAGAGGGCTGAAGTCGGCCCCATCTCTGGTGAGTGGGACGTGGAGGACCACCTCGTAGCACTCAACGCGCGCTTCGCGCCGCTCAAGAGTATCGGGATGGAGCTCCTTGATGCCGGCGTTCACGTCTACCGGAAGCTCTGGCCCGGCGCCACGCCTCCGGACAATGTGTCCGACTTGGCCCAGGAGCTGATGAAGACGGAACGGCGCCTCCGGGAATGGAGATCCTCCGCCGCCCGCGCCGGTGCGGACCAAACACTCTCCTTCATACTATCCTGGTATGAGGGGATCGATCTTCAGAAGGTGCGGGTGCAGCGCGAGAATTCAGCGTGGACAATCGATCCCGTCAAGATCCAGCTCCGACAAGACGCTGCGCATTACTTTGCCAGCTACTCACAGCCCCACCAATACGTCGAGGGCGAGGTCTACTCAGATGACGAAGACTATGCCGACGATCTTGAGGACGAGGAGGAGGACGATGAAGAAGAAAACCAAGGCAGCCTCCCCGACACCTCCAAGGCCTCCGGCAAAGTCCAGCCATCCGGGAAAGCTTCCACTTCTGGGACTGCTGACATAGCCAGCGAGGACGCCGCCGCCGACATCACCAAGTCGGCCTCGACTGATCAGCTGAAAACCGCCGCTGAGGTCAACGTCGAGCTGGGAGCTGCCGACACCACCGAGTCCACCGCGGCTACCGAGACTCCTGCTGCCAAGCCTCCTGCGTAATACCTTAGAGAACAATTCTATCAAATCCCCGGAATGCCGGGTGCATATGTAATATATACAAGTTTAAGTAGAATACTCTGCTATTTGCCTTATTGAATCGAGCAAGTGCCTAGTCATGTCGGATCACTTTACACCGAGTCCCCGAGTTTACTTTCTCGTTTACTATACTTAGTGACTTTTGCTCTTGTCTACCATACAGGCGTTCGACAGTCGAGTCACAAAATCACGACTATAGCATACGGTACTAGAAAATGCCCGAGTTAAGGTTCAAAGGTATTCGACATAACGGAAGAATAATTGAAAGATGGGGTTAACACACAACACGTGCCGAATTGCTTTTATACCGAGTCCCCGAGCTTGTTTTCGTGTTTACCACCTTCCACTATCTTTGCTCTTGACTACCACTTTGGGCATTCGTCAGTCGAGTCACAAGATTATTTCACATAGCATACATTACTTAACTTTGAAACAAGGTTGAAAATTCATTCGGCACGTGAACAATAAATACCAAATATACAAGGCAGTCCCCGAGTTTCATCTCGAGACGCCGGTACGCAGGTAACGAAGAAATAACTGAAATATAAACATAGATACAGATCTAGCAGTCCCCGAGTTCATCCCGGGGTGCCGACATGCCAAAGACATAAGAAAAGAACAATCATGCGGATAAGGCAGTCCCCGAGATTCATTCTGGGGTGCCGACATTTCATTCAAAAGGGGACCGAGATACATACACTGTGCCTTTTATGCGAAAAAGGGACGAAGCAGGGCTACATTCCACGGTCGTTTGGTTTCCTCGCCGGCTCTATCCATTACACCTTTTCTAGCTTCCTGCGCATCTATAAGATAATATGAGTCATTGTGCAGGGCTTTGCTCACCACAAAAGGTCCTTCCCACGGAGGGGATAACTTGTGCATGCCGGCAGTTCGCTGTATCAGCCTCAGTACCAGATCTCCTTCTCTGAACACCCGGGGGTGCACCTTCCGGCTATGATAGCGTCGGAGGTTCTGCTGGTATATTGCTGACCGAGATAGGGCCAACTCTCTTGCTTCTTCAAGCAAGTCGACATCATTCTCTCGGGCTTCTCTTGCCTCGGTTTCTGTAAACATCGCCACCCTGGGCGAGTCATACTGTATGTCGGTTGGCAACACTGCCTCAGCACCATACACCATAAAGAATGGTGTGTACCCGGTGGATCTGTTGGGTGTGGTCCGGAGACCCCATAGCACCGCCGGTATTTCCTCTATCCAGCATCCCGGAGTCCGCAGGAGTGGTTCTATCAACCGGGCCTTTATGCCGGCCAGCACCAATGCGTTGGCTCTCTCAACTTGCCCGTTTGCCTCCGGGTGAGCCACCGAGGCCACATCAAGCCGGATTCTCTTCTCCGCACAGAACCGAGCAAACTCCCCCACTGCAAAGTTGGTGCCATTGTCCGTGATAATGCTGTGCGGGTAACCATATCTCAGTATGATATCCTTCAAAAATGAGACGGATGTAGCTCCATCACATTTCCGAATTGGCTTCACCTCGATCCATTTGGTGAACTTGTCCACCATGACTAGTATATGAGTCATGTTACTTCGCGCCGGCTTGAACGGACCCACCATATCCAAGCACCATACAGCAAACGGCCATGTGATGGGGATAGTTTTCAGTGCTGCCGCCGGCATGTGTATTCTGTGTGCAAATCTCTGGCAACCTCCACACTTCCGGACAATATCCTCTGCTTGCTGCAGAGCCGAAGGCCAATAAAACCCATGCCGGAAGACCTTTGCCACCAGTGCTCTTGAGGAAGCATGATGACCGCATTCACCTTGATGTATCTCGAGCAGCATTTCTTGCCCTTCTTCTGGGTCAACACAGCGCTGCAGCACCTCAGTGACACTTCTCTTATACAGCTCTTGGTTGATCACCGTGTAAGCCTTGGCCCTTCTCACCACCTGCCGAGCTTCCACTTCGTTGTCTGGCAGGGTCCCATCCATGATATATGCCATGATGGGTAGCGCCCAACTCGGCACCGGCCGCACGGGGAAGATTGGGGCATCTATTTCCATAGGCTCGGCTGACATCACTTCTGCCGACATACCTTGCGCCGTCCCCGAGCTGAGCCAAATGCTCCCGACATCAACCTCCATGGGCACAGCCTCTGCTACTGAGTTCTTCGGGATGAATATGGACTCTGACTCGGGTGATGGCTTGATTGACGGTTTGCTTAAGTGCTCCAAAGCTATGCCGGGTGGGATCGCATCCCGTGATGACCCCAGCTTGGACAATACATCCGCAGCCTCATTCTCTCCCCGGGGTATGTGCTTGAACTCGCATCCTTCAAAAAACCCGGAAATTTTCTGTACATGGAACCGATACGACGCCATGTTGGCATCCAAGGCGTCCCAATTTCCCGACACCTGCTGCACCACCAAATCCGAGTCACCATAACATTCTACCCGCCGGATGCCAATTTCCTTAGCGACATTGAGGCCATGCACGAGTGCCTCATATTCAGCCACATTGTTGGATGCCGAGAAATGAATCTGGAGCACATATTTCAGTACATCTTGCTTCGGAGAAGTGAGGACCACTCCGGCACCCAACCCGATTTTTGCCTTGGACCCGTCAAAATGCATCTTCCAAAAATTGAAGTCGGGCGGGGGAGGCTCATATTGCATCTCGGCCCAGTCCACCAAGAAGTCCGGCAGCGCCTGCGACTTAATGGCGTCCCTCCTTTCGTAAGTCGGGGCGTACGGAGACAACTGTATGGCCCACTTTGCAACTCGGCCGCTGGCATCTTTGCACCCGATAATTTCGGACAAGGGAGCCTCGCTCACCACTGTAACCGGATGCTCTTGAAAGTAGTGCTTCAACTTGGTGACCGCCAGGTATACACCATAGGCCATCTTCTGGTAGTGCGGGTAATTCTGCTTGGAGAGGGAGAGCACCTCACTCAGGTAATATATGGGCCTCTGCACCACCTTTTCACCCTCTTCTCTTTCCACCACCATCACCACGCTTACAACCCGGTTGGTAGCCGCGATATAGAGCAACATCGGCTCCTTGGGTAACGGGGATGCCAACACTGGTGCATTTGAGAGTGTCTTTTTCAAGTCACTAAAAGCTGCATCTGCCTGTGGTGTCCATATAAAGGTTTTACTCTTTTTCATGAGTTGGTACAAAGGCAAGGCTTTCTCTCCTAACCGACTCACAAACCTACTTAGGGATGCCAGACATCCGGTGAATTTTTGTACATCCTTAAGGCGAGTTGGCAATTTCATGCTCTCGATAGCTCGGATCTTGCCCGGGTTAACCTCTATACCCCGGCTAGACACCAGGAAGCCGAGCAATTTTCCGGCCGGCACACCGAAGGTGCATTTATCCGGGTTAAGCTTCATTCGGAACTTTCTTAAGTTAACGAATGTTTCTCTCAGATCATCGATCAGAGTCAGTTTTTCTTTAGTTTTTATGACTATGTCGTCGACATACACCTCTGCATTCCGACCTATTTGCTCATGCAAGCATTTCTGCATGCACCTTTGATAAGTGGCACCGGCATTCCTCAACCCGAAGGTCATGACACGATAGCAATAAGCCCCGTACGGGGTAATAAAAGCAGTCTTTAATTGATCAGCCGGGTTCAAAGGTATCTGGTGAAAACCAGAATACGCATCTACAAAAGACAAAAGCTCACACCCGGCAGTGGAGTCGATCACTTGATCTATCCGGGGGAGCGGGAAAGGATCTTTCGGGCAGGCCTTGTTGAGGTTGGTGAAGTCGATGCACATGCGCCACACCTTGGCCAGGAGAGGGTCATCCTTTTTCTTCTCTACCAGGACCGGGTTAGACAACCAGTCCGGGTGCAGTACTTCCATCACAAATCCAGCTGCCAGCAGTACGGCTAGATGCTCCATGATCGCGGCTCTCCGCTCGTCCGAGAGACGTCTTGTCGGTTGCTTCACCGGCTTTGCATCCGGCCTCACGAATAACGAGTGCTCAGCCAACTCCCTCGGAACTCCTTGAAGGTCGTCATTCGACCAAGCAAAGACATCCTGATTCTCACGGAGGAAGTCGGTGAGCTCGCCTTCCTATTTGCTGTCCAGGCTGGTGCCGATGATCACCCGGTGCTCTGGGTTAGCCGGGTCCACTACGACCTTCTTGGTCTCTTTTGGTGGCTGGAAGGAAGCATGCTGCTCCGGGTTCGTCATCCCGGGCACACCGAGTTGGGAGGCTTGGGCCAGCGTTACCACTTGCTGGATTCTCTTTTTCTCCTCGGCTATGACCAATGACTCGGCCAAGCACGAGCCGGCAGTAGCACACTCGATCGAGCGCTTGTAGTCCCCCGCGATGGTGATTATGCCATTCGGACCTGGCATTTTCATTTTCAGATAGCCCATGTGAGTGGAGATCATGAACTTGGCCAGAGCAGGTCGGCCAATCAGGGCATGATATGGGCTCTCGAGGTCCACCACCTCGAACTCAAGACTTTTGGTCCGGCAGTTCTCCCGGGTTCCGAACAACACATCTATCCAGATTTTGCCCATAGGCGAGCAAGAAACCCCTGGCACAATGCCATGGAAGGTCGTGTGGGTCGGCAACAGCGTGTTCAGGGACACTCCCAACTTCAGCATTGTGTCCTTATACATGATGTTAATGGCACTGCCATTGTCAACCAGGACTCTGCTGAACCGGACGTTGATACTTGGCCCGATGAATGTCGGGTCCACAACCTAGGCGTAGCCTCCCGGCTTAGGCATAACCCGGGGGTGATCCTTCCGACCCCAGGTGATCTCCATCTCGGACCAGTGCATGAACTTGGGTACCGCCGGCATGACGGCGTTCACCTCCAGAGCGCGCTGGCGCTGACTTTTCTTTTCAGTGGGCTCGGTCACAAAGACCACATAGCTCTGATGAGCTTCCTGATAGTCACCCTGTGGGTACCTGCCCTGGTTGCTAGGACCGACATTGTTGTCACCCCGGACGTTCACCATGTTTACCGGCCTTGCCGGTGGTCGCCTCTGGACTGGCGGGTTAACCCGGACAGCATTGGCCCCACTCACTGGTGCCGGAGGTCTTGGCGCTGCAGGTCTTTCAGGGGCAGTTACCAGAGATCCCCCTGGAGCACCTTCTTGCCGCATGCGCTGGTACCAGCTGCACTGCCGAGTTGTGTGGTTGGCCGGTCGGTTGGGCTCGAAAGTGTGATAGCAGCAGGGCTTGTCCAGCATCTCCTCATACGTCAAGGGCTTCCTCTGCTCGGCCCAAGTCTTCTTTACCTCCTGACTCTGGCCCCAACCCTGGCCATCAGTTCTCTGCCGCTGGTTGCTACCGGTATTGCCTCGTTCACCGGTTACCGCCGCCACCTGCTGCGAGGCATAGCGAAAGTCGGGCTCCCTTCTTTTCTGGCCAAAATCATGCCGGTCATTGTTTCTGCCCTGCCCGGATCTGTTGTTCCCCGGGTTCCTCCTACTCGGTTCGCCCGAGTCCAGCTGAGGTTGCATTGGATCACCGAGAGCATAGCTGTCGGCAATTCTCATTGTCTCAGCCAAGGTGGCCGGCATCTCCCTCTGCAGTTTCTGCCAAAGCATGGATCCATGTCGGCATCCCTGCGCAAACCATGAAATGGCTTGGGCCTCTACAACTCCTTCGCAGGAATTGCGAATTGTGCTCCACCGAGTCAGGTACTCTCGGTCAGTCTCATTGTCCCTCTGCCTGCACATCGCAAGCTGCTGAGGTCGGTTGGGCCTCTTGTAGGTACTGGAGAAGTTGCTGACAAAGGCTTCCTCGAAGTCCAGCCAGCTGTTGACACTTCCCTCCCTCAAATTGTTCAGCCAGATTCGGGCTGGTCCCTCAAGCATCTGCGGGATATATCGTACCGCCCACCGGCGGTTTCCCCCGGCAATGTGCACTGCTGTCACATAGTCGGTCAGCCAGTCCTCTGGCTTGGTGCTGCCGTCGTAAGTCTTGGCTCCCCTGTTCAACTGAAAGTGGGGGACAGGCTGCTCCGACATGATTCGGGGCCCGAAGCAAGCAGGACCGGGTGGACCTTGCTCCTCCATCTGCTCGGATCTATACAACCGATCCAGCTTGTACCGAGCATCATTTGGATCTAACTGGCGGGTTCCCAGTCGAGACCCCAGAGCACTCTCATAAACATGGTACCCGGCCTTGGCCATTGCCGAGTTGCCGTCATCATACCGGTTCAGGTCTCGCCCGCCCATTTGCCGGGGCTGCATCGCTCCAACAACTTGATGCCTCGGGGCCTGATTAGGCACCGGATATCGAGGTGGGTGTCCCCGACCAACCGAGTTAGCATTTTCACCATGCCGATTACTCGGAGCCTGTCGGCTTCTGCTCTGGGCCTGCCCAACGTTGCCCTGGCCTGCCATCTGCTTTCCGGCATACGCTGGGTCATATGTCAGCATCTGGAGCTGCTGATTTCCTCCGGGGTTCCTACTCCGGCTCTGGTTTCCACCGACATGCGGAGAGGAAGCCTGTCCTCTGGACACGCCGCTGGGAGCTCTGGTCGAGTGGACAATTTGAGATCCACCCCCGGCCCCATTGGCCCTCTTGATAGCCTCGTTCTGCCGGGTTGCTACTTCCACCAGCTCATTGACTCGGTCCTGTTGCCTAC
The DNA here is from genome assembly GCA_026929855.1 of Poa annua. NCBI lineage: Eukaryota > Viridiplantae > Streptophyta > Magnoliopsida > Poales > Poaceae > Poa > Poa annua. The sequence goes on along the minus strand of CM049434.1, from coordinate 24,451,644 downwards.
GGCGAGCCTCTCCGGTTAGACCGGATAACTCGGCCCTTGCTACCTCGGCAGCCCTGAGGGTCTTGGCCGGAGAGCTGTAATTCGGCCTAGCCGCCGACATTACGCTAGGAGTCACATTGGATGTAGCTCTGCCATCCCGATCTATCTCGGCATTGAGGCCCTTGCCTCTTCTGCGTACCTCGGCCTCACGGTTCGGCCGACCTCCTATCGGCGAGAAACCATGAGCCGCGTCATACTCACGCTGAACTCGGTCGAAGTACCTCCGGACCTCCGCTAACTTCTCTGCCTCCTCCAGCAAGCTCAGCCGCTCTGCCTCTAACTCCGCTGCCCCTGGCACAGTCAACCTCTCTACTGTCTCTCTAAGAGGTTCAGTCCTTACCGGGACACGAGATGTCTCGGCGCCGCCATGGCCCTGCCTCTCCAGTGCCTGCTTGGCCCTCCGGGTCGACCTTGCCTCGGGCTCGATGACAGGGTCTTCTGCCGGAGGAGCCGTTACCCCGGCCATCATGACCGCGCAGCTCTCGGGGCGAGTGGTACGCCGGCCGCGAGCCGCACAGACAGCTGGAGGATCCTCGGCCACGAGCACCTGCGCCGGGTACTCGCAGACGAGCTCGGTGGCGACATAGGTGGCGAAGGTGCCGAACTTGATGACGCAGCCGTTGGCCGGAAACGTCCTGCCGCGAAAGCAGCCGGCGTTGTCGCTGACGAACTCCATGTCGCCGAACTTGACGATGAGGCCGGAGAGGACTCGCACGGGGCCCGTCCGGATGAGTACACCAGCCAGCGCCTCTACCTGCCCCACGGTGGGCGCCAACTGTCGTGGTGGTATCACGGCAGATGCCATAGGATGGCTAAATGTGTGGGGCCGATGGACGCTGGTGGATCCGGGGGGGGGCTAGCAAGCTAAGAAGCTCACGCAAGAGAAAACAAGAAACAGACATGAGCCAACTCAACTCGGCTCAAGACCAAGCAAGCACAACCACGAATACTCAAGAACACAAGCAAACCCACACAGCACCACAAACACACACGATGTACCCAGGTTCGGGGCCCTCGTGAGGAGGTAACACCCCTACTCCTGCCTTGCTTCTCTCTATATGTATCTCACAAGATCTACAAGGTGCTCCTTGAGCTGTTTTGGTAAGAACTAGGATGAACTACAAGTGAGGGTGGAGTAAATGCTCTAGCAGTGAATGAGACTATAGTTTTGGCTCTCTGGTTGGTGTCCCTCTCACAGGAGGAGTTAAGGCGCTATTTATAGAGGTCCGGCCGAGTTGCCCGGGAACCCTAATCCCGCCGGGCCCCGCCGGACAACCGCTTCAGTCCAACGGCAATGTCGACATCCCTACCACGACCTAACAGCCGGGCTATCCGACATAGGCCGAGGTAGGTCATGATGCCTCTTGCCGTAGCCGCCGCTGACCTAGGTAATGATGCTTCCCCTGTCAGAGATAAGACGTGTCTTCTCCCTGCCAAGTCTCTTGTCCGTCAGTTGCCAGTACTTCGGAGTAGTCACGTCACCCCTGTCCGGTGCCTTTGTCTTGTGCCTTTTGTCCCGCGCCCGCGTCAGACGGGAGGTGACCTTACCTCCGTGTCAGACGGGTCCGTGTCCTTGCCCCGTACATGCCCTTGACTTATTGCCTGACATAGGATATGTCGGACGGTTCCACCTAGCCCGGGCCTGGTTAAGCCGGATCCTCCTTCCTGCATACCATGGACAAGTAAAGAATCCCGACATGGGGATGCCGGTTAGAACATGTCGACTCTTTCTGACATAGGCCTAAGTCGGACAAGCAATAACTCGGACCAGCCCTGAGCCGGCACACCAGCCGCTCCACTCCGCGAAGGGTCGCACGATCTTTGCAGCTGGACCAAGGTCGATTACCGTGTTAACCTGAGCGGATTGACCATGCCTTTACCCTACCCGGGGGTAGCCCTCCGACAGTCGTCCACTTCAAAATTGACGAGGCGGTGACGGCGGTCATAGTAACTTTTCTGGCGGGACTGGGCCGTCTTGAGTCTATCACGAATCAGGTGCACTTGCTTCTCGGCTTCGAGTAGAACTCCGGACCCAAAGATCTTGCCGTCTCCTGTCTCGGACCAGTTGAGAGGGGTCCGACACTTCCTGCCATATAGTGCCTCAAACGGTGACATCTGCAGGCTGCCTTGGAAGCTGTTGTTGTAGGAGAACTCGGCGTACGGAAGGCTGTCTTCCCAACCAGTCCAGTATACGAGCACACATGCGCGCAGCATGTCTTCGAGGATTTGATTAATACGTTCCGTCTGACCGTCAGTCTGTGGGTGATAAGCTGTGCTAAATGAGAGCTTGGTCCCCATGGCTTCGTGGAGACTAGTCCAAAACTGCAAGGTAAACTGGGTGCCACGGTCAGACACGATGGTCTTGGGAATACCGTGTAGTCGGACAATCTTGTCCACGTACTACTGTGCTAGCGGATCTGAGCGGTAGGTGGTCCTCACGGGAACGAAGTGAGCTAACTTGGTCAGTCGGTCGACGATTACCCAAATGAAGTCGTTCCCCCGGTTGGTCTTGGGGAGCCCAGTGATGAAGTCCATACAAATATTGTCCCACTTCCATTCCGGCACGGACAATTGTTGCAAGAGTCCGGCGTGAAGGAGATATGCCCTAGAGGCAATTAATAAAGTGTTTTATTTATCATATCTCATTTGTTCATAATACGTTTTTGTGTCATGCTATAACTGTATTAAGCGGAAACATTAATAAACGTGTGATACGTAAGACAACCAGGTCCCTAGTAGCCTCTACGTGACTAGTTCATTGTGCAATCGATGATCGAGGTTTCCCGATCATGTGGCATGGTGTCAGTTGACAATGGAGTCATATCGTTGGTAGAACGATGTGATGGACATGCCCAATATTTGTAGGACGTAGTCATTACGCCTTTGACCGTGAGATCAACTCTTATTGCTATTCCTGAAGGATACTTTGATTGCATCAAACGTCATGTCTTAATAGTATGACAATAAAGGTGTCCCTCTCGGGTATCGGAATGGAGTATGTTGAGACGAGGGATCAAGAGCGGGATTTGCCAGTCCGCATAGCAGGATAGATACTCTAGGGCCCACTCGGTGAGATTATGTCAAATAAGCTTGCAAGCATGTGACTAGGTCACCAGGACATAATATCATGGACGAGTAGAAGATAGTGTTGTCGGTAACGAGATCAAGCTAGGTATCGCGATATCTATAAACGAGTCTCGGACACGCTAAGTATCGCCATGGCAAAAGGTTTAAGACTCGACGTCTAGGTTCGAACGACAAAGTTATTCGTTATCTCACAGGGATTAATTCTGGGTATCCAACGTAGACGAATTAGTCATTGATCGGAGAGCGTGTCTTGATCATGTCTGGCGAGATCTCGAACCGCTAGGGTAACACACTTAAGGGGAGTCGACAAGTTTACCGGAAGAGAAATTAGAAGAGAGCACCGGGAGCGTCCCGGGAAAGATCCAATGAAGATCGGAGAGCGACAAAATAGTTTTCGGAGCCGGAATAAATTAGATAATGTGTGTTTAATATTAATTAGTGTAATTAATAGTTCAATACATTTTTATTTAATGATTTTCGGAATTTAAAAGGCAGCCCACCTTAAATGGGCCTTCCCATGGGAGAGAAGGCCCATAAAGGGGGAATTTCCCCCCTAGGTGCGCATGAGGAAGGGGGGCTGCCCTAGGTGGGCCAAATGGGGCCCACCTAGGGCCGGTGCTGAAGGGAATATGCCCTAGAGGCACTTAATAAAGATAGTTTATTGGTTATATTCCAATTGTTCATTATATGTTTTATACCATGCTATAACTGTATTAAGCGGAAACATTAATACACGTGTGGTAGATAAACAACCAGGTCCCTAGTTGCCTCTGCTAAGACTAGTTTCATTGCGCGATTGATGATCGAGGTTTCCCGATCATGAGACATGGCGTCTGTCGGCAATGGAGTCATATCGTTAGGTGGAACGATGTGATGGACTTACCCATAATTTGTAGGACGTAGTCATTACGCCTTTGACCGTGAGACGAACTCTTATTGTTATTCCTGGAAGATACTTTGATCGCACCAAACGTCATGTCTTATAAAGTGTGACAATAACGGTGATACTTTTGGGTATCGGAAAGGAATAGTTGAGACGAGGGGTCAAGAGCGGGATTTGTCAGTCCGCATAGCCGGATAGATGCTCTAGGGCCCACTCGGTGAGATTATGTCAAATGAGTTTGCAAACATGTGACTAGGTCACCAGCTGACATAATATCACAGACGAGTAGAAGATAGTGTTGTCGGTAACGAGATCATGCTAGGTATGGAGATATCTATGAACGATGCTCGGACACACTAAGTATCGCTATGGCAAAAGGTTTAAGACTCGACGTCCAGGTTTGATAGATGAAAGTCATTCGTTATATCACAGGGGTTGATTCATGGGGTCCAGGCCTACGAGTTAATCATTGATCGGAGAGGAGTCTCGATCATGTCTGTTATTATATCGAACCGCTAGGGTAACACACTTAAGGGGTTTCGACAAGACAACCGAAAAGGAAAGAGATCACCGGGAACGTCCCGGGAATGGTCCGATGGAGATCGGGCAGCGACGAAATAGTTTTCGGAGCTAGAATAAATTATATATATTATGTTTGATATTAATTAGTGTAATTAATGTTTAAATATGATTTTATATATTTATTTTCGAATTTTTAAAGGCTGATTTCCCTAAATGGGCCTTCTGGTGGAAAGAAGGCCCATGAGGGGGGGAAAGTCCCCCCAGGGCTTCGGATTGGGGGAGGGCCGGCCTAGGTGGGCCAAATGGGGCCCACCTAGGGCCGGCTGCTGTATCTTGGCCGAACCAGGCATGTGGGATAGTCCCACATTGCCTGGCTGGCAAGGTTGGCTCCCCCCGGGAGCCTATATAAGAAGGGGCATCCCTGGCCTTTTAATTCAACCAATTAATTCTCGATTTCTCCTCGATCTCGTGATTCCCTTTGTCGGAGTTGCGCCGAGGAGGATGAGAGTTCTCTCTCCACCATAGCCCGCTGCCGCGCCGCTGGTGTTCCGGTCCAAGTCTTCCGCTGCTCGTCCTGGACTGGAGCTTCGGAGGCCGTCGTCTCCACCGTATGTGTGTAACACCCTGCGAGGTGCTGCGCTAGCGGTACTCGGAGGCCTACTTCCTCCACCCGACCTCGAGGTCATCTTCATCGTCTTCGTCGCGCCGAGTTCTTCGCGACCTAGAGGTCGGCTACGTCGTCTTCGTCGTCAACGCTTGTGCGGGAGCGTAATCCCCGCTTTTCGGTCTACAAGGGTATGTATTCTGATATCCGCCGTACTTCTATATCTGCATAGTGTAGATTCTGGCTAGTTTAAGGTTATCGCCGATAGGAAATTTTTTGTTTTCTGCCTGCGATCTGAACGGGAATCCGGCACCTAGAGGGGGGGGGGGTGAATAGGTGCTATTACAAATTTTAGGTCTTTTCAAATTTAGGCTCAACACAAAGGTAAATTCTCTAGATATGCAACTATGGTGAATTTACCTAAATGACAACCTAAGCAATAACAAGATAAAAGCTAACAAGACATTATGAGGGTGAGGGATAGGAGGGTTAGGAGAGTAATTGCCATTGAGAGAAATGAGGGATAGGAGGGTTAGGGTGAGGGATAGGAGGGTTAGATGAGACTTCATTAGAAATTGCCATTGAGAGAAATGAGTAGGTTTGAGCTTAGGAGGATCACTTCTAAAGTTTACATGAGGGTGAGGGATAGGAGGGTTAGGAGAGTAATTATGGTTGACATTATGAAATTCCTCTCCTTTGGGGGTGTTATGGGAGCTAGGTGATTCATCCTTTTCCGCCTTTCCGAGGGAAACACTTAGAGGAACGTCTTTGGACCCATCTGAAGATGACTCCTTAGAGTTCTCACCATGCTCCTTAGGAGGAGGAGAGGGAGAAGTAGCCTCGGGCTCCTTAGACTTCAAGAGTGCCATGAGCATCTCATTCATCTTGAAGAGTTGGGCCTCCAAGGACGATCTCATATCAATAAGATCGGCCATGGTTGCCCCTTTGGCTAACGCCTCCTTCTCCGCCTCTAATTTCTCACGGGCGGCCCTCTCGGCATCGGATTCCGTCATCGTTGCACTTAGGCGGTTAAGCCCTTAAAAGTGAACCTGGCTCTGATACCAATTGAACGGGAATCCGGCACCTAGAGGGGGGGGGGGGTGAATAGGTGCTATTACAAATTTTAGGTCTTTTCAAATTTAGGCTCAACACAAAGGTAAATTCTCTAGATATGCAACTATGGTGAATTTACCTAAATGACAACCTAAGCAATAACAAGATAAAAGCTAACAAGACAAGCAAGTAAGGGAGCAAGATAAAGGGAACCGAGTGAAGCACGCGGAGACGAAGATGTAATCCCGAGTTCCACCCAAGGGTGTACGTCTCGTTTGGAGAGGTGTGCGCTACCACAACAGGTTAGCCGCAACGCCACAAAGGCTCACCTTCTTCTCCGATGAACTCAACCACAAAGGTTGCGAGTTCACCTTCGACTACTGATCCCCTTTTAGGGCGGAGATCGAATCCCTTACAAACGCTTGAGGCACGCACCCACAACTTAATTGGGGGCTCTCAAGAAGACCACAACAGGTCAAGGACCACAAAAGGTCAAGGCAACACCAAGATTACAACAATGGTGAACTAGGTTTTCCCACCGGAAACCCTAGCCACGAAATCCCCAAGTGAATGGGGAGGAAATGCAAATCCCTTCGGTGAAGATGTAGATCCGGGCCTTCTCCTCCAATCCTTCAAAGATCAACGAATTTGGGTGGAGGGATTGGGAGATCTTGATGATTTGAGCTTTCAAGAATAGTAGGAGAGAGAAAATCTGAGAGCCATCTGTTCTTGAGTGAGTGAGGGGGTATATATACCCCCTCCCAAAATCTGGCCGTTGGCTGTCTCGAGGACCCGGAAATTCCGGTATAAGTGACACCCGGAAATTCCGGGTCACTCGGAATATCCGAGTCTGTGAAATATCCGAGTTGAATTTCCGGTTGAGATCAGAACGTCTTCGACATCTTGACTTAGCCAAATTTCTGAGGGTGACTCGGAAATTCCGAGTCAGTGAAATTTCCGAGCTGAATTTCCGGTTGAAGTCAGAACGTCTTCGACATCTTGACTTAGCCAAATTTCTGAGGGTGACTCGGAAATTCCGAGTCAGTGAAATTTCCGAGCTGAATTTCCGGTTGAAGTCAGAACGTCTTCGACATCTTGACTTAGCCAAATTTCTGAGGGTGACTCGGAAATTCCGGGTCAGTGAAATTTCCGAGCTGAATTTCCGGTTGAAGTCAGAACCACTTCCTGACTTTTCCTTAGCCATTTTTCTGTTAGATATAGGAGACCCGGAATTTCCGATCCTGAAAATTTCCGGCTCCAATAATCCGATTCTGGGAAGAATTCCAGAAACTCTTTTTCTCTACATTTTGGCTTTGGGATATGTGGTATGCAACTCACACAAACTGAAATACTTAGCAATAGGATTAGTACATCATTGGTATTGTTAACTAACACACAAAACACTAGGGATTAAGAAATGTTCTTTCAATCTCCCCCTTTTTGGTGTTAGATGACAATACCAAGATTTGCAAAGAAACAAAATGCAATATCATGTTTTTGACAGAAAATAGCTCCCCCTAAACAAGTGCATGTATGAAACACAAAAAGACAAAGGATAGGAGCAATTTTATAATAACAAACACAAGATATCACAAAGGAGTAATGGGACAAAATGAAGGTTATTTTACCATTTGAGACTAGATAGATTTTCATACCTTGTGTAAATAGGATATGAAGAGAATACCAACACAATAACTTTGAAGTCTCAACCATAGGATAATGATAGCATAACATTGTCTCAATACACATAGATAATAAAAGAGTTCAACAAATAACCACAAATAAGATAAATGGACACAAGCGCAAAGAAATGGTAAACGCATATGCTTGTGCCCGAACCCCTGCAAATCCCCGAAGTCCTAGTAGAGCAACTTCTCCCCCTTTGGCATCAAAACGCCAAAAAGGAAGAGGAGCGATGCTACGTCCCGTGAAGGTCTTCAGTCCGAGGGGGTCTCCTCCTCATCATCATCATCCTCAGCATCATCATAATCTGCCTCCTCATCATCATCATCATCCTCATCATCATAATCATGTCCAGTGGTGTACGAGCTGCCGCCAAGGTCATGATCAATTTGAGTCCATGGAGCCAAAGAACCCTGGTTCCACTGAGCAAAGGTCAGAGGATCAGAGAGATCAGCAGGAGCAGGAGAGCCAGACACATGATGAAGGATCAAGTCTTGATTGTAGGCCAGCTGACGACGATCCTTGTAGGCGGTGTATTGCTCTTTGCGGATGTCCACATTCATGCACAGGATGTTGCGTTGGAACCAATTCAGCTTCTTCACCTTCGCATGAGTGGCCGGGACATAAGCAGGAGCAGCAGCCCTCCTAGCATCACCCATAAAAGATCCACCCGGAGCTGAGCTAGAGGAAGGCACAGGAGGAGGCTTGACCACTGTCTTCTTCTCATATAGTGTCTTGAAGTCATGCGGCTCCAACTCATCGCCACTGAAGTTATAGTCAGGAACCTTGAACTTGATGAGTTTCATGATGTAAGGAGCATAGGGGATAGTGACTCTGGTGGTCATGGCTTCATACATCTCATTGTAGATGTAATCCATAACATCCACACTCCAGTCTTCATCAGAGCCAGGGTCCTCCACAATGCGGTTGGCATGAAGGAGCAAGTTGCATAGAGGGGTCACCACATTGTCGTTGTTGCCACCACTTGGTGCAATGTTCTCACGGAGGATGCGCACAAGAACATCATAAAGAGGAAGCAAGTCTCGAGAATTGCCGGGTGTGGCTCCCTCACCATATAAGTGCACGGTCTGCTTCTTGTTGATCTTGTACGGGTGGTGCATGCGATAGCCTTGAGGATTGTTTCCATCAAACTTGTAGCCCAAAACCTTGGCAAACTCCTCAAAGTTGGACTCACAGAAAGATTTACCAGTCATCCACTTAATTGTCTTCTTTGAGTCACCCTTGATCACTAGAGTGGCAAAGAACTGCATCACAAGCTGAGAGTTGTAAGGACAACGAGTGAGCACTAGCCTCTCCAAGCCCATAGTCTTGACAAGATGTATAGCTTCAACAAAGGAGGCTTTCTTCTGCAGAGTTGCAAGGTCAAACGGATGCATAGGCCGAATGGGCTTCGACAGAGAGTAGTAGAGGTCCACGAGTATGTGCTCTTGCTCTTGACACCAAAAGCTGCGATCATCCAGAGTGTTGTCCCTTGGCCTAAGGTACCAATCCCCTTGTCTGAGCTGAGAGTATTCAACAGAGTTCATCTTTGAATAGTTCTGACGTTGAGGAGCAGGAGCATTCTTCCTTTTCTTGGATGATGGCTTGCTAACAACAGTTTTCTTCTTCCTTTGAACAGGTGGATTGCTTGAGGAGGCAGGACCCTTACCCTTGTTGACAGGGGTCTTGTGAACAGGTGCCCTTGAGGTGTACCTTGATGCCCCAGCGGACGGACTCCCACTAGAACCTGTGAATTTGAGCATAGTGGGTAGCAAAAGGTAAGTACACACAAGTCAGGAGAGGATACACACATTAGGTAGGCATTTGATGAATCATATGTAGTTAAACATGAGTGAATCTTAAAACTGCAGTGTTCAGCTCGGAAATTCCGATTCAAACATAACCGGAAATTCCGGGGGACCGGAAATTCCGAGTCAGGCTGAGTCGGAAATTCCGACCTAAACAGAAACAGTGCAGATCTGAGATTGACTCGGTCTAAAACTAGATCGATCCAACACAATGCAAAACTAATGTATGTAGATGGCAGGGAATGAAGCTAGGAACAATCTCTACCAAGCAATCTTGAAACAAATAACTCCACAACAAGATCCTAGTGCAAGCACATAGGGAAGAGGAAAAGTGAAGTTACCCTCATCCATTGAGGCCATTGCTTGGAGGAGTGAGTTCCCGGGGCGGAGGAGGAACAGATCCGGCCGAGAAAGAGGTTCCCCGGCGGTCGGAGTGCTCCGGAGGGATCTTGGAGCAGCAGGGGCGGCGGTTGGAGGAGAGGGAGTTCGGGGGTGGAAGAAGGGCACGAATGAGCCCTTCACCCCGAGCCTGCCTTTAAATTTTTAGACAAACCGCCCGATCGGAATTTCCGGGTGTAACTTACACCGGAAATTCCGAGTCACCGGATATTCCGGTTCATAAATGAACCGGATATTCCGACCTGCTGAACTAAAATCCCAGTTTTCAAATGGATGACTTGTGTGCAATAGAGAGAAATGTTTTCAGGGGGAAGTAGGCTTGGGATAGATTTCCAAACTGTCATTGGTACACCATACTCAACTCACAACTACCAAAACGAAACATAAAGCGCCAAGTTGAGTAGGTTTCCCACATGCATGAAAAGGAGGGCAAATAGCAACAATAAGCTCCAAATAAAACCAACTCTTCAAAGAGAAGAGGTCGGTGGCCGAGGCCACCATGTAGGAGTGTATGGCATGTCACCGCGAAGATGTATCTTGGGCACATAACCAATACTCGTCGTTTTAGCTCATTAGTCATGGGAATGAATATAGAGATAAAAGAACACTTGCTATCGGCATAATGGGGGGAGGGATGGTCCAATGTATTAGGACCGCACTCCCCCTATTTCCATGCCTACATCTAAACAAGATAAGATGCAATTACGCCCTAGGTGAGTGTGCAAGCGATCAAGCTAAGGACCTCGAATCAATGATATTTAGCTCATTCCTCAAAAAGCAAAACCTTCCTTCCTCAAGGGGCTTCGTGAAGATATCCGCCAATTGATCCCTTGTGCCCACATGTGATAAGTCAATGTCTCCTCGGGCCACATGATCTCTGATGAAATGATGGCGGATCTCAATATGCTTGGTTCTTGAATGTTGCACCGGGTTGTAAGCAATCTTGATGGTACTTTCGTTGTCACATAGAAGAGGCACTTTGTCGCAATCGACTCCGTACTCCTTTAAAGTTTGCCTCATCCATAGCAACTGAGTGCAACAACTTGCGGCGGCAACATACTCGGCTTCGGCGGTGAAGAGAGATATACAATTTTGCTTCTTAGAAGACCAACTTACCAAGGACCTCCCAATAAATTGACAAGCGCCGGAGGTTGACTTCCTATCATCTTGATCTCCTGCCCAATCGGAATCCGTGTACCCACATAGTGAGAAATTTGCATCCTTGGGGTACCACAATCCAAAGGTTGGGGTATAAGCCAAATATCTAAAGATCCTCTTGACCGCCATATCATGGCTTTCTTTAGGAGCCGCCTGATATCTTGCACACACTCCTACGGCTAGCACTATATCCGGTCTAGATGCACAAAGGTAGAGTAGAGATCCAATCATGGAGCGGTATACCTTTTGATCCACATCCTTACCCTTGGGGTTGAGCTCAAGGTGACATTTGGTTTGCATTGGGGTAGAGGCACCCTTGAGCTCAAGCAACCCGTACTTCTTGAGCATGTCTTGAATGTACTTTGCTTGGTTGATGAACGTTCCTTCCTTCAATTGTTTGATCTCAAATCCGAGGAAGAACTTCATCTCACCCATCATAGACATCTCAAACCTGTCAGTCATAAGCTTAGAGAATTCTTCGTTAAATGCTTTGTTAGTAGATCCAAATATAATGTCATCCACATATAATTGACAAATGAAAAGCTCTCCATTAACTTTCTTAGTGAAAAGTGTGGGGTCGATTTCCCCAACTTGGAATCCACGGTCTACAAGTAGTTCTCTAAGGTGCTCGTACCACGCTCGTGGGGCTTGTTTAAGGCCATAGAGTGCCTTATCTAACTTGTAGACATGGTTCGGATACTTGAGGTCTTCAAACCCCGGTGGTTGCTTAACATAAACAAGTTCATTTAGTGGACCATTTAGAAAAGCGGATTTAACATCCATTTGTTGCAACTTAAAGTTATGATGAGAGGCATAGGCAAGAAGAATACGAATAGACTCAAGTCGAGCCACGGGCGTGTAGGTTTCTCCAAAGTCAATGCCTTCAATTTGGGAGTAACCTTGAGCCACCAATCTTGCCTTGTTTCTCACCACCATGCCATGTTCATCTTGCTTGTTCTTGAAAATCCACTTGGTGCCGATAACATTGCGGCAATCTTTGGGTCTTTCCACCAACTTCCACACCTTGTTGCGCTCGAAGTTGTTGAGCTCTTCATGCATGGCATCAAGCCAATCTTTATCTTCAAGAGCTTCAAAGACCTTCTTGGGTTCCACCATGGAGATGTGAGTTTGATGTTCACTAAAGCTTGCAAGTTGTCTTCGGGTAGAGACCTTGCTTCTCACATCACCAAGCACCTTGTCAAGAGATAGAGCTCTTAATTCTTGTGAGGTGCCAACCCTATTCAAGCGGCGGATCTCGATATCCCTACGAGTGGTGGGAGGAATCGCTTGATCATCTTGATCATTCATGTCTCCGCCTTGACTGATTTGATGGCCTTGATCAACCATTGGAGTGACGTCCAGCGGTGAAGGAGAGGGTTGATCTTGGCCTTGCTGCGAGCTGCTACCGGGAATGTCAGCAGGACCGGATATTCCGGGTTCAGTATGGACCGGAAATTCCGAATCACCGGAATTTCCGACTCCAGTTTGAGCCGGATTTTCCGGCCCTCCGGAAATTCCAGGAGCAGCTGGAGAGTCTTGTGCTTCTTCTTGGCTAGGCGTGTTGGGCACGGTGTTGTCGATGGGTGTTTCTTGTGTTGGGGTAGCCACCACTTGTGAAGAACTTGATCCTTGTTGAGCAACCTCATGATAGACTTCAACGGGGCGGTGGACTCCCAACCCCATTCTTTGAATAGCATCTTGAGGTTGATCATCACCTACAACGGAAACACCACTTTGCTCCACAAGGGAGCCGTCATTCTCCTCGAACATCACACTACAAGTTTCTATGATAATGCGCGAGGCCTTATCATAGACTCTATAAGTGTGGGATTCGGACCCGTAGCCCACAAATGTCCCTTCAAGAGACTTAGATTCAAACTTGCCCAAACGAACACCTTTGATGAGATAGAAACACTTACAACCAAAAACTCGGAAGTAAGAGATATTGGGCTTGTTCCCGGTAAGCACTTCATAAGGGGTCTTCATGAGTCCTTTGCGAAAGAAGAGCCGGTTGGATGAATGGCAAGCGGTGTTGACGGCTTCGGCCCAAAAGTTGTGAGGGGACTTGAACTCGGCCATCATCGACCTTGCCATCTCAATAAGAGTGCGATTCTTCCTTTCGGCTACACCATTTTGTTGGGGAGTATAAGCAGCGGAATATTGATGACGAATCCCTTCTTCACTAAGGAACTCGTTTAAGGTGTAGTTCTTGAACTCGGACCCGTTGTCACTTCTTATCACCAAGATAGGGACATTGTGTTGACGTTGAGCTTCATTGGAGAAGTCGATGATAGTTTGTTGAGTCTCCATCTTCGACTTGAAGAAGAAAACCCATGTGTATCTTGAATAGTCATCAACAATCACCAAGCAATATTTCTTGCCACCAAGACTGGCTTCCGGAATGGGACCAAAGAGGTCAACATGAAGAAGTTCCAAAACCCTTTTTGAGGAAATGATGGTCTTGCTTGGATGGTGAATATCATGCATTTTTCCTTCAACACAAGCCCTACACATCCGATCCTTCGAGAAAGAAACATGGTCTTTTAGTCCTAGGATATGACCACCCTTGTGGAGACTTTGCAAAGTCCTCATGTTGACATGGGCTAGTCGGCGATGCCATAGCCAACCCAAGTCCGCCTTAGCGAATAGGCACATTGAGTGGGAAGTGGTGACTCCGGAGAAGTCAACCACATAGAGCCCATTCTCAACGTACCCAACGAAAGACACATTGAGAGACTTGCTCCGCATGAGGATAACCATCTCCTTTTCGAAGACAACGGTATAACCCAAACAAGTTAAAGAATGGACGGAGATCAAGTTGAAACCTAGGGACTCGACAAGCAAAACATTCACGAGTGTGATGTCCGGTGCCACTACCACCTTGCCGAGCCCTATTACCTTAGACTTTGAATTGTCACCATATGTAACGGTCATTTGATCATCATTGGGCTTCAACTCCGTTACAATTTCCTTGCTTCCGGTCATGTGACTAGTGCACCCACTATCAATTATCCATTTCGATCCTCCGGAAGCAAGTCCCTACACACAATCAATTCTTTGGTTTAGGTACCCATTTTGCAATGGGTGCCTTTTGGTTAGCAACAAGAGTCTTTGGGACCCAAATAGCATATTCAATGTAACCATCAAAAGGACCAATGTATCTAGCATAGACATCCCCATAATAATCAACATATAAACCATAATTGGGGTTAGATATGCCCGCAAAGTCATCACGAGTGGGAGTGCCCCTTATGGCATTTCCGCTTGCTATATCATCTTTCTTGGCTTGTGCGGGCTTGGTCTTTTTCTTGATCATCTTCTTCTTCTCCTTAGCAACATAGCCTAGACCTTCCTTACCCTTGTGGGGCACTCGCTCATGAAGAGGAGTAGTGAGTGCCCCCTTGCCTTTATCAAGGGAGGTCTTGGGCTCGGTTGCCATGGAGGGAACAAACAAGACCCTAGCTTTATCCTTGACAACATTTGCATTAGTATTCAAAGGAGTAGAAGTACTAGGTTTCTCAAGAATAGATATCCGAGTTTGGAGTTGATCACGAGACTTGAGGAGACGCTCGTGATCACTTGTCAATACCTTGTGAGTATTTTCAAGTGACTCGAAGTCTTCGCAAAGTCTAGCATGAGCAACTACAAGCTCGGACTTTTCATTTTGCACAATTTTACATTTAGCAAAGTAAAGATCACGATCCTTAGTGATCTTAGTAAGTTGCTCCTTGAGGAGAGCATGAGCTTCTTGTTCATCTTCGAGAGAGGATTGGAGGGACACCTTAGCGTGTGCATCCTCTCTCTCAATCTCACCTTTTAATTCAAGCTCATCCTCAAGCTCACCTATACGACTCATAATTGAGCCAAAGTGTTTCTTTCCTTCTCCTTGCAAGTTAGTCATGAATTTATCAAAAGCAATAATTTCTTCCTTGACTTCTAGGCTCATACCATCATCAATGTCATGGGATATGGGGGTGGGGGACAATTTTACCTCGGATGTCTTTGCCATAAGACATCTTGCATTCTTGATGATGGGGCTCTCGTTTGGTGAGGAGAAGAGTGACGGAGGTGTGGAAGAAATGGCTAGTGCGGCCACTTGCGTTGGAGTGCCCTCCTTGTCACTATCTTCATCATCGGTGGGATATTGCTCTTGAGTTACCAAGACAATCTTTTGGTTCTTCTTGAAGTAGGGCTTCTTCATGGGCATGGGCCCCTTCCCTTTCGTCTTGGCCACGAGCCTCCCACCATGATCCTCTCTTCTCTCCCATGGGCAATCTGCAACAAAGTGGCTTTTGTCATCACAGTTATAGCAAAGCCTCACCTTGTTGAATGGCTTTCCTCCATTGGAGGGAAACTTCTTGTCAATCCTCGCTTTGGCCCTTCCGGGGTTCTTCCAAAACGTTCTTGCCGCAAGACCCATGTGTTGAGTAAGAGTACTTGAGAGAGTCTCACTAGAGAGCTCGACTTGATCATCATACTCCTCTTCATCCTCTTCTTCAACGGTGGCCTTCAAAGCAATTGAGGCATGCTTGTGCATCCCTATGGCTCTAGCTCTTGCATCTTGTGCAATCTTGGAGGCCACCTTGTATGCGGTCATCTCTTGCATGACTTCATTGGATGTCATCTTTGCGAAGTCATGTCTCCCTTGGAGTGTCTTCAAATCCGTTTCCTCAAAGGGCAAGAGAGCGGTCACAAACTTCCTCTTGATCCAAGCGTCATCAATGTAGACCGCCCCGAGGTTCTTGAAGGAGTTGGCAACCAACACCAACCTCCGGTACATGTCCTCGTGGCTTTCTCCATCCAACTTGTAGAACCCTTCCACCTCATTGCATAAGGCATCATACCGGTTCTTCTTCATGCTCTCATTCCCGACGAAGATGTCGGAAAGAGCATTCCAAACTTCTTTGGCGGTGGAGAATTGTTGAATGAGTGCCATGTCCTTCTCTCCAACGGCCATTTGGAGTTGATGAAGAGCGGTGGCGTTGAGTTGGCTATCAACCACCTCTCTTCTTGTCAAGTTGGTTGGATCATGGGGCTTGAATCCTTCTTCAATGATGCGCCATAGCTCAATGGAGGCACTACATAGATGAGACTTCATTAGAAATTGCCATTGAGAGAAATGAGTAGGTTTGAGCTTAGGAGGATCACTTCTAAAGTTTACATGAGGGTGAGGGATAGGAGGGTTAGGAGAGTAATTATGGTTGACATTATGAAATTCCTCTCCTTTGGGGGTGTTATGGGAGCTAGGTGATTCATCCTTTTCCGCCTTTCCGAGGGAAACACTTAGAGGAACGTCTTTGGACCCATCTGAAGATGACTCCTTAGAGTTCTCACCATGCTCCTTAGGAGGAGGAGAGGGAGAAGTAGCCTCGGGCTCCTTAGACTTCAAGAGTGCCATGAGCATCTCATTCATCTTGAAGAGTTGGGCCTCCAAGGACGATCTCATATCAATAAGATCGGCCATGGTTGCCCCTTTGGCTAACGCCTCCTTCTCCGCCTCTAATTTCTCACGGGCGGCCCTCTCGGCATCGGATTCCGTCATCGTTGCACTTAGGCGGTTAAGCCCTTAAAAGTGAACCTGGCTCTGATACCAATTGAACGGGAATCCGGCACCTAGAGGGGGGGGGGTGAATAGGTGCTATTACAAATTTTAGGTCTTTTCAAATTTAGGCTCAACACAAAGGTAAATTCTCTAGATATGCAACTATGGTGAATTTACCTAAATGACAACCTAAGCAATAACAAGATAAAAGCTAACAAGACAAGCAAGTAAGGGAGCAAGATAAAGGGAACCGAGTGAAGCACGCGGAGACGAAGATGTAATCCCGAGTTCCACCCAAGGGTGTACGTCTCGTTTGGAGAGGTGTGCGCTACCACAACAGGTTAGCCGCAACGCCACAAAGGCTCACCTTCTTCTCCGATGAACTCAACCACAAAGGTTGCGAGTTCACCTTCCACTATTGATCCCCTTTTAGGGCGGAGATCGAATCCCTTACAAACGCTTGAGGCACGCACCCACAACTTAATTGGGGGCTCTCAAGAAGACCACAACAGGTCAAGGACCACAAAAGGTCAAGGCAACACCAAGATTACAACAATGGTGAACTAGGTTTTCCCACCGGAAACCCTAGCCACGAAATCCCCAAGTGAATGGGGAGGAAATGCAAATCCCTTCGGTGAAGATGTAGATCCGGGCCTTCTCCTCCAATCCTTCAAAGATCAACGAATTTGGGTGGAGGGATTGGGAGATCTTGATGATTTGAGCTTTCAAGAATAGTAGGAGAGAGAAAATCTGAGAGCCATCTGTTCTTGAGTGAGTGAGGGGGTATATATACCCCCTCCCAAAATCTGGCCGTTGGCTGTCTCGAGGACCCGGAAATTCCGGTATAAGTGACACCCGGAAATTCCGGGTCACTCGGAATATCCGAGTCTGTGAAATATCCGAGTTGAATTTCCGGTTGAGATCAGAACGTCTTCGACATCTTGACTTAGCCAAATTTCTGAGGGTGACTCGGAAATTCCGAGTCAGTGAAATTTCCGAGCTGAATTTCCGGTTGAAGTCAGAACGTCTTCGACATCTTGACTTAGCCAAATTTCTGAGGGTGACTCGGAAATTCCGAGTCAGTGAAATTTCCGAGCTGAATTTCCGGTTGAAGTCAGAACGTCTTCGACATCTTGACTTAGCCAAATTTCTGAGGGTGACTCGGAAATTCCGGGTCAGTGAAATTTCCGAGCTGAATTTCCGGTTGAAGTCAGAACCACTTCCTGACTTTTCCTTAGCCATTTTTCTGTTAGATATAGGAGACCCGGAATTTCCGATCCTGAAAATTTCCGGCTCCAATAATCCGATTCTGGGAAGAATTCCAGAAACTCTTTTTCTCTACATTTTGGCTTTGGGATATGTGGTATGCAACTCACACAAACTGAAATACTTAGCAATAGGATTAGTACATCATTGGTATTGTTAACTAACACACAAAACACTAGGGATTAAGAAATGTTCTTTCACGATCCCCTTCAGTGGTATCAGAGCCGATCTATCGTAGATATAGTTGTACGCTGTTAGAACCCGTGTTCTGCACGGGGGCACCGTTCCTGTTATTTGCTACCCTCTAGCGTGCACTTGTGATTCCAGCGGCATCGAGTTGATGAAGCGGCCCGGACCGACTTTACGCGTATGCTTACGCGAGACTGGTTCCACTACTGACATACGGCTTGTACCGTATCTGTGGCTGGCGGGTGTTTGTCTCTCTCTCTTTAGTTGGTCTTGCGTTTTCAATGGAGGGCCCGAAAGGGATGCTTAAACATGCAATTATTGGATCGTTGTTGTGGTCATAAGTTCGTAGGTAATAAGCGGTTCTTTTTACGACAGCCCCAAGCCACGTAAAATATGCAAAAGATAAAGTAGAACGCGTCTAACTTTATTTTGCAGGGGCAATGTGATATGGTCAAGGTAGGTTTATTAAATTGTTTATGAACTGCGGGCGCCAAGAAGATCATGGCGCAATGGACTATATCACATCGCATTACATTTGATGTTTTGAGTGCATCTTATATTGTGTGATTATATATATTAGTATATATTAGTTACACGGCGGTAGTTATATATAAGATGATCCCTTCAAAATACCACTAGTGTTCTTCCTCCAACGAGCACCACCAAGAAAGTTCTACGTTATGAGGCAGGCCGTGACGATCGGGTGTCAGACATATCGTCGTTCGCATACAGTGGGTGTAAGCCATGTTGCACAAGCGTTACGTGGAGGTTATTGTGGCGAGCCTAGCATATGCAGATATGGCCTCGGAACACGGAGGCCGAAAGGTCGAGCATGAGTCACAGAGTTGTTGTGATTGACAATGGTCTACCCTTGAAGTTGTGCTGCCGGCTCTGACGATGAGGGGTTGTGCAATGGATGGGGGTCGTGTAATCGCTTAAACGACCAGGAGGGATGTTCGTTTGAGTGGGAGTTCGGATAGTTATTTTCTAAAATACTAGAACTCAAAATATAATGAACAAAGTCTGTTTTGCAAACCTTTGTAGATATTAACCATTGTAATAGCATCTTTTAAAATTAGGCGCATTCCTGCGATTGAGAAACTTAAAAGGTTGGGTCCAAACTTCATAGTTTTATACTTTAGCTTGAGGATACTCCTTGTTTAAACCGTTAGCTCTTTGTGATACAATACCCGCTAGGAGATAAACCCGGAGATTCCGCTAACAAAAGATAATTTGGATTATCAGGTTTTGTGCGGATGATATCATCATAGTCCAGTGTATGCTATGATCTCTGCCATAGAGAACCAACGGTGGGTACGAGTTATTAGATCGCGAACATATGAGATGGTCGCTAAACTCGGGGTACCCCTAAAGTTGGGTTGATGAAGTTTATCAGTACGTTGACTGATTGTCTTCTCAACCAAGATGGAAGAGAATACACACATTGAAGGAGCACGTGGCAGTCATACTTGATAACATTGGTCATACTTGATGACATATGGTCATACTTGATGAACATTGAGACGCCTCGCTCAGCTCGATCACTGGATGACAGACGTCGTTGCCAAGTGCAAATGCTATGTCATAGACTATGTCATGCAAGGGGAATCGTTCACCTTCATGGTTCTTGATTACGTTGGAAGTATCAAGAAGATGAAACAGATCGCCGGAAGTCATCAATGATGATGGTGTATATATGATATACATGTTATGAATGTTTTAGCTAAGCAAGTACTCGCAGTAGTGACTAAGTTTTGATACTAGTCATGTTTTATGAAAACCAGGTTTACTGCTTGAGTGGCTTGAAAGGATGAGGCGACATTGCGTGTTGATAATGGCAGACAAATTGTTGTGATGGCCATAGACACTGTCCCTCTAGATCTACCATTTGAATAAATTCTTTATGATCGCCTGTTAGTATGATCGTTATAAGTGTGTCTCCTCTAGCGAGACAATTGTTCATATATATTAGTGACAAATTCGTTGTCCTATATTTATGTAGTAATGATCATATGCCGATTTGAATTTAGATGGTAGAAGCTCCCACATTCATAATATTAATGCCAAAGGATACAAACTTAATAAAGACACCACATATGTGTGGCACTACCGTTTAATTCATGTCAATGTTATAGTCAATGAATTAGCTCCATACCGGATGGATCTACAAGTCCTTAGATTTGATCTTTTGACACTTGCAAAATAACTAAGACACCGTTTTCGGAAAACGGGCATATAACTTATTGATAGTCATGCATATAGATGTATGTGGTTCAATGAAGTAATTGACGGGTAGTGGAGACCTTTATTTCGTAAACTTCACTGAACGTTTTGAGTATAACTTGTTGAGAATCATGCATATGGGTGTATGTGAATCAATGAAGTACTTTAACGTAAAGTGGAAGTGTTTATTTCGTGGACTTCATGAATATTCCGAGTAGATATATGGATATCCACTCAGGGAATGTTGGCCTGAAAATTTTGATTCGATCAAACAAGTTCAGAATGAAGTAGGAAATAAACTTAACAAGAAAATCAAATTCCCGCGATACAGATCGAGGAAATGAAGATTTGAGTTATAATGTTGGCATATCATTGGAAGACTTGTGAGAAGAGTTCCATAAATTACGTCGCATGGAACACCATAGTGTTATGGTATGTTAGGACGTCGTAATCGCACCCTATCGGATAGTGTGTGCTAAATAAATCTCTTACCGAATTATTGTGATCATTAGAGTCGTATGGTAGAAACGTAACACTCACGTTAGATAATAGGGAAACCATTTGAATCCATGGAGACAATACCATATTAGTGATGGCATGGCTTTTAGCCTAGATTGTCGTTTGAGCAATTTAGTGTTTTGATGTGATCAAACCTAAAATGGATTAATCTTTGTAGTGTACCGTACCTAAAGAGTTAGTTGGGTACATGTCTCACGACATAGGCAAAATCGTTGCCGGGATATACCTTGTGAAAGAAATAGTTTCTTGTCCAAGGGTATAAGTGAGAAAGAAAGTAGAGCAAGACGAAGTTGATAAACTTTCTCTCCAGACATCAGAGTGGCGCAACCGAAAGTGTTTTCGGTGTCATGCTCCATAGCTTGAAAGAAGCTGATGATACAAGATCATGATGTTCTGAGCTCATACTAAGAACGTAGGCGTACGAGGTTGTGTTTCACACTGTGTGTTACGACAATCTTGTAATGAAGGTCATGTTAATGGAATATGACAGACCTACGAACTACGAAGAAGAGATGGTAGACCTAAGTCCGAGAAATGGCTATGAGTCATATATGATCCGAAATAAAATCCATGTACGATTACCAGGTATTGACTTGGGAGATCTTCTTGATGGCATCTAGGATGTTAACAGAATATGGAATTTTATGAGAGAGTAGACACTGATAAGGATCGATTCGTCGTGAAACAGTTCCGACAGATTCAAAAGTTGACCACAATGAGATTTTGTCTCAGGTGGCGAAGCCTAAATCTATTCTGGGTCGTTTAGCAATTACTATAATTTCGAATGAGAAATTGATAGATGGATAAGAAAACCATGTTTCTTAATAGTGTCATTAAGAAAGAGTTGTAATCAGTACAATAATGGTTTGGTGATCCTGAGGATGCTAAACATGTATGCAAACTTCAGTTGTCCATTCATGGGCTGAAGCAAGCATATCGGAGCTGGAATCTTCACTTTGATAATGTGATCAAAGGATTTTGGAGTTGTCCAAAATAGTTGAAGAGACTTGCATTTGCAAAGAAGTGAGTGGGAGCAAAGTAGCTTTTCTTGATCTTATATGCGGAAGGCATATTTGAGTGGGAGCTAAGTAGCTTTCCTTGATCTTATATGCGGAAGGCATATTTGAGTGGGAGCTAGGTGTCATTTGTGATTTTGTATGTAACGACATATTGAATGACACAGATCCTCTAGTAGAGTGTAAAGGATTATTTAAGTGATTAAATTTTCTATGAAATGAAGTTAGGAGTATTAGGCATCCGATTTATAATTGTATAGATCGTAAGGGGCTTAATAACATTAGGTCGGAATATTTCCTAAGTTAAGATTCTGAAGTGTTTCAGAATAGAACAAGCGAAGAAGATTGTTCTTGCTTGTATGACTAGGTAAAATATTAAGTTTATCTTGGCATTTTCAGTGATAGAAAATGATGTTCGACATTCTCTATGTATCATACATAGATTCTATCAGACTGAAAGCTCGACTTGGTGTGACCCAAGTTCTTGGTTGAAGAACGGGTTCTAGAGTGATCCTTGTGTGGGTCAATTAACAAACGTTAAGTATATTCTTCAGTGTCTATGAGAACTGAAGATATGTTTTCTAGTAAAGGGTAAGAGTGGAAAGACAACTTGCCGTAAAACGGTTACGATGATGCAAGTTATGACACTGACTCATACGACTAGAAATCTCATATAGGAGATGTCCTTTGTTTTGAAGAAAGACATGGTTAGTTTGCGAAGTCGCATATGAATGCACTGTTGCATAATCTACATAGGTATAGAAATATATGGCAACTTCAGAAGTTGCAAGTGTGATTGGACTGAGCAGTTTTCCGAGCGTATGTGGTCCCCTTAATAGATCTCTTAGACTTTTAAGGTCCATGCTACGCGAATGTTCGAGTCTCACTCCATCCACTAGGATATATTTCACCGTCATCGTAAGATACGGGATGATGTCAAACTAGGTGACATAGAAGTGTTGCAAAGCACATATAGGTCTCAATGTGTGAGATCTGTTGACTGTATTCCTCTTCCACGAGACAAGCATGCACCAAGATGTTATGGGTGTTGAGCTTTTACCAAGTTGTAAACTAGATTAAGTGTTACTCTAGTGCAAGTGGGAGACTGAAGGGAATATGCCCTAGAGGCACTTAATAAAGATAGTTTATTGGTTATATTCCAATTGTTCATTATATGTTTTATACCATGCTATAACTGTATTAAGCGGAAACATTAATACACGTGTGGTAGATAAACAACCAGGTCCCTAGTTGCCTCTGCTAAGACTAGTTTCATTGCGCGATTGATGATCGAGGTTTCCCGATCATGAGACATGGCGTCTTTCGGCAATGGAGTCATATCGTTAGGTGGAACGATGTGATGGACTTACCCATAATTTGTAGGACGTAGTCATTACGCCTTTGACCGTGAGACCAACTCTTATTGTTATTCCTGGAAGATACTTTGATCGCACCAAACGTCATGTCTTATAAAGTGTGACAATAACGGTGATACTTTTGGGTATCGGAAAGGAATAGTTGAGACGAGGGGTCAAAAGCGGGATTTGTCAGTCCGCATAGCCGGATAGATGCTCTAGGGCCCACTCGGTGAGATTATGTCAAATGAGTTTGCAAACATGTGACTAGGTCACCAGCTGACATAATATCACAGACGAGTAGAAGATAGTGTTGTCGGTAACGAGATCATTCTAGGTATGGAGATATCTATGAACGATGCTCGGACACACTAAGTATCGCTATGGCAAAAGGTTTAAGACTCGACGTCCAGGTTTGATAGATGAAAGTCATTCGTTATATCACAGGGGTTGATTCATGGGGTCCAGGCCTACGAGTTAATCATTGATCGGAGAGGAGTCTCGATCATGTCTGTTATTATATCGAACCGCTAGGGTAACACACTTAAGGGGTTTCGACAAGACAACCGGAAAGGAAAGAGATCACCGGGAACGTCCCGGGAATGGTCCGATGGAGATCGGGCAGCGACGAAATAGTTTTCGGAGCTAGAATAAATTATATATATATTATGTTTGATATTAATTAGTGTAATTAATGTTTAAATATGATTTTATATATTTATTTTCGAATTTTTAAAGGCTGATTTCCCTAAATGGGCCTTCTGGTGGAAAGAAGGCCCATGAGGGGGGGAAAGTCCCCCCAGGGCTTCGGATTGGGGGAGGGCCGGCCTAGGTGGGCCAAATGGGGCCCACCTAGGGCCGGCTGCTGTATCTTGGCCGAACCAGGCATGTGGGATAGTCCCACATTGCCTGGCTGGCAAGGTTGGCTCCCCCCGGGAGCCAATATAAGAAGGGGCATCCCTGGCCTTTTAATTCAACCAATTAATTCTCGATTTCTCCTCGATCTCGTGATTCCCTTTGTCGGAGTTGCGCCGAGGAGGATGAGAGTTCTCTCTCCACCATAGCCCGCTGCCGCGCTGCTGGTGTTCCGGTCCAAGTCTTCCGCTGTTCGTCCTGGACTGGAGTTTCGGAGGCCGTCGTCTCCACCGTATGTGTGTAACACCCTGCGAGGTGCTGCGCTAGCGGTACTCGGAGGCCTACTTCCTCCACCCGATCTCGAGGTCATCTTCATCGTCTTCGTCGCGCCGAGTTCTTCGCGACCTAGAGGTCGGCTACGTCGTCTTCGTCGTCAACGCTTGTGCGGGAGCGTAATCCCCGCTTTTCGGTCTACAAGGGTATGTATTCTGATATCCGCCGTACTTCTATATCTGCATAGTGTAGATTCTGGCTAGTTTAAGGTTATCGCCGATAGGAAAATTTTTGTTTTCTGCCTGCGATCCCCTTCAGGTGCACCCCTTGGGGGCGGGCTGGTGTGGGAATAGTCCCACACCACCCAGCCAGCAAGGCTAGCAGCCCCCCTCCACCTATATATAGAGGTGCCCCCTTTGGCTTTTGAGAGAACAACCAATATCTCTCTCTTCTTCTCCTTGAAACGTGATTCCTCCATTGGAGTTGCGCCAAGGTGAAGTTCTCTGCACCATACGCACACCGCCGTGCTGCTGGTCTTCCGGTCTAAGTCTTCCGCTGCTCGTCCCTGGATCGGAGCCCGGAGGTCGTCGTCTTCACCGTACGTGTGTGGATCCCTGCGAGGTGCCACGCTAGTGGTGCTCGGAGGTCTTCTTCCTCTACACGACCTCGAGGTCGTCTTCGTCGGCTTCATCGACAACGCTTGTGCGGGAGCGTAATCCCCGCATTTCGGTCTACAAGGGTATGTATATCGATCTCCTCCGTATTACTATATCTGCATAGTATAGATCCTGGCTAGTTTAAGGTTATCGTTGTTAGAAAATTTATTGTTTTCTGCCTGCGATCCCCTTCACGGCGGGCTTCTGATGTTCCGCCATGACGAGGTTGCAGGTGTTGCAGCAGGCGATGTGGTACGCAATCTCTTTCTTCATTCCGGCCCACCAAAAAGTCTGCTTGAGGTCTTGGTACATCTTGGTGCCCCCCGGGTGGATAGAGTAGGGGGAGTCGTGAGCTTCGTTCAATATTTGTAGTTTGAGCTCGACGTTGTCCGGGACGCAGAGGCGGTTGCCATAGAGCAATACTCCGTCTTCTCCCACGGAGAATCCCTTTGCCTTCCCAAGGGAAATCTTGCCGATGATGTCCTGAATCTCGGGGTCGTTGGCTTGCTCGGACTTGATGTTCTCCTCGAGGTCAGGCTTCACTTCAAGAGCATTCAAGTAGGCTTGGTTGCCGATGCATAGGTTGAGCTTTACAAACTCCTTCTCTAGGCTCGGGGGTATAGGCAACGGCCTTCGACTCAACGCGTCGGCGACCACGTTGGCCTTTCCCGGGTGATAGTGGATGCCGAGGTCGTAGTCCTTGATTACTTCAAGCCACCTTCGTTGCCTTAAGTTGAGGTCGGGCTGGGTGAATATGTACTTCAAGCTCTTGTGGTCGGTGTAGATCTCACATCTCCTCCCGATAAGGTGGTGACGCCAATGCTTCAAGGCGAGTATGACGGCGGCTAACTCCAAGTCGTGAGTCGGGTAGTTCATCTCATGGGTCTTGAGTTGCTTGGACACATAGGCGATGACCTTCCCGTCTTGCATAAGTACGGCGCCTAGTCCGTTTCTGGAGGCGTCGCAATACACGGTGTAATCCTTCCCATCATCGGGCAACACTAGTATTGGGGTTGTGGTTAGTCGATTCTTGAGCTCGTTGAAGCTCTCTTCACACTCGTCGGTCCAAGTGAACTTGCGGTTCTTCTTGAGTAATTCCGTCATCGGTTTGGCGATTCGGGAAAAATTCTCGATGAACCTCCGGTAATATCCGGCTAGTACAAGGAAGCTTCGGATCTCCGATACGTTGGCAGGTGTCCTCCGGTAATATCCGGCTAGTCCAAGGAGATTTTGTTGGGGTTGACGGCCACGCCGGCACCCGACAGAACATGTCCAAGGAATTCCACCTCCTTCAGCCAAAACTGACACTTGCTGAACTTGGCATAGAGTTGTTTCTCTCGTAGTCTTGTTAAGACTAGCCTTAGGTGCTCTCCGTGTTCTTCCTCATTCTTGGAGTAGATGAGGATGTCGTCGATGAACACAACCACGAACTTGTCGAGGTACTCCATGAATACCTTGTTCATCATTCCCATGAAGTAGGCTGGCGCGTTGGTCAACCCAAAGGACATCACGGTGCACTCGTACAATCCGTACCTCGTGGTGAAAGCGGTCTTGGGAATATCACTCTCTCGGATCTTCAGCTGATAATATCCCGTACGGAGGTCAATCTTTGAGAACACACGGGCACCACGGAGTTGGTCAAACAGGTCGTTGATTCTGGGCAGCGGGTACTTGTTCTTGATGGTGACTTCATTCAGGGCGCGGTAGTCGATGCACAGGCGGAGTGTACCATCGCTCTTCTTTGCAAACAGTACTGGCGATCCCCACGGTGAGATGCTCGGGCGGATGAACTTCTTCTCGATCAACTCGTCGAGTTGTCGCTTGAGCTCCACTAGCTCGGGGCTCGTCATGCGTTAGTGTTTCTTGAATATTGGGTTTGTTCCGGGCACAACTTCTATCGCAAACTCTACGTCTCGATCGGGTGGCATTCCGGGTAACTCATCGGGAACACATCGGGAAACTCGCTGACAACATAGACTTGACCAATGCCTGGAGCTTGGATAGAGAATATCTGAGCATTGATCTGGTGAGGTTTATTGGGCAGGTACGTGGTGTTGATTCCCTCGAGGTTGGTGAGCGTGACTTCACGGCTGGCACAATTTATCTGAGCAGAGTGTTGGACCAACCAATCCATCCCAAGGATGGCGTCCAGACCAGGTACATCGATTACGTTGAGCTGAGCGGGGAACTCCACTTGGTTAACCCTGATGGTCAACCCCTTGCAAGCGGTGGTGGTATTCATCTCAGAGGCGGGGGTATGTATCACCAAAACGTGGTCCAAAAGGGAAATTGGAAAATGGTGTTTTGTGGCAAAATCTTTCGAGATGAAAGAATGGGAAGCTCCGGAATCAAATAAAATGAGAGCGGGTTTAGCGTTGATGGTGCACATACCAAGCACTACGTCCGTGGCCTCATAGGCCTCCTCGGCGGACATGTGGTGTACACGGGCGACCATGGGTGGCTTGGGCGCGCTGTCCGGGTTGGCGTTGCCGTAGTTGTTGTTGCCGTTGTTGGGGTTGTTGGGGGGCAGTCCTTGATGTAATGTCCTGGCTTGCCATACTTGAAGCAAGTGTTGTCACGCTTGCGTTCGTCGGACATGGGGCGCTTGTTGAAGACCTCGCGATTTGGGAACACTGTCTTCTTGGGCTGGCTCCAAGCAGGTGGTGGAGGCGGGAGGTTGTTGCTGCTGCTGGACTGCCATGGGCGAGACTTCGCGGAGTGACGGTCATGGTGGGACTTGCGATCCTCAAACTTCCTCTTGTGGTTGTCATAGATGTGTCGGTGCTCCTTTTCCGAAATCAGAGCGGTGTTGATCATGGCCTGAAAATCTGGGAACTGCAGAACACTCAGCTGAGTCTTGATAGCCTGATGCAATCCGTGCAGAAATCTGTCCTTCTTCTTTTCTTCAGTGCTGCTGTCATCTGGGGCATAGCGGGCAAGGTTGTTGAACTTGGTGAGGTACTCGCTGATCGAGCGGCTGCCCTGAGTGAGTGCCAGAAACTCTTGCTGCTTCATCTTGACGAGGCTGGATGGGATGTGCGCCTTGCGGAAGGCTGGATGGGATGTGCGCCTTGCGGAAGGTGTCGTCGTGGTGAACAGACAGATGCCTACGGGTAGGCTAATTTGTGGGGTCGATGGACGCTAGAGGATTCGGGAAGGGATAGCGCGCTAAGAAGCACACACGAAGAACACATGAACACGGGGATTTACCCTGCTTCGGGGCTCTCGTGAGGAGATAAGACACCTACTGCAGCATCTATCCTATCGGTGTATTTTTCCTCTGTATATGTGTGGTACAACTCGCTCCATGAGCTGGGCAAAGGAAGCCTATAAGAGGACTTAGGGTGGAAAGAGCAAAGGGGCCGAATGACCAAGCCGTGGTCGTGTGTCCTGGGAGCCTTCCCCTGGTGCTCCTTATATAGAGAGAGAACCCAGGGGACAAGGGTGGCCCACATGACACAGCACTTACACTATTCACGATGTGACTACTGGGGTCTAATCAACACTATTCCCTGCATCATGCATTGTACTCTAGTCACATCAGGGGATGGGCATGACATGTCTTGTCTGTCCTTTGTCCTGTAGCGCTTGGCATGGTATCATCTCCGCATAATCCGGCATGGATATGCTGGATAACTCGGCGACTCCTCTTCTGGGCAATCAATCCGGCATGGAAATGCCGGATAGTCTTCCTCTCCCGATACCCGGCATGGTTATGCCGGATTACTCTTCATTATCCGCTCTTCCTGCACATAAGAGAAAACGAGAAGATACCGACATAGACATGTCGGGTAAAATATGTCGGTCAATCTGAAGTCGGTTAGAGTATGTAGGTTAGCGTATGTCGGGTTACACTAATATCATATCCCGGTCCCTTCCGACCCGGGCATATGTCGGCCAGCAAGTATGTCGGTTCCGTCTTGGACGTAGCTTTTACCATATCTTTACCCTACCCGGGGGTAGCCCCCCGACAGAAGGCTTCCTGAAAAGCGCCCCAAGTGATGGGGGCTTCGCCATTCTGCGCATCCCTCTGGTTGTCCCACCAAGCGTTGGCGGGGCCCTCGAGGTAGTGCGTGGCGTACATCACCTTGTCCTGATCGTCAACTCGGGCGATGGCGAGTTTCTTGTTCATGGTGCGGAGCCAATCATCGGCCTCCAGGGGATCCTCTGCAAACGCAAACTTGGGTGGCTGGGTACGCTGGAAGTCCTGCAGCTTGGAAAGTTTGCCACGGTGCGCTGGTGGTGCTGTCATGTAGTTGCCGAACTCCCTCATGATGGTGGCCATATGCTGATTGTGCCTGTCATCCATCATCAACTGAAGCTGGCTTGGCGACGGCTCAATGGCGGGGCCGTGCGGCAAGTTGTCTTGATCATCGGACCTTGGCGGGGTTTAGGACTGGCTGCCGTCGGTATTCATCCTGAGGTTGCATGTTGCGTTGCGTACCATGAGCATCCTTAGGGGGAAAAAGGTAATCACCCAAGCAAAAACCAAATGGAAATCCAAATATTTGAAGGCAAGGAGTGGTGGTATAAAACAACGGTAAGAGGTTTAGTACAAGGATGAAATGCGGAGTACGAGCATGGATGCAATCTAAGTTACATGGCTGAGTACAACCCATCATACAACATGAACACAACTAGAGATGTAGACATGAATGCAACTACGATACATGGTTGCGTACAACCGATACAAGCATTCCCGCGTCTACCACTACGTTATTAAGCGTGAAATGATAAGTTACTCTAAGCTTCGAGAACTCCAAGCATCTAGAAGTCCATCACGAGCGGCGTCGCGGGGGTGGCGGTGTCGATGCTCGTCCTGGCGGAGCTGTAGTCCGGAGTAGGCGGGGCGTCGCGGGGTGCTGTCGCGCGGGGTGGAGCGATGGGGTGACCACGGCGGTGACGAGTACGAATGATCGGAACACGCGCGAAGCGGCGAGCAACGGGGCGAATAGGAACAGCCGCAGGTGGGGGGACGAGGAGAAGTCTCAGCTAGGCGGTTCCGGAGAAAGTCCAGAGTGCCACGAGTAGACATAGGAAAGGAGAAAGAACGAAAGCTAGAGGTGGCAGCTGCGCCGCGAGGGCGAGTCGTCGTGGCCAAGTCAATGCGGAGAGCCGCAAGCTGGCCAAGAGTGGCGTGGAGGTACTGGTGGAGGAGCGTCGTGTAGCGGATCAAGGAGGTAAGGGACGCCTCAGGGTCACCGGGGTTCGGGAAGATGACATCCCCGGTGGTCATCTGCAGCCTAGGAAAGTGAACATAGCGGTTGCACTCCCCCATGACAGGGTGGAAGGTGCGAAGGAGAGTGATAGCGTCGTAAGCGACCTCCTGGATAGCTCGGGTCACCTGAGATGTGACTCCGGATGTGAGTGAGTGGAGAACGGCCGGATCTCCCGCCTCCGGACGCAAGATGATAGTGGCGGAAAACTCAGAGTTGGTCCCAGTGGGACGGTCATAGAACACGCTGTACAGACGAGGAGCGGACTCCGGGTAGAGGTGGGTCCAGATCTCCCGAAAGAACTGCGGAAAACCGGTGACGTGCTCGGCAGTCGTCTCAGTGAACAGCTCCGGCATCTGTACCAGAACATAGCCACCAAAATGTAAACGTTAACGTTAATCCTACCCAAAGCAAAACCCATAAACAGGAAGAGAAACAATCCAAAGGACAAGGTAACGGTCCTGTTCTAACGTCCGTGAACTAGGGTATCCTACAGGCAGTCAGGATCTGATACCAAGTTTTGTGACACCCCGATAAAAAGATCGGAATAGTCTCGTATACTAGTCCTAGAAACACTAGTATACGATCGCTTGTTATTAAAGACAAGACCAAATACATAGGTTCGAATAATATACATAACACGACTCGCGAGAGTGGCTCCGGAGGAAGGCGCAACGGCGCACACAATAGTTTGTACATTATTCTTGATCGTCGGAGCTAAGGACTAATGCAGCGGAAAGCGTAGACGGAAGCGTAATACGGCGGGCGGACTCCACGGGATTCTGCCTGGAATACTTGATCCTAGTTTTCGTAGAGTGGGTACTCCGGGACGGGCGATAGAGGGTCTGACCAAAGAATTAGCAAGGTGAGTACATTGCATGTACTCGCAAGACATCGGCCACACGACACACATGACTATCTATATGCCATGGCATAAGTACGGAAAATAGCATGGCATAGGTACGGAAAGTAGCATGGCATTGTTCTAATCATGGCATAGATAAAACAAGATAGAATAATCTAGCACATCATCTATCAATGAACAGCGAGTCCCAACTTAACGTTGGGGCTTAAATATGACACCGAGGAGCGGTGTCCACAACATATATCTTCTGGTAAGTTTCCCCGATTCCGGGCTCTCTAGCCCCTCGCCAACTCTGGCGCCACATCTAGACTCCTCGAGCCTCGCACAACTTATCAAGTTCATTTGCAAAGTTTTCCCCGTGACAAGACTGACTCTAAGTGTGACTCAACCCAAACTTGTCCCGTATCCTTGGGACTAGGCTAGTATCTAGATACACTCTCGAGAGGCCGCAACAACACGCGTTGGAGTGCACAATGGTCCCCCCCCGGTACCGAAGTACTTAACCATTCCTGGCGGCGAGTGCCCACTCCCTAACGGTCCATAAGATCAAAATGCCCCCTGTATAGTCACCGACATGCCCGACGGGCCTTTTCTTAGGCTGAACTACTTCCCGGCATGTCCCCAACCTATGAGCGACGCCTACCTCCGGACTATCACAAGACTAGCCCCGACCACACAGGTAACCGACTAGACTCACCAAGGGGTGACATCAAAGGGGATCCCGATAATGCTACTAAGCTAGGTCCGCCCATTTCAGACGACGCGTGACTGAGCAAAAAGGTTTGGTGAATGGCACCGATGACTCAATCTAGTCGAGGGAGGTGGTTAAGTTCTTAGTCAAGTTTATCAAGATCTTTCCAAAAGATGTTTTCACAACAATGAATGTAAAACCAGCGGTTCCAAATGCATCAACAAAACAGGGTTAGCATGACAACAGGCAAGTATGATGATCACAACATATATACATATCCATATGAAATAACGAGAAACAATCAAGGTCAATTAAACCGACAGGGGGCTCTTAGCCGTGAAGCTTAGACCCACCACTTGTCGTCTTTAGTGGGTTATTAACAGTCATAATGATCCACAAACAAGAAAAAATTCGAAACCAATTAATCCGACAGGGGCTCTTAGCACTGAAGCCTAGATCCACCACTTGTCGTTTTTAGTGGGTTGTTAGCAGTCATAATATCAACGCAAGCAACGAAACAAACAAGGTCAATTAAACCGACGGGAGGCTCTTAGCTGTGAAGCCTAGATCCACCACTTGTCGTCTTTAGTGTGTTGTTAACATTCATATATCAATATAACAAATGCAAATGACATGTTCATATGCAACGGGAAAAATGCAAGAACGAGTGCAAAACATTCAAGTCAAGTGGGGCAACTCCAAAATGCAACAATGGTGGAATCTGGTGGATGTCTTGCCTTCCACAAGATATGGTTCTGGTTCCTCCTCAAAGTTCTTAGAATCTAGTTGAAAATCAATAAATATATGTTAAAAACCTACCAAATGCTACTGAAGAAATGGACTAGCAAATAAACTCCAAATCAACCCAACTTGGTTGCATTGGATAGAGAATTTTCTCTAGTTTCCAACAAGCTAAAATTTGCAATTTTTTGACAAAAATTGAGTGCGATATGCCCTTTCAAAGTTTCTGTTTTTAAATGATATAAAAACAGGGTTTTAAATAAAACAGAAAACGGTTCGGTTAAAGTTTAAAACGCTGACGTGCGGGCCTGATACCGTGGTGCACTATATCTGCGCCCTTTTAAAGAGCTCCACAGCTAGCGCACAGTAAATGGAGGTAGGTATCGCTGAAGACAGTGACATGCAGGGCCGGGGAGCACACGGGGCGGACAAGGAGATTGTCCGTTTACATCGTTTCGTTGGGGCTTGAATTTGCCTCGCGGATGAATTGGATTGTTCGACATGTTGGAGTCATCTGCTCACGGTTATTATTTTCAGCGCGGACAAAAATATACACGGACAAAAACGGACGCGGGCGAACCGTTTCATTGCTCACGCTGAGTTACCACTAGAGCTCACGAATGGCATGCATGACCGTAATCACTCGCGGTTATTATTTTCCGGTCGCATGCCATATTGCATGACATTTCCGTCCCCATGCCAGATAGATGCGGACATATGGTCGCGCTTCGGGCTCCGCAATAAAGAACTGGGGCGAAACTGTCATTTCAGCATAATAAAAGGGCTAGCCAGTTCAGCTGCGAACTGCGATCCTGATCCATCACTTTGAGGCTTGAGCTAGTAGCACAAGTGTGGACGTGTCCATGCATGGAGATGGACGCGACCTGACGTACTACGATCGACGGGATGGCTGCCACCGCCAGGGAGAGCTAGACGACCCGTCTTTAATCGTGTCGGCCACGAGGAAACTGGCCCGGCCGGTACGTCCCATCCAACCGATAGGCATTTCATAAATCTTTGGCACCCTCCATGCTGGGAATCAAATCATTGCCCCATATATATATATACTCCTAGGCCATCTTGTGTACGTGTTCCTAGTATTGTTTTATTGTGATTTAAATTCATGTAAAGATGAACACTACTCACTTATCTCAATGCTTACATGATGTATTGAAAATAAACGTGGTCATGTGCGAATGGAGTACTGCCAAGGTATGGTAGCTAGGGTGTTTCTTTGGAAAAGACACCGAGGCTCGTGAAAGAAGAACGAGGACAAGGCGAAGGGTCCGTCGTCACAGTATCATCTACTTTCTCTGTTTTTTTAAATATAGATATAGCATGTTTACATCTTATACATGTTATTTAGATGTATACTAAAATAAGTGAACATACTAAAACGAAAATATGTTTAGATACATTTGTATACATATTTAAAATCTAAAATATATTATATTTGAAAACAGAGAGAGCGTGTCTTATTGCTTATTGGAGATACAAGCGAAAAGATTGATCCGCGCGTTCATCCTAGTACATATTTTCTTTTCTTTCCAAAGAATCTTCTTTGATGTATGTCGTGTCACGTCCATGCATACACGTACAGGTATTTTAATGGAAGAACCAGTCAATAGTCACTATCACCCGGACGTCAAAAACATTCCATGGATGGAGATGGGCATGCATGAGCATGAAGCGCCTAAACAAAATGAAAACGAGTTGCACGTTGATGTGTTTGCGTGCAGCATATATGTAGCCAGTAGCCATATGCCCATATTTGATTTCCTATCATTATCGTTTGGATGGCGTGCATGGGGCAGCAAGACCCGTGCAAGCGGAGCAACTCGCGCCACGTCAGTAGCAGTACCACTCTACTAGATAGGACGCTGTTATACTTTTTTTTATCATCGGATCAAGCCTTTTCACGCGCTGCACAACTCGACGCGCACGTCTGAGCATAGAGGAGGCCAAGTTAAAAAAAAATAGTTTTGCCGGGGTTACCTCTAGTTTCGCCGAGAGGCCGTTGGTGAAAAATACACCCACGCTGGTACTAGAGTAGAGTATCAGTATGTATGGAAGGCAAGCTTCTTTTTCACTCACCGACGCCAGATGCTCTGCTACGTTTCTCGTACAACGGTACTAGGCAGCTATTACTCGATCGATAAACATATACCCCACTACTTTGTATATAGGCAGGATAACGATGGGTCATACGTACTAGATGGATACATGCAAAGACGTACTAGTAGGCGTTTGGATGAAATAAAATATAAGTATCTACGCGTGGGCAGGTGCGCACGGATGCGTGTAGGTGCAGCCTGCAGGCAGGATAACCGGCCGGAGAGGCACCCCGACACGTCGCGGTCACGTACGTGCGCGGTGGCGGGTGAGTACGACACGGCCGTATAGTAGTTACCGGTGCGGTGAGGCCAAGCCTGGCTGGACCAGCATAAAAATAGCGAGCGCCGAGCGGAAGGCCCATGCCGTCCGTGCACGTTCGGCCGTTCGATATAGGGAGGTAGCACTAGTACGTGCCAGAACCAGAGTCCAGCTGAGCAGGCCGCTGTCGCTACGTCCACGTCCGTCTGGTTTATTTACTTACCACTACTGGACTGGTGGATCGATTGGACCCATCCATGCACGTACCACGACGTGCGCCATCGGCAGACGGGACGTACGTACAGTACCTCTGGTGGTGACCCCTGGTCCTCCATCCATCCACAGCTACTGCTCCATTTGTGTCCATCGATTTGAACGTCTCACCCACCCGCACCAACCAAGCTCGTCGCGGCGCCCGCTAAGCCGGACACTCCGTCCACCTCCGTCCCTACGGCTACGGCCGTACTACACTACTCAAGCAGATCGTCCTAATCTCTTCCCCCTTCCGCAGCCGGCCGGGCACATGCGACTCATAAAATGCAGAGAAACTTCTGCAATGGCCATAGAAAACTCCGGTTCAGAACCGGACGAACAAACATTACTCGGTCCCCGGTTCCTGGCCGATGGACGTCAAGAGAGTTCGCTGGAAACGTTACTTTCACCTGTAAGTAGTCATTGTTGCAACTTAGCTGTGTCGATCTGGGTGGCTCGATCGATCGGTCTATCAATTCGTTGCGGATTAGTTTGTGCAATGTTATCTACAAACTCATTTCCAAAGTCCTTGCAAACCGGCTGAAAATCATCCTTCCGGATATCATCTCCCCTACTCAATCGGCCTTTGTTCCGGGGAGGATGATCACTGACAATGTTTTGCTAGCATATGAGATTACCCACCACATGCATACTAAGAAAGGAGGTAGGGAGGGGCTAGTGGCTGTGAAGTTGGACATGAGCAAGGCTTATGATCGTGTCGAGTGGTGTTTCTTGGAGAGAATGATGCAAAAAATGGGGTTTAGCCAACAGTGGGTGAGTCTGATTATGAGATGTGTGACATCAGTTTCATATAGAGTAAAAGTTAATGGAAAACTGATGGATGCTTTCGTTCCTGAAAGGGGTCTCCGACAGGGGGATCCCTTGTCGCCGTATCTTTTTATCTTGTGTGCTGAAGCTTTCTCTGCGATGCTCAAGCAAGCCGAGGTGATTGGCACACTAGAAGGGGTACAACTTTGTCCTACGGCGCCAAGGGTTAATCACCTTTTCTTTGCGGACGACTCCCTAATTGTCATGAAGGCATCTGTTGCGTGTGCGAATACCCTACAGGAGATTCTTGCATTATATGAGTCACAATCGGGCCAAATGATCAATAAAGATAAGAGTTCAGCGTTCTTTAGCAAGGGAACAAGGTTCAGAACTAAGAGAGCTGTCCTGAATGCTTTGGGAATCCCACGAGAGTCACAAAATCAGAGGTATCTTGGGTTACCGGTACACATTGGTGTTTCGAGGAAAAAGGAGTTTGAATATATAAAGGAGAGGATCTGGAAGCGCATACAAGGTTGGTTGGAGAAGCTTCTATCAAAGGCAGGCAAGGACATCTTGATTAAGGCTGTGGCCCAGGCAATCCCCACGTATGCGATGTCTTGTTTCGATCTCACTAAAACCTTGTGTGAAGAAATCAGTGCCATGATATGTCGATATTGGTGGGATCAACAGGAAGGCAAAAGCAAGTGCCACTGGCTTAGCTGGGAGAAGCTTTCTTCTAGCAAAAAACTGGGCGGGCTGGGCTTCCGAGATTTACACATTTTCAATATGGCTATGCTGGCGAGACAGGCGTGGCGTTTACTGAAAAATCCGGAGTCCTTATGTGCTGTGATCCTCAAAGCTAAGTACTTTCCGACTACGACTGTCCTTCAGGCAGTTCCTCAGTCCGGAATGTCATATACTTGGCGCAGTATTCTAAAAGGTTGTGAGCTGTTGAAGGAAGGTGTGGTCTGGCGAGTGGGGAATGGAGAGAGTATCCATGCCTGGGAGGATCCTTGGATTCCACGTGGTTCGACGAGGAGGCCGTGCTCCATCCGTGGTCAATCGATTATCACTAGGGTCAGTGATCTTATAAACCCCGTTACGGAAACTTGGGACGAGGAATTGGTGCGCGATCATTTTAATGAAGCAGATGTGAAAGAAATTTTGTTGATCCCAATTAGGCCGGATATGGAGGACTTGCTGGCCTGGCACTTCGATAGCAAGGGTGTTTTCACAGTAAAAACTGCTTACCATGTGGGAGTCAATCTTCGGAGAGCACACTTAAATCTGGATGCTAGCTCATCTGAAGTTGAGCCAGACAAAAATCCAATGTGGAGGAACCTGTGGAATCTGAAACTGCCAGGCAAAGTGCTGATTTTCTTTTGGCGGTTTGCCCATAACAGCTTGCCAACGCGGTTGAACATCAAGAGAAAGATGATCGACCTGGATACTCGGTGCCCTGTGTGTGCAAGGCTGGATGAAGATGGAGGTCATATTTTTCTGAAGTGTAAATGGGTGAAGAAGGTGTGGAGAGGAATGGATAGCGAGAATGTCCGCTTGGCACTTCTGAGCTGCCAGAATGCTGAACAAGTATGCCAACATATTTTAAATCTTGACTCGAAGCTAAGGATCAAAACCATTGTCTTACTATGGGACTGGTGGACTACACGGAACAAAACAAATGCTGGGGAGAAGAGTTTCACAACAGATGAGGTATGCCTTAAGATTCAGAGACACCTATCTGATTTTACTCGGGAGGAAGCAAGGAATCCGACTGTTGTTCAGTGCGTGGAGCGTTGGCAGCCACCACGTGAGCACTACATCAAAATAAATTTTGATGCTGCTTTTTCTAAAGATACCCAACAGGGAGCGTGGGGTTTTATTGCTAGAACAGATGACGGTAGTGTTCTAGCTGCGGGTGCAGGCTGTATGTCCAACCTGAGCAATGCCTTGCATGCTGAAGCTCGTGCTTGTGTTGCAGCAATTGAAGGTACAAGCCACCTCGGGGCTTTTCGGGTTATCTTTGAATCCGATTCTAAAAATCTTGTTGCTGCACTGAATTCGGGAGACTATGACATGGCTGAGTTGGGAGTGCTCTATCGTGAAGCAAGAAGCTTGTGTACTGCCGCTTTTGATGTTTTTGAATTTGTTTTCTGTCGTAGAAATTGTAATGCTGCTGCGCATTCTATGGCCCAGTATGGCAAGGAGATGGGACTTGTAAACTCCTTTTGGTCGGGGGCAGTACCAGACTCTGTATCCGTTTTGGTTGCTAGCGATTCTGCTATGCACCAGGTTTAGTGAAATTTATTTTCAGTTTCAAAAAAAAAAATTTCGTTGCGGAAGTTATTAGCGTAACATGCGTGCGTGCCGCCGGATCGGGGACACCCATATCAATGTACGTACCAGCAAGCAACCTGCATGCC
Source organism: Poa annua (assembly GCA_026929855.1). NCBI lineage: Eukaryota > Viridiplantae > Streptophyta > Magnoliopsida > Poales > Poaceae > Poa > Poa annua. Next base: position 24,413,185 of record CM049434.1, on the reverse strand, counting down.
ACCTTGCATACGGTATGCAGCACGCGTCCTAGTCCTACGTACGTACGTGCAGCCAAACGGAGGACCGCCCGGCCCCGGCCGGCTTGTCTTCTGTCGTCGTGCCTAACAGACAGATGCGTATGGGTAGACTAATGTGTGGAGTCGAATGGACGCTAGAGGATTCGGGGAGGGATAGCGCGCTGAGAAGCACACACGGAAGAACACATGAACACGGAGATTTACCCTGTTTCGGGGCTCTCGTGAGGAGATAACACCCCTACTGCAGCATCTAGCCTACTTTGTGTATTTTGCCTCTGTATACGCGTGGTACAAAGCGCTCCATGAGCTGGGAAGGGATGCCTCTAAGAGGACTTGGGGAGGAAAGAGCCCGGGGGCAAATGAGCAAGCCGTGGTCGTCTCTTGAGCTCTCCCCCTGGTGCTCTTTATATAGAGGGAGCCCAGGGGACAAGGGGTGGCCCGCATGACACATCACACACTATTCACGATGTGACTACTGGGGTCTTGTCAGCACTATTCACTATGTCATGCAGTTGTACTCTCGTAACATCAGGGGATGGGCTTGGCATGTCTTGTCTGTCCTTTGTCCTGTAGCGCTTGGCATGGCATCTTCTCCGCATAACCCGGCATGGATATGCCGGATAACTTGGCGACTCCTCTCCTGGGCAACCCGACATGGATATGCCGGATTCCACCTCTCAACCCGGCGTGGGTATGCCGGATAATCTTCTTCTCCCGAGACCCGGCATGGTTATGCCGGATTAGCCTTCATAAACCGTTCTTCCTGCACATAAGAATAACACAATGCATACCGACATAGATATGTCGGGTAAAATATGGTTAAGTCGGTTAGAGTATGTCGGGCTGCACCAATATCATATCCCGGTCCCTTCCGACCCGGACATATGTCGGTCAGCAAGTATGTCGGTTCCGTCTTGGACGTAGCTTTTACCATATCTTTACCCTACCCGGGCTAGCCCCCCGACACTAGTCCCCGAGGCTGCGGGGGACTCGCAGAGTCGCGCGCAGACTTAGAAGAAATAACAACACCACCATCTTTACCTACTCCACCGTGTACCTGCAAAAATACAATCATATGCCGGTGCCTTAGCCGCTCTGGGCGTTTTACCGACATAGATATCTTCGGCTACTGCCGGCTTGACATAAACATACCTCACATGCCGGCTTTTAGCCACTCTGGGCGTATACCGACACGGACGTCTCATGTGCCGGCCTTTAGCCACTCTGGGTGTATACCGACACAGAGTCTCATGTGCCGGCTTTTAGCCACTCTGGGCGTATACCGACACAGACGCCTCCAACCTCTGTTGATTTGACATAAGTGTATCTCGGGTGTCTTGGTATCTCGGCCACTCTGGGCATATCACACATGTCTCGGTATCTCGGCCACTCTGGGCATATCACACATGTCTCGATACCTCGGCCACTCTGGGCATATCACACATCTCATTTCATAAACCAACATGAACGATGACCGGGGATACAGGATGATGCCACGATACTATGGCGAACCGAAATAAACGGCGATCTGGAGATACGGGATGATGCCGCGATACATTCGCGAACTGACAAAAGTGACAACCGGGAAATGATAGGCCATTTATAACTCGGCAAGCCGATACCAAAGACTATCCGACATGAGCAACAACCTGGTATGATATGCTGTTTATAATTCGGCAAGCCGATACCAACGACTATCCGACATGAGCAACAACCTGGTATGATATGCTGTTTATAATTCGGCAAGCCGATACCAACGACTATCCGACATGAGCAACAACTTGGTATGATATGCTGTTTATAATTCGGCAAGGCGATACCAAAGACCATATGCAACATATTTTGAGACAATAGCAATTATAAGATGGATCCGAGATAACCGATATAACCAAGATTTCCGACATGAGTATTCTCCCGATAAGACCGATATCACCTTTCAACGTTAGTTCATGCATGCATATATAATGAATTTTCAACAGGAGCAACAACTTTATTTAACACGCCAAATTAAATCTTACCGACATAAGTGACGACACGGTATAATAGGTCATTTATAACTCGGTAAACCAACATCAAAGATAGTCGAGGATACACTTTCAGGCCATAATAAATATACGATCGATCCGAGATAACCGACATAACAACCAAGATACCCAAGATAATCAAGCCCTTTGACATGAATATCCTCTCGGTAAAACCGACATCACCTTTCAACGTTAGTCCAGGCATGCATGTCTAATAAATATTCAACAGGAGCGACTGCTCTATTTAATAGGTCAAACTAACTTTAACTTAAAGACAGAAATTACGACGAGTTGTAAAGCTACGCACTAGGGTGCCGACTCGGTTTTCACCGAGTCCCCGAGTTACATTAGAGATCTAGCAGAAAGAATAGAACGCACTGGCGGGCCCGCCCCCGGGTCAAGACATCTTGCTCCGGGGAAAACACACAGATAACATATGCCGAATTACTTTTTGGACCGAGTCCCCGAGTATGTTTTCATGTTTACTATACTCCACAACCTCTGCTCTTGACTACCATTCTAGGCATTCGTCAGTCGAGTCACAAGATCATCTCGGGTAGCATACATTACTTGAACTTTGAAACAAGGTTGAAAGCTAATCGGTATATGGACACCACAGATAATAAGATAGACATATAAACATGGCAGTCCCCGAGTTCCATGTCGGGGTGCCGGCATACAAACGATACAGAAAGAAAACATGCATATAGACAACAGGGCAGTCCCCGAGTTCCATGTCGGGGTGCCGGCATACAGGCAATATAGAAACAACTGAGATAAAACACACAAGTAAAGACGGGGCAGTCCCCGAGTTCATCCCGGGGTGCCGACATGCAAATAACTCGGAACTAATAGACATAAACCACATGCATACAGATAAATTGATTTCCGAGTCGCTCTACCGACTTAGCATGAAAAAACTCAACTGACTGGCGAGCCAGTCCCCGGGTTCAGACATCTTGCCCCCGGGGAAGAATATACAGATAACATAACATGACAGTCCCCGGGTTACGACCTCTCGCTCCCGGGTTAACAACTAAATTAGGCATGAAGGGGCAGTCCCCGAGTTACTCTCAAGACTGGCCAATTGCATGATACGGACGAAGATACTCACGGAGCATTGGTGCGGCCGGGATCGACGGAGCCGACATGACCCGGGCAACTGTCGGGGAGTTACCCGGAATCCGTCGACGGCGAGCGCTGGTGTAGGTCGGAACGGATTCTGCGTGCGGCAACGAATTGGAGCGTGTGGACCATGGTGATGTCGAGTCCCCGAGTCGATGAAGAAGGTCCCGTCCGAAATTAGTCCAGCAAGCGCCACTGATGCCCCACGGTGGGCGCCAACTGTCGTCGTGGCTAACAGACAGATGCCTATGGGTAGACTAATGTGTGGGGCCGAATGGACGCTAGAGGATTCGGGGAGGGATAGCGCGCTGAGAAGCACACACGGAAGAACACATGAACACGGGGATTTACCCTGCTTCGGGGCTCTCGTGAGGAGATAACACCCCTACTGCAGCATCTAGCCTACTTTGTGTATTTTGCCTCTGTATACGCGTGGTAAAAAGCGCTCCATGAGCTGGGAAGGGATGCTGAAGGAGATATGCCCTAGAGGCAATTAATAAAGTGTATTTCTTTATCATATCTCGTTTGTTCATAATACGTTTTTGTGTCATGCTGTAACCGTATTAAGCGGAAACATTAATACGGGTGTGATGCGTAAACAACCAGGTCCCTAGTAGCCTCTACTAAGACTAGTTTCGTTGCGCGATCGATGATCGAGGTTTCCCGATCATAGGGCATGGCGCCGGTCGGCAATGGAAGTCATATCGTTGGAGAACGATGTGATGGACATACCCATATTTGTAGGACGTAGTCATTACGCCTTTGACCGTGAGACCAACTCTTATTGTTATTCCTGGAAGATACTTTGATTGCACCAAACGTCGTATCTTAATTAGTATGACAATAACGGTCATACTTTTGGGTATCGGAAAGGAGTAGTTGAGACGAGGGGTCAAGAGCGGGATTTGCCAGTCCGCATAGCAGGATAGATACTCTAGGGCCCACTCGGTGAGATTATGTCTAATGAGCTTGCAAGCATGTGACTAGGTCACGGAGACATGAAATCATAGGCGAGTAGAATATAGTGTTGTCGGTAACGAGGTCAAGCTAGATATGGAGATATCTATGAACGACGCTCGGATACGCTAAGTATCGCTATGGCAAAAGGTTTAAGACTTTACGTTCAGGTTTGATAGATGAAAGTCATTCGTTATATCACAGGGATTAATTCATGGGGTCCAGGCCTACGAGTTAGTCGTTGATCGGAGAGGAGTCTCGATCGTACCTGTTATTATATCGAACCGCTAGGGTAACACACTTAAGGGGTTTCGACAAGACAACCGGAAAGGAAAGAGATCACCGGGAACGTCCCGGGAGAGATCCGATGGAGATCGGGCAGCGACGAAATAGTTTTCGGAGCTAGAATAAATTATATATAATATGTTTGATATTAATTAGTGTAATTAATATCTAAATATGATTTTATATATTTATTTTCGAATTTATTTAGGCTGATTTCCCTAAATGGGCCTTCTGGTCGAAAGAAGGCCCAAGAGGGGAAAATTCCCTAGGGGAATTCGGTGGGGGCATGATGGCCGGCCTAGGTGGGCCAAAAGGGGCCCACCATGGGGCCGGCGCACCAGCCTAGCTGCACCAGGCAATGGGGGATAGTCCCACATTGTCTGGCTGGCAAGGTTGGCTCCCCCCGGGAGCCTTTATATAGAGGGGCACCCCTGGCCTTTTAATTCAACCAATTAATTCCCAATTCTCTCTCGATTTCGTGATTCCCTTTGTCGGAGTTGCGCCGAGTTGAGAGGGGGATCTCTTCCACCATAGCCCGCTGCCGCGCTGCTGGTGTTCTGGTCCAAGTCTTCCGCTGCTCGTCCTGGACTGGAGCTTCGGAGGCCGTCGTCTCCACCGTACGTGTGTAACACCCTGCGAGGTGCTGCGCTAGCGGTGCTGGGAGGTCTGCTTCCTCTACACGACCTTGAGGTCGGTTTCGTCGGTCTTCATCGACAACGTTTGTGCGGGAACGTAATCCCCGCTTTCGGTCTACAAGGGTATGTATTCCGATCTCCATTCGTACTACTATATCTGCATAGAAAAGATCTTGGCATGTTTTAAGGATATCGTTGCTAGGAAATTTTTTGTTTTCTGCACTCGATCCCCTTCAGTGGTATCAGAGCCGATCTATCGTAGATATAGCTATACGCTGTTAGAACCCGTGTTCTGCACGGGGGCACCGTTCCTGTTATTTGCTACCCTCTAGCGTGCACTTGTGATTCCAGCGGCATCGAGTTGATGAAGCGGCCCGGACCGACTTTACGCGTACGCTTACGCGAGACTGGTTCCACTACTGACATACGGCTTGTACCGTATCTGTGGCTGGCGGGTGTCTGTCTCTCTCTCTTTAGTTGGTCTTGCATTTTCAATGGAGGGCCCGAAAGGGATGCTTAAACATGCAATTATTGGATCGTTGTTGTGGTCATAAGGTTCGTAGGTATGAAACGGTTCTATTTATGACAGCCCCAAGCCACGTAAAATATGCAAAAGATAAAGTAGAAGCGTCTAACTTTATTTTGCAGGGGCTATGTGATATGGTCAAGGTAGGTTTATTAAATTGTTTATGAACTGCGGGCGCCAAGAAGACCATGGCGCAATGGACTATATCACATCGCATTACATTTGATGTTATTGTGTGCATCTTATATTGTGTGATTATATATATTAGTATATATTAGTTACGCGGCGGTAGTCATATATAAGATGATCCCTTCAAAATACCACTAGTGTTCTTCCTCCAACGAGCACCACCAAGAAAGTTCTACGTTATGAGGCAGGCCGTGACGATCGGGTGTCAGACATATCGTCGTTCGCATACAGTGGGTGTAAGCCATGTTGCACAAGCGTTACGTGGAGGTTATAGTGGCGAGCCTAGCATATGCAGATATGGCCTCGGAACACGGAGGCCGAAAGGTCGAGCATGAGTCACAGAGTTGTTGTGATGGACAATTGTCTACCCTTGAAGTTGTGATGCCGGCTCTGACGATGAGGGGTGGTGCGATGGATAGGGGTCGTGTAATTGCTTAAACGACCAGGAGGGATGTTCGTTTGAGTGGGAGTTATGTTAGTTATTTTCTAAAAATACTATAACTCAAAAAATTATTATGAACAAAGTCTTATGTTGTTGCAAATTCCATTGTAGATGTCTCGCCCCTCGTTTAACCTAGGTCTGTTACTTGAGAAAGAAAAGCTTAAGACCGATGGGTCTAACTTCGTGTCCTGGTTCCGCAACCTGAGGATCCTCCTCACTCCCCATAGGGTGGCCTACGTCATTGAGGCCGCCATAGGTGACCCTCCCGCAGATGAAGCCTCTGAGGATGAGAAGAAGGTCTTCCAGACCAAATCGGAGGACTCCGCCTTTGTCCAGAGTGGCATGCTCTTCGCCATGGAAGCCGACCTGCAGAAGCGCTTTGAGAAGATGAGCGCCTTTGAGATAATTTCTGATCTCAAGGCTGTCTTTGCGCCGCAGGCTAAGGCTGAAAGATATGAAGCTTCTGAGCTTTTCTTCTCGGCCAAGATGGAGGAGCATAGCAGTGTGAGCGAGCACGTGGTCAAGATGTCTGGCTACGTTCAACGCCTGAATGCTCTGGAATGCAAGATTCCCGATGAGCTGGCGATTGATAGGGTGCTGCAATCGTTGCCCCCTAGCTATAAAGGCTTCGTCATGAACTACAACATGCAGGGCATGGCTAAGTCCTTGGGTGAAGTGTTCGTGATGCTCAAGACTGCTGAGGTGGAGATCAAGAAGGAGCACACGCTGTTGATGGTCAACAAGACCGTCGATTTTAAGAAATCCGGTGGCAAGGGAAAGAAGAGCTGGAAGTCCAGGAGGGAGGGCAAACTGGTTGCCAAGCCCAAGACTAACAAATCTGGTCCCAGAGCTGGCGTGGAGTGCTTCTACTGCAAGGGAAAAGGTCACTGGAAGCGCAACTGCCCCAAGTACCTGAAGGATAGGAAAGCTGGCAAGATAGTCGACAAAGAGCAAGGTATATTTGATATACATGTTATAGATGTGTACCTTACATCCGCCCGTAGCAACACTTGGGTATTTGATACTGGTTCTGTTGCTCATATATGTAACTCTCAGGAGGAGTTACGGAATAAACGGCGGCTGGCTAAGGATGAGGTGACGATGCGCGTCGGCAACGGATCGAGAGTCGACGTGGTGGCTGTTGGCACGCTCCCTCTACATCTACCATCGGGATTAGTTTTGGTTTTAAATAAGTATTATTTTGTACCATCGTTGAGTGTAAACATTATAAGTGGGTCTTGCCTGTTACAAGACGGTTATTCATTTAAATCAGTATCAAGCAGTTGTGCTATTTATATGAATGATATCTTTTATGTTGATGCTCCCGAGAGTAATGGTTTATTCTTGTTGAATCTCGATCGTAGTACTCACATCCATAACATAGAAGCCAAACGGATTAAGTGTAGTGATGATACCGCCATGTATATGTGGCATTGCCGTCTTGGTCATATTGGTATAAAGCGCATGAAGAAACTCCACTCCGATGGACTTTTGGACTCGTTGGATTTTGGATCCCTCGATACATGCGAACCATGCCTTATGGGCAAAATGACCAGGACACCGTTCAAAGGTTTCGTTGAACGGACGTCGGATTTATTGGGGATCATACATACAGATGTGTGTGGACCAATGAGCGTATCGACACGCAATGGTTATCGTTACTTCGTCACCTTCACTGATGACTTGAGTAGATACGGTTATATCTATTTGATGAAACACAAGTCTGAAACTTTTGAAAAGTTCAAAGAATTTCAAAGTGAAGTTGAAAATCAACTTAACAAGAAAATCAAGCACCTCCGATCCGATCGTGGTGGCGAGTATTTGAGTTTTGAGTTTGGCACACATCTGAAGAGTTGTGGCATCGTACCCCAACTTACGCCTGCTGGAACACCGCAACGTAACGGCGTGTCCGAGCGACGTAATCGTACTCTACTGGATAGTGTCCGGTCTATGATGTCTCTTACCGATTTGCCCGTATCCTTCTGGGGTTATGCGTTAGAAACAGCCGCATTCATTTTAAATAGGGCTCCGTCCAAATCCGTTGAAACGACACCGTATGAATTATGGTATGGCAAGAAGCCTAAGTTATCGTTTCTGAAGGTTTGGGGTTGTGAGGCGTATGTTAAGAAACTACAGCCCGACAAACTCGAACCGAAGTCGGAGAAAGTCGTCTTTGTAGGATATCCGCGGGAAACCGTAGGATACACCTTCTACAACCAAGCTGAGGGCAAAACGTTTGTCGCGAAGACCGGTACCTTTCTAGAGAAGGAGTTTCTCGCGAAAGGAGTAAGTGGGAGGAAGGTAGACCTCGATGAGATCGTTGATCCTGAACTCGAGATTCCGAGTGGCGCAACGGAAGCTGTTCCGGAGACGTCCTCCATAGATGGAGTGGGAGAAACTGTTGAGGAAAGTATTCTACCTCGTAGGTCTGGTAGATCTCGTATCGCACCAGAATGGTATGGCAACATGGTTTGCACCGTCATGTTAATTGAACAAGACGAACCTACGAACTACAAGGAGGCAATGTCGAGTCTAGAGTCCGAGAAATGGCTAGAAGCCATGAAATCCGAAATAGGATCCATGTATGATAACAAAGTGTGGACTTTGATGGATATTCCCGAAGGGCGCAAGGCCGTCGAGAATAAATGGATCTTTAAGAAGAAGACTGATGCTGATGGTAATGTGACCGTCTATAAAGCTCGGCTTGTCGCAAAAGGTTTCCGACAAGTTCATGGGATTGACTACGATGAAACTTTTTCACCGGTAGCGATTCTGAAGTCTATTCGGATTTTGTTAGCAGTTGCTGCCTATTACGATTATGAAATATGGCAGATGGATGTCAAAACAGCCTTCCTAAATGGAAACATTGAGGAAGAGTTGTACATGGTACAACCGGAAGGTTTTGTCGATCCAGAAAATGCTGGCAAGGTATGCAAGCTTCAGCGCTCCATTTATGGATTGAAGCAAGCATCTCGGAGCTGGAATCTTCGATTTGATGAGGTAATCAAAGGTTTTGGATTTGTCCAAAATTTGGAAGAGATCTGCATTTACAAGAAAATGAGTGGGAGCTCGGTTGTGTTCTTAGCACTATATGTAGATGACATATTGCTGATTGGAAATGATGTGGAACTTCTGAATAGCGTGAAGGATTATTTAAACAGTAAGTTTTCCATGAAGGACTTAGGAGAAGCTGCATACGTCTTAGGCATTAAAATCTATCGTGATAGATCAAGACGTCTATTAGCGTTGAGTCAGAGTACTTATCTTGATAAAATACTGAAGCGTTTCGGTATGGAGAAGGCAAAGAAGGGTTCTCTGCCGGTTATCAAGAATAAAACATTGCGAAAGGCACAGTGTCCGGTAACGGAACAGGATAAGGCCGATATGACTAAACATCCTTATGCTTCAGCCATAGGATCGATTATGTATGCAATGTTAAGTACTAGACCTGATGTGGCATTAGCTCTAAGTTTGACAAGCCGTTTCCAGAGTAATCCTGGAATGGCGCATTGGATTGCTGTTAAGAGCATTCTTAAGTATCTCAATAAGACAAAGGAAATGTTCCTTGTCTATGGTGGCTGCGATGAAGAACTTGGCGTAACAGGTTACGTGGATGCAAGTTTCTGCTCAGACCCCGATGACTCTAAGTCACAGACAGGTTATGTGTTCAAGGTGAATGGGGGCGCCGTGTGCTGGAGAAGTGGGAAGCAACCCACCGTCGCGCAATCTACAATGGAGTCGGAGTACATTGCTGCTTGCGAAGCCGCGAATGAAGCTGTGTGGCTGAGGAAGTTCATCATTGAACTTGGAGTGTTCCCGAGCGTGCATGACCCCGTGGTCCTCTTCTGCGACAATACGGGTGCCATTGCTAACGCCAAGGAGCCAAGGTCTCACTCCACCGCCAAACACATTCTCCGACGCTTCCATGTGATACGACAGTACGTACAAGGAGGCGATATGAAGATTTGCAAAGTGCATACGGATCTGAATGTGGCAGATCCTCTGACGAAGCCTCTTCCGCTTGACAAGTATGAAAAACACCAGTTAGCTATGGGTGTTAAGCTTTTACCAAGTTGTAATCTAGATTAATTTGTACTCCAGTGCAAGTGGGAGACTGAAGGAGATATGCCCTAGAGGCAATTAATAAAGTGTATTTCTTTATCATATCTCGTTTGTTCATAATACGTTTTTGTGTCATGCTGTAACCGTATTAAGCGGAAACATTAATACGGGTGTGATGCATAAACAACCAGGTCCCTAGTAGCCTCTACTAAGACTAGTTTCGTTGCGCGATCGATGATCGAGGTTTCCCGATCATAGGGCATGGCGCCGGTCGGCAATGGAAGTCATATCGTTGGAGAACGATGTGATGGACATACCCATATTTGTAGGACGTAGTCATTACGCCTTTGACCGTGAGACCAACTCTTATTGTTATTCCTGGAAGATACTTTGATTGCACCAAACGTCGTATCTTAATTAGTATGACAATAACGGTGATACTTTTGGGTATCGGAAATGAGTAGTTTAGACGAGGGGTCAAGAGCGGGATTTGCCAGTCCACATAGCAGGATAGATACTCTAGGGCCCACTCGGTGAGATTATGTCTAATGAGCTTGCAAGCATGTGACTAGGTCACGGAGACATGAAATCATAGACGAGTAGAAGATAGTGTTGTCGGTAACGAGGTCAAGCTAGATATGGAGATATCTATGAACGACGCTCGGACACGCTAAGTATCGCTATGGAAAAAGGTTTAAGACTTTACGTTCAGGTTTGATAGATGAAAGTCATTCGTTATATCACAGGGATTAATTCATGGGGTCCAGGCCTACGAGTTAGTCGTTAATCGGAGAGGAGTCTCGATCGTACCTGTTATTATATCGAACCGCTAGGGTAACACACTTAAGGGGTTTCGACAAGACAACCGAAAAGGAAAGAGATCACCGGGAACGTCCCGGGAGAGATCCGATGGAGATCGGGCAGCGACGAAATAGTTTTCGGAGCTAGAATAAATTATATATAATATGTTTGATATTAATTAGTGTAATTAATATCTAAATATGATTTTATATATTTATTTTCGAATTTATTTAGGCTGATTTCCCTAAATGGGCCTTCTGGTCGAAAGAAGGCCCAAGAGGGGAAAATTCCCTAGGGGAATTCGGTGGGGGCATGATGGCCGGCCTAGGTGGGCCAAAGGGGGCCCACCATGGGGCCGGCGCACCAGCCTAGCCGCACCAGGCAATGGGGGATAGTCCCACATTGCCTGGCTGGCAAGGTTGGCTCCCCCCGGGAGCCTTTATATAGAGGGGCACCCCTGGCCTTTTAATTCAACCAATTAATTCCCAATTCTCTCTCGATTTCGTGATTCCCTTTGTCGGAGTTGCGCCGAGTTGAGAGGGGGATCTCTTCCACCATAGCCCGCTGCCGCGCTGCTGGTGTTCCGGTCCAAGTCTTCCGCTGCTCGTCCTGGACTGGAGCTTCGGAGGCCGTCGTCTCCACCGTACGTGTGTAACGCCCTGCGAGGTGCTGCGCTAGCGGTGCTGGGAGGTCTGCTTCCTCTACACGACCTTGAGGTCGGTTTCGTCGGTCTTCATCGACAACGTTTGTGCGGGAACGTAATCCCCGCTTTCGGTCTACAAGGGTATGTATTCCGATCTCCGTTCGTACTACTATATCTGCATAGAATAGATCTTGGCATGTTTTAAGGATATCGTTGCTAGGAAATTTTTTGTTTTCTGCACTCGATCCCCTTCAGATGCCTCTAAGAGGACTTGGGGAGGAAAGAGCCCGGGGGCAAATGAGCAAGCCGTGGTCGTCTCTTGAGCTCTCCCCCTGGTGCTCTTTATATAGAGGGAGCCCAGGGGACAAGGGGTGGCCCGCATGACACAGCACACACTATTCACGATGTGACTACTGGGGTCTTGTCAGCACTATTCACTATGTCATGCAGTTGTACTCTCGTCACATCAGGGGATGGGCTTGGCATGTCTTGTCTGTCCTTTGTCCTGTAGCGCTTGGCATGGCATCTTCTCCGCATAACCCGGCATGGATATGCCGGATAACTTGGCGACTCCTCTCCTGGGCAACCCGGCATGGATATGCCGGATTCCACCTCTCAACCCGGCGTGGGTATGCCGGATAATCTTCTTCTCCCGAGACCCGGCATGGTTATGCCGGATTACCCTTCATAAACCGTTCTTTCTGCACATAAGAATAACACAATGCATACCGACATAGATATGTCGGGTAAAATATGGTTAAGTCGGTTAGAGTATGTCGGGCTGCACCAATATCATATCCCGGTCCCTTCCGACCCGGACATATGTCGGTCAGCAAGTATGTCGGTTCCGTTTTGGACGTAGCTTTTAGCATATCTTTACACTACCCGGGGTAGCCCCCGACATCTTCAGTTCCAAATATTCCTCCCGGCAAGAGTACAAATCAACCGAGATCGATGCAGGAACGAATATACGTACACACATGCAAGCATCGGTTAAGTATTATGCTCTAGTGGTGTTTAGGTGAGATGTTGCGATCACCTGTGACATGTATGTACGAAAGTCTTAAAATGAATTTCAAGCACAAATTCCGCAATGTGCGCCATAAACATTGTTACAATAACCTGTTTCCCATCTTCACATATGTGATATGTCACAAACAATGATAACTCACGAGTCATGATAACTCAAATGTGTTGTACACAACTAGGTAGCTATATGGGCCAATCATTTTTTTGAAAAAAAAAAGACTTCAGTAGTAGAGTTCTAAGATGGCGAATATGTTTCTTTTTTTTTTCTAAACTTCGAGAATCAAGATCAGGACATACTCCGGTTGTGAAAATAAGCAGTGTGAATTTAGTCTCCGATAACAAATCAATGTAAAGTTTTGTTGGAGCAACTTATTCGACATGTTGGGCCACCAAAAGTTGACATATTGCTCCGCCGACCATAGTAGAGGAGTTGAGGGACCCAGCCATTCTTTTGTTCCCTCCATTTTATCAATTTGAAATGCCATTGAAAGAAAAAATTGAACCCTTATTTTTAAACATAGAAAAAAATAACAAATTTAAACTATGAAAAAAATAAAGGAAAATAGACCCATATATGTATTGTTGTGTGTCGTGATTCGTATAAGCACTCATGCATTTTCGTAAATTTAAAAACCTATATGCATTAATATTTTATAATTTTTTTGATAGTTTCTTACGGCGTATAGAGTGGAATTCAACAATGTGGTTTTTGTTTTGCTAACTTTTGGAAAAAAGGAGTCCTGTCATACTAGGCTTATGAAAAATGTCCCCGCGGGGAGTTTGCAATCCGGAACTGAACGAGTCAGTGTAAGACCATCTCTAATAAATTTCTTATCGCGCGTGGGCCGACAACGGCAAGCACCTTCGTCGTCGAGACAAGGCCGGTAGCGCATCGGCTGCCACAGCGCCCTTGTGCACGGAAAATTGAATCGGTTCGAAGGAAGATGGCCAGATCTCGGCGAGTTCCTTGACGGATGGTCTCAATTTTTTAGGCCGGGGGTGAATGCCGTATCGGTTCGTGTCGCCTTTATTTTTGCTCAAAATGTTAAACTGATGTCGGGGATGTAATCCCCGGTACCCTAAAGTTATGGTGTTGTCATGGTTATGTTCGAGTGAAGAGACGCTACCCGGGCCGACATAAGCATTCTCCCGGCCAGTGTAAGCTGGGGATGGGCCGACTTTATGGATAACCCGGGTGGACCGAGGTAGCCAGTAGAGGGGCACGATGCCTGTGTACTTCGGGCCGTCCGAATTATCTCCAACCTCGACCCTCACCTTGCCGACACCACCAGGCCGTCTTCAACCTCGCCCCCGCCTCCGGCTCGCCCACACCATCGTCGACCTCGGCCTCGCCCCGGCACTCCCGGCTTCCCCGACATGGCGGCACCTCGACTTCCCCGACATGGCGGCACCCCGGCTTCCCCGACATGGCGCCACTCCCGGCTTCCCCGACATGGCGGCACCTCGGCTTCCCCGACATGGCGCCACTCCCGGCTTCCCCGACATGGCGCCACTCCCGGCTTCCCCGACATGGCGCCACTCCCGGCTTCCCCGACATGGCGGCACCTCGACTTCCCCGACATAGCGTCACTCCCGGCTTCCCCGACATGGCGCCACTCCCGGCTTCCCCGACATGGCGGCACCCCGACTCCCTCAACTGGTACGGATGATTCTGAAGACATGCGCAAGCGGACAAGACAAGGACGCGCGCCGCACGGGTCGTACCTGTCCAGGAAGTGACCAGGCATGGCTACAGTGCCGGTGATGTGACTAGAGTACAACTCATGATGCAGGGAACAGTGTTGACAAGACCCCAGTAGTCTTGTCAGCTACAGTGCATGTATAGTGGCATGTGGGCCACCTCTTGTCCCCTGGGCTCCTCCTATATAAGGAGCACCAGGGGGAAGACCAAAGGGACAGCCACACACACCCACGGCCACCACGGGCTCCTCATTTCCCCCCTTTCCATTTGCTCACCAAGACCTCTTAGAGGCACGTCTAGCTCGGCTCATGGAGCATTTGTATCGCGCGGGTACCAGTGAGAAATACACAGAATAGGCTAGATGCTGCAATAGGGGTTTTATCTCCTCACGAGAGCCCCGAAGCAGGGTAAATCCTTGTGTCCCCGTGTCGGTTGTGTTTATCTGTGTGTGCTTCTTAGCGCGCTATCCCTCCCCGAATCCTCTAGCGTCCATCCGGCCCCACAAATTAGCCTACCCGTAGGCATCTGTCTGTTCACCACGACGACAGTTGGCGCCCACCGTGGGGCATCAGCGGCGCTTGCTGGACTAATTTCGGACGGGACCTTCTTCATCAACTCGGGGACTCGACATCACCATGGTCTCCACGCCCTGACTTGCTGCCGCACGTAGAGGCCGTTCCGACCTACACCAGCGCTCGCCGTCGACAGATTCCGGGTAACTCCCCGACAGTTGCCCGGGTCATGTCGGTTCCGTCGATCCCGACCGCACCAGTGCTCCGTGAGTATCTTCGTCTGTATCATGCAGTTGGCCTGTCTTGAGAGTAACTCGGGGACAGCCCCTTCGTGCCTAATTTAGTTGTTAACCCGGGAGCGAGAGGTCGTAACCCGGGGACTGCCATGTTGTGTTTTCTGTACATTTTCCCCGGGGGCAAGATGTCTTGACCCGGGGACTGGCTTACCGGTCAGTTGTGTTTTCTCCTAAGTCGGTATAGTAACTCGGAAATTAATTTACCTGTATGCATGTGGTTCGTGTCTGTTTTCCTAAGTTATTGCTGTGTTGGCACACCGAGATGAATTTCGGGGATTGCCTTATCTTGATGCGCGGTGTCTGTGTCGTTTGTGTGCCGAATAAACTTATAACCGTGTTTCAAAGTTAAAGTAATGTATGCTATCCGAGATGATCTCGTGACTCGACTGACGAACGCCTAGAATGGTAGTCAAGAGCAGAGGTTGTGGAGAGTGGTAAACATGAAAACAAACTCGGGGACTCGGTCTAAAAAGCAATTCGGCATATGTTATTTTATTAACCAGTTTCCCTCATTATGTTTTCTGTATGTCGGATAACTTTAAGCCTTACCTCAGAGGTTTACGAGTACTGTATACTATGGTTCTGATTTTGTGTCTCGACTGTCGAACACCAACATGGTAGACAAGAGTAGAAATCACTAAGTATGGTAAACACGAAATAAACTGGGGGGCTCGGACTGAAAAGTATTTCGGCATATGTTGTCTGTGTTTTCCCCGGGAGCAAGATGTCTTGACCCGGGGACTGGCTCGCCAGTGCATTCTGTTCTTTCTGCTAGGTCTCTAGAGTAACTCGGGGACTCGGTGGAAACCGAGTCCGCACCCTATCGTATAATTTTCCTGTTAGAGTTACTTTCTGTCTTGTGCTAAGACTTACTTTGATCCGTCAATATAGAGTTATTGTCCCTATTAAATATGTATATGCTTGGACTAACATTGAAAGGTGATGTGATTCTGCTAAAAGAATACTTTTTACCGAGTTATCCTCAAAACCGACTTATCATGAAATCCGAGTTATCCTGAAGTACGAGTTATCCCTGAACTCCGACTTATCCTGAAATCCGAGTTATCCTGAAATCCGAGTTATCCCTGAAATCCGACTTATCCTGAGATCCGACTTGTCCTGAAATCCGAGTTATCCCTGAAATCCGACTTATCCTGAGATCCGACTTGTCCTGAAATCCGAGTTATCTTGAAATCCGAGTTATCCTGAAATCCGAGTTGTCCTGAAATCCGAGTTTAATTTGCAGATTCCGAGATGAAGTTGTGATCCGACGTATATTGTTCAAATCTGACATGCAGGTGGCTCAAGTCAAAGTATTGGTTTTTCTAGATCGCCGTTTATTTCGGCTCGCCATAGTATCGTGGCATCATCCTGTATCCCCGGTCATCGTTCATGTTGGTTTGTGAAATGAGATGTGTGATATGCCCAGAGTGGCCGAGGTACCGAGAGATGTGTGATATGCCCAGAGTGGCTAAAAACCGGCACATGAGACTCTGTGTCGGTATACGCCCAGAGTGGCTAAAGGCCGGCACATGAGACGTCCGTGTCGGTATACGCCCAGAGTGGCTAAAAGCCGGCATGTGAGGTATGTTTATGTCAAGCCGGCAGTGGCCGAAGACATCTATGTCGGTAAAACGCCCAGAGCGGCTAAGGCACCGGCATATGATTGTATTTTTGCAGGTACACGGTGGGGTAGGTAAAGATGGTGGTGTTATTAAAGATGGTGGTGTTATTATTTTTTCTAAGTCTGCGCGCGACTCTGCGAGTCCCCCGCAGCCTCGGGGACTAGTGTCGGGGATGTAATCCCCGGTACCCTAAAGTTATGGTGTTGTCATGGTTATGTTCGAGTGAAGAGACGCTACCCGGGCCGACATAAGCATTCTCCCGGCCAGTCTAAGCTGGGGATGGGCCGACTTTATGGATAACCCGGGTGGACCGAGGTAGCCAGTAGAGGGGCACGATGCCTGTGTACTTCGGGCCGTCCGAATTATCTCCAACCTCGACCCTCACCTTGCCGACACCACCAGGCCGTCTTCAACCTCGCCCCCGCCTCCGGCTCGCCCACACCATCGTCGACCTCGGCCTCGCCCCGGCACTCCCGGCTTCCCCGACATGGCGGCACCTCGACTTCCCCGACATGGCGGCACCCCGGCTTCCCCGACATGGCGCCACTCCCGGCTTCCCCGACATGGCGGCACCGCGGCTTCCCCGACATGGCGCCACTCCCGGCTTCCCCGACATGGCGGCACCTCGACTTCCCCGACATGGCGCCACTCCCGGCTTCCCCGACATGGCGGCACCTCGACTTCCCCGACATGGCGCCACTCCCGGCTTCCCCGACATGGCGCCACTCCCGGCTTCCCCGACATGGCGCCACTCCCGGCTTCCCCGACATGGCGGCACCCCGACTCCCTCAACTGGTACGGATGATTCTGAAGACATGCGCAAGCGGACAAGACAAGGACGCGCGCCGCACGGGTCGTACCTGTCCAGGAAGTGACCAGGCATGGCTACAGTGCCGGTGATGTGACTAGAGTACAACTCATGATGCAGGGAACAGTGTTGACAAGACCCCAGTAGTCTTGTCAGCTACAGTGCATATATAGTGGCATGTGGGCCACCTCTTGTCCCCTGGGCTCCTCCTATATAAGGAGCACCAGGGGGGAGACCAAAGGGACAGCCACACACACCCACGGCCACCACGGGCTCCTCATTTCCCCCCTTTCCATTTGCTCACCAAGACCTCTTAGAGGCACGTCTAGCTCGGCTCATGGAGCATTTGTATCGCGCGGGTACCAGTGAGAAATACACAGAATAGGCTAGATGCTGCAGTAGGGGTTTTATCTCCTCACGAGAGCCCCGAAGCAGGGTAAATCCTTGTGTCCCCGTGTCGGTTGTGTTTATCTGTGTGTGCTTCTTAGCGCGCTATCCCTCCCCGAATCCTCTAGCGTCCATCCGGCCCCACAAATTAGCCTACCCGTAGGCATCTGTCTGTTCACCACGACGACAACTGACGATTGTTTTACCGTTCCACGGAGCATAAGTACTCCTAGAGACTCCGTAACTTTAACTGTAACTGTAAATTTCGCACGGATATGTGTCCCGGCCTCTGCACGTGCACACCGGCCCTGCTCGCGCTGCTGGTACGCACGCCTGCGACATTTCCAACGTTTTCACCGAGAAGGGTAGCTGAGAGTGAGGAATGGCAGGAAAGTGGCCTGGGGCACGCAGGACATGCGTTCCGTGTAACGTACTCCTATCCCTATGATTTCTCCTGTATGGCTACATACTCCCATCACACGATCGAGAAATCGAGATGAGATGAGATGAGATGATGTGTGTGACTTTAATGGGCGTTGCCTTGAATTGCAAGGTCCAGGAAGTGCTACTACTCTCGGCACGTAGTAGGAGTCAATGCCACTCATGACCCTCCGCAGCAACATTTACGTACTTACAAGATTTACATTTACGAGACGGCTGTGGCTGGCTAGAGCTACGATCCTCGGCATCTTGCTCGCCTCAGACAGATCAAGAGATGTCGATGATCGATCTGTGTCACGAGACGCTGGGAAATGAAGGGGAATATCGGTGAAGATATTTGTGGGAAAACATTGATCGTCGTGTTTGATGTGATCGCTTCGATATTGGAAAATATCGGCTAAGTGATTTGGCGAGTCGTTACTCCGTTGCTAGAGCATATCCAATATGAGGTCACAAAATTACAAAAAAAAATGATTTTTAAGTTACCGGGGGCAATTTTAGTCCTCCAGTCGCCTACGAGCCTCCAACGTGTCGTCCGAATATCGCCCCCACCCCGTCACCTTCACCACCCTCCACCCGAGTCTCGGATCGCCCATTTTGTCCGGAATCAAGAGGGAGTCGACGCTCCTGCCTCGGCGCCGCCCAGTCGACTTTGTCATCGCCGGGCCCCTCCCGCGTCTTCAACGACCACCTCCGACCGACGGAAGTCGATGCGTTACTCGATTTGGCTCAGCACATCATAAACAGGGGATATTAGTGAATAGTACATCATAAACAGGGGAAGTAAACCCAATGACCAAATAGTCTAGCTTCACCACTGCCCGTATGTTCGATGTATGGGTAAGCTGAAAAGGCAGAATTTTCTAGCCTTACCCATAACTTCTCTCTTCTCTATCAAAAACCAGTTTGCGTACCCAAATTTTAGGTAAGCGATCGGAGATGTTGTTAGATGAAAAGGCTCGAGCTGGCCAAGGGACAGCATATGCATGTTGGAGAAAACGGGATATAGATCGCATAATTGGACGGCCGGCCACCGCGCGCGGAAGAAGAAATGCAGATGTACGCATCGTTCGTTTCAACGGAAAGTTGGAACAAATATGGTCCTTGCTAGCTGCACGCTCCGCGCGGGTGAGAAGGTCGCAGCAAGAATGCAAGATCCAACCTACTAAACTATACCCGTGCGGAACACGGTAGGGAGTCATGGTTGTTAATTTATTCTCCTACTACACTACAGATGCCAGCCAGCTAAGAGTAGCTAGCCCGACTTAATCTACAGTATTCTACTATCACTATGCGTAACCTTAAAGTTAAGCCTAAAATGGTACGAATCCATCTAACTATAATCAATCAACGAGAGGCCCTCATTTGCTCGCTGGAATCTTAGTATTAGCTAGCGTTCCTTTGACCGAGATCACGACCGGCGGGCTCAAAAGAGCTCGAGACAAGGCTACATTAGGCCGGGCTTAATTAAACCTCGGCGCTCGTGGTGACGGCACGTGAGGAGTGCGTGCCTCGTATTGCTACTTGATGCTTTTTTAAAAGCCCACTTGGCGTATGCATGTTTGTTTGCACGGGTATTTGGTTTTGGAGTATAGTGGTCATTGTGGACCTTCAGTGCGAGTGATGATTATGTCACGTGGCCGGGTTTTAGGGTTACTTCAGGCACACTACTATAGTTACTTATGTCGTCGTCGTAAAAATGGAGGTAATTAATTAACATTAGTAAACAAAAGACATCGAGCAAGAATGAAAATTGGACAGGTTTCAGATTAATCGTTTACCTTGTGATAAAAATGATGGCAACGGTAAACAATAAAGACACCACTAACGAGAGAACGTGTCGACGATCGGACAAATTAGAAGTTGCCACATGGAAACTTGAAACCTTGGAAGCAGATAGTGTGTTTCAAACAGAGTATAAAGAAAAACAACAACTTACTTTGTTAGTTTCTGTTTGTACTTTCTTAGTTTCTGTTTGAAACAGGAGTTCATACTTAATTAGACAATTTAACTTAAGCTATATATGGAACTTGTGAATTTCCCTGTGTATGCATCCTTTCCTCTCCATAAAAGAGATCGTTTGTGTTAAATATCCAAAAAATATCCTAGAGGTCGACCTACACGCAGTGGCCCACGCTTGACCTGTGTAGTCATATGACTACACAGTTTTTCGAAAATTCAAGTAAAAACCATGCACAAGAAAATCGAAAAATAATACAAATATGTGTATTTGGCTACACAGTTTAACATTGACTACATAGATTTAAAATGCTGGCCCCGCCACTGGCTACAAGTGCAAACGTTGTGGATTCGAATCACATAGTGCTTTTATTTTATAAAGCAGTACTGAGATTCCTTGTAGACAAAAAGTCAAACTAACAACCCGATATCGCAACAAAGAAAAGAAAGCCTAACCACCGCAGTATGCATCCATAAATTCACGGGTTCACGTGAGGACATTGGACATATGTCGACGTAATAGTTAGGTTTTCAATTAAAGTTTGGGCAATCGAAAACGATATTATTGTGGCTGGCAGTGTTGGTGTGTCAAGGGTTCTTAGGGCTTCGGTTGTCACCAACAAAATCAGGGCTTCTTAAATAGGGGAGCGGCAACATTGGCTCGCTCTGGTGAAAGTATTGGTCGTGGTGTGATGGTGCAAATATTCCGATGTAATATTATGTTGAGATGGTTTATACTTCCCATGAACTTGTATAATACATTAGGATTTTTCTTGAAAAAGAAGAAGTTCACTATAGATAATTTTTTTTGGCAAATCTGTTGACAATGGTAATCTGCTCTAATGAGCAATGCAGTATTGGACATGAAAATTAACTAGCAAAACAGATATAGCAAAAATCGATTCCTTTAACATCACTGTAGCACATATTGGGGCTACTGTAGTTGAGTTGACCCTACAAAAGTTTATCTGAGAACTTTGTAAAGAGCATCCGTTAATTACCGAGAAACATTTCCATCGCGGCCAACAGAAAAGTTACCTCTTCCTCAAAAAGCAAAAGTGTAGGGCTTTCATTTACTCCAAGTAAAAAAGTCACCCAAAGCTAGCAAGGAGGAGAAAACGCACAACACAGCTGCATGTAAAAAGCGGACGTCCGTGCGGGCGCTGTTCAATCCACAGCACCAAAGAAGAAAAAAAAAGGTGATGCGAGCTACAGCTTAGGACCTTTTAGGTAAAGCAGCTAAGCTGGTGAGGTCGGATAGGTGTTGGAAATAATGGTGTTCGTAGAAGATCAAGGTAGGATAGGTGTGGAGATGAGTAGATGACAATGGTTATCGTAGGTGAGCCACGTGTATAATCAAAGTTGGGTTTGATCATGTGATGTAGCATGCATGACTGACTGGTATCTGGATCTGGGCCACGATTTTCAGGTGCATGTGCGCGAAATATAGATATACCTATAGGTCGATCCATCTATATCTTTTAGATCCTGGACACATCACCTAATTCTCCATGGAAGCCAGCTGAGTGCAAAGTAGCTAACTCGCCTATCAGAGACTGTATCTAAACGCCAATAATGAGGGCTAGATAGTGCCACTGTTGCATGGCGATCTTCAACTGCTGTAGACTGTAGATGGTACTATCAAATGTAGCATCAGATAGAGTAGCAGTCTACCACCACCATTTTCTCGTGCAATGCATCCTCCCAATTTTTTTTTTGTTAAAATAACGTGTTCATCTAAAGACCAAGAGCTCGAAAACAATCACAGCTGCACCAGTGATTGGACAAACTTGCTGATTTTTAGTTGATGCGGCATATCTTTGCGTTTGTACGTTTCAAAACTTGATCTGTCTCGTAGTAGCAGTAAGTAGATTGGTAACACCATCAGCCAAACTTTCAGATTCACAAGCATGTCTTCGTTATATGATGACTCTAGTCAAATCGTTTTGCAAGTGACATTTCACCACAATCTTTTTTACCAGAGTCTTGTTTGGGTGAAAAGATAAAACTACCCAGTCATCAGCAAATAAAAGCCTACTACTCTAGTACAATCAATTTTGCTGTTAGAGTATAGTATAGCATAATAATGGGAGTAAATAAAAAGGAGAGATGGAATTGCATTGGATTGCATTGACCCCCTATTTATTTCCCCAATCTTGACACCCCACCCTCTTGTCTGTCCCTCCCCGTCTCTGCCCCCAAAAGGAAAACCAGGCCGGTTTCCCGAGCGCACCCCAAGCCACCAAACTCAAACAGGACTCCATTCCACGCTACACACCAGCACCAGCACCAGCACCAGCACCAGCGACCAGCCAGCCACCACCCACCACCGCTCCCTCCTCCCCCCACCACACCACAAGATCGAGGGGGAGATGCCTCCGCTTCACTCCCTCGCTCCCCCGCCCCATGACCGCTGCCACCAGCCCCACCACCACTAGCGCCGCGCGCGGGAGTCGGAGAGTGAGCGGCATGGACCTGGGCGGGGTGCTGATGGCGGCCGTGGAGGCGGGGGTGGGCGGCGCGGAGCTCGGCATGCTCGGATCTAGGATGCACAACAAGCACGGCAGGGGCAATGCGGACGCGGCCGACGAGCACCACCACGGCGCCTGGGGCAGCAGGGCCAAGCAGGCCAGGACCGACGCCGAGGTCTCCGAGGCCGTCAGGGCCGCCGCGCCCTACCTGGTCGGCACCTGCAGCCCCAGCCACGGCCGCGAGAAGATGCTCAGCTTCTCCTCCTCCTCCTCCGCGGCTTCGTGCTGCCCCTCCGTCGCCGCTGCCGCCGACGCGGCCATGCCGCTCTACTACGGCACCCCCGCTTCTTGCTCAGGTCGGATGCCGCTGCTCGCCACTACTCCTTTTGAAGTAGTATCACTGCTGCTGTTTGATTACCTCTGGAGATTTATTCTCGGCTTTAATGTTTTTCTTGGTTGTCGCCATCGAGCATAAGCTTGATCTTACTTCTTTTTTTCTTCTTCCTGTGCATTTTTTGCACACAGATCAGATGGAGTTGATTGCGTTCCTATTATGAAAGAAAGAACTGATTTATTCATTTTAAATATATTCTCACACCGCATTCTTTTACTACTATTTTCGCTTAGATTCGGATGCTTTCCGTGTAAGTTGGCCTTTTCTTTCAGCTGCCAAGGTTCCTTTTTTTCTTATTTTCAAAAAAAAAAAGGTTCCTTTTTTCTCCTATACTTTTCATTATTTGACTTCCCTTGATTAGATCAGTGACTCGAAAGAGTTCACATCATCTGATGAAAAAGGCAGAGTACCATTCCTGTTACTATTTTAATAAGCTTTATTGTTGGGATTGATATTTGCCCGGATAAGTTTTCTCCCCTTTTCGGCGACATCCACGAACGCTTCTTGTCCTCAACGGTTTGATCGTGCGGATTCCCTTTTGTCATTCCCTTTTGTTAATAACTTAATACAGAAGAAAAAGAAACAAACATGAAAACGGATGAACACTGCGCTCCACATTATCCTCACTGAATAAAGTTTTGAAGTAGAGATTCACGGAACAAAGATTGCAGCAAGTAACGTACGCAGATCAAGGTCGTTGCATTGGATCGAAAATGTGTTTTTTGGTGAACTTTTTATGCGCACGCGGCCACACCTCCCTACAAATCTGTGCTCTTCTTGCACCACCAGGTTCCCTGATCCTGGCAGCGCACCCCCTGCCTCAGTTTTTGTTCTGCTTTTGCTTGCCCCTGTCAACCATCTTACACATCTAAGTAGCATCGTGTTTAGTACTGAAATATATGCATCTCGCTGTGGGCTGTGGTGGTCTCTGTAAATAAAGTACGGAGTACACATTTTTTTGGATGCACCTGCTTGGCTTGCACTGCCTTGTTGCTCACCTGTTTGGTGTGTATCCTCCAGGATTGAGCTCAGTGAGCTTGAGCGCCAGCATTCAGGGCGCCATGGCCAGGGTAAGGGGGCCCTTCACGCCGTCGCAGTGGATGGAGCTGGAGCACCAGGCCCTGATCTACAAGTACATGGCTGCCAACATCCCCGTGCCTCAGAACCTCCTCATCCCCATCAGGAGGAGCCTCACCTCGCTCTACCCACCGGCCTACTTTGGCTCCACCACATGTAAGCCAAGAAAGAGAAGAACGCAAAGCAATGGCACCCGAGGGCTTTCTTGCTAGGCTTCACTTCCATTCATTATCATGTACTAGTACATTTGCTACTATGATAGAAGTCGTCTTTCATTGATTCGTCCTTTACTGATCTTGCATGATTGCCCTTCTTTGCAGTGGGTTGGGGGTCTTTCCAGCTGGGCTACTCCGGGAACGCGGACCTGGAGCCCGGGCGCTGCCGCCGGACCGACGGCAAGAAATGGCGGTGCTCCAGGGATGCCGTCGCCGACCAGAAGTACTGTGAGCGACACATGAACCGGGGAAAACATCGTTCAAGAAAGCATGTGGAAGGGCAGCCTGGCCATGCCGTGAAAGCGATGCCTGTGACGGTGGCAGTCGCAGCTGCCTCTGCTGCTCAGCCGAGCGCTCTCGCCACCGGGGGCGGTGGAGCTACGGCCGGCATCGCCATCAGCCATCAGCAGCAGCCAGTGAAGAACTACACCGCCAACACGTTTGATCCGTGCTCACTGCAATATAACAGGTGAGATCATGCAACATTTCGGTATCTCCAACCATACTTTGTTTCTGTTGCTTCAGTTTCTAACATTTTATAGGTTTTGCTTGTGCTATTTTGCATATGTAATCTGTGCATTATACATTGTCGTTTCCATTGACTAAAAAATTTATAAACGCAAGGCGACTTTGCTTTAGCTAGTTGGAACTACCTTTCATCATTCTTTACTGAAAAGAAATGATAAGAGGTACAGTTCTCTTTTGATGTGAAAACAGCAGCAGAGCGATAAGGGGCACAGTTGGACTGAGCAACAGTAGCATTTTACCACTTTACTGTGCTAAAAAGTTGAACTGATTGTGAACAGTCAGGCTCTTATTCATTCACTTTTGTGTTTAACTGCCTCTTTTGTGGATAAACTACCTAGATATTCATTCCCAATAGCCTCAAATATTCTTGCTTGGTTGGAATGACAATCTATTCACTAGGAACTCCCGGCAGTAGTGCTAGTCCGATTTACATAAATTAGTTACTCATGGTTTTAGTTTTATGACCAGAGTGTTTCTGTGAGTTTATGAAGGAGAAATATGGTACTAACCATGCACATGTTGATCATTCTGCAGGGAGATGGTTAACAAGAAGAATGAGAGTGAACAAGTGCAGGACTCTGACAGCCTTTCAATGCTGACCTCCATGAGTGCGAGGAACACAGTGAGCCTCTTTCCATTCTCGAAGGAACATAATCCTTTTGAAGTGACGAGCTCAAGGCCAGATTATGGGCTTGTTTCATCTGATTCACTGATGGGCTCTCCTCATAGTTCCTTGGAGAATGTCAACTTGCTCGCGTCGCAGGGTCTGAATGAACAGCAGAGCTCGCTCTCACTGCAGCACTTTGTGGACTGGCCGAGGACTCCTTCACAGGGAGCTCTTTCATGGCCCGACAACGCCGAAGACATGCAGGCTCAGAGAACCCAGCTCTCAGTATCTGCTCCAATGGCATCATCTGACCTATCGTCGGCCTCCACATCTCCATTACACGAGAAGCTGATGCTATCACCTCTCAAGCTGAGCCGCGAGTATAGCCCTATCGGTATTAGCATCGCGGCAATCAAAGACGAGGTTGACCAAGCAGAAGATGCAAACTGGATGCCAATGTTCCGCGACTCGTCGATGGGCGGGCCGTTGGGAGAGGCTCTAAACAAGAACAGCAATATGGAAGCAAGGAATTACCTGTCTTCGTCTCTGAGCCTCATGACGGATGCCTGGGACTCCAGCCCGTTGGTGTCGTCCCCTGTCGGAGTTCTGCAGAAGAACGCCTTTGGGTCGGTCTCCAGTAGCACCGGGAGCAGTCCCAGGCTGGAGAACCACCAAGGTGTCTATGACGGTATCAGTAATCTGCGGGATGATCTCGGCTCCATCGTTGTAAATCATCATCCGCCTGGTGTGAGCTTCTTCTGACCAAGAGAGTTGCAACAAAGATAGATGGCTTGGCTGGCTGGCATGTGTCAACGAACTCCCGGCCAGTCTCCATGCACTTTGTTACAGATCAACATGATATCCACAAGTGTCAGTATTTAGCTTTGTCATTTGAGACTAATCTGGTATCCACTCGTCTCTGGTTCATTCGTTTTTCCCTTTTTCCTTGTAACTTTAGACTTTTACAGGGTCTTGACGTGCTGTTGTGTGTGTGTGGATGGATTTGGTGCTACATTGTTGCATATCATGTGATAATGCCCAATCAATGTTGTAATTCATGATGGTTGTTGATTAATGCCAGCTGGTGTACTCCTAGTCCTGATAATAACGTCTTTGCTCAGCGTCCATGGATCTGAAGCTTATATTTATTTACCCATGGTTGATCGTCTATTTCCCCCAAATTTATTGTTGCTGCAGAACGGCATCATCATACGTTGTTAGCCTGTTCACTGAACTATAAAACTTGGTGTATTTCTGATTCAGTGATTCCTAATGCAGATGTGTCAAAACCCTGTTTTAATCAGTCTCAACAACGAAACGGGAGCTGTGAGCTCCCTGAGTCAGAAAATAGAAATGCGCAGAGGCGGGTTTAGCCTCTCAAGAGAACATCAAAGGATAGATAACCGGTTCTTGTGGAAAAGAGAAAGCTTCTCTCAACCCCAAACCAATGCGTCTTCACTTGGTTTCTGAGCAGCAACCGGGAATAAACTAAAGACCCAGCTCTTTCCCGCGAAATAGCAAACAAACTAACACGTTTTATCAGCTAGCACTAGATATTTCAGTTACCAACGGAAGGCGACAACAGCAGCGTCGTAGCAGTCCATCCAAGCTCCAAGCATTGTTCATGGCAACAGCAAACGGTAGATGGATGTTCAGGACCAGTACTCACCAGCCTTTTCTGATGGCTGCCAACCTGCAAAAGAGACCACCAACCACCCGATGTCTATTGCGCTGTTCTGCATGCATCCAACACCCCATCGATCACCAGTCGTCTAGCTGAAAAACACTGCGTGTTTTCTCCCTCTTGATCATTCGCTCGCTGCTCTCTACTACAGGATCCTACACAGTGCTGGCGATGCGATGAGATGATATGATGCGCAGCAGCAGTTTGCCGATGATCAATCGCCTCGTGCGCTTTACAGTTGGAGTTGCAGGATCCTAATCAAAAGCGCACGCACCACGCAGACAGACAGAGGAAGAGTTGCAGGTGCTGGAGTGGAGACCGGTGCCATGCCACTCTCTCGCGTTTGGGTTTTCTTTTCTTCATCTCCTGATGATGTGAAGAGGAGTTTTGCTCGTTGCGCAGCAAGCCTGGAGGAGCTAGCCGTGCCTTTCCTCTGAGATGCTAATGTATTGCTGATGATTTTGTTTGGAGCACGGAAAAGGGTTTAAGCTTTAGGTTGCTGCCATGTATGTACAGTGCAATCATAATACTGGAAGTGATTACCCGTATGCATACTTGTAAACGGTGAAAAGCAAGGCACTCATCTACTGTACTATACTGCAGGTAAAGGTTGGCAATTTGACCGGGCGTGCAATGATACCAGAGTAGGATGTTTGGTGCATCGTTGATAAACATGTACACTCTCTCTGATACAACTCTGATACAAAATAAGTGTGACACTTTTAACTGGGTTGCTTCAAAACTTTATTATGATTCAGAGGGAATACTCTCTCCGTTTCACGGTATAATATGTTTCAGGTGTCTCACTTGTGGTCTAGATTCGCACTAAAATAAGTGCACATGTACATTAAAACGTGTCTAGATACATGGGTACACGTGTGAATGTGGAAAAGATTTAAAACATTTTATATCGTGGAACGGATAGTGCATAAGCTTGTCTAACACGATATTTGGAGCCGCGGCAGGCCACCGGCAGCCGCCGTGCATGCAGCCAAGTTCTCCCAAGGACAAGCAGGGCACACAGAAAACGTTTGCGCGAAACTTTTGGCAGGACAAATAGGTACTTGTGAAATTGCTGGCACTTATTTCCTGGATCCGTAGATAACTGAGTTGTTAGTTGGCTTCTATCACGATGACACTATGTTGAAAGTGCATGGGCGGACCTAGAGTTCGCCGGGCTTGACGAAGGCGCAACCCCATCTTGTGGCAGTTTAGACATAAAAATAACATGCTAAGTGCTTACACTTGTGGTTTGTCTAGGCTTAGGCGAGTTTCTGGGTCCGCCATTGCACCTTTGCATCGGCCAATTCTCCAAGGTCCATTCTGCGCCAGCCACCGGCCGAAGAAGACAACTGGTCCACCTTATCATACAGCCCAAGGAGACCACCGGTATGAACAAAGAGGACCTTTCGCCCTTCCCACTTGCTTGGATTGTCGGACATGTCTTTCAGCATACGATACGTTGCCTTCCCGCTGCAGAAAACAAAAAACCATGCATGTCCGCATTTAGCAGTGTAAATGTTTAATCTCTTCATGAATTTATGGGAAGGGTCTTAGTACTAACTTGGCAGATTATTTCAATGGAAGGACTAGCATACATGATATCAAATATGCGATGTTACACATAATAGAAAAGCATCGCACCTGTAGACTGGATCAAGCACAATGCCTGTTGCTGAAGCTATATCCCTCACAAATTGAAGCTCTTCAGGTGTGTTCATGGCATAACCTATGCCTTTAGCCTGTCAACCAAAGTATTCACAAGTTCGATTAGTATAAATAGGATGGATTCATTCATCATATATAGTTCCATCACACAAGTGATACTGGGAAATTAACAAACTACAGAAAACCCATGGCAAGTTGAAAGTGCGTGTAGGCATACTCACATCTTCAATCGTGACCATATCACGTGAATTCAGACCAGATTGAAGTCCATCGATCAGACCTTGAACATTGTCATAGAAGTATTCAGCGCCGTAGCAAACAGAGAATGCATGAACCTATCATACAAGTGGATAGTTATTAGTACGGAAATATCAGCAAAATAAGAAAATAGCCAAAGAAGCTCATACTTTTGTCTTTAAGCTACTTAATTGTGATCCTAAAGCAAGACCAGCAACGGTTCCACCACTGCACAAAGTTCAGTTATCAGATCATAGTGACAATATAACACTGTCCATGATATAGGCATGAAACAAAAGCATGTACGTAAAATTATTCATAGAATGTAACAAATAGCAGGTGTCACTTGAATACCTTCCGCATGCAACAACAATGTCATCAAACTGAACATCGCCAGATAACTGAATTTGCTGCTCAATCTCCCTTATTGCTTCAATATATCCCCTATAAGAGCAAGATACCTATACGTTACACACATACGACTGAATATAATAAAATAATTTTTCATTTGCACAAATTTCTGAGGCCTTTTTGAACTCTACCTTTTTCTTTCTTGTTACAACAACTAACCTTACATTTAGTTGCAATAATCAGAAATTTAGTAGTCTCTTCTGGATACAATGTGAACAGAGTACACCAATATATTCTAGAGTCTTGTATGCATATTGACCACAACAAGTCGCAATTTATGCACAACATGTTATCCACCATAAGAGATATTCTCCAGATTCTCTTCCTTACATGACTAATAGAAGAAAGTCCACTTCAAACAAAGTAACATTAACCATTTTTTCAATGGGGCTATGTTGTGAACCTTGTCACACAACAGGATAATTATTGTGCTAAGATATAAGGAGTTTGTGTGGCTACTGAAATCGGATAGACAGGTTAGGTGAAGAAATATTTGAGATATAATAGGACGGTTCTTGTTTTACTCGAATAGAGACACATGGTATGTTTATGTACTGGATGCTTAGATGCTTATCCTTGATGGCGCGAGTGTTAGCCCAACATGTGAATATGTGATGCAATGTATTAATATCCACAACACACTAAGACAATCACCAAACCATGATATTATTTCATGAGGAAACCTCAAACTATGCTATAAGCAGCAACGTAATAGAACAAAATTGTAGTTTAGCAGTTATCATAAAAAATAAGATCATACCAATTTCCCAATGAGTTAGATCCACCACCAGGAATCACATATGGCTTCCGTCCTTTTTCCAAAAGCCTCTTTTTTAGCAAGTCCATTAAAGCCTATAAAAAAATAATACATGATGTGATTGGGAACTTCTTAAGCAATACCTCATAACAAATAATGCTAAGTATAATAAAATCTAATCACTTTGGATGTGAAAGGGCAACTAAACAAGGTGTTGTATCTACATACATCCAAGAATTTCAAACCACAAATAAAACACTACTAAGTATTATGATCTGAAAACATTTACAAAACATGTGCTATTTGATATGATGGTCTTTCAACAAATAAAAATGTATCCTGTCAAGCATGAATAATGACTAAAACTCAAAGCACCAACACCGTATAACACATCAAGGAGGAAAACATACCACACTGCCAATTTTTGTAAATTCTCGTTTTGAGACAAGATCAATGTGTGCTCCCAGCAGTCTTTCAACAAGAAGATTACCAACCAAACCAGGATCTTCATCCACAAGAATCTAGAAACGTACCACCAAAACTAGGTAAAAAATACATTACCATAGAACATTCTATCAATTTCATCTCACAAAGCACATAACTCACCCTGGAGGTAGCTAGTATCAAATAGCAATCAAGATTAACATACTTGGCAGCCACGGCTGTCGCTCGGCAATGGTTGCTCTGGATACCACCGACAGTGATAACACAATCGGCGCCCTGCGCGATGGCGTCTGCCATAAGAAATTCGAGCTTCCGAACTTTGTTGCCGCTCAGTTCCATGCCAGCGAGGTCATCCCGCTACAGTTTCCCGAAAGTTTCCACATCAGGATCGAAATGCAAATGCTACAAATGAACCAGACAGGAAGCAGTTTCAGAATTTTGGAATCTGAACAAAGTATGGGCTCTTGTGTTTCACCTTGATCCATAGTTCCGTGTCTTTCGCCAGATTAGGCAGGTTCCACTTGTGAATCGGAGTTGGGAACTGTTTTGATTATGAAAAAGGAATTACATTAGACTAAACATTCTATCTAATGTCATTTAAAACTAAATCAGATCTGCATACAAATAATTCCAAGCTACTGTGTGAAGTCACCAATTCGAACAAGCTAGTAGGGATCCAGTGTTAAAGATGGCGAAGCTTTACTTGGCCGAGGGTGAAGCTGTGTGATGGGATGGGGGAGAGGTCTGCGGCCCAGGACGGCGGCATATAGGGCTTCTTGGACAGGAAGCCGCCAATCTGGGCTGCGGCAGAAGATACGACACTGTTGGCAACGGTTGATGCCCGGCGACGGATAGTGATATGGGGGGAGTACAATCGGAGAATGGAAGTGTTAGGCACCATTTCCCTGGAAGACTGTTATCCTGCAAAAGATCGAACTCAACTGATTTTAGTTAATTGCTCGATTCATTGACCAGTACCTACTCCATAGCCACCAAGTAGCTACAGGTTAACGCTTTTCTGAACATTGCATGCTGGTAAAGCAACCCAAGATTATTCAGATAAAAAAAAATAGACAAACAAAGATGCAGTACATTAAACCACCTATGATCATTAAAGACTATACTGAAATAAAATCAATAAAGGCCGCATGCATCAATCGATGCAGAGGCTGGGTCGACCCTTTTCGAAAAAAATGATCATGTTACTAACTAAAGGTCCATGAGAAGGATGCTGGAAATCCTTTTATCAAAAACTTCATGCTGCATGACAAGTCTGCACATGAGTTTGGTTAGAAAAAAAGAACAGTGCCTAGTGTTCTTTTCCAAAAACTTGATGGTAGTCTCCAATTCGGAATACTAATAAAGTTTAATTTGCGTCACAATATATCTTAAACACTGAACATGGAGACTAGAATGCGCCTTCAAAATAGAAATGAAATCTAGTTACAACACCCGACCTGAAATAGCAGCAAAACTGACTGAAGCCTTACTAAATTATAATCGATCGACACACTCTGATGTGTAGAAGTAAAGAAACAGCTCCAATTTCCTTTTAGAACCGGTGGACAAAAAGGCATTTCTTTTAGAGTTGCAATTTGACTTTTATCCTAAATTTTGGGTATAGCAGTTCGAAAATATAGCGCTTTGGAGAAAGAGGTAGGCGAGCGGGCAGCAGAAGCAGCCCCGGCAAGGATATGCGGGTGAGCCGGCAGCAGCAGGGTGGCGGGCACCCTCCTCCGGCGTTGTCTTCCCCGACCTCCCCCGTGTCCTATCCCCCGACAGCGGCCCCTCTCCCCCGCGTCCTTTCACAGCAGCAGCTGCGACGGCGCATCTGGAGGGGGCAGAAGCAGCCAGCAATGCAGCAACGCGGCCCCGTGCCCTCTCTGCCGACCTCCCCAGCAGCGTAACAGCCGTTGCAGCTCCGATGGGGAGAGCCGGAGCCCCCGCGGTCTCGATTTGTGCGGTGGCCGACGTACCTGGCAACGAACGTGATGACCTCCGGGCAAGTCGCGGGAAGGAGACGATGAGGCGCGGGAACGAGTTTGACGGGAATATAAATCTGGGGTTACGTATGGCTCTCGCAAGGAGGCGTGCGTGTTACTGATAATATAGACACATATTTTTTTTTGCGGGGTAATATAGACACAGGTTATAATGGCTTCATACAGATTGAGGTTAGTGAGATATTCCTTGATATTCAAGATAATTATACATGGTAGGTTTATGTCAAAAGAAAAAATTATACATGGTAGGTAATCACGAGATTTTTTTTAACGGGGGATAGACCCAGAAGGGCCCAGAGCTGCATTAGATCAAACGTGATATTACCGATTTACAAATGGGGCCCCGAAAGGAAAAAATTATAGTATAGTCCTGAGATTTCGCATAAAGGACCCTAGAGCAAAACAGAAAAAATTCAGGTCGTCCTCCTTCTCCACTAAATCATTTTGGAATCCATCGCCGGCCACGACTTCTTCTTACTCAGGACGAATCAATTAGGAGATGAAGAACACTTCACGCCGCAAGGAATTCCTCGAAGTGCCTCCGCCTTGGAGGTAGAGATGATGCCTTAGAGGCCGCCAACTCAGTCAAAGATCATGCGGCAAATCGAGACCGCATGCAGTAAGCTCCAAACTACAGCAAGAACTCCCTGTGGAGATTCATATTAGGCCACATCTCTCCACCTCCCGCCACCACCAGTCCGCGACAACAAAGATCGTGAGAAAGCTAAAGGACTTGAAGATCCACTTCAACAACCCCCTAGATATGGTGCCTCACCGAGCTCATTTAAACCACAACCACCAGATCCACCACCTCCACCCATCTTCCACCAAGGAAGCAACCGACATAGGAGGATCGGGAACGAGCGCGAGGAAGATGCAACAAAACAACCCTATACTACACGTATACACACATCCTCCTTCCCCTCTCACCTCGACCAACATCGCCAACGAACGAGAGGGGAAAGGAAGGGAGTTGAGAACTACGACACTAGGTCGAACACTACGGAGACCAGGAGGTGGAACTGTAAGGGAGGAGAAGAGAGGGAATCAGAAGATATCTCAATAATAAGAATACCCAGGATGAACCAAGATTCTTTATCATTACATGAGAGTATATCGAAAAATACGAAATAAAGCACTTATAGATGAATAACTCAATATTATCTTTGAATAGTAAAGAAACAAAGTAATTACTTGAGTTTATTTAAGAAAATAACGTTGCTGTTTTTTTAAGACACCAACCGGTGATCTACGTGTTCAATTTTTTTTTTGGAATCCCATTCGTGTTGTGCTAATATGAGTGTGTCATTCATATAGAGTGAATTCTTTGAAAATTCAATGCATGAGCCCGAGATCAAATAACTTTACTCTACGGCAATAGCGAAATAGGGAGGAACCAAAACAAATACAAAATATGCATTTTTATCGATTGAGAACTACATGAAGTGTGAGATGGATTCATAAGTAAGAAAGTCTTCAAAAAAATCATTATAAAGATATAAACATGACAACGATGGACAAATGAATTATACATGTGAATTAGATACCAATTTTTGTGATGAGATTTTGTAGTTTATACCAGGTCAGCTACGGAACAACATTGCCAGCGACTAAAAAGTTGGCTTTACGCGTTACTTATGACGTCGTGTGGAACGGACTATCACCGACTAAGTAAAAATGGTATAGAAACATGGCAATAACATTGATAATATGAGCTTATAACATCTTAAACTAATTCGTAGATCCATTCAGTGCACATCAGTCTCTAACGGCGGCAAGATCTTCTCACATGGCAATGTGTGTATGGACAAATTGAAATAGTGATTGTCAATAGAATGGTCCCTCATGAGTATGTTCTAGATTTCCTTAATACTCAAGCATATTGAATAAGGTTTTGAGCTGTTATCTTGAACATACTCAAGATCGATGTACCAGCCTATGGAAATGATTATTTCAACTTGGCCATGCGCACATTGGCATGTAACGAGATCCCACGGCTGTTAGAGACTGATGTCCACTACATGGATCGGCGGATTAGTGTAAGTTTCTATAAGCTCATATAATTATTATAACCATGTTTCTAAATCATTTCTTACTAAGTCGGTGATTGTCGATTTCACACGAGGTCATAAGTGGCGCGTAAAACCAAATATACAGTCATTGCCAATGTTGTTACTTAGCTACCTGAAACAAACTACAAAATCCTATCGCAAAAAATGGTAATTTGATAATTCACGTGTCGTCCATCATTGTCACGTTTATGTCGTCCTAATGGTTATTATCTCTTAGTCTTTGCTTACTTATGCATCCACCGAACACTTGATGTTGTTATCCATAGATAATTATGCATCTTTTGTATTTGTTGTTCTCCATAGAGTAAAATTATTCGGTTTTAGACCTATGCATTGAAATTATAAATAATTCACTCAAAGTGAAAGACACACTCATATTAGCACTACCCAACTAGGATTCCAGTATTTTTATAGACAAGTAATCACGAGTTGGTATTCCAAAAATCCAAAAAGGTGAATTTCTCATAAACTAAACTCAAGTTTCTTACTTTGATTCTTTAGTAGTCAAGATAACGATGAGGTACTTATCGAGGAGTGTGGTTGCTACTTTGCTTATTTCGTTTTTCACATTACGCTCTAATGTAATGGCAAAACCTAGTTCATCATGGCAGATTTTTTGTTGTTGGATTTTGTTGTTTTTAGAGGAAATCTTCATGCTAGCGTTTGGTATTAAATGTGCAGCATGGTTAGGGGTTAAGGAAAAATATTAGTACACTTTCTCAAGTCTCATGAAAATGAATAGGAATACAACATCCTAAAATTTGTAAAAGAATATCTAAAGGACGTCATGGAGTAGATTTTTTTTGGGTCGTGCGCTTATTTCATCTTCAAACTAAGCTTTTGTACTTTTTTTTATCAAATACACTTCAATCAAGGTGGAATCTTAATACTTTAGAATATTGGTGGCTATCCTTTTTCATAGAATTGAGTGTTCGCATATATGTTGCGCTAGGATGGGGCAACTAGACTTTTTTCAATACCACAAAAATAATATGTAACGGAGAGAGTAGTAGTCTAGTTATCGGAAAGTTGGTTTTACTCCCAATCTATATTTAAACAAGAAAAAATGTATTTAATTTTTACCAAAATTATACATGTTCTCAAGGATCTATACTACAAGCTTGAAAAATCTTAAAGCAAAAGTATTTATATTACAATCTACATAAAAATGACAAAATTTGGAGATTTCAAACTATGCATTGTTAACTATAACAAGATATGTTAAGTTATCACTTTAGTGTCATAGAAAGTACTTTCGTGTAATACAAAGTACTTTAGTGTAATACAAAGTATTTCACATTGTGATTTGGCACGTCCATATGATGCATTATCAAGAAAACACGTGATCTCTTTCGCATTTTTTTGAAACTCTTAAATATATATTTTGAATGTTTAAAAAAAGAGATATGATGCATTATCAAGAACATTCGTGATCTCTTTCACATTTTTTCTGAAACTCTTAAAATATATATTTTGAATTTTTATAATAGACGGAGCACCGGAGGTCGGGTGCAAGAAATCTCAAGTAAGGTACCTATTGGTGTACCTTTAAAGGTGGGCGCCTGTGATCATGTACAAGTCCACTGTTGAAGGACTCAATGGCGCAGATATGCGGTAGGATCAACGCAACAGATGGAGCGGTAGAAGTATCCTGCGTGGCTGCGTCTGTGTCCTGATCTTGCAGCAAGCGCCGGCGAGACCTAGATAGATATAAACAGACGGCAAGAGACACGGAGACGGGAAGACAAAACTTGTAAGCCCCACGATGGATTGTAATATGGACATATGGGCCATTTTCTCTTCTTGTTGGGCTTCGGCGTGTACAACTGTTTAAGGCCCGCGCAAATAACTGTAGCGTCACGAGTGCAGATCATGAACAGCAAGTACTCCTGGTGGAGTGGTACGAAGCCAAGATCGAGGTCACCAGGAATCACCAGGAAACATCAACCAGTCGCTTCAAAATACTACAGTAGAAAAGAAACATCAACCAGCACCCTTCCACGCCTCCTTGTTCACGTGCAAACCCAAGGTGAAATATCCTTCACGGGCTCACATGCGTATCACATCGAGACACCGATCGATGAGCCATCGAACCAAACCGCACCAGACGCGCCGATCAGCAGCAGCAGCAGCCACCGCCGGCTCGTCCGACGATCGTGTCCAACAACCCGAACTTCCTCTGCGAAGACGGCTGCACGGAGGCCCAACCCGCTACACGCGCTCGTGCACGACGTTCCGGCTGCCGTCGTCAAGCCCTG
Organism: Poa annua; assembly: GCA_026929855.1. Classification (NCBI taxonomy): domain Eukaryota; kingdom Viridiplantae; phylum Streptophyta; class Magnoliopsida; order Poales; family Poaceae; genus Poa; species Poa annua. The sequence continues at coordinate 24,375,893 of CM049434.1, read as the reverse complement.
CCGCTGCTTCCGAGCAAGACGACGCCTCTGCCTGCAGGTTCGGGGCGGGCAGGTCCCGCGCTCGTGATGAGCCGGCACGGGAGCGGCGGCCGGGTCTCGGGAGGGTGCCCCGTGACGACCCGTTCCTCGCCGCCTACGTGGCGTGCACCAAGAGCGGCGGCGTGGTCGACGCTGCTCCCGCGAATCGGCACCGCCGGAAGCAAAAACAAGGACAGGAACCGAGCAGCAGGTGTGCGGCATTTGGAGCGGTTGGACGGCCGGCGGCGGGCAGGTGGTTCGCCGGAGGCGGAGGCGCGGAGCGATGTCGTGCAAGTACGTCTGGGACGTCGTCGACGGATGTCCTTTTTTTTGAGCGATCAACGGCGGGCCCAAAGGGCCGGCCTGAACCATTTTCATTAAACCAAGACGGGCAGAACCATGCAACAGAAAAGGAAAAAAACTAGCTAGAGAAAAGCTGACTATGAAAAGTACAAGAAACTTAAAAAAAAAAGTCTAAAAAATCTTAGACATCTACGTATGGGGAAAGACATGTACCCCGAAAGAATAAATAATAGTTGCAGGAAAAAATAGAGAGAGAAGGTCCTTGAAAATTTAGATTGCGGCCGGGTGACGGAACATTATAGCCCAGTCATGCATTAGTCCTTTGGAGCTCGGCTTGGGGCATCCGTGAGTCCATAGAAGCAGATCCTCCGCGCATCCTCGGAAGACCGGAAAACCAGAGAGATGGGTAGCGTTTCATTTCGAAATATCTTTGCGTTTCTCCTCTTCCAGATATTCCAGAAGGCCGAAATGATGACTGAAGTTCTGACTTTGCAAGTGGTAGCCTCGCTCCAGACCTCCCGAATCCGGTAACAAGAGGTAATATCCGCGTGGACAGCCGGCAGCGCCCGCCAGAAGTCGGCGATCGCAGGACAGAGAAGGAGCAAGTGAGCCACGGTTTCAGACTCATTGCAGAAGGGGCAAGCATCTGAGGCGGCGATCCCCCTCCTGAAACGGTGATGGTTCGTGAAAAGCCGACCGCGGTCAACCAGAGGAACATCCTGCAGCGGTTAGTCGCGAAATTCTTCCAAGTCGGAGTAGCGAAGTGAACCACCTGCAAATCAAACGCTGCCGCATATGCAGATTTTGTAGTGATGACCCTAGCATCCGGTGACGGCGTAAGTAAACTAAGCGGTGCAAGCAAAGAGCGAAGAGCGAAAAGCTCCTCCAGGGCAACACCCGAAAGGCGAGGTTGAAGGGAGAGCGAGAGGTTTGTCGAGCTTAAGGTATGTTTAACCGAAGAGTTTTTGTTAGTGATGTGAGAAAAAAGGGCGGGAAACCTATCGGCCAGGGAAGTCTCCTGGAACCAAAGATCAGACCAAAAGGAGGTAGAAGCTCCGGAGCCGACCGTGACCTTACTCGAAGACCTAAACGAGGGGAGGCAAGCAAGGAGGTCCTTCCACATCGAGTGTGCAAACGGTTAGGGTCTCCTAAATCGTGAGTGTTCGACCAACCATAAGAGTTCGCAAACCAAGTTTCCCAAGGAGTAGAGGAAGGAGAGTGAACTTTGGCAAGAAGTTTGGAAAGCAACACAATGTTGTGGCTGCCCTGGCCAACGGATGTCCTTGAGTCCTTCTGCTGCGGTGCAGGCGTCCCCGGTGCCTAGGCTGCATCTGCCGCGGGAGCTGGTGGTGATCCCGGCGAGGAAGAGGGGCCTTGCACAGGGACCAGCGCATTCCTGAGAGAGGGTGTGCGGTGCGCGTATTACTGGTATTGTGCCTGCTGACTGCTGCTATGTCCTACGCGGTGTACCTGACCCGACCCTGTGTATATTCTTGTCGTATAAGAGCACACTAGTATAGAATGACACAGGGCTAACCTCGGTGATCAACGACACATCGACAACAGTTACGCATACTTCTCCGTTGCTAATTTATTGCCAACGGTCCTGAAACTAACTCCATTCCAAAATTATGCTCACCGCAAATGGAGCTTGACGGATGTCCGTTGTCAAGGTGAAAGCCCAGTAAGCCCACAAAGTAACGCGCATATAGATTCCCACACTCGCGTCTCACACGCACCCGTAGTCTCTCCCAAGTCCCAACCCTAGCTGCACACTATTTCCACACACTTCACTTGCTCCCGTGGTCTGCAATGTCGAACCCCTTCGGCACTAGCGGCAGCCAGGAAATCTCATCCTTCCCCCACCAACCTCCATCGCCAGCCACAACCCATACTGAGGTCGCCGCCACCTCATGATGCTGTCCGCTGCTCATCCTTCCGGGAATCCTTCACTCAGTGTTCATGTGGCGCCGTCGGAGTTCGTCGTTAACTCGATCTCGTCATATGTCAACGGTAGCAAGTACATCCAACGCGTTTGGAGGTCCCCCTTGCCCAGATCTCGTCCAACCGAGCGGGGCTTACCTATATATCCGAAGCTTTTGGGGTTCAAACATGTCGAGATTTTAAAATTAGTGGACCTTGGGAATACATATTGTAAACATCACTCTTTTATACTAAACATTTTCACCTTTTTCACTCACAAGGAATTCTCTCGACTTATGATTTTGAACCATTCTTTTTAATTAGCAAATTAAAATGCGATAGTACAACTATATGTTAAAATATTATCTATTTTACGTAGTTTTAACTTTGACATTTAATACTGATTTGAAGCATATAAATACAAATATTGCACGTCTTCACAAATTAAGTCCTGTCAATTAGGTGAAATACAAATATGTGTAAGTGTCCGTGTGTATGTTAGTTTCATGTTTATCATGATCCTGATTTTAAATCAGGCATAGATTTCTCCCTCTAGAATGCATGATTGTCTATTATAAGTGTAACGGAAGAGAAGATACAACAAACCATGTCTAAACAGAAACAACTAGAGCAAATAAAATATCTACGAGGCTATTTTCTTTTATAATTATTACATTGCTCATTTACTAGTATGTTCGTGGCTAAGTATGTCTTTTTCACGTTTACTGTTTTACAATTGGTTCGCATTTGAAACTTATTTTACACTTATAGTATCAAAATAGTACCAAATCAACTCAAGTCTCTTAAGTTTTAAAAAAACTCAAGTCTCTTAAGTTTTAAAAAAACTCAAGTCTCATAAATTTCGCTTGGTTCTTGTATTGTTTGATCCATAGTTTTGCCTTATACTTTGTAATATTACAATATAGTAATCACTTGCCATAGATATGAAAAGAATTAATCCATTTAGTTGTTTTGTTGGCTTATATTTGTTTTAAACATGTAATGTATATATGATAGAATTCCCATAGATTATTGTTAATCGCCTACAAAGGACAGTGTGCGCTGCACACACACTCAAGGTATTATCTCAAATCAGCTAAGTTGTAAACTATTTACTACTACTCACCAGGCCGTGTATGATGCACACTTTATTATTGTGTCGCGATTGACCGAATAAATTTGCATAGTTTACTGATAACTCGGACGGGAGATAAACATATTTATCTGCTCCAAACAACTTTATTTAGGGCATATGCTCAAAAAATAAGCCATGATACTAGGAGGATCTCAGAGTGCAACTAAATAGCATCTGCATATCGTGATTGACTGTATCCTCACGAGTGCGGAACGGTACGAAGCCAGGATCGATATCCCCAAGTAACACCAACCCGCACCTTCCACGCCTCCTTGTTCACTTGCCAAGGCACAAGGATGAGCTATCTTCACGGGCTCACACAACAAAACTCGTCAATAAAATGCCTTCACGGGCCGGCTCATATTCTCACGTGTGCACCGTCGTCCAAAGGATCGAGAGAGATCGATGAGCCGTCGAGCCAAGCAAGCGGCGACGAGCAGCCGGACCACCAGACGCGCTGATCAGCCGGCGCTTTCCACCATGATGTCCACCAACCCGATCTTCTTCCCCGGAGACGACACCGACCCGGTACACGCGCTCGTGCACGACGACGACGTGCCGGCTGCCGTCGCCAAGCCGCTGCCGCTGCCACCGAGCAGGACGCGGCCGCAGCAGCCGGCTGCAGGTTCCGCGGTCGTGATGAGCAGGCACGGGAGCGGCTGGATTCTGTGGAGGGTGCCCCAGCACGACCCGTTCCTGGCCGCCTACGTGACCTGCACCAAGGTCGACGCTGCAGCTCCGGTGAAGCGGCGGCAGCAGAAGAAGAACGAGAACAGAGGCGGGAGTGTCCAGGGGTGCGGCATTTGGAGCGGTTGGGCGGCGGGCGCCAAGTACGCCGCCGGGTCGATGTCGTGCAAGTACGCCTGCGACGTCGCCCGTCCTGCTGCCGCCGCGGTGCAGGCGCCCCCGGAGCCCTGCAGGCTGCACCTGTCGCGGCAGCTGGTGGTTATCCCGGCGAGGAAGAGGGCACTCGCACGGGCACAAGCGCAAGACTGAAGGAGGGTGACATACGTCCTTTTCTACTGCTGTGTGGTGCACCGCACACCACAACAGTAGAAACTATCATGCAAATTCTTACCACATGTATATTTCTGTGTTTGATGATGTAAATATACATCATATAAAGAGGTGTTGCAAACGTAAATTTCAGAGTGCGTGCAGTCCAACCGCCAATTTCAACCTTTCAGCCTCCTCACGCGCCCCACCTACCCAACCACCGCCGGCCAAATCCCGGCCAAATCGACCGCCGCAGCTCTTCCCCGCTCACCCTACGCCCTAGCTAAGCCTCGCCGAGCCCTGCCGCCACCTATCTAGTATCGAAATGGCTGCCAACGACCCGTCGCCACTGTGAATCGTTGCACCGTCACTGAGCTTCTCCCGGTCGATTCCGGGCCGCTGCTTCATCACCGGTCGTCTGCAGGTCCAAAACACCTTGTTGGTCGTCGATTTTGTCGCTGGTGAGTGCAGCACGACCCTCACCGCACACGACCCAGACGCTCCCGCTGCCACTGTCGCCCTCCTCTCACCGGTTATGCACCTCTGTCGTGCTCCCGTGCCTCCTCTGCCATGCTCCGCGGACTCCGGCGACCTTCTCCGGCCAAAATCATGCTCAACGCTCAAAGATTGTTAAACCGCCTTCTTCCCTCCCCACCGTTGAGTGGTGACCTATTTTACATCATCTAAAATTCCAGTGGTGATCATTATACATCATCTGGAATGGATGAACGATTTGGTAATATAAAACGCAAAAACAAGTGTTGTAAAAAAGAAAACATATTGTTCTCTAAAATCCGTGACATCAGCTTCATTAGAAGTAAACCGTTTTGTCTCCCCCCCCCCCCCCCCCCCCCCCCCCGTGAGGCTTCGCCACAATCCTGCCGCTCCCCTTCCTCTCTAGCTGTCGTCTTGGTGTCGTGAGGGGAAGGGGAGCCCTGGCTCTCGTTTGTGTGTGTGTGTGTTTGGTACTATTATTTTTAGGTTTTTGAGGTTCCTCTCTCAGCGTCATGGTGAAGCGGATGCTGATGGTGCTAGGAGGAATAATGGTCTTACATCGCATGCTCCTGCTCGTCGGAGGTGTTGCTGGCACCGGCGAGAGGCTTGTGGAATCCAAGTTGTTGGAGCATTTTGGATCTAGCATTACATCTTAGCGTGGCAGCGGGGATGGATTGCTCTTGGAGTGCGACTATATTGACCGCTGCGGATGTGTGAAAGACGGTGGAGGATTCGGCCGCCTATTGAATGACGGGTTGGCGTTGGCCCCTTATCGAGTGGTGAAGAGACTCGGAGGGCTCCTCCGACTGATGTTCTTTATCGGGTTAGATCCAGCCTTCCAGGGCTGGTGGATATCGCGGCTCATTAATGTACCATGGCAAGGGTTTCTTCAGTGTCAAGATGTGGACCAACTGGTACTCTTCTTCTCCGACGATGGCGAAGGACGGGGATGCTTGCTACTTGCGATGATGGCGGTTTGCAGCAGTTTCATCGTTTGTTTTCTTTTAGTTTTGTGCTGTTTATATTTGTGTCATCTCTGTATCTTTACTCGTATTGTATCTTTATACTTGTATTGTAATGTACAATGAAAATAAAAACCGTGACATCAGTAACACTACAGTTGCAGGTTGTAGGCTTCTCGGGTGCGCTTAGGAAAAGGATTCCCTTCCGGAAGGTCACTTTCGGTCTCCCGCGCGCTCGTTGTCTCGCCACGTGGCTGATCGGAAGCAGATCGATCGGTAGTCGCGCTTGTACGAAGCCGTGGGCAGACTACTTTTGTAGGAAGCCCCACGTGATTGATCGTTAGCTGTTAGCCTGCATGTACATCGATCGGAAGGAACCTCGATCGGTAGCAACCATCGACCGATCGGAAATCGGAAGCTGTACAAGTACAGCACCCGCGACGCGTCTGTATGAAGCCTTCCGTGGCGCTGTACGAAGCCCCTGTCTGTCACCCTGTGACATGTACAACCAGTGGATGTCGCTGTACAACACGCAGACGTACAGGTATACAAAATTAGATTGTACGTATAACCGTACAACTATATAGAATCGGGCGTACAACTACACAGACTCAGACGTACAATCACACAGACTCAGATTGTACATACAACTGCACACACTCAACGCAGACCGGGCTGTACAACAACGTAGACCGGGTTGTACAGCAACACAGATCAGTTTGTACGTACAACAACACAGACCGGGTTGTACAGCAACCCAGACCGCGTTGTACAGCAACGCAGAGCGCGTTGTACAGCAACAAAAACCGGATTGTACAGCAACAAAAACCGGATTGTACAGCAACACACAGACCGGGTTGTACAGCAACAGAGAACATGTTGTACGTACAACTATATTCGGGTTGTACGAACAACTACACCTAGCAGGTTGTACGTACAACTACAAAATTCAGTTTGTACGTACGACTACACTTAGGTTGTACAAACCATACACAATCCGAAGTACAAATTTTTTTTTATCGAAACCTATCAATATGGGATCTAGTTTTGAAGATCTCGACGCGAGGAGTTCAAAAGTGAAAACGGTTCGTAAATCGGATAAACGGTTCTCAAGATATTTCGTTTTTAAAAAACGAATCTCAAAATAAATGCATATACAACCCTCTGCCCACCACCAGGGAGCCGCCACTTGTCACCGCGTGGAGAAAAGGTGGGAGCAGAAACGAACGAAATTGCGACACTTGTCAGCACCGGAGCGCACGCGCGTGGACCTTTGCGAAGGGAACCTTTTTAAAGAATTTCCAGGCTTCTCGCGTCCAAAATCGAAACCAGAGTTATTTCGCAGGCTGGTGTCTCAGTTTTAATCTTGACCAAGCCCAGCAAGTATTACAGCCCAACTAGTCTCGACCGGTTGGCAAGTCTAGCCCGCCAAACTATTGGACGTGGGCCTGCAGTTCCAAGCTTTTCTTGCCCAGCTGCGAGCTGCCACATCGTTTTCTTTGCCTCTCCGCTCCGGTGGTGTGCTGTGACTGCGAGAAACATAGCCACCTCCTCCGCCCTCCAGCCTTCACCTCGGAGACCACCGGCTGTCCACCGCGCAGCCAGGTCGCGCGAACAGCTCCTGCAGCGATGCCACCCGCGGCCACCTTCTCGTCCTTCTCCGCTTTCACGCGCCGGCCTCCGCTCCCGAGATTCCGGTGCCTCCTCGTCGCCGCAGCGCGTGCGCACAGCGCTGCCGGGTCCAGACGTGCTCGCGGAGGCCTGCCGCGGTTCCACTCCCCGTCTCTCCCCTCGTCCAAGGCAAGCGCGCGTATTTCTTATCCCGTTCTCCATGGCTCCACGCTCCCGCTTTAGTGTAGGCATTTTGTCGAACGCCATGCGCTCGCTGTAGAAACATACGTGTTCCTATGTAATGGTGATTGGTGACGATAGGAGGTCTGTTGCATTAAACATTTTTCTTGCCATCACGTTTAGGCATTTCGTCAAGCAGCCCGTGTTTTTTTTTTGTGGTGTGCTCTATTAACAGTTGTGGATATTAATCTGCAGGGTGAGGTAGTTCGCATCCAAGGCGACGAGTTCTGGCATATGACACGTGTGTTGCGCCTTGGCATCAATGACAGGTCTCACTGCTTCCATTTATTTCTCCTTGTGTGACTTCTGTGTAAATATACTGGATAATGAAGACTAGTTTCTTGCATAAACTAAGAGGAATGTTTTCACCGCTAAATTCAAGCGTAATTTTGTTAAGGTTAGATTCACTTCTTGATATAGAGTTAGTTTCTTGCATAAACTAAGAGGAATGTTCGCACCACCTGAAAGCAACACAGACTAGAGTTAGTTTCAAGTAGCACCGCAAGCTCCCTTTGGCCACTTTAGTGCTGTACTGCTTTTCTCCAACTTCTTATATATATGTAAAAGGACTTTCATGCTGAAACTTTTCGATTTATGGCACCAACCAGTAACCGCATCCATCTAATGACTTTTAGAACATTGCAAGAAATGCTTTAACCGGGTTTCCCGTGTAAATAGTATGTTTTTGTTTCTGGAAGACCGGCCTCAACACTTCTCTGCACATTCCATGAGAACTGAAGTGTAAGTGTGTAACTGTTTGTCAGTTTCAAAAAACATTTAACGAAATACTGGCACAAATGGCATATTGTACATCCATGCCAAATTGCAAGTTTAATTTCAGATGCAATACGAGATACAAAAGGACAAATGCTTAGGGAATAGTGCACAACATGGTGACACTGAAACATGGCTGTTTGTTTCTTCTTGAAAATCACACTGAAGATAAAATATAAACCATACCATAACCTACTAGTGCATCTTTTAGATATTTTGAAAGCTTGGACAAATGCTTTCACACTTTACTTTCAGATTTGCATAGAAGTGCTCGTTTGCAGACGTTATATCCCCTACTCATATACTACGAAATCTACTCTTTCCTGTACTTCTGGTGAAGACCCTGACACTTCATTTTCAGATTTGCACATGATATTTTCCCTAGTCATATAGTACCAATTATACTATTCCCCTTATAGTTGAATTCACTCCCATTTGCATGAATAATGATTTTATAAATGATTATGCACATTTTGAAACTTTGTATCAAACTTTTAAAGGGTTGAACTATTTGATGGGGCTGGCGGCTTAGTTGAAGGATCCATACAAAAGGTTGAAAAGAATGGATCAGATGTTGAGTTACTAGAGGATGCTAGACTCATTGCTCCTCAAGGAATTCAATGGCATGTCTTTGCTGCATTTGGTGAGTCACATAAACTATCTAGAGTTAATATGTACATCAGGGAAATTTTCTACTTCATTCTTGACAATTTTATTTTACGATTCCAATCCCCAGGGACGCTGAAAGGTGGACGTGCAGATTGGCTTATAGAGAAATGTACTGTATGTTATGTACTACAGTTTTTTACTGTCCTGTTTTTTCTTTCTCTACTTCTGAATCACTTACGCTATGTGTGTTTAGGAACTTGGAGCTTCCAGCGTGACACCTCTTTTGACTGAACGATGTCATACAATAGCAGAAAATAGAGTGGACAGGTTGCAACGGCTGGTGTTGGCTGCAGTTAAACAATGTAGAGTTTGAGCATCTTTCTATTTGACTATTTGTTGTACTGATTTATGCTGAATGACTTTGTGGTCTTTGTGTGGTGTTAACATGCCATTTGAGACTAAGAAGATGTCAGTGCAAATATAATAGACCGAAGCATATCTAACTGCATTACTTTTTCTGTTTAGGCCAGAGAGTACACGATATGTCACTGAACCCTCCAATTCAGATACATGATCTTTCACTTGTTGTAAGTCCACTTGTCTATTTCTTGTGATATTTGCAATTAACACCACTACCAATCCGATCCATAAAAAAATGGTTAAGAGTATTCATAATAGGACCTCAGAACCATCCTGCATCTTGCGTTGTCACTGATGTACGCGTATTACTTCACAATATCTGAATCTGTGTTGCAGTATTTTATCCATGGCTGACCTTTATTTTTCTTTTTTCTTATCAGGTGTCACAGTCAAAACTTGCTTTCTTAGCATCCGCTGAAGCGCCCCCTTTTTTTAGCGTTTTGCCGAAGTCCAGTAACGAAGAAAGCGGGCTTTTAATTATTGGACCAGAAGGAGGTAACCTAAATCTTGAGTGCTTCATATCTAACTGTTTCAGCGAAAGAGGCATTTGGTCAGTATAAGCATTGTATTTTTCACATAAATGTTACAACCCTGCTTATTTCAAATATGCTACTTGCACTTATCGAGCAGAATTGTTTTATACTATTCAAAATAGCGACATAATGAAAAAAAAAGTAAAATCATAGAAATTTCCTGTACTTTACCCGTTTATTATTACATTGGTCCAGAACGCGCGGTGGAATTACATTCAGTTTCTTCAACCAAGCTAATCTACTTGGTGTCAGATTATTAAACGATGCTACTATCATTTTGGTCGATCCAACAATCTTTATCTTTTGTTATCCACATTTCCTCAGATTTCACGGAAGATGAGGTAAATATTTTGAAGGCGGCTGGTGCGGTCCCCGTCGGTCTTGGGCCATGCAGGCTACGAGTAGAGACAGCTACAATTTCGCTCCTATCTGCTCTCATGTTGTGGTCCGATTCTCGTCACCAGGAAAGACAACAATGCAGGTAATCAATGTACAGTTGGCACTCATGTGCTGCTTGTTTTTGCTCTGATGGCGTCCATACCTATTGTGGCGACGTCCTTGGCAAATGTAACTTATTTGTGCTTAAATTTGGTGTTACTTATCATCTAGTTGGACTTGTCAAAGAGCATGTAGTCGACAATCAGTCAAGAGGATCTGGGATAGCATATATAATACACACAATTTTTTATTTGGATCATTGGTTGTTATTTTATCGTATCGTATGTTTTGTCGAATGTGCTTCGAAGATGATCAGCAACTTTGTCACGTTTCAACGAGAGAAAAGAAGTCCACTCATGCATGCATGGGTCTGGACCAAGGAAAAAAATAGCGCGCTATATCGCCGCTAATAGCACGTTATAGCGTTTTGAGGATGGTCACGCTATATCAATTCGTGTATTATAGCGCGCTATAACACGCTATAGCGCGATATAGCATGCTAATAGCGTATTTTTTAGGCCCGCGCTATTTATTTCCTTGGTCTGGACTCGTGGTGTCCAGCTAAATAGCATGTGCACATGTATGAGAGTGGAGACTCCAGGCTGTTTTTTGTGATATGTGAATTTCTATGCTTGGGAACTTGGAAAGGCTAGATTGCTGTGTAGTGAGGTTTCTTATAATTGTTTGCTGGTTTATGATTTCTCGTTGCAAGAAATACTCAGAAAAATCTTACATATTGTTGTTTTACTTGAGTGGTAAATTGATTATTGATAATGTACCTACATACTTAATGTGCCTCGTTGAAATAGAAATATGTTGCCTAGCCCTTTACATAATTCAGAACTTTTGACATAATTAAATATGTCTCGACTTGTCCCCGGCTGTTGCCCTGGGTTTAAGTCATCGGCCGGCGGCCCTGGTCGAGGCCGGTTTGTTTTTGTTTTAGTCGGGTTTATTTCCGAAACACAGTACAATAAAAGCGCTCAAATACACGTCCATACACTCAACCTCATGAACGCACGTATGCACATCCTATCTCTATGAGCACCTCCGAGAGACTGAGCCGGCGGGTCAGGTCTTGAAATTGACGAAGTCATCAGAGATGTCTCGCTGTCAACGGGAACGTCGCGTCCCACTGAAGAATATTCCAATTAATGAGAAATATCAGCGTCAAATCTGGAGTTTAAACTCTGATGGTTAGGGGTACAACCATCCTGCTAATCATCTTGTCACGAACAAGTTCTCTTGGTTGTTTTAGGCGTCTTGTGAAGCATTCGTTTATGCGTGTTTCATCTCTGGTATTTTGTCATGTGGCCGGCAAAATGTGGCTTCGTTTTACTACCTTGCCTCCAAAATGTGGCGTGTCACTTCTGAATCTGATATCTGCTGTCATCGCTGCCCATATCCATATGCATGGTAGCTTCTGCATCACGACGAGCTCGGCCTTTGTTTACGTTCTTGCTTCCAAGATTTTATTACCCGACTCGAAGCTCAATTCTGCGTGTGCGTCAGCTGCTTGCCGCCCATGTCAGCCGTGAGCGCCCAATGCCGGCTGGCGGCGCCGCTGCCATTTCCATACGCATGGTACCGGCTACCGCGCAGCCGCCGCCGCCGCAACGACGGTCGACGTACGCCTCGTCAGGTGGGGAGCGGCTGCACAGCCGACGTACGGTACGTGAGCCGTCAGAGGACACAGGTCTCTGGAAAGAAAAGAAAGGGCTACTGTGAATGCTGTCAGGCGTAGGTGGTCTCGTCGCGAATGATCTTTGCCTCGCGTCCGCCTCGTGTCCAATGGAACAAGGAAGTGGTAGCTCGCCGCGTCTAGTCTAGAACGCCGTCCAGCCAAGCCGACGGAGCATTCAATCTGCCAGGACATGGGCGCGTGCGATGCAGTACAGTAGTCTGAATCTCACTATCGGCTCAAGTCAAACCACATGACACGGGTAGCCGATCTGGATTTTGGACCGAACGCGACACGTACGGGGTAGCCAGTAGCCTAGCTTGCTTCTTCTTTGGCTGCACCGCATGAGATCGCGTAGCCTAGCTTGCTTCTTCTTTGGAGTACTGTATATACGGAGTATGATATTCATCTTCAAGCGAGCTGTTTTCCTGCAATCCATCCGTATCATCAGGTTTATCAAGAACGAATATCTACACGAAATGTGTATATCCAGCTGAGGCGGCGCCGTGGGGGCTTTTGTGCCAAGCAATTTACGAAACAGACACACCGTATAAGCTATCGTCTGTCGAAAAGGCCAATGCTCCTACGGCGTTTTGGTTTCCCCGTCTTCAAGATAAATCCTTTCTTTGGCAACCTAGAGGAGGTTTCTTCTGCACGCACCGCGTCAAGAAGAGATATGGAGTTCCTTACGTGGACAAGGTGCTACACATGTGCTAGCTTGACCCGTATATATGCAAGTGGCGCCGGCCGGCGACGTCGCTTCCGGTAGAGTAGAGTATACGTCCTAGCTAGCCACCCCACAACAAAACCCACCCTTTTCATTTCATTCTTCTAAAGAAAACAAAAAACAAATAGCCTCTTTTCTCGCTAGCAGAGGACATTCAGCTAGGATCTTGATATTTACCGCGCACTTAAGTGGTACGGCATGCACGTTCTGTCTAATAATATGCGGTTGATTGCATTACATATGTGATGTTCTACCAATGTTTCTCTGCCAAAATTTCATAGAAACCACGTTTTGCAAGTTACAAGAGATTCTACAGAAAAACATTGTATGTTAGAAAGGGGATGTTCTATGAAAAACATGTGAAGTTTGAAATTCAAAATTCCTATCTATCCGAGACATAAATAATAGTTTCAAATGTATAGTGATGGTGTTGTTTTTCTTGTCACTATTCATCTCTAAATTTTGTATGTTCATACATCCTGAATTTGATTTCGAATGGCATACCATAACCCCCCCCCCCCCCCCCCCCCCCACCACAAAATACAACCTATATGTACAATTTTTACTTGTTTTTCACTGGTTTTCCACTGGATAATTGCACATAAACACACAACATCTTCTCTAGTTGAGGTGATGATAGCAAAAATTTCAAGCGTTTAAGTGAACTACATTGAACAACAATTAACAGTTGGACACACATGTAAGTTTTGTCGGTGGGGTTCCTAAGAGCATCTCTAACAGAGCCCTCAAACCGCGGAACCTTAAAACCATTATAAGGTTCACGAATGAGACATTTTTTTACTGAAAAACGACGCGCACCATAGCAGTACCCGTAAACAGATCCTCATAAAAGAATATTCTTCCCGCCCGCCCCGCAGCCAAACGACCGACCCGGTCAACACCCGTCTGCCCCACCCACCATCCTCCCGATCCCCAACTTCTCCCCTCCCGATCCCCAATTCCGGCTGCCCCGCTGTTGTAGAGTCGCGCTCCATGGAGGCCATCAGCATCCGGGACTGCTTGATGTGGACCTCCAGGAGGCGGCAGCGGCTCGACCGTCCTGTGGCGTCGTCGTCCGCGAGACCCCGGAGGCGGAGGATAGCGTCGGCCTCGGCGACGATCTCGGCGGCCTCAGCCACGACGAGGGAGATCGCGCGGACCGCCTCGGCGGCCTCGGAGCCCCGCGAGACCCCGGAGGCGGAGGAGAGCGTCGGCCTCGGCGACGAACGATGGCCAGCACGGGAGGAGGCCGCGACGAATCGGCCGCCGCTGCTGCCTCCGGTGTATCTGGGATGGTGAATCTTGGTGCTGGTCGCTGCTGCCTCCGGTGAATCTGGATCAAGAACACTGCGGCATGCATATTCTCAGGAGCTGTTCCGTGCAGACTTGGAGGAGGCCGCGACGAATCGGCCGCCGCCGGTGCCTGCGCGAGGACGGGATCCCCTGGCTGCGGGAGGAGTCGCCGGCCGGGACGGAGAGATGGTCGCGGCTGCGGCTGCTTCAGTTTCGGCTGATTCTGGCGGTCCTCCGGCGAGTTCCGTGGCGGAAGTTCACCGGCTCGTCCTGAATATTCCCTCCCGCCAACTGCTTTTCCAGTATACGGGGACCCTTCAGTTTGGCCGTGAAAACTTCATGTTAACAGTTCCGCGGGGCGAATTCCTGGGCACCCTCAAAATCATTTACGGGTCCGCTACTTTTAAGGGTTCTGATGTGTCCGTTTTTTAGGTTTTGAAACTGTATTTGACGGTTATTTTAAGGTTTCGGGCCTTTTAAGGGCTCTGTTAGAGATGCTCTAAGGATGTGTAGACTATACAGTTGTAGCAGCTGCACACAGATATATTGTACCTTTGGCAAAACTGACTTTGCTCAAACAACACTTTTAGATACTTTCGGATAGTCCGGATAAAACATGGTTAGCGCTAAATTTGATTAATTGTTAGCACTAATTGGAACCTTCTACCGGTATGAAATTTTGGGACCGAAAGTTGTTGACGCCCAATTTTTATCGAAATACGCGTACCTGGTAACCCTAGCCCCAGTCTCCGATTTCACATATCTCTCCTCCGAAATAGAGAATGAGTGTCGTCTTCTCTCCTTCGAATGGTGTTACGATTAGGTCCATTCCTGCTCTTGCTCCAGAAGACGCTCAGTTGCATGTTGACCCGTTGTGTATTTCGTGAACAATTCTAGAAAGAATAAACAAAGCAACCTAGAATGCATGCTTTCAGTACCTGATACGTCTCCAACGTATCCATAATTTTTGTTGTTCCATGCTTATATTATACCAATTGCTACATGTTTTATATACATTTTATATCATGTTTATGCATTTTATGGGACTAGCCTATTAACAAGATGCCACAGTGCCAGTTCCTGTTTTCTGCTGTTTTTGGTTTCAGAAAAGTTGTTCTGAAAATATTCTCGGAATTGGTCGAAACAAATTGCAAAGTCCCTATTTTTCCCGACACGTTCACGAAGTACAAAAAGGAGACGAAGAAGTGCCACGAGGGAGCCACACCTGGTGGTGGCGCGGCTCCCCCTTGGTCGCGCCGCCACATGGTGTGGGCCCCTCGGGCACCCACCGATGTTGCCCTTTCGCCTATAAATACCTCTTCACGGGAAAACCCTAAGTACCCGATCAAAAATCCACGAAAAGTTCCAGAGCCGCCGCCGTCGTCGACCCTAGTTCGGGAGGGTTCAGAAGCTCTTCTCGGCACCCTGCCGGAGAGGGGAATCATCACCGGAGGGCTCTACATCACCATGCCCGCCTCCGGAGTGATGAGTGAGTAGTTCATCTTTGGACTACGGGTCCATAGAAGTAGCTAGATGGTTGTCTTCTCCTCTTGTGCTATCATGTTTAGATCTTGTGAGCTGCCTAATATGATCAAGATCATATTATTGTAATGCTACATGTTGTGTTTGCTGGGATTCGATGTATATTGAATACTATGTCAAGATGCTTATTTATATCATGTGTATGTTATTTATGATTTTGCATGCTCTCCGTTACTAGTAGATGCTCTGGTCAAGTAGATGCTTTGACTCCAAGAGGGGGTATTTATGCTAGATAGTGGGTTCAGTCTCCATTTAATCTGGGGGAGTGACAACAACCTCTAAGGATGTGGATGTGCTGTTGCCAATAGGGGTAAAACAGTGATGCTTTGTCTAAGGATAATTGTGTTGCTTACATTACACACTTTACTTAATGCAATAATCTGTTGCTTGCAACTTAATACTGAATGGGGTGCAGACGCTAACCGGAAGGTGGATTATTAGTCATAGATGCGGTTGGAACGATATATGAATCATGTTGTAATGCCCAAGTAAATCTCATAGTAGACATTGTGACTAGTATACGCATTGTTATGCAGTTCTTTATTTTGTCAATTTCCCAGCTGTAGTTTGTTTACCCACATGTTAGTCATTTATTATGGAGAGACACCACTAGTGAACTGTGGACCCCGGTTCATTCTTTTACATTGATAATACAACCTACTGCAAACACTGTTTCCTTTCATTCTCTGCAAACAAACATCATTTTCCATACTATACGTCTAATCCTTTGTTTTCAGCAAGTCGGTGAGATTGACAACCTCACTGTTGAGGTGGGGCAAAGTATTCTGGTTGTGTTGTGTGCAGGTTCCAAGTCAACCGCCAGGGCCGTCCCTGCAACATACATCTTTCTGGCGCCGTTGACACCTTCAGAAGTGTGTTCATCTCCTACTGGTTCGATAACCTCGGTTTCTTACTGAGGGAAAACTTGCTGCTGCACTCATCATACCTTCCTCTTCGGGTCTCCTAACGAACGTGTGACCACACGTATCAGTACCTATGCGGCAAACAAGGCTTACGAATATAACACAAGGGAGGGGTGGAGGGCACTCCCCCCCCCCCCCCCCACTCCCCAATAAGCCAACTTACACGGTTAAGTATGGTACGAGACATGTGTCACCGTGAAATAGAGAACGAGTGCACTTCAACAATTCCAGTTCCAGACTGCAGTGGCCGGGATCGCCCCGAGGGGGCCCTCCGGGGGAAGACTCAGCAGGATTGCCGGCCCGGGGGCTACGATGAAAAGGCACATGTTCTCCAAATGCAATTTATAAACGTGTGTTGTTTCCAATCTTTGTTGTTGCACTCCTAGTGGAAAACGGACGAGCGTGCAAAGCCCACCCGTAGATACAACATACCAATTTATCATCCAATCTCTCTTTTTTTGTGACATATTAATTACTCGGGGTATGATGTACTTTTCATGTTTTAAATAAGACCTACCACTAAAACTTTTATCTCTAGGGAATACAAAAAGATCACCTATTTATTGGTTGCTTGCCAAATTTTGTAGCCACATTTTATGGACGAACATTCAACCATCTTTAAGCTTTAATTAAGTTACTTCACATATTAAATATAAACTATAAAACACACTAATATCTTAGTCACATTGCACACCTTCAAACCGTGCAAATTTAGATTTCATACCGTCCACTATTAACACAACTGAGAATTCCCAAAACTGATATAAAAGGTCACACGACATACTTCAAGGTTAGTATATTAAAATTGAAAATTATATATGAACCCTGACGGTTGAGGGCTCTCATGTAAAGCCAAGACAGACTAGAGACTAAAATATGTCAGTGCCTTATGCAAAAACAACTTAGGAATTTATCAATAGCTTGTTAACAGCCATAACATGGACATATATAAAGTGTAAGTCGGTGCACGAGGGGATACAAAATTACAATTCACAACCACAAACGAATACTTTCAAATATGTTTTTAATGACATCAGTTGTACACCATACAATATAGAAGTACTAGAGTAATTAAAAAACACATTATATACGCATAAACACGCACATACGAACACTTTTATGAATGCACGCACGCACATCCTAGAGCATTTTTGAATTACTGATCCGGTAAATTTTGAGGTTGATGAAGAAGATCTCGTTGTTGACAGACACGGTACTGGTGTTGCACGCTATTCCTCTTGCCCTGGGCAGTAGTACGAACATAAAGCCTAGGTAAGAAATCATTGAAAAAAGGTTCGATCACTAATTTCCTTCATGTTTCCTCGTAGTGCCTGAACCTAGGAACGGTAGAATCTCTCATCCATGGGTAAATATATGTAGAATGTAGAAGTATATTCGACAGTTTTATGTAAAATTGAAGGGTACACTCGAGGCATGTGAAGCCTACCCGGTAAAATCGCCCCTGATACAGCAACCCACGCGATCCGAATCAGAATTTACTGCTTCTACCTCCGATTATTCAACCATTGTAATCTTTAATTAAGTTACTTCATATATAAAAAACAAAGTATAAAACACACCGATATCTTAGTCACATTACACTATAAGTACGTGATTCATGCAGCCGAGAATTCCTAAAACTAATATAAAGTTCACACAACATATATCAATATTACTGGTATATTTCCCTTGAAAACTATGCCAATATGCACCTTAGTGTGCAACACTGGGTAATCTTGGAATAAGTGACAATCATTTTCCCCATTAAATGTGGTTAAATCGGGCCTTTAGATATCATTTTAATGGTCTTCTAGTAGCTATAGGTGATGACACTGCGTCTGTTTGGGTTTCTTTGTATTCTAGTTTCCTTTAGGACAAGTCTTTGACCACCAATTACAATATTATTATTAAAATCTAAACTTTTTGATACAAAACCACAACCACAAATGAATACTTTCAAATACGAATTTAATGACATCAATCGCACACCATATAAACTAAGTATATCAGAGTAATTGTTGGTTAAAGATTTGTTCTAAAGACACCACATAAAGTAGTAGTCCGTACTAGAGTGATGCTCCTATGTTCCAAGTATCTCGTAGCATAGCAACCCACGCGATCCGAATCAGAATTTACTGCTTCTACCACCGAGGAATCCTCCTAGGAACATGCATGCCCATACCATATAAGCCAAAAAAAAAAAGGAAAAGAAAAGCGGACAAAGTGGGGCACGCCAGCGACCAGGCTGCGCGCGCCACGTGCCCTTCCGACGTGGCGCGGCGGCCGTTCGCGCTCTCCGCTCAAACATCCTAAAACGCCGCCGATTCGCAGAGCTGCAGACGGAGAGAGATCGAGAGAAAAGGAAAGAAACCGAGACCAGATCGAAGCACAAAACCAGGGCGCCGCTGCCCCGAACGCACGCACGTGCCTTCCCTTCTTGCCATCCATCGCCTCATAATCCCAAACAAGGTAAAATCTCCAATATAATCGCATCGCCTCGCTCGCTCTCCGTTCGTCGCCTTCGTTCGGCCTCGATTCCGAAAGAGCGACAGGAATAAAGATCGCCTCTTTTTTTTTTTTTTGAGTTCTTCTTTCTTTCTTGTTTTAGAAGACGACGAAGAAGAAGCGGCTCGATCGGCGTCCTCTTCCTCCCTAGCTCCCCTGCGTGCGCGAGCGGCGCGTGTGAGCGAGCGAGCGAGCGTTCATGGGCGCGTTCCTCGTGTCGTCGTCTTCGGTCCTTTCCTTTTCTCCTGCTCCGCTCCAGATTGGATCTGCTCTCCCGCTCGCCATGTATCCGAGTTCCGGTAGGTTTCCGTCCCGGAGGCGGCACCACCTACCATATTGAGAATTCTTATATTAAGAGGAAGGAAGGAAGGAAGCGATTAAGGTTGCGCTCTGTCTGTTGAGGCGAGATTTGAGTCCGTGGAAGAAGCTAGCCACCCACACGCGCTTTGCTTCAATCTCCGGCCACCGCGTCCTCCCGACGGCGGCGACGATGAAGTACGTTTCCGGGCCCTACTTCGAGCCGGACTTCGACCCCGTCCTCGACCGCTTCGGCACCCCAGGGTATGTGCGCATTGCCGCCTAGCTCTCTGCTGTTCTGGATGGATCGGATTTCTTAGCAGCTGCATGCGCGTGACTGTTTCAGGGTTGTCATCGACAATGAGACGCGCGAGGACTGCACGCTCGTCAAGGTTTGTTCATCGATCTGTTCCGACGAGCTGCAGGGATGTTGCTGCTCTATCTTGAATTTGGTTTGTTTCGATCATGCATGTCCTTATTTCGGTTCGATCTTCTTGGCGTGGTCTTCTAGGTTGATAGCGTGAACCGGGATGGCGTGCTCCTGGAGATGGTGCAGCTGCTCACCGATCTCGACCTCGTCATCTCCAAGTCATACATCTCCTCCGACGGCGGCTGGCTCATGGACGGCAAGAGCTTTTTCCTTGTTTTGTTTCCCTTCTCTTCTTCTTCTTCGTCCCATGATATCTTTGTTTCCCTTTTCTAGATTTGATCATTAATTAGTTGAGGCCACCACTTCCAATTTCTTCTGTAAAGAAAATAAGTATTTATTTGTCAATGTCGACGCAGGATTTTCTAATTGTGGTTGGTTTGGCATGCAGTGTTCCACGTGACGGACCAGATCGGCCGCAAGCTCACGGACCCGTCGCTCCCGGAGTTCATCCAGCAGGCGCTCGTGCCGTTCCACCGCCCCGGCAACGGCCCGTCGCCGAGGTTCACCACGTGCCTCGGCAACGTGGTCGGCCCTGGCGGCCCCAACGTCTCGGACTGCGCCTCCCTCGAGTTCACGGTGCACGACCGCCCGGGCCTCCTCTCGTCCATCACCCAGGTGCTCGTCGACCAGGGCTGCCACGTCGCGTCCGGCCACGCCTGGACGCACAGCGGCCGCGCCGCCGGGGTGCTCTACGTGACCACGACCAACGACGCCGCGGCGCTGCACCCGAGCCGCTGGGCGCGCATCGAGCGGCTGGTGAACGCCGTGGTGGACGCCCGCGAGAACCTCTCGGGCGAGCGGCGCTGGGTGTGCATGTCGGCGCCCGTGCAGGGCCGCGTCCACACGGAGCGGCGCCTGCACCAGCTCATGAGCGACGACCGGGACTACGAGCACGGGCCGGCCCCGACGCCCGTCGACGAGGAGCACTTCAGCATGGGCGACAGAGCGGCCACGACGGCCCTGTCGGCGCTGCGCGCCCGCGTGGTGGAGACGCGCGTCACCATCGACAACTGGGAGGAGAGGGGATACGCCATCGTCAAGATGACGAGCAGGGACCGCCCCAGGCTGCTCTTCGACACCGTGTGCGCGCTCACCGACATGCAGTACGTCGTCTTCCACGCCACCGTCGGATCACAGGGGCCCCTCGCCATTCAGGAATACTACATCCGGCACAAGGACGGGCGCACGGTGGACAGCAACTCCGAGCGTCAGAGGGTGTCCCGGTGCCTCGTCGCGGCGGTGGAGCGGAGGGCGTCTCATGTAAGGGCTCCAGCCATTTCTCTCCATTCAATCAATGCGTGCGTTTTTTTTTTTGCTGGTTAAGCGATGCTGAGACGGCATGACAATGTCTTGCAGGGCGCGAAGGTGGAGGTGCGCGCCGCCGACCGGTCAGGGCTGCTGTCGGACTTCACCAGGATCCTCCGGGAGCACGGCATGGCGCTGCTGAGGGCCGAACTCAAGAGGCAGAAGGACGAGGCCATCGGGACCTTCCACCTCGTCACGGACTCCGGCGGCCAGGTGCGCCCCGAGGCGCTGCGCGCGGTGCGGACGAGGGTGGGCGAGATGGGCATCTCTCTCGACGTCATCAAGGAAGCGCCTGGGTGGCCGCCGGTGAGGAAGACGAGCATGCCGGTGCCGGCACCTGCAGCAGGGCACGATCAGGAAAGGCCGAGGTCTTCCCTGGGGACCCTCCTCTGGTCGCACCTTGGGAAGCTCTCGAATAACTTAGGCTACATCAGGTCTTAGGAAAACTGTTAGCCAGGCCAATTGATTCACCGCTTGCATTGAAATGCAGTGCCTTCTTGGTTACAAGGTGGTGTCAGAAAGCAATTTTGTATATACAAGTACAGTGTGTTTGTCATTGCAAATACAGTTCTCGTAACCATCATTTTGCTCGATCTTCTTACATATACTCATGTGCACTCCTCTGAACAATCAATCAACAAATCAATGAAACTTTTATTACCTTGACTGGTAACATAACGAATGCTTATGTACATAAGATTACCAATAAAATTACAACCGGCACGACACCCCCACTATATGATGATTGCATCAAACAGGGCACCTTAATAAAGCACAGAACAAAGCCTCTCCCTTTTCATTGTACAACTTCCATTCTATTAACAAACAAACAATTTCAACCAGTTTCCAGGGTGAAGTTGGCCTGGAATTTGGATCATTTCATATCATCATCATCCTCCAAATCACTGAATGAAACATCTTCCTCATCGCCGATGAGAATTGTGGTGTGCCCGGCAAGATCAGCCTCCTCATCAAACCAATCATCTGTATCGTCATCAAGTGTTTGTTGCAAATCATTGGAGGTCTTGGTATCTCCCTCGGTCAGCTGCTCCTTTATGACCGATTTGTCCACCACCGCAACTTCAGTTACCTGGATAGCATGCTTCTCAACCTCTAAATCTGTTACGGGGATGACAGAAGCTGCATGATGTTGCATGGATGGGAATGCCTCCGTGATGTCTTTAGAGGTGTCGTCTTCGGAATGCATTACATAATCTTCTTTATGACGCATTCCATAATCTTCTTTACGACGATGTAGCTGCTCTGTTTCATGCTTTGACTGGTGTTGCATAAGCATTGCTCTAGCTTCCACAATCTGCAAGAACAAGAACCAGGCTTAGCTTTACCTGCTGGGAGATGTGTTGTTTTACAAAATGGTAGCACAAATGAGACAATAAGCCGTTTTTAATTGAAGCACGACTACACCAAACTAGGGCATTCAATCTGTAGCCCTCGTCCTTTTGGTGCACTTCATTGATGAGGTTAGCTAGAGGCAAATATAGCACAGATAACATTTACTCCATAATTTACCTTTTATTACGATTCATGATTTATGCTGTTGATTTAGTTAATCTGTAACTATGACCTAATATATCAGTGGACACTGCCTAAACTTAATTTATTTTTAGGATCAGTTGACACCAGAATACATGGTATGCATTGAGAAGTTACTTAGATTATTGATATATTTATTAGTAAGAACTAAGAACCTTAAGATTAAGATCACAGACAGCTAAGCGACATTATTGCATCTCAGCTGGCGAAGGATGTGGAAGGAAAAGACAAAAGCAACTTGAAGATAAAGAGTGCCTACTTCAGATTTCAGATTCTTTCTGCCTATATTGCCAGTGCTTCATTGGCGTTTTTTTTAACTTAACCAAAGAATTATATCAAGCAACTATAATACAATACATATTAAATACCAACTGAGAAGCTTGCTATATGCAGCAGGATCCATAAGAACTCACTGGGCTCAAGTACTATGCTATCAGAAGCTCTGATTATCGGACATGCATAATTATCCGCATTTAGTTCAAGGCAATCTGAAAAAGAACTAGCCTACTGTTTGAAATTTAGCAAGAATACATTCAACAACCATATTGTTAAGGGGTGGAGTCTTACTTGCTTGAATTTCTCAACACTAAGAAAATGCAGAAATAATACAGACCAGATAATCATCACACCAAGGGATAGAATAAATTTATAGATCTGGTTCATCTGGATGTAGCCTACAGTATACAAATTCTAACCCTAGCTACATAGATGAAATTTGTCCATTCTTGATAATATTAATTAGGAAGTGAAGAACAACGAATAATCAAACTGTGGTTGCTGCAGGGCACATTTGACCGGTTGCCATGTTTTGCCAAATAAATGTACCGAATGTGTTACAAGACAAAGTTGCTGGCCATAGTGTGACAACAGTTGGCAAGAAATTCTATCTATGATCAGGGGTACAGCGCTATGAAAGTGTGGTCTGCAACAAGTTCGGGATAAAATGAACACTGGCCTACAAAGTAAAGCCTCGCCTCATGAGTGGAGAATAACAAACAGCCCATTAATTAACCCACTACCCTAACATCACACATAAAAACCAGGAGCCTAGGACTCACCAGACATATGGTATACGTCATAAAGTTGGGGCCTGGTTAGCTGACCAGAATGGCATATGGACTATTTCGTTTGGTAACTTCAGAGAAAATAGAATCGCCAATCTTAAAAATTAAGTGTCAGTGCATTCAGACAAAAATGTTATGGGGCCGCTGATCATTGAATAATACCTCCCTTTTTTAGAATGCATGGTATGCAAATATATGTTGTGTGAGCAAAAGAATAGGGAAGTCACAAGACTATTTAATGATTTTAGGGATCCGGTCAACATCGAGTAACTGTTTAGTACAACCACTGTTTGAGCTAATGATAAGTATCAATGCCAAATAAAAATTCACTACTTTTTTCTTGCATTGTCTGTATTCTGAAACAGTTGAGATTCCAAAAAGAGAACATAGAGTTTTATGTATTTAAAATGCCGAGCAATTTACCTGTGGTGTGGATAGAAGTTCAGCATCATTCTTGTTCAGTCTAGGATGTAAAAGAACAAAATAAATTTTCCAAAAGCATTCTTCGGTCATATGGATTGGGCATAGTTCAATCCGCAAAGCAGATAATGTGGGAGCGAGATGCTCGATAGCCAAGGCATGCTCCTGCTGAGTATCTGACATGTCAAAACCTGCAGGTTACAAAGAATATGATAAGGTTAACCAAACACATTCCCATGTACAAACCGATAATTAAAGTGCGGAGCAATTTGATACATTAGTTGATTTGAAATAGCATATGAATGGTTTCCCGTCAAAGAGCAAACACATCCAAGTAACACGTCTTTCCATCAGCACCATGTTACTATTACAGTAGCAGCCAAAATTGTGAAAGAGGATGTGGAAAATTAAGTTGCTTGGCATAATTTTGTGCATAATTGTGAAAGAGGATGTGGAAAGCTGTTGAGTATTAGGCAAAACAAGAAATAAGTTGTATCAAGCACAAGATTTTCTTTCATATACAGGGTCTCGTGAATTTAGAACATCAGCCCTAAGCTCATGCTATTGCCAGTTTGCCACACCACCTTAGAAATGGGCATAAAAACTTCGATAGAGATTTCATGATTATGAACACTAATAAATAATTTGCTGGAAAGGCATGCATCATTCTTAGACCCTGGGTCGTGGTTATTTGACAAGAATTCAAAACGATCGAAGGCATTCAATAAAAAAGAACCCTAATTAATTAGCATGTAGATTTTCCCAAAGTCAGTTAAACTGTCTAAAATTATAAGGTATTACTCCCTGCGTTACACATCTTCCAGGTTCCAGCAATGTGTTTATCTTATTGTGTTGACCCACATAACAATAGGCATGGATGAATAATTTGTGACATGGTTATAGTTTCAAAAGAAACTTCACATGTCCTCAGTAATCACAGTACCAATTAGCATATATACCAATGATGAACTTGAGAACCTCAGCAAGAGCTGATCAACCGTTAAGACTTAAGCCGTGAAAACAAAAAAAACGAAAGGAACATAAATAACATAGATAGCACAATCCACCTGAACTCAAGCCTCCATGGTCATACCAATACAGAAATATATCTACTCCAGGCAGGGTGAAAAAAGGTATTGTGCCTAATTCAGAAGCAATAGCCAGAGGTGTGAGGGTTGAAGAAATTACATGAGAATGGGCCATCGGAGTCCTCTTCGTCCGGGAGCAGCGGGAAGTCAAGCCAGGTCTCCGGGTGCCTGGCAATGTTTGCGGCGAATGTGAGCACCTCGTCGGTGACACCAACCACATCCCACTCCTCCTCCACCTCCTCCTCTTGCCTTACCCTCGCATCATCCAACTCGGCGCCATCGTCATGCCATACCTCGCCGCCATCCACCTGATGTCTGACCCTAGGCTCCCACTCATGTCTGGCCTCGTCGTCTCCCACCCCGAGCCGTACCTTCTCCTCCCACTCATGCCTCACCTCGTCGACCTCCGCCGCATGCCTCGAATCAACCTCAAACTCCTCCCTATTCAACCTCGCATCATCCACCCGCTCGTTGCTGTTGGCCGCTTCCAGCAATTCCTCGTCTTCGGGAGCAAAGAAATTGGAAGCGATGGTAGAGAAGCCGGACACGGCCTTGTGTCTGGAGATCCGCGAGATCCCGGTCCTGAACCTCCCACTGATCTCGGAGAAGTCGCTCCGGATCCCGGCAATCTCCGGCGGCGTGCTCGCGGCGGTGGATTGGCTCCCCGCGGAGGAAGGCGAGGGCGAGGGGGAGGCCTCCCCGGGCGGGGGCGCGAGGAAGTTGGCGACGCCCCAGAGTTGGCGGGTGAGGGTCTTGGATAGCTCGGTGAGGTCCTCCTTGACGCCCTCCGCCGCGGCCGAATGAAGGTGGTGGGGAGGCGGTGGCGGCGGCGGCGGGATGCGCGGGGAGGGGGAGGAGGCGGCAGGCGCGGCGAGGAGGGCGTCAGGGTCGTCGTCGGCCCCTGAATCGTCCGGGATGTTGAGGGAGGTGGCTATGGAGCGGGCGAGCCATGACATCTCCGGCGATCGCCGGCTGCGATGGGTGGGGAGAGGAGACGGGGGGACGATGGGCGGGTGGTTTGGGTCGGGTCGGTTCGATCGGAAGCCACTTTTCCGGGTTCGTGTTTGAAATGGACGGGTTCGGACAAGGGACAGAGACGCATGCGGAGCTGCGAATGGGCCCGCCCGTTGCTGATTGGATCCGCGGCGTTCAATTGAGAATCTAGCACAATTATCAACAAACTTCTATTGCTATTTTAACTTGCATTTCAATGTTTATTTAGTACTCTCTCTGTTCTACTCCCTCCGTTCTAATTTAATTGACTTGATATCCACCAAATATGGATGTATCTAGACATGTTACTTGTATAGATACATCCACATATAGTGAATAGCAAGTCAATTAAAATGGAACGGAGGGAGTAGTAGCTAGTTAGGCTAGGCATAGCGGGGAGTATCACATAATGGTATCATGCATATGATAATACTCCATGTTACTATCTCAATAGAGCGTTGTAACGTATGTATAGTACTCCCTCCCTTCGATTATATTAATCCAAGTATAAACTAAAATCATGACGTAGATAGTGCTAATGACATACTGAAACTTAACAGTATAATCGTGTACTAGACATATAGTAGATACATCTACGCAAATCACTAGTACAGCAAACAAGTAAATAATCAGGAGAGGTATAAACGAGTTATACCCGGCAGTTGGCCAATTGGCTGAAGCAGAAGCAGCTTCGTCGGCAATCCTCTTCTCCGCAGCAGCCTTCTCGATCTCGGCGTCGGAGGACATGATGACGATGAAGGCGACACGGGCGTAGTTGACGAAGGTGAAGTAGACGACATAGTGGACGAAGAGGAAGTAGACGCAGACGATGAAGGTAGGCGAGCAGTCGTGTATGAGACGCTCCCCAAAAACCTAATCGCCCCTCTCCCGTACAGGAAACGGAGAGGCGGGGTTTCGGAGTCCTGCTCTCCCGTCGACCGTGTACGCGGCGGACGGGATGGGATCAGCGATGGAAGCAACAACGAGTAGGAACGACGGTGGCGGCGCGTGGGCGGATGGTTCTATTCTTCTGTATTTTCGGAGAGGGGCGACCTCTCCTTTTGTGCACAGACACGGAAGGCAAAAGTCCAGCCGAAACGCACGTAATGAATTGATGTTAAGACTGAAAACGCACGTACTTAAGACAGAACGTTTCAGCTAGCAATCAATCTCCATTAACACAAAACGTTTCGGGCCATTGACAATTTATTCCTACGTGACAAAAAGAACACATCGGCTCGGCGAGATTCCCGCAACCCGCGGCGCGTCGTGACGTGTCGTGGCGAGGCGGGCGGCGGAGGAGGAGGAGGAGGAGCGCGTGTTGTACACAGTCATTCTCCTCATACCTCACACCAACTCATACTAGCAGGAGAATGACTCAGCATATAAGCTGGTGTACATCTCACTCAAGTAGCACTATGGGACTAAACTCCCACCACTTGCCATTACAGCATGGGCCTTAGGGATTTTCAGGAATTGTTAAATGGGCTAAAAGGCCCAATATTTCAGCAATCCCCCACCAGATCCCAAAGACCCGTGATGTTGTTATTTGTTCCAAGCACTGTTTTGATATACCAGTATTTTCAGTGGAGACCCGTTAAGGTTGAACATCCACCTAGAGCAATCAGCTACACTCCTTCACAACTGACAATGGACTAGGCCTTGAATTGTCAGTTTGGCGTAAAGTAGTTTCACCAAATGTCTTACCAGTACTAGGCTGCCGAAAGCTGATCCCTCGGGTGGAGCATATTAGTCACACTCCTGACCTATTCATGAACTTACTAGAGATCACCCAAATCTCATAGACTGTGACCAGCAGTCAGGTTCATATAGGTGTGTTCCTCCAAAGATCGCTCTGTAGGATAGCGTCTTGCTTATGCAAAGCTTTGAAACACATTAAGACAAAAGTCAACCTGCCATACAGTTACCGAGAGTACTGCATCTCCAGCGGAGTGGGTTAGTAAGATTTACTCTCCTCAGTTAACCACTAGCTTGTTTTCCCAGGTCCTACTTCACGGGATCTCCGGTCACATAGGTTGGGTTACTACCATGGCAACTCATGTGGGTCTCATACCCATCTCCCTCGATGCATTTTCTATCACAACACGTGATAGCCCTTTAGTGAAGGGATCTGCCAGATTCTTAGCCGACTGGATATAATCCAACGTTATTACTCCGGAGTTTCTCAAATGTCTGACAACTTTTAATCTCATTCTTATGTGTTTGTTGGACTGCATGTTGTCCTTTGAACTCTTAACCTTAACAATCACTGTTTGGTTATCACAGTTCATAAGGATAGCTGGAACTGGCTTTTCAACCACTGGCAAGTCCATCAAAAGATCTCGAAGCCATCCTGCTTCGACACCAGATGTGTCCAATGCTGTTAATTCTGCTTCCATTGTCGATCTCGTTAAGATCGTTTGCTTGCAAGACTTCCAGGAAACAGCACCACCTCCAAGGGTAAACACATACCCTGTTGTGGCTTTCATCTCATCAGCATCAGAGATCCAATTCGCATCACAGTACCCTTCAAGCACTGACGGACTTCCGGTATAGTGAAGTCCGTAGTTCTCAGTACCTTTCAGATAGCACATTATTCTTTCAACAGCATGCCTATGCACATCACCCGGATTGGAAACAAATCGGCTAAGTTTGCACACAGCAAACATGATGTCAGGCCTTGTCGCGCTAGCTAGGTATATGAGTGAACCAATTACTTGAGAGTACCTCAGTTGATCCTTAGCTGTGCCATTGAATTTTTGAATCTGCACAATAGGATCATATGGCGTTGGAGAAGTTTTGCAGTCCGAATATCCAAAACGACTCAAAATCTTCTCAATGTAATGGGATTGCAAAAGTGCAATCCCACCCTCACTATCTCTCAGTAGCTTGATGTTCAAAATAACATCAGCCACACCAAGGTCCTTCATCTCAAAGTTCTGAGATAGAAATGACTTGTCCTCCTCAATGACTTTGAGGTTGGTCCCAAAAATCAGTATGTCATCAACATACAAGCACAGTATAACTCCTTCGCCCCCACCATGGCGATAGTATACGCATTTGTCAGCTTCATTAACAACAAAACCAGCAGAGGTTAAAGTTGTATTGAACTTCTCATGCCATTGCTTAGGTGCTTGTTTCAGGCCATATAAAGATTTCAGTAACTTACATATCTTTCCTTCCTGACCATCTAACACAAAGCCATCTGGCTGTTGCATATAGATTTCCTCGTCTAGCTCTCCATTTAGGAAAGCCGTCTTAACATCCATTTGATGGACGAGAAGACCATGCGAGGCCGCCAACGAGAGCAAAACTCGTATGGTGGTCAGTCTAGCCACAGGTGAATAAGTATCGAAGAAGTCTTCCTCTTCTTTCTGGGAATATCCCTTGGCCACAAGTCTAGCCTTGTACTTTTCAATCGTACCGTCGGGTCTAAGCTTCTTTTTGAACACCCACTTACATCCCAACGGTTTACAACCATAGGGACGTTCAGTAATTTACCATGTCCCGTTAGCCATGATGGAATCCATCTCGCTACGGACTGCTTCTTTCCAGTAATTAGCATCCGAAGATGCATAAGCCTCTGAAATAGAAGTGGGAGTGTCATCCACAAGGTACACAAGGAAATCATCGCCAAAGGACTTTGCAGTCCTCTGTCGCTTGCTCCTACCAAGGGTTTCCTCATCATCCTTCTCAGGAATTTCATCATGGGTTTGTTCATAATATTCCATAGGTATGGCAGGTTCAGGTGTTTTCTCGGATTCCTGCCCAGAAGTGCTCTGCATATCTTTCATAGGAAAAACATCCTCAAAGAAAGTAGCATCTTTAGACTCCATAATTGTACCGACCTTCACGTCAGGTACCGTAGATTTCACTACCAAGAATCTATAGCCGACGCTATTCTTAGCGTAGCCCAAATTAACACAGTCCACGGTCTTAGGTCCGAGCTTCCGCTTTTTGGGGCTCGGCACATTGACTTTCACCAAACAGCCCCAAGTACGTAAGTATGAGAGTGTTGTCCTTCTCTTCTCCCATTGTTCATAGGGAGTGAGCTCATTATCTTTTGTCGGAACTTTATTCAGGACATGACATGACGTCAATATCGCCTCCCCCCACCATGCCTTGGATAAACCCGATGTATCTAACATGGCGTTAACCAAATCAGTTAGAGTACGGTTTTTCCGTTCGGCAACCCCATTTGACTGGGGAGAATAGGGAGGCGTCCTCTCATGAATAATACCATGTTCCATACAGAAAGAATCGAACTCATTGGAGAAGTACTCTCCACAACGATCTGACCGGATGTGTTTAATTTTCTTTTCAAGTTGATTCTCAACTTCTGCCTTATAGATTTGAAAGTAGTTGATGCACTCACGGTGTAGTTGGAAAACCCCAAGAGGAAAGTGTGAAGTAGTGCAGCAGCAAATTTTCCTCAGTTGTGAAACCAAGGTTATCGAACCAGTAGGAGATGAAGAACACGTCTGAAGGTCTCCCCTTTGCAATGGCACCAGATATTGCTTGGTGGCGTGTAGTTGACGAGGTAGGTGGAATCTGCACAACACAATCAAGAAACTTTGTCCCAACTCAACAGTGAGGTTGTCAATCTCACTGGCTTGCTGTAACAAAGGATTAAACGTATGTGTGGAGGATGATGTTTGTTTGCAGATAATAAAAGTAACAGTTTGCAGTTGGTTGTATTATCAGTTTAAAGAAAAGGACCGGGGTCCACAGTTCACTAGCGGTGTCTCTCCATAATAATAATAATAGCATACATGCGGGTAAACAAATTACAGCTGGGCAATTGATAGAATAAAGAGCTGCATAATGATGCATATACTAATGACATGATGTCTAGTGTGAGATTCATTTGGGCATTACAACAATATACATAGACCGTTCCAACCGCATCTATGACTAATAATCCACCTTCCGGTTAGCGTCCGCACCCCTTTCAGTATTAAGTTGCAAGCAACAGATAATTGCATTAAGCAAAGTGTGTAAAGTAAGTAAGTAACATCATCCTTAGATAAAGTACTACTGTTTTATCCCTAGTAGCAACAGTACATTTACAACCTTAGAGCTTTCTGTCACTGCCCCAGATTAAATAGAGACATGAACCCACTATCGAGCATAAATACTCCCTCTTGGAGTAACAAGCATTTACTTGGCCAGATCAACTACTAGCAACGGAGAGCATGCAAGATTATAAACAACACACAACATGATATATTATGAAGCAATGACAAAGTATTCAATATTCATTGGATCCCAGCAAACACAACATGTAGCATTACATAAACATGATCTTGATCATGATAGGCAGCTCACAAGATCTAAACATGATAGCACAATAGGAGAAGACAACCATCTAGCTACTGCTATGGACCCGTAGTCCAAGGATGAACTACTCACGCATCAGTCCGGAGGCGGGAATGGTGATGTAGAGCCCTCCGGTGATGATTCCCCTCTCCGACAGGGTGCCGGGAGCAGGTTCTGAACCCTCCGAACTAGGGTTGACGACGGCGGCGGCTCCATGAGGAAAAGTGGAAAAGTGTTCGGTGTTTTCGCCTTAGGTTTTCGGGGGGATTAAATAGACGAAGGGGCAAAGGCGGTGGAGCCCCGAGGGCCCCACCTCAGGTCCCGGCGCGGCCAGGGGGGAGCCGCGCCACCCTATGAGGTGGGCGCCTCGGTGCCCGTCTCCTTCTCCCCCTCGGACTTCTGGAACGTGTCGGGGATTTTAAGCTCTTGGGTATAAAAATCGTCCAATTTCGAGAATATTTCCTTAAGTGGATTTCTGAAACCAAAAACAGCAGAAAACAGGGAACTGGCACTGTGGTATCTTGTTAATAGGTTAGTTCCAGAAAATGCATAAAACTATATAAAATGTATATAAAACATGTAGGCAATTGGTATAATATAAGCATGGAACATAAGAAATTATAGATACGTTTGAGACGTATCAGTAGTGCAGAGCCTCATGTTTAGTACTTAACAAATATACATAGCAAAATCTAGTGGAATCATCTATCAGTGTCATGAAGTATCTCTTTCCACCTTTAGTCAACACACCGTTCATCTCACAAAGATCAAAATGTATAAGTTCTAACGGTGCCAAGTGTCTTTCCTCCGCAGCGTTATGAGGCTTGCGAGGTTGCTTTGCTTGAACACACGAAAGACATTTAGAACCTTTGGCTAAAGTGAAAGATGGGATTAAACTTAGTTTTGCTAGCCGCGTCATACAACCGAAACCAATGTGAGAAAGACGTGAATGCCAAACTTCTGTTTCATTAACATTCGAATGAATATTGTTCACGACTTTATTACAAAAATCAGCAAGAGAAAAACGGAACATGCCTCCGCATTCATAACCTTTTCCAACAAACAGTCCATATTTCGTAACAACTACTTTATTAGACTCGAATACCAACTTAAACCCTTCTCTACATAGAAGGGAGCCACTAACGAGATTCTTCTTGATGGCGGGGACATGCTGCACGTTCTTGAGCTGCACGATCCTTCCCGATGTAAACTTCAGATCGACCGTGCCAACACCAAGAACAGAAGCACTCGCTCCATTCCCCATCAATACGGATCCGTTCCCTGTGACCTGATAAGAAGAAAACAATGAAATGTCAGCACATACATGAGTATTTGCACCTGTGTCAATCCACCATTCGTTGGACTGACAAACTGAGAATACAGTAAACAAATTACCGTACCCGGATGCACCATTCTCATTGTTGCTCACAATCATGTTGACAGACTTGGAGTCTTGTCCTGGTTTCCTGAACTTCTTTGGGCACTTAGGAGCCCAATGTTCCTCTGAACCACAGGTGTAGCATGCACCTTTCTTCTTATCCTTCTTGAAGGGTTTGTTACCCTTCTTCTTGAAGTCGGTATTCTGTTGGACACCAGTTTTCCCTTTGTGCTTGTGGGAGTTGAAGTTCTTCTGTACCATATTGGCAGCAGAAGTACCTTCGCCTTTTCCATGCGAGTCCTTTGCCTTGGAATTCTTCTCAACACTCAGATGGCCAATGACATCCTCAACAGAGAATTCACGCCTCTGATGTTTCAGAGTAGTGGCAAAGCTCCTCCATGAATTAAGCAGCTTAGCGATTATGCATCCCGCGACAAATTTGCCCGGTAGGTCACACTTGAGAAGCTCAAGCTCTTTAGCGATGCATTGTATCTCATGAGCCTGCTCCAATACAGGACGGTTTTCAACCATCTTGTAATCATGGAACTGCTCGATGGTATACATCTCGCTTCCAGCATCGGTTGCGCCAAATTTAGATTCGAGCGCTTCCCACAAGTCCTTGACAACCCGCACATGTAAATATGCGTCATCAACTTATCTCCGATCACGCTCAGAACGGCTCCAATAAAGACGACGGTAGCCTCCCTGAACGCCTTCTCCTGTTCAGGAGTAATCGTTCCAGTGGGAGTGACACCGGCGACCCAGAACACGTTTATCGTAGTGAGCCATAAAGTGGTTTTGGTTTGCCAACGCTTAAAATACGTCCGCGTAAACGGGGCTGGTTTCAGTGCAGCAGCAAAACCGTGGATCGAAAATTGCCTACACATATTAGGTTTTTGGATTGTTGAGAATATAAGAAATTGTTCAATTATATTAATCCAAGTATAAACTAAAATCATGACGTAGATAGTGCTAATGACATACTGAAACTTAACAATATAATCGTGTACTAGACATATAGTAGATACATCTATGCAAATCACTAGTACAGCAAACAAGTAAATAATCAGGAGAGGTATAAACGAGTTATACCCGGCAGTTGGCCAATTGGCCGAAGCAGGTTTGTCGGCGATCCTCTTCTCCGCAGCAGCCTTCTCGATCTCGGCGTCGGAGGACATGATGACGATGAAGGCGACGCGGGCGTAGTTGACGAAGGTGAAGTAGACGACGTAGTGGACGAAGAGGAAGTAGACGCAGACGATGAAGGTAGGCGAGTAGTCGCGTATGAGACGCTCCCCAAAAACCTAATCGCCCCTCTCCCGTACAGGAAACGGAGAGGCGGGGTTTCGGAGGCCTGCTCTCCCGTCGACAGTATACGCGGCGGACGGGATGGGATCAGCGATGGAAGCAACAGCGAGTAGGAACGACGGTGGCGGCGCGTGGGCGGATGATTCTAGTCTTCTGTATTTTCGGAGAGGAGCGACCTCTCCTTTTGTGCACAGACGAGGAAGGCAAAAGTCCAGCCGAAACGCACGTAATGAATTGCTGTTAAGACTGAAAACGCACGTACTTAAGACAACGTTTCAGCTAGCAATCAATCTCCATTAATACAAAACGTTTCGGGCCGTTGACAATTTATTCCTACGTGACAAAAAGAACACATCAGCTCGGCGAGATTCCCGCAAGTCGTGACGCGACGTGACGAGGCGGGCGGTGGAGGAGGAGGAGCGCGCGTGTTGTACACAGTCATTCTCCTCATACCTCACACCAACTCATACTAGCAGGAGAATGACTCAGTATATAAGCTGATGTACATCTCACTCAACTAGCAGTATGGGACTAAACTCCCACCACTTGCCATTACAGCATGGGCCTTAAGGATTTTCAGGAATTGTTAAATGGGCTAAAAGGCTCAATATTTCTGCAGTTCGTTCCTACTCAAGCAGCAACTACGAGCTCCCATGCGAAGTAAGGAATGATAAAACATCTATTTGCATGGTCATGGCAATATTGAGTGACTTTGTACAATTTTTTGGCCCAGTGAAAATCACATTAAACAGTGGCGGAGCTAGCTCGTACGTGAAGCCTGGGCAAAGTAACGAAGGCAGCTAGCTGAAGGGCGTTTTCTCATGGATTTGTTAATCGATTTCTTGATCCCAACCATAGTTTGCTCCAAAGATTTATGGCCAGAGCCCGAGCAGCTGCCCGGGGCCGCCGGGAGGTGGCCCCGCCACTGACATTGAATACAATTTATACTAAACTTTTATAATTTTATACATCTTATTCTTAGCATGATATATTATTACAACAATAATTATCTTCTTTTTTAATAATTCAACCGTATAACTAGCAATATCACTTAAGATTAGTTGAAGTGCTTTATTGTTCGTGCTGAAACAAAATTGATTAGAGTAATCACTAATGAAAATGAAATGCCGTGGATTGTATTATGTTGACATATGTACAATTAATTATCATCTTGTGTACACAAGTCTCATGACAATTT
This sequence comes from Poa annua, assembly GCA_026929855.1. Taxonomy (NCBI): domain Eukaryota; kingdom Viridiplantae; phylum Streptophyta; class Magnoliopsida; order Poales; family Poaceae; genus Poa; species Poa annua. The sequence continues at coordinate 24,340,411 of CM049434.1, read as the reverse complement.
ATATGAATAAAAATAGGTTACAGAGAATTAAACATGAAACATACACCATATATTTACATAGATTTCCGTAGCCCGGAGAATTTCCACTAGGAAGATTATAGTATGCTAAATAAAATTTTTATCGCCTATAGCATTGGGTTTTGCAGCATGACTTCAAGTGACATGTATTTTCTTTCACAAATTAAACATTTTATTATGTAGATAAATTGTCTCAGTTCCAAATATATTGTACGCATGATTTTCACCATTTTCAATTCACGTCTTTCACTAGTAAATACGCGTTGTTCATGGATGAGCTTGTATAAATGTCATTGTTGCATTTTGTCTTCAGCAATATTTTTGTAAATAAATTTTTTAGTCTCACTTTTGTGTCAGCGAGAAAAAGCATTCATACTTATAGGAGAGTATTAAATATTTTTTTGAATGTAATGGATGGCCCTGGACCAATAATTTGCTGGTGCTTAGATCTGGGCAGGGAGTTCTTCTCCAATGTTGATGGACGTCTCCTTCTACTGTAGTGGCCTGCCCTCGCCGTCGGGTGTTGGTGGCGGTGCGGCACTAGCTCTGGACGGAGAATAGGAGACGGAGAGATGGAGGGATCGAGGAAGACGAAGAAGAAAAAAGAGGGGTGGGAGGAGAGGAAATGGGACGTGGCGATTTTTCTCTCTAATGTGCAGGCAATGCGTTCCGTCCCTAGTGGTCCTCCACACCGATCCAATGGTCAAACATGCGAGCTCGCGGTAGGATGTGATCGAGGTCAAGCTAGAAATGGAAATTGTGTAACTACTAAGTCACGTCAGTAAAATATCAAAAATCGTGTAAATAAACGTGCATTAGCAAAACCTTTACAAACCATACCTTTCGACTTTTTGGCTTAGAAGAAAATGTAGTATGTTCTTATCAGTTTAATACGTGGGCTGTGGGCCCACAATTGATATTAAATGTATTTTTTAGGGGATCTTGGTGTTTTTTTTTCCTAATGAGGGGATCTTGGTGTTGATTGTAAAAAGAAGAAAGGAAACAACAATTCGCCGAACTGTGCAATAGCAAAGAACAATTCTCTAAATTACTAGGGAATTAGTGTCTTGAACCAATTTAACATTCAGATTAGTGACATGTGTAATTCCCGAATTCTAATGGAGATCGTGTTCTACTACTAGTTAAAACGACTGATAGCTCGTGCTCGTGGCTTCTAGATTAATGGAATCAATAATCCGGACGATCTGCTCGAGCGCGCTCTTGTCCTTGAGGATGCCCGTGTGCGACACCTTGGGCAGCTCCACCACCTCGATGACCTGCGCCGGCGAGTCCGACCACGCCTTAATCGGCCCCACAAGGCTGGCCAGGTTCACCGTCCCGTCACCGTCGCCGTACACCACCTTGACGGGCCCCGCGTCGAACCCCTTCTCCCCGTACACGAGGCTCTCCACCGTGTCGACGCCAGTGCCCACCAGGCAGGTCACCGGCACGCCGGGCTCCGGCAGGACCTCCCCGAGCGGCCGCGTCCGCGCCCGGTACGGCTCCACCCCGTCCGCGAACCCGATGTCCTGCAGGAACTGCGTGACGTTCTTGGCGGAGTAGGTCCGGTTGTGTCGCCGGGACACGACGAGCGTGGTGTTGCCGAACACCTTGGGCGTGGGCAGCAGCCAGAGGTTGCCCTCGGAGCTGCGCTGCTCGGCGCGGATGAGGGACGCGTTCACGAACGGCACGCCGAGGGTGTTGCCGGAGGCGAAGGTGCGCATGATCTCCACCGACCCGCCCCACGGCGAGGAGAGCGTCACGAGGCGCTTCACGTGCGCCGCGCGCCAGGGCCCCGGCGCGCGCGCGAGCAGCTGTAGCGCGTACAGCCCGCCGAGGCTGTGCGCGACGAGGATCGCCGGCCTGCCACCGTTGGCCGCGCACGCCGACTCTACCAGGAGCCTGAGGCGGTCCAGGTACGCGCTGCCGACCTGCGACGGGTGCCCCGGCGCGGCCAGCCCGTACCGGAAGTCGTACGGCGCGCCGAAGAGGCTGTGCCCCTCCTCGTACCCGGCCTTCTCCAGCGTGCTCGCCAGGTCGTCCATGTACCCCGTCAGGAGCCTGCAGGGAACAGTTTGCCGTGTCACGTCATTGCCATTGGCCATTGCAACAGACAGAGAGAACTTGGATGAACTTGGTGAGGTGCGTACTTGAGGGTTGGGTCGAGGTAGCGAAGGGAGGATGTGGAGCCGAAGTCGGAGACCCTGGTCTGGACGCCGGGCGCGTTGCGGTAGTCGTCGGCGTCGCGGTCGTAGTAGAGCATCATCCGCTCGGCGAAGCAGCGGGTGAGGGGCGCCACCAGGACGGACGGCTCGAACCACATGCGGAACCAGCCGCCGCGGCCGCGCACCGGCGGCCACACCCGGCACGTCAGGCTCGACGGCCTGTAGTCGTCCGTCAGCCGCGCCTCCAGCTGGTTGCCGCCGGAGCCCGGGATGAGTATCACCGGGTGCAGCAGCTGCCCGCCGACGCCGGCCGCCGACGACGCGCAGCAGCAGCAGCACGAGCTCAGCGACAGCATGGCCACGACCGTGGACAGCAGCACGACCACACGTAGCGGATTTTTCTCCATGATGAGTGCTTCTATATCCAGGATGATTAACTTTCGTTTCACTGTTTGTCTGTTGTTTGTTCTGGGATTTGGTGGTCGCGCTCTTTGTGTGGCGATGCTTTGTGTTGAAATTTCTGGACAAGTGATATGATGCTGTTTGGATCGATTGGAGCCGCTCGAAACGGCATATAGGGCGCACAGCATGTACGGTGGAAATGGTAGTTACGTTGTCCTTCCAGCAGTGGTTACTCTGAGCTGCGCTGTGAATCTGTGGTTCTCGGCTAACAAACCTTTGCTTAACTGCGCCGCCGGTAACGTAGCAGCGTAGCGTTCTCCGGTCACCCCTACCTGTGATTTAAGTGGGGACAGCGACCAGGCATCCACAGCATATGCTGCCACTTATCAGTATGAGCCGTGCTGTCGCCGGGCTCTGCTCGTTTCTCGCCGGACACCGTCCTGTCCTCTGCCTGCGTTATTGAGCGAATGTTGCTACGCCACGGCGAGTTTGTGGCTTGCCGCGATGGGATCAAGTTAAATCAATGCATGATTGGTTAGTTCGCTGGTCATTGCATAATCCAAGCTGGACGCACTGGATCCCGGCCCTAGGTTTGTGGCTTTGTGCCACTCTAACGAGGTAGGAGATTCACCCTAGTTTTGCAGTTTTGGTTAATCTGAATGAGGCTGATGTTGTGTACTTATAATTTTGGAAAAAGTGAAACAAACCTTGAACTTATAGACAAGTGCCTACAGTTCTGATCCCTTCTAAGCTAGTGCATACTGCAGAAGAAAGAAGCAAGTGCAGGCAGAGCAGAGTATGCAGAGGCCTAAGCAGAGGAAGCACAACAAATCAGTGGCGGAGCTAGCTCCCGGCGACCCTGGGCAGCTGCCCGGGCTCAGCCGTGAGAGCTCCACTGAAATTTGAGGAGACCATGAACATTATGGCATCTCTAGTCGTCCCCCAGCGTCCCCCGAACGCTAAATAGTGCCGTTTTGAGCGAATAGCGCCGTTTTTCTACCAGCCGACACCCCCAGAAGCCCAAATAGCGCCGCTTCGGCAGGTTCCGCCTTGGGGGGGGGGGGGGGGGGGGGGGGGGGGGGGGAAGGAAAAGCACGCGTGGGTCAGCGCTGGCGGTGAGACAACGCTTTTTCCCCACCCCAGCTCGCCTTTTCCTCTGCACGTCTCGCCGTCGCCACGCCGTCGCCGCCACCACCCCTCCTTGCGCCGCCGCACACAAGCAGCTATGAAACCCGCCGTCTAGCCCCGCCACGCCGCCGGCCGCCCACTCCCCTTCTCCGCGATCTAGCCTCCGGGGAGATTCTCGGGGAAGACGCGTCCACCCCGCCCGCAAGGTGTTCGGCGTTCCGCCTGACCTAGCCATGGACTCCGACGCCGAGGAGATGCTCGCTGAGCTCTTCGACGAGGAAGATCAGGCCGCCATCGACGACGAAGAACACCTGCTGATCTTGACCTCCCTCGCCGGCTTGCTCGCCCACGACGCGGGGCCGCGGCGTGTTGGATCGACGCGCGGTCACCGCAAGAGCAAGCCGAGGAAGAGGTACGAGGGGTACTGCATCCTCTACTCCGACTACTTCGCCGATGATCCCACCCAGGACGAGAAGGTGTTCCGGCGCTGTTTCAGGATGAACCGCAAGCTCTTCATCAAGATCATGCAAGCCATCCGGGAGTTCGACACCTACTTCAAATTAAAGAAGGACTGCACCGGCATGGTAGGCTTTACCTCTATTTAGAAGTGCACGATGGCCATGAGGATGCTTGCATACGGTGCTCCCGCAGATGCACAGGATGACTATCTGCGCATGAGTGAGTCCACGGCCATTGAGTGCTTGAACAAGTTCTGCCGGGCAGTGGTTGCAGTCTTTGGCCCAACGTACTTGCGATCACCCAATGCGCAAGACACTGCTCGCCTCCTCGCAGAGAATGAAGTAAGAGGCTTTCCTGTGATGCTTGGTAGTATCGACTGCATGCATTGGGCATGAAAGAACTGGCCATTTGATTGGCAGGGGATGTACGAGGGAAAGGAAGAAGAGTGCTCGGTGATTCTCGAGGCCGTGGCTTCATATGATCTATCGATTTTGCATTCATTTTTTGGTATGCCAGGAACTCACAACGACATCAATGTCTTGCAGTGCTCGGATGTCTTTGCCGATCTTGTCAAAGGTCATGCTCCCTGTCGTGGGATTGTCACGGCAGATGTTTCCGGGTGGAAACTTGAGTATGGGGACATAGCGACTTCTGACATCGGGAGCTTGTCTAGCACGGTGTGGGGAAACAAGGATTTACCCAGGTTCGGCCCCTCGTCTCGAGGTAAAGACCTACTTCCTGCTACTGCTTTATTGATATGGGTTTCGAGGACTCGGCGCCTTAGCTTCCGGGTCTCGAGATTACAATGGTGGTACTTGCGATCTGGTAAAGCTTGTCTTTCCAAGGACCAGGAGACCCCCTTATATAGGCGGTGGGTCTCGCTGGACATACAGGCGTGATCCGGGTTACAATCGTACCCGGACTCTAAGTCCTCTAGGTCTTCGCCTCCTTTAGCAGGACTCCGTCTTGTACTTGGTCTCCAGCCCTCTAGACTCTTCTTGACGTGCGGGCCAAGACTCACGCAGCGTACCGACTCTCATGAATCCCGGCCCGCACATTCTTCCTTAACCCGGCCCAGGTTCTCACCAGGCCGGCGGGTCTTCTCTGTCGGTGCGCCTACCGGGTTCCGACCCCCCCAACAGTAGCCCCCAGGATAACTTGGACATCGGAATTGACTTGCTTCGCCTCACACTCTAGGGTATAATCTCGGGGAAGCCGTCACTTCTTTTGTCCGGGTTATCATCTGAAAAACAATAAACAACTTATTAAGCAAGCGAGCACACAGGTGTCGGTTTGGCCGGCTCTTACTGGCGGCCCGTTCCTAACCCGGTCATCGCCTGCCGACTCCCACTTCCAGACTTAGCAATTTCCAGCTTTCTTTATGCTTCCTCGAAGACGTCGGTCAACCTCCAGGGTCAACGACATTTTTAATGCTTATCCCTTCGCGAGAACCGAGGAATCGCGCGTCCGTCTCGGGAACCCAAGATTCTGTCAGGTACAAAATCTGGCACCACAGATATGGTTCCTCGAGGTCATCATTATCCTTGGATTCTTCCTGTTTTGCCCCTAGGTCAACTCCCACTTGGGATATAAATAAGTGGGGACGGGGAAGAAAGCGACCATTTCCCCCGTGCGTCCCCACTTCTTCTTCTTCCTCCAGCGCCGCCGCTGTCACTCCCAAGCTCGAGCTCTCCAATCTTCGCCGGAGCTAGCTAACGCCACCGTCCTCTTGCTTCTTCTGCTCAAATCCAGAACCGTGCCGCAGTTACCCCCGCAGCCATCTCCTCGCATCCCACTTTTAGATCTAGATCTCGGCAACTTCTTTCAATGGGGAAAAAAGTTGCAAGCAAGGGCCCCGCCGCCGCCGCCGCGGCCGCCGCGGCTAAGGCCAACCTGAAGAAGGCCAAAGCTGCCGCTGGTGCCTCCGCTTCTGGCGCCGCCGCCGCAGCGCCTACTTCCGGGAACTGGACTGGATCAACCGTCTCTGTCGCCAAGCTGCAGGACTTGGTGGATTCCGGCGATCTTCAGGCCCAAGACATCATCCACTGGCGCGCCCCGGGTAACGAGGTCGTGCCGGCTCCTCGAGATAGTGAGGTAATAATATTTGCCGATCACCTCAACCGCGGCTTCAAACCTCCGGGTTCCCTCTTTTTCCGCACTCTGCTCGCTTACTACGGCCTCAGGCCTCAAGACTTGGCCCCGAATTCGATTCTTTCCCTCTCCAACTTTACCGTTTTATGCGAAGACTATCTTCAAATGGAACCCTCTCTCGACCTCTTTCTTGAATTTTTCTATTGCAACCCACAACGCTCCTCTGCCACTCTTCCTTTGAACATCTGCGGAGGAGTCGCGATTCAACGTCGCCGAGACTCCCTTTTTCCGGCTCTCAAACTTAACAGCCACCCTCGCGCCTGGCAATCAACCTTTTTCTATTGCAAGGACACTTCTCCCAAGGGCCAACCCAGACTACCGGGTTTCCGCGCTGAACCTCTCGTGCTAGGAGAATCAACCAACTCCTACGCCAAAAACCGCGCGGCTTTGGCCCCCATTCTTTCCAGGATCCGAGCTCTCAAGGCCCACGGCCTCAAAGGCACCGACCTGGTCAAATGCTGGGTCGGGTGGTGTATAAAACCACTATCCATCCGACCCAAGCTTATCTGCGACTACACCAACATCCCCTCTGATTGTCTCCGGTTCACATTTGAAGAGCCGGACGATGAAGAAGTCATCCGAACTTCTAAGAAACTTTTGTCCGAGTCTATCGCTACGATAACTCTAGACGGGCTCCTCCCCTTCAGTTCCGAGAACCCGGCTCCAAAGGTACTTAACTTGCTCCCCTCTAACTCTTATATTTCTTTCTTTTTATCCCTTCTGTATTTCAATAACCCATCATGAACTCCTCTGTTCCTTCCTCTGGCCACTGAAGACTGGTGGAACGCCGCCGATGAAACGCCCGTCTCCTCCGACCAAGAAGATGAGTCGGATCAAAATTCAGAAGAAGCAGGCGAAGGTGAGTTTGACTCCATGGACCGGCTTTGGAAAAAACTCCTAGAAGCCGATCTTGAAGACGACATTTCTTCTCATACTCCCCACATTCCAGGTCAAGGTGAACAAGACTCCACCAAGGCTCCGACACCTCCTTCTCCACCAGCCGGAGCAAAGCGGGCCCGTAACGCGGTACAATTGATACCACGCTCTCGTTTCATCAATCTAGAAGCTGCTTCCGGGTTTCAAACTTGTCCGTCTGCGCAGGACAAGGAAGAGGTGACGCCTAAACGTCCAAGGACTCGCTCGTCCGCATCTTCCGACGAGCTCTCCTCAGGTATCCCAAACAGTCCTTCTCCCCGCGGGAGGAACGCTCATCAGACTTCCCCCGATGCACGTTATCCTTTGGCGGGCTGCCTCCGGGTTTCTGAATCCCGGTCTATGTCCTGCTCTTCAGGTTCCGGTTCAGAGGCTCTTCCCTCCGACTTTGTCATCAACAAGGGGTAAGTCTTAATTTTATTTTGCGCCATGTCTTTGCTTTAGTCCACTTACTATTCCTCACATGTCTTTACACTTTCCCAGAGCCCAAGCCGTCCTTAGTGATGAGGAAACCCCTGATGTCATCGCAACCCCTCCAGCTGAGCCTGAAGTTGAAGAGACTCAAGCTGAGAAGTCGTCTGACCCGACTCTCCCTGTTCCAGACTCTTCTTCCCCTCCGAAGTCCGATTTTCCTGTCATTCCGGAAGAACCGGATGTCGCTGTAACGGGCACCGGCTTTCAAGATCCCGCCGCGCCCTCAACTTCCGTGGCGAAGGTCTTTGAGCCGGAACTTAAGGCTGGGGAAGGGCCCGCTACCCGTGTCGCAGGCAAGGAACAGGTCAAGGAAACCGAAGAATCGGACTCTGAAGATGAAACTCCTTACAACACCTTGGAGTTTCCAGAACTTTTTGAGAGAATCCATAAGCGACTCTCCAGGGTGCGAAAGGAGGAATCTCAGCTGCGCAACTATCTGCATTTCCGCTACCAGGTATGTTCCCTCTAGTAGTCCCCAAGTGCTTAGACTTTACTTAGGTAAATGCTTAGTACTTGCATGATAGGGAACCTGTCTCAATAGAAATGTTTCTTTGAAGTAGTCCCCAAGAGTCGGAGCAGTAGCTTGCTGCGCTCCGGGTCTTTCTTACTAACGAACTTTTTGCAATGAGTAGTCCCCCAGAGTCGGAGCAGTAGCTTGCTGCGCTCCGGGTCTTCTTTGAGATACCGTCATTGCTTCATAAACTGCTTCCTGATATGTTTGTCTCTGTCTTGATAAATATATGTTCCCTCTGCAGGAGTTATCGAAAGCCACCGCCGAGAGCAACAGCGAAACACGCCATGAACTTGCGCGCCAAGCTGGCCTTCGTGAGAAGGCTGAGGAACAGCTGAAGCTTCAAGAAGAAGCCCTAAAACGGCTTCAAACTGATAATGAGACTTTGCAGAAGAAGGTGTACGAACAAGAGCTCGCCATACAGGTGAAGGCTCTTGAACTGCAAAGAGTAATCTCCGAGTTGGAGAGAATAAAGAAGCTCGTTCACAACTTGGCCGTTGCTGTCTTCGGTGAGTCTTCTTCTTACCTTTTCTTTCTTGCATTGCTTTGTCCTCGTAGGTTTCCTTATCCTCCGTTTGCTCCCTGCTAGGTCCGGCTCAGGGGGTGACCATAAAGGGAACACTTGAGAAAATTTAGGCCATGTATGGCGTCACCCGCCGACTCTACTTCGGCTGCGCCGAGATGATCAAGGCGTCTACCTCTTCTGGGGAATGTCCTCCGGGTCTTCCGGATTTTCTCGCCGCCACCTCTGTGGTGCCTATGCTGATGGAGCGATGGAAGGCGTCTGCCTGCCGCAAGGGTGCTATCCGTACACTTGCATTGGCGAAGGCATACTACCCCAACCTTGACCCGGCCAAGCTCACAAAGGGCTTCCCTGAATTCCAGCCTGATGGCACTGAGACCTCAAAAATATATGGGAAGCTCGTGAAATCCGTTCGGCGTCCAGCTTGTCAGATTACCAATGGGTTGGCCCTAAACGAGTTCCAAGCTGCTTATGACGAAGACAACCATGCCATCAAGGAGGTCCCGCCGGAGCCGATCAACTTATGGAAGCCGGTAGAAGAGGCGCCGCAACTCTTCACGCCCTTCACAACAAGTGCGAACCCCTCAAGCTCAACTCCCGACATTCCAGCTCCCTCTCGTCCCTCCGATCTTGACGGCTTTGAAGCCTTGTCTTCGGTCGTTTTGCAGAGGCCACGAGGCGGAATTACAAAGGATACGAGGGACCCTGGGCAAGGATCTGCGTCGGCTCCTCCGCACCAATAGACCGCCCGGATGTTCCAAACGCCGACTTATGTACCGGCTTACAAACTTTCGACCTGACTTAAATTCTTGTAACTTTATGTTGTGCTTCATGGCCTGTAATAGGTTAGATCGAAATACTCGCTATACCTTTTGATGCGCCTTCGTGCGCCACTGCTGTAATGTAACATGTCTATAAATGGCTTACTTCCTTGGTTTCTTTTACCCTTTTGGTTTCTTTAGCTCTCTGCATAGCCGGGTCTCTCGTGACTTCTGTGTCTGAAAACCCGGAGCAATCAGGGTCTGCTAAGTCCCCATGGGCCTCATAGTCAGATTGAAAGCCGGCGTTTTAGCATCTGGTCATGTATGAGAATGCCATCAAGCTATCAGGCAAGAAACCAAGAATAATTGTGGCTTCTTTGCCGGGTTGTGAGTTTACAACTTACAACTTTCTTAGTTAGTAAGCCCCCAAGACCCTGATCATATAAAGAATAAGGAACTGAAAACACAATACTCTTTTCTTCTTAGAGGCGCCTTCCTCACTTTATTGATCATATAATATGTACATAGCTAGCAAGCCGCCTCATTAAAAACCTTCCAGTCCCCTTAGGTACCCTGGTAAGGAAAAGAGCGCGTCTGAAACCTGCTGCCTTTAAACGAAAGAGATACAAAAAGGTGGAGCCCGTCTCATCCGGGGGCTCACAAAACCTAAGTGTAGTATGGTCGAAGTTCTGCTATATTCCAAGGCCTGTCGTTCTCTGTCAACGGGTTCCTTGTATGGTCTGTATTGTTTCCTGTCCTTGTAGCTTGTTCTCTAGCATCCACCAAGTAATAAGACCCATTGTGCAAGTTCCGGCTTACCACGAAAGGGCCTTCCCATGGGGGAGTTAGCTTGTGGAAGCCGGTCTTGTTCTGTGCTAGCCTTAGGACCAAGTCGCCTTCCTGAAAGCTTCTTGACTTAACCCGGCGGCTGTGATAACGCCTCAGGTCTTGCTGGTATATGGCTGATCTTTCTAAGGCCAGCTCTCTCGCCTCCTCCAGCATATCAACTGAATTTTGCCGGGCTTGCTCGTTCTCAGTTTCAACATAGTTTGCCACTCTCGGGGAATCATGGATGATGTCACTGGGTAACACGGCTTCCGCCCCATAAACCATGAAGAAAGGAGTGAAGTCTGTCGATCTATTTGGGGTTGTGTTTATGCTCCAGACGACTGATGGGAGCTCCTCTTCCCAGCACCCGGCGGCTCTGACTAACGGGACCCGGAGTCTTGGCTTGACGCCTCTTAGCAGCTCCTGGTTTATCCTCTCCACTTGGCCGTTCGACTGAGGGTGTGAAACTGAGGCAAGGTCGAGCCGGATGCCGTTCTCTTTGCAAAATATCTGCATCTCTCCAAGCGAAAAATTTGTCCCGTTATCAGTGATGATGCTGTGAGGATACCCAAAACGGTATATGATTTTCTTCAGGAACTCGACAGCTGTTGCCGCTGTGCAACTGTTGACGGCTTGCACTTCTACCCACTTTGTGAATTTATCCACTGCGACCAGTAGGTGAGTCTTTTTATTGGGTGAAGTCTGGAAAGGTCCCACCATGTCCATACCCCAAACTGCAAAGGGCCATGTTATTGGGATGGTCTTCAGGTCTTGAGCCGGAATATGAATCTGCCTTGCGTATCGCTGGCATTGTTGGGGGGATCGTGACCCGGTAGGCCCACCGACAGAGAAGACCCGCCGGCCTGGTGAGAACCTGGGCCGGGTTAAGCAAGAAGGTGTGGGCCGGGACTCATGAGAGTCGGTACGCTGCGTGAGTCTTGGCCCGCACGTCAAGAAGAATCTAGAGGGCTAGAGACCAAGTACAAGACGGAGTCCTGCTAAAGGAGGCGAAGACCTAGAGGATTTAGAGTCCGGGTACGATTGTAACCCGGATCACGCCTGTATGTCCAGCGAGACCCACCGCCTATATAAGGGGGTCTCCTGGTCCTTAGAGGGGAAAGCTTTACCAGATCGCAAGTACCACCATTGTAATCTCGAGACCCGGAAGCTAAGGCGCCGAGTCCTCGAAACCCATATCAATAAAGCAGTAGCAGGAAGTAGGTCTTTACCTCGAGACGAGGGGCCGAACCTGGGTGAATCCTTGTTTCCCCACGCCGTGCTAGACAAGCTCCCGATGTCAGAAGTCGCTATGTCCCCATACTCAAGTTTCCACCCGGAAACATCTGCCGTGACAATCCCACGACTGTTGGGGGGATCGTGACCCGGTAGGCCCACCGACAGAGAAGACCCGCCGGCCTGGTGAGAACCTGGGCCGGGTTAAGCAAGAAGGTGTGGGCCGGGACTCATGAGAGTCGGTACGCTGCGTGAGTCTTGGCCCGCACGTCAAGAAGAATCTAGAGGGCTAGAGACCAAGTACAAGACGGAGTCCTGCTAAAGGAGGCGAAGACCTAGAGGATTTAGAGTCCGGGTACGATTGTAACCCGGATCACGCCTGTATGTCCAGCGAGACCCACCGCCTATATAAGGGGGTCTCCTGGTCCTTAGAGGGGAAAGCTTTACCAGATCGCAAGTACCACCATTGTAATCTCGAGACCCGGAAGCTAAGGCGCCGAGTCCTCGAAACCCATATCAATAAAGCAGTAGCAGGAAGTAGGTCTTTACCTCGAGACGAGGGGCCGAACCTGGGTAAATCCTTGTTTCCCCACGCCGTGCTAGACAAGCTCCCGATGTCAGAAGTCGCTATGTCCCCATACTCAAGTTTCCACCCGGAAACATCTGCCGTGACAATCCCACGACAGTTGGCGCCCACCGTGGGGCCCGCGGCCAAGAACATCATGATTTGTGGAGAAGCACGGCGCGGTATGGAAAACCTAGCTATCGGCCAGATCCACACGCTCCCGGGAGGGGAGCGGATCGTGGACGACTTTGGTTGGAAGGAAGAAGCAGATCGGTTGGAAACCGGATCTATGATCGCCTTCGGTCAGATCAATGTTTTCGTCGGCGTAGTCCAAACCACAGGAGCCGGCTCAGAGCAGTATGAGCCGGAGTTCGAGTCAGAATCCGGGTCAGCTACCGTGGCTCAGTCGGATGGAGAAGAATCTGTTGGATCGCCAGAGTGCGAAGTCACGATTATCGAGGAAGAGGCGGCAATTCAAGCACTACAGGATTCCGTCAGAATACCAACGAACGTGCCCGATCTGGATACGGATACCGAGTCAATTCTGCCGCTGTTTGAAGACCGGTGGGGATTTGGGCTCGAAGAAGAAGATCACCCGGCATCCCCGGGACCCGCACGACACATGACAGTTCACGTGGTGACGGCGGCTCAGCAAACCGATGGGGTGGAAGCATCCGTGAGTAGTGAAACAAGTGCAGAAAGAACCGCCAGACGGGATCGAGAAATTTGGGATCAGAACAACCTCGGCATGCCACCAGCGGCGTACCCCCCACTACACCCCAACACCGGACCCGTTTTACCAACTTTTGGCGCGGGAGTACAGACACACGCGCCAGCACCCGGGACAGCGTTCACAAACCCGATCCTGACCGCGGTGAACGATCAGGCGAGAGCCGGTGCATCGGGAATCCCGGCTCAGAACCCGGGAGAAGTAACAAACACAAGTTCAGCTATACAGAGGGAGTTGGAAGATTTAAGGCGAGCCATGGCTAGGGCGAACCAGGAGCGCGCGGATGAAGCCCGGCGCGTAGCGGAGAAGGAACGATCTTTGGCCCAGCAGGAGCAGAGGCTACAAGACGAAAGAAACGCCCTCCAGAGGAGAAGGGACGAGTTAACTGCGGTGCAGAGCAGAAGGCGCGGAAGCCGGCTACCCTTGCCGACTGGAGTCAACACCATAGTGCCTCAAGTCTTAGAATATCAGACGACGCCAGCCAATGCGCCCATAGCAGCGGTAAATCCGGTGATGGGAGCCGGCGCCCCACAGGCAGAGTTACGAGGAGCAGGAAATCCAGCGGGAGGAGCCGGAGCCGGGGAAGCAGCCGCAGAGCAACTACCTCCGCCACCTCCCAGGTTCACTACTCCCCCGGGTCATTATAATAATCCGGTTGACAACGTTTTTGCAGCTGCACACGCGCTACAGCAGATCCCGTTCGACAATTCGCCAGCTGGTATTGAGGCACGGAGAGCCGTGGATTTGCTGCGTACTGCTGTGGTCCAACAGAACAATAATCCGCGCGGGTCACAAGCATTCAACTCAGAACCACAAAGGAGTCGTACCAGGAGCCGGCACGGAGAACCACAAGCAGTAAGATCTATCCAGAACCGGCTCGGACCAGTAAGCCAACGAGGCCAACAACAAAACCAGCAAGCAATCCAGCCGCCACAGCCGGCCGTGTCCGCGGCTCAGTCAATAGTCAATAGTTCAAGAGCAAGGCGTGCAGCTGCGGCGGCAGCACCACCGGCAGCGGGAGCCGGAGCAGCTGGAGCACCAGGAGTCGGAATAGTGACCCCCGCAGCACCTCCTCCTGCGCCGGGTTACACAGGGGGCTCAACTTCAAACTTGACGGGACCAAAGTGTTTGTCAGATGCCATCAGGGCGGAGCCGTTTCCAGAAAAATTCAAAGAGCCGACCAAAGTGTGCAATTACGAGCCGAACATGAATCCAGAAACATGGCTGAGCAGTTACGGCATGGCCATGGACATGAAGAACGCTTCACCGAATCTGTGTGCACGCTACATGTACCTTATGTTAGCAGAAGGAGCCCCTAAAATTTGGCTAGACCGACTCCCGCCACGCAGTATCAACTCATGGGAGGAACTGAAGGCGGCGTTCATCAAGAACTTCGCCGGAACTTGCAAGAAACAGTACACTGAGGCCGACCTGGATCGATGCGTCATGAGGAAAACCGAGTCAGCCAGACAATGGATGGGCCGGGTTACGGAAATCTTGCAGTCATCTCTCAACATCTCGGCACACACAGCTATATCGTACATGGAGAAAAACTGCGGCTTCGAGCCGTTGACCCACAAGCTTGGACGTATGAGGGAAGACCCGGCCTGCAACAACATCTCAATAGGGGAAGTGGTGACAACAGCGAACAAATATGCAGCGACGGATAAGAGGCCGGGCGAAACAGAGGAACAACAGAGGAACAACCGGATCAGCGGAGGCCGTAACCCAAACCCGAACCAGAGTAATAGCAATCAGAACGGAAGTAACAAGCGTCCCTATGAGGGCGGAAATTCAGAGTTCGTGGGCACAACCCAGACGACGGGTTACAGGGGACCTAGACCCGGTGGTAACTTTAGAGGAGGACCTCCGAGAAGCTCGAACTTCAGCGAGATGTACAGCATGCCATGTCCAAAACACAGCAAGAACGGGAGACCATCCAATCACTCGCTAGCTCAGTGCGCGGACATCAGAGCCTGGATGAGACATGAGCAGGAAGGCCAGAGGAGTCAGGGGAACTTCGGAGGTAACAGCGGTTTCAATGGAAACAACGGCAACTCGATGGGACCCGGACAGGGGGCTGGGTCAAATGGACCGCCAAACAATAATGCCGGGTCCAGTCAACAACAGAATCAAGTCACAACCGGATATCAGCAGAACCCGAAAGAACTTCATAGTCAAGGACAGTATCACGTCTTCACCACCAGTACGTCCAGGAGAGACAGGAAATTAAAAGCAAGAGCCGTCAATGCAGTGGCATCAGCCGTTCCAAGATTCTTGAGGTGGTCAGAGCAAACTATAACTTGGAGTAGAGAGGATCACCCTCCAGCAGTCGAACATCCGGGTCTCCTGGCTCTCGTCGTGGCACCACAAGTGGACGGGTTCTCCCTGAATAAAGTCCTGATGGATGGAGGCAGCAGCATCAATATCTTATACCTCGACACTTTCAGAAGGATGGGTCTGACCCAAGATCGCCTTACCCCTACATCTACAATCTTCCACGGCATAGTCCCAGGGAAGTCGGCACATCCGATTGGCCAGATCAGCCTTGAGGTGGCGTTTGGTGTGAGCAAAGAGCAATTCAGGTCGGAGTTCCTGACGTTTGAGGTTGTTGATTTAAAAAGTCCGTATCACGCTCTATTCGGGAGGCCGGCTTACGCCAAATTCATGGCGCGGCCTTGTTATGTGTACCTCAAGCTTAAGATGCCAGGTCCCCAGGGAATAATCACAGTAGAGGGAAGCAAAACCATGGCTGCAGAGTGTGACAACGGGGATGCTATCATGGCAGAACAGGCTTGCTCAGAGGAGGAGCTCAAGTTCTACAAGTCTCAAGTAGACCCGACAGATAAGCGTGTGCTGGAAAAGCCGGCTCATGAGGAAGAGAAGAAAAAATTCAAATCAGCTCAAGATACAAAGATGGTTGATTTCGAAGAAGGGAACTCCTCCAAGCAGTTCTCAGTGGGGACCCACTTGGACCCGAAATAGGAAAGCGAGCTCATCAAGTTCATCCGTGAGAATCGGGACATCTTCGCATGGTCTCCTTCAGACATGCCGGGTGTCCCGAGTGAACTTGCTGAGCACAGCTTACATGTTGATCCAAAGGCAAAGCCGGTAAAGCAAGGATTACGTCGTCTCAACGCAGAGAGGAAAAGGATTGTTGGAGAAGAGGTAGCTCGTTTGCTTGCAGCCGGGTTTATCATGGAAGTCTACCATCCCAAGTGGCTGGCTAACCCGGTCCTAGTCCTGAAGAAAAACGGAGAGTGGCGCATGTGCATTGACTATACCAGCTTGAACAAGGTCTGCCCAAAAGATCCCTTTGCATTGCCGCGTATAGATCAGATCATCGATGCCACAGCCGGTAGCGAGTTGTTATGTTTCTTGGATGCATACTCCGGGTATCATCAGATCAAGCTCAATGTTGACGACCAGGAGAAGACGTCGTTCATCACCCCTTTCGGTGCTTTCTGTTATAAAAACATGACCTTTGGCCTCAAGAATGCAGGTGCCACCTACCAAAGGTGCATCCAGAATTGTTTCCAAAACCAAATCGGTCGCAACGTGCATGCCTATGTCGATGATGTCGTGATCAAGTCACAGAAAGCCGGGTCACTCCTGGATGACCTAAAGGAGACCTTCGACAACCTGCGCAAATATCAGATGAAGTTAAACCCGACCAAGTGCGTATTTGGAGTTCCGGCTGGCATGTTACTGGGTTTCATAGTCTCAGAGAGAGGGATAGAAGCTAACCCGGCTAAAATTAAGGCCATCATGAACCTTAAGAAGCCGGAGTGTGTTAATGATGTCCAGAAGCTGACAGGGTGTGTCACAGCCCTGAGCCGGTTCATTGCAAGGATGGGAGAGAAAGCTCTGCCACTATACAAACTATTGAAGAAGTCAGATAAGTTTGTCTGGGGCCAGGAGGCAGATGACGCCTTCGAAGACCTAAAGAAGACATTATCCACAGCTCCAGTGTTAGCGGCCCCCACGAGCAAGGAGCCGATGTTGTTGTACGTTTCCGCAAATTCCAGAGCCGTCAGCGCTGTGGTCGTAGTGGAGCGCAAAGAAGAAGGAAAGGAGTACCCAATTCAAAGGCCGGTCTACTATGTTAGTGAAGCTCTCACAGAGTCCAAGCAGAGGTACCCGCAGTGGCAGAAGTTGGTATACGGCGTGTTTATGGCAAGCCGGAAGATGCCTCACTATTTTCAGGAACACCCAATCACTGTGGTGAGTTCCGCTCCCTTAGCGGAAATCATCGGAAACAGAGAAGCTACAGGCAGGATCGCAAAGTGGGCCATCGAGATGGGGCCTTATCATATCAACTACGAGCCAAGAGCAGCAATCAAGTCACAGGCCTTGGTGGATTTCGTCAATGATTGGACAGAATTTGACCCCTTACCTCCGCCTCCAAGCGCCAAGCATTGGACTATGCACTTCGACGGGTCAAAGCAGTTTGAAGGCTCAGGAGCCGGCGTTGTACTAACTTCGCCAAAAGGAGACAAGTTGAGTTACGTCCTGCAGATACATTTCGAACCATGCACCAATAACGTGGCAGAGTATGAGGCCTTGTTACACGGTTTGAAAGTCGCTAGAGAGATGAACATCAAAAGAATCATGTGCTATGGAGACTCTGACCTTGTGGCTCAGCAAGTTTCAGGAACCTGGGATAGAAAAGACGCCAACATGGCGGCTTACAGGCGAGAAGTAGATCGTATTGTCGGCTTCTTCTCCGGCTACCAAGTCGACCATATCGACAGACGAAAGAATGAGGCGGCCGACGCCCTATCAAGACTCGGTTCTAGCAGAGAGCCGGTACCTCCAAACGTGTTCCTCGCCGAGTTACATCATCCCTCGGTCAAGCTGCCAACAGAAGAAGAGTTGGCAAACCCTGATGACCCGGAATCACAGCTAGTAGCAGCCATACATCAAACACCGTCCTGGACTGAGCCGTATATAGCTTACCTGCAGAGGGAGGAATTACCTCAAGACGAAGTACTAGCACGACAGATTGTGCGCCGGGCTAAGGGCTACGTTATCATCAATGGCGAGTTACACAAGAGGAGCACGTCCGGGGTATTCTTACGATGTGTCTCACCAGAGGAAGGCCGGAAAATCCTTCAGGAAATTCACGCAGGGGACTGCGGACATCACGCGTCCACAAGATCGATGGTTGCTAAAGCGTTCAGGCATGGATTCTTTTGGCTGACCGCTCTGGCTGATGTAGAAAATATAGCCCGGGTTTGCGATGGATGCCAGCGATACGCAAGGCAGATTCATATTCCGGCTCAAGACCTGAGGACCATCCCAATAACATGGCCCTTTGCAGTTTGGGGCATGGACATGGTGGGACCTTTCCAGACTTCACCCAATAAAAAGACTCACCTACTGGTCGCAGTGGATAAATTCACAAAGTGGGTAGAAGTGCAAGCCGTCAACAATTGCACAGCGGCAGCAGCTGTCAAGTTCCTGAAGAAAATCATATACCGTTTTGGGTATCCTCACAGCATCATCACTGATAACGGGACAAATTTTTCGCTTGGGGAGATGCAGATATTTTGCAAAGAGAACGGCATCCGGCTCGACCTTGCCTCAGTTTCGCACCCTCAGTCGAACGGCCAAGTGGAGAGGATAAACCAGGAGCTGCTAAGAGGCGTCAAGCCAAGACTCCGGGTCCCGTTAGTCAGAGCCGCCGGGTGCTGGGAAGAGGAGCTCCCATCAGTGGTCTGGAGCATAAACACAACCCCAAATAGATCGACAGACTTCACTCCTTTCTTCATGGTTTATGGGGCGGAAGCCGTGTTACCCAGTGACATCATCCATGATTCCCCGAGAGTGGCAAACTATGTTGAAACTGAGAACGAGCAAGCCCGGCAAAATTCAGTTGATATGCTGGAGGAGGCAAGAGAGCTGGCCTTGGAAAGATCAGCCATATACCAGCAAGACCTGAGGCGTTATCACAGCCGCCGGGTTAAGTCAAGAACCTTTCAGGAAGGCGACTTGGTCCTAAGGCTAGCACAGAACAAGACCGGCTTCCACAAGCTAACTCCCCCATGGGAAGGCCCTTTCGTGGTAAGCCGGAACTTGCACAACGGGTCTTATTACTTGGTGGATGCTAGAGAACAAGCTACAAGGATAGGAAACAATACAGACCATACAAGGAACCCGTTGACAGAGAACGACAGGCCTTGGAATATAGCAGAACTTCGACCATACTACACTTAGGTTTTGTGAGCCCCCGGATGAGACGGGCTCCACCTTTTTGTATCTCCTTCGTTTAAAGGCAGCAGGTTTCAGACGCGCTCTTTTCCTTACCAGGGTACCTAAGGGGACTGGAAGGTTTTTAATGAGGCGGCTTGCTAGCTATGTACATATTATATGATCAATAAAGTGAGGAAGGCACCTCTAAGAAGAAAAGAGTATTGTGTTTTCAGTTCCTTATCTTTATATGATCAGGGTCTTGGGGGCTTACCAACTAAGAAAGTTGTAAGTTGTAAACTCACAACCCGGCAAAGAAGCCACAATTATTCTTGGTTTCTTGCCTGCTAGCTTGATGGCATTCTCATACATGACCAGATGCTAAAACGCCGGCTTTCAATCTGACTATGAGGCCCATGGGGACTTAGCAGACCCTGATTGCTCCGGGTTTTCAGACACAGAAGTCACGAGAAACCCGGCTATGCAGAGAGCTAAAGAAACCAAAAGGGTAAAAGAAACCAAGGAAGTAAGACATTTATAGACATGTTATATTACAGCAGTGGCGCACGAAGGCGCATCAAAAGGTATAGCGAGTATTTCGATCTAACCTATTACAGGCCATGAAGCACAATATAAAGTTACAAGAATTTAAGTCAGGTCGAAAGTTTGTAAGCCGGTACATAAGTCGGCGTTCGGAACATCCGGGCGGTCTATTGGTGCGGAGGAGCCGACGCAGATCCTTGCCCAGGGTCCCTCGTATCCTTTGTAATTCCGCCTCGTGGCCTCTGCAAAACGACCGAAGACAAGGCTTCAAAGCCGTCAAGATCGGAGGGACGAGAGGGAGCTGGAATGTCGGGAGTTGAGCTTGAGGGGTTCGCACTTGTTGTGAAGGGCGTGAAGAGTTGCGGCGCCTCTTCTACCGGCTTCCATAAGTTGATCGGCTCCGGCGGGACCTCCTTGATGGCATGGTTGTCTTCGTCATAAGCAGCTTGGAACTCGTTTAGGGCCAACCCATTGGTAATCTGACAAGCCGGACGCCGAACGGATTTCACGAGCTTCCCATATATTTTTGAGGTCTCAGTGCCATCAGGCTGGAATTCAGGGAAGCCCTTTGTGAGCTTGGCCGGGTCAAGGTTGGGGTAGTATGCCTTCGCCAATGCAAGTGTACGGATAGCACCCTTGCGACAGGCAGACGCCTTCCATCGCTCCATCAGCATAGGCACCACAGAGGTGGCGGCGAGAAAATCCGGAAGACCCGGAGGACATTCCCCAGAAGAAGTAGACGCCTTGATCATCTCGGCGCAGCCGAAGTAGAGTCGGCGGGTGACGCCATACATGGCCTGAATTTTCTCAAGTGTTCCCTTTATGGTCACCCCCTGAGCCGGACCTAGCAGGGAGCAAACGGAGGATAAGGAAACCTACGAGGACAAAGCAATACAAGAAAGAAAAGGTAAGAAGAAGACTCACCGAAGACAGCAACGGCCAAGTTATGAACGAGCTTCTTTATTTTCTCCAATTCGGAGATTACTCTTTGCAGTTCAAGAGCCTTCACCTGTATGGCGAGCTCTTGTTCGTGCACCTTCTTCTGCAAAGCCTCATTATCAGTTTGAAGCCGTTTTAGGGCTTCTTCTTGAAGCTTCAGCTGTTCCTCAGCCTTCTCACGAAGGCCGGCTTGGCGCGCAAGTTCATGGCGTGTTTCGCTGTTGCTCTCGGCGGTGGCTTTCGAAAACTCCTGCAGAGGGAACATATATTTATCAAGACAGACAAACATATCAGGAAGCAGTTTATGAAGCAATGACGGTATCTCAAAGAAGACCCGGAGCGCAGCAAGCTACTGCCCCGACTCTTGGGGACTACTCATTGCAAAAAGTTCAACTAGCAAGAAAGACCCGGAGCGCAGCAAGCTACTGCTCCGACTCTTGGGGACTACTCATTGCAAAAAGTTCAACTAGCAAGAAAGACCCGGAGCGCAGCAAGCTACTGCTCCGACTCTTGGGGACTACTTCAAAGAAACATTTCTAGTGAGACAGGTTCCCTATCATGCAAGTACTAAGCATTTACCTAAGTAAAGTCTAAGCACTTGGGGACTACTAGAGGGAACATACCTGGTAGCGGAAATGCAGATAGTTGCGCAGCTGAGATTCCTCCTTTCGCACCCTGGAGAGTCGCTTATGGATTCTCTCAAAAAGTTCTGGAAACTCCAAGGTGTTGTAAGGAGTTTCATCTTCAGAGTCCGACTCTTCGGTTTCCTTGACCTGTTCCTTGCCTGCGGCACGGGTGGCGGGCTCTTCCCCAGCCTTAAGTTCCGGCTCAAAGACCTTCGCCACGGAAGTTGAGGGTGCGGCGGGATCTTGAAACGCCGGTGCCCGTTACAGCGACATCCGGTTCTTCCGGAATGACAGGAAGATCGGACTTCGGAGGGGAAGAAGAGTCTGGAACAGGGAGAGTCGGGTCAGACGGCTTCTCAGCTTGAGGCTCTTCAACTTCAGGCTCAGCTGGAGGGGTTGTGATGACATCAGGGGTTTCCTCATCACTAAGGACGGCTTGGGCTCTGGGAAAGTGTAAAGACATGTGAGGAATAGTAAGTGGGCTAAAGCAAAGACGTGGCGCAAAATAAAATTAAGACTTACCCCTTGTTGATGACAAAGTCGGAGGGAAGAGCCTCTGAACCGGAACCTGAAGAGCAGGACATAGACCGGGATTCAGAAACCCGGAGGCAGCCCGCCAAAGGATAACGTGCATCGGGGGAAGTCTGATGAGCGTTCCTCCCGCGGGGAGAAGGACTGTTTGGGATACCTGAGGAGAGCTCGTCGGAGGATGCGGACGAGCGAGTCCTTGGACGTTTAGGCGTCACCTCTTCCTTGTCCTGCGCAGACGGACAAGTTTGAAACCCGGAAGCAGCTTCTAGATTGATGAAACGAGAGCGTGGTATCAATTGTACCGCGTTACGGGCCCGCTTTGCTCCAGCTGGTGGAGAAGGAGGTGTCGGGGCCTTGGTGGAGTCTTGTTCACCTTGACCTGGAATGTGGGGAGTATGAGAAGAAATGTCGTCTTCAAGATCGGCTTCTAGGAGTTTTTTCCAAAGCCGGTCCATAGAGTCAAGCTCACCTTCGCCTGCTTCTTCTTCTGAATTTTGATCCGACTCATCTTCTTGGTCGGAGGAGACGGGCGTTTCATCGGCGGCGTTCCACCAGTCTTCAGTGGCCTGAGGAAGGAACAGAGGAGTTCATGATGGGTTATTGAAATACAGAAGGGATGAAAAGAAAGAAGTATAAGAGTTAGAGGGGAGCAAGTTAAGTACCTTTGGAGCCGGGTTCTCGGAACTGAAGGGGAGGAGCCCGTCTAGAGCTATCGTAGCGATAGACTCGGACAAAAGTTTCTTAGAAGTTCGGATGACTTCTTCATCGTCCGGCTCTTCAAATGTGAACCGAAGACAATCAGAGGGAATGTTGGTGTAGTCGCAGATAAGCTTGGGTCGGATGGATAGTGGTTTTAAACACCACCCGACCCAGCATTTGACCAGGTCGGTGCCTTTGAGGCCGTGGGCCTTGAGAGCTCGGATCCTGGAAAGAATGGGGGCCAAAGCCGCGCGGTTTTTGGCGTAGGAGTTGGTTGATTCTCCTAGCACGAGAGGTTCAGCGCGGAAACCCGGTAGTCTGGGTTGGCCCTTGGGAGAAGTGTCCTTGCAATAGAAAAAGGTTGATTGCCAGGCGCGAGGGTGGCTGTTAAGTTTGAGAGCCGGAAAAAGGGAGTCTCGGCGACGTTGAATCACGACTCCTCCGCAGATGTTCAAAGGAAGAGTGGCAGAGGAGCGTTGTGGGTTGCAATAGAAAAATTCAAGAAAGAGGTCGAGAGAGGGTTCCATTTGAAGATAGTCTTCGCATAAAACGGTAAAGTTGGAGAGGGAAAGAATCGAATTCGGGGCCAAGTCTTGAGGCCTGAGGCCGTAGTAAGCGAGCAGAGTGCGGAAAAAGAGGGAACCCGGAGGTTTGAAGCCGCGATTGAGGTGATCGGCAAATATTATTACCTCACTATCTCGAGGAGCCGGCACGACCTCGTTACCCGGGGCGCGCCAGTGGATGATGTCTTGGGCCTGAAGATCGCCGGAATCCACCAAGTCCTGCAGCTTGGCGACAGAGACGGTTGATCCAGTCCAGTTCCCGGAAGTAGGCGCTGCGGCGGCGGCGCCAGAAGCAGAGGCACCAGCGGCAGCTTTGGCCTTCTTCAGGTTGGCCTTAGCCGCGGCGGCCGCGGCGGCGGCGGCGGGGCCCTTGCTTGCAACTTTTTTCCCCATTGAAAGAAGTTGCCGAGATCTAGATCTAAAAGTGGGATGCGAGGAGATGGCTGCGGGGGTAACTGCGGCACGGTTCTGGATTTGAGCAGAAGAAGCAAGAGGACGGTGGCGTTAGCTAGCTCCGGCGAAGATTGGAGAGCTCGAGCTTGGGAGTGACAGCGGCGGCGCTGGAGGAAGAAGAAGAAGTGGGGACGCACGGGGGAAATGGTCGCTTTCTTCCCCGTCCCCACTTATTTATATCCCAAGTGGGAGTTGACCTAGGGGCAAAACAGGAAGAATCCAAGGATAATGATGACCTCGAGGAACCATATCTGTGGTGCCAGATTTTGTACCTGACAGAATCTTGGGTTCCCGAGACGGACGCGCGATTCCTCGGTTCTCGCGAAGGGATAAGCATTAAAAATGTCGTTGACCCTGGAGGTTGACCGACGTCTTCGAGGAAGCATAAAGAAAGCTGGAAATTGCTAAGTCTGGAAGTGGGAGTCGGCAGGCGATGACCGGGTTAGGAACGGGCCGCCAGTAAGAGCCGGCCAAACCGACACCTGTGTGCTCGCTTGCTTAATAAGTTGTTTATTGTTTTTCAGATGATAACCGGGACAAAAGAAGTGACGGCTTCCCCAAGATTATGCCCAAGAGTGCAAGGCGAAGCAAGTCAATTCTGATGTCCAAGTTATCCTGGGGGCTACTGTTGGGGGGATCGTGACCCGGTAGGCCCACCGACAGAGAAGACCCGCCG
This sequence comes from Poa annua, assembly GCA_026929855.1. NCBI lineage: Eukaryota > Viridiplantae > Streptophyta > Magnoliopsida > Poales > Poaceae > Poa > Poa annua. The sequence goes on along the minus strand of CM049434.1, from coordinate 24,316,308 downwards.
GCCTGGTGAGAACCTGGGCCGGGTTAAGCAAGAAGGTGTGGGCCGGGACTCATGAGAGTCGGTACGCTGCGTGAGTCTTGGCCCGCACGTCAAGAAGAATCTAGAGGGCTAGAGACCAAGTACAAGACGGAGTCCTGCTAAAGGAGGCGAAGACCTAGAGGATTTAGAGTCCGGGTACGATTGTAACCCGGATCACGCCTGTATGTCCAGCGAGACCCACCGCCTATATAAGGGGGTCTCCTGGTCCTTAGAGGGGAAAGCTTTACCAGATCGCAAGTACCACCATTGTAATCTCGAGACCCGGAAGCTAAGGCGCCGAGTCCTCGAAACCCATATCAATAAAGCAGTAGCAGGAAGTAGGTCTTTACCTCGAGACGAGGGGCCGAACCTGGGTAAATCCTTGTTTCCCCACGCCGTGCTAGACAAGCTCCCGATGTCAGAAGTCGCTATGTCCCCATACTCAAGTTTCCACCCGGAAACATCTGCCGTGACAATCCCACGACAGGCATCCATCGCAAACCCGGGCTATATTTTCTGCAGCAGCCAGAGCGGTCAGCCAAAAGAATCCATGCCTGAACGCTTTAGCAACCATCGATCTTGTGGACGCGTGATGTCCGCAGTCCCCTGCGTGAATTTCCTGAAGGATTTTCCGGCCTTCCTCTGGTGAGACACATCATAAGAATACCCCGGACGTGCTCCTCTTGTGTAACTCGCCATTGATGATAACGTAGCCCTTAGCCCGGCGCACAATCTGTCGTGCTAGTACTTCGTCTTGAGGTAACTCTTCCCTCTGCAGGTAAGCTATATACGGCTCAGTCCAGGACGGTGTTTGATGTACGGCTGCGACTAGCTGTGATTCCGGGTCATCAGGGTTTGCCAACTCTTCTTCTGTTGGCAGCTTGACCGAGGGATGATGTAACTCGGCGAGGAACACGTTTGGAGGTACCGGCTCTCTGCTAGAACCGAGTCTTGATAGGGCGTCGGCCGCCTCATTCTTTCGTCTGTCGATATGGTCGACTTGGTAGCCGGAGAAGAAGCCGGCAATACGATCTACTTCTCGCCTGTAAGCCGCCATGTTGGCGTCTTTTCTATCCCAGGTTCCTGAAACTTGCTGAGCCACAAGGTCAGAGTCTCCATAGCACATGATTCTTTTGATGTTCATCTCTCTAGCGACTTTCAAACCGTGTAACAAGGCCTCATACTCTGCCACGTTATTGGTGCATGGTTCGAAATGTATCTGCAGGACGTAACTCAACTTGTCTCCTTTTGGCGAAGTTAGTACAACGCCGGCTCCTGAGCCTTCAAACTGCTTTGACCCGTCGAAGTGCATAGTCCAATGCTTGGCGCTTGGAGGCGGAGGTAAGGGGTCAAATTCTGTCCAATCATTGACGAAATCCACGAAGGCCTGTGACTTGATTGCTGTTCTTGGCTCGTAGTTGATATGATAAGGCCCCATCTCGATGGCCCACTTTGCGATCCTGCCTGTAGCTTCTCTGTTTCCGATGATTTCCGCTAAGGGAGCGGAACTCACCACAGTGATTGGGTGTTCCTGAAAATAGTGAGGCATCTTCCGGCTTGCCATAAACACGCCGTATACCAACTTCTGCCACTGCGGGTACCTCTGCTTGGACTCTGTGAGAGCTTCACTAACATAGTAGACCGGCCTTTGAATTGGGTACTCCTTTCCTTCTTCTTTGCGCTCCACTACGACCACAGCGCTGACGGCTCTGGAATTTGCGGAAACGTACAACAACATCGGCTCCTTGCTCGTGGGGGCCGCTAACACTGGAGCTGTGGATAATGTCTTCTTTAGGTCTTCGAAGGCGTCATCTGCCTCCTGGCCCCAGACAAACTTATCTGACTTCTTCAATAGTTTGTATAGTGGCAGAGCTTTCTCTCCCATCCTTGCAATGAACCGGCTCAGGGCTGTGACACACCCTGTCAGCTTCTGGACATCATTAACACACTCCGGCTTCTTAAGGTTCATGATGGCATTAATTTTAGCCGGGTTAGCTTCTATCCCTCTCTCTGAGACTATGAAACCCAGTAACATGCCAGCCGGAACTCCAAATACGCACTTGGTCGGGTTTAACTTCATCTGATATTTGCGCAAGTTGTCGAAGGTCTCCTTTAGGTCATCCAGGAGTGACCCGGCTTTCTGTGACTTGATCACGACATCATCGACATAGGCATGCACGTTGCGACCGATTTGGTTCTGGAAACAATTCTGGATGCACCTTTGGTAGGTGGCACCTGCATTCTTGAGGCCAAAGGTCATATTTTTATAACAGAAAGCACCGAAAGGGGTGATGAACGACGTCTTCTCCTGGTCGTCAACATTGAGCTTGATCTGATGATACCCGGAGTATGCATCCAAGAAACATAACAACTCGCTACCGGCTGTGGCATCGATGATCTGATCTATACGCGGCAATGCAAAGGGATCTTTCGGGCAGACCTTGTTCAAGCTGGTGTAGTCAATGCACATGCGCCACTCTCCGTTTTTCTTCAGGACTAGGACCGGGTTAGCCAGCCACTTGGGATGGTAAACTTCCATGATAAACCCGGCTGCAAGCAAACGAGCTACCTCTTCTCCAACAATCCTTTTCCTCTCTGCGTTGAGACGTCGTAATCCTTGCTTTACCGGCTTTGCCTTTGGATCAACATGTAAGCTGTGCTCAGCAAGTTCACTCGGGACACCCGGCATGTCTGAAGGAGACCATGCGAAGATGTCCCGATTCTCACGGATGAACTTGATGAGCTCGCTTTCCTATTTCGGGTCCAAGTGGGTCCCCACTGAGAACTGCTTGGAGGAGTCCCCTTCTTCGAAATCAACCATCTTTGTATCTTGAGCTGATTTGAATTTTTTCTTCTCTTCTTCATGAGCTGGCTTTTCCAGCACACGCTTATCTGTCGGGTCTACTTGAGACTTGTAGAACTTGAGCTCCTCCTCTGAGCAAGCCTGTTCTGCCATGATAGCATCCCCGTTGTCACACTCTGCAGCCATGGTTTTGCTTCCCTCTACTGTGATTATTCCCTGGGGACCTGGCATCTTAAGCTTGAGGTACACATAACAAGGCCGCGCCATGAATTTGGCGTAAGCCGGCCTCCCGAATAGAGCGTGATACGGACTTTTTAAATCAACAACCTCAAACGTCAGGAACTCCGACCTGAATTGCTCTTTGCTCACTCCGAACGCCACCTCAAGGCTGATCTGGCCAATCGGATGTGCCGACTTCCCTGGGACTATGCCGTGGAAGATTGTAGATGTAGGGGTAAGGCGATCTTGGGTCAGACCCATCCTTCTGAAAGTGTCGAGGTATAAGATATTGATGCTGCTGCCTCCATCCATCAGGACTTTATTCAGGGAGAACCCGTCCACTTGTGGTGCCACGACGAGAGCCAGGAGACCCGGATGTTCGACTGCTGGAGGGTGATCCTCTCTACTCCAAGTTATAGTTTGCTCTGACCACCTCAAGAATCTTGGAACGGCTGATGCCACTGCATTGACGGCTCTTGCTTTTAATTTCCTGTCTCTCCTGGACGTACTGGTGGTGAAGACGTGATACTGTCCTTGACTATGAAGTTCTTTCGGGTTCTGCTGATATCCGGTTGTGACTTGATTCTGTTGTTGACTGGACCCGACATTATTGTTTGGCGGTCCATTTGACCCAGCCCCCTGTCCGGGTCCCATCGAGTTGCCGTTGTTTCCATTGAAACCGCTGTTACCTCCGAAGTTCCCCTGACTCCTCTGGCCTTCCTGCTCATGTCTCATCCAGGCTCTGATGTCCGCGCACTGAGCTAGCGAGTGATTGGATGGTCTCCCGTTCTTGCTGTGTTTTGGACATGGCATGCTGTACATCTCGCTGAAGTTCGAGCTTCTCGGAGGTCCTCCTCTAAAGTTACCACCGGGTCTAGGTCCCCTGTAACCCGTCGTCTGGGTTGTGCCCACGAACTCTGAATTTCCGCCCTCATAGGGACGCTTGTTACTTCCGTTCTGATTGCTATTACTCTGGTTCGGGTTTGGGTTACGGCCTCCGCTGATCCGGTTGTTCCTCTGTTGTTCCTCTGTTTCGCCCGGCCTCTTATCCGTCGCTGCATATTTGTTCGCTGTTGTCACCACTTCCCCTATTGAGATGTTGTTGCAGGCCGGGTCTTCCCTCATACGTCCAAGCTTGTGGGTCAACGGCTCGAAGCCGCAGTTTTTCTCCATGTACGATATAGCTGTGTGTGCCGAGATGTTGAGAGATGACTGCAAGATTTCCGTAACCCGGCCCATCCATTGTCTGGCTGACTCGGTTTTCCTCATGACGCATCGATCCAGGTCGGCCTCAGTGTACTGTTTCTTGCAAGTTCCGGCGAAGTTCTTGATGAACGCCGCCTTCAGTTCCTCCCATGAGTTGATACTGCGTGGCGGGAGTCGGTCTAGCCAAATTTTAGGGGCTCCTTCTGCTAACATAAGGTACATGTAGCGTGCACACAGATTCGGTGAAGCGTTCTTCATGTCCATGGCCATGCCGTAACTGCTCAGCCATGTTTCTGGATTCATGTTCGGCTCGTAATTGCACACTTTGGTCGGCTCTTTGAATTTTTCTGGAAACGGCTCCGCCCTGATGGCATCTGACAAACACTTTGGTCCCGTCAAGTTTGAAGTTGAGCCCCCTGTGTAACCCGGCGCAGGAGGAGGTGCTGCGGGGGTCACTATTCCGACTCCTGGTGCTCCAGCTGCTCCGGCTCCCGCTGCCGGTGGTGCTGCCGCCGCGGCTGCACGCCTTGCTCTTGAACTATTGACTATTGACTGAGCCGCGGACACGGCCGGCTGTGGCGGCTGGATTACTTGCTGATTTTGTTGTTGGTCTCGTTGGCTTACTGGTCCGAGCCGGTTCTGGATAGATCTTGCTGCTTGTGGTTCTCCGTGCCGGCTCCTGGTACGACTCCTTTGTGGTTCTGAGTTGAATGCTTGCGACCCGCGCGGATTATTGTTCTGTTGGACCACAGCAGTACGCAGTAAATCCACGGCTCTCCGTGCCTCAATACCGGCTGGCGAATTGTCGAACGGGATCTGCTGTAGCGCGTGTGCAGCTGCAAAGACGTTGTCAACTGGATTATTATAATGACCCGGGGGGGTAGTGAACCTGGGAGGTGGCGGAGGTAGTTGTTCTGCGGCTGCTTCCCCGGTTCCGGCTCCTCCCGCTGGATTTCCTGCTCCTCGTAACTCGGCCTGTGGGGCGCCGGCTCCCATCACCGGATTTACCGCTGCTATGGGCGCATTGGCTGGCGTCGTCTGATATTCCAAGACTTGAGGCACTATGGTGTTGACTCCAGTCGGCAAGGGTAGCCGGCTTCCGCGCCTTCTGCTCTGCACCGCAGTTAACTCGTCCCTTCTCCTCTGGAGGGCGTTTCTTTCGTCTTGTAGCCTCTGCTCCTGCTGGGCCAAAGATCGTTCCTTCTCCGCTACGCGCCGGGCTTCATCCGCGCGCTCCTGGTTCGCCCTAGCCATGGCTCGCCTTAAATCTTCCAACTCCCTCTGTATAGCTGAACTGGTGTTTGTTACTTCTCCCGGGTTCTGAGCCGGGATTCCCGATGCACCGGCTCTCGCCTGATCGTTCACCGCGGTCAGGATCGGGTTTGTGAACGCTGTCCCGGGTGCCGGCGCGTGTGTCTGTACTCCCGCGCCAAAAGTTGGTAAAACGGGTCCGGTGTTGGGGTGTAGTAGGGGGTACGCCGCTGGTGGCATGCCGAGGTTGCTCTGATCCCAAATTTCTCGATCCCGTCTGGCGGTTCTTTCTGCACTTGTTTCACTACTCACGGATGCTTCCACCCCATCGGTTTGCTGAGCCGCCGTCACCACGTGAACCGTCATGTGTCGTGCGGGTCCCGGGGATGCCGGGTGATCTTCTTCTTCGAGCCCAAATCCCCACCGGTCTTCAAACAGCGGCAGAATTGACTCGGTATCCGTATCCAGATCGGACACGTTCGTTGGTATTCTGACGGATTCCTGTAGTGCTTGAATTGCCGCCTCTTCCTCGATAATCATGACTTCGCACTCTGGCGATCCAACAGATTCTTCTCCATCCGACTGAGCCACGGTAGCTGACCCGGATTCTGACTCGAACTCCGGCTCATACTGCTCTGAGCCCGCTCCTGTGGTTTGGACTACGCCGACGAAAACATTGATCTGACCGAAGGCGATCATAGATCCGGTTTCCAACCGATCTGCTTCTTCCTTCCAACCAAAGTCGTCCACGATCCGCTCCCCTCCCAGGAGCGTGTGGATCTGGCCGATAGCTAGGTTTTCCATACCGCGCCGTGCTTCTCCACAAATCATGATGTTCCTGGCCGCAGGCCCCACGGTGGGCGCCAACTGTCGTGGGATTGTCACGGCAGATGTTTCCGGGTGGAAACTTGAGTATGGGGACATAGCGACTTCTGACATCGGGAGCTTGTCTAGCACGGTGTGGGGAAACAAGGATTTACCCAGGTTCGGCCCCTCGTCTCGAGGTAAAGACCTACTTCCTGCTACTGCTTTATTGATATGGGTTTCGAGGACTCGGCGCCTTAGCTTCCGGGTCTCGAGATTACAATGGTGGTACTTGCGATCTGGTAAAGCTTGTCTTTCCAAGGACCAGGAGACCCCCTTATATAGGCGGTGGGTCTCGCTGGACATACAGGCGTGATCCGGGTTACAATCGTACCCGGACTCTAAGTCCTCTAGGTCTTCGCCTCCTTTAGCAGGACTCCGTCTTGTACTTGGTCTCCAGCCCTCTAGACTCTTCTTGACGTGCGGGCCAAGACTCACGCAGCGTACCGACTCTCATGAATCCCGGCCCGCACATTCTTGCTTAACCCGGCCCAGGTTCTCACCAGGCCGGCGGGTCTTCTCTGTCGGTGCGCCTACCGGGTTCCGACCCCCCCAACACTCCCCCTGTGAACTATGAGGTCAATGGGCACCGGTACACAAAGAGCTACTATCTTACAGATGGCATCTACCCGAAGTGGGCAACATTTGTGAAGAGCATCTCCAGCCCTGTGCCAGGAAGCGCGAAAGATTGGTTTTCCAAGTGCCAGGAGGCATAAGGATGCTGAGCGGGCATTTGGCGCGCTGCAATCTCGATTCGCTGTTGTCCGGTACCCAGCTATGACTTGGTCGAAGTCCAACATGTGGGAGGTGATGCAGTGTTGTGTGATCTTGCACAACATGATCATTGAGGGTGAGCGGGATGACCCGGTGGCTGACAGTGAGGCAAGGGCACCATACTACCGTCAGGGTCCTCTTGCAGAAGTTGATCACCAGGTGCCGGCATCATGGGCAGACTTCCTCGCCACGCGCCAGGAGATTCGAGACGCTGCAGCACATCAAGCTCTACAGAATGATCTGGTGCAGCACTTGCGGGCACGCAAGGGCAATGGCAATGTCGAGAATGGCGATGCCAATGCCTATTATGATTTGTTTTATTTGTTTGCATTGTTGAACTATTTATTTGTGTGTGAATTTGTATGTTAAACTGTTTTTATGTGTGAATTTGTATGTAAAAAAGGGTCGGGCTTTGTTTTTGCCGAAATATGGCCAAATTGCCGGCTGGGGGCGGTCTGGGTTCACGGCTGGAAAACGCGCCCCCAGATTCCTGATTCGCGCCGTTTGATGCCGCGACGGCCGAAAAAAGCGCAGTTTTAGTCCTGGGGCGAAGACTGAAGATGCCCTTACGTGAGCAGAATTTGGTCAAACACTTCTAACCGCTCATTTTCTTCATTTCCTGCCCATGCCCAGGCTCTACGATCTGTCTGGCTCCGCCACTGCAACAAATGCAAACAGAGCATGTAGAGCAGAGTAGGTAGATGCAGAGATACGGCAGGAGCTGCGCGGTCGGATCCACGGCCAGAACGACGGCAGGGTTTGCATTGGCAGGCATGCACCATGAAGGCGGCTTCTATCGAGGCATAGTGAGTAGCTACTACTCCCTCCGTTTCCGTTTAGGTTTATAAGTCCTCTACGTATACCTAGGTTGTTAATTTAACCAATATAATATAAAATTTATAATATAAAAATTATATCATTAGAAAATATGAAGTCTGAATTTTCTAGTAATATATTTTTTATAATATATATATCATATTATGTTGCTCAAATTTACAATCTAGGGATACGTAGAGGACTTATAAACCTAAACGGAGGGAGTAGCTAGGTGAACCTTCCTTCATTTAATGAAGGCGATATATCAACCATTTCCCATGACCATACCTTGAACGCCTCCTACATAGAGGTCGGACGGTTTAAACTATGAACTCATAGAGATCGGAATTGCTAAGCTTCAGGGTTCAAAACGCTCAACCTCTATGAGTTTAGAGTTTAAAATAGACTTTTCTCTTGCATTAAGTACGAGTATTCAAGTATGGCTGCCTGCCTAGAGGCACAATCGAAAGAATGTCCTTCAAGCTTCGCCGGGATTACGGGCAAACTATAGCATTATTTAGGATGGTGCACCCATGATTAAGGGCATCACGTATATTGTAGAACTTGTCTATAAGTGAGGCTTGCGTGCTATATCATAAGCTAATTGATTGCATTAATATGTATGTGGCTAAGTTTATCCATAAGCTTGAACCCATGCCTAAGAGCAGCCATGTCAAACTGTCATGATGAAAATTTATTTTATATTATTGTATGCACTGGATAGTACTATTTTATTGCTCATGGACAACCTATAAGAAAATTTCGTTATGGACAAGCTCCATTATGTATATGGTCATTCATAAGGACTATTTTTAACTTGTGGACATCTTTATGAACAACATAGTGGATGCGCTAATATGGTATGATGTGTCTAGAACAAATATTTATTCCGAGAACATCATGCACAAGGTGTGTCATTTGTCTCAAAGTGCAATCAAAGGTGTGTCATTCTGTCAAATATTTCTTTCCCAAGAGCTCTCTGGTTTCTTGTTTAATTCACATCCTTCACTCATCAATCATTATCATCAATGTTGTGGCTGGTAAAATATGATCTTTATTAAGCAGTTGGCGGCTACAATGACACTTCAAGTTCTTGGAACACAAAATCCGAACCCAACCCAAACATCACATATGTTTGATGTGCTCGCGAATGTTTGCAAGACACTGGTTTACCCTAAACCGCCTACGGTCCAGTCTTACAAAGTAGGAAGTTCAACCTTGACAGTCGTTGTCTCGTCAATTGGGCGAAAGGAGATAATAGAAGGGCGTTTTGGTGTGGCTCCGGGCCTGAGATTATGTATTTATGTTTAGCAATTGGTCTGAATCTCTTAGAGCATCTCTAGCAGACACTGCAAAAACTGAACCTACAAACATGATATACAGTTCGCTGAAATCGCGTTTGCAGGCCGAGTGGAGTGGCGTGCAGATCAGACACGGCAAATTGGAATTGCATATTTAAAATTCAGACACTTCAAAGTTCGCGGGAGATTACATACAGAGCGTGCTCGCCGGAATACTGACCGGAGATCGCTCGATCATCCAAAATCTATCTACACTACGCGACCCTAACCCTAACGGAGCAAAATGAGCTCACCGGAGCTCGCAGGGTGCGGCCGCGCCGTCGCCAGAGTGCTTCACTCCTCGTCGGAGGAGTCGTCGTCGACGTAGATGACGACGCCCTTCCCCTTGCTCGTGCTGGCGCTGGCCTCCTGCTCGCGGTGGAGGCGGTCCTGCTCGAGGCCCTGGTCGAGCAAGATCTGGTCGATGTCGACCTCGCGACGGCGGCGCTTGGCGTCCGCTTGAAGCTCCTCCGCGGAGCACGCCTGCACGGCGCCGGTGACCGTTTCGAGGACCTCCTCGGGGACGAAGTCCTCGCGGGTCACCGAGGAGTCGAAGGCGGCGGGATCGTAGATCTCGTAGCCTTCTTCGTCCACGGCGACCTCGGGTGGACTGCGCGGCGACAACGACAAGGTCCATGTGCCGGAGGAGGTCCCCTCGTCGGCGGGAGGCGACGGTGGCGCGGCAGCCGCGGGCGGAGCGGGCAGCGCGGGAGGCGCGGGCGGCGCCGGCGGCGGCAAGAGACCGTGGAGGAGATCAAACTCCTCCGTCTCCCGCCGCAACAGCGACGGCGGCGGCACGAGCCCCCTCCCCGTCCACCTCCTGCTCGAGCACTTGCGTGCTCCGTCGGCGATGACGCAGCGGCGGCGCTCTTGGCGGAGGTGCCATGGGAGGGCGTCCATGGTGGCGGTGGTGGCCGGAATCGGCGACTGGAGCTAAGGTGGGGATCGGCCGGCGGTGAGAAATCGAGTCGATTTCGGCTAGGGTTCGTGTCTGTATCGGCCTGCATTTCCTCCCCGGATCGGCATTAATAGCGGCCACGGTCACCGATTTGCGGTGACCTGGAAATCGAATGCAGGCCGGGCCTCGCCGGAAAAATACAGTTTTGCGCGTTTTGCAGTATCTGCTAAAGATGCTCTTATAGGAGTAGTTGCTCGGTGACCTGGAAATCGAATGCAGGCCGGGCCTCGCCGGAAAAATACAGTTTTGCGCGTTTTGCAGTATCTGCTAAAGATGCTCTTATAGGAGTAGTTGAGCCGAACCACAACCACATTTGCATCCGAAATACGTCTGGCCCGCTCGGGTTGCCCGAAAGCCGGAGTCAGGACCGACCATTGCATGACACGCCACCACGTACGTATATTCATGGTGACTACTTATGGCTGGACTCATCAACGCGACATCCGACACGCAGAGCCCGTCCGTTTTGAACCGGCCAAACCCAACCGGCGGCGTGCCCCCACGTACGACCAAGCGAGTCGACAGCTAGCCCTCCGGTACTCCGCTTCCGCAGCCCCCCACCCACGAACGAGCGTCACATCACTTCACTTAGAACCAGTCGCCGCTCCGCTCGCCACCATGACCAACCCGCTCATTCTTCCGGCCGTTCGCACATCCAATCATCCATCCATAAATAGTTCCGTTGCAGGTGTCGTATCTGATAACATCGATCGTGGTACCGGATCAATCGTCGGAGCGGCATGTCGGCGGGCAGGGGCGCGCGCGCGCTGGCCGTGCTGGGGCGGTGCGTGCGGGCGCCGCTCCGCGTGCTGCTCCGCGCGCGCGACCTCTACGTGAGCCAGATGGCGTCCTGCGCGGGGGCACGCGGGCCGGTCGGGATGGTGTCCGTGCCGCGGAGCCGGAGCCACGCGTTCTACCGCTCGGCGGGCGGCGGCGACGACGCCGACGTGCGGGAGCTTGTCCGCGCCGCCTCCCGCGCCAGGCGGCCCGGCGTCGCGCCGCGGTGCCAGAGCATGGACATCGGGAAGATCGACGAGGACCTGCCGTGCGAGTTCGGGGCCGACGTCGGCGGCGTCACGGCGCAGGCGCTGGGCCGCAGGAGCAGGAGTTGCGCGGTCGGATCCATGGGCGTGTCGTCGACGATGCGCAGGCCTGGCGCCGTCGCGGCTGCTTACGGCGCGGTACCCATGTGCGTATGGTACGACAGTTCAGCTAGAAATCTACGTAGCTCAGCTGACAGTGAGCTTTTCTTTTGCGAATCGGCTGTCAGTGAGCTTGGTGCACCAATTGTATAAGACATCGACCTGGCGGATTGCTGTGCACGATCGAGTATTATGCTCATTTGCTCCGTGCAACTTATCAAGCTGTGAAAAAACAGTTTCCTAATGGAAAAACTATGGTGTTTTTGTTCTGTTCAGGTCCCTGGCCGGTGTTGGGAATTAATATTTCAAAGTCATCGACTTTCTTGACCGTCTCCATTAAGGAACGGGCAGCCGAATAATTATTTGGTTTATCCGTTAGCTGAGCCATGGACTTCACATTAAACCGACTTTGCTTCAACATCATACACTTGCAGCCATTCAGTTAGGCTGCTCACACTGAGGATAACTAACATGGCCACATAAGTAAAAAATATTACTCCCAAGACAAGTTGGGTATACAAATAGCGTAAGGGAAAGTATTCTAACCTGTAGTCTGATTCTTTGCATCCGATCGGAACGCTTCGAGCGTCGTTGATTTTGGCTGCAGATCCGGGTCGAGAGAGCCAAGAAAAATCTCATTAACCACCCCCTAAATTAGTGCGACCCCACATCACCATAATCTCTCCTTCCGTTACCTGTCTCTTCTCTCTCCCCATAAGGTCGACCACGATCCACCACGCCACCGCTTAGCCGAACCACCGCGACGGCATGCTCTGGCAGACGCAGCTGCGCCCGCACGCCGCGGGGGATTTCTCCATGGTCGCCGCGCAGACAAACCTCGTCATGGAGGACCAGGCGCAGGTGCTCGCCTCCCTGCCGCCACGCTCGTCCGCTCAAGGACATCCAGGCTGCGGCAAACGACATGCTCTGGCAGACGGAGCTGCGCGCGCACGCCGTAGGGGAGTTCTCCATGGCCGCCGCGCAGGCAAACCTCGTCATGGAGGACCGGGCTCAGGTGCTCACTTCCCCGGCCGCCACGCTTGTCGGCTCAAGGACATCCAGGCGCAATGTTGAGGGCTGTCGCAAGGTGCTGCGTGCACTGGTCGTCGGGGGCGGCTGCGTCAGACGGAGCTGCGCCCGCACGACCTCACCAACTGTGCTTCCTCGCTGAGGTTGGTGCGTACCTCGCCGACCATGAGACCCCGCTAACATGCACTTCCTCGCCAAGCCATGCTTCCTCGCTGAGGTTGGCGTCGTTCTCCAGGAGCTCAAGAAGACCTCTGGCCCCAGGTGGAACCGTGGAAGCATTTTTTCGATTCGACTGGAGCAATCTTTATTTCTTTGGAAGCACAATTCCAAATTGTTAGAAGCATGGTTTTGTATCCAATGAATTCGTGTTGTGTAAGACCCAAATTTACACGCCCTCGAAGCATGTTCATTAGCTATGGAAGCAAATTGTCCGGTCGATGGAAACATAACCTTGCCATGTTGAAATAAATCAATAAGATCAGTACTTATTTATATTTGAAGCAAGTTTTCACTGCATGGGTAGCATTTTCTTGTTATCTCGGAAGCAGAACAATTGCTTTTGAACGCCCAAAAAATGATGCTTCTATGCATCAAGAACAATGTTTGTTTTCTTATGCTTCCATGTATTCTGGTTACCTCGGAAGCAGAACAATTGCATTTGAACGCCCAGAAAATGATGCTTCTATGCATTAAGAACTATGTTTGTTGACTTGTGCTTCCATGCTTCGTAGTAGCATTAGTCATGAATCAATTTTGCTGGAGCAATTAATTGGGGGCTAATTAATGTCCGGATTAAAGGATTAAATGCAATAGTCATTTGCTAGATCAATTTAGGCTGCATTTATTTCTGGCATGCAGCTTTCCTTTCCTCCGCACCAAGCGTGCAATTTAGGCTGCATTTATTTCCTGCATGCGGCTTTCCTCTCCTCCACACCAAGCGCGCGCTCGCTCGCACATTGTGCGGCCAGCTTGTATCGCATCGTGTGGCTCAGCACTGGTATGATCGGGTGAAGAAATCAGTCGTAGGATGCCTAGTGGTCGCCATAACTTAACTAGTTACCCTCACATAAACACCTCCTAAGACAAGTTGAGTGTACAAACTAATAAATGAGACCATATATGTTACTACTCATTTGATGTTATTATATTTTTGAAACGAGGTAAAAGGCTTACTATTTTCATTAATTAAAAAGAAGAGAGTGGTCGGCTAATTAAGGGTATCCGGCCAAAAATCAGAACATACACCCTCGCCAACCGTCATGGAACATGACCGTCGTGAGGATACACACGGCCGTCCTGGCTACCAAAAGTAAACACCACACACCACCGAAGACGAAGGTCGTCGTCGAGGTTATCCATGAGCGTTATCATCATCACTCCATCGAGAGCGACTCCGACTTCACCGAAGAGATGACCATCTCTAAGAAAACCTCACCGCATCGGTCTTGTGAAGCCCTGCAATGTGGTGGTAGTTAACATAGAGTAATAACATATGCATGTTACTAGTCTTAGTTGCTCCCTATTGTCACTAGTGAGCTCTTTTATGGTACCCTTATATTACGAGATCCTAAACCTATGGAATGCTTTAACGTCTATTTTTGTGCACCGAGTGGACAAGATTTATCTGTACGAGTGCTTCAAACGAGTGAGTAGTTTGTATGTATGATATATGTCTATTAAGTTGATTGCACTATCTACGTTTTATTTTTGCAAGCTCAACATGCATACACGATTTTTTTTTCGGCGAAGTGCATGCAACATTAATGTTCGCAATATATACTGTACAGTACATACATAAGTGTCCACGTCATGAATTTGCACGACCATGCCTGGATGAGATTTTCCCTAGCAAAGTGCACACACCCTGAAAGCAAAACCTATTAAGTTGCATTTCTGATTTCTATCTCAACATCCAAATTATCCATACCACCATTCCTATTGTCCACCTCATCCATTCCAATTGTCCACCTCATCCATCATTTTAACCATCCCATTGTCCACCTCATACTATACTCATTAACATCATTATTTTAAACACCTAATTCTCCATATCATATCTTGCTTATCTCTACAACATGATATCCATATCACTTTTTTTAGCAATTCAATTATGCAAGCCGTCCACGGGTGATTGATGAGAATATGAGATCATGTCGTATGATGTAAATACACAATTAAATAAGGCGCAACTCGAACACTATAATTTTTTTCATGTTTAATTGTCAAACAAACAAGAGATTTTTCTCTCAACCGTTTTCAATGATGAATAACATCTTACTAACGAATGCAACATCATATTCAATTGGTCTAATACAAAACCCTTTCACTTAGATAAAATTAAGCCTTTCAACTATTATTATGAATAGGATTTGGCATGCTCATGTAAAAAATTGTATAAAGCAAAACTCTACTAAGACTAAGATGCATTAATGATAGTTTATCTGACATGCAAGTTAGTCACACCATTCAATTTTATAGCCATCCAATTTTCCACCTCACGCACCATTTTAACCATTCGTTAGCATCTGACCATTATTAAAAAAACAATTTTCAACATTACCATATGCTTATCCTTACATGCAGAATATCCATATCATTTAATTTTAACAATCCAATTATGCATGCCATCCTTTTAGATGCTTGATTTATGAGATCATGTGGTGAATTTAATTTCACAATTAAATTATACGCTACTCCATTACAATAGTTTTTTCTTAATCATTTCAAACAACCAAGTGAATTTTCTCCCAATTGATTTCAACCATGAAATAATCTTACTACATACAGCATCAAATTCAGTTGGTCAAATACAAAACCCTTTCACTTCGATTAATTTAGCCCCTCAACTATTTTCAACAACAAAGTTGTGCATGCTCTTGTAGATGTTTCATGTTCCATAACATCTTATACACTTTCATTTACGAAATAGAGTTATTAGGGGGGGAGCGCTGCAACCCATAGGATATCCTTCTAGTTATATCTATTCGACTCCCTCTGCTAGTCCGCTCAGTTTTATAAGAGCACTCTTTTTTCTCCAGATTTTTGGGTTATATAAGGCCAACCATTAAATGCCCTAAAATGTGGAGCAATTTCATTTAATTTCCCATTCTTCATGAATGTATGGAACTTTCACTTTTTTTAAGGAGGCGAATTTTTTACCTATATCCATTAATTAATTAATAAGAAGAGAATTACACAATGGACGGAAAACCAGGCGAAAACCATCACAGCGAAAACCACAAGCGGACTACTCCGGAGGCATGAGAAACCTCAAGCCCTTAGACACCCTAACAAACTCACCCAACATGTGACAACTACAAACTCTCGGAACACACCACTCTCGCAAGACCCATCAAGCAGTTGAAGACGCCTTCCTTGTAGGGCCGCTCTTCTTGTTTGGGTTCCCGAGAGACTGCTTCACCTTCATAATTATGTCCCTTGAATCCTTTCCCGCCAGGATGCCAATAATCTCCTTGCCAGATCCAGAACTAGCCGCCTCCAAACTGACGAGTGAGTCACAAAGCACCTTTGCAAAGTGGGTCTCAGAACGACTTGACAATGCACCTGCAACGTCACTCAAAGACACAAGCGGTGGTGGTGTGGAAGGCACTACCAAAGGATTCCCCTTTCGGATGTACCACCGACAGAGAAGGAGCTGGCTCCGCACCCAACATCTGAAGCTCGAGCATCCCCGGCGCCATGGGCTCATGGACGACTTCGCTCGAAGAGGCACCCAACACATCGAGTTGCGACGATGAACATGGCTTGGCGCGAGGAGAGAAACGACCATAATAGAGGCCATCTTTCCCATCATCCACGAAACTGACATGGGTCGCGGACAAAGAAGAGACATCAAGCTCAACCGGAGGTCTATCGAGAGCGGGCTTCTTTTCATGGCAAGAGTGAGCTTCTGGATCAGCGGGCTTATTTCCTTGGAAGGGGTGAGCTTGTGCGAAATGCCAGGCCAGTTTACATGATCTGCTAGATATGCTGTAAGCTATTACACGCCAGACCGTTGGATGGCCCGGACACGGTATTGAGGAATCACCACCGTTGGTTAACTGAATCTTGTGCACCGGCAGACTGAAGAAGTTGCAGTTTTGACACCCCACCCCCAACATGGCCGCCGCCGCGTTTCCCCACCCCCACCCGCACCACGACCACCCATGGGCCATGGCCGCCGCCCTTATCCTCGGGAGCGCGGGGCGTGCTATTCCCCATCACCCCGCACCACCAACAAATCCATGGCCGCGCCCTTCACCTCGGGAGCGCCGGCGCCGTTCGACTCCTCCTCACTCAGGCTCAGCCGCACCAACGCCATGACCCCCACCCTTCGCCTCGGGAGCGCACCACCACCGGCTCCCGTTCCTCTTCCGCCTACCTCAGGATCCTCTCGCTGGGGGGCGCGATCGATCTTCTTTTGGTGCGCTCGACCTCGAATTCTCGTGCCCTTTTTTATGTATCTATTTCTCTGCCACGTGTCGAGTTCCCGTATTTTGTCTTCTCGATCCGGGCCATTTCATCTTTTTTTTTTTTGTTCCCCGATGGGCATGTCTTTGTTCTCTGAATTTTGAATAAGAAGAAGGGAGTCGCTCGCCTTTCGTTCCAAGCTGGAAGTCCCCGGGTATAAATTGATAGGCCCTTGCGGTACGACTCGGCATTCCCGTTCCCTGTTTGAAATCCGGGCTCCGCCCTATACCATTGCTGAAACCCTCGCCCTCGCCGTGTGCCACCTCCCTTTCCCGTTCCCAAATTCATCTCGCCGTGAAAGCTAGAGCGCATGGCGGCACCATATCCACCGCGCGATACTACCGGCGCTGCAGCGGTGCCCGGTTGGGTCGACTACCGCGAGTCTATGGAGGCGGCGGTGGCGGAGGCGGAGCCGGCTTTGGAGGCGGAGGCGGAGCCGGAAAGGACGGAAGTCGATGAAGAGTTGGCGGTGCCGCTGGACTGGCAGCTCATGCAGGAGGGCTCGGACGAGGAGGACGACGAAGAGGATGGCGACGAGGAGAAC
Organism: Poa annua; assembly: GCA_026929855.1. Classification (NCBI taxonomy): domain Eukaryota; kingdom Viridiplantae; phylum Streptophyta; class Magnoliopsida; order Poales; family Poaceae; genus Poa; species Poa annua. The sequence continues at coordinate 24,298,874 of CM049434.1, read as the reverse complement.
GAAGAGGACGGCGACGAGGAGGAGCCCAGGGAAGCGATGGAGGTTGCCCCTGATGGCCAGGATTTCTCCCGCAGCTTCAATTTCTCCGAGTACTTCGCTAAGGGCAAGTCGAAGGAGGAAGGCGTCAACAAAAGCCTGGCCAATGCGCAGTACCTCTTTTCTCATCGTTGGTCCATTCCAGAGCCCCACCATGTTAAGGTGAAGGGAATCGACAACATGCTCGTGGCGGACGATGTCCTTGATCTGATACAGAAGCTGGAGTCCGATCAGTGGACCTTCCAGGCTTCCACAACGTTGATAGGCTGAGACAGACTGTACGTCTTGATAAGGGACTGCAACAGCTTCACAGAGGCCTTCGGCTCCTTTGGTCAGGGATGAAGAAGCGCAAAGACTATGAAGGTGCCAACGCTCTAGGGAACCTGGTCGATGAGATCAAGGGCTGGTGCACTCTGCAGCCTGCATCAACAAGGGAAGTAGTGTTTCTCATCACCGGATCCGTTTGTTCTCTGCTGGAGTTAGCTACCACTGTCCCGCCTCCTTACGATGATATCATGATTAGTGCTGAGAACTTGTGGGGCTCAATCCACAGTGCTCGTGAAGAAGCAATTGCATATCCTGATGATCAGAACATAGAAGCTTAAAGCAAATATGATGAGTTCCTGAGCATCTTGTTAAAAGTGGCATGACTGGTGTTAGCCGTTTGCTGAAAACAAACCAAAAAAGCTGTATATTCCTGCGTTGGATCAAGTACGTCGGGTTCTTCCTATGGTTGGGTCCTCCCGTTGAAGGACCGTAGCAGAAAACCTTTAGATGTTAAGCTTTCACTATCTTAGATGGTTCGTGGTAGTTTCTGCTTTGGTATTCTTAGTTTCGTTTTAACTGTCTGAGCTGGGTTCGAGACTTGTTCTGTCCTTTGATGGTGGCACCTGGTTCTATGTTGAAGTCGAAGTGTGCAGTTACTCTGTAAATCCGAAATACTAAATAGCAGTAATGTGGTGCTGTCTGGATTTCTGTAGGGATAATGTCTTTCTATGGGAGACAAATTTGATGGGAGATAATGCCTTGATAGTTTATTGGTCCATGCCACAAATTATGTGATAGTCAAAACTACATTTGCAGCCGATGTGATTTAGATCAATTTTTCATATTGTGAAAAATATTATGTACATTTGGTATGGAATTCGGATGGATTTGTGAGTTGGTGGCAGGGGAATTCTGCATGATCTTGTAGGTTTCATGGCGAGCATGGAAAGAAATAAGATCATCTTATGATTTTCATGGATGTACTTAACTATTGGACATGTAGCAAATGTAGAGAAATCATTTTGATTTGTCTGTTCCTGAGTTACCTCTTGGTTCTGCAATGGACATATGGGTCACTATGACACTATCTAATGGTTATTTTTGCCTACATAACCATTATCTCCATCTCACATTGTTACAATAAGTTGCTGTCTTATTTGAAAAATTGCATCTGAATTATTTGTTTCTGATTCTTTTCCACATACCTTACGCTGCACTTTATTTGGATTTGGCTGAGCTGTCAACCAAACCATGCAATTGTTGCCCCATGAAACCCTATATCTGAATTTTATTCCGACACTGCATCTGCAGTTTCACACTGCTTATTTTCGTATCATTTATCATCAACCATACCGCATTCATCCTGACAGATTCCATTGAAGGGAGATGTTCTTTGTTCTTGACAGTAATGTATTGCATACCTGTAGCGAGTTGTTTCTCCATTTTGGTGCTATAAGGAGCAAACAAGGAATCAGTTCGGGTGGTTGTCGAAAACATAACTGTATAATTCTAAGCTCAATTTACTATATTTATTAGCAGCAACAAAGTTACAGAGATACAGATCTTACTTTGACAGTAGGTCGGAAGCAAATTAGTAGCCAAAGTCTACACTGGACTACACATTGTCTTTTCATTCCTTGGTGTCTTAGTTACATAAAAGATTATACAGACATCTGCTAAGTCCTAAAGGAAAGGGTACCAAAATATGCACACTAGCGTACATTCCTCTTTTCACTGTGCAGATTAACTGTGGGCACTGGGCAGTAGGAAATTCTGATTTGTTATGTTTGAGTTTTAGGTCCTTTGTGTGAAGAATGATTTTCACTGTAACAGGATTTCTACTGATAGAGCATTAGCTATGGGACAAAGGCATCTACGTAAGTGATTAGTACATACTACTGGTGGTGCCAAATTTTAGCTGAAATCACCTGGGAGATTAATCAGTTTGGTTAGCAGTTACGGTAATTCTGGGTTGCAAATACCTATGTTACGGTAATTTTGGAGTAGATGCAATGGTTCATGTTTCAACACTACTCTACCTGCTATATACTACTGGTGGTGCCAAGTTATACTAGCTGAAATCGCCTGGGAGATTAATCAGTCTGGTTAGCAGTTACGGTAATTCTGGGTTGCAAATACTTATGTTACGATGCTTATGTGATAGATGCAATGGTTCATGTTTCAACATTACTCTGCCTGCTATTTCAACTGTGAAATCACTGATGTTGCTGTCAAATTATGATATAGACTTTCTTTTGACATACATTGCTGACAAAAAGTAATCATGTTGCTGCCATTTTGTGCACACGTTGCCAGTAATTTAAACTGGTCTTTTACATTTCATTAAATTGGTAACTCAAGGAAAAATACAACACCCCTTGCTGCCATCATTTAGCCTATATGTCCAGCCAGCCAACATACATGATTATAAAACGAAGATACATGCTTGAAGCTTAACTATAAAGGTTCCTAAACATAACAACTTCATCCTTAACAACCAGCTGCTCAGAGTGGGTTCAGATTCATCTGCACTTAACAGCTACTCCATTGTGCAAAAAAAAAACAGCTACTCCATGACAAGTTTCTGAAACAGCCAAACATGACCTGCACCAGCACAAACGCTAAGATCACTACGCACTCGTAGCCACACAAAGCCAGGTGCTCTTCTAACTGATATCCCTGTGAGCTATGACTTTCATCTCCTCCGTCCTCTACATTTCCGCTGACTCAGTGATGCATAATCGATATGTTACTCTCTGCAGAGTCATCTTCTATCTCCAGCCTGCTTCTTTTTCAGCCCGGCTGTGCACCAGCTTCGGAAGTTGGCGTGTGTTCAGGCTGGAGCCGGCTACGCCAATCGCCTGTCGAAGACATAGCCCTCGAGGATGGTGATGGCGGATCCACCGGTTCAGGATAGAGACGGCGCCCTCGCTTTGAACCCGGCGGGGTTGGATGGCTTAGCAGGAATTGGCCGGGGATTTGGGGATAGATTAGTAGATTGCGTTTGGGGGCGGTGGTGGGCGCTGAATTTTGGAGGAGGAATAGGAAGAAGAAAAGGGGATCGGTTTTCGCTTCTTTTCTTTTTTTGTTTGTCTGAGGAGATCCGGATTTCTCGACAAAGGGAGCCACTGCCCAGTGCCCACTGCCCAGTGCGTGTGTGTGAATTGGGCGAGTACTGGGCGCGCGGGCCGATTGCAACACGTGTATGATACTTCATGCTTGTGTCCGTTTTTATCCGATTGTGTCCGATTTGCAAATGTCACTGTGTAAGGCTCGGGGTTTTGGCCGTTTTGAATGTTATGTTATACATTTTGATCATAATTGATCAAATCAATCCAATAATCATATGACCATATTGAATTAAACATCCCAACATACTTAAACATAGGGCCATGCCGGCATACGTCCAAAAAATAATCAACAATATCTCAACCACCTCTTGGTCATGTTCTTTCGCCATCTCGTTTATGTGATCACTCTCGCTCCATATAGTACCTTTGCTCCATATACCGCCTCTTGACATACATCCCAAAGTAGGCCTTCTTCTTGGGAGTAAAAGTGGACGATGGAATTTGGGACTTTTTTCCAACATGCGGAAATCAACCAACCTCCAAAGGAGTTCCAGCTACACGAATTTAGATCTTTAGGTACATAAGCGAAAAACACTTCTCGATCCCGAGCTCCAATGTAACTGGTTTTTAATTATTTTTGAAAAGTTTGTTTTTCCATATTAGAAAATTCTAAAAAAATCATACAAGTACATATACGTATCTACTATATACGCCCAAAGTTTCGGAGAAATATCTTTTCATGAGTGGCCTGCACAAAAAAGATAAATCTATCATGTTGAATGAATTCTTTTCCACCCTTTTCCACCTATTTCAGATTCATGATTTTGTTATTTCTGTGTAGCCTAAAATACAACGTATTATTGAGCAAAACTATACAGTTTTGTATATAACATGTATACGTATCCACGATTTTTAAGGATTTTTTTGAAACTTCAAAATATTATTTTGAAACTTTTTAATAGACAGGGGCAGTGGAGTTTGGGGGCAAAATGTCCTCTCTTATACAAAAGTCAATATATATGAGCCAACCAACTGCCACCCTAGACTGCCGGTGACCTAGTGCCGCCTCCTATGCTAGGGCTGCTCACGCGAGGTCTCACACGAAGATGAAGGGAGGAGGCGTGGATGGTGGAGGAGAAAAATCAAAAAAGAATATAGCAATGAAAAGAAATATAAATATAAGCGTGTACTTGTAAAAAACAGGCAGCCACGTTAGCGACTTAACATTCGTCTTGACGGAGTGATGAACTTAGCTTTAACTCACAACTATATGATCGATAATTTATATTTTTTAAGTTCGTGACTAATGGGTTCATCCATGACAACTGCGCGACTCCTTTAACTCTATTTGAAACATGGAAACAACCTGCAAATTAACGTGCTACGGAAAATATTGTGAGTATCAGCAACGAACGTGATGGGCAAAACCGGAAATGTGAGTGATGTCCTTGGGATAGACGAAAAGACCCCGTCCATAGGTGATTGGTCCATGGGGCCGAAGTGGGCCTTAGAGCATCTCCAGTGGATCCTCTAAACGGACATCCAAACACATATAGAGGACCGAGAGGCCAAAAATGGCTCCCAGCGGGTCGTCTATATGGTCATCCACATGTGCGTGTCCTCCAAATGCCGGTAGGCATCATCCACATATGGGGGACGGAGCCGGGATCCTCCACAGCAACCGCTCGCTCGCGAGCTCGTCCCCCGCGTGCATTCGGACATTGCAGGAGACGAGGAGGGCGCCGACGCTACTTCTCGACTTGCCGTCCCGACGTACTGCTTGCCTTTTTTTCGATTTAGAGAGAGGAATTGGAAGAGTGCGCCGCCGGATTCGATCAGGCAGCTTGGATCGCTCTGATTCCGGCCGCCGCCGCCCCGCTTTTCCTGGATTTGACCTTGATGCGGGCGTCGTGTGGTAGGGGAGGGGCAGAGGAGAGGGCGGGGCGCGTGATGACCGGCGATGGAGCTCGGGGTGTTCTGGGGAAGGGGAGGGACAGAGGAGAGGGCGGCGGCCAAAAGGGAGCTCGGGGTGGTGCTTGGAAAGGGGAGGGGCATGGTCGCCGGTGAGAGCTGGGCCGACCTGGGAGAAAGCTCCGTGGGTGCGTGATGTACTGTTGTTTACTGAAAACCTGCCGCTGCTGCTTGTCCTATTGTAATGTATAGCTGCCGGTGCTGAATTTTTACGAATAGGTACGTGCGCGTGTGCTATTAACTGAAGAATTTTTGTACTGATTATTATACTGAATAGCTGCTGCTGCTTGTGCTCTTTACTAAATAGCTGTTCATATTTGTTGCTGGTTTTTGGTGAATATTTGCGCCTAAATTTCTGTAGAATTTTGTTAAAAACTCCATGTTAAAGATAGAAACGTTGGAAAACGCTATTGAGTGGTAGTTATAAGATAATATTAAAATATATGAGAGAGAATATAGATGTCCTGAATATAGATGTTTCACTGAAAAACTGGGAACATCTAAAGAAATCTGTTTAGATGATCATCTATATGGAGATATACATGACTGAATTTGGATGATCCACTAGAGATGCTCTTATAGCCAGGTCCCCGCCCGCGGTCTCGTTGCGGTCGACCAAAGTCCCAAACTGCAACAGTGCCGGCTCTCCAATAGCGGGCTCCATGGCCGCCGCCGCCGACGCCGCCGTCGCCGTCGCCCCTCCTGACCATTTCTCTCACGAAGAAGCGCGGTTTAAGATGCGGAAGCTATTGGATGACTTATCTGTGGTAACTAATCGATCGCTTCTCTGTTTTCCAAGCCCTCTTAAAATCCTAAACCTCCGTGCCCTACCCAATTCAGGCGCCCGATTCCGCTGCAGCAGCCCTGGCTGCCGCCGCCATCTCTCTCGCCATCACTTCCGCTGCCGAAAAAATGGAGGAGTGGTATTCGGAAGATGATTCCGACTTACATGAGTTGACTATGGTCGCTCGGATGATGCTCCGGGATGTACACATGTTCGTTGTAGGCCCGTCCTGCAACCAGGTACGTGATTCTCTCAAAATCGAGCCACACAGATTCAGTTATGCTGTATTAAATACGGAGTGGATGAAGATCCAGGCCTGCTTTAATCACTCTGGTCATGTATCCAACAGATGGCAATTGATGCACTTTCTTTAGAGCTCCCTGGCCCTATCGCCAAGCTGGGTGCTCTTTGTTTGGAGTTTAGCGTTGATGCACTTTCTTTAGAGACCCCGAGCCCTATCGCCAAGCTGGGTGCTCTTTGTTTGGAGTTTAGCGTTGATGCACTTTCTTTAGAGACCCCGAGCCCTATCGCCAAGCTGGGTGCTCTTTGTTTGGATTTAAGTGCTGCAAAAAGTATAATTGAGAATTTTGCGTCCCAATGCAGCCCAAGAGATACACTCCTGATACTCTGGGAGGTTATTTCTGAACATTCTTTTCCATGTAGTATGTGTACCAATACCGTCCAGATTGCTTAGCTATTTAAGTCAACACTGAAATCTTTTGGTGCAGGCACTTGATACACACAGTTCAGTACAAGTGGTGAATAGTTCGTCCTACTTCATTATACTTCTAGATGGAATTGGAAAAGGTACACAACTCTGTACTAGGAGAAGAATCAGATTTTTATTTTCCCTTTTTAGATTTACTAAATACAACTTGTGCGCCCCATAGACTGCTTGCATTGCACAATGGCACCACCAGCATGCTACATAAGACATGGAGAGAGAATAGAAGGAAGAGAGATGGGGGCACATTACTTTATTAGTATTCACCGTTATATCAGATTGAAGTCGTGAGGCTTTGGATGGTGATGTAGCCCCCGTGTGCACTGGCCTCCTGCCAGCAACTTAACCTCGTTGTGTTTGAGTCTTTGGGCTCCTTGCCGTGTGCGGATGCTGGAGTTTGTGATTCATGCTGCTGATTGAGGTTGTGGTTTGGAGTTGGATGGATGAGGGTTTTATGGGCAGTCACACTTCTGGAAAATCATCCCCTGTAGGTAGATTCCGTTTGTCCACTATAGGCCAAGCAGATGTTCGGCACCAGTTTACCGGACAGGTGTAGGTTCAATTATTTTGAGTTGGACGACATGACCGTGTACGTTTGGTCACCATGGGTCAAATCAGATGTTCCACACCAGTTTACCGGCCATCAGACTTCTCCTTGGACTTGTATAGCTAGCTCCAAGTTAATTAAGTAGGACTACAATATATACATACACGCCATAGTTATTTTTACGCTCCTATCTGCTTATCTGGTTCTTTGCCTCCTAGTCACTATCACATACATGTGTTTAACTTGCACTGGTTTGTATTGTTCATCAGACGTGATTATACTTTTGGCATTTCAAAATTTGTAAAATACTTGCAACCATTTGCACTACTGTAGTATATGTTGAACCTTTGTTACCTAAAGTACAAACACTATCTCCCTTTGCCAGTATATGCTAGCTGAAATGAATTTGATATGTTTTGTAGTTCTTCCTTTAATTCAGAGACAGCATGCACATAATATAAAGATGGCAATGAGAGCTGTCACTGGATGTGTGAGATATACTTCATCTGTGTTGGATGAGCATAATGGAAGAAATGCTACTGAATTATTCAATGAGGCTTATAGATTCAGCAACATTGTTCAAGAGATGTGCAAAACAATGGTTTGTTTACTCAATTACATTTGTGTTAGGGCTTACTGACTCAAACATGCAATCAATGATAACAGTGTAACTTTCTACCTTTTTACCTTTTTTCACCAATAGGTTGATGAGGAAAAGAAAGAAGTGACTACACTACTTGGTTTGTTTGCGCTTCAAAATATTGTAAGAAACTTACTGCGCGTATTTTAGCATGTGGTCCACTAGCTTCTATCATGTCTTACATTAGTATTTCTCTTCTAATATATACCCTGGTGCATGTCATGTATGCAGGCCTTCATTTCACAAAGTAAACAAGAGCATTCACTGTCAAGTGCTCCACTTGCTATTGGGTATTCTCAGTTAGCGATAGCATCTGGATTTTGTTGGAAGGGCCTTCTTACCGGTGATGATATTAGATCAGCTATTGCAAAAATTGACGAAGGTTCTTAACTAACTACATTTCTACTTGCTAATGGTATCATCTTTTATTACTTGTCTGCTTATATATTTCTCTCAATGCGATGATATCAAGGTTTGGTATGAACAAAGAAGATTTGTTTTCTCTGTCTATGGAAGGTGCACATCTTTCAGGTTTGGTTATCAATGCCACGACAATAATCATTTGATTTGTGGGGATTAAGATGTGGCAATTTGTTATTTGCGGCTTAATTGGTTAAAGTTTTTCACAGTTTGTTTGATGAACAAGCATCGCAGTAAATGCCAGTCATCTATCCTTGAGATGCTGTCAGCTCTTGTCGAAGTCAATTTGGCATACACCGATAAGTGGAGAGCGGCTCAAATGTTCATGTATGTTCTCCCCTCTAGGAACTACCAATGGGACGTCAAGTCCTACAGTTTGGAGTTTTTGTCACATTTCCACGATAGGTGTAATGACGAAGCGAGTCAGCATGAACGTTTTATATCAGTTTCTATTACGATTGGGATGATAAAGGTAGTGTTCTGTCTCTTATCTGTTGGATGGGATAAATAGATTAAATTGTACAATTTCAGGATTGTAAGCTATTTATTTACAGGAAATAGAAAGTATGAGAATATCTGCGCCAGATGAATCCGTACGTATAAAAGCATATGCTGGTATAAAAAAGGCAAGTCTTCTAGATTTACCAAGTATAAGAACATTTAAATTCAGAATGGTCTTGTATTGTAACTATCGAGCTCTGTTTTTAAGTCATGGATTAGTTTTCAATTAGATCACAATTAGTTACTGAGTGGGTATGGGGTGCACGACTGGCCCAGTGACTCAGCTAGAAGATCGAACCGAGCAACTTGTCAGCTAGAGCTCTACCAGCCCTGCCTTGTAGTAAACCAGAGGAGGCAAGTGATATGACTTGGTTCCATGTGGTCCAGTCCAGTAAAGTTTTTTTGGAGATATTTTTGTCCCTTGGGATTGAACGGGAGTAGAAGACAGCAGCGCCAATACTCCCCTGCTTTGTGGCTTATGTTTCTAGCTTTTGTTTGAGCGACTTATTTATTGGGAGGATTTGGGCTTGATTCGGAGCTTGTCTGTCCTGCTTTTGCTGTCTTTATTTGGCGCTCACGTGTCTAGCTTTTTCTGCATCAAGAACCAATAACTTCATGTTTTGTATTTTAACTATGGTAGTTGCTGTTAAGTTGATAATTTTGTAGTTTAATCAAATACTTACTTTAGTTACAGTTGTAATGCTAGTTGTTTCTGTCGTTGTCATGCTTTTTATTGCTGCGAAATTGTGATTGTGTATGTGCATAACTGCACTGACCGGTTTACCTAGTGTCCGACCTGATTGACCAGTCACTGACTAGTCCAAAAGTCATCAAAACTGTTCAGGTAGCGACTCGATTTGACTCGTGGACATAAAAGCTTCGCTAACAAGTGCCTCTTTTGTTTACTTACTATGAATTCGGGAACTTGCTTGTGAGTTATAACTATGGATTTGCAGATCATCCGAATGCTGCCTCAGTGTGAAAGATTTACAGTGTTGCATGAGCTTAGAAAGGACAAGATGTGTCCAATTTCGGTAAGAACAAAACACTTTTCCTACATACAATGATGCTAGAGATGAATGTAGGCGAATAAAGGTCATTCTACAACTCATTTTCCCAGTTGCTTCATCTCAACTAATTCAGATATGCTACGTAAGAAGTTAACGCTAGTCCGTTTGTCAAATTTTTGATATGCAACTATTTGCTCAGACAGGGTATCTTCTGGATCTGGTGAAAGATGATATTAATACAGAGTGTAATCTGTACAGTGAATTGGAAGATTATGAAGCATTATCACCTTGTTTTAAGGACTGTCTCGATTTTCTGTACCTAAATTTGAGCCGTCCTTATGGAGACAATTCTGATTCCTGGGAAAAGGTATTTTTCACAAATGAAGTTGCCTTTTTTGTTCAACACCAGGAAATTTCAAAACTACGACAGCTAGTAACTTGTATTGAGTAGTGTGATTATCTGTGATACAGTACTAATTTCCATTCTACTTCATTCCTCGTGTTTGTCCCAATTGAAAAATGTTACAATTTTCACTGTTTTTTGTTCTGTCTGCAGGTGTTGGATTGTCTCAGTCTGCTTACATATCTCCTGATTAGAGGTATGTATGTAGATCTTCTTTATTTTGCAAGTTCCAAGTATTGCATTGTTTGGCCTTTTGTCTGTAATAAACTGTGCATAGCTAAATCTCTGGGTAAACACTAGAGTGTAGGTTGTCTAAATGTGGGAGACACTTTTTTTAATGTTATTTGTGATCTTTTTTCCGTATTTTGAACAGGATCAAGAACCTTGTCAAAGCCAGTAGTGAGAAGACTTATTCTTGAGTTGCTAGCCCCACTAAGATACCACCTTACCGAAAGGCCAGAGGACGAAGATGATTACACCGTTCAGGAAGATATTGCTTGTGAGGCTGTTAAATACTGTATGGAACTGGCCAACAAATTGGTATGACGTATCCCCGGATGGGTAGGATACAGTGCTTGTACTGATCACTATAGTAGCTTTTCCTTCGGTATATGTTCATGCAAAGGAGTGGGCAAACTGACTGGTCGTGTGGGCTGGTGTATCGAACAAAGGGACAAACCGATACACACACCCGACCCAAGATGTTATTTTCATACATTTTTTCTCTCCCATGCAACCCGAAGCTCCCTTTGTGTCTTTTGCCTGAGGTGGTTTCCTCTGTTGTATCTTTTGCTGGAGGTTGTTCCCGCGTGTTGCTTCCCTGGTTGATTGTGTTGAATGGAGTGGCAGATGAATTTGCTCCGGTACGTCTGTGAGATTATTGTTTTCGTTGGTGTCCTACGAGGTAGGACTATTTTCTACAGTTTACCTGCTTGTATCTTTGTTGTATGAATGAATATAGTATATAAAGTTCCCCTAAAAAAACAGTATATGAAGTTGTCCAATATGGTGGAATCATGGCTCTCGTATCATTTCTTTTACAGTGAATCGTGGCTCTTGTATCATTGTCTTATGAAGTTCCTCTAGACAACTTGTTTCCCAACATCCACACAATCCTCCTGTAGTCTTCCTCCAGATTCCAGCGGCTAAGTATGTGGGTACACCAATCGATGTTTACGATGAAGTTTTTTTACTGTTTTGGTCCTGGGTTTTAGTGCTCTCCCCAATTAAGAAAAAATCGAAATCATATTTGAGAGTTATAAAAAATCTAAATCAAACAATTTGTATTTCGACATAAACACATGGTTGGTCACTGACATTGAATTAGATGAGTTATTTGGTTACATAATTCTCGAAACGTGCTAAACTGGTCCGGTAACCTTTCACCCTACCCCTATGAGCACCTCCGAGATACTGAGCCGGCGGATCGAGTCTTGAGATTGACGAAGTCACCACGGGCGCCTCGCTGTCGACGGGAACGTCGACTCCCACTGAAAGAATAATTCCACCTAAATGCAACACACAGATGTCAAACCTGGGGTTTGAACTCTGGTGGGCTGAGGGTACAACCACCCTGCTAACCATCCAACCACAGGTTGGTTTGCGGTCACAATTTGTCGAGGGGAGCTATTTTCATCCGACATGGCATGCTAAGTGGAGAGTTCACTGCACTAGACGTTGACGTGTCTTGCTGACGAGGCTGCTTTTTATACAAAAAGACCCTAACGTTTCTTGCTAGCTCCTCTCCGCTGGAGTGCGGTGTCACGTACGGCAGCGACCCAGGTATATCTGGCCATGTTTGGCCCGGCCCGGCCCGAAAATACAGGGCCTGGGCCCGACCACCGGGCCGGGCCTGGGCCTGGAAGTTAGGCCCGAGCTGTCAGCTGGGCCGGGCCTGGGCTTCAGTTTTAGTTTTAAAAAAGCCCGGCCCGGCCTGACAGTGCACTTTCTCAGCCCAGCAAGGATAATGAGGAGACTAACCCTAGCCTCGCAGACGCAGCAGAGTCGCAACTCGCACTCGCTCGCTCCCTGCCTCCTCTCCTCACCCCACCCGCTCCCGAAATGGCGGCGGCCACCATAGCGAAACCCTAGCCGCCGCATCTCCTCCTCACCGTGGCACCTCCTCGCCGCATCTCCTCCTCCTCGTGGCACCTCCTCGCCGTGGCACCTCCTCGCTCGGACCTGGGCCGCCGCATCTCCTCCTCGCCGTGGCACCTCCTTCCTCGCGGCGTGGCGGGCGTTGGCCACACCTTCTCTTCTCCCCACCGCGGCAGCGACTAGACGACGAGCACGTGCTCACCCGCCGGCCACCTCTCCTTCCGGCGACCACAACTCCGTCCTCGCCCGGGCTGCCGCGTCTATTTCGTCGCGGGAGCCGCACCGCCGCACCGACGAGCACGCCGAGCGCGTCTCCTTCAAGGTACTAGCACGCCGAGCTGGGCCGATCATGAGTTCTTGGTGGATGTGGAGAATTTGTAGTTGTGGATGCTGCAGATGCATTTTAGAGATGATTTAGTGGATGTTATAGATTAATTGAGATGTTGTAGATGAATTTTGATGCCGTCTATTGATGGATTTCTTGATTTTGCTGTATATTGTGTACTTATTTGTAGACTTGTAGAGTTCTAGTGTTATTTGCAAGTTGCAACTGTCGGCATTTATATTTGCTAGATATAAATGTATATGTGTGATGTATTTGCTGCTGTTCTAGAGCTATTTTTAGATGATTTGCTGATGTATTTGCTGCTGCAGCTGTATTATTCTTTGTGTTCTAGATAAATTAATTCATTCTCAATGCTATATGCAGATTTAGCATGGTGGATGTGGTTGAACAAGAAGGCCTAGAGGGTTCAGAACCAGATTACCATCCTGAAGAATTAGAAGGGCATCAAGAGGAGATGGAGATGTTTATTGTACCTCCGAATCCTCCTCGTGGGAAAGGTCAGACGAAACGTGCAAGGGGAAAGAGGGCAGCAGGAAGGGCAAGGAAGCCAGCATCTAGTGGAGGTTCAAGAAGTGCACAGCCATCAGAACAGCAGCAGCATACAGATGCAGCACAGTCGCAGCCAACAGTCGCAGCCAGCAGCCAACAGCCAACAGCAGCCTGCTTCCTCCTCTGCCCATTCCAGATTGAAGTCTAAGGTATGGATGGACTTCACCAAGATCTCCGCTGATGGTGATGAATATATAATAGCTAAGTGCAACCATTGCTCCGCTGAGTTGTCGGGTCAATCTCAAAATGGTACATCTCATCTTCTTAGGCACACCAAAGCAAAACATATGACTGATCAGTCCACAATGGATAATTTCTTTTTGAAATCTGAAACAAATGAGGATGGAACAATTGCACTAAAAAATGTTAGATATGATGCTCAAGTAGCTAGACATGGTATTTCTATCTACCTTGTGTCTGGTTCTCGTCCATTTACAACAGTTGAAGAGGATGGATTTAGAACTATGATGTCTGCTTGTTGTCCAGCATTCAAGTCTGTTGGTAGGCACACAATAAAAAGAGAGATAATGGCTATGTTTCTTGACCAGAAAAAAGAATTGCTTGATGTTATTGCTGCTGCCCCTGGTAGAGTAAGTTTCACATCTGATAATTGGAAATCTGAAGTCACCAAGGATAGCTATATTTGCATTACTTGTCATTACATAGATGTTGATTGGAAACTAAACAAAAGAATTGTATGGTTTAAAAAAATTGATCCACCATATGATGGAGCATCTATTGCTGATGAGGTCCACTTAGCATTTCGTGAATGGAGGATTGATAAGAAAGTGATGTGCATCACTCTTGATAATGCATCATATGACGATAGAATGATTGTTTGCTTGCGAAGCCACTTGTCACAAGGTGCTTTACCTTTGTCGGGCAAATTCTTTCAAATTCGTTGTTGCGCACACATACTGAATTTGGTAGTTCAAGCTGGATTGACCTTGATTGATGGTGCTGTTGGCAAGCTGAGGGATGGTATAATGTACCTAAAGGCTTCAGGCACTAGGCTGTTTAAGTTTTATAGCACAGCTAAAACTATTTTCAACTTACAAGAATCAAGAAAGCTGAAACCTGATATGCCCATTCGTTGGAATTCAACCTATACAATGCTTGGCTGCTGTTTGTACTACAGAGAAGTGTTCCATTGGTATGCTGATAGGGATAGTATCTTCAAGGATAATTTTCATCTATCGGAGGAAGAATGGGCCAAAGTATCTCATATGTATCAGTTCTTGGAGGTTTTCTTCAAGGTAACTACCGTTTTCTCAGGAACAAAATATCCAACAGCCAATCTGTACTTCATGAATGTTTTTCTGGTTCATACTGCTATTATTGAGGCTACTGCTGGTATAAATAGCTACATGGGTCCCATGCTGGCTGTTATGAGAGACAAGTTCATGAAATATTGGTCTGACTATAGTGTATTTCTGTCCTGTGCTGCTGTTCTTGACCCCCGCATTAAGTTCAAGTTTTTAGCTTATTCTTACTCCAAGCTGTATGCTGAGGATGACGCCCTTCGTCGCATTACTGATGTTAGAAGTACCTTGACTTCTTTATTTAATGAGTACGGTAGTGCTATGCCAGTTAATGAAAACTTGGCCGCAGCTAGTCCCTCAAGCACTTGTGGACTGGGTGCCTTTTCTGACTATGATCAGTATGTGGCAAGCACGAGCTCGCACGAAGAGAAATCTGAATTGGAATTGTACTTGGCTGAACCTGTGAAGAAGTTGAATGACAACATCGATATCTTGGATTATTGGAGTAAGTCTGCAGCTAGGTATCCTCGGCTAGCAAGATTGGCACGTGATATCCTTGCAGTTCCCGTGTCAAGTGTTGCATCAGAATCAGCTTTCAGTTTGAGTAAGAAGGTTATAACCCCGAACCGTGCCTCACTAAAACCGAAGACGGTGGAGGCGTTGATGTGCTTGCAAGATTGGTATCGTGTCAAACTGCAGAAACAACATGGTATCTACTTTAGCTTTCTTTGTTTCAGTTTTCATTATATGTTCTACTTGCAAGTTACAAACTATAATTCACCCAATATATTGTTGTGTTTGTAGATAATAAGAGGAAGGCAGAAGTTGTTGAGCTAGATGATGATGAAGATTCCGAGTCGAATGAAGAATGTGATATCCCTAATCCATATTCTTTGTGTTATGTCAACATGTAATTTATACTAACCGCTAACCTCCTGTTTATTGCTTTTTGCAGAGTTTGTGCTACAGCGATGAGAAGAGCAGACGATTTGGAGAAGGCATGGAGAGATGACAACCCAGCCAGCTTTTTCCTTTGGTTCTATGAATTTGCAATATGGACTGTAATAAGATATTTATGCATTTGTGTTTGTCGAAGCCTGAAACTCGACTTATTTCATGCAATATGGACTGTAATCTGATATTTATGCACTTGTGTTGTGTTTGTCTTGGCGAAACGTGAAACTAGACTGATTTGCTACTATTGTTTTGTATTATTTTTTACTACAAAAGTGCAAATGTTGCTGCTGTTTTGTATATTGTTCTTTACTACAAAAGTACCTATATACGTTGTCAAAATTGTGTTTGCTCTCAAATAATCTCCTGCTAGGGTATGTCGGGCTTTTGGGCGGGCTTTTGGGCTTCTGTGTTGGGCGGGCCTGGGCCTTGCAAATGTGTAAATGTGTCGGGCCGGGCCGGGCCTGGGCCTAGCTTAATGACATCGGGCTTTTTTCGGCCCGGCCCGAAGCCCGGCCCGGCCCATGGCCAAATATAGACCCAGGTAAGGACAGCCTCGACGCCCCCAATGGTGGCCTATTCCTATCTCCAGTGGCCGACTGGCCGTTCACCATGCCTTTCGCCGTCGTTCCCCACCGTGGCCCGAGGACGACGCCACCGCCATCCTGCTCGCGTCTGGCGACCGAGCTATATTGTGGTGAAATCTCGCGGCTTTCTTCTGCCACGGTACGGACGCGGGTTCGTGCACGCTCGGCGCTCGCGCTGCCGCACGCGTCGTGTACGTACGAGGGCGTGGTAGCGCCTAGCGCCCACGATCACGCCGGAGCGACGTGTTGCTGCGTCTGTCGTCGTCGCGCTCTTTGTCTGTTACACCTGGCCGTGCACACGCGCTGGCGCAGCACGGGGGGCCTTAGTAGCCTTGGTTCTGCGCGCGCTCACTCTGGCGAAGCCGTCGTCCGTCGTCAACGTGGTCGTGTCCGCGCGCATTGGCATGGCTCGGGTTGATCTATCTGATGATTGAGCAGGGCAGAGGATGCGTGGCTGTTTCTGGTGTTCGATTTAGGTGGAGATCGAGGAGATGGTGTGGCTGTGGCTTGCTATAGAGGCTTGGGTTGCCCTTTTATGGCCGGGCCTGCGGAGCACCTTGGACGTACGGTGTCCATGGCGACCATGAACGTGGCTGATTTCGAGTTACAACTCGATGTTTGAGTTGTCTGCGAGGTTCATAATAGTGAGATGATGCTTACTTCTGAGGGAATCGAGCACATGTGTTTCCTATGCTTGGCTCGGAGCGCGCGTCCCGAATGTCAGCCGCAAGTGTTCGATCAAACGTAGACGGGGAAGGAGGCCGAGCTAGAGGAGGATGTCGATCCGGAGGCGATCGCTGGGGCTCGTAGTTTCTGTAGATAAGGAGACACTGACTCAGAAGCATGCCGTGACTTCGCGCGCATGCTTCTCAGCGGAGAGGGCATGCTCGACCCGGGCTGAAGAAAATAAAGGATCGAGACCCTGCTTCGCCAACATGTTCAGGAGGACGCGAGGTTCATGGCAAAGGGGACGAGGCACGAGGCGGTCTGGAGCACAGACCATGCACCGGCGCCCATGGTTTGGTCATCTTTGAGAGTTATACTAGGCAACTTAGCGCGGCGACACGCCGCGCCCGTGAACTCAATAAAATTAAAATTTTGTAGCATGCACATGTGAAAATTATGTAGGTTTGAAAATGAGTGAAATTAGCGCGGCGACACGCCGCGCCCCGTAAACTAAATAAAATTTAAATTTTGTAGCGTGCACATGTGAAAATTATGTAGGTTTGAAAATGAGTGAAATTTAAAGAAGTTAGCGTTTAAAAATTGTTTAGGCTGCGAAAATAGTTCACGATTTGAATTTCTTTTGTGTTTGCAAAATGAGTAGATTTAAAAGACATGTGAAATTTGAAATATGCAAATTTGAAATTCGGTTACATGGCACAAATCATCAGCATTTATTTCTGTGAGGCTATTTATCGAAATAATTTCATGTTCTAAAAATTGTTCTGAAGAGGATGTGCATTAGTTTTTTTCAAATATTCACCAATTTGGAATATCCAAACATATTTTTTTGACAATTTAGCACGACAAACGTCACGACCGTGTCATTAGAAGAAGAAATACCGTGGCGTAAAATACTATAATAAGTCTGTATTTTCCCTTAAAAATGTAATTTAATTACATAATCAGATGGAATCCATTATGTGAGAATTTATTAATTCCAATCAATAATTATATTTGAGCAAATGAATATGGATTTTCTCCAAATATTCACCGCATTAAAATCTCCAAATATGTTTGTGTTGTGCCGTAAGTAATTAGTTTTTTTTGCGATCGTTTTGATATGTTGTTCATATTTTTTTGATCGGCAGATTTATAGAAATGCCGAAATGAATTTGGAATGTCTTAGAATATTCATCGTATTCAAGTGTTCAAATATGTTTGCATTATGGTATAAGTAATTAGCATTTTTTTTGTGGTCATTTCCATATATTTTTCTGATGGATAGCTTTTAAGATATTAATTTTCTGGAATTGTAATCATTTTCTGGAGTTTTTTTCTAAGGAAAAAGAAAATCCGCTGATGGGTGGGACCCACGCTGACGTCGCGATGACATCAGCAATGGCATGAGATCCGCGGCGGCGGCGCTGAGCT
The DNA here is from genome assembly GCA_026929855.1 of Poa annua. Taxonomy (NCBI): domain Eukaryota; kingdom Viridiplantae; phylum Streptophyta; class Magnoliopsida; order Poales; family Poaceae; genus Poa; species Poa annua. Next base: position 24,280,608 of record CM049434.1, on the reverse strand, counting down.
CGCCGGCGTCCAGCCAGCGCGAGCCGCAACGCGCGGGTACGCGCGTCCGACGCGCCTCGACGCGGGCGACCCGAAGGTGGCGGTGCCGCCGCTCCTAGGCCGCCGGAGCGCCGGCGGCGGAGGCAGCGCGCACGGCGGCGACGAATCTGGCGACGGCTCGGCGTTCCGACAGCCGATCTGAGGTGAGGAGGGAGAGGATGCGACGGCGCACCTCCTCGTGCCCGTCGATTTGGGCGGGGAGGCGCGGAGCGGCGGCGGCACCGGCGACCTCGGGGTCGCACAGGAGAGAGAGAAGGAGGGGGATTTCTGCGGGTCATTTTGCAGAAAAATATCCGACGTTTTCCGTATTGACGAACAGGTCCCTCGTTGTGTAAAACTTTGGACAGCTGGGCGCGGGTTCGATCTGCGGAGGTTTTTTTTGCAAAAATACACGGTTACCGGTGGAACCGGGGCTGACCGGCCGACGACCGGGCGACTGATGTCTACGCACGCTTCTATTCTCGTAGACAGTGTTGGGCCTCCAAGAGCAGAGGTTTGTAGAACAGCAGCAAGTTTCCCTTAAGTGAATCACCCAAGGTATATCGAACTCAGGGAGGTAGAGGTCAAAGATAACCCTCTCAAGCAACCCTGCAGTTAAGATACAAAAAGTCTCTTGTGTCCTCAACACACCCAATACATTTGTCAGATGTATAGGTGCACTAGTTATGCGAAGAGATAGTGAAATACAAGTAATATGGATGATTATAAGTAGTAATTGCAACCTGTAATAAAAATGGCAGCAAGCAAACATGTAGCAGAACTTGTTGGAAACGGTGTTTCAATGCTTAGAAACAAGGCCTAGGGATCCTACTTTCACCAGTGGACATTCTCAACAATGACATCAAAGTTAAATAAATAAACACTACTCTCAAACACTCTCATGTTGGATAACAAACACCTCAAAGTCAGAGTAAACTAACACCAACAACGTCATAAAAGAATCACACACGGTGCACACACTGTCACCGTTACAACCGTGAATAACCCCGGAGTTCATATTAAAGTAACCTCTAGAGTGCATAATAGATAAAGAGTAGCATCACATATTCAACTAGATTACAAAGCTCATGATCACATAAAAGATCACATCATGGGAGAGAGAGATAGACCACATAGCTACCGTAGATCCCGCAGCCCCGGGGGAGAACTACTCACTCCTCATCGTAGGAGTCAGCAACGGCGATGGAGATGGCGGTGGAGTCGATGGAGATGGCTCCGGGGGCAATTCCCTGTCCCGACAGGGTGCCGGAATAGAGACTTCTGTCCCCCGAATCTTGTCTTCGATGGCGGCGGCGCTCTGGACCCGTGGAGGAAATATCGAACACCCTGCTAGGGTTTTTAGTCTGGGGGGTATATGTAGGCGAAAGGGCGAGGTCGGTGGCGCCCCGAGGGGCCCACATCACCTGCTGGCGCGGCCTAGGCTCCTGCCGCGCCACGAGGTGGTGTTGCCGCCTCGGTCGCCCACTTTGTCTCGTCTTCGGTTTTCTGGAACGTTCCCAAATAAAAACTGACTTCTGAAAAGAAATCGTCCAATTCCGAGAATATTTCCTTAAGTACTTTTCTGAAACCAAAAACAGCAGAAAACAGGGAACATGCACTGTGGCATCTTGTTAATAGGTTAGTCCCAGAAAATGCATAAAACTATATAAAATACATATAAAACATGTAATAAGTTGGTATAATATAGCATGGAACATAAGAAATTAAAGATACGTTGGAGACGTATCAACATCCCCAAGCTTAGTTCTACTCGTCCCGAGTAGGCAAGAACGATAAAAGAAGAATAATTTCTGAAGTGACATGCTTTCACACAATCTTGATCAAATAATAATGTAAGGCATGTAAACTGAGATCAAATGAATAAGGGCTGTACTTTATATTGATATCAAATGAGTAATAAATAAACAAGTAGGCAAAGCAAAGTAAAGCTTTCAATGATATAGTACTAGATAGCAATCAACTGTGCAAAGTAGATATTAGAGATGATTTAAGCTTCAAGCACAACAATATAATCATCTAATGCTTCCAACAAACATGACAACTTTGTGAAAGGATCAAGTCAAGCAATATCAATATGCACGTAGAAGATCAACTCTTTATTTGTTCAAAAGAAACAAGCAAGCGTTCAACGTTGGTTCCTGGCACCAGGATGTTTTGGCTAAGAGAATGTTAAGGGGGGTTTGGAAGGCCAACGGAAGAAAGTCTCACAAAGCTGCAAGTGATCATTAGACAAGAGGAAGTCTTATAATCGAAGCTATGCAAGGAGTAGTGACTGCCACACAACGGATGCTTATGGAGCTATAAGTATATGAAAGCTCTCCAATGGAACTAGTGGGGGTGCATCCAACTTGCTTGCCCACGAAGACCTAGATCAGTTTTGAGGAGGCTCATCATTGGAATATACAAGCCAAGTTCTATAGTGTAAAGTTCCCCACATAGTTATGCAAGTAAGACATGAAAACTCTCTCATATGGAGTAAAGGTGCTAAACATGAGCACAAATGATGATCATAAATGACATGGTGCTATAACATGAGCACAAGTGATGACTATAAATGATATGGTGCTATAACATGAGCACAAGTGTGTGATAAAGAATAGTAATGCTGCCCCCTTTTTCTTTTTTTCTTTTTTTTCTTTTTCTCTTTTTTTCTATTTTTTTTCTTTTTCTTTTTCTCTTTTCGATGGCCTCCATGGCTCTTTTCACTTTTAGGGGCAAGCATCCTAATATGATGATATGACAACACACTAATGATGATATGACAACATACTGATGATACAAGTAGCTAATATGAATGAGACATAATATGTATATGACAACGGTGGCTCTGCCAGTGTAGCAGGTTATGCAATGATCTAGCATAACATGGGTAAAACCACACATCAGCTTTATAGAATCATGCAAAGCAATATATGAGTAATGAATGACAACAAGTCATGTAATGTAAGATGGATGTTGCATGGCAATATATCTCGGAACAGCTATGGAAATGCTGTAGTAGGTAGGTATAGTGGATGTTTTGAGGAAGATATTTGGCTTATGTGTAGGAGAACAAGATGAAGATCTCCCACGAGTTTGGATGTACCCACGAAGTATGCACCAACTCTCAATGTGAGAAAGGGCAATGCAAAGTAACGAAGAGGCTAGCAATATGGTGGTGGAAGTGCCATGAAAACCGCAGCTTTAGAACTCATAAGTAAAAAGATTCCAAATAAAAATATGATCTTACAAGGCATAATGAAAATCACTCCAAGAGGTGCTGTGGCAAATGAACAAGTCACTGTTGGGGACCCGACCGTAGCGCATAACACAAAGTCATTACGGTTGCCATTAGCAAATAGAAGTCATATATCATTATGCTATCAACTGGAAATTTAAGTGTGGCACAGCTTCAAGTTTTTCTAGACCAACCATTAATCATTCCACTTTACTAAACCATCATGTTTACCATTAAGCAAATTAATATCTCAAAACAACATCAATGATTCAAGTGACACAATTTAATGATCTACAAGATTATGTATCATTTAGTTATACCATCTACCACGTTACATTTTCTGTTCTCAACCAAACACCAATCAACTTATTTAAAAGATAAACTCTCCAAGTAATTAAACAATGAGATATGAGAGTATGATATAATAAAGCTAACAGCTCTAGCAAGAGATGCATGAAAAACAAGAGCTAGAAAGTATTGAAGTAACATAGAAGAATACTCAACAAATATAAGTGAAGAATACGAGTATTCATAAGAAAAAACGGAGCGTGTCCCTCTCCCACAAAGGAATGCTAGGATCCATTTTATTCAGAGAATGAAAATAACAAAAACAAAAACAAACAGACGCTTCAAGTAAAGCACATAAGATGTGTCAGAATTAAAATATAGTTTCACTAGAGATGACCTGATAGTTTGTTGATGAAGAAGGGGATGCCTTGGGCATCCCCAAGCTTTGACGCTTGAGTCTTCTTGAAATATGTTTGGGTGACCCACGGGGGCATCCCCAAGCTTTGGCTCTTTCAGCTTCTTCATCACATCACATCATCCTTCTCTCTTGATCCTTAAAAACTTCCTCCACACCAAACTCAAAGTAAACTTCATTACAGGGTTAGTGCATAATCAAAAATTCTTATATTCTATATGGAGACAATCATTATCATGGTACTGGACATTAGCTACAGCCACTGGAATTTTATGGAACAAAAAGATCCATTCAAAAACAGCAAAAGAACCAATGCAAAATAAATGGCAGAATCTGTCAAAAACAGAACAGTCTGTGAAGACGAATTTTTTCGAGGCACTTAACTTGCTCAAATCAGAAAACTCAAAACTAATGAAAGTTGCGTACATATCTGAGGATAACGCTCAGCAAATATCAGATTTTTTAATTTTTCTGCAGAGAGTTATGAATTTAACGGTGAACAGCAGAAAACTGTTTCAGCACAGCAATCCAAATCTAGCATCAACTTTCTACTAGAGGCTTAACTTGACACAACAATGCAATAAAATAAAGATACAAAGGAGTTGTTACAGAGGTAAGCATGCTCCTTGACTCAAATAAAAGAAAAATAACAGAAATAAAATAGTGGGTTGTCACCCATAAGCGCTTTTCTTTAAAGCCTTTTAGTTAGGCATAGTGATATTTATGGTGCTCACATAAAGATGGGAGTTGAAACATAAAAGAGAGCGTCAAGAAGCATATATAAAACATATTTAAATCTAACGCACTTCCTATGCAAAGGAATCTTGTAAGAAAATAAATTAATAAAGCACAAAGTGACTAGCATAGGAAGGCAAAACAAGTGCAACTTCAAAAATTTCAACATAAAGAGAGGAGACTTAATATTATTGTGATGTATGAATCCATGTCTCCCTCTCTCATAATGACCAGTGGGTCTTAAAGTACCCAGCAAATAAAAGCAAATCAAGAGAAGGCTCAAAACATTCATCATAAAGAGAAGAAACTTAGTAACATGAAGATCTCTATAACCATACTTTCCTCTCTCAAAATAATTTTCAGCGGTATCATGAATAGACTCAACAATATAGATATCACCTAAAGCATTCTTATCATGATCCATAAGCATAATAATATCATTACTCTCCACATAAGCATAATCAATTTTATTAATAACAGTGGGAGTAAAACTATCACATCCATCATTGTAATTATCATAAATTGGAGGCATAGAATAATCATAATTAATTTTATCCTCAATAGTAGATGGACTAAAAATATCATATTCATCATTGTAAACATCATATATAGGAGGCATATTATAATCAACATAAACCATATCCTCAATAGTAGGTGGACTGAAATGGCTTCCCCAAGTTTAGACTTTTCCATAGCATTAGCAATAATGGTGTTCAAAGAATTCATACTAATAACATTGCTACTAGCATGCAAATAAAGTTCCATCGGTTTTTTAATTTTCTCTTCAAACACTTCATGTCCTAACTCAAGATAAATTTCATAGAGCTCTCTAATTTTTTTGTTGTTTTCCATTTAGACTACCTAGTGAAATAAAAACAAGAAACAAAAAGATTTAACTGCAGGATCTAAAGGAAATAACTTCGAGCACTCACACAACAGCAACGGTGCTAGAAAATAGCTTAATAGCCAGAGGATGTGAGTACCTTTTACCTTACCTCCCCGGCAACGGCGCCAGAAAATAGCTTGATGCCTACGCACGCTTATATTCTCATAGACAGTGTCGGGCCTCCAAGAGCAGAGGTTTGTAGAACAGCAGCAAGTTTCCCTTAAGTGAATCACCCAAGGTATATCGAACTCAGGGAGGTAGAGGTCAAAGATAACCCTCTCAAGCAACCCTGCAGTTAAGATACAAAAAGTCTCTTGTGTCCCCAACACACCCAATACACTTGTCAGATGTATAGGTGCACTAGTTATGCGAAGAGATAGTGAAATACAAGTAATATGGATGATTATAATTAGTAATTGCAATCTGTAATAAAAATGGCAGCAAGCAAACATGTAGCAAAACTTGTTGGAAACGGTGTTTCAATGCTTAGAAACAAGGCCTAGGGATCCTACTTTCACCAGTGGACATTCTCAACAATGACATCAAAGTTAAATAAATAAACACTACTCTCAAACACTCTCATGTTGGATAACAAACACCTCAAAGTCAGAGTAAACTAACACCAACAATGTCATAAAAGAATCACACACGGTGCACACACTGTCACCGTTACAACCGTGAATAACCCCGGAGTTCATATTAAAGTAACCTCTAGAGTGCATAATAGATAAAGAGTAGCATCACATATTCAACTAGATTACAAAGCTCATGATCACATAAAAGATCACATCATGGGTGCCCTTACTCTGCTCCGTCCAGTAGGTTTCATGGAACCTTGCATGCCGCTCGCCCAATGGTGCTCGCCCCGTCCACAACACCCTAGTGGTGCTCGCGCGTGCGGCACAACGCGCGGCTCAACGTAGGCGGTGGCTGGAGCGGACGTGAGGGCCGAGGGTCGGAGGCATTCGGACGTGCGGGATGACGACCAACACAAGTGCACAACACGGTAGTCGCACCGTCTCCTTCGACGCCATTGAGCACTAGGGCGCACGCCGCGCTCGCACGACTCTTTCCGACATCGGGACGTTTAGTTAAGTTATATCTCAGGCGCCTGGATGCGCAGGCGTGAAGTATGGCTGCAATGCTCGGTGCGCGGCCCGACCAATACCATCCGCATCTCTCCTCTCTCCCGTCGGCTGCCGCCACCTTCAGAAATTGCGTGCGAGAACGTTGTCTTGTGCATCGAGCCATCGAGGCCGCAACCTCCCGACTATCTCACGAGCTTTGTTGCCATCAGATGCGAAGGTGGCCGGCGACGTCAAAGCTAGCGCGACCATCTGAGCCCAGCTGCCCGCCAGTGATGAGGAAGGCGCGGCAGCGGGGCCCCTTCACCTGTGAGGACGCCTACGAATCCATCGTCGTCGCATCATGGTCGTTCCCGACGCGAAAGCTGGCGCGCACCGTGGTCAGACGCTGCTGCACCGCCCTCCGTCCCTGACACACAGCTCGTCCTGGTGTCGTGGTGCCCACAGCCCAGAGTGCACTGTCGTTGCCCTATCCGTGTTGGCAAAGCAGCGTCCTGGTGCCATCACACCCAGAGCACCATGGTTTCCGCCCGTCGAACGTGACCAGACACACCGCGTAGCGGCGTAGGTGCGCACCTAGCTCGGCCTCCCGCGACGGTGCGGCATGACAGTGGACGACGACGATCTGTAGGCGAGACAGGGGCCGGGTGTTGGAGGAGGACGGTGCGGCAAGAGGGGTGGCCCGTCTACACACATCGTCGATGCCCAGTTTCTCCTTCCTTTACATTACTGCTTTGCGGCGCTACAAAACTCTTGCGTCCTCATCACGACCTCCACGTCTTCCACGACCATGGCCCCAAAGGTCGGCCTCGAAAACCGAAGGGTGCTTCTCGCAAGCTGATGCCGCTGCACGCAGCAGCAGAAAAAGAGCTGATGAAGCGGGAGCCGTAGGAGATGTTGGATCTGTGATACAGATCAACATAATCTAAAATAGGTTTTAGGACCAATCTTTCACGGCGAATCAAAACAACAATGTTGGATATATCGGAATCAATCCCACGCACGCAGCAAACAACAGATCAATACGATCAACCATCAAAACTGGCAACAACTCGATCTCGGCGACCCATATTCGGACGAACCTCACGATAACTTTAATCTCAAAATCTTGTCTAAGATACATGGCGGGCTACGACCTTTATATAGGGTGACTCAAACCTAACTTATTTGGACAGACCCAAACCGAAACCTGACACAAATACCAACCTATTGGAATGTTCGGCAGGAAAAAACACAATAAGTCACGCAAGCCTTAAAACTGCACATACTTAGACAAATATCATCTAATTGTTGGTTATTGTGCATGCGACACGCCGGGCACAACACCACCAACACTACCATGCTTGGCCTCACTCCGTTGGCCAAACTGAAACAATACAGGTGGTGTTCTAAAGTTGGGTTTCACCAGATCATCTTCTGTAAGGATGGTAAAACTGAAAACTCCAATAGTCAGAATAAATGGAGGTAATGGCGCACCGGTAGAAATAGGTATAATCCCCTCATCAATCTGGATGTGCAGCGCCAAACTGCTTCCCAACTTCGACAAAACCAAGCACAAGAAGGCGATTGAGTTCACGTCAAGAGAAACCGCCAAGATGTTGATCGACATGAGCCAAACGAGTCTACGACAGCCGCCTCCATTGTCGGGTCGCCGTCTGCCCTGGGCTTCTTCAACGAAGGCTACGACTACCAGACGCAATAGTCGTAATTGTCCATCTCCCCGCCAGACGAGGCAGCCATCGACCTGAATGCTACGTACGTCTTCAGCGACTCCCCGACTCTGCAGCGTATGATGGTGCCGTCGCAGCTGCAATGGCTGATATGATTCGTGGAGGCGCCGTCGACAACATCGATGAGTTCTCCCAAGGCGACAATGTGGACGCCGATCTAGGCGAAGATGAAGAGGAGGTGGACGTGGACGATACCGATATCGGCAAGCTCGACAAGAAGGCTGGTTCAAGAGGCTGGGCATGGAGCGAGCAGGAGGACAAGTTACTGCGCGACATGGATGGATGTGAGCTTATGCGCCACAATCGGCGCTAACCTAACGAAGGGAGCGTATTGGTCACACATTTACAAGGACTCCACCGAGAGGAGGTGCTACCCACCTCACGAAGATTTGCTCGATCGCAATGTCAAATTGGTGGAAAGATGGTAGGGCGTGATCGCAACGCTCACCAACAAGTTCCATGGATGTCATGAGCAAATCAATGGGAGGGGCGAGAGTTGCAAGAATGAGGCTAACAAAGTAAGACAATCATCTTACCTTGTCTTGTCTTGATTGTAGCCGCCCATGTTTGACTTGTGTTTATTTGTGTAGTTGATCGATACTCACCAGTGGAGGAATCATCGGCTTGTTGTGAGCGGCAATGAGGGAGATGAAAGGAAGATACCGTCCTCCAGCGCGGAGCATCCCGAAGGAGTCAAGGCGGGCAAGAAGACAGGTGACTTCGAGACCATCCAAGAGTCGGACGGTCTCTACGTCAACCAGGTGACCGTTGCGTCGGCTCAAAAAATGAAGATCCACGTCGAGAACCAAGAGAAGTGGTAATACTTCTTTGAAGTGCAAGAGAAAAAGCTCAAGGCCACAGAGAGGAACGAGGAGCGTTTGATCATGGCCACAAACACGAAGGATATGAGGCCCAACCAGAAGGCCTACTTCACGGACGAACGGAGGCACATACTGAATGAGAGGGCAGCGGCAACCGCGAACGCCGCAGAAGAGGAAAAGGAAGATGAAACCGACGTGTGATCGGTGGCGGGGCCAAAACTATTTTGATGGATGACCTTGGAGACTTGTTCTCCGACGCGACCGAAACTATTTTGATGGCCGACATTGAAGAGTTGTTCTCCGACGCGGTCGAAACTATGGACGAAACTATTGGTGCTCCTATTAATGCATGCATGGCATTTACAAGCGCTTATTACAACCCTAACCACTACTTGTTGTCATCTGAATGGATCATGGGTGGCGGTGTACCAGGTCCGTCATCCGTCGGCGCCGCGTCCAGAGTACCCCGCTCCCACTTCGGCATTGCTGCAGTAGCCATACATGACGGCCACGGGGATCAAGGTTCCCACGGTAAATAAGCCGGGCATGCAGGCGATGGAGTTGCGGGCTCGTTGTCCTCCTCGTGTTGCTCCGGATCGACCACCACGACCGCACGCCTGATTGTTCCCACTCTCCTGCTCCTGATTAGCCACAGCGACCTCTTTCTCCTCCTAATTGGCTACCACGGCCAGATCGGCCACCAGAGCCTCCTTTTTAGGCAACGACATCGCGAGCGGGTTGTGGACGGTGGTGCGTGCGTGAAAAGAATATGAGCGACGTGCAGGCCGGTGACGAGAGTGATATAGATGTGAAGCGACACGGCGGCGGTTGCGCGTCAAAACGAACCGCTGTGATTTCAAGCGACTGGACGACAAACCGATAGCGGCTCCGTGGCTCGAAAGATGTCGAACATTTGCTCCAAGTGCCCGTTTGGGGACAGGACTTTGAAGGGTGCCGCTGTGGGTTGTGATATAAATCTTAATTGACTATATTTTTCCGTAGATCGCGTATCCTGAAGTGAGTTCTCTTTTTTATAGAAGTCAAGTGTCAAGTTGAATCTCTCCCAGAACTGAATTGATCTGCGTACGATCCTTATGTCCGACGTGCCTACGACACGTCGGGGTCCGTCTTGCTCTTGACTTTCCTCTGTCGAGCTGTCGGCGTGTGTGAGGTGTCTTTCTCCAGAATCCAGATCTGACCGAGTTAACCTAACCAAGGCTCGAGCCTGCTCTCGCCTCCCAGAACAACCAATGGCGCCGCCGCCGCCGCGACCTTCTCGCGGCCGTAGGCCTTTGCGTCGCCCGTCACCCCTCCCAAGCCGGAAATTAATATCAAAGGGGAACGGAAACGCCATGTGTAGGAGGATGATGGTGCTGCGGCCAGTCCAAACAAGTTTGTGCCTCTCTGCATCCCAGCTCTTCATCTTCTCGGATAGCTCGATTGCGTGAAATTCACATGTGATGTTCAGCTTGCAATGTTGCTTCGCACAGCTACCTAGTCTTTTGTTTGTGTATTTTTGGGTTGGTGCTGGGAGTTCGTCTGAACAAATCTAGCGTCGAAATAAAAAGTACAAATCTACGGCACATAAGCTTTTTTTCCACCCAGAGAAACAGAAGGATCTTTTCACTTTATCCTGTTGATGCATATTAAGGTCTGTTTGTTACTTGCTAAAAAAACAGATACTACATTCATGTCTACTGTAGTATGTGTAATTTGTATTTCTTATGCTTTATGTGGCCCCGTCCAGAAAAAAACAGAGAAATTTTCTCATGATGAACTTATAATTTCTGCTCGAGATTGTTAGTCTATTTGAGCAAAACTGAGCTATTTTACCAAGTGTAGTCGCTAGTCTTGTCCTCTTGAGACCTGTTCTCCATTATGACATCTCTATATTGCAGATAACCATGGATCCAGAGATTCATCAGTTACAATACATGGCCCTCCGGACATTTTTGAAGGTTCGGAAAAAACTAGTCTTGATAAACTTCCAGAGGTATACAACAGTATGGTGATTCCCTAATATAATATTATTTAAAAGATTAGTATTGCTATTGATTCTCTGTACATTTGAATGGTAGTTGTTACAATTTTCGAATGAACTCATATGCCATATCTGCCCAAGAATTCATGATCTCATTGACTTATCATTCGGAAAATTACGTGCACTTGGCACCACCTCAGAGGCTCAGACATCTGGGCATTTGACCATACTAATAGCAAATTTTCAAGGCTAAGTGAGAAGGACATGTGCAGTGTAAATAATGTCCCAAAGTATGTATGCTTTATTACTCCGTAGTATAATTATAATGTACTAGAAAGTATGTGTATTAATCTTACTGAAGCTTGCAGTGCTGAATTGTAAGTGTGAGCTTTTTAAGCATTTTTTCGCAGGATATCTTGAGCCATATACATTCTCTTGTGCCACTACGGGATGCTGCTCGTGCTGCATGTGTATCTCATCGATTTCGACGTTCCTGGAGATGCTTTCCTAACCTCGCATTCGATCTGGAAGCATTGGGCTTAAGTCAGGACAAGCACATAGAATACGAAGAAAGAGCAAATAATGTTGTGGACAGAGTCCACAACATTCTTCAGAATCACTCTGGCATTGGTGTGAAGACTCTTAAGCTTAATCTTTGTGCTTGTCGTAATGTCATCACGGCTTATTATGTGGAGAGCTGGCTTAAACGTATTGTTCAGCCTGGAATCATGGAACTTGCTGTGAGTCTACCTTCAGACCTGGATTACAACTTTTCATGCTCACTTTTCTCTGACGAGGCTACAAGCTCGCTTCAGTCTCTGTTCCTCGTTTCTTGTGATTTTCATCCGAGATCAATAACTGGTTGCTGGAGAAGCTTGACGAGTGTTCTTCTGCGCTGTGTCCGAATCACCGAGGAGGAATTGGGGTGCTTTCTTTCCAGTACTTCTGCCTTGGAGAAGTTGTGTCTGACGAGTTGCGAGGAGATGATTATCTTGAAGATACCTTCTCTTGTATTGTAACTATCGAGCTCTGTTTTTAAGTCATGGATTAGTTTTCAATTAGATCACAATTAGTTACTGAGTGGGTATGGGGTGCACGACTGGCCCAGTGACTCAGCTAGAAGATCGAACCGAGCAACTTGTCAGCTAGAGCTCTACCAGCCCTGCCTTGTAGTAAACCAGAGGAGGCAAGTGATATGACTTGGTTCCATGTGGTCCAGTCCAGTAAAGTTTTTTTGGAGATATTTTTGTCCCTTGGGATTGAACGGGAGTAGAAGACAGCAGCGCCAATACTCCCCTGCTTTGTGGCTTATGTTTCTAGCTTTTGTTTGAGCGACTTATTTATTGGGAGGATTTGGGCTTGATTCGGAGCTTGTCTGTCCTGCTTTTGCTGTCTTTATTTGGCGCTCACGTGTCTAGCTTTTTCTGCATCAAGAACCAATAACTTCATGTTTTGTATTTTAACTATGGTAGTTGCTGTTAAGTTGATAATTTTGTAGTTTAATCAAATACTTACTTTAGTTACAGTTGTAATGCTAGTTGTTTCTGTCGTTGTCATGCTTTTTATTGCTGCGAAATTGTGATTGTGTATGTGCATAACTGCACTGACCGGTTTACCTAGTGTCCGACCTGATTGACCAGTCACTGACTAGTCCAAAAGTCATCAAAACTGTTCAGGTAGCGACTCGATTTGACTCGTGGACATAAAAGCTTCGCTAACAAGTGCCTCTTTTGTTTACTTACTATGAATTCGGGAACTTGCTTGTGAGTTATAACTATGGATTTGCAGATCATCCGAATGCTGCCTCAGTGTGAAAGATTTACAGTGTTGCATGAGCTTAGAAAGGACAAGATGTGTCCAATTTCGGTAAGAACAAAACACTTTTCCTACATACAATGATGCTAGAGATGAATGTAGGCGAATAAAGGTCATTCTACAACTCATTTTCCCAGTTGCTTCATCTCAACTAATTCAGATATGCTACGTAAGAAGTTAACGCTAGTCCGTTTGTCAAATTTTTGATATGCAACTATTTGCTCAGACAGGGTATCTTCTGGATCTGGTGAAAGATGATATTAATACAGAGTGTAATCTGTACAGTGAATTGGAAGATTATGAAGCATTATCACCTTGTTTTAAGGACTGTCTCGATTTTCTGTACCTAAATTTGAGCCGTCCTTATGGAGACAATTCTGATTCCTGGGAAAAGGTATTTTTCACAAATGAAGTTGCCTTTTTTGTTCAACACCAGGAAATTTCAAAACTACGACAGCTAGTAACTTGTATTGAGTAGTGTGATTATCTGTGATACAGTACTAATTTCCATTCTACTTCATTCCTCGTGTTTGTCCCAATTGAAAAATGTTACAATTTTCACTGTTTTTTGTTCTGTCTGCAGGTGTTGGATTGTCTCAGTCTGCTTACATATCTCCTGATTAGAGGTATGTATGTAGATCTTCTTTATTTTGCAAGTTCCAAGTATTGCATTGTTTGGCCTTTTGTCTGTAATAAACTGTGCATAGCTAAATCTCTGGGTAAACACTAGAGTGTAGGTTGTCTAAATGTGGGAGACACTTTTTTTAATGTTATTTGTGATCTTTTTTCCGTATTTTGAACAGGATCAAGAACCTTGTCAAAGCCAGTAGTGAGAAGACTTATTCTTGAGTTGCTAGCCCCACTAAGATACCACCTTACCGAAAGGCCAGAGGACGAAGATGATTACACCGTTCAGGAAGATATTGCTTGTGAGGCTGTTAAATACTGTATGGAACTGGCCAACAAATTGGTATGACGTATCCCCGGATGGGTAGGATACAGTGCTTGTACTGATCACTATAGTAGCTTTTCCTTCGGTATATGTTCATGCAAAGGAGTGGGCAAACTGACTGGTCGTGTGGGCTGGTGTATCGAACAAAGGGACAAACCGATACACACACCCGACCCAAGATGTTATTTTCATACATTTTTTCTCTCCCATGCAACCCGAAGCTCCCTTTGTGTCTTTTGCCTGAGGTGGTTTCCTCTGTTGTATCTTTTGCTGGAGGTTGTTCCCGCGTGTTGCTTCCCTGGTTGATTGTGTTGAATGGAGTGGCAGATGAATTTGCTCCGGTACGTCTGTGAGATTATTGTTTTCGTTGGTGTCCTACGAGGTAGGACTATTTTCTACAGTTTACCTGCTTGTATCTTTGTTGTATGAATGAATATAGTATATAAAGTTCCCCTAAAAAAACAGTATATGAAGTTGTCCAATATGGTGGAATCATGGCTCTCGTATCATTTCTTTTACAGTGAATCGTGGCTCTTGTATCATTGTCTTATGAAGTTCCTCTAGACAACTTGTTTCCCAACATCCACACAATCCTCCTGTAGTCTTCCTCCAGATTCCAGCGGCTAAGTATGTGGGTACACCAATCGATGTTTACGATGAAGTTTTTTTACTGTTTTGGTCCTGGGTTTTAGTGCTCTCCCCAATTAAGAAAAAATCGAAATCATATTTGAGAGTTATAAAAAATCTAAATCAAACAATTTGTATTTCGACATAAACACATGGTTGGTCACTGACATTGAATTAGATGAGTTATTTGGTTACATAATTCTCGAAACGTGCTAAACTGGTCCGGTAACCTTTCACCCTACCCCTATGAGCACCTCCGAGATACTGAGCCGGCGGATCGAGTCTTGAGATTGACGAAGTCACCACGGGCGCCTCGCTGTCGACGGGAACGTCGACTCCCACTGAAAGAATAATTCCACCTAAATGCAACACACAGATGTCAAACCTGGGGTTTGAACTCTGGTGGGCTGAGGGTACAACCACCCTGCTAACCATCCAACCACAGGTTGGTTTGCGGTCACAATTTGTCGAGGGGAGCTATTTTCATCCGACATGGCATGCTAAGTGGAGAGTTCACTGCACTAGACGTTGACGTGTCTTGCTGACGAGGCTGCTTTTTATACAAAAAGACCCTAACGTTTCTTGCTAGCTCCTCTCCGCTGGAGTGCGGTGTCACGTACGGCAGCGACCCAGGTATATCTGGCCATGTTTGGCCCGGCCCGGCCCGAAAATACAGGGCCTGGGCCCGACCACCGGGCCGGGCCTGGGCCTGGAAGTTAGGCCCGAGCTGTCAGCTGGGCCGGGCCTGGGCTTCAGTTTTAGTTTTAAAAAAGCCCGGCCCGGCCCGACAGTGCACTTTCTCAGCCCAGCAAGGATAATGAGGAGACTAACCCTAGCCTCGCAGACGCAGCAGAGTCGCAACTCGCACTCGCTCGCTCCCTGCCTCCTCTCCTCACCCCACCCGCTCCCGAAATGGCGGCGGCCACCATAGCGAAACCCTAGCCGCCGCATCTCCTCCTCACCGTGGCACCTCCTCGCCGCATCTCCTCCTCCTCGTGGCACCTCCTCGCCGTGGCACCTCCTCGCTCGGACCTGGGCCGCCGCATCTCCTCCTCGCCGTGGCACCTCCTTCCTCGCGGCGTGGCGGGCGTTGGCCACACCTTCTCTTCTCCCCACCGCGGCAGCGACTAGACGACGAGCACGTGCTCACCCGCCGGCCACCTCTCCTTCCGGCGACCACAACTCCGTCCTCGCCCGGGCTGCCGCGTCTATTTCGTCGCGGGAGCCGCACCGCCGCACCGACGAGCACGCCGAGCGCGTCTCCTTCAAGGTACTAGCACGCCGAGCTGGGCCGATCATGAGTTCTTGGTGGATGTGGAGAATTTGTAGTTGTGGATGCTGCAGATGCATTTTAGAGATGATTTAGTGGATGTTATAGATTAATTGAGATGTTGTAGATGAATTTTGATGCCGTCTATTGATGGATTTCTTGATTTTGCTGTATATTGTGTACTTATTTGTAGACTTGTAGAGTTCTAGTGTTATTTGCAAGTTGCAACTGTCGGCATTTATATTTGCTAGATATAAATGTATATGTGTGATGTATTTGCTGCTGTTCTAGAGCTATTTTTAGATGATTTGCTGATGTATTTGCTGCTGCAGCTGTATTATTCTTTGTGTTCTAGATAAATTAATTCATTCTCAATGCTATATGCAGATTTAGCATGGTGGATGTGGTTGAACAAGAAGGCCTAGAGGGTTCAGAACCAGATTACCATCCTGAAGAATTAGAAGGGCATCAAGAGGAGATGGAGATGTTTATTGTACCTCCGAATCCTCCTCGTGGGAAAGGTCAGACGAAACGTGCAAGGGGAAAGAGGGCAGCAGGAAGGGCAAGGAAGCCAGCATCTAGTGGAGGTTCAAGAAGTGCACAGCCATCAGAACAGCAGCAGCATACAGATGCAGCACAGTCGCAGCCAACAGTCGCAGCCAGCAGCCAACAGCCAACAGCAGCCTGCTTCCTCCTCTGCCCATTCCAGATTGAAGTCTAAGGTATGGATGGACTTCACCAAGATCTCCGCTGATGGTGATGAATATATAATAGCTAAGTGCAACCATTGCTCCGCTGAGTTGTCGGGTCAATCTCAAAATGGTACATCTCATCTTCTTAGGCACACCAAAGCAAAACATATGACTGATCAGTCCACAATGGATAATTTCTTTTTGAAATCTGAAACAAATGAGGATGGAACAATTGCACTAAAAAATGTTAGATATGATGCTCAAGTAGCTAGACATGGTATTTCTATCTACCTTGTGTCTGGTTCTCGTCCATTTACAACAGTTGAAGAGGATGGATTTAGAACTATGATGTCTGCTTGTTGTCCAGCATTCAAGTCTGTTGGTAGGCACACAATAAAAAGAGAGATAATGGCTATGTTTCTTGACCAGAAAAAAGAATTGCTTGATGTTATTGCTGCTGCCCCTGGTAGAGTAAGTTTCACATCTGATAATTGGAAATCTGAAGTCACCAAGGATAGCTATATTTGCATTACTTGTCATTACATAGATGTTGATTGGAAACTAAACAAAAGAATTGTATGGTTTAAAAAAATTGATCCACCATATGATGGAGCATCTATTGCTGATGAGGTCCACTTAGCATTTCGTGAATGGAGGATTGATAAGAAAGTGATGTGCATCACTCTTGATAATGCATCATATGACGATAGAATGATTGTTTGCTTGCGAAGCCACTTGTCACAAGGTGCTTTACCTTTGTCGGGCAAATTCTTTCAAATTCGTTGTTGCGCACACATACTGAATTTGGTAGTTCAAGCTGGATTGACCTTGATTGATGGTGCTGTTGGCAAGCTGAGGGATGGTATAATGTACCTAAAGGCTTCAGGCACTAGGCTGTTTAAGTTTTATAGCACAGCTAAAACTATTTTCAACTTACAAGAATCAAGAAAGCTGAAACCTGATATGCCCATTCGTTGGAATTCAACCTATACAATGCTTGGCTGCTGTTTGTACTACAGAGAAGTGTTCCATTGGTATGCTGATAGGGATAGTATCTTCAAGGATAATTTTCATCTATCGGAGGAAGAATGGGCCAAAGTATCTCATATGTATCAGTTCTTGGAGGTTTTCTTCAAGGTAACTACCGTTTTCTCAGGAACAAAATATCCAACAGCCAATCTGTACTTCATGAATGTTTTTCTGGTTCATACTGCTATTATTGAGGCTACTGCTGGTATAAATAGCTACATGGGTCCCATGCTGGCTGTTATGAGAGACAAGTTCATGAAATATTGGTCTGACTATAGTGTATTTCTGTCCTGTGCTGCTGTTCTTGACCCCCGCATTAAGTTCAAGTTTTTAGCTTATTCTTACTCCAAGCTGTATGCTGAGGATGACGCCCTTCGTCGCATTACTGATGTTAGAAGTACCTTGACTTCTTTATTTAATGAGTACGGTAGTGCTATGCCAGTTAATGAAAACTTGGCCGCAGCTAGTCCCTCAAGCACTTGTGGACTGGGTGCCTTTTCTGACTATGATCAGTATGTGGCAAGCACGAGCTCGCACGAAGAGAAATCTGAATTGGAATTGTACTTGGCTGAACCTGTGAAGAAGTTGAATGACAACATCGATATCTTGGATTATTGGAGTAAGTCTGCAGCTAGGTATCCTCGGCTAGCAAGATTGGCACGTGATATCCTTGCAGTTCCCGTGTCAAGTGTTGCATCAGAATCAGCTTTCAGTTTGAGTAAGAAGGTTATAACCCCGAACCGTGCCTCACTAAAACCGAAGACGGTGGAGGCGTTGATGTGCTTGCAAGATTGGTATCGTGTCAAACTGCAGAAACAACATGGTATCTACTTTAGCTTTCTTTGTTTCAGTTTTCATTATATGTTCTACTTGCAAGTTACAAACTATAATTCACCCAATATATTGTTGTGTTTGTAGATAATAAGAGGAAGGCAGAAGTTGTTGAGCTAGATGATGATGAAGATTCCGAGTCGAATGAAGAATGTGATATCCCTAATCCATATTCTTTGTGTTATGTCAACATGTAATTTATACTAACCGCTAACCTCCTGTTTATTGCTTTTTGCAGAGTTTGTGCTACAGCGATGAGAAGAGCAGACGATTTGGAGAAGGCATGGAGAGATGACAACCCAGCCAGCTTTTTCCTTTGGTTCTATGAATTTGCAATATGGACTGTAATAAGATATTTATGCATTTGTGTTTGTCGAAGCCTGAAACTCGACTTATTTCATGCAATATGGACTGTAATCTGATATTTATGCACTTGTGTTGTGTTTGTCTTGGCGAAACGTGAAACTAGACTGATTTGCTACTATTGTTTTGTATTATTTTTTACTACAAAAGTGCAAATGTTGCTGCTGTTTTGTATATTGTTCTTTACTACAAAAGTACCTATATACGTTGTCAAAATTGTGTTTGCTCTCAAATAATCTCCTGCTAGGGTATGTCGGGCTTTTGGGCGGGCTTTTGGGCTTCTGTGTTGGGCGGGCCTGGGCCTTGCAAATGTGTAAATGTGTCGGGCCGGGCCGGGCCTGGGCCTAGCTTAATGACATCGGGCTTTTTTTCGGCCCGGCCCGAAGCCCGGCCCGGCCCATGGCCAAATATAGACCCAGGTAAGGACAGCCTCGACGCCCCCAATGGTGGCCTATTCCTATCTCCAGTGGCCGACTGGCCGTTCACCATGCCTTTCGCCGTCGTTCCCCACCGTGGCCCGAGGACGACGCCACCGCCATCCTGCTCGCGTCTGGCGACCGAGCTATATTGTGGTGAAATCTCGCGGCTTTCTTCTGCCACGGTACGGACGCGGGTTCGTGCACGCTCGGCGCTCGCGCTGCCGCACGCGTCGTGTACGTACGAGGGCGTGGTAGCGCCTAGCGCCCACGATCACGCCGGAGCGACGTGTTGCTGCGTCTGTCGTCGTCGCGCTCTTTGTCTGTTACACCTGGCCGTGCACACGCGCTGGCGCAGCACGGGGGGCCTTAGTAGCCTTGGTTCTGCGCGCGCTCACTCTGGCGAAGCCGTCGTCCGTCGTCAACGTGGTCGTGTCCGCGCGCATTGGCATGGCTCGGGTTGATCTATCTGATGATTGAGCAGGGCAGAGGATGCGTGGCTGTTTCTGGTGTTCGATTTAGGTGGAGATCGAGGAGATGGTGTGGCTGTGGCTTGCTATAGAGGCTTGGGTTGCCCTTTTATGGCCGGGCCTGCGGAGCACCTTGGACGTACGGTGTCCATGGCGACCATGAACGTGGCTGATTTCGAGTTACAACTCGATGTTTGAGTTGTCTGCGAGGTTCATAATAGTGAGATGATGCTTACTTCTGAGGGAATCGAGCACATGTGTTTCCTATGCTTGGCTCGGAGCGCGCGTCCCGAATGTCAGCCGCAAGTGTTCGATCAAACGTAGACGGGGAAGGAGGCCGAGCTAGAGGAGGATGTCGATCCGGAGGCGATCGCTGGGGCTCGTAGTTTCTGTAGATAAGGAGACACTGACTCAGAAGCATGCCGTGACTTCGCGCGCATGCTTCTCAGCGGAGAGGGCATGCTCGACCCGGGCTGAAGAAAATAAAGGATCGAGACCCTGCTTCGCCAACATGTTCAGGAGGACGCGAGGTTCATGGCAAAGGGGACGAGGCACGAGGCGGTCTGGAGCACAGACCATGCACCGGCGCCCATGGTTTGGTCATCTTTGAGAGTTATACTAGGCAACTTAGCGCGGCGACACGCCGCGCCCGTGAACTCAATAAAATTAAAATTTTGTAGCATGCACATGTGAAAATTATGTAGGTTTGAAAATGAGTGAAATTAGCGCGGCGACACGCCGCGCCCCGTAAACTAAATAAAATTTAAATTTTGTAGCGTGCACATGTGAAAATTATGTAGGTTTGAAAATGAGTGAAATTTAAAGAAGTTAGCGTTTAAAAATTGTTTAGGCTGCGAAAATAGTTCACGATTTGAATTTCTTTTGTGTTTGCAAAATGAGTAGATTTAAAAGACATGTGAAATTTGAAATATGCAAATTTGAAATTCGGTTACATGGCACAAATCATCAGCATTTATTTCTGTGAGGCTATTTATCGAAATAATTTCATGTTCTAAAAATTGTTCTGAAGAGGATGTGCATTAGTTTTTTTCAAATATTCACCAATTTGGAATATCCAAACATATTTTTTTGACAATTTAGCACGACAAACGTCACGACCGTGTCATTAGAAGAAGAAATACCGTGGCGTAAAATACTATAATAAGTCTGTATTTTCCCTTAAAAATGTAATTTAATTACATAATCAGATGGAATCCATTATGTGAGAATTTATTAATTCCAATCAATAATTATATTTGAGCAAATGAATATGGATTTTCTCCAAATATTCACCGCATTAAAATCTCCAAATATGTTTGTGTTGTGCCGTAAGTAATTAGTTTTTTTTGCGATCGTTTTGATATGTTGTTCATATTTTTTTGATCGGCAGATTTATAGAAATGCCGAAATGAATTTGGAATGTCTTAGAATATTCATCGTATTCAAGTGTTCAAATATGTTTGCATTATGGTATAAGTAATTAGCATTTTTTTTGTGGTCATTTCCATATATTTTTCTGATGGATAGCTTTTAAGATATTAATTTTCTGGAATTGTAATCATTTTCTGGAGTTTTTTTCTAAGGAAAAAGAAAATCCGCTGATGGGTGGGACCCACGCTGACGTCGCGATGACATCAGCAATGGCATGAGATCCGCGGCGGCGGCGCTGAGCTCGCCGGCGTCCAGCCAGCGCGAGCCGCAACGCGCGGGTACGCGCGTCCGACGCGCCTCGACGCGGGCGACCCGAAGGTGGCGGTGCCGCCGCTCCTAGGCCGCCGGAGCGCCGGCGGCGGAGGCAGCGCGCACGGCGGCGACGAATCTGGCGACGGCTCGGCGTTCCGACAGCCGATCTGAGGTGAGGAGGGAGAGGATGCGACGGCGCACCTCCTCGTGCCCGTCGATTTGGGCGGGGAGGCGCGGAGCGGCGGCGGCACCGGCGACCTCGGGGTCGCACAGGAGAGAGAGAAGGAGGGGGATTTCTGCGGGTCATTTTGCAGAAAAATATCCGACGTTTTCCGTATTGACGAACAGGTCCCTCGTTGTGTAAAACTTTGGACAGCTGGGCGCGGGTTCGATCTGCGGAGGTTTTTTTTGCAAAAATACACGGTTACCGGTGGAACCGGGGCTGACCGGCCGACGACCGGGCGACTGATGTCTACGCACGCTTCTATTCTCGTAGACAGTGTTGGGCCTCCAAGAGCAGAGGTTTGTAGAACAGCAGCAAGTTTCCCTTAAGTGAATCACCCAAGGTATATCGAACTCAGGGAGGTAGAGGTCAAAGATAACCCTCTCAAGCAACCCTGCAGTTAAGATACAAAAAGTCTCTTGTGTCCTCAACACACCCAATACATTTGTCAGATGTATAGGTGCACTAGTTATGCGAAGAGATAGTGAAATACAAGTAATATGGATGATTATAAGTAGTAATTGCAACCTGTAATAAAAATGGCAGCAAGCAAACATGTAGCAGAACTTGTTGGAAACGGTGTTTCAATGCTTAGAAACAAGGCCTAGGGATCCTACTTTCACCAGTGGACATTCTCAACAATGACATCAAAGTTAAATAAATAAACACTACTCTCAAACACTCTCATGTTGGATAACAAACACCTCAAAGTCAGAGTAAACTAACACCAACAACGTCATAAAAGAATCACACACGGTGCACACACTGTCACCGTTACAACCGTGAATAACCCCGGAGTTCATATTAAAGTAACCTCTAGAGTGCATAATAGATAAAGAGTAGCATCACATATTCAACTAGATTACAAAGCTCATGATCACATAAAAGATCACATCATGGGAGAGAGAGATAGACCACATAGCTACCGTAGATCCCGCAGCCCCGGGGGAGAACTACTCACTCCTCATCGTAGGAGTCAGCAACGGCGATGGAGATGGCGGTGGAGTCGATGGAGATGGCTCCGGGGGCAATTCCCTGTCCCGACAGGGTGCCGGAATAGAGACTTCTGTCCCCCGAATCTTGTCTTCGATGGCGGCGGCGCTCTGGACCCGTGGAGGAAATATCGAACACCCTGCTAGGGTTTTTAGTCTGGGGGGTATATGTAGGCGAAAGGGCGAGGTCGGTGGCGCCCCGAGGGGCCCACATCACCTGCTGGCGCGGCCTAGGCTCCTGCCGCGCCACGAGGTGGTGTTGCCGCCTCGGTCGCCCACTTTGTCTCGTCTTCGGTTTTCTGGAACGTTCCCAAATAAAAACTGACTTCTGAAAAGAAATCGTCCAATTCCGAGAATATTTCCTTAAGTACTTTTCTGAAACCAAAAACAGCAGAAAACAGGGAACATGCACTGTGGCATCTTGTTAATAGGTTAGTCCCAGAAAATGCATAAAACTATATAAAATACATATAAAACATGTAATAAGTTGGTATAATATAGCATGGAACATAAGAAATTAAAGATACGTTGGAGACGTATCAACATCCCCAAGCTTAGTTCTACTCGTCCCGAGTAGGCAAGAACGATAAAAGAAGAATAATTTCTGAAGTGACATGCTTTCACACAATCTTGATCAAATAATAATGTAAGGCATGTAAACTGAGATCAAATGAATAAGGGCTGTACTTTATATTGATATCAAATGAGTAATAAATAAACAAGTAGGCAAAGCAAAGTAAAGCTTTCAATGATATAGTACTAGATAGCAATCAACTGTGCAAAGTAGATATTAGAGATGATTTAAGCTTCAAGCACAACAATATAATCATCTAATGCTTCCAACAAACATGACAACTTTGTGAAAGGATCAAGTCAAGCAATATCAATATGCACGTAGAAGATCAACTCTTTATTTGTTCAAAAGAAACAAGCAAGCGTTCAACGTTGGTTCCTGGCACCAGGATGTTTTGGCTAAGAGAATGTTAAGGGGGGTTTGGAAGGCCAACGGAAGAAAGTCTCACAAAGCTGCAAGTGATCATTAGACAAGAGGAAGTCTTATAATCGAAGCTATGCAAGGAGTAGTGACTGCCACACAACGGATGCTTATGGAGCTATAAGTATATGAAAGCTCTCCAATGGAACTAGTGGGGGTGCATCCAACTTGCTTGCCCACGAAGACCTAGATCAGTTTTGAGGAGGCTCATCATTGGAATATACAAGCCAAGTTCTATAGTGTAAAGTTCCCCACATAGTTATGCAAGTAAGACATGAAAACTCTCTCATATGGAGTAAAGGTGCTAAACATGAGCACAAATGATGATCATAAATGACATGGTGCTATAACATGAGCACAAGTGATGACTATAAATGATATGGTGCTATAACATGAGCACAAGTGTGTGATAAAGAATAGTAATGCTGCCCCCTTTTTCTTTTTTTCTTTTTTTTCTTTTTCTCTTTTTTTCTATTTTTTTTCTTTTTCTTTTTCTCTTTTCGATGGCCTCCATGGCTCTTTTCACTTTTAGGGGCAAGCATCCTAATATGATGATATGACAACACACTAATGATGATATGACAACATACTGATGATACAAGTAGCTAATATGAATGAGACATAATATGTATATGACAACGGTGGCTCTGCCAGTGTAGCAGGTTATGCAATGATCTAGCATAACATGGGTAAAACCACACATCAGCTTTATAGAATCATGCAAAGCAATATATGAGTAATGAATGACAACAAGTCATGTAATGTAAGATGGATGTTGCATGGCAATATATCTCGGAACAGCTATGGAAATGCTGTAGTAGGTAGGTATAGTGGATGTTTTGAGGAAGATATTTGGCTTATGTGTAGGAGAACAAGATGAAGATCTCCCACGAGTTTGGATGTACCCACGAAGTATGCACCAACTCTCAATGTGAGAAAGGGCAATGCAAAGTAACGAAGAGGCTAGCAATATGGTGGTGGAAGTGCCATGAAAACCGCAGCTTTAGAACTCATAAGTAAAAAGATTCCAAATAAAAATATGATCTTACAAGGCATAATGAAAATCACTCCAAGAGGTGCTGTGGCAAATGAACAAGTCACTGTTGGGGACCCGACCGTAGCGCATAACACAAAGTCATTACGGTTGCCATTAGCAAATAGAAGTCATATATCATTATGCTATCAACTGGAAATTTAAGTGTGGCACAGCTTCAAGTTTTTCTAGACCAACCATTAATCATTCCACTTTACTAAACCATCATGTTTACCATTAAGCAAATTAATATCTCAAAACAACATCAATGATTCAAGTGACACAATTTAATGATCTACAAGATTATGTATCATTTAGTTATACCATCTACCACGTTACATTTTCTGTTCTCAACCAAACACCAATCAACTTATTTAAAAGATAAACTCTCCAAGTAATTAAACAATGAGATATGAGAGTATGATATAATAAAGCTAACAGCTCTAGCAAGAGATGCATGAAAAACAAGAGCTAGAAAGTATTGAAGTAACATAGAAGAATACTCAACAAATATAAGTGAAGAATACGAGTATTCATAAGAAAAAACGGAGCGTGTCCCTCTCCCACAAAGGAATGCTAGGATCCATTTTATTCAGAGAATGAAAATAACAAAAACAAAAACAAACAGACGCTTCAAGTAAAGCACATAAGATGTGTCAGAATTAAAATATAGTTTCACTAGAGATGACCTGATAGTTTGTTGATGAAGAAGGGGATGCCTTGGGCATCCCCAAGCTTTGACGCTTGAGTCTTCTTGAAATATGTTTGGGTGACCCACGGGGGCATCCCCAAGCTTTGGCTCTTTCAGCTTCTTCATCACATCACATCATCCTTCTCTCTTGATCCTTAAAAACTTCCTCCACACCAAACTCAAAGTAAACTTCATTACAGGGTTAGTGCATAATCAAAAATTCTTATATTCTATATGGAGACAATCATTATCATGGTACTGGACATTAGCTACAGCCACTGGAATTTTATGGAACAAAAAGATCCATTCAAAAACAGCAAAAGAACCAATGCAAAATAAATGGCAGAATCTGTCAAAAACAGAACAGTCTGTGAAGACGAATTTTTTCGAGGCACTTAACTTGCTCAAATCAGAAAACTCAAAACTAATGAAAGTTGCGTACATATCTGAGGATAACGCTCAGCAAATATCAGATTTTTTAATTTTTCTGCAGAGAGTTATGAATTTAACGGTGAACAGCAGAAAACTGTTTCAGCACAGCAATCCAAATCTAGCATCAACTTTCTACTAGAGGCTTAACTTGACACAACAATGCAATAAAATAAAGATACAAAGGAGTTGTTACAGAGGTAAGCATGCTCCTTGACTCAAATAAAAGAAAAATAACAGAAATAAAATAGTGGGTTGTCACCCATAAGCGCTTTTCTTTAAAGCCTTTTAGTTAGGCATAGTGATATTTATGGTGCTCACATAAAGATGGGAGTTGAAACATAAAAGAGAGCGTCAAGAAGCATATATAAAACATATTTAAATCTAACGCACTTCCTATGCAAAGGAATCTTGTAAGAAAATAAATTAATAAAGCACAAAGTGACTAGCATAGGAAGGCAAAACAAGTGCAACTTCAAAAATTTCAACATAAAGAGAGGAGACTTAATATTATTGTGATGTATGAATCCATGTCTCCCTCTCTCATAATGACCAGTGGGTCTTAAAGTACCCAGCAAATAAAAGCAAATCAAGAGAAGGCTCAAAACATTCATCATAAAGAGAAGAAACTTAGTAACATGAAGATCTCTATAACCATACTTTCCTCTCTCAAAATAATTTTCAGCGGTATCATGAATAGA
Organism: Poa annua; assembly: GCA_026929855.1. Taxonomy (NCBI): domain Eukaryota; kingdom Viridiplantae; phylum Streptophyta; class Magnoliopsida; order Poales; family Poaceae; genus Poa; species Poa annua. The sequence continues at coordinate 24,254,200 of CM049434.1, read as the reverse complement.
CTCAACAATATAGATATCACCTAAAGCATTCTTATCATGATCCATAAGCATAATAATATCATTACTCTCCACATAAGCATAATCAATTTTATTAATAACAGTGGGAGTAAAACTATCACATCCATCATTGTAATTATCATAAATTGGAGGCATAGAATAATCATAATTAATTTTATCCTCAATAGTAGATGGACTAAAAATATCATATTCATCATTGTAAACATCATATATAGGAGGCATATTATAATCAACATAAACCATATCCTCAATAGTAGGTGGACTGAAATGGCTTCCCCAAGTTTAGACTTTTCCATAGCATTAGCAATAATGGTGTTCAAAGAATTCATACTAATAACATTGCTACTAGCATGCAAATAAAGTTCCATCGGTTTTTTAATTTTCTCTTCAAACACTTCATGTCCTAACTCAAGATAAATTTCATAGAGCTCTCTAATTTTTTTGTTGTTTTCCATTTAGACTACCTAGTGAAATAAAAACAAGAAACAAAAAGATTTAACTGCAGGATCTAAAGGAAATAACTTCGAGCACTCACACAACAGCAACGGTGCTAGAAAATAGCTTAATAGCCAGAGGATGTGAGTACCTTTTACCTTACCTCCCCGGCAACGGCGCCAGAAAATAGCTTGATGCCTACGCACGCTTATATTCTCATAGACAGTGTCGGGCCTCCAAGAGCAGAGGTTTGTAGAACAGTAGCAAGTTTCCCTTAAGTGAATCACCCAAGGTATATCGAACTCAGGGAGGTAGAGGTCAAAGATAACCCTCTCAAGCAACCCTGCAGTTAAGATACAAAAAGTCTCTTGTGTCCCCAACACACCCAATACACTTGTCAGATGTATAGGTGCACTAGTTATGCGAAGAGATAGTGAAATACAAGTAATATGGATGATTATAATTAGTAATTGCAATCTGTAATAAAAATGGCAGCAAGCAAACATGTAGCAAAACTTGTTGGAAACGGTGTTTCAATGCTTAGAAACAAGGCCTAGGGATCCTACTTTCACCAGTGGACATTCTCAACAATGACATCAAAGTTAAATAAATAAACACTACTCTCAAACACTCTCATGTTGGATAACAAACACCTCAAAGTCAGAGTAAACTAACACCAACAATGTCATAAAAGAATCACACACGGTGCACACACTGTCACCGTTACAACCGTGAATAACCCCGGAGTTCATATTAAAGTAACCTCTAGAGTGCATAATAGATAAAGAGTAGCATCACATATTCAACTAGATTACAAAGCTCATGATCACATAAAAGATCACATCATGGGTGCCCTTACTCTGCTCCGTCCAGTAGGTTTCATGGAACCTTGCATGCCGCTCGCCCAATGGTGCTCGCCCCGTCCACAACACCCTAGTGGTGCTCGCGCGTGCGGCACAACGCGCGGCTCAACGTAGGCGGTGGCTGGAGCGGACGTGAGGGCCGAGGGTCGGAGGCATTCGGACGTGCGGGATGACGACCAACACAAGTGCACAACACGGTAGTCGCACCGTCTCCTTCGACGCCATTGAGCACTAGGGCGCACGCCGCGCTCGCACGACTCTTTCCGACATCGGGACGTTTAGTTAAGTTATATCTCAGGCGCCTGGATGCGCAGGCGTGAAGTATGGCTGCAATGCTCGGTGCGCGGCCCGACCAATACCATCCGCATCTCTCCTCTCTCCCGTCGGCTGCCGCCACCTTCAGAAATTGCGTGCGAGAACGTTGTCTTGTGCATCGAGCCATCGAGGCCGCAACCTCCCGACTATCTCACGAGCTTTGTTGCCATCAGATGCGAAGGTGGCCGGCGACGTCAAAGCTAGCGCGACCATCTGAGCCCAGCTGCCCGCCAGTGATGAGGAAGGCGCGGCAGCGGGGCCCCTTCACCTGTGAGGACGCCTACGAATCCATCGTCGTCGCATCATGGTCGTTCCCGACGCGAAAGCTGGCGCGCACCGTGGTCAGACGCTGCTGCACCGCCCTCCGTCCCTGACACACAGCTCGTCCTGGTGTCGTGGTGCCCACAGCCCAGAGTGCACTGTCGTTGCCCTATCCGTGTTGGCAAAGCAGCGTCCTGGTGCCATCACACCCAGAGCACCATGGTTTCCGCCCGTCGAACGTGACCAGACACACCGCGTAGCGGCGTAGGTGCGCACCTAGCTCGGCCTCCCGCGACGGTGCGGCATGACAGTGGACGACGACGATCTGTAGGCGAGACAGGGGCCGGGTGTTGGAGGAGGACGGTGCGGCAAGAGGGGTGGCCCGTCTACACACATCGTCGATGCCCAGTTTCTCCTTCCTTTACATTACTGCTTTGCGGCGCTACAAAACTCTTGCGTCCTCATCACGACCTCCACGTCTTCCACGACCATGGCCCCAAAGGTCGGCCTCGAAAACCGAAGGGTGCTTCTCGCAAGCTGATGCCGCTGCACGCAGCAGCAGAAAAAGAGCTGATGAAGCGGGAGCCGTAGGAGATGTTGGATCTGTGATACAGATCAACATAATCTAAAATAGGTTTTAGGACCAATCTTTCACGGCGAATCAAAACAACAATGTTGGATATATCGGAATCAATCCCACGCACGCAGCAAACAACAGATCAATACGATCAACCATCAAAACTGGCAACAACTCGATCTCGGCGACCCATATTCGGACGAACCTCACGATAACTTTAATCTCAAAATCTTGTCTAAGATACATGGCGGGCTACGACCTTTATATAGGGTGACTCAAACCTAACTTATTTGGACAGACCCAAACCGAAACCTGACACAAATACCAACCTATTGGAATGTTCGGCAGGAAAAAACACAATAAGTCACGCAAGCCTTAAAACTGCACATACTTAGACAAATATCATCTAATTGTTGGTTATTGTGCATGCGACACGCCGGGCACAACACCACCAACACTACCATGCTTGGCCTCACTCCGTTGGCCAAACTGAAACAATACAGGTGGTGTTCTAAAGTTGGGTTTCACCAGATCATCTTCTGTAAGGATGGTAAAACTGAAAACTCCAATAGTCAGAATAAATGGAGGTAATGGCGCACCGGTAGAAATAGGTATAATCCCCTCATCAATCTGGATGTGCAGCGCCAAACTGCTTCCCAACTTCGACAAAACCAAGCACAAGAAGGCGATTGAGTTCACGTCAAGAGAAACCGCCAAGATGTTGATCGACATGAGCCAAACGAGTCTACGACAGCCGCCTCCATTGTCGGGTCGCCGTCTGCCCTGGGCTTCTTCAACGAAGGCTACGACTACCAGACGCAATAGTCGTAATTGTCCATCTCCCCGCCAGACGAGGCAGCCATCGACCTGAATGCTACGTACGTCTTCAGCGACTCCCCGACTCTGCAGCGTATGATGGTGCCGTCGCAGCTGCAATGGCTGATATGATTCGTGGAGGCGCCGTCGACAACATCGATGAGTTCTCCCAAGGCGACAATGTGGACGCCGATCTAGGCGAAGATGAAGAGGAGGTGGACGTGGACGATACCGATATCGGCAAGCTCGACAAGAAGGCTGGTTCAAGAGGCTGGGCATGGAGCGAGCAGGAGGACAAGTTACTGCGCGACATGGATGGATGTGAGCTTATGCGCCACAATCGGCGCTAACCTAACGAAGGGAGCGTATTGGTCACACATTTACAAGGACTCCACCGAGAGGAGGTGCTACCCACCTCACGAAGATTTGCTCGATCGCAATGTCAAATTGGTGGAAAGATGGTAGGGCGTGATCGCAACGCTCACCAACAAGTTCCATGGATGTCATGAGCAAATCAATGGGAGGGGCGAGAGTTGCAAGAATGAGGCTAACAAAGTAAGACAATCATCTTACCTTGTCTTGTCTTGATTGTAGCCGCCCATGTTTGACTTGTGTTTATTTGTGTAGTTGATCGATACTCACCAGTGGAGGAATCATCGGCTTGTTGTGAGCGGCAATGAGGGAGATGAAAGGAAGATACCGTCCTCCAGCGCGGAGCATCCCGAAGGAGTCAAGGCGGGCAAGAAGACAGGTGACTTCGAGACCATCCAAGAGTCGGACGGTCTCTACGTCAACCAGGTGACCGTTGCGTCGGCTCAAAAAATGAAGATCCACGTCGAGAACCAAGAGAAGTGGTAATACTTCTTTGAAGTGCAAGAGAAAAAGCTCAAGGCCACAGAGAGGAACGAGGAGCGTTTGATCATGGCCACAAACACGAAGGATATGAGGCCCAACCAGAAGGCCTACTTCACGGACGAACGGAGGCACATACTGAATGAGAGGGCAGCGGCGACCGCGAACGCCGCAGAAGAGGAAAAGGAAGATGAAACCGACGTGTGATCGGTGGCGGGGCCAAAACTATTTTGATGGATGACCTTGGAGACTTGTTCTCCGACGCGACCGAAACTATTTTGATGGCCGACATTGAAGAGTTGTTCTCCGACGCGGTCGAAACTATGGACGAAACTATTGGTGCTCCTATTAATGCATGCATGGCATTTACAAGCGCTTATTACAACCCTAACCACTACTTGTTGTCATCTGAATGGATCATGGGTGGCGGTGTACCAGGTCCGTCATCCGTCGGCGCCGCGTCCAGAGTACCCCGCTCCCACTTCGGCATTGCTGCAGTAGCCATACATGACGGCCACGGGGATCAAGGTTCCCACGGTAAATAAGCCGGGCATGCAGGCGATGGAGTTGCGGGCTCGTTGTCCTCCTCGTGTTGCTCCGGATCGACCACCACGACCGCACGCCTGATTGTTCCCACTCTCCTGCTCCTGATTAGCCACAGCGACCTCTTTCTCCTCCTAATTGGCTACCACGGCCAGATCGGCCACCAGAGCCTCCTTTTTAGGCAACGACATCGCGAGCGGGTTGTGGACGGTGGTGCGTGCGTGAAAAGAATATGAGCGACGTGCAGGCCGGTGACGAGAGTGATATAGATGTGAAGCGACACGGCGGCGGTTGCGCGTCAAAACGAACCGCTGTGATTTCAAGCGACTGGACGACAAACCGATAGCGGCTCCGTGGCTCGAAAGATGTCGAACATTTGCTCCAAGTGCCCGTTTGGGGACAGGACTTTGAAGGGTGCCGCTGTGGGTTGTGATATAAATCTTAATTGACTATATTTTTCCGTAGATCGCGTATCCTGAAGTGAGTTCTCTTTTTTATAGAAGTCAAGTGTCAAGTTGAATCTCTCCCAGAACTGAATTGATCTGCGTACGATCCTTATGTCCGACGTGCCTACGACACGTCGGGGTCCGTCTTGCTCTTGACTTTCCTCTGTCGAGCTGTCGGCGTGTGTGAGGTGTCTTTCTCCAGAATCCAGATCTGACCGAGTTAACCTAACCAAGGCTCGAGCCTGCTCTCGCCTCCCAGAACAACCAATGGCGCCGCCGCCGCCGCGACCTTCTCGCGGCCGTAGGCCTTTGCGTCGCCCGTCACCCCTCCCAAGCCGGAAATTAATATCAAAGGGGAACGGAAACGCCATGTGTAGGAGGATGATGGTGCTGCGGCCAGTCCAAACAAGTTTGTGCCTCTCTGCATCCCAGCTCTTCATCTTCTCGGATAGCTCGATTGCGTGAAATTCACATGTGATGTTCAGCTTGCAATGTTGCTTCGCACAGCTACCTAGTCTTTTGTTTGTGTATTTTTGGGTTGGTGCTGGGAGTTCGTCTGAACAAATCTAGCGTCGAAATAAAAAGTACAAATCTACGGCACATAAGCTTTTTTTCCACCCAGAGAAACAGAAGGATCTTTTCACTTTATCCTGTTGATGCATATTAAGGTCTGTTTGTTACTTGCTAAAAAAACAGATACTACATTCATGTCTACTGTAGTATGTGTAATTTGTATTTCTTATGCTTTATGTGGCCCCGTCCAGAAAAAAACAGAGAAATTTTCTCATGATGAACTTATAATTTCTGCTCGAGATTGTTAGTCTATTTGAGCAAAACTGAGCTATTTTACCAAGTGTAGTCGCTAGTCTTGTCCTCTTGAGACCTGTTCTCCATTATGACATCTCTATATTGCAGATAACCATGGATCCAGAGATTCATCAGTTACAATACATGGCCCTCCGGACATTTTTGAAGGTTCGGAAAAAACTAGTCTTGATAAACTTCCAGAGGTATACAACAGTATGGTGATTCCCTAATATAATATTATTTAAAAGATTAGTATTGCTATTGATTCTCTGTACATTTGAATGGTAGTTGTTACAATTTTCGAATGAACTCATATGCCATATCTGCCCAAGAATTCATGATCTCATTGACTTATCATTCGGAAAATTACGTGCACTTGGCACCACCTCAGAGGCTCAGACATCTGGGCATTTGACCATACTAATAGCAAATTTTCAAGGCTAAGTGAGAAGGACATGTGCAGTGTAAATAATGTCCCAAAGTATGTATGCTTTATTACTCCGTAGTATAATTATAATGTACTAGAAAGTATGTGTATTAATCTTACTGAAGCTTGCAGTGCTGAATTGTAAGTGTGAGCTTTTTAAGCATTTTTTCGCAGGATATCTTGAGCCATATACATTCTCTTGTGCCACTACGGGATGCTGCTCGTGCTGCATGTGTATCTCATCGATTTCGACGTTCCTGGAGATGCTTTCCTAACCTCGCATTCGATCTGGAAGCATTGGGCTTAAGTCAGGACAAGCACATAGAATACGAAGAAAGAGCAAATAATGTTGTGGACAGAGTCCACAACATTCTTCAGAATCACTCTGGCATTGGTGTGAAGACTCTTAAGCTTAATCTTTGTGCTTGTCGTAATGTCATCACGGCTTATTATGTGGAGAGCTGGCTTAAACGTATTGTTCAGCCTGGAATCATGGAACTTGCTGTGAGTCTACCTTCAGACCTGGATTACAACTTTTCATGCTCACTTTTCTCTGACGAGGCTACAAGCTCGCTTCAGTCTCTGTTCCTCGTTTCTTGTGATTTTCATCCGAGATCAATAACTGGTTGCTGGAGAAGCTTGACGAGTGTTCTTCTGCGCTGTGTCCGAATCACCGAGGAGGAATTGGGGTGCTTTCTTTCCAGTACTTCTGCCTTGGAGAAGTTGTGTCTGACGAGTTGCGAGGAGATGATTATCTTGAAGATACCTTCTCTTCTGCAGAAGCTGAGTTTCCTTGAGGTGTCCCATTGCAGAACGGTAAAGATGATAGAGAGTGATGCTCCAAAGCTGTCCACTTTTACCTATGTAGGTCCCCCGATAAAAATATCGTTCGGGGACTCTTGTCCGGTGAAGAACATGACTGTGAGTAGTTCTGCATATTCTTGTATTCTCCAGTTTGCTCGGACCAGGCTTCCCTCGATTGCTTCGAATCTCCAAACCCTTACCCTGTCAACATATAGAGAGGTTTGTATTTTATCATCTATGGTAGTTCATTTCTGTGGAACTTAAAACTATCAGAGAGACCTGTGAACATGATTAACCATTGAGCCTATCTTTATTCAGGCGTTTAATACACCAATGGTACTGGGCAAATTCCCCCATCTAAAATACTTGAATATTTATCTTTTTGGAGGAGACAATTTCAGAGGCTATGATTTTTTCCCTCTGGTGTATTTCCTAGATGCTTCTCCTGCCTTGGAATGTTTCAACTTGTGTGTAAGTATGGTAACCTATTTGAGCCACTGATATGTTGAAAGCCATCAATTTTCAGTCTTTGGATGTATTACCATTACTTATGTTGGTGTCTTTAATACATTGAGCTGTTAGAAGATATAGTGACATGAGTGTAAGTTGATCCTATGCAGGCGGGTGAACATGAAAATTTAAGGCCCGATTCAATTCTTGGAGACTCCAGCGGAGAAATGAGGCAGGTTTCAGGGTTCCGCCATGACAACCTCAAGAGAGTATGTGTCACTGAATTTTGCTCCGCGAAGAGCATGATTGAGCTGATATGTCAAATCCTTGAGAACACTCTGTCACTGCAAGTTTTGGTGCTCGACACCACCCTTGGTTTTGACAGTGCATATGTGGAACGAGGCAAATGCCACATCATGGGTAAGGAAGCTCTCATGGAAGCTAACAGAGCTGTTGAGGCTTTTCGAACTTATGTTGAGGGGAAAGTACCCTCAAGTGTTGGCTTCAAGGTTTGGGAGCCTTGCAAACGGTGCAATACTCGCAAATCTATGCGTACCTAAGTTGCTTTAATTTATGTCTACAATGTTAATCTATCCTATGTAAATAAGGAAATGTCAGAAAGATTTTGTAACGCCATTACCACAGAATTATGCAGTCTGTTATTAATCTGTCGTGTTTTCTCGATGTTTATGAGTAAGGCAGTGGCGGTGCCTGGAGTAAGTATGTGATGTCATGCACACAATAATCTTTGGTGTCGTAGCAAATCGCTTGGTTATCCATGCATGTCTCCCATGCTGATAGAGACATATCTCCTTTTCAGCTTACGTGATTTGACTTTGACCTATAGATCGTTAACTACAGAAGCAACTTTCGGAAAACCGTTTTTACAGAATTTGTTTGGGTACAGGTATTTTCCCTGCAAATCTTATGTACCTTCTGTTTATATTTAGTCTAGATCTAGATGCCAAAGCTTATAAACTAGCCCTGATCTGAACGACTTACTCCCTTAGAAACTTGGTTTAGTTTGATCTGTACATAAAACTCTACTTGTTATCGGTCACTTCTGAGAGAACCAACGCGAAGCCTTTCAGTGTGGTCTTGCGATAAAGTAAGGACGTGATATGTCAATCACTTGCACGCGGATGTTTTTCTGGCTAACCAATCTGGCCAAAGAATTGCAAACTATGTATTAAACTAGCAGAGATGACGATAGAGGCTATTTTGCATTATCCTGAGCACGCGTGACACAGGGAATAAAAACTAGCAGAGTTAGCTCTATACATATGTCACCAGTCGACCGAATCCCCAACCGTTTGTATCAGAGTCTGTTGAAGCTTATTTTTCTTTGTGAAAACGCAAAGAGCATTGCGTTTCATTTCATTGATAGAAAAGAGAGTTAATTACAAGCCTACAAGGAGGCCACCCAGACACCGTACAAGTCAACCCAAGACTAAAGTAGAACTAGGGTGAGACCCCTTATAAACTAGCCCTGATCCAATCTGGGTCAAATCACATTGTCAACTATTAAACTGTATTTCATTTCAAGATGGGATCCCATCCACATCGACGCGATCATTACTTATGGTACTGATGCGTGCCTAGAGGTAGAGACAGACGACAGGATAAAGAAGGAAAGAAATGACCTTCAAGCTTGTCCGGCCCGGGAAATGGCACCTCTTGCCGTTGCTGCTGCTGTTGCATCTCGCCCCGGGCCTTCTGCTGCTCCCTTGCTCGGCGTCGGCGTCAGCGTCAGCGTCAAAGGTGATCACACACCTGTCAGGATTCGATGGCCCTCTACCGTTCTACCTCGAAACCGGGTAAGCTTTCATGCAACCACACAGCTGCCGGCCGGTTCGATCATGGACACCAGAGACTCATGGCGGCATGCGATACAGATACGTGGGCGTGGAGGAGGCGACCGGCTCGGAGCTCTTCTACTACTTCGTGGAGTCAGAGCGGAGCCCCGGCACGGACCCCGTGCTCCTGTGGCTGACCGGCGGGCCCGGCTGCTCTGGCTTTACCGGCCTCGCCTTCGAAGTTGGTTAGTCTAGTCTAGCTCTAGCACACCAAACAACCGCTCGGTCTCTGCAGCCTTCTGATCTACGTTTTACATTGCAGGCCCTGTGAAGTATGTGTTAGCGCCGTATACTGGTGATTTGCCGCAGTTGATGTATAACCCGTTCTCATGGACCAAGGTGAGAATGCATAGGCTCATCATTTATGATATATGCAAACTATATGTCCCTTGTTTTCTTCCTTGATTCCTGGCTTACAAATTGATGACGATCCAACATCAGATGGCAAGCATCATCTTCTTGGATTCTCCTATATCTGCTCGGGTTTCTCGTATGCGCGTGACCCCAAAGATGTGATGTTGGAGACTACTCATCCTCTCTGCAAGTCCAAACATTTCTAAATAAGGTGAGGAGAGGCACTAATATTGTTCTCCTACAGTTTGTTCCATCTTCTTCTTTTGTGTGGATGGCTGGATGCCAGTACTCAGTACGGCCTTGGAAGAACATTGTGCATTGATCACTTTATCACTCTGTGCATCGGTGCTAATGTGCTATGCAGTGGTTCACTGATCACCCCAAGTACCTTTCAAACCCATTCTACCTTGGAGGAGATTCGTATGCCGGAAAAGTGATTCCACTTATCGCACAAAATATTTCAGAAGGTGATCTTCCTCTCTCTAGAATTTTGAATAGTACTGCTTAAGTATTAGTTTTATTTTGAATCGTACGTGTCTAGATGCGTTTGAGTGTGCTTGTTTGCTCATTTTAGTACGCAAGATAGTCCATATTAAAAATATCTTATAGTTGTTCGGAACATATGGAGTAGTACTATCCTATATCTTTATCTAAAAAAAAAGTACTATCCTATATGCATACATGTCCTACAAACTCAGACATCGCCGGTTGCCAAACCATGGCAGGTTTAAAAATATCAGGGGGCGGTCATGAGCATTCACAGATGGAGCAGACAACCCTGGGGAGCCAGTGGTTTGATCGCCTACATTACAAGTACCAGACGAACATCAATGAGGCAAATAAACTACAGCAGGAACATCGGTAAGCAATTGCATCATCACTCAACCATCATTAGCTACAAGCACAAAAGAGGGTTACTCCTTAGTCTCAATGGAGCCACACGGAGAACCGAGGTCGGGGAAGAAGGAGTCCCTGGCAAAGTAGCCCTTTGCATAAACGCCCCCGTGCTGGACTCAGATCCGACCATCACCACCGTGCAACTGCGGGCCTGAGATCCTGTCGCGATCACCGGCGACGAAGGAGCGGCTTACAACGACGGATCTCATATCTCCATGTGTGCATACAAGTTCTAAGGCTAGTTTTTAAGAAGCTTACAACAACCAGATGGATCAACGCGGAGGAAGAAGACGATAAGACGTGGCCAGGCGTCGTCGGCGGCAGCTGCTCTGACCCTGCGGGTGAGGAGGAGCAGACCATGACGCATACCGGTGATGGTTCGATGAGCTCGAAATGAGGGGGAATTGGGGAATTTGGATTTGACGATGAGAGAGGCGTCACTAAATACGGTGGTGAAATTTTGAGGGCGGTGACCGAATTCATCCCGCCGAAATTTCACCGTTCCGCGCGAGCTCGCACCATCTCCCTTTGGTGGGTCTGCGGGAACGCCGCGTTGTCTCAATTTTCGGAAACGAGGGTGGCTCGCTGAAAACGGCCAGTCTGAGTGTTCCTCCCGGGCCTGATCCAAAGGTGCTTTAAGAATCGTGTTTGCGACAACGCGGAGGAGCTCATAAAACCAAACGGCCCCAAAAAAATACGCCCCGATGCGAGTCGAAGACATTCCAAGCTACCAAATGCGCCATGAAGCTGCATCAGGCGAGACAGCAGTGCGCGTAGCAGCACATGACCGGCTCCACACACGTGACCAAAACAGCAGGCAACACTCCACTAGCCAGAACATGCAACTGATCCAATCACACCAGTGAGGTTGATTCTTGAGGGTAGGATGCGCGATTGAGGCGACCGACACCTAGCACGGTCATAAATAAAACCCTAATACTTTCTTTGTCCCATCATATAACATGTTTTGTACCACATGGTATAGGTGGTGAGCAACCAAAACCAAATCAAATATAACATGTTTTGTCACACTATATATGGAGGATGGAGTACTTGTTATCTTTCTCCTCTCGAACATTATCTAGATGACTGTCAATTGTTTCTCGTGGTAATCAGAGAGTGAGTAGGGTGAGATCTGTCAATCACTTGTACTGTATGAGACAATGTCTTCTGGCAACCCAACCATATAATTCAAGATGGGATATCTACATCAAAGCGGACGTGACCATTAATTACTACTAGTACTAATGCTGCGTGCCTGCCTATGGTAGAGATACGACGACGAGAGAGAGAGCAGGAGATAAGGAAGAAATGGCCTTCAAGCTTGTCCGGCAAGAGCAATGGCACCTCTTGCCGTTGTTGTTGTTGCCGCCGCTGCTGCTGCTGCTGCTGCTGCATCTTGCCCCCGGCCCTGTGCTGCTCCCGCGCTCGGCGTCGGCGTCGACGGTGGTCACACACCTGCCTGGATTCGATGGCCCTCTCCCCTTCTACCTCGAAACCGGGTAAGCACCCACAGCCATAAAACTTGGTTGCCGGCCGGTTCGACCTTGATCGAAGTGGCTGTGCGGTGCAGGTACGTGGGCGTGGAGGAGGAGACCGGGACGGAGCTCTTCTACTACTTCGTCGAATCGGAGCGGAGCGTCAGCACGGACCCCGTGATCCTGTGGCTCAGTGGCGGGCCACTCTGCAGCGTCTTCAGCGGCCTCGCCTTTGAAGTTGGTCAGTCAGAAAAGTCAGACAGTCAGGGCACCAAAATAACTCACAGTAAAATCAGTTGCCTGATACTATCCATGACCCATCCATCTTCGTGCAGGTCCTGTGAAGTTTGTGTTGGCTCCCTATACTGGAGCTCTGCCGCAATTAGTATATAACCCTTTGACATGGACAAGGGTAAAAAGATCGTCACCTATCCTTGCATTATGCTTGATATGATGCTCCTCTTCCTCATTTTTTTTTAATGATTTACTGACGACGACTATCAGATGGCAAGCATCCTCTTCTTGGATTCACCTGTCGGCTCGGGCTTCTCGTACGCGAGCGATGTCAAAGGTTACCATGTCGGAGACTACTCGTCGTCTCTGCAAGTCCAAATATTTCTGAATAAGGTGACGAGAGGGAACGATGGTTGTCTTAACGTCAGCACGGTCTACGTCCTGCGTTGATTACTGACCGCGTTATATATGCCTGGCAATGCAGTGGTTTACTGATCATCCCAAGCTCCTTTCAAATCCTTTCTACCTTGGAGGCGATTCATACGCCGGGAAAGTGATTCCATTTATCGCACAAAAAGTTTCAGAAGGTGATCCTCTCTCTGGAATACTGCACATACATCTCTAATTTTCTTCACGACGATTACAGAACTACCACGGGAGGTTCTTCATAAAAAACAAAAAAAAATACATTTACAATTTCTTCCGGGTCACCAAGCTCACTTTTTTATTTTATTCAACCATGCTCCAGGAATTGAAAAGGGGCAGCAGCCTCTCATTAATCTCAAGGCAAGTTTTTCTCTACGCTTCAAACACTTGTTATTTGCAACGGCAAAATGAGTGTGTGATCCTGGTCATGTCTCTCGTATACTTTTTCTGTGTTGATTCCAGGGCTATCTGGTCGGCAACCCTTTGACAGACCCGAAGTTTGATACAAATTTCCGAATTCCAAGTGCTCATAGCTTTGGGATTATATCTGATCAGATATATGCGGTAGTTTCACATTCATTTGCTTTGACAAAACTATGATGATACATTGTTTTGTAGTATATCTACACGTTGAACTAAAGAATTTGTAGCATTTGTTTCTTCAAAGGCCGCAATGAAGAACTGTAACGGAGATTTTGTAAACCCGACGAATCAATTGTGCGCTGAGGTGCTGCATAAAATCAAAAATGTAAAACTTGCGTACCTAGCTATTGTTTTCCACTGAAAATTTGTGTTGCCAACGTCAGTTAACGTACATCCCTTCTACCACAGCTTATTTCTGAGGTTCCAGTTGCACAATATTTGTACAAAAAATGTGTCGACGACCCCGCACCAAAACCATTCGATGATGCTTCACGACCTGATTTGGATTGTCCGGTCAGCTTTTCTACATCACTTGAGTGTCAATTCGATAGAAGAATTTTGCTGAACGTGACAATGTCACATGGCACTCTATTACCATATCATTGATTTATCTGTGTGTCTTGTTTCTAAACTACAGACATACGGTTTCTATCTTGCATACTTTTGGATGAACAATAACTTGACAAGAAATGCCCTCGGGGTCAAGGAGGTAAACTTGCACGATATTTTGCTAGCGTTTATTTTAGAAAGCGTTCATATGTATTTTGAATGTCATGAAGTATAAGTAACATTAGCTTGTTTGTCTTAAAAATTAGACCTAGTTCGTAGAAGATTGTTGTTGCAAGGTCAAAAGTACAAAATAACACACTTTTAACCCTACATAGTCTTAAGTTTACTTTTGACCATAAACTTTCAGACCGTCCAAACAGATTCCTAAGCTTGTAAAATAGTGTACCTTTAAACACTAAAGGTTTCCTCAACTCTACTATTTTTTTTGTAAAACTTTTATATCGTTGAGCACAAACCACAAAAGAAACAAATCTGTTTACTTTTGTCGGTGGAAGCACCACCGGGTGGTCACAAGGCTTGAAGAAAATTCACCGGTTGGTCGTGCCAGCCGGCTTAGACCTATCGGTTGTCATAAGAAATCAAGCAAAAGACAAAGTAAGAGACAAGACAACATGGACACGCGTACCGCCGGATGGACCAAGGTCAAATGCTAACGTCCAGTATAGTGCGCGGCACCCTGCCACCATGCCGATAAGATATAAAGTGGACGAGACGACCCCTGACTATCGACACCGACGTCATCCATTGGTAGCATCATCCCTTGTCAGTAGCTTCTTTGTCTCGAAAATTAGACCTAGTTCATAAAAGACTGTTGGTGCAAGGTCAAAAGTACAAAACACCACACTTTTGAGCCCTAAGTAATCTTAAATTTATTTTTTACCTTAAAACTTCTAGACCATCCAAACAGAACCCTACGCTTGCAAAACTGTTTACCCCTTAAACCCTGATTTTTTCATCAAGTCTGTTGTTTTTCTTAAAATTTCAAATCGTTGAAAACAAAACTCAACAGTCATAAATTAGTTCACTTCTGAAAACTTTGCTAGTTTCATTGTCGTTTTCTCTAAGGTGACAAGGGAGGACAGTTTTGCTATCCGCCATGTCAGTATGAAGTGCAAACTATTTTTCTAACAATAGGAAATCAGGGTTGGCGAGGAGTAATACAAACTACTCCATCCATTCATCTTTATAAAACGTTCTAGCACTTCCTTCGGTTCACCCACTTTTAGTTTGTACCTAGTCTATTTTTAGCACGTAGGTTCATCAATATGCACATGCACCGATCTAGATAGTACTATCTAAAACGTCTTGTAAAAATGAACAGAGGGAGTACTATGTATACCCGGGGCGAGAGGGGCGGCCGCCCCGGGCCCAGAAATTTTGGGCCCCCCAGGTATATGTACGTAGGACATCTGGACATGTATGTATGTACGTTAGTGTGTTAGTCTGCGTATAAATAAAAAAATACCATTAACTTAAGAAGCCCGGGTGGATGCTTGGCTATGGGCCTACGAGCTAGCAACTGGGCCTTTCCAACGTACTCCCTCCGTTCCAAATTAATTGACTTCTATTTACCCACATGACATACACGTATGTGGACAAATAGAAGTCAATTAATTTAGAACGGAGAGAGTTGCTAGCAACTGGGCGAAACGTGAAACCTGATCGAGTCGGACGGTCGTACAGAGTAGGCGGCCTGATTTTCAGAGCAAGACCATGAGCTTTCAGTATTAGAATTTCTACTCTCGTGTCTAAACTTCACCAAAGCAAAATCACATGGGTTGCCCGGTTCTGATTGTCGGTTGATTTGCCGTCGGGCCAACCTGATGGGCTTACTTACCTCTGTCTATAATTTGGGCCTAGTAATATCTATGGATAATGTATCCCCCCCCCCCCCCCCCCCCCCCCCGTCTCCGCCCCGGTTTTCATGCTCCGAATATTTGGGACAATATTGACAATCAATAAACTCGACAATAGGAGACAATTGGGGAGTGGATAAGGTGCAACACACGGATCCTCACCTACACATCTGATATGGATAGCAGCATACCGTACCATCTCAACCTAACCACGAGAGGTTACCGGGCACTCGTGTACAGGTAAAGGCACATCATCAACTTATGTTTCATTATTCATATTGAAGCAAAACCTACTTCCTCATTTTCTAACTAGAACCCCGTGTGAACGCAGCGGAGACCATGATCTTGGGGTGCCATTGCTCAGTACTCAGGCTTGGATCAGATCCTTGAACTTCTCGATCATTGATGAATGGAGGGCATGGCATCTCGATGGCCAGGCTGCAGGGTCAAGTGATCTGACTCATTTTTTTCCAGCAATTTTGAATATATGCCCTTCTTCTGAACGCGTTATTTCTTTTGAGCAGATTTACGATAGCATACGCAAACAACTTGACATTTGCCACAATAAAGGTGATGTTGTTCTACTCTTCAGATCGTGTCTCTTGTCCATGGATTGTACCGGGAGAACCAAATGTGTTATCCATGATGGAGTCTCTGATGATTTGTGTTTTTTTTTTGTGCAGGGTGGTGGCCATATTGCTCTAGAGAACCAACCCGAAGAATGCTTTGCCATGGCCCAAAGGTGGCTGGACAAAGAGCCGATGTGATGCCTTCGATCGCTTCAGGTTCAGACATCACAACTATTTTGAAGCCCATCAAATAGCCAATAGTCTAATGATCTAGCAAGGATAACACATAGTAGTGGCCTACTTTTTTTTTAGAAAAGGGGAGTTCCCGGCCTCTGCATCGTGAGGATACACACAACCTTTATATTAAATAAAAACAAGAGAGTATGCAATTTAAGTTATTACAATCATGGGTCGGCTAAAGTGGCCACAAAAACCAGCCAACAGAAAAGTGCGCCTCTAAAAAGACTAAGCATCTTGAAATCGTCTAGTATGCCGCCACCCCTGGTTGAAAATAGCATGGAGGACTGCCAATAACCGGGAGCAACCACAGACCATGAGGGAACGTTGGTCCTGTGGCAAAAGGAAAGACCATAGCTTGATCCAGTAAACCGCTCGGTGAACCACCTGCAAAAAATTAGCATTTCTATTTGTGTTAAAGACCACATCATTGCCACAATTCCAAATTGCCCGAAGAAAAGCACAAGTTCCAATAGGAACCAATTTTATATTAAATGCTGGAAAGATTATTGGTGTACATTTAGCCACATCACACGCGTGCTTGTAAAAATTGCAAGAATGTGTAACATTTGTGTACCGCAGAAAAACAATAGGCGAGTAAGAAGATGAGCGGCAATGTCTTAGCATTTTGTTGATGAGTGCATGCTTAGTTCTTAAATTTGAGTAAATGTTTGTATATTTTAATACTTTTCTAATTTTTATGCCCTAACACTTGCAATGTATAATGTGTATTGCCCTTTGGTACTGCATTTTTTAGGCCCGGTCTTTTCGGCTTCTATGAGGGTCTTTCCCCCAGAAGTCCGAGGGAGGTCGTAATATGGTCGCTACGGATTTCTAGGAATGACAAGGTTTTTGAAGATAAAAATTCTTCTCTAATACAGGTTATCTACCGGACTACTGCTACACTCCGTTCGTGGTCTTCATTGCAACATATGGAGCATCACGACCTATTTGTGAAGGTGTGCACAAGACTGGAGGATACGACGAGAGATTTTTTATCCCAACATGGATGGCAGCATAATTTGCGGATCGGCACTCCACCACCTTAGGAGTTTTGTACACTTTCTCATCATGATGTGTAATACGTCTACTATGTTTTTGCTTTTTGAACTTCGAAATCTTTGTTATGCAGAAGCCGGGTATAATGCTTAAAACTCTTTAAATAATAAAACTCTCTTTATCGAAAAAAATCTAACAAACTATGACTAAAATTTTGAACGGATGGTAAAAATGTCTCAAAACTTACCTGATAATAGGTCTACATCGTTTCAATTACTGATAAATTTGTAGAAAGTTTAATCTAAAACATGAGCTACTAGATGACTCGCTGAACATGCACTGTGCTATTGATTTTGTTTTGAGATCCGTGCAAATCATCACGTGCCTAGGTTAATAAGTTACAAATTCCCCTTACGATTATCGAACCAGTTCAAGACTGAACAAATTGGGTTTCAGCCATTCACCTGTCGGCGTGGAGTTTCGCTCGGAACGAACGAGTGGAGAGCATCGGGCTGGTTTGCTGCCCCTTTTTTTCGTTTTCTCCTTGCTGTGGCAGTTTGGGTGCAAATACGAGCAACGGCAGGGGCAGCTTCGTCTCATTTGCGGGAAGCCGGCCAGAAACTGCTCGCCCCCAGTTTCTGGCTATACACAGAGAATCAGCTTCGCGGTGGGAGAACGCTGGTTAGGAGCCGGAGACATCTTTTAGGCTTAAGCTTCTACTAGAAGGGTACGGCGCGCGTTGCCGCGCCCACAGTTTAACATGTGTATATAACTTCATGCATGCAAATAACTCATCATGTATAAACATATTTTTCTACGTCATGATCCAGCAACATATTTTTGCAAGGACAAACCAAAATCCACTTTACACAAAACATTAGAGGTAAGCGAAATAACTTGGAGAGAGATGGCTTGATAACAAGCCCACGGCACCACAAGAGCATCATCCATAATCCAGCAACATATTTTTGCAAGGACAAACCAAAATCCATTTTACACAAAACATTAGAGGTAAGCGAAATAACTTGGAGAGATGGCTTGATAACAAACTCACGGCACCACAAGAGCATCATCCATAACCCAGCAACATATTTTTGCAAGGACAAACCAAAATCCATTTTACACAAAACATTAGAGGTAATCGAAATAACTTGGAGAGAGATGGCTTGATAACAAACTCACGGCACCACAAAAGCATCATCCATCTCACGGGTACACAACACGCACACACTCAACGATCAGTATGCATGAAAATGTCGTTTCATACAGGTGACTGAGCTGTTCATGTACTAAAACGATTCAGAAAAGGACTATTACTATTAGGAATTCGAATGTCATTCCCAAGAATGAGAAGAGGAGATTGTCAAACTGTTGAGATAATTGCCTTGATGGACAGCTACCAAAACGTTGAGTGTTCTTTAAAAAATACCATAGATTGAGAGTTAGCAAAAGCACTAAGAAATAGACCAGCATGTGTCAATCAAAAAATAGTAAGCTCACAATGATGGGACTAAAGTATGTTATGATTTACCAGAACACTATGCATTATTAGAAAGCAAGTTTGAAAGCAAGATAAGTTACTTACCTCCAGTACTTAATTTGCTGCCACAACTAACAACCATATAGAAAGTAGGATGAGCTCCAGACCTGAAGTGTAGTCTTAACAGTGCAAACAAAAGAACTACAGTTAACAATATCACGACAATGGATATCAAACGCTAGTCTACATCAGTGCAAACAAGTGTGTAGCGCCATATTAGCTTGCAGTGAGTTCTAGAATGATAGCAGATAGCAAATGCAGCATAATGCTCGTGAAAACCACATAAATGGAAAAATATTGCAATATGAATAGAAGGTGAGATACATGTTAAGAGCGGAAATTGATAACACTAAATAAATAACTCTCACCTAATTGTGAGCTTCATACTGAAAAAATCAAAGGTTGTCCACTACCACAGTTGGTACAGTTCAGCTATAAGCCATTAAATATTAGTACAAAAAGCTACATGAGAATTGGAATAATTGACACTAATTCTGATAGCTGGTGCGTACATAGAATGAAAGATCAATAATTTCCTAGGTGCACTCCACGTCTCAAACTTTAAACACAGATGCAGCAAGGAAACTACACAATATAGTAAACCTTATGTAATTCTAGCTTTCACCGATATTTATATATTCACAAGACAATACAAAATGATTTTCATAAGCTCTCGACTTTTACCCGTGAGACATGCCAATTAGAGTGAGATGTCCATGGCCTGCAGGTGCATTCAAGCACTAATCAAACATTTCCTCATATATAGTTTCATATCTATGAAATCTACACCTCTTGGAAACTCCTTTTCAAGAACCTGAAAATAAATCAATGCATCTGTAAACTGTAGTGCTATAAATGGCAGTAAAAGGAACATAAATAATGTACTAAACTTACAGTTTGATCCTATATACACATCCTTGAATGTTCATTGTAGTGAAAAAAATATAATCTATCAAAGAAATATTCGCCTGATAAAGTACAATCTATCTCCATGATTATCACTATATATATAAAACAGAAGAGAAGCAGGGAAAGAAAATCACATTTTTTGTTTGCACAGGGCACCTCCTTTTTGCATGACATATATAAGTATTAGCCTACAAATTTATGATAGAAGCCTCGGGGACTTGCAGGTTCTAAGATTTAGTTGTCCGTTCAGAAAACAGTACTGCCAAAGTGAAGTGATGCGTGACAGGATTCTTATATCACAAACCTGAATTTTATTTTTCAGAATACACCAAGCTCTTTCAATTTCTTCAAATTCCGGTTAATATTGAATCATTTTTTTGTCTCTTCCTTATCGAGATATCAGGTTGATCGATTACTCGAGATCCTAAAACACATTACTGCAGGAGCATTACTCGATAACTTAACTGAAAATTCCAGTCCATGTAAATGTCACTATCCACTTAAAGTAAGGAAATACAGGTGTATCTACGACCAGCATGTTTCATAAACATACATGGCTGGTTTAATAAGTTAATCAAAGAACACTTTTATGCACTAATGGGTAATCCTTAACTTTTCATTATCAACATTCAGGGCTGATAACAATGAACCAACACTATTATACCCTCAAACACAATCATAACAGTAATGAAATATCAGAGTAATTTTGTATTCACGAATTCTGCAACTAATAAAAATACTGACATCTCTACAGTCATTGTATTTGATATAACAAACTGGTTTATTGCTTCAAGCTGAAAGTTAATTCTCCCTACGAAAATGCTTAGGTGAGTAATCACCTCCTACTCCATGCACACTTTTAGTTCATATGAATCTGAAATTGCAGCAATCATGCATACTATAGCTATAATACACAGAAGACCATTATTACATGGAAAAGTTAACTGGTGCTAAAATAATAACCCACCACAAGAGTAAGATAACAATTGAATTTTATTTTCATATTCATCATAGGAACTCTAGAAGAAATATCCTTCCACGCGGCTAGAACTACAATTATTAGTTTATCTGTATAAATGATACCTTCAACCTCTCAAAATGCTATTATTTTCTCAGAAAGAAATCCACTGAAGAAATATATTTGCACCTTGGCTAGAGTGTACAGAAAGAACATATTTGTTAACTCACATAAGCTGGGAGCAAGAGAGCAATGTCAGTCTGGCTGGACCTCACTCGGAAGAAGCTCAACATCGTCACCACAACTCCTATGGGTACTGCCAATTGCCCTCCACCTGAAAAATAGTGGGGAATGATCATAAGAAATTAATGAGCTCATAAAGATACATCACATGCTATTGCAAGCAAATAGAAGTTTAATTCAAGAAGCTACCGGATGAAATCTCTAACATTTATAGATAAACGCAATGTTACTGGTAAGCAATTTCAATTGCAGCTAAATCACTGCAGGGCATTCTTCCTGTTGGAACGTCTAGATTGTAATAAACGATATGGTTCTCTAACATGTTTTCAAGAAGCAAACCAATAATGCACAACGAATCTTAGTCCTCATTTCCCTCTGATTTGAAGAACCGAACCAATAATACAAATCAAGAAAAAATGCCAGCTAACCACCAGTTGCAACATCAATTCTCAAAAGGGACCTGAAAGTCAAGATAGTTCCTCCAAGAGTAGCATTAAACAATACTGACTCTTGAAGACATAATTGTTGTTCTTATTTAATCACAATGGGAAGTTAGAGAACATAAATCTTTCTTCTAAGTAAGCCAATCATTGTATCCTCACAACTGATCTACAATAATCATGCTAGAATTGTTCTCATCCGTAATAAGAAATGAAAGATTGGCCAATCCCCAATTTCGCACCTCTCCTTTTGCACCCCCTAGTTTTGTACTAACTACAAATCAAACAATTAGATACATAATGGCATTGAGAACATACTGCTGTGAAGCTCCCATCTAAACAATTAAACCATCAGCTGCAAATTTCCTGGCTGAATGCTCAATGTCTCCAGTGGCGAGCAGCAGCTCCGCGCTCCACTGCTGCAAGAACCGATGTCACTATACACAACGTAGGCGTACTTTTATTGGAAATCCCTACAGAGTCCAACATTCCAATGTACTGTAGGCTACATTCCAATGCACTACAAAAATTCAGAAACTATAGGCCCACCATGAACTACACCTTGAAAAATAGAAAAAGCTCTGCTAACATGGAAATGTACTGTAGGTTACATTCCAATGCTCTACAAAAATTCAGAAACTATAGTCCCACGATGAACTACACCTTGAAAAATAGAAAAAGATCTGCTAACACGGAAAAGACCACCACCAAACCAATGCACAACACAATCAACATAAGCAAACGGCTGAAATCTACATGCTCTATCTAATTATCACATCTAGTGGCTAGTCAACTATTAGTTCTATAGAAAAACTGGAAAGCACACCACCACAACGGCAGCAATCTATATTGTTGTGAATGTGTCCTCCTTGATGATCAGTAGCATCCATCTCCACGCTTTAAAATGAATCCGATATCTAGGTGTGGAAAATGCTAGAGATGTTTCCTCATTTAACAGCTAGCCATGCCATAATGGGAACACATTCAAATGGATGGAAACATCTCACCTGAATCAGCTTTCCAACATTGTAAGGTCTTTTGGCCACGTTCATAGCAGCAACTGCTGCAGCACCTAACGAAATGACAAACTGCAAAAATAAACAGCTTTGAATGGTACTTTTGTTGTCTGAATTCAGCATAACGGCAAGTGTATACATCACTTCATTTAAGCAGTCTAGCTTTACCTTGAAATAAAGCTATAATCCAAGAGGTGGTTAGTGCGTGAGGACATATTTCAGCGCATGTGGTGGTACGCAAGAAAATCAAAGCTAATGTAACATACTTCAATGACAAAAAAATACACAAATGATTCATCCAGCGGAAACGACACTGGACCGAAACAGGCAGCACATAATTAATTGAAAAGGTTGAGAGGAAACGTGGGTTGTTCTAAGATGTGAGAAATGGTTTGCCACCTGAACGTGGTGGGAGAAGAACTCACCTGCAGCCATACTTGAACCACCACAACAGGCCTTATTTGAGGAATAGCGGATAGCTCCCAAGCCCACCGCTTGCATCTCCAACCATTGGAGCTTCACGAGCAGACGGGAACGGGAGACCATCAGGCAGCGGCAGATCCGGCCAAAATGACCTTGCGCCATCCTCCAAATCGAGATTATTTGGGGGTGTACCAGAAGAGATCCAGGCAGCAGCAGCAGCAGAGGAAACACCATCACCGCCAACCAGATCGCCGCCCCTAGCCACACAAAGACGTCGGACCCAAACGACAAAAGGCCAAACGGCATAGAGCCAGACTCCCTAATACATAAATTAAACCTAATATTTAGAGCTTGAGAAGGATCCAGAGCTAGGGTTTCGGCTAAGGTGGGGAATTAGGGGCTCTGCTCCTCCGCAGCTGCTTCCATGAAGCTCCACAGCTCCAGCATCATCACCAGCAGGTCTTGCAGCGGGTTAGGCATTTGCACAAGCACCTTCGGTGCTAGGAGGGAGAGGGGGTGAGGAGGAGGCTCGAGGTCGAACCTAGAACCAGGAGGAGAGGAGGAGGCTCCGGGCCGTGGGGACGGTGCACGGCGACGACATCGAGCCGGGATGGACGCCCTCCGTGAGGCCAAGCGCGACCTGTAGGAGAATCTCGCCGCCGTACCGTGGTCAAGCGCCTTCAGGACGTCCTTGCAGTTGCCGCCGGTCTCGAACGGCATCGTGGGAGTGGGGATGGAGGCGGCGGCGGGTGAGAGCTGGAGCGGCGGCGTGGTTTCGGAAGAGGAATTGGATCATCGTGGAAGTCACTTGCTGCGGCGCCCAGAGAGAGGCAGAGGCCGTTCCCGGTGGCGAGAGGTAGGAGGCGGATGCCGCTCCCGGCGGCTCCCGGTGCGCCCTCTCTGCCAGGAAAAAACAGTGGCGAACCGCCCTCGTGTGCGCGTAAACAAATCTGACACTGACGGGTGGGAGCGGACGGCAGGACGCACGCCTAAACGCGTTTCACCACGTGGCATGCTCCATAGCACGCTATTCCTAGGGAGCTTAGGTTTTGGAAGGGATGGACCTCGAAGCCGTTCCAACCGCCCAAAAGAAGTCAGCCGTAGTGTGTCCTGCGGAAGTGCGGAAGACTCGAGCCGTCAAGAGGTCAAGCCTGCTCTCGCCTCCTAGAACACCCAATGGCGCTGCCGCCACCCGCGCGACCTCCTCGTGCTCGTCCGCCTTATGGTTTGTCTACTCGGCAGCCGTCGCGTCGCGTGTCACCCCTCTCAAGCCGGAAACCAAGATCAGTAGGGAACGGAAGCGCCATGTGTAGGAGGATGATGGTGCTGCGGCCAGTCCAAACAAGTTTGTGCCTCTCTGCATCCCAGCTCTTCATCTTCGTCTCGGATAGCTCGATTGTATGAAATTCACATGTGATGTTCAGCTTGCAATGTTTCTTCGCACGAATACCTAGTCTTTTGTTTGTGTATTTTGGGGTTGGTGCTGGGAGTTCGTCTGAACAAATCTAGCGTCGAAATAAAAAGTACAGATCTACGGCACATGAGCTTTTTTTTCACCTAGAGAAATAGAAGGATCTTGATTTTTGCAAAAAACATCAGTTTTTTTTCACTTTATCCTGTTGATGCATATTAAGCTCTGTCTGTTACTTGCTAAAAAAAACAGATAGTACATTCATGTCTACTGTAGTATGTGTATTTGCATTTCCTAAGCTTTATGTGCCCCGTCCAGAAAACACAGAGAATTTTTCTCATGATGAACATACAATTTCCGTTCGAGATTGTGAGTCTATTTGAGCAAAACTGGGCTATTTTACCAAGTGTGGTCGCTAGTCTTGTCCTCTTGAGACCTGTTCTCCATTATGACATCTCTATGTTGCAGATAATCATGGATCCAGAGATTCATCCGTTACAATACATGGCCCTCCGGACATTTTTGAAGGTTCGGAAAAAACTAGTCTTGATAAACTTCCAGAGGTATACAACAGTATGGTGATTCCCTAATATAATCTTATTTAAAAGATTAGTATTGCTATTGATTCTCTGTACATTTGAATGGTAGTTGTTACAATTTTCGAATGAACTCATATGCCATATCTGCCCAAGAATTCATGATCTCATTGACTTATCATTCGGAAAATTACGTGCACTTGGCACCACCTCAGAGGCTCAGACATCTGGGCATTTGACCATACTAATAGCAAATTTTCAAGGCTAAGTGAGAAGGACATGTGCAGTGTAAATAATGTCCCAAAGTATGTATGCTTTATTACTCCGTAGTATAATTATAATGTACTAGAAAGTATGTGTATTAATCTTACTGAAGCTTGCAGTGCTGAATTGTAAGTGTGAGCTTTTTAAGCATTTTTTCGCAGGATATCTTGAGCCATATACATTCTCTTGTGCCACTACGGGATGCTGCTCGTGCTGCATGTGTATCTCATCGATTTCTACGTTCCTGGAGATGCTTTCCTAACCTCGCATTCGATCTGGAAGCATTGGGCTTAAGTCAGGACAAGCACATAGAATACGAAGAAAGAGCAAATAATGTTGTGGACAGAGTCCACAACATTCTTCAGAACCACTCTGGCATTGGTGTGAAGACTCTTAAGCTTAATCTTTGTGCTTGTCGTAATGTCATCACGGCTTATTATGTGGAGAGCTGGCTTAAACGTATTGTTCAGCCTGGAATCATGGAACTTGCTGTGAGTCTACCTTCAGACCTGGATTACAACTTTTCATGCTCACTTTTCTCTGACGAGGCTACAAGCTCGCTTCAGTCTCTGTTCCTCGTTTCTTGTGATTTTCATCCGAGATCAATAACTGGTTGCTGGAGAAGCTTGACGAGTGTTCGTCTGCGCTGTGTCCGAATCACCGAGGAGGAATTGGGGTGCTTTCTTTCCAGTACTTCTGCCTTGGAGAAGTTGTGTCTGACGAGTTGCGAGGAGATGATTATCTTGAAGATACCTTCTCTTCTGCAGAAGCTGAGTTTCCTTGAGGTGTCCCATTGCAGAACGGTAAAGATGATAGAGAGTGATGCTCCAAAGCTGTCCACTTTTACCTATGTAGGTCCCCCGATAAAAATATCGTTCGGGGACTCTTGTCCGGTGAAGAACATGACTGTGAGTAGTTCTGCATATTCTGGTATTGTCCAGTTTGCTCGGACCAGGCTTCCCTCGATTGCTTCGAATCTCCAAACCCTTACCCTGTCAACATATAGAGAGGTTTGTATTTTATCATCTATGGTAGTTCATTTCTGTGGAACTTAAAACTATCAGAGAGACCTAGGAACATGATTAACCATTGAGCCTATCTTTATTCAGGCGTTTAATACACCAATGGTACTGGGCAAATTCCCCCATCTAAAATACTTGAATATTTATCTTTTTGGAGGAGACAATTTCAGAGGCTATGATTTTTTCCCTCTGGTGTATTTCCTAGATGCTTCTCCTGCCTTGGAATGTTTCAACTTGTGTTTTTTTTTTGAAAAGGGGCAGTCCCAGTTTCAACTTGTGTGTAAGTATGGTAACCTATTTGAGCCACTGATATGTTGAAAGCCATCAATTTTCAGTCTTTGGATGTATTACCATTACTTATGTTGGTGTCTTTAATATATTGAGCTGTTAGAAGATATAGTGACATGAGTGTAAGTTGATCCTATGCAGGCGGGTGAACATGAAAATTTAAGGCGCGATTCAATTCTTGGAGACTCCAGCGGAGAAATGAGGCAGGTTTCAGGGTTCCGCCATGACAACCTCAAGAGAGTATGTGTCACTGGATTTTGCTCCGCGAAGAGCATGATTGAGCTGATATGTCAAATCCTTGAGAACACTCTGTCACTGCAAGTTTTGGTGCTCGACACCACCCTTGGTTTTGACAGTGCATATGTGGAACGAGGCAAATGCCACATCATGGGTAAGGAAGCTCTCACGGAAGCTAACAGAGCTGTTGAGGCTTTTCAAACTTATGTTGAGGGGAAAGTACCCTCAAGTGTTGGCTTCAAGGTTTGGGAGCCTTGCAAACGGTGCAATACTCGCAAATCTATGCGTACCTAAGTTGCTTTAATTTATGTCTGCAATGTTAATCTATCCTATGTAAATAAGGAAATGTCAGAAAGATTTTGTAACGCCATTACCACAGAATTATGCAGGCTGTTATTAATCTGTCGTGTTTTCTCGATGTTTATGAGTAAGGCAGTGGCGGTGCCTGGTGCCTGGAGTAAGTATGTGATGTCATGCACACAATAATCTTTGGTGTCGTAGCAAATCGCTTGGTTATCCATGCATGTCTCCCATGCTGATAGAGACATATCTCCTATTCAACTTACGTGATTTGACCTATAGATCGTTGACTATAGAGAAGCAACTTTCGGAAAACCTTAGGCATGTTATCAGTCGACCGAATCACCAACCATTTTTACAGAATTTGTTTGGGTACAGGTATTTTCTCTGAAAATCTTATGTACCTTCTGTTTCTATTTAGACTAGCTCTAGATGCCAAAGCTTATAAAAAGATGCCAAAGCTTATAAACTAGCCCTGATCTGAACGGCTTACTCCCTTAGAAACTTGGTTTAGTTTGATCTGTACATAAAACTCTACTTGTTATCGATCACTTCGGGGAGAACCAACGAGATGCCTTTCAGTGTGGTCTTGCGATAAAGTAAGGAGGTGATATGTCAATCACTTGCACGCGGATGTTTTTCTGGCTAACCAATCTGGCCAAAGAATTGCAAACTACGTATTAAACTAGCAGAGATGACGATAGAGGCTATTTTGCTTTATCCTGAGCCCGCGTGACACAGGGAATACAAACTTGCAGAGTTAGCTCTATACATATGTCACCAGTCGACCGAATCCCCAACCGTTTGTATCAGAGTCTGTTGAAGCTTATAAACTAGCCCTGATCCAATCTGGGTCAAATCACATTGTCAACTATTAAACTGTATTTCATTTCAAGATGGGATCCCATCCACATCGACGCGATCATTACTTATGGTACTGATGCGCGCCTAGAGGTAGAGACAGACGACGGGATAAAAAGGAAAGAAGGAAGAAATGACCTTCAAGCTTGTCCGGCCAGGGCAATGTCACCTCTTGCCGTTGCTGCTGCTGCTGCATCTCGCCCCCGGCCTTGTGCTGCTCCCCGGCTCGGCGTCGGCGTCGACGGTGGTCACACACCTGCCAGGATTCGATGGCCCTCTACCGTTCTACCTCGAAACCGGGTAAGCTTTAATGCAACCAGACAGCTGCCGGCCGGTTCGATCATGGACACCAGAGACTCATGGCGGCATGCGATACAGATACGTGGGCGTGGAGGAGGCGACCGGCTCGGAGCTCTTCTACTACTTCGTGGAGTCAGAGCGGAGCCCCGACACGGACCCGGTGCTCCTGTGGCTGACCGGAGGGCCCCGGTGCTCTGGCTTTACCGGCCTCGCCTTCGAAGTTGGTTAGTCTAGTCTAGCTCTAGCACACCAAACAACCGTTCGGTCTCTGCAGCTTGCTGATCTACGTTTTACATTGCAGGCCCTGTGAAGTATGTGTTAGCGCCGTATACTGGTGATTTGCCGCAGTTGATGTATAACCCGTTCTCATGGACCAAGGTGAGAATGCATAGGCTCATCATCTATGATATATGCAAACTATATGTCCCTTGTTTTCTTCCTTGATTCCTGGCTTACAAATTGATGACGATCCAACATCAGATGGCAAGCATCATCTTCTTGGATTCTCCTATATCTGCTCGGGTTTCTCGTATGCGACGTGACCCCAAAGGATGTGATGTTGGAGACTACTCATCCTCTCTGCAAGTCCAAACATTTCTAAATAAGGTGAGGAGAGGCACTACTATTGTTCTCCTACAGTTTGTTCCATCTTCTTCTTTTGTGTGGATGGCTGGATGCCAGTACTCAGTACGGCCTTGGAAGAACATTGTGCATTGATCACTTTATCACTCTGTGCATCGGTGCTAATGTGCTATGCAGTGGTTCACTGATCACCCCAAGTACCTTTCAAACCCATTCTACCTTGGAGGAGATTCGTATGCCGGAAAAGTGATTCCACTTATCGCACAAAATATTTCAGAAGGTGATCTTCCTCTCTCTAGAATTTTGAATAGTACTGCTTAAGTATTAGTTTTATTTTGAATCGTATGTGTCTAGATGCGTTTGAGTGTGCCTGTTTGCTCATTTTAGTACGCAAGATAGTCCATATTAAAAATATCTTATAGTTGTTTGGAACATATGGAGTAATACTATCCTATATCTTTATCTAAAAAAAAAAGTACTATCCGATATGCATACTGAGGGGTCCCGTAGCAGAAAACAATAATTTTTCTAACTAACGAAAACCAAACATGCCAGGATCTATCTATCTAGTAATGCGGTAACGGTGGGCGGAACTGGTCACATACCTCTTGTAGACCAAATAGCGGGGATTACGCTCCCGCACAAGCGTTGCTGACGTAGACGCCGTAGCCGACCTCAAGGTCGCGAAGAACTTGGCGCGACGAAGTAGACGATGACGCGGCGATGTCGACGGCGTCAGGCGTCGGGCGCTGGTCGTCGGGCGCCGGGCGTCGGTCGTCGGGCGCCGGCGGCGGCTGGGCGTCGGCGACAGGGCGCCGGCAGCTGGGCGTGACGATGTCGCCCGAGCACCTCAAATGTGGTGCCTCCGAGTACTCGCACACATACGGAGCTTAACAACAACCCCCGGTCACTCAGGTCTAGCTGAGATCGCAGGAGTAGAACAATTGGTGGAATCTCGCAGCGCAACTGGGCGCCGCGAAATAGACTTTGTGGGAGAGAGCGAGAAAAGCGGGCGGAGAATTAACTCAGGCCGGCGTATACAACATTAATTGTATTTTAGATTGTATTTAAATCAATTAATATGCCCTTCTATATAAAGGGGGAGGGGGTGTGCAAACACCATGGCTCCCATGTGGGACTAAACAAAGGAACAAAGGGAGGGGGGGCCGGCCGGCCATGGCTGGTGCGTGGTGGCCATGGGCCCCACCGCCCCACCATGGTGCGCCCCACTATGGGCCCAATTCGGCCCATATGTGGGCTGCCCCCTTTTTCCTTTATTTTTAATTGATTTAATTAATATTAAATTAATATAAAATATAAATAATTCATAATTAATATATTTATACATAATTTAATATCCCGTGACTCCGAAACAACTTCCGGACCACCCGAACTACCTTCGGTCATTCCCGGAACCCTTCCGATGCTGCCGGAACTTTTCCGGATTATTTCTCTCTCTCCTATATCCATATTTATTCCAGTAATAAATCATACCAACGTTCTCCACGTGTCGCTAAGACCTTAAGTGTGTTACCCTACGGTTCGAGAACACTCCAGACATGGCCGAGACCCTTCGCTCGCCAATGACCGCCAGGGAAACCTGGACATCTGTAACGGTCCCTGTGCATTCTACGAATATCGTCGTTGAACCATAAACATGATATATATTCCTTTTGTTTCTTCGATACTACCTTGTCCGAGACATGATCGTAAACATCCGATGTCCTGTTGTATCTCGTTACCGACAAAGGTTTATTAACTCGTGTGTGATATTACATCTCCATGACCTAGTCATTAGCTGCGCAGCTCTATAGATGTAATCTCACCAAGTGGGCCCAGAGTATCTTCCTATCACAAGGATGAACAAATCCCGCTCTTGATCCATGCGCCTCAACATACTCTTTCGAGATACACGAGGTACACCTTTATTGTCACACTAAATAAGATATGACGTTTGATGCACTCAGAGTAACCTACGGAGCAGCAATTAATATGATCTCACGGTCTGAGGAATAAGCTATCATATTACTTTCCTATTGCAAACGGCAAACATCGTGACACGATCCTGTTGCAATACCTTGGGTATGTCCATCACCTTATTCTACCAATAAGATGACCTTATTGTCAACCGACGCAATTGTCCAAGACCGGGAATTCTCGATCAACTGTTGCCCAATGAACTAGTATATATATAGAGGCTTACTAGGGACTCTGGTTTGTCTATGTATCACACGTGTATTAACAATTCCGATTAATACAGTTATAGCATGATACAAAAACATATTATAAACTTAATGGAATAATGCAATAAATACCACTTATTTATTTGCCTCTAGGGCATATTCCCTTCAGTCTCCCACTTGCACTAGAGTACAAATAAACCAGCTGCATTTTACTTAATCATACCACCTTATCCAATAAGTGTTCTATGATGATGCCTGCTCGTGGAAGAGTGTTACTACAACAATCTGTACCATACATGATTGTGTGTTCTTTGCGATTCACTGATATCACCTAGTTTGATATCATCCTGTTATCCTGATAACATATATGCACACATCGTAACTAAGTGAGACTTTCGTTTTCCAGCGCTTACTCTGATTCTATTAACCAGACAATTGCTTTGCAAACGCACTCAGCTGTAATATGTACAATCTCGCGACATCTATATGCCTTTCATATCTATGTAGAGTTACGACATTCCAATGTCAGTCTGGTGCCTAATGCTATTCTACTTCTAGTAAATTCCAAATTTACTTTGATAATTGTTCTTCTTCTAAGAACATGAGTCATACTTTATCGAGCTCATAATATGATTTCTATATGATGTCTGTTATCATGATATAAGAGACCAACATATCTAGCAACCACTATTATCGTGTACCAATTACACTAAATGTTTTGACTGGATTTCCAAGGACCTTTCCATTGGCTTTATTCCATTCTGACACTTCAGAATCCAATCTAAACAGCTCGACCTTCTATTTAAAATTCCTGTTCTATTCGAAATAGACACAACCTTTTAAATCATTTCATAACTTCATCTTTAATTCTAATTATACTGGTACTATCCATGATATGTCATTCACATACGTGGATCTTAGCTCCCACTCAAAATATGTCACTCACATATTAAATTGAGCAAACTAATTCAACTCCTACTTAAAGGATTTAAACTCCCACTCAAAAATATGTCTCTCACATATTTGAGTAAACTAATTCTAATCTCCCACTTAAATTAGCAAATCCACAATTTCTTTCGATATTTTGGTCAAACCGAAATCATTGATCATTTATCAATTCGAATTTTAATTCGACTCCCACTTAAATTCATAATTTCTTTCGATATTTTGGTCAAACCAAAATCATTGATCATTTATCAATTCGAATTACAATACGATCTGATAGTATTCTACCAATACTTATCCCACAGACTTTAAGCATGTCTACACTCATGTAGTCAACAACTTTGATTTTGTCCAAGACACTTCTTGACAAAATTTGCTTCCAGTCTTTCTTATAGATACATTTCTTTCATATAACACTTTATATGAAGATTAAATAACCTTATTCTCTTAATAAGATTCAGAGTAACATTTACTGTTTTAATCCTTCTAAATGTAACTTGGATTTTAAGACTCATAGCCTTAATTCGTATTCTGATATTTCCTCAACTTTGTTTGTATTTACAAGGTGTATCATGTTCTGACAACATGATCTAAAATACTGAATATCAAACTGTGACCTGACAGTAAATATTCTTAAATCAACACCTCATATAAAAGCTTCTTATTTGAAAACACTATGATCTCTTATCATCAATTTTTCAATTCCATTTGTAGAGATATTCTTCTCGGAACAGATTCCAATATTCTACTCTTATGGAAACAAGGTCCAATACCTTATTTTAAGCTTCTACTTTTATTCCATCGACCTTAATTCGAGAAATCATATTTTCTCATGAATTACGCAGACAACAATACAAATTTTGCTTCTGTTGGTATTTGGAATATAATCCCATCTTAATATGAGAATTTTACAAAGAACCAATCGTGTATATTCTGTATTATCATATAATCATCTATATCACGACACTTACTGTCGATCACACGAATCTTTGTTGGAAAAATATCCTATTCCTAAAGTGGGTGACGACTACAATGCCAGAATATATTAAGAGATTCTAAAGACCACACTTTATCTAAAATAGAGCATGATTATAATATATCACTATATCTGATATTATAATTTTGTGCAACAAACTTTCACAAGTCATTTTATGTTGAAACCATAATTCAAAATAATGTCCCCCTTTTAATCGAATCATATGGATACAACTTCCATCTATTTTTCTTCTGAAAAATTCCTTTGATCTTATATCAAATTATTTTCAGACTCATGTTCCCGTAGGCGAATACATTTATTCACTTGGAATCATAAAAAAATTCGAATTTGATGATATTCACCACTAATTAATTTAATAATCATCTAATATGATTTTCAATCAATTTCCTTGTATATTGACACTTCAATATCCATTGAAACTTAATCAATTCGGCACATGTAACCTTCATAGATCGAAATATCTATATTTCTTACATTGCCTTTGTGATCAAATTCGGTGGTGTTTGTTCTTGTAACAAAATCATTTAATCTTTGGACATCTAATTTTATTATTCTGGTTTTATAAATGTATATCGCATTATCATTCAAACAATGTAATTGAGATGTGACTGTATAAAGCTTTACTCATAATATAAAACAACTGACTTGTTCCATTATATAAAACAACTGACTTGTTCTATTACATAAAACAACTGACTTGTTCTATTACATATATGAATAACTTTGTCTTGTAACATTCAAGACATAAAACAAAATCACACTCTCACTATTACAAAAGGTCTTATCAAAAACTATTAATGATAAATATAATGATAACTTGAGGACGTGAACACCACTGGCCATCAACTCTTTTGCTTGCCATCACTTGTGCACTGTCACATCATATATCTTCTCATACTTGTGACAATCAGGTCCTGTTTCATAAACAGAACAAGCATCAAATGCTTTTCATCAAGTATCACGTGAAGAATACATTTACAACTTTGTATATCAAATATACCTATAGCGTCGAAGATTTCTCCTTCGATGGGTTCAACCTTCACAGATCTGAACTGGCTAATGAACTGGAAGAAAGTCATCGTATCTCTTCTTATAGCATAGCCACGGACATGTTTCTCATAGCTGGGAGGTAAAGATGCCAACGCAGCAGCTATCGCACATGAATCCGCCATCCAGTAGTCGTAGACATTTCTGAGTTTCAACTAATGTCATACATTTTCTTCAAATGAGTTTCCAAACAGGTATGTTCCTCCATCTGGAGCGAATGGAACTTTCTCAGCTGTTTGTATTGCTCATACTTAATCTCATCTATGAAGTGCGCCTTGATCGAATCTATCATATCATAAGGTTCCATATGTTGAAACTGTACTTTCAACTCTGGTGCCAAGCTTATGACCATGATGCTTTGCACTTCTATGAAAATGTCACGACGCTGATGAAACTCTTCATCTTCTTCTTCACTAGCAGAATCATCTGGTTCATCTCCTAATCCCTCTTCTATGACATAGAGTATATTATTGTGCATGGGAGTTTCTCTTAGTTTATTGTACCAGTAGATGAAGTTTGACCCATCAGCCAACAATGACCGACTCCTAAGGAAGTGATCGAAGTAGAGCACCATCTACAGATATAATCGCAAAGAGGGTAAGGCTAAGTTTATAATAATATGAGTTTCAGTTTATAATCAAATTATTTAAACAAACTCCACTAAGATTATTATCCCTTCAATAATTTTAGCGATTACACGACCCCAATCCACTGTACCACCCCCGATCGTCACGGCCGGCAGCACAGCTTCAAAGGTGGACATCGAAACGTCGATCACAACAACTCTGTGACTCATGCTCGATCTTTCGACCATCCGTGTTCCGAGTCCATGTCTGTACATGCTAGGCTCGCCAATTAAACCTCGATGTTCTTGCGTGTGCAACATGGCTTACACCCACCGTATGCGAACGACGAAATTTGTGACACCCGATCGTCACGGCCTGCCTCATAACGTAGAACTTTCTTGGTGGTGCACAACGAGGGAGAACACAATTTTGGTATTTATTAGGGATCATCCTATTATAGCTATCGTCGTATATCTAATATATATATATATATAGCACTCAATAGGATATACACACAACAGCACACAATCAAATAATGTAATGAAGTGCGATATGACATGGTCGTGCGCCTGGACCTCCTTGGCGCCGTGCGCTTGGACCGGGCGTCCCAGCATGGCTCCGAGTCTACGGTGCCTCCTTTGCTTCCGACATTACGAATAATTCAAAACTTACCGTAACCATGTCATATTTAAATGCCTCTTCAAAACAAAGTTAGACGCCTCTACCTTTATCTAGTTTTGCAAGTTTTACGTGGCTTTATAGGCTTTCGCGAGAGAACCGTTCCCTACCTACGAACATGGTGCCACAACGTCGATCCAATAATTGCATGTTTATGTATCCCTTTCGGGCCCTCCATTGAAAATGCAAAGCCAACTAAAGAGAGAGAAACAGACACCCGCCAGCCACATATACGGTACCAGCCGTATGTCAGTAGTGGAACCAGTCTCGCGTAAGCGTACGCGTAAAGTCGGTCCGGGCCGCTTCATCAACTCAATGCTGCCGACAGTGCAAGTGCACGTGAGAGGGTAGCAAATATAAGAAAGACGTCCTCGTATTCAACACGAGTTCTAACCGTACCAGCATACTACGCATAGATCGGCTCTGATACCACTGAAGGGGTCCCGTAGCAGAAAACAATAATTTTTCTAACTAACGAAAACCAAACATGCCAGGATCTATCTATCTAGTAATGCGGTAACGGTGGGCGGAACTGGTCACATACCTCTTGTAGACCAAATAGCGGGGATTACGCTCCCGCACAAGCGTTGCTGACGTAGACGCCGTAGCCGACCTCAAGGTCGCGAAGAACTTGGCGCGACGAAGTAGACGATGACGCGGCGATGTCGACGGCGTCAGGCGTCGGGCGCTGGTCGTCGGGCACCGGGCGTCGGTCGTCGGGCGCCGGCGGCGGCTGCTGGGTGCCGGCGGCGGCTGGGTGCCGGCGGCGGCTGGGCGTCGGCGACTGGGCGCCGGCAGCTGGGCGTGACGATGTCGCCCGAGCACCTCAAATGTGGTGCCTCCGAGTACTCGCACACATACGGAGCTTAACGACAACCCCCGGTCACTCAGGTCTAGCTGAGATCGCAGGAGTAGAACAATTGGTGGAATCTCGCAGCGCAACTGGGCGCCGCGAAATAGCCTTTGTGGGAGAGAGAGAGAAAAGCGGGCGGAGAATTAACTCAGGCCGGCGTATACAACATTAATTGTATTTTAGATTGTATTTAAATCAATTAATATGCCCTTCTATATAAAGGGGGGAGGGGGTGTGCAAACACCTTGCCTACCCCATGTGGGACTAAACAAAGGAACAAAGGGAGGGGGGCCGGCCGGCCATGGCTGGTGCGTGGTGGCCATGGGCCCCACCGCCCCACCATGGTGCGCCCCACTATGGGCCCAATTCGGCCCATATGTGGGCTGCCCCCTTTTTCCTTTATTTTTAATTGATTTAATTAATATTAAATTAATATAAAATATAAATAATTCATAATTAATATATTTATACATAATTTAATATCCCGTGACTCCGAAACAACTTCCGGACCACCCGAACTACCTTCGGTCATTCCCGGAACCCTTCCGATGCTGCCGGAACTTTTCCGGATTATTTCTCTCTCTGCTATATCCATATTTATTCCAGTAATAAATCATACCAACGTTCTCCACGTGTCGCTAAGACCTTAAGTGTGTTACCCTACGGTTCGAGAACACTCCAGACATGGCCGAGACCCTTCGCTCGCCAATGACCGCCAGGGAGACCTGGACATCTGTAACGGTCCCTGTGCATTCTACGAATATCGTCGTTGAACCATAAACATGATATCTATTCCTTTTGTTTCTTCGATACTACCTTGTCCGAGACATGATCGTAAACATCCGATGTCCTGTTGTATCTCGTTACCGACAAAGGTTTATTAACTCGTCTGTGATATTACATCTCCATGACCTAGTCATTAGCTGCGCAGCTCTATTGATGTAATCTCACCGAGTGGGCCCAGAGTATCTTCCTATCACAAGGATGAACAAATCCCGCTCTTGATCCATACGCCTCAACATACTCTTTCGAGATACACGAGGTACACCTTTATTGTCACACTAAATAAGATATGACGTTTGATGCACTCAGAGTAACCTACGGAGCAGCAATTAATATGATCTCACGGTCTGAGGAATAAGCTATCATATTACTTTCCTATTGCAAACGGCAAACATCGTGACATGATCCTGTTGCAATACCTTGGGTATGTCCATCACCTTATTCTACCAATAAGATGACCTCATTGTCAACCGACGCAATTGTCCATGACCGGGAATTCTCGATCAACTATTGCCCAATGAACTAGTATATATAGAGGCTTACTAGGGACTCTGGTTTGTCTATGTATCACACGTGTATTAACAATTCCGATTAATACAGTTATAGCATGATACAAAAACATATTATAAACTTAATGGAATAATGCAATAAATACCACTTATTTATTTGCCTCTAGGGCATATTCCCTTCACATACATGTCGGGATACACCACTTAATGCATATTTAGGATCTCCTCTAATTTTCTTTACAACGTCCATAGAAGTAATACAGAAAGCTGTTCAAAGAAAACTAGAAAAGCAAATGCATTTTTCAATTTGTTTTGAGTCTCCAAGCCCAGTTTGAATATGCTTTAACTATGCTCTAGGAATTGAAATAAGGCAGCAGCCTCTCATTAATCTCAAGGCAAGCTATTCTTTAGCCCTCAAACACTTGTTATTCATTATGGCAAAAGCAGTGAAATGAATGTTGCGATCTTGATCATGTCTGTCATTCTTTTGTTGTGTTGATTTCCAGGGCTATCTGGTCGGTAATCCTATAACAGACCCGAAGTTTGATAAAAAATCCGAATTCCGACAGCACATGGCTTTGGGATTATATCTGATTAAATATACGAGGTAGCTCCACATTTATTTGTTCTGACAATACTGCGAGCATGATATATTTTTGTAGTATCTACGTGTTGAACTAAAGAATTTGTGCACATTTCATTTTCTTTCCCGAAGGCTGCAACAAAGAACTGCAACTGGAATTTCGTAAACCCGAAAGATCAATTGTGTGCTGGGGTGCTGCGTAAAATCGAAAATGTAAAATCTACGTACTTACCTATTGTTCTCCGCTGAACTTCTTGTATTGCCAACATCGTCTAATACACATCCATTTTACCACAACTTATTTCTGAGATTCACGAGGGACATGTTTTGTACAAAAAATGTGTCTTCGACACGCCAAAACCGTCTGATGTTACTTCACGAAGAAAATTTCTGCTGGAAGAATCCAGATAAATGCAGCACCTGGTCCACCCGATTTAGATTGTTTTATTAGTGTTTCTTCATCATTTGTGTGTCAAATCGATAGAAGAATTTTTCTGAACGTGACAATGTCACAGGGCACTATATCATGAACTTACCTACGTCTGATTTCTAAACTGTAGACATACGGTTACTACCTTGCATACCATTGGATGAATACTAATCTGACAAGAAATGCCCTCGGGATCAAGGAGGTAAACTTGCATTATATTTTGCTAGTATTTTTTTCAGAAAGAATTCATCTAGTATTTGTAGTGTCATGAGGTAGCATTAGCTTCTTTGTATCTAAGAGACTAAAACTAGACCTAGTCGGCACAAGAAGGTCATAAGTATAGAACAAAAACATTATCAAAACCTAAATCTTGTCTTAAGCCTACTTTTGACCTTGAATTTCCAAACCATCCAAACAGGACCCTAAGCTCATGAAGCCGTTTACCTTTAAACCCTACAGTTTTCCTCAAGTCTATTGTTTTTCTTAAAACTTTCAATATTCCAAACAAAATAGAGAAGTTGCAAATTTGTTTAGCTTTAAACACCATGCTGATTTCAAAGTGGTTTGTTTTGATGTGAATCCAAGTGCGACTAGTTTTACAGACATGGATGACATGTGAATATGAAGTGCAAACTATTTTTTCTAACTGTGTAGGCGAGGGGTGTTGAGGAGTAGTACAAAATACTATATACTCTCTCCACCCTTGAATAAGTGTACTTGTAGCTTTAGTACCAATTAAAAAAAATGATCAAATTTATAGAAAGCAATAGCAACATATATGACATAACATTGGTATATTTTCAAACTTCATTTCAAGATGAATCTAGTGATACTAAGTTAATGTCATAAATGCAGTTAGTTTTCCATATAAAGTTGGTAAAATATTACTAAGTTTGACCTATCCTAAAAGGTAGAACTACACTTAGTTTCGAGGACTGAGGGAGTACGGTATAACACATGATGCCCACGGTCCCCTCTAGTTTTGTGCCCTTTTCATCCGTGTAAGAGAATCCTAGAGATATGAGCGTGAGTCAAGGGGAAACATATAGTCAATCGAACGACAAAGGTCCCCTACGGGACATCATGCCTTTGGGAGACGAGAAAGCCTCTACCCAGATGGACACATATACCATATAGATCTCAACGAGTTTAGATCTGATCTGCTCGGGGAGATACCCCATTGTAATCCCATCATATTAATATAAAGCCACCATGGGAGTAAAGCTTATTACGCATCGGCGTGTGTGCGCGTGCGTGTGTGTGTGTTGGACATAGGTAGTTCCAGCGGGGGTGCTAGGGTGCCATAACATCCCAAGCAAAATGTGGACTTGGTAAGCTAGTACTATACTTGTTCATATTCTAGGTATATTATGGTTGTTAAACAATACATGTATGCTATATTAAACTTGAACATTGAGCTTGGCGCCCCCTGTGTTTAAATCCTAAATACGTCACTTATTGAACAAAGGAAAAATCAAGCAAAAAACACTTGTGTAATGAACCACGAACCGATGATATCAAGATCAATCAGGCTATTGACCCATCGACAAGCTAATACATAACATTGAACAAACAATCATTTATATTGCTAAATTTGGATATTTCATATATTTACATGTAGAATTGAACGCTAGAGAAGCCACATTATAGGACCATAACACACCACTAAAAAATTTCTACAGTTCAAAATTGGACAACTTGGTATGAAGTTTCTAAATATAGGTGAAG
Source organism: Poa annua (assembly GCA_026929855.1). NCBI lineage: Eukaryota > Viridiplantae > Streptophyta > Magnoliopsida > Poales > Poaceae > Poa > Poa annua. The sequence goes on along the minus strand of CM049434.1, from coordinate 24,214,055 downwards.
TTGAAGCAAAGTTTAGGGCCAGGTTTGAATAGTGGATATGTTCCTACACAAAGATTTGGGAAATATTGACAATGAATTAATTCGACAATAGGAGACAATTGGGGAGTGGATAAGGTGCAACAGAGGGATCCCCTACAAATATGAAATGCATAGCAGCATACTGTACCATCTCAACCTAACCATGAGAGGTTATCGGGCACTCGTCTACAGGTAAATTCACATGTTCAATGTAAGTTTCCTTATCCGTGCTGTCTCAAAATCTTCTTCCATTTTTTCTAACTAGAAACCCGTGTGAGCACAGCAGAGACCATGATCTCTTAGTGCCATTGCTTGGTACTCATGCTTGGATAAGATCTTTGAACTTCTCAATCGTTGATGACTGAAGGGTCAAGTCATCTAATTCATTTTCCCAGCACTTTTTAATATGATAAATTCTTATGCCCTTCTTCTCAATATATCCTTTCTTTCGTGCAGAGTTACGATAGCATACGGGAACAATTTAACATTTGCCACAGTAAAGGTGATCTTGTTTTGTTATTTAGATCATTTTTCTTGTCCTTGGATTGGATGGGAGAACCATATTTGTTATACATGATGGAGCTCCTGCCTCCTGATGATTTGTTTGTTTGTGTAGGGTGGTGGTCATACTGCTCCAGAGTACCAGCCTGAAGAATCCTTCGCCATGGCCGAAAGGTGGTTGGGCAATGAACCTCTTTGACGCTTCTACTTCGATCGCTTCGGAGTTTAGATATCACAACTCTTAAAGCGCATCAAATAGACAACAATCTGATGATCCAGCAAGCATTGCCCATGTATTGTTAGGTTGAATGACACGTCATAACCGGTACCATGACACATTTGTATGTGTATTTTAGAAAATGCGTGGAGCCGGCGATGTACCATGCATACTACCGGGGAATCAATTTCATATTAAATCTTGGAAATTCTATTTTTGTACATTGTGACATTCATTTTGTAGAAAAACAATACCATATGAACTACACAAAAATGATAAAGTTGGAAATTTAAAACTATATATTGTTCACTATACCCTGATATGTACATTTGACATTTTTGTGTAGCTTAAAACATAAAGTACTTTGCACTGATATTTAGTAAATTTGTAGTGTTATACGCTCATGAACAACCATGATTTTTAATTTTTTTTTGAAATTCTTGAATTTATCTTTTGATTTTTAAAAATAACGAGAACACTCGAGCTCAGGAGCACCAAATCTCCACTCGTGAGACAATACCAATGAAGATTGTATATTGTAGTGCATGCACTGGGGACATGTATTTTGGGTCATGGGTGCAGATGCACCCATTGTGTAAGACATTTTCAAAAAAAAGTTAAAATGTCAAAAATATTTATATAAAAACTGGATATACATCAGGATATTTTACGTTAATTAGCACAACAAGTTTCGTGCCGAAAAAACATTTTTTGTGACATGTGTAGAAAGACAAAAAAAATGTCTCGTACAAAATCATTTTGAAGCATCTGGATTTGTCTTTTCTGCCCAGGTCACAAAAAATTCCTTCGTGGAACTTCCTGTGCTAACATACAATGTCTTGCGGTATATCCAAAAAATATATTTTAACTTTTTTGACATTTTTAATTTTGTTTTTTGAGCAGTGGGTGCCTATGCACCCATGACCTGATATGGATTTTTGATGCACCGGCCAACTCGTGTGCCTCGTAGCAGCTAGCAGCAAGACAGACACAACTTCGATGACTTTGTTTCAAAGTCACGACTAGATTTTGATGCCATTTCATCCTTCCAAAGTCAATATAGAAGTATATGTATTTGAAAAATTCAAAACTCGAAGGTTCAGAACTTTTTAGAATCCATTAATTCTTATATTTTGCATTATACATTCTAGGAAAATTTTGTTGGGATCGGAAATTCATAAATACGGTTTTGTTTAAAATTTGGCGTGAAACTTAAAAGGAGGTTTATTCAATAAACACTATGCTAGAATCTTACAAAACTTTTACGGAATGTATAATTCAACATAACAATTTCGTGTCTGTTGAACTAGTTTTGAAAGACTTAGATGGCTCTAAAGTCTAGCCATGACTTTGAAGCATAAGTCACTGACAACGCGATTTGTCACAACTATGTTGGTCTCCCCGCTTATCATGACCGTTGATTTTGCATCCAACGAGCGATATTATTCCTACTAATTGATGTGTTGATAAAAAATATATTAATGCGTGGTTTTTTTTTTTGTCAATGCATATACACTTGTTACTACACGAATCTAAAAAATAAATTACGAAAATCCAGAAATTATTGATCGTTAGTACATGAATCTAAAAAGTAAATTACATAAATTCAGAAAGTATTGATGTTACATTGATATTTAAAGATTTATTAATAATTTATGCATGAATTATAAAATATTCGAACGGTCAAAGATAAGGCGGGGAAGATCATCATATGAGGTTGTATTTTCCGGTCACTGAAGCTGCACCGGCGAGACAACAGTGCGCGAGGTTGTATTTTCCAGTCACCGTGGTCGCGTTTGGTAGGTTGGGCCGATTTTGAGCATGACTGCGGCAGGGAGATGAGACCACCTGCGCGTTCGGAACGGGCCACGGGCCAGAAAAGCTCTATCGTTTGGTTGCTCGAGAAGGCATTTTCTGCACCGGAGAGGGAAGACAGGCCCCATTATTTGGATGTGCATGCGCTCTCGCTTTTCTGCCCTCTTGGTGTAACGCACACCTTGTTTGGTTGCAGCCGTGAGCGTGTTATGGTAACCTCTTCCCGTCGAGTGGTGAGGTTACCAAAACAACAACACATTCAGCAAACATTCCGCAACATTCAGCAAAAATTCAGAAACATTCAGTTCATACAAAAGGTGCTGGTAATACACAACAACTAGTTACCCTACTGGACGCATAGGTTCATCATACGAGGGGTTAGTGTATATACCACCTCGAGCAAGTTTATCGTTACAGACCGGGGATCAAGTTTAACCAAGTCCTAGCTAATGGAGAGCTATGAGACCACCTCCCAAAATATACATCAGATTATGAGCATCGTCAAGAAGATGAAGAAAAAGGCACTCAGACACCTGCATCAAACTGCTTGCGAAGCCAGGTCCTAAGCCAGCTCCTCCTCTCTGTGTCTTGCAGTGCCCGGTACTCAGCATGCTCTTCTTTATTGTCAGCAATGAAGTTGAGTGCCCTGAGGAGCAACTTAGGTGTAAACAACTGCTCCTGGCTGACAAACCGAGGCATGAAGATCGTCTTCATCTGAGCATAGTTCGTGATAGGGTTGTTGATGAACTCTTCACGCTTTGGGTAGCACTGCAATTCACAAGGATCAACTGTTATGGCGGATGTCTGCACAGGTACTGTAAGAACAAGTAAGTTTATTACCTTCACGTACTCCGTTTGTCTAGAATTGGCGGAAGCAGCAACAGTCTTCGTTCAAGTCGAGTTTTCCTTCGGATTTCATCGTCCTTATTATTCCCCACTTGGTCCTCCACTTTCTCATGTGGTTGCAGACCTGCAGGGTGCTCACACATACGCCTGTGAATGCAAGAACATCATCAGCTACCTTCTTCATCAGTTGCTCTTTGAATCCCATGGTAAAGCACACGCCTTCATTGACGAGCTGAACCAAAGCGGTTCAGGACAAACTCGGATATCGCCGGTTGCCAAACCATGGCAGGTTTAAAAATATCAGGGGGCGGTCATGAGCATTCACAGATGGAGCAGACAACCCTGGGGAGCCAGTGGTTTGATCGCCTACATTACAAGTACCAGACGAACATCAATGAGGCAAATAAACTACAGCAGGAACATCGGTAAGCAATTGCATCATCACTCAACCATCATTAGCTACAAGCACAAAAGAGGGTTACTCCTTAGTCTCAATGGAGCCACACGGAGAACCGAGGTCGGGGAAGAAGGAGTCCCTGGCAAAGTAGCCCTTTGCATAAACGCCCCCGTGCTGGACTCAGATCCGACCATCACCACCGTGCAACTGCGGGCCTGAGATCCTGTCGCGATCACCGGCGACGAAGGAGCGGCTTACAACAACGGATCTCATATCTCCATGTGTGCATACAAGTTCTAAGGCTAGTTTTTAAGAAGCTTACAACAACCAGATGGATCAACGCGGAGGAAGAAGACGATAAGACGTGGCCAGGCGTCGTCGGCGGCAGCTGCTCTGACCCTGCGGGTGAGGAGGAGCAGACCATGACGCATACCGGTGATGGTTCGATGAGCTCGAAATGAGGGGGAATTGGGGAATTTGGATTTGACGATGAGAGAGGCGTCACTAAATACGGTGGTGAAATTTTGAGGGCGGTGACCGAATTCATCCCGTCGAAATTTCACCGTTCCGCACGAGCTCGCACCATCTCCCTTTGGTGGGTCTGCGGGAACTCGCGTTGTCTCAATTTTCGGAAACTAGGGTGGCTCACTGAAAACGGCCAGTCTGAGTGTTCCTCCCGGGCCTGATCCAAAGGTGCTTTAAGAATCGTGTTTGCAACAACGCGGAGGAGCTCATAAAACCAAACGGCCCCAAAAAAAATACGCCCCGATGCGAGTCGAAGACATTCCAAGCTACCAAATGCGCCATGAAGCTGCATCGGGCGAGACAGCAGTGCGCGTAGCAGCACATGACCGGCTCCACACACGTGACCAAAACAGCAGGCAACACTCCACTAGCCAGAACATGCAACTGATCCAATCACACCAGTGAGGTTGATTCTTGAGCGTAGGATGCGCGATTGAGGCGACCGACACCTAGCACGGTCATAAATAAAACCCTAATACTTTCTTTGTCCCATCATATAACATGTTTTGTCACACTATATATGGAGGATGGAGTACTTGTTATCTTTCTCCTCTCGAACATTATCTAGATGACTGTCAATTGTTTCTCGTGGTAATCAGAGAGTGAGTAGGGTGAGATCTGTCAATCACTTGTACTGTATGAGACAATGTCTTCTGGCAACCCAACCATATAATTCAAGATGGGATATCTACATCAAAGCGGACGTGACCATTAATTACTACTAGTACTAATGCTGCGTGCCTGCCTATGGTAGAGATACGACGACGAGAGAGAGAGCAGGAGATAAGGAAGAAATGGCCTTCAAGCTTGTCCGGCAAGAGCAATGGCACCTCTTGCCGTTGTTGTTGTTGCCGCCGCTGCTGCTGCTGCTGCTGCTGCATCTTGCCCCCGGCCCTGTGCTGCTCCCGCGCTCGGCGTCGGCGTCGACGGTGGTCACACACCTGCCTGGATTCGATGGCCCTCTCCCCTTCTACCTCGAAACCGGGTAAGCACCCACAGCCATAAAACTTGGTTGCCGGCCGGTTCGACCTTGATCGAAGTGGCTGTGCGGTGCAGGTACGTGGGCGTGGAGGAGGAGACCGGGACGGAGCTCTTCTACTACTTCGTCGAATCGGAGCGGAGCGTCAGCACGGACCCCGTGATCCTGTGGCTCAGTGGCGGGCCACTCTGCAGCGTCTTCAGCGGCCTCGCCTTTGAAGTTGGTCAGTCAGAAAAGTCAGACAGTCAGGGCACCAAAATAACTCACAGTAAAATCAGTTGCCTGATACTATCCATGACCCATCCATCTTCGTGCAGGTCCTGTGAAGTTTGTGTTGGCTCCCTATACTGGAGCTCTGCCGCAATTAGTATATAACCCTTTGACATGGACAAGGGTAAAAAGATCGTCACCTATCCTTGCATTATGCTTGATATGATGCTCCTCTTCCTCATTTTTTTTTAATGATTTACTGACGACGACTATCAGATGGCAAGCATCCTCTTCTTGGATTCACCTGTCGGCTCGGGCTTCTCGTACGCGAGCGATGTCAAAGGTTACCATGTCGGAGACTACTCGTCGTCTCTGCAAGTCCAAATATTTCTGAATAAGGTGACGAGAGGGAACGATGGTTGTCTTAACGTCAGCACGGTCTACGTCCTGCGTTGATTACTGACCGCGTTATATATGCCTGGCAATGCAGTGGTTTACTGATCATCCCAAGCTCCTTTCAAATCCTTTCTACCTTGGAGGCGATTCATACGCCGGGAAAGTGATTCCATTTATCGCACAAAAAGTTTCAGAAGGTGATCCTCTCTCTGGAATACTGCACATACATCTCTAATTTTCTTCACGACGATTACAGAACTACCACGGGAGGTTCTTCATAAAAAACAAAAAAAAATACATTTACAATTTCTTCCGGGTCACCAAGCTCACTTTTTTATTTTATTCAACCATGCTCCAGGAATTGAAAAGGGGCAGCAGCCTCTCATTAATCTCAAGGCAAGTTTTTCTCTACGCTTCAAACACTTGTTATTTGCAACGGCAAAATGAGTGTGTGATCCTGGTCATGTCTCTCGTATACTTTTTCTGTGTTGATTCCAGGGCTATCTGGTCGGCAACCCTTTGACAGACCCGAAGTTTGATACAAATTTCCGAATTCCAAGTGCTCATAGCTTTGGGATTATATCTGATCAGATATATGCGGTAGTTTCACATTCATTTGCTTTGACAAAACTATGATGATACATTGTTTTGTAGTATATCTACACGTTGAACTAAAGAATTTGTAGCATTTGTTTCTTCAAAGGCCGCAATGAAGAACTGTAACGGAGATTTTGTAAACCCGACGAATCAATTGTGCGCTGAGGTGCTGCATAAAATCAAAAATGTAAAACTTGCGTACCTAGCTATTGTTTTCCACTGAAAATTTGTGTTGCCAACGTCAGTTAACGTACATCCCTTCTACCACAGCTTATTTCTGAGGTTCCAGTTGCACAATATTTGTACAAAAAATGTGTCGACGACCCCGCACCAAAACCATTCGATGATGCTTCACGACCTGATTTGGATTGTCCGGTCAGCTTTTCTACATCACTTGAGTGTCAATTCGATAGAAGAATTTTGCTGAACGTGACAATGTCACATGGCACTCTATTACCATATCATTGATTTATCTGTGTGTCTTGTTTCTAAACTACAGACATACGGTTTCTATCTTGCATACTTTTGGATGAACAATAACTTGACAAGAAATGCCCTCGGGGTCAAGGAGGTAAACTTGCACGATATTTTGCTAGCGTTTATTTTAGAAAGCGTTCATATGTATTTTGAATGTCATGAAGTATAAGTAACATTAGCTTGTTTGTCTTAAAAATTAGACCTAGTTCGTAGAAGATTGTTGTTGCAAGGTCAAAAGTACAAAATAACACACTTTTAACCCTACATAGTCTTAAGTTTACTTTTGACCATAAACTTTCAGACCGTCCAAACAGATTCCTAAGCTTGTAAAATAGTGCACCTTTAAACACTAAAGGTTTCCTCAACTCTACTATTTTTTTTGTAAAACTTTTATATCGTTGAGCACAAACCACAAAAGAAACAAATCTGTTTACTTTTGTCGGTGGAAGCACCACCGGGTGGTCACAAGACTTGAAGAAAATTCACCGGTTGGTCGTGCCAGCCGGCTTAGACCTATCGGTTGTCATAAGAAATCAAGCAAAAGACAAAGTAAGAGACAAGACAACATGGACACGCGTACCGCCGGATGGACCAAGGTCAAATGCTAACGTCCAGTATAGTGCGCGGCACCCTGCCACCATGCCGATAAGATATAAAGCGGACGAGACGACCCCTGACTATCGACACCGACGTCATCCATTGGTAGCATCATCCCTTGTCAGTAGCTTCTTTGTCTCGAAAATTAGACCTAGTTCATAAAAGACTGTTGGTGCAAGGTCAAAAGTACAAAACACCGCACTTTTGAGCCCTAAGTAATCTTAAATTTATTTTTTACCTTAAAACTTCTAGACCATCCAAACAGAACCCTACGCTTGCAAAACCGTTTACCCCTTAAACCCTGATTTTTTCATCAAGTCTGTTGTTTTTCTTAAAATTTCAAATAGTTGAAAACAAAACTCAACAGTCATAAATTAGTTCACTTCTGAAAACTTTGCTAGTTTCATTGTCGTTTTCGCTAAGGTGACAACGGAGGACAGTTTTGCTATCCGCCATGTCAGTATGAAGTGCAAACTATTTTTCTAACAATAGGAAATCAGGGTTGGCGAGGAGTAATACAAACTACTCCCTCCATTCATCTTTATAAGACGTTCTAGCACTTCCTTCGGTTCACCCACTTTTAGTTTGTACCTAGTCTATTTTTAGCACGTAGGTTCATCAATATGCACATGCACCGATCTAGATAGTACTATCTAAAACGTCTTGTAAAAATGAATAGAGGGAGTACTATGTATACCCGGGGCCGGTGGGGGCGAGAGGGGCGGCCGCCCCGGGCCCAGAAATTTTGGGCCCCCCAGGTATATGTACGTAGGACATCTGGACATGTATGTATGTACGTTAGTGTGTTAGTCTGCGTATAAATAAAAAAATACCATTAACTTAAGAAGCCCGGGTGGATGCTTGGCTATGGGCCTACGAGCTAGCAACTGGGCCTTTCCAACGTACTCCCTCCGTTCCAAATTAATTGACTTCTATTTACCCATATGACATACACGTATGTGGACAAATAGAAGTCAATTAATTTAGAACGGAGAGAGTTGCTAGCAACTGGGCGAAACGTGAAACCTGATCGAGTCGGACGGTCGTGCAGAGTAGGCGGCCTGATTTTCAGAGCAAGACCATGAGCTTCAGTATTAGAATTTCTACTCTCGTGTCTAAACTTCACCAAAGCAAAATCACATGGGTTGCCTGGTTCTGATTGTCGGTTGATTTGCCGTCGGGCCAACCTGATGGGCTTAGTTACCTCTGTCTATAATTTGGGCCTAGTAATATCTATGGATAATGTATCCCCCCGTCTCCGCCCCGGTTTTCATGCTCCGAATATTTGGGACAATATTGACAATCAATAAACTCGACAATAGGAGACAATTGGGGAGTGGATAATGTGCAACACACAGATCCTCACCTACACATCTGATATGGATAGCAGCATACCGTACCATCTCAACCTAACCACGAGAGGTTACCGGGCACTCGTGTACAGGTAAAGGCACATCATCAACTTATGTTTCATTATTCATATTGAAGCAAAACCTACTTCCTCATTTTCTAACTAGAACCCCGTGTGAACGCAGCGGAGACCATGATCTTGGGGTGCCATTGCTCAGTACTCAGGCTTGGATCAGATCCTTGAACTTCTCGATCATTGATGAATGGAGGGCATGGCATCTCGATGGCCAGGCTGCAGGGTCAAGTGATCTGACTCATTTTTTTCCAGCAATTTTGAATATATGCCCTTCTTCTGAACGCGTTATTTCTTTTGAGCAGATTTACGATAGCATACGCAAACAACTTGACATTTGCCACAATAAAGGTGATGTTGTTCTACTCTTCAGATCGTGTCTCTTGTCCATGGATTGTACCGGGAGAACCAAATGTGTTATCCATGATGGAGTCTCTGATGATTTGTGTTTTTTTTGGTGCAGGGTGGTGGCCATATTGCTCTAGAGAACCAACCCGAAGAATGCTTTGCCATGGCCCAAAGGTGGCTGGACAAAGAGCCGATGTGATGCCTTCGATCGCTTCAGGTTCAGACATCACAACTATTTTGAAGCCCATCAAATAGCCAATAGTCTAATGATCTAGCAAGGATAACACATAGTAGTGGCCTACTTTTTTTTTTAGAAAAGGGGAGTTCCCGGCCTCTGCATCGTGAGGATACACACAGCCTTTATATTAAATAAAAACAAGAGAGTATGCAATTTAAGTTATTACAATCATGGGTCGGCTAAAGTGGCCACAAAAACCAGCCAACAGAAAAGTGCGCCTCTAAAAAGACTAAGCATCTTGAAATCGTCTAGTATGCCACCACCCATGGTTGAAAATAGCATGGAGGACTGCCAATAACCGGGAGCAACCACAGACCATGAGGGAACGTTGGTCCTGTGGCAAAAGGAAAGACCATAGCTCGATCCAGTAAACCGCTCGGTGAACCACCTGCAAAAAATTAGCATTTCTATTTGTGTTAAAGACCACATCATTGCCACAATTCCAAATTGCCCAAAGAAAAGCACAAGTTCCAATAGGAACCAATTTTATATTAAATGCTGGAAAGATTATTGGTGTACATTTAGCCACATCACACGCGTGCTTGTAAAAATTGCAAGAATGTGTAACATTTGTGTACCGCAGAAAAACAATAGGCGAGTAAGAAGATGAGCGGCAATGTCTTAGCATTTTGTTGATGAGTGCATGCTTAGTTCTTAAATTTGAGTAAATGTTTGTATATTTTAATACTTTTCTAATTTTTATGCCCTAACACTTGCAATGTATAATGTGTATTGCCCTTTGGTACTGCATTTTTTAGGCCCGGTCTTTTCGGCTTCTATGAGGGTCTTTCCCCCAGAAGTCCGAGGGAGGTCGTAATATGGTCGCTACGGATTTCTAGGAATGACAAGGTTTTTGACGATAAAAATTCTTCTCTAATACAGGTTATCTACCGGACTACTACTACACTCCGTTCGTGATCTTCATTGCAACATATGGAGCATCACGACCTATTTGTGAAGGTGTGCACAAGACTGGAGGATACGACGAGAGATTTTTTATCCTAACATGGATGGCAGCATAATTTGCGGATCGGCACTCCACCACCTTAGGAGTTTTGTACACTTTCTCATCATGATGTGTAATACGTCTACTATGTTTTTGCTTTTTGAACTTCGAACATGTCGGCTGTGTGCATCTTTGTTATGCAGAAGCCGGGTATAATGCTTAAAACTCTTTAAGTAATAAAACTCCATTTATCGAAAAAAATCTAACAAACTATGACTAAAATTTTGAACGGATGGTAAAAATGTCTCAAAACTTACCTGATAATAGGTCTACATCGTTTCAATTACTGATAAATTTGTAGAAAGTTTAATCTAAAATATGAGCTACTAGATGACTCGCTGAACATGCACTGTGCTATTGATTTTGTTTTGAGATCCGTGCAAATCATCACGTGCCTAGGTTAATAACTTACAAATTCCCCTTACGATTATCGAACCAGTTCAAGACTGAACAAATTGGGTTTCAGCCATTCACCTGTTGGCGTGGAGTTTCGCTCGGAACGAACGAGTGGAGAGCATCGGGCTGGTTTGCTGCCCCTTTTTTTCGTTTTCTCCTTGCTGTGGCAGTTTGGGTGCAAATACGAGCAACGGCAGGGGCAGCTTCGTCTCATTTGCGGGAAGCCGGCCAGAAACTGCTCGCCCCCAGTTTCTGGCTATACACAGAGAATCAGCTTCGTGGTGGGAGAACGCTGGTTAGGAGCCGGAGACATTTTTAGGCTTAAGCTTCTATGGACCTCGAAGCCGTTCCAACCGCCCAAAAGAAGTCAGCCGTAGTGTGTCCTGCGGAAGTGCGGAAGACTCGAGCCGTCAAGAGGTCAAGCCTGCTCTCGCCTCCTAGAACACCCAATGGCGCTGCCGCCACCCGCGCGACCTCCTCGTGCTCGTCCGCCTTATGGTTTGTCTACTCGGCAGCCGTCGCGTCGCGTGTCACCCCTCTCAAGCCGGAAACCAAGATCAGTAGGGAACGGAAGCGCCATGTGTAGGAGGATGATGGTGCTGCGGCCAGTCCAAACAAGTTTGTGCCTCTCTGCATCCCAGCTCTTCATCTTCGTCTCGGATAGCTCGATTGTATGAAATTCACATGTGATGTTCAGCTTGCAATGTTTCTTCGCACGAATACCTAGTCTTTTGTTTGTGTATTTTGGGGTTGGTGCTGGGAGTTCGTCTGAACAAATCTAGCGTCGAAATAAAAAGTACAGATCTACGGCACATGAGCTTTTTTTTCACCTAGAGAAATAGAAGGATCTTGATTTTTGCAAAAAACATCAGTTTTTTTTTTCACTTTATCCTGTTGATGCATATTAAGCTCTGTCTGTTACTTGCTAAAAAAAACAGATAGTACATTCATGTCTACTGTAGTATGTGTATTTGTATTTCCTAAGCTTTATGTGCCCCGTCCAGAAAACACAGAGAATTTTTCTCATGATGAACATACAATTTCCGTTCGAGATTGTGAGTCTATTTGAGCAAAACTGGGCTATTTTACCAAGTGTGGTCGCTAGTCTTGTCCTCTTGAGACCTGTTCTCCATTATGACATCTCTATGTTGCAGATAATCATGGATCCAGAGATTCATCAGTTACAATACATGGCCCTCCGGACATTTTTGAAGGTTCGGAAAAAACTAGTCTTGATAAACTTCCAGAGGTATACAACAGTATGGTGATTCCCTAATATAATCTTATTTAAAAGATTAGTATTGCTATTGATTCTCTGTACATTTGAATGGTAGTTGTTACAATTTTCGAATGAACTCATATGCCATATCTGCCCAAGAATTCATGATCTCATTGACTTATCATTCGGAAAATTACGTGCACTTGGCACCACCTCAGAGGCTCAGACATCTGGGCATTTGACCATACTAATAGCAAATTTTCAAGGCTAAGTGAGAAGGACATGTGCAGTGTAAATAATGTCCCAAAGTATGTATGCTTTATTACTCCGTAGTATAATTATAATGTACTAGAAAGTATGTGTATTAATCTTACTGAAGCTTGCAGTGCTGAATTGTAAGTGTGAACTTTTTAAGCATTTTTTCGCAGGATATCTTGAGCCATATACATTCTCTTGTGCCACTACGGGATGCTGCTCGTGCTGCATGTGTATCTCATCGATTTCGACGTTCCTGGAGATGCTTTCCTAACCTCGCATTCGATCTGGAAGCATTGGGCTTAAGTCAGGACAAGCACATAGAATACTAAGAAAGAGCAAATAATGTTGTGGACAGAGTCCACAACATTCTTCAGAACCACTCTGGCATTGGTGTGAAGACTCTTAAGCTTAATCTTTATGCTTGTCGTAATGTCATCACGGCTTATTATGTGGAGAGCTGGCTTAAACGTATTGTTCAGCCTGGAATCATGGAACTTGCTGTGAGTCTACCTTCAGACCTGGATTACAACTTTTCATGCTCACTTTTCTCTGACGAGGCTACAAGCTCGCTTCAGTCTCTGTTCCTCGTTTCTTGTGATTTTCATCCGAGATCACTAACTGGTTACTGGAGAAGCTTGACGAGTGTTTGTCTGCGCTGTGTCCGAATCACCGAGGAGGAATTGGGGTGCTTTCTTTCCAGTACTTCTGCCTTGGAGAAGTTGTGTCTGACGAGTTGCGAGGAGATGATTATCTTGAAGATACCTTCTCTTCTGCAGAAGCTGAGTTTCCTTGAGGTGTCCCATTGCAGAACGGTAAAGATGATAGAGAGTGATGCTCCAAAGCTGTCCACTTTTACCTATGTAGGTCCCCCGATAAAAATATCGTTCGGGGACTCTTGTCCGGTGAAGAACATGACTGTGAGTAGTTCTGCATATTCTGGTATTGTCCAGTTTGCTCGGACCAGGCTTCCCTCGATTGCTTCGAATCTCCAAACCCTTACCCTGTCAACATATAGAGAGGTTTGTATTTTATCATCTATGGTAGTTCATTTCTGTGGAACTTAAAACTATGAGAGAGACCTAGGAACATGATTAACCATTGAGCCTATCTTTATTCAGGCGTTTAATACACCAATGGTACTGGGTAAATTCCCCCATCTAAAATACTTGAATATTTATCTTTTTGGAGGAGACAATTTCAGAGGCTATGATTTTTTCCCTCTGGTGTATTTCCTAGATGCTTCTCCTGCCTTGGAATGTTTCAACTTGTGTGTAAGTATGGTAACCTATTTGAGCCACTGATATGTTGAAAGCCATCAATTTTCAGTCTTTGAATGTATTACCATTACTTATGTTGGTGTCTTTAATACATTGAGCTGTTAGAAGATATAGTGACATGAGTGTAAGTTGATCCTATGCAGGCGGGTGAACATGAAAATTTAAGGCGCGATTCAATTCTTGGAGACTCCAGCGGAGAAATGAGGCAGGTTTCAGGGTTCCGCCATGACAACCTCAAGAGAGTATGTGTCACTGGATTTTGCTCCGCGAAGAGCATGATTGAGCTGATATGTCAAATCCTTGAGAACACTCTGTCACTGCAAGTTTTGGTGCTCGACACCACCCTTGGTTTTGACAGTGCATATGTGGAACGAGGCAAATGCCACATCATGGGTAAGGAAGCTCTCACGGAAGCTAACAGAGCTGTTGAGGCTTTTCAAACTTATGTTGAGGGGAAAGTACCCTCAAGTGTAGGCTTCAAGGTTTGGGAGCCTTGCAAACGGTGCAATACTCGCAAATCTATGCGTACCTAAGTTGCTTTAATTTATGTCTACAATGTTAATCTATCCTATGTAAATAAGGAAATGTCAGAAAGATTTTGTAACGCCATTACCACAGAATTATGCAGGCTGTTATTAATCTGTCGTGTTTTCTCGATGTTTATGAGTAAGGCAGTGGCGGTACCTGGTGCCTGGAGTAAGTATGTGATGTCATGCACACAATAATCTTTGGTGTCGTAGCAAATCGCTTGGTTATCCATGCATGTCTCCCATGCTGATAGAGACATATCTCCTATTCAGCTTACGTGATTTGACCTATAGATCGTTGACTATAGAGAAGCAACTTTCGGAAAACCTTAGGCATGTTATCAGTCGACCGAATCACCAACCATTTTTACAGAATTTGTTTGGGTACAGGTATTTTCTCTGAAAATCTTATGTACCTTCTGTTTCTATTTAGACTAGCTCTAGATGCCAAAGCTTATAAAAAGATGCCAAAGCTTATAAACTAGCCCTGATCTGAACGGCTTACTCCCTTAGAAACTTGGTTTAGTTTGATCTGTACATAAAACTCTACTTGTTATCGATCGCTTCGGGGAGAACCAACGAGATGCCTTTCAGTGTGGTCTTGCGATAAAGTACGGAGGTGATATGTCAATCACTTGCACGCGGATGTTTTTCTGCCTAACCAATCTGGCCAAAGAATTGCAAACTACGTATTAAACTAGCAGAGATGACGATAGAGGCTATTTTGCATTATCCTGAGCCCGCGTGACACAGGGAATACAAACTTGCAGAGTTAGCTCTATACATATGTCACCAGTCGACCGAATCCCCAACCGTTTGTATCAGAGTCTGTTGAAGCTTATAAACTAGCCCTGATCCAATCTGGGTCAAATCACATTGTCAACTATTAAACTGTATTTCATTTCAAGATGGGATCCCATCCACATCGACGCGATCATTACTTATGGTACTGATGCGCGCCTAGAGGTAGAGACAGACGACGGGATAAAAAGGAAAGAAGGAAGAAATGACCTTCAAGCTTGTCCGGCCAGGGCAATGTCACCTCTTGCCGTTGCTGCTGCTGCTGCATCTCGCCCCCGGCCTTGTGCTGCTCCCCGGCTCGGCGTCGGCGTCGACGGTGGTCACACACCTGCCAGGATTCGATGGCCCTCTACCGTTCTACCTCGAAACCGGGTAAGCTTTAATGCAACCTGACAGCTGCCGGCCGGTTCGATCATGGACACCAGAGACTCATGGCGGCATGCGATACAGATACGTGGGCGTGGAGGAGGCGACCGGCTCGGAGCTCTTCTACTACTTCGTGGAGTCAGAGGGGGGCCCCGACACGGACCCGGTGCTCCTGTGGCTGACCGGAGGGCCCCGGTGCTCTGGCTTTACCGGCCTCGCCTTCGAAGTTGGTTAGTCTAGTCTAGCTCTAGCACACCAAACAACCGTTCGGTCTCTGCAGCTTGCTGATCTACGTTTTACATTGCAGGCCCTGTGAAGTATGTGTTAGCGCCGTATACTGGTGATTTGCCGCAGTTGATGTATAACCCGTTCTAATGGACCAAGGTGAGAATGCATAGGCTCATCATCTATGATATATGCAAACTATATGTCCCTTGTTTTCTTCCTTGATTCCTGGCTTACAAATTGATGACGATCCAACATCAGATGGCAAGCATCATCTTCTTGGATTCTCCTATATCTGCTCGGGTTTCTCGTATGCGCGTGACCCCAAAGGATGTGATGTTGGAGACTACTCATCCTCTCTGCAAGTCCAAACATTTCTAAATAAGGTGAGGAGAGGCACTAATTGTTAGATATAGGCTTGTATTCCGGGAGTCGACTCGAACCTTCGGGTCGACTCGAGAAGTCGACTCGTGGAGTCGACTCGAGTTCCTCGACTCGGGAGTCTATTCCCAGTCGAATGAGCCCTACTCGGAGTCTGTTCCGAGTAGAGGCAGTCGGTAGCCGGGTTCTGGACTGGACACTTTGTCCTGTAGCCAGTGACCTGAAGTGGTGCGTCAGCACCAAGTACAGTAGGTAGGTAGGACGTGCTAGACGTCATCTACAGTGCACTCTAGTCATGACGGTGTCAACAGTGACACGGCATGGGCAAGGGGTAGGACCGGTCACATCCGTATGATGTGACAGTTTAGTGGACTTTAGCAGCCCCTATTTGAAGGGAGGAATACACACAAGCCCAAGGAGGCAAACCGGAAACATATCTCACATTTTTCGGAATCGTTCTCCCCTCTTCCTCCGCTCCATTCTCTCCGTAGCATTTCCAAGAGTGGGCCAACAATTGGTATCAGAGCCTTAGCTTCGAGAGATCTCCACCGGCGATGGGTGATTTAGTCACACAGGAGGCGGTGGTGGCGGCGGCAACGGCCGCAAGCACGCTGGCTATCCAGCGGGCGACGCGGGACTCCGGTGGTTCGTGGCCGCTTCTCACGCGGTCCAACTACGCGGACTGGGCGTTGCTCATGCAGGTAAAGCTTGAGGCACGCCGGGTGTGGTCCGCCGTCAAGGACGGCACCACGGAGCGGGATACAGACCGAGCAGCGATGGAGTACCTGCTGCTCGCCGTCCCGCCGGAGATGATCTCCACCCTCGCCGCCAAGGGCACGGCGAAGGAGGCGTGGGAGGCCATCAAGACGATGCGGGTCGGAGACGGCCGTGTCCGGGAGGCAAAGGCGACGCTGCTGAAGAAGCAGTACGAGGCGCTCAAGTTCGGCGACAAGGAGGACATCGACGACTTCGCCATGCGCATGTCGTCGCTCGTGTCGCAGCTGGGAGTGCTCGGCGTCACCATCTCCGAGCCGGATACAGTGCGTAAGCTCCTCTCGGTCGTCCCCTCTAAGTTCTCGCAGATGGCATGTTCCATCGAGACTCTGCTCGACCTCAACACGCTCGCGCTTGAGGAACTCATCGGCCGGCTCAAGGCGGCTGAGGATCGCCACGAGGTGGAGCGGCCGGAAGTCAAGCAGACCGGGAAACTACTCCTCACGGAGGAAGAGTGGTTTGCCCGGATGCGACTGCAGGACGGAGGGTCATCAAGCCAAGCCGGACGCGGTGGCGGGAAGCCGCGCGGTCGCGGCAGGGGCAACTCGGGTCGTGGACCCGGGAACCGCGGCGCGTCGAAAGACACGTGCCGCTACTGCGGAGTCGCCGGCCACTGGGCGCGGGACTGCCGCAAGAAGAAGCGCGAGGAGGAAGCTCACCTCGTGCGCGGAGGAGATGACGATGACGTGCTGCTCATGATGCACGTGTGCACAGTCGCGTCTGCCCCGCAGGTCCCCTCGCCAACTCGACCTCAACTCGAGTCTGGTTGCTCGGAGGCGGCACCCTTGTCTCGACCGGTGGCAGAGTCAGCGACTCGACCGGTGGCAGAGTCGGAGGGACCGTCGACTCCTCCGAAGGAACTCGCGCCGATCCAATGGATCGCGGAGTGGGACAGGCCGACTCGGGAGGAGTCGACCGAGTCGGGTCGCAAGGACCCGACAGCGTCGAGTCGCAAGGACTCGACAGGACCGACTCGGGAGGAGTCGGACTCGGTGACTCGGGAGGAGTCGACCGAGTCGGGTCGCAAGGACCCGACAGCGTCGAGTCGCAAGGACTCGACAGGACCGACTCGGGAGGAGTCGGACTCGGTGACTCGGGAGGAGTCGACCGAGACGGGTCGCAAGGACCCGACAGCGCCGAGTCGCAAGGACTCGTCGACTGAACCGGCTCGGGAGGAGCCGGTCCTCCTCCTGCTGGAGGAGAAGGCGCATGTTAACCTGGCGCAAGAAGGTGACGCCAAGAGCGGCGTCTGGTACCTCGACTCGGGCGCCACCAATCACATGACTGGTGACCGCGCCGCGTTCGCGGAGCTGGACTCAAGCGTTGTCGGGACTGTCAAGTTCGGCGACGGCTCGCGAGTCGACATCTGCGGGCAAGGGACGGTGCTGTTCGTCTGCAGGACAGGCGAGCACCGAGCCATCACCGGGGTGTACTATATACCCCGGCTGAACACGCAGATCATCAGCCTGGGCCAGTTCGACGAGAACGGCTGCCAGGTGCTGATCGAGGACGGACTCCTCCGAGTGCGTGACCGGGAGCGGGTGCTCCTGATGAAGGTCAGGCGAGAGTCGAACCGGATGTACAAGCTGACAGCGCGAGTCGCTCAGCCAGTGTGCCTCTCTGTGCGGGCTGGAGACGACCCGGCCTGGACTTGGCATGCGCGGTTCGGGCATCTCAACTTCGACAGCTTGCATCGGCTGGCGAAGGACGGCATGGTGCGGGGACTTCCTCTGGTGAAGCACGTGAACCAGCTCTGCGACGCCTGCCTAGCAGGGAAGCAGAGGCGAGCCTCCTTTCCCAAGCAAGCGAAGTTCCGGGCAAAGGATCGACTCGAGCTGGTCCATGGCGACCTCTGCGGGCCAATCACCCCGGCCACTCCGAGCGGGAAGAAGTACTTCCTCCTGCTCGTAGACGACCTGACGCGGTACATGTGGCTCGCCCTTCTCGCGACGAAGGACGAGGCCGCAGCCGCTATCATCCGACTCCAGGCAGGCGCCGAGTTGGAAGCAGGCTGCAAGCTGCGCACGCTGCGGACGGATCGCGGAGGCGAGTTCACCTCCGGCTCCTTCACGGCATACTGCGCCGAGCTCGGAGTGGAGCGTCACCTGACGGCTCCCTACTCCCCGCAGCAGAATGGCGTCGTGGAGCGACGCAACCAGACGATTGTGGGTATGGCCCGCAGTCTTCTGAAGGCCAAGAAAGTCCCTGGTGAGTTCTGGGGTGAGGCAGTGTCGACGGCCGTGTTCATCTTGAACAGGTCACCGACCAAGAGCGTGGACGGCAAGACGCCGTTCGAGGCCTGGCATGGCCGCAAGCCGGATGTGAGCTTCATGCGCACGTTCGGGTGCGTGGTGCATGTGCGGGAGACGCGACCCGGGCTCAAGAAGCTCGACGACCGGAGCAGGCGCATGATCTTCGTCGGGTACCAACCCGGCACGAAGGGCTACCGCGCCTACGACCCGGAGACCAAGCGAGTGAGCATCACTCGTGACGCCGTGTTCGACGAGAACGCGTGCTGGGACTGGAGTTCACCGGACTCTCCGGCGAGCACCTTCGGAGACGACTCCATCGAGGTCGAACACATGGTGTTCGAGCCTCAGTCGACTACGGGAGACGGGAGTGCGGGTGATGACCCCGACTCGCCGACTCCGACTTCCCCGACTCCAGGAGCCGGGAGTGAGAGTCCAGCCGGTTCACCAAGGACACCGGACAACCCGACACCGCAGTCTTCGACTCCGGCTGTCCCGGGTATCGAGTTCGTCACTCCGCCATCAAGGTATGCAGATGTGCTTGATGCGACTGACAACTCCAACCTCGAGCATAGGTTCCGCACACTGCAGAACGTGCTCAACGCAGGTCCGGCTGAGGAGCCGGACGAGGAGCTCCATTTCCTAGCCTCCGAAGAGCCAGGCTCGTTCGATGAGGCAAAGGCGGACGCCAGCTGGCGTGCCGCGATGCAGGAGGAGCTGCAGGCCATCGAGTCCAACTCGACTTGGCGGCTTACCACCTTACCACCAGGCCACCGTGCGATCGGCCTGAAGTGGGTCTACAAGGTGAAGAAGGATGCGCAAGGCGCAGTCCTTAAGCACAAGGCTCGCCTCGTGGCGAAGGGCTATGTGCAGCGGCACGGGGTCGACTACGACGAAGTCTTCGCTCCCGTGGCCCGGCTGGAGTCAGTTCGACTACTGCTAGCCGCGGCTGCAAGTGCCGGATGGGGCGTCCATCACATGGACGTCAAGTCAGCCTTCCTCAACGGCGAGTTGGAGGAAGAGGTGTACGTGCAGCAGCCATCTGGCTTCGCTGCAAAGGGGAAGGAGCATATGGTGCTCCGACTCGACAAGGCGCTCTACGGCCTCAAGCAGGCTCCAAGGGCATGGAACACCAAGCTCGACTCATGCCTCGTTCGACTCGGCTTCGCTAGGTGCGAGTCGGAACACGGCATGTACGCGCGAGGAGCGACTCCGAGCCGACTTCTAGTCGGCGTCTACGTCGACGACTTGGTGATCACGGGCTCCGACTCCAGCGACATCGACATGTTCAAGCTGGAGATGCAGAGTCTGTTCCAGATGTCCGACCTCGGGCTGCTGAGCTACTACCTCGGCATAGAGGTTCGACAAGGACCCAGCGGGATCGACATCTCGCAGGGTGCCTATGCCCTTAAGCTGCTGGAGAAGGCAGACATGGTCGGGTGCAACCCGGTCCATACACCCATGGAGCCGCGCTTCAAGCTGTCCAAGGCCAGCACGGCACCCGCGACGGATGCAACCGAGTACCGCAGCATCGTCGGGAGCCTCAGGTACTTGGTGCACACGAGGCCGGACTTGACTTTCGCAGTCGGGTTCGTATCGCGCTTCATGGAGGCTCCAACTCGAGGGCACCTCGCGGCTGTGAGGCGGATACTACGCTACATCGCCGGGACCACACGACTCGGATGTAGGTATGGGAGGAGTGCAGGTACACCACGCCTGGTCGGCTACAGCGACAGCGACCTGGCGGGCGACGTCGACTCACGCAAGAGTACGTCGGGTACGCTGTACTTCCTCGGGAGCAGCCCAGTGACCTGGCAGTCCCAGAAGCAGAAGATCGTGGCTCTGTCGAGCTGCGAGTCGGAGTACGTGGCTGCTGCCACGGCTGCTTGCCAGGGGATCTGGCTCTCTCGGTTGCTGGCGGAGCTCAGCAACGGCAAAGCTGAGCAAGTGGTGCTCAAGGTCGACAACAAGTCGGCTATCGCGCTCGCCAAGAATCCCGTCTTCCACGAGCGCTCGAAACACATCGAGTTGAAGTATCACTTCATTCGAGACTGCGTGGAGGCAAAGAAGATCGAGCTGGAGTTTGTCCCCACCGGACACCAGCTCGCGGACATGATGACCAAGCCGCTGGGGCGAGTCCGCCTGGCGGAGCTACGCGCAGGGATCGGCATGGTTGAAGTGCAGCCGGAACATAAGCCTAGGGAGTGATTGTTAGATATAGGCTTGTATTCCGGGAGTCGACTCGAACCTTCGGGTCGACTCGAGAAGTCGACTCGTGGAGTCGACTCGAGTTCCTCGACTCGGGAGTCTATTCCCAGTCGAATGAGCCCTACTCGGAGTCTGTTCCGAGTAGAGGCAGTCGGTAGCCGGGTTCTGGACTGGACACTTTGTCCTGTAGCCAGTGACCTGAAGTGGTGCGTCAGCACCAAGTACAGTAGGTAGGTAGGACGTGCTAGACGTCATCTACAGTGCACTCTAGTCATGACGGTGTCAACAGTGACACGGCATGGGCAAGGGGTAGGACCGGTCACATCCGTATGATGTGACAGTTTAGTGGACTTTAGCAGCCCCTATTTGAAGGGAGGAATACACACAAGCCCAAGGAGGCAAACCGGAAACATATCTCACATTTTTCGGAATCGTTCTCCCCTCTTCCTCCGCTCCATTCTCTCCGTAGCATTTCCAAGAGTGGGCCAACACTAATATTGTTCTCCTACAGTTTGTTCCATCTTCTTCTTTTGTGTGGATGGCTGGATGCCAGTACTCAGTACGGCCTTGGAAGAACATTGTGCATTGATCACTTTATCACTCTGTGCATCGGTGCTAATGTGCTATGCAGTGGTTCACTGATCACCCCAAGTACCTTTCAAACCCATTCTACCTTGGAGGAGATTCGTATGCCGGAAAAGTGATTCCACTTATCGCACAAAATATTTCAGAAGGTGATCTTCCTCTCTCTAGAATTTTGAATAGTACTGCTTAAGTATTAGTTTTATTTTGAATCGTATGTGTCTAGATGCGTTTGAGTGTGCCTGTTTGCTCATTTTAGTACGCAAGATAGTCTATATTAAAAATATCTTATAGTTGTTTGGAACATATGGAGTAATACTATCCAATTTCTTTATCTAAAAAAAAAGTACTATCCTATATGCATACATGTCGGGATACACCACTTAATGCATATTTAGGATCTCCTCTAATTTTCTTTACAAAGTCCATAGAAGTAATACAGAAAGCTGTTCAAAGAAAACTAGAAAAGCAAATGCATTTTTCAATTTGTTTTGAGTCTCCAAGCCCAGTTTGAATATGCTTTAACTATGCTCCAGGAATTGAAATAAGGCAGCAGCCTCTCATTAATCTCAAGGCAAGCTATTCTTTAGCCCTCAAACACTTGTTATTCATTATGGCAAAAGCAGTGAAATGAATGTTGCGATCTTGATCATGTCTGTCATTCTTTTGTTGTGTTGATTTCCAGGGCTATCTGGTCGGTAATCCTATAACAGACCCGAAGTTTGATAAAAAATTCGAATTCCGACAGCACATGGCTTTGGGATTATATCTGATTAAATATACGAGGTAGCTCCACATTTATTTGTTCTGACAATACTGCGAGCATGATATATTTTTGTAGTATCTGCGTGTTGAACTAAAGAATTTGTGCACATTTCATTTTCTTTCCCGAAGGCTGCAACAAAGAACCGCAACGGGAATTTCGTAAACCCGACGGATCAATTGTGTGCTGGGGTGCTGCGTAAAATCGAAAATGTAAAATCTATGTACTTACCTATTGTTCTCCGCTGAACTTCTTGTATTGCCAGCATCGTCTAATACACGTCCATTTTACCACAACTAATTTCTGAGATTCACGAGGGACATGTTTTGTACAAAAAATGTGTCTTCGACACGCCAAAACCGTCTGATGTTACTTCACGAAGAAAATTTCTGCTGGAAGAATCTATCCAGATAAATGCAGCACCTGGTCCACCCGATTTAGATTGTTTTATTAGTGTTTCTTCATCATTTGTGTGTCAAATCGATAGAAGAATTTTTCTGAACGTGACAATGTCACAGGGCACTATATCATGAACTTACCTACGTCTGATTTCTAAACTGTAGACATACGGTTACTACCTTGCATACCATTGGATGAACAATAATCAGACAAGAAATGCCCTCGGGATCAAGGAAGTAAACTTGCATTATATTTTGCTAGTATTTTTTTCAGAAAGAATTCATCTAGTATTTGTAGTGTCATGAGGTAGCATTAGCTTCTTTGTATCTAAGAGACTAAAACTAGACCTAGTCGGCACAAGAAGGTCATAAGTATAGAACAAAAACATTATCAAAACCTAAATCTTGTCTTAAGCCTACTTTTGACCTTGAATTTCCAAACCATCCAAACAGGACCCTAAGCTCATGAAGCCGTTTACCTTTAAACCCTACAGTTTTCCTCAAGTCTATTGTTTTTCTTAAAACTTTCAATATTCCAACCAAAATAGAGAAGTTGCAAATTTGTTTAGCTTTAAACACCATGCTGATTTCAAAGTGGTTTGTTTTGATGTGAATCCAAGTGCGACTAGTTTTACAGACATGGATGACATGTGAATATGAAGTGCAAACTATTTTTTCTAACTGTGTAGGCGAGGGGTGTTGAGGAGTAGTACAAAATACTATATACTCTCTCCACCCTTGAATAAGTGTACTTGTAGCTTTAGTACCAATTAAAAAAAATGATCAAATTTATAGAAAGCAATAGCAACATATATGACATAACATTGGTATATTTTCAAACTTCATTTCAAGATGAATCTAGTGATACTAAGTTAATGTCATAAATGCAGTTAGTTTTCCATATAAAGTTGGTAAAATATTACTAAGTTTGACCTATCCTAAAAGGTAGAACTACACTTAGTTTCGAGGACTGAGGGAGTACGGTATAACACATGATGCCCACGGTCCCCTCTAGTTTTGTGCCCTTTTCATCCGTGTAAGAGAATCCTAGAGATATGAGCGTGAGTCAAGGGGAAACATATAGTCAATCGAACGACAAAGGTCCCCTACGGGACATCATGCCTTTGGGAGACGAGAAAGCCTCTACCCAGATGGACACATATACCATATAGATCTCAACGAGTTTAGATCTGATCTGCTCGGGGAGATACCCCATTGTAATCCCATCATATTAATATAAAGCCACCATGGGAGTAAGCTTATTACGCATAGGCGTGTGTGCGCGTGCGTGTGTGTGTGTTGGACATAGGTAGTTCCAGCGGGGGTGCTAGGGTGCCATAACATCCCAAGCAAAATGTGGACTTGGTAAGCTAGTACTATACTTGTTCATATTCTAGGAATATTATGGTTGTTAAACAATACATGTATGCTATATTAAACTTGAACATTGAGCTTGGCGCCCCCTGTGTTTAAATCCTAAATACGTCACTTGTTGAACAAAGGAAAAATCAAGCAAAAAACACTTGTGTAATGAACCACGAACCGAGGATATCAAGATCAATCAGGCTATTGACCCATCGACAAGCTAATACATAACATTGAACAAACAATCATTTATATTGCTAAATTAGGATATTTCATATATTTACTTGAAGAATTGAACGCTAGAGAAGCCACATTATAGGACCATAACACACCACTAAAAAATTTCTACAGTCCAAAATTGGACAACTTGGTATGAAGTTTCTAAATATAGGTGAAGTTGAAGCAAAGTTTAGGGCCAGGTTTGAATAGTGGATATGTTCCTACACAAAGATTTGGGAAATATTGACAATGAATTAATTCGACAATAGGAGACAATTGGGGAGTGGATAAGGTGCAACAGAGGGATCCCCTACAAATATGAAATGCATAGCAGCATACTGTACCATCTCAACCTAACCACGAGAGGTTATCGGGCACTCGTCTACAGGTAAATTCACATGTTCAATGTAAGTTTCCTTATCCGTGTTGTCTCAAAATCTTCTTCCATTTTTTCTAACTAGAAACCCGTGTGAGCGCAGCAGAGACCATGATCTCTTAGTGCCATTGCTTGGTACTCATGCTTGGATAAGATCGTTGAACTTCTCAATCGTTGATGACTGAAGGGTCAAGTCATCTAATTCATTTTCCTAGCACTTTTTAATATGATAAATTCTTATGCCCTTCTTCTCAATATATCCTTTCTTTCGTGCAGAGTTACGATAGCATACGGGAACAATTTAACATTTGCCACAGTAAAGGTGATCTTGTTTTGTTATTTAGATCATTTTTCTTGTCCTTGGATTGGATGGGAGAACCATATTTGTTATACATGATGGAGCTCCTGCCTCCTGATGATTTGTTTGTTTGTGTAGGGTGGTGGTCATACTGCTCCAGAGTACCAGCCTGAAGAATCCTTCGCCATGGCCCAAAGGTGGTTGGGCAATGAACCTCTTTGACGCTTCTACTTCGATCGCTTCGGAGTTTAGATATCACGACTCTTAAAGCGCATCAAATAGACAACAATCTGATGATCCAGCAAGCATTGCCCATGTATTGTTAGGTTGAATGACACGTCATAACCGGTACCATGACACATTTGTATGTGTATTTTAGAAAATGCGTGGAGCCGGCGATGTACCATGCATACTACCGGGGAATCAATTTCATATTAAATCTTGGAAATTCTATTTTTGTACATTGTGACATTCATATTGTAGAAAAACAATACCATATGAACTACACAAAAATGATAAAGTTGGAAATTTAAAACTATATATTGTTCACTATACCCTGATATGTACATTTGACATTTTTGTGTAGCTTAAAACATAAAGTACTTTGCACTGATATTTAGTAAATTTGTAGTGTTATACGCTCATGAACAACCATGATTTTTAAAATATTTTTTGAAATTCTTGAATTTATCTTTTGATTTTTAAAAATAACGAGAACACTCGAGCTCAGGAGCACCAAATCTCCACTCGTGAGACAATACCAATGAAGATTGTATATTATAGTGCATGCACTGGGGACATGTATTTTGGGTCATGGGTGCAGATGCACCCATTGTGTAAGACATTTTTTAAAAAAAGTTAAAATGTCAAAAATATTTATATAAAAACTGGATATACATCAGGATATTTTACGTTAATTAGCACAACAAGTTTCGTGCCGAAAAAACATTTTTTGTGACATGTGTAGAAAGACAAAAAAAATGTCTCGTACAAAATCATTTTGAAGCATCTGGATTTGTCTTTTCTGCCCAGGTCACAAAAAATTCCTTCGTGGAACTTCCTGTGCTAACATACAATGTCTTGCGGTATATCCAAAAAATATATTTTAACTTTTTTGACATTTTTAATTTTGTTTTTTGAGCAGTGGGTGCCTATGCACCCATGACCTGATATGGATTTTTGATGCACCGGCCAACTCGTGTGCCTCGTAGCAGCTAGCAGCAAGACAGACACAACTTCGATGATTTTGTTTCAAAGTCACGACTAGATTTTGATGCCATTTCATCCTTCCAAAGTCAATATAGAAGTATATGTATTTGAAAAATTCAAAACTCGAAGGTTCAGAACTTTTTAGAATCCATTAATTCTTATATTTTGCATTATACATTCTAGGAAAATTTTGTTGGGATCGGAAATTCATAAATACGGTTTTGTTTAAAATTTGGCGTGAAACTTAAATGGAGGTTTATTCAATAAACACTATGCTAGAATCTTACAAAACTTTTACGGAATGTATAATTCAACATAACAATTTCGTGTCTGTTGAACTAGTTTTGAAAGACTTAGATGGCTCTAAAGTCTAGCCATGACTTTGAAGCATAAGTCACTGACAACGCGATTTGTCACAACTATGTTGGTCTCCCCGCTTATCATGACCGTTGATTTTGCATCCAACGAGCGATATTATTCCTACTAATTGATGTGTTGATAAAAAATATATTAATGCGTGGTTTTATTTTTTTTATCAATGCATATACACTTGTTACTACACGAATCTAAAAAATAAATTACGAAAATCCAGAAATTATTGATCGTTAGTACATGAATCTAAAAAGTAAATTACATAAATTCAGAAAGTATTGATGTTACATTGATATTTAAAGATTTATTAATAATTTATGCATGAATTATAAAATATTCGAACGGTCAAAGATAAGGCGGGGAAGATCATCATATGAGGTTGTATTTTCCGGTCACTGAAGCTGCACCGGCGAGACAACAGTGCGCGAGGTTGTATTTTCCAGTCACCGTGGTCACGTTTGGTAGGTTGGGCCGATTTTGAGCATGACTGCGGCAGGGAGATGAGACCACCTGCGCGTTCGGAACGGGCCACGGGCCAGAAAAGCTCTATCGTTTGGTTGCTCGAGAAGGCATTTTCTGCACCGGAGAGGGAAGACAGGCCCCATTATTTGGATGTGCATGCGCTCTCGCTTTTCTGCCCTCTTGGTGTAACGCACACCTTGTTTGGTTGCAGCCGTGAGCGCGTTATGGTAACCTCTTCCCGTCGAGTGGTGAGGTTACCAAAACAACAACACATTCAGCAAACATTCCGCAACATTCAGCAAACATTCAGAAACATTCAGTTCATACAAAAGGTGCTGGTAATACACAACAACTAGTTACCATGCTGGACGCATAGGTTCATCATACGAGGGGTTAGTGTATATACCACCTCGAGCAAGTTTATCGTTACAGACCGGGGATCAAGTTTAACCAAGTCCTAGCTAATGGAGAGCTATGAGACCACCTCCCAAAATATACATCAGATTATGAGCATCGTCAAGAAGATGAAGAAAAAGGCACTCAGACACCTGCATCAAACTGCTTGCGAAGCCAGGTCCTAAGCCAGCTCCTCCTCTCTGTGTCCTGCAATGCCCGGTACTCAGCATGCTCTTCTTTATTGTCAGCAATGAAGTTGAGTGCCCTGAGGAGCAACTTAGGTGTAAACAGCTGCTCCTGGCTGACAAACCGAGGCATGAAGATTGTCTTCATCTGAGCATAGTTCGTGATAGGGTTGTTGATGAACTCTTCACGCTTTGGGTAGCACTGCAATTCACAAGGGTCAACTGTTATGGCGGATGTCTGCACAGGTACTGTAAGAACTAGTAAGTTTATTACCTTCACGTACTCCGTTTGTCCAACAATTGGCGGAAGCAGCAACAGTCTTTGTTCAAGTCGAGTTTTCCTTCGGATTTCATCGTCCTTATTATTCCCCCCCTTGGTCCTCCACTTTCTCATGTGGTTGCAGACCTGCAGGGTGCTCACACATACGCCTGTGAATGCAAGAACATCATCAGTTACCTTCTTCATCAGTTGCTCTTTGAATCCCATGGTAAAGCACACGCCTTCATTGACGAGCTGAACCAAAGCGGTTCAGGACAAACTCGGGCATCGCCGGTTGCCAAACCATGGCAGGTTTAAAAATATCAGGGGGCGGTCATGAGCATTCACAGATGGAGCAGACAACCCTGGGGAGCCAGTGGTTTGATCGCCTACATTACAAGTACCAGACGAACATCAATGAGGCAAATAAACTACAGCAGGAACATCGGTAAGCAATTGCATCATCACTCAACCATCATTAGCTACAAGCACAAAAGAGGGTTACTCCTTAGTCTCAATGGAGCCACACGGAGAACCGAGGTCGGGGAAGAAGGAGTCCCTGGCAAAGTAGCCCTTTTGCATAAACGCCCCCGTGCTGGACTCAGATCTGACCATCACCACCGTGCAACTGCGGGCCTGAGATCCTGTCGCGATCACCGGCGACGAAGGAGCGGCCTACAACGACGGATCTCATATCTCCATGTGTGCATACAAGTTCTAAGACTAGTTTTTAAGAAGTTTACAACAACCAGATGGATCAACGCGGAGGAAGAAGACGATAAGACGTGGCCAGGCGTCGTCGGCGGCAGCTGCTCTGACCCTGCGGGTGAGGAGGAGCAGACCATGACGCATACCGGTGATGGTTCGATGAGCTCGAAATGAGGGGGAATTGGGGAATTTGGATTTGACGATGAGAGAGGCGTCACTAAATACGGTGGTGAAATTTTGAGGGCGGTGACCGAATTCATCCTGCCGAAATTTCACCGTTCCGCGCGAGCTCGCACCATCTCCCTTTGGTGGGTCTGCGGGAACGCCGCGTTGTCTCAATTTTCGGAAACGAGGGTGGCTCGCTGAAAACGGCGAGTCTGAGTGTTCCTCCCGGGCCTGATCCAAAGGTGCTTTAAGAATCGTGTTTGCAACAACGCGGAGGAGCTCATAAAACCAAACGGCCCCAAAAAAAATACGCCCCGATGCGAGTCGAAGACATTCCAAGCTACCAAATGCGCCATGAAGCTGCATCGGGCGAGACAGCAGTGCGCGTAGCAGCACATGACCGGCTCCACACACGTGACCAAAACAGCAGGCAACACTCCACTAGCCAGAACATGCAACTGATCCAATCACACCAGTGAGGTTGATTCTTGAGCGTAGGATGCGCGATTGAGGCGACCGACACCTAGCACGGTCATAAATAAAACCCTAATACTTTCTTTGTCCCATCATATAACATGTTTTGTCACACTATATATGGAGGATGGAGTACTTGTTATCTTTCTCCTCTCGAACATTATCTAGATGACTGTCAATTGTTTCTCGTGGTAATCAGAGAGTGAGTAGGGTGAGATCTGTCAATCATTTGTACTGTATGAGACAATGTCTTCTGGCAACCCAACCATATAATTCAAGGCAGGATATCCACATCAATGCAAACGTGACCATTAGTTACTAGTACTAATGCTGCGTGCCTATCGGTAGAGACTAGATCGAGAGACGACGACGAAGAGAGAGAGAGAAGGAAATAAGGAAGAAATGACCTTCAAGCTTGTACGGGCAACACTGCCAACACACTGGCACCTCTTGCCGTTGCTGCTGCATCTCGCCCCCGGCCTTGTGCTGCTCCCCGGCTCGGCGTGGGCGGCGACGGTGGTCACACACCTGCCTGGATTCGATGGCCCTCTCCCCTTCTACCTCGAAACCGGGTAAGCACCGACAGCCAAAACTTGGTTGCCGGCCGGTTCGACCTTGAAGTGGCTGTGCGTTGCAGGTACGTGGGCGTGGAGGAGGAGACCGGGACGGAGCTCTTCTACTACTTCGTCGAATCGGAGCGGAGCGTGACCACGGATCCCGTGATCCTGTGGCTCACTGGCGGGCCACGCTGCGGCGTCTTCAGCGGCCTCGCCTTTGAACTTGGTCAGTCAGGACCAAAATAGTTAACATTTGTTCTTCTGATGTTAGCTCACAGTAAAATTAGCTGCCTGATATGTATCCATGATCCATCCATCGCCGTGCAGGTCCTGTGAAGTTTGTGTTGGCACCCTATACTGGCTCTTTGCCGCAATTAGTATATAACCCTTTGACATGGACCAAGGTGAAAAGATCATCACCCATCAGCCTATACTGGCGCCCCGTCCTCTTCCTCATTTTCTTCTCTGTTTTGTGGTTTACTGACGACGGCTATCAGATGGCAAGCATCCTCTTCTTGGATTCGCCCGTCGGTTCGGGTTTCTCCTACGCGCGCGATCCCAAAGGTTATGATGTCGGAGACTACTTATCGTCTCTGCAAGTCCAAACATTTCTGAATAAGGTGATGAGAGGGAATGACGATTGTTGTCGTAACTTAGCACGGTCTTGATTCTTGAATGTAAGGACGTTGTGCGTTGATTACTGACCGCATTATATATGCCTGCCAATGCAGTGGTTCACTGATCATCCCAAGTACCTTTCAAATCCTTTCTACCTTGGAGGCGATTCATACGCCGGGAAAGTGATTCCATTTATCGCACAACAAATTTCAGAAGGTGATCATCTCTCTCTCTCTCTCTCTCTCTCTCTCTCTCTCTCTCATGCTGCACGTACATCTCTAACTTTCTTCACGGCGATTATACAACTACCAGTAGCATGGGAGGTTCTTAAAGAAAACTAGAAAAACAAATACATTTTCAATTTATTCCGGGTCACCAAGCTCACTTTTTAATTTCATTCTACCATGCTCCAGGAATTGAAAAGGGGCAGCAGCCTCTCATTAATCTCAAGGCAAGTTTTTCTCTACCCTTCAAATACTTGTTATTTGCAACGGCAAAATGAGTGTGTGATCCTGGTCATGTCTCTCGTATACTTTTTCTATGTTGATTCCAGGGCTATCTGGTCGGCAACCCAATGACAGACCCGAAGTTTGATATAAATTTCCGAATTCCAAGTGCTCATGGCTTTGGGATTATATCTGATCAAATATATGCGGTAGTTTCACATTCAATTGCTTTGACAAAACTTATGATGATACATTGTTTTGTAGTATCTACATGTTGAACAAAATAATTTGTTATTTTTCTTCAAAGGCTGCAATGAAGAACTGCAACGGAGATTTTGTAAACCCGACGAATCAATTGTGCGCTGGGGTGCTGCATAAAATCGAAAATGTAAAACTTACACACTTAGCTGTTGTTCTCCACTGAACTACTTGTCTTGGCAACGTCAGCTAACGTACATCCCTTTTACCACAGCTTATTTCTGAGATTCCAGACGCACATGTTTTGTACAAAAAATGTGTCGACGACCCCACGCCAAAACCATTCGATGATGCTTCACGACCCGATTTGGATTGTTTTGTCAGCTTTTCTTCATCACTTGAGTGTCAATTCGATAGAAGAATTTTTCTGAACTTGACAATGTCACATGGCACTCTATTACCATATTGTCGACTTATCTGCGTGTCTCATCTCTAAACTGCAGACATACGGTTACTACCTTGCATACTTTTGGATGAACAATAACTTGACAAGAAATGCCCTCGGGGTCAAGGAGGTAAACTTGCATGATATTTATCTAGCGCTACCTTCAGAAAGTGTTCATATGTATTTTGAATGTCATGAAGTATAAGTAACAGTAGCTTCTTTGTCTCCAAAATTAGAACTAGTTCGTAGAAGATTGTTGTTGCAAGGTCAAAAGTACAAAATAACACACTTTTAACCCTACATAGTCTTAAATTTACTTTTGACCATAAACTTCCAGACCGTCCAAACTGATCCCTTGCAAAATAGTGTACCTTTAAACCTTGAAGGTTTCCTCAACTCTACTATCTTTTAATTTCAAAAACTCTACTATCTTTTGTAAAACTTTTATATCGTCGAACAGAAACCACAAAATAAACAAATCTGATCACTTTTGTCGGTGGGATCATCACCGGGTGGTCACAAGACTTGAAGAAAATTCATCGGTTGGCCATGCCAGCCGGCTTAGACCTGCCGTCTGTCATAAGCAATCAAGCAAAAGACAAAGTAAGAGACAAGATATCATGGGCACGCGGACCGCCGGATGGTCAAAGCTCAAAGGCTGACGTCGAGTATAGTGCGCGACACCCGGCCACCATACCGATAAGATATAGAGCAGACAAGACGGCCACTGGATATCAAGACCGCCGTCATCCACAGTCGTGTAGACTCGTTAGTAGCATCATCCCTCGTCAGTAGCTTCTTTGTCTCCAACATTAGACCTAGTTCATAGAAGACTGTTGGTGCAAGGTCAGAAGTACAAAACAACACACTTTTGAGCCCTAAATAATCTTAAGTTTATTGTTTACCTTAAAACTTCTAGACCATCCGAACAGAACCCTACGCTTGCAAAACCGTTTACCTCTTAAGCCCTGAATTTTCATCAAGCCCGTTGTTTTTCTTAAAATTTTGAATCGTTGAAAACGAAAATCAACAGTCATAAATTTGTTCAGTTCTTAAAACTTCACTAGTGTTAATGTGGTTTGTGCTAAGGTGACAAGGAGGCCAGTTTTACTGACATGTACGCCATGTGAGTATGAAGTGTAAACTATCTTTCTAACGGTAGGAGATAAGGGTTGCCGAGGAGTAAGACAAACTACTATGTATGTCATTATTACCGCCCATATATAACACACGATGCCCAAGGTTCCTTCTAGGCACATTTCCCTAGGTGTCTCTCATCCACACCATAAGGAGGCGAAGGTCCCATGTAGAGGACGAGCAAGTCTCGACATACACCATATAGATCTCAAAGAATATAGATATGGTTTGCTAGCTCGACGATATTAACCTCATTGTAATCTAGTCATATTAATACAATTATACAAAACCACCAGAGGAGTAGGCTTATTATCCACAAGAAGGCCCAAACATATATAAACTTTTGGTGTATGGTGCAAGCTGCTTTAGTTTGATTTCCTTCGCTAAATTAGAATATGTCATATATTGACTTGTAGAATCTAATGCTTGAGAAACCACATCATAGGAGCATAACATAACATTGAAACGGCCTAAACTCTAAAAGTGAACACCTTGGAAATTTTCTGGTTCATTATAGGCGGTTTTGAAGTTGAGGCAAAGGTGAGGGTTTTGATAGTGGATATTTTCATGCTCCGAATATTTGGGACAATATTGACAATAAATAAATTCAACAATAGGAGACAATTGGGGAGTGGATCAGGTGCAACAGAGGGATCCCCTACAAATATGATATGCATAGCAGCATACCATACCATGTCAACCTAACCGCAAGAGGTTACCGGGCACTCGTGTACAGGTAAAGGCACATCATCATTTTAAGTTTCAATATGCATATTGAAAAAAAATCTTCTTCCTCATTTTCTAACTAGAACCCTGTGTGAACGCAGCGGAGACCATGATCTCCAGGCACCATTGCTTGGCACTCAGGCTTGGATCAGATCCTTAAACTTCTCCATCATTGATGAATGGAGGGCATGGCATCTGGACGGCCAAGCTGCAGGGTCAAGTCATCTGAGTCATTGTTTCCAGCAATTTTGTATATGATAAAATGTTATGCCCTCCATTTGAATGCATTATTTCTTTCAAGCAGATTTACGATAGCATACGCGAACAACTTGACATTCGCCACAATAAAGGTGATGTTGTTCTACTCTTCAGATCGTGTCTCTTGTCCATGGATTGTACTGGGAGAACCAATTGTGTTACCCAAGATGAAGCCCTTGATGAATTGTGTTTTTTTGTGCAGGGTGGTGGCCATACTGCTCCAGAGTACCAGCCCGAAGAGTGCTTTGCCATGGCCCAAAGGTGGCTGGATAAAGAGCCGTTGTGATGCTTGTGCTTCAATCGCTTCAGGTTCAGACATCACAACTACTTTTGAAGCCCATCAAATAGCCAACAGTCTAATGATCTAGCAAGGATAACCCATGTATTGTCAGGTTGAATGACACATCATAACGGGTACCATGCATGACACACTTATATGCTTATTTGAGAAAAAATTTGGAGACGGTGTGCCATACCATACATAGTATTGGCCTACTGGGGAATCAATTTTATATTAAATGCTGGAAAAATTACGGTTGTACATTCGGCCACAACACACGGCATGTTTGTCAAAATTGCACAAATGTGTAATATTCGTGTACTATTGAAAACAAGAGGCGAGTGCGAGGACGACTTGAGCGGCAATGCCTTAGCATTTTGTAGACAAGTGTATGCCTAGTTTGTAAAATTTGAGCAAATGACTGTATATTTTGATATGTTTTTATTTTTTGTGCCCGAACACTTGTAATGTATAATTTATATTGAGCTTTGGTACTGCATTTTTTAGGCCCCGTCTTTTCGGCTTCTATGGAGGCTTCTCTGGAAAGCTACCTTCCAGTAGCTTCTCCCAGAAGCCCGAGGGAGGACGGTGCAGTATGGCGTATTGGCGCAGGGGCGGCGCCACCAGGGGGGCGAGGTGGGGCGGCCGCCCCCCCTCCGACCCGGTCATTTTTCTAACTACAGGTCAGATTAAAAAAAAAACTTACCTGTTCGCGCACGCGCAGACGCCAGACGCGCGACCCCTGCCCCGAGTCCCCGACCCCTGCCCCGCATCGCATCTGGCCAGGACTGCATCTGGCTCCCGTCGCCGCCCGCCCGCCGCCACCGCCCGCCGCCCGCCTCCGCCGCCGCCCGCCCCTCGTTGTCGCTGCCAGCCGCCGCCGGCCGCCCCCACTGGTTTGCCTCTGCCTCTCCAGCTCTCCTTGAACTCTAATCTCTAATCCCTAAGGCTGCTCCAAGAAATTGCCCCCTGATTCGTGGTCGCCAATACGAGCTAGGTTGCCGGCCGGCGAGGTGATGGACGGAGCGGAAGAGCCCGATTCTGATTCAGAGATATGGGGAGCTGTGGATTTTGTGTTGGAGCAAGAAGAGCTGGAGGCTGCGGCGCTGGTATCTGCCTCGTCTCGAAATTGCAAGCGGAGACGTGAGGGCACGAACGACCAACAGCGACGAGGAGGGGAAGAGCAGGTTATTTCTTCCCTTTTTTCATCTTTTACATATTTCGGATTTAGCAATTTTGATCTAGGTTGTATTGAAATAATCAATTTGGGATGCCTACTGTTATTGTAGGAAACTCCGGAAGCTATTGTTCATGAAGTTTTTGATCTTGCAAATGTTGTTGCTGATCCGGGAATTCGGAGACCAATTGAAGAATATGGTACTCAAGAGATTCGAGATAAAATGAGAAGGGCATATTTGTTGAGAGGTCCGAGTCGATTGATTGGCCATACTTTTACCAAGACAAAAGTTGGGGCAGATTGGAGATCATTCCTAGCTACATGGTATGCCGAATTTGATTGGTTAGAGTATAGCGTGGAGAAAGATGCTGCATATTGTTTCTATTGCTTTCTTTTCAAATCATCAAGCACTAGTGTACATTTTGGACACGATGCTTTCACAAAAATGGGGTTTAAGAATTGGAAAAAAGGTCCAGAACATTTTAGAAAGCATATAGGTGGTACAAACAGCATTCACAATAATGCAAGAAGAT
The DNA here is from genome assembly GCA_026929855.1 of Poa annua. Lineage (NCBI taxonomy): Eukaryota > Viridiplantae > Streptophyta > Magnoliopsida > Poales > Poaceae > Poa > Poa annua. The sequence goes on along the minus strand of CM049434.1, from coordinate 24,178,178 downwards.
ATTGTGAAGATTTTAGAAACCAAAAACAAAGTGTGTCATATGCTATTGCTTGTCATGATGAGAAATCACATATTGACTATGAAATACGGTTGAGGGCTGTGCTTGGTATTGTAAGGTTTCTTCTTGAGCCAGGTCTAGCTTTTCGTGGGCATGATGAGTCATGACTATTTTGTAGGCGAGTGCCTCTTGTAAGAGGAAAGATGCATTGTTGCAGAAGCATCATGACTATATGGTAGCACAACTAGAGAGTGGGGAAATCTCGTCGGGAAGAGGCCAACATCAAGAGACAAGTTTAGCAAGACCCGGTGATACCCGTTGGGGGTCACACCACAAAACACTTACCCGGATGCATCATATGTGGGATTCTGTGATTGGAGTGCTACATGGTATTTCTCTTGATGGAGGAGATCCGGAAGAAAGAGGTTTGGCTTCTGGTTATATGTCCTACATGGAAACTTTTGAATATGTTATAATCTTGCATTTGATGGTTCGAGTGCTTGGTATAACAAATGAGTTGTCACACGCATTGCAAGCTAAAGATCAAAACATAGTTTGTGCTATGCATATGATTGTGCTTGGTATAACAAACGAGGTGCTTGATAGAAACATGGTTGAGATGAATAATAGGTTTTCTGAAACATCTACACGCCTATTGATTTGCACTGCATGCCTTGATCCTAGAGACTCGTTTAGCAACTTTGATCATGAGAAGCTAGTTGAACTTGCCAATATTTACTCTGTGGATTTCTCTTCATATGATTGCTATGTCTTGGTTGACCAACTCAACATATATATTGATATGATGAAGAGTAGTCCTGATTTCTTATCATGTGATACTCTGGGTGATCTTTCTCTCAAGTTGGTTCAAACTAGACAACATTTGATCTTTCCATTGGTCTACCGGCTGATCACACTTGCTTTGACATTGCCGGTTGCAACGGCATCAGTTGAGAGGTTTTTCTCTTCCATGAAGATTGTGAAGACAGATCTTCGAAACAAGATTGGTGATGATTGGTTCGGTGATTTGATGATTTGCTATTCTGAGAAAGAAATATTTCAAAAAATTGATGACAAGAAGATCATGCTACGTTTTCATGCCTTAGGGAATCGTCGAGGTCATCTTCCTCGGAAGTTCCATCTTCCTAGCACAACTACAACTTAATGGTATGACACTATCTTGTTAGTTGTACTTGATGAGTTATGCAAATTGAATATCTTTGAACCTTTTTGTGTTGAATACACTTGCTTTTGCCTAAATTTTGTGAGTTTTAGGCTTCGAGTTATTTACATTGTTCCTTCGTACAATTGGGTATTACATGTGTTGTCAAAAAAAAAATCGCCGGTGGCACATATCTTACTATTCGCCCCCCCTCGTCTGAATTCCTGGCTCCGCCACTGTATTGGCGTGGTGCCAAGGTACATGCTGCCGCGGTCAAGGGCGGATTGCGCGGTCTATCCATAAGTAGAGTTAAATGTGTTGCAGTTATGTTGGTTTTGTCTTATCTCAGAAGGAAATACTTTCACTATGTGTTGGTACCTTTTTGCGCAGACTCACTATTGCATATGCCAATCATATGATATTTGCGACAGTATGATTTTCTCCACGGATATTCGGTATGTGCATAACTGAAATGGCTTTACATATATACAGAGATGTTATACATTGCACGTGGGAGCATAAAATCATAATTTGCTTCTTACGTACAGTGTGGTGGCCATATAGCAGTAAGCTACCGGCCTAAAAACAAGCAATTTCCATGGCTAAACGTTGGCTGGACGACAAGCATCTCTGATGCGTCTGCTTTGGCCGTCACATCCCTGCTGGAGTGGTGTACTGTGTCTGTACTATACTCAATATGAGCTCAGCCTTTTCTCTTGAAATCCATGGAGGAGGGTTGTACTGTACTCAATATGACTTCAATTTTTTCTCCCAAAACATAAATATGAATTCAGAGTGCAAATCTCAGTTCTCATACGAATTCAAGGAAATGGGCATCACTAACGACTTGACCGATATGCATTTAGTATTCTACAGTCAACTGTGTTCCCTTCTTCTACAAACAAAAAGTCGGTATAACCAAAATTAAAGATGTGAAGTAACATAGGGGATAAGTCTGTTGTAACAATGAGGGAGAACTGGAATTATGAACTCCTGTTTGGTAAGTGTCCATTACAAGTTCAAACATTCTGACTATATGTATAACTAGATCATACAACATACATCCAAAACTGCTCTCTTCTAATCTTTCATACATTAAAATTGATAATTCATGTTAATCGCTGTTTGGTGCAATCCGTAAAAAGAGGTATACAGATTTTCTACAATGCTTGTCAGCCTTCCAGTCAGTTACCGCACCAAGGTGGGGCTTCGTGCTCTATCAAGCAGTTTGGTCCTAAAATTAATTATCTCGAGATTCTTTTGGAAGTACCTCACGCCTCCATAACCGTAAAGGGGATCTCCACGCTGAAAATAATTAAAAATTATCATCTATGGGTAACCAAAGCAATACTAGTAACTGGTGAAGTATTTCCAGAAAGAAAACTATAAGTTTCAAGAAAAAATGTGCAGTTTGAGAACATACCTCTAGAGCTTCTTGAGAACAATTTCAACACCTCATCAATCAATATTACCTAATAATTATGTAAAATTAAATCATCAAATAGTGACAAAGGAAAAGCTAAATAAATGTACAGAAGGAACATATATAATGTCCAGTTCTTAACTAACTAGACACTGCTTTGCGAAAAATAGAGGCAGAATTCCTGTGTGTCATTTCTTATATGCAAAAACTAGGTTCACTAGAAATTTGAATAACATGGCAAGTCAAGATAGAAAAATACTAACAGGAAAGGATAGGTAAAGAACAACTTTCCACTCGGCCAAAGATAATGGAGACACCTGCATAAGGAAACCATGATTTATCAGGATTTCCTCGGGCTTTACTATAATCTTACTATAAAGAGTGAATGACCATATGAAGAGGTGCATAATGTGGGTACACAACTGCACAAAAATGAAGATGGGTGACTTACTGAGAAAAGAGCTGACAGTGGTTCCGTATACAATACTGCTACGTGAAGAAGCATTGTCATAATGATTGACCCAACAAGCCACAGGTTACTCCATGGGTGAATCACACTGATGAAAGGGAAGTGCAGAAAATCATTTCAGGTTATGGTTTAATTTATTTACTCAACATGTGTCCTACATTAAGCATACAGGCCAAAAGGCAGGACGGTGCTACTGCGCCAAAATTAGTACACAAATATTTTGCAGGCGCCACAACCTTTTCGGAGCACTGCAAAGTGCAAAATATATTTCTTTCTTTTAGCGGAAACCACTGCAAAATATCTCTGCCATTAACCGGAGTGTCGGTCCATCATAGGTTCAATAAACGTAATTATTTGCAGCTGTGGACGCTGCCATTTATTTGAACTGGATTAACCCCATCCATATGTCCACCTATATTTCATGTACGCTTCACTCTGTCCATCCAGTTTATAAGGCTCCTCGTTTTTTGAGATTGAACTTTCACCATTAATTCGATAAATAATATATGAAACACGTGACATGAAATTATACGATTGGAAACTTCTTCTGAATGTGAATTCAATGGTGTAATTTTAAGATTTTTGTGGCACATAAGTACATAACCCACATTTCATTGGTCGAACTGCTGGTCCCACACAAAATATGTAGGCGCCTTATAAACTTTGATAAGGGAGCAATATCTAGCTCATTGACACCATTTTCATAACTTCCAAAAAAAAATAAGGGGCCCAAAACAAAAAATAAGTAGCTAGCTTTAACTATGTAATAAGCCATAATGCGATAAGCAAATCTTTCTGGGTTGGTTTTTATATGTGGGAGAAAAAAATTGATGTTTGGGAATATCCGAATATGTACTAAGCAATAATATAATGTACACGTGCCACCTAAAATGGAGATTCTTAAATAGTAACCCAAGCGAAACAGCATAAATGTAATTATTTTTCGGTTTTTCTAACTAACAGGCGCCTTACATGGGGCACAGCCCGACGCATGCACCAGGACCGTTCGATGGGCGATCCCGGAAGCTCGCCCACCTCGGGCATGCAAAATTGCCTCCTCCACATGCATGCATGCAAAAAAGGCAAAAAAGCTGATGTCATCCCACATTTAATGTGAAATCCAAAAATTTAAAAAGTTTTGTAGGCCAAACCGTTTATCCGATTTAGAATTCGTTTTCACCGCTGAGCTAATCACGACAAGATCTTCGAAACTAGATCCCATATTGACATATTTCGAGAACTTTTTTCTGGACCCAAAAGTTATCCACCTCGTAGCATATAAGTTACCTAGGCTGTAGTATGTAAGTTACCAACCATAATTAACGATTAGTTTTCGGGTCGAAATAGAACAATTTTTATTGTTCTTTTCGATTTGTTAAGTTACCACATCTAATTATTCCTAAGTGAATATCATGTTGGGATGATAAATATATCATGCATAAGTTCATAACTATACACTAAAACACCTATTTAACTTCATAAGTATTAGAATGATAACTCTCGTTTTCATAGTGACAATTACACCATAAGAAAGACTATTGATAATACCCACCTAGTACTGAACCCAGTAATAATAAAGTTACACATGTGTTAATGATATAGTTACCCACCCAGTACATACAGAGTTATCTTCCCTTCACTGATTGAGTTACCCACCCAGTCCATATAGAGTTATCTTAATAATAGTTACCCACCTACTACCTACTACTGATAGAGTTATTCATTAGTTTTAGGAGTGTAGTTTTTATCATGAAATTGACAAAGTTATAACCCTAAAACTAATTGTTTTAGTTAGTTATACACTTGTATACAATAAATTTATCGTCCCACGGTACTGATAAAGTTACCCATGTGTTTTTCATGGTGAAGTTATCCAACATGAAATCAATATAGGTATCATAGTCTCTATGTAATAGTAACCCACCCAATAATGATGGACTTACCCACTCAGTGCTTATGAAGTTATCCATGTGTTTATGATGTAGTTATCTACCATCAATTTGATGTAGTTACCATGTCCAGTTATCATCCTAATACAATTTACCATCTCAAAGTAATGTGGTAACTTTAAAGCTAATAAAGATCTAAAAGAACAAGAAAAAATGTTCTATTTCAACCCAAAAACTAATCACTAATATGGTGGGTAACTTACGTATACATGACTGGGTAAGTTACGGGGTGGTAACTTTTGGGCAAAAAAAAATCGTCGAAACATATCGACATGGGATCTAGTTTTGAAGATCTCGTCGCGACTAGTCTAACCGTGAAAACGGCTTCTCAATCGGACAAACAATTTGGGCTATGAAACTTTTTAAATTTTCGACGAACTAGTTACAGTGCACGCGTCGCGAGCAGGTTTGGTTTTCCTTTTCTGCTTTGTCGGCTAGCGCGTGAGGCTACGCCAGCCAGCAGGCGCCTGCTGAATAGCTGCATCCTTATTTTTTACGTTTAAATTCACAGAAATATATTGGTATGGCACCTAAGCAAGGAAATAGCATAAGTACATATATCTTTTTTACGTTTCAAATTTTCGCAGAAATCTATTGGTGTGGCTATTACATAGTAAACTGGATTGTGGGAGTCCCTTAGAAATCAGTAGAAAGAGAAATAAACACACAAAGAGAATCAAAATCACCAATGCAAGCTAACTGCTTCCTGCAAATTATAGCTAGTAGAATGGATTGGATTGTGTGTATTTGGTGCTAAATGAAAAAACTTAGGTTCAAAATAGTGATAGAACTGAGGGATAAGGGATCTTACAGGAGAGACTGATTTTCACTTAGGTTATTCAAGGCATTGAACATCTCAACTACAACAAGAGCAGTCATTGAAACAGTTGATGGATGGCGATCCTCAAAGATGCTGCACGGATATGAAGTTTGCCTGGTTGAACATGAATCAAAATTGATCTGCAATAGTAAAAAAAAAGATATTCAGGAGTTACAGAACAGTAATGTTTGAATAAGAGCCACAATAAGAAACTGTAAACAAGAACAAATAAGGGATGATAGACAATAAAGAAACGTATTAAGCAGGCATGCAGAGGGAGAGGAAGCATACAACAATCTATTAATGATTTAACATTTAATAGCCACAAAATACAGAATAGAGCTATGCTTATATGCAACTGAGCTGCCATTCTGTGGTGGTAAAAGTTCAAGTGATAACCACAGTGAGATCCAAAGGCAATGCACCACCCAGAATTTAGATCAAAGTTTGATATCTTTAAAAAAATTGAGCAGTCGGTGAACAAGTCAAATTCAAATTATATGCTCGGACTAAAAAATAGAAGCTGCCCAGGCTCATTCCTAGCCAGCTCTGGCTGTGAGCCAGAACTTTTTACATCGAATGTAAGCGCTTTCCTTTGATCCATGGGTATACGGAACAATCATATGAACTGGAAGTTTGAAGCTTCATTATCTGTCCTATCCATATAACCAGAGGTCCAACAAAGAGATTATCTTTGTATAAGAAAATTTCAGCACGATGCCAAGATATGATTATGGTCAATCCTGAACCATGAATCAGTTGTTTACTAATGCAAATCTGTTGTCGCATCCTATGTAAGAAAATATTTCAGACCAATCCTTCTGACTCCTGAAAACGTTCATATCAAACCTACTTGAGATTTCCAAGTTTCTTCCGAATAGAAAGGAAATTCAGTATCTCGTACATATTTTTGGCTCACTGCTACTATTTTCTTTTGACAAACAAATAACAAGATTTCTTGGCACGACTCACTCAAGCATGTGTCTGTGACTGAGAACTGAGTGCTAGCTCAGTGGCAGAGGCTGCGAGTGCGCGCCTAGCCGGCCCGGGTTCGAGTCCCAGCTGCGCCTAAATGGCTGCGCCGAGCCATACTCGAATAAACCAGACATCTCACCTACCTAACAACGTAAAGTCAAGGGAGGGATCATTCCCCTGTTGACCACGTTTTTTTTGTGACTGAGATCTCCTGGAAAATGCAACTCAATGAGATAGGCAAGCAATGCCACTGCCAACAACAGAGATATTTGATAATCAATGCAGCAGAAATGTACTGCACTATAGTCTACAGGAATATTTTATTTAAGTATAAACTTCTGTGGTTGATTGTAACCCTGCTATCAGGTGCAGAAATTACCTAGGTTCCTGACTTCCAAATAAACGCGAAACAGTAACAGTGCAAAATAAGAAAGAATTTTGAATCCCCAACTTACCAACTCAGAGTATGGCAATCTAGGACCATTTTCATAATAAACAAACCACCAAACGAACCCAGCTATAGTAGCAAGACCAACATAAGCTGCATGAACAAAACTATAAGAAACAAAAAAAATGGAAGCAAAGGTAGTAATAATGTCAAAAGTAAAGCTAATAGGCAGCAAGTGCATACCACCAATGACCAAATAGCGGAAAAAGAGCCATCCACTGACCACAGCTTCGTTCACCTGCAATACAAATATGCAGCAGGAAAGAGCATTTCAATAAATCGGACAATCTAAAAAAGATACATAATAGCTACCGCTTGAACTGACCCACCTAGCAATTCATACTTTATTGACGAATACCTAATCATAACCACACAGTAATTAAAAGGGAAAAGGTCAACAGTTCTCATGGACGCAACATTGAATCCAATGTACACACAGACTTAGAGCATATGCACAAGCCGAAGTAACAACAATCGATTTAGCCATTGTAACATCCAGTTTATAGCACTTAGCAATATTCCTGTGCCACAAGATTAATAGTGAAAAATGAGGTTTCCATGAGGCCATCATACTGTGGACAAGGTTGACTGTGGACTTGCTCTATTCCACAGATGATAGAAGATTTCAGAATTTCTAATACACCAGAACAGCTACATGGTCAAGCTAGTTGAATTACTCACTATACCAATACAGTCCACTGCTAACAAGTTTAACTGAAGTCGGTGCAATCATTAAAGTAATAATACGGAAAAACTATAACGTTGATTAGTTTATAAGAAAAAAATCAACAGCAATCTACCAGTATGAATATTTAGAAGATACTGATCACTGTTAAGCACAGATTCGTGTATCAGCCCATGTAAGTTGTATTATCCTTTCCGATAGGTCCCCTACCATCAGGTAGGTTACCACTTTATATTACCTTACGGGGTTTAACTGTCATGATGTTGCCATCAGGCTTGTTAAAACCAATTGCAGTTGCAGGCAACCCATCAGTAACAAGGTTTACCCAGAGCAGCTGGACCTACAAAGTGATGGAGTAGAGAGGTAAACAGATTTTCCATCCAAATAGAACATTCAGTAAGCTCCACAAATATGAGTGATGTTAAAAATTATGTTAGGAAGTACAGTAGTATAAGGGGGAGAAAATTTAATGGCAAGGTAAACATGCTACATATGACTGTATTTGTTGCCACATTCTTTCAAAAACAAAGAGCAAAGACTGAGATGCTAAATTACTAATTAAACTACAGATGATAGACTGTAGAAATATGTTCATGTATCTCATCTCAAGAAGCCTAGAACATAAGGAGTTTTGACTCACAGGTACAAGTGTGTCAGGCATCCCAAGCACTGCTGCCACAAAAATACAAACTACCTCCCCAATATTTGATGAAATCATGTACCGAATAAACTGCTTGGTGTTGTTATATATGGCCCTCCCCTCTGCAACAGCCTATGGACAAATGATAATCAAAAGTTAGTACACAAAACGCAATAAGATACAATGGTTATGTCTTTCCTTTGTATGTAAATCACTGAGAACTTAATCTTACAGCAACAATTGTAGCAAAGTTGTCATCAGCCAATACCATGTCTGAAGCACTCTGAAATAGAAAGGTAAACATATGTTCAAATCTCCCCGCAAGAAAAACGTAAGTTCAAATCAAAAAAGTTGTAACAGCAACTAAAAAATGAATTAACGCACTCATCGAAGAAACAGTTGAAAGAAAAAAACTCAAGGTAATAAATACTACTCCCTCTGGTCCGTTTTAAAAGTTGTGGAGAAAGTGCTGCCGTAGTACAATTCCGTGCACAGCTCCCGACACTTTTTCCGGATTGGTGGGATTAATGTTCCTGTTTAATTCAAGAAAAGCAATACCTTTGCAACAGCAGTTCCTGAGCCCATTGCTATTCCTATATCTGCTTTCTTCAGAGCAGGTGCATCATTGACACCATCACCAGTCATTGCAACCTTACATGTGAAACAAAAATGACTATTGTGTAAACTGAATTATAGCATGAAGAGGGGAAATGAAGCATAAATTACTATGACCAATTCCATGCAACTAAATAAATTTCATTTACCATAAATACTAAAGAAGTCCAATGCACACTTTACCAACATGTAGAACTTGTGCATAAATGTCAAGCTTACCACTTCATTCTGTGTTTGCAAGGCTTCAACAAGCATCTTTTTATGAGAAGGTTCCACCCTGCACCATGCAGTAAACTTTTTAGGTACAAAAAGGCACTCGAAAGTACAAAACTGGAAGAGCGGTGATTAAATCATAAATCAGTTGGTAGTTTGATCATTTTAACAGCTTTCTGTCTGATTTGTCACGAAGCCCCATGTAGTCACTTCACACATAGGTAAGTAAGCATATAGTATGTCTATGTCACTAGGTTGTGATAATTACTATTCTGTCAATGCCACATTGTTCTGATGAGTTATATCATAAGTAACAATGCCCCAATGCTGGAATAAATCTAGTAGGAACAACACTATAAGGGTGACTTCTTTTGGGCTTATGGGATGGGTTCTACGTCTCAGACAGCAGAAACGCAATAGAAGATGATGAAACAGATAGAGAAGGTCCATCGCGGTTTCCTCTGGGCCGGCCGCCTTGAAGCCAAGGGAGGCAACTGTCACGTCAACTGGCCCCGCGTTTGTTAGCCAATCGCCCTTGGTGGCCTGGGCGTGCACGATCTCAAGCGATATGGACTCGCGCTTCGTCTGTGCTGGCTATGGTTCTCGCGCACAGATGCGGACAGGGCGTGCAGCAATTTGGAGCTCCAATTTTCTGCCGTGGAACGCGATCTTTTTTTCGCGTCCACTAGGATGTTGCTTGGCAATGGCACCACCGCCCTCTTATGGTAAATCTCGCCCCGACTGAAAAGAAAATGGACAACATTTCCTGATAGCAAACAACTGAAAAAAAGTATATAAAGGTAATATGAAATGTGTTACGCTACATAACAGAACAGTTAGAAGTTTGAGACAGTAACTTACTTTCTTCCTGGGGCAGCTCTGAATATAATCCGCGCACGAGAACAAAGTAGAGAACTCGGTTAGAGGCCACAATAATGATAAGAAGAATCAAAATGGGTGAGCGCAATGCAAGATCAGATGAAAACATGAATATGCCTGCCCTCAGAATTGTGCAGGGTCTCAGCTGAAGCTTTCAAGTTTTACGGAGAAAGTAGTAGGTGTCATGAACTACATTTCAAGCATGAAAGCTGTGCCAACCAAATTAAATCAACACCACAGTGACTTCCAAATTTCATTCAGGCACTAGAAAAGTTAAAAGCAGTGAGTTGTGGCATCATGTCTTCATTACAAATCCCAAATGGTACACAAAGGGCTCACAGAGCTAATTCATGCAGACCACGTTTCCTTGTGTAAGGAACGCACAGGACAGCAGGAAGCTTCTCACCGTTTTTGCCGTAAAGCAAGGCATGCTGCTCCACCTGCCGAGACAAGCCAAAGACCAAATCAGTCCAACGGAGACCAAAATCGGCAGCGGGGGGGACGGGCTCGGAAGAGTCAGAAGCAGCACCTGCGAGTCGGAGAGGCCCCTAGTCCGATCCACGCCGAACGCTTCGAGCACCTGCGAGGACGTGGGGAGGCGGCCAGATCCGTGAGTAGCGGCGGCGGCGGCGGCGGCGGCGGCAAGCGAAGGGGATCAAGTGATGATGCGGCAGCAGCGCCTTACCTCGGCGATGGATTTGGCGTAGGCGTCCTCCATGGCCGGCCGACGCCGCCGCGGGAGCGGCGGGAGCTTGGAGGGAGCGGGGCGGGGCGGGGAGGGGGAGTGATCGCGGCGGTGCCGCTGTGGAGGAGGGGCTAGCGGCCGGATTTTCTCGGTTTGGGTTTTGGCCTGGCAACGGTGGGATTTGCGCTCGCCGGAGGACAGGTGGCGACGGGATCTCTTGATTGGTCTGGTCCGGCTCGACAGGCGGCGTTGGGAGGTGAAGTGCGTGACAAGTGATGCACGCTTTCGCTTTGCTTTGCCTTGTCGCCAACATGGAACGTACAAAAACTATCCCTCGAAATGTGTCAGAAGGAAATAAAACTGTCCCTCGAAACGTGTCAACTGCTAAGACCTGATAGCCATAAAAAGAAAATTACGAAACACTCTATAAACACACACACCACATACGACATTCGGTATGACAAAATTACCACGGACAAGTCACCACATGGGTCTCGCTATTGACGGGACCCCACCCCGCTTATGAGAAACACCAATGTCAGTCTGAGATTTCGTCAAACTTGTGGTTTAAACTTTAGGCTGAATATAACCACTCTCCTAACCATTCAATCGATGCTTGATCCTCTCATTAACACGGGTTACTTGGTTTGTAAACTTTGGTTATGGATAACTAGTTGAGTGCCCGTGCTTTGCAACGGGAAAATCATACATAGAGATATCAATGTTTTTTAATTATTAAGTAAATATTAATACTTAATATAATCTTTAAATTAGACCAAATACTCATATTTTAATTGTTTTCATGGATAAATCTAGAACCGCTTTGTCTTAAAAAAAATCCCTCGTAAGTAACCTCAACGTGTAATAGATGTCATATTGACAAGTTTGTGTTTGAATTTTGAAAAAATCTTGATGTGGCGTGGAATATTTGTCCTGACTAAACTTTTTTTAAGAAACTTATATTGCTTATACTGTTTCATTTCTACCAGGCGCAATGTTACTACACGATCCTATAGGATAGACCATTAAGGAGCACTATTAAAAAGACAAGGGGATTAAACATAATCTCAATGGCTTTATGCTTCCATTTATCTCCCATACATAGTGCTACAGTAGCTTCTCGTAGTTCAAACCACCACAATTTTCAACATGGAACAAAATACCATAGATAAACATCACCATGGTTTAGAAATATAAAACGTTGCATGACCATACGGTCTACATATTTATCTTTTAGATCAGAATAGGTGACACCAATTCCTTCACCGTCCAATCACGAATAGTACCATGATAAGTATACACCCGCCCATAGTAAAGGATGATATGAAGTCTGAACTATGCATATACTTGCTCTTTCACAATTTGTAATCGACCTCCACCGCACATATTCTCTTAGTCCACATTTATGAGCTCATGTTAAATTAAACACATTTCTACAACTCACTAAGCCTATAAAAAGTTGTAATTAGTAATTATTTGTCATGTATTCCTCGTGCCAGTATATATAGTGAAAAATTGTACAAACAAATGCTCTAGTGTCCATACATGTGTAACCGTTTAACTCAACGGTAATGTTGAGAAACATATACATATGCTTTGCTATGTTTGTTAAACAAGAGAAAATTCAGGAAACGAAGGGCCTCCTTGTAAAGAGCTTCAAAGACTATATTTAGCATTTGGAGAAATTTAAAATATGATTTCAAAAAAATTAAATTGGAGGGAGCATGGTGCTTAGGAGCCAAAAATATGCACTTTTGGAGATACTTCTATGCAATGTCTCAAAATGAGATTCTAATAGTTCTTGGCTTCCCATAGGGTGACCTCATATTAAGGTACATGATCCAAATTCAGTTTCGGCGTCTAACTTCCTTGAAGTATGGTGTGTGGTTACCAAAGAATTGGACAATAGCATTCATGATCTTACTATACCATTTATGATCTCCACAACTCCTATATTAAGAATCAAGAAAACATATGTGGACCGTGATATTGTTAAGTCTGCATAAGCTTGGATCATCACACTGAAGATGGCTTCAACAATTTGGAATTGAAGATAGAGTCGTTAGTTGCATGTAAGCATGCACTTTCTGGTTGCTTCCCGTTCCTCCAAGATTCATTAGAGAAGATATGGAGCCCAATAGTGTCCAATAGTATTATTCGGAACTGAATATAGAGACCAATGTATTATTTGTTGTATGTACAATTATTTTGGAGCCCAATAGTGTCTAACTAAGAAAATTCAGGAGGTAAAAAAGGGTATAAACAGTTGGTTCTAGCAAGATCTAACTAAGAAATTTTTGATATAAAGAACATATGGCATTCACAGCTTTGTTGACGCAAGGTACACTAATCATTCTTCTAAAAGGAATCCAGGAAAGTAGGGATCTCGAAGATGGTTAATATGCAAATAGTAGTACCCTCTATCGATCTTGAGGAAAGTAGCTGCGTCCACCACCAGCGCCCCAAGTCCCGGCCAACACCGCCCCGGCGCGGCCCGTCCGCTCACCGCGTAGGCGCCTAGAGCGCAGCGGCCCTCGCGTCCACCACCAGCACTCCACGGCCCGACCAGTCCACCCTAATGGCACTCCAGCACCCAATTAATGGAGGGATGTGTTGATTCACAACCCTAATTGATGGAGACGGTATGGTGTGTCCCTCTTCATTGTTGTTCATCCATTTTAAGTTTCAATTCTTCCAGCCCTCTAATGTCATCCATCATGTGCGTCACTCCTCATTGCTATTCATCGGTTTTAAGTTTCCGTTCTTCCAGCCCTGAAATGACAGCCATCATGGCCGAATTGCCGGCCTCACTGATTATGGTGTGTTACTACAATACCTCTACTCTCCTATAAAATCTACATCTCAAACCTCTCCATCCACTCTACATGGAAAGAGAAGCCCCGTTATATTGATGTAGGCCTGGTTGGGTCCCGTCGGCATGAAGATACCACATAGATTTGTTTCATCATTGCAATGCATCCTGCATAGAGTGCATCATGTATGAAGCAACCAGGTTGGACATGTACCTACAGCTGAAAGGAAAGACGTCGCCTAGAGGGGGGGGGGGGTGAATAGGCGAGGTACACTTTTTACATTTTAGGGTTGATAAATGCGGAATAAAACTTAGTGTTTAACTTATCAAGAACACAACCTAAATATACTAGGTGAACCTATGTGCACCAACAACCTATGCTAAGCAAGACAAGCAACAAAGTGATAACAAGGTAAATGACTTCAAGCACGAAGGCTATCACAATGTAAATGACTTCAAGCACGAAGGCTATCACAATGTAAAGTGCATAAGTAAAGAGCTCGGGTATAGAGATAACCGAGGCACGCGGAGACGAGGATGTATTCCCGAGTTCCTCCTTCTTAGGGGAGTACGTCTCGTTGGAGAGGTGTGAGTGACCACCACAGGTCCGACTCAACGCCACAAAGGCCTCACCTTATTCTCCGATGAACTCGACCACAAAGGTCCGGGAACTCCTTTGGGGCGGAGAACAATCCCGTACAACAACCTTGGGGCACACACCCACAACCGAATTGGGGGCTCCCAAAAGACCACACAAGGTCTTGACCACAACAGGTCCAACTTGACCACAAAGGTCCCAACTAGCCACAAAGGCCTTGACCACAAAAGGTCCTAACCGACCACAAAAGGTCTCCGCCAAAAAGGCCGGCCACTAAGGCGTCTAGGGTCCAAGGACCCAAGAGTAACAAGCTCACGAATTTCACCACCACGAATCACGTGGAGGGCTCAAACCGATGCAACCGATGCAATGGCAAGAACACAAGTTCTTCACTCCCAAATCCCACCAAAAGCAACTAATGCTTATGGGGGGAGGAGAGAGGAAGAACAAAGAAACCACAAAGGAGTCAAATCCCTCACTCCCAAATCCCACCAACAGCAACTAATGCTCGTGTGGGGGAGGGGGAGAGAGGAAGAACAAAGAAGGAGAACCACAAAGGAACTCCTGGATCTAGATCCACTAGGTTCCCCTCACTTAGAGGAGAGAAGGATTGGAGAAAACGTAGATCTAGATCTCATCTCACTTTTCCCTCAAAGATATGCAAGAATCATGGGAGGAATTGAGAGGGGGCAAGCTTTTCCAAGGTCAAGAATGGCAGGAGAGAGAGGGGGAAAACGAGCTACACAAGTAAGAAGAAGGGGAGGGGTATTTATAGCCCTCCCAGTTTTCTAGCCGTTGGGAATCGTCAGCTCGGGAAATTTCCGGGCTGACGGCCGGAAATTTCCGGACCTAAGTCCGGAAATTTCCGAACCCCGGAAATCTCCGGTAGGAAATCCGACTGAGAGCTGAAAGCGACCAGTGCTGATATCAAATAAGACTTGGCGAAAAACTTAACTTGGTCGTTCGGAAATTTCCGAACCGGGACCGGAAATTTCCGGCTGAAAATCCGACTGAGACCCAGTTGAGTGCAGTGCAGAAAATCTTTAAGACTTGGCAAAAAATTCTCCGGGTCGGAAATCTCCGGTCTGTGGTCCGGAAATTTCCGCCCCTCCGAAAACTGAAGAAACACCAGAACAACGGAAATAACTTTTGCATAATAACTCCGAATGAGGTGAAACCAACTCCGTTGAAAAGGTACCGACAAGGAGAAAGCTACAAAAACGCATGTGAAGGTGTGGAACTTTGCTTAAGGTTGAACCGGTCATATTTCCACACCGAAAACGCAACAAGTTTTCCATACTAAAACCTTTTTCGAAGAACTTGGTCTTGTCATGAAGATCACGACAAGCACCAAAACCCAACAAGGTGAAAAGCCAAATAAGAACCAAGAAAGATGATATGCCAAGCATGCAATGGTTTGAGCTCTCCACAAAGATGCGATCAAGTTACTCCCTCGAGAGTCCCTCTTGATAGTACGCCTGTCTATCCTATAGCCCTATCAAGAACAAACCTTTGCCTTGAGCAATCCACTCGAGCCTTGAGCATTCCACTTGAGCTAGACGAAGACGGTCTTGATCTCTCCAAGTGGACCACCTTTCTTGATTGCGCTTGCTAGCACATGCTTGGTGAAGACTTCTCCAAATACTCCCACATACGCCATTATGGGAGAGCCTCGCTTAGCTTCGTCTTCATGTCAATCTCCAAGCTCCATTAGCTTCGTCTTCATGTCTTCATTTCGACCTCCAAGCTACAAGCATAAGATATCTCCGAAATGCTTCTCTTGGCCTCGCACTTCTTCACCTTGATGACGAATACCGCATGACATCATTCTCCATGAGCTCTATGAGATGTTCTTCTTGTTGCAAGCCCATGGGAAGATACCTAACTCCACATATAGATACCACACACACTTGGGTTAGTTCACAAAGCTATATGGACAATGGCTTACCATCCAAGGGATACATGATCCACTTGGTACATCTTGTAGCTTCGTGTGTTGATCAACATCTTGATCAATCTCGTATCATCCCATCTATCTTCATATAGGTGATGTCTTGACATCTTCAAGACATACTTGCAATATGCTCACATCTATCTTCATATGGGTGATGTCTTGACATCTTCAAGACATACTTGCAATATGCTCAACACACACATTAGTCCATACTAGTTGAATGCCCGTGCGTTGCTACGGTTGTTAAAAATTTATTATCATAGTGTATATCATATTTGTAAACACATATGCTTGTCAATATGCATGCATATATGTTAAATATAGCCACATAATATTTAAAAACATTACAAAATTGATCTCACATAATTCGACTCACGTGTGCGTTAATATGGAAGGGTAATGTATGTATATGAAATGATACATCTATGTACCGACATATATCAATCGAATTATTATGCTATTTCGTGAACTTCCTCTCGACCATTGCATCCATCCGTCTCTCTTCCTTTCCAACCAAAAATAACTCAAACTCATATTATTTGTTATCACATCTCTATCCTATAATGTACAACGCAAGATTAATCTGTGTCTTTTCAATCAAGGTTCACTATTAAGCTAAAAAAAAGTTGTTTCAAAGTAAATAAGAAATGCACGTACCTTGCCTTTCTATTCTACCTATAGAAATAACAACGACAAACCAGGTTTTCTGGCATGCTAGTCAGATTACCTTGTATAGAAATGACGGTACTTGATTCAATAAAATTAAATTGCTTAGAGAAAGTAGGAAAAAGGTATATTAAACTGGGTCAAGCTTTTAGAAAAAAATGTTTACCATACATATAAAAAATATTTAAGCCAAGCTTGGCCCTTCAAAATTGATCATTTCTCAAACGAAACAACTAAATCCTTAACTAAGTTGTGTGTAGTACTGTTACTTACATAGTAGATGGCCCGTTGCAATGACCATGAATCAGTGCTCATCTGACCAAGCTTCGGCCCTTCCACCTCTTCCCAGATTTGACACTCTGTCTAGAAAAACTCTCTTGTCAGATTCAGAGATGAGGACTCCCGCAAGAAGATGGAAGCATTTGAGACCATTGGGAGGTCGGTCTGGGTGTAAAGGCCGGAGGCGAACCAACTAACTGTGGCGACCTAGGCTGATGGCATGCTGCGTGGGATGCACTTGGGCAAGGGGGCGAGGGGACGTGGTGGTGCTAGGCGCGCGGCAGTGTGTAATGCTGCGGTTCAAGTGAAAATAATAGAAGTAATGTGCTTCTCAATATTATTGCATTATATCTGACAGAAAACAGAAATCACATTAGCTAATATTATTGACCTATCATACTCATTGTGCAATAGTATTTCTGACAAACCAACACATCGTAGGCTTTTTTTGTAATGAGCCATCAAATAATCTATCCAGTGAAATAATCTGTTATGAACTTCTAATTACCTTGTCATCAGACAACTCAGAACACTTAGTTTGGTCTTGATGGACTCAATTTGGTCATACTTAGTTTGGTCTTGATGGACTCAATTTGGTCACAAATACTTTCCGCAGAGCCCTCTTGCACGTTCCTTATTTAATCCATGTATTATAAAATTCTGATCAATTCAAAAATAGCAGATTTATTTCATAAAATGATTTTGTAGAAATCACACAATTTCGTAGTACAGATATAAAAATCTACGAAGCTACAGAAATGTCCAAAAAAACAAAAATTGCCTTTTGATTCATAGATAGCATTCTTCGCTAGCTCCAGCTACCTAGTGCAAGCGGTATTCAAATTCAGAGGTATTCAAAATACCAGTAAAACCATAATAATCCTCAAACTATATACAGAGACACATAAGAAAGAAAAAACTCCGAAAATCAAAAACTATGTTGCATGCCTTGGTCCGCATCAAATAACAATTTTACATGCCACACAAGAAAATGTACACAGAATACACGATCATCGCTTCTCCAGATCCCATTCAAAATACAAAACCTGTTGTTAAAAAGAATGGAAGGAGCTGCCCTAAGAATATCCAACTGCTGTGAGCTCAAGGTAACAAGTAATAACAACTTGAGTTAAAAAGAATGGAATGAATAAAACCAAGTGGACAAACAAGATCTCTTGTACAACCCAAAAGGTCCGGTACCAAAGAAAAAAAAAGAGGTAGGTAAATACAAACCTAGACAGTTCCTATATGACTAATGGCATGTGATCCAAAGGGGGTAATTCATCACATAATATAAGAATTTGGTCCATTACTTATTTCTGCCGTTTCCTTTACTAAGTAAAATGAGGAAGTAACCAGGTTGATTAGAGCCTGATTACAAAACTGAATATCTGAACTCTGAAGAGATATGCAAACACCGTCTGTGACAGTAAGTTGAAATTGGCTTAGCTTTGACATGAACAAAGCACTGATGGTCTGACGAATCTCCAAGTCATTGTTAATGTCCCGACAAAAGAAAAGGCAAATCAGGAAAGTATCCACAAAAGCCTAACATCCAGCATCATGCTATACAGTAACAAGGAAATGGGATTTTTAAGGTTCAGACAAGTTTTTTCAGAAGGTTAAGCTACAAGCTTCAAGACATTAAATTCACAGTAAGATCAAGTGAAAAGATCGTACTTCAGTCTGAAGGAATACAGGGGGATATGGCCATATGGGTACTTTGATTAGGTGGTGTAAAAAATCTCCTGAAGTCACCACTATGGAGAACATAAAATTGTGTGTACTCGAATTTACAGAACCAGCGGACAATCAGCATGAAAATTTTGAACGATAGGTTATCTACATCAAATTAGGCAGAACCAATAATATATTGACCAAAAGCGTATAGTAGCAGCATAACTCGAGGTAGGAAGTTGGCTTTAGAGGTGTAAAAGGGCTATTCTGCTATTGCACCAAACTGATAATTCAAGAATACCAATGCCGCACAGGTCTCGAAATTATCCAGTAATAATAATAAATCAAAACCGTCTGCGCACACCGACTTCATATATGATTCTATTTCAAAATTCACTTTATCAGGACAAAATCTGGAACAAAGGTATAGTTTCCCTACCTCCAAGGAAAGTACAGCTACACTTTCTTAACGAGTGTTCGTTGTTTCGAGCCGTGCTCCACAACTTTCTCTTCAACATGCAGTCCTTTCCTACGCCTCACAGAATTCATAAGTTTCTTGGCCAAATTTGGCCCAATGCTTGACCCATCTCCAAACTCTTCAATCTCCTCATGTGACTTTGGGATGAAAAAAGGGTCCTCGGGAATAGCATCCCAGTGGCTAAGAACAAGCAGAGAACTGGCTGCACCTGATGTTACGGTCCTGAGCTGATTAGAAAATCCAATGCTCTCAGCAACAGGCAAGTAAGTATGCACTGTAAATACTAAAGTTCCTTCTTGCATCTCTTCTTTCAAAATCTTTGCTCGCGTCTTACCAAGAACTGCATAGGTTGAACCTATTTGCTCAGTCGGTGTGGTCAATTCACAGAAATACATGCCTTCAACAAGCCTTGGCTTGTTCTAAAGAATGACTGGTCGGCATGCTTCCTTAACTGCAGTTATTACTTGGCCACTAAAGATGTTGTATTGATCAGATTGATGGGCAGCATCAGAATTGTCAACAAATATATAAGGCTCAATAATAAATGGAACAAAAAAAAGTTAGGACTTGTTCAATATCGAGTACCTCTTCAGTAGATAATAATCTTGTTTCCGATCTCAGTCAAAATAATCAATATATAGATGATATTTAGCACACCATATCCTATATAGAGGCAAGCTTCCATGAAACTTCACTGTCCGGGGTTATCCTAAAGATGCTACAGGGTTAACTACTTTTCATGTATATGTTACCTGCTTAACCAACTGTCTACAGATTCAACACGGGATCGGACGATCTCCTGACCTCTCGGGTCCGCCCCAGGTGTGGCGGTTGCGTTCCTAGGCGTTTGCGTGGTGTCGCCGGCCGCCGATCCAATTCCTCCGGCCGCCGGTAGCTGCGTGCGTGCCGGCCTAGCCAGCGCTCTGCGCGCGCTCTTCAGGTCCGGCCCAGGTGTGGCGTTTGAGTCCCCGTCACAGGTCGCCAGTACTGCTGTTCGTCGGCCGCCGATCCGGATTCTTCGGCCGCAGTTCCGTTTCCTCTGGCCGCTGTCTCCGATTTCTTCCAGCCGCCGGTATACTGGTGTATGTCCGCCGCTGATCCGGTTCCTCTGGCCGCCGTTACGATTCCTCCGGCCGTCGGGTTCCAGGTGATCGTCATCCAACAATCTGGTTTTCAGTTTGTCTTTGTGGTGACGGCAGGTGTTCTTTCGTCTGGATTCCTCGTGACGCTCAAGATATTAGCTGTGTTGTTCTGGGACGGTTGCCGCCCACGGCGCCGGGCACGCCATCCTGGCGGACAGGACAGCCGACTGTCCGGCCACCAGGACGAGTTCAGAGTGCAGAGATGATGCTCTCCCTTGTGGGGGTCTGTTTGAGGGGTTGAATTTCCGTTCTCGTCTCAAGAGCATTGTCAAGAATGCTAGTGCAAATCCTAGATCGTTGAGGGCACTCGAGGGCAGTGTGCTGCAAGACGGGCGTCTCAGTCCGGAGATTGCTGCTTTTCGTCAGAGAGTTGTTAAGATCGTGATAGAACAAGGAAGGAGAAAGAAGGCAGTAGAGAAGGAAGCAATGAAGGCTGTGTCGCATAACACTAGAGGGCTTGGGAACCAGCCGTCTGTTGATGGCCTCCGATATTCTTTTTCTTTCGGAAACTAAACTGAAGGAAAAGGAAATGGAGAAGTTTCGGTGGAGTCTTAAGTTGCAAAACATGATAGTGGTGGACTGTGAGGGGCGTAGGGGTGGCCTGGCTCTTTTTTGGCGCAATGGTGTGAATGTCCAACAAAGATGGAAGGGGCGATACCATATCGATGTGGATGTGGTTGAGCAGAATGGAGTGAAATGGAGGTTCACGGGTATTTACGGAGAGTCAAATTCAGCAAAAAAGGAGATTACATGGAAGCTCCTACGTACCCTCCATAGTCAGTCTGATCTTCCATGGCTATGTATGGGAGATTTTAATGAAATCTTGTTTGCTCATGAAAAAGAAGGAGGGGTTGCTCGGTCCCCGGGGTGTATGGACGCCTTTCGAAGGGCTTTGGAAGATGCAAGGTTGGATGATCTTGGTTTTGTCGGAGATGCTTTTACGTGGAGGAATAATTGGCATCTTGCACAAGGTTATACAAGGGAGCGCCTGGATAGGGCTGTGGCAAATATTGGGTGGCGATGTATCTTTCCTTTATATCGTATTATCAACGGGGATCCACGACACTCGGACCATCGTCCCGTGATTGCTGAACTAAATCATCAAGCAATAGTAAGGGGATGTCAACGTAGCACACCCGCATTTCGGTTTGAGGCGGCATGGCTTTTGGAGGATGGTTGTGCTGAGGTTGTGGAGGCTGCATGGAATGATGCTTTCGAGGAGGACGGCAGGTTGGTGAGTGATGCAGTGCAAAATGTGGGGAGGAGTTTGTGGAGATGGGATAAGGAGGTCTTGGGTGAACTGAAAAGGAGGATTAAAATTGCTAAGAGGGATTTAGAGAAGTGTAGGAGGGCTCCTATAACACAGGAGGGAGTCTCAAAGGAACATGTGCTGCGTTTTAAGCTTGGCAGGCTTGAAGACCAACATAACATTTATTGGAAGCAAAGGGCTCATGCGAATTGGCTGAAATTTGGTGATCGCAATACAAGTTATTTTCATGCTTTTGCTTCAGAGAGGAAGAGGAGGAATGATATTAAGAAATTGAGGAGAGATGGAGGGGGAGTAGTGGAGACAAAGGAAGAATTGGGTCCCTTCATCACTAATCACTACAAAAATTTGTTCGTGTCAACAGCTAGTCCTACAAATGATGATCTATTGCAACATGTACCTACCACTGTCACAAGTGCCATGAATGAAATGCTTAGTCGTACTTTCACGGGAGAGGAGGTGAAAGAGGCTCTAGACACTATGGGGGACCTCAAGGCCCCTGGGCCGGATGGCATGCCAGCCATTTTCTACAAAAAATTCTGGCACATGGTTGGGCCGAAGGTCCAAGAAGAAGTTCTCGGTGTGCTGAATGGTGGGAAGATGCCTGCTGGTTGGAATGTCAGCACAATTGTTTTGATTCCTAAGGTGCAAAATCCGGAGACCATATCACAATTTCGACCTATCAGCCTTTGCAATGTCCTCTACAAACTTATTTCAAAGGTTTTGGCTAATAGATTGAAGGTTGCTCTCCCACATATTATCTCACCAACTCAATCAGCTTTTGTGCCAGGCCGTTTGATTACAGATAATGTCCTTCTTGCTTATGAGATAACACACAAGATGCATATGAGGAAAGGTGGAAGAGATGGTTTGGTGGCGGTGAAGCTAGATATGAGCAAAGCGTATGATCGTGTCGAGTGGGGCTTCCTTGAGAGAATTATGAAGAAGATGGGTTTTGGTGATGCGTGGATAAAGCTTGTAATGGAGTGTGTGCGAACTGTATCATATCGTGTCAAAGTGAACAAGGAGCTGATGGATCCGTTTGTTCCGGAGCGTGGTCTCCGTCAGGGGGATCCGTTATCCCCCTACCTTTTCATTCTTTGTGCAGAAGGATTATCAGCATTACTTCGGGCAGCTGAAGATGATGGCACATTACAAGGAATTGAAATGTGCTCGGGGGCGCCAAAGATTAATCATCTGTTTTTCGCGGATGATTCTCTCATTATCATGAAGGCCAATACAGGTAACGCAACTAAGCTGCAACAAATCCTTGCTTTATACGAGGCCCAGTCTGGTCAGATGATAAACAAGGACAAATCGGCAGCAATGTTCAGTAAGGGAACAACTAGAGGAGCCAAACAAACAGTGTTGGGGGTTTTGGGAATACCCCGAGAGTCGAGAAACGAGCGTTATCTAGGCCTGCCGGTGCATTTGGGGGCCTCTAAGGCGAAAGAATTTGAGTATTTGAAAGAACGCATTTGGCAGCGTATACAAGGATGGAAGGAGAAGTTACTGTCCAAGGCGGGTAAGGAGATTATGGTTAAGGCGGTGGCCCAGGCCATCCCTACATATGCTATGTCTTGTTTTGATCTCACCAAATCCTTATGTGAAGAGATTGGTGCAATGATCTGCCGCTATTGGTGGAATCAACAAGATGAGAAAGACCGCTGTCATTGGATCAGCTGGGATAAAATGGCTAGAGCAAAACAGGACGGAGGCATGGGCTTTCGCGATTTACACATTTTTAATCTAGCTATGCTAGGGAGACAGGGTTGGAGAATGTTACAAAACCCAGACTCTCTCTGTTGTACGGTACTCAAGGCTATGTACTTTCCAAACACTTCAATTCTGCAGGCTGTACCAAAACCAGGCATTTCATATTCTTGGCGCAGTATTTTGAAGGGCATTGAGCTCTTAAAGGAGGGCATTATATGGAGAGTTGGTACAGGTGAAGAGATTGAGGTGTTTTCCGATCCATGGATTCCGAGAGGACACACAAGGAGAGTCAGTACACCGGATGAAATCGACGAGGAACTCAGAGTGAGCGATCTTATCAATCCAGTGACGGGACAATGGGATGAGGATATTGTTCGGAACCTTTTCAATCAGTCAGATGTGAAGGAAATCTTGTCAATTCCTCTACGAAAAGAGATGACAGACACAGTGGCGTGGCATTATGACAAAAAGGGAGTTTTTTCTGTCAAGTCCTGCTACCAATTGGGAGTTAGTATCCGGGATAGAAAACTCCAGAGAGATGCATCCTCCTCGAGTGCTAAAGATGAGCGATCACCGCTCTGGAATGGGATATGGAAACTAAACCTGCCTGCAAAAATACGCATTTTCCTTTGGAGATTTTGTCATAATAGCTTGCCTACCAGGTTAAATATTAAAAGGAAAAAAGTGGAGCTTGACACGAGGTGTCCCATGTGCTATAGGCTTGATGAAGATGGCGGGCACTTGTTTCTGAAATGTAAAATGGTACGTGCAGTTTGGAGGGAAATGATGATTGAAGACATCCGGTTGAAACTACTTGATGCAACTAACCCAAGACTAATTCTGGAAGAGGTCCTATCCTTACCAAGCGAGAAGAAGATTTTAGTCTGTATTTTGTTATGGGATTGGTGGACTACGAGGAACAAACATAATTCAGGGGAGAAGGAGCGTTCAACGGCTGAGGTTTGTAGGATCATTCAGAAACATTTACTAGATTTTCAACCGGCGCAGGTGCCACGAGAGGGAGGAGAAGAGGATATTTTAACAACCAATGCTACCAGTAACAATGTTTGGCAGAGGCCGGAGCGGGAGTTTGTTAAAGTCAATACAGATGCAGCTTTCTGGGAGCCAAGGAATTCTGGTGCATGGGGTTTTATAGCAAGGGATCATGATGGCGAGTTCGTCGCCGCAGCAGCAGGTAAACTGAGACACCTGCGTTCTGCTCTTCAGGCTGAGACAGAGGCGTGCGTCGCCGCTGTGGAGGGTGCTATAGCTCTTGGGCTGCACCGTGTGGTGTTCGAATCAGACTCACTTGTCCTGGTTAATGCCCTAAATTCAACAAGTTCATGATCTTTCGGAGATTGGTGTGTTGCTTCGGGAGATTAGAAGCTTATGCATTGTTTCTTTTGAGTCCTTTTGTTTTAAGCATTGCTATCGTGCTTGTAATAAGTTAGCTCATTGCCTAGCTAGGTTCGGCTCTCAGGCAGATGATGAGTGTGTGGGATGGGCTGATAATGCCCCAGACTTTGTATCAGATTTAGTTGCCAGCGAATCTGCTGTGCACTGTGGTTAATATAGAGATATTTAAATTTCAAAAAAAAAAAAACTACTTTTCATGTATAAACATAACTCTATGATGTATTTCCAGCAGTGCACTGCCAAGTGCCAACAGATGCTACAAGGATTCGTTATACACATGCACACCAGCGACTCCCACTGGTTCAGGCTGATGGAGTCCCCAACGAACAGCAACTCCTGCCCATTGAACCTGGCCATGGCGACGCATGAACAAATACGCTATGAACGACAGCCTTTCTGAACAAGATTTGATAGATTCATGATTCACTGATGAATACCTCGGGAGCTCGCAGGCAGGAGGCGGGGCGCCACCGGTACTTGAGGTAGCCCTTGTCGGGGCGGCCGTACTTCTGGCAGTCGAACTCCGGCTCCACGGTAGCGTAGGCCAGCCCGTCCGGGATGGACGCCAGGTGGATGTCGCGCAGCGCCTCCGCTGCGGCGTCGCCCTCAGGCAACCCGGCGACGGCGAGCATGAGCGCGTGGTCCACCTCGGTGTTGACGACGGTGACCTCCAAGCCGTGGTCGACCAGGCGGCGGCTGCAGCCGAACCCTAGGCACTCAGGTACTCTCTCACAAGGCACAACACGATAGAGAGGAAGAAGATAATCGAGTGGATTTCGTCGGGGCCGTGCGGGTGGACGGCGGCGGCGGATCTGGATGCGGCGGCTGCGTAGCAACCTAGGAGGCGACAGAGTCGCGTGAGAGGAAAAGAGAGGAACTTGCAAATCTTCACTTGGCGGTGGCAGTTGTTGTAATATTTACGAACTTGTAGGGGTAAAATAGGAAAAGAAAATGGCGGAATTTTTCACTTCGGTGGAAACTTTCCACTTTTCACTTCTCGGTTGAACCTACGTACGAACTCCCATTTAATAGTAAAGATAAGGATTGTCATCAATTACCAAAACCATATAAGAGGGCACATGCCCTTTCAACAGCTTATTCCAGCATCACCAGAGGTACTTAAAAAACACAGAAGCAAGAACAGTGATAAAAATATTACCCATCAAGCCAGAACCGCTTGCAAACATCCAACAAACGGGGCAAGGTGAACAAGCCAGTGTGGAAACCAACGGATCATCGACTTCGTAAATGTGCATGCTGAACCCTACACAAATGATCCATGTGGATGCCATATAGTGAGTCACAAGGAGGGATTTCAGAACAATCACATTGTCTGATTTTCATTTGCTAATAATACTTGGTAATAATTGTTTTATGTCCCCATGATAAGCTCAAAAAACCTTTAATTGATGAAGCAACTATTTTTCACCTTTGTATCACTTTATGTAACTGTAATTGCAGACCCTTTTTGTATGGATTCCTGAGTGAATGTGTGTCCCTCTAAGCGCTCTAAAACAGAAAATGCCAATGGAGAGAAACAATTAAAAAGACGTGAGAACTTATAAGAACTGGCATGCTGAATTACACACTTCACAATGCATAACTCGTACATCCGATAGAAAATACTACTATGTCCGATCGAAATTTATCGTCGTGAACACAATAATAAGTTAATACAAATTATTACACACCTCATCTTTACGGATCGGAGGGAGTACCAATAATAGAATCATCCGTGCATACTTCCTACGTGGACCTGAAGAAAATGGAAGGAGCAAAATGATGCACCTAACGACTGAATATTTGCTTGTGAGAGATTCCGTAGATCATGTATAAAGAAGAGATACATACCTGAAAGAGCGAGCGCCCATGACAAAGAACATGACAACCAATTAACTTTATGCAGGAAAATGCGCATATACAAGACGCGTTTGTATTTACCTACGAAAGTATTTTCAGATATTTTCTTAATGTATGAAAATAACTCATCAAAACAAACATAAATACATCAGTTAGAAGGGTAGCTTCGATGAGGACGATAGGACATATGTATATTCAGCTTGCTAAGAAAAGGAAGGAGTTCCAAACGAAAATTAGACTGCATGAACATTGCATTGACGTGAGACTGAAGTAAATGTGAGAACAGATTGATTGAACATAATTCCTGACCATCCCACGATGACATATGTGTAGTCTGGCTTGAGTATGGACATCCCCTGCAGAATTAATAGGGCAAACACGAGTTGTCAAAATATCGAGGACAAATTCTGAAGGAACTCTATCTTACCTGCTCTTGAGAAACATGAATCGAGGACAAATCAGAATCTGAAGGGAGTACTGGAGGATCAAATTGATCTGATATACATACATGGACCAATGAGGAGAATAAGACCAAATCAAATTAATAAACGGTGTGCACAACTCCGCCTCACGGCTAGGGAGACCAACTTTCCGGCGCTCGACAACCGTGTAATGGAACTGTTGCAGGATTTTTGGCTGCTGCGGGTCGGTGAATTGCAGCCGGGCTGTTCATCACCTACTCCTTTTGTGCCTTATTTGCAGGATGCCAGTGAAGGAGCGAGATGAGAGAGACATACAGGGGATAGTGGATTTATCTAATGCTATCTTGCTGGCAGGTATAAATGGGACATAGCTTCGTGAATTACCTTCCTTTGGTCATGGCGACATGAATTAGCTTTATCCCTGAAATCGGATCCTCCAACTCCAGTATTTGTGCACTATCACAATCAAATCCACCTGAATCACAACACATCTCATCAAGATTCGAACTCTAGCAGATCGGCCGAGCATGAGGAGGGGGAACTTTGACCTGGAGGCCCGTCGGCGGCATGCGCGCCAGCAATGATGAATTTTAGGTATCTGCTCACGGCGCCGCGGGGTAGGATGATGGCGGTGAGCTGTGGACGTGGTGGTGGCGACGACGGACATGACCTGGAGGGCGGTGGCAGTGCGACACCGCTTCTGTCTCTCCTCTGTCAACTCGCAGCACAATATCTGGCCGCCGGCCGGCCGGCCGATCAGTCCCTCATCCTCTTCCCCCCTAG
Organism: Poa annua; assembly: GCA_026929855.1. Lineage (NCBI taxonomy): Eukaryota > Viridiplantae > Streptophyta > Magnoliopsida > Poales > Poaceae > Poa > Poa annua. Next base: position 24,150,148 of record CM049434.1, on the reverse strand, counting down.
AGATCTCTCCCCCCCCTATGGCTGCACGCATGAGTATTTGTCCGGATTAATCAAGGTTTGTTAGCCATCCACTAAAAAGATGGTTTGTTAGCAGGATAAAATCTGTTGAGATATGCATGTACGTTTTATCCTCTATAGTCGTGGCGTGGCATTTCCTGTGTAACTAGCCGATATATTCACTTATAGGTGGCAGAGCATCGTAATTAGTCATGTAACAGCGTGGCATTTGGTGTGTGACATCATTTGGTGTGTGACACCATACCACGCATTCTGATTTAATATTAAAGATTTTCATAACCGATGAATTGGTTGTGCATGCAACTTTTAAACCATGTTGGGAATCTGGGACGTAAGTTTTAGTCAATGCATTGAGATTCGTGTTCTTAAACAATTCTTGCTTTGTGTGTTCCACCACTTAATATGCTAGCTCACATGACTTTTGTTGATATATCAATTACTACATGTGCATACTCGTATTTGTGTCAGCTTACATGTCAGTTAATGTTTTGTTCAAAATTTAGGTACAAAAGTGAGAGTGATAACTTTCAACAATACAATTGTGTGTGTGCGTGTGTGTGGGGGGTAAACGTGTATACATTTTTTCTCGTTTAGATTGATGAAACTCTCAATAGGAAAATCTTATATCAACTTTTAATAATTCATACTTTCAACATATAAAATCAAACTCCCAGCAATATGTTGCTTGTTCTTCTATGAATTTATAGCTTTGAACCAAACTTTAAACTTTTCAAATTGAATGTTGTTGGAATCGTCAAATCAATGCTAACAGTGGCAGTTTGTCGAGGTTTAAAAAGAAGCCGATTTGTAGTAAAATCATGTTAAGATTCATGTTTATAAAAACAGCTCTTGCTACAGGTGCTCCACCACCTAAACGTTGTTCACACGGTTTACGTGTGATAAAACATTCGACATGAAATTTTCAATACCGGGTGAAAGTGAAAGTGAAACTCACTCAACCTATAAGCACAAAATCTTTGTACGAGTGGTACATTGAGCTCCGAACATGAAGATGTTTGACTTCTAGAAAGTTCATATAGTCCTTATTTCGTTCCTTTATTGTACGGTGCCTATCATGTGAGAAGAAATTCCGATTCCACGGCGACGCTCATGGTTCCCCATAAACCACGGTACACCGTACACGGTACACCAGCCAGCCAGCGCAAAGATCTGTCCCGTCTTTTGTCAAACCCGAAATCCCCACTCCACAAGATCTCAACGAACCCGGTCCTCATGCACCCACTCTCTGTAGTCTATACCCCTCGGAGGCCAAAAACCTCTTCTCCCTTCGCAAGACTCCGTAGACCCAGTCCACCCTACCGCCGCAGCCCCTCCTCCGTTACTGAAGCCGACACCCGTGACAAACGAAACAATCCTCGTCACCCGAGGGCCGAATCGAAGCCCACCACCACCGCCGTCCCCCACCTCCACCACCAGCAGCTCCGCTGAATCGAAGTCCGCGCCGCGCCAACCACCGCCCCTCCAGATCTAGCCCCGCCACGGCCTACGTGTTGCCCCTCGATTCGGCGCGCCCCCTGACCCGGCCTCGTGCCGGAGAGGCCGGCCTCAAATCTGGGAGCTTTCCTCTCCAGCTCCTATTCCCCCTCCTGCTAGCAGCAGCCGCAGCCGCGAGTCCGTCCCGCTCCCGCCGGCACGATGCAGGCGCGGGTGGCGTCCATGGAGGACATGAAGGAGGCGCGGCTGGCGCAGGGCAGGCTCTTTCCCACGGGGATGCTCAGGGTCTTCGTCGGCTTCCTGCTGCTCGGCGTCGGCCTCTCCGCCGTAGGCATGTACCTGGCGCGCCACACGCTCGCCGCCGCCGCGCCCGCCCTCTTCCGCCCCTGCCTCGGCGCCGCCTCCGCCGCCGAGGACGAGCTGGACGGGCTCGAGCGCTGGACGCGGCCGCCCGCGCGCGCGCGACACGCCATGACGGACGAGGAGCTGCTCTGGCGCGCCTCCTTCGCGCCGCGGGTGCGCACCTACCCGTTCCCCCGCGTGCCCAAGGTCGCCTTCATGTTCCTCACGCGCGGCCCGCTGCCGCTGGCGCCGCTCTGGGAGCGCTTCTTCCGTGGCCACGAGGGACGCTACTCCGTCTACGTGCACGCCCTGCCCTCCTACCGAGGCAACTTCACCTCCGACTCCGCCTTCTACAATCGGCAGATCGCCAGTAAGGTTAGCTCCCCTCTCGCGTTGCCCCCATTGCCGTACCAGACTAGTAGCGTGATCCGACACTCAACTTAGCAGCAGGCCCTTTTAGTGTGATACTACCTGCTAGCTTGCCTACTCATGCTGATCTAGTGACACCAACTGCAAAACATATAGTGCCAACTACCAAGATTGTACATTGAGCTGTAGTGTACGGTCCCGCTGTGATTTCGTGCTTGTGATATGACAAACCTCTTACCGAACCCAACGTTTAAGCCCTTCTAATGCATTCGGTAGGAACATTTACAAGGCATGAGATATTGGTACACTAAACTGAACTGTGGTGGTGCTTCTAGTCACTGACCTGTAGGTAACTAATGCACTTGTTAGTCCCATGGCTTTTGCTATTCCATCCCGATGTGTTTGCCAAGCTTAGACACTGCCCACCTAGGTGCTGATTTGGGTTACTGAACTAAAAGAATACTAATTTGAAAGTTCTGGACGGTGACAGTTTCTGAACTTGTTATTTCGGTAGGTTTTTATTCGGAATATGCAAAAGAATTGTGCTTCTTTGCACTAAAAGAGAAAATGTGGTTATAACAGGGTATGTCTTCTAGGCCTACCTGATGTGAACCAGATCTGTGTTACTTTATTACCAACTTACATTCGTCCTTTCATCCATCTAGTAGCGACTATGAAGCCTAACAAAGCCGATTTATGCAACCTAAACGTTCTGATCAAGCGGGAAATGTTTGTCCCCTGACAGCACTAGCATTATTCTAGAAAACAACTCTACTAGGCCATATGCTTGGCCGCATACAAGTAATGGGTTATGAGTTCCAGTTAGGCCCCCATCTGTATTATTCTAGAAAACAACTCTACTAGGCCATATGCTTGGCCGCATACAAGTAATGGGTTATGAGTTCCAGTTAGGCCCCCAGTTATATCTGTCTCTTCCTGTTGCATTATAAGATCCAGGTAGACTTGCAATTGCTCAGGCTTGTCTCTATCCGTTTTCTCTCAGAAAAAACTATGTAGGAAGAGTGAAAAATTTCGGTAGCTTCCCTGTTGTGTTAAGAACTTGAGATGCTAGAGTGCCTGACATTACTATGCGATCTTCTTGCTGCTCACAGGTTGCAGAATGGGGTCGGATGACTATGTGCGATGCAGAGAGACGCCTGCTGGCAAATGCTTTGCTGGATATATCTAATGAGTGGTTTGTGCTCGTGTCTGAGTCGTGCATTCCCATATTTGATTTCAACACCACATACGAATACTTTCAGAACTCAAGTAAAAGCTTTGTCATGGTGTTTGACGATCCTGGACCCTATGGACGGGGCCGGTATAATTATAACATGACCCCTGAGGTTGAGCTCACACAATGGCGCAAAGGCTCGCAATGGTTTGAAGTAGACAGGAAACTTGCTATTGAGATCATTAAAGACACACGCTATTACCCAAAATTCGAGGAGTTCTGCAGGCCTCATTGTTATGTTGATGAACATTATTTCCCTACTATGCTCACAATTGAAGCTCCGCAGAGCCTTGCTAACAGAAGCGTCACTTGGGTGGACTGGTCAAGAGGCGGTGCACATCCAGCCACGTTTGGTAGGAGAGATATCACTGAGGAATTCCTGAAAAGGGTTCAAGCAGGACGGACTTGTCTATACAATAATCAGAATTCAACAACATGCTTCCTGTTTGCTCGGAAGTTCGCTCCAAGTGCTCTTGAGCCATTGTTAGAGTTAGCACCCACCGTGTTGGGTTATGGTTGATGTATGCTTTAGCAGGTGCCCCCTGTAAGTTTTGATATAGATCAGCGTAGGTTTACATGTGTGGAGGCAAGGGCTAGTTCTCATGGATGACAACCTGTACAATGCCCACATCATCATACACAAATTTGTACTATTATTTTGTACAGTAACCTGGGAGTGGTCAAGAGAGATTTTCTCTTGGACTATTGTGGCTGTATATCTTTTGTTAATCAGAATGTATTACTAGAAAATTGTTGAGATAAAGGCAAGTGTTTTTTCTTTAAATATATGGCCTATTTTTTTTTTTTAAATGTGGATACCTGAAAAACAAAAAATGTTGAATGGAAGGAAGTAAAACATATCAAAAAGTCTGACATCTGAATGGCCCAAAAGTACTGCATATGGTCAGATTAGCCCGTGTCTGCTTCCATCCAGAGAAAAACCTGTGGCCCTTGTCCAATCCAGGATTAGCACAAATCAAGTAGTAGAACATTTCTATGTAGGAACTGGGAGAGCACACTGGAGAGCAAACGAGAGGGTCATCTCATTCCATGGCTCAGCCTCCAGGTAATCTGATGGACTCAATCAGAAGGCCAGTCACAGCAGCTTCATCTCTTCATCAATCAGCAGCGAATCATCTTCAGCCGCTTGTCGCCTTGGCTCGGAGAAATGGAGTTAGCAGGAGATGCCTCCTTACACTGCTGGCATCAGCTGTGGCCATACCCGAGGCTAGTGAATCAAGAAAGGCCTTGTTGCAAGGTATGTAAAGATCTTGTCCGATTTTTGGGTTTACGGGACGACCAATATTTTTGGTCGGTTCTGCTCACCTTGGATAGATAAATTAAACTCCCTGCATATGTGTAGATTATGTGAAGAGATCAAAGGAAAACAAAGAGAAGAATGACAAGGAGGTATGTGGCCTTCCATCGATTCCTTCCCCTTTGTATCCCATCATGGCTAGTGGAAGAAGACTTGTGCTTCTGTTTTGAGTCAGTAATCTATGTGCACTTCACTACTAAAGCATGATTTTTTTTCAACTATTCATTGGTCACATGCTCCAATTTCATTGCTTTCTACCTATTGTCCATTTGCCTTTTCATTTTCATGATTAACTTGGGCGAAGTTTGACCTGTGCCATCTGCCAATGCAGCCTAGCTACATACTATTTAAATATGATTATCATATAGTTTATTCAAATATCAGGTGAATTCAGCTGCAGCCTCTTTACAGTGGCTATTTTATCAATTTTACGGCAGCAACGAATTGATCAAGAAGAATCGTGGTTGTAACTAATTGTGTGCTGTTTTTCCCTCATATTCCAGAGACGGGATGGCGTCTACAAGAGGAACTACAAGGATTATTTCGGTTTCATGGAAGGTCCAGTTAGAGAGAAGAAAGAGGAGGAGCTCACAGAGACGGAGAAAGGAATTCTTGCATTTCTTGACAAGAATAAGTAGCTATTGGGCGCAAGATGGCCTCACCAATCAAATAACTGAAACATCTTGTATAGGAAAATTCCTTCTGCGGTGAAGTTCTCAGGGAGTTAATAAGATTACCATTTAGCAACCCACTTGGTGCTAAATCTGGTGCGGCTTGTTATGTTTCATCATTGTTACTATCTGTTTTTTTTAAGTACTGCAACTCTTCGCTTCTTCACACAATTAGCATTGTGGCTGTATATCTTTGTTAATCAGCATGTATTACTAGAAAACTGTTGGGATGAAGGCAAGAAATGTTTTATCCAAATATATGGTCTAAAATAATAACTTATAATGTAGATGTCGGAAAATAAAATAAAAAGGTTAAATGGAAGAACCAGTCTGACGTGTGACTGGTCCAAAACTGAGGCAGTGATGCACATGGTCAGATTTGCGCGTCTGCTTCCATCCAAAGAAAAACCTGTGGCCCTTGTTCAGTCCAGGATTTCTAGATATCAAGTAGTAGTAGCAACCTGACGAGTGACGACACCTCCATAGGAATGAAGATAGCACGCTGAATAGTCGTCTCATCCCATGGCTCAGCCTCCAGGTAAACTGGTTGACACAATCAGAAGGCCAGTGACAGCAGCTTCATCTCTTCATCAATCGGCGGCAAATCATCTCCAGCCAGTGGTCGCCTTGGCTCGGAGGAATGGAGTTAGCAGGAGGTGCCTCCTCGCTCTTCTGACATCAGCTGCAGCCATACCCGAGGCCAGTGAATCAAGAAAGGCCCTATTGCAAGGTATGTAACCATTTGGTCCGATTTTCCATGTTTATGGGGCAACCAGTATTGTGGTTGGTTTGTTGCTTACCTTGGATAGATAAATAATCATGCCTGCATATGTAGATTATGTGAAGAGATCAAAGGAAAACAAGGAAAAGAATGACAAGGAGGTATGTGTGGTCTTCCTTCGATTTTTTCCTTGGTATCCCGCCACGGCTAATGGAAGAACACTTCTGCTTTTTGTGTCAATAATCTATGTGCACTTCTCTATTAAATCATGAAATTTCTCTCAAACTACTCGCTTGGTTCCATATGCTCCAACTTCATTGCTTCGGTTGCTTTTTACCTCTATGAGAACTTTTCTTGGTCACTTTTTTTGAAAATTTTGAGGCAAGTTTGACCTGTATTGTAAGGAACCTTGTACCAGTGTGCCACCTGCAAACAGGAAACTCAACCTACACAGTTAGCTATCATGCTAGTTTAGGTCTCAGGTGAACTCATTTGCAGCCTCATCACAGTGGCGATTTTATCACTATAAAGTTCACTAGAAGCAACAAATTGATTGAGAAGAGAGCTCTCGTCGTGGTTGCAACTAACTCTGCACTTCTCTCATCTTCCAGAGGCTGGATGACTTCTACAAGAGGAATTACAAAGATTACTTTGGTTTCATAGAAGGCTCGGTTAGAGAGAAGAAAGAGGAAGAGCTCACGGATTCGGAGAAAGGAATTCTCGCATGGCTTGACAAGAACAAGTAGCTTTTCTCCAAGAGAGAATAGCTGAAACAGCTTTTGTATAGGAAAGTTCGTTCCGCTATGAAGTTCTGAAGGAGTTATTAAGTTTAGCATTTAGCCATCACTTGCCTCTAAAGCTGGTGCAGCTCGTTCTGCTTCATCATTGTTATCTCAATCTGTGCAGTAGCACAATTCTTTGCTTGATCTAAAAACTTTCAACTTTTCCAACATATGAGTGTGCTCACGAGGAGGCTATGATTCACCTTTTCTAGATTTGCACACTTTTCTCTCAGTATTAAGATTTTGATATCAGAGAGAAACTGCAAGTGCCTTTTAGAAACTAGCAGTGTGACTCAGCATTTGCGTGGCCAGATATATTTTATTAGAGTGTTTATATTTATGATTTTAAATGTTTGTTAAATTAGCCTTGAAACAATAATGCTAGACTTACAGATGATTTATACGGACAAAGGCTTACGGACTGATTCCACCTGCTGTGATTGGCTGAATTCCTCTCACCCCCCGTGATTTATGTGCTGAGCAACCTGTGCCATTCCTCCACGTGAGTCCGTAAGGTGTTTTCCGTAGAAAACTATCCGTAAGTGTAGCATTACTGGCCTTGAAATGGTCCCTCTCTTAGCCGAATTAAATGTCGCTAGCTATGCTAATGCATGTAGGTGACTAGTTAATATTCTACGACACTTATAAGGGATCAGAGGGAGTAGATCATTTGGTAAATAACTAAGTTTTATAGGAAGTTATAGCGAAAAATAATCCCATGATCATGATATGCGAAAAAATTATCCATTAAAACCAAGGTTCAAAAAAGCGGTAAGCGGTAAGCGAGCAGTGAGGCTCCGATTAGGCCGCTTAAGCGTTTTGTACAGAACCGTATAGACAGAAAAATAGAAGCACTTGTAGGCTAAGAAGCACGGACACGGGGACGGAAAGACGGGGATACGGGATACGGCATTTTTCAAAAACAGTCATTTAGAGATACGGCGAGCATATATAAAATAAAATAAAAATATGCCATGTAATAAAGAGTTAAGATAGAAAATTAATGAGAAAGAGATCAGAAAAGAGAATACTGCTCCATTTATCAGTAAAATAAAATAACCCTAAATTCCCAGCCCCACATGCAACCCCACCTGTCATTGACCTAAAATAACCCTAACTCCTCCCGAGCCACACGCCCACACCAACTAGTCAACCACCACTTCCCCCACTAGCCACGATCCACCACTTCCTATTGAGCCGCGCTGCCCTGAATCCAGTTCTCCATACTCCTGAATCCTGTGCTGCTTGCATCGCTCGATCTTGCATCCTTTCCCTCTGTCCATTCGTTCGCTGGGCAGGAGTGGATCTCGCGCCCCCGTCGCCTGGAATCGCGCCGCCCTCGCCCAGATTCGACTCGCCGATTTGCTCGCTTTGCTCCGCTTCAGCGCGCGTTCGCATACGCTTAGCGCCTAAGCGGGCCGTTTAATCTCGCTCACCGCATAATGGGTCGCTCAGGCCTAATCCTGAGCGTATGTGTCCGATGCGACTCGCTTATGCACTTAAGCGACCACTTTTTTGAACGTTGATTAAAACCGAGAATGTGCCTCAATATTCAATTTAGATTTTTCCAGACGACGCTTTGTGTCTAATGTATGATCGATACTACAATTCATTGGAAGATGTTGATTCCAAGTTTTGATTTAAGGCTCGTGTGCTGTGTCAGACAACGGGAAAAACTCAGGGTGTGTTTGGTAGTCTGGGTGGGCTATCTCAACACATACAATCTAACTCTAGCCATGCCCACCTCATACAACTGTGTTTTATTTGTGGTGTTTGGTAGATTGTATGAGCTGAGCTGTGCTCAGCAAAGATCTTGTTTGGTAAGCTGTATGACCTGAGCCATGCTACACAAAATAAAAAAATAAATAGGTCCCTGGCTTCAAAACAGAAAAAGCAATTGGGTCCCTGGAAGCAGTGAGCTAGGGTTCCGGCCTGCCTGACACCGGCGAGCTCCTTCTCCGGCGAGCTCCAGGCCGGTCGGGGTGCGCCGCCGCTGTGTGCCGCCGCCGCCACGCGGGGTCGTGTCCTCCCGCTCGTCACCGCCGCGCCACACGCCGCCGCCGTCCGCCTCCACCGTCCAGGCTCACCTGCGCACAGCCTCCGCCGTCGCCACACGCCATCTTGGTCCCAACACCTCCTGGATGAGGACAGGAGCGCCCACAGCCTCCGCCGTCGCCACACGCCATCTTGGTCCCAACACCTCCTGGATGAGGACAGGAGCGCCCACAGCCTCCGCCGTCGCCACACGCCGCCGCCGTCCGCCTCCACCACGCGCCGGCAGGAGGAGGCCGAGCTCCTCCTTCTCCTCGCGCAGGTGAGCCTGGTCGAGCTTCGCGTCGGGAGAGGCTGGGAGAGGACGACGCGGTGCGACGCAAGCCAGAGGGTGGTGCTGGGCGGCGAGGCAGCGCGACCTGGGATGGCGCTGTGCGGCGGAACGGCGGCGCGGCCGCGGTGGTCGGACGGGCGGAGGTGTTGGCGACGAAGTAGAGATAAGAAAGAGGCTACGCGGGGGGAGAATGAGCCCAGTTTTTAGGCCGGGGTGGGAGACGCGAATAGCGCGGATGGGTCCCACACGTGGGATTTTGTATGAGGCGGGCCTGGCTGAGTAGAGAAGCTCGATCTGAGCTTCTCAACCGGGCCTGGCTGAGAGCTGTTTTCGCATGAGGTGGGCATAGCCCGATGTAGCCAACCCAACCTACCAAACAAGAAAAAGTGGGGTGGGCTGAGATTTTCTGGGTTGACCCAGGCTACCAAACACACCCTCAATGTACTCCTCCGTGTTTTGATGTTTGAACAAGTTAATAAAAAAACACCAACAATTATGACATCAAATTGGTACATTGTAAAATTATAATACAGTACTTAAATGAATCTGATGATGCTGATTTGATGTCATGAACGTTAGTATTTTTTGCATAAACTTAATAAATCTTAAAAGGGTTTACTACATCTTAAAAAATTGGACGAGCATCAGGGTTATGAATTCAATTCGAGGAGCCGGACGCGTGAAGAGTGACGCGGGAATTAAGTCAAAGACTTAAATGGGCTTGGGCCGCGCACGACCTAGCTTCCATCACCGTTTCCTCCACCGCCGCCCAACTCCCGGACTGTGCCACCGCCGCCGCCTCCAGGGACGAAGATGATGCGGCGGTTTGTGAATCTGGTGACGCGGGACTACGCCGAAAGCGTTTATGCAGTGCGCCGCATGGATCCTTACAAGCAGCTATTTTACCCGTCAGCAAAAGACGCAATTGAAGCAGCAGATGAAGAAGCAACCATGAAAGAATCTTTTTCAGATTTGCCAACCCTGCAGCTGCCGCCCCCAAGAATGAACTTTACTGCATCAGATTATGGTGGCAGCCTGGAGATGTTTGCGCTCTTCAGCCCCCGCGGCACCAGCGAAGGCAGGATTCTCTACTCCAATACCCTGGGCGAGGCCGGGCTGTACGACGCCGACAAGCATGTACACAACACCCTGGGCCTCCTCAGCGAGCCTAAGGGACCAAGCCCCGTGTGTCTGTCGATCGCGCATCCTGGCAGCAAGGAAGACAGCATGTACATCCTGGACAGCTTCCCCGGGAGGGCTGATGGTCGATGCTTCGAAGTCCTTGAGTTCGCGCCCCTACGCCGTGGAATGAGCAGCATGGCGAGTGCGGCCTGGCATTGGCGCCTTCTTCCACCGCCTCCCTTTGTCCGCCAACCTGGGTACACACCCTCCTCTATCACCGCCTGCACCACAGTAGTCGACGGCAACGGCTGCTCCACCATCTACGTGTCATGCGATAGCGGAATCGGCACCTACAGTTTCGAGACGGCACGCCATGACCCTAGCTGCCGTGAAGGATGGAGTCCCTCGGAAGAATGGAGTCACGTTGGGGCATGGTCGCTGCCCTTTGATGGCAGAGCTCAGTATGTCACTGAGTTCAACCTATGGTTTGGCTTCTCAGCCTCGAGTTCCAACCACCTGTGTGCTGCGGACCTCTCTGCCATGGACCCTGAACGACAACGACCCACGGTGCTGCAAGATTGGCAAGACCTGAACCTGCAAGATCTGAACCTGCCTGACGGACATGATTGGCTTCCAACGTATTCCAACCTTGTCAACCTGGGCGATGGCAAGTTTCTGGTCGCTAAGACATTTCAATCAGCAGAGACCTGTGAGCGATTTGCTGTTCTCACCGGCATAGAGATGATGGCTGGTGTGGGTGATGACCAGAGCCTTGAGATGGTCAAGCACAAGTGCGCACGTTTTGTCTTCGGAAATAACAGCATCGAGTGCGTGCTCTGAATGACTGAATGGAATGATCGGTGATCTGCCTGTCGCCTTTGTCATCTAGGAGTATTTCTTTCCTCGTAGGATTATTTGCATAATTAAGGGTTTGTGTGTTCGGTCGCTCATCCTAGTATGTGCTTACTCTTTGTAAAAGAGAACATTGAATTATGTTCAATAATCACGGATGTTTCTTTTGCTGGTTTTAGCTTTTGTTCATCTGGGCTTCGTCCCCAGTGCTACTTCCTGTATTAACTTGACTTGGTGCTTTCTATATAAAAAGCAGGGCAATCTTGCCCTTTCTCTATAATCATGGATGCTTGGTTTTAAGTTTTTTGCGGGTTGCTTGGTAAGACTGTATGTTCATTGGTTGAGATTACTTGCTATGAGAAGGTGGAAATCCTAACTTGGCAACAAAATCAAACACTTGAAGCCTACAAAATATTATGAACCTTAACTTAGAATTTTGGCACTTCCCTGTGGTATGCCATGGCTTCTACTTTCTATGTGGATTGTGGATTATACATCGAAAACCTAAGGTCTCAATTGGATTGTTGTTTTTCTATTGCACTGGATGCTTTTATATTCACCTTGGATAGATAACTTGCTCTGACGGCATATGTAGATTATGTGAAGAGATCAAAGGAAAACAAAGAAAAGAATGACAAGGAGGTACTCCCTCCGTTTTTTAATATAAGATGTTAAAGTATGTTGCCTTCCTTTATTTTTTTCCTCGGTATCCCACCATGGCTAATGGAAGAACACTTCTGCTTTCGTTTTGAGTCAATAATCTATGTGCGCTTCTCTATTAAATCATGATTGTTGAAATATAGACGCGTGGTCCTACTTTCCCATCAGTTATCAGAACAAAAAGGCCTTGAGTTCAAGACCCGGCTGAAACAATAGCAAATTAAAAAGAAAATACTGAAACCACTTCCAGTCACTGAGAGAGCAAGAATGGTAGTACTGAAATATGAATACATAGCTTCCTCTGCCCATCAACTTGAGCTTCTAAGTGAACAGGTTGGGTGTAGTTTTTTCTCAAACTACTCATTTGGGTCCACAGGTTCCAACTTCATTGCTTCAGACCAATAATGTTACTACTTTTCTTGCTCATCTTCTATGATTTTTTTTGGCAAGTTTGACCTCTGCTGTAATTTACTACCCTTGTTCGTAACATGTTCCATATTATTGGTTTTGGAGTAGATGTCTCTAATTTAAACAATGAACCTTGTGCCAGTGTGACATCTCCAAACAATAAACTCAACCTGGACAGTAGGATTTATACCTCGTTTCTTCCTCTACCCGGATGTAGAATCCAATACACAATTAGAGACACAAAACGAATTGGTTTGCCAATTTGCTTGTTATTGTCGTTCCAAATATTTTTACGGGTCGCAGAGACGAAGATGATGAGGCGGTTTGTGAATCTGGTGACGCTGAACTACGCCGAAAGCGTTTATTCAGTGTGCCGCATGGATCCTTACAAGCAGCTATTTTACCAGTCAGCAAAAGCCGCAATTGAAGCAGCAGATGAAGCAACCAAGAAAGGATCTTTTCCAGCTTGGCCGACCCTGCAGCTGCCGCGCCCAATCATGAACTTTACTGCATCAGACTATGGTGGCAGCCTGGAGATGTTCGCGCTCTTCAGCCCCCGCGGCACCAGCGAAGGCAGGATTCTCTACTCCAATACCCTGGGCGAGGCCGGGCTGTACGACGCCGACAAGCATGTACACAACACCCTGGGCCTCCTCACCGAGCCCAAGGGAAGCCCCGTGTGCCTGTCCATCGCGCATCCCGGCAGCAAGGAAGACAGCATGTACATCCTCGACAGGTTCCCCGGGAGGGCCAACGGTTGATGCTTCGAAGTCCTTGAGTTCGGGCCCAGCCACCGTCGAATGAGCAGCATGGCGAAGGCGGCCTGGCGTTGGCGCGATTAATAGCCATAATTTTCATGATTAATTTCAGTATATAAAACATGATCGCAAACGCTACTAACATGTTAAGTTCGAAAATACTAGACGTATTAATTAACATGAACAACAACATGACATATACGAACACAGACATAATAAAACAGCACATCGGAACGTGGCGATCGTACCGAACGATTGTAGATGAAGTAGTTGTAGTCGTAGTCGTAGTCGTTTTATTAGTTGTCGGAGCAACGACGGCAGCAGCTTGAGCAGCGACGGTAGCAGCTCGAAGAAGACGACGTTGAAAACGAGTTGCCCGCGGATCCGGAGATCGTTCAGAAAGTCGAGCCGTGATGAAGATCTTGAAAGCAGTCGCGCGGAGCGCTTCCCAAAAACCTTATTCGCCCTCTCCCGTAAAGAATCACAAGGGCGAGCGGTTCCGGAGACCTGCTGTCCCGTTCGCCGGTGCACGCCGGCGCTCGGGATGGAGTAGACTACGGTGGCGGCGCAAGGCACAAGTTCGGCAAAATCTAGATTGGTTCGGGTATATGCAGCGCAGGGCATTATATAGCGCAGCTCGGAGGAAAACCATAACGGGTACGGAGTGGGCCAAGTCCACGTCGCACACGTATAGGTCGGTTGGTAGCCCACGATCCGGGAGCGACCCGAACCGACTAACCAAGACGCGTCCGTCAAAACTGTTTTCCTGTACTGCAAAAATAAAGCTCGGCTCGGCGAGATTCTCGCAACCCGCGGCGCGGCGCGTAGTGACGAGGCGGGCGGGCGGGCGGGCGGTGCGTGCGTGCGAGCGGCGGCGGAGGAGGAGGAGCGCGTGAGAGAGCCTCATGTTATCACAAGCTTACCAAGTAGCACAACACTCCACTATATAAGGTGGTGCCACTCCTCTCAAACTAGCAATGTGGGACTAAACTTTAGCTCCCACACCACTCACATGTGAGCTGCTATTTTTCCATGGGCTTTGAGATTTCAGAAATTGCTAATTGGGCTGCCCTCAAATGGGCCCAATTCTAACAATCCCCACCAGATCTCAAATCCCCATTTAGAGATATTTGCCAGACCTCGAGTCTTGTTTATATACCAGTGTTTCAGCAGATACTGTTAAGTTCAACTTCCGCCTAGAAACTTGAGCTACGTCTATCGGCAACTTGAACAATGGACGAACATTGAATTGCAAGTTTGGTGCTTCTAGATTTCACACAAAATCATAACTGGTACTTGGCTGCCAGTAGCCTACCCCGCGGGTGTAGCATATGCGTCATACTACCTGGTCTTTTCATGAGTTTACTAGAGATCACCCAAATCTCATAGATTGCGACGTTTAACAATCTGACTCATATAGGTGTGTTCTTTTAAGAATGCTCTGTAGAACAGCATTTTTGCTATGAATAGCCAACAGAAACACATTAAGGCATGCTGCCAACCTGCCATACAGATTTTGAGAGTTTTGCATCATAGAGAGGGTTAGGTAACAACTCTCATCTGTCACACCACTAGCTTGTTTTTCCCAGATCCTAATTCACGGGAACTCTGATCACATAGGTTGGGTTACCACTATGGAGTAACGCTTATGGGTCTCAACCCCATCTCACTCGATGCACTTTCTATCACATTACGTGATAGTCCCTTCGTAAAGGTATCTGCCAGGTTTTTGTCTGTTTGAATATACGAAACAGATATTACTCCGGAGTTTCTCAATTTCCTGACAGACTTCAAACGTCTTTTAACGTGTCTTGATGACTTCGCGTTATACTTAGCACTGTTCACTTTGACAATAACCGTTTGGTTGTCACAGTTCATAAGGATAGCCGGTAATGGTTGCTCAACCACCGGCAAGTTCATCAAGAGCTCACGCAGTCATTCTTTCTCAACAGAAGCTGTATCTAAAGCAGTAAGTTCTTCTTCCATGGTTGACCTCGTCAATATGATCTGTTTGCAAGACCTCCATGATACTGCACCACCACCAAGAATAAACGCATATCCACTTGTGGCGTAGAGCTCATCGACATCTGAGATCCAGTTCGAATCACAATATCTCTCAAGCACAGCAGGGTGCCCTGAATAGTGAATCCCATAGCTCATTGTACCGTTCAGATAGCGCATGACCCTTTCAAGTGCATGCCAATGATCAGTACCCGGTTTAGACATGAACCTGCTCAATTTGCTCACAGCAAAAGAGATATCAGGTCTCGTCGCGCTCGCAAGGTACATGAGTGAACCGATCACTTGAGAGTATCTTAATTGATCTCTCGTCTCTTTCTTGTTTTTTCTGAGTGTCACACTGGGATCATAGGGTGTTGGAGAAGGCTTGCTGTCTCTAAAGCCGAATCGGCTCAAGATCTTCTCAACATAGTGTGATTGCGTTAACGTAATCCCACTCTCATCCCTAATCAGCTTAATGTTCAGAATCACATCAGCTTGTCCCAGATCTTTCATATCAAAGCTCTTTGACAGGAAAGACTTGACCTCATTTATCTGAAGGGGATCGCAGGCAGAAAACAATAAATTTTCTAACAACGATAACCTTAAACTAGCCAGGATCTATATTATGCAGATATAGTAATACAGAGGAGATCGATATACATACCCTTGTAGACCGAAACGCGGGGATTACGCTCCCGCACAAGCGTTGTCGATGAAGCCGACGAAGACGACCTCGAGGTCGTGTACAGGAAGAAGACCTCCGAGCACCACTAGCGTGGCACCTCGCAGGGATCCACACACGTACGGTGAAAACGACGACCTCCGGGCTCCGATCCAGGGACGAGCAGCGGAAGACTTGGACCGGAAGACCAGCAGCACGGCGGTGTGCGTATGGTGGAGAGAACTTCACCTTGGCGCAACTCCAATGGAGGAATCACGTTTCAAGGAGAAGAAGAGAGAGAGAGATTGGTTGTTCTTTTAAAGGCCAAGGGGGCACCTCTATATATAGGTGGAGGGGGGCTGCCAACCTTGCTGGCTGGGTGGTGTGGGACTATTCCCACACCAGCCCGCCCCCAAGGGGTGCGCCGGCCCTAGGTGGGCCCCATTTGGCCCACCTAGGGCAGCCCCCCTTCCTCATGCGCACCTAGGGGGGAAATTCCCCCCCTATGGGCCTTCTCTCCCATGGGAAGGCCCATTTAAGGTGGGCTGCCTTTTAAATTCCGAAAATCATTAAATAAAAATGTATTTAACTATTAATCATACTAATTAATATTAAACACACATTATCTAATTTATTCCGGCTCCGAAAACTATTTCGTCGCTCTCCGATCTTCATCGGATCTTTCCCGGGACGCTCCCGGTGCTCTCTTCTAATTTCTCTTTCGATAAACTTGTCGACTCCCCTTAAGTGTGTTACCCTAGTGGTTCGAGATCTCGCCAGACATGATCAAGACGCGCTCTCCGATCAATGACTAATTCGTGGACCTTGGATACCCAGAATTAATCCCTGTGAGATAACGAATAACTTTGTCGTTCGAACCTAGACGTCGAGTCTTAAACCTTTTGCCATGGCGATACTTAGCGTGTCCGAGACTCGTTTATAGATATCTCGATACCTAGTTTGATCTCGTTACCGACAACACTATATTCTACTCGTCCATGATATTATGTCCTGGTGACCTAGTCACATGCTTGCAAGCTTATTTGACATAATCTCACCGAGTGGGCCCTAGAGCATCTATCCTGCTATGCGGACTGGCAAATCCCGCTCTTGATCCCTCGTCTCAACATACTCCCTTCCGATACCCGAGAGGGACACCTTTATTGTCATACTATTAAGACATGACGTTTGATGCAATCAAAGTATCCTTCAGGAATAGCAATAAGAGTTCATCTCACGGTAAAAGGCGTAATGACTACGTCCTACAAATATTGGGCATGTCCATCACATCGTTCTACCAACGATATGACTCCATTGTCAACTGACACCATGTCACATGATTGGGAAACCTCGATCATCGATTGCACAATGAACTAGTCACGTAGAGGCTACTAGGGACCTGGTTGCCTTACGTATCACACGTGTATTAATGTTTCCGCTTAATACAGTTATAGCATGACACAAAAACGTATTATGAACAAATGAGATATGATAAATAAAACACTTTATTAATTGCCTCTAGGGCATATCTCCTTCAGTCTCCCATTTGCACTAGAGTACAATTTATTCTAGATTACAACTTGATAAAAGCCTAACACCCATAGCATTTTGGTGTTTTACATGCTTGTCAAGTAGAAGAGGCTTCGTCAAAGGATCTGCCACATTCAGATCCGTATGCACTTTGCAAATCTTCACATCGCCTTCCTGTACATACTGTCGTATCACATGGAATCGTCGGAGAATGTGTTTGGCAGTTGAGTGAGACCTTGGTTTCTTCGCGTTAGCAATAGCACCCGTGTTGTCGCAGTAGGGAACACTACAAGCTCGATGATGAACTTCCTCAGCCACATAGCTTTATTCGCGGCTTCAGAAGCAGCGATGCACTCCGAATCCATTGTAGATTGGGCCACTATGGGTTGCTTCCCACTACTCCAGCTTACAGCGCCTCCGTTCACCTTGAAAACATATCCTGTTTGTGAGTTAGAGTCATCTGGGTCTGTGCAGAAACTTGCATCAACGTAACCTGTTACGCCAAGTTCTTCTTCACAGTCACCATACACAAGGAATATTTCCTTTGTCTTCTTGAGATGCTTAAGAATGTTCTTAACAGCTACCCAATGATCCTTTACAGGATTACTTTTGAACCGGCTCGTCAAGCTAAGAGCCAATGCTACATCAGACCGAGTACTTAATATGGCATACATGATCGATCCTATGGCTGAAGCATAGGGATGTTTAGCCATCTCGGCTCTATCATGTTCCGTCACCGGACACTGAGCCTTGCTCAATGTTTTATTCTTGATAACCGGTAGAGAACCTCTCTTTTTCGTCTCCATACCGAACCGTTTCAGTATTTTATCAAGATAAGTACTCTGACTCAACGCTAATAGACGTCTTGATCTATCACGATAGATTTTAATGCCTAAAACGTATGCAGCATCTTCTAAGTCCTTCATTGAAAATTTACTATTTAAATACTTCTTCACGCTATTCAGAAGATCCACATTATCCCCTATTAGTAATATATCATCCACATATAGAACTAGGAACACAACTGAGCTCCCACACATTTTCTTGTAAATACAGGTCTCTTCTATATTTTGGATAAATCCAAAACCTTTGATCACCTCATCAAAGCATAGATTCCAGCTCCGAGATGCTTGCTTCAGTCCATAAATGGAACGCTGAAACTTGCATACCTTGCCAGCATTTTCTGGATCGACAAAACCTTCAGGTTGTACCATATACAACTCTTACTCAATGTTACCATTTAGGAACGCTGTTTTGACATCCATCTGCCATATTTCATAGTCGTAATATGCAGCAAGTGCTAGCAAAACCCGAATAGACTTTAGCATCGCTACCGGTGAAAATGTTTCATCGTAGTCAATTCCATGAACTTGTCGGAAACCCTTTGCGACAAGCCGAGCTTTATAGACGGTCACATTACCATGAGCATCAGTCTTCTTCTTAAAGATCCATTTATTCTCGACGGCCTTGCGCCCTTCGGGAATCTCCATCAAAGTCCATACTTTGTTGTCATACATGGATCCTATTTCGGATTTCATGGCTTTAGGCCATTTCTCGGACTCAGGGCTTGCCATAGCCTCTTTGTAGTTCGTAGGTTCGTCTTGTTCAATTAACATGACGGTGCAAACCAGGTTGCCGTACCACTCAGGAGCGATACGAGGTCTCCCAGACCTACGAAGTAGAATAGTATTCTCGACATTTTCTCCCACTCCATCTGTGGAAGACGTTTCCGGAACAGTTTCCGTTGCGCCACTCGTAATTTCGAGTTTAGGATCAACGATCTCGTCGAGGTCTATTTTCCTCCCACTTACTCCTTTGGCGAGAAACTCCTTCTCGAGAAAGGTGTCGTTTTTCGCAACAAATGTTTTGCCCTCGGCTTGGTTGTAGAAGGTGTATCCTATGGTTTCCCGCGGATACCCTACAAAGACGACTTTCTCCGATTTCGGTTCGAGTTTGTCGGGCTCTAGTTTCTTAACATACGCCTCACAACCCCAGACCTTCAGAAACGACAACTTAGGTTTCTTGCCATGCCATACCTCATACGGTGTCGTTGCTACGGATTTGGACGAAGCCCTATTTAAAATGAATGCGGCTGTTTCTAACGCATATCCCCAAAAAGATATGGGCAAGTCGGTAAGAGACATCATAGACCGGACGCTATCTAATAGGGTACGATTACGTCGCTCGGACACACCGTTGCGTTGCGGTGTTCCAGCCGGCGTAAGTTGCGGCACGATGCCACAGGCCTTCAGATGTGTGCCAAACTCAAAACTCAAATATTCGCCACCACGATCGGATCGAAGGTGCTTGATTTTCTTGTTGAGTTGATTTTCAACTTCACTTTGAAATTCTTTGAACTTTTCAAATGTTTCAGACTTGTGTTTTATCAAATAGATATACCCATATCTACTCAAGTCATCGGTGAAGGTGACAAAATAACGATAACCATTGCGTGTCGACACGCTCATCGGTCCACACACATCTGTATGTATGACTCCCAATAAGTCCGACGCCCATTCCATGAAACCATTGAACGGTGTCTTGGTCATCTTGCCCATGAGGCATGGTTCGCATGTGTCGAGGGATCCAAAATCCAACGAGTCTAAAAGTCCATCGGTATGAAGTTTCTTCATGCGCTTTATACCAATATGACCGAGACGGCAATGCCACATATACATGGTGGTATCGCTACTAAGTTTAATCCTCTTGGCATCAATGTTATGGATGTGAGTACTACGATCGAGATTCAACAAGAATAAACCATTACTCTCGGGAGCATTAACATAAAAGATATCATTCATCGAAATAGTACAACCACTTGATACTGATTTGAACGAATATCCGTTTTGCAACAAGCAAGACCCACTGATAATGTTTACACTCAAAGACGGTACAAAATAACACTTATTTAAAACCAAAACTAATCCCGATGATAGATGTAGAGGGAGTGTGCCGACAGCCACCACGCCAACTCTTGATCCGTTGCCGACGCGCATCGTCACCTCATCCTTTGCCAGGCGCCGTTTATTCCGTAACTGCTCCTGAGAGTTACAAATGTGAGCAACAGAACCGGTATCAAATACCCAGGTATTACTACGGGCGCATGTAAGGTACACATCAATAACATGTATATCAAATATACCTTTCTCTCTTCCGACAATCTTGCCGGCCTTCTTATTTTCCAGATACTTGGGGCAGTTGTGCTTCCAGTGACCATCTCCCTTGCAGTAGAAGCATTCCACGCCAGGTTTGGGACCAGGTTTGTTAGTCTTGGATTTGGCAACGTATTTGCCATCCTTCATAGACTTCCAGTTCTTCTTTCCCTTGTCGCCAGATTTCTTGAAATCGACGGTCTTGTTGACCATCAACAACGTGTACTCCTTCTTGATTTCCACTTCAGCAGTCTTGAGCATCACGAACACCTCAGACAGGGACTTAGCCATGCCCTGCATGTTATAGTTCATGACGAAGCCTTTGTAGCTAGGAGGCAACGATTGCAGCACTCTATCAATCTCCAGCTCATCAGGAATCTTGCATTCCAGAGCATTCAGGCGTTGAACGTAGCCAGACATTTTGACCACGTGCTCGCTCACACTGCTATGCTCTTCCATCTTGGCTGAGAAGAAAAGCTCAGAAGCTTCATATCTCTCAGCCTTAGCCTGCGGCGCAAAGACAGCCTTGAGATCAGAAATTATCTCAAAAGCACTCATCTTCTCAAAGCGCTTTTGCAGGTCGGCTTCCATGGCGTAGAGCATGCCACTCTGGACAAAAGAGGAATCATCCGACTTGGTCTGATAGAGCTTCTTCTCATCATCGGAGGCATTGTCTGCAGGAGGGTCACCTAGGGCGGCTTCAATGACGTAAGCCACCCTGTGGGGAGTGAGGAGGGTCCTCAGGTTGCGGAACCAGGACATGAAGTTCGACCCATTGGTCTTAAGCTTTTCTTTCTCAAGGAACAGGCCTAGGTTAAAGGTGGGACGAGACATCTACAATGGAATTTGCAAAACATAAGACTTTGTCTATAAAATTTTGAGTTCAAGTTTTAGAAAATAACTATAAGAACTCCCACTCAAAACGAATATCCCTCTAATCGCTTTAGTGATTACACGACCCTAATCCATTGTGCAACCCCTCATCGTCAGAGCCGGCAACACAACTTCAAAGGTAGAAATCGAAATGTCAATCACAACAACTCTGTGACTCATGCTCGACCTTTCGGTCACCGTGTTCCGAGGCCATGTCTGTACATGCTAGGCTCGTCATAATAACCTTCAACGTATACGCTTGTGCAAACATGTCTTACACCCACTGTATGCGAACGACGATATGTATGACACCCGATCGTCACGGCCTGCCTCATAACGTAGAACTTTCTTGGTGGTGCACGTCGAAGGGAGAACACTAATGGTATTTTGGAGGGATCATCTTATATTACTACCGCCGTGTAACTAATATATATATATATATATATACACACACACACACAATATAAGATGCACTCAAAACATCAATATGTAATGCGACGTGACATGGTCCTTGCGCCGATGGTCTCCTTCGCGCCCACAGTTTATAAACAATTTAATAAACCTACCTTGACCATATCACATTGTCCCTGCAAAATAAATTTAGACACGTTCTTCTTTATCTTTTGCATATTTTACGTGGCTTGGGGCTGTCGTAAATAGAACCGCTTCATACCTACGAATCTATGACCACAACAACGATCAAATAATTGCATATTTATTTATCCCTCTTGGGCCCTCCATTGAAAATGCAAAGCCAACTAATGAGAGAGAGACAGACACTCGCCAGCCACATATACGGTACAAGTCGTATGTCAGTTGTGGAACCAGTCTCGCGTAAGCGTACGCGTAAAGTCGTTCCGGGCCGCTTCATCAACTCAATGCCGCCGGCAATGCAAGTGCACGCGAGAGGGTAGCAAATAAAAGAACGATGTCCCCGTGATAAACACGGGTTCTAAAAGCGTACAGCTATATCTACGCATAGATCGGCTCTGATACCACTGAAGTGGATCGAAGGCGGAAAACAATAAATTTTCTAACAACGATAACCTTAAACTAGCCAGGATCTATACTATGCAGATATATTAATACGGAGGAGATCGATATACATACCCTTGTAGACCGAAACGTGGGGATTACGCTCCCGCACAAGCGTTGTCGATGAAGCCGACGAAGACGACCTCAAGGTCGTGTACAGGAAGAAGACCTCCGAGCACCACTAGCGTGGCACCTCGCAGGGATTCACACACGTACGGTGAAGACGACGACCTCCGGGCTCCGATCCAGGGACGAGCAGTGGAAGACTTGGACCGGAAGACCAGCAGCACGGCGGTGTGCGTATGGTGGACAGAACTTCACCTTGGCGCAACTCCAATGGAGGAATCACGTTTCAAGGAGAAGAAGAGAGAGAGAGATTGGTTGTTCTTTTAAAGGCCAAGGGGGCACCTCTATATATAGGTGGAGGGGGGCTGCCAGCCTTGCTGGCTGGGTGGTGTGGGACTATTCCCACACCAGCCTGCCCCTAAGGGGTGCGCCGGCCCTAGGTGGGCCCCATTTGGCCCACCTAGGGCAGCCCCCCTTCCTCATGCGCACCTAGGGGGGAAATTCCCCCCTATGGGCCTTCTCTCCCATGGGAAGGCCCATTTAAGGTGGGCTGCCTTTTAAATTCCAAAAATCATTAAATAAAAATGTATTTAACTAGTAATTACACTAATTAATATTAAACACACATTATCTAATTTATTCCGGCTCCGAAAACTATTTCGTCGCTCTCCGATCTTCATCGGATCTTTCCCGGGACGCTCCCGGTGCTCTCTTCTAATTTCTCTTCCGGTAAACTTGTCGACTCCCCTTAAGTGTGTTACCCTAGCGGTTCGAGATCTCGCCAGACATGATCAAGACGCGCTCTCCGATCAATGACTAATTCGTGGGCCTTGGATTCCCAGAATTAATCCCTGTGAGATAACGAATAACTTTGTCGTTCGAACCTAGACGTCGAGTC
This sequence comes from Poa annua, assembly GCA_026929855.1. Taxonomy (NCBI): domain Eukaryota; kingdom Viridiplantae; phylum Streptophyta; class Magnoliopsida; order Poales; family Poaceae; genus Poa; species Poa annua. Next base: position 24,126,896 of record CM049434.1, on the reverse strand, counting down.
TTAAACCTTTTGCCATGGCGATACTTAGCGTGTCCGAGACTCGTTCATAGATATCGCGATACCTAGCTTGATCTCGTTACCGACAACACTATCTTCTACTCGTCCATGATATTATGTCCTGGTGACCTAGTCACATGCTTGCAAGCTTATTTGACATAATCTCACCGAGTGGGGCCTAGAGCATCTATCTTGCTATGCGGACTGGCAAATCCCGCTCTTGATCCCTCGTCTCAACATACTCCCTTCCGATACCCGAGAGGGACACCTTTATTGTCATACTATTAAGACATGACGTTTGATGCGATCAAAGTATCCTTCAGGAATAGCAATAAGAGTTCATCTCACGGTAAAAGGCGTAATGACTACGTCCAACAAATATTGGGCGTGTCCATCACATCGTTCTACCAACGATATGACTCCATTGTCAACTGACACCATGTCACATGATTGGGAAACCTCGATCATCGATTGCACAATGAACTAGTCACGTAGAGGCTACTAGGGACCTGGTTAGGTGCTTGTTTCAGCCCATACAAAGATTTTACCAATTTGCACATCTTTCTCTCTTCACCTTTTACTACAAACCCATCAGGCTGATCCATATAGATTTCCTATTCCAACTCTCCGTTAAGGAAAGCTGTCTTTACGTCCATCTGATGAACGATCAGACCATAGGAGGCATCCAGGGAAAGTAATACACGAATGGTGGTCAGTCTAGCAACAGGTGAATAGGTGTCAAAGTAATCTTCACCTTCACGCTGGGTGTAGCCCTTGGCCACAAGCCGTGCCTTGTACTTTTCAATAGTACCATCAGGCATTAGCTTTTTCTTGAACACCCACTTACAATCCACAGGTTTGCAACCGTAGGGTCGTTCAGATAATTCCCAAGTTCCATTAGAGAGAATCGAGTCCATCTCATTATGGACAGCTTCTTTCCAGTCATCCGCATCAGGAGATGCAAATGCCTCTGCAATGGACGTAGGAGTATTGTCCACAAGGTACACAATGAAATCATCACCAAAGGATTTTTCAATCCTCTGTCTCTTGATCCTCTTGGGAGCTTCATTGTCATCCTTCTCAAGGACTTCCTCAAAATGTGGTTGTTCAGAATGATCAACAGATGTACTAGATTCAGTAAATATCTCAGAAGAAATTCTATCAGTGCTATGCATATCCTTCATAGGAAACATGTTCTCAAAGAAAGTTGCACCACGAGATTTCATAATACTATCAACATGCATATCAGGTACCTCAGATTTAACTTTAAAAAATCTATAGCCGATGCTCCGCTGAGCATAACCCAGAAAGACACAATCCACTGTCTTTGGTCCGAGTTTACGTTTCTTAGGTATTGAAACATTGACTTTCGCCAAGCACCCCCAAGTGCGTAAATAAGAAAGTGATGGTTTTCTCCCAGACCACTCCTCGTAAGGGGTCTTCTCTTTATTCTTGTTAGGAACTCTATTCAGGACATGACACGAAGTCAATAAAGTCTCCCCCCACCATGCCTTAGATAAAACAGCAGTGTCCAACATGGCGTTCACCAAGTCGGTCAGCGTGTGGTTTTTCCTCTCGGCAACCCCGTTTGATTGGGGAGAATAGGGAGGCGTCCTCTCATGAATAATACCGTGTTCCTCACAGAATAAATCAAATATTTTAGAGAAATACTCGCCACCACGATCCGACCTGAGATGTTTGATCTTTCTCTCTAGTTGATTTTCTACTTCGGCTTTGTAAATTTTAAAGTAGTCTAAAGCTTCATCTTTAGTTTGCAACAAATATATATAACAGGACCTAGTAGCATCATCAATTAAAGTCATGAAATATTTCTTTACACCTTTTGTCAACACGCCATTCATCTCACACAGATCGGAATGTACGAGTTCCAGCGGTGCTAAGTGTCTCTCCTCGGCTGCCTTGTGAGGCTTTCGAGGTTGCTTTGATTGCACACAACTATGGCACTTGGAACCTTTGGCAATAGTGAAATTCGGAATTAAACTCATACTGGACAACTGAGACATCAAACCAAAATTAATGTGACATAAACGAGAATGCCAAACACTGGTATCATCGGAAACACCGCCACAAATATGGTTTACTGATTTATTACAGAAATCTGAAAGTGAAAAACGGAACAAGCCTCCGCACTCATAACCTTTACCAATAAATTGTCCAAACTTTGACACAACTATTTTATTGGACTCCAAGACTAAATTAAACCCATCTCTGCATAGAAGGGAACCGCTAACGAGATTCTTGTTCATAGTAGGGACATGCTGCACGTTACTCAGCTGCACGATCTTCCCCGAAGTAAACTTCAGATCTACCGTGCCAACACCACTAACAGTAGCATGTGATCCATTCCCCATTAGGACGGAAGAATCCCGAGCGACCTGATAAGAAGTGAACAAAGAGATGTCAGCGCACACATGAACGTTAGCACCCGTATCAATCCACCAACATGGAGAATGAAATACTGAAAGCACAAATGGTAAATTACCATACCCATCAGTATTGCTAGCGGTCACGACGTTGACATTGTTGGCCTTCTTCCCTTTCTTGTCTGCACGTTCTGGGCAGTCCACAGAGAAGTGGCCGAGCTCTCCACAGGTATAGCAACCTAGCTCAGATTTGTTCACCTTCTTCTTCTTCTTCTTCTTCTTCTTCTTCTTCTTAAAAGAAGTAGCCTTGACAGGTACATTGAACGCAGGCTTGAGCTTTCCTTTGTTCTTGCCGTGGTTATGGTTCTTCTGCACCATGTTGGCGCTAGACTGACCTTCACCACCTCTCTCAGCAGTGTCCTTAGCCCGAGCCTTCTCCTCAACATCAAGAGACGCTATCAGGTTTTCAACCGATATCTCCTGTCTCTTGTGTTTGAGAGTTGTGGCGAAGTTCCTACATGAAGGGGGCAACTTTGCAATAATGCATCCAGCCACAAACTTGTCAGGTAAGGCACACTTGGCGTGCTCAAGCTCCTTTGCAATGCACTGTACCTCATGAGCCTGTTCGACTGCAGAACGGTTGTTAACCATCCTGTAATCATGGAAGCTCTCCATGATGTACAGTTCACTGCCAGCATCTGCTACACCGAACTTGGCGTTCAGTGCCTCCCAGAGCTCTTTGCCATCTTTGAAGTGCATGTACAAATCAAACAGCTTGTTGCTAAAAGCACTCAGAACGAGTCCCACAAAGCCAGTATTGGTTTCCTTGAACTTGTTCTGATCCTCGTCAGATATAGTTCCTTCAGGTAAACCCGCACTAGCCTCGAACACTTTCAGAGATTGCAACCACAACGTGGTCTTGTACTGCCATCTCTTAAAGCCCTCGCCGGTAAACTTATCCGGCCTCAGCGCATCAGATAGATGTCCCATGTTTAACACAGGAAATTGCCTATAACACATATAAGGTTTTTGGATTGTTGGATTAATAGGCATAATTTCCATGATTAATTCCAGTATATAAAGTATGATCGCAAACGCTACTAACATGTTAACCTCGAAAATACTAGACGTATTAATTAACATGAACAACAACATGACATCTACGAACACAGCCATAATAAAACAGCACATCGGAACGTGGCGAACGTACCAAACGATTGTAGATGAAGTAGTTGTAGTCGTAGTCGTTGTCGGAGCAACGACGGCAGCAGCTTGAGCAGCGACGGTAGCAGCTCGAAGAAGATGACGTTGAAGACGAGTCGCCCGCGGACCCGGAGATCGTCCAGGAAGTCGAGCCGTGATGAAGATCTTGAAAGCAGTCGCGCGGAGCGCTTACCAAAAACCTTATTCGCCCTCTCCCGTACAGGATCACAAGGGCGAGCGGTTCCGGAGACCTGCTGTCCCGTTCGCCGGTGCACGCCGGCGCTCGGGATGGAGTAGACTACGGTGGCGACGCAAGGCACGAGTTTGGCAAAACCTAGATTGGTTCGGGTATATGCAGCGCACGCAGTGCAGGGCATTATATAGCGCAGCTCGGAGGAAAACCCTTACGGGTATGGAGTGGGCCAAGTCCACGTCGCACTCGGTGAGATTCCCGCAACCCGCGGCGCGTCGTGACGAGGCGGGCGGGCGGTGCGTGCGTGCGAGCGGCGGCGGCGGAGGAGGAGCGCGTGAGAGAGTCTCATGTTCTCACAAGCTTATCAATTAGCACAACACTACATTATATAAGGTGGCGCCACTCCTCTCAAACTAGCAATGTGGGACTAAACTTTAGTTCCCACACCACTCACATGTGAGCTGCCATTTTTTCATGGGTTTTGAGATTTCAGAAATTGCTAATTGGGCTGCCCTCAAATGGGCCCAATTCTAACACCTTCTTCCATCGCCTCCCTTTGTCCACCAACCTGGGTACAAGCGCTCCTCCATCACCGCCTGCACCACAGTAGCCGACGGCAACGGCTGCTCCACCATCTATATGTCATTCAGTAGCGGAATTGGCACCTACCGATTTGAGGCAGCACGCCATGACCCTAGCTGCCGCGAAGGATGGAGCCCCTCGGAGGAATGGAGCTACGTTGGGGCATGGCAGCTGCCCTTTCACGGCACAGCTCAGTACGTCCCCGAGTTCAACCTATGGTTTGGCTTCTCAGCCTTTTGGCCCAACCACCTGTGTGCTGCGGACCTCTCTGCCATGGACCATGAACGACGACCACCCACGGTGCTGCAAAATTGGCAAGATCTGAACCTGAACCTGCCTGAAGGACAGGTGTGGCTTTCAACTAATTCCAACCACCTTGTCAACCTGGGCCATGGCAAGTTTCTCATCGCTAAGACATTTGAATCAGATTAGACCTGTGAGCAATTTATTGTGCTCACTGGCATAGAGATGATGACTGGTGTCGGTGATGACCAGAGCCTTAAGATGGTCAAGCACAAGTGCGCACGTTTTGCCTTCGGGAATGACAGCATCAAGTGCGTGCTCTGAATCTGCCTGTTGCATTTGCCATCTAGGTGTAGTATTTCTTTCCTCGTAGACTTAGGGCAACTCCAACGGCACTCCGCATATGGACAGCCAGAGCGGACCGATTGTGTCCGCTTTGGGCTGTCCGCGGAAATTTTATGGCCTCTGTCCGCTTTACGCTGGAGGTGCCTACAACGGTCCAGTGCAAAAAAAAAGACATCAAAATTAAAAATAATATATATTGAGTTCGATAGGGCCCAGTGGCCAGTGAGACAGATAAAAGAAAAAAAAACCTAAATACTAGGTCGGGGAAGGGCGGCGCCGGCGTCGTCGGACGGCCGTTGCGCCGGCCTCCTACTCGTCCTCGTCGGAGGAGAGGATGACGTAGGGTGGCGGCGCGTAGAGGTGGGCCGGTGGCGCCGGTGGTGGTGCAGGCGTGGCGGGCGCCTCGGGGTCCTGGGGCCATGCCGGTGGGGGCACGTACTCCCTGGCCTCGCCGTGCTCTGGCCACGGTGACCATGGCACCTGCCAGCGCGCCCGCTCGGCGTCCTGGCGTGCCTGCTCGGCCGCGTCTCCATGGCGGACGCACGGAGCGTCGCCGCCAGATCGGGCCAGCGCCCGAGCTCGTCCAGATCGGACTGCTCGATGGCCGCCTTCAGGTCCTCGTCCATGTCCTCCGGCTCGGCCTTCACGTCATGGCCGTCTCCGTCCTCGCCCTCGGACCACTGCTGGTCCGAGTCCTCGTCCGGCTCAAGGCCGACGAGGTCCACCTCATCCTCGTCCTCCTCCGGCTCCGGCTCGGTGTAGTCCGGTGGGAGGGACGCCGCGAAGGCGAGCTGGCGCCAGTGGTTGTGCTCCAGCTCGAACCACCCGTCCCATAGGGACGAGTTGAGCGCGTAGGCGGGGTCCTGGAGGAGGTCGGGGGGCAGCAGCGCCCGTCGGCGGTGGATCTCCTCCGTGCGCTCATGGCCGGAGCGTGGCACCGGCGGCACGGGGACCCGAAGCCGGTTTAGATGCCACCCCTCGGGGAGGTGGACATCGCCCCACGGCAGGGGTTGGCGGCGCTCCCAGTAGAGCTGGGCCACCTCCAGCCCGACGCGGGCGCGGCGAGCCGCGCGGGCGGCCGCGGTTTCGGTGGCTGATACGTCTCCAACGTATCTATAATTTCTTATGTTCCATGCTATATTATACCAAGTTATCACATGTTTTATATGCATTTTATATAGTTTTATGCATTTTCTGGGACTAACCTATTAACAATATGCCACAGTGCCAGTTCCCTGTTTTCTGCTGTTTTTTGTTTCAGAAAAGTACTTAAGGAAATATTCTCGGAATTGGACGATTTCTTTTCTGAAGTCAGTTTTTCATCGGGAACGTTCCAGAAAGCCGAACACGAGACGAAGTGGGCCACCGAGGCGGCGCCACCACGTGCTCGCGCGGCAGCACTCCTGGCCGCGCGAGGACCAGGTGTGGGCCCTTCGGGGCGCCACCGACTTTGCCCTTTCGCCTACAAATACCCACCAGACTAAAAACCCTAACACGGTGTTCATATTTTCTTCCACAGGTCCCGAGCCGCCACCGTTGTCAACACCAATTCGGGAGAGATCAGAACTTCTCCCCGGCACCCTGCCGGGAGGGGGAATCGTCACCGGAGGCCTCTACATCGCCATGACCGCCTCCGGACTGATGCGTGAGTAGTCTACCCTTGGACTACGGGTCCATAGCAGTAGCTAGATGGTTGTCTTCTCCTCTTGTGCTATCATGTTTAGATCTTGTGAGCTGCCTATCATGATCAAGATCACCGTTATGTAATACTTCATGTTGTGTTTGCTGGGATCCGATGAATATTGAGTACTAAAGTTATTGCTTCATAATATATCATGTGTGTGCTATTTAATGATCTTGCATGCTCTCCGTTACTTGTGTATGCTCTGGCCAAGTAGATGCTTGTGACTCCAAGAGGGGGTATTTATGCTCGATAGTAGGTTCATGTCTCTATTAAATCTGGGGTGGTGACAGCTAGCTCTAAGGTTGTAGATGTACTGTTGCTACTAGGGATAAAACAGCAGTACTTTGTCTAAGGATGATGTTACTTACTTACTTTACACACAGTGCTTAAGGCGATAATCTGTTGCATGCAACTTAATACTGAAAGGGGTGCGGACGCTAACCGGAAGGTGGATTATTAGTCATAGATGCGGTTGGAACGGTCTATTTATATTGTTGTAATGCCCGAATGAATCTCACACTAGACATCGTAACATTGGTATATGCATTGGTTTGCTCATCATTATTCTATCAATTGCCCAGCTGTAATTTGTTTACCCGCATGAATGTTATTATTATTTATGGAGAGACACCACTAGTGAACTGTGGACCCCGATCCTTCTCTTTAATCTGATAAACCACAAACTGCAAACCTAATACTTTCTGCAAACAAACATCTTTCTTCCACACATACGTTTAATCCTTTGTTACAGCAAGCCGGTGAGATTGACAACCTCACCGTTAAGTTGGGGCAAAGTATCTTGATTGTGTTGTGTGCAGGTTCCACGTCACCTACGTCCCAGGAAGCATTTTCTGGCGCCCTTACGTCGCAGATTTTTCTGGTGCCGTTGACACCTCGGGGGAATTCATTATTTCCTACTGGTTCGATAATCTTGGTTTCACAACTGAGGGAAACTTGCTGCTGCACTACTTCATACCTTCCTCTTGGGGTCTCCCAACAACACACCCACCGTGTGCATCAGTGGCGACGGGGGGGCCGCGGGGTGGAGCCACGGGGGCGGGGATCGACCGACGCCGCGGCGGACCACGAGAGCTCGAGGCCTCGTGGTTGTTCCGGCCGCCCTTCGCCCAGAACGGCTTCATCGGCAGCGGCGGCGGTGGCGGGACGGTGGCAGGGGCTAGGGTTGGCGGCGTCGGAGTGGGAGGCGACAGTGGGGTGGGAGTGGATAGCGACGGCCGGCCACCCACCCCATTTAATAGGACCAGGCCAAGCGGCCGGTCTTGCTGGCGCGTGGGCCAGGGCGGACAACGAGAGGACACGCGCTGTGTCCGCGGCTCCCCAAATCTGGTCCAAACTTGGGCCAGGTTTGGTCCAGTTTGGCTGTCCGCGCGGACAAGTGTCCATTTGCGCCGGCCCGTTGGAGGGCCTATTTTGTCCGTTCGGACAAAAACGGACAGGCCGGGCAGGGATGCGGGCAACCGTTGGAGGTGCCCTTATTTGCACAACTAAGGGTTTGTTTGTGTGTTCGGTCTGTGCATGGCTCATTCTAGTATGTGCTTAATTACTCTTGTTGTAAAGAAAACATCGTACTGTGTTCAACAATCATGGATGTTCCTTTTGCTGGTTTTAATTTTCGTTCATGTGGGCTTCGTCCCCAGTTCTACTTAATTCCTGTATTAACTTGACTTGGTGCTTCCTATATAATAAAGCAGGACAATCTTGCCCTTTCTCTAGAATAATCATGGATGTTTGGTTTTAGGTTTTTTTGGGGTAGCTCGGTAAGACTGCAGTTTAGTTGCTATGAAAATTGAAAAGTAGGAAATCCTAACTTGGCAACAAAATGAAACACCTGAAGCCTAAAAAATATTACTCCCTCCGTTGTAAAATATATTTTTGTTAGCCTTTTTCCACATTCATATATATCTAGACATGTTTTAGTATCTATGTTCGCTCATTTTAGTCCGTATCTAGTCAACATGTGCAATACTTAAAACATCTTATATTTAAAAATGGAGGGAGTATGAACCTTAACTTAGAATTTTGGCACTTCCCTGTGATATGCCATGGCTTCTACTTTATGTGTGGAGAATAATTGGAGATTGAAAAATTAAGGTCTCAGTTAGATTGTTGTTTTTCTCTGGCACTGCATGCTTTGCTATTCACCTTGGATGGAAAATTGGCTCTGACCGCATGTGTAGATTATGTGATCAAAGGAAAACAAAAGTACATCCCCAGCTTGGTAAGCGGTTTGGTTCTTGACACACTTCAGAATTGCCAAATTTTAGTACTAGTATGGCCCATTTGTCATAGAGTGGACTTATTTCCAGCCTTTCCCACACTTTGTGGCGTCAAATTTCTTAGCTGCACTTTTGTGGCTGCCACACTTATCAAACTTAGGCTTGGTAATCCTTGGTTGGGAACCAAACAGCCCTTTAGACTATCGCCCTTTTTAATTTTCAAAATATGAGAGAAGTTTTGGAGACATCAACAATTTCGTCATTTATGGATGCATGTAAGGAAATGGAGTAAGACTCGTCGAGGTCATGCAATGAAGCTAATTATATTATATACCAAAAAACGTCCATTCAGTGGCGGATATACCATTTGGCTAATCGAAAACTTATGTTAGTTTGGTGTATCGGGCGGACAAGTTATCATGTTAGAAATGTATGAGCTTTATCTGAGAGTTTGAAAAAAGTCATCAACTTTAAAACTAGATTTTACTGGGATGTGCTTGTTCATTGTGTAGATACATGTCGGGGGCTACCCCGGGTAGGGTAAAGACGAGGATAAGATACTCGTGTTTACAGTGGTAAATATCTTTGACCTGGTGCTAAAGATCTTATGACTCTTCGAAAGGTCAAGATGTGCCCTTTAGAGGAAGCAGGGGCCAGGCTGTCTCCCCTGGTGACACTATAAATAGACCGCCAGCCCCTCACTCTCATTCAGACAGAGGTAGAGATTTCTTCTAAGAACCAGCTTCTCGAAGATGTCTTTGGGAGCAAGCCTAAGACATCTTCGAGCGGCTGGGCCTAGGGGCATTCTCTTGTGCAGCACCCGGAACATGTTCTGGTGAGCAGGGTCCTGGGTGGAGCGGGTTGTATGCTCGGCCGGCTTAAGCTTACGTCGGGAGTAGCCGACATGTTCTAACCGACATCCCCATGTCGGGATTCTTCACTTGTCTATGATATGCAGGAAGGAGGATCCGACGTAGCATGCTCGGGCCAGGTGAGGTATGCCGGAGGTCCAGGCCCGGCATACTCTTGCCGGAACACGGAGAGGAGCCCGGCATAGTCATGCCGGGATAGGTGGAAGTGTCCGACGTATCCTATGTCGGGCAACAAGTCAAGGGCAAGTACAGGGCCAGGACACTGACCCGTCTGACACGGAAGTAAGGTCACCTCCCGTCTGACACGGGCGCGGGACAAAGGGTACAAGACAAGGGCGATGTGACTACTCCACTGTACTGGCAACTGACTGACAGGAGACAAGGCATGGAGAAGGCACGTCCTGTCTCTGACAGGGGAAGCATCATTACCTAAGCCGGCGGCGGCTACGGCAAGAGGCATCATGACCTACCGCGGCCTATGTCGGATAGCCCGGCTGCTAGGTCGTGGTAGGGATGTCGACATTAACGTTGGACTGAAGCTGTTGTCCGGGGGGCCCGGAGAGGCTAGGGTTCCCGGGCAACTCGGCTGGACCTCTATAAATAGCGCCATAACTCCTCCTGTGAGAGGGACACCAACCAGAGAGCCAAAACTATAGTCTCATTTACTGCTAGAGCATTTACTCCTCTCTCACTTGTAGTTCATCCTAGTTCTTACCAAAACAGCTCAAGGAGCTCCTTGTAGATCTTGTGAGATACATATACAGTGAGGCAAGGCAGGAGTAGGGGTCTTACCTCCTCACGAGGGCCACGAACCTGGGTATATCGTGTGTGTTCGTGTTCGCTTGAGGTTTCGTGTGTGTTCTTCGTGTGTTCTTGCGGTTTCTTCCCTCCCCGAGTCGGCTTCGGCAGCACCTAGCCATTTATCGTGTGAGCTCCTTAGCTCGCTAGCGCTCCCCGGATCCACCAGCGTCCATCAGCCCCACACTTTAGCCATCCTATGGCATCTGCCGTGATACCACCACGACAGTTGGCGCCCACCGTGGGGCAGGTAGAGGCGCTGGCTGGTGTACTCATCCGGACGGGTTCCGTCATCCACTCCGACACGAGGGTCCTCTCCGGCCTCGTCGTCAAGTTCGGCGACATGGAGTTCGTCAGCGACAACGCCGGCTGCTTCCGCGGCAGGCCGTTCCCGGCCAACGGCTGCATCATCGAGTTCGGCGCCTTCGCCACCTATGTCGCCACCGAGTTCATCTGCGAGTACCCGGAACAGGTGCTCGTGGCCGAGGATCCCCCAGCTGTCTGTGCGGCTCGCGGCCGGCGTACCACTCGCCCCGAGAGCTGCGCGGTCATGATGGCCGGGGTGACGGCTCCTCCGGCAGAAGAACCTGTCATCACGCCCGTGGAGAGGTCGACCCGGAGAGCCAAGCAAGCACTGGAGAGGCATGTCCAACATGGCGCCGAGACATCCCGTGCCCCGGTAAGGACTGAACCTCTTAGAGAGACAGTAGAGAGGCTGAACGTGCCGGGGGCGGCCGAGTTAGAGGCAGAGCGGTTGAGCTTGCTGGAGGAGGCCGAACAGTTAGCCGAGGTCCGGAGGGACTTCGACCGGGTCATGCGTGAGTATGACGCGGCTCATGGTTTGTCGCCGGTAGGAGGCCGGCCGAACCGTGAGGCTGAGGTACGCAGAAGAGGCAAGGGCCTCAATGCCGAGATAGATAGGGATGGCAGGGCTGCATCCAGTGTGACTCCCAGCGTAATGTCGGCAGCGAGGCCGAATTACAGTTCTCCGGCCAAGACTCTCAGGGCTGCTGAGGCAGCGAGGGCCGAGCTTTCCGGTCTGACTGGGGAGGCCCGCCGCAGGCAGCAGGACCGAGTCAACGAGCTGGTGGAGGTGGCAACCCGGCAGAACGAGGCCTTCAAGAGGACCAATACGGCTGCGGGAGGATCTCAGGTTGTTCACTCAACTAGAGCGGCCAGTAACAGGTCCAGAGGACAGGCTTCCTCTCTGCATGTGTTGTGTACTAACCCGGTATTTCAATTATTCTTACGTTATGTCGAATACCTTTAAACCTTAACTCGGGCATTTTCTAGTACCGTATGCTATAGTCGTGATTTTGTGACTCGACTGTCGAACGCCTGTATGGTAGACAAGAGCAAAAATCACTAAGTATAGTAAACGAGAAAGTAAACCCGGGGACTCGGTGTAAAGTAATCTGACATGACTAAATACTTGTTCGATTCAGTAAGGCAAATAGCAGAATATTTTACTTAAAATTATGTATATTACAAATGCACCCGGCATTCCGGGGATCTAATGAGTTTGCCTAAGTAGTCTCGGCAGCAGGAGTGGGAGTGGATGCAGAGGCAGCAGCAGGAGCTTGCGCGGAGGCAGTATCAGGAGCAGGTGGCACAGCGGAGCCGGTCGCTTCCGGATGGTCAGTATCGGTGGTGGCCGACTTGTTGGCGTTGGCTGCTCCCGATGTAGTGGTGTCGGCGGCGGCATCCTCGCTGGCGATGTCGGCAGTCCCGGAAGAGGAAGCCTTCCCGGATGGCTGGGCTTTACCAGAGATTTTGGAGGTGTCCTCGTTTTCTTCTTCGTCCTCGTCCTCCTCGTCCTCAAGATCGTCGGCGTAGTCTTCGTCATCCGAGTAGACCTCGCCCTCGACATATTGGTGGGGCTGTGAATAGCTGGCAAAGTAATGCGCAGCATCTTGTCGGAGCTGGATCTTGACGGGATCGGTTGTCCACGCCGAGTTCTCGCGCTGCACCCGCACCTTCTGAAGATCAATTCCCTCATACCAGGATAGTATGAAGGAGAGTGTTTGGTCCGCACCGGCACGGGCGGCGGAGGATCTCCATTCCCGGAGGCTCCTTTCCGTCTTCATCAACTCCTGGGCCAAGTCGGACACATTCTCCGGAGGCGTGGCGCCGGGCCAGAGCTTCCGATAGACGTGAACGCCGGCATCGAGGAGCTCCATCCCGATACTCTTGAGCGGCGCGAAGCGCGCGTTGAGTGCTACGAGGTGGTCCTCCACGTCCCACTCGCCAGAGATGGGGCCGGCTTCAGCCTTCTTCGCACGCGCCCGGTTAATGGCCTTCACCGCAACGGTGTGCGTGTGGGAGAAGTGCTCTGAGGAGAAGAAGGCTGTTGATAAGTTAGAAGGCAGGCCGATATAGGACGTGTGTCGGCAAAAAAGTCAAGCAAGAAGGGAAAAAGTTTGGAGAAACTCACTATCCATCTGGTCGTTGATCTTCTTCAATTCGGCCAGCCAGATGTCGCACTGGGACTTGAGGGTGTTGAGCTTTTTCTCGGCCAAGGTGGCGCGAGACTCAGTTTGCTCGAGCACTTCACCCTGAATCCGCACGGCGTCCGCCAGGGTCTTCTCCAACTCGGCCTTCTCTATCTTGGCCTGCTCCAGTTCTTGTTGGAGCCGAGTTGATTTGGCCTGCTCCTTCTCCAACTCGAGCTTGTGCTCGGCGGCAACTCGGGCGGCGGTGTCGGCTGGAAAAAGCGACAAGTCAGTTATAATGGTAAAGGGAACCTAGAAAGAGGAAGGGGTATTTCGGAAACAAGGAAGTATACCATGGCCCTGGTGCGCAGCCTGGAGCTCTTTGAACCGTCTCCGGAGGGACCCATGCTCGACCAGCAGCCTCTGGAACACCCGGGTACGCTCCTTGCTGCACGACTGAGATAGAAAGCGAAATGTTAGTGCAAATTGTTGGAGATGCCAGCCGGGTAACCTTTACTCGGGCAAGTATTGTTACTCGGCAGGAATCTCGGGGACTGGATGCGAAGTGTTTTTGAAGTTTCTCGCCGAATGGTCTTAACTCGGTCAAGTCTTAACCATTCGACCAGAACCTCGGGGACTGGAGATAGTAGATGTTGGAAAGACTTACCTCTGCAGCCGTTGTCAGTTGAAGTACCGCAGATTGAAGAGCGTGCAAAGACTGGGCAACTTTCCCGGGGCCAGCCGGGTGGTCGATACTCGGGTCGGAAGAGGTAGCCTCGTTGATATCGGCGGCATTCCAATCCATGTTGTACTGCTCCATCGAACCTGAAGAGTCAGCACTAGGCATAAATAAACCCGAGCTCTCCAAGTCGGCAGCAGAGGCAACCCGGTCGACAGTGGCCTCCAGCATGCGCAGTGCCGCCGTCTTAATGGCGATGCGAGGAGGATGCACCACTTTGAGTTTACCCGAAGGAGGCTGACCTTTCTTGGCCGCCAACTGATCCGGGGTCGGGGCAGTTTTCTTCTTGGCGGTCTTGGCATCGGTGCGCGCCTTCATGGTAGGACCTTCGGTTGGTGCCTGGCACTGTTGTTGTGCGGATGGCTGCTGGGTTGCAGCGGAGGATTGTGGTTCCGGCGGCGCTGATTGCTGCGGGAATGCGTCCGGCACCAACGTGGTCTCGACTTGTGCAGTGGCCGGACGCGCTGGGTTGCCACCAGACCCGACATCGCGGTCCAGGCTTGCTCGGCCCCCTTCCGCCGCGGTCTTGGATGTCGGCGGTGAGGCGTCGGGCAGGACTGTATCGGCGGCCGCAGGTGTTGCCCGGGGTGGGCTGCCGACTCCGGCATTTGTCGGGGCTGCCGAGTCACTCTGGTCGAGCTCGAGTGGGGCTCTGCGCATGAAATAAAAGGTTAAGAATGGATGAGGCAAAGGGGTCGAAAGACGAGAGGAAGAGTGCTTACCCGGCAGCGGTCGGGATCTTCTTGCGGGAAAGTTTCTTGGTGGTTTTGGCCTTCTTGGCCCCCGGGTTGTCCGCGGCAGAGGCGCCGGCTCCCGCGCGCTTGCGCGTAGCTGCTTGGGTACTCGGGGCAGCTGATGGTGGAGGCAGAGGGTCAGCACAGGCCAAGGGGGTGGCGTGTGTGATCTCTAACATCACACAGTCATCGTCGTCAGATTCGTCTTGGGGGCGAGACCGGGTTCGAGGCTTACCCGGGCCGGAGGTGCGGGATACCGGAATCGACAGGTGGTCCTCGTCATCCGGATCTTCCGTGAGCGGGGTTGCCGGCGTGACAAGATCTGCCCGCCAACCGCCGTTGGCCCACCGCTTATCCTCCCGGGTTTGACGGTCAAACCTCTGCAGAAGGAAGATAGCGAGAACCGGTTAAGGAAACAAGAAAGACAAGAGGATAATATAACGGCTATGTCGGTTACTAGGTTATGTCGGAGAGGAAGAACAAGAGTTTACCTCGGGCGGAGGATTTGCGCGACTGTGTGGCTCAAGTTCCCATTCCCAGTCGTCTCCCATGGAGGTCTGGGCGATGGCGCGGACACGCCTGCGCACTGCCGGCTTATCCAGCTCGAAAGGGCTGATGCGAGTTGGGTCGCGGGGCCCACTCATGTGGCAGATCTTGTGCGCCCGGTTCTGCAGGGGGCTTATCCGGCGGATGACGAAGGTCCTCAAGAGGTCATCCGCCGTCAGTTCGTCCTTGATCAAAAGTAAGTGGTTGTGAATGGCCTGGATCTCTGCGTCGCTGCCCGACGGATCCCAGCCCCAATTCGCCTGGGAATGAGGTGGATCAATTCGGAACTCTGGGAGATTGATTAAGTCGTACCCCTTGGCATTGTCGGCGGAATCCGGATTCTTCACATAGAAGAAGCTGCGCTGCCACTTACGGCAGGACTCCAGCCCGGTGACCTTGGGGAAGTCGGAGAGCTTCCGGGCGGCAATGGTGGCGGCTCCGCAGGCGGTCATCTCTTTGTCCTTCACGCCCTTGTTCGGAATACTTTGCTTCCGGAGCACGAAGTACTTCGCCCAGAGGCTGACCAGGGGCCACAGGCCGAGGTACCCCTCGGAGAAGGCGACGAAGGCCGAGAGGACCGTGATGGAATTTGCCGGCAAATGATGCGGCTGCAGCTCGAACTTGTCGAGGAAGGCCCGAAAGAACCTGCTTGTCGGAAGGGCGAAGCCGCGCTCGAAGTGCGCGACAAAAACCACCCGTTCTCCTTCCTGGGGCGCGGGCTCAACTTCGTCACCAGGAAGCCGGCATATGATTGGTGCCGGGACGCGGCGCGTGCGACGTAGCCAGTCGAGGTCATCTTGCACGACGTCGGAACCTTCCCATCCTCCTCGGATTCCTTCCGCGGACGTGTCGGGTTGCTCGGAGGAATGGCTCGAAGACATGTCGGCTTATCTGCAAAACAGATGCCGAGTTATAGACCGAGGTGTAGAGTAAGTCGGATAGCAGTCGTCGAATGCCGGGGAGAAAACAGAGTTGTGTCGGTTACAAGGCACACAGGAGATCTGGATAATGGAAATAAAGGAAAACCTATCTATGAACTAAGGGAGAAGAACCGTGAGTATGGCGCCTAAATGTTGCTAAGTTGAACAAGGAAGATCTGGGGAGCAGTAGCAAGACTGGAATGCGCGGGGAACATTCGCTCCCCTCCGGTGGAGGCACGGAGGGCACCTACGGTGTCCGGAGTAGAGGCAGGGGCGGAGGAAAAGCATCGGACACGAGCACGCCGGCGAGTTCCTAGGGGATCTAATCGGGTGCGGAGAGGGAAAGAAACTCACCGGAGTTCGCGATTCGCGCTGGAGGAACGGTGAGGACGGCGGCTCCGGGCTGCGTCTTCTGATCGGCGGCGAGGTCGTCGGTGTGCGGCCGCGGGCGTTCGGGCGCAGCGGCGGCGGAGGAGAGTGAAGGAGGAAGAAGATGGGAAGTCTGGAGGCGAAGGGGCGAGGGAATCGTGCGCGAGGCTATTTAAGAGGGAAGGTGGCGAGGCGGTTGCCCGTTTTTCCCGCCCGTTGGTTTCGAGCGGGTAGTGGGATCGTGTATGCGGCGGTTCACGGAGGTGGAGCGGTTATGGCCGCACGATCGGCCGCACAGCGGGCCACAGTATGGGAACCGTCGGCTGCGGATCGGATGCGGTTGCTAGCCCGGAAATCGAGGAGGCGCCTCGGGGTCAAACTACTCGAGTGTCTGCGGGATATGACGGCTGGTGGGGCCCGTGCGGCGTGTCTGTGACGGTTTGTCAGGCCGCGTGGCGTAATTCGCGGGATGGTGCAGCAGATCAATGACACGTCTCAGAAGAGGATCCGGGAAAAGATTCGTTGAGGTCGGGGGCTCCGCGATATGTTGAATAACACATATCGGAAGCTCCTTGCCGGGCCGGCATGGTGGTGTCGGACAGGCTGTATGGCAACCGACTTAAGCAGCTCGGTGTGATTGGTCGGCCCGACGTAGCAATGTCGGCGGCTGGTCCCAGGCAGTTGTTTTGTTAAATCTGATGCAGCCCTTCATCCAAGTCTGTAGGACTACACCAGCTTCGGGGACTAGTGTCGGGGGGCTACCCCCGGGTAGGGTAAAGGCGAGGGTAAGATACTCGTGTTTACAGTGGTAAATATCTTTGGCCTGGTGCTAAAGGTCTTATGACTCTTCGAAAGGTCAAGAGGTGCCCTTTAGAGGAAGCAGGGGCCAGGCTGTCTCCCCTGGTGACACTATAAATAGACCCCCAGCCCCTCACTCTCATTCAGGCAGAGGTAGAGATTTCTCCTAAGAACCAGCTTCTCGAAGATGTCTTTGGGAGCAAGCCTAAGACATCTTCGAGCGGCTGGGCCTAGGGGCATTCTCTTGTGCAGCACCCGGAACATGTTCTGGTGAGCAGGGTCCTGGGTGGAGCGGGTTGTATGCTCGGCCGGCTTAAGCTTATGTCGGGAGTAGCCGACATGTTCTAACCGACATCCCCATGTCGGGATTCTTCACTTGTCTATGATATGCAGGAAGGAGGATCCGACGTAGCATGCTCGGGCCAGGTGAGGTATGCCGGAGGTCCAGGCCCGGCATACTCTTGCCGGAACACGGAGAGGAGCCCGACATAGTCATGCCGGGATAGGTGGAAGTGTCCGACGTATCCTATGTCGGGCAACAAGTCAAGGGCAAGTACAGGGCCAGGACACTGACCCGTCTGACACGGAAGTAAGGTCACCTCCCGTCTGACACGAGCGCGGGACAAAGGGTACAAGACAAGGGCGACGTGACTACTCCACTGTACTGGCAACTGACTGACAGGAGACAAGGCATGGAGAAGGCACGTCCTGTCTCTGACAGGGGAAGCATCATTACCTAAGCCGGCGGCGGCTACGGCAAGAGGCATCATGACCTACCGCGGCCTATGTCGGATAGCCCGGCTGCTAGGTCGTGGTAGGGATGTCGACATTAACGTTGGACTGAAGCTGTTGTCCGGAGGGGCCCGGAGAGGCTAGGGTTCCCGGGCAACTCGGCTGGACCTCTATAAATAGCGCCATAACTCCTCCTGTGAGAGGGACACCAACCAGAGAGCCAAAACTATAGTCTCATTTACTGCTAGAGCATTTACTCCTCTCTCACTTGTAGTTCATCCTAGTTCTTACTAAAACAGCTCAAGGAGCTCCTTGTAGATCTTGTGAGATACATATACAGTGAGGCAAGGCAGGAGTAGGGGTCTTACCTCCTCACGAGGGCCCCGAACCTGGGTATATCGTGTGTGTTCGTGTTCGCTTGAGGTTTCGTGTGTGTTCTTCGTGTGTTCTTGCGGTTTCTTCCCTCCCCGAGTCGGCTTCGGCAGCACCTAGCCATTTATCGTGTGAGCTCCTTAGCTCGCTAGCCCTCCCCGGATCCACCAGCGTCCATCGGCCCCACACTTTAGCCATCCTATGGCATCTGCCGTGATACCACCACGACAATATACAACCCTACACATTATTATTGACTACTTAGTCCTTATCCTTAGTCACGAGGTATCACAATGGTGATTTACTCATCACACAGGTAACTTCATCATCACTATGGCCTTGATATCTACATCATCACCATATTGATAATTATTTACTTGACATTTGTGGTAACTACATCTCCTTATATCGGGTTAAGAGGATCACCTCCCTCATTTGGGCCGCACATTTGAGATCGCACGAACAAGCTGATACTCTTGATGGGGACATGAAGATCCATCTTATGGAAGGTGTCACCAATGGATTATCTAATCAAACAACAAAAGTGGAAAATAATGCCTAGCCATTGTCGTTCGATTAGACATAAGTTTTCACACTAGACCCTAAATATAAACGCAATGTCTCCGGTGAAAATTTTCTTTATAGTGAAAATCTATAAACTTTGGATGTGGACCATTGGATTAGAAACATGCGGCGTAGATCGAAACTAACCGGCCACTTAAACAACGTTTTGCAGACAACCCTCTGTTCCTACCCAAAATCAGGAAAACGTTTAAAGCTATTCTACCCCATGTGAGGGCTACATGGAGGTCGCGACAATTTCCTACTTTGTCGACGCGACTACGGGCGGTACCCCCACGCGCTGGAGGCCACGATGGCGCTTCGACAGGACCTGGACCCGGAGATGTCCCCGTGCGACGAGGACCTTCTTGACGACCTGGCGCTAGCAATTATAGGCGAGGGTGACCCAACGATTACCTGGTGCTTCTTACATGCGAGGGAGACACGAAGATTGCCCAAGTGCCTTCATTCGACAACGGTCATGCCGCCTCAGTAAGTTAACATTAACATGTAAGTAATTTACTAATTTATGTAGCAATTTCTTGTGTTGTTGGACCAGAAACAATGCAGGTGCACATAAAATTCTTTGTGTTTTACTGTACTAAAATGAATGTGGATGTACATAATCTCTGCTCTTTCGTTGGTTTTGGTGTTTGTTGCATAGATTGCACATGAGTAAGAGGAGGGTGCTCAATCATAGCCTATGCCGACGACGGAGGGAGAGATCGTGGGGTGGGCCGATGGACGGTGAGGGTACACCAATGTCACACGTCGAGCACACATAACCAGCGGACATCGAGGGCGCATTGCCCTGGGATATATCTGGCCATGGGCCGGGCCGGGCTTCGGGCCGGGCCGAAAAAAGCCCGATGTCATTAAGCTAGGCCCGGCCCGACACATTTACACATTTGCAAGGCCCATGCCCGCCCAACACAGAAGCCCGAAAGCCCAAAAGCCCGCCCAAAAGCCCGACATACCCTAGCAGCAGATTATTGGAGAGCAAACACAATTTTGACAACGTATATAGGTACTTTTGTAGTAAAGAACAATATACAAAACAGCAGCAACATTTGCACTTTTGTAGTAAACAATAATACAAAACAATAGTAGCAAATCAGTCTAGTTTCACGTTTCGCCAAGACAAACACAACACAAGTGCATAAATATCAGATTACAGTCCATATTGCATCAAATAAGTCGAGTTTCAGGCTTCGACAAACACAAATGCATAAATATCTTATTACAGTCCATATTGCAAATTCATAGAACCAAAGGAAAAAGCTGGCTGGGTTGTCATCTCTCCATGCCTTCTCCAAATCGTCTGCTCTTCTCATCGCTGTAGCACAAACTCTGCAAAAAGCAATAAACAGGAGGTTAGCGGTTAGTATAAATTACATGTTGACATAACACAAAGAATATGGATTAGGGATATCACATTCTTCATTCGACTCGGAATCTTCATCATCATCTAGCTCAACAACTTCTGCCTTCCTCTTATTATCTACAAACACAACAATATATTGGGTGAATTATAGTTTGTAACTTGCAAGTAGAACATAAGCTAAAAACTGAAACAAAGAAAGCTAAAGTAGATACCATGTTGTTTCTGCAGTTTGACACGATACCAATCTTGCAAGCACATCAACGCCTCCACCGTCTTCGGTTTTAGTGAGGCACGGTTCGGGGTTATAACCTTCTTACTCAAACTGAAAGCTGATTCTGATGCAACACTTGACACGGGAACTGCAAGGATATCACGTGCCAATCTTGCTAGCTGAGGATACCTAGCTGCAGACTTACTCCAATAATCCAAGATATCGATATTGTCATTCAACTTCTTCACAGGTTCAGCCAAGTACAATTCCAATTCAGATTTCTCTTCGTGCGAGCTCGTGCTTGCCACATACTGATCATAGTCAGAAAAGGCACCCAGTCCACAAGTACTTGAGGGACTAGCTGCGGCCAAGTTTTCATTAACTGGCATAGCACTACCGTACTCATTAAATAAAGAAGTCAAGGTACTTCTAACATCAGTAATGCGACGAAGGGCGTCATCCTCAGCATACAGCTTGGAGTAAGAATAAGCTAAAAACTTGAACTTAATGCGGGGGTCAAGAACAGCAGCACAGGACAGAAATACACTATAGTCAGACCAATATTTCATGAACTTGTCTCTCATAACAGCCATCATGGGACCCATGTAGCTATTTATACCAGCAGTAGCCTCAATAATAGCAGTATGAACCAGAAAAACATTCATGAAGTACAGATTGGCTGTTGGATATTTTGTTCCTGAGAAAACAGTAGTTACCTTGAAGAAAACCTCCAAGAAATGATACATATGAGATACTTTGGCCCATTCTTCCTCCGATAGATGAAAATTATCCTTGAAGATACTATCCCTATCAGCATACCAATGGAACACTTCTCTGTAGTACAAACAGCAGCCAAGCATTGTATAGGTTGAATTCCAACGAATGGGCATATCAGGTTTCAGCTTTCTTGATTCTTGTAAGTTGAAAATAGTTTTAGCTGTGCTATAAAACTTAAACAGCCTAGTGCCTGAAGCCTTTAGGTACATTATACCATCTCTCAGCTTGCCAACAGCACCATCAATCAAGGTCAATCCAGCTTGAACTACCAAATTCAGTATGTGTGCGCAACAACGAATTTGAAAGAATTTGCCCGACAAAGGTAAAGCACCTTGTGACAAGTGGCTTCGCAAGCAAACAATCATTCTATCATTATATGATGCATTATCAAGAGTGATGCACATCACTTTCTTATCAATCCTCCATTCACGAAATGCTAAGTGGACCTCATCAGCAATAGATGCTCCATCATATGGTGGATCAATTTTTTTAAACCATACAATTCTTTTGTTTAGTTTCCAATCAACATCTATGTAATGACAAGTAATGCAAATATAGCTATCCTTGGTGACTTCAGATTTCCAATTATCAGATGTGAAACTTACTCTACCAGGGGCAGCAGCAATAACATCAAGCAATTCTTTTTTCTGGTCAAGAAACATAGCCATTATCTCTCTTTTTATTGTGTGCCTACCAACAGACTTGAATGCTGGACAACAAGCAGACATCATAGTTCTAAATCCATCCTCTTCAACTGTTGTAAATGGATGAGAACCAGACACAAGGTAGATAGAAATACCATGTCTAGCTACTTGAGCATCATATCTAACATTTTTTAGTGCAATTGTTCCATCCTCATTTGTTTCAGATTTCAAAAAGAAATTATTCATTGTGGACTGATCAGTCATATGTTTTGCTTTGGTGTGCCTAAGAAGATGAGATGTACCATTTTGAGATTGACCCGACAACTCAGCGGAGCAATGGTTGCACTTAGCTATTATATATTCATCACCATCAGCGGAGATCTCGGTGAAGTCCATCCATACCTTTGACTTCAATCTGGAATGGGCAGAGGAGGAAGCAGGCTGCTGTTGGCTGTTGGCTGCGACTGTTGGCTGCGACTGTGCTGCATCTGTATGCTGCTGCTGTTCTGATGGCTGTGCACTTCTTGAACCTCCACTAGATGCTGGCTTCCTTGCCCTTCCTGCTGCCCTCTTTCCCCTTGCACGTTTCGTCTGACCTTTCCCACGAGGAGGATTCGGAGGTACAATAAACATCTCCATCTCCTCTTGATGCCCTTCTAATTCTTCAGGATGGTAATCTGGTTCTGAACCCTCTAGGCCTTCTTGTTCAACCACATCCACCATGCTAAATCTGCATATAGCATTGAGAATGAATTAATTTATCTAGAACACAAAGAATAATACAGCTGCAGCAGCAAATACATCAGCAAATCATCTAAAAATAGCTCTAGAACAGCAGCAAATACATCACACATATACATTTATATCTAGCAAATATAAATGCCGACAGTTGCAACTTGCAAATAACACTAGAACTCTACAAGTCTACAAATAAGTACACAATATACAGCAAAATCAAGAAATCCATCAATAGACGGCATCAAAATTCATCTACAACATCTCAATTAATCTATAACATCCACTAAATCATCTCTAAAATGCATCTGCTGCATCCACAACTACAAATTCTCCACATCCACCAAGAACTCATGATCGGCCCAGCTCGGTGTGCTAGTACCTTGAAGGAGACGCGCTCGGCGTGCTCGTCGGTGCGGCGGTGCGGCTCCCGCGACGAAATAGACGCGGCAGCCCGGGCGAGGACGGAGTTGTGGTCGCCGGAAGGAGAGGTGGCCGGCGGGTGAGCACGTGCTCGTCGTCTAGTCGCTGCCGCGGTGGGGAGAAGAGAAGGTGTGGCCAACGCCCGCCACGCCGCGAGGAAGGAGGTGCCACGGCGAGGAGGAGATGCGGCGGCCCAGGTCCGAGCGAGGAGGTGCCACGAGGAGGAGGAGATGCGGCGAGGAGGTGCCACGGTGAGGAGGAGATGCGGCGGCTAGGGTTTCGCTATGGTGGCCGCCGCCATTTCGGGAGCGGGTGGGGTGAGGAGAGGAGGCAGGGAGCGAGCGAGTGCGAGTTGCGACTCTGCTGCGTCTGCGAGGCTAGGGTTAGTCTCCTCATTATCCTTGCTGGGCTGAGAAAGTGCACTGTCGGGCCGGGCCGGGCTTTTTTAAAACTAAAACTGAAGCCCAGGCCCGGCCCAGCTGACAGCTCGGGCCTAACTTCCAGGCCCAGGCCCGGCCCGGTGGTCGGGCCCATTGGGCCCAGGCCCTGTATTTTCGGGCCGGGCCGGTCGGGCCGGGCCAAACATGGCCAGATATACCCTGGGATCACGGTTCTCCATCGGGAGATTGAAGATGAAATCTGAAATGTGTTTTGGACTCTGGTTAGAAAATAGAGTTAGAGCGGTCATTAGTTTTCTCCTTTTATTACGATACGTTCAACAAAGTGTACAGGTTTAAAGCGGTACTTGGCCTTCATTTTTAGAGTGTTATACTAACTATGGCCTAATTTGTACCGCACAACATAAAATTTCAGCATACGGCCGGGCGTGAAATCCATCATCTACAATGACACGTCACACCGGAGACTAGAGTAGTAGTAGTTCGTGTCCACTGTTTGGGCCACCTACATCGTCAGAAATTTGACTTACACTGTATACGATACGCATGATAAACTCCAAAAGGAGACACATCACACATGGCCTGGCCGTGAAGCGCCTCCAGCCACTTTGCCGGATAAGGCGACGAAGCGGGCCACGTGAGGCGAACACAAGAGCACAGATCTGGATCAAATGATCGTGCCGTTTACCTTATTTTTCACTGATCCCGTGCGTGCGTGGATCGCCTAGGCTCCATGATAATAAAAAAGAAAGCCTCAGAACAAGGCCTGCTAGACTAGTGCTCGGCGCTTGCTCTTGCTGGTGACATACGCCCCGGGAAGCCGGTGACATTTGGCGGCGGTGGGTTTGACGACGAGGCGGGAGTGGTTAGCTGAGCTGAGCCAACGACAGTGGGTTAGTTGAACCACAAATCTAACAAACTAGTACTTCCTCCGTTCTGATTTAATTGACTCAGATTTAATACAACTTGTACTAAATCTGAATCAATTAATTTAGAACGGAGGGAGTAGTGCTTAGCGTCATCCCGTGAATTGACGGAAGCAAAAGAAGGACGACTCATCGTCATGCTGTCTCGTAGAGTACTCCGGTGTCAGGCCCCAAACGATGATGGCGAACGCACTCGTTTCAAAAAAAAAAAAAAAAGATGATGGCGAACGCTGATGCGCACATCGCATCATTGCCCCAAACGTAATGGATGGAGTTCTTTTTTTTTCCTTTCATTAATTCATTCCCATTCTTTCTTTCTTTCTTTCTTTCGAGAAGAGAACACGTAACGGTGGAAAGAGAAGAACCTTAATTCGCGAAGCACACGAGTGTGTGCACGACTTGGAGTCTAGGTTTTCTCAGGAGGCAGCGGCCGGCCGACACAGACGGACGGAATTTAATTTTCAAACGAGTTTAATAGGGCCACAACCACAACGGTACAAAAAAACACCAACGGAATCCCGTAACACGGAACGGCTCCGCCCCGGAAGCGCAACTGCCGGATGGATGGCAAGGCGGCCGTAAATAAGCAGAACTTCCCCTTCCACGCATAAAAAGGCCGTGTGGCGCAGCTAAGGGTGGGCATAAAAACCGATACCCGAAACCCGAAACCGGAAAAACCGACACCGAAACCGAGATGACCGGAACCGAAAAAACCGATGCAAATTTGGGTACCAGAGTAAAATAGACCGAAATTAATTCAAAAATTCGGGCAACACATCTCTAAAACCCGATGAGACCGAAGTGACCGGTTTAGTGCTGCGCAGACCAACGCGACATAATCCCACCGAGTAAAGTCGAGTTAATATGGCCATCTTCCCCAGAGCCAACGAACGGAGAGCAGCCCAGGCGCCCGCACTGTTGATCTTCCCGAGAGGCGAGAGCCACGATGCTGAAATTACTCCCCAAATTGAAGGATTGGCACTTCCCACTCCCAATTCCTACTTGTACTCCCAATTCCCCAAGGCCAAAGAGACGCCATAGCCGCCTGGGCTGCTCCTGCGTTCTCTCCGTGTCGGGCCATCCGCCACCGCGCCAAGCCAAGGATTCGCCCATCAGCCGTTAGCTTCCACCTCCGCCGCGCTCGCCTGCGTCTCCGCTGGACACACTCGACCTCTCTTGTCTCCTCGAAGGTGAGTCAATGAATCATCCGGTTCTGAGATTAATATAGGTTAGCTGGTTAGCCGGTTCTGAGATTTGCGCAGCATCAGTTCCTCTGGATATTTAATCTGTCTACTTCGTGCTAGCTAGATGCGATCCTCTGGATATTTGAGATTTGCGATTAGCATAAGTAATCTGCTAATTAATCTAGTGTATTTAACGTATCTGCTAGCCGCTAGCTAGATGCCTATTGTTGCACTTCTCTGGACTAATTTCAGTAGCTAATATTTTAGTTTGGTACGGTCATACCCGAAATGACCGAAATAAGGACCGAATTTCCGGGTACCCGAAATGTTCGGTTCTAGAAGATTTTGAGTAAATTTCGGTGCTTCATTTTTACTAACCGAATTCTAAAAAGACCGAAAATAAAAGACCGAAAATTCGGTCATAACCGAACGCCCACCCTGAGGCGCAGCGATCCTGGGCGACGCGAGACACGAAAAGGGACGAGACAGCGAAACAGAAATCCTTCAAGTTGGGTAAATTCTTCGCTCTGGTTCTCTGTCGCGACCGCCTCCTTTCCCCTACCACAGACCACAGTACTAGTGCTGTGCTGCCGCAACAACCGAGTAGCCTTCACGACTAAATCCACCACCACTCCCTCCCCCACCGCACCGCGTCGTCGCCCCCCTCCTCCTCCTCCCCTCTCCGGCCACCAAACCCTAATCATTCGTTCGGGGGGCGGGCGGGGGGACTCGTCTGCCTGCCGGCCGGCCTCGATCCGTCGCCGACCCGCGATTTCTCGCTCGGCTCGGGCGGCCGTGGTCCCCGCGGCGGCGGCGGGCGTGACCGACGAGGACAAGGAGGCGCGGATTCGGTGCGGAGGAGGAAGATGCCGAGGCTGCCGGAGCCGCCCGCGCGGCGGTGAATGGAAGCGGCGGGACGCTGCGTCGCCGACCGAGCGAACGTCGTCGTCACATGGATGCCAGGGCCTCGCCGGGCGGCGGAGGGAGGGTGCTCTGGCTCGTCGGACTCAAGGTGAGCCGCCTCGATCCGCGGCCCGGGGTTCGTTCGCTGGATTTGGGGTCGAATTAAATTCAGGGCGTGGGAGGGGAGGGGTTCTTGTTTTTCCACGGATTCGGGGCGAATCGACTCGCATTTCAGGCGACCCACTCACTCCAACGGGGATTTGAGAGATTTCAGGCTTGCCTCACTCTTCTGGTGTAGGGTTTTACTGTTTCGCCGGCCGCGAAACTTTCTTGGGGGCAAGGGAATGGTTCTTCCGGGCTTCCGGTCCTATTTTTGGGTCGCAGTTAAACCAGTGAAGTAGATGGATCAAAACCTGCCGTTTCCGGATGGATCACTTACCGTTACCATATCCAGTTTGACGAAAGATTCATTATCTCTTATCCATGTGGTCCTGCCTCTTCACAAGGAGCTACGTTTGTACTGACAATCAATTCTTCCGTTCTTGCTCCTCCTGCCACAGATTGTGCTGATTCTTGTCTGGTCTGGGGGAGCCAGTGCCGGTTCTGACGACGGCAAGGCGTTGTCTCTGGAAGGCGCCGACTCTGGGGACAAGGATGTTTACCTCAGCCACTCCTGCATCCACGACGAGATACTGCATCAGCGGCGCCGAGCCGGGCGCAAGGAGTACTCTGTCATGCCGCAGGTCTACCACGTGCCCCGGGAGAAGAAAGTCGACCGCCTGAGAGGGAGGCAGCTGTTGGGGCTGCGTGCTCCGCATAGTAATGTCAAGAAGCCGATACGGATATACCTCAACTACGATGCCGTTGGGCACTCGCCCGACCGGGATTGTAAATCTGTCGGCGACATCGTGAAGGTGGGTTTGTTGTCACATTTGGCCTCTGATCGCGTCAGCGGCTATTTACTATTGTAGTAGTAATGCTGGGTTACTTGTTTCGTTTTGTTAGCTTGGCGAACCACCAGTACCGTCGGCGCCAGGAACCCCTCTCTGTGCTCCTCATGGTGACCCACCGTTGGTGGGAGATTGCTGGTACAATTGCACCTTTGAGGATATAGCCGGGGAGGACAAGAAGCAACGGCTTCGGAAGGTGCAGCTCTATCCTCTTAGTGGTTCTGTCTGTCACTCGTTTTGAAATGTGTCATACATTACAAGCTCTACTGTAATAGAAGATATAACAATGCTACTGGCATGCTGTTGTTCTGTATGCTAATTGCTGAATTGGATTACTGGCAGGCACTGGGCCAAACAGTAGAGTGGTTCAGAAAAGCTCTAGCTGTTGAACCTGTTAAGGGGAACCTGCGGCTTAGTGGGTACTCTGCTTGTGGTCAGGATGGAGGTGTTCAGCTTCCCCATGCATATATTGAAGGTAATTTGCAGTTATGGTGAAGCATTTTGTAGTATTTTATCTGGTTCTCCATCGTCATACAAATTTACCTTAATTGCAGATGGTGTCGCCAACGCTGATTTAGTACTCTTAGTAACAACTAGACCAACAACAGGCAACACACTTGCATGGGCTGTAGCCTGTGAACGGGACCAATGGGGTCGTGCAATTGCAGGTTTGTGACAACCCTCACATTCGCATGCAAGTATTCTCAGGCGGGAGAGTCTAATGCTGTCTATGTATTTAGGGCATGTTAATGTGGCCCCTCGTCATTTGACGGCTGAAGCAGAAACACTACTTTCAGCTACTTTGATACATGAGGTCATGCATGTTCTAGGCTTTGATCCTCATGCCTTCACACATTTTCGTGACGAAAGGAAAAGGCGGCGTGGTCAGGTAGTCGACAATATATTTCCTCTTATTGGTTTAATATCTTCTTCTGCTAGTGTTGACTCCAATGCTAAAAACCAGATCTAATGATTGCTTTATTGCATTTGCTTCAGATTTAACATGTAAAACCGACTTTAGCTTTAAAGCTTATGACCAAAGCACTCGACAGTTCAGTGAACATGTTTCTATGATTGTAGAGCAGCCTTAGGTCATGTTATACACAGCCTCTTAGGATAGGCGCCAGTCTCCAAATCATGTTAGTTACTTCTAATTCCCGTGGAAGGCTGGGTCTAGCTAGCGTCGACGTAAAAACTGGAGCTGGGAGCTAAACCTCCTATTTTTCAGGGAGAGCCAGAGAGGCAGAAATAAGAGTTGGGTAAAACAAGCGCCCACCATTGCTCGAAAGGGATGCTTAGCTCGTAATCAGTTTTGTGGTATTTTTTTACGCTCAAGTAGAGTTACAAGCGTCGTGCATTCTACATGGTAGTTTCCACATCAGCCTAGTGTGATGACACATAGCCTTCATCATAGAAGGCTAAATACTCTCCAATTTTTGCAAACAGTTCTTTTGAGGCTTATCTCGGAAGAAGTGAGGCTGTGAAGTGTTGGGCATATGTGCTGTAACCCATGACATGGCTTATGCGATTAATTTTAATTGCAATAAGAAATTCATGCAAGTTTATGCGGCATATAAATGAACCATTAATTGGCAAACCCTGGCACTTGTGGTTAGGTGTAGTCCACTGATGCAAATGGGATACTTGTTGATGCTTTAGAGTTTAGAATCCACTATGACAGCATGCCTTTGATATTTGTGCTAAGCCTTGTCTATGTGTGGTGGGATTAATTGTCTGGCATGACCACTGATGCACACACGCTTAGCTAACGAATTTCCGTAAGTGGCTCGGTATTCATGACATATGAAGTAGAATCTGATGCATCACCTCTCGCCCCACCACTTGTTAGAAACAAACCCACACAACAACTTTGTAAATGAGGCGAATGAATTGGCAACATAGACAATATGTTGCGGTTGTGATCTGACAACTAGACATTCAAACCCTCTTGTGTAGGCCAACTGGACATGAGATTCTAGAGCGCACATTCTAAGTGACAATTTTAAACACTTCAGTGACAGTACTCCCTCCTTCCCAAAATATTTGGCGTATCTTCACAGTTTGAGGGCCAAGAGCTTTGGAAAGAATACACATTGTCATAGCTTAATCCATATCAGCACCGCCAGTCAGGGGATAACTAGTCAATTTCTCCGGTCAAAAATATATTCTCTGTTCACTGCAATCATTACTAGCATAGTCTAAAACACTACGTGGAAGTACTTCCATCGTATCTCTTTTTAACTGATTATGCTTCTCTTCATGCTTTGCATGCCGTGATTGTAATCTCCATCTATATATCTTCTCAGGTCACTGTTCAGGCTTTAGATGAAAAGCTTGGAAGAATGGTTACACGTGTTGTCCTTCCTCGAGTTGTCATGCACTCTAGGCATCATTATGGAGTAAGTTATAGACTGAAGATCTGTCAGCTATGTCAGATCGGATTTCATGTGATTGCCACTGTTTAGTGCTTGTCCATTTTGATGCTACTTGCTTGAAAAAGAAGCCTCATAGTAATTCGTAAACTTCTTCATTTGTGTTAGGCATTTTCCCAGAACTTCAGTGGGTTGGAATTGGAAGATGGCGGAGGCAGGGGCACCTCAGGTACATCCACAGCATAAATCTTCATAACTTTGATGTTTCCATTTACTGGCATTGTTAGTAACTATATGAGTTTGAGGATAACCCTTGTTGTGTATATTTTTTCCCTTCACTAACATTTGCCACTCTTAACAGGTTCACATTGGGAGAAAAGACTTCTAATGAACGAGATCATGACTGGGTCAGTGGATACAAGATCAGTGGTTTCAAAGATGACTTTAGCATTATTGGAGGACAGTGGGTGGTATCAAGCGAATTATAGTATGGCTGAACATTTAGATTGGGGTCGAAATCAAGGAACAGAGTTTGCAATCTCCCCCTGCAATTCGTGGAAAGGGGCATACCGCTGCAATACAACTCAATTATCAGGATGCACTTACAATAGGGAAGCAGAAGGTTACTGCCCTATAGTAAGCTATAGCGGAGACTTGCCCAAATGGGCGCAGTATTTCCCTCAAGCAAATAAAGGTAGGATAAATCACCTCTTTTCGGAAATTATACAGGCTGCTGAAATGATGTAGGAGAACTTTAAGGATTTTAGGTTTATGTTAATGTTTTTTCCATGCCAAATGCATATAGAATCATGTGGAACTATCTCCCAGAAGCTCTTTATTCGTTCAGTTTCAAGGTCTGTTTGAATTGCCGTGGCTTGTCAAAAGTAACTTTTGGATGCCACAATTCGTTGAATGCACCTTTCTTTGGCTGCTGTAACACTAACAGAAACATACTATTAGAATCAGCCCATCAGTAAGATTCACCTAGCTAATTAAATTACAGCATATCACGATAATAGCAAATTGATCCTCCATCCTTTTTTATCCTCTCTTCTTCTCTTTAAGTCCCTTTTCTGTAAGCCAGCATGTTGCATTTCAAGGTTTCTCATATATGATACCTAATTTTATATCTGTAGGTGGCCAGTCATCGTTAGCTGATTACTGCACATATTTTGTTGCTTATTCTGATGGCTCGTGCACCGATGTAAATAGTGCACGAGCACCTGACAGAATGTTAGGTGAAGTACGGGGAGGTAATTCAAGGTGAGACCACATACAGTAATTTGGTTATACTTGTTTTGGAACATGCAATTTCAGAAAATTTGACAATTTTCTGGAAATTTACGAACGAACAGGTGCATGGCCTCAACACTAGTGCGAACTGGTTTTGTCCGTGGATCTATGACCCAAGGAAATGGTTGTTATCAGCATCGCTGCACGAATAACTCCTTGGAGGTGACTACTCTTTCATTTATTTGCACGAAGTTTGCTTTGCTTGGGCCATCTCAAGTTTCTATAACCGAGTTAACGACATGCTTATACCGTTTCGGTTTTTAAGTAACAAGCTATGAATCATCTTTCTAGTGTCGATTTTGACATGCTGTCGAACTTTTATAGGTTGCTGTTGATGGCGTCTGGAAGTCATGCCCAGAATCTGGTGGCCCAGTGCAGTTCCCAGGGTTCAATGGTGTGTATTGTTATTTAATGTGCATTAGATCAACTTCTCTCTCTTTGGTTCTTACACATGTTAATTTTGTGCTGAAGGGGATTTGATTTGCCCGGCATATCATGAACTATGCAACACGGTTCCGGTCCAAGTAAGTGGCCAGTGTCCCAAGTCGTGCAGTTTTAATGGTGACTGCATTGCTGGAACCTGCCACTGTTTCCCTGGGTTTCATGATCATGACTGCAGCAGAAGTGAGTATAAGCTACACAGTACACACTATCTTATAGTTTGTATTCAACTATACAATAACACTGCCTTCGATGATCATTTTCTTGTTTCCCAATCATCTACATTTCAGCATTAAATTCTCTAGTTTTGTATCCCAAAAACGATAATGAATAATATGGATGTTGAAGTGAAGCAATTTTGTAGCGAACAGTTAATTGACAAATATCCCATGCAGCTTTTGTATTGTTCTGCTTCATGTGAACTGTCAATCAGGATGAAGCTAATAGCCTAATAGCTAACATGTAGTATTTGTCTGCAATATTGTCAATGAAGAATGTGCAGTTCCTGCCCCCTTAGTTGTCATGATCACCTTGCTGCTATATTGAAGTGATCATTCTGTTAACTAACAAGTGATGGTTTGGGTCAACAGGATCTTGCCCGGACAAGTGCAGTAGTCATGGTATATGCAAAACTAATGGTATCTGTGAATGCGAAAGTGGCTGGACTGGGATTGACTGTTCAACAGGTGAAGCTTAACAACCACTGAAAGTCTCCACTATAGATGCACACATCTATTACTGTGCGTTGCATTCATGAGTTTTAGGGGCACGGCGAAGGCCCGAAGTATTCTTTTGCCAACCTTCATATATGTTAAACAAATGCATTTGAAATTGAGATGGAAAACATGCTTTGTGGCATATGTAGTGTTTGCATTTTGGTTATTATCAAACATTCAGAACTCACAATGCTTGATTAAGTTTGGTCCCTTCTATTGCTTTGTGCTTACTCAAACAACCAAGAAGTAACACCTTGTTTCCATTTTATGCAGCGGTTTGTGACGAGCAGTGTAGTTTGCATGGAGGTGTTTGTGATAATGGTAAATGCGAGTTCCGTTGCTCAGACTATGCGGGCTACACTTGTCAAAAGGGTTCAGCAATACTGCCTAGCCTATCAATGTGTCATGATGTGCTGGTCAGGGATGCCGACGGGCAGCATTGTGCACCAAGTGAACTCAGTATACTACAACAGCTCGAAGCAGTAGTTCTTGTGCCAAATTACAATAGGTTGATGCCAAGTGGGCGGACCTTCCTTAACTTCTTCAACAATGCCAATTGTGCAGCAGCGGCGAAGCGGCTGGCCTGCTGGGTACTGTTCCATCTAACCATTTCTCTAATATCCATTTTCTGAACTTCTTTTGACATTTCAAAATGTTTTAACCAACTTGCTTGCCTACAAGATTGCTCACGTTTAGTTTTCATTACTGCTTTTAAAACAAGTTCACCAATGGAGCAATAAATGTCACTTGGAGAAGCTTATATAGTTATATATACATAAACAGATAGCACTATGTACCTTAAGTCAAGTAATGGCGCCGTTTAAGCTTAACAGACAGTATTGTTTGTCATTCCCTTGTTCTCATGTAGCCTTGTAGTCCTATGCTGTTAATGAGGAAACTGTATTATTGTAGGCAAATTGACATATTGCTATGGATAAATTCATTCATATTAAACTACTTTTATCAGATCTCAATTCAAAGGTGCGATGAAGATGGGGACAACAGGCTACGGGTATGCTACTCTGCATGCGAGCTGTACAATTCGGCATGTGGGGCGGGTCTTGATTGCTCGGACCAGACCCTTTTTAGCAAGAGGGAAGAAGAAGAAAAGGGTGTCCCGTGCACAGGATATGGCGAGAAGAAGTCTTTCTGGCTATAACTCTTCTTCCCCTCATTAGCTCTGGCTGAAAGCTCAGAGGTGTAAAGTATATAAGTTGCAATGCCTATCCATATTCATTTTTCGTTTTTTAGCCGATACTTTCCAATTGTAGGATACGGAAAGTAGAGGCCCATTTCGCCTGGGCGCCTGAAGATGGGTGCCTGGTGTATAAACAGCATTTGGGTCGGCTCTTGCTTAGAAGGTTAGTCTGACTGCAGGAAGGAAGGGGGTGGGTGGTAGGTTTTTTGTTGTTCTTCGTCACTTCAGAAATAGTGGGGGAAATGTAAAGGCTGATGTGTGTTGTAATCTCTGATTACGATCTTAACAGAGCATTTCGGAATTGTCGTCTGAATTATTTTGCATTTTATGTTTATATGCAAGCTGATGATTCCTCCCTTTAATTTTAAGGAAGTGTTATGGCTTGCCTGTGGAAGGTTGGAACCAATAATTGTCTGACTGATGGCATGGACATTATCAAGAGACCGAGGTATAGCAATAGCAAGGACAGTCAACATATCTCCCGGGGCCCTAGGAAGCTAAAACTACAGCGCTCCAGCAGATAGATCTGAACTACAGCAAGTCCCTACATATGGCAAACGCCAAATTTCGTCGATTAGCACCTCGCCTATATGCCAGGAAAAACTGGAAATGTAGACATGCAGAACAGATTGTGCCAAACTGGAAAAACTGGACCATCAGTTTGCATTCTTCCATTTCACCGCACAGATCAACTTGGAAAACAAAAGTTGAACATAGCGTTTCTGAAGAAATGGCAGCCACATGTTTTTATTGATAGTATTCCATTTTTGTTTATGTACAAGTGCTGTGATTTGAACGTGTGAATACACAATCCTGGAATCATCAAAGTTAATTTACCCGCTTCATTTGACATGCGAATAGCTACTACTTCCACCAACATCTGAGGCCAAGGCGCTGTTCAAAGTATAGCCGTTCCAGACGCGCTCTCGTAGTCGTAGGTCCTGGCCATGTTCTTTGTCGAGGGCATACCGGCAACACCACCTTCTTCAATGCCGCATTCATTCTTACCCCTTATGATCTTGAAGTACCCATCCTATAATGCATCACAAACCAACATTTATCAATTAGTTGAATAAATGCTACTAACATTCACTGTCTCACTTCAAATAGTACAAGGTATTTGACAAACTCACATCACCCCAGCCTCTGTTCCATTGATTTGCAAGAAGCTGAAGAACAGAAGAAGGAACATGTTAGAACTTGACCATTGGGTAATAAATAGTGTGATATAAAGAATCGAAAAGATACCCAGTAATCTTCGCCAGCATCACTGGTTCCCCATCCAATCAACTTGACGGCATGGCCTCCCATCACACCACCCGTGATGTGCTTGTATACTCCTGATTTGTAGTGTGCAAAGTCCTTCACAATTCGGCAGTGTTAAATCAGCAACCCCATAGATAAAATACTTTCTTTTGATTCTTTCTCATCTTATACATAATCAGCAAGTATAGGAGCTGTCTATCAAATGACAAGCTATCTGGAAAAAATTCATAGAACAATAACGGTACTATATATTCAGTTTGCTCATAAATGACTAGCTGTCAATCAAGTGCCAATATTTATATTCGTTTCTGTCGAACTACCATGCCGTTGGTAAGGTTTTGTTAGAATTACAGGCGCCCCATGACTTCTCAAACCAGCCTTTTTTACTACCTTGGTAAAATAAAAATTAAAACTCAGAAATAGGACCATACTGAATACTAGAAGTTACCTCGTAAACTGTGAAAGCAACTTCTACAGGGCCATTTGTGTAGACCTCTGCCATGATGTCATGTGGATGAGATTTAATTCTGTATGCATTAACACTGAAATGCTTCTGTTCCTTCCACACTTGGTTCTGCACAGTGCATTTCTTTTCACATTTTGGTGTACGATAAGCAGGTTCACATCCGGGATGCTGGCAACCAACTTGATCAAAATATGGGTCGCACTGCAAAACAGTGATAAAGAAATCCATATATGTTAATTAAGATTAATTTCATGAAGATCAAGTGGAAATTTTCACAATGGTTCTTCTATTTCATTTTTGTGCTAAGATGCAACAAACTTCCCAAAATTTAGACAGAGACACTTGTCTTGTCTCCCTCAAACATATGCTCTAACTCAACCGTTAATTTTCTTCATAAACAGCAGAATTTCATTACAGCATGAATTAATAATCGATGGATATCCAGTTTTAATTGCATTGTTCAACATTTTACATATAACATTGATTAGTTAGAACACAGAAAAGCTATTGCCTTTGAAGGATCAGAACATTCTGGTGGTATAAAAAAGAAGAGTAGCATATACCTCGTCAGTCACAACACCACTCCGACGGAAGTAGCGCCATGCGCTGATAGGATATCCTCCATTACAGCCTTGACCACACAGAAAACCACAGCAAGCCACTAGGTCATTCACTGAAAGTGAGATGTTCTGCAAGGAGTACAAACAGCAGCATAGCCATGTAAGAAGAATTGACCAAACATGCCTGTTTAAAAGTAGTCTGAAAAAAAGGCACATCATTCATATGCCCTCACCACATTGAGATGAATGCAGAAACGATCCTGGAGACATTCTACAGCACCAAAGGCCCAACAAGAACCACAGTGACCCTGTCATCGTCAACCAATACATAATAACTTAAGCATCTCACATTATTCGATACACACTCAAGGAGTTTACAATTTAAGGTAGTGTGAATATACTTACTTGGTCTGTTCATTAAAATCAGCGTTTTCCAGGGTATTCCAAAAGAAGAGAGGAAATGGAGTCGGTCAAAGTATTCAAAACGATGCAAAAGTGCAAAACCGGTTTATGGTTGAAAGTGGGTCAACACTGAAGTACCGAAGGCTAAACTTACCAAGTATGGTACCAATTGTGCTGCAACCGGACCATTGAACTCTAGCATCGAACTCCTTTGGGAGATCCACTGATCTTGAGTAACTTTTGGTTGGTACACCAACTAGTAAGGCCGGAGGTGTGGGCTTCACTCCAAGAATATGTTTAAATTGCTCAACCTGCACACAAGAGGTCGAATTTGATGTCAGCAAACAGACAAGAAAAATGATGCCTTAATGGCAACAACAAGAAGAGGGTGCTGATATTACAGTATAGTTCTCGAAGTAGGGGTTGTGTCCGGCGGTCCAGCCGGCATTGGGATGCTTGTTGATCGTCTGTATGATGTCTTTCTGCGACAGTAGAACACCATACCATGATGAGTAAAACAAACAATAGAAGATGGGGAGTATATGGAAAGATTATGTCAATTTGTGTGTGATTAAAATTGACCTGGATGATTCTGAGTGAATTGTCTCCCTTGGCTGCTCCAACCAGCTGCATGTACACACAGATGTTACCATAGTATCTCGAACCGAACATATGTGATTTGGCTAACTTAACTTCACAACATCTTACTAGTTGTGGGCATATTTTTTCACCGAAACCGAAAACAAAACCTACTATGGTTCTGAGCTACTTCTTGGGGTCGCAAAAAGAAGAAGGGAGGGATCGAACTTTATTTAAGAGCAATTCGATTTTCAGTGTTGGCCTCACACTTTCACTTGTTCAGCGGACAGTCGGCGCACGCTAAGCTTCCGAGATTCGAAGCTCCAGACTACTAGAGAGCTTGCCATCCTCAAGATTCCGCCAAACCGGAAACCGTTACGAACTAATTTGTGAAAAACTAGGCAAGGAACCAAGTCCGGAGAAGAAATTCTTCACGGGTTTGACTTGTGAAAGAAAGAAAAGCAGGTAACAGAGTAATGACCGGAGGGGAAGAGCCGAACCTGCGGGGCAGCTGCGGCGGAGAGGACGACGACGAGGAGCGCCAGCGGGAGCGCAATGGAGACGCGCCCCATCTTCTTCCCCGATCGGCAACGGAGGAACTCAAGGAGCAGAAGCAATCAGGAGTAGCTGGTTGGTTGCTTTGCTTTGCTTCTCTTTCTCCTCGCCCACGATGGCTACCTTTTTCTATGGTTCCCGGTATGACTACGATACGATGGAGGAGAGGAGACCACCGATATTTTCGAGTACCTCGCGGCCCCGTTCCGTTTCCTGGCCAATCACGCTCCTGCGTAGCGTGCAACAAGTATCGCGGGAATCAACAAACTACTCCCTCCGTTCCAAATTAAAATGATTTTCATTTATCTAAAAATAGATGTATTTAGACTTGTAACATGTCTACATACCTTCACTTTTAGCCAAATGCAATCTAATTTGAAAAGGAGGGAGTAGTATTTATAATCCCTTTTGCTAGTTTAGGTGGATCGAGAATTATTACAGAATTTTATCGACTCTGAAATCATTAAATTTACAACGTAATCCGTTCACTAAATTTTGCACGTGGGGTGGCAATTGCACATGAATTGCAACCAAAATTATCAAGTTGCACATGAAATTGGGTGACCGAGAGTTCAGGTAATTCTAAGTTGACCAAGAATTAGCCATGTCCATATTTAAACGTCTACCGGCTAGATTCGTCGTTGCTTCGACACGGGAAACAAAAATCACATAGCATTTGCTTTGCTTTGAGGGCTCGTTCTAGCACCCATCATTTTTATTTCATTTGACAAAATGAAATGAAATAAATTTCAGAGAAACGAGAGCATTAGGGACATGCATTGACTTAAGATAGCATAGGCGTTCTCTAGAATTTCAATTGAAATGACATTCCAATTTCATGGCAGCCAAACACGTTTGGGTATGAAATCTGAAATGACTTCCATGAAAATGATGGGTGCCAAACGACCCCCAAGTGCTTTTGTAATCTCGTTTCTGTGTGATGAGGTTCGTGTGTGGCTTTGGTGATATTTTTTTTTGAGAAACACAGTACAACGCAAGCGCTCATATACACGCGTACACACCCACCCCTATGAACGCACGCACACCCTACCCCTACCCCTATGAGCACCTCCGAGAGACTGAGCCGGCGGGTCAGGTCTTGAGATTGACGAAGTCACCACAGGCGCCTCGCTGTCGACGGGAACGTCGCCTCCCACTAAAGAATATACACGTCTAAATGAGAAACACCAGCGTCAAACCTGTGGTTTGAACTCTGTTGGGCTGGGGGTACAACCACCCACCTAACCATCTTGCCACAGGCAAATTCTCGTGGCTTTGGTGATTTTCATCTTGTAAACTATTCAATTTGATATAGAGACCGGGGTTTTTCCCCTTCCTTTTTGAAAAAAGCGAAACCTAGAAATACGACCAATTTGCACCATCATGCGCTCCTCGGTGCACATCAACTTGGCAAACCAAAGATGGACACAGAGTTTCGTAAGTAATGCCCCTGGGCAGCCGTATGTTTTTATTGATATTATTGCATTTTGTTTCTGAACAAGCGTTGTGACCTGAACAACATATCAGCATCAGGGAAAGTGTCGTAGTAGTGTACAGAATACACATTCCTGATTTCCTGGAATCATCAAAGCTAATTTACCCGCTTCATTTGACACGCAAATAGCTAATTCCATCTGCATCAGTGGACAAAGGCGCTGTTCAAACTTCAAAGTATGGCGGTTCCAGTGGCGTCGCCATAGTTTCCAGCAAGGTTCTTCGTCGATGGCATACCGGCAACAACATCTTCTTCGATGCCGCATTCATTCTTTCCCCTAATGATCTTGAAGTAGCCGTCCTACAATGCATCACAAACCAAAATCTATCAATTACCCAAATACATGTTACTAGCATTCACTCTCGCAATTCAATAATACAGGGTGTTTGTCACACTCACATCACCCCACCCTCTGTTCCACTGGTTTGCAAGAAGCTGAAAAGCAGAAGACGAAAGAAAACATATTAGGACTTGATTATTGGTTAATAAATAGTGTAATGTAGAATCAACAAGATACCCAGTAATCATCGCCAGCATCACTGGTTCCCCATCCAATCAGCTTGACGGCATGACCCCCCATGACGCCACCTGTGATGTGCTTGTATACTCCTGATTTGTAGTGTGCAAAGTCCTGGAGGAAATTGCAGAACTAAATCAGCACTCGGAGAAACAAAATATCTTCCTTTGCTTTTGCTGATAGAATCTGTAGTCTTATATATAATCAGAAAGCATATGAGCTGTGCATTAGGTGACTCATTTCATATTTCAGTATGCTCATTATTGATGATAAAATTTGTAGTCTTATGTATGTAATGACAAAGCATAGGAGCCGTTGAACAAATTTACAGCTTGAAAGATAGCAATAGTATTTCACATTTCAGTATGCTCACTAGAATATGTATGTTTCATTTCTGTTTCTCCTACTGTCATGTTCTTTCTAAGGTTATGTTCAGATTTACAGTTTTCAAAGCTTTTTTGTATTCTATTTGTACATTTCAAAGTAACAGCAGAAAAGTTCGACCTATAATCCACCATGTCTCCAGCCAAACAACATTTTTATAGCCTCGGTAAAACACACGCTAAACATCTAATATCAAATCAAAGTTACCTCATAAACTGTGAAAGCAACTTCTACAGGGCCATTCTTGTAGACCTCTGTCATGATGTCATGTGGATCAGAGTTCACTCTGTATGCATTTACGCTGAAATGTTTCTTTTCCTGCCAAACTTGGTTCTGCACCTTGCATTTCTTTTCACATATGGGTGTAGGATAAGCAGGTTCGCATCCAGGATGCTTGCAGCCTACCTGATCGAAGTATGGATCACACTGCACGATAGTGATTTTTATAAGGATGAGTGGTATGCTTAGCAGAGTCTTTTTTACAAGAGACATTAGGGTAGAGCGCTAGTTAAATAAAAATATAATCAAATAATATGAAAGAAACACATAGTTAGGAAGAGTAGAGAGAAAATATTCTAGCTAGACAAAGCCACCCCATAGGTGGAGATACCAACTTTCAGCTAGGTTTTATATCTTTTTTGAGTAACTTTCTTGAAGATCACACAGTACTATTTATGCTGGTTGATGTTTTATCTACTTCATGCTTTGTGGTAGGCTACAAAAATAATTCACAAATTTGAAACTGAGCCACTTGTATTGTCACCCTGCAAAAATAGAGTATTCTGTGCTAAACAAAGTTGGGATGAATTTGCAACTAGTCAGGAAACACTGAAGACTACAGTATGCTCCTACAACTCACTGCTTTTTGTGTTCAAATATACTGTTAGCATTTAGTGCCATGTGATACAAGCACTAACTCAAATGTTAAATGTCTTCAGAGAGTAACTTATTTCGTTTACAGTGTGTGTTAATAATTAATGTAACACCGAATTTCCATTATTGTAGCTACACATTCAGTAATACCAGCCACTGTAGTTACAACACACAAAAGTTATTTGTAAAATAGGATTGCTCGTCAGTAGAAAGTAGAGAGTAAGCTATACCTCGTCAGTAACGACACCGGTCTGAACAAAGTATTGCCATGCGCTGATGGGATATCCTCCATCACAACCATCACCACACATAAAACCACAGCAAGCCACTAGGTCGTTGGCAGAAAGTGAAATGTTCTGCAAGGAATAGAGAGAGCAGGTTGGTTGTGCAAGGAAACGACCAAACATACCTGTTTTAAAATAGACCTGAGAATAGGCAGATCGTCCAGATGTACTCACCATGTTGTGATGAATGCAGAAACGGTCTTGCAGACACTCCACAGCACCAAAAGCCCAACAGGAACCACAGTGACCCTGACATTGTTAACCAATACATACTACCTTGAGCATCTTCAATTGTTCAGTAAGCACACAAGGAGCTAAGGATGTAAGGTAGTGTGCATAGACTTACTTGATCTGCTCATTATAATCGCGTTTTCCAAGGTATTGCAAAAAAGGCCCAGGGATTCGAGAAATAAAGTGAGTCAGTGTACTTAAAACAATGTAGAACCGATTACAGGTTGAAAGTGGGTTGGTTATCTAGTTGAACTTACCAAGTATGTTCCCAATTGTGCTGCAACCAGACCACTTAGATCTGGCGTCGAACTCCTTTGGGAGCTCGGTTGATTTCGAATAAGTTTTGGTTGGAACACCAGCTAGCAAACCCGGAGGTGTGGGCTTCACTCCCAGGATATGCTTAAATTGCTCAATCTGCACACAAGAGGATGGTTTCGAGGTCAGAAAACAAAAAAGAAACATGGTTCCTTAATGACACCAACAGCAAAAGGGTGTTGATATTTACAGTGTAGTTCGCCAAGGAGGGATTGTGTCCAGCAGTCCACCCGGCATAGGGATGCTTGTTGATCGTCTCTATGATGTCTTTCTGTGACAGTACAACACCATAACATACAGTGATGATTAGCATAAACAATAGAAGATGGGAGGGAGTAGACCAATTTGGGGGGAAATTAGAGTAACCTGGATGATTCTTAGGGAATTGCCTCCATTCGCTGCTCCGACCAGCTGCATGTACATGTACACATATATATGTCATTTGTGTGTCAAGGCAAATAATATAGATGTGATTTAGTCAACTTCCTAATATCATTGCTGAATCCTCGATGCTACTAGGGGTGGGCACGGTAGTTTCAAATGAATTTCAGTGTTGGCATCAAGCTCATCGGAGCAAGGACCTCCTCTGCTGGCTCGTCATGGAGCCGAACTCCAGCGCCGCTCGGGAGGTCCCTCCGGCAGGGCAGCATCCGAGCGTGCGTGCTGGATTCGCGCTTCCCGAAGGAAGGTCGCACGCACACATTAAGCTGTCGAGATTCGACGCTCCAGAGCCCAGACTAACTGACAGAACTAGAGCTGGCGATCCTCGATTTTTGGGCAATCCGAAAACCGTTACGAACTAATTTCCGCGAGCTAGGTAACGAGCCAAAACCGGATCTTTCCGACGAGTTTGACTTCTCAAGCGCTAACTGGGTAATGACTAATGAGCAGAGGTGGCGACGGGATTGGGCGGAGCAGAACCGAACCTGGGGGGAAGCGGCGGCAGCAGCAGCCAGGACGACGAGCAGGAGGACCGAAACGCCCCCCATCTTCCTCGATCGGCAACGGAGGGTGGGAGGAACTCGAGGAGTAGAAGCAAGCAAGGAGGAGTAGCTGCCGGGGCTGCTGTGCCTTGCTTCTCCGGCCCGACCACGGTGCCTTTTTTATTGGCGCCCGGGGTGGTGGGGGGAGGAGAGGCGAGCGCAGACGCTACGGTTCCGGTGGCAGGCTAGGATACGATGCTGACGGGTGACCGCCGATCTTTTCTGACGCGCGCGGCCATGCTCCCGTTCCGTTCTGTTTCCTGGCCAACCAATCCGGCTGCGTAGCGTGCAGCCTCGCGCAACCGCGCGAGTGCGGCCACGCCGGAATCAAACTCCTTGTATACTTTTATAAAAATTTCAATGTTTAAACGGATATCGGCTTGCTTGATTCGTCCATGCGTTGCCGTTGCTTCGGTGTTTATTCTCAAGAGTGCCTTTCGTTTTTGTACTACTGTAGTAGTATACTATCGACCTCGTGAAGCACGCGATCGTGTAAAGCGAGCCGCACGCATAAGCAACGCCTAGCGGATTTTATTGTATGTATATATGCATTGCTGTAGAAGATTATGATAACCCCAAGTTCGTCGACACAATTTTTAACATTCACCATTGGCCGGCCAATTCTTGTCTACTTTGCCCACTTTTTTTTCCCCATCGAATTAAGCTCCAAAATAAGTCTGCACATCATAAAAGAAGACCACATACTGCTGAACCCAAGGGCTTCTTCGTACATCCAATTGCAAAAAAAACCATATGACCAGGTTCT
The DNA here is from genome assembly GCA_026929855.1 of Poa annua. NCBI lineage: Eukaryota > Viridiplantae > Streptophyta > Magnoliopsida > Poales > Poaceae > Poa > Poa annua. The sequence goes on along the minus strand of CM049434.1, from coordinate 24,083,924 downwards.
CATTGATTTATTTGAGTACGAACGGGGAAACAAATGATCTTGGTATTCTCAAGGTGGACATCCAACAAGAAATGAAGCCAGTCTAGTCGCCCGAGTCACCGGAACAAACCGCATTAATTATCTCTATTTCTGGTGTGTAATAGGTCACCATCGACGGTGGATTGTGACATCCGACTCTGTTTTGGTAGTTGCATTGTGTGCCACATTATTTCTTCCAGATCAACTTGCTTGCAATGCTTCCAAGTCAATCAAGTTGCTTACTCACTCAAGTTTAGTCGAGTTTTTCTAACCAGATCCTAGAAGCTTTTCTAACCCTCTAATTTAGTTTGCTATTTTTATTTTTATGGGACGCTATGAGGGTATGTTGAGCGATACACCTAGAACCTAGAAAAAAACCGCATCCAAATTACTTAGGTCATGCACTATGGGGTACCGATTTAATGCTAGATGTGTTAGAGTTGGGCATCGCTATAATTTTGCTACTATGTTGGCATCGCTTCTGTGTGACATCACAATGGATGCGTGCAACATGCAGTCGATAATTTGTCAAGTGCTTTCTCTCTCCCTAGTATGTGGGCCTACGACGGGGCTGCTTAAAGATTGATTCCTTTGAGTCGAACCAAGTTGTTATAGTTCACTTTTGTAGCTTGACAAGATGAGTCGATTTCATGTCCAACCGAACCAAGAGAGTATTATGGTTCGCTTTTCGTGGGCATAGTGCATGGTCTTACCATGGATGTTGAACTCACCAGATGCACATCCAAGTTTGGAGATGCTCTGGATGGATACAAAAATCACTTCCAGATAAGTAAGTTGTTCTCTGCTGTAAGTCGTTCGGTTGAGCTCCTGCCACACATTCCACATCGTAGGGACGGAGCTGGCATAGAGTCGCAGGATCAGCTGACCTAGTGGAACTTAACAATCTCTTCACTAAATTACACTACTAGTTGAAACAGAACTCTTGTGATGATTCTAGAATGACACAATCAAGTTAGTGAGACTAGCGATGCGCTCCCGCGACTCGGGCGGCGCCTGCCTCGCCCCCGACGGCGGGCAGCTTCCGGCGCCGGCGCCCCTCTACGTGCGGCCTCCGGTGGAGCTCGGCGGTCTAGACGGGCGTTTCTGGACCTCCACGCGGGATTTCGACGACGAGGCGGCCACCAGCGAGCTCAGCGAGGTAAGCGGAGAGGAGTGTCCGTCGCCGGTGGCGGCGGGCGCGTCCCCGTCTTTCGGAGACTTTCTCCAGGCGGCAGTCGAGCGCGGGGGCTCACTGCGCGCTAGCCGCCGTTCGACGTTCGCCCCGGGTGGCCGCGGTTCCCGCTTCATCGCCCTCGCCGGACTCGGCGATGACGGGGCTGGGCTCTTTCCCTTCCGGGTTCGGCGGGAGGCCGCGTCCTGGCCACGGGCGTGACCCCGTCTGCGGCAGTCGCCGCCGGCGGTCCCCTGTCCTGGCCCGCTCCTTCACCCCGCCGTGGAGGTTGCGCCGCCGGAGGAGCAGGTGAGGGTTTCGGCGGCGCCGCCGTCGCCTGCTCGGTTTGAATCGGGGGTGATGACGCAGGGGAGACCTCAGGCGGGCCCTGTCCCAGGCTGGGCTGGGCCGGTCGATCCGGGGCTTCTGTTGGCGGCCCACTGCGCGCTCCCCCCTCCGCGGCCCGATGTTGGGCCTCGGTCCAGCCCACCTGGCCTTAGGCCTGCGTGGTTGTGGCTGCGTCGGGGATCGATCGACTTATCCCTAGAGTTCCTTGCGGCCGACGCAAACATCAGCTGCCATCGACGCCACGCCCGCATCGTCCACCCCGCGCGCCCCCCGCCACCTCTGTCTCGTTCCTTTGCTCAGGCGGCGATGAGCCAGCCCGGCGGCGGCGGCGGCACCAAGCGGGGCTACGGCGACCGCGCCGGTGGAGTCCCGCAGCCGCAGCGGCACGAAGCGGAGCTGCGCAGCCGCGCGTTGGCGGCGCAGGGTGGACGGCGGCCAGCGGCGGGGGTGGGCGCAGCCGGCGCGTCCGGCGCGGCTGGGAGCGGCGGGGGCGGCCCAAACTCCGGCCCCTCCAACGCCAGCGCCATTGCCAGGGAGCAGTTCTTGATTCGGGAGAAGAAAAGGGAGGCAAAGGCGGCAGCTGCGCGCGAGGCGGAGAAGGCAACACTGCAGCCGGGAGTCTTGGCGCCTCCGGCGAGTGTTGCTCCGCAGCAACCCAAGGGGAAGAATCCGGTGCAGCCGCACCGTGCCGGGCCGTCCAAGGCACCGAGAGTCCCACCGCCGGCAGTGCCGAGTCGTGTGGAGCGCCGTCCATGTCTCCGTATTCTCGGGCAAGCCATGCTCGGAGAGAACTACTTCGACTTGGACTATGACACCGACGAGTGGGATGTGGAGGAGGATTCCAACTCCGCAATTCTCTCCTTCAAGGAGAAGCCGATCTCGGTGGCTGCTCTCACTAAGGAGCTGCAGCACCTGGTCGAGACGTCGTGCGACTGGAAGGTCACCCGCTCCTCTGCCAAGGAGTTTGAGGTGGTCTTCCCGTCGAAGGAGATGCTTAGGATGTGTGCGCGCAGTGGCCGCATGTATCTGCCGTTGAGTGGTACCGACGTGAGCATCGCCTTCGCCGACGCGGACCCGGCGCCGGCCGAGACCCTCCGGTAGTACTGGGCACAGGTTTCTGGCCTCCCCAGACGCCTGAGGCGTGCCGACCGTCTTTTGGCGGGTCTAGGCATGCTGGGGCGTCCTATCGAGGTGGACGAGAGTACCCTCCCCGGACGCCAGCCGGTTCGCGTCAAGCTGGCGTGCCGAGACCCCGCCAAGGCGGAGGGGTGGATCCAGCTCTTCCACAAGAATCAGGGTTACAACCCTGGCATTCGTGTGGAGCCGGGTTTCGCTCCTGCCCCCACCTCACCCCCCTCGCCTCCTATGGACATGGAGGAGGACGAGGAGGAGGAGCACCTCTCGGAGGAGTGGGAGGACGCCGCGGCGAAGGACAAGGCTCGGACCATGGAGCCGTCCAAGTCCTCGGGGATTGGGGGTGACAGCACCTCTGCGGCCCCCCCTCCCAGGGCCGCGGCTGTGCTGGCTTCTGAGCCGGACACGACGGTGGTTGGGTCGACACCACAGCCGGCAGTGGCCGAGGAGGACTCGCTGGTGATTGACCAGTTCGGCAGCAACATGAGCCTCTCCAAGACTAGCTCTTGGCCTCCTTCTCTAGCGGCGCTGGAGAGGATGCGTGCGGCGGAGGCGGTGATCCTGGCGCAGGCCCTGCCCGCCTCTCCCGCCCCGACTGTCCCGGCTTCACCGCTGGAGGCCTCTGCTCTCCTGTCGGCTGGCTCGGGCTGTGAGTCTGGGTCGCCGGAGAAGACCTCAGAGGACCGGTACCTCAGCGACAAGGAGTTCCACATCACCGACACGGACACGGACTCGGAGATGGAGGACGCGGTGGTGGACGCAGACGCGGTGATCCCGAGGAGGAGACGTACCACGACGGCCCCTGCTGGACCTCGGCGCAAGAGCGCTCGGCTCCTGAGCTCGGTGGTGGCGGTCCCCGTCGCGGAGCGTGCGGAGCTGCGGGCTGCGGCCAAGAACCTCGACCTCCCAGGTAATCTCAAAAACCCCTTTGCGATTCTTCGAGAGGTTCCTGATTCGCACCTAGTTTCGGTGGTTCACGACGTAGGGCTAGCTTTTTGCCTTGAGGCGGGTTCGCCCTCGGAGATCCTCTCTTTGGTTCGTGCCAAGGAAGAGGCGCAGGCCTCCATCGCCTTTGCAGAGTTCAGGAAGGAACAAGCTGCTTGACAGGCGGGTGGAGAGAACCCTCCCCAGACCTCAGTGGGTGAGCCCACTCGAGTGGAAGGGGAGGAGGGTACGGCACCAGACCCAGTCGGGTTGGACCCCTGCTCTACCTCGGCACCAGTTAGGGGTGGGCGCATTGCCCAGGGCTCCCGTTGTGGACGGAGGAAGAAGGCCGTATAGATGCGGGACGGATTCTATAACATGCGAGGGTTCGGTCGGCCGGGACGACGCATCCAGATTCGCGAATTGATTTCCCGTGAACAGCTTGACTTTGTAGGGTTACAAGAGACTATTAAAGCCTCCTTCACCCCTGCAGAGCTCCTCAGCATCGACCCACGAGGGCAGTTCGCCTGGCAGTCTGTCCCAGCTTGTGGACATTCCGGGGGGTATGTTGTTGGGTGTCAATGAGGACAGATTTGAGGTACGAGCCTGGGTTCCAGGCACGTTCTTCATCCGGGTGGATGTTTTCCAGTTGGATACCACCCAGACCTGGTCCCTCTTTGTGGTGTATGGTCCGGCAGATCATCGGAGGTCGCCAGAGTTCCTGGCTGAGCTCTCGGTGGCAGTGCAGGCTTGCCCACACCCACTGGTGATTGGAGGTGACTTCAACCTCATCCGTGGGGCAGAGGACAAGAGCAATGCGAATATTAACTGGCCCCGGTTCTAGAGATTCAATGATTGCATTGCTTCCCTCACGCTGCGAGAGGTCAGGAGGAGCGGGGGACGCTATACCTGGACTAACCGACAGCTGAACCCGGTCAGGTGTGTTCTAGACCGGGTTCTTATGTCCGCAGATTGGGAAAGCCTCTTCCCTCTCTGTACGTTGGTTGCAGAGCCCATTATTGGGTCGGACCACGCGGCCCTGATCCTGAGCTCGGGTGAGGACTTCAAGAGGAGGAGCTCGCGCTTCTTTTTCGAGAAGAGCTGTTTAGAGCGTCCGGAGTTTGGGGAATTGGTCGAGTCCAAATGGGGAGAGCTTGCAGCTCCCAGGGGGGAGGGGCAGGACTCCATCTCGCGCTGGCAACGCCTATCTAGCGGCCTCCGTCAATTCCTGAAGGGTTGGGGTGCCAACCTGGGTCGGGCGGAGAGGGACTTGAAAGAGACTATTTTGACACAGATCCGTGCGCTGGACGCGCGTGTAGATGCCTCTGACCTGGACGATGAGGGGTGGGCCCTCCGATTTTATCTGGAGAATCAGCCGTGCCACCTAGCTAAGGTGGAGGAGGAGTATTGGAAACAACACAGTAGGCTTGCTTGTACCCTGAAAGGGGATGCTAACACTGCGTATTTCCATGCCATTGCTAATGGTAGAAGGAGGAAGTGTGCCATCTCCAGGCTGGTGGACGCCCAGGGGACTGTCGTGGAGACATCTGGGCTCCAAGCGCACATTTACGATTTCTATCGAGCCCTTATGGGGACTCCTGCAAGCCCGCCGGCGTTCCAGCTCACCCCATCCCTCTGGGATTCGCGGCCGCGGGTCACAGAGGAGGAGAACTCCGCCCTCATGCTTACCTTCACGGAGAAGGAAATGGACGAGGTCCTAGCAAGCATGAACGTGGACACGGCCCCGGGCCCGGATGGTCAGCCAGTTTGCTTTTTTAAGCATTTCTGGAAGATTCTTCGTCCGGTGGTTATGTCCATTACGAACGATTTTGCTCTTGGGAGAGTCGACATCGCTCGTCTGAACTTTGGGGTGCTTACGCTGATACCCAAAGTCCAAGGCGCCGAGGATATCCGTCAGTTTAGACCGATTGCGCTGATCAATGTTATCTTCAAGTTTATAGCTAAGGCTTTTGCGCTTAGACTTAGCCCGACCGCGCATCGCACGATTAGCTACACTCAATCCGCGTTTATCAAGGGCCGCCTTTTGCACGAGGGAGTCGTTTCCTTACAAGAGATAGTCCATGAGTCCAGCTCCAAGAGACTAGGGGGTGTCTTCCTGAAGCTAGACTTTGAGAAAGCCTATGATCGAGTCAACTGGAACTTCCTAGGGGAAGTCCTCCTTAGAGCTGGCTTTGACCCGGGGTGGGTCCATAGGGTGCTTAGTCTGGTCTCTGGCGGACAGACGGCTATCACCATTAACGGAGAAATGGGTAATTTCTTTCGTAATGGTAGGGGGGTTAGACAAGGGGATCCCTTGTCCCCCCTCATCTTTGACTTTGTAGTCGAAGCCTTAGCAACAATGTTGGATGCAGCTAAGAGGACGGGACACATCCAGGGTGTTGTGCCCCATCTGATCCCGGGGGGCGTGTCACATCTGCAGTATGCAGACGACACGATCATTATGATCCAACAGGATGATCTGGCAATCGCCAACCTGAAATTCATGCTGCTTTGCTTTGAGAGCATGTCGGGTCTCCGGATCAACTTTCACAAGAGTGAGGTACTAGTCTTAGGGGCTAGTACTGATGAGCAGACGAGGGTGGCCCAGATGCTTAATTGCAGGCAAGGGTCATTCCCGTTCACCTATCTAGGACTGCCCATTAGTAACCGTGCGCTCACGGCAAGTGCCTGGAGCCACCTTACCGGTAAGGTTGCTAGACGGGCGGACCCCTGGATGGGTAAGCTGATGTCCTCAGCGGCTAGATTGACGCTCACAGATGCGTGCTTGTCCAGCCTCCTCCTCCACGCGATGGCGGTCTGCCTCCTTGGGGATGGGGTCCATCGGACCATGGATGGCTCCCGCTCTCGTTTCTTTTGGGAGGCGAACGGGAAGAAACGCAAATACCACTGGGTACACTGGGATGCAGTGTGTAAACCCAAGGCCCTAGGTGGCTTAGGTATCATGGATACCAAACTCATGAACCGATGTCTCATGGCTAAGTGGGTCTGGAAGATCTTGACTGGGGAGCCTGGCCTTTGGGCCGACATACTCAGGGCTAAGTATCTGGGATCCAAGGACATCCTGGTTGATGACCACGGGGGAGGTTCCCAGTTCTGGATGGCCCTCCAGAAAGTCAAGAACCTTCTATGCCTGGGAGCGAGACACCAGGTGAGGAATGGTAAATCCACTAGACTGTGGATCGACTGGTGGACGGGGACGGCCCCCCTGCGGGACCGTTTCCCGGCGATCTTTGCCATTGAGGCCTCACCAGACACCTCGGTGGCGAAGGCCCACCGGGAGGGGGAGTGGTACATTCCCCTCCAGAGGACGGTTGGTCCGACCGAGGCTGCGGAATGGAGCTCGCTTGTTCGGGAGCTACCGGTTTTCGAGCCAGCTACAAACCAGGATGAACTATCTTGGGCCCTTGAACCCTCCAGGAAGTTCTCTGTTAGGTCCCTTTATAAAAAACTTTGCGACGGCACGCATAGAGATCATTACAGGGAGATCTGGGGGATTGCCATTCCCCTTAAGATCATGATATTCCTATGGCAATTGGCTAGGAAGCGGTTACCCTCCAACGATAATATTGCGAGGAGACGGGGTCCCTCTACCGGCAGATGTGCCCTTTGTGAGGAGAGAGAGGATATGGATCATATCTTCTTTTTGTGCCCACTGGCGAAGTTTATGTGGAGCACAGTTAGGGAACTGCTGCTCTGCTCCTGGAACCCCTCATGTTTCGCGGATCTAGTTAGATTGATCACTGCAGAGTCGGGTCAACACAAGCGAGTTCTTTGGATTTGCCGCGCGGCTCTACTTTGGTCTCTGTGGAACATGAGGAATAAATTCTCGATATAGGGGGTGTTTCCTTCTCAACCGGCTGACGGGTTATACGAAATGGCCTTATATGTGCAGGTGTGGAAGCCAGTGGCTAGGAGGCAAGACCGTGGAGCGTTGGAGCAAGCAATTGGCAGGATTCGCTCGCTTCACAACTATGTCCGAGATAGATCGGACTGACTGCCGTTACCTTTATCTTTTCCGCCTTAGGCCTCTTTGTATTAGCTAGTTTGTTTGGGGTGTTTTCTCCCCCTGACCATAGCCTTCGTGCTATCATGTGCCTCAGTTTGTACCCGCCACCGGCGGAGACCTTCTTGTATGTGTGGATCATTTGGCCGGTTGGCTTTATTAATTTAAAGTCGGGCTCTGCTCGAGCCTTTCGTCTAATTACACTACTAGTGTCTATTTTAGACCAATGACCCCAGTAAAATCGATGCCATATACTAGCTAACTCGTTGAGTTTATTTTCTTCATCCCTACCACATCGTGTAAATAAGCTTGTCGCCATGAGCTTTGGCAGTTGCCCTGTGAACGCAGCAAATGATTTTATTCCACCATTCATCAAGTGACATGGTCATGGAGTTTGCGTCAGAAAACATACCATCAGACCATAGGTTCCCGTGTTCCACACAATCCGACCATAGGTTCCCGTGTTCCACACCGCAACCGTGAAAGGACAAAACCTTGCACATGTGGGTCAAGCGTATCAAATTGAGACATAGCGGGCAGACAAGGTCATGGGATATCCCCTTGTTGCAAGCATGCCAGCGGTGAGTGATGCTCGCGTGGTTGGGAAACCCCAAGAGAAAGGTGTGATGAGCGTAGCAGCAAGTTTTCCCTCAGTTTTTGAAACCAAGGTTATCGAACCAGTAGGGATGAAGGCACTCCTGAAGGCATCAACGGCTTCATAATATCTTTACTGATTGCAGGGAAGCAATGGCGCCAGAAATTCTTGGTGAGCGCTGAGTTGACGAGAGACCTACACACAACACAACCAAGATACTTTGCCCCAACTTGACAGTGAGGTTGTCAATCTCGCTGGCTTGCTGAAAATAAAGGATTAGGCGTATAGTGTGGAAAATGATGTTTGTTTGCAGAGAATGAAAAGGAACAGTACTTGAAGTAGATTGTATTATCGATGTAAAAGAATGGATCGGGGTCCACAGTTCACTAGTGGTGTCTCTCCATAATAAATGACTAACATGTGGATAAACAAATTACAGCTGGGCAATTGACAAAATAAAGAAGTGCATAACAATGCATATACTAGTCATCGTGTCTACTGAGATTTACTTGGGCATTACAACATGATACATAGACCGTTCCAACCGCATCTATGACTAATAATCCACCTTCAGGTTAGCGTCCGCACCCCGTTCAGTATTAAGTTACAGACAACAGATTATTGCATTAAGTAAAGTACGTAATGTAAGCAATACAATTATCGTTAGACAAAGCATCGTTGTTTTACCCCTAGTGGCGACATCACATTCACAACCTTAGAGGTTGCTGACACTCCCCCAGATTAAATGGAGACTGAACCCACTATCTAGCAAAAATACTCCCTCTTGGAGTTACAGGTATCAACTTGGCCAGAGCATCTACTAGTAACGGAGAGCATGCAAGATCATAAACAACATACACATGATATTAATTAAGCAACTTGACATAGTATTCAATATTCATCGGATCCCAGCAAACACAACATGTAGCATTACAATAATATGATCTTGATCATGTTAGGCAGCTCACAAGATCTAAACATGATGGCACAAGAGGAGAAGACAACCATCTAGCTACTGCTATGGACCCATAGTGCAAGGATGAACTACTCATGCATCACTCCGGAGGCGGGCATGGTGATGTAGAGCCCTCCGGTGATGATTCCCTCTCCGACATGGTGCCGAGAAGAGCTTCCGAACCCTCCCGAATTAGGGTCGACGACGGCAGCGGCTATGGGATGTTTCGTGGAAAAGTGATCGGGTGCCTGGGGTTTTCCCGAGGAGAGGTACTTATAGGAGAAACATCTCGAGAAGTGTGTATAAAACATGTTGCAATTGGTACAATATAAGCACGGAACAAGAGAAATTATGGATACGTTAGAGACGTATCAAGCATCCCCAAGCTTAGTTCTACTCGTCCTCGAGTAGGTAAAATGATAACAACAAAATAATTTGCCTATAAGTACCTCTCCTTGAGAAAACCCTAAGCACCCGATCACTTTTCCACGAAACATCCCGTAGCCGCCGCCGTCGTCGACCCTAGTTCGGGAGGGTTCAGAAGCTCTTCCCGGCACCCTGCCGGAGAGGGAATCATCACCGGAGGGCTCTAAATCACCATGCCCGCCTCCGGAGTGATGCGTGAGTAGTTCATACTTGGACTATGGGTCCATAGCAGTAGCTAGATGATTGTCTTCTACTCTTGTGCCATCATGTTTAGATCTTGTGAGCTGTCTAACATGATCAAGATCATATTATTGTAATGCTACATGTTGTGTTTGTTGGGATCCGATGAATATTGAATACTATGTCAAGATGCTTATTTATATCATGTGTATGTTATTTATGATCTTGCATGCTCTCCGTTACTAGTATATGCTCTGGCCAAGTAGATGCTTGTGACTCCAAGAGGGGGTATTTATGCTAGATAGTGGGTTTAGTCTCCATTTAATCTGGGGGAGTGACAGCAACCTCTAAGGTTGTGGATGTGCTGTTGCCACTAGGGGTAAAACAGCGATGCTTTGTCTAAGGATAATTGTGTTGCTTACATTACGTACTTTACTTAATGCAATAATCTGTTGCTTGCAACTTAATACTGAATAGGGTGCAGACGCTAACCGGAAGGTGGATTATCAGTCATAGATGGGGTTGGAACGGTCTACGAATCATGTTGTAATGCCCAAGTAAATCTCATAGTAGACACTATGACTAGTATATGCATTGTTATGCAGTTCTTTATTTTGTCAATTGCCCAACTGTAATTTGTTTACCCGCATGTTAGTTATTATTTATTATGGAGAGACACCACTAGTGAACTGTGGAACCCGGTCCATTCTTTTACACTGATAATACAACCTACTGCAAACATCGTTCTTTTTTCATTCTCTGCAAACAAACATCATTTTCCACACTATACGTCTAATCATTTGTTTTCAGCAAGCCGGTGAGATTGACAACCTCACTGTTAAGTTGGGGCAAAGTATCTTGGTTGTGTTGTGTGCAGGTATCTTGTCAACTACGCGCCACCAACATTTTCTGGCGCCATTGACACCTTCAGAAGCATCTTCATCTCCTACTGGTTCGATAACCTCGGTTTCATACCGAGGGAAAACTTGCTGCTGCACTCTTCATACCTTACTCTTGGGGTTTCCCAACCGCAAGGGGAAGATCACCTCCCTGCACATCACCTAACATCCTCCTCAAATGGAGTGCCAATTAGTAGGCACTCATATGCACAATTTTTTTAGCGTGCTAGTGATTGAGCAAACTTGGTTGACTTGGAAGCATTGCAAACATCACACACTTTACCAACTTGAATATACTCATAGGAAGTTATATGTCCACAACGACACAACGCAATATCGAGTATGCAATGTAGATGTTAAGTTGATTTTTCTAAAGGCACAAATGTTCAACTTAGCAGAAAAACCATCAGCACTTAACTTTGTAGATCTAGTTACATTGCTTATATCACCTCTTGTCAAAGAAACATTGGATCCAAAATATATTCGGATACCATAGTGAAACCTTACCCTCCAGCTATAACGGCGAGTAATCTTAGTCCAGTTGTAACAAAGTTGTCTACTCGAATTGCTTTCTCAATAATGTTTTCCTTCCTAGCACATTATTTGTCCTTGAGTTTTGTCTCACTTCAACACAACTCGACTATTCGGGCGCAAGACCTACACCACCGACAAAAAGTTGATAGGGCGATTCTTCTGTTAAGGGGACATATGTAGATTTTTAGGTTCACTTTTAGATATTGTCAAAATAAACACCATCTTAAAACCTTAATTCGATAAAAAAAACTTTGAGACTAGAGTTGATAGTTCTCTGTAAAGCTTGTGTGGAAAGCTACAAATTTCCATCATGTTGGAAGAATATTTTGTGTGTGATAGTTTAGTTTTTGTTAGGAGAGATATTATGAAGAAAACTAAAGCAACTCATAATTGAATTAGGTTGAATTCATTCAATGCTACTGAAAAACCTCTTTCCAAACAAAGGTCCATCACCATAGGTAATCCAGTGAACAGTCCAAGCTAGATAATGCATTGAAATGAAATGGTAGTTTCTAAGGACTTCTACTCATAATCACGACCATGTGCAGCAAAACTTTCTATAAACTAATAACAACCAAGTACATTTGTCTATAGAGAAAAATATACACACCTAGAGCTGATACTTGCACAAAATACGGACCCACTAAAATAACAACTATTGAAGCAAATAACCGTCCTAGGCAGTAAATATCACCGTTAATTATTTGTTGACAATTTCCATTTGCAACTTGGGCTTCAAATTTGATATTTTGTTGCAACCAACATCACGCTCTTTGCCAACTTGAATAGAATCATTGTAAGTTGTATGCACATGATACAATATGGAATTATAACATGAAGTAAATCCAAAGGTGTATTTGCTGAAAAATGCATGACTTTTATTTTCCAACCGAAGGAATACTCAGTTTACCAACATCAACATGCTCACTCAAGTTTGTAGATTTAGTAGCATTGCTTATGTCACCTCTTGTCAAATGTGGTAAATACCAACCAACATGGCGCATATTTGTACCTTTTCACACATCCTCTAAAAATAACTCTACTCTCGAAGTAATTTTTTCAAATGGCGGGGAGGGGGGGGGGGGGGGGGGGGGGGCATTGGCCCCCCAAATCTAGTTTTATCCTCCAGCTATATCGGCGATGCCATTTTTCCACATGATCCTCGAACAAATCTAATTTATTACCAAAAGATAACGAAATAAAGAAAAGAAAGGGAAAGCTCCAATGAGCTTTCCCTTTCTGACTGATTGCTGGATTGGAGCTTCCTCGTGGCTCATCTTCGTCTCCCTTTTGGACTTTGTGAACGTGTCGGAAAAAATAGAAACTTTGCAATTTGTTTCGTCCAATTCCGAGAATATTTCCAGAACAACTTTTCTGAAACCAAAAACAGCAGAAAAGAGGAATTGACACTGTGGCATCTTGTTAATAGGTTAGTCCCATAAAATGCATAAAATGATATAAAGTGTGTATAAAACATGTTGTAATTGGTATAATATAAGCATGGAACAACAGAAATTATGGATACGTTGGAAACGTATCATTAGGCGATGGTGGGGATACTCCCACCACGGCGTTCTCCGGTGATTCCTCGACAACCATCAGTAATATGTACCTCCCATGTATCTCCCTTACTTTCCACCGATTGATAATGCGGTTCGTGTCCTTGTGTGCATATTTAAGGCGATCAACATGGAGATTCGGCGGGAAGATGGGTGGATCTACATCTAGGCATGGGCAGCCCGGCAAGAAAGTCCCGTGTTGGGTCGGGCCTGGCCATCGAGTCGGGCTCATGCCTAAAAATTGAGCGCGATGGTCTGGCCGGCTCGGGGTCAGGGCGTTTGGCATAGTTGGGCTTTTTCCGGCTCAGGCTTAGGGGCTTTAGTTTTTAGCACTAAACATTTTTAGGCCCGACCCGACACAAAGTATGGCCAGGTATAGGTGCATCTGACGATCGAGGTATGGTTTTGCCGGTGGATGTAGAGGAGAGGGGTGACGGGAAACTCCAATTCAGCTTGGTGGGATGGCCCATGGCGATAGTGGGTCAACCGTTGTGCTGCAAGTCAATGCCACGCTGAATTGTCTTTGTTTATCCGCCGTATGTATTCTCAGATCTTTATTGAAGGTAGGGCGGCCTGAAAACGTGTTGTTTCACAGAGCAGTGGTTTGTAAATCTAGAGAGACGGGTAGATCTAGTGAAAGAGGCGGCGACAACAAAGGTGGAGTTGCCGTCGATATCCGTCGTCTCTACTACTGCTCATCTTGGTGCTGGCACGCATGCTCTTGTATGAAAATAGTAATCATACGTGTATGATGAAGTATATTACCCTTAACACATACATACTGTAATACCCCCTCAATTTTTTACAAGGTGAATACGTTTCTCATTGATAAATAAAGAATAAGAAACAAATCACGTACACACCCATCTTATAGATCTGTAAAGATAAGATAAACCTATGTGACAAACTAACGCCCATCTCTTTTCTTCGGCACCACCGTAGTAGCCACCAAAGTGAAGCGTGACATATCACATTTTCATCCGAGAAAGACGCGGCACCATCGCTGATCATCAGCTTTTCAGAACTTCAAAATAGTTTGTCATAGGGCAGAAGGAATCAGACCGGGACAACACGAGTCGGACACGTCATTAAACTTCAGAACTGGCACCCCTACACGACAACGTCGGAGTAGGAACCAGAACCGTTTATCTCCAACCACAAATCCTACACAAGGTGCAGCATCTTCAAACTGTCATCAACACAAACATCCATCTACACGTACAAATTCTCTCTGTTTCACCATAACACAAAATAAAACACACATCATCCATTTTTATATAAAAATGTAAATCATCTTATATGAAACCGGGGTGAGTAGATTATACGACACTATGATAGCACCCAGCCATCATATGGGGATGGAAGACCGATGTCGAAGCGGCATGTTGTTCACTGCCCTCTCCTCTCCGACCGATATTCTCTTATAACTCTTAGAAACTCTGACCGACTAAAAAATAACAGAGGAAAAGAAACGAGCTTAGTGGACCTAGTGGGCCGAGTTTTCCGAGAGCCGGTGCGCACGTAATCTAGTTTCCTCTGTTTTATGCCTCCTATAATACTGGCATACTTTCGAGCGAAATAAAAAAAATCACTAGAGTTTTTTTTTTTTTTGCGTGGGAAGATCACTAGAGGTTGGCAAGCCATTTATGCTTCCACATTTTCTCACATATACAATCCGTAAGGAAAATAGAGATTAATGGATGTACCTGTGCCATCAATTGTTTGTGTCTGCGAGAACTCAGGCGTGCGGCAGGTTTGCTGCAAATTTTTCATGACTTGCGTTCCCCGTTTACCCATGCATATTATCTCCTGATTAAGATCACAACTGAACTAACTAACTAACTCCGTGCCCATGAGATACTGCGCGCCTTCTCGTCCAAATCCGAGGCACCGCCATCATCGGATCCCATGGTGATCCGGCCAAAGCAGGCAAGGAGTTGGATCGTCCAATGGCCACCGCCATGGCGCCCACAGTGGCCGCTCTGCGCGCGGGAGCACTGCGCATTGGCCCGCTTCGTGGCCGTCGCCGCCGTCTGCCTCCTACTCGTGGTCGGCACGTACTACGCGCTATGGTCTCCGGCCGATGCCCACGGCGAGACGGAGCAGAGGTTCTTCGACATATGGCGCCGTCGATCAACGGCAAGTAGAATCTCGTGATCTTTGAACTGATTAATCCCATCTTTGTTACAACTGATTAGTACGTGCAGTCCGCACGACGACGAAGCAAGTCTGAATTAGTCAACTAACCCTAGCTAACTTCTCGGGGGATTAACTGCCGAAGCAGGCGCGTGTCGACGACGATGATCTGGAGGCGGCGCTGCGCGTCGCGGCGGACGCGAACAGGACGGTGATCCTGAGCGTGCTCAACAAGGCGTACGCAGAGGAGGACGGCCTGCTCGACCTCTTCGTGGAGAGCCTGAAACAAGGGGAGGGCACGCAGAAGCTCATCAGCCACGTCCTCCTCGTGGCAATGGACCGGCCTGCCTTCCGCCGGTGCAAAAGCCTCGGCGGCGTCCGGTGCTACCGGTTCCCGGCCGCCGCTACGAACGGCACCGACGACCTCTCGTCGGAGCAGGTCTACATGTCGGACGGTTTCATACGCATGATGTGGCGGCGCATTCGCCTCCTCGGCGACGTGCTCAAGCACGGTTACAGCTTCCTATTCACGGTAACATGAATTCCATGCCTTGTAGTACCACATGCATGCAGCCATTAACTTACAATTCATATGATGTGATAATTTGCTAGGATTTGGATGTGATGTGGCTGAAGAACCCCTTCCCGAGCCTGAACCGCACCCGGGAGGAAGACCTCCTGATCAGCTCCGACAAGTTCAACGGCCGGCCGCACGACTACATCGGCAACGAGCTCAACACCGGATTCTTCTTCGTGGGCGCGAGCAACCGGACGGTGGCGCTCTTCGACGAGTGGCACGCGGCGCGGAGCCAATCGGCGGGCATGAAGGAGCAGGACGTGCTGAACCGGATGAAGCGGCGAGGCGCGTTCGGCCGACTCGGCGTGAGGGCGCGCGTCCTGGACACGACGCGCTTCAGCGGGTTCTGCCAGGACAGCCGGGACGCCCGGCAGGTGGCCACCGTGCACGCCAACTGCTGCCGGACGATGCGGGCCAAGGTCGCCGATCTCAAGGCCGTGCTAGGCGCCGCCAGGCGGCTCAACAGGACGATGGAGCTCAGGTGGCCGGCGCACTCGGAGTGCGCCAAATCGTGGAGGTGAGACCCGGGGAAGCCGTCATGGAGGTTTTGCCTCTCTTCCCTCGTTTCCGCAGTAGCGTAAGCAGGCCACACAGATGTTCATGAGCACTGTACAAAAAACATGTTTGTCTTGAAGAAAACTGATATTTTAACCATCTGTTTTGTTAATCCATTGTTAAGATAACCAATGATAACAGGTGGCAGGTTCTTCTTTATGTAAGCTCCCCTTGATGTTGAACTTAAACAGTAAACTCCGTGTAGCATACTTCGTTCATGGTTACAGAAATAAAATCACTAAGGGACGGAGAAACATAAGAATGTAACATGCCGATCACAGAAAACGGATACAGAGAAAAGTGAAATTCTATTACACCAGATGTCATATGACTATGAAGATCGTACTGACATATAACATACACAGGAGACCCTGCATTTCTTTCACTTCATTCTGAGCTCTATCCGACGAGCGACGACCAACTAACTGCCCTGGTGATATCTATGCGGCCTATAAAAACAAATATTTTAGGGGCAGAGAGTTATAGCAGCTGATACAAGTATACAACTGCTCGTGATACAGGTGATTACAACATACATGTAACCCAGCACAGATATCCTCCCGACAGTATGTGCCTAAAGCACTACATTCTTAGCTACTGTACAAGAATAGGATGTGCAATGGATCCTTCAACTTTTGCCGGGCCATTATCTATTATCCCCTGACCAAGTTTGCTGAAAATCTATGCAATCTGCAAAATTTCTTGGCGCTTGATCTCAAAGACCTTGTGTAGTGCATCCTCAACAACCTGAAGAAGAAGAAAGTAAACACTATGTTTGTGCAGTTTTCGGTTTATCCAGTGTGCAACAGTATGTTGTGGAACAGTGCAGGGTACTTCCAAAACAACAAGCACCAAAAGTGGGTGGACTGCATTACCTTGTCCGGAGTTGAGGCACCAGAAGTAACTCCAATTGTGATAGGCCCTTCTGGTAGCCAGTTTTCTGCCTCAATAAGCTCACCATGCTGTCAAACAGTTCACATTTCAGTTAAATTCTTTTCGACTGTAAATACACTTCATTTCTCAAATTTTCTTTTACTTCTTGTTAAACCTCTTCTATCAGTAAGTTTCACTACCATTTTCTACAAACAATAATTTATTCAGAGACAGGTATCAGAAAGTAAATTTCTAGAGAGGTATCACAAAGTACATTTAGCTTGTAGCTGATCCTGTTTCCTGGTCCAATCCTTTGTTCACTGTCAATCCAGTAGGATGGAATTCCACTGAGTTCTCCAATTTCTTGCAAATGAGAGGTGTTACTGGAGTTCCATCCTCCAACAACAAGAATAAGGTCAACTTTGTCCTTCACTAGCTGATACATTGCATCCTGTCTTTCCTGAGATATGAAGTTGACAAGTGTCATCAGTATGGTATATGTTCAAGTGATGCATAACTGTGTCCTAAAGCATAAGGGAACCTTTTTTCGTAGAAATCAAAACACAGGAAAATACACCCACCCATACAAGGATGAGGAGTTTTCACGAGTATGCTCTATTCAGAAAAGCTTGATTTACTTTCATGGGGCTTTACAAGTCATAATCACTTTATTGCATTGGGTACTTAAATTACTGCCACAGCAATCATTAACTCTATATCCTCTTTACTACAACTATAAAGTGGATCATATACAACAGTACCACTATCCTTAAAAATGAAATAAGACTAGATTTCCACAAGGTAAAGAATGAAATAAGACTAGATTTCCACTCTCCCTTCAATGAATTTATCACACGTGGAGTATTACCGGGGTAGTTGGTAGTCCAGTGACTATCGACAACACACATTCATGTAGTGCAGAATCTCAGTAAAAATAAGGATATCCTCAAAACAAAATTTACCTGTGTGGCATCACAAATAGTGTTGAAGGCAACAAAGTGTTCATTGGCATTCTCAACTCCGAACTTGCGCATCATAGTTTTCTCAACAAGTTTTCCTGTCAATTATAAAACATTTATGGTAAAAATTGGAATTAGTAGCAAATTTGTACGGTACAATATAAAATGGCCATAAAGGTAGTAAACATACCAATTTCTTCAGTTTCTCCTTTAAGCATTGTTGTTTGATTTGCAATGCCTGTTTTTACCAAGTCAACATCAGGATCAAATCCTGGAGAGACGGCATTCTTGAATTTCTGCGAATGTGAGGCAAACAGTGGCATTAAGCGTCGTCATATCTTCCCAACATGGAAGTAGAATGATAATTGAAGAACAATCCATACCTCAAGGAACTCTTCTTTTGTTGAACTAGACCCATCGAGTTGGCCACCAAGTATATAATCACATACATATGTTGCCTATTTCAGTCGATAATATGTTGTTATCATAAGCCATAGACTGGATTCAACGTCAAGTCCAAAACAACAGCAGAATATATGTACCTCAGCCATATTCTTCACAATGATGTACGTCCCTGCAAATGAAGCAGTGGCAACAGTCTCTTCATGGGCATATTTCCCGTGAATAATAGAGGTATAGTCACCCTTCTTATGCTTTTCGACCATGTTCCACACCTATAAGAAATCACACGTTTCATTAACCTGAGATATGTTTTGACTCTTGACGAACACAGAGTGCCATCCTATAAAGAGCAAGGCACCTTTGAAACCCAAGGGCATGTTGTATCAACGATCTGCACATTCTTCTGGTTTAGTGTGTACATCTCATCCACAGCAGCTCCAAATGCAGGCAGGACGACAACATCACCTTGTTCAATAACATCAAAATCCTTAATACCAGCATTAACAGGAATATCTTTGACACCCATGTCCTCCAATCTCTGCACGAAAAATCATAGGAATTAAATTTGTGCCATATCCAGAGCCGTTGGACATGCTTGACCGAAATGAACACGGTTAGGCATGGTGAAGTTGTTGTGTTTATTTTTGATTTGCTGACAACAAATGGACAGCAAAAACACAAGTTAACTGTCCGAGTACTAAGAAGCTACTCATACATCACAAAGTAACCTTATTGCGATCATTTAGTATGAACAATTGACAGTTGACACTAGAATTTTACTTCCTAGCGCTCAATTTGCTAAGAACTTGTGTTTATGTATCCTAAAATGACGGAGAGATGATGAAACTGCTCCTTGATTCATCCACACGAGCTGATTTCAAATAACACGAAACTGGTTGAATTGAATAGTATTGCTACCTTGTTGACGGTGGGGTTGTGGATGATCTCGTTCGTGAGCCAGATGCGCTCCTCGGGGAACTGCTTGCGCGCCTCGTAGGCGATCTGCACGGCGCGCTCGACGCCCCAGCAGAAGCCGTAGGCCTCGGCCAGCTTCACCGTGACGGGCCCCCAGGTGTACTCGTTCCCGTTGTCCTTGAGCGTCTTAATCACATCGCCTGCACGCAGTCAATCAATTACAGACGCTTCGGGATGAAATCACAAGCAATTAGACACTGGTTTCCAGGCGGGCGCTCACTGGTGTACTCCTGGCTCATGAGCTGGAGGGTCTCCTTCTTGTGGCCGAAGCCCTTGCGGTTGTAGTTGTCGCTGCGGGTGAGGTTGTGGCGGAAGGCCTTCTTGTCGAAGTCGGGGTCGAGGGAGGCCGACGCGGACGCCGCGGGCGGGGAGGCGTCGCAGCGGACGGAGGAGGGCGCGCGCCGGCCGCCGCGGCGCGGGGAGGTGGTGGTGGAGGAGGACGCGGCCGCGGAGAGGAGCGCGGACCGGAGCTGCGTGCTGAGGGTCGCCATCGCTCGCTCGCGGTGGAGGGAGGGAGCGGGCGTGTGGAGCTGAGCTGCGGGGAGGAGGAGTGGGCGGACGACGCCAAGTGCCGGTGACTAGGAACGGAACGGGGATAGGTGGGCCGCGTTTGGAATGGGGATCCAATTCCCATGTGATCACCTTATCCCTCGACCCCGTGTTTTGTCTTGTTGAGAATTGGTGAAAGTACCCTCTACTTGCTGAAAATTACAAATGTGGAGCTCCGTGGATCCTCTTTTTTTCGAAATTTTGAAATAGGTATTTAAGTTTTAAAAAATTGGAACACAAATTTTAGGGATAGGTAATGTCGACCCTTTCTGAGTGTAAAATTGTCATTTCAAAATTTAGCGTATATTATACAAATCAGATAATTTTTTTTTTTTAATTTACATTGTTCATCGATCCAGATCCATACAAATTTTCATTCTTCTCAGCCCAAATATAATTTTGAATAGGGATTGTGCACATTGGTAGAGTTCAACAATACTACCCATGGAGTTTTTCTTTAATGAACGGAAAAAAGACATTTGAAACTTAAAAAAGAAAAATCAGACCCCATGGATAGGTATTGTTGAACTCTGTTTTGTTAATTCAAAGTTGGACCTGTGTCTTTTATCTAAAAAAAACTCCAAGGCGGTAGATACACTTGCGCGCATGGAGTGTAAATGGAGCCCGAACTCTATGGGCTCTTTTATTCAAACGAAAACCTTTACTCCTCTAGGCCAAAAGAAAGTAATTTCCACATAGTTTTGGTAAAATCGTAAAGCCTTGATACGTCTCAAACGTATCCATAATTTCTGTTGTTCCATGCTTATGTTATACCATTCATCACATGTTTTATGTACACTTTATATCATATTACTCCCTCCGTCCAATAAAGGATGTCTCAACTTGATCAAAAATTGGATGTATCTAGACATGACTTAAGTGTATAGATACATCCAAATTTGATAGAAAGCGTGACATCTTTTGTTGGACAGAGTGAGTATGACACTTATTGGACTAACCTATTGACAAGATGCAACAGTGTCAGTTTATGTTTATTATGTTTGTGTATCGCAGAAAAGGCCCGAAAACCAAAGTGCTCGGAATTGGACGAAACAAAAGCCAATCTTCCTATTTTTTCCGACACGTTTCAGAAGGCCGAAGAGGAAACGAAGGAGGGCACCGAGGTGGCCACACCACATGGTGGCGCGGCTCCCCCTCTGCCGCGCCGCCACATGGTGTGGGCCCCTCGGGCACCCCCTCGCGTCACCCTTTCGCCTATATAATGCCTCTGCCCCGAAAACCCTAAAGGAATCGTCGTTTTCCCGAGAAGAGTTCCGAAGTTCCGCCGCCACCAAAAACCCAAATTCGGGGGACAGAAGTCTCTGTTTCGGCACCCTGCCGGGACGGGGAATTGCCCCCGGAGCCATCTCCATCGACTCCACCGGCATCTTCATCGCCGGTGCTGACTCCCATGATGAGGAGGGAGTAGTTCTCCCCCGAGGCTGAGGGCTCTACCGTTAGCTATGTGTTTTATCTCTCTCTCCCATGGTGTGATCTTTATGTGATCATGAGCTTTGCAATCTAGTTGAATACGTAGATGTTACTCTCTATCTATTATGCCACTCTAGAGGTTACTTTAATATGAACTTCGGAGTTACTCTCCACGGTGTGAAGTTGACAGTGTGCGCATCGTGTGTGACTCCTTTATGACGTTGTGGTGTTTGTTTACCCAGACTTTGGGGTGTGCTTTTGTAGCCCTACGCAATGAATGGTGTTTGTCATCCAACAAGAGAGTGTTTGAGAGTAGTATTTATTTATTCAATTACGAGGTCATTGTTGAGAGTGTCCACTAGTGAAAGTATGATCTCTAGGCCTTGTTTCTAAGCATTGAAATACCGTTTACAATCAGTTCTGCTACATGTTTGCTTGCTGCCATTTTTATTTCAGATTGCAATTACCACTTATAATTATCCATATTACTTGTATTTCACTATCTCTTCGCCGAACTAGTGCACCTATACATCTGACAAGTGTATTGGGTGTGTTGGGGACACAAGAGACTTCTTGTATCTTAATTGCAGGGTTGCTTGAGAGGGATATCTTTGACCTCTACCTCCCTGAGTTCGATAAACCTTCGGTGGTTCACTTAAGAGAAACTTGCTGCTGTCCTACAAAACTCTGCTCTTGGAGGCCCAACACTGTCTACGAGAATAGAAGTGTGCGTAGACATCAAGCTATTTTCTGGCGCCGTTGCCGGGGAGGTAAGCGTTGGAAGGTATCTCCTTTAGATTCTGCAATTATATCTTTTTGTTTCTTGTTTTTTTTCACTAGTTAGGCTTAATGGAAAACAACAAAAATATGAGAGAGCTTTATAATATTTATCTTGAATTAGGACATGATACTTTTGAAGAGAAAATTTAAAAACCGATGGAAGTTTGTTTGCATAATAGTGGTAGTAATGTTATTAGTGTAAATTCTTTGGACACCATTATTGCTAATGCTATGGAAAAGCCTAAGCTTGGGGAAGCTAGTTTATATAAAAATAATACTTTTTGCTCCTCAGCTTTGGAGGAATTATTTTGCCCTGATAATGCTTTGCCTCCAATATGTGATAATTCTAATGATGCTTGTGATATTCTAAATCCACCTACTGAAAGTATTGCTTTTGAAATATCTATGGAAATTATTGAAATTGTTATGGATGAACCTTATGTAGGGGATTGAACAGTCCATCCAAGTTGATGAGGACATCCCCACCATTGACGCAAACACAACTACTACACACCCTCAACTACATGGACCATTGACTAGAGCTCGTGCACGTCAACTACAACTGCAGGTACTCTCGTTTCTTCAAGCTACTCCTAATGTACATGAGAATATGATGTTGGCTAAAGTAGATGTGTTTGTTTCCCTTAGGAATAATGGACCAAGCATGGATGAGAAGGACAAGCTATGGAGCATGTACGTGGATGGAGATGACAGCAAGAGTGGAAACAACGGAGATGATGATGCCACCCATGGAGACTACCGCAACTTGAAGCCACCATGATGACATTGGGAGACTTGGACGAATTCCTCAAGTCTACACTTCATAATTTCGTCCATAGTCACATATGGTGCTGCGTCACCTTTTATTTGTGGGCCAGGGCCCATGTAATTTCGGACCAGAAGTTTTAGTGCGTTTTTAGAGTCCGTATTAGGGAAGGAAAGTCCATCTAGGGAAGGATTTGGCCAACCCCCAAGGCTGACCAAAAACCCCCTCCTTTCCTCCTTATATACCTCGTCTAGGGTTTCGTTTAGACTCGGATTTTGTTTAGTTAAAAGACTGCCTAGCATATTGCTGCATCTTCGTGTACTCGAGTTGTGTCCAACGACCAGATTAAGACCGCTTACGGAATCCCACCTTTTTCAATAAAGCTTATTATTCATCCGCAATTCTGATTGCATTATTAGTTCTTACTTGTTCCTCAGATCGCAGGTAGAACTAGACCTTTTGGTCAGGCTGATCGTGCATCTGCAGGATCGGTAACCTCGGGAGATTGGTTTAGCGATTGCATTGGCGCTGCGTACGTGTGCGTAGTAGTCGGATCGCCAAGGTCGACCTCCACCAGAATCGACGTATCTTCATCTCATCGAAAGATCGGACACCTTTGCCCTATCACAAGTGATCACTTGTTGAAACTAAAAGGACTTTGTGAGTTGGTCAAGGTTGCAGGTTTATCAAGAGAAAATGACATGAAGAAATTATTTCCATTGTCACTTAAGGATAAAGCAAAGGAGTGGTATAAGCTACTAGATGATCCTCATCATTTGGAATGGAAGGAGTTTGAATATCTCTTTTACTCTAAATTTTATCCTCCTTATGAATTGTATTTAGAAAGGAATTACATTTTTTATTTTTGGCCTCGTGATGGAGAAAGCATTGCTTAAGCTTGGGAAAGGCTGAAAATATTAATACTCAAATGTCCTAATCATGAGCTTCCTGAGAAAATAATTATTGATAATTTTTATGCAAGGCTTTCAGGTCATTGCAAGGATTATCTAGATGCCTGTTCAGAGAGTTCTTTCACAAGTAAGAAGGTTGAAGCTAGATGGGATATTCTTGAAAGAATTCAAAACAATGCTGAAGATTGGGCTCAAATTATTGTTGATTTTTTTAGAACCTTTGCTTCTCATATTAATATTCCTAAAGAAAATTGGGAAGTGTATCATGAACATTTCAAAGACACTTGCATGGAAAATAAAATTGTTAATGATTGCAATAAACATGCTCAAACTTCTGAAAATACTATTTCTTATAAGCATGTTAATTTTTGTGGAGTGCATAGACCTTGTGAAAATAATCAAATCGAAGATGAATATTGTATCCATCATAGGAATGAAAAAACTAGAACGTGGTACAAGGCTCTAAGAGATCTTGGTGAAAAAGTTTGTGCCCTCCATCCTTTTATTTGTGAACTTTGCTATGAAGTGGGTCATTTTAATTTTCAATGTTCAGGTCATGATAATAGCCTTTCGAATCCAATGAGTACTGCAAATTTGTATTGTGATGACATGATCACTCTTAATCAACATGATGAACTTACATTATTTTTGGGGTGTGAAGAGTTATCAAAAAAAAAACTTTGTTAGATATGAGTGCTCTTGATATGAATAGTGTGTTGCATGGATGTTATCTATATTGTGTTAATAATTACCATGCTAACATCTATATACAGAATATTATAAAGGATGGGACTTTACCAAAGTATGACATGACTAATATGTGTTTTGTTCTTATTAATGAAAGAGAGGAATCCCCCCAAGTTTCTTCCATTGTCTCTAATACTAAACCAGGTTATGCAGAGAAGCTTCCTTTCAAGCCTCTCCCTCTTAAAGAGGAAACGAAGGAGAAAAAGGGAAAGAGGAAGAAGAAGAAGAAGAGGAGCAAAAGGAGAGAGGAAACGGTATCTTCTCCCAAACATGTTGCTCCTATTATAATTGATACTTATATTTCAGAATTCGATGATTCTGCACTCGATGATGAACCTATGCCTGTTATTTATATTAGTGATCATGATTGGGAAAAGCACACTTCTTTTGATATTGAAGATGTCTGGGACACTAATTCTGAAAATGATGATGTTAATAATTGCTATACTATTAGTACTATCCATGTTTCTTCCCGTGATGATATAGAAAGCTCTAAGCTTGGGGGTGAGGTGTTTGAAAATCCTTTTGCTACTAATGATTATATATTTGATACCTCTCCTTCTAGTAAAAATGATGATATGTTTACAAATAAACACAATTTGGAGGATAACTATTCTATTGCTTATGATGATACTATGCCTCCAGTCTTTGATAATTATAAATAATACTATGACATAGGTTATAATTACAATCATCCTCATGAAACTTGTCATAGTTATAGAGGAATTGCTCAAACCCATCCTTTTAATGTACAACTTGTCTATCATGTTCGAGTTCTTTATGATGATCCTGCTCCCATTGTTATAAATGAGAATAACTTTTTTTATGAGGGAAATAATGATACTTTTATGCATATGGATCATGATAAGAATTTTTCATGTGATGTTTATATTGTGGATTTTATCAATGATGCTACTGAAAGTTACTATGAGAGAGGAAAGTACGGTTGTAAAAGTTTTCAAGTTACTAAAACACCTCTCTTTATGCTGGAAGTTTTGAAGTTGCATTTGTTCCACCTTTCTATGCTAGTTGCTTTATGTTTCAATAATTTATTATATTACAAGATTCCTTTGCATAGGAAGTGGGTTAGACTTAAATGTGTTTGATGTTTGCCTCTTGATGCTCTCTTTTGTTTTTCAACTCTCATATTTATGAGAGCATCATAAAAATCTCCTTGCCTAGCTAAAAGCTTTAAAGAAAAGCACAAGCCGTGTTTTATTTCTGTAATTTTTTATTTTATTTGAGTCAAGGAGCATGCTTACCTCTGTAACAACTCCTTTGTATCTTTATTTTATCGCGTTGTTGTGTCAACTAAAGCCTCTAGTAGGAAGTTGATGCTAGATTTGGATTTCTACACAGTAACAGTTTTCTGCTGTCCACCGTTTAATTCGTAAGAATTCACAGAAAAATCAAAATAATCTGAGATTTTTTATGCGTGATCCTCAGATATGTACTCAACTTTCATTAGGCTTGAGTTTTCCGATCTGACCAAGTTAAGTGCCTCAAAAAAATTCGTCTTTACGAACTGTTCTGTTTTTGACAGATTCTGCCATTTATTTTGCATTGCCTCTTTTACTGGTTTTGAGTGGATCTTTTTGCTCCACAAAATACCAGTGGTTGTAGCTTATGTCCAGTAGCATTGGTGATGACTGTGTCCATGCAGACTATGAGAATTTTTGATTATGCACTAACCCTCTAATGAAGTTTATTTTGAGTTTGGTGTGGAGAAAGTTTTCAAGGATCAAGAGAGAGGATGATATGAT
This sequence comes from Poa annua, assembly GCA_026929855.1. NCBI lineage: Eukaryota > Viridiplantae > Streptophyta > Magnoliopsida > Poales > Poaceae > Poa > Poa annua. The sequence goes on along the minus strand of CM049434.1, from coordinate 24,057,733 downwards.
GTGATCAAGAAGATAAAAAAGGCTAAGCTTGGGGATGTCCCCGTGGGTCACCCAAGCATATTTCAATAAGACTCAAGCGTCTAAGCTTGGGGATGCCCAAGGCATCCCCTTCTTCATCAACAAACTATCAGGTCATCTCCAGTGAAACTACATTTTAATTCTCTCATATCTTATGTGCTTTACTTGAAGCGTTTGTTTTCTTTTTGCTTTTTTATTTTCATTTATGAATAAATGGGATCCTAGCATTCTTTTATGTTTATGGCGAAAGCTGAAAGCCGCAACACTTATTGTTTTATGTTTATGGCGAAAGCTGAAAGCCGCAGCGGTTAGGAAATACTCTCTTTTTTCATTGTTAATTACTTGGTGAGTTTATGTTTAAATAAGTTGATTGGTGTTTAGTTTGAAACAGAAAATGCTACATGTGGTAGATGGTATAATGAAAAGATATACATGTCCTTGTAGATCATTATCTTGCATGTTGTGGTGCTTGACAATTGTTTTGAGCTCTCAAGTTGATCATGTTTAAGCTCTTGCATCATGTAGTTAAAAACCTATTAGTGAAGAACTACCGTAGAGCTTGTTGAAATTTGGTTTGCATGTTTGGTATCTCTAAGGTCTAGATATTTTCTAGGAAAAGTGTTTGAACAACAAGAAAGACAATGTAGAGTTCTATAATGCTTGCAATATATTTTTATCTATGTCTTGTTGTGCCAGTTGTCATCTTGTGTTTACTTCAAACAACCTTGCTAGCCAAAGCCTTGTATAGAGAGGAATTCTTCTCATGCATCCAAAACCTTGAGCCAAAACCCATGCCACTTGTGTCCACCATACCTACCTACTACATAGTATTTTCTGTCATTCCAAGCAAACACTTCATGTGCTATCTTTATTCAAAACTTATTATCCCTTATTTGTGTCAATGTTTATTAACTCATGAGAAAGTATGTGGTGTTTTCGATATCAACCTTGTTATTTTCTTATGACAGACTTTCACCAATGGACTAGTGGCACATCCACTTATCCAATAATTTTGCAAAAAGAGCTGACAAATGGGCTGCCCAGTCCCAATTAATTACAACTTTAACCATCATTCTCTTCACATGGTTTGCAAAAAATTATTATGCTTCAAACTGTTATACAATTTAATATAGACACTCCTCCATGGTATGTGATTGTTGGAAGGCTCCCGAGGATTCAGTTAGCCATGGATTGTGTAAGCAATGGTGGGGAGGAGTGTCAAACCAGTTTTTATAAAATATGCATGTGTAAACAAAAGAGAACAAGAAGGATGATATCGTCCTTCAGTGGGAGACGCTCTTGAAAGTCTGGTTGACAAGGGGGGTAGAGTGCCCATTACCATCCATTGACAACAACAAACACCTCTCAAAAACTTACTTTTATGCTCTCTATATGATTTCAAAAACTTATAAAAACTAAAAAGCTCTAGCACATGCTTGTATCCCTGCTTCCCTCTGCGAAGGGCCTTTTTTTTACTTTATGTTGAGTCAGTTTACCTAATTCTTTCTATCTTAGAAGCATACACTTGTGTCAACTTTGTGTGCAACAATTTTTATATGCTAACTTATTTCACTTATTATATTTCTTTGTGTTGACAATTATCCATGAGATATACATGTTAAAAGTTGAAAGCCAATGCTGAAACTTAAATCTTCCTACGTGTTGTTTCAATGCCCTTTTACTTAGAAACTATTTCTTTACGAGTTAACTCTTATGCAAAACTTTTTGATGCTTGTCTTGAAAGTACTATCCATGAAAAGTTTTTACTTATATAATTCAGTTGTTTACTCCTTGTCTATTTGCTAGCAAACTATAGATCATTGCCTTCAGTCACTTCATTCATAACATGAGCCTTACAATATTATTTGATCAAGATTGTGTGAAGCATGTCACTACAGAAATTATTTGTTGTTACCGTTTTGCCTACTCGGGACGAGTAGAACTAAGCTTGGGGATGCTTGATACGTCTCAAACGTATCCATAATTTATGTTGTTCCATGCTTATATTATACTATTCATCACATGTTTTATATACACTTTATATCATATTATGACACTTATTGGACTAACCTATTAACAAGATGCCACAGTGCCAGTTTCTGTTTATTATGTCTGTGTATCGCAGAAAAGGCCCAAAAATCAAAGTGCTCGGAATTGGACGAAACAAACGCCAATCTTCCTATTTTTTCCGACACGTTCCAGAAGGCCGAAGAGGAAACGAAGGAGGGCACCGAGGCGGCCACACCACATGGTAGCGCGGCTCCCCCTCTGCCGCGCCGCCACATGGTGTGGGCCCCTCAGGCACCCCCTCGCGCCGCCCTTTCGCCAATATAATGCCTCTGCCACCAAAAACCCTAATTCAGGGGACAGAAGTCTCTGTTTCGGGCTTTCGGCACCCTGCCGGGACGGGGAATTGCCCCCGGAGCCATCTCCATCGACTCCACCGCCATCTTCATCGCCGCTGTTGACTCCCATGATGAGGAGGGAGTAGTTCTCCCCCGAGGCTAAGGGCTCTACCGGTAGCTATGTGGTTTATCTCTCTGTCCCATGGTGTGATCTTTATGTGATCATGAGCTTTGTAATCTAGTTGAATACGTAGATGTTACTCTCTATCTATTATGCCACTCTAGAGGTTACTTTAATATGAACTCCGGAGTTACTCTCCACGGTGTGAATTTGACAGTGTGCGCATCGTGTGTGACTCCTTTATTACGTTGTGGTGTTTGTTTACTCAGACTTTGGGGTGTGCTTTTGTAGCCCTACGCAATGAATTGTGTTTGTCATCCAACAAGAGAGTGTTTGAGAGTAATATTTATTTATTCAATTATGAGGTCATTGTTGAGAGTGTCCAGTAGTAAAATTATGATCCCTAGGCCTTGTTTCTAAGCATTGAAACACCATTTACAATCAGTTCTGCTACATGTTTGCTTGCTGTCATTTTTATTTCAGATTGCAATTGCCACTTATAATCATCCATATTACTTGTATTTCACTATCTCTTCGCCGAACTAGTGCACCTATACATCTGACAAGTGTATTGGGTGTGTTGGGGACACAAGAGACTTCTTGTATCTTAATTGCTGGGTTCCTTGAGAGGGATATCTTTGACCTCTACCTCCCTGAGTTCGATAAATCTTCGGTGATTCACTTAAGGGAAACTTGCTGCTGTTCTACAAACCTCTGCTCTTGTAGGCCCAACACTGTATACGAGAATAGAAGCGTGCGTAGACATCAAGCGTTTGAACACCGTACCTTTTTTAACATACAAACCAGACATGTTTAGGTCTTTACCCATTGCAGGAGAATATATGACTATGTTTCTAAGAAAAGAACAACCCATATGCTAAGATGCCATATAAGTTCCCCTCTTATACATTTCGAATACTAAATATCAAGGAAGACAACACTTATGGTAACATGTTACAAAAAACTAACTTTTGGGCAAAAAACGCATTAACCACCCAACAAGCACAAACAACTGAATTTGGTGTGAACGTGCCTTATTCTACTCACGCAATGAATGCAATTGAGAGGATAAATAAGTTGGGCCTTATGTTTGATTGTTCTACGGCTGCATTCAGTTGGTCAAGACTTGGATGCGATGTCGCGCCCATCTTGTCGATTTGGGACATCCCCTCCCCTTCGGGCGTGAGAGACCAGGCCTAAGAGCTTTGCTCGGCCGCAGTCATTTGACAACTCTGGAAGCCTAGGAATGATCGTGTGTTCAACGCGGTGACTACTTCGTCCTTCGAGATTCTCGGTGATCGCATAGGGTCCCCCTCTTTTCTCACTCCCTCGTAGAGGCCCTGTGTGGCCTCATTCTCCATAGCTGATGTAATCTCTGTTGTAATGTGATATTGTGCCATTTTTGGCACATCGAGTTATATAAAAACGATGTGGAAACTACCCCCCCCCCCCCCCCCCCCCTCGCTATTCTTGAAAAAATTAGTTGGGCCCTAAAGATGTAGTGATCGATGCAAGTCCGTCAATGTTACGACGTATCATCCATTTGATAGAGACGGTAGGTCTCACATTCCAGAAACGATTAATAGCGTGATTTGGGTAATCTGTGTTTTTGGTTGGCTTGAAGTGGCGGTAAAGTTATTGAGAATTTTACTCCTTCTGTTCTGGTTTATTGGACACATTGCATAATTATTGTTGTAGTTCTAGTTTAAAATCATTAACCATGCCAAGAATTATATATGGAATCGCAGCAAGCACCATTTCATACTTACCACTACCGTAAATGGCATTCTGCGGCAAATGATGGAGTGACATATCAAACTCGAAAACAGGGGGACCTGGCTGCAAGAGACCAAAACACCAAATTAGCTACACCGTGAAAGCGAGGCATATTCCCTCACAGGCAAGCCCTGGCTCCGGGGGCTCTCGTCCTGTCCTCTTTCGCGTCCGCGTCACAATTGTCCCAGATCATATGAGAAGCAGGTAACGGTGAGCACCGGCCAGCCACCAGGAGGCAAAATTTTCCAGAATGATCGTCCAAATACGCTTCCCTGACCGCCAAATTTCTGAGGACTCGCAATTTTCACGGCTCCGTTTTGTAGTACCTTGCATCTGCTGTTGGGAAACGTATCTGAATTTTTGTGGGCGGTGAAAGAGAGGGAAGGTGGCGCCGACACGTCTACGTTGCCGAAAGCGTAATCTACTGGCGATATAGTAGTAGGTGTTAATTTCTCTCGTTTCCGGTCGTCGTTTTACGACTGCTGCTGCTTCAGTGGTGCTTATGGTCAGGCCATGTTTTACGACTTGGCTAGCTAGTACCGTAGTCCCAGCCATGAATCCACGCTGTGGCTGTGCCTGTGCGTGCAGTGCGAAGCGGGTCATTCATACTTCATAGGTTGAAATCGTGCAGCACGTGGAACAGACGGTACTTGAGAAAACGCAAAATACGTGGAACGGAATGCGGGACATGTGCATATATAGAGCCACGGACAAATGGAAGAACACAACCGTACCAGAGACATTGTTAGCATGCATGTAGTAGTACAAATTCAGTGATTCTTTTTCGCAAAATAAAAAAATATCAGAGAATCTTTTTTTTTCAAATGCTTGATATTACAATGTCCTTGCCCTCTCGATGAGATTAGGCCCAGGTTCTCCAAACCATGGCAGTCTTTAGTTAGCTCCTTTTTTTTTTGCGGGACCATCGTACATGGGCTCAGTGGAGCGAAATCGACCAGTGCAGTGTCCAGTGGTGTATGTACTGCATTGGCGTTGGCCACAGCGAACTGAGGGCCCTTTTGTTTGGGCTGGCTGTGGGTGCTGTGTAGAAAAGCTGCTGTACAGGAGAAGCTGCTTTTCTGAGTAGAGTTATTTGGCAAACCAGCTGGCTGTTTGCCTGTAGATTGTGAAATTGTCTGAAACGTCCTTTATATTAATGAAAAGTCGTACTGTTGCTATTTAACGTGTAATAAAAGGCATATGCATCTAAAATTCAACTCAAACTTCATATCCATACAAGTGTCATTACATAAGCATCATGAATATATAGTTGTCCAAAATACATTTTCACTACATTATACTAGCTAACTCAGTTAGTTCCTACGTTGTCTAGAAATGAACAACGTGTTGGCAATGTCGTCACGTGTTCCGTTCATGCCTCTTGTGTGTAGTTCACCCGACACATGATCATTAGGCAAGGTAACTGCTTGCCTCTGGACCTTGGGCATGTAATTCTCATCTGCATCACAACGATCAAATTGCTTATCGCGCAAGTTGGAGTCTCTAATGAAATTGTGAAGCACACAACAAGCAATAATAATTCTCTTCTGTGTAACCAAGTCGAAATGAGGGATGCCCTTCAAAATGCGCCACTTATTTTTCAAGATCCCAAAGATGCGCTCGATGCAATTTCGCAACGATGAGTGAGCATGGTTGAAAATTTCTTCCTTCTTGGTTGGCGGCCCTTCTCGACGGAAATCCGGAATATGGTACGTGTTGTTTTTGTAGGGAGCTAGGAATCCCTTTCTGTTTGGATAACCAGAATCAACAAGATAGTATGTACCTATGCACAAGAGAACATATTTATGAAATATGAAACCAATAATGCATGAAAACACATGTGTAAAATGAAACATAGAGTAGTACCATCAGGAGGGGTTGGGAACTCTAGTTGATACTTCTCCATGGTGTGTTGCAGAATGCGGTTATCATGTACCGAACCTGGCCATCCACCAACCACAAATGTGAATCTGAGATCAAAGTCACATATTGCTAACAGATTTTGTGACGTGTATCCATGTCTTCCTGTGTGGTTGACCTCTTCTTCTTTTGCAACTTCGACAGGGATGTGTGAGCCATCAATGGCGCCAATGGCACCTTTGAAATGAGGGAAAAAACGTGCATCTTGAAGTCTTGGATGCACATCCTTGAAAGTTCGATCCCTTGGTTTTATGGTATCTTTACCCATTTTGTACAAACAATTCAAGACCATATGGAACTTTCTATGAACTGTTTCAAGAGAACGACTGAAATGGTTCTGGACTTGGGTAAATGATTGAGGTGCTCCAACAGTCCATAGAAACATCCCTAGACATTCCACAGATCCCATGTCTCTAGTTGAAATTAACCCATAGTTGCTAACTAGGAGGTTGTGCAATTTATGAAACACATCAGGATACATTCTAAACATTTTGTAGCATCTTTTTCTATCATCAAGTTGTTCATGCACCCATTCATTCCCAGTTTGTTGAGGAATCCTCCTAGGTGCCTTATTCAAATACTTCTCAGAATAGAGATTACCATCGGTTTTTTAGGCTGCTCACAAATAGTTTACAACAAATACCAAATAAATGGTACACACAACTACTTGTTCATCTCATCGTGCATGCTCTTGAGATAATGAAGCCTTCCTGCAGATGTTTCAAGGCCTGCAAACACCTCTCTGTTCTCCCTCTTCACGGCAAGCTTGCATGCAGTGAACATAACATCAGTTCCTTCACTAACTCCACACTCTCGAACCATCCGTAAAAATTCCTTCGTAGTTGGGACATCATCATCCTTGACACATGAACTTCCAACATCAGCCTTCGAGACTAGCGAGTTCAATGCATTGCTATACACCCTGAAAAAGGGGCTCTCTTTCTCCTTCTCTCCACCACCACCACCAAACTTGAGCCGCTTCGCCAAGTTTGGTGTCTTTTTGGAGACATCATCATCAGCATCATCCACTGGAATTGCACCTGCCATGTTCGCTCCCGTTTCATCTTCCCCCGGGATGGCCGCCGATTCTCCGGTGACATGAGCCTTGCTAAACATGACATCAAGTTGTGTCAAGTTGGCGGGTGGTCCATGTCTGAACTTGCCATGCTCAGGACGGAACTGCAAATGGAACACAAAAGCTAAATTAGACAACTATTATCATCAACAAAATAGACAAAAAGATAACACAAAAGTTAAAAATGTTGCTTACTTCCATGTGAGTGCTCCACCAATCATTATCTGCATCCATAGTTCTTGTTTCCGGATCCCAACCTAGCCCGGTTGCATTTAGCAACTCCATCCAACCGGTGTATTCCTTTTTTAAAGAATCCCATTTGTTCTTGAATTGCTTTTTTGTCATCCTTTTTCCCGTTTTCTCGGCAAATTTATCCTCAAGATTCTTGTACCCCTTCTTACTCAAACAACCTCCATCCCTATTGTTTGCATTGACTTCCTCCATACAAATGTCGCACAAAATACGAACGGCATGTGCATCCCAAGTTGCCTTGTCCGTCATCGGAAATTACTAACACAAGCTAAAACACACACAAAAACTACAGAATTACTATGTGAATAATGGATACTAACAGGAAGCATCTAAACATCACCAAATAATTATGCATAACCATCCCTATTGTTTGCATTGACTACACGCTGCAAGGAAGCAATAACAAGCAGCAATTCTATCTAACACGGTGCAAGCACATCATCTAGCAAGCTTCTACACATCCATCTAGCAACCATTTTCGAAGCAAGCATATAATAGGAAGTACCAACCATCTACACCATATCCATCTAGCAAGCACATCCGAACAGGAAAAAATGGAGAAAATGGGTGGCTAGGCCGGAATCTTCCTCACCTAGAGGACGGTGGCGTCGAAGCTACAACACGGTCGAGGAGGCTTCCGGTCGAGGACGCGCGGCGGTGGAGGCGCCGCGGAGGCGGGGTGCTGCGGTCGGCTGCGGCGGCGGAGGCGCGGCGGAGGCGGGGTGCTGAGGCGCGGTGCTACGGCGGAGGCGGCGCGGTGCTGCGGCAGAGGCGCGGCGGCGGCGGGGTGCTGCGGCGGCTGGGGCGAGGAACCCTAGCTCGGGCGGGTGGAATAGGGAAAAGAAAAGAACGAAGAAGAAAAGAAAAGAACGAAGAAGAAAAGGAGGAAGAGATCGGGTTGCGGCTCCAAAATGCCCGGTTCGATCGATGGCATTTCTGTCGTAATAACAAGCAACGATATGACCTATATCGGAACTCTCTTCGGTTCACTCGCGGGGAAGCTCGCGAAGCACCTCGCACGGTGCTTTTTTCGGTATGAAGCAAATCGCTTGGCTTCCGCAAAAGCCCGACGCGCCGCGAGGCCTTTTGGCTAGCTTGGCCTGCTTATTTCCGCGGAAAAGCCTCCAAACGCCGAAACAAAAGGGCCCTGAAGGCCGCCGCGTCCGAGGCAGAGGGAGCTCACTTCCTGGTCTAACGCTACTGCTATAACAAAATGGCCCAACCCTATTTATGATCCCTGGGCTTCCCAACCCGTTATACCCTTGGCCGGGCCTCCGAGGTGTACTCTCAAAGAAAAAACAAAGGCGATACTGAATTTGGCACCATAAACGTGTTTTTTTTAACGGCCATAAATGTGTTGTGGCATTCAAAATTGGAACACAAGTGTCTGAACACCGTGTTTTTTATAAAGTGCATTTTTTACCACCTCCCATCCTAATTAAGTGTCGTTGAAAATATACATACGAGGAACAATATCTTAGCTGTACTAGCGACATTTTTTTAGAAAATCGGAGGGCGTGATAACCAAAGAAAGATACTCCCTCCGTCCTAAAATAAGTGTCTCAATTTTGATATAAAGTGGATGTATATAGACATGTTTATGTCTACATATATCCACTTTCTATCAAATTTGAGACACTTATTTTGGGACGGAGGGAGTACTATTTTTTAGCGGGACAGTCATCTTCTAATTTTTCTTCTTATTAATTGGTACATCTACTTGGACTAGCCTGACACATAGACTTGACAAAAAAAATGCCATTGCTTTGCGAATTCCATTGAAACGCATCATTTCCAGGCGTTACTACCACAACACTAAGACGTATCGCTAATATTAGATCATGTGTAAAAGAGATTTTTGTGGGTTGTGACCCCAACACCTTCTTAATTGTGACAATTTATGCCTTACGATATTGTAAAGTCCTGAATATTGATATCTTAGGGTAGTACTAGCTAAATGCCCGTGCGTTGCAACGGGATAATAAATGAATCTATAGACAGTGTGTTGTTGTTCCATAAATAAGGACGGAAAATAATTCAGAATAATGATGTGCACGCTTTGGACTCATCGCCATCACAATGGCTCAGTCCAAAATAAACTTAAAACCGTCTTTACACGATCATGAAAGCTAGAGTAAAACATCCAAAAAATATAACATGATGTTTAAACTACAAATTAAATGCATTGTATTATTTCAATCAATAGAGTATTTTGATAGGCCTAATAAATCCCATAAAACATTGGATTCAGTTAATTTAACCCAATAATCTACGACCGTTAACAAATAAAATGATCGAGGCCCTGCTTGGCTAAGATCTAAGTTGATTAATCATTGCATCCGCAAAGAATTACATAGCGTATATTGCTGGAAACTCGGTTGTGTGTATCCGTAATACCTAGTTTATTGTGTACATTGTTGTAGAGGCTGGGTCTAATGGGTATCTCTACGATATTAATATATACTCTTTATCTAAATAAAAATGTTGTCGGAAACTTGTTAGGAATTTAGATTCAACACTTCGGAGACGAACATGAAACGATAGGACTCTGTCAAAATGTACATAGGAAATAGTTAAGAGAAACACAAAGTGGTCTGACCAAAAAGGGACCGTCACCCCCACATATTTTCTTGAATTGGCAAAATAGACTTACCATCCAAAGCACATTCCACATCATAGTGGCTAAAATAATTCCTCTTCTTGCTGAGATCTACTGGGTGATCTTTGAAGCAATTGTAGAAAGTTTATTAATAAATTGCAGGAGAGTAATCTTAAGTAACACCTGCAGTTACACAGATAACAGGGGGAGCTACTGAGACCTAGAGGAATAAAAACTATGACCTGCAGTTACACAGAGTAATCTTAAGTAACACCTGCATTACACAGATAAAAGGGGGAGCTACTGAGACCTAGAGAAATAAAAACTATGACGGTCAGTTGGCACACAAATGAAGTTTTTCAAGTGTGTTAAGAAATTATTGGAGTAGTAAGTAAGGTTTTCTTACAATGTACGTGAGTGTGACCGAGTAGCACAAGGAACAGTTAGAGATCAAAGAATTATAAAATAAGTATAAATTTCTTCCGTAGGTTATGCAGCTCTTACACGTCCAATAGAATCAAAGTAGCCTCCTCCACATGCATATTGGAACGGTTTGAAACTTTGAATCCTGCTCTTGCTCAGGGACTAATGTCATCCATGTGTTAGCAGTAAATAGAATGCACATCTAACATCAAAATGAAGAAAAAGGGCCAGGGTGGTCGAGACTGCAATGCAAGAAGATACAACCTTCTTTTCCTTCCATTTTTAAGATGCGTTGATTCATACATTCAAAATAAAAATTGATAGTCGTGATTGCGCAAATTCCTGCATAAGCTAGCAGGACATAAGCCAGGTATGAAACGAAACAACCATCACCTCCCTAATCTTGTTTTTATGTGTCTACTAACTTGTGGTTCAACACAGTAGTAGTAACGTCACAACATAGGCTTACTCAAAACGTGTACATCCTTCCCTTCTTTTTTTGAAACGTACGTGATGTCCAATGCATGGAACTTTGTCATAAAACAGTAGTAGTATTTTCTTATGTAAGTTAAGGACAGACGGGAGTGGCAGGCCTGAGCTACCATCGTGTACCTGATTAAGAACTTTCAAGGGTCTAAAATTATCTTGCAAAGGGTTCGCTCAGCCAAGTGTGAACTGTACACATGGTTGTACCATCGTAAATCCCCTTGACGAACGCTGGGAAGCAGGCAGATGAGTTGTGCAGCGTGGTGCCGAAGAGCTGCAGCGCCCGGCGGAGGAGCCAGCGAAGCGCTGGCAGGGAGCAAAGAATTAGACGACCTCATCTCCAAGCCCGTATCACCATAGTCGAGAACGATAAACATATTAAATTTCTTATTCGCATTACAAAACTACAAAGAAATCAGAAAATGTAACCCTAACAAGAGGACCCAATTGTTGTACACGGTACAATGCAGTTTTCAAGAACAATGCTACACACCTTAAACTATTACTGAACATGTATTCTTTCATGAAGCGGTTTTCATATAAGTTGCTCGTTTCATATTGCAAGAACTATGCTACTGAACTTTGTTGAAGATTACAATTCCTATCAAACCCATCAAATCAACCAACATATAGATTGGGTAACCGCAAAGAGTGTATTTTACACACCATTATTTTAGGAAAATTAATCCCGGTGAGTATGCAAATAGAGGAACAAGTATTTTTATTCTAAATTGGACATTCTGAAACAACATATACTGCTGACAAATCCGAAGGGAATTTTTCATACATAATAGGTATATTTACTGCAAAATCAGGAGGAGTAATATTTTTAACTTCAGGCCATGTTTCATGCAAAGCTATTTCGGCATCGGGCAAACACAAACTAAGATTGAGTTGCATGAAATAGTTGATTAACATGTTACAACCCAAAGCATGTGATTTGATCACATCCAAGTACCAACATTACCATTACTCTAAGACATGCCTTCTGATAAGTTTTTAGCAGCTGACTAAACAATCGGGAGGAATGTGATGGGCTAGTACTGACAATAAGTATTCAGAGTAAGACAATAACACCAGTTAGTCAACACACAACTAAGACGTAAATGAAAATTTTATCCAACCTTAGTAAGAAATTGGTAAAGGATCTCGAACACTTCCAGTCAGAAAAAAACCCTGTGTTTTTGTTGACGTCTTTGGCTGGTTTCTTGCTAGTTCATGGGTCGCCAAATATCGACAAAGAACAGTTGTCGTCGCCATGCTCCGAAGAGTGGCCGCAAACCTTGTTGCTTTCCTGTGAAGCGAACAACGTGGCTGTCAGATTGTGGACATGTTGTGTCCTCTTCTTTCTTATTCATATTAGGAAAACAAGAAATTTGTACTTCAGAGGAGAATTGTTATAAGTTCTATAGTTATGTCTAACATACAAAAATGAAGCAACGAAAACAACTTTTGCGGAAACAAAATCCGATAAAGGAGAAGTAGTCTGATATCCTACAGATCATATATAGAACATAAAGCAAGTTTGTATCCACCATAGAAAAACGAATAGAAGTATCCAAGGCAGTACTACATGATATTAATTACCAATAACTGATTACTGAGCCAAATGAACTCGACAGCATATAAAGCATTAAATCAGTTGTTTGCTTAATAAAGCTAAGTACGTATTGTATAAGATGAGAAATCATTACTCCCTATCCATGTGAGCTGCGATGATAAATCGTTATTTCCTATCCATGTCCGCTTGCAGTATTATATGAAATGGATTACCACGCTTGCACTTGTTGCATGTCTGCTGCGATGAGAAATTGTTACTCCCTGTTTGCTATAGAGTATTAAATCAGCTGTTTGCTGTACGTATTATAGAGGATGTTATGGCTTTTCCCATTAGCATTTTGAGCATCGTCTTTCTTTTCAGTTTCCTTACGGTACATGTTTCAAATGCATCAAAAGAGACAACCAAAGATGCAAGCAGCAATTCGTTTGTTACCTTGTCAAGGGAGCAGCGGGCATCCTTTGAAGTCCAAGACGATGAGAGCCGGGGCGGCTGTACTGGCACTCCATGTCGAGCCCAGCAGCAGAGCGACAAACATGGTCGTGCATGTACATCTTCCAGTAGTCCAATATGGTCAGCTCGTTCTCCTCCACCGATCTTAGCCCGCAGTACTCCTCCTTTGTTGTCGCCACCGGCCCGCCGCACCGTTCTTGCCTCAACTCATGCTGTCGGCGCCGATCTTTTGGTGGATCGCGACGCGGACGGCCACCTTAACATCGTTGTTGGCGTCGGGCTGCCCTACCTCTTCGCCTCTCCGGATGGTCACCTTCTAGCCCGCGGTAGAAGACGGGGGAAGGTATGCGAGGGTGATTGGGAGCCGCAGCCGGTGGCCGCGGCATGAAAACCCTAGGCGGCCGGCATGGAAGTAGACGGGGGATTTTTTTTCTTCGTGCGGGGACAAGAACTAAGGGTGTATCGTGCCGATCTGTTTCGGTCTCCTCGCTGGTTTCTCACGTTAGTTTTCCCTCATGCGTTTTCTGTGCGTGACCGTTCCAAGGGGTGGGAGAGCAGGCACGATGCATGATTGAGGTTAGTTAAGATGGATAATGTTTTTTTTGAAGTAGATGGATAATGATTGTTAGTTGCATGCTTGTTAGTTGCATGCGCAAAGTTTGTTAGGGAGTCCGGTTTGAATGTTTGTTGTGCATGTGTCCGGTTTGAATGTTTGTTGTGCGCCATATGCCTCCTCCTTTTTTCCTTCCTTTTTGTTTCTTTTCTTTTTGTCAACCGGTATCCACTTATAGGTGGCAGGGGATGTAATTATTTCGAAGTGTGATGGCATTTGACTTGTGACACCATTTGGATTGTGACACCATACCACGCATTCTGCTTTAATAGTAAATATTACCCAACCGGATATCCTCCAAGATACGAACTTGAGATCCATCTCTAATTCACGAAGTCCTAAACATAAAACTTATGCTTCACTTTCATTAGACCATCCCAAAATGGCAGTCCCATGGTTTCCAACGAGTTTGAGAAGTAACTTTACAATCAATGTATTTATTTCGTAACACCTCCTGCCACACTCCATCCTCGGTAAGCAGTCTGAACAACCATTTGCTAAGTAGAGCAGTGTTTTTAGCTTCCAAGTCATGGATCCCTAATCCACCTTGATCTTTTGGGCAACATAACATGTTGCATTTCGTTAAAGGGTATTTCCTTTTTTTTCGGGTCACTTTGCCAATAAAATGTATACATATAATAATCGATCCTTTTCCAACACACCTTATGTGCCAAGATAAAGGAAATCATGTACAAAACCATATTTGATTAATACCAGCCATCCACACGTGGACAAATATTTTCCTTTCCAACCACCGAGTTGTTTACTTGTATCCACTCCGCTATCTTTTGTCTACGATAGTGAATTGGTATCCCTGTAGCGGATGGGAAACAAAATCAATAATGAATATCAATAAAATCGTCATAAGATATTTTTAGGATATATTTATACAAAAATGTACTTGTTGATATTTATTTCTATATAATTGATCAAACTTAAAGCATCTCCATCGGCACCCCCCAAGGGCACATTTGGGTTTGGAGAGAAAAACCGTCCCTAGTAGCACTCTCATCGATCTTGGCCGCCCGAAAAACTGTCCGACACCGCGGAGGCCAACCCTGTAGTTGGGTGTCCGGCCGTCTTTTTATCTACACACCGGCCACGTCGGCCAAAGTGTCGCCCAACCTTCTCGTTTTCACAGCCGGTACTGCGAGGCCGACGCGGCGGAGGTACGACTCACCACATATCTCCCAGAGCGAGGCCTATGTGGATGCTCCGAGGCTACCCGCCAGGACATGGTGGCGGCTTACCGACAAGGGGTGTAAGAGGCTTGTCATCAGGCCCACGAAGCAGCGGAGCTGGAGAGCAGACGACATAGGCGGAGGCAGAGGCGACGAGACAACATCATGTTGTACAAAGTGCGGGCCCACATGAGTTTCACGTGCGTTTGTGCACAACACCCGAGGAGGCTCACCGGATGATGCGTCTAGAGCCACGAGATAGGTCGGCCGAGCAAGCCAACTGCTCTCAGCGATAAGATTAGGTTTTAGTTGTAAATTGTTAGTTTAAATTTTATTGTAGAAGCATAGGAATATAATGTCATGACATGTTGAATTCTACAGTAATTGAAAACGAGAACCGATTGCACTAGTTGTTTGGTTGCAACACAGAAAAAAACACAGATTTTTTTTTATAGAGTTGGGTATTACCCATACGAATTTTTCAATAAGGTCCAACCTCAATTTCTGTGAGATTGTAGCATATGAAAACACTACATTAGAAATTTTGGAGGATTCATTTATTTGAACCAAATAAAATTCATAGAAAATTTATGGATTAGAATCTTAAGAAATTCCTTTAAAAATCCTTTCGTTCAAGCAAAGAGGCCGTAATGATCTCGCTCGATCGGCCAGCAAAGAATTCCCTTATGCTCTGTTTGGTTGCACTGAATTGAGGCTCGGAATTGTAATTGAGGTCCAAATAGCCGAATTCCGTTGTTTGGTTGCGCTCGGTATTGGATCCTGGAATTGTCGGACCAATTCCGAGGGCACCCCCCGCGCGGCTAACTTACCTGGGTACCAATTCAGAGGGTCAGACCTCTGTATTGCCTCTGAATTGGAGAGGAACGCTTCGCTCCGCCTCGCTCCTGGCCGCCTCGCCCCTGGCCGGCCTTCTCTGGCGCCGCCTCGCCTCTGCCCGACCCTCTCCGGCGCCGCCGTCCGCCGCCACGCCCCTAGCCAGCCCTCTTCGCCCCCCTCTCTACGCCGGCCCCGATTCCGCCTCGCCCCTGCCCCGATTCCGCCGCCGCTTCGCCCTTGCCCGTCCCCGTCCGCCGTCGTCTAGGCCCGCCGCCGCGCCGTCCCTGTCCGCCCTGGGTCATGCCGTCGTGGGCCACCTCCGCCCTGGGTCGCGCCGTCCCTGTCCGCCCTGGGTCGCGATCTAGATCCAACTCATTTTTTTTGTTCATCTCGAAATAAAACATGTTATTATGTGACAAATATTATTGAAACATTCTAATGTACGTGTTTATTTTCATTCATATTACACAATATATATATTGTTCGAAGTCAAAAAAAATTCAATTCCACACAATGTGCATCCAAACAGGTTTTAGAATTCCATTGCTCTTTTGATTCTGCAAACGAATACCATGCGCATCCAAAGAACAATTATGGTATTCCATTAAATTGGTTGATTTGGTATTCCATTGCCAATTCAATTCGGAGCTCAATTCAGTGCATCCAAACACAGAGTTAGCATCATCGTGTTCTTGCCCCTCCGTCCCTCTCACCGTAGCAAACGGATCGATCAACATATGAGTGCACAGACTCCAACGTCACCGTACCCGACTACCAGCTGCTACCTGAATTGCTACGAACAAAAGTGGAGTAAACGACAGCGCGACTAGCTGCAGTGCCGCCCGAATGAGACAGCTGCTTCAGCCGATCCATGCATCCGGACAACCCAAAGCTGAGCGCGTATCGACGAACCCTCACAGTCCGCGCAACCGCTCTGTCGGCCGGCCGGCCGGTCAGCCCCGCGCCCAGAGATAGCTCGACAGCTCGATCGCCATTCCTCGGAAACAGCGCATTCCCTTTGCCCCATCCTGCTAGCTGCAGTTAGCCGGCCCGGCCGCCTGAGACGCCGACGCATGCAGGTACGCCGCGCGCGCAGCGGCTGAGAGGCAGTGGTATAGGCAGGAGCGGCAGGGGCGCCTTGGATCCACCGCCGCACGCCGGACGCCGCACCGCAGGGTGGCGCCTTGGATCGACCGCAGACCGCAGTGCGCACCCCGCCTTTATTTCGAAAAAATTCCAGAGTCGCCAGCTGGGCAGGTTCAGCAAGAACTTGAGGTATGCGGACAAGCGCCGCAGCGTCTGGGTAGCCGGATCTTCGGCTGGCTGGGGCTGGCCGTATCATCATCGGCTCATCATCGTGCAGAATCGCAGCGGCCGGCATGTGGAAAGACTGTACGTACGTGAACGGCAGGCACCCGGTACGTCCTGCGCTGCGCCGCGCTGCATGGGCCGCCTGCCACCGCGAGCTGTGCATCCCTTCTGCTCCGGCAGGGCCAGGCTAGGAACAAACCGTAGCGGCGAGCAGATTCCTCTGCGTCGCTGACAGCGCGAAACCACACGCTATCGTGCCTCGAAAACCGTTCATTCTCCCCTCCCGCCCAATTTCCCGTGAGCAGCTGCAGCAGCTTCGCATCATTGGCCATTCATTATTCATGTCGACGCGGGGAAGAAGAAGAAGAAGAAGGAGCCGCAGCGCGCGGCATCATTACTTTGCTTCGCCATGCACATCTGAACTTCTCTGATGCGTGCATGCATATATAGCCCTGTAGATAGATAGAAAGATTGTGCTCTTCTCCGGCCAATCTGCAGCTACAACGTACATAGAACATCCATCATGCCATTCTAGTACTGTACTGATTACTGAATGCTGCTACTCGGTAGGTAATACAGGTTTTTTTTATGGTATTTTTTTCGCAAAGGCAGGTGGATGATGGGCTTTCTGCATCGGATACCGGCCGAAAGCTGCCAAAATAGGCCCACACACGCGCTACTACAATCCAGGCCCACTGCCCAAGAGCCCAGCAGAGGATCGAAAACAAAGCACAGCCACCAGCTGTATAATTTTGGCAATGACCAGCGTGTACACATAATTGCAGTATTAGACTATTAGGTACGCGTATACTTCCGTGGTGGCCTGCGTATGTATTGTATTTGGCATGTACGGTCCCCCACAGCAGCGTTGGGCACAGCTCAAAGCAGTTGTCCATCTCTTTGGGTCGGGAGGACGACGGGACCAGATACCCTCACCTCCAAGCTACACACTGCACTACACACTAGCTAAGCTGGTCCCTCGCCGGCGGCTCCTCCTACCCGGCCGGTGAGTGAACCAACCAGAATCGCAACAACTGCTACTCCGGTACTGGGAGAGATCTCCTGTGACAAGCCCCTCTCGCCAAGCTTCCCACCCAATTCCTCCTTAACTAATTACGCCAACGCGCCAGGAGATCGATGGTGGACTTTGATCCATCCATCTGCGCGCAGGTACCCTCCCTTTTCTTCATCAATGGCGTACGTACTCGATCGATCCATATTCAGGTCGATCGATCCGCCGTCTTAACTCTCCACCATGTCCTTAACCCATATTGTCGGGGCTTCTTCTGTTCATCTCATCGCATCAGGAAAGTGACCACACAAACACAACCGTGTAGTGTTATACACCATATATCATTTGTCGCCGATGCATGGTTTATAGTGTTATACACCATATTACGCCTTGTTCACTGGAACGGAGGAAGTATACAGCAACGTAGAAAACATCTCCCACATGCAATGCAAGCAAGAAACACAGCATCTCTTGGTGCGGAGCTGCATGCATGGCGGCAGAGCGGCCCACGTCGACGAACCGCAGCGAGACGCGCGCTGTCGGCTTCTTTAATAATTTACTATGACCAGTGCCGTTATGGGCCTGCCCGGCTGGCCTACCACGGCGGCAAGTTGCTGCACCGGTGGTGTGTACGTACGTGATTCCCATTGCCCTGTGGTGGGCATCCTCCTCCCGGCCCTAGCTATTTAGCTTTCTTCTTCCTACACACATCGCTTTCTTATCTTTAGTATTCTCCTCTGTTTTCCCCTGTGGCACAGGTGAGAGATATAGCGAGAGTGACGGCGAAATGAGGATTGAAGAGGTGTTGAGCACATGCAGCTAGCATAGAGGAGTTAAAAGGGAAGTGAAGAATGGTGAGAGGAAGAAGATGATCTGGTGGAGCGATGACCCCCGCTGGGAATGTGAGCTGGGGGGCCATGCATGCAAAGGACCCCCAGGCGGGCATGCATGTAGCCCTACTATTTGTTGTCTTAAAAGGCCTAGGTGATAAGTGTCCTACAGACTCTCTGAGGAAGAAAGTGACTAACTGGAGAAAGATGTTGGGCATGCATCCAGGTGCTATGGCCAACTGGAAATATAGTATAATCACCACAGTGATTGGGTGGTGGGGGCTCTGGTTGGTCAGATCAGATGGATGGATGGATGTGGCAAATGTTATTGCTAGCTACTTCACCACTCCAAATGGTAGCTAGCTAGGGCGCCCACACTCTTAGTGGTACTAGTATCTGACTATCTGGTATATATGTCTGATCCTGCCCTACTCCGGGAATTGACCATTCAGAGCTCTACTTTACATGCTGTAGTTTTTTTTTTTTTGAAATTCTTTACATGCTGTAGTTAAATGCTGCCCCCTTGTGACATTGAATTTCTTGTTAGGTTTCTGAAATGTAAAAATGAGAACATAACACTGACTAATTTTGTTATCACTGGCATATTGATTGTGAAATAATTGCGGCGATATATCAGATAAGCTACTGGAGTAACTTACCGAAGGAAGAGCAACAGTTGGGGCCGCAACAGGGCGCAATTTGTTTATCACTGAAGTGTTAAAAGATAACACTTTTTAATTTGGTTATTAGTGGCATGTGCATGAACTGAAATTAGAAGTAAAAAATCACACGATAGCTATCTTTCGATCCATAACTAGAGCTAATGCATGCATCTATGTTCTTTGGTAAATCAAGAATTGCCCTTTTTTTAGCTAAAAGTGGTCGTATCCACTGCCCTAGATAGAATTTTCGGAATGGAAAAATACCCTAGTCTTTGCATTGAAAATATGCATAGGTATGCTTTATTTCATTTACTAAACAAATCTCGGTAAAAAGCATTAGATCAATCATAGCCAAATAAGTGGACAAAACACTAACTATTAGCACACGAAAGAAAAATTAGGGTCATCCGACAAGCGTCAGCGCGCTTTCCTTTGGACAGGCGAGGAGTCTTGCTCTAGTGGCAATTGCAAGGTCGCTTGGACCGAGGTCTGTAAACCTAATGCTTATGGGGGCCTCGGGGTCCTATTGCTTCCCGCCCAAAATGCCGCCTTTCTATCCAAGTTTCTCTCGAAACTTTACTCTGATTCGGATGCCCCTTGGGCGTGTTGGTTTCGCCGCTTGTATGGCAGGACATTAGCAGGGATCTGGGTAATAACAATAACCTTGATACTCTCACTCGGAAGGGAATTGTCGCTAATTTGTCCTCCTTTTGTTCGAACACTCTGGTCACCATTGAGGACGAGCAGGCCACGGCCTTCTGGGCTGACCAATGGCTTGGCTCCACTACCCTTGCTCATTGTTTCCCTGCTCTCTTCTCTCATAGCCGTAGACCAAATGTCTCTGTTGCCCATGCTATTTCGGATGGCCTTCTCTCCTCGCTCGACCCCCGCCTCTCCCATGTGGCTACTTCCGAACTCCACAACCTCACCCTCGAGCTTGCGCATCTTCTCCTTCGCTCCAACACTCCCGATTCTCGCTAGTCCCGACACTCTAACCACGTTCTGACAAATAAAGATTTCTATACCAATGCTTTTCGCCAGTTGCAGGTTGATGACAGGTTAAATTCCGTTTGGCTAAACGGAGCCCACAAGAAATGCAGAATCTTCCTTTGGCTTCTGCTCCGGCACCGTATCCCTACCAACTCGTGGCTTGCTTCCGCCACAACATGACTAACTCGATAACTTGTCCCTCGTGCTCTGAGGAGGAGCATGGGGAGCACCTCGTCTTTCGCTGCCCCCGAGCGGAGGAGGTGTGGCTTTCCCTCCCTAACTTGGTCGACGGGCCGCGCCCAACCACGTTCCAAGAGCTCTGGTTAACATCCTCCAAGCACTAATCCAAGGCTACCCTCTGCGCCGCCATTTCTTGGAATATTTGGAAGCGTTGAAATGACATGGTCTTCAATCGGACAGATGCCCCTTTAGCTGTTTCCAACCCGCTACGCCTCCGATGTGTCCTTGTGGGCAAACCGTTGTAACTCTCCCCTTGTTGTTAATTACCTCCGCTCTTGGTGTAACTCTGTAGACCCTCCTTGAACTTTGGCTCACCTCCCCTCGCTTTCCCTCCAACTTTTGTACATGCTACTATGTAAATCACCCTGATTATTCTATAAAAGTTTAGGCTGGCTAACGCCCGCCGTAGTTACAGTAAAAAAAAAAAAGACCAGGGGACTTAATTAACCCTGTCCACAACCATAACCGACTCACCGGAAGGGAATTGTCGCTAATTTGTCCTCCTTTTGTTCGAACACTCTGGTCACCATTGAGGACGAGCAGGCCGCGGCCTTCTGGGCTGACCAATGGCTTGGCTCCACTACCCTTGCTCATCGTTTCCCTGCTCTCTTCTCTCATAGCCATAGACCAAATGTCTCTGTTGCCCATGCTATTTCGGATGGCCTTCTCTCCTCGCTCGACCCCCGCCTCTCCCATGTGGCTACTTCCGAACTCCACAACCTCACCCTCGAGCTTGCGCATCTTCTCCTTCGCTCCAACACTCCCGATTCTCGCTAGTCCCGACACTCTAACCACATTTTGACAAATAAAGATTTCTATACCAATGCTTTTCGCCAGTTGCAGGTTGATGACAGGTTAAATTCCGTTTGGCTAAACGGAGCCCACAAGAAATGCAGAATCTTCCTTTGGCTTCTGCTCCGGCACCGTATCCCTACCAACTCGTGCGTTGCTTCCGTCACAACATGACTGACTCGCTAATATGTCCCTCGTGCTCTGAGGAGGAGCATGGGGAGCACCTCGTCTTTCGCTGCCCCCGAGCGGAGGAGGTGTGGCTTTCCCTCCCTAACTTGGTCGACGGGCCGCGCCCAACCACGTTTCAAGAGCTCTGGTTAACATCCTCCAAGCACTAATCCAAGGCTACCCTCTGCGCCGCCATTTTTTGGAATATTTGGAAGCGTTGAAATGACATGGTCTTCAATCGGACAGATGCCCCTTTAGCTGTTTCCAACCCGCTACGCCTCTGATGTGTCCTTGTGGGCAAACCGTTGTAACTCTCCCCTTGTTGTTAATTACCTCCGCTCTTGGTGTAACTCTGTAGACCCTCCTTGAACTTTGGCTCACCTCCCCTCGCTTTCCCTCCAACTTTTGTAACATGCTACTATGTAAATCACCCTGATTATTCTATAAAAGTTTAGGCTGGCTAACGCCCGCCGTAGTTACAGTAAAAAAAAAGACCAGGGGACTTAATTAACCCTGTCCACAACCATAACCGACTCAGCGGCAAGATCCAGCTATATTGTCTTGTGCACATGCTTCGGAAGTCGTCACCTCCATCTTTCCACGAACACATCTCTAGGATGCTGATCAAAGCCAAAACCCTTGCCATGTCTGCCGTCGACGTCGCCACGGTGCCAGAAAGCGCCCCCGCCCTATATATAATATATGCGTGTTCAAGAATTGCTCTTGGTACAAAATTTCGCTTCTTCGGGATTGTTCAATAATCGCCAAAATTAAGCTTCTTCCGTGGTGATGAATAATCGCTCGTATTGATTACATTGACAGGTTTTTCTTTCCAGATTGTTCACTTGCATCGATCTATCCATCCAACATTCACTGCAACGAAATTATGAGGAAGAAGAGAAACAGCGACGTGCCCCGAGTGTGTGGACTAGAAGTGCACATGCGCCCTGAATATCTATGTAAGTTGTAAGCTGAAGAAGCATGTCACATCCTGTCCCATGTGCCTGCAAATATTCAGGGCACACACATTCGCTGTGGCACACACGAACATATCCAAACAGAGTCGCCATCACGCAGTACGTGAAACGATCCATCCATCCCCCGATTAAACAAGCAAGTATTCGATCGATAATGTGTGGTTGTTCTCAACGGAGAGGAAGGAAGGAGGGCGTGTGCAAGTGCAATGGCCTTGGCCTATATCTATATGTGTGTATCATATATCAATATATGCGGCATGACCATAGCGCCAATTGATACGATCCAGCGCAGTTTAATTGGCAAATGACATGTGCACCAACGTACCCAGGGATCTGCCCCTTTCTCTGCAAAGAAGAGGATCCATGCATCTCTCCAATCAGAGCCCGAGGAAGAAGAAGCTACTAACTAATTATGATTGGCCGCACCAACATCAGTCAGTTAGACTAGATCGTGTGCTTTATTAGCATTTTTAAGCTCTTTATATTGGTTACGCCTCGCTGGATCGTTTTCTGTCTTTCATTTGTTTCTCTTTGGAGCTGCACAGGACCGGTTACCGGTATATGCAGTGCATGCAGGAAAAGGCGCATGTATATATGTGTGTGTGTGTGTGGTGCCGCACTAGTGGAAAAAGGGGCGCTTTGATCCATTCGTGGGGTGTGATTAGATACGCTGATTAGGACATGGTGATCGAGGGTAAGCCGAGCAGTTGACAAGGTTTAAGAAATGCAGGTGCAAATATAGATTAATCAAGTTGATCTCTGCACGCTCGATGATCTAGAAGAAAACGTATGTCTGCAAATTAAGTTTTTTTCTTAATTATTAAGTGTCTTTGATTCATGGAGTATTACTTATAGCCGTACCTACATGTGTGGAGCTTGCAGTGTCACTGTAGTTTTCTTACTATCGACAGTCTCATCTTAAAAGCAGTGAGAAGTGCCATTTTTTGTACCCTGGTTCCAGCCTAGAGCCTAGCTTAGTGTAATGGCATTGTGGGGGCGTTAGTTCATATCAAGGTGCAGTTAAGAACAGTATCATTTTCGTCCTTCGTTGACCCGAATGCGGACAATTTCATGCTACTAGCTACTTCCCACGGGAGTAGATTCATCGGGAGAATTTTCCTGGGAAGAAGAACAATGACGAAAGGGCCTGCTTGTCCGGTTTAAACGTCACTCTCGCGCTGACATGATTGGGGGTGTGGAAAAACAGTGAACAAAACAGATCCTTTCAACGATCGACCTGGCCATTTCTTTATAAGACAGAAAAGTTTGAACTTACATTGTCATGTACCTATATTCATTCAGGAACCATCGAAATCCCTTGTATTTGTGTACCAATTGACCCTGATACTATATATTTGTGGTTTCCACAACAACGACGGTAGTACCAGGATATATGAGGGAGGCAGTGTTTTGGTAGTAGGAGTATCTACTCACATTAGGAAACAAAAATATTTTAAAATGACAAAAAAAATCAACAAATAATTTCGGACGTTCATCTTGACATATGATGTCCACGCATAAAGTTTTGTGACGAAAACATTTTTTGTGGCATGTGTTAAAAAGACAAATTTTAACTAATTGAGTTATTTTCATAGAAATATCAAATTTCAACTCAAATTTACCGAATAGCACCACTTTACGTGTTTTTTGGACAGAAAAATTACCACATTTTGTTTCAGTTCTTGCAGTAAACTTCATCGCGAATAGAATACGAATTGACATTGGAACAGACAAGCGGACCCATAAGATGACCTGGCAGCCAAGTGACGGCGGCGCTCATCCGTTAACGGTGGGGCCCTTGTAGCCAATTTATAAATCCAATAAAAATATTCTCTCTTGTGCACGCTCTCTCCCTCAGTATATCGCCCCATGTGCACCTGAACCCGCTGCCTACGCCGCTCCATGATGTCGTCGCTCTGGCCTGACCCACATACATATGGTGAGCTCATCAGGCTATGCCGTTTTGAAGCCCGTGCTACATGCAACCCTTTTTCGAAAATTTTGTAAACGATCTTTTAACGTTTCAAAGAAATTATGAAAATTATTCCAGCCGAACCCGCCGCCTACGCCGCTCCATGGTGTCATCGCTCTAGCCTGCCCCACATACATATGGTGAGCTCATTAGGCTCTGTCGTTTTGAAAACGATATTTTAAAGTTTCAAATAAATTATAAAAATAATTTTGGCTTAAATAAGGATGTATTCTATAACTATGAAAGTTGTAACTCCAAATAAATTGTATTCTAGGCTATGTAAATGATAAAAGTGAAGATTTTAAGAAGTGAACAATGCACAAATCTGATTCTCCTAAATTTATCAGATTTCTCTTTTTGTTTGGCTCAAAATAAAAAGTGTCTCGAATTAAGATTTGGAAAGTTGGAAGAATACATAATTATCACTATATTATTTTCAGAATTTTCGAAACTCTAAAATGGTGTTTTCAAATTTTCGAAAAACAGTCTACATGTAGCGCCTGGTCTATACTTGAACTTCCGGAGCTCAACGTATCATTCTCGCCATGATGCGGGATGCCTTGAATAACCGCTGACACAATCGTCTTCCCCATGCTTGCCGACAAATTCCGTCGAATTATGATAAATGTTTGTATACCTGGGCAATATGACCAAATGGTTGACAAGTTGGTCCTGACAAATCTCATTAACATACTACTGAATGAAATAATCTTAATGAAACTTTATAACAAAAGTCACTGACCATGAGAATATATAATCCTAAAATTTCCTGCATTTTTCATGTTGTGACTTTTTCTGTTTGACATGATCTTTAGGCCTTCCCGTGGTGATCACTAAAAATTGTCTAGTGAGGACATATTTAAGTAATGTACATAGTCCACCGCATTGAAAAATCTTTTGCAATTTTTTTGATATGCAAGTGATTGCTACAAATCAAGGTGTAAAATAAGAATGTGTGCACTCTTACAACTTTCATTAGGTTAGTCCAAATAAATATGTCAAATATCATGGATAATATCATAATAAACTAGAAAGTTCAACTCGACATTTTTAAGGTATCACATGTCCATGAACCCAGTTATTCGTAGTAAAGAAGGAAGAGTTGATCATGATCCATGCATCATTTTTTGTCCCTGAGTAAATTTGCATTGAGAGTGAAATTTAAAACATAAAATTAGCTATGTTTCCTCTATTTTAAATAACCTCCAAAAGGCATCAATGTTTTCTAATAATACATGGAGCTTCTCCGATATTCTTAACGTGTCCATGATTTATTGCACAACTTTGTCGCTACTTTAAGCCTCGAAATAATTTGAAAACAAAAAATGGGTCTTGAACCATATAATATGTAAAGGAAAGGTTTATGTCTCTTCTTTAGCATAGTCCTTGTTTAAGACCAATCTACATTATTTTCAAACCATATGCGTTTGACGTGTGACTAGTTTGACTATCAATAACATAGCATTCCTAATTTGAAATGCTCCTAAGACAATATAACATATGGCATTTGAAGTAGATTTTTTATATTTAAAATCCAAAATCTGTCCATAGATTCATATCTTGAGACTAGATGCATATAAAAAAGAGAAACATATCGAGGCACAGATTTTTTTTTGGGTACCATACAGCCACAATAGAGTTGATGATAGATTAAAGCTCATTGCGTAAACCACACTTGTATGGTATGCCCATGTTCCTTTTCTTTACCATCTATTCGTGTACTTCCAAATGAGGGAATCAGAGTCATTTGTAAAGTTAACGTTGATCATTGAAGATCATACCATCTCCCCATCAACTCAGGACTAAATTTTCTTGGACTGGACTACCCGGCGGCTTCGTATTTTTTCTCTTCCGTGCAGCGGCTCCTTATCATGCATGCATGCAGTGACATTGTTTAGATTCCCTTTATTGTTTAGATTAAAAATATTTTATCTTTCAAATGGTTATTCCGATAAAAAATCTGTTTTCACGGTTGGCTTAGTCGTGATAAGATTTTCAAAACTAGATCCCATGTTGCCATGTTTAAAAAAAATCTTCGATAATTACCAGATTATTATAACTAGCTTATCACATTATAATAACTTGGCTATCAGATTTATGTACACCATTCTACACCAATATAAGGTCGAATGATACTACTTTATGTGAAACGGTATCATTTCTTGGATCTTGGAAACACTGAAACTCTTACTTACTAATTGTACATATCAGTGCAATGTGGAAAAACGTCCATAAAATTATATGATAACCATGTATAATTATCATGGTAACTATTGATACAAATCTGGTAACGGATGTAAAGGGAAAGTTCGTCACGCCTGATTCTAGATGTATCACTAATGTGATAGTCATAGTACCGCAATCTGATAACTGGTGTTGAATTTTTATTTCGATCTAAACATATTAACAATGGATTTAGTTTTGAATCCCTCGGTGAGACAAATCTATCGGTATAAGAATAATGGTTTAGATGATAAATCATATAATTTATTTCGAATTTGGTAATTAATGCGATGTCACCCACACCGCTACATGCATGCATCTGATCTCCCTATAAGGAAAAGAGAAGTGCTACATGTACGATATTTTACGTCCGACGTTCGTACGATGCCCGTGGTTACCCGTAGGATTTTTTAACTTGGTGCGTAACACAAGTACGATGGCCTTGCTTGTCCATCGGATTCCCATGTTATACGTCTGTCGGACACAGAAGGTCGTACACAAAGAAGTTCTGTAAAGAAAAAGTCGTGCAAATCAGCCGCTCATGCAAAACACCTCAGTGTCGTCTAGGAGTCAAGAGGTGTAGCCAGTCTTTGGTAGGTCAATTATAGTATCGTGTTCTTGGACACGAGCACGTAGCATAATATTGCTTAAACTAGTGTCTTGTGCACAATGTCGTAGCAACCCACAAACCAACCAAAAACGTGCTGTTTCATTGATTATCGTCCGGTGCAACCTAATTTAGTACCATACTACCTTGATGACAAGACGCTAAACCAGCAAGGACCATCTACACTTGCTCCACCGGCCGGAGTATACACCTGCACTGCTCAAATCGGCCGCCGGCGACGCCGGCCGATGGACCGGCGGAGGATCGTCCATTAATCCCTGTTGTACTGTAGAAGACTAGGAGTGCAGGAGTAGATCGAAAAGGCAATCGTGAAGGCAATCGGTTTAGGCTATATTAGCACTAACCAGGTGGACGCGCGATCAGTCAGAATCGGAAGAAGCAACAGAGACTGAAAACCGCAGCGAGGTGTGCCGTACTGAGAGCACCATCCGTACGAGTTAAATGTGCGACCCGATCGGTTAGCTACTTAGCTTAGCTAGCTAGGTCCTCAACTACTCGAGCTATGTTAGACTTGGAGCAGGCTTTTAAGGCCTACTGATTAACTTAGGTGGTACTGACACTTCATCACTTAGTGGTGCTCTAGCACGTGCAGAAAACTAATTAAGCAGTACGTCTCTCCCTAGCTCCAAAGATATATAGGTGTACATGTCAATCAAGATATATATGTAAAACCACCAATTTCGAATATACATTTATCATTTATGAAGAAGGGGGCTGGTCGGAACGTCTCGAAGGTTGGTTATTTGGATTATACGAAATAAAACTCTATACGCTGTGCATATACTTATATGGGATGGTTCAGTTTGAGCTCTCAATTGTGGTTAGGGCCCCCGAATTTGTGGTTGGGACCTGCCCGAAGCTGGACACCGTCTAAGGCTGGGAATATCAGGTGAGCTGACCAAAGGCAGGCTTGATTAAGGGGCAGGTTAATTGGTTGCTTGAAAGAGCAGGGAGAGCTGAGCTGATGCTGAGTGATGGAGGCCGGCCGATACGCGCACGTGGGGAAGCCGACTACTCACGTGACCGGCCCCCGGACAGATGCCCAGAGGACAGTGGTGGGCAACGCCCTTGGATGCTGTCGTTGGAGTGTGTTGGCGACGTGGTCCTCTTCTCTTCATTTTTTCCCCGGGAATTCATCCGTTGCTCCCGGTTGAAAAAATCATTTTTTCAATGTAAAAAATATGCACACGTAGATCTCGCATGTATCAGGCATGTCTTGCAAGTTTTGTGGAAAAATGATTTTTCGTTTGGCCCGTGCAAAAAAAAAGACAAAAAATACGTCACATATATACTGCTATATAGCACATAATTTTTCTCTTTTTTACCGAGGCCAAATAAATAACATGTTCGGCATGAAATTCATGCACGGGGTACATGTTTTGTAAGTCATGTACATGAAATTTTTGTTTCATATTTTTTGAACACGCTTTGACTTTTTTTTGCAATTCAAAAAACCGGGTGCACATGCACCCGGGAGCATTCTATTCACTCTCTTTTTTCCCCTCTCTATTTTCGGGCAAAATTATGGAGCCAGAGGAGGGAAATGGCCTTTCCACCACATTCTTCTCCATGTGCTGCATAAATCACCACTTGGACGCATTTTTTGTGATTTTCATGATGTGGGGTCTAGTCTGTTGCAAGTTTCACCACTCGCCAATGCTCCAATTAAGACATAAAAATTATAAATAACTTAAATTTCATGAAAAACTAAATATGTGGGCTAAGCCCTGAATGGTATTGGTTCAAGTAATTGATGTAAAAAAAAGTTATAACCTTTGAAAATTCAACTCGTGATGTGAATCTTTGTACATTTAATTGTTTTCCCATGATATGTTTAGTGCTCCACCGGTATTTTTGTTTTAAAATATAAGCATAAAAAAGCTTAAAAGTAAAAAATCGATGCTACATATAAAATGAAGACTATTACATTCTATGGTAATCCAACTTTTTTCATATTTTGTAGATGGATAAATTTACTTATTATGAATTTCCAAGTTTATTAGATTTTCTTTTATTAATCGGAGTATTGACACGTGGGGTTCAGTTGTGCATTTGTCTGATAAGTGATTAGGTAATGTTAACCACACAAAATCGTCTAACATGTGGTTTGTGCAACACATGTAGCAGGAGGTGGTGGAAAGTGAAATTCCCTCAAACAAAGTACACAAATGTGTGCCATTTTTTATTGTGTATTTAGTGTACTAGTATATACAATGTTCCTAGCTAGGTGTCAACCTATGAATGCCTTTATGTTGGTGAGATCGATCAATCCATCCATCTCTATTTTTAATCGTCAAATCATGGCACGATGTGAGAGTTATTTTAATCGGAAAAGGGTAGAAGCCTAATAGACGTGACAGCATA
The DNA here is from genome assembly GCA_026929855.1 of Poa annua. Classification (NCBI taxonomy): domain Eukaryota; kingdom Viridiplantae; phylum Streptophyta; class Magnoliopsida; order Poales; family Poaceae; genus Poa; species Poa annua. Next base: position 24,027,907 of record CM049434.1, on the reverse strand, counting down.
CTGAAAACCCAAGTCAACCAGATGGTAAACATCAGGCGAAGACGCTAGCTAGGCTCCATATGCGTACCAATCCGTGTAGCGAGTGGTTCTTGATTCAGAAAGAATGTTTGCCCACGCCGGGAGGGCATCTCATTCGGCCGGGAGCGACTGCAGCACTCATCTCCATCAATCTGCACTCACTATTTGCCTTTTGGTACTACCAGTAGTAACTTTCAGTCAGCTAGGAACAGATCGATCTCTCACCTCCTTAAATGAATCCTCAGACTGCCATTCGTAGATGCCATGCTGATTGGACCTAGTGATGCTTCACAGAATCTATATATGGCTTCTTCTTTCTTCTTCTGCCGCCACAGCAGGGTCAACCACAGAAAAATCATGCCCTCTGCTACCAGTCGAGCTACAGTTTGCACTGCACTGAACAACAGCAGCATCGCCTTCATTCAGTTCAGGGGCTGTGTTTTTGCCTCTTTGGATTGCACAAACAAATGCAGCAGTACTACTAGTCACCATCTCTCATATAGGGTGTGCTGTGTGCACCACCAGTTGATAAGTTGATATATATAGGGACTAAACGTTTTACTAGTACTTTTCAGCGTGGCAATTGTCATTCTCTCATTTTCAGACCAAACTCGGTACCCAAAATTGTCTCCGTGCTCAGCTTTCATACATGCATATTTATCAAATAAAATTCCCATCTTCTGCAAGAAATAGAGACAAGGCAGAGAACTGTATATGGAACGCTACTTTGCTGAAGTGATCAAGCAGCCAAGTTCACATCGCAGGATCATCATCTCATCTCAATATCTCATCTCATCTGATCTCATCTCATCAGGAGAAGGGAATCAATATAGAAAGTAAAGAAAAGAGGAGAGGAGAAAAGAAAAGAAATGAAAGCAACATGAGGTCCCCGTGTGAAAAGCCGAGGAGAAAGAGGAATAACCCAAAAGCGCTCCCCATTTGAAGAGCCAGATTATTACTTGTTACTCCCTGTTCAAACGATCAATCGGAGACGAACGCAAGACAACGCTAAGCAAAGAAGCTTAAGCTTAACAATGGTGGAGCAAAGCGTCGACATCTTTTCCTTGGGGCCCCAGGGCACGGGCGGGAGGGGAGATGGCCGCATGATCACTGTGGGCGAGCGACTGGGATCGAGTTTGGTGGCGGGTCCAAATCAGAGCGGCCCAATAATTGATCGGGACGCTCGCGGAAACGGGCGGACGGATGCTACCTCGCTCACCCGCTCTCAGCGGCCGACAAGGCCCGTCCCGTGGCTCGCTGGACCACCGCCGCCGTCGCCGCCCGATCCTCATCCGACGGCGGCGGCCAGCCGATAGAGACGGTCCATCGAAGAAAAGCAACACGAGGTCGAAGCATTCCCCAGCCCAGCCATGGCCTGAAGCTCACGCCGGCCGGCCACTCCTATCTATCTTCTGTTTTAAACCGGAGCTCAGCATCACATTCATGGGCATCGCCTCGCCACGAGCTGAACAAGGACTAATCAGCCCTTCCTCTTAGTCTTGCGATCATGGTTTTGGTACCTGTGTAACCAGATAACCCGAGCATCCCAAAAAATGCTCATGCCCGGGAAAAAAATCTCAATATTGTTTTCTGAATTTTAATAAAAACTGCTCATGTCGGAACCACAAAAATTGAATTTTCAAATTTTAGATTTAAATTCCTTCGGTAACCGGTCGGGATTTTCGGATAAGCGCGGTAACCAGAAATCCCACGGAGAATTTTTTCCAACCGATAAACAAAACCTTGCTTGCGATGGAGAAAAGTCAGATAAGGCCAGGACAAATGTGGCTTACTAAACATAAAAAAAAAAACTATGCACACAACTTTTTCATTAATTTATTAATCAAAGTTTTACAAAGAAAAGACATCAATCAATTCGAAAACGCAATCCTGATGACATTTGCAGTTACACTTATAAGTTTAATAACGAAGTTTGCATTATCAAAGCCATTATCCTGACCTCACAATGAAAACTTAACATCTAAATCTGTAAAGTCTCACCGATCTGCCCAACAGCGAGTCACGAATGACGCACACTGCATACACAAGCTTTAGAGCATCTCCAGTCGTTCCCCCCCCCCCCCCCCCCCCAGGGCGTAAAACTGCGATTTTTTTTGCCGCCGCGGCACCAAACGATGCGAATCAGGAACTGGGGGACGCGTTTTCCAGCCGTGAACCCAGGCCGCCTCCCAGCCGGCAATTCGGCCATATTTCGGCATAAACAAAGGCCGACCCTTTTTGGCATACAAATTCACACATAGAAATAGTTTAACATACAAATTCACACACAAATAAATAGTTCAACAATGCAAATACATAAAACAAATCGTACTAGGCATTGGCATCGTCATTGCCCTTGCGCGCCCACAAGTGCTGCACCAGATCATTCTGTAGAGGTTGCAGCGTCTCGAATCTCCTGGCGCGTGGCGTGGAAGGCTGCCCATGTGAAAGAGCATTTTCCCTCATGTGTGGTTTTGGTAATTAAATGACAATCTCTATGGACTAATGTTTGCATTAAGATATCTTTATAGATCTTGTCCATGGAAATAGTGGAGTTCATGTGTTGGACTCTTGATGCTTATTTGATGACCAAGGTTCCATTTAAGGGTGTATATGATAGATGGTCATGTGTTGAGTGGAACATATTGCAAGTATGTCTTGAAAGGTTCAAGACATCATATTAGTGAAGAAAGGTTGAGATGTGCAAGACCAAGAGAAGCTTTCTCGAAGAGATCCTATGCTTGAAGCTTACTATGAATACATGAAGACGGAGCTTAGCGAGACTCTCCCATTATGGGTATGGGGGAGTATTTGGAGAAGTCTTCATCAAGCATGTGCCTGGACGCGCAATCAAGAAAGATGGTTCACTTGAAGATATCAAGATAGTCATCATCCAACTCAAGTGGATTGCTCAAGGCAAAGGTATGATCTTGATAGGGCTATAGCATAGATAGGCGTACTATCAAGAGGGGCTCTCAAGTGAGTAACTTGATCGCATCGTTGTGGAGAGCTCAAACCTTTGCATACTTGGCATATCATATTTCTTGGTTCTTATTTGGCTTTTATGGCGGTGAGGAACTAGATCCTGGTTCATCTCCATGTCAAGCTCTTGTTCATCGAAAACGGTTTTAGTTTGGAAAACTTGTTGCGTTTTCGGTGGCGGAAATATTGCCGGTTCAACCGTGAGGAAAGTCCCACACCTTGCCATGTGTGGTGATTTTTGTTGGGTGCTTATCGTCGCTATCTTTCCAACAAAATTGGTCTCACCTCATTCGGAGTTCATTTGCAAAAGTTATAGCAGTTTTTGTTTCGGTGTTCTGCTGAACCGGATTATTGGGGCCGGATATTTCGCTCTACCGGAATATCCGGTTCCCCAGCTCGTCCAAGAAAACATCTAAGGAAAGAAGGAAAAGAGGTGCTGGACTCAGCCGGAAATTGTGGTCGGATATTTTCATGACCCGGAATTTCCGAGTTGCCCTCAAAGAGCCTCATGAAAACGGCTAAGGAAAGAAAAGTTTTCGGCACTGAACTCAACCGGAAATTCAGCTCGGAGATTTACTTTGACCGGATATTCCGGGTAACCGGAATTTCCGAGTGTCGAAACAGCCAACGGCTATTTTTCGCGGAGGGCTATAAATACCCCTTCCCTTCTTCTTCCTCAGCCCATCTAAGGCAGCACGATTTTTCTCTCTCTCCTACTCCATTGTTGACCTTGGAAAGCTCACTTCCCTCTCAATCCCTCCATAGATTCTTGCATATTCTTTAGGGAAAGTTGAGAGGAGATCTAGATCTACAATCCTACCAATCCATCTCTCCTCTAAGTGAGGGAAACATAGTGGATCTAGATCTTGGAGTTCTTTTGTGGTTCTTCTCTTTGTTCTTCCTCTCTTCTCCCCCCATAAGCATTAGTTGCTTTGTTGGAATTTGACTCCTTTGTGGTTTCCTTTGTTCTTCCTCTCTTATTTCCCCATAAGCATTTGTTGCTTTGTTGGAATTTGAGAGTGAAGGACTTGAGCACTTCGTGTGCTCTTGCCATTGCATTTGCATCGGTTTGAGTCCTCCACAAGGATTCTGGTTGTGATACTTGTGAGCTTGTTACTCTTGGCTCATTGGACCCTAGACGCCTTTTGTGGCCAAGAACTTTTGTGGTCACTTGGGAGCCCCCAATTAAGTTGTGGGTGTGTGCCTCAAGATTGTTGTACGGGATTCGATCTCCGCCCCAAAGTGGATCAATAATGGAAGGTGAACTCGCAACCTTTTATGGTTGAGTTCATCAGGAGAAGAAGGTGAGCCTTTGTGGCGTTGCGGCTAACCTGTTTTGGTTGCGCACACCTCTCCAACGAGACGTACACACTTTGGGTGGAACTCGGGAATACATCTTCGTCTCCACGTGCCTCGGTTATTTCTATATCCGAGCTCTTTACTTATGCACTTTATATTGTGATAGCTTTCGTGCTTGAAGTCATTCATCTTGCTATCACCTTGTTACTTGTATTGCTTAGCATAAGTTGTTGGTGCACATAGGTGAACCTAGTATATTTAGGTTGTATGCTTGTTAAAGTAAAACACTAGTTTTATTCCGCCTTTATCAAGCATACCGGAATATCCGGGTCCTTCTCGGACCGGATAATCCGGTTCCTCGGAAAAAGTTTTAATTCGCCTATTCACCCCCCCCCCCCCCCCCTAGGCGACGTCTGTCCTACAAGAGGACCCTGACGGTAGTATGTTGCCCTTGCCTCACTGTCAGGCACCGGGTCATCCCGCTCACTCTCAATGATCATGTTGTGCAAGATCACACAACACTGCATCACCTCCCACATGTTGGACTTCGACCAAGTCATGCATGCAGTCGATACTACCAAGCATCCCAGGAAAGCCTCTTGCTTCATTCTCTGCGAGGAGGCGAGCAGTGTCTTGCGCATTGGGTGACCGCAAGTACGTTGGGTCAAAGATTGCAACCACTGCCCGACAGAACTTGTTCATGCACTCAATGGCCGTGGGCTCGCTCATGCGCAGATAGTCATCCTGTGCATCTGCGGGAGCACCGTATGCAAGCAACCTCATGGCCATCGTGCACTTCTGAATAGAGGTAAAGCCTACCATGCCGGTGCAGTCCTTCTTCAATTTGAAGTAGGTGTCGAACTCCCGGATGGCTTGCATGATCTTGATAAAGAGCTTGCGGTTCATCCTGAAACGGCGCCGGAACACCTTCTCGTCCTTGGTGGGATCATCGGCGAAGTAGTCGGAGTAGAGGATGCAGTACCCCTCGTACCGCTGCCTCGGCTTGCGCTTGCGGCGACTGCGCATCGATCCAGCACGCCGCGGCCCCGCGTCGTAGGCGAGCAAAGCCGACGAGGGCGGTCAAGATCAGCAGGTGTTCTTCGTCGTCGATGGCGGCCTGATCTTCCTCGTCGAAGAGCTCGGCGAGCATCTCCTCGGTGTCGGAGTCCATGGCTAGGTCGGGCGGAACGCCGAACACCTTGCGGGTGGGGTGGACGTGTTTCGCCCCGAGAATCTCCCCGGAGGCTAGATCGCGACAGAGGGAAGTGGGCGGCGCCGGCGGCGTGGCGGGGCTAGACGGCGGGTTTCCTAGCTGCTTGTGTGCGGCGTCGCAAGGAGGGGTGGTGGCGGTGACGGCGTGGTGACGGCGAGACGGGCAGAGGAAAAGGCGAGCCAGGGTGGGGGAAATGCGTTGTCTCGCCAACAACGGTGTCCCACGCGTGCTTTTTCTCCCCCCCCCCCCCCCCCCGCCCCCCCAATTTCCGCTGAGACGCTATTTGGCCTTCTAGGGGGGCGGCTGGTAGAAAAACGGCGATGTTCGCCCAAAACGGCGCTATTTAGCGTCCTGGGGGCGCTCGGGGGACGACTGGAGATGCCCTTAGAAGCCAATGCTCCCATCTTACGTTGTCCCATCTTCAGAACATGGATCAACACAAAATCCTTGGCTGTTGCCGCCATGATGCAAAACAGTGTCACCGCCCAGCACATGTCAATCGTCTCGCGAATGCCGCCCTACAATCATGTCGTAGAAACACTGCATCGTCAAATGCCACACGTAGGGATGAAAATGGAGCGGAATCTTTCCGGTAAGGGGTCTCTCCGGTAAACATCCGCTCTATGCAGTCCCTGGCTTTATGTTCTGTGTTTGCACCATATTCGGTTCATATGTGTTTCCGACAATATTTATTTCCAGGGTTTCTGTATTTGTTTCCGTTTCCGTAAGGAAATATGAAAACAAATATGGCACCAGTCAGTTCCATCCGCCCATCCGCTCCGTTTTCACCCCTAGCCACACCGCTCCATCTTTACCATCGCAAATTAATTACATCCTCCGTTATTTTCTGTGATCGATCTTGCTCTTGCTCTCTATGTTTCTCAACTGCCTCTTAATTGCTTCACTGTTAACTCAACAAGATCAAGCTAGTCGATTTAAAGCCTGAACAACAAGTATCATTGGGTCAACACGGGAAAAACACGGAAATGGGCACTAAAAGAACACACTCGTTTTAATTAGTCAGTTAGTTAGTACGGATGGATTAATTATTAGGCCGGTGTGTGCAAGGTGCACTGTGAATTTGCGATGGTTCAGGATTCTCCACGTACGCGAGCGTGCGTACGTACGTGCTATATAGGAGGAGGTGCTGTGAATTTCTCGCGTACGTACGTGCTATATAGGAGGAGGTGCTGTGAATTTCTTTGCTCGATCAGCTGGAGAAAATAAAAATAAAACACAGAGGGTGACAGCAGGGTTGCGCCCAGCCGCCCACCATTACCAAACTGTAGCCAGCAACATTTATTTTCTTTCTTTTCAATAACAAAAAGGAGGAATGGAATGTGACATACGGCGCCCGTTTTAAGGCACATGAAAAAGTCTTGAAATTTGGCTGCCAGGGTCAATTTGCTCCTGGCCCCGGCCGGGGGCCTGTCGAGTGCTAGTCAATTTCGAAATGAAAAAGAAAAGGCTGGAAAGATACAGAGAGGGACTCCTCCAGCCTCCTCGCTTTCTTTTCCCATCCCCCCATGGCCCCTCTCTCTCTCTGCTTTACCAATTTATTTCTGCCGGATAATGCTGAACATCTTGATGAACATGTGTCTATCTAGCAATTCTAGCTACTGCGGTATAATTTGTACTTCCATATCGATGCGTTTTAATCTCTCTTAACAATCAGAGCACCACAACAACAAAACAGAGGATGGTGCAGTAGTAGTAAGTACTTAAGACAGTAGGTAGTGGAAAAGGGCGGGGGAGAAAGCTAAGCAAGGGGAGACAAATAAAAACAAGGGTACGATACGACATCAGCAGCACCAGCAACAATAACTTAAGCATAGCACACAACAACGACGCTGATTATTAAACGCACAAGGAGATTAAAAAGAATAACTGGGTGATACCAAAGGAGTGAGGTGAGGTGAGAGAGAGCAACAGCAACGCCCTCTTTGTTTTGGGCTGGGCTCCGTCCAATCCCGATATCATCGGCGGCGGCGGCGGCAGGAGGGATCAGCAGCAGAGCACAAAAACTGAGAGTTTTTTTTTAATACATGTGCAAGCAAGCAACCAGTATATTAGCCTCCCTGCCCTCCTCCTTTGAGTCGCTCTTCCCTTTCAGAAGGCGATTGCACAGGGCGACCAAGAACTGCTGCTGCGCCTGACCGGACAAAGGGAGCTAGCTAGCGAGGAGAAAAATATAGAGTCAGTCACTCACAGCAGAGAGGGAGAGGGAGAGAGATAAAGAGATTTCGAGAGAGACAGAGCTGGCTGCTGGAGACGGGAGGAGGTCTCTCGGAGGCAAGCCTTTCACTCCCCTCGCCGAGATAACGATGTGCTCCTCCTCTTAGGTAAGCCAAGCTAGCGCGTGTGCCGACGGAAAAAGCTAAGCTATATTTGCTAGCTAGCGTCGATTCTGTTCAGTTCAAACTGTTCATACGTATTTCAATTGCGTGCCAAAACATGCATGGGAGTTTGGGAATTCAGGAGATCGGCCGGGATCTTCTTCTCTTTCTATTTGTTTCTCCGGCCGGTTTTAATTGGATTCTTATTTTTTGATTGGTTCTTCAATTTCCATTCTTTTCTTTTCTTTTCTGATGCCGTGGTTGTTGTTGACGATATGGACTTAAATTCTCAGGTTGATTGCTGCGGAAGAGAACAAGGGGGGATTAATTTTCTTGGCGCGCGACCGACGACGATGATGACAGTGGCGCCGCCGGTATGGGAATAGCGGCGCCACCGTGTCACGAACGGCAGACGACGGCGCACGTGAGCCAACAACCGAGGAGCAGCACGGCGATCTACGACGGCCGCCCGGCCACAGCCGCGAATCCTATGTCTCACTCCCAGGGATTCCACAGCGGCGTCTACGGCTTCTCCTCGGATGGCTTCGACCGCCCGGGATCCAGCCAGCAGGACCAGGAGCAAGACCAGCAGCAGCACCACGTGGCGCAGCAGAGCCGGCGCGATAAGCTGATGGTCCAACAAGGTTTCGACCCGACCGCCGCCGGCCTGCTCCCCATCGATGGCGACGACGTCCACGCCGAGCCGGGCGCCATGTACGACCACGCGGCAGCCGCCGGAGCGTCCAACATGCTCGCGGAGATGTTCAACTTCTCCACCCAGACGCCGTCGGGGCCGTCCGCCACCGAGCTGCTCGCCAGCCAGATGAACGCCAACTACCGCTTCGGGTTCCGACAGGCGGCGCCGGGTGGGTTAGCCGGCCTGTCGTCGGGCGACGGCGGCTGGTTCGGCAGCGGCGGTCCTGGCCGCGCTGGCGTGGTCCTCGGCGGGGCAAACAACATGTTAGGTGAGACGTCCTCGCCGAAGGACCAAGGTGGCCTTGCGGGCCTCGCCACTGACCCCGCCGCCGCGATGCAGCTCTTCTTGATGAACCCTCAGCAGCAGCATCAACAACAACAGTCGAGGTCATCGCCGACGTCGCCTCCGCCGTCGGACGCACAGTCGGCAATCCAGCACCACGAAGCCGCGTTCCATGCGTACGGTAACGCCGCGAGCTCGTTCGGCGGCGGCGGGGCCGGCGTGGTGGAAGGCCAGGGCCTCTCGCTCTCGCTGTCGCCGTCGTTGCAGCAGCTAGAGATGGCGAAGCAGGCCGAGGAGCTAAGGGTGCGAGACGGCGTGCTCTACTTCAACCGGCAGCAGCAGGCGCCGTCGGTGCAGCAGCAGCTCCCGATGGCATTGCACGGCGGCCAGGTCGGCTCGCTGGGGCAGCAGCTCCACGTCGGGTACGGGCCCGCTGGCGTGGCAGGCGTGCTGCGCAACTCCAAGTACACGCGCGCGGCGCAGGAGCTCCTCGACGAGTTCTGCAGCGTCGGCCGCGGGCAGACGATCAAGGGCGGCGGGCGCGGCGCCGGCGGCTCGGCGTCGAACCCTAACGCGAGCAAGGGCGGTGCCTCCAGCTCGGGCGCCGCTCAGTCACCGTCATCGGCGTCCAAGGAGCCACCACAGCTCTCCCCCGCCGACCGGTTCGAGCAGCAGCGGAAGAAGGCCAAGCTCATCTCCATGCTCGACGAGGCACGTACCCACAAACACACACGCAGCTCTCTCTCTCTTTCTCATGCATGCATGGTGATGGTGTCCATAGCTAGCTCAGGCCGGCCGGTGCCGCGGTGGCGCGCGCCGGCATAGTTTAGGTGGAGGCATGCAACGGACGGTAGGTAGCCAGGGTAGGGTTAGCTCGTACGTACGGCCGTCCAACTCCAGAAGGAACGAACGAACGAACTGGTTCCTGTTCTCTTTTTTTTTACCAAGTGATGATGAAGTGACTTGGACTCGGACGTGGCATGCACAGCTCGATTGGCGGCCGCCAATGGAGGGCATGCATGCATGGAGCAGCGCAGGGTTTGGCAGGAGCGACAGAGCTTTTGGGCCGGTGGATTGTCACGGCGCAAACTCCAAGGGAGATATTGAATCTCCAATCATAGTATCATCCATCCATCCCACGGCCGATTTCATTTTCTTTTTGTGCGGTTGTTGCTGCCGTGATAGCAGCTGTTGCCGCGGCATTCATCGCCTCCATTTCTTTAAGTTTTTCTGATCGCTTGCACTCTCTTCTTTCCATATCTTGCACCACAAAGGGAAGAGAAAGTACGGCCACCCGTTGATATTATTATTTTTTCGGTCGATCCATCCATCCACGCATATATTTATATATGATCTTTCTGTCACGTCATGAAAGTTTTGTTAATCATGTGCTAATATTGGCTAGGCTAGTGTGTGGAAGCTCATGATTCTACTAATCTACTCCCTCCGTTCTAAATTAATTGAGGCGGTACTAGCTAGTAAATATACTACGTATCTGGCTAGCTGGTGCGACCAAGTGATCGAAGCAAGCATGATATTGATCATGCATGCGTGCGTGGTTAGCTGCCTAAGAAAAATGGCGCGCGTACTGAGGCTCGCTCAGGTAGCTTTGTGTGGGGATCTGTTAGTTAGAATTGGAACAGTGACAAAGTACGAGAGAGCTAGCAGTCACATGTCCTGGGTACTACTCGATCGGCTACATATAACTGGTAAGAGATCGACGCGGGATCAACAGCACGAGCACAGGAAACAAAATCGGCACATGCATATGCAAGTTAATCATCGGAGATGCATGGCTTTGCTGTTGCCAAACGGCCGTGGGCCTGCGGGCAGGGCTCCGTTGGTTTGTTCTTTCCACCCCCATTTCTCATAATTGTGCCAGCGACACATGATACGCCATCCCCATGCCTTAATTGCCCGCACCCAAAGTTTGTTTCTTGTGTAAATTTGAGTTTTCATCCATCTTTGTTTCTGTTCTTTACCTTGAGATCGAGATGATCGTAAAATCGTCCATGCCTTTAAATTTTTTCACTGAAGCATAATGAATTCGAGATGATCAAACAGTTTAACCGTGTTGGGTTGTGTTCGATCAGGTGGATCGGCGGTACAACCACTACTGCGACCAGATGCAGATGGTGGTGAACTTCTTCGACTCGGTGATGGGTTTCGGGGCGGCGACGCCGTACACGGCTCTGGCGCAGAAGGCCATGTCGCGGCACTTCCGTTGCCTCAAGGACGCCATCGCCGCGCAGCTCCGGCACAGCTGCGAGCTGCTGGGCGAGAAGGACGCCGGCACGAGCTCCGGGCTGACCAAGGGGGAGACGCCGCGGCTGCGCGCCATCGACCAGAGCCTCCGGCAGCAGCGCGCCTTCCACCACATGGGCATGATGGAGCAGGAGGCGTGGCGGCCGCAGCGCGGCCTCCCCGAGCGCTCCGTCTCCATCCTCCGCTCATGGCTCTTCGAGCACTTCCTCCACCCGTACGTTCGTCTCTCTCGTCCATTTTGCATGCATCCATGCATATATTCGACTGTTCTTGATCTCTAGGTTCTAGCTTGCCATGGATGGAGCTTATGCATGCATGCATGGGATCGATCGGTCGACATAGTTTGCATGGTAGGGTTTACTACGTACGAGTGCTGCACTCATCACGGGGCAGCTTCCGCTTTGTTTCGATCTGACTGCACTCTCTTTCCCTGATCCCTCTCTCTTGTTTTCTGCTGCTGCTGCTGCTGCTACATTGCCGCTGCTTTAGCAAAAGCAGTAATTTCTTCGAGATCCACGCTAAAACCGGCAGGGACATGAGCCATGCCGGGGACTGTGCATATTCCTTCCCTTTTGCCCCTCCAGGATTACTTTCCCATCATTGCAGAAATACAACTTTCTCCAGTTTTTACTACCGGTAGTGGCTGCAGTTCAGATGCATAGTGCCAGTCAGTGTACCTCGGCGCCGGCCTCACGTAGCAGCGCAGGAATTCTGCTCGTCTTTTCTCCAATCTTTTCACGCGCGAATGCAAAAGTTTAGCTAGCTGCAGCTAGCACGTACGCTGCCGTCGCCTGCAGTTCTTCATTCCTAGGAAAGCCTTTTCTGGCTAGCTTCTGCATGTAGTATCAGCTAGCATGGGCGAGCTAGCTCGCTGCCATGCATGCCATTGCCATGCTCTGCGAGAGAATAGATCGAGAGGCCGGACAGAGGATATTCATCTAGGAATCCGATTCTCTTTGGTTCAAGCTAGCATTCTTCATCGATCTGCATGCGCATGCATGTGTAGGTAGGAAGCTATAAGTTGCTCATTTCATCAGTGAAATGTATAATTCGTATATGATTGGTGAATAGTCCCTCCCTTTTGCATGCATCTTGTAAGTATGCTGATGCGTGGTTTTTGGTGCCGTGTCTGTCAGGTACCCGAGCGACGCCGATAAGCACCTGTTGGCGAGGCAGACGGGGCTGTCCAGGAACCAGGTTTGTACCCCTTCTTTGCACACTGTGCATGCATGCATGCATGCATGCATATAACGACCGTATACGTACATTGGATCGTTTCATACATATATTTTTTCTTCGATGCACTGTTGATCTTGCCCTGATTGTGCTGTTTGTTCACTTTACGATTGTTTGTTTCTTCGCTTTATTTTTTGGCACCAAACTCTAAATGGAGGAGCTGCATGCATTGTCCTTTATTTAGCTATCTAGTAGCTCGATGCCGCATTTTGCAACGGCTCTCATATACATATATATTATAAAGTTATCATCTAGTAAACGTTGTGAGTTATATTGTGTATCTCCAAAATAAAAAAAAACATATATATTGTGAAGTTCACAACAAGAAAAAGGGGTGTTATATACATATTTATTTTACAAATATTTCTAGGGAAGATCTACTTCTCTAGACTCTTTATCCACATTCAATTGAAGAACAACCTAATTAATGACGCAAACATAAATATTTAAGAGATATAAGGTAGTATCGTATAACGTAGTCAACTTAAAAGGATCATGTGGAGAAAACATGTGTTTTTACATAAATCAAAATGAATAAAATGTGTTTAAAAATCGCTAGAACGTTCTTCTCATACTACAGTTTGATTCGAAAAGAAACAAAATTCAATGCCCTAGGTTGTAGGATTTGTGTACACACTTGATTGTGTTTTGTGCCAGCTCGCATTAGGCATACTCTGTTAGGATAATGGCTCGACATGTCTGCATTGGCCGAGTTCTATCTTCTACACTCGTTGATGGGGTCATCGACTGCGCATCATCGTGATCTACTACCCTTGAGTGCAGTTCGTTTCTATGTAGAGTGTCTAGTATTTGTCTTCTCTGTTTGGACCTTGGATCATGGCATGATGAAAGGTCCATTGCCCATGTCATTCCCTAGATACTCTGGAGGGAGTGCGGTCCTAGAGAACACCTAACTGGGTAAGTGGAGGCTTGGAGCATGGCGAAAATTTTGTTGCCTAAGCTCATTATGTTGATAATTTCTCCCTCTATGGTTGGACAACATCTAACAATGAAATAACATGACCGTAACATCTATGACTAAGTGTCGTTCGTCCACGCCAACATCTTCAAGAAGGGAGAATACACTAGTGACGACATCACCTATACCAAATCGTGATGTCTAAGACAAGTATTTTCATCTGGGATAATGGGTTCAACCAATGAAGGCCGGACCAACGGCACGAAGACAACATATACAACAAGGCAAGGACAAAGTGTGCCATTCAGGTTCAAAAGTCCAGATAACAAATTCCATTATGTGCATCAATGGAACTCCTAGTGATCGATCATTACCTATCAGATCTAGAGATTTAGATGGACCATGAGCACCAAGGGAAACCACTAAGTCGAGCCCCTCCAATTTATGAAAGCCTTTTGTAATCATCGACAACAAGGGCTAGGATCAGTGCTGGGAACAAGATGGGTGGGCCGTCTCCGAAACTGAATGTTTCCATCAATAAGAGCACACGTCAATTCAGTTACAGACCTGGAGCCACCTAACCAAAATTGTCGACCGGAGATCCTCCCGCGCTTTGTGCAGCACGATCCATCCAGGTTTGAGTGGAGCCACCACCAATGGCATGCGAGTCTCTAGACCATGGAGGTGTGGTACTTGTCGGTGCCCCTATCGCAACGAAAGGTGTGCCTAGTCGCCTATGTAAACCATGATCTTTTCCCGACATGGAACCGTACCAAAAGGATTGGGAGATGCCGTGGAGGGCGAGGGCAGCGTTTGCATTTGTTGCATAAATCACCCTATGGTTATGTTGAGTCTTAGTGCATTGACCAAGAGGCACAGTCATTACGAGGTTAAATGTCACTATTCTTACTATGATCCCAAGAAATGCTGGTAGAACTGACTACTAATTTTGAAATTGAGTTAATCGGTACCCATGCAAATCGAATTAAAAAGTAAAATATCTAGCCGGTACTCTAGGCTGATTCTTTGATTAGCGACTCGTATATTGATTTTGGCATCATTATCCTTACTAATGATAAACAGTATGCCAGAAGCATTCGCTATATTTTCGTATATATGCTTTTATCTTTCAGTTTATTCGTATGAATCTGCCTATCTTTCAGTTGATATCTCTTTCGTACCTTTCCTGGACGTGGTCCCTTCAGAGGTACCCCTCATGCATGTCCTAATTAACCCATGACCCTCTCTGTATTGCTTGGTACAAACTTCTCCTTGGTTGTTTGCCCAATGGGACAACGCAAGCCCTGCCCTTCTTCAGCTCCTTGTCGCGTGTTATCCCTTCCGGGACTCGTGAACAAACTCTATGCATGCATATGTGTGGTCGATTTTTAATTTACTGAAAGGAAACACCCTTCATTCAAGTAAACCTGAACATTAGCCAGCTAGTAACGGTGGAGATGCATGTTTAAAATCTAATTAACCTTCTCCCCTTCGTTAGCGCCGTACTTTTATTTGTGTCCGGCCAGTAGGTACATCGTTTATTCCAAGTTAGCCAACTAACTTTTATGTGTATAGCTAGAAATAGACCAGTGAACCTACTTGATTTGATTCAGACGGAGAATCCCTGCTTCTAAATTTATCGTCTGGTCCAACTTTCTCAGCCAACTGTTGACTTCATACGGCTTTGATTACATCAACGTAGCATTGTTGTAATCGTGTATGCATCCACAAACGCTTAATCAATACTCTGCAACTAATGGTAGTACTACCTAAATTCTATGCTAACACCCTTCATGTGCCTTGATCTTGAAGCAAAACGTTTAATATATTTTCTTTTAGTTTATCTTACTGATGTGAGCTCCCTAGCTACCTTCGTTCTCAGAATTCTCTGTGCAAATAATTTAAGTAGCTAGGAGCCCTAGGATACTTAACGATCACTTTCTAACGTAGAAATTTATTTTTCCCTTTGGTTGTAACTATGGGAAGAGCACTAGAAAGTTAGGTGGAATATGTTTTCACACGATCAATACTTATCAGTTCCAAATAGAAGAATAAATTTCACGATCAGAAACGTATTTTCCAAGAGCTATAGAAATAACAGAAGGAAAATGATTTATACGATGTAATTACGATTTTAAGATCCACCATAATTATTTGCGATTTTTTGGATCCTTAATCATCTGATGATATGCATGAAAAAAATATTTTCGTTATATTTTTTCCGCACGTTCCATTGCTAGCGGGTTGTACTGAATTATGTATGTTCTTCATTTCTTTAATTTTGTCGGATCTTCTTTGGTGAACTTAATGTGATCCAAATTAGTTAATATGTGTATAAGTTGAGTTGGTTTCTTAAAACAATTTAATGAAATATATACATGCACACGGACAAACTATATACGTGTTTTTCTCATCATATAACATCATAATGTCTGTTTTCCCAGTAGAAAATAGCTCATCACCCTTGCCCTTCAAAAAGCACACGAGGGATTAATTAACTACAAAATTAATATACACGTCTCACACAAACTGGTAACGAGATTTTAAATTGAATTACTGAAATTAAAATTACCATCCTAGTTATTTATGTAAGTTGGCTGTTTTTCGTTATTTAGATTGACCTGTGATTTCAACCTATTCTATTTTTTGTCCTATTTATTTTATTTAGATTTTACAGGATTTGATTATAATTTACGTATAAACATAGTGTTGGATTAGGCGGCGCCTAGGCAGCGCTTAAGCACACTTAGGCACTAGGCGACGGACAAACGCCTCGCTAGGTCATAAGCGGAACTCTAGGCAACACAACTAAGAAATTGTCTTTTCTAGCAAGAAATTCATTACTTATTGCACTTACAAATTAGATGGACCATAATCAATGGCAATTCTTGTTTGTTTACTCATTTATATGCGCTAAATTAGTATGTATAGATATAGAATAACCCAAATATACACCTGATGAATAAAACTATATACCGCCTAGGTCACCCTGATGCGCTTAAGTATCGCCTAGGCGCTGGGCGAATGCCAACTGCCTCGCTTACGCCTAGCGCTTTTTCCAACCTTATGATTGAAAAAATATTCTCCATTTTTATGATAATAACCACGGTTGGGAATTCAAAACGGAAAAAATCGAAGAGGCAATACAAAAAATCATTTAGAAAGTTATCTTAGGGAGGATCTGTTCATATTGATTTGCTATTGTAGATCTTCATAATTTTTGTGTGTATAGACTTGCTCAAACTTAGAAATAATGGACTTCTGATGAAGTTTATACGTCATGCATATTGGGACGGTGGTAGTATATTTTTCAGTGACATACTTGCAAGGAATAATTTGAGAGCATGTTTTCTTTGGCGGGTGGAGTTGTAGTATGAATGTATCATAAATTGCACTTTATTTGAAGCAGAGACACATACATAAACATCTAATCTGAAGCCATAGTGTTTGATAGGAACTACTAATAATTGACTAATAGGAGCATTAGCACAAACGAAAGAGGACAAATAAAAGCATGGTAAAACTGAAAATGTCACCAAGGAACCATGCATGGCGCCATTAATTGCTCTATGGACCCGCCTATATGCCTGCAATAATTCTCTGGATTTGCCTTTGGATCAACTCCAGGTCTCGAATTGGTTCATCAACGCCCGAGTCCGGCTATGGAAGCCCATGATCGAGGAGATGTACCAGCAGGAGACGAAGGAGCTGGAGGGCTCCTCCGCTGGCGGTGGCGCGGGCGGACCCGAGTCCGGCGCCGACGACATGCACTCCCCGACGACGACCGGCGCGATGCAGCACGCGCACTCACAGCCTCAAGGAGTAATGCAACACGGCGACGGAAGGTACGGCATCCTGCAAGAACACGGAATGCCCGGTGTCCACCCCCACAAGCTCGACCCTGGTGCGGCGGGGCCCTCGGCGGCGGACGCCGCCTTCGTTGGCCTCGACCCTGTGGAGCTCCTCGGCGGCGACGCGCACGTCGGTGTGGCGGACGACCTGTACGGGAGGTTCGAGCCCGGGGTGAGGATGAGGTACGCGCCCTCCACGACAGGCGCGACCGCCGGCGACGTTTCACTTACGCTGGGGCTGCAGCACGCCGGCGCCGGCAACCCGGGGCAGGACGGCAGCGGCCGGTTCTCGTTGAGAGACTACAGTGGTTGTTGATGCCTACACTACACATATCTTGATTATTCATTCATGGCTCATGCACATGCATTGCATTCCGTATGCTAGCATTGAGGAAGAGATCGAAGAGAGTGATCGATCGAGATCCATCGAGAGATGAATTTACATGGTGCCCGGAGGTGATGCATGGGATGGGCTATATTAATATATGAGACAAGAAGTCTTCATTTTCTTCATCTTCCTCCTCATATGATTCTTAATTTAGCTAGATTAATTCCTTTTGTTAGGCATTATTGTTGGGGGGGCTAAGGGAAATCTGTATACAGCTGGAAAAGAAAAGATAGGAAGTGTATGTCATAGATTGTTTTAGTCACACTCTTTTTTGTACTTCTCCTGTTTTGTTCCATTGTTCTGTTTTTCTTTTTCTCTCTCCTTTCCATCTGTAACTAAACATAAGAGAAACATACATCATATACATACATATAAATGCATATATTGGGAGGACATCGCTATGTACAGACATGGCTACGTGCTTAAAGAAGAGATGAAGAGGTGCATACACTCCAGAACAAGTGTGGTCACGGCTGGCTGGCATGTTCTTGCAACTTGTGCGTGGCTCCTTTGATTCTGCCCCACTTTTTGTGGAATCCAATTGATGCCATGTCGGGGCAAGTTTCTCATCGATCTCGGATCGCCGCTGCAAACATGTACGAAAAACAGCTAGTGCTAGTTTTTACAGTAGAATTCATTAACATGCCTGATTGGACAAGGGTCGGGCCTATCAATCAATCAATGAATCAATCAGTCGGCCGTACGCAAGTAGCCGGATGAAGTACTCAACTTGATCTTCCATCAGTGATCAGTCTATGAACAGAGCGTATAGCTGATTAGCAGCAGATTATAGTACTAAGATGTTCGTTGATGGAGTTGAGCAAGCGACCGTCGGAAGGACACACACGGGGATGGTTAGGACGAGATGACGGGAAAAGGTGCAAAATATATCGAAAGGAACAGAGCAGCGGCAGTACGTTCAGGTGAAACTGCATGTTCAGATGAAAAACGTTAACGTAGTACGCCAGTGGCATGAGGCGGTGTCGGGGAGCGTCGCCGGCGGGCGGCTGCCACGCCGTGCCGGCCGGCCGACGGACGGACGCGCGCACGGACGTACGGGGAGGGCGACATGATTGGGCGGGCCCATTAATGCGAGAAATTGTGGTTGATTGATGAGCTGCAGCAGCAGCAGCACGGACGACAGGGACGCACTGGCTTCGTAGATTTGGTTGCCAGAGGAAGGAAGCAGGCGGATGAATGCGTCCACCGGTCCAAGAAACCATCGCCCATCTCCTCCGGTCCGGAAAGCACAGTGTACCAATGATGGACTACACTCTGGTGAATTTTGCCGCTCGTGTATATAATCGGTACTTGCATTTGCTGCTGCTCCGTTGGTTAGAGGTTGGTGTCGAACTGCAACAAGAGGGAAACTGTTTCAGTTACCGTCTTGCGCCATCTTTCGGCCTATTTTGGGACATAGGGCGTTGCAGCATGCGACGCAGTTATGAGGTCGACGCTTTGACAACCCAACTCTGAAGATCCACGAACAGGGTGGTAAACCCTGCCTCTCAGCCTCACCGTTTCTGATAACACCGACCCTGCACATAACTTCCTCAACTTTGTTGTTCCTTTCTGCTTATGGTCGTCCCGCCTCTCACGTGGCGGGTTTCATATTGTCCTGGCACTATGAATAGCTTTGGTGCCACCAAAAAATCGTGGTGATTGCAACCCTAGCTGGAACTAACAACTTGGATGGACACCTATCATGGCCTGGATTGCAATTGTGACCTTGGGAATCAGCTGATGCGAGCGGTTCAGACTGTTGCTAGCTGTCTTTTATGCCAAACATCAGGTTCTTCGCTTTCTGCTTTGCCACCAAACGATTGTGGTACATCTGCTGCCCCTACTTCTCCACCAATCGAAGGATCAATGGTCCATACATTTTGATCATCTGCTGGAGCCTGGAGGTAGCCTCTATCAAACTCGAGGGCCAGGTTCAGCATTATGAGTTGATGATGTTAGGCCTGCAGTTTTGTTAAGCAGAACATGACATGCACATTAAAATGATATCTAAGACACCTGCTACGGGTTTTCTGCAACAGCATCGTATGAAAAGCTCACAAAAACAGCTGTGCAAATTGCAATATGAAGTTATGAACAGGCACGACAACATCCATATTCATGGCAATTATGGAGCAGCGGCCTCCGAGCAGTTGGTTGTTAATTCAATCATAAACTGAAATACCAATGCCAAGGAGCATTTTAAATTTCGTAATAGTATATGTGATGAAACCGAAATCACTGAACTGAATTTGTTCTTAACTACGAGTTTCACCTTCTTGTTCCGCACAGGAATAAACATTTCAGGGTCAATATCTGATCTATAGTACAAACGAGGAAGGCCTGTGATGTGATGGTTTCTCCATATTTAAAGATATGAAAGTGTTGCGTTAACTGCTGAAAGCAATAACAATTCAGTATATGTAATTATGTAATAGCCCAAGATATGATAGGAAACAATCATGCCTGCTGCAACAGGTAGAAGAACATCCACACATCGAAGACTGGTATGATTATCTTATTCTGGCTCTACATATTTAGGTCCTCACGAAGAAAATAACTGTCAATTGGCTGCTCCATTCTACAGTATTCTGCATCTACACAGGCCCAAAATACTTATCTCGAAATGAAACATATTTGTCATTCATGTATTGTGAGCTACAGATCTCTATCACTCAGCACAAGTAGAACAAGTTACTAACTTCAACAGAAGTTATATCATTTGTAAGAACATGTCCATTTCAGTGATCCTTTGGCTTGTCCTTGGGAACCTCTGCATCCAATTTCTTGGGAGGTGGAACTGTTTCTTTTGCAGACCTGCAGCAGCGTTCAATTTAACGATGAGTTGCAGTAAACAAGACATATAATATTACTCCTAAACAACAGAAGTTCAAGAAGTGCTATGCATATCAACCAATGACCATTAATTTAGTAAACACACAGATCCCCTTGGTAATAAGGTTTTGCACTGTTCCCAAAAACTCATCAGTGGAACTCATGACTTTGTCGGAGGAACAAGGAAAATTTGCTACATGCTACTACAGAGCAAATTATTTGTTCTGTGAAACGGTTTAAGACCAACTAAGAGTAGAATTTAGGTTCATTATACACGAACTACAGAACAATATAATAATGCTAGTTCAGATGTACTTTTACAACTTGATGTAATTATATAAGAACTAGGATTGATTTAAGAGTGGATTAAAATCAAGCAGTAACTATAGTTAGCCAAGTGGTGAGAGCAGTCAAATACGTAAGCAGTGGTGTAATTACATAAACATATTGCCATATGCAGAGGGTACAGGTTGGTATACTGGTAAAGACCGAAGTAAGAGAACAAAGAATATATGGGACTACACACTGCAACAGGTTAAAGATAACAAAAGTGTTCAGTACAATCATGTATACATTCTTATACACTAATTAACTTGTCCCTTTTTTAAGTAAGACATACAGATATAATTTAAACTATAATTGTTGAAGAAGAAAAAGGGATAGAATCTAAATTGTAAACAATTGAGGAGCAGGACATTTTTAGGTGATATATGGTAACTTTGTCGCACACAGTTTCTTTATAAATATAACATGAGACTGAGTGTTTCTTTCTCTGGGTACCACTGTGTGTACCGTGTAGTATGATTTGCTAACTTTGGAAAGTAAAATATGATGTATGACCAAATCCCTGGGCCAACACAAAACCCTCCAAAGACATATTTAGCTAACCCCAACCGGTTCTAGACTACATTGAAAACTAGTCTCAGACCAGCTCAACCTCGGTTGCTATAACAATGCAATGAGGATAACAAGTTGTTACGCTTATCACATAGCTAGTTGGACAATGTGGCACAATATGTAGGAACACTTAAACAGAAAGCATACTCTAAAGTTCTTTCCACAGCAGTATATCCAAATACAGCTCCGTGTCATTTCATAAAGAACATATTTGACTATTTTCCTTGAGCCATTGACACATCAACTTTGAACATATTGTACCCATTAGCAGAAACGCTTGAAAGATCATAGCTTGGTACGGCGCCAACTATCAGAAAATCTAAGAACATGCTACTCATGATGCTCATTGCTTTGCTGTAAGATTCGGGTTCAGAAACATAAACCTGAACTTCCCAAAACACACTTAAAAATAAATTCCTTTGGTTTTTCAAGAAGGAAGTAAATTCTTTAGCTGGATCAAGCCAAATCCACCCCTTATTGGTCCCTAGCTCCTCAAAGTCCCTAGCCACTCATGTAATATATCCACCAGTCAATAAGCTTTTCCACAGCTGCCTCAAGAATATCAACCAATCATATTATATTCGTGAGATCTGGGTCGGAATTTGTATGGACTAGAGAAATAGCAGGAATCCCCAAAATGGCACATTCCCGAAGAGCTATATACTCCTTTTGCTGATCAACGACGATCACAATGTCTGGCGATCTCTTCATATGTTTGATCCCGCCAAGATTTCTTTGTAAGGTAGATAAACGTGTTTTCAAAATTTCACATCTCCTTCTGGGAGATGTTGGAATTTCCCCCATCTTTTCTGCTGCTCATATATGTCTCTAAACTGAGAGTCCACGACTCAAAACAGTTGCTGTGGAAAAGAGTTAAGATCGCCTACTGGGCTACTGGAACACTACACCAAGATTAGAAAATAAAAGACAACAGAATCACCCAAACTCCCAGTTTTTCTCTCCGATTCTAAACCGACTCCTAAGCTTAAACCTAGATAGCGAACCCTGATGACTTGATAAGACAAGAGACGACCTAAGACTAGCATCCACAGAAGCAGGCAGGCAAGAAGGTGAGCGGGAGGTCGGTTCGGCGGCGTTACTTGGATGCGGCGGAGGCGGTGTCCTCCTCGAGCCACTGTCGAATTTGGCGGGCGTTGCGGCGGAAGACGGCGCCGGACTTGCGGACGTCGGTGGTGAAGAGGAGCAACGCCCCGCCCACCACCGCCGCCGTGACGATGAAGTTGGTGAGCGCCATCTCTTCTCCGTCTCCTCTTCCTCCCTCGCTCGCTCTCGTCGGTCGGGGTGTCGTTGCGGCGGCCGGACTGGGAGTGGAGTCCCCTTTGCCTTCGTGGATCCTGAGGAGCCGAATGGAGCAATGTATGGGGCTTCGAGAGTCCAACTTGAATCGGCCCATTATCTATGCGCTCTTACAGAACTTTTGAAGTGCTTGCCCTTTCGTTTGGGCCGGTACTTTTGCATGGAAAGAAGAAAAAAACATTTATTTGGCGGTTCTAGTTCCTAAGCCGGCGCCGGGGAATTCCCTCCGTATCGCTCGGATGATTCATAGCACCGTTTCGTTAAAGGGTTGCCGATTGTGTACATGCATACCACTTGTTCATTTTTTTTTTTGTTCCTGTACGGTTAGACTCCATTTTTCTTCGTGTACATGCATGCACGTAACTCCTCTCGTTCGTTCAATTTTTTTGTTTCTTAATTCTTTTCTTCTTTCATTTGCATGTATTCTTCTTTTATATTTTAATATTGGTTCTATTTCGGTTTATTTTTTCATTTTTCATTTAGTCTAAAAATTGGTTGCGCACCAATTCACTGACAATATTCGTACAGTGAGTTCTAAAGTAACGTTCCTTCCATTTTAATTGTTTCTCATGTTTTCCAGTTTTGTTTTGTATGACTTAAATTTTGTTTCACCGGTGCTAGATTTTTTTTCTTATTTTTTGGTGTACGGTTCCTGAAGCTTTGTTCCTTTCTGTCCAAATTTTTGTTCCTCGCACATTAAAACTTTGTTCCGCTGAGTTTAAAATGTTGTTCCTCCTTCTATTTGTTCTTTTTCTGGCTACTAAGATATTGTTCCACAGAGCAAAATTATGTTCCCTTAGTTATCGCAACTTTTTGTTCCTCGCCTCTTAAAGACTTTGTTCAGCTCGATCCAAAATGTTGTTCCTCCTTCTATATGCTTTATGTTCCATGGCTACTATCATTTTTGTTCCACGGAGCAAAAATGTGTTCCTTTAGCTGTCGCGATTTTTTTGTTCTTCGAGCGTTAAAACTTCGTTCCACTCAGCGCAAATGGTGTTCTTTCTTTCATTTGTTTTTGTTCCACAGAACAAAATTGTGTTCCCTTAGTTTTCGCAAGTTTTTGTTCCTCGCCTCTTAAAAGGTTGTTCGACTCGGTCCAAAATGTTGTTCCTCCTTCTATATGCTTTTTGTTCCATGGCTACTATCATTTTTGTTCCACTGAGCAAAAATGTGTTCCTTTAGCCGTCGTGATTTTTTTTGTTCCTGGAGCGCTGAAACTTTGTTCCACTCAGCGCAAATGGTGTTCTTTCATTTGTTTTTGTTCCACATATAGTAAAAAAATTATTCCACGGAACAAAATTGTGTTCCCTTGGTTTTCGCAAGTTTTTGTTCCTCGCCTCTTAAAACGTTGTTCCTCTATAGAGTTTGTTTCTACTCTAAAGTGTTTGTGTTCCATTTAATAGAGTAATGTTCCTCTCTATTAGAGTTTTGTTCCCTTATGACATTTTATTCCTAATTATATAAATCTAAAACTATTGTCTCAAAAATCTATGGATATTTGTTTCTCAAAATAGGAGATTTGTTCCATTTAATAGTGGTATGTTCCTCTCCTATTATTTTTGTTTCCGAAAAGTGTGCAGCACCACGGATAATAAACAGTTTTGTTCCTCCGAGTTCCGAAGAAGGAGGCTTGTTCCTTCGTGTTCCCTCTTTTTTGTTCCCAAGAATGTGCAAGAAACGTGGAACATGTCTGTTTCTCTGTGTTCGTGAATAGGCACAATTGTTCCTTTGTGTTCCCCATATTTTTTTCCCGAGAAGATTCTGCACAGCGCGTGCACGCAGCGTATTAGGCGCATTTGTTTAGTCCCACCTCGGAAGTTGGATGACATCTGCACCAATTTAAATAGCCCCATCCGCCCACCCGTGTACCAGCAACATAGCAAGACGAAGTCATACAATATTATCTGACAAGCATGCCCCACTGAAAAAGGAACGAGCTGAATGAAAGGGAACAAAAAACATAAGAAAAGGAACAAAAAAGAGACTAAATGGGCCGACCCAATCGGGTGAAATGGGAGCAGGAGAACGCCCGGGCACGAGGGAGGGGGACCCGGCGCCGGGCAGTAATTCTTTTATGGTCTGTAGAAAAATATGCGAGGCAATTTGAACATGTCCGGGTAGCAACAAAATAAAGGCATGCAGAAATCCATGGTTGTGAGCTCGATCACCTTGGACTAAGGAGATTCGGAGAAGTGGTAGAGGAGGAGCCCGTAGGGATGGAGGAGAAGTCGTGATGGAGTCGGGACAAATGTGACCCGCGGGGTACGGCTAAGGGTAGAGCAACCTCCTACCTTTATCCGTCATGTCTAATTTTACCTATCACCCGTACTTTACCCGTCGATGGGTACAACTTTTTCCCATACCTTCCACCCGACATGGTAATATAATGGGTACCCGTGGATAAAACTAACCGTATTAGCAACACATCAAATTAAGAAAAAAAAAATCAACGCATGAACTGAGCATAGAATAGTCATAAACAACAATATATAACCAAAAATTATAACAACAACATATCCTTACGAAATAACAAATATATGGTAAACAACGACATCACTTTCTGATAAACGACAACACATAATAAATTACAAACTCTAACACATAGTCATCTGCATATAGTTATACACTTTAATTTCAAAAACTCGCAAATCTAATGTTACTTTTATATATATTTGAAGCCATGTTAGGATTAATAATTAACATTGTAAAAATGGGGTGTTGATGGTTTTTGAAGATAATAACAATTTTATCAAAATATGCATAACTATTTAATTATCGAAAAGGGAAGTGCCCATGGGGGTGCCAATGTATGCCAGAAGATGCATAGTTCTTGAGATCAACTTTTAGGGTCACATGTTGAAGAATAAGATGGATGGGTAGATGGGCGACTCCATTTCTATAGGCGGGAGAAAAACAAAAAGCACAATTTGTGTCTGTGGCGTAGTCTACCTATGCCAATGACTCAACTGCAGAGGACAAATATGAAAAAAAAGGTGAAATCAACCAGAGCTTTTCTTCGGTATGGGGGGGCTAATAAAAAGAGATATTTGGGTGGATTAACTCGTATAAAAGATGGATTTTCCTTCTCTTTTTGATGTGATCATGTGGCTGTGGTTCAGACGATGTCTATCTGCTTATTTTCAAGTTTAATTGAGAATGATGCAGGAAATGTTGACTGGGGTTGCTTTGAATGATGAACTGGACATGTTAGGATGGAATGCATATGGTAAATTGCCAAATATAATCACCTTCCACATTTTGGGGTTGAAGATCCTTCAAACACATAAGGAAAACAGAAAACTCATTTGCAAATTAAGGTATGGATGCGGCTTATTTGGCCTGATGCAACTCCAACAAAGGATATTGTGTATAAAATATAATGGATTGGATTCAAAATGTCGTTTTTGTGACGAGGAGGAAACTATTTTGCAATTGTTTGTCTAGTGCCTACAACAAAATATGTTTGGAGTGTGGTTGCAAATGATTGGAGCGAACACTAGACCTGAGTCCTATACCCTGTTATTTTGATGGTTACATCAGCTAGCATAAATATTCAAATAATGAGTTTGGCGGTGATTTGCTAGGCTATATGGAAGTTGAGGAATCTGCTTGTCAAAAAAAATCAATACCACACCTGTTGCTATATGATATTATGCTTTTGCGTTCATCAAATATTGGTCAGGTCTTCCTCATGTTGCTGAGAAAGACATCCTAACGATGGGAGTTGATACTCTGGAAATGGCTCGAGTCTTCTACGAGAGTTCCACCATCTTCGAATTATTTTCTTGGCCGATGGAGAGAAGATTACGCGTGTTAATGGATTGAACGAGATTCATGCTGGAGAAGTGGTAGGATTTGTCAGCGGTATGAAACGAATAGCCAGTATGGAGATTGATGGAAAAAGAAGACAAAAATAACTTTTCTAGACTACTCAAAATCTTGTCATTGATGTGTGTATAAGAACAAGAAGAAGATACACCGGTTCTTTTGGTCTGATTAAATGATCTAAATAATTATTTTGATGGTCCCAGTGTTGCAGCGAGCAACAGTATATGAAGTACTTTTTGTTGCATATGGATCCTACGGCGGCGGGGAAAAGCCTTCTCTTTCCTTTTTGTTTTGTTATTTTCTGGTAATGAAACTTGATCCCTTTAAGGACCGCGTGTAAAAATGGCATGACCTATATATGAAGGATAACAAATAGATAGGAGGGCCAATTCCCCCTGATACGTCTCCAACGTATCCATAATTTCTGTTGTTCCATGCCTTATATTATACCAATTGCAACATGTTTTATAAACACTTTATATCATTTTTATGCATTTTCTGGGACTAACCTATTAACAAGATGCCACAGTGCCAGTTCATGTTTTCTGCTGTTTTTGGTTTCAGAAAAGTTGTTCTGGAAATATTCTCGAAATTGGACGAAACAAAAACCAAAGTGCCTATTTTTCCTAGAACGTTCGAGAAGTACGAAGAGGAGACGAAGAGGGGCCACGAGGCAGCCACACCATGTGGCGGCGCGCCCCCCTGGCCGCGCCGTGACGTGGTGTGGGCCCCTCGGGCGCCCATAGACGTTGCCCTTTCGCCTATTTAAAGCCTCCCACGGGAAAACCCTAGGCACCCGAACACTTTTCCACGAAACATCCCGTAGCCGCCGCCGTCATCAACCCTAGTTCGGGAGGGTTTAGAAGCTCTTCCCGGCTCCCTACCGGAGAGGGGAATCATCACCGGAGGGCTCTACACCACCATGCCCGCCTCCGGAGTGATGCGTGAGTAGTTCATCCTTGGACTACGGGTCCATAGCAGTAGCTAGAATGTTGTCTTCTCCTCTTGTGCTATCATGTTTAGATCTTGTGAGCTGCCTATCATGATCAAGATCATCTTATTGTAATGCTACATGTTGTGTTTGCTGGGATCCGATGAATATTGAATACTATGTCAAGATGCTTATTTATATCATGTGTATGTTATTTATGATCCTGCATGCTAGATAGTGGGTTCAGTCTCCATTTAATCTGGGGGAGTGACAGCAACCTCTAAGGTTGTGGATGTGCTGTTGTCACTAGGGGTAAAACAGCGATGCTTTGTCTAAAGATAATTGTGTTGCTTACATTACACACTTTACTTAATGCAATAATCTGTTGCTTGCAACTTAATACTGAATGGGGTGCGGACGCTAACCGGAAGGTGGATTATTAGTCATAGATGCGGTTGGAACGCTCTATGAATCATGTTGTAATGCCCAATTAAATCTCATAGTGGACACTGTGACTAGTACATGCATTGTTATGCAGTTCTTTATTTTGTCAATTGCGCAGGTGTAATTTGTTTACCCGCATGTTAGTTATTATTTATTATGGAGAGACACCACTAGTGAACTGTGGACCCTGGTCCATTCTTTTACATCGATAATACAATCTACTACAAACACTGTTCTTTTTCATTCTCTGCAAACAAACATCATTTTCCACACCATACCTTTAATCCTTTGTTTTCAGCAAGCCGGTGAGATTGACAACCTCACTGTTTCGTTGGGGCAAAGTAGTTTGATTGTGGTGTGTGCAGGTTCCAAGTTCGTTTTTGACACCGGTAGTGCGCCCTGCCAAAGTCAGCCACAACAACCCTCAGAAACGTCTTCATCTCCTACTGGATTGATAACCTCGGTTTCTTACTGAGGGGAAACTTGTTGCTACACTCATCACACCTTCCTCTTGGGGTCTCCCAACCAACACGCCCGTGTGCATCAAGATTTTCTGACGCCGTTGCTGGGGAGAAGGAGTACCTTTGCAAGGGGAGTCTCTCACTTCCAATCTCTTTACTTTGTTATTGTCTTGTTTAGTTTATTTTTATTACTGTCTTGTTTGCTTTTTATTATAAAAAACACAAAAAAATTAGTTACTTGCAATTATTTATTTATTTCGGTTTTGCATTTATTTTGCTAAAATGAGTACTCTTGAGAACACTAAGTTATGTGACTTTACTAGCACAAATAATAATAATTTCATATGCACTCCTATTGCTCCACCTGCTTCTAAAGCAGACTTTTATGAAATTAAACCTGCTTTGTTAAATCTTGTTATGAAATAGCAATTTTCTGGTGTTAGTACTGATGATGCTGCTGCCCATCTTAATAATTTTGTTTAACTTTGTGAAATGCAAAAGTATAAGGATATAGATGGAGATATTATTAAACTAAAATTATTTCCTTTTTCTTTAAGAGGAAGAGCTAAAGAATGGTTATTATCTTTGCCTAGAAATAGTATTGATTCATGGACTAAATGCAAAGATGCTTTTATTGGAAAATATTATCCTCCTGCTAAGATTATTTCTCTAAGAAGTAGCATTATGAATTTTAAACAATTTGATAATGAACATGTTGTACAATCATGGGAAGGAATGAAATCATTGGTAAAGAATTGTCCTACCCATGGACTGACTGCTTGGATGATCATCCAAACCTTTTATGCAGGGTTGAACTTTTCTTCAAGGAACCTTCTTGATTCAGCTGCTGGAGGTACCTTTATGTCCATCACGTTGGGTGCTGCAACAAAGCTTCTCGATGATATGATGGTTAATTATCCTGAGTGGCACACCGAAAGGGCTTCCCAAGGTAAGAAGGTAAATTTTGTTGAAGAAACCTCTTCCTTGAGTGATAAGATTGAAGCTATTATGTCTATGCTTGTGAATGGTAAATCTCATGTTGATCCAAATAATGTTCCATTAGCTTCATTGGTTGCACAAGAAGAGCATGTTGATGTAAACTTCATTAAAAATAATAATTTTAACAACAATGTCTATAGGAACAATTTTGGTAATAACAATTATAAGCCTTATCCTGCTAATAATGGTAATGGTTATGTTAATTCTTATGGTAATTCCTACAGCAATAATAAAAGTGTACCTTCTAATCTTGAAACCATGCTTAAGGATTTTATTAGTACACAAGCTGCTTTTAATAAAACTGTTGAGGAAAAGCTTGGTAAAATTGATGTTCTTGCTTCCAAAGTTGATAGCCTTGCTCTTGATGTTGATCTTTGAAATGAAAAGTTATGCCTAATTATGTTAAAGATAACAAGACTTTTTCTACTGCTAATGCCATCCAAGTTAAAATTGATAACAATATTAGGATGTTGGCTGAGTTGCATGCTAGGTGGGAAAGAGAAGATAAAATTGCTAAATAAAATAGTATAGCTAGAGTTTATACTATTACCACCACTAGTAATGATGAAGTTTTAAATGCTAGTAAACCTCCTACTATTAATGGTAACATAATTGGTGTTGGCAATGTTTCTACCACTCCTTCAAAACGTTTAAAATTGCCTAAAACCACTGAAACTATTCCTGATAGAAGTGCTGAAATTTTTAGAAACATGGGAGACAATGGCTCCACTACCATTGATCATTATGATTTTGATTTTGATGATTGCAATATTTTTGAAGTTATTATGTTCTTGCAAATGCTAGCTAGAAGTCCTATTGCTAATGCTATAAATATGGCTTTTACAAAACATATTACAAATGCTCTCATTCAAGTTAGGGAAGAAAAATTAAGACGTGAAGCTTCTATCCCAGAAAGTTAGAAGATGGTTGGGAGCCCATCATTAAGATGAAAGTAAATGATTTTGATTCTAATGCTTTATGTGATCTTGGTGCTAGTATCTCTGTTATGCCTAAGAAACTTTATGATATGCTTGATTTGCCACCTTTGGAACAGTGTTATTTTGATGTTTTTCTTGTTGATAATGCTATGAAGAAACCTTTGGGGAGAGTTGATGATGTTCTTATTATGGTTAACAATAACCTGGTCCCCGTTGATTTTATTATTTTGGATATTGAATGCAATGCATCTTGTCTTATTATTTTGGGAAGACCTTTTCTTAGAACTGTTGGTGCCATTATTGATATGAAAGAAGGAAATATTAGGTACCAATTCCCACTTAATAAAGGCATGGAACACTTCCCTAGGAAGAGAATGAAGATACCTTTTGATTCTATTATTCAAACAAATTATTCTGTTGATGTTTCTTCACTTGGAAACACTTGATTTTCACTTTCTGTGCCTAGCTGAAAGGCGTTAAAGAAAAGCGCTTATGGGAGACAACCCATTATTTTATTTCTGCAATTTTTCTTTTGTTTGAGTCAAGGAGCTTATATACTTCCGTAGCAACTCCTTTGTATCTTTATTTTATTGCATTGTTGTTCCAAGTAAAGTCTTTAGTAGAAAGTTGATGCCAGATTTGGATTTCTGCACACGAACATATTTTCTGCTGTCCACCGTTTACTTCGTAATAAATTCCAGAAAAATCTAAATGACCTGATATTTTTTGTGTGTGATCCTCAGATATGTACGCAACTTTCATTAGTTTTAAGTTTTCGGATCTGAGCAAGTTAAGTGCCTCGAAAAATTCGTCTTTACGGACTGTTCTGTTTTTGACAGATTCTGCCTTTTATTTTACATTCTCTCTTTTACTGTGTTTGTGTTCTTTGCTCCACAAAACATCAGTGACTGTAGTAATGTCCAGAAGCATTGGTGATGATTGTGGCCATGCAGAACATGTGAATTTTTTATTATGCACTAACCCTCTAATGAAGATTACTTTGAGTTTGGTGTGAAGAAAGTTTTCAAGGATCAAGAGAGAAGGATGATATGATGTGATCAAGAAGAGTGAAAAGCCTAAGCTTGGGGATGCCCCCGTGGGTCACCCAAGCATATTTCAAGAAGACTCAAGCGTCTAAGCTTCGGGATGCCCAAGGCGTCCCCTTCTTCATCAACAACTTATCAGGTCATCTCTAGTGAAACTATATTTTAATTCTCTCACATCTTATGTACTTTACTTGGAGCATTTGTGTGTTTTTATTTTTGCTTTGTTATTTTCATTTTCTGAATAAATTGGATCCTATCATTCTTGTGTGGGAGAGAGACACGCTCCGCTTTTTCTTATGAATACCCGTATTCTTCATTTATGTTTATGACGAAAGCTGAAAGCCGCATCACTTATTGTTTTATGTTTATGGCGAAAGCTGAAAGCCGCAACACTTATTGTTTTATGTTTATGGCGAAAGCTGAAAGCCGCAACATTTATGTTTAAATAAGTTGATTGTTGTTTGGTTGGAAATAGAAAATGCTACATGTGGTAGATGGTATATTAAAAAGACATACATATTCTTGTAGATCATTGTCTTGGATATTGTGGTGCTTGGCAATTGTTTTGAGCTCTCAAGTAGATCATGTTTAAGCTCTTGCATCATGTAGTTAAAACCTATTAATGAAGAACTACCGGAGAACTTGTTGAAACTTGGTTTGCATGTTTGGTATCTCTAAGGTCTAGATACCTACCTACTATGTGGTATTTCCTGTCATTCCAAGTAAATACTTCATGTGCTACCTTTATTCAAAAGCTATTATCCCTTATTTGTGTTAATGTTTTATAGCTCATGAGGAAGTATGTGGTGTTTTCGATATCAACCTTGTTATTTGCTAATGACAGACTTTCACCAATGGACTAGTGGCACATCCACTTATCCAATAATTTTGCAAAAAGAGCTAGCAAATGGGGTTCCCAGTCCCAATTAATTACAACTTTAACCGCTTAATTCTCTTCACATTTTTGCCCTGATCCAACCGGTCAAGCAATAATCCCAGTGAATAACTGCACGTGTAAACAAAAGAGAACAAGAGGGATGATATCGTCCTTCAATGGGAGCCGCTCTTGAAAGTCTGGTTGACAAGGGGAGTAGAGTGCCCGCTACCATTCGTTGACAACAACAAACACCGCTCAAAAACTTACTTTTACGCTCTCTATATGATTTCAAAAACCTATAAAAACTAAAAAGCTCTAGCACATGTTTGTATCCCTGCTTCCCTCCGCGAAGGGTCTTTCTTTTACTTTATGTTGAGTCAGTTTACCTATTTCTTTCTATCTTAGAAGCAAATACTTGTGTCAACTTTGTGTGCAACAATTCTTATATGCTTGCTTATTGCACTTGTTATATTTCTTTGTGTTGACAATTATCCATGACATATACATGTTGAAAGTTGAAAGCTAATGTTGAAACTTAAATCTTCCTATGTGTTGCTTCATTGCCTTTTTACTTTGAATCTATTGCTTTATGAGTTAACTCTTATGCAAAACTTTTTTATGCTTGTCTTGAAAGTACTATCCATGAAAAGTTTTTGCTTATATGATTCAGTCGTTTACTCTTTGTCTATTTGTTAGCAAACTATCGACCATAGCCTTGAGTCACTTCATTCATAACATGAGCCTTACAA
The DNA here is from genome assembly GCA_026929855.1 of Poa annua. Classification (NCBI taxonomy): domain Eukaryota; kingdom Viridiplantae; phylum Streptophyta; class Magnoliopsida; order Poales; family Poaceae; genus Poa; species Poa annua. The sequence continues at coordinate 23,995,099 of CM049434.1, read as the reverse complement.
TATTATTTGATCAAGATTGTGTTGTAGCATGTCACTACATAAATTATTTTGTTGTTATTGTTTTACCTACTCGAGGACGAGTAGAACTAAGCTTGAGGATGCTTGATACGTCTCCAACGTATCCATAATTTATGTTGCTTCATGCTTATATTATACCAATTACAACATGTTTTATACACACTTTATATCATTTTTATGCATTTTCCGGGACTAACCTATTAGCAAGATGCCACAGTGTCAGTTCCTGTTTTCTGCTGTTTTTGGTTTCAGAAAAATTGTTCTGGAAATATTCTCGGAATTGGACGAAACAAAAACCAAAGTGCCTATTTTTCCTGGAACGTTCGAGAAGTCTGAAGAGGAGACGAAGAGGGGCCACGAGGCAGCCACATCATGTGGCGGCGCCCCCTCTGGGCGCGCCGTGACGTGGTGTGGGCCCCTCGGGCGCCCAGCGACGTTGCCCTTTCGCCTATTTAAAGCCTCCCACGGGAAAACTCTAGGTACCCGAACACTTTTCCACGAAACATCCCGTAGCCGCCGCCGTCGTCAACCCTAGTTCGGGAGGGTTCAGAAGCTCTTCCCGGCAATCTGCCGGAGAGGGGAATCATCACCGGAGGGCTCTACACCACCATGCCCGCCTCCGGAGTGATGCGTGAGTAGTTCATCCTTGGACTACGGGTACATAGCAGTAGCTAGATGGTTGTCTTCTCCTCTTGTGCTATCATGTTTAGATCTTGTGAGCTGCCTATCATGATCAAGATCATCCTATTGTAATGCTACATGTTGTGTTTGCTGGGATCCGATGAATATTGAATACTATGTCAAGATGCTTATTTATATCATATGTATGTTATTTATGATCTTGCATGCTCTACGTTACTAGTAGATGCTCTGGCCAAGTAGATGCTTGTGACTCCAAGAGGGGGTATTTATGCTAGATAGTGGGTTCAGTCTCCATTTAATCTGGGGAGTGACAACAACCTCTAAGGTTGTGGATGTGCTGTTGCCACTAGGGGTAAAACAGCGATGCTTTGTCTAATGATAATTGTGTTGCTTACATTACACACTTTACTTAATGCAATAATCTGTTGCTTGCAACTTAATACTGAATAGGGTGCGAATGCTAACCGGAAGGTGGATTATTAGTCATAGATGCGGTTGGAACGCTCTATGAATCATGTTGTAATGCCCAAGTAAATCTCATAGTAGACACTGTGACTAGTATATGCATAGTTATGCAGTTCTTTATTTTGTCAATTGCCCAGCTGTAATTTGTTTACCTGCATGTTAGTTATTATTTATTATGAAGAGACACCACTAGTGAACTGTGGACCCCGGTCCATTCTTTTACATCGATAATACAATCTACTTCAAGCACTGTTCTTTTTCATTCTTTGCAAACAAACATCATTTTCCACACCATACGTTTAATCCTTTGTTTTCAGCAAGCCGGTGAGATTGACAACCTCACTGTTTCGTTGGGGCAAAGTAGTTTGATTGTGTTGTGTGCAGGTTCCAAGTTCGTTGTTGATACCGGTAGTGCGCCCTGCCAAAGTCAGTCACAACAACCTTCAGAAACGTTTTCATCTCCTACTGGATTGATAACCTCGGTTTCTTACTAAGGAAAAACTTGCTGCTACACTCATCACACCTTCCTTTTGGGGTCTCCCAACCAACACGCCCGTGTGCATCACCCCCCCCCCCCCCCCCCCCTCCTCCAAGTTTGACAAAATTGCTTCGAGCGTAGAGTATTATGTAAAGCATGCGTGAGAAGCTACAAACTTGCACCATTTTGGTTGGTATTAACTACATTTGACAAGAGGTGATATAAGCAATGCTACTAAATCTACGAATGTAAGTGATGATGTTGAAAAACAAAAGGTCATGTCTTTTTAAGAAAATACACCTTATGACTTCATGTTATAATTCCATATTGAATCATGGGCATACGTCTTACAATCATCGTATTCAGTCAACAAAGGGTGTGGTGTTGGTTTTAATGAGAGATCAAATTTGAATCCAAAGTTGCAAATGGAAACAGTGAACAAACAATTAATAGTGATATATGCTGCCTAGGACGATGATTTACTCAAATAGTCAGTCTTGTTCTGCACATGGGTCAATATCTTGTGCAAGTATCAGTTCTAGGTGTGAAGGAGCTAATAAAAAGAGACCCGGTCGGATGGTAATCATATTTACACCAAGAAAAAAGGCTGGTATGGGCGCAAGAAACCTCACCAAGTTCAACATTAGCTTGCTGTGTCAGTGGTGATGGAATCTAAAAGCCGAAGTTCCTGGCAAATCTTTGTAATAAGAAAAATACTTGAGGAGGGTAAAATTTATATTGCGAAGCTAGGTCTACAGATTTTGCATGCTAATATGATTTGTTGCAATTAGACATGCATATTTAAGGAGGGGACTAGGGATCACTGGAAATGGCAAAAGAACATATTGGGGGGGGATACGCATGTTGTGGCTTAACTCGTATAAAAAATGGATTTTCCTTTTCTACAATAATATTTATATGTCTAAGAGAGAAAATATTTTTTGTTTACACAATGGCTACCTGCTTATTTCTCAAGTTTAATTGAGAATTATTCAGTATATGTTACTGAGGTTGCTTTGAATGATGAACTAGACATGAAGCGATGGAATGCATATGGTAAATTGCAAAAGATAATCACCTTCCAAACGTTGTGCTTGAAAGATCCTTTAGATACATGTGTAAAGCAAAAAAAATCATTTGAAGATTAAGGTATGGTTGCGGCTTATTTGGCCTGATGCAACTCCAGCAAAGGATATTATGTATAAAATAAAATGGATTGGATTATAAATATTGTTTTTTGGGACGTCGAGGAAACTATTTTCATTTGTTTTTCTAGTGCCTACATCAAAATATTTTTGGATTGTGGTTGCAAAAGATTGGAGCTAACACAAGACTCGAGTCCTATACACCCAGTTCTATCGATGGTTTCATCGGCGAGCAGAAATATAAAATAAGGAGCTTCGCGGATATGTGCTAGTATACATGGAAGCTGAGGAACATGCTTGTTTGACAAAAAAAACATTAACACACTAGTTGCTCTAAGATGTTATGCTTTTGTGTTCATCAAATATTGGGCAGGTCTTCCTCATGTTGTTGAGTAAGAAATGCTAATGATGGGAGTTGATACTCTGTAAAGGGCTAGAGGCTACTACAAGAGTTCCACCATCTTGGAATTTGTTGCTTGGTCGCTGTAGATGGGATTGCACGTTTTAATGGATTGAACAGGATTCTAATTGGAGAAATAGTGGAATTTGCCAGAAGTGTGAAGGAATAGCCAAAATGGAGATTGATGGAAAAGCAAGGCAAAATAACTTTTCTATACTAAGAAAAATAAATAAGAAGAAGACTGATTATTTTCGTGTAATGCACAGTTTCCTACGCAACATAAAACACTGCAAACAAGATAAAAACTCCGGTACAAGCAATATCAACTAAGAGCTAGTGTGGCAATGTGCTGCAAAATGATTCATCGGCCAAGATTTCTAGTTACAGTACCATGTCAATAAGCACAACAAGATTTCATAAACGATGCATTGTGGGCACTACATCCATATATATACCAAAATCAATTGAAATGTAAAAAATGAGAAGGGGGAGAGAACATGTACCATGGCTCCAGATCCAGGCGTTTTGGGAGCTTGGCTCAATGGAAGGCCTTAGGCAGAGAAGGGACACATGAAAGGGAGCATCCGATCAAGCGGCCTTATTGTCGATGCAGGAGCTTCGACGGTAGCCGGGGGCGCCCCGGGAACGAGGTGGTGGTGACCTTGAGGGAGGGTCGCCGGTGGTGGAGTCCCAAAGGTGGGAAATAAGGGACAACGGGTTTCTTTGTGAGTAAAGGGGAAACAGGTCGTGATCTGATAGAGGATGTGCCAAAATATGTGTTATGTGCTGATTTTTCTAAAGGGGAGCCCACAGAGAAATGGGATGTCACGGAATTCAGCCCACCAGAAGTTTTGGGTTACATATATCCTATGGCTTATCTAGATCACAAACTAGCCCTCGCTAACCCAACCCGGTGAGCTATAGCTAGTGAATTCCCTTAGAAAAGCTATAGCTAGTGAAAAAAAGTAAGAATATGAAAGATTTTGTGCGATGATAAATTTTACCGGGACATAATTTTTACTAGCCTAATACTAATTGTTTGGCAGGGGGCCATACCGTGGCAAGATTCTAGGTTTTTCATACAAGGCTAGATGGCAACGCCAACTAAATCGAAATGTTCACGGGAAAATCATAAAACTATAATAAATAAAGCTTCGAAACTAGTAAAGAATATTTCACTTACTTATAAACTCCGCGCGTAACCATAATTTTTATTCGTTGTGCATTGTTCAATGACACAAGATCGATCGCGTCTTGGATGGTGCCGACGTCCCCGGAACCATCTTGGGCAACCTTAATGAATGTCGTCGAGCCATCCTTGTTCGAAGGTCATGCGAAGTGAGAATTGCATCGTCGTTCGCCTCGCCCAAGACGAAGAGCTCCACTACAAGTAACAACAAGAACAAGAAGGATGAGTATAAGAAGAAGGTAGAGGTAGCCATGAAGAAGAAGAATACATAAAGAAGAAGAAGAAGTAGAAGTATATGAAATACCTTTTGTTGCATATGGATGCTGAGGCGGCGGGGAAGAGCCTTCTCTTTCTTCTCTTCTTTTGGTTAGCTTCTGGTAATGAAATTTGATCGCTTTGAGGATCACGTGGAAAAATGGCATGACCCATATATATGGAGGATAACAAGTAGATAGGAGGGCCAATGCCCCCCCCCCCCCCCCCCCCCCCCCCCCGCGACCCCAATTTTGACAAAATTACTTTGAGAGAACATTATTTTGTAAGGCATGTCTGAGAAGCTATGAATTTGCACCATTTTGGTTGATATTAACCACTGACAAGAGGTGATATAAGAAATGCTACTAAATCTACAAACTTAAGTGAGGATGTTGGTTTCGGTAAGCTGAGTATTTCCTTCGGTTTAAAAACAAAAAGGATCAACTTCATGTTATAATTCCATAATGAATCGTGGGCATACATCTTACACAAATTGTATTCAATCGGTGCGATGTTGGTTCTAATGAGACATCAAATTTGAATCCAAAGTTGCAAATGGAAACTTCATGTTATAATTCCATATTGAGTCGTGGGCATACATCTTACACTGATTGTATTCAATCGACAAAGCGTGTGATGTTGGTTTTAATGAGACGTCAAATTTGAATCCAACATTGCAAATGGAAACTATGAACAAACAATTAACAGTGATATTCCTAGGACGATGATTTACTCAAATAGTGAGTCTTGTTCTGTCAATGGGTCCATATCTTGTGCACGTATATATGAGTTCTAGGTGTGTACATTTTTCTCTATAGACAACTGTACTTGGTTGTTAAGTCTGTAGAATGTTTTGCTACATAATGTCGTGGTTCCGAATACGAAGTCCTTAAAAATTACCCTCGATATCAATGCATTCTCTAGCTTGGACTGTTTACAGGATTACCTATGGTGATGGCGCTTCTTTTGGAAAAAGTTTTTTGAGTAGCATTGACTTATACTTCATCCTAAATACAACAATAGTTTGCGTCAGTCTCTTCGCCTTCCCTCTTCGAACAAAAACACATGTACAAACTACTTCTCGGGTGGTGTTAAAGACCTACTTACATGACGTAATTTTGTAGCAGGTTTTATATGGGCACATGGGTACGCGGGTATGGGTTATACAATCGCATACCTGTATCCGCTCTACCAGTCGGGTACGAGATTTCCCCATTTTTATATCGATGGGTAAATTTTGTTTTTACCCACATGGTATGCTTGTAATGAGTATCCATTGCCATCTCTAGATGTGACATGGGAGTAGAATGTAATCTGATGTGAGTAAGCATGCTTATTATATATACTATTTGTGATGATTAATGAATATATTAACTTTCATATGTAACTCCCAGCCATGTATCCTTGTGACAAAAGAGATAATGGTGGGGCACAGTAAACATGAAATAGACGTAAGATGTAGAGTTAGATTCTCTTCATTAATCCAAACTTGGACTAGCTTTGTGTGATTACGAAATATGTGTTATGAATGATGGAAGTGATTTTTTCTCGTTCGCGTGCATTGGTTGAAAGAATTCAATGTGAATCATAGCGGAGTCCTCTTTTTCCTTGGCAATCATTTAAATTCGGTCATGCACGTGTTATCAGAATTTTTCGGGTAAGAAGGCGATAAGCATCACACAAGAGCCATGATGATGTATACAACTTTGGGCCCCTAGATGAACATGGGTAACAACTCACGGAATCTATTCTTCATCCTCGGCTTACTTGGCACAATTTGACACGCCAACTACCTCTCCCATGGTGCCGGCGGTTTGGGACAATTGGGCGCCTCCCAAGTGCAAGTTCTTTGCTTGGTTGATCCTCCAAAATAAGGTTTGGACGGCGGATAGGCTCACGAGACGAGGGTGGCCAAATTGTGGCCTATGCCAACTTTGCAAAAGGGAACCGGAGACCGCGGCGCACCTAATCTTCAAGTGTAGATACTCCATTCGTATTTGGCGGTCCATCCAAGAATGGCTAGGCATTATGGACTTCGACACCTCACAATGGAGTAGCTTCAGTACGGTCAAGAAATGGTGGTGCTCCATCACCGGCGTCAATGGGCGGCGGCGGCGAGGCCTATCCTCCCTAATCCTCCTCGCCACTTGGGAAATTTGGAACGAGAGAAACGCAAGAGTTTTCCGCAAGGTGGCCTCTATGCCATCGGTGGTCCTAGATATCATTAAGAAGAGTGCCGCCCTTTGGAGTGTAGCCGGGGCTAAACATTTGAGTAATTTAATGCCGCGAGAGTAGAACTTTTCTCGCCAAGCTTCGGCTTGTATGTGTTGTAGTTTAAACTCTTCTTCTTAATGAAAATAGGCAAAGCTTTTGCCTCGTTTCAAAAAAAAAACCTGCTCGTGTGTTCCTGGTGGTGTTGATTGATCTTGTGAAAGAGTATGTTCAATGTTTAGTTATATTTGTTTGTCTCTGTTATCATGCAAGGGAAGGCGCTCTTCTATATGAATAGCTTTTCATTTCATGGCAAACTTGTGGCGGGTGGGAGCCATACCGTTTCGGGCCTTCCCTCGGCTGAGCTACTAGCGGAAAGGATCATGCGGCATACTATTGATCTTGACTGGCGAGGTTTGACTTTTAGCCGACTAAAGGCATGTCGTTCTTTTTACTAGGGTTTTGAAGGGTGTCTAGAGTTTGAGTGGACCATGCATAGCTTATATTCAGGCAGGCCCAGGATGAGCGCTGTCGAGGTGTGGTTCCCACGGAACAGGGATAACAACTCTCGGGGGAGAAGTTCGTGCGGGGGACTGAACACGTTGGTCAACAACCCTCAACCGGCCTGGCGACGGTGCTCGTCGTGCCTGTAGAGGGACAACACGACAGAGATGGACCCAAGCCCGTACCCAGGTTCACGGCCCTCAGGAGGAGGTAAGACCGCTACTCCTGCTTGTCTAGATTGCTCTGTAGGGGGTACAGCACAATGAGCTTGCCGAGGGCTCGGTTGCGGCAGCGCAGAGCTCAAAGAGAGAAGCAATGGTCTTCTTCCTTCTCCGGTCTGCTAAGCTAGGCTAAGCTATGGTGCCAGTAGGCGAGTGATTTGTCGATCGGCCGTCCCCTTGCTACGGAGGTGCTCCCTCTCCTTATATAGGCGTCCCGGGCCTCATCCCTGCGTGCTGCGCAGCGGAAGGGTTCCCACATGGCGACGAAACAGTGGAGAGGGGTGCACCGCAGCGGGGTTGTCCATGGACTCGGTCCATGGTCGTAAAGTCCGCCTTCGTGACAGAAAAGCCGCCGCCTTCGCTGGGCGGCCAGCTGGTACTGCTGGGATCGTGGGGGTGCCCACGGTGACGTCGTCCTTGGAGCGTAGCGCCGGCCAACTGCTTTATCACCAAAGAGGAAACCCTCGTAAGCCGGCGCAGGGGACACAGCTTTGTTGACTCCTTTAATCACCAAAACGGCAACTGCGGCGCCGTCGTCATCGCGCGCAGACGCGCGCGTCACTCTGCGGCGCGGCAGTGGCCATGTGCGCCTTGCAGTGGTTCGTTCGGAGCGAAGTATCTCCACAGGGCTGGGGCGGCCTGTGGAGGGATTGGTGTTGACCCCTCTCCAAGGGAGAGGGCCCTGTAGAGGAGCAGCCTCGGGTGGGGCCTTGCCAGGCCTTCGCTGCCCTCTTCATCCCTCTCGAGGGATTCTCCTCTCGAGGGTCTCTCCAAGCGCTTTGCTCGGTCCTTAGCCGTTTCATCGACTCTGTCGTGTGTGGGGGCTGTGGAGAGTGGGCTCTGCACACCCTGGATCTCACTGGGCCGACAAGCGCACTGAGTGATGAATTAACACTCCCACTATTATCACTAGTTAATTATGTCGTTCATTTCATATAGGCTAAACAAGTTCAGGACATGGTTTTATTGGAAGTGTTGAAATATCTTGACCGAAACATATCGCAATTACATGCAAAAAATTGTGTGCGATTGGCAACCATGTAAGAACAGGTTAGCATCTCTCCTCTCTGGCGCCTCTCTTCTCTCAACCCAAACTTTGTCCCGTTGCACAAAGCGACTAATTGTTTCTTTAAACTTGTCGGTACCAGCATATATTTAAGCAATTGGCATTAGTATAAAACCCAACGTACAATCGAATTAGCTCAACAATCTCCACCTATCCTTTCCCGTGTGTGTCCTCTTTTATTTGTTCAGAACACGCTGACGAGCCCGCGATTGATTTCTTACAACATGAGACATTATCCATGTCGTTCGTTGTCCTTTAGTCTCGAGCTAACACTAGTAGAAAACAAGCCTTTGGTGAGGCCACATTTGGCACCGGATTGACTGGAACCGGTACTAAAGGGGTATTAGTACCGGTTCCAGAGGCGAGACAGCCCGGCAGCTATTTGCACCGGTTGCGTTGGACCCTTTAGTACCGGTTGGTAATACCAACCGGTACTAAAGGGTTGCCTCAGTCGGGTCAGACCCTTTAGTACCGGTTTGTATTACCAACCGGTACTAAAGGTTCGGCCGGCAGACACGGCCAGACCCTTTAGTACCGGTTTGTAATAGTTCGGCCTATATTGCCTTCTTCCACCCGAGGCACAGCTCCATTGCTCTCATTCAAGCTCCATTTTCTTCTCTCTTTGCTATCCCAAGATCTAGCACTCTTTGATCTCTACAACATTTGTTAAGATTGGTAGCACTTACTTATATAAGGGTTAGCAACTTCATCTTCTCTTCCGGCATTTCAAGTTTAGCTCATTTTGCTAGTTTAACTCATTTGTTTTTTCTAGTGCAAGCAAGGTGTTTGATGAAATGCCTAAGTTAGGGATTTTATTTGTTTTATATGCATTTTGAGCTCAATTTAAAATAAGATTTGTGCCTTTTTATAGTGTCGTCCCCACTTCCTCACCGCCGCCGATCGCCCGCGGCGCCCCGTGACCGACACCACCTCGGTGAGCCACTTTTTTTTCTTATATTTTTAAAAAATATTAGTTGTATGGTTTAGATGCATAGTTATTACTCGTATATTTTTCTTACTTGATAATTGTTTGTTATATATATAGTGTAATGGTTTTAGATATATTTATATAATGCAGATGAATCGACAATGGATGTACGTTGACCGACGGTCTCCGGAGTTCATTAGTGGCCTACAGGAATTTCTCCGTGCGGCTGAGTTAAACAAGAAGAATGGTTTTATGTTTTGTCCATGCGATGAGTGTCGGAATAAGACGAATTACCCTAGCGCAAGAACCCTAAACTTCCACCTGTTCCGTAAAGGCTTCATGCCCAATTATTTTTGTTGGACCAAGCACGGAGAAACAGGGGTTATAATGGAGGACAATGAAGAAGATGATGATGACAACTATCCTCTGTTCTCTGAACACGGTGATACTAAAATGGGGGAAGACGAAGCTGAGCATGAGGTCATTGTTGATGATCAGTCTGATGATGATCTTCGTCAGGTTATTCTTGATGAACAGATAATCTGCGGAACTGAAAACGAGTGGTTGAAGTTAGAGCGCATGTTGGAGGACCACAAAAAATTATTGTATCCAACTTGTGAAGATGGCCAGAAAAAGCTGGGTAGCACCCTGGAATTGCTTCAATGGAAGGCAAGGAATGGAGTATCTGACAAGGGATTTGAACAGTTGCTACAAATATTTAAAAAGATGCTTCCAAGGAAAAATGAATTGCCCTCCAGTACGTACGAAGCAAAGAAGATTGTCTGCCCACTAGGATTAGAGGTGCAGAAGATACATGCATGCATCAACGACTGCATCCTCTACCGCGGTGAGAAGTACGAGAATTTGAATGCATGCCCGATATGCGGTGCATTGCGGTATAAGATAAGGCGAGAAGACCCAGGTGATGTTGAGTGCGAGGCCAGCCCCAGGAAGAGGGTTCCTGCAAAGGTGATGTGGTATGCTCCTATAATACCACGGTTGAAACGTTTGTTCCGAAACAAAGAGAATGCCAAGTTGTTGCGATGGCACAAAGAAGACCGTAAGGAAGACGAGATGCTGAGACACCCGGCTGATGGGTCGCAGTGGAGAAAGATTGACAGTGAGTTTCGAGATTTTGCAGCTGACGCAAGGAACTTAAGGTTTGGTCTAAGTACAGATGGCTTGAATCCATTTGGGGAGCAGAGCAGCAGTCATAGCACCTGGCATGTGACTCTATGTATCTATAATCTTCCTCCTTGGTTGTGCATGAAGAAAAAGTATATCATGATGCCAGTGCTTATCCAAGGCCCGAAGCAACCCGGCAACGACATTGATGTGTATCTGAGGCCATTAGTTGACGAACTTTTACAGTTGTGGTCTGACGAAGGTGTGCGTGTGTGGGATGAGTATAAACAGGAGGAATTTAACCTACGAGCGTTGCTGTTTGTAACCATCAATGATTGGCCTGCTCTTAGTAACATTTCAGGACAATCAAACAAGGGATACAATGCATGCACACATTGTTTAGATAAGACTGACAGTATATATTTGTGTAACAAGATTGTGTACATGGGGCATCGTCGATTTCTTGGACCCAAGCATCCCTTAAGGAAGAAAGGTAAACATTACAAAGGTGAGGCAGATCATCGGCTGAGGCCTACCCGCCCTTGTAGTTCTGTTATATATGATATGGTTAAGGATTTAAAAGTAATCTTTGGAAAGGGTCCTGGGGGACTACAAGTTCCGAATGACGCAAACAACCACGTACCCATGTGGAAAAAGACATCTATATTTTGGGAGCTGCCCTATTGGATACTGCTAGAAGTTCAATCTGCAATCGACGTGATGCACGTGACAAAGAATATTTGCTGCAACCTGCTTAACTTCTTGGGCGTGTATGGGAAGTCGAAAGAAGGGAAGTCAAAAAAAGGGAAGTCCAAAAAGGGGATGTCAAAAAAAGGGAAGTCAAAAGATACACCGAAAGTAAGGCAGGCCCATCAACGTATGAGCGAAGAGATGCATCGAGACGACAATGGGACAGAGAATGAACCAGCTCCTGCCAGCTACGCTCTTACGAAAGAAGAGAAGAAAATATTTTTTGAATGTCTTCACAGTATGAAGGTTCCATCTGGGTTCTCGTCGAATATAAAGGGAATAATAAACATGACAGAGCTAAAGTTTCAAAATCTGAAGTCTCATGACTGTCACGTGATTATGACACAATTACTTCCGGTTGCATTGAGGGGGCTATTACCGGAAAACGTTCTAGAACCCATTGTGAAGCTATGTGCATTTCTCAATGCAATATCTCAGAAGGTAATCGATCCAGCTAGTCTACCAAGTTTACAGAAGGATGTGGTGCAATGTCTTGTCAGCTTCGAGTTAGTGTTTCCACCATCCTTCTTCAACATTATGACGCACCTCATAGTTCACCTAGTCGAAGAGATTTCCATTCTCGGTCCTGTATTTCTACACAACATGTTCCCCTTTGAGAGGTTCATGGGAGTCTTAAAGAAATACGTTCATAATCGTGCTAGGCCAGAAGGAAGCATGTCCAAGGGCTATGGAACAGAGGAGGTCATTGAGTTTTGTGTGGACTTTATTCCTGATCTTATGCCGATTGGTGTTCCTCAATCGCGCCATGAGGGGAGACTGCGTGGAAAAGGAACGCTAGGAAAGAAAGCAACAACAAGTATGGATGGACATTCTTTCACCCAAGCACACTACACAGTTTTAGCAAATTCCAGATTGGTGGCTCCGTATATCGTGGAACACATGGATATTTTACGCTCCGAATATCCGGAGCAGACTGACTACTGGATTAAAGGAAAACACGTGGATACTTTTGGCAGTTGGTTGCGTACACATCTCATTAATAACAAAGATGTTGGAGTAGAGCTATACTTGTTGGCCAATTCACCATCTTCGACTATATTGACTTTCGAAGGGTACGAGATAAATGGAAATACATTTTACACGGAAACCCAAGACAAAAAGAGCACTAACCAAAACAGTGGTGTCCGCTTTGATGCAACAAACGACAATGGGACAAAGGACACATATTATGGTTGCATACAGCAGATATTGGAACTTGACTATGGACCTTCTTTTAAGATCCCTTTGTTTAATTGCAAATGGGTCAACCTGTCAGGCGGGGTAGAGATAGACCGACGGTACGGAATGACTACCGTGGATCTCAACAATCTTGGGTACTACACCGAGCCATTCGTCCTAGCCAATGATGTGGCTCAGGTTTTCTATGTCAAGGACATGTCTTCCAGACCGAAAAAAAGAAAAGATAAGCAAGCTGATACATCATACGATGAGCCAAGGCGCCACATAGTTCTTTCAGGGAAAAGAAACATCATGGGAGTGGAGGACAAGACAGACATGTCAGAAGATTACAATAAGTTTGATAAAATTCCGCCCTTCAAAGTGAGAACTGACCCAACCATCGCTTTAAATGATGAAGATTGTCCATGGCTACGGCGCAGTGAGAAGAAAGGGACACACACGAAGAAAAAATGAACACTAGATAGGGTGGTTGTTCGTGATGTGTAACAATGTATTAAACCTGCATATCAAATGCAATGTTGGGTCCGAATGCTTTGTATTCGGTCGATAGGGATATGATTGTTGATGTGTAATATCCGAATGCTTTGTATCAGAAGAACAAGTGAACTGAAGTATTTTGTAGATGCATGGAACAAAACACACGATTTCACCTGCATACAGCCCAACGGTGGCTCGTGAGTGCCTGCATATCAAATGCACCGTTGGGCGTATGCAGGGAATCCGAATGCTTTGTATTCGGTCGATGAACTGAAGTATTATGTAGATAGAACCGTCCGGTGGCAAGACATCTCTGATGATCTACAACCGTCCAGCAAGACATCTCTGATGATCTGCAATCGTTTGGAACGGTCGCAGATCATCAGAGACGTCTTGCCGCTGGTTGCCCAAAGATGCCTCCGCCGAGGGGAGGGTTCACCTTCAGCCTTCACCGAGTGCTCTCTGCTACCCGTGTGCTGCCAAAATGAACTACAATGAGTAGACACTGAGTGCTGAACATGTCCGGGAGGGGGGCTATATATAGGGTACGTGTGCTTCTTTAGTCCCGGTTGGTAACAACAACCGGGATCTAACGGCTCACAAGTGCTTGAAAGAAACACACTCCTGATCTAACGGCTCACAAGTGCTTGAAAGAAACACACGATCCGTGTGCTTCTTTAGTCCCGGTTGGTAACAACAACCGGGATCTAACGGCTCAAACAGTTGTAGTTCAAATTTGAATTACTTTCGATAAATCAACATAAACTCATTAAACTATGGGAAATTAGTTAGAAATCAAGGAAAAACCTAATACTTGGGAATTATCCATCATATGTGTACTAGTTTCCATGAAAATTAAATGGGTCCCATTTTGCATCATATTTTTGGTACTTTGTTCACAAAAAAAGTCATTTTTTGCACTTAAAAAATGGAAAATAATACTTATGGAATTAATTTTAAGATTTCCTTTGGCAAGGTTGTTTCTTATACCAAGATACATCTATTTGTGGGATATGAGATATTTATCACAAACTATGCCGTGGAAATGACCATAACTTGGTCATTTGTCTTGAAACTTCTAGATGTTCATACATGATAGACCTTTTTGTGAAGACTTTTTTTGCAAATTTTGTCAAAAATCAAGTTTATCATTTTTCATAGCAACTAGTACACATATAAGGAGCCCATGCCAAAGGAACTCATTTTTTGAGATGTTTATCAATTTATTTCATTTTTTTCTTAAAAGCGATCAAAACGGTCGCGATGACTATTCATCGAAAGAGGTAATATTTTCTAGAATTATCAGTGTTTCTGTGATATAACCACTAGTTGTGTACCTCAAAATGATTTTTCCAAAAATTTCAGAACAAACTATCAAACAGTTGTAGTTCAAATTTGAATTACTTTCGATAAATCAACATAAACTCATTAAACTATGGGAAATTAGTTAGAAATCAAGGAAAAACCTAATACTTGGGAATTATCCATCATATGTGTACTAGTTTCCATGAAAATTAAATGGGTCCCATTTTGCATCATATTTTTGGTACTTTGTTCACAAAAAAAGTCATTTTTTGCACTTAAAAAATGGAAAATAATACTTATGGAATTAATTTTAAGATTTCCTTTGGCAAGGTTGTTTCTTATACCAAGATACATCTATTTGTGGGATATGAGATATTTATCACAAACTATGCCGTGGAAATGACCATAACTTGGTCATTTGTCTTGAAACTTCTAGATGTTCATACATGATAGACCTTTTTGTGAAGACTTTTTTTGCAAATTTTGTCAAAAATCAAGTTTATCATTTTTCATAGCAACTAGTACACATATAAGGAGCCCATGCCAAAGGAACTCATTTTTTGAGATGTTTATCAATTTATTTCATTTTTTTCTTAAAAGCGATCAAAACGGTCGCGATGACTATTCATCGAAAGAGGTAATATTTTCTAGAATTATCAGTGTTTCTGTGATATAACCACTAGTTGTGTACCTCAAAATGATTTTTCCAAAAATTTCAGAACAAACTATCAAACAGTTGTAGTTCAAATTTGAATTACTTTCGATAAATCAACATAAACTCATTAAACTATGGGAAATTAGTTAGAAATTAAGGAAAAACCTAATACTTGGGAATTATCCATCATATGTGTACTAGTTTCCATGAAAATTAAATGGGTCCCATTTTGCATCATATTTTTGGTACTTTGTTCACAAAAAAATTCATTTTTTGCACTTAAAAAATGGAAAATAATACTTATGGAATTAATTTTAAGATTTCCTTTGGCAAGGTTGTTTCTTATACATAGAAATAAAAGAAACAGAAACTAGAGAAAAAACAAAATTGAAAACAAATAGATATAAAGGAAAACAGAAAACATAAGAAAATATAAGAAAACAGAACAAAAAACAAACAAAATTCAATTCAAAATCCTTTAGTACCGGTTGGTAACTACAACCGGTGCTAAAGGGGTTGGCTTGGCGCGCAACCGTTTGGTGCGTCCGAAAACCAACCTTTAGCACCGGTTGTTGTTACCAACCGGTGCTAAAGACCCTTTAGCACCGGTTGGTAACAACAACCGGTGCTAAAGGTCGATTTTCAGCAGTTAACACAGGCGAACCGCCCAAAACTGCTAAGTGTTCTTCGATCTCCCCCAGTCTCTCGAGCTCCACGCGCGACGCCGACGCCGCCTACGGCGAAGCCCTGCTCCTCCGCCGCCACGCAGTCGCCACCGACCACCGCGCCGTCGCCACCGACCACCGCGCCGTCGTCTCCTGCCTCCGAGCGCGCCATCGCCTCCCACGCGCCCCGCTCCGGCCTCCCTCCACCTCCGGCAGCGCGCAAGCCTCCGGCCTCCGCCACCGCTCCGGCCATCGCCTGAGCCGCCGCACATCGCCGTCCCTCCCTCCCTGCTACGGCCGCGGCGAGACCTCCCCGCTCCGGCCATCGCCTCCGCCACCGCCGGCCTCTCCAAGGTTTTTTTTTTCATTATAGCTAGCAAATTAATTATAGGTTATTAGTTATAGGTTATAGGTTATAGGATATGTTTTTAGATATAATAGTACTGTTAATTTAGGCATGTGTAGCAAATGTGTAAAACAACTATTGTTCTTTTAGTTCCAAATGTGTAGGAAATTTAGAAATTTAGGAACTTTAAAAATATAGCAAAGTTAGTAAAACAACTATTGTTCTTTTAGTTCATAATATAGCAAAGTTAGTAAAACAATCTTTTTGTTGCAATATTTTTGTGTTAAATAAAAACCCTAATATGCTATGTACCAATGTTAAAATTTGTGTTAGTAAAACAACTATTGTATCAATTTGTAAAACAATTTAGTTGCAATATTTTTCTGTTAAATTTAGTTGCAGTGTTAGAATTTAGCACTATGTTGGAATTTTATACAATGTCTTTGAATTTTACAATGTTTTATACAATGTCTTGGAATTTTAAGAGTTAATGTAAAGATTCATAGTTTCGAGATGGACGGGACTATGGATGTCTGGGACTGGGCTCCGCCGGGTTGGCACTGGGAGGTGCCACCTTCCGGTGTGCGCAGATTGGTGAGGAATGAGGGAACCATCGTCGACCCGGAGCTTCTTTGGTGGCGGTCACGTGGGCCACGACGGGTACAGAGGGTGCCGGCCCCCGAGGAGTTGGTACGTCGTCGTGTCCGGGCGGAGGACGAGCACGTCCGTCGGTACATGGTCGCGTTGGACGTCTTTCCGTCCAACACTTGGCAGCATCTTCAGGGATCTCACATTAGTTATGATCCTGTTTGGGTTCCTTCACTTTGGGTTTTCACCGCCCGCGGCATGTTTCCGGAAGTTCGACGTCCATTTTGATTAGCGTGATGTATTATTGATGCGATATATATTATTATGACTTGTAACGCCCCAAATCGGCTAAGTCCTTCACTATTAGATCCCCTGAAGATTTTTCTGTTAGTAAAACAACTATTGTATCAATTTTTGCAAAGTTAGCAAATTTTGTAAAACAACTATTAGAAATTTAGCAAAGTTGGAAATTTAGCAAATTTTTGTTCCAATTTATGTATATAAGAAATATTTGTTCCAATTTATGTGTACAAGAAATATTTGTTCCAACTTATGTGTATAAGAAATATTTGTATCAACTTTAATTGTAACCTTGATTCAAATTTAAATTTGAAGTGACATTGAGCTATGGACAACAACCCCTTCATCCGAAACGAGGACATTGAAGAGCAAATGGCAGCAATAATATATGAGAAGAGTCTTGGAGTAAATTCCGATGGAGAAGATTCTGATGATGAACAAGAGGATGATTTCAGCTCAAGATGTCTGAACGACTCCGGTGAGGGACTTGAGCTAGAAATAATAGACGACGATCAAGTGCCCGCGGAAAACTCCAGCCAGGTATATATATATATTAAGTCTTGTTGATGCATAAATTGATTTATATTGCACGTACTAACAAAACATTTTTCTTTTAGGCCTCCGGATCTAAAAAGAAGCCGACAAACCCTACACGAGGCCCGGCCAAAAGGTTGAAGCTAGAAGATGGTGCAAAGCTGTCGATCGTTGAAGTAGGCGATGATGGCAAACCGCTGAAACCAGAAAACACCTGCCGCAAATATGTAGCTCAATGCGGAGCGATTGTTAGGGACATTATCCCGATCACCCTTGCAGAATGGAATGAGCCAAAGAAAGCGAACGTTGGCGCAAGTTATGTCGACGACAGACTTAAGGAAACTCTTTGGGACTCAATCTTGAGTGATTTCAGCCTACCGGAAGGTCTCCCAGAGAAGAAGCTGCAGAAAGTCAGGGAGTGGACTCTTAAGAAGATGGCCACACAATTCAACAGCTGGAAGAAAAAATTGTGGAAAAAATATGAGAAAAAGGCTCCAGAATTCAAGGGCCCTCTAAAGAAGATAAAAGATGATTGGCCTGCATTTGTAGCTTATAAGAAATCAGCCGTCGCTCTGGCCCGATCCGAGAGAAATAAGGAGAATGCTAGGAAGAAGAAATACCACCATACTTTGGGGTCAGGTGGCTACAAAACTGCCTTGCCTAAGTGGGAATCCTTTGAAAACGAACTGCGTCTAAAAGGGATCACTCCACAGACAGATGACTGGCCCGAGAGGTCCAAGTACTGGTTGTTCGCGCATGGAGCAGTGTTGGACCCAGAGACAGGGCGAATTGTTGCAAAAGGAAAATGGAAGAAAAGAATTACACGAGTTGTAAAAAAGCTAGAGAAGGCAATAGCGGCCGTCCGAGAGGGAACATTTGTTCCCAATAGAGAGGACGACGAGCTGACACTCGCCCTCGGGAATCCTGAACACTGGGGACGATGTCGAGGTAGAGGAGGCGACGTTGGTTTCCTTCACGGGTTTCCCGCGGACGTTGCATCTTATAAAAGCCGTTCCAGAAGTAAGAAGAAGGAGGCGGACCGGTTATCACAATTAGAACGCCAGGTCCAAACATGGGAGGCCCAGGTGAAGCGGCAGCAGGAGCAACTGGACTCAATTACCCAGCAAAGGGAATCTCGGATGGTGCTACAAGATCCTCCTATCGATGTCACCCTATCTCAGCGGAAAAGCAGCGTGGGTTCCACGCAGCTAGAAAATCCTGCAGTTGATGAACCGGCGGCTCACTACCCCGTGGATGATATCACGGAGAAGACAAATTGTGAGTTACATGTGCCAATGAAGAACATCAGTTATCCGGTGGCGAAAGGATATGCTTTACAACATCAACCTGGAGCAACCTTCCATTTTGGTCAGATTCCAGCTGGATATGCTCGTGTCGGGGTCACAAAAGTTATGCCGGGATTCCACTCAATGGAACTTGACATTCCGGGAAATGATGACGAGAAGACTTTGGGAGAAGTCGAGCATGGTATCGTCCTATGGAAGAAGAAATACATCATCTTTACAGACTCTACGCCAAGGCCACCGACTCCTCCGGGTAGAAATTTATCACCTAAAAGTCCACCCGCCTTCCGCGATGATTGGGTGCCCACCGCAAGTCCATCGCCCGCGCCGTCCCGTCAGCCGACTGATGCGCCCACTAGTCTTGTGACAAAGCGGAGTTTGTTCAGGAAAGACAGGTCCCCTGTCATTAAACGTGCAAAGAAAACGCAAAAATTAAAGTCTCCTGAGAAGTTAGCTCCTGAGAAACCGGCTTGCGAGATGACTATGGAGGAAATAACGGTGAGCTTAAATGCCGATGCGGCAACCTTTTTTGAACGGCGAAAAGAGGAAAAACATGCCGCATCACAGGATCCCTTAAAGGAACTTCTGAAGACTATACCAATTGAGGTAAAAGATCGCACCATTGACAACTTATATAACCCTCCACCGGCGCCGTTTACAGACTATGAGCGAGGTATTAACAAGGTACATAGCTCGCAGATGGAGGAAGAGGAGGAGCGACGGAAACAAAAGAAATGCGGGAAACAAGTTGCCCAGCTCGGGGAACAAGAAGTACAATCGATGGCCCCGCTCATTGTGTCTTCTCGGGCTCCTCAGGAAATCGAGCCTGGAGAAGTTGTATACCGTGCAGACAGAGAGTACGAGACTCTTGAGATAGCATATCAATATACTCTCGGGCTGCCTCTGGTGACAAACCCCAGTGCTCTAACAACACAGTTATGGAGATTGCATAACTGGTACATGGACATCTCAAAAGATGGGACTTTCTATTTCATGGCGGGAGTTAAGGATGAGCACTACTTCCAAGAATATGCTGTACAGGTTGAGTTCTCTGAACTTTTTCAGATGTACAATCAACGTGCTCTCGACAAATCTATCCTCAGCTGCTATTGTCTGTAAGTAATTTATTTGTGTATTTTCGTTATTTAGTTAAGCTCGTTCATTGCCAGTAATTATCCTCACATCATTCTTTTGTACGCTATTATATATGCAGAATGAAGATTCGTGAATGCAGACAGCTCAAAATCTGGGACATTGGGTTCATTGACCCGGATAAAGTTCATGTCCAGACTTTAGAAAATCAACCCGACGCCATAGAGGACGTTCTACTGAATTTCTTTAAGCGACAAAGTACCAAGAAAGAAATACTTTTTCCCTACAATTTCAAGTGAGTGTTAATGTCTTGTACACATTATTTTTTCCTTTCCCGATATTAAGTGCAATTGATGAGTTCTGAATTACGTGCGCAGTTACCACTTCATTCTCCTGATCATTAAACTCGACGATGGAGAAGTTGAAATCTGGGACTCAAAAAAAACAAATCCAGATGCATACAAAAGCGTGCGTATAATGCTCAAGAGGTAATTTCAATCGCACTACGCCTCTATTTCGTTCATTTACTTGATATCAAAAGTAAGTAATAACTCCTCAATTCATATTCTTTTTGGGCAGGGTTTGGAAAAAGTTCACCGAGCAAGAACCCGGTGAATGGAAAGATAAGCTGGAGTTCAAAGCTAACAAAGTAAGTAATACTACTTAACTAGGTCCGTGTATCGTTCTAATTCTCTTTATTATTATTTGATTAAATCATATTGTTGTATAGTGGTGTCTGCAACAACCAGATGGGACAGATTTATGTGGATACTACGTTTGTGAGTTCATTCACATGAAAGTCAATGAGAGAGTCAATAGTCAAAGAAACATAGAGGTACGCAAAAATCATTCACAACTTTATTTTTCTACTATCACTTGTGTTTAGTTTCAATCATAACTAATTTGATCTCCTCCTTTTAAAGATCGCAAGGAAGCGGAACCAACTCCTACCAACGAACCGCGTTAAAGCAATTGCGGAGGAATTGGCGGGATTTTTCCTTACGCATGTCATAAATCCATCCGGTGAATTTCACTATGTGGAAAAATAGACTCCCTCCATGTAATAGCAGTGATATCTCCGTGAAAAAAGTATTTTAATTATATGTAATTATGGGTACTTCATTTATATGTGTAGTGAGTACAATTATATGTGTACGTAGTGAGTACAATTTATATGTGTAATGGGTACTTCATACGTGATCTCCTCCGAAACCCTGAAAAATAAGCGAAAAGGAAAAAAACAGAAACCCTAAACCCCTAAAAATAAGCGCAAAAGAAAAAACAGAAACACTGAAAAATAAGCGGAAGAAAAAAGACAGTAACTATTAATACCGGTTGGTATTACCAACCGGTACAAAAGGTCCTTCCCTGCGCGTGCTCAGCCGTGCCCACGTGGAGGCATTTAGCACCGGTTGGTATTACCAACCGGTACAAAAGGTCCTTCGCCTGCGCGTGCTCAGCCGTGCCCACGTGGAGGCCTTTAGCACCGGTTGGTATTACCAACCGGTACAAAAGGTCCTTCGCCTGCGCGTGCTCAGCCGTGCCCACGTGGAGGCCTTTAGCACCGGTTTCATAGGGTTCCGGTGCTAAAGGGGGTACCCCTTTAGTCCCGACCTTTTAGCACCGGTTGCACAACCGGTGCTAAAAGCCCTTTAAAACCGGTGACAATGCCCCTTTCTCTACTAGTGTAACTAACGCCAACCGAATCCACGATTTTGATCAGGATACGTACGTTTGCAATCATTTGGTTTGTCATTCCAGGCCTAGAGGTTTTGGCCGATATTTATGCGTGAGTTTCACATGTTAGCTGGTATATATGTGCGGTTTTCGATTCGCCACTTCATGTTCCTGTTCCGTATTGATATCTGTCTGTTAATCATCTCCCCATTCAACCATCTATCCATTTCAGGCTCCTGTGCCGGCTTTAAGTTTTCTGTAACGTGACCATCCTAATCCTATCCTATTCTAGCTAGGTAGAGATTCGTCAAGGACAGTCATGGGCAATCAGAATCGAGCATGGTACGTGGTTTCACGTACGTACGTACGTACGTACGTACACTGGTGTCGAAGAATGGCAAACAGGGTCATTGTTCCTTGGCTCCTTGTGCATATTAGCATATATATACATGGTCTAGAATTCAGTTACAGCATTCAGAGATCAACCGAGTACTGCACCCAGTTCTACAACTGCCATTATTTTTCTGACGGAGGTATATATGAAGCATCAAAATAGTTAGCCAGCATCTATCCAGTGGGCAGTTGGAGATGTCGAACGCGTGCAGCAAGCATAGTTTAAGCTATCTCGCCAGCTCTGATCGGCCGAGAAACGTCGACGATGCTGTTCCAATGATACGGGCCAGCAACCCCTTGTCTGTCTACGAATTCGCCGCCGAGGTACTGTCGCCTAGCTAGCAAGAGCCAGCTCCCAAGTCCCAACTGACCTAACTGATCAGGACTGACAAGCAACATGGGCTGCAAGAAGCGGTCAATTCACCGCCAAATCTGTTCAACCGAACCCAGCACACCACCCGTACGTAAATTTCAGACCCAAAATTACCGGGGAAACAGGCGAAAAACTGACGTTTGGCGGCGTGCTGATGCTCCCGGCCGGCCGGCCAGTCAGACGACATAGACTCGTACGCACGTAGAGACGAGCTATTCGGCAGGGCGGCACGAATTGGTAGGCGGCTGGCTGTCTCTCAGCTAGCTGCCGCGAGTCGTCAGCCACAACCACTATACCGGACCTGAGGAAAGAGAGACGTACGTACGCATCGGCGAGTCATTGGCCAGCGATCTGACGTAGTATACGTCTCTCTCTGCGGCTCGCAATTTGCAATTCTATTTCCGGCTGCCTGGTGCATGCGTGCTTCCTTCGTGGGAGAGACATCGACGTCTCAACCATCCATCTCTCCGTTTTTCTTCTCCATCCAGGGTTTTGCCGACTATTAATTCAGCAGCTCCTTGCATGCTCCATCGGCAATCAGTCAACTCAAGGTTCTTGATCCTGAATTTCCATTTGGGGTACATGGAAGGAGGCAGGCGATAAGATCTGGTGCGGAGGAGAGAGAGAGAGAGAGAGAGAGAGAGAGAGAGAGAGAGGGAGGGAGGGAGGGAGGGAGGGAGGGAGGGAGGGAGAGAGAGAGAGAGAGAGAGAGAGAGAGAGAGAGAGAGAGAGAGCTGTGCTTCCATAGTTGGTTGCTTCCGGCTCCAAGGATCATTTTGGCGGGAGAGTGCGATGTTGGCATGGTTCAATCAAATCGAGTGACCAGTCTCACCATGCGCTGGCTTGCTATGCTACCGATATGATTCCTTGCTCGATCTGATTGAGCCGTGCCAATATCCCAAGCTTCTTGCCTAGAAGGCTATGTTGCAAGGGACGACTGCTTCTTAACTAAGGTATGGTCTTTTGGGTGTATTTGCTGTTTACACGCCTTTTAGGTCAAGTTTCTCAGCGAGAGCTCCTTATTGTGGCCTTCTATACCACGGTCGATCATATTTGTATCCAAAACTCATGAGCGCCTCTTCCTGCCGCTTCTCCCAATCTCCATTTCCACTTTTTTTATGTACCCCATTTCCACTTTTCTTTTCGCATACTTAGATTTTTCTTCTTTGATTCATTAATTAATACTTCTCGTATGTCCCAAAACAAATCGCCATGCCGCTAGAAGAATCCCGCTTCCCGATAAGCTAGCCCCAGCGTACCAAGAATAATTGGTATTAAGCTCAAGAAACTAAACTTAGATTTTGCAATACTATTTTGATCTAGAAGGTAGGCGCTATGCCCATTTCATATATTTATTTAGAACAAAAAAATCTGCACAGAATTCATACACGAGTACACGACTCAGATTTGATGTGTCTAAAACGATAACAAGGTCGCAATCCATATACGAGTACACGACTCAGATTTATCGGAGGAAAACAGTGCCAAAACCTCACATTGAGAAAGGCAACCCTTGGTTTGAGCGTAGTTCTTCAGTGATGCATCAAAGGAGAGAAGTGGCATAGAAGCCCATTTCAACGACATCGAGCTACCGTAGGGATAAGATCAGTTAGACCGGTGTGTGCACATGACCCGCCATTGGGCGGCTTTGTTGAGTCCTCCGGATTTATATGATGTGTGTTGGCGTGAGGTCTGAGAAGACGGCATCGACCATGTCCACCCCTTCATCAAGTTGGTAGAAGTAGCGACATATTGGGCGGCTTTGTTGAGTCCTCCGAATTTAGATGATGTGCGTTGGCGTGAGGTATGAGAAGACGGCACCGACCATGTCCACCCCTTCATCAAGTTGGTAGAAGTAGCGACATATGTTGGCAGGAGGCTGGATTCAAACTTATTTATTGATGTATTACTTTGTACGGCTTGGCTGAATAATTTACAAAAAAATACTGGGTGTATCAATTTGATGGAGTGGCCGGGGATTTCAACCTCCACTCTGGAAGAAATAGTGTCACTGGATAGTAGGGAAGCGGTGTAGACAAACTAACACCCACCACAAACCTAGCAATGGTAAAATCAAGGGAGATAACTCGTCGCATTCCTCCAGGAGAAAAGATGCCCACTAACGCTAACACATACTCCCATCGAAACAATATGTGTCGGGGATGTAATCCCCTGTACCCCAAGGTTACACGGTTATTATGTTTATACGAGAGGTAATATAATGTGTAAAGGAGAAAAAGATAAAGAGATATGGCCGGATAGGCAGCCTGGGCCAAATTTGGCAGTGCCCAGGCCAGAATTCTTTAGATGGGCCGAGTTGGTGTTTAACTCGGTGGACCGACACAGCACACCTCGGGCTGGCCCGGGGTCCTTCTGCATCTCCTCATCTCGGTCAACGCCTCATCCACGCCCGAGCTCGCCCACAGCGCCGACTCGCCCCGAGCCTCCTCCGCGCCCCTCCGAGACGACGCCGCCGAGCTCGTCCTCGGCCTCGACGCCCGCGCCCCCGACATCGTCTTCACCGGCCGCGCCCCCGAGTTCGGTCCCGAGCTCCGCCTCCGACATCCTGCGCTCCGCCTCCGACGTCTCGCCTCCGACCTCGGATTTGTCTCGGACGCCTCCGCTCCGGCACTTCGTCCATGCCCCCAAGCTCGGCCACAGCCGGCACGGCGTCGCCTCCAACTCGGCCGCCCGCCCGACTTCGGACCGCATCCTGGCGCCGCCTTCACCGACACGCAGCCACCACCAGTCCGGACGCCCTCGCCATGGCCGGCCTCGGCCTTGGCACCTATCGCCCGCGACTTCGCTGTTCTGGCGTGCATAGCGCCTGGCCAGGACGCCAACTCTTCACCTCGGATGAGCCGAGCGAGCGGTGCCTCGGTTGGACTCACCATCACCTCGGATGGGCCGAGTTTGTTCCTGTCGGATAAGCCGACATGACTATCTCAGTATAGAGGGGCTGCTTGATTATTCCCTCGCGAATATCATCAGCCGGGACTGCTTCTCCATCGCCGTTGCCCCATCGTCTATTATCTCGACAAGTACTAGATACCATCCACCATTCCAGGAGATGATAAGAAGAGGACGAGAAGGTACGGTGGACAGGAGCTAGAGGACAAGGCCCAGCATGGCTACAGTACCACCGATGTGACTACAGTACACTGCGCATGACACAGTGAATAGTGCCGATTAGATCCCAGTGGTCATGTCTGCTACAGTGCGTGAACAGTGCGCGTAGGCCATCCTTTGTCCCCTGGGCTCCTCTATATAAGAGCACCAAGGGGAGGCACACAAACTCACCCAACACACCCACGGCAGCCCCTTTTTCCCCTTTGCAATCCCCCCCCCCCCCCCCCCCCCAAGTCCTCTTAGAGGCATTCTTTGATCCGCTCATGGAGCATTTTGTACCACGGATATACAGAGGAAAAATACACCGATAGGCTAGATGCTGCAGTAGGGGTTTTATCTCCTCACGGGAGACCCGAAGCAGGGTAAATCTCTGTGTTTATCCGTTCTTTCGTGTGTGCTTCTTAGCGTGCTATCCCTTTCCGAATCCTCTAGCGTTCATTCGGTCCCACAAATTAGCCTACCCGTAGGCATCTGTTGTTCGCCACGACGACAGTTGGCGCCCACCGTGGGGCAGACAGTGGCGCTTGCGGGATTAAATTCGGACGGGACCTTCGTCGTCAGCGCGGGGACTCGCCGCCATCCTTATCCCCGCACTCAGGATTTCTGCGGGTAGCTGCGGTTGTCGCTGCCTTCATCAACCGACATCGTCAACCGATTCCGGGTAACTGTTATTCGACTGTCCGGGTCATGTCGGAGTTATTTATTCAGTCTGCACCAGCTATGCTCTGGGAATATTTTCCACGGTACTGCGTAATGTTAGTTAATTTATAAAACTACTCGGGAACTGCCCCTTCATACCTAGCTTATTTGTTTGCCCCGGAATGAAATTTCGTAACCCGGGGACTGCCCTGTTATGTTATCTGTATATTTTCCCCGGGAGCAAGATGTCTTGACCCGCGGACTACCTCATCGGTTAATTATGCTTTTCCTCCTAAGTCGGTAGAGACTCGGGAATTAGTTTATCGGTGTGCATGTGGTTTATGTCTATTCGTTCCGAGTTATTTGAGTGTCGGCACTCCGAGATAAATCTCGGGGACTGCCTTGTCCGTAGGCGTGTTGTCTTTGCTGTCCATATACCGAACAGTTTTCAACCTTGTGTCAAAGTTCAAGTAATGTATGCTATCGGATATAACCTTGTGACTCGACTGACGAACGCCTAGAATGGTAGTCAAGAGCAGAGGTTGTGGAATGTAGTAAACGTGAAAACATACTCGGGAGCTCGGTCTAAAAACTAATTTGGCATATGTTGTCTGTATGTTTTCCCCGGAGCAAGATGTCTTGACCCGGGGACTGGCCCGCCAGTACATTCTGTTTGTTATGCTAAATCTCTAAAATAACTCGGGGACTCGACGAAAGCCGAGTCCGCGTCTTAGTGCGTAGCTTTGCGGCTCGTTGCAATTTTTTTCTTGTGCTAGACTTGGTATGATCAATTAAATAGAGTCATTATTCTTGTTAAATATATATGTGCCTGGACTAACATTGAAAGGTAATGTCGGTTTTACCGAGAAGATATTCGTGTCAATGGTATTGGTTATGTCGGTTATTATGTCGGTTGTCTCGGATCCATCTTATATTTATTATTGCCTAAGAGTATATCACGGATAGTCTTTGGTATCGGCTTGCCGAGTTATCAAGGGCATATCATACCAAGTTGTTGCTTATGTCGGTTCGTCACAGTATCACGGCATCATTCCATATCCCAGATCGCCGTTTATTTCGGATCGCCAATGTATCATGGCATCGTGCAATATCTCCAGATCGCCGTTTATTTCGGTTTGTCACAGTATCACGGTATCATTACATATCCCGGATCGCCGTCTATTTCGGTTCGCCAACATATCATGGCATCATCCTGTATCCCCGATCATTGTTGGTGTTGGTTTTCCGCAGGCAACATGTGTGATTTGCCCAGAGTGGTCGAGATACCGAGACATGTGTGACTTGCCCAGAGTGGCCGAGATACCGAGACATGTGTGACAGGCACAGAGTGGCCGAGGTACCAAGACATGTGTGATATGCCCAGAAGTGGCTACCGGACATCCGAGACACCCGAGGGACCCTATGTCAAACCAGCAGAGGCAGGAGACATCTATATCGGTAAGTGCCCAGAGTGGCTACCGGAAATCCGAGACACCCAAGATACCCTTATGTCAAACCTGCAGTGGCTGAATACGTCTATGTCGGTAAAA